>OX101730.1:12993107-15647110 GCA_944452665.1 Stenoptilia bipunctidactyla
AAAGAGCACCCCGGAACGAACGGAATAAACATTTCATTGAATAACAGATAGCCGCCATTTTGATATTTGCCAACAGAAGTACAAAACGTCAGTGTCGAAACCGTTTTTTCTAAGCTGTGTTCATATTCACCGTGATTGTTTCCTTAGTTTGTTACAACTTTCAATAATTTATTTCATAAAGTTAATCCTCTCTTTTGCAAATATTTGCATGTTTCCGAGTTCCTTTAGCCTTCCCCTACAATTTGGTGCCCATGTACCTTACGGTACTAAAATGGGCCAGCTTGTATGATGGCAAATTGACCTCCTTTGTTAGAAATCTTTGAAATTCCAGTGGAAATGCACTCAAACAAGGTCGACCAGCAAAACCTTTTGGAGAATTAAGTGAGCGAAGCAAGCGAAGGAAAACTGAAGAAGTGCGCAACATTTTAAATAACGAATTCGTTGTACACGCTGCACAATCAGTTTTACAAACAAGTGGTCACAGAGATGCCTCAAAAGTTCTGAAAGATATAACGAACTCTCCAACCAAAGCCAGTAAATATAGAAGGGCTTTCTCTAAAGAGAGAGACGAAATACTTCCTCTAACGACACTTCGGATGTTCGTGGAACCCGACCTAACTAAACAACAATACGCAATTATAAGGGCAAAAAACCCAAGGCATTATGAGATGAAAGCAAAACTAGAATGTTATCCGCCAAAGGAATCATTAAGGATTACCGCCACTTGTGCCGAAAGCATTATACAATGCCAAATGGACCTAACCGTGTCTCGCCTTCGAACATTCTTAGAAGAGGTGCTAATTATACGCTTAACAATGAAGAACGGAAATCACTTATGGTTATTTGCAAATGGTTCTCAACAATCCAGATTTAAACAAAGATTCGACAATGAGACCCAATGTGACGGTAATATGTTTACGAGCTCTTTTTTGCCTTTGCGCATAGTTTGTGGAAAAGAAGGAAGTAAAATTGTTTGGCAAAATCCAACTCCATCTTCTCCCCGTTTTTGCCGCCCTATACGATTCAGGTACTTAAAAGAGTCAACAGATGTTACGACAGATGAGATACGTTATGTAAAGGACTCTATAAAGTTGCTGAGAAACACCAATGTCACCTTAAAAGACATGGAATTTGTATTTGGGCACACATAAAAATGAAAATGGTTGATGGTAAGGTGTGCAATGCTGCCACAGACACCAAATAAACCCCACAGACTGAATTTTAAAAGAACCGATCACATGGACCGGCATTACTAGACTCCAGGAGGTATTAAATATTGGTTTGGATAGTGACAAATTGTACGACGGGGTTGGACTTTTGCGTGAGATGCAACCACATCTTGCTGAACCAAGAAAATCGAGTGGATTTACGCTGGGTTGACTTCGTTACGAAATTGAAAGATAGAAGAAATCCCTGTCCTGAATTGAAAAAAATGGTCACGTGTGTTCTTTCCATTCCTGTGTCTAATGCTTCATGCGAGCGCGTATTCAGCATGATGGAGCAAGTATGGAGCAAGGAAAGAAATCGAATGAAACTTTAGTAAAAGCAGAGTTACAAGTACTAACAAACTTTGATTTTTCATTTAAAAACTTTTATTATTTTGTGGTGAAAAAACGACAAATATTAGATGCTAGATGAACAACACCAACCCCCTCTTGTCCCGGAAATCGGAGGTTTGGTTTTTTAAGGTAAATACGTAAAACGAGCGTCTCAAAAGTCCAAATCGCACGATCAGACGAGATTATAATTTCGTCTAATTATCAATTGAATATCCTAATTTACATGATATAAAAAGTTAGCGTCTTAATGACAGGAACACTCTGTATAATTCCATAGATAAATTAAAATTATAGGCTTTTGATTTTGTTTTTCAATTTTTTTCTTGACCTGTGCAGTTAACTGCTAATCATTTTACGTATTCGTACAGCCAGAAAGATGTAAAGGTTTTCAAAAAAAGTGTACGCAATATTCATAAGCACGTTTTTCGAGAAAAATGCTGTTTTTTGTGAACGCTGCTCCGAAAAGAATCATTTTTTTAGGCAAAACGTTCTGTAGCTTCTGTTTGGAATTACACTGAAACAATTTTTTAGTTTATTTTTTATTAACTTAACCCCTATCTAAAACTGAAAAGAACATTGAAATCGGACAGTTAGTCTTTTTACAATCGATGTTTGAAGGAGTAAAACTGGATTTTTTGAAAAAAAAAAGGAGTAACCCCAAATATTTTACAAACGGTACACTTTGGGATTACATGATTTGGGCTCAAATGATAACAAATGAAATGGCCTCTTCTACGTTACCTTAAAAGGATCCGGTCTAATTACCAATAACCCTGTATATAGATAGATGTGGTTTCATTTAATGCCTCTCGCTTGTATAAACGTATATAAATTTGACATTCGAGAATCAACTTAAGTAAAACTGCTTTGTAAAGCTCTTCTGCGAAAGTAGCACCTCCTGTTTACTTCCACACACAAACAGCTTGGCTGTGTTCCGAATAGAAGAGAATACGCAAGTGTAACTACTGGCACTGGGACTTTCGATGTAATGTGGTAGGGTTGGCAATATAACAGTAGTTCCCATTGAGTTGCAGGTGTCTATTTGCATCGGTGATTATATTATCTCTTTTGTTACACCATATACATCTTTAGTTTATGCTTCAATGCCTTTTTGCCATCACAATTTACTAATAAAAACATATCTCTAGTTCCTTGTTCCATATATTATTGTCAACCATATAAAATACCATAGTACAAATCGATAAGCAGGGAAAAAACAATAAAATACAAAAAAAACATGAGAAATTTTAATAGCTGCAACCCAGCAAAAGATATAAGATGATTTAGTTATATCAATATAGATTCAAGAAATAGATATCAATATAGGGCTATTATCAATATAGATCTTTAAGACGAACTCTCGAGAGTCTCAATGACCGTATTCACATGTCTATGAAAAGAGGAGAATGATCCGACAGAACACCAAAAATATCTAGCTTATAATGCTATAATCGGAGGAGTGGACTGAGCATTCTAAACAGTCGTTGAAAAAATATTAATGCCAACATAATCTTTCCTGGTAGCGACGCCAATTGTAGAACTGATAACATCCGCTAAAGATTACTGGCCACCTACAGATAACAGGTGGTTTTAAATTTGTCGATTTTATTGACAATTTTTTATTTGTATTGTAATTTTTTTGAGAATACTCTAGCCTCACGGAAACAACCATCAAGTGAGATTTTGATTTGAAAATTCTGCTTCTTATCAAGGCCAAATCCGGAGTTTAATGTGTTACCACTAACAAGTACTCAATCAACGGAAGAGGTGGTCCATGGAGAAGAGACAGGGGATGGTTGTAGTAATGAAACAGCGAGATACATCTCAGGAAACGAAGGAGATGTTATAATGCCCGAGTCAGAGGATATTGGAGCTGATATAGAACAGGTCAGAACAGGTGCTGTTTCTTCGGTTACGGAGGAGACTGAAGACAGAGATGATACTGAACAGTGGTATTTGAGTTCCGGTAGACCCGTTTCGGAGGAGAATGATCATGGAGGTGATCAAACGGATGCACGGAGATACCCTATGAGAAACAGAAAGCCACGAGAATTCCCTGATCGCATCCTATATCAAGCAATTCTACCTTGAGAGAGTGGTTTGGTTTGGAGGAACCTATAAATGTCAGAGAAGCACTCGCTGAAACAGACAGCTTACTTTGGCGTGAGGCTATTAAGGAAGAATTGGATGCTCTTCACAAGAACCAAACTTGGCAGCTAGTAAAGAGAGAGAGCCAAATAAAAACGTGATCGACAGTAAGTGGGTTCTTAAAGTTAAGACTGAAGCTGGAAAGAAATAGCGATATAAGGCTAGGCTTGTAGCGAGGGGCTTTAAACAACGCGGAGGTGTTGATTACTTTGAGACATATTCACCTGTTATTAGGCATAGTTCGCTATTCTTTATGGCTACATTGAGGAGACAGTGTACATAAAGCAACCTGAAGGGAAAAGAGGATTATTTGTGCTTACTGAAAAGGTCGTTGACCGGTTTGAAGCAGGCTCCAAGAGCTTGGAATCAAAGGTTGTACTCAGCACTGAAAATGTTGAAGTACACTCAGCTAGACAACGAACCATGTGTTTATGTGAGGAGAAGTCAACACAGGATGTTAATCCTAGCGGTGTACGTTGATGATCTATTGATTTTTTGGAACAAAAAAGCAGAGATGCAGCAGTTCAAGAAGGAGTTAAGAGAGACTTTCGATATGCGCGATCTTGGTGAAGCGGATTTGTTTCTGGGGATGCATCTACAACAAACCGAAGATGACATTACACTAGATCAGGAAGGCTATATAGAGAAAATATTAGCCAGGTTTAACATGCAGGACTGCAAACCTGTTTCTACACCTCTTATTGCCATTGGGTTAGTTGGGTTGACCAAACCAGTAGAGGCAAATTATGAGCCACCTAATAACATTCCTAATCAAGAATAAGTAGGTTATATAATGTATTTGGCAGTCTGCACAAGACCAGATGTAGCTTTTGCATTACTTGAGTAAGTTCAATAGTTGCCATGGAGAGCAACATTGGCAGACACTAAAAAGAGTTCTTCGCTATCTTAAAGGCACCAAAAGCCTGGGGCTGGTGTTTAAGCAAAGTGGAAGAAATTTAGAAGGATTTGTTTTGCGGGTGATTTAACAGACCATAAGTCCTATTCAGGTTATATTTTTAAATTTGGGTCTGCACCTGTAAGTTGGGAAAGCAGAAAACAAACAGTAGTTGCTTTATCAAATGCAGAAGCGGGATATATTAGTATGTCAAATGCTGCAAGAGAAGCAGTTTTTCTTATGAAGTTATTTGGAGAAATAACTGGAGTTAACAAGACTATTAAGCTGAATAGTGATAGTCAGTCTGCAATAGCTATGGCAAACAGTGAGGGTATTTGCCATAAGAGGTCCAAGCACATAGACGTTAGAGTTCACTTTATTAGAGAGGCACTTCGTAACAAAGTGATCAGTCTGAAGTACCTGGAGACAGAGTCGATGGTAGCTGAAATTATCACAAAGGCCCTGCCAAGAGGAAAGTTTGATTTTTGTTTGAGAGGCATGGGTATGAGTTTGTGTAAGTGTTGATTGTGTATCTAATGAGTGATTGAGTGATTACTGGCCACCTACAGATAACAGGAGGTTTTAAATTTGATTGAATCTGTGTACTGTCTTGTGTTGTATTCTGTCACATGCTGTCTAGAGAATTTTTTTTGTAATATTTCGTATTTATTCAATATATTTTTAATATTCCATTGTGTTGTTATCTTTGTGTTAATTCATTAATTTATCAGTGATTGGGACGAAATCTCGCCCATCAATATTAACCAGAAATAAACAATGTTTGAGGAATTAGTAGGCAAATTAATTGCTTATTGATTTGAATGCAGTGACTCTAGATGAAGGTTTTAAACAAGAGTATTAAGGGTCTTTCTAGGCAAAATTAGAAGATTCATTTATTTAAGAGTAATGAAGCATTTTAAATGCAAGAACTTTAAAATATTATAAAATTAGAAGAGTTGAGATAAAACGAGTAGCAACATTGCAAAAACGCAATGCACACGCTCGGCACATGCCAGTATTTACAAAAAAAACAGCAGATATGTAGCAAAGACGGACGTAAGTAACAGGACAACTGCTAAATATAGATTTTTTGTTTCAAATCAGTACTCATAATCATTACATGATCATGTCAAAAATGCAGTTAGGATAGCAAACATACAAAATAAGTTCCTACCGTAAATAATTTAGAAACGGTATTTTTTGGCTGGGTGGTTTATAGTAAAATAGTTTCTTTTGACTTTCTAAAAAATAACCCTGTATAATTTATCTTTGTCCAACACCGGACTTGGTTTGGGTTGTTTAAAAAACATAAAAATAAAGTTGTTAAAAATACGTTTAGGAAACAGGAAAAAGAGTTTCGTTCAACTTGTGATGGCGCATTTAAGCATATACTACATTGTGTTAATATTGTCGGATACACAGAATCATACAATAATGATTGAAGTTCACTTACGGTATGTTCGTTTAACCATACAATTACTTGTAGATCTTGCACTCTACGAGCTCGCATGGCCTTTATTTGTGGTTGTAATTGTACATACACACTTTGGTTAGTGTGCGTAATGACGAAGCGGTCAGCAGCGAGCGAGCCATCACTTGAGCGAGCGAGAGAGCGCATACAGATTGGTCACTCACAAAACTAAGCTCGCCGCGCACGTAGATTATAAGATCTATATTTCTTTATCTTACTATTAAATTGTTTTTATGCTATAGGCCGAATAATTCAGAAAGCTTTCGTTATAGTTTCCGAATTAAAATCATTTGTGGTATAAAGGCCCAGCCTTTATTTATGCTCTGCTGCTGTTGGCGTAATTTTACTGGCTCCAACTCAGTAGTTATGTCGGTGCAGCTTTACTTTTATCAAAACAAGACCGATGCCTACATATAGATCGTACAAAAATTGTGACAGTCACATCACATTGGAAATAAAATTACGATCTGTTTAAATATTCTTAAGGAATATATGTCTCTTAAATAATATGATACAGAGGCAGTGTATGATATACCTATAAATTACTATTATTGCTTATTTGTAAAAAAGACATAATCTTAACCGCTTATGCGCAAACATTAGTCGCATTATTTTAAACTGAAAATAATTTATCTGATACATAAATTTACATTAGTATTTAATAGAAGACTTTTGAAGCGGATTTTTATATAATGAATACAACTTAAGGCAATATAAACGATGATATAGCTTATTTGACGTTAGATTCGCGTAAGTAGTGTGTTGTTTAAACAAAACATTACGAAACAATGTAGCGATATTTAATAACAAAATATTTAATTCCAGATTTACCTAAAAATAACCGATACTATGCTGTGGCTCGTACATTTTCACGTCGTCTTTTTTCATTGTTAGTTCTGGCCTGAAAAGAGATACAACAATAATTCATTATTATTATCATCAACTGGAAGAAAACCAATACCACATACACCATTGATCTGTACTTCATTTGGAATACCCTCGACGAAATTAGAAATAAGTGAATGCTAAACCATTAATAACATAACTGACCTTTTTTAGTTAAAACAAGACCAATCGTGGACTTTATAAAAGTCTGAAATTCCTTTTTTATAAGAAATCGTGATTATTTTCTTTATTGTAAAGCGAAAACACGGTCGAATCAATGGGAAGCCCTCATGGGTATTGGCTGGAAGCCATAAGTGTGTTTTAAATAGAAATGAACAGATCCCTCAGGGGAAATAAGATGCTATTTATTGCACATCGCAAACAAAGGATTTTAAACATTTGGACTGTGTATTCAAGATCGAATTTACAATGTTGACCTAATTGATTACTAGCCTTTTTTGACCTGGTCTTGAATAGTTTGCTGGGTTTGTTACAGTTGTATTTTTATAATGTTGTATCCTGTTTTGTTATAAATTAATAAATAAACACAAGTTATACACATGTATTTTTAGATTTTTTGACGATCACTTTGGCGATGTGGCATGCCTATCTGCCTCTGACAGTGGTTGCGGGTTCGATCCCGCACGGAACAAGAAAAAAATAATTGTTCCGTGTCTGGGTGTTTATCTACTTATATTCTAGGTTCCCCCCTAGTTCGCTACATGGTATCTCATAACACAAGCTATGCTTACTTTGGGGCCATGTAGTTGGTGTGATTGTCTGGGGTACAGCGTAACTTTATATGAAGGAAGGGCCAAGAGTAAATAATAATTCTGTATTAATAATAATAATTTTCAGCGTCTTAAACATAGAAATTAGTGAAAATATACAAAATTCAAGTGATAATAACTCTGTAAAATCGTTTTCGAAAGTTAATAAGTGCTAAAATAGGTAAAAAGGTAATTCAACAGTTTTCTCTTTATCTGTTACTGTTTTTGAAAACAGCAACTAAGAACAGTTTTAACAAATTCTACAATAAAAGTTTTCTTCTATAAAAACTAAGTGAATCGCTGAAATATTGTGTATACTTAACAAATTTTCAATTGGAGGAATATATTGTAAGAACATTACTGTTCAAAAAGAGAGATTAAAAACCTTTAACTACCTGGGCGGGTCAATAAGTCCGTGACTTTTTGAATTTCTGACCTCTTTACTGAAAAAGCAACACTACTCCTGTCAACAGGCATCTGTCAGTTGACTCCTGTCAAAATTTGAACTTGCTGCGTCAGTTAGTTTGTGTTTGACAGCTATCTTTATCAGCAGGTCTATTATGGATCTCAAAACCATGCGATGATATGAAATAATTTTGACGGTAAGGCCGCTCAACATTCTCGCGTGAATCTCGCGTGAACGCGAGAAAGCCATTCTCGTATTCAACTCTCTTTCTCTCATTTTTCTACACTTTTTGTGGGTTTTGGGGTTTGTGGGGAGTTTGGAGTTTTGTGTAGGAGTCACACTCGCATGTTTCTCAGTAACGAGCGAGCCGCCGATTTGAACGGTTATATCGCAGAGTATATCTCAGCGATGCGCGTCTGCGAATTATCATATCAGTCGAATAAACTACTAATACTAACTTGAATATTCGACTTGAACGATAGTAATATACAAACGTCCTGAGTCGAATGATACTTCTAATATTCGTAATTACTAACGATGGTTAACCGCAATATGGCCAAATGACCTTGTAAGAAAGCATTCGAATGGTTAGTTGAATGTCTGAATGCATTGACAGGCAGCATGTGTCCGCTGTTTCACCCGCAGAACTCCCTTTAGAGAGAGAGAGAGTGAGTTTTGAAGTAACTCTTAATAGGTTTTAAGAGTTTTTGTTAATTTTTTTATATTGTTAGTATTGAAAATGGTCCAGGAAGATAAAAATTAATATCTAATATGTTTTATTTACTAACAAATAAAGATAAATTGTGATGAAAACATATTGATCTCAAGGCTTTATATTCTATGTATGCAGATAATTATATTAACGACTCGCGAGATTCCCGCGAGAATGTGGAGCGGCCTTAAAACATATTATGCGATCATTATTTGGTATACCATGTAAATTGAATACAATAACCCCCATATATAATAATAAAGAATTTATTTATGAAAGCAAACGAAATGGAAGAACACAAATGAAATCAAGAAACCAACATATCGTAGAGGTGGGTGCGATCTCACCTTTTTCAATTGACGTTTTTAACTCATAGATGATGATTGAAACTGTCATTTTAAAACCTTACACTTTTTTTTATTGTTTGAGAGAAAAATATTCACTATAATATCAGAAACAAACTGATAACGAACCACTGTTTGGGAATGACAAATGTTCTATACATTAAACTTAACCTAAACTTTACACTGTAGCATTAGGATTCACATTTTGTATGAGCGTTATATTGTCCCCTTTCAGCATGATACGGCCAATGCTCCGCCGGTTCTTGGTTTTTATATGGACTTCTTCAGCTTCATCAAGTACAATATTCATGTATTCGTCAAAACCGACAATGTGTCCCTCAATTCGTAAATTGACATTTTCATACAGCCATATTTGTACGCGACTTCGGTTCTGCAGGTATCTGAATATAAGGTTAATGGGTTGTACCATTACCTTTTGCACTTTTGGTGGAAAAGGTAATGCAATGCCTCTTGCATGCAAATGTAAAGGGAATTCGTTTATTCTTTGTGTCATACTTGTTGATCATTGTATCATAGAAATCTTGTTTATCATGTCATGTCATGAAAGAACCGTAATAGGCCTACAGACTACCCAGTAATTTGAGGAAAAAATGGAAAAAAGTGAATTTCGTGTGCTTATTAAGCATTATTTTTTGCGAAAAAAAACTATTACCGAGACCAAGGCTAAGCTTGAGAAATACTATGGGGACTTTGCACCATCGATTTCAATGGTAAAAAAGTGGTTTACTGAATTTCGTTGTAGCCGTACAAGCACTGAAGATGCCGAATGTCCTGGACGCCCAGTTGAGGTCTCTACACCCGAAAAAATCACTATATGGTGTTGGCCGACCGATGTTTGAAAGTGCGAGGGATTGTGGAAGCCATAGGAATAAATGCAAGAAGATGGGATTCTATGGTTGTAAATTGTTATTGTGTATTTTTTAAAGGTGATTGCTGTTGAGGTTCTTGCCACTTCTTCTCAACAGATCGACTTTCCAAAGTGGTGGTAGATTCAGTCCAATTTTTAAATTTTTTGACTTATTTCAAATGTATTTAAATTGAGTTTACTTTTGAGTTTGAGTTTGGGGATTTTATTTTTATTTTTTTATTTATTTTTATGGCGCTTGAAAGTTAGTGAGGATAAGACAGAATTTGATAGGTTTATAATAGACTCACTTGCTACAGTTATATCCATAATTCTTATCATAGATTCCACTTTTAGTAGGTCAAAAAATATAGATAATTTCTTGAAAAAAATTAGTCAACTTATAGATAGTTCCGTAAATCGTCATAATCAACGAATGCAGAGCATTAAAAAAACCGACTTCACGTCAAAACTTTGGCTGAGTTGAGAATGTCATCAACGTAAACATTCTCGGAAATCATAGATATTTTTTCAAAAGCTTGAAATTTTCAATAAAGTGCCTACTCAACCGATTTTGATGAAATTTTAATGGGACCAACCAAATATGATATCATATGAAACAACAATTTTCAAAATCAATTCATAATTGACTGAAATATCGTGTAACAAAGACACAAAAAAAAACATACCGACGAATTAAGAACCTCCTCCTTTTTGGAAGTCGTTTGAAATTATGTTGTAATTCCAGCTTTAATACCTACGCAAAATCTATTCAAGCAAAGATGAAATTGGTATAAACAATCGTAATTAAAACGTAAATCCTGCTCATTGTGCTGAAACGAGGATCTTTAATTTATCAACACTACTTCTATGCTTGGGAGCATGTTAAGCAGTCGGTCCGGGACGTTACAAAGATGTACACAGTTTTTATTTAGGGTTTTCCAAAAGCTATTTTCGCAGCCTATGCAATCTGATATCCACTAACCAGCACTGGGCCAGCTTAGTCAAAATACTATAGGTCTCTCCTCTCACCCAGGTGAGATACTCATTTTATGGAACAGATTAAAACTCTTTTCAAATTCAAAAACTCTTAACGCCATCACAAGATAACTTATTTGCTAATAATATAGAGTATTAGAATATAAATACTTACAAGCTTAACTGCACGGAGTGTTGCGGAGCTGTAAAAAAGAAAATTGCAAATTAATTCCTAAAATCTGGTAATTCTGAAAAACTCAGATCACATTCAAATTCATCTTGCCGTAATGTAAGCATATGGAGTTTATGTTGTTGGTACTACAAATGTTACACATTTGAAAGTGCTTATATCGCCGCAAAATTACTAGCCTCAAGTTCAATTTACAAAGCAGTGCATTGAATACATACAACAAGAAAACTGCATTGAAAATGAAAAGTTTTTTTGTAGGTCTCAGATTATTACGAAAAAACACACGATTTTTTTATATACATCCATATCATATAATCCACGATTGTAAGTGTTTTGGAGTAAAAAAAAATTACGTTTCGACTTTTTCGCAAAGTGCAATCAGTACGTACTTATATGAAATCGAAAACGTATATGGAATCAAAATTATGGGAAACACAATTTTGATGTATCGTTACTTCGATAAAAAATATGAAAAGAAATAACGATGGACTGAATTTTTAGATACCGAATAGTCGATGAAATGAAATTGCAAAATATTGTATTCAAAATTCAGCGAATAGTAAGTTATCTGCGATAAAGTGGTGGGTTCCCCGTCTAATATATGGCCCCGAGTCCAGAAGTAATGAACCAGCAAGCGTAGATCATTTATCAGCTAATTCAAAAAAATGCATTTCTATACTAATATTATAAAGTGGAAACCTTTGTATTTTTGTATGTTTGTGTTGAATAGGCTCAAAAACTACTGGACCGATTTCAAAATTTCTTTTACAATTACTTAGAGAGATTCTTCCGAATCCGTATAGGCTACTTTTTATCCCGAAAATCCCGCGGGAATCGAAATTGCGCGGGTAAAACCGCGCGCAACAGCTAGTTGGATATAAATTAAGTCATTTTATCATAGGAATGAGAGGCTTTTTAAAATATTTTGCATCCGGATTTCTGTAGGAACATATTGTGCTGAAAGCGGAATAAAGAAGCAATATTCTTTCAGTAGAACTTAGGCAAAAACGACATGTTTGGCTTAGCAGAGTATAGAACTTGCAATCTAAGAGCGTGCGGCGAGCTTAGTTGAGGATTGACCAATCTGTATACGCCCTCTCACTCTCTCAAGTGATGGCTCGCTCGCTGCTGACCGCTTCGTCATTACGCACACTAACGAAAATGTGTATTTACGATTACAGCTACAAATAAAGGCCACGCGCGTACGTAGATTGCAAGATCTATACCATTAGGATGAAAAATATAAAATATTCTCCTAAATATGCTTACCCATATGCGGCTGCTGCTGCATCATTTGCACATCCGAGAAATAAACCAGATTATTCTGCTGCATATTCGTTTGCATATAATCCTTATTGTGGTCCATGTAAGTGATCTGCAACACTGCAGGTGTTTCGGTTACGGTTAACTCGTCTGGACGCCATTTGTCTATGGTTTCAACTTCTGGAAGTTTCTGCATCCTTTCAACTTGTCTGTAAGTCGGTTCGCCGCCAACGTAGTCTCTCTTGACGCGGTTGTGATGACGTATTTCGTGTTTTCGAAGGTCGGTTCTGAGGGATTATTCATTTATTAAAAAGTTTGTTTATACAGGCTTAGTTGAGAATAGATTAAGGGGGCTAAAAAGGTGGTACTATTTGCTTTTTAATTTAACAACGCCTTCGCCTCCTTTTATGAAAGGGCTACAACAATTACTAACAATTATCGGATTCAATTCACGAGAAATATTGTAACAAACAGTTATCTTTGTTTATTACGTTTGATTTTCATTTTTCGTTTTTTATTCAATAAACAAAGACTTACTTATAACAGAAGTCCCGGCCACACAGCTGGCAGGTATGTTTGATATTCATATGCGCGGCTTCATCGTGCTCCCGCAGTCCGGAAGTAGTTCGGAACGACTTATCGCAGAGGCCACACTGAAACAACACCATAATATTATGGGTACAGTCTGCAACAGAATTATGTATACCACCCAGTCTCCCGCACACATACAATATGCATGCAGTCTCGGTAGTATACACAATGCTGTTGCAGACTGTACCACTTTCATAGATGACTTTATAAAGTCTATAAAGATTCAATTCATATTGTAAACAATGTGATATATTTTTATCTATGAACCTGCGATTGAACTATATCTCACCTAGACAGGTCTACATAGATGACTGCACATGAGTTTATGAAGAAACTGGCACTTAATACATACAGTGGTGTTCCCATAGTAAATAGGTACATATGTATTTGTTGTCATACTTATGTTATGCCAGTAATAAATTATTATATTTTCAAAAGGATCATCATCATCACAACTCTTTGTAATGAGCCCACTGCAGGGTATGAGTCTCTCCCCTGGGTGACGAGGAGGTATAGGCCATAATACACCAAGCTGGCCCAGTGCTGGGTGGTGGATGCCAGAATTTTCAGGGCGCCGAAATGGCTTCTGGCAAACCCTAACGACTACTGTATACAAGTAAACAGCACCCGGGACCGACTGCTTAACGTGCTTTCCGAAGCACGGAAGTCGTCGTGAGAAATGAATGGTCGGGGGTACCCTTCCAAGTACCGACCGCGCCAAACGTTGCTTAACCTGTGATATCGTATGATACACACAGTAACCACGGCGCCAAGACGACTTCAAAAGGATAAGTAAAGAATATTAAGAGAAATATAATTAAATTAAATTATAATTAATTAATTATCACATTGAGACATGCAAACAGAACAAAAACGGAAATAACTAAGAACGGTTCTTACACCCCTAGTTTTTATTAAAGTTTTAGATAAAACTAACATAAAATTTACATTTGAAGAATATGGAATAGAAAGCTGAAAAATTGAATTTATTCTACCTATTCAATTTCTGATAGTTGGTAGCGGTAGCTTTGGTAGCTTTGCAGAGTCGTCTTCACCGAAATATTATTTTCTTAATTCGTCAAATCAGAAAGGACGTTTTTTGCCAATCGGGCGATATTCCGGTCATCTTGACGAGATGAATCTTGCTTTATGTAGAATATAAGAAGTCATCACATACGTTGTCGAATAATTTCGTTGAAAATCACAGTTTTATCATTGCAATTGATTAGCTATCTTTTTATACGACTAATTCTTACTACGGGTGTTTTAATATAGTCACTTCTCTTGTAATTTTGTCACAACATTTGTATCATTTTTTTACTTAAAAACCGATTAAAAGAATAACTTCAATTATGACCAGCGCGTAAATCATTAAAATAAAGCTCTTTCAAACAGTGTTCTTTTTTAAATTAGAGAAAACTTTTCAAAATTCTTATCTACAGGGTAATTGGTAACTAGACCGGAATATTTTAAGATGATATTGGAGAGGTCATTTGCTATCATTTGAGCCCAAATCATGTTATTCCAAAGTGTACCATTTTTTAAATATTTCTGTTTTTCCTTTTTTTTCTGAAAATCTAGTTTTAATCCTTCAAACATCGATTGTGAAAAAACTAATAGTCCGATTTCGATTCAATTTTCAATGGTTTCAATGTGAATCCAAACAGTAGCTACAGGGCCTTTTACAAAACAGTAACAGTAAATATTTTAAAGAGTATTTAATTGCAGGTTTTGAGTTGAAATGAATTCAAATGTGACCATAATAGATTAAAAACTTACTTTGAACTGTTTCTCTTGGTGCGTCAGCTTGTGTTTATTCAGGTTGGACGGATTGACAAAGGTAGCGGGACATTCCGGGCACTTGTACGGTTTCTCTCCCGTATGTGTCCGCATATGCATCACTAGGTAATATTTATGTTTACTCTTGTATGGGCAAAGGTCGCAGAAGAAGTTGAATGTGTTCGTATGCACCAACCTGGCAATTGATAATATTGAAGAGTTATTGCTGTGTAGTATTGTAATAGATACTTCAGTCCTCAACGATTTGAATATAATAATAATATTCCTTTATTTATACATAAAGAAACACACACATTGCACTTAGAAAATTGATAAAAAACATAGTAGGTAAAAAGTACATTAAAAAGAAAAGGACGATGCATAACTTTGTATGAGATCTGGTACCCGCTTCAGTAGTCATGTATGATATTTCCTTGAAAATTGTTCATCTTTTAGAACAAAAATTGGTATAGCGCCTATCTTGATTCTGAATCCAAGCTGATAACGAACTTAATATAATTCATAAAAATTTAATCGTATTATATTGATTATCTGATGGAAAAGAAACCTTAACTCTGGTATCGCAGGTAATCAGGGCGGCGTTGTCGCTTACTTACTATCTATGCTATAGGTGCCCCACTGATATTTTGAATCCCATCCCATTATAGTATTGTCAATATAAGTATCACCAATAGTCTAAGAGAAAGCCACGCTCAACTTAAAAGAAAATAATCGGAGTCCTTAACCCGCTGCTGGTCCATCCTCGCCTACCGCACTGGTTTCATCACCTCTCCCCGTCGATAGCATTATATGAAATGAATTTTTTTTTATTCATCATAAAGACCACCGAATGGCCGCTTAGTGACGTCACAATTTTGTACTTCGGCTTTAACAAGGTGTTGATAGTTATTGAATAAGATATTACAGTAGACCAAGAGACAAAAAAAGTCGGCGGAAAAATTGGCACTATTTTTCAGTCAGGATTATATGACTTAATACAAATAGGTACATACAGTACAAATTGATCATGACATGAAAAAAAAACAAACAGAAGACAGCTAATTGTGAGAGCCAATGTCATGCCACAACCAAATTGCTTACATAGTAGGTGCATTGAGCTATGGATGTACAACACGAACATGATAAACTGGGACCAGAGTATTTAAACAAAAATGGAATAAAATAGTCATAGTATCATCAGCAAAACGACCTGGCACCGCTAGCAGCACCCATAACTTTTAGAAACTTTTAGAAATATACTGTTGTGCTTAATCCCATGCCTTTTTATCGTCTAAGTAATCTTTATTTTTATAATAAGCTTTTCGAGATAGTGTTTTTAATGATTGATTTAAATTTATTGAATGGCAGGGATTGAATTGACTTCGAAATTTTGTTATATATACGTTATATATTCCAATAAATGATTTGCTGCTTTTAGCCAGCCTTAATTTGGGAAACACTAAGTTATGGTCGTTCCTAGTCTTTACAGAATAATTTTTATCATGATTATCTTTCCAAGTTTTAAATTTATTACTATTTTTATAAATATACAATACATAATGTTTTCATAAATATATTGTGATGCAAGGGTCAAGATACCCATCTCTTTAAACTTTTCTCGAAGAGATTCTCTATTTCCAAGTTTATACATTCCACGAATAGCCCTTTTCTGCAGTGTAAATATCGGGTCAATATCTGCGTCATTGCCCCAAAGTAGGATGACATAGGTCATTATACTATGAAAATAACTAAAATAAACCAGCTTCGCAAAATTGATCCTTGTGGCACTCCCATTCTCACAACCAACCCAGCCGACCTGTTCCAGTTTACCTCAACCTTTTGAATTCTATCACTTAGATATGAATTCAAAAGTTTGAGGTCAGTGTCTTTGATGCCGTAGTGGTGGAGTTTCCTCATGAGTGTCATGCTGAACACAGTCAAGTGCCTTAGACAGGTCACAAAATACACCTAGAGCATCCTGTGACCTCTCCCAGGCACCAGTGATTACTTCAAATAATTCAACACCAGCATCAGTTGTTGAACGGCCCCTTGTAAATCCAAATTGTTTATTATGAAGTAAATTGTTATATGTGAAATGGAACAAGAGTTGATTAAGAATATTTTTTTCATAAATTTTACTACATGTAGGTAGTATTGAAATTGGTCTAAAATTAGTAGAGTGTGTAGTGCTACCCAACTTAAATAAAGGAATAACTTTACTATGCTTCAGTAAATCAGGAAACTACCCACTAATAATACAGTTGTTAAATATTTCAACAAGGCAAGGAGCTATTACATCTATAATAGACTTTAATATATTATAATAGTGCAAAGATTATAATAGTGCAAAGGTGCAGCGATAGATAAAAATAAAATAAACATTACATATACATGCGTGCTATTGTATAGTCTGACATTTAGGACCTTATAGCTCTGAACGGACTAAAGAGCGGCACTTCGCGCAATAGCAATTTTGATTCAGGTTACTAAGACCTATCCAACAGCGTATCGTGCATGACTATTGGAGGTGGGTACCAAAATTTTACATCATTCTTTATACATTATAGATAGTTCAACTCAGTTGCGCGCGCGGCGCTACGTTTGTGTGCGCTTGTAAATATACTACTTCCATTTGTGTGGCAGTGACGCTGCAGTCGTCGTCACTGTACGCACACAAAGTCACTGTATACGAACACGGTTTACACACATAGGGCCGCGCGCACAACAGAGTTGAACTATCTTTACTAAGATTTACAAAACAAATGTTGTATAAAATATAATATTGCAGCAGTACAAAAGGGCAATGACTCAGTGAGAGGTAGCCAATGAACGGCGCGGGCTATAGGAAGAAAAATATTATAGTAAACATCAAACAATAGGGTTAATTGCTACGCCCAAAAATGATGGAGCGACAAAGTTAATCCTTATATATATTTTCCAATAACATTGGGAGGCCCCCAGTGAAGATTGGTTCTCTTTGTGTTTATCAGAGTTGATTGTATATAAACTAACTGTGTTAGTTATGTAACTGGGCACTGTCCGTATAACTAACAATTAATAAATAAATACCACATTGGGGAACGTTTTGAGATCATTGACAGTAATTTTCTGAGCAATATGAATGTATAGGTATTGCCATTTGAAAAAATACGTCGGCTAGTTCATGACCATGGTGGTTTGAATTGCCTCGAATACTAAAAATCGGGATAAATTGACCAATTGCTGCTGCTTAAACATATTTTTGCAGGATTCCTTTTATGCGACACAGGTATTATACTCAATCAACCAACAATAAAAACAATAATACTCACATGTGAGTCTTCAATCGTGCAATGATTGGGAATTCCTTCCCACATGTAGGACACTTATGTGGCACTGTCTGTTTGTGAATATGACGCATATGCTGCGCTATACTGACTACAAGTTGACCGCAAACGTCGCAGGCACGCTTCATGCATTGACGCTCGCGTCTGTGCGCTGTTAACATTTCCTGAAAGTAACAATGTGAGGTTTTAGGTGTAACACAAGGGGGGACCTGCTGCGGCTGTAGAGGCTATGAGTGGGGAAATGGCCTCTTGTGCTGGGTCATTTCCTACGTGGTGGGCGCAAGTCTCAGGCTGAGCGCAATCCGCCGGGGCTCGCGGATAATACCATGGGCCCCACTTATGGCGGGGGAGGTACACCTGGAGGTTTTTAGTGGATCGGTCTGGCCTTCACCCGGATCATCACCACATACCCCACCGTTCTCCCTTGGGCTGTCGGAGACGTGATAGCACATTTTCCTCCGACAAAAAGAAAGGTGTAACCCAAGGAAGCCTTTTATTCATGTGTTGCTCTAATATACAGGGTGACTGGAGGGTCACTTTCGAAATTCGAGGACGTGATAGTTTGAGATCATACATGAAAAGAAAAAAACAAATTTTAATTATTTACTGAGTTATTATTAACCGAAAAGTAAAGAATTCATTACGCAACGCATGGTTACATTAGTACGGACCTACGAAAGCACAGAATAGGTAGATAGGTATGTATAAACGGTCGTCGACCAATTAAACCCTTTATTTATTTATAGGGAATTCTGCTGAAAAATTAAGTACTTACCTACTTTTATTACATAAGTATGTTTAGAAATGTTTGTATAGCACAGAGTCTGTTGTCAGTTGTAATTATCACTACAATTGATCTAATTGATTGAATCAGGCGTTACTTTGCGGAAATCCATTACAAAAAAAAATATTGATCTATTTTAACAATTATTTAACAATGATTGCTAATGATTGTACTTGTTAATGTTAAAGTAGAATGTCAGTTAATATTGATGTACACTATAGCCAAATCATTCATACATAACTTCATATCTGTATCCCTTATAGGGTAGGAAGAACACCATACAAGGCTATAGAACCATCTGATGTCACATTTGATAAATTTGGAGTTATTATAATGACAGAGAGAGACTATTGAAGTGGCAGGGAGTCAGCCTATCGCTCCCAAAACCCCAATAAAAACTCTGCCAAATCACATTGTCTGTGACTGGCTATAACCGGTCAACTGTCCGGCCCCTCCGCGGTCGCGCGTCGTCCGAGTTCGCGCGGCGATTGCAAAATATAACAAACAAAGCTGAAACCTTTATTAAAAACTTGTATCTTCTTAACCAATTTAGCAAATCTAAAAAGAAAAATATTATAGAAAAGCCAATTTAATAGGGAATCTAATTATATAGAAACAAAATAACTAAGCTAAGAATTAGTATTTAAAATAAATAAATATTTATCAGTAAAACTAGAAATACTCCAAAAAATTTGTTAAATTTCAGATTTTAACGCCTACAACTTTGAATATTTTTAAATAATGTTAAAAGTTTTGCATACGTTAGTGTAGACAATTTAATTAGCTTTCCATTGATACCAAAATTGATATTAAAGAACGTCATGTACTGCAAATAATCAGCTAATTGAGTACCCCGTCGTTTCGAAATTTTGTCGAGACTCAAATACCGCCGATTTGGCCTACTAAAACCTGGCTACTCACGGAATTTGAAATAAAAAAAAAATCTATTATTTTGTTTATTTTTTATTAACTTAATTAAGTAAAATGTTATTTTCAATTTTCTTGAATTGAAATAATTAAAATTAAATATTTACATTGTTAAAAAATAAAAATATTGTTATTTTGTTATAAAAAAAATAATTGAATTACTTACAAATTAAATAAAAAAAATATATTAAATAAATATTAACATACACATTATATTACATTAATAATCAACATGACATTAGAAAAAAGATTTCTTGGCCAAAAGATGTCTTTTATTTATTTATTTCAATGAACAGAACAGATTACATCAGTCTTGCGAGCTATGTACCCTTCAGCTTTGCATTTGGCATTCTTGGTGACTTTGGTTCTCCTGCTTATCTCTTCGGCGACGCTCGATGAAAGGTTGTGTCTGATTTCGTAGCGTCATTTTCTTGGTCGTTGTCATCTCAGTCACGTCACGAGTCAAAAAGCGTGGCGTTAGAGTGAGGTCTATCTGTCATGTCACATAATAAACTTACTCTTGACTTTTTCCCGTTTCATCAGCTCCAGATCTGAGTGAAATAAATAAATTTATACAATTTTTTATTTTTTAAAGGGGCATTAAATAATTTATGTCACTATACTATATAATTTATTTAAAAAAATAACCAACACACAGTTCAACGAAAAAATATATTAATTTAACTACTTGGTTCACGAGAAGCCACATTTATTTGTCTCATATTACAAATGGCCGAACATAGTTGGTTGAATTGTGTGAAACATTTTAATATATTTAAAAAATCTAAGTGTATTTCCTCCAACAAATGTAAAGACTGGCTTATTTATTAAGTATATGATCTAAAAAACCAACATTACACTAAAAATATCCTTTTATCGAGATAAGTATCAACGGTTTTTTAAATACTATTTTGGGTTAGCTTCGTTCAATTTTCGGAAGACTTTTTTGTTAAAACAAATTGTTTAATCTAACACTAAATAACTGAAATATGAAAACATTTATGTTATAGATCATTTTGATGTATAAAACACAGAAATTAAATACTTACGACATATTTAAATTCAACAAAAACTGAAGCACTTCTCAAAACGCACACACTTTTCATGGGTCGCACTCAATTACGTATTTCTGAAATTAATTTTGAAGTTTGTTGACGCTTCTCAACAACTTTGACAAAACCAGAACATCACTTACGTTCTAAACTAGAGCTCAGATTAATTTCGTACCGGCAAGTTCGTTCGTTAATTAAAAAATAAGCATATAGAAACGGACGGGCGGGAAAATTTTATTGGTAACTATAGCTACCACGGACGTATCAGGCTATTTTTTTTTGGTAGCTATAGCTACCACGGACAGTTGACCGGATAAGAGGAAATTGATTAATGGCGGGTTTCAATATTATGAAAACTGTTCGTTTTGCCTACGAACAATAGAAATCACTACCAAAATGCCTTTCTATATTCAAAATCTTGACATCTAAACCACTGCTTACGAACTGTTTGACTGTAATGGGTTTCTAGGTTACATTTGACCATTTACAAAATAAGTCATAATATCTAGCCAACGACGACGTAACAAGTTATTAATTTAAACCAATGAGGTAAAGGCAGCACGGCAGTCTGCTGCGGCCAATAAGAGTTATGTTTTCATTACGTATGACCAATTAAAGAATAGGTCATTTTATCTAGCCAATGGCGTAAAAATTTATTCATTTAAAGCAATATCCGATCAAATATCTGTCAACATATTAATAATCCAGTTTTCTCTTTCTAACTTATCTAAAAACTGTTTTTGAAAATAGGGACGAATATTATTGAATGACATAATTTTTCTTTTAAATATTTACTTTGACGTCATAAAAATTTGATTCAACCAATGGCAAAATTAGTCGAAGGATTGGCGTTACGTTTTACGTAAGCAGTAAAACGCAATTATTAATAAAAGGCTCTAAAAACATACTATACTATATTTATCGAATACTAAAACATAACAAACATAAATTGAATAAGTTTATATATTTATTTAGTTCAAATATCATACAAATAATTTGCGAATACGTGATATTCTATAAATCACATATCACCTATTTTCTTGGAAGAACGTCACGCAAGGAGGGCCCATGCCAAATTTGAGAACTTACAGCCCGTAGCTAATAGATATTGTGAAACGCTACTTTTTTCCTACCAGTTTTGTACATGTACCGGTTACGCATAGCAGTCACTTGAATATTGAAACCCGCCATTAACAGACTGTCACTACTGTCAGAATTAAAAGCAGTAGAAATGATGTTAACATTTAAAAAGCAATTTTGATAACCCATTTAATATTCTAAATTTATATGCACATATGCTTATAAAACTACTAACCTTATTAGGGAATGTAATATCACATGGTGAACACTTAAACTGTTTGACTTTTGGTGCTTTTTTTTCTTGCTCTTTCTCCTTTTTAAGTCTTTCTTTTTCCTTTTTTTCCACTTTTCGAGCTCTTTTTGTTTTCATTTGATGAAGTATTAATTGAAAGTCATGTTTAGAGTATGGATAAGAGTGAAACAGTGGATCACCTAAAAAAAGATAATAAACATTATATTTTTGCGAAAATAATATCTAGTGAATAAGCTTAAGGTCCACCAGGGGGAAGTGGTACTAACTATTCACTTTGAAGTTAATCTAGAATTATTCATTTCTGAAATAATGGGACTTCAGCCATAATGATTCAAAACCCTCTGCCTTACAAAACAAGTGACCTGCCAAGGCAATAATAAGTGTTCAAATGGTTCAGGAATACAGCATGGTTGCTCTGAGTATTTCAGTAGGATTTTTGAGATTTTAAGGAAACAAATAAGTATGAGTTCGCTGTGCTTATGAATATAATATATTCAATCTCACATGATAGTAAGTGAAGATGAGATCGAAAATAGTATCACAAGAGTTTAAGAAGGATCTGGCTCCTCATAAAATACTGCTGGAACACATATTTGGGGCCAGATTTATATGAAGGGTGGTAACTAACCAGGCGGATCCTGAACGGGCCCACCACAAAGCAGAGGCCACTTGAATTATTTGCCTTTTACAACATGCTTATCAAGGGAGGGATATGTTATTCAAGTATCAAATATTACAAGAAAGAAGACAAAATGTCAAGGCAAACACACTTTGCATTGGAACAAACTGACAAAAAATCAAACTTATTTTATAAATACATACCATTAGGGTTAAGGATTTTCTTGAACTTTCTATCAGATGCTTCACATGTTTTCTTTAAAGTGAGTGCAATTTTGAGCATTTCAAGGCAATCGGTACAAATGTATTTAGGCAATGAGTCATCACTATCCATCTGAAAAATATTAATTATAACTGTAATTATCAAATAGATATAGGTTAAATGTTAATGTAGCTTTTTGGCAATAATATTCTTTGTATATGTAACTGCATTTGATAATGAATTAAAAATAATAAATAATTTCAAATCGAAAAACTTTAATTGCTGTACAATTCAGTGGTTGATAAAAAGGGAGTTAACTCCCTCATGCTTTCATGAGTAGTGCAGTTTTTTTTGCCTTAAAACTGTATGCAACAAATAAATATAGTAAATAATTTCATCAAAATCGGTCAAGCCGTTTCGGAGGAGTATGGCAACGAAAACTGTGACACAAGAATTTTATATATTAGATAATTGACATTAATTACATCCTAGTCAACAGAAAAAAGGGAAAAAATACATTGATACTTTATTCCTAAATTAATGGACAGCCCTAGGGCACAAAAAAATTAGATTTCACATCACCATATAAACAAAATAATTGCTAGTGTTCCCCACTTAAAAGATGAATTTTTAAACTAGAAGAAAGAAAGAAGAAAGACTAGACTCTTACTGCTTCTGTTTATTTCTATATGGTGGCTTTTGGACAATATTTCTATACCTTTATCCAAACAATCTCATCACTTTTAATCAAAAGGTTCACAGGCAGTTGAATATTATACTGATAAACATAAGACCTTACCGTAACATTAGTTAAACTTTGTATAATCCCCATAATGTCATATCCATTGATCTTCTCAGAAATTGGAGTACATCCACTTTTGCCACAAACTCTGCAAATCATAGCTTTCGCCAGACGTATTGTAGAGTTACTGAAAATTTATGTTTTATTATTAACGATGCGGTTTCAATTTCCCCTGAATTTATTTGATATATCGATAAATGCAACCTACCAGTCCATCATTTTTTGCCAATGATCTGGTAAAACGCTTCCTTCGTCAGTATGCATGGTTGTTGATGGCAAATGCACTTTATTCATTGAAGATAGCATCGACTTCGTGACATAGACAGCCATTTTTTATTTATTTACTCCGATAACATATTTTAAGACATTCGTCTTCTTAATCAATCTAAATTATTTAGGATTTACGTATCTTGAAACTGATTCCCAATTTCCCAAAGAACATTTTATTTTTTGTTTTGATATGGCATATGGCGATTTTTGATTGACATATAATCACTCGATGTCTCAATCGAGATAGTTAGAACATTTACGATTTTGGTAGTTTACAACGTTCATGATATTATCTAGAAGTAAAGTCAATTTTAATTTGTGCGCATTATGTTTTAAAAGTTCCCACCCAATTTAAAAGATGACGCTGTTTTATGTTAGTAGCCATATTTAAAATTTAATTTGTTTTTAATGAGTGGCAATATTTTCTACATCTGACATTTATCTGACTTGTATATTGTTATTATTGACAGTTTTTCGCCCAATGGCAACAGAAGATCTATTGATTCCATTGGCTTTTTCTATTACATCAACCAATGGGATTTGTTTATTTTAAATGCTTCTTATTAGGCGCTTAACGTAGTGACTCAAGACATAAACAAAACAAAGTGTTTTGGGATGCCAATCAGTAATTATTACTTTTCAAAACTTTTGTTTTTTTTTTCTGTACTCTTTGACAATCAGGACCGAAAAGTATATATATTTGATTTTAAGGCGTTACAGATGTAATCATATTACCAATTTTGAAGTAATAGTTAGATGCAAGTCGAATTTTCACTCAGTGCTTTGTTAATTAAATACAAAAGGAAAAAAAGTAACTCGAATTCTGAAAAACATTATAAGTTATCAAAAGCTGACTGAATCCTATAGAGGACAGGCCAATGACAGATGAAATTAAAGTTAAAAACATACCTTTCGTAGGTATATTCCATTCGTATCCATGATATAAAAATTATATTGTTTATTACTTTCGTTTTTGTCTATGAAACAAAAACTTGTGAAAATATAGTAACCTGATAACAATAAATTTTCTGATATTCCAAAATTTTAATTTGTCGCATTTACATGAGAACGATTCGACTTTTTTACGACCCATTCTTTTATTATGGAAATGCTTATTAATTAAATATTTTTAGAATACACGGTGCAAAAATCATAAGAAATGTAAGACACGTCAATTAATGTAAGTAATTAATTGTATGTGAAAGTATCCGTATTAATGCGGTGTAAGTGCGATTCATGCTTTGATTCTGTTTATATCATTATACATATTTTGTATGTAATATTTTTATGGAACAAAGAAAGGAAATAATACTGTGTAATAATTTTCACGATTTTTAATTGAAAATAAAAAAAAAATTAACCGGATTTCGTATGATCTTCATATGATCTTTGTAATGAGTGTGCTCATGCAGGCAGGGCTATGAATCTCTCCCCTGGGTGACGAGGTATAAGCCATAATCCACCAAGCTGGCCCAGTGCTGGGTGGTGCATGTCAGAATTTTCAGGGCGCTCTAATGGCTTCTGTCAAACCCTAACGACTACAAGATACAGCACCTGCAACATACAAGTATACAGCACCTGGGACCGCCTGCTCAAAGTGCCCTTCGAAGCACGGAAGTCACCGTGAGAAATGAATGGTTGGCGGTCACCCATCCAAATACCGACCACGCTGAACATGGCCTTTCCTGTGATATCGTATGATACACATAGTAACCACGGCGCTATGACGTTAAATTATAAGCGATGAATGAATCTGGTTAAAAAATGTTTTATTTTAAAGAAAGAATTGTTGATTCCACAAAATCCACTATGTAGAAAAATTGAGACATTTACTAATTACTGTCCATCAATTTTATATATATTTTTATTACATCATCATCAACACACTGTTGACGTCCACCGCTGGACATAGGCCTCCCCAAGATTCTTAATAAGTCTTCAGAAAAATCCTTAAATTTTCAAATATCTGTTTAATTTGGCAACATTTTTTTTATATTGTTTTGTCATTTGATGTTGTTTTGTTTCTTTAATTTTTTTCTTCCGAAACTAATGTACCTATGTGTCTGCCCTTTCTAAGACTTCCAATTTTTTACTACGATCCGGCTTGTTAAACTGACTCTGTTCCCGTATTCAAATAAAGACTCGGCTTGGTATTTTTGGATCTTGACGGGTCTTCTTAAAGTGATTTGTTTCTGGCTTGTTTGGAAATGAGTTTTCACCTTTCGAATAGGACTTTGTTGATAAAGAATAAGTCTACGAACAGTTGGTGCATACTTGGTTGCTGTTCAGTCCGTAAGTACAAACAAATTACGTTTTGTTTAGTTAGAATAAAAGAATATTTTGTGTCTAAATTAAATATTAACTATTTATTTTCTTTCACAACAAGCAATATTGCACTAATAACACTTTTTTATTGTTTCAGGTGGTGACGGCAGTATTTGAATTGAAAATATTTATTGACCATTGTTGTAGACACAAATAAAATCTTGAATGGCCAGAGGACTGATTATGGTCAAGATGATATCATACAAAAACTATCTTACAAGTTTTGTAAAAAAAAGTTTTAAAAAGTAATAAATTTTACGTGTATATTTTGTATTTCTCATTTTATTTGAATTCCCTAAAAAAAGAAAACATATTTCAATGGAACGGATTCATTCATGGTAAGGCAAAGTTACCACCCAAATTTTTAGATGGCGCTAGGTGCTTTATTTAAAACCGACGACTCTATCTACAAATATAAAAGTTACTTTATGTGACTGACTTTTTTAAATATTAAATAATATACGGGACTGAAATTAAAGGCTTTGAGCTGGAATAAATTCAATGCTATCACCGAGGGGCTCGCTCGGATTAGTCCTAGAACTCAGATGAATATAAGTACTATTATACAGGATTAGTCCCCTTTACGACACGCTTATCCAGTCAGTAGGGTTAATCTTGTTGGATGAAAGTAACAATGAAGTTATTTTATAGAGAGATAATGAAGAAAATTATATTTTTGAAAATAGTGAGATGAGAAATGAGTAAGATGCAAATTATTTTTTGAATAATAAAGCGAATGAAGAAAATGTGGATAGAAATTGAGGAACTTGATAATTTTAAAGATGCTATAGAGGAAAAAATAATAAGAATTTACTCGAAAGATAAAGGAAATTGCCATTAAGATAAAGAGATTATGACTTGAAATATACGTTTTTAACATACAATGAGGTACTGAATAGTGACAAAAAGGATTTATGGAAGAGAGCAATAGGTGAAGAAAAAGATTCCTTGGAGAGGAACAATAGATACCTATACTCTGGCAAATAATTCAATGCAGTAAACTGAAAGTTCAAAATGTCAAATAGAAAAAAAATGATACCAGTTAAAAACTTCGTAGTGTAAGGTGTAAGTACTAGACTGAATGAGAATGATTGAAAACTAACGAGTCTTCATTCGTTTTGCATAAAACTTTAAAGAAATTTATAAATAATCGAATTTTAGGTCTGTACTATGTCTTTAATGTAACTTTAATGAAAATAATTAATTACCAAACATACCAAGAGTTTATAAATTATCGAATTTTAGGTGTGTTTTATATCTGTAATGTAACTTTAATGAAAATAATTAATTACCAAACATACCAAGTGCTTTAAAACGGTTACAGTGGAAGTAAAATCGAGTTGAAAACTTTTCTATATTTAAACTCGTTTTGTCGTTAAAAATGAAATTTCAAGAATAGTTGCCCTTTGCTAACAGCACCATTAAAAAGAAATATCTTGTGAGCCAAAATATATTTTTTTCCATACATTACAATAATATAAAATAAAAATATCAATGGAAGAACGTAGACGTTGATCATGATCTTCATGTCGAAACCTAAAATCCAATCATACGTCCGGATCGAACAACAGATCACGTGGGGGGCGGAGACACGACCGAATATTACTGGCGTAGCTAACATGGCACTGATAACCCTTATAACATGGAGACACAATCTAAAAAGAAAGGTAATGAGCCGCTTCCCGGGAGTGATCGCCGGAGCACACCTGGAGCTGACGCTGGGTGTTCCAGCTTGCGAACCGTCAGCGGAGTGGAGTTGAATAGGCGGGCTCCCTGCGGATCATCCGAAACTACTACAGTCAACTTAGAAATAGACACTAAAAACACTAGTTTAATCTCATCAAACACAGTACCAGAACCATAAGCGAGTACTGGCCACAGCACCATTAACAAAATATGTCACTAAGAAGTACGTAGTACGTAGTGTACGTTGTTTATTTAATACCACCCACTAACTCCATCCATAATAGTCTATCCACAATATATTATAGACCATCACCACCATCTTCTGTAGATCACAGTATACGTAGTGCACCTACACCCGACTTAGATGCTGCGCAGTGGGCAAATGCCTCTTTGCCTGCATCTATTAAGGCTGGGCAACGGCGAGTTTGCATGAGTTGGAATAATGATCTCAATATATTCATCATACCTGTCGTACTCATGACGACCATGACGACCACTTTGGCGATGGGGTAAAACCTGTCTGCCTCAGACGCCAATGGTTGCGGGTTCGATTCCCGCACCGAACAAGAAAAAAAAATGTTCCGTGTCTGGGTGTTTATCTATTTATGTATTTGTATTCTAGGTTATAACACAAGCTATCCCATAACACAAGCTATGCTTACTTTGGGGCCATAGTTGGTGTGATTGTCTGGGGATTTTTTTTTCTTTAATGTGAGAAAGTTCATGCAATTAGACACATCACAAAACTGAACTCTTACATTTACTTAGTGTAAAGATTTACTAATGACAGATAAGTTAAGAATATTGTGTACAAAGAAGATTTGTAGGCCCTAATTTTTTACACATGCTAAACAAAATAAAGCCGCAAAAACTATAACTACATAATTAATATAATAATAATACTTCTTAATGCGAGCGAAGCCGCGGGCAAAAGCTAGTAAATAATAAAATCAAAATCAATAAATTAAAAAGTAAATCAATAAGAACTATAATATAGGTATTAATCGACAGTAGGTAATCATTAGATTAATTTATAAATTGAAGATTCATATATATTTTCAAAGATTTAAATCTTTGATATTTTCCATATAGTTTCGAATACAACTTTTATTTTTTTGTTTGTTATCTTCAATCAACATTGATTTGAAGATTGTGGCTAGCTAGAGTGACGTTGAACTGCACTTGACTCATACTTGACTTGACTGACTGCAATCAGTCGGTTGAGTGATAGACAATCATTCATTTTCCAATTCATCAAATAAAATATTTTTTGATTTTCCAAAATAATTCGGTGGATAAATAATGTTTCGGACCAGTCAGTTCGATAAACTTCTTGGTAAGACTGCTTTAAGTTTAATTTTATTATGTGTCGTTCATTAAAAATATACAGAAACGAAACATTTTTGTTTTTTTTTTGTACTTTGTTTCTATTTGGGACTTTCTCATTTACTTAGATCAAACCGTTTTACGTTTATTCATGGCAAGTGTTATTAATTCTATTTCCTTATAAGTCGTAGCTATTATAAACCAGTGAGCTGCTAATTAGTGTTGAATGATGAAATTGTTCTAGATAAAGCTACAAGTAATCTTAGACTAGACCCAGATTGGCCTGCGATTCTACAAATATGCGATTTAATAAGACAGAATGATATAACGTAAGTTTCTTTTTACATTGAACATATGTAGTGATAATAAAATAATTAAAATTAAAATAATTTCAATTTCATCACCATTTTTTATTACAGACCAAAATATGCAGTTGCTGCAGTCAAGAAAAAGCTATATTCTCAGAACCCTCATCAGGCTATGTTTTCGTTGTTGACTTTAGAAAGTATTGTCAAAAATTGTGGTAAGTAATACTACAATAGCTTTTACTAAATAGGTTTTTATGTTTCCTAGTTAAAGTAACTTTGACACTTAGTAGGCAAAGTAGGAAATGAAGAAGTCTACACATTTATTATCATTGAATGTGCAGATATTTATTTAAAAGTGATTGTCCGAACAAACAAGTATTTTCAAATGGGAACCCACTTACTTACGCTTTTGGAATGTAGGTAATTCCTTTTAAGTGTTTTATTAACAAATTGTTAAGGTGAAGCTTTATTGAAAATATGAGAATTTAGTTACTGTTGTTTTATTATCTTAAACTTGTCAACACAATAACTACATTTTTTTGAGAGATATAGTTGATATTTTTGCATTTGCTCTTATATTATGAAAAAGGACCTATGCAGGGTTGATTAGGGATTAAATTGTTAGACGTAATTATTGAAAATCTTTTATTAAAATTTGTCAATTTATTATCAACAGGAATGTCCAAAACCCAGGGAATTTAGGTTTACTGATATTGAGTTCTCAACTCTATTTCCCATTTTTCTATCAAAAAAGTAACAATTTTTTTATAAAATAATAAATAGGCTTGTTTGCAAATATATTTGTCAAGAAATATTTTCTAAGGAATGCTATGATTATTTTAAATTTGGCAAGGTTACAAATGTAGTTCAGATCTCACATATATTTTTTGCATAAAATATTATTCCATTTACCAGGTTCAGGAGTCCATGACGAAGTAGCTTCAAAACCTTTCTGTGAGACCCTGCAGGATCTTGTAAAGTCAACACCTCATGAAAACTTAAAAACGAAAATTCTAGAATTAGTCCAGGCTTGGGCATTTGCATTCCGGAATACACCAAAATATAGGGCTGTACAGGTTTGTTTCAATATTAACACAGTATCATTTAATTTTACTCTATCCGGAGGTGGAGCAGGAAATCATCATACTATTCTTTCATCTGTTAGGTCAGAAAATCAGAAAAGGTTGAATTGTGTCTGTGTAAAAATTTGACTATGAATAACCCACATTCACAATTATGCAACTGTCTATTGCATAATATTGAATTTCTGTTATATACTAATACTATTTTGATTTTATTTGCCAAATTCCATGCCGAAAGAGCTATGTTAAATACAACATTCCGTGTTATTAGTTTAATGACCTTTTGTCTTCATACCACCATTGGCTCAAGAGTATTGATTGGCTGTTCACTGGTTAAATTCAATTAGACACAAAATCTGACAGCTGCCAACACATATCCTATTTGTTTTCAACCTCCTCTGATGTAAGTAAACAACTTTATTATTATTATCGACATCATGTGGTATTTACAATAGATTGTATACAAAAGACTGTAAACAGTTTTTATTTTAATTACCCTTGATAACAGATGAATGTATGAATCAATAAAATATGAGGGTGATAATGAGGTCATAGTATGTACAACTAGAAATAAGTAATATCTATTTCACTTATTCAATTTGTCATCTTAGCCCTAACAATACTTTTATAATACCTGAACAGGAGATTAGAAAAATTACAACCTGTGCCTATCTTCAGTCATATCTGACTTCACTACTTAAAATTATCAGTCATTTACACAGTGACTCACACATAACAAAAATATACAGTTGTTTTCTTTGTCATGTCAAATTTTTATACTGAAGTAATATTCAAGTCCATTATTTCCAAAGAATTTGGTTGAATAGTTTGTACACCTTTCTTTGCGCTTTAAACATTGCATTTGTTGACAGGACATCGTGAATATATTGAAAGCAGAAGGTTGCAAGTTTCCACCTTTGAAGGAATCTGATGCAATGTTTTCAGCAGATACAGCCCCAGAATGGGCAGATGGAGAAAATTGTCACAGGTTAAAAACTTTATTTATTGATACAAGATTAGCTGCAATAGTAGTAACTTTTGTCAACTTTACAGTTAGTAAAGGTACTGAATTGGTTATTTTTTACTTTAGAATCATTCTTTACTTGTATTTATTTAAATTCAATTTTATTATGTTGTTTAGATGTCGAGTGGCATTTTCATTAATGGTTCGTCGTCATCACTGTCGAGCCTGTGGTCAAGTGTTTTGCCAGCAATGCAGTTCAAAAACATCGACGTTACCAAAGTTTGGAATTGAAAAAGAGGTTTGTAAGAGAAGTTATTGAAAAAATTCAATACTTATTTGTTTTATATTCATTAATTAACCTCAATGCACTGTTTTTTTTGTCATATAGGTACGAGTTTGTGATGCTTGCTATGATAAAGTAAGCAGACCTCCAACATCAAGTGCAAAAGTGGAGACTGCCTCAGATTATGCCCCATCAACTCAACCACAGGTCTGTATGTTTAAATGAAATATTAAACAACTTTAAATTTTTATCCTTATTTTTTTATAAAGTAATTAAAAACACCTTATACAAATAACATTATTTAATACTTAACATTAAATTTAAAACAATTTTATTATGCGTCATAGTTGTCACCTGGCATTTCTCCACCAGGGACTAACATAGCTATATTGTTTCCATTTAATAAAATTTGATCGAGCTTCGTTATTTTCCTTCCTTCCGGGGTTGATTCATATTCAGTGACGTCGTCCAATAACATATTTACGAAATCATCGAAGCCTTGTAAGGTTCCTACCATTTCCTTGTCGTTTTTCATGATAATATGAATGCGTGATCCAATACATTTATCCACTAATTCAAGTGGTAAAAGAGTTGTTGGTGTCGGTAGCGGTACTTGAGCCATTGTTTTGATGATGGATTATGCTATTCACACAATATGATCGAAATTATTTAACAGCACGCACACCTTAGCCACACATTTGTTGTAAATAAATAAATCCGGTAACAGATTCAATCAAATTGTCAATCGTCCGTCAGTCAGCAAGCTTTTTTTTTTTGTATTTTGCTTCGTTATATGTCTTGGATACTGGACCTTTACGAACTAATTATTTCTTTCTTCGTAGTGATTTGATTTTCCTTGTCGAAGAAGGTTATAAAGGAACAAGCACAGTGGTATTACAAAGAAAAAAAATTCAAGAGTGAGATCATTTGTTTTCAATTTCTTCCTGATAGGTTAGTGCCGCATGAGTGCGTTGCTTGGCGATTTTATCAAGTTTTATTCAAGCCCATTTGATGTTGACATTTGATTGATTGAAATTCGTTGTCTATTGGATGTGTAACTTGAATAGAGTCAAAAAAACTTGTCAAGTCAATGTTTGACGTTTAGTCTCAGTCTTTGACTGAAAATTTGATTTTGTTTTGTAACGGACATGCGGAAGTTTCTGTAAATAATAGAATCTCATAAAGAAAGAAGAACTGAAAATAATTTAAATATGTCTAACTTCCAATGCCGACATGAAAATGGCTTTTCACCTAATATTAAAGTCAAGGATGAACCAATTTCACCTTCAGAACATTTTGGTGATTATAATAATTTTGACGACTATCCACAAAATTTAAATTTTGGTGCTATGAAGAAATCTCTTTCTATGGTTGATATTTCACAATTAAAACAAGATTTGATGAAGTGGAGGATTGAGGAAAGTAAAAATGAATCTAAACAAAGGCTCCGCAAGAAAAGTGAAACTGCACAACAGGACACCAAATACAAGTCTATGGCGGAATTGATTTATCACTATCAGAGGGATACTCCAGATAGATTCCATACGTCTAGTCGTCAATCTTCGAACTCTCGTGTGTCAGTGTTTAATAAACTTCCTCTTACTATACCGCAGTCCCCAATGCTGCACAGCAAAACACGTATTAGAACTATGCATATTCCATCTTTTAAGGAGAGAGAAGAAATGGAACTTGAAGAAATGAAAAAGTTTAAAATAAAAGCTAATCCTGTTCCGAAATCTGTTCTGGAAGGACCAAGAAACCTACCAGAAGTTCCTAAAAAGCCAGTTACAAAACCTTCTCCATTCAAAGTGACAGAAGTTTCTAAAAGACCAGTCCATGCTCATTCGCCAGTTTCCAAACCAGTTTTTAAGGCCAGACCAGCACCTAAAAGTATTTTAGAAAAACCGCAGGAAATTCTAAAACATTCAAAAGATTTAAGACATGAGGCGGTCATACCAGAACCATTTTCTTTTGACAAAAGAGACACTGAAATGATTCGACGAAAAGAAGCAAAGATCAAACAAGTTATAACAGAGGAGCGTAAGCAAGCTTCTATGTTTAAAGCTCAGCCACTCCCAGGTGCAGTGAGAAAAAACTTAAAAAGTGCAACAGATAAGTCTAATTCTTCTACACATTCTTCAGAAAATAAAGAAAATAATTTTAAATTTGAAGCCCGCCCAGCAGCTGTGTTGTATAAAAAACCATTCAAACCTGTACTCACAACAAATCTATCTAAGCCCGAGCCATTTAATTTATCAACACTGAAACGAGCAGCAGAAAGAGAGAAATTTGATAAACATTTAAAAGACATGGAAGCTGAACAAGAGAGACTGAGACTGTTACAGGAAAAAGAGATGCAAGAATCTGAAGAGAAATTAAAGGCTGAACTAAGGGCAAAATTAGTTCATCATGCAAAACCTGCGCCTGCTTTAAATCCATTTGTGCCAGCTAAATCTGTTCTCCCTGTTACTATCCCTGATACACCGAAGTTTGTGAGAAAACTAAAGCAAAGCCAAAACCAGGTTCAATCTTAAATCAATGTAAACAAGGAATTATTGAAACTCTTTTTAATCCAGTGGAATTTATTTGATGTATTCCATATTATATTATTATATATATAATTAGTAATTAATCAGCCAGTTAACAAATAAATTGACTTTATAATGCTTTTTATTAACCTTGAAACTTGTTATTGGCTGTACTTTTAGACTAGCTTAGCTTATTTTTTAATTTTAATGCGCTTTCTAATTATAGTAATTATGGACATTCTTTGTACTAGTTTTTAAAGTAAATAAAATTGTTAAAAACTAAATATTTGATTTCTAATTGCCTCATTTTCACCTTATAAGAAAAATAAGTGACTCAGTGTTTCTAGTAATACTGTAATTATAATCTAAATTCTAAAGAATAACAGGCAAACATCAATGTGGACCTATATAATACACTTACTCTTATTGCCAACAAAAAAAACTTTAAAGTAAAAAGCAAGTGCAGTGGACATGAGGGAAAACAAAATGAGCCCGGCTTGATGTTAATATTGTCATGTTATTGTACAAGAGAGATTCTGGGTTTGTGTCTGGCTAGTTCCAAGGTGTATTCTCCATTTGTGCTAGTTGAATAATCATATAGCTACAATCGCCATGCTGGAAAACTAACTTGTTAAAGTGCTTGCCAAAGAATGATAAGATAGATTTGATTATTACCTACATGTAGGTAAATTATATTATATTGTACTTATATGATAAAAAACAGAGTTCCCACATTTTTGTATTTTATTTAAAATTCAGAGCGTTTATATACCCCAAATTGCAATGACAATTAATACTGGGCTACTTTTCAAACAGCAATTTAGCTTATATTATTTTTAAATCTTACTAATATTGTAAATACGAAAGTTTGGAAGTATGGATGGATGGTTGTCCCTCAATCACGTCACAACGGCTCATCGGATTTGTATGAAATTCGGCATAGTGATAGGCAGTCTGCAATAGCTACTTTACTAGGCTACTTTTATCCCGATATTCCCGCGGGTGATAAATTGGTAAGTTATTGAGTAAAATATTGGGACCGGCCGTACGTCGACGATATGATACTTTAATAAGTGATATAAATAGCGAAACTTTGTGTGCTTAAGTTTTTTTTATATTATAATTAATTTAAATTATAAATTGTGCTGTTTGTTTCCCTAATAAAGTAAAAATAAATAAAATTAAATTGGTATTCACATAACTAATAACACATAACTCGACCGCAGCGCTCGCCGCTGCTGATGACGGCGCGAGTAAGAACTGACATTCGTCGAAATGTTTGACATTTTGTCACAGCGCCGTTGTTTTAGTCACGCGAATAGCTCTGCAGAACTTTGCAGCCAATATTTATCAAGCTTGATCTAAATCGCATCTGATGGTAAGTGAAGATGAAGTCAAAGCACTCGGGCTTAGGAAGTAACTGGCTCGTCTCAAAACATTTGCCGAAGCGATGATGTTTGGCGGCAGACATATGAAGAGTGTTCGCCACTTGTCTTTTAAAGCTCGTTTATAAACAAAAAAACAAATAAGGTTTATTCATCATAGGGTCTTACAGATCACTTAATGACGGCAACATTATAGGTACTTCGGCTTTAAGTGGTTGTTGAATAGGATATTACAGTAGACCAAGAGACAAAAAAGCCATCGGCTTCTCCAGTCGCCACTCTTTTTTAGTCAGAAATTTTATGAATTAGTACAAGTTGGTATAGTACAAATTGACCATGACATGAAAAAAAAAACAAACACAAGACAGCTAATTGTGAGAGCCAATGTCATGCCATAACCAAATTGCTTAAATTGTAGGTGCATTGAGCTATGGATGCACAACACGAACATGACAAACTGAAACCAGAGTATTTAAACAAGAATGGAAAAAATAGTCAGGGTCATCAGCAAAACGACCTCCTCAACCACATTTTAGGGAAGAGGGTGACCCGACGCTACCACTATCTAGGGGCGATAGAGCTATTCTATGTCACATACCGATCTCTTATAGTCTTTTTTATTTACATTTTCGTTGTAGAAACCTGCCGGGAAATCCGCCGAAGAGTTACAAGAGGAAGAGGAGTTGCAGCTCGCGCTCGCGCTCAGCCAATCAGAGGCCGAACAGAAGGAGAAAGATCGCGTGCGCAGAATTCACACGGCCCCTGAACCGGCCCCTTTGCGGCCTACTTGTGAGTATAATACAAATACTTATCTTTATTAGGAGCAAACTTGTATTAGAGGTGTCCGCTATATTATAGTATCGCACAACTTGACATAGCTTTTATTCCCGGGCATACCTACTGTAAGTCAGTTAAGGGACAGAGGTTTTATGAGCGTTTTTGTGGGCGACAGGCTGACCCCCTGCCACTGCAATAGTCTCTCTCCGTCATTATAATACTTTTAAATTTGACAAAAGTGGCTTCAGATGGTTTTAAAGCCTCTGTTGTTGTGCCTAACCCATAAGCGATAAAGTCGTGAAGATATGTATGTATGTATGACATAGCTTTCATTATAGCATTTAAAAACTTGAATCTGTCTAGTAAATCGCGTAACATGTAAGAAACTCCTGTGCATTATTTGATATAGCAGGTTAAGCAAGTTCTCTACAAGTCTGTACTAGGATAGGCAAAATAAATAAAAAAATAAAATTCCCAGACAAATCAAGTCCATGGTCACATACTAAGCTAAAATATAAATTAATAGATTAATGAACACCCAGGACATGAACATTTTTTTTCTGGTTCCGTGAGAGAATCAAACCCGCGATGTCACATTTTGCCCGGTAGCATCTTAGACCACTTCGTACGGAGGCCGTCAACGATATGACACAGCTTTAATTATTGCATAAAGCTTAAATGTGTCTAATAAATCAAGTGACATAAAGTTATCGTTGTGGCGCAGCAGCTTCTGTGCATATAACTTGATGTAGGTAGCAGGTTGAGTACCTAAGGAACTGTACAAAAACGGGTGACCGCTGACCATTCATTTCTCACGACGACTTCCGTGCCACGAAGGGTACGTCAAGCAGGCGGTCTCGGGTGCTGTGTATACAGTAGACGTTTGGGTTCGTTTAAAGCCATTTTGCCGACCTGAAAAATCCGACCGGTACTAAGCCAGTTCCTTAGTTTATGGTGACAAGTTTGCGAAACTTTAACCTACAAGTATAACTATCACTCGAACCAGAAAACTTATCGCTAAGTTGTGTTGTATTTTTTTATCTAAATACATAAATAAATACTTAATTATCTTTCACTTTTATCTTACCTCTTGCTAATATTATAAATGTGAGAGTTTCGATGTGTGGATGGACGTTTGTTCCTCAACTAATGCAGCTCAACGGATATGTATGAAATTTGGCATAGTGATAGTGTAGAGTCTGGAATACTTTTTATCCCGATATTCCCGTGGGATTCGAAATAGCTAGTTATTGTATAATCTTTGCTGGACTGGGACTGGGAGCGAAAGAAAAACATAGAATGTGCCAGCTGCTTCTCTTCCCGGGCATACTGTAAAAGTCAGTTAAGGGACAGAGGTTTTATTGGCGTTTTTGCGGGCGATAGGCTGACTCCCTGTCACTGCAATAGTCTTTTACCATCATTATAATACCTCCAAATTTGTCAAATGTGACATCAGATGGTTTTACAGCCTTTGGTGTTCTGCCTACCCCATAAGGGATACAGGCGTGAAGTTATGTATGTATGTATAATCTTTTGTGATATCACTCATTTTTGATCTAAATCCACATTAAATAAAACCGGATTTATCGCGTATAATTACATTTTAAATTTTAACTCGACGTTTCGATGTCTTAACAGACGTAGTCTGTCGTGACGATAAATCCGGTTAACAAGTGTTTTATTTAATAGTATGAATCGCGTAAATTTAAGATAATATTAAATCCACATTGGTTGCAGTATCGCCCACGCCGTCTTCAATGAGTGCGTCACCGGAACACAATGGAGTGACCAATAGCGAGTTGTCACGGTACCTGGACCGCAACTATTGGGAGGCGCGCTCCAGGGAACAACCCACTGCGCCCACGCCCAGCTCTACTGGCTTAGAGAGTGAGGTTAGCATATTAAATAAAAATAAATTTGATTACCCATAATAAATACTCAAAATAAATTTAATCGTAGATATTGTTTGTTCAGATTCGTATTATGAAAGCTTTCTTAAGGTAAGCGCATATACATACAGGGTGACTGGTGACAAATTTTAAATACTGAAGGAGAGCACCCTGTTCTTGAGTCTGATCATAAATATGTATTAAAAGTAGGTAAGTACTTAATTTTTCACCAGAAATCCCTATGAATAAATAAAGAGACCTTACTACACTTTTCACGACTCGCCCGCGTCAGTCAACACGCACACCACCACCCGCTAAGTATCTATTGTAATACGCTTTTGTAACCATGCGTTGCGTAATGAATTCTTTAACTTTCGGTTAAGTATACTCAATAAATACGTAATTAATATTTATTTTTCCTTTTATTTATTCCCCGCATGTATGATCTCAAACTATCACGTCCTGGAATTTCGAAAGTGACCCACCAGTCACCCTGTACAGTGTGTCCCCGTATGTAGTTATAGTACTTTAGGATTTGTACCTGTTCACAATTTCATCGACAAAAATACCCCATACGGTGAGTCAATTCCAAAATCCTCCCATTCTGTAGCAACTTATGTCTTTACTGTTGTTCGAAAGACAAATGTGTAAAGTAAATAGTAATATTTAAAAAGTTAACAAGCAACTGATTTAATTGTAATTGCCGAAGGGACAAACTTAATTTTTTACAGATTTTGAGAGCATCAGGGCGCTTTATTCAATTTCTTTCGAAAGTTACATCGTTAACACATCTTTTTTTTTTCTTATTATTTGACTTGCTCAACAAATTGATGTCTATTAGAATCACTGCTCTCGGTTTTACAGTTTTAGAGTTATTGTTGTTCAAAAATAGGTTACCAAAAGGGGTTTGAAAATTTTTGTATGGAGCCTGGCACACCTACTGTCCGCCATTTTGTTTTTTTTTCGATGTTGCGTCGCACTATAAAACTTGTATATTTCGATTGCTAACATACAGACGAGCAAAAAATGTTATATAACAAATGGGTCTAAAACGTCACGTTTTAGAGATATATATGGAAAACAATTTTGCTAAGTAATAAGTAATAATAAACAATATACAAGTTTGTTGTATTATCTTGCACATTAGTTAACAGTAAAAATAACTTGTTTCTACACCTACCTATCTGAAACCTGACAATGCCATATCTACCCGGCACTGCGCTCCCAGCCGGCTAGACGCGTTAAAATGGATTGTGCTCATAGAGCGCAACGCCTCTGTGGCAATTCAGATTGTGTAGGTATCTATAACTTTTTGTTATTGAATGCATTTATAGCTACTTTAGCAAAAAAATGTAGTACTTACATACTTAATTACCTACTCTTAATGGAGTTCGGGACGCCACGCGATCATTTTGAAATAAAACTTCAGAGTTAGCATTTACATAAATAAGTTTTAATTCCCAGTATTAATTATTGAGGCTATGGCGCTAGGACTAGAATAGACAAGAAAAAATACTTATTTCTTAGGAAACTCTCCAGAAACACTTTACAATCTACTTTATAACTTACATCATAATCACTTATGAGTCTCACATTTGGCAAAGAGCTGGGTGTTTCTTTCACACCCATGGCTACTTTTCATTTAAGAAGTCATCCACTTTATAGTTGCCTTTTTTACGTAATTTCTGTTTGAAAACCTTTTTAAACTTGTTATGTAAACTAAACTATGTCCCATATACCCATAAAAGAACTGGGTTAATCATCATCGCTATCATTTATTACATTAGCATTGAATATGACATCTAAAAAGGCTGCAGGGTGTAGCAGTGGCGTTTCTTGGTGTCGTGCCCATGCCATATACCATACAATAGTCATGGCATGTGCACAACATCCAAGGGTTCTTTTACCAACCAGGCAATTACAGTAATGCTCTATAATTTAGTTTCTGCCATTTAAATGGCTATCGAGCAGTATGTACACAAAATAAACGCCATGATTTTGATGTCTGGACTGAATTTACAAGTGTGCATCTCTTTTCTTGGCGCAGTACTGATGTATATAAATCGGATCAGATGTGATCTGATCCGATTTATACAAACACGATCAGTAGGTTATTTTTGAGGTGTACGCAAAGGCTACACTTTTTTTGAGGTGTACGCAAGGTTTTAAAGACAGACTTAAATATTATAGGGCGTTGAAATGACGCGTCTTTCTCTATCCCGCATTTCCGAATAGGTACAAGCAAATGTAAAAGAATTCTAAAAAATAACACTCTTAATCATATCATTACACGTAGTAACTCTTTAGTAATCTGTGTCATTACTTCTTGTAAGTTACTAGAATAATAAAGTTACGTACCTACTACAGCGCCGGCGTTGCCGAGGTAATATGGCATTGTCAGGTTTCAGATAGGTAGGTGTAAAAACCAGTTATTTTTACTCTTAACTAATGTGCAAGATAACACTACAAACATTCATGCTAATTTCATACATTCTGAGAGGTATTTCAACGTCTATGTAATAAAAATTGTAATTATTTAGCAAAATTGTTTTCCATTTGTCTCTAAAACGTGACGTTATAGACCCATATGTTATATAACATTTTTTGCTTCTCTGTATGTCAGCAATCGAAATATACAAGTTTTATAGTGCGACGCAAAATCGAAAAAAAATCAAAATGGCGGACAGAAGGTGCACCAAAAATTTTCAAACCCCTTTGTTAAATCGTACTTTTCATGTGAATCCAAAGAAAAATGCACTAGCATGAAGATTTTCTGCAAGTGAATTTTAAAACTTTACTATCTCCGTTCTTGCAAAATTTTCCGAATCTGTCCACATTATTTACCTTTTAAATTGAAATGCATCCGAAAGTTTAATTAATTACTTGCACATCAATGTCAAAAATAGTGTGCACTTCTCCAAAATGTTAAGGATCGATTAAATTGTGCATAGGTTCTGCTCTTGAAGTCTTATTACTAAATGCGTGGACACACTGTATATCGCACTAAGTAAGTAAAAATCCGCTTGTGTCACTCGTATACATTTTATTATGAACTATCGCACACTATGCCAATGCGCATTACCTTTAAGAGTTGATCATGAGTTAAGAATAAATACCCTGCCAATATTGCATAGAAATCTGTCGCATAATCTATACCTTAGTCGAGTTTAAGTCTGAGTGAGTTTACCGGATTTACCGCGTATAATTGATATTTTACATTATACCACAAAGCGATAGAATAAAATATTAATTATACGCGATGAGTCTGGTTAAGAGTGTTTAATTTTAGATTATAAATCGTGAAAACTTAAGACAATATTAATTAATAATGCGAGCCCGTATTTATTAAAAGATTTCACGTCAGTAAAATTATAAAAAAAACGTTACCACTAAGTAATCGGACAGCAAGATTCGATCTTTATCGTCGATCCTATGCGATCGGAACAGCTAGACACGATAGTCGCTAAACGGTAAAAAAATGGACTACTTACAGTCGTTATGATGCTGACAGAAAGATTAATTCACGATAAATTAAACTTTACGATATAGTGGTAACGTGCCCTTAAAATACGGACGTTCAAAACTTCGACAGCTGTTTTATAAGGAGTACAGACCTCAAAGTCAACGTTTGCAAATGGATCACATTCATTTAGTTTATATTTGGAGTATGAGCTATCATCAGAAGATGAAAACATTCGTATGAAGGAAAGTTACTAATACAAAGCGCTTTTACTAACCTCCAACTTTTTAACTTGACAGCCGGAATACTCGAAACCTATAAAAAACAAGTTGGTGCTGGAAGACGACGCCGAAGATAAAGAAATCGATGAATTCGTGGACACCCTGCGCTCGCAGATCGAGATCTTTGTCAATAGGATGAAGAGCAACTCTTCAAGGTATCGTTTATATATATTTTACTCTTACTGATATTATAAACTAGCTGTTTCACTCACGGCAGAATGGTTGAACGGATCTTGATGGAATTTTGCACAGAATAGATATTATGGGTTTTTATCGTGAACCAAATATGTACTGGTTCTTACGGGATAGATTTGTTTGAAGAATTTAATTTCATGCTTTGATACTAGATGGCGTGTTGACTATTTTTATCGCTTAGTAAACTTTTTTGAATTGCATTTCAAAATGTGAGACTCCACATATAATATGTACTAATGAAAGCTTTGTCGTGAACGAAGTCGCGGGCAACACCTAGTTAAGTTTATAATTTGTGTACGGACTGGTTAATAGTTAGATAAGTTGAATATAAAATTTGTATAAAAGTGGGTAGGTACTGCATTTTTACTTAACTAAAATGCGGAGCATGTACTACAATGGAGTTCTGTGTCGATAGGATAAAGAGGAATTCAGGGTAAGGTTTGCGTAGTTTATTGATATAACAATTTATGTACAGACTTGTTATAGTACAGTTAATAGTTGGATAAGTTGAACATAAAATTACTAAATAAACTAGATAGTGTAACACATTCAATTTCTTTGTCAATAAGATGAAGAACTCTTTAAGGTAGTTAAATTAGTTAATTGATAACATGTCCTGAATTCACACTGTCAAATACAATTTCTGTTCCTACTTAACGTTGAATTCAACTTTATGTTCTACCTTTCAGAGGGCGTTCCATCGCTAACGACACATCAGTTCAGACGTTGTTCATGAACATAACGACGATGCATTCGAGATTGTTGCGGCATATACAACAGTTGGACGACAAACGTGTCTATTTGGAAAGTTTACAGGTAACTTATATGTTATTCTAGTTTTATATTAATATGTATAAAACTGTTTCGCTACTGATTGAGGTACTGAGTGACTGACAGACAACGTACAGCCATAACTACTGGGCGTATAGAGCTGAAATTTGAAACATATATTCCTTAGTTAGATACTGGTGCACTAAGAAAGGAATTCCCGAAACAGGAAATATAGGACTTTTTAGTGTATGAAAACCTCTGTCCCTTAATTGACTTTTACAGTGCACCCGAGCAGAGAAGCAGCATTCTATGTTCTTCTTTTGCTCTTAGTCCAGAAAGGAGTTAACTCATCAAAAATTAATAATTAACTATAGTTGAATTGTTTTCGAATGATTTTCGTGACACTTCTCATTTTCCATCACGCGCAAACTATTTACAACTAATAAAATATAAATTGTCGCGTTAAGAAAATAAAAACTATGTCAATTAAATTGTTTATTTTAAAATTATAAATTGAACTATTAATAAAGTGTAATTGTTATTATTAACTGTAAATAAATTAAGTAAATGTCATAAATATATTCATCTTAAATAGACAGATTCAAAGAAACAGAACGTTCAGTTGTTAGTGATTGACACTACTGAATCGACATTGAATCGATGTATATGAGCCATCTTGTAATCGGAAGTTTGTATACATTTTTTCACCAACCAATTCGATAATGGACGATCGAACAATTTCATTACGGCAACGGTACAAAGATTGACAATTTTGAACTGTCTCAAAAACCACTTGAAAAGAATTCAACTATAATTTATTGTAATAATCTCCAGGACAAAGTAACCCAAGTCCGCGATAGTCGCGCGGCGTTGGACACTCTACGCGCCGAACACTTGGCGTCTTTGGCCGCGGCTCAAGAAGCGGCTGAGAGACAGAAGCAAATGCAAATGGCGGCCAAACTGGCGGCCATGAGGAAGAAGAAACACGAATATTTACAGTATCAGAGATCGCTGGCTTTGAGACGGGTTCAGGTGAGATAATATTCTTTATTTCAAAAGAGTTGAATTAGTTATTGAATTGGTTCGCTTATAAGTCAAATTGTTTACAAATTGAAACGAATCTATAAGGTGTTCCTGTTGATTTCCCATAACTCTAGGGTATTAATGGGACTATGTAATAGAATCAAGTAACCGGTGACTAATTTTTCATTTTTTTTGTTTTTATGTTTCATACAAAATAATTCAATTAGGTATGTCAAAACATCATATGTAAAACACATATATGTGAAGTATGACAACATGGCATTTTCTATCCCTTTTTTTATCGCTTTGCACAGGTACAGCTCGCAACGCTTTGCGTTGTACATTGTATGCAACGTTCCTCAACGTTTTAAAATGTTTTTGTTGTTTATTGTATGGCTTCAGTGACACGCGTCTATTGAATTAATGTTTCACAAGATGTGAGCTTTTACAAGGGTGATAATTTATGAACTCATTATATTAAGTTTGATGATATCTTGGAAAGTATGTAATTTTGAACCACCTATTCTTTGGCAAAAAGTATTATTTTTTATTAAGGAACAAAACCTCAAAGTTACTGGATATCAAAAAGAACATTTTATTTATTGTTTATACGAAACCTGAAAACAGTTTGCACAAAGCACGGTTCGCGATCCCAGTATGCAAGAAGGTACCTACATTGCACGAAGGCGTAGCGAGAGTGTGAGCTCTCGCCTGACAAAACTAAGCCCCCACAAAAAGCTTTAAACTTGGTCAGTCACGATAAAACGAAAATCTTTGACAAAAAATAACGGTGTATAATCTTCATTTATTTAATAATAGCCGCGTTGGGTCGGCTAAGGGTGTTATCACACTAATGGATCGACGTCGATCGGATTTTAGGCCTAGTAAAAACTATCTCTAAATTTGTCAAACGTGACATCAGATGGTTTTATAACCTCTGGTGTTCTGCCTTCCCCATAAGAGATACAGGCATGAAGTTATGTATGTATTGGTCCCATTCGATCGATTGGCGTGGTAACATCCTCAGCCGATCGCCATCGTCACTTATCTATCATCAAGTGAGATTGAGGTCAAATGCGGGTTTATGTCTTAAATAAAAAAAGGCTATTTGTTATTTCTCTAAAAATATTATGAAATTACAATAGTTAGTTATTGTAATTGTATATTTTGACATGTTCTATGTGGTTGTACCTGTTGGTTGATTCTTTAATTACACTTCATTTTGAATGAGTTAATGTTTAGGAATCATAAAATAAAATTACTGTAGATTTAATATTAGTGGTTTTGAAAAAGGTCTTAGGATATAAAAGTCATCATCCGTTGCCATTTCAAACTCACTTTTATCAATGACAACATAACATTTATCTTTTACAGGAACAAGAAAGAGAAATGCAAATGAGGCAAGAACAACAAAAGCATCAATATTTAGCTTCTACCAACAGTGGGTACTACATGCCTGGCGGTACATTGCCACAATTCCAAGCCGGCTATCCGAACCCAGCGATGTACGCCAATCCACAGTTCCACCCGCAAATGTTACCGCAAGCCACCAACGAGATGCCCATGTCAATACCGGGACAACCTAAGATGACTCAACCTAATATGATGCGTATGAATCAGATGGAAAACGTCCAACAACCAATTCCCCTACATAATACATTCCCTACAACTTCAGCGATGACGCAACCTCTCAACCAATCAGCATTCAGCCAAGCAAACGTCAGACCGGGCCAACAAGTCACACCACAAATGATGCAACAACAAATGCTAATTAGAATGCAAGCTGGTATGATGCCCATCAAACAAGCAAGCGCCACAAACGGAATCCCAGGACAGAATGACTCCTCTCTACAACTAGGAACAAAACAAAACTTACCTAATCAATCTCAGCAACAAAACCTACCTACATCCATGCCCATGGGACCTCAAAGCTTAGGACAACCAATGATGAACACCAACCCTATGATGGGAATGCAAATGCAAAACATTAGAATGCCCTTACCTAGTGTACCAACCATGAATTCTGCATTTCAGAGCTACCCTATAAATCCAAACTTACAGAACCAACAATCTGTACCACAAAACCCTGAGATGCAACAATCTCAGTTACCCGGACAGCCCATGTCCTTGCAGAACCAATCTACATTGCAAAGACCTATTTCAGGTCAAAATCAAGCCATGTCTGTGCCTAACCATGTTCCTACAAGCCAAAGCATACCCCAGGGGCAGGGGCCCCAAGCACAGGCTCCCATACCCCAACAGATGAATATGACACAAGGACAACAAATGATGCATCAGTCCGCACCACAAATGTCAATGCAGATGATGAACCAACATCTACAAGGACAAAACCCTGGTCAGAACCAACCTATGAGTTTACACATGGGCCAAAACCAAATACCCATTCAACAGAATCAAAATATTCCCGGTCAGCAGTATCAGCAAATGCCTGCGAATAATATGCAGCAAATGCCAATTCACATGCAAGGACAGCAGCAAATGCAGGGTCTTCAAGGACAGATGCCTCAAAACATGATGCCTGGAGCTCCTCAAATTCCGCAACAAATGCCCCAAAACCAACAAGGGCAGATGATACAGGCTCCTCAACCGATCCACCAAGGCCAACCGATACAAAATCCTCAGATGCAAATGAATCAACACATGCAGAATCCACAAATGGCCCCGAGCCAAATGCAGCAAGGCCAACAAATGCCTCAAAATGTTCAGGGTCAAATAAAGTTCGACCAACCGGGGTTTAGTAATGGTGTTCCACAGAACACTAGCCAACCACAACCGACGCCATTAAAAGCCGAAAGTAACAACAACACGTCCGAGCTAATCAGTTTTGATTGATAGTTCCAATATTAAATCAATATTTACAGAATTGATAACAAAACAATAGTCTTGTCTGACTAAGAGCATGGACTCAACTTTAGGTGACTAAAATAACATAAACCATTGTAAAATAAATATTAATATTGTTTAAATATAATATATAATCGTAATGTATACTGCGATAATGTTCCACTACTCAGGTTTTTTTAATGACAAAATTTTAAAGATATTCTAAATTAAAGTAGTCAAAAATTTTCTTTCAGATCCAATATTCTGAAATAGAAATAGTATGTTTTTAATAGAGGTTATTTATATATAAAAGTAATATTATGGTTCTTTTAAAATATTTATTTAGGTTAATATATGATTATATCTTAAATTTAGAAAACCATTTGTGCAACATAATATCACTTATACTGAAGTCATAATAGGTATTGTGTAAAGTAACATAATTGTAGAGTTTACAAGAAAAAGTCGATTTCTTTGTACAGCTAAATAGTATTTCACATTTGGTGACGGAGGTTTCTTGATAAAGCAACTTTTGAATATTTGTTAAACCTATTATAAATAATTCATATGCACAAATGCATATGATTTTATGTGGCTTCGTCATTAAAAAAAATTGAAAATAATTTATGTAAATTGTAACAATTGTATAGTTATGAGCGTTGAAAGTGAGATTGTAAAGAACTGCACTTGTGAAGCATTTTCATAATATGATTGACTTTAAATTTAAATTTTTACCTTAACTTAGTGAAGTCGAGCGACTATATTTTACGTGATAACTTGATGCCGGTCAACGTAATTTATTTTTGTAATTAAACTGTAAAATTCAAAAAAATACAATAATCACAGACACAAAGCATTATCTGTAATATTTCCTGCAACTGTAAAATATTTTATTTTAATTTTAAATTAAAGAGAATATTCCAATTTATTTTTATTTTTTATATTGTCGAGTTGTTTGTCTTAGTTTACAATTTGTAATTACAACATAGTAACATAGAAATTATTAAAATTGTGAAATACTATATTAGAGTTTTTATTTTGTATTTTATATGTTAAGCTGTAGCTAAAATAAAACCTTTGAAATTGCCGTTTTGTTTAACTGGCCACTTTACATTTGTGTTAGCCATAGTTATATAAAATAAAATAAATGAAATCCCCAGACAATGACACCATCTACATGGCCCCAAACTAAGCAGAGCTTGTGATATGGGATACCATGTAGCGAACTAGGGGGGAACCTAGAATATAAATACGTATATAGATATACGCCCAAACCCTGTTATTTTTTTCTTGTTGTACTACCTATTAAAATACATCATCAATTACTGACTCATTACGTAGCTTGCTGGTTCGATCCCAGCCAAATGACAATGTATTCTATGTATTACAAAAAAGTGTTTCAGTTCTATCCATTATTTCGTCCTATAACACAGGGTCTGCTAAATTCAGCGCTGTTAAGAAATGGTAAGATATCACAAGCATGCTTCAATTTGCTAAATCCGATGAAAAGATGAAGAAAAGTCTGGATATAGTGCATAATTTGGGCCACATTATCGACGAAAAAAATGTTGAAAAAATTGGAAATTGTGACGGATTTTTTTCGTTTTCATATTCTGTTTCATAACGATACCAATTTTTTGTCAAGTTACACCGTTTTGTTCATAAGGAGGGTAACGCAGCTACCCATTTTTTTAAAGCACTTACTGTAAAGAATCGGACGTCATTTTGAATTATTTTTCATGGTTTTGTCGATATTATGGCCCAAATTATCGCCCAGTTTCGTTTCAGCACTCTATCCAGACTCACCCTGTTTTTTAAAAGGATGTTTTTACGTTCAAACTTGCATCGTAGTGATGAACCGTCATAGAACAAAGACATTTCTTCCTAAGGTCACAAGGAAGATTTTGCCGACTGGTTTTGTCTAGAAGCAGTAGATCTCAAGTTCACTTGATGTATAATGAAGATGACGTCTTAGGCTGCAAACTAGACGGCAGCGACTGCGACGGCGGCGCGGGTATATAGTTTGTATGAAGCCGCGACAAATCGCTGGAGCGCCCGCTGGCGTCGAGAACGACCCAGATTCCCCGCGCCGCTGTCGCTCCCATCCAGTTTGCAGCCTTAGGGTCATATCATGATAGCTCAATCAGATTTGCGACAATATTTTTCATACAATGACCCTCGAGTCCCGTTGCCGCGCCGTCCATCTCCAGGCTCTATCTCGTTCTATGTATAGGATCTTTCAATTTATGTTAGTGATCGAACGTTATTTCATAACATCTTAAAATATTAAGGTTGATGTCTCGTTGCCACTTTGGGTTTGCTATTCGTGATTAGGTATTGGACGGTTTACATTTAAATAAACTAAATAATATAATATACAACGTCAATTTTTGTTCACGCGAAAGTTAGTAGGGGAGCGAGGGGGAATGGCGCTCACCTCTGTAACTCTGTCAAAATGAAAGGTAGCATCTAGCAATATCTCTTGAAGTGCAAAGGGATAGGGCCTCTAAAAGACAGCGATGCAAAGGGTTTGTCAAGTCGCGTCATGTGACAGTGAAGTGCGTTTTTGCGTTTGCAGACGCGATGATGTAATTTTTGATTGGTTGTTTTTATCGGTAAGTCCCCATTTTAAATGGTTGTTTAGTTATTAATACCTATATTTATTTACAATAAAGTTTCATTCTATTTTGTAATAATGCAATCAACTTTTAAATAATCTGCATGTTTTTTTTATTTCAACTAATTTACCGAACTGCCGTTTGGGGTTATGCCGCTCACCGGAGCGCCATTACCCCTTAGTGACAATTTTGTATTGCTGCCTATATGCAAAAAACTAAGAAGAAGGTTTCTATAAAGAAATAGCCATAAAACAGCTGTTTTCGATCTAATCATAATAGTTTTTATTTTATATCATAATAATTGAAGTTAATTTGAATCTTAAGTTTCACTATATTGGTGAAATTTAAAAGAAAATGGTCTTCAGTACAAATGGAAATAATTGATGCCTATTTGTGATTTTAAACTTTCCTTTTATTGTATTAGGTTGATCCCATTAATATTTCTTTGATTCAAATGTATATTACTAGTCAAATTCTAAAAAAAAATATCGAACGTCATTACCCCGTACCATGAGCGGCATTACGGGGGCAATGCCGCTCAAACTTGTTTTTTTTTTAATGTTTTTCTACAACTAAAAGGTCAAAGATATATGTTTTTGTTGTTTAATTGTTGATTACTCCATAATCAAAGAATTGCTTAGTCTTTATAGTTTTGATTTATCACTACATAGTATAAAACAAAGTCGCTTTCTCTGTCCCTATGTCCCTTTGTATGCTTAAATCTTTGAAACTACGCAACGGATTTTGATGCGGTTTTTTTTAATAGATAGAGTGATTCAAGAGGAAGGTTTATATGTATAATAACATCCAATAAATAGTAGATAAGTACTGTTATTTTTGAGGTTTCTAATGTGATGTCGTAAATAATTTCATTTTTTCCGCTTAAATTGCAAACGCAGGCTGAACCCTACGAGTTTTATCAAAATAAGTATTGTACACATTGAAAAGGTCTACAGAAAAGTCCGTGATGGTATATGTCTATCTCTTATGGATAACCCACAATAACTTTTTTTTGTCATTTACTTTTTACGACAAATAATGGCTAATTTTTGAAGCGATTTTAACCAATACAGCATTAATCCTTAACCAATTAAATACCTTGAATACATTGTTCATTTAATATAGATCTATATGGCCCTTTACACCGTATGATTTAAGGGAATATTTTCGAAGATATTACAGATTTAAAAATTGCGGGACGTAGCGTTTGCGGCGGTACCGGCGCGGCGGGCCGCCCGGTGCGGCAAGAGCGTGTATCAGCATTGCACCCGTGCGAAGCCGGGGCGGGTCGCTAGTCATAAATAATTTTAAAATTACCTACACCATGTTTTCCTTAAGTGAACTCCATTCCCCCTCCTTACCCTACTTGGGTCAAATATTTTCGTAAAAAAATCGGTGAACAAAAATTATAATACTATTAAAAACCCAGCAAGATCCAAGCCTCTTGTGGTGTCTTGTTTTTGTCGCGCGAGTGAGGAAACCTAGTGCGCGGCGTTTTCTCGCTACCGTTTCATGTGATGTAGGTAGGTACAGAAGGCAGCACATCAAGCGTTACAAATCTGTCAAAATTTTTTTACTTGAATCTGAACTCTATGTCCTCGACATAAAGTTAAAATTGGTTGGGAAAATTTGACAGGTAATGCAACGCTTGATCTGCTGCCTTCTGTACATACTTGCACCCTGGGATCGCGTACGATGTGCGCGCGAATGATTGTGTAAGGTACCTGGGTCGAATATGGCCACCTTAAGGTTTGTTACCTTTTTTTTATAATAAATAAGCTAAAACTCACAAGTTTTAGCATTTGTCCATGAAGAGAAGCTATTAATCTTTATAAAAAAGGCAATAAAATACAAAAATATTCAACAATAAATAGTACTCACAACAGTTTAAAAAAATATAGAAATTGGCCATATTTCCGAGGAGGTAGGTTAATATGCCCATATATGTGGCCATATTTGCGGTATGAATTTACTTGTTTAATAAAATACAAATTAATAAACTGAAATAAAAAGGATAATAGCTTTAAGAGTATTTATTTAAAATATATTCGTACATTATTTAAGATTCTGCAGACTATCGAGTTAAAATATAACATGCTATAAAAACTATTACAATCGATTCTGTAACCGATTCTGAACAAACTGTTCTCAGGTTTCGCTTGAACAACACTAACATAAATTAACATAATTCTAGATTCCTTTGCTTAACTTGTGCAGATAGTATTATTTCAATTAAATCCTTACTTTATCGAATCAAGTTAATACATTATCTTTATAGATTTAAAACTATGACCGTCTTGTAGAGCAGTTTTTATCTTATCTCTCACTCGGTAACCAATCATGGCTCTAGTATTATCGAGTTAGTTTAAACAAATAATGGTTTTTATCAATTCCTTTAAAATATAGGACACACCTTTAAAGTAATGATTCACTACACTCAGTATGTAACTTGAGTCGAGTAAATTACCTTAGATACAGATAGAATCTATAAGTACAAGTAAGTACTTAAACTTACACATGTTTACAGCTTGTAAACTTTGCAAATTAGAATATAAACTAAAGTGTTTAGTGTTAACAATATTATGAATGTTTACTCTGATACAGTTCGTCTTTATATTAAAGAACAGTTGAATATAAGTGAACAATTATTACTGAAGCTGGGAAATAATTTGCAATATTGCGATGGAAAATTAATAGCCCTGAAAATGAAGGTGCGTGTAATACAAACGGAGACGACATACTTAAAAAGTATTTATAATGATCTCTTGGAATTAAGAAGACTATTGTTAGTATTAAATCCTCATCTATTGAAAAGAAATTGCATAAAATGGGAAGACGAAGACAATGAAACACAGAGTTCTGTTGAAAAATTATAGTGAAATAAGTACGTAACGAAAAAAAATGTTTCAGTTGACTACCTATATTTATACCTATAGGTATAAGTCATACGAACTTGCCTAACCTAATTCTCAAATAAGTTCTTCATCTTCATAATTATTTATAGGCTGAGAAAATCAATGCCACATTTTTGTTGACGAGTGACTGAAATAATAAATTTGTGTCAAAAATTTGGTCAGTCGACCAGTACCTAGGTGCAATGGTGTCTTCGATATAGGTACCACAAGAATTTCAACATTAACTTTCAATTTAACCATGTGGCAGCCTTATACAAAAGTGCAATTTGAATATTTTAAGGTTACTGATTACCTAGATATAAGACAAAATGTAATTTCAACTAGTGGTTCTGATAAAGAAAACATAAATACCTACTTAGTCCCTCGGCAGATAGTTAAAAAAATGACTTTTATATCTACAACTAAGTCAGCTGTTTTTGTGTATGTTCCAATCAGTAGTCCACTTCTTATACCTAAGTAAGGTCTTAGTTTAGTGGAAATAGTTCTTAATTTTCGTGGACTCCATGAGTAACGGTACCTGGCTGACGTTAAGGGTGTGGGCATCATGAGTTGCGGTCCTGTAACCTGTAATACTCGTAGTTATGTAAATATGGGATATTATGCAAGTCAAAACCGAGTAAATCAGATTTATTTGTAAGTAGGTACTTTACATTATGGAGTCAAGTTATCCAGATTTAAACCACCCTTTTACCTTTTTTACAACTAGACTTCTTGTACTACTTTTTTTTTGTGAACTAAATAACAAATATCATTTGTTTAATAAGTATGTGTTAATATAATTATTGTGGAATCTTTTAGTGCCATTATTTTTACCTTCTTAAGTTACAATTCCACCAATACGCTCTTAGTTTTAAAGAGTTAATAATTCCGTTTATTCGCAATGGAAATTTCTTTAATAATCTTAAGTTATAAGAATTAAATTTATTAGGTAAATAAAAGACCGAACTGGATGTAATGCGTTGAATTTCAGTGTTGATTTTTAATTAGAAGTTTCAATACTTATCAGAAAATCCAGTTTAAAACGCAACTATTTAATAGGTATAACATTTTTGATCAGGTAGTTATAGAGAGTAATTTTATATGAAGGTACAATAAAGTAGTACAGCATCCGTGATCAGCATGCATAGGTAGGTACTTGGTACTATCTTAATCAAAGCAAACATTAATGCATAGGTAATGTAGTGATAAGGTTTACCATTTATTTGACTTGACACAATTACAGCAGTAAATTATTCATCATCACATCATCATCACAACTCTTTGTAATGAACCCACTGCAGGGCATGAGTCTCTCCCCTAGGTGACGAGGAGGTATAGGCCATAATCCACCAAGCTGGCCCAGTGCTGGTTGACGGATTTCAGAATTTTCAGGGCTCCGAAATGGCTTCTGACAAACCCTAACGACTACTGTATACAAGTATATAGTACCCGGGACCGACTGCTTATCGTGCCCTCCGAAGTATGGAAGTCGCCGTGAGAAATGTACGGTCGGCGGTCGCCCATCCAAATTCCGACCGCGCCGAACGTTGCTTAACCTGCGATATCGTATGATACACTCAGTAACCACGGCGCCACGACGACTTCAGTAAATTATTACTTATATTAAAACCTTTACTGCATCAATGCTACGCGGTTCCTAAACCTTTAGGTACAGGTACCAAAACGGGTAATTGGCTTGCGTTCTCATTGCATTCTCTCAATGTGGACCATTGGAATTTTGCACTTTTGTATGAGTCAGTCTTAGTAAGAGAGAAACAAAATGTAAAAATAGAACGTTATGTCATATACCTACCTAAATAGGCAAACCTTCCCAAGTGTAGTGTAAAAAATATTATAAAAAGGTTACTCTGAGCGATTAACAATACTTATAGCGCCATCTAATCTGAGCGAGTAATTAAATTCTTGAAACAAATCCATCCCGTAAGAACCAGTATTTTATGAACAGCGCTATTCCAGACTATAGGCTAATTTTGTGCAAAACTTTATCAAGATTCGTTCATTCATTATGCCGTGATCGAGGAACAAACATCAATACTTCCATCCAAACTTTCACATTTATAATATTATTGCACTCTTGTACTCGTAGCGCTTGATATTTTGCTGAGAAAAAAGGGAGAGATCATTTTTATTATTTGAGTAAATATACATTTATATTAAGCTTAGTTCATATAAAATGAAAAGGTACACAACGATGTATTATCGTATGATAGGTTGGTGTAGTCATGAAGTCATCTTCAACCCTATTGATACTACACTATACCGAAAAGGATTCAATAGGTATACCTACAATTTTTTTAGATAGGTACTAAGACCGTCTGCCACTCGGATTAGTCGCCCTTTACACGTACGCGCACTCGGCAGTTATACGACGTTGATACAAGCGAGAGGCATTAAATGAAACCACATGTTAGGTGTATCATTATCAGGCTACACAACAAAAATCAGATCAATGCAAACAATAGTTTTGTCACAGGAACGTTTTTTAGTTTTTTATTAGTTTAATTAAACCATCTTGTATCTTCCCGATCATCTGATAGTAAATGTTACAGGCATGCCTAGTTGTCATTCACCAAGAAACGTCAAAATATCTGTCGAAATTTTTAAAAAGAGTGTTTAAATTTTAACTTAATGGGGAGTTTTCTGACAGCTCATAAAAATTAGTTCAAAAAACCTCTATAGATGGCATTTTTCAAAAGCCGAAGGCGTTAAGTCTGTAAACTATAATGTAGGTAAGTGGTATCTACCATCTATGGTTATTTATACGTTTAATTTCTGATATAGACGTCAATTAATTTATTTTACTTTTAAAAACGCAGTGTGGAATAAATTCTTCGCCTTCGCCTTTTGTAAAGCGCCATCTATCGAAGCCTTTTGTACCAATTTTGTACAGTTTTGTTTTTTTAATGAGCTGTCAGAAAACTCCCCATTATAATCTAGTTCTTTGAGAAAAAACAATCATATATTTCTCGTAAACCTTTTTTAAATAGTTTCGGATTAACAGTAGGCACATAGTTTATGTGGTTTCATTTAATGCCTCTCGCCTTTATCAACATTGTATGATTCGAAGTTAAAACATATAAATCACAAGGTTTAAAATAATTATTTGCAGTAATAATCGAGTACTTAGCTCATTTAAATCCATTATTTCTCTAAAATTCGTGGTAAACCTAGATACTCTAAGGGCACGTTTAAGCAGATCGCGTCGCGCGGGGCGTCATGGACTTTCACTACATCGCATCGCCGGCTTTACTATAGAACCCTCCGCTGGCTGGTTTACAGTAAAGTACTACAGATGTCTACAATAATTCAACTTCATACAAACGGACGAAACGCGAGCTATTCCTACGCGGCTTGATCTCGGCATGCGGCCAGTCGCGAGTGTCTGCATACCGAAACAATTGTTGATTGATCTGTTTGTTTATAAGTACTTACTTTAAAATTTAATAATACATCTTTTCGTGCGTCTCAGTCGAGGTGCAAGTATTCTTCGGTCGCTAATTTATAAGACCGATATGTTATTCAAACGTAAACATGGTTTTTTGACACAAAATGTATTTTCGTTGAACACTTCCTATTCAATTTACAAAGTATTTTATTTGTTTATATAAAAAAAGTATATTTGCAGTCACAAAATTAAATGGAAGTAAACACAAAGTAGGCAAATGTAATTTAAACGCTGAAGGCGGGCAGCCCTGTCACATGTGAACGGACCGCGGCGCTGCTGTAGGCATTGTAGGCAAAATGCCATAAATTTATTTTTTATATTAATTTAGATGGCTGCGCCTTGTTCAGTGGAAAAATACATCTATCCATCTATGCCAGAATTGCCTGGTTTCGAATCCCCGTGGGGGTGGATATTTTTTTGACCAACACTTTTAAGTTACTTATTCGCCGTTAAGTCATGGATTTGATATGTACCTACCTTGTTTATATATTGTTTGACTTTCAAGACACTTAATATGGGCTTAGCTAGTAAATATATCTTACAATTATATGCTAAAAATAGTGATTTATTTATTATAAATAAATTAGTATCATCGTATTGTTTATTTAGGTAAAGGTAGGAACACTCTCCAACCTCAAAACATAGGTCACTAAGCGGAAAGAGCAATGGCCATGGCAGATGAAAGAGCAACAGTCGGGGATATAATTCGATAATCGTTTTGCTCTTGAACGCACTTTGACGTTGACAGTCCATCTGTCATGAGTAATGGCGGGTTGGCGCGAACGGTGAGGATGTAATTTTTCACAACTTCCTATAGAGATGCAATTGAAGGAAGTTTGCAGTTTATGCATGGTTACTGTAGGCTTCCGTGTAGCCGAAACATAGTTTGTGCTTTATTTTATTAATAATTGAGTACGTTTTCATCAATCATTTAGGTGAACTTCATGAGTTTATATCCAAACCATTCCATGAAAGCATGACCACCTCGTTGTTGCTAATTTAATAAATAATACGATTATCATAAACATTGAACGGATGTAGAACCTCTTCAGGGTCCGGCTGGCCAGTCTGACGACACATAACACCCTTCAGGCGTTGATGTTCCAGCCTTCCGGCAGAATCTTATGAAAAGTCAGTTCCTTCTTAAGACTATGCTTGCTTTTACCTTCGACTTTATCGTCACTTATCATGAGGTGAGATTGAGGTAAAACGTGTCATGTTTAAAATTATTGTTACTTTTAAGCATTATCGATTTCATAATAATTTAAGAAACTTTTATGATTTTAAGCATTAGGTACCTATGCTAATATGTACCAGTTACCATCTAAACACATAATAATGAGCAAGTAATATTCTAGATTGGTAGTGACCTATTTATTTGTCCTTGTGAACTGTATGTAGCTATTCTTGCTGCGATACCTTTGGTACAATGAATGTGTTACCTCTTTGTGAAACTATTAAGATAAATTTCCGGGTACCCTTTTGTCAAACGTGAGATCAAACGACAGACGTCCAGAGAGTCGGAACAGATAGAGTTTTCCGAGGACCTAGAATTGCAAAGTTTCGTATAATAATTAATCGTATAATAATTAAGTTAAATACTTATTTTAGCTATAAAACTTTTACCGTTTTATAAAAACAAGGGTTAAAAATGTTAGTTACGTCCATAAGGTACATGATTCGATAAGTTACTGTAAAAATTTCAAAGTTATTTTATTAAATTCGTTGAAATTAAGAAAAACAATTTTATTCAAACTTTGGGTAAATGCATCGTTCAAAAACCTGCTTATTAATATTGACAGATAATCTTTAAAATATTAGAGTAGGTACTGTCCGTTAAAGCTGCAGAAAAAATCTTCCTACCAGGAATAAGGATAGATCTATTTCCACTTTGTGAACCCTATTACCCAATTCTTGGAAGTTCACTGTGTTCGTTATTTAAAAAAATTGAACGTTATAGTACAATTCACTAAAAATAAATGATTAATGACGAGTAATATTTCAAACTTATGTGATTGCTTTTTAAAACCCTTGCAGCTATGTGTAATGTATAGCTACCCACTTATTGTGGTTACAAAATGCCAGCATAGATTTATCATTTTAAATTAAACATAAACATGCATAATTATTGTCTTGATGACCGAAAATAGTTTTGAAATAAACGAATGAAATAAAATAATGTATCTCGTTTGCTTTTTGAAGTGCATTGAAGCTAAAATGAAGAGATTTGATCTCTGCTTGTGACGACATGGTGTTAAAGTAAGCCTACATAAAAAAACAATTCTTTAAAATAACCATTTCGTTTAACTGGCCAGTTTGAACTTATGTTCATCATCATCAGCCAGTAGACGTCCACTGCTGGACATAGGCCTCCTCCAAGGTTTTCCACGTCGCTCGGTGCCGCGCCGCCCTCATCCAGCGTTTACCGGCGACTTTGACCAGGTCGTCGGTCCATCTTGCGGGGGGCCTGCATACGCTGCGTCTCCCAGTACGTGGCCGCCACTCGAGAACTTTTCTGCCCCAACGGCCATCTATTATGCGAGCTATGTGCCCTGCTCATTGCCACTTCAGCTTTGCAATCCTTCTGGCTATGTCGGTGACTTTGGTTCGCCTGTAAAGCTCCTCATTCCTGATTCGATCTCGCAGGGAAACTCCAAGCATAGCCCTTTCCAGTGCCCGCTGAGCGACTTTAAGCTTGTTTATAAGGCTGATAGTAAGCGACCATGTCTCAGTGCCGTAAGTAATCACTGGCTATTTTGGACGAGAAAATTTTACGGAGCTCGGCTGGGCAGCGTTCGGGAAGTTCAACTTATGTTAGCTATGGTAAAATGATACAAAATTCTGAAGTCAAATTATAAGTCACGTTCAGATCAATGTTTAGGGTTCCGTACCAAAAGGGTCCCGCCGCTGTCCGTCTGGCTGTCTTTTGCCAGGCCGTATCCCATGAACTGTGATGGTTAGATAATTGATTTCTTTATAGAGTCTGGCTAACGAAAGTAGACACTGGGGGTTTTTGCAAACTTTTTATATGGCTGTTAATGTCAAAGTCGTTTTTCTGGTGTCACTGTTGTCACCGAACGTTTGTTGGTAGTTTGGGTAATTGAGATTTTTGAATTTTCGTATTTGAAATAAAAAAAATAATTAAATAGATTCATAATCAATGTAGAAAACAGAGATACCGGTGACTCTGACGATTAATTCCATATAGAATTGCTGGATTCAGATTTTGATTACAGTGAATAAAAATATTTATTGTATTTTCTTATTTTATTTTTAAACCTGATTAATACTAGTTGCATATCATTTTAATAATAGACTTCTCATCAAAAAGTAAGATAGTGCCAATTTTGTTATTTTTTACGATACTTTTATTTAAAAAAATATCCAAGTAGGTATCAATTTGGTTAATCCATTTATTTCCTACTATAGCTTAAAATACCATGATGCTATTTTTTTAATTCGCCAGGTTTTGCCAGTCTCTACTTTCATAAGCCAGACTATATTGTATTTGTAGATGAAGTATTTTTATTTGCCGCTATTACAACAAGCACTACTAATGAACAGAATAAAAGAAAATGTAAATAAGTATTTTTTGCTCGCTTTTGCTTGATATTATAGATAAAGGTAGGTACGGAATCCTGATTGCGCGAATCCATGTGTTAGGTGTATGTTTTCTTTCATCTCTAGTACTTTAATAAACCACGTAATCGATTCGTTTCTTGATGAAAAGCTAGACTGTACAGGATTTTGAATTACCTGTCAACATATTATATTTTTTATCGGAGACATGACCCACAATTGACCTCAATGATGATTAGTGAAGATAAGTCGTAACCATTATAACATAAAGGTGCAAGAAAGAACTGGTTGTTCGTGGTCACATACCATGCGAAACCTAAACCAAGGGTCCAGCCACCAAGTGAGGGTCACTGGGATTAGTCGCTTTTACGACTCTATTATCTAGACGCGGCAGAGCCAAGTCGTAAGTGTTTTCCTGGGGTCGGTAAGTGAATGTACAGGGTGACTGATGACAAATTATAGATATTGAAGGAGAGCACTCTGTACTCGATTCTGCAGCGCGAGCACAGAACTTTATCGACTCGTATGTTTACGAATGTTCTTAAAGTATGGAGACGGTTTTGTAAGCAATAATTGAAGCCTACATTGCCGCACGGCCAGCTTTAATAAATGTGTGCGTTGTTAATTTTGAATGTTTATAAACATGTTGTACTCTTAAATACCTGTAAAATAAAAAACTACAATGTAACTGTAACGGTACTTAATTTTTCAGCAGAATTCCCTATAAATAAATAAGGAGTTTTACTAGGTTGACGACCGTTAGTGAAGCCGTCTATACCTACCTACCTTTTCTATGTTGATAGCGCCGTCCGTACGTACGTTCGCACCAGTGTAACCATGTGTTACGTAATGAATTCTTTAACTTTCGGTTTAGTTCACTCAGTAAATAATTAATATTTATTTAAATTTTTCTCTTCATGTATGATCTCAAACTATCACGTCCTCGAATTTCGTGAGACCACCAGTCACCCTGTATAAGCAAAAGTTATGAATAATATTTTAAGAGCAGGTTAAGAATAAGTGTGAGATTAATTTAATTTTAAAAAATTATAAGTAAATGCATAATAAGTTTAATCTGTAATTTTCGACTACATAGTAAAAAAAATAAGTTCAAAAACTAAAACCCGACTACTAAAAACACGCTCTAAAAAGTAGGAAACAAGTAATATTCTCCGCTGAAATATTTATGTACTAGCTGTTGCCCGCGGCTCCGCTCGCGGTTTTAAAATGTTTACGATCATTACATAAACTTATGTAAGTATTGAATAATGGTAGGTATGCCCGAGTTCAAGTATTTTAATAATTCGTAACATTTACGTACACAGTCTTGATAATGATAGGTAGGTAAGAATATTGTGGTTTAGTTTCGACCGACGTTATTTACATTATTTTGAAAAAGGTGTTATTAGTTCATAACTGTTTTTGAGTATATAAAATTGAGTAGATTTTGGATATCTATAAGAGACTGAAGGATGAAAAATATTTTAATAGTGCACTCAAAAGTTTAATTTATCATTTTGTAGCTTATTATAATAACCTACCTACTTTCCAAATTTTAGAGTTTTAGCCAGTTAAACAAAGCTGATGATGAAAGAGATGATATTGAGCTTTAACTGTTACCGCCTTCACCACGTGGAGGTACTCCCAGCTTATGTTATTATGATTTTAGAAATGTTATTTTTGGAAATACTTTATATTCATTATAATTAAGTTTCATTGTCATCCGATCAGTGATTTCTGTTTGTAGCGTGTACAAAAAGACTTTTTTTATTTCTTACACTCAGGAGTATTTTCGTTTGGGAAACTATTCAATAATCGGACACTTCTTTTTTACTATTTTGTTGTGATTGAAAAGGCAAATTCTTGATTTGTTGATATTTTCATTTAATAGGTAATTTAAATATTTAATAAAACCTTTTTCGAAATTACAAAAAATATTTTTATTTACTCATACTATGTATTATGTATGTAGGTATTTCATTTACCAAATATTGAGGACTGTCATAAACTAATGCACAAACATACATGCAAACTAAGTATTATCACCACGGTCAACACTGTTGAATAAATTATGAGGAACTTAAAATTCGATAAACTCTCAATATTTGCATAAGTCTTTCCATGTGGGTTCCTACTCGAGCTATCTCGTAAGTTTGTTGGGTTTCATAATAATCACTTATCGAGGATTGGTATATTTTCCATAAAAATTAAGGTAAATTTGAATGAAATAGATTTGACAGTCCCCAGTCCCCATCTCCACCACACCACTAACTTTGCACATAGTGAAGGATTTAGATTTATTGTTATTTGTAGGACACATTACAATTCGGAATATTAAGGAATAAATTAATAAGGTACCTAATATCACCTCACCGAATCGAAACCATATCGAGTTTTAATATGGGATATCGCCATCTATCGGTAGGACTGAATTTGATTTTCATACACACAAACTTACAAACAAACATACAAACCCACCAAATTTTTTTATCAGAAGTGAGAATATTAAATGTTTGGACACGTTTTTATTACTCTTTTAATATAATGTAAAGATGGAATAAGGGATAGTTCCATTGGCATTTGCCTTGCCATCTATCGTTAGGATTAATACTAATAAATTTATTCGATTGCTTTCTGTTTCAACAACTCAATAAGGTATCATATACTTTCACCATAACGAAACCATATCGAGTTTTAATGAGAAATATCGCTGAAATATCTATCGGTGAAAAGAAACACTAAATCACTATGTTGACTTCAACAAATTAATTGTTAATCACTAATTTTCCAAAATCTCGATTTTTATATGTCAGCCACAGATGTCAGCAGAATAGAACAACAAACAAACAGACACAAAAAGACATTTTTTTCTTTCAAATTCTTACTTTTTTTCATTTTTTAATAACCTTAATACATATTTTTTTTGTAAAAATATTTCATGTTCACACGTTATTGTTTACTGTTTTATATAAACATATGTATGTAAAGATAGATATATGGTAAAGATTGATACAAAATAAAAAAAATATATAATTAAAAAAATGACGCGAGCAGGATTGAACCCACGACCTTAGACTTATGGTCGGGCTACGCGCAACTGAGCTATGAGTACTTCTGTTCTGTATGCCGAACATCTCTACCATATTCTAGTAAGTTTTAGGCATAACTTTTAAAAATCTATTACAATTTTTTTAGATCCTAGATTTTTTTTATGTCTGCAGAATCTGCTCATCATCCTGGACAACTTTTGTTAAGGCATCATATCTATATTTCTTACGATTTTGATGATCCCGCAAGGGTTCTGCATCAGGTGTTCCAGTAACCGAAATAAAATATACCCTATATGTTGCCCCGGCTTCACAGCTATACATCAAAAAAAGTTTCATTCAAATCCGTCCAGCGGTTCCAGAGATTAGCGTGTGCAAACAGACAAACTTACAAACAAACAAACAGACAAATTTTTTTTTTTCAGATTCTTACTCTTTTTTCATTTCTTTATAACCCTAGATAATTTTATTTGTAAAAATATTAAATGTACAGACACGTTTTTTTTACTGCTTTATTATATGTATTGATTACGTCATATTGGTAGAGATATGTTGAAAGGGTAGCCGTGATCGTATGCCATTTTGATTTTATTATTAAAATGAATCTCGTTTGCTATAAAATAATAATAATAATAATAAATAATAAAATGTTTATTAATTTCAGAAAAGCATAAATTACAAATATTGGCTTAAATATACAAGTAAGGATAGAACATTGGTGCCTGAACTAGGATAATCCTGTTTTTCAGGCTGAAAAAAAATGTGAAAAAAAAATGTTCAGTGTCTGAGTATTTATGTATTTATATTCTAGGTTTCCCCCTAGTTGGCTACACGGTATCCCATATCACAAGCTATGCTTACTTTGAGGCCATGTAGTTGGTGTGATTGTCTGGAGATTTTATTTATTATTATTTATTTTATGGTAAGTGAAAATGAAGTCGAAGTTCAAGAAGAAAGCACCAAGAAAAGAATTCGCTCTTCATTAACTATGGCTGGATCACACCACTACCGGAGCGGTTATATTTGGCGGCAGATTTTTTGCATATGAAGCTAGCCAGTCGGACTCTGACGGGATCCTAACACCATGCGGGGCACGCTTATCCATGGCGATAGGGATAAGCGTGCCCCGCATGCTAGTCTATTCTTAGATGACCCTGCAGGACAAGAATATATTTAAAAAAAATATGTGTAGTTAAGGGCCCCATTCGCGAAATCTATGCGTTTTCAAACTCATTACAACCGGCCAATATTGTTTGTCTGGATCGGATAAAAATATATGTTGAAGTTTGTTTAATATATTTTATAAATCTGTGGATCAAAACACGATACTGAAAACTTTACTCGATCATAAAAAATTACGAAAAAGATGAAAATTTTAAGTTTCTAAGAGAATATCAAACTTATACTTACAAAAACTTGTCATGATATTGGTAATGTAGCATAAAATTAATTTATGTGGATAATTTCTTTCTTAAACCGTTCTATTTTTTCTAATATAATATAATAGTAAAGATGACGGTGCGATACAATTCAGTACCACGCGAGGCGTCATGGAGGTAGGACCTGTGTCGCTTTTGCTCCCAATTTTCCCGCGTAATTGATCGTCTTTTTGACCATAGCGTACACATAACAGTACGACAATTTAATTATTAAATTTTTGTTAAGTCACATTTTATATTTTGATTGATAAATTAAAGGAGTATTATAAACAATTATCACTTCTGAATATAGAGCTAAAAACTTGTTTCTGAAATCTTTTTAAAGTTTATTAGACAACAAGTGCAAAAAAGCATATAATTTTTTTTGCGATAAATCTTTTCTTACGTAATCACCCGACGAAAACAAAAGGAGGATTATTATTCTATACGTACGTATACAGGGTTAATATTAACGCATCACCTCTTGTGGGCTGCCTCTCCACATCAATTCCAACGTAGATACTGATAGGTGCACATCGATAAATATACAGGGTGTAATTTTTAATGCCATCTGGAGGGAAAGTACTCTAAATAAAAGTGATAGCAAAATTTACTCCAAAGAAACTGTCCTTTATTATTGAACAGAAATAAAACCGCATTCAAAGATTTTCAAGAATTCACTCGTTTCACCTGGGATTCAAACCGACTAAAATCTGTAAAAATGACACCCTGTAATTTTATTGTGTGGTTCGTTAGAGCCAATCACAAGAATAAAATCTCTCTCATATACTAGGTTAATTCATTGAAAGGAAAACCATGAAATCTTCATTTTTAGATTTAAGTCGGTTCAATTCCTGGGTGAAGAAGCGAGTTTTTGAAAACTCTTTGAATACAGTTTTAATTTTTCCTAAAATAAAGGAATGTTTTATGGAGTAGAATTTGCTATCTCTATTATTAAAATAACTTTACCCCCAAGTGACATTAAAAAAAATTGCCATGTATATTATGTACAATATGTTCTGCTTGATTTCCCATAACTCTAGGGTCTTGATGGGGCCATGTAATAGAATCAAATAACATGTGAATAATTTTTCAATTTTCTTTCAAGTCAAAAATAACTTTATGCGAAGTATGACAACGTGGCTTTTTCTACTCCTTTTTTATCGCTATGCACAGGTAGGTACAGTTTGCGTTGTTTTGCGGTGTACATTGTATGCAACTTTCCTCAACGTTTAAAATGTTTTTGTTTTTTATTGTATGACTTCAGTGACACGCGTCTATTGAATGGATGAGATGTTACACGGGTGATATTTTATGAACTCATTATATTAAGACCGAGGAAAGTATGCATTTGGAAAGAATGCACTTTTGAACCACATATTCTTTGGCAAAAAGTATTATTTTTTAAGTAAGGAACAAAACCTCAAAGTAATGGGATATATATTATATAAGTATTAAAGAACACCTATGCAAAGTTGTATATTATAGAGGTGTTCTTTTTGTTGTGTGCTGATAGATGCTGATGGGTGCTGATAGTTACTGATAGGTGACGATTGTAACTGATGGATGCTGACAGGTGCTGATGGGTAATGATGGTTGCTGATAGATGCTGTTGAGTACTGATAGGTTGGGTGCTCAGATGTGCTGATAGGTGCTGATGGGTAATGAAGGATGCTGAGAGATGCTATTGGGTTCCGATGGGTACTGATAGGTGCTGATGGCTTCTTATAGGTGTTTATCGGTGCAGATGGGTAACTACTGATAGGTACTAATGGTAATTTATAGGTACTGATGAGTGCTGATAAGACATTAGCACTGATGGTGAGATTAAGATGGGTATTAGTTATTAATATCGAAAAGAATATCAGTTAATTTGTTTGAATGGGTTACGTTCAAATAATATTGCTTTGCCTGTACTTAAACGTCAAATAAAATAATGGATTGAAAATGTCTGTCCGTTAAAATACCTTCTTGTATTTATTTTCGTCACGAGTAAAATAGACTCTATTTCAAAAGTTCCAGATATCAAATTAGTTTGGTATCTTTATAATTTCAACAAATATGTTTTTGAGTAATGCTGCCACCTACAATTCTTTTGATGTACCTAGTTATTAATATATAAAAAGTACTTACTTCGTTCTTGAAAGGGAATGTAGATGGCATCTACCACCAATTTTCCTGTGTGTTGAAATTATGATTCCAGATAGTTATAATTTCACAGTGTTAAAAGTTAGTTTACATTGGTCACCTTTTATGTATTTTGTGGTTAAACTTTCATATGCTATGTTTTTCAAAAATATAGTGTTTTGGACCTTTATACATCAACTTTAGTAACATTAAATTATATCTGATCGGTTCTTTCACGAATAATCTAGTTCAAAGTTCAAACAGACAAACCCTTCGGCTTTATAGATTAGACGGCTAATACATGAAGACGATACATAGACATTTAAGAATATAATCATACTTTACTATTTTTTAGATATAATTAACTACTACAAATTTACTACTTCGTGTAAACAGGTGCACATTCCGAAGGGGTGGATTGAATTTCATTTCATATAAAAATTAATTATTTGTAACATTCACACTACATTATTTAGCTCAAATTAACTCGTGTTGTAGTGACTAAATAACGGATCCATACTTAATAATAAATGCGAAAGTCTATCTTTCTGTTCCTTTATTTCAGCAAAACCATCCGACCGATTTGTAGAAAATTAGTAATGAAAATAGCTCCCAAACCCTACTTTTTTTCAAACACCAGCCCTATTGGGTTGGAATGAGAGATAAAAGCTTACGTAAAAGATCTCAACTACCTACTTATCTGTTTTTAATGAATTTTGGAACAAATAATTTATGAAAGTTATAAATTAACGTCACGATATACTTTCAAGTCAAAATAGCACGATTTTCACAACAGAATTCAGTAAGGATATAAATTTAAAAAGATTTCATTTATAAAATGGCAATTACAATATTTATAAAAAATAAAATAGTTAGTATAGGTATCGCAATACTAAATCCAGATAAATAAAAAATATAGATTCTATTATATCATCCTTGACATAAGTATTAGTCATCGTAGAAACGAATTTCGTATAACAAGCCATACTAGTATATTACTGGTATTAATTATACTGTGACATTTCTGTGCGCTGACGTGTTCATTTACGCGACTGCCCGCCACGCAGTCTCATATAGCGTTAATGCCTACTGCGGTCGAAAATACTCGCCTTAAGGCTCTCTCGGTCGGTCAATGATCAGGTAGGCTGCAGGTTGTCTGTAGGTAGACTTAAAATAACGGCTGCATCGAGCCACAGTACAGAAATCTACAGTAATTCAACTCGGACTCATCTTTGAAATAAATGCATACAGCGCCGCGGTCCGTTCACATGTGATAGGGTTGCCCGCCTTCAGCGATTAAATTACATTTTGCCTACTTTGTGATTACTTCCATTTAGTTTTGTGACTGCAAATATACTTTTTATATAAACAAATAAAAGAATTGAATAGGAAGTGTTCAACAAAAATACGTTATGTGTAAGAAAACCATGTTTACGTTTGAATAAGAAATCGGTCTTATAAATTACCGACCAAAAATACTTGCGCCTCGACTGAGACGCACGAAAAGATATATTATGAAATTTTAAAGTATAAACAAACAGATCAATCAACAATTGTTTCGGTATGCAGACACTCGCGAATGGCTACATGCCGAGCGCATGCTGAGATCGAGCCGCGTAGGTACCTATAGCTCACGTTTCGTCCTCTTGTATGACGTTGAATTAGTTTAGATATCTGTACTGTGATCGAGCGGTGGATCTAAAAAATCTTGAAAATTGAAATAATTCGTTATTGTTTTGTTATGTGTTATTATTTAGGGACTTTTGCTCGTTTCTACCATTTACACTAGAGCCACGCTTTTAATTTAATGTTGTATTAAATAGTTTTTTGTACTTTTGTATCATTATGTTTATGTTTTTTGGTAGCAGACTGTATTTGAAGGATGTGCGCTAAATTGGAGTTCTTAGTTTGTAGAGTTCATAAAGTTCGTAGAGTTTTTGGTTTGTAGAGTCCATAAAGCAAAATGCAAACCTGACATATTGGTATCTTCGTAAATTTTTATTAAAAAAAAAAAATAAAAATAAATAACGTCACGCCTGTATCCCGTATGGGGTAGGCAGAACACCAAAGGTAATAAAACCATCTGATGTCACGTTTGACAAATTTGGAGGCATTATAATAGAGGAGAGAGACTATTGCAGTGACAGGGGGTCAGCCTATCGCCCACAAAAAAGCCTCCCATAACACCTCGATCCCTTAACTAACTTTTACAGTATGCCCGGGAAGAGAAGCAGCTGGTAGATTCTATGTTTTTCTTTCGCTCCCAGTCCAGCATAGAAGGTGAAAATTTTTATTTCAAGCTTATTTTTTACCCACGACGGAACGGAGACGGTATATGCGTTTGGGGTGAGAGGGTGTTTGTGCAAACCAATGTTACCATTTATCTCCAGAACCACTGGTCCGATTTTAATGCGGTTTTCAGTAATCGCTATGGATTTGATTGGTGCATGTTCTTAGATAGTTGTAGCGGTAACAACTCACCAGGGGGCGCTGCAGTAAATATTTGTTTGTAAAAGCCAATGTTACCGTTTATCTGCATAACCATTGGTCCGATTTAAATGCTGTTTTCAGTGATCGCTTTGGATTTGATTAGCGCATGTTCTGAGATAGGTGTTACGGTAACAACTCACAAGGGGGCGCTGCAGTAAATATTTGTTTGCAAACCATTGGTCCGATTTGAATGCCGTTTTCAATTATCGCTTTGGATTTGATTGGTATAATGTTCTTAAATAGGTAATGAGGAACGAGGTGTTGTGTAATGTTATGTATGGTACCTATATTATGCTCTTTAAAAAGTTTGAAAAAAAAACAAAATAAAAATTTTGAAAAACCCACGACGCGACGGTTAAAAAGTAATTGAAAAAGAATAAAATAATTTAAAATCCCCCGACTTGTCGCAATAACATAGGTATTCAACTCCCTATGAACTTTATAAGAAGAGCAAGAAAATCCGTCTGGGGCTGCCATTGAATGTATTCGTTTTGTAGTTTTATATTGAAATTTAAAATATTGATGGCAGCCCTCGACCTTTAACACCTCAATCTCAAATAACCATAATAGCGTTTGAAGATAATACACTCGGGTTTAATATTACACTCAATTGTAACTGAATGTTTATCAAATATTAGCGGAACACATCACGGCAATGCACAGTGGGTTCAGTTCGTTAGTAGGGCGGTCAATATTACTTGTGCGTGCATATCCTTCTTAAAAATGATTTTAAAGCAAAGATCATTGAAGATTAAGAATAAAACAAATGTTTTGAGGTTTATCCCATATGAAATACATTCAGAAAAATAATAATAATCATGAAATAAGAATTTGACAAAATGTAGATATTCCTTTTTGCATACGCAGACTTAACATAGGTAACTTAATATAAAAAATACAATATAGGTGATTTTAATGTTAAAAGCGATCTCTTCCATACAACTTTTTGGTAGAGGACATTTGACGTAATACCTATGCACTTGCAATCTAGAGTAGATTTTATGCACAATCAAGCACACTTATAGCGTTAGGGGATAATGCAGTTTTTGAACGTAATAATGTTCTTCTAGAAGTGATGAATGGGTCTGAGTTCAGTGGAAGTCTGTTCATAAGGTCTTGGTTTGTGGAGACGCGATACATTTTTCGTGTGTAAACTAAACGCCTTTATATTTTGATTTGTAGCTTCTGCAGCCTCTTCGGATAGCTCACCGATAGGAACTAATCCATTATTAATTACTATTTGATGACCACTTTGGCGATGGGGTAAACCTATCTGCTTCAGACGCCGGTGGTTGCGGATTCGATTCCCGCACGGAACAAGAAAATAATGTTCCGTGTCTGGTCGTTTATCTATATGTATATGTATTTTATATTCTTGGTTCCCCCTAGTTCGCTACATGGTATCTCACAACACAATCTTTTCTTACTTTGAGGCCATGTAGATTAGAACCGCAAAAGGCAGGAAACTTAACTTTATAGTTTTGTTAAACAATTAATGCAATTCCTTATCGTGTGCCTCTTTGTGAATAAATGTAGTACGTTTCCTGTTTCCTTGGTAACGACATGACAGCATTCAATATTTTAAAGTACTATCCTCTTTTTTTATATATTGACCTCTTACGACACCACTGTGCAATGGTATTATTTAGGCCCCATTATTTAATCGTAAATAATTTATCTCACGAAAAAAGCATCATTCGGCGGAATAATGTTGTCTTCATATGATTTTATGACAATGACAAAGAATGACAATAAACTTGAGACAAGCTACAAGTTCTCGAGTACAACTTTATTCATTAGATAAACAGGCAACTTTGATCTTGATCTGACCATTGAAAAATCGGGCCTTAGTAGTATGAATGAAATGAATTGTTTCTATTCTTCTAGATGCTGACGACCGGCTGGTGTAGAGGTAACATACATTGCCTTGTATGCCAGAGGTCCTGGGTTCGAATCCCGGTGGCGGCGGAAATGTGTGTGATGAACACAGATATTAGTCGTCAAGTCATGGATGTTTATATGTTTATTTAAGTTTATTCTAATAAAAAATATGTATTTATTCAATATGTATGTTTATATATTTCTTAAGTATATCAGTTATCTAGTATCCATAACACAAGTTCTTTAAGAAACTTAATTTGGGCTAGATAATGTTGTGTGAGTGTCAGAAATATTTATTTATTTATATTTAGATAGATGGAAAATAAGAAAGCTTCCACTTCATAATTTAGTATAGGTACCTTTAATTCCGACTTCTACATATATTTATGAGCCGCTTTTATGAATGTGAAGTTAGGCAGTTTGAAAGTGAGATTTTTTTATCCTATAACTTCTGTATTTCTAAGTTTAGCACTGTGCAGAATTTTATTGCTATTGTAAGATATAGCAATGCTGTACAAATAAGTCAATATGTAGAGATAGTTGTGAGCTGTCCTGTCCTGTGAGAGGTAGGCAGGTATAGATATAACCCTCAACATTTCTTCTTCTTGACGTAATGCCAATGACCTTCTTTCAAAAACTAAAAACTGTAAAATATCTTTTATTCCTGCTGTAATATAGCAATAATTTTGTATGCAGATGTCACAAAATTGAAAAGAAGCCAGCAATATTTTAGCATAATATCCCTCTAACCTGTTGTATTTCCTTAGTCATTGAAGACATCCGAGTCAAAAATGGTAACATGACATGAGCGCAATCTTTGCTAACTTCCGTCGACATAAGGTCTGCTTGTTGTAGATATCCATACCTATATGTAGATGCGAAAATCTGTCTGTCCCTTTCACAGATAAACCAAATGTCCGATTTAGATGGAATTTGGAATGAAAATAGTTAAAGAACCAGAGTTCAAAAGGCTGCTATTTTATTTTCAACAATCAACCTCCGAAACGGTTAAAATAGGGGACGAAAGTTTGTATGAGAAATCTAAACCGCTTAACCGATGTAAATTAATTTTCGCACAGTTATTCCACTTTACAAGTATAATAAATAAGGTTTTAGGTACTCAATATATTGATTTATTTATAAACTCGACAACCTAGTTTTACTTTTATCACACATGATACAATGTTTTGGTTCACGATCACGATCACACTACAATTTTAAGCGCAGCACTTATCCGTAATTCACTAAAACAAAACCGTCATTCACAACAGTTGTTCAAACAAAAATCTGCAATTTCACTACAAAAAGAGCATCCAACGTGTAGGTACGCCGAATCCGTCCTACGATTGTTTGTCGCGTGCCTAGTTAACAGATACAATAATCACAGTACAATTGACATAGTACCGGAGAACCTCGCGTTGGCAGTCTCGACAGCGCACGCTAAGCTGGCGCGTGGTCGCTCCATCATTACGGACCTCAGAAACAAATGACGATCTGTCTACATTCATGCGCACGAGCATTTTCTGACTAAACTGAGATACAATGAACTGATAATGTGTTTGCTTTGAATGTGGTTATGTGCTGTGTTTGAAGAAGTTTGGTGTAAATAAAATGATGAATGTGCAGGCTGGTTCATAATAAGGTAAGTTATTTGATTTTGGATTGTAAGTTTTATTATTGATATAAACTTACATTAAAGATATACCAATACGATAAAGCTGAAGAGTTGTTTGTTTATTTCTGTGAACGCGGTACTCTCGGACGCTTCTAGTCGGATTTGAGTTATTTAAATCTGATAGCCCAGCTTTCGATCAAGGTTATAGGCTATACCGTATTTCCTATGAGAAACTCCTAAATGATCGAAATTTATGCAAGAAAAACCACGCGTTACTGCCAGTTAAAATTAAAACATCTAATCAGGGTGCTACCACTACTACACTATAAACGAAAAATAATACACTCAGTTATAAAGCTTCGACAGCTTAGTATTTTAATTAGAATTAAAACTACTTATTATTTAAACATTGAAATGGTATAACCTACTCCAGTTGTATTCTATTTGAATTTAAATGAACAGTTATTTACATGTCTCTTGTTTATATACATATTTATACCAACATTGTAGAGATGAAATAAGTTGATAATATGTAGCACAAACTTAGGTATAGTTTATAGTCGTTTTATGATCTATTCTTTGATTGAATGGCTCAATAAACGAAGCAATTTAGCTTAACACCTTTACCTATGTAGGTTTTCAGTTTTCCATATTATTTGATTAAGAGTTTACATACTTAGTATGGTTTAACCAATCTACAGATACCACATATCACCCGGGTTGTGTTTGCAATTGGGAATGGCATCTTTAGGAGCTCATTGCAGTCGGTCCCCATACACTATAGGTCCTAAATGCTAACAATAATTTAACAGTCAGGCAAAAAAATTACGATTATTCAAATATCATAGAATACTATATTATAATCAAATATTTAAATGTCTTGCGCATTACTCTACTAAATTACACTTTAAATTGCCTATTCGCGTACAACCGATTGCAATTACGTCGTAAAAAATTCATATGACTATTAGATACTAGGATAGGTCGTCCAGCCTTTTCGATTTGATGTCACATAACCTAAGATAACACCTACAGGTCCAAGGAAGTGCAGGCCCCTAGTTGAATTAAGGTTAAAAGTTTAGGAATAAGGTATACCCTAACACTATTTATAACGACTCATGGTGATACTGCCTAATCATCAATCAACTGCCTAATGCATTAAAAAATTACCGAAGCTTTCGAATACTTATCTGCATTTTATACTCAGTTTACTAATTTATATCGTAACTAGCTTTAGCCCGCAACTTCGTATGCGCTTAACTACCCTTCTCTTGGAAATTTCAGAAACTGTACAACAAGACACCCACTGAAAGAACCTTTATACCAAGTATCACACCCATGCACTCAAGGAATACGTTTTTTTCATAAAAACAAAAAATCATATATTTCCTGTGCCCGTGGGAATTTTGGGAATTTTTTTCGTAGCACAACCAGTCACTCTTTGAAGAACCTTCATGCCAAGTATCACATCCGTACACTCAAGGAATAAGATTTTTCATACAAACTAAAAAGTCCAACAACTTCCCGTGGGAATTTCGGGAATTCCTTCCATAATACAAACAGACACTTATTGAGGAACCTTTATATCAAGTATCACATCCGTGCATTCAAGGGATGGGATTTTTTCATACAAACTAAAACATCATATATTTCCCTTTCCCATTGGAATTTCGGGAATTCCTTTCATAACTCAACCAGACACACATTGAAAAACCTTTACGCCAAGTTTCACATCGGTGCACTAAAGGAATAAGATTTTTCATGCAAACTAAAAAGTCCTATATTTCCCGTTCCCGTGGGAATTTCGGGAATTCCTTACTTAGTGCACCCCTACATCCTCTAAAGAATGTATGTTCCAAAATTCAGCTCTCTACGCCTAGTAGTTACGGCTGTACGTTGTCTGTCAGTCACTCAGTCACTCAGTACCTCAGTCACTCAGTCACTCAGTACCTCAGTCACTCAGTCAGTAACGGAACAGTTTTATATATATTGATTGATAATATTATTGAGATTACACTACACTGTAGCAGTTTAGTGTAAGCTGGATGAAAATCCGAATCTGCCTTCAACAAATTCCTATAACACAATCCAGCTGATTAACTTAGATCTAAGTTGTACTCATGTATGAACAAAAAATGTGATCATACAAATTAGTTATTCTGTTCGATTATCTCATATCCAGATAGTAATCAACATTTAACATTATGGTTAATAATTATGAACACCTGCGTTTTCTAGGTGACATGCATAGCCTACATTTTAGCTTTAGATATATGCCAAATTGATGTGGAGTTACAACAAATTCTTGCACTTTTTTAGATAATAAATTATTGGACGGTGATCTGTGATTGAGACTCTTATGTGACAATGTAGAGTGCAAAGAATTCTGTAGTACAAATTAAATTATTATGTAGGTAATATTATTATAAAAGACACTTTAACAATTATTCGCGACAATCGTATACTACGACGCCCAAAGGATGCTCAGTGGCTGATTATGATTACAATCTCAAAGTATGTTTCTACCAATATGCGTTTATATCAGAAAGTAACAGTTGCAGCATACGTTTTTCTTATTTTTAGGCTAAACACAAGTGTGACCTCAATATAAATGGTAGTTGAAGACGAGGCCGAAGATGAAAGCACTCGGGCTTCGGAAAAGGTCACTTAATGTTTATTGTCAAAAAGGTTCTTATAATATGAAAAACTCTGGATACCGTACCCGAAATACAAAAACCTGTGCGACAAGGGTCACGAATATGTTGTTATTTGAGTTTTAAATTACTTATTTGCGATTACAAAGAAGGAGAAGAATTACATTTTCATTTTATATTATTACTTAGTACTTTAACTAAGTAGGTACCTTATCATCATACCTTAATCATATAACCGAATAAGGAATGACAAACAAGCTTAATAAGATTAAAAATAAATTAGTGAGTGTGTGTGAGGCTGTGGGCAATAAAAGACTATGAAAGTAAGATTTTTAATTAACTAATGTTATGTACACTACACAGTGTATACTAGTATACAAATCAGACTGCAGCCATTACCTGTGACACCCACAGAGGCAGTTAAATAACAATATGACAAGGGACTTTAAATAAACACAAAGAATTTTATTTTTAAGGAATTAATTTCATTGCCCTGTAATATAATAGCTTCTTAATTCGTTTTTATTATCATTGAAATGCAGGCTTGGCTAAAATTGCGAATCTTAGTCGTAATTGCTTACAAGTATTGTAAATAACTCACAGAATACATTTAATTTTGTTATTCTGGAATTGGTCGCTGAATAAAATGCTTGAGTAAAAAAATACTTTATAAGGCCTGATTTTTCAATCGTTAAAACCGTTAAAAAAATCAGAGAAAATTTACGAGTATCTGCCAAATAATGCATGACTCGGCGGAATAAAGTTGTTTTAATATTTTTCAACACACTTGCTCGTAAAGTGAGCGTTATTCTATTGAATTTAGAACTATAAACTGGGCTATAAGTCACGCGTGCATAATATATTATACCCTAGTGCATAATATAATGAATCCTACAAAGTTGAATTGTACCTTTGTGCAAATTACATGCGAGTAAACAGAGCATATTTTATTGGTCCGGGTTATACATTAAATATTTTCAGAAACAACAAAGAGGTTTAATACCACTTCAAATCCATATACATTTTTAAATGTTTGCGCTTTATATTAGTAAAACAAATTTGTATATCAAACAAATTATTCACAATTTACATTAATTTGTTATAAAAATATTAAAATATTTGCATTTGCCACTCCAAAGTAAACATTTTCACTTAAAATAGGCTGTATATGCTATACAGACATTGACACATTTGGCGGAAAAAAAAAACTACGCGCATGCGCGAGCTTCGGCGCCATTTTTCAATCACAATTCACAGCTTTGTTATCAAATGTGTTTGTTATTTTATGACCACGTATGTCTGTCTTTTACTCACAAGTGTATTGAAAAACGTCGTATGTAACTCGTGAGCGTTGCTAATGACAGTCGAGGCTGTGATTTGAGCCCGAGCCGCAGGCTTCGCTCACTTGTTACATAATATACTATTTTATAATTGTATGGCAAGGCAATGGCATGGAATGACTATAAACGTCAGACGAGCTTGAGTTGTCAAGTAATACTTTATTTATTAGACTAGCCACCGCGCGCGGTTTTACCCGCGTAACTTTTGATCCCGTGGGAATTTCGGGATAAAATATAGCCTATAATCTTCCTCAAGAGTTGGGCTATCAAATGCAAAGAATTTTTCAAATCCCACTTGTAGTTTCTGAGATTAGCGCGTTCAAACAAACAAACAAAAAAACTCTTCAGCTTTATATATTAGTATAGATAACTTTTATCTGACCATTGAAAAATCAAGCTTGAACAAGACATGTCATTTTCGGAAATCTTCAGTTAGGCTCGTGTTAAACTAAGGTGAAGTGTCAGCTAAATTAGACAAAGTACTGGACGAATTACACGTTCAATTTGAGTCATACAATTTATTGACCATCATCTCGCGTTTGACAATCTTAATAGTTTACCGTCTTATTAAGGTCCATAAATCTTGTAATAGATTACTTGACCTTTACTTGACCTTTACTTTACTTTATACGATCATATCAAACGATATTTACTCTTGGATAAACGTGAAAGCAATCTTTTCGTTTGCCATCTAAAAATATGGAAGGGTAATAATATGTTAGGCTAATCCCTGCTGCCCCTGGAATAGCGTGTCGAAAAAGGCAACAAATCTGAGTGACCTCGATTGGTAGTTAGTACAGAAGGCAGCAGATCAACCTTTCCAAATCTGTCAAAAAATTGTAATCGACTCTGAACTTTATGCCCTCGACATTAAGTTAAAAATTGGTTGGGGAAATTTTACAAATTTGTAACGCTTGATCTGTTGCCTTCTGTAAAATCAAGGTTTGTCTGACTAGCGATCACCCATCATATAAAACATAACCATCTGCCGCCAAACATCACAGCTTCTTACACAGGTTTAAAAAGGCACTTTCATTTCTATTATGAAGAATCAGTTCCTTTTGTATCTTGTCTTAGGTACAAAAGGCAGCAGACCAATTTTGAACTCTCTGACGACCACTTTGGCGATAGGGTAACACTGCCTGCCTCAGTCTGGGGATTTTGTCGATTATAAATTATACATATATTCTGTTATATATTATATATTCTGTTTTTATTAACTCTATGTCAGATTTGGAACGCTTGATCTGCTTCCTTCTGTACCATTAAGTGAAATTAAAATAAACTGCGACTTTATCCACCGAAAAGAGCATATTATTATTGAATTTCATACAGTTTGAAAATATATTCAATAGGGAACTAACACGGGCGCTTACCTAATCAGAAACTACTAGTTTCGATTCATGCCCTCAATTACAAAATGTGAATGGGGACCACGCAGTCCCGAAATAGAAGCTTCCTGCCTATGCGCATATCGCGTAAATCGTTACATATGACAGGTGCCAAATTCAAGTGACAGCTGTCAGGTTGGTTACGCGAGTGGCTCTCGGTGGGAAACCTATTTTGTCACTGCCCTTGGCTACATCTATGAAGGTTATCGCATAAAACTAAAGAACAATAAATATATGTTCCAAAATACTGAGAAATTAAAATACATAAAAAGCATAGTAAATATTCCGTTTCCAAAGTCAATTCAAATTTTAGTGACTATCATTAATAATATATTTTTTTTTAATACTTGCACTATTTATTGGGGTGATTGGGGATTTATTATTATTTTATTGAATAATAGGCGTTTATATTTGTATTCTATTTATCATATTCTATGTATCTATTTAAGCAAGGAAGTTATACGATTAGGTGCCCAATTTAATCTAATCTGTCCTAAAATGCAGTGAATTAACTATTTTAATTGGTCTTTGTGTATTATTTGTTCTTAAATTACACTTGCAAACACTCAAATTATATCAACCAGGTTCTCTTATTAAAGACATTAAGTTTTGAATATTATATCATTCAAATGTACGATGCATATAAAAACCGAAGGTTGTCCTAAAAACTCAGACAATGTTGGCAAATATTTGACAGAAAGTTTTACGCATAGTGAATATTAAATAAAGGCCAATTTCTTCCTTATGCAGTAAGCAATAATATTGGTGTACCGATGAGTAATATAACATTAAACTTGAAAATTGTCTTCATGTATTGACTAAAAGTTGAAGTTATTCTATATTTTTATCAAACAATAAGTATGTTAGGTAAGTTAGAATAGAATACGGCCGGCTTTGGAATAAAAAAAAATTAAACTGATTGTATTTTAGCCATAATATGATGTTAAATAGATTTCTTCTTTATCTATACAGGGTTGTCTTATAGTCACCGGCCAAATTTTTTTTACACAAGAATTATCATTTTATAGAAACGGTTTGTGCAAAAAAAGGTATGATTTTTTTTACAAGGTAATTAATATACATACATACATACATAACCTCACACCTGTCTCCCTTTGGGGTAGGCAGAGACAAGGGAAACCCAATTGCTTCGATCCAGACATACCACTTTCGCTTCCTCCACGTTCATTAATCTTTTCATACATGATCGCCGGTTACGGGTACTTTTTACTAGGCCCTTTTTAAGAACGTCGCCAATTTGATCGGCGTACGTTCGGCTAGGGCGGCCCCTTCCGACAGCACCATCCATTCTTGCTCTGTAAACCTCTTTCGTAAATCTACTTTCGAAAGAGGTTTACAGAGCAATAATTAATATATTCGCTAACATACTAAGTAAAGCATGGTCACTCTAAATTATAAATGAATAAAGACCACTACGCACTACTACTAAACGTTTGGTAGTACTACGTCGTAGTATTATCAATGAAATGCCGCGACGTAGCTATGTTCATCAACAGTGACTATTTGTAAGAAAGTTTGTGGTGCTATATATTTATTTTTTGTACTGAGCGATACTTAAATAAAAATGCAGGCACGTTTTTATCGTATCAAAGAAAATAACATATAAATTTGGCTGGCGACTAAAAAACAACCCTGTATAAAAAGTATTTTTATGTGTATCGGCAATATCTTATAAAGTTAGTTATAAGAGTTCAAACGATAAAAAAGGCATTTAACACACTACGCGCATTAGAAAACGATAGTACTTATTTCACTGAGCTGATCATTGAGGTATAGCAACTCAATGGGGCTGATCTGTTTTACTAAGTCTCATTGTGGCGATGCCCACCCATATTGCTCGGGTTGACAAACTGCAAAAAAGGACTAAGTTTATTGGTAAGGACTTTGGTTTGACAACTGCTCCCAGTCAGTATGTTTTTTACAATATCTCAAACAATCAAACCACTGATTTACAAAATGAAAAGTGTAGGGAAATTGAAGTCCTTTGAATTCACCGCATACTTAGGCTGCAAACTGGATGGCAGCAACAGCGACAGCGACAGCGGCGTGGGCAGCGATTTCCGCGACACGATAGAAGTATTGAGTTTGTATGAAACTGCGACAAATCGCTCGAGCGGCCGCTGGCGGCGTCGAGAACGGCCCAGATTCCCAACGGCGACGCTGCCCGCGCCGCTGTGGCTGTCGCTGCCGTCCAGTTTGCAGCCTGATAAACAGACAGATGCAGGATGCATTTCATACTTAGTATAAAAAAATGTGTGTAAGTAATATAGATTTTATCATAGTGATTTTTGTTATGAATAAAATAAATAATATTGTACAATGTTTCCCCACAACCATACCTACCGAGAGACATTTTTGTTTTTACGTTATATTACTAATGTAGCTCCATCTTATGGTATAGCTTTGCAGCTAAGACCACCCGAGACCAATTTCTTAAGAGAAATTGTGAATCCCAGTTAAAGTGAAGCATTACAATGTTTTAATAATGTTAACATTTCCGCCAGGCCCCGGTAGCTCAGTGGAAGAGCACTAGTCCGGCAAACGAGAGGTCCCAGGTTCAAATCCTAATCGGGTAATTTTTATTTATCACATTTTTCATTTACTTTCAGTATTTTTTAAAGTTGTCTATAACGGATATCAAAAATCCCGTTTCCGTTTATCTACTTTATAACGGAGTTATGCCTACAAAAATAGTGCACGAAATGTAAGCGAATCGACTAAAACTGTGTATAATGAGAATTAAATGTAATAAAACTTATTGTAATTAATGCCTTTCAGACCGATGACTATTAAAGATTAACAGTCGTATAGTACCTAGCTTCAACAAAATAAAAACCATTAAATTTAACAACAATTTTATTTTTTTAGTGCTTCTGTGAATATGGTTAATTTAAAGCAGTATAATGTATATATATTTAGAATAGGCTGACCATTAGCTTTCATTTGATACCTATATTGTTGAAATCAGAATTTATTTGTTTGTATGCCCCCCAAATGTATATATTAAGACGCCATATTGAAATTTCATGAATCCATTGTTACCCGCACAGTTAAGACGAATCTTTTGATACCTCATTTGATTAAATCCATCCGGCAGTTCAGTAGAAATCAGGGAACAAGAAAACATACATACTTACATACATACATACGCGCTGAAAACATAACCCTCCTTTGCGTGCCGCAGTCGGGTGAAAATAAATATTAAATATTTACTGAGTAAACTTAACCGAAAGTTAAAGAATTCATAACGCAACGTTACATAAGCGGAATACAATAGATACTTAGTGGCGGTGTGCGTGTGGCGGGAACACTGCTGTGTACGTGTTGACTGAGGCGGCGCATCGGGAAAAGTATAATAACGTCTCTTTATTTATTCATAGGGATTTTTGGTGAAAAATTAAGTACCTTCTTTTATTACATAATTATGTTCAGAATCGAGTACAGAGTGCTCTCCTTCAGTATCTAAAAATTGTCACCAGTCACCCTGTACACGTATTGAAAAATGAGTAATACAAAGGTAAAGCTCATTTCTACAGAAACTTCATCCAGAAGTCCTGCTCTTGTAGAGTGCAATTTATTAATTTCTGTTTCTGATGCTGATATTATTCAGTGTCATGCCACTTGGCGGTACGAATATGATGTAGCTGTCAAACCAACAAACAGCGTCAGAAGAATTTCTATCGGAAGTTTGAATTAATTTATCTATAAAAAGTAAGCAAAAGAATACCAAATATACTTAGCTAAATATAAATGAAAAGTGTACTCTTGAATATTATAATATTAAACAGGAAATCAAAACACAACAATCCAAATATCTATTAAAGTTTTATGATTAAATCTTGTTTTATTAATGTTTCGTCTGTCGTGTTCATGACACACATCACACGTATGTTTAGTAAAGCAAACACCTATTGTTTCTATGAATAGGATGTGAATTCTATAAAATCTCTATTTGTTCACCTATCTAACGTACCCGATGACCTCTGTAGCTGGATTTTTCGTTGGTGACTAATCCTGCGTTTGACCTCCATATCATGACCTTTATTTGTCGACCACTTTGGCGATGGGGTAAACCTACCTAACCTGCACATGGGTTTAGGAAGGAACTTGCTCTTCACAAAATGTTGCCGGAACACGTCACCGCAGGAGTGGTAATATTTGGCGGCAGATTTCATACGAAGGGAGGTCGCTAGCAATGTCGTAGGCTAGCAACCACTCCTAGAAGGTTGCTGAGTCGTTCCCCGTAGACCCGGTGAGTCGACTTGAAGATTTATCGCGTATAAATTAAAATATAAATAATACGCGATAAATCCGGTAAAATAGTGTTTTATTTAAATTATGAATCGTGAAAACTTTAGACAGAGTTAAAGAACCTTTGCAATGATTTTTCCGTTTTAAAAAACAGTTCAAAAGCGATGTCTCATTTTTGTAACTTATTTAGATCTGCATTCAATGGTTTCCTCGCTGAAAAGGCATATTATAAGCTAAATGTTTTTTTTAGGACATGAAACGTAAATAATTTATTTGTTGGATCACTTTATTGTTATACTAGCTGTTGCGGGCGGTTTTTTAAATTTCGATTCCCGCGAGATTTTCGGGATAAAAAGTAGCCTATACGGATTCGGAAGATGTATAAGTGTGTGATAAGTAATGGTAAAAGAAATTTTGAAATCGGCCCAGTAGTTTTTGAGCCTATTCAATACAAACATACAAAAATACAAAGGTTTCCTCTTCATAATATTAGTATAGATATCTTTTTTATTTTAACTTTTTGACATATAATGTAAATTAATTAATTAATCCGGTATTTAACTCACAATCTGAATACCTAATGTTAATTCTTGTTTCTTTTTGTATTGCAATGATGAATATGAACTTATTATTGTATAGATTTTACTGACATATTTAAAATTTGAAAATTTTATTTCATATGCCATTTCGGCGAATCATAGCTGTACTACTAACACTTAAGACTTGCACATCTTTTAATAACTATGATTATGAATAAATGAATTGATTGATTGATTGATAATGCGTGTAATATTGATGATTTACACGCATTTTAAAACTCACTACCTTTCTTTTTTAATTATTTCAACTTTATTTTCTATGTTTAATTCCATTAATTTAATATTTAATTCCGTATAAAATCTGGAAATTTAATGCATAACTTGCATATGAATAATTTTGTCAAAATGACAAAAGGAGACAAACGAATCCTACTCCAACTCATGACAACTTGACTCATATAGGAAATAGTTTACTTCTTTTTGTAATATGCCATCTGTGTCAAAGTCTCTAAATAATAAATGCAGATACCGTGGTGGACTCATTTTTATTATTTCGTAATTATTTCGGGTTTCACTGAAGGTTTTCATTTTATATCGATAAAGTAGGGATGCAACGATATGGCTATTACGATACCGATACGAATGATGAATGTATCGTAATAGCGAATACGATAACGAATGCGATAACGAATGCATTACGATTATTTAATTTACATCTAATAAAACAAGTCAATTGAGGAAAATCAACTTTACTTAAGTTTTAAGGACAATTTACCACCTAAATGTCGTAATTAAAATCAATTTAAATTATTGTTAAGAAAACATAAAAAAATTAAATTATCTGGTTTGAGTCTTTTTCTTATATCCGTATGGATTGTGGAAAACAATCTTTCTGAATCCACTGTTGCTGGTTTGATGGACAGTTACTTACGGGCCACTTTTTCAAATTGGGAATTACAGTATTTTTTCTCCACTTTTTTTACGTTTTTTTTTACATCAATCTAGTTTTAAGAATCGTTATAAATCGTAATACTTTTTACGATACCGATGATCGTAAAAAATAACGATAACCTGCGGTTAACGATTATCGGCATCGGTATCGTTGCATCCCTAGCCAGAAGTCTAGGAAGCATTCCCTAATGCGATGGGTCAAACGGGGAGTTGAAATTCACTGAGGTTGCTAGCCTGCGGTCGGTCGTCGCTATTACTACCACCAAGGTAGTCGCCATCTACGACACGCTTATCCAGGGGCAGTGGGGCTATTTTAAGCCTATTTTACGAGTAAAACTCTACAAGGGAAACAACTTATGCCAAAACAAATCAATGCGGATAAATAATACAATGCTACAAAATACAAAGTAGTAAGTTAAAATTAAAACTGTATTGCATGCCAAAATTCTGTTTTAAAATATATATTAATCAATTAAATTATTTTCTATCAAATAATTATTTTAAATTAAGTAAGTTAACATTAAAAATTTATTGCATATTAAAATTCTATCTCAAATTATATTTTAACCAACTAAATTATTTTCAATCATATAATTATCTTAAATCAATTCAGATCGCTATTTTATTTCCAAATGTATTTCATACTATTTCCTCTCAGTGTTCAAAATGTTTACCAAATTTTACTAAAAAACCAAATTGTACAGAAGGCTCACTTCTGTTAATGAAAAGTAATTACATCAAGATATATGAACAAGTTTTCTCACTTGTAATAAAAATAATTAGTTTTTTGTGTGAATTTGTCTCTTTCTGTTTTTCTGTTTTTAAGTCAAGGTTTATTTAGCTTTTAAATTCGATTTTATAAATAATACAAAACTCACAGAAAACATAGATGAGGTAACAGTAGGTAAATCATTTACATGTAGTCCAGAATCCAGTAAGTTGATCTTGAATACTAATAATAAACAAACATCTTTTAAAATAATGACACAAAATATACGTAGTATTTGTAAAAACTTCGCCGATTTTGAAATACTCTGCTCTAGAACAGATATTAAATGTGACATATACATACTTACGGAATGTTGGAATTCCATCACAATAAACTTTCCTGTTTTACATAACTATCAACTACACTACACTAGAAACAATAGTAACCAGAACGACGGTGTTGTTGTATACCTCAAGTCTGATTTAAATTGCAATGTTGAAGAAATTGCACTAAAGGATGCATCGTGTTTGCTGATCAAACTTAATTCCGATACGCTTATTATAGGAATCTACAGATCCCCCTCAAAAACTAATACTGGTCCGTTTATTGATTCCTTAGACTCCCTTCTGAATACATACAAGTCGTACAAAAATATTATTATAATGGGAGATATCAACATCAATATCTCGCCCAGTAGTGAAGACCAGCACTCAGCTGAGTATCTTAATTTGCTAGCTAGTCACGGAATCCTAGCCACTCACGTTTATCCTACTCGGGGAGAAAACTGCTTAGATCATAGTATGGCAAAATCTAAATCCTCATTGATCACTCTAGTATTTGAAACACCTTTGACCGATCATACAGCTGTACTTACATGTATAGATCTAAGTGAAACTTGCAAGCCAGAACCTAAATATATAAATACGAAAATAAACTATGCTAATCTACTTAATGATCTTAGTAAAACAGACTTTGACGGTATAATGGATTCAAAGGACGCTAATTGGGCGGCGGAACAGCTTGTTAATACTCTGTCAACCTGCATAAAACATAACTCTGTAAAAACTATCGCTTCCAGGCGCCAAGTATGTATTAAACCTTGGATTACTAAGGGAATACTAAAATGTATAAAAAATCGAGATCTCATGCACTTAAAGTTAAGGAACGATAAAAACAACAAGATACTCCATGTCACTTACCATAGATATAAAAATTTCTGTAACAATCTAATAAAGAGACTTTGACGGTAAAACGGCGGTAAACGAGCCTATGAACAGAGTGAACTACAAAAATACGCAAATAACTCTAAAATGACATGGAAAACTATAAAAACTATAACTAATATGAATACCCAAACTAAACCGCCAAACGAATTACTGGATATTAAAAATACACCTCAACACTCAGTAGACTACATTAATAACTACTTTTCTAATATCGGTAAAGAACTGGCTGATAAAATTTCCACTACACCCGAAAAAGATTATCATTTTAACAATAAGATAATATCCTCTCCGAATTCTATGTTCATGCTAGACACCAATGAGACAGAAGTGGGGACCATCATCGATAACTTAAGGTCTGAGAGTGCAGTGGGCTGGGATGGAATCTCTTCAAAAGTTTTAAAAATCACCAAGCACCTTATTGTACGTCCTCTAACTCATATTGCGAATCTATGTCTGGCAAATGGTGTGTTTCCCACGGTGTTCAAAAAGTCCATTATACACCCAATATACAAAGCAGGCAGCAGAGACTGTGTCAACAACTATCGTCCGATATCAGTCCTTTCAGCGTTATCTAAAGTTTTAGAAAAACTTATAAACAGGAGACTTCTTACATTTCTTGAAAAACACAACATCCTATCACAACACCAATATGGATTTAGGCCTAGTATGTCAACATCAAATGCAGTTTCAGACATGACTGAATTTATTGCACAAAAAATGGATGCAAAGGAAAAATGTGTAGGAGTTTTTTTGGACCTAGCAAAGGCATTTGACACAGTCTCTGTTGACAAACTACTAGCAAAAATGGAAAAAATTGGCATTCGTGGATCAATTTTGTCACTGTTTACCGACTATCTTACCTCGCGCACTCAAAGAGTCAAAATAGGTGACAACATTAGCGATGACGTAACGGTCACTTATGGCGTCCCCCAAGGTAGTGTCCTCGGTCCTAGCCTCTTCCTTATCTACATTAATGACTTATGCAGTCTAAATCTCGATAACGGTATCATATTTACATTTGCTGATGATACCGCTATTGTATTCCATGGTAAAACTTGGGAGGAGACTAAGCTCAAGGCTGAGAGCGGACTAGGTTTAGTATATCAATGGCTTAACGTAAATTCACTCACACTAAATATTTCAAAAACAACATCTTTGAAATTTGGTTTCACACAGCGGTTAATTCCAACAGACCTAATAATTAAAATGCACCAGTGTCCTAGTAACTCCTCAAATAATGCACCTTGCAACTGTTCCATAATAAGCATGTCTAATACTGTCAAATATCTCGGAGTACTATTAGATAACAATCTCACCTGGAAACCATACATAAATTTGTTGACTGGTAGGGTCCGTAAGCTAATATTTATTTTTAAAACCCTACGCCACGTTGCTACACCTAAGCTCTTAAAAACCTTGTACTTCGCGTTAACCCGTTCAATCCTCACTTACTGCATCACATCTTGGGGTGGTGCAAGGAAAACCCATATGCTCAAATTAGAAAAAGCCCAAAGAGCCGTGATTAAAGTTATCTTATTTAAAAACCTAAGATACCCTACAGAACAGCTTTACAGCGACTATGGTGTTTTGACTGTAAGGCAACTTTTCATAAGGGACACTATCAAACTATGGCATAAGAGGCTTGCATTTAGACCAGAACTCACTCTACATAGAAAGGCCAACAATGTCTGCCCTAGCTCTCGCTATAAAACAACCTTCATTGAAAAGTTCCAGAGTTTCATTGGGCCTATTTTATATAATAGACTTAATAAAATTATAGGCATTTATTCACTAAATTTGACAAACTGCACAGAAAAGTTAATATCTTGGCTGAAAACACAAAACTATGAGAAAACAGAGAACTTGTTTAGAATTTTAAGATAATTTACCAAAGTATAATGAAATAAGGATATGTTCCTTCTACTAAATTAAAACTTGTGAGTAACAAAAATACAAATATTGATAACTAAAATTATGTTCAATGTATCTTTTTTACCTTATTATTTTAATTCTGCAAATACACAATTTCTTACTGTTTTTGTTTTTGTACCGTTGTTATTATATAATTTTTTTGAATTATTTTCTACAGGGAAGACTTGTGTCTAAGAAACAGGCTCAGCCTAGTTTAGACACAAGTATAATTATTGTTAAAATTACAAATTAATTAATTAAATCTAATTGTATATTAGTCATAAGTTGATGTTGAAATTGATTTGTTGTTGTTGTTGATCTGAATAAATTTATTATTATATTATTATTATTAATGCTTACATTTAAATTTGAGTCTCTCCCCTGGGTGACGAGGAAGTATAGGCCATTATCCACCAAGCTGGCCCAGTGCTGGGTGCTGGATGCCTCATGCCATGCAGTGGGCTAATTACAAAGAGTTGTAATGTGATTTAAATTTGTCTCAGTAAAACAGAACGAGTCAGAGAGCCTAATGTGCTCGGGCTAAGCAAACTAGCCGAATATTTAAAAGATAATTTCGCAGTCTGTGATCTCATTTTCGAGCAACAAGCGTTAAGAAACGTCCTAATAATTGGGTCACTGATGGGCATGCGTGATGACACTCAGAAATTACGGTGTGCGTGGCTGCATAGTCCACCTGACCACGCCGAAGGCCGATCTCAATTACACCGTCTATCCTGTAATTAAATAATGGTAGTAGTAGGGTGACAATTTTTTTAATTCTTCATTTGAATTAAAGCTTGAGATTAATTTCGCTATTAAATGAATGCAACGATGGTTGAAATTACAATAAGGATAAATATTGATAATGATTATGATATACTTTAGAATTTATAGAATATTGTAAACGTTTTTCCAATAATGAACTGTCCCAATAATCCAACGACTTTCCGCTGGATAGCTCAACGGACTTTAATTACATCATTACAATCTTAGCTAGGAGATACAATAAATAAATTGAGGAATATTACAAGAATCGACGGAAAATTACTAAACAAATTTTTTTTTTAGTTTGGCGGTGTTAAATCCAATACTGTTAATCTATAATAGTACACTTTTCAACCGTTCTTAAGTAACGAAGTGTATTTTTTGTTTCTGCCAAAATGTAACGTTATAACCCGACCTTTCAAAAGTTAATGTAAGTAAATAATTAAAGTTGTAAAGTAAATTATGAACTCATCTTACCTTAGAGTGCTTACTGGAAATATTCTCAATAGATTTTATGACCTCAGAGAAAATTGAAAAAAAGAAGAGCTACAAATAATCGGCAAAGAAAAGGTTTGTTTTATTTACCGTATGTAGTTTGTCTTTGATTTCCGCAAAGTTTGGAAACCCTAGATTTCAGTGAACTTACCTTTCATTATGACGCTCATTTTTTTAAATCATGGATACCTTGGATGCAACTACTCATTATCGCATATCGGCATATGTACATAAGCATTAATACATACGTTACTGTCTTTAAGTTTTCACGATTCATTGTCTACTATATTTGAATATTTTTTTTTTGTCGTTGTTCAGATTGTGGTGAATCTTTTCCTTTCCAAAAGACTTATAAAAAAATCTGTACGTGGCCATGGAACATGGGCAGAGTTCAAATTAAGTTTTTTAAAAAAAAAAAACAGAATTCGCAATTGCTACGGGCGATATATGTATAGTATTTTTTTTAATTAAACCGTTTACTACGAATGTTGATGCTTAATAACTTTGGAAGACCGTAGACGAGACGGCAGTTGCCGTTATATCAATCAATCAATATATATAAAACTGTTCCGTTACTGACTGAGTGACTGACAGACAACGAACAGCCGTAACTACTGGGCGTAGAGAGCTGAAATTTGGAACATACATACTTTAGGGGATGTAGGGGTGCACTAAGGAAGGAATTCCCGAAATTCCCAAGGAAATGGGAATAATTGGACTTTTTTGTTTGTATGAAAAATCTTATTCCTTGAGTGCACGGATATGATACTTGACATAAAGGTTCTTCAAAAAATTACTGGTTGTGTTATGAAAGCAATTCCCGAAATTCCCACGGGAACAAGAAATATATGATGTTTTAGTTTGCATGAAAAAAAATTATTCCTTGAGTACGCGGATGTGATACTTGGTATAAAGGTTCCTCAATAAGTGTCTGTTTCTATTATGTAAGAAATTCCCGAAATTCCCACGGAAAGGGGCTGGACTTTTTAGTTTCTATGAAAATTCATATTCCTTGAGTGCATGGTTGTGATACTTGGCATGAAGGTTCTCCAAAGAGTGACTGGTTGTGCTATGAAAGGAATTCCTGAAATTCCCACGGGAACGGGAAATTTACGATTTATAGTTTGTATGAAAAAAAAATCCATGAGTGCACAGATGTGATACTTAGTATAAAGTTTCCCCAGGGAGTAACTGTTAGTGTTGTGAAAGAAGTTCCCCCACGGGAACACGAAATATTGAACTTTTTAGTTTTTATGAACAATTATTTCTTCAGTGCATGGATGTAATACTTGATAAAAAGGTTCTTCAATGACTGGTTGTGTTAAATATACCTAAACAATGTTTATGGCGTACGAAGTTGCGGGCAAAAGCTAGTCAATAATAAATCGATTACTACTGTTAAATTTTCTTAAGTTCATTACTTATAAACACCATTTTGAAATAAAATAAACTTTGTTTTTCACTGTTTAAGTTTTGAATTTAATTAAAATTTAATATTGCTTTGAAGGCAAAAAGCAGGAAAATTGATACCCGTCATAAAAAGTTGAAATACGATAATGCATTTTTTATTGCTGTTTAATCAACAACGGTGAAGAGGTCTTCTAAGGATACAAGGTAAACTATAGAATGTAAATGTTTTCATGGTTCCGCATCTGAAATGGAAAAATGGAACCTTTATAGAATCCGTTCGTCCGTCAAGAGCCTTTCTCTGAGGTTCGTGCCTCGTCAAGTAAGTCATCTGTTTGCGAGCTACGATGTCACAGATACACATGTAAAAGTAATAATACTAATGGTTTCAGTTGAGGGTTAAAATTAAAACAAGAGACAAAAATTACTGGGCTTTTATCAACCGATTTCCAAAAGACTCTCAATTCGTATGTATGTTTTTTTTGTATGTTTGTTACGAATCGATTTTGATAGTTAAAACATTTCAAATCATTAATGTACTATTAGAAAAAATTGCAATTTGAAAAAATATCCATGAAAACGGAAATTTATACGTAGATGACATGCCATTTCGCGCCAAAGTATTGATAAGGACTTGAAAGTTGAAACTGGCGAAGTCGGTTTTAAATGCTCTGCATTTGATGATTATAAAACTACATACTAAAGATATCCCCAGACAATCACACGAACTTCATGGCCCCAAAGTAAGCATAGCTTGTATTATGGGATACCATGTAGCGAACCATGTACTAACCAAACTAGAAGCATATAAGTGTATTTGTATCGTCACCATTTTACTTTATCTTCATTAATTAAGTATACTCTGTATCAACTCAGTGTCACTATCAAACGGTCAGCGTTCGACTTCATATTATAACCGTACATGGATATCATTTGTTTAATTAATCATTGTATATCAATCGGTATACTGATTATCATTACCATTATTTAAAAAAAAAATCATAGACTGTGTATACTGTTTATAATGTCTGGTCTTATCTATCTGGATAACAAAAAAAAAACTAGGTTCATTAAAATGTTTTAGGTAGTTAGAGGCAAGTTTCATAGCATACTCAACTAGTAGCCATAGACAACACATACCTTAAGGACAGGGACAGATACCTTCTTGATGGAATTGAAACAGGCCCTAATACTTAATTCTAGTTTTAGTGAGTAGTTATAAGTTTTGTTATTAAATACTTCAAATTTCCCGCGTAAATACCTAGTGTTCTTTGAGTTTTATGTCATTTCAGTTTATGCACTACCTGTGCCCTGAATTTCAAATATATCTGTCGAGCCGTTTCGTGAAACACTCACAAACATCCTCCCTTCCCCACAAACTCTCACATTTATGGTATTAGTATGATAGGATAGCTACAATAAAAGTACTATTCGATGTAGATAGAAGTCAAAAATGGAGGTCAAAATCAGTTCACGCTCAGTTCGAAACAAAATTCTGAGATGGAGAGGTCGCCATAAAATATTAACTTATGGATTTGAACTTTAAAACGCTTGTGATTAGGTGCTCATTACGTTGACAGGCATTGCATCAAATCAAAATCAAAGTTTGTGTCAGTGAATCAGTCAATGGTTGTGTAGGAAATTATTACCCATGTTGCAGTGTGCCACTTGAATGGCTAAACCTTTGAATTCGACCATACCTATAGACCAACGCTCTTATTGCAAAAATAATAAAACCAAGTCTAAGCATCCTTACTTGATCCTTAAACGGCCACTATAAATAACTCGGTTATCATGCCGACAATTCCGCAATTCCAGGACAAAATTGTAAAATTATCTTACGAGGTTTTCCGCAATATTCCTGATTGCTCCTGGTGGGTGGAATAACAGCATCCTTGTCAAGTCATAAAGTGATAAAGTGTGGAAGTGTGAAGCGTCACATAGTTATTGGCTGGACACAGCTCGGTAATCTTGTTAGCGGGATTCAGGGAAGCAGGTATGAAAATTATATCACTTTTTTTAAGTTTTGTCAATTATTGCTTTTAAACCCAGCTAAAAAAATTCTGAATTCACCTGTATGTGTTGTGTATGTCTGTGACGTAATAATTTCATCAAATACAAATCGATTTTTAAGACTCCTATTTCGTCCGCATCATATTTTAAGGAGGGTCAGGTTTCATTATCACAAAAAGCTCTTTCAGGAAAATCACCACTTTTCTACTAAAAACTTGTGGTTCAACCAAAGTTTTGATATGGGTGAAGTCAGTTTCAGGGTTTTTCTGAAGTTTCACTAACTGTAATTTTGCATTAAGAATCTGATTTAATATCTTAACAGGGGCAGGGTGTGAGTGTAATGTTGATTTTCATGAAAGTAAATAAAAAGATAATGCATGCAATCTGATATAAAAAATTTAAAAAATGCAAGAACAAATGTACATACACACTTCCTTGAAGTCTTGTATAATTGTACAGAAGCCCAAGCAGACGATCGTTTGTAAAATTTTGCAATACATACCAGCATAAATCATAATATTGAACTTGGCTCTCATTTCACATTTATGTTTTTGATGGGATTAATCTAATTGAACTCTAATATCTAAGTGATACTGACAGATTTAACTTCATTCAGGCAACTGTCACCCGCAACTTGTTACAGCACCAAATATAATGATTCCATAATTCAAAGAGTCTCTTATGAGTCTGGTGACAAATTTTAGATACTGAAGGAGATCACTCTGAACTCGATTTTGATCATAATTGTGAAATAAAAGTAGGTATTTAATTTTCACCAGAAATCCCTATGAGTAAATAAAGAGACCTTACTACACTTTTTCCGATGCGCTGCCTCAGTCAACACGCAACGCAAACAGCAGTGTTCCCACCACACGCACTCCACCACCCGCTAAGTATCTATTGCATAACGCCCATGTAACCATACGTTGCGCAATGAATTTTTTAACTTTCGGTAAAGTTTACTTAGTAAATAATTAATATTTATTTTTTATTGTATTTTTTCTCTTCTAGTATGATCTCAAACTATCACGTCCTGGAATTTCGAAAATGACCCACCAGTCACCCTATACAGGGTCCACTTATAATAGTCAATTATATTTTAATAGCAGATTAGAAATGACGAGTGGCTCTGAATTTCGAAAAAACAATATGTTTTTTATATATTTTTCATAAATAAAAATTTCGAAATTCTTCTCTGTGAGTAAAATTTAAGATTAATCTACATTTTATGACTACATAAAATTAGATGGAAACGTTTTTATTACTTGCTGTGTAGTCATAAACTACAGATCAAACTTAAATTTCGATCACTTAGGAGAATTTTGAAATTTTAATTTATGAAAAATATTTAAAAATAAAAATATTTTTTCATAATTATGACCCACTCATCAGTCTTAATCTGCTATTTAAATATTATTGACTATTATAAGGCGACCCTATATAAAGCAGACATATTCAAATTTAGGGACAGCAATGTCGACAGCATATAGTCAATTAAATTAGCGACGGTAGGCGCCTCTGCTTGTAAATTGGTAGGGACAATAATCACTGTAGCTGAGTCATACTATTGTCTAATCTATTTTCTAGAGTCATTGTTGAAAGAAAAGGGAAGATATTGATATTTAAAGCTTTATTTTATACTAGCTGTTTCGCGCGGTTTTACCCGCGCAATGTCTAATCCCGTGGGATTATCGGGATAAAAAGTCTTCTATACGCTATTCCAGACTGTACACTGTCACTATGCCAAATTTCAATGAAATTTGTTGAGCCATTCTGCCGTGATTGAAAAATACACACAAACATGCATACATCCTTACATTCATACATACATCCATCCATGCATCCAAACATTCACATTTATAAGATTTTAAGATTAATTTAAAAACTCAAAATTATGGTAATTATGCATGCGAGAAAGATTGAACGCTTTGTCTTTAGCGAATCGTTCTGACTATACTTAAACTTTTATCATCATCATCTTTTATCAACAGCCCGTAGACGTCCACTGCTGGACATAGGCCTCCCCCACGGTTGTCCACCTTTATACTCGGCACGATTATACGGCCACTACATTAATATATACTGAGAAAATGCACATTGGAGTTTGAATAATGATTATCCTTAAGGAGAAATGGTTCCTATAGAACTTGAGGGTCCAAGGGGAACTATTTTGAAGAACAAAAATTTGGAATACTTCGACCGACACCAAAAAAATATTCGATAGCGAATTGCTGACTTTACTTTCATCGACCCAAGCTTCAAACTGAGTACTTACTTACATAAAAACTTAGTTTGTAACTGATCCATTGATAGCAATATATTTTTTGACGGCAATATGAAGACTCAAGCAAAATAAGGCAAAGTGTAGCATTATATTAGCTGTGAAACTAGCAGAAAACTTTTTTTATCTGGACTAATGCCACGTTTGACCTAAATCTCATGTAATGGTAAGTGCAGACGAGGTCGAAGATTTTAGCACTCAAGCTGAGGATGGAACTGACTCCAGAACACATCACCGCTAGAGAGGTGATATTCGGCGGCAGTTGGAAATTGCATTTGGACATAGACTATGTGACACCATTTAAGCGACTTAATTAAGTGTTTAGATTAAATACATTTCTTTCCTACAAGAGTCTAGCTCTGCTGGGTTCAATATTTTATCGATCTAGTAAATTAGCTAGATTTTGTTTGTCTTCCAAGCTGAAATGGGAGCAAAAGAAAAACATAGAATGTGCCAGCTGCTTCTCTTCCCGGGCATACTGTAAAAGTAAGTTAATGGCCGTCGGTTTTATTGGCGATGTTGCGCGCGATAGGCCCTATCATCTACAATAGCCTCTCTCCATCATAGTTATACCTCCAAATTTGTCAAACGTGACATCAGATAGTTTTATAGCCTCTGGTGCCTACCCCAAGGGATACAGACATGAAATTATGTATGTATGTTCGTTCGTCGTAAGAAAATATAAAAAAGTTACCCATTGATATTTTTTTTATGAAATGGGTCATTAAATCCTATATTATATGTATAAATAAACACACTAGAACTTTTTAAAACATACATTTCTTAACATTATTTTCGACAATTTGAGTTTCTGACGTGCATATTTCAATTTGCGAATTCAACTATTGACTGTTAAACTCCAAGTATTTAGCTTTGCCCGTTTGACGTACTACTATTATTTACCTACACAAATCGTCATTAGTTTTAGCTTTTCAGATTATAATCACTAATAGATTAGATACAAAATTAATATAAGATATTGTTTCGTTTAAAGCAATAACTACGGATAAAGACACTTAAATATTTTATATTTATAGAAAACATCGAAATGCAAGTAAATCAATTATTATTATATTATATTACAACTGTTGATCATAAAAATTTTATCGTTTCAGACCAGACCCAGAAACCAAAACTAGCCATAATGCACGACCAAGACGTCAGTTCAATCACTATAGCTACGGCCATGAAACAGTTTCTAGCTTCAATGTTGTGACAAGAATCTCCAGAAATGAGTACCGAGGATTCCCTCGAACTCCATCAAAATGATGGGAAGAAAAAAGAAGAGAAGATCAAACCTATTCTCTCATCTGGGAAGATATTTTACAAGCCAGGGGTTATAGAAGAAGAGACAGATGATACAAGTGTGATGGATAGTTCGACGGTGGATACACCGATGTTATTTGGAGGGAGTGGGTTTTTGAGGCCTCCTCAAATTGTGACTTCGAGCAGTTTGCATAGGATACCGACGTACGCCAGCTCGATTGGACAGAGCACCGTTTACCGGCAGGATACTTGCAGGTGAGAGCATTTACTTTGTTATGTTGTTTTAGTTCATCTCAGCCCTTTTTATAAGCCAACTGCAAGGCTACGATGGCTACGAGCCCTTAGGTGACGAGGAGATTGAAGCCGTAAACCAACAAGCTTGCCCAGGGCCGCTTGATGAACGTCAAAATTCCTAGGGCACCGATATGCCCTCTGACATACCCTAAAAACTACTGCATACAAGTACACAACGCCCGAGACCTCCTGCTTAACTTGCCCTCCGAAGCTCGCGATAAATAAATGGTAGGCGGTCGCCCATCCTTGTACCTACCCGGTCGAATGTTGTTTAACCTAATAAATAAAATTCGTTTATTTCAGGAAATATTTACAATGAGATATTATTAAAAACTGGAAACAGAGGCCCATAGAATAAATACCTTATTTTATCATATATGTATATCTAACATACACATATGATAAACAATTTTGTTAATCAATAAATCTTATAATTATGTTAGTAATAGGTGCACTGTTAGCACTATTTCACACGTAGGATCGGCGACGTGTGACGCTCAGTGTCTTGTAAGCGGCCACGGAATCGCCAGAAAACAACACCCTTCGGCCAAAATTCTTCCTTCGAGTAGGTCAAAAGTTCACCTGTTGGAACCTTAACTACGAAAGAGTTGAAATAGATGTCGTGTCGACACTGCAGGCGCGCAACCCTCAAGATCTTTCGGGTCTTGATCTCGATGTACTTCGCAACATCTTCCGCCTTCGTGGTGTAACTAATATCGAATGATATGCACAACAGCCACTACGACACGACGACTTCGGCAAACTTCAAATAAGTCATCTTTGGCCAGTGCTTTTCTGTCGTTGCATTAGTATATTCTTCGATACATGTGCAGCTTAAACTGTGGGATAAAAAATTGTCGAGTTATTTGAATTGTCAAAATGATGTTGATGAATATAAAAGTGGATACCGACCGGTGTCACGGGCCGTATTGTTACGTTTTACAAAGCGCACTCAGTACTGGGTAACAAGGTGTTCGTTACAAGATATCAGAACTCGGTGTGAGGTAACTACCGAAAAACACCCCTAAAGAAAACAATGATATACTGTAATTTTCCTACACAAACTATTACGCATTGAATAGAAATAAAAAAATGTACATTAAGGAGGTACTGATTTATTTGCAAATATGCTTTAATTTATTTTTGTTCGTCAGCAGAATTAGCTCATTATTAAAGTTCTAGCACTTAATGCCACGGCAATAAAGCCTATTTTGCTATAGCATATTATGTTACAGAGGGACCGAAGTATACCTTGAGGAATCCATATCTAATCTTTTAAAATACTGTAGATAAAATACTTCATTTATCGATATCAATTCGCATAATACTTTTAGTTTTTCATGTAAAACAATAATTGAAACACCTTATTTTTGGTGACTTAATTTTTATTTAAATTTTTTGTTCTTGACGGAAACAACAAGACTTAATTAACATTTGATAAAATAACTTATGTTTTTAGTGATGTGTGTTATAAAAATGTGATTTTGTTTAAAAACCGGCAGAAAGTACGTCAAAAATGCGCCGTAGACGTAAATAGTGTGACCAGATAAGTGACGTTATCTTTGTTGACCAAGCCTGTGCCAGTTTTGATCTGATATTTGGAGAGGTACGTCTTGATGAAATTATGAAATATTGTCAAAAAGACGTTGGTTTTTTGTTAAGAACTTAATAATATACTTAATTTTTGAAAAACCTTTACCCTAGCTGTAGTCACCACCTGCTCAAATTACTTCATAAGTATAACGAAATCTACACGTTTTAGACTGTAGGAAATGTAAATGTACTTATACGTCAAATACATTTGCTTGAAAAATATACCTAAAGCGTGAACTGGTACTTACTCACATCGAGAGTTACCTAATATAATGACCTAAACTTACATAAGCTAAATTCAATGAAAGTAGTAGAACCTAGTTGGTCCGAAAGTAGTTGTAATCGATGCTATTTCATGTTATTACGAGTCATATTAAAAGCCAACTCCCCATGAGACCATGGTACTTGTCGAATTTACTTCTAACTCTTTAAATAGTCATCATCACAAGTCTTTGAAATAAGCCTACTGCAGCGCTATGAGCCTCTGCTCTAGGTGACGAGGAGGTTTAGGCTTAGGTTTATTTCAAGCACAAAAACATGCTTCAATTGAAAACTTGCTACGTGGTAGCATGTGTGTCGAAATGTTGCTCAAAATAAGCATGCTCATTTCAAGCACACTCGTGAATCGACAGGCTTGCGATTTTTGAGCATGATAACAGTGGTGCGGGTGTAAGGGGGCGTGCTTTAAGCGCGTCTAAACAGGTTTGCTTATTGAGCGTGCTAGTATCGATCAGTCATTCATACCTAAATATATAAGCATAGGTACTTAAAACTAGCATGCCTATTGCTAGCAGATGTAAACTGCTCCTAGGCATGATCGTATTTATTGCTATTTTAGAGCATGTGTAACAGTAGCTTTACTCTTCCATGCTTTTTTCGTTCACTGGGTAACATACAAAAGTACATAAACTTTTTACGATACATAACTGTAGAATATCGTTTCATCGTCATCATCATCACAACTCTTTGTAATGAGCCCACTGCAGGGGTCTCTCCCCTGGGTGATGAGGAGGTTTAGGCCATAATCCACCAAGCTGGCCTAGTGCTGGGTGGTGGATGTCAGAATTTTCAGGGTGCCGATATGGCTTCTGACAAACCCTAACGACTACTCTATACAAGTATACAGCAACCGGGACCGACTGCTTAACGTGCCCTCCGAAGCACTGAAGTCGCCGTGAGAAATGAATGGTTGGCGGTCACCCATCCAAGTACCGACCACGCCGAACGTTGCTTAACCTGTGATATCGTATGATACACACAGTAACCACGGCGCCACGACGACTTCTATCGTTTACAATTTTTTAATTTGATTCTTTGTATATATTGCTATGAAAAGACCCAACAGTCTGACCAGTCGGTCGGGGATCAGGGCATGAGAGAAAGAAACCGGCAAACGATTCGGGCAGTTTCAAGCAAAACCGCTTTGTGCATGCGTGCTGGAAGCGAACCACCGCCGAATCCCAGGCTTTCAAGGTTACTATAACTTACGAGCGCATTCCCGCGACTTCGTACGCGCATAAACTAAAAAGTCATATATTTTGGAAATTTAAATTCCTTGTGGCACCCAGACACCCGTTGAAGAACCTATTTACCAAGTTTCACATCGATTTACTCAAGGAATAAGATTTCATACAAATTAAAAAGTCCTATATTTTCTGTTCAAAAGTTCGAAAGAAAAACATACTCCCGGGCATACCGTAAAAGTCAGTTAAGGGACAGTGGTTTTATTAGCGTTTTTGCGGGCGATAGGCTGACTCCCGTCACTGCAATAGTCTCTCTCTATTCCAAATTTGTCAAACATGACATCAGATGGCTTTATAGCCTCTGGTGTTCTGCCTACCCTATAAGGGATACAGGCATGAAATTATATATGTATGTATGTATTTCTAAAGGGCGGTCGCTAAACAGGCGAACCCTAAAGTAATCCTACCACCAAGAGGGGTTCACTTGAGTTAGTCTCGATTAGGACACGCTTTTTTTAGCTTTATTTGGAGAATTATAATCTGCGGTCCTTATCAATTTCACAGATCCTGTACTTGCTCGTCTTTTTTTTCTTAGGATCATTTCTCAGACATACACACGTAATGCCCAATGCTCTCCCCAGAGCCCTGGATTCGGACGTTGTATTTTCTACTATTGCAATTCGAAAAGAGATAGCAGCTGAGCTGTCATTAAGCGTATTTATTGCTCCTTTCAATTCAGTTTCTTTGTAAAACTATTTATTTATTTTCATAAAGATTTTCTCATAAGTAGTATTTTTAACCTTTAGGTTTTTGTAAATATTGTTCTACTACATACAGACAGAATCTAGTTATCACAAGCTGTCTTATACATAGGAACATAAAACTTTACCTCATCTGACATTAAGAACGTGCATTTTCTAGATAACAACAAGAAAATTTTACTTCTCAAGGTTGCCAAATACTGGTGTAAGTATTTTAATACCTCGGATCACGGGCTAATCTTGTAAATCCTACAAAATCTGTAAACAACGATAGCTTCATAATCATGATTAATTACGTCTATCCACTGTAGTACCGTTGATGCTGGGTAAGGTTATGTTTAACAAATTTACTACACTTGTGGTATACAATCGAAACGTCGATTAAAATTATAATATACATATAATCGCAAATATAATGAATCATGAAAAATCAAGATAATGTGGTTTTACTCAATTTATGGCTATAAAGCCAAAGATAACTTTGTTGTAGATTTGTTATTTTATTTTTAAATGGTTTGCCTGTTTGTTTGCGACACGATCGATCCTTAATTTTGATCTAGCTTTGATTCTTGGGCCAGTTTGTAAACTGTCTTAATTTTCTGGGACACCCCATAGTACCCTAGCGGTAGATATAATTTGTGTTTAGGGCCATTCATGAAGGTCATTGATTATTTAAAGTCTTTAGACTTGATAAATTTCTCTCGCCTTCATTAATTAAATACTTTTCGATAATAATTCATCAATGTATGAAAAGTCAAAACAATGGCTATTTACGCTTAACGAAGAATAAATCGTTTTAAGGATATTATAGTTCATACATCTGATACTACCTTCAAAATCATAAGCTATCTTACGAGGGGACAATAAAGAATGTTTGAGGGTTTATAAAGATAATGGAACTGACATTCTGGCGAAATTGTATTTGCAGATAATGGCTAACAGTCGTGTAGTTAAAACATAAAAATGAACGCACTAATTAGGACACTATTGTAAAAGGTACGATAAAAAATGTATACTGCCCTGTATACTATGTAATACTATTTTAAATAAAAAGAAATTGAGAAAGCAAGGAAATTTAAATATAAGACTTGAAGTCGATAAAATAACTAGGTAAGTAGAAACTCTAGAACGAAAAGTAACAACACAAATGGATAAGCCACAAAAACGTACAAGTACATTTTTTGAGCATTTTAGCTTAGCTTCTCAATCGTGTAGCACTGGTTGGGTTTAAACTTTAAAACCGTAAGAAAAAGTTTAGAATTAAAAAAAAAAACAGAACGTGAAGGTTTTTTTTACTCAAAGGAGGTTAAGATTCTCCTGACCTTCACAGCAGTGTTTTGTTTGTCACTTTCCAGTGCATTATCAATTGTCCTCAATTGGCACGTGCTACTCGTTTTCCCTTCTCGCCTCCAGCTTCTACAGATGGCATTAACTGCTCAAGTGTATGATTGCATATTCATATTCACACTTAGGTTATCAAGCTACTCAGATTGGAGTTTATTTAAAGATGCACTCTAAGAATATCTCGATTTACTTATTGTATTCTTCAAGGATTTTATTTATTGGTTTGTTTAATTATTGTAGGATTCCACAGTTGTAGATAAGGTTTTAAAATTTAGTTCATCATATTGTATTTCGAATAATAAGGGGAACTTTTTGTAATTACCGCTAGCCATTGATAAGATCGTTGTGGCACAGTGGCTCACGCGCATATCCTTTGATTTAGCAGGTTACGCAACGTTCTGTGCGGCCGCCTCGATGCAGATATGGGTGACCATGGATCATATTTCTGTATCTTTTATCCGGTAGTCGTAAGGGTATATCAGAAGTCATTTTCAAAGCCCTGAAATTTCCGACATCCTCCAATTATCACTGAGCCAGATTTTTATGGCCCTAAAACCTCCTCCTCACCCAGGGTGAGAGTCATGGCCGTGCAGTAGGCTCTTTCAAAAGGGTTGTGACGACAGAAAATAAATAAATTTATTATAAAATAATAAAATGCCCAGAAAATAAGCATAGCTTATGTTATGTGAGACCATGTAGCGAACTAGGGGGAACCCAGACACGGAACATTTTTTTTTCTTGTTCCGTGCGGGAGTCGAACCCGTTACCACTGGCGTCTGAGGCAGACAGGTTTACCCCATCGCCTGCCGACACTAAATCAATGGATGGTATGCTAGGACATACAAGAAATAAAACTGCCTTTGCTGCACTTTTGGCCAAACCTTACAAAGAAACTTTAAAAAGTGTGTAACTACATAGTTTTATAGCTCTTTGTCATATAAGAACTCGGATCTTAGAGAATATATTCGTTAAAAGAGACATTAAAGTATCATTATAAAGCATGGCAACGTTAAATCAATGATTTCTGTTTTAAACATTGAATTAAACTCTATTAAAATCGTCAGTATAAAATCATACCTAAAGTTTCAATGCATAGGATCATATCTATACTAATATTATAAAGAGGAAACCTTTGTATTTTTGTATGTTTGTATTGAATAGGCTCAAAAACTACTGGACCGATTTCAAAATTTCTTTTACCATTACTTAGAGGGATTCTTCCGAATCCGTATAGGCTACTTTTTATCCCGAAAATCCCGCGGGATAGTGAGAAATAACTTCATAATGTGTTTTGAACTCATCTGATTGTACATGTCAACTTACCTGCCATTACAACTTGATATAAGCGTAGTAAACCGTATTAGGTTCCCCAACAATATGAAACAAAAGACGACGACGAATAAGGCCTTTTACATACAAATATTAATTCAAGACCACCTTGGGCGGAATTTATTATAATCTCACGTGAAAAAACGTTTTATAACATAGTTTAAGCCAGTTACCTTATTTATAATTTTACAGCACAGTTACAGTTATCTTATCCTGTTGATTTCACGGCGGTGATTCAAGAAAAAATACGTTTCAATTACATACTTGGATATTTGCTTTACATGGCATTCGTTTAATTATTTATTTGCTATAGAGACCACACCTACGGAGTATCACTTGGGTGCTGATTCAGAAATCACGATGTCAAGATGTCATTTATTGACAGTAAAATAATATGTCAGGCATGCCCTTTTATTTACACAGAAATACATTATGTTCCACGTGTCAGGTATTAAGTATTGTGGAGTAATTACAAAGCAAAAATCTGAGCATTAAATGCCATTCTCTTTTTTTTCCTAAAAATATTGGTCCCTGAAACGATATGAATTTTTGTTAATTTCAAGCGTAAACTTATAATAAATAGAAAATTTCGTAGGCATGGAATAGATTTTTAGCTTTTGTATTTTTAACTCATCAGTAGGTAACCTTGTAGCCTTGGCTATTAAAAATTGGTATTTAAAATTTTTTATACCAATTTTTTTTTTAATAATTTATTAAAATATATTTACTTATCGTTTAAATTGATATTATTTCATATTTTACGCTTAGAAAATGTAGGTACGTATTATTTAATATTTCAAAAATGAGCTCATAATTTTTCGCTTGAAACTACCACGTAGTGTGGAAATCCTTGCAATCAGCAATATCGAGACATACAAATTAGAGTGTAGAAAAATGCGTGCATCACCCTGCTAATTAGCAATGTTAAACGAGCCTATTTAATGCAATGAGTAAGGAATGCTAGACGTACAAACTGATCTCTAAAAACCTGGTAATTGTGAAACATACCCTACAATACATCATTTAAATTACACTAAAATTTTACGTATTTTTCAACCAAATTAGCTAAACAGTCGGTATGATACTTATATAATTAGGCTGAAGGGTTTGAAAGTTTTTGGTAATCCCATCTCTGTAACTACACATGGGTTTTGTTTTATCAATAGTTTTGCGGGTTAAAAGTTTTGCGTAGGTACCTACTGTAAATCCGCTCAAAGCTACTAGTGCTATCTATCAAAAGGTAAAACTTGTTTTCAAAAGAATAATCTTAGTATATTATTAAACCTACCGTAGTAGCATCTTATTTTTCTGCATTTGCAATGCTTACTGATTAGGTGCATCATGTAATAGCATTTACATATCATGACAATTTAATTACACGTGTTAACGTATAGCAAACACCATGTAGGTAGTTTACGTCAAATCTGACACAAACTGAAATTTGTTTAGTGAGGCGAGCTGATAATTTCAATATAGGATATCGCGAAGTAATTATACAACGTTTAGCGCGTCATTGAGTGGCAGTAAGTCGTGATGTCGGCATTATCGCGCGCGTTGCTTCAGGAGGCTCGCGTCCGGGGGATGCTGGGTCAGACGAGCCGCCGCGACTGAGCCGCGCGCACGATGCACGCCGACCCGGAGTCTCCCGCGCCCCGCGAGGAGGCGCAGCTACTGCCCGAGGACTGGCTCAAAGTCAAACCAGTCCCCATCAACGGAAACCTCTCACCAGGCGTCTACTACCCAACCGTCACCAAGAGGTTCGTTGGAGACAACACCCTCGTGCCGTCCACAACATACCGTGTCGCTTCAGTCCGTTTTGTTTGCTTGTGATTTAATTTACATCGGATTTACAAAGCCATTATTCAGTCATTATCCCCATCGCGTTAATGAAGGTCGCAACTAGCTGCAACCGTGAAAACGTTCACACTTGACTTCTATGTGTTAAACAATAGCTGCATTCAACCGTGTCTAACTAAAGTGTGTGTTTACAGGAACCGGGCGCACAGACATGGCGCGTCGCGGAGGACGAGAAGGAGAGCGATTCTCAAAAATGGAGAGTGCAACATTCTCAAATCCAAGATCTCTCAACGAAAACTGCGGTTTCTTCAGGATATGTTCACGACGCTCGTGGATGCGCAATGGCGTTGGACTCTACTGGTGTTCACACTGTCGTTCATACTCTCCTGGCTGGGCTTTGCGCTGATCTGGTGGCTAATATCGTTCACTCATGGAGACTTAGAACTAGACCACCTGCCCCAAATGCAAGAATCTACAAATTGGAAACCTTGTGTGTTCAATATTTATGACTTCACGTCATGCTTTTTATTTAGTATAGAGACCCAGCACACTATCGGGTACGGTTCTCGTACAACGACAGAAGAATGCCCTGAAGCAATTTTTATTATGTGCCTGCAAAGTATAGTGGGTGTAATGATTCAAGCATTCATGGTGGGTATTGTGTTCGCAAAGATGACCAGACCGAAGCACAGAACGCAAACCCTACTATTCTCCAAATATGCTGTGATATGTCAGAGAGATGGTGAACTGTGTCTTATGTTCCGTGTTGGAGATCTACGGAAGTCGCATATTATTGGAGCAAGTGTAAGGGCGCAACTTATAAGGTCAAGAACAACTAAGGAAGGGGAGTTATTATCATACTACCAGACTGAAATGGATTTAAACGCTGATGGCTGTGATAGTAATCTTTTCTTTATATGGCCGATCACGATGGTACATAGGATAAATGCTGACAGTCCTTTCTACGGGGTTTCAGCAGCTGATGTCCTACAGGAGAAGTTTGAGATAGTGGTGATATTGGAGGGTACGATTGAGTCGACAGGGCAGACCACACAAGCGCGGTCAAGTTACACGACAAGTGAAATTATGTGGGGTCATAGGTTCGTGCCGCTGGTGTCCTACAACCGTGACAGGCAGGGCTACGAGGTGGACTACTCCAAGTTTGAAGAGACTCTACAGGTGGACACTCCTCTGTGCTCTGCCAAGGAGCTGGATGAGTTCTATGGCAGTCAAGCTGATCAGCGGTCAATTGGTGAGTTAGTTTTTAAAGTAACCTCTGGTGGTGGTTGGGAGTGTGTTCAAAGTGTTAAATAACCAGCTTTAATGTGTGCTTTTGTGTGATAGTCATAAATGTAGTGGTGGTTTGGATCTGCTTGAATTGTAGCACCTATGCACTGAAAGAATGTGAAGAAATTAGTAAAGATCTCTATAAACCTATTGGCATAGTTATCTAGGGTCAACAGACTACATCATGTTTTTACACGATAATATTCTAATTAATGTCGCGTATTTTATTGCAATTGCATATTGTATAAATAAACTTTAGAAGGAAATTAACACAGATACAAATATTAATGTTATTTGTTATCTCGAAGACAGTAATTTACAATCCATCTGGAGAATAAGTGCGCATTTTATATACTTATTCAAAGTGTTGTTTATAGTTCGTATACATGCAGTAATTATTCATATCTTGTTAGAAGTATTCACGTAACGTTTAGTGAAGCGTGTCACATAGTAATGTAAATATTACCTTATACTAGATATGTACTAGTGAAACAGTATACCTCGACTTCTGTTTTATTATAAATCGCACTTTGTACTACTATGCTTTTAAGACTAGAATTACAATTATTGTTCCAATATAAAACGATACATATATAGAGCTCTAGCTTTAACTTACTGATAATAATAAAAAATGTTAAATCTTTCTAACATACATAGCAGCACTGCATGGTATTAGGTATTTTAATAAGCAAGGTAATTACAATTTTACATCAGAAATACGTTTAAGTATTGTTAAACGTATCTTGTTAGAGATTTACTGAAATGTGAACCCGTGATAATATATTGAATGTGAATTACTAAAAGTATTTTACCACGGTGTAATCATAAAAAATAATATTTTTTTGTATGAAAACTTACGTACGAAATTACCAAAATTTATAGATTTTTATTTCCACTGTAGTAAGTCTCCAAAGATACTTTGACGGAAAACGGTTGACGTAAAATTTAAAATGGACATTTCTAGGCAGATTTCTGAAAATTTTACTTTATAGTTTATAAGAAATTGAAACGCTGATGCTTATCGAGAACAATAATGAAAATAGCATATCTTAGTAAAAAATATAAAGATATTAGTATGAACTGATAAAAAAAGGACTGTGCTTTGTAAAAATGATAACCAAAATCAGAGCAACAAAGAGCAGGATATGCCATTTTGCCAAATTGACACTTAAAGCACATTCACTACATCGCCCCTTTTCTTAACAGGATACAACGTTATTCTAGATATATCATAAGAACCATAATTCAATGAACTGTGACAAACAATAACGTCAATCATTACTGAAATTGTTTCGACCATCTTCTTATTGTATTCTAACATTTACTAAACGATGGCTGTAATTGAAAAATTGTTCATATCTTCCTTATAAGGATTGTGGAAAGAATAGTGACAATAAATATTTTAGTTTACTAAATTACTCATTTATAACGAATGCTCGGTAATCTTAAGTCTGCACCTATTGACTTAAAACGAAATGTTACTCATTACTTTGCTTTTATTTATTTGCATGTTTAAATTATTATCGTAAGTAGGTACGTAAGTAAGTAGTTTTTTATATCTATGAAAGATAAGGTATAACATTTTTTTAGTATTTACGGGATTCTAACAATCATTAGAATGAATCTCTTATAATGTGAGACTGAAACTCACTGTTAAATATGAGTTCAACGATGGCGCATGCAGGTTTTCTATCCTATACAAAACGCTGTTGGGAAACATCAGTGCCAAATCATTTATAATAAATTTGTATGGAGTGTAACCGTAGTTTTTATAAAGCACGCTATATCGATAATTACCTAGCCTTCTTTGACACATATATCCAGTGCAGGCAGGGCTTAGCCATGCTAACCTTGGGAGAGTTCGTCTTTCGATCTTAATGCAAATGTCAGTAAAAATCAGACAGATCTATTGTACAGGTAACATATTTTGATTATACTTGTCTAAGACATACAAGGCATATTAAAGTTTCTGTTACAATTTAAAAATGCATTAGATCTCTAAGCATATTTTCTATTAGATGACCAGACTTAAGAAAAATATTTTAATGGATTTAAATGGATTCATGGCACGTAGATGTCATATGGATCGATTTATTGTATGTACAAAACTTAGTTATGTTATTGCCACTTTTGTCTAAAATCTGACTAGATGCTAATGTAAGGATAATTTGTAAGTTAAGCCCAAAGAATGTTAATGACTAAATATGTATTAAATGTTTGTGATGTCGCAGAGAGCACGGATCACAACCTGGCCATCAAGGTGCCAGAGCGACCTACGACTGCAGAACCAAGGGCAGACCACAATGACGGAGATTTTACGGTCACTTTATAAAAATCTACGCAAGGACAGAAATCATTAATATACCTACTCCATAGTAATCTACAGAAATGCTACGAGCGACGCGAAATTATTTGCTTTTAATTAAGTAATCATCATCACAACTTTTTTTAGAGCCCAATGCAATGCCATGAAGATCATCACAGCTCATTTTTTTTATTGTACCCATTTCAGGGCTATTTCTCTTTGCCCTGGGTGACGTAGGGGCTTAAGGCCATAATCCAACAAGCTGGCCCATAACTGGTTGTTTATTTAAGTAACAAGAGTTAATAAATGAGTTACGTCGACTTGCTTCATTTGTTCTTTATAAAAAGCTATTTATATTTGGCATAATATTTCCTCCTAACAATGTAACTTCTTTATTTGAATAAAAAGAACACGTAACGATACCTTGCAACTTTATCAACGGAAATACTTGAATTATGATGCAGGAATTAGTACATCATAAAACGAAAAGATTAAGAGTTGACTGTTCAACAAATATTGTACCTACCTAAACGAAAGAGTTACCAATACACTTGCAATTTTGAGTCCATTTATAAGATTTAAAAAGCTCTTTATTGAAGGTGAAAGCTTTTGCTTATTACATAAGAAATTAAATGTCATAAAGTAAACAAAATATAGTAGACTAGTCACAAAATATATTAACTATAATGTTTAAAAAGGGATTGAATCTCAAATTGTGTTATAAGACAGATTTTTTTAAATGTTTCGTATATTAAAAGGTTGTGTTGAATAAAAACATTCTATTTAAAATCGAAACTAATAAGTTCTAATAAGTAAATCGGTGATATAAACAATGTGATTGAATGTAATTCGATTTATAAGCATATTTTTTGCTCTGTACAACTTCAACGATAAGATTAAATTATTTATAAGTGTCATTGTTATGTACATAAATAAGAATAAACTAAGTAAATGTATTTTGTGCCGTTATTTGTGTTTGATTTATTATGTCATTTAGGAAATAAATTACATTATTTACGAGTATTTACTTTGTGACATCAAGGTAATTGACTTTAAGTGAATAAGTCATATTTTTTATTACTGTTTTGAAGGAAGAAATAGTCACAATATGAGATAAAAATAATGTTTTTAATACTTAATATTTATTATGTGCCGCAAATCTATGCTAATAAAATACAGCTTAAAAGTTTGTTTGTTTATTTGTTTGTTTTTGTACCAGTTGAACTTGAAAAATTTTCATCTACCTACTGTAATATAATAAAGCTAGAGAGATTGTTTGTTTGTATGCGATAATTTTAGAAACTACCAATCGGAGTCTGAAATTCTGTTATGCATATGATACCTCATGAAAGGTAACAGGCTATATTTGATAAAGAAATTCTGGAGGTCCAAAAGTCGCTTATAACTCAATACATATAATTGACAAATACCTAAAGATTAAAGAAGTCGGTTCGTAATGAGTTATACATATCACAAGGTCTGCTTGATTTAAGTTTTGGTGGCCTTGTGTGAAAAAGTCACAGAGAAATACATATATTTCTATTTATTAAGTTCAAAATCCTACAAACATATTTAATGGATTGACATGAATCATTTTAAAAAAAATCTCTACAAATACATATGTGAATTGTCTGTTCTACATTGCTCATTTGTTTTTATTGTGTATGTCGACTTTGATGTGTGAGTTTTGGCTGTGTTTGTACTTCTGGTGGTGGCGGTAACAGGTAAGTATTTATTTATATAAAATTTGAGTATAAAAGAAAGGTCTTTGTTGATAAATTTAGTTTTTATCATTATTAAATAAAATTATCTCTCTCTTTTGGGACTTACACCTTTTATTCAATTTTGGCTAACAATCTTGTCGGATTGGCAAATTATACAGGGCTATTGTAACCACCAACCAAAAACAAATGTTGTCCTTTGACACAATACAAACGTATCTGCATATCGATTTTAGTGTCGCTCAGTAGAAAAAGAAAAAGATGTCGCACCGCAAACTTTTTTACATAAATTCGACCGCGTAGCATTTCATCGATTACGTTTAATAATACTATGATGAAGTAGATGTTTTGTAGTAGCGCGTAGTCGTCTTTATTCTTTATGATAGTCTATACTAATATTATAAAGAGGAAACCTTTGTATTTTTGTATTGAATAGGCTCAAAAACTACTGGACCGATTTCAAAATTTCTTTTACCATTACTTAGAGGGATTCTTCCGAATCCGTATAGGCTACTTTTTTATCCCGAAAATCCCGCGGGAATCGAAATTAGTTTGCTAGTCTTTCACAATTAAGAGTGACCATGTTTTACTTAAAATGTTAGCGAATATATTAATATATATATATAAATACTTTGGCAAAAATCTTGTGTAAAAAAAATTTGGCGGGGGTTAAAATTAGCCCTGTATAATAGACATCTCCAATATGTAGGTTTTGCTCCCTTGATGAGAGAGCTAGCTTTAACTCTCCTTCAAATTTTTTGACAGTTCTCTAGAATGGATTGACAGCGAATCTATAATTTGATGATGATCAATGCTTACGAAAACTTTAATAGTAGGGCCTATCGTTTTAAGGACTTTGAATGAAGTTTTAACCTCTCAGTAAAAAAGCCAACAATGGACTACTGCGCCATTGATAGATAGCGTATTGTAGAGCGATAGAGTAGATCTGTTCTTATACATTTTTTATCGGTGACTAAACTTCAACTGACTTAGTTTCACATAAATCTCATAATATGATGGTAAGTGATGGTGGGGCACACGGGCTAAATAAGCATATGCAGGCTTAGGAAAGAAAAAGTGCTGGACTCCTTTGACTGTAGAGCCCGGGAGCATTACCATAATTAACCTTAGAAATATAAAATTGCAGAGTCGACAGTCTCTTTTTGATACATCTTGCCAGCGAAGGTATGGATCGGACTGTCTGTTTATGTTTTTCCGAACGACTAACAGCAGTCATGGTACTTTTAAGTGAAGAATGAATAGGTTTTTTCAAAGATGGAAGTATTTCACCATAGTGTTCATGCTCTCTTTCCACCAGATGGCATGGAAGACAAACGTCCCATCCTGAGTATGTAAACAGATGCAACCCTTACTCTAACCACATTCCCATACATGAAAAATCAACCCAAGAGAGAGAGGGTGGGAGATTAGTTGATACAATTTAAAGGACTTTGCCTTTGCTGTTATAAAGACTACTAATCTTCATGTTATGTACTTAGAACTTCACAATTGGTAACTGGAATAACAGAATTATTCGAAAACCTTGTGTTTGGGTGGATTTCGAATTGAGCAATGATTAATTGAGTAATTAACAAAAGTCATCTGATTGTATCAGTGGACCAGACTGTATCAATATTATATTTGACTAGCTTTATCCCGCAACTTCGTATACGCTTAACTACCCTTCTCGTGGAAATTTCGGAAACTATACAACCAGACACCCACTGAAAGAACCTTTATACCAAGTATCACACCCATGCACTCAAGGAATAAGTTTTTTTCATACAAACTAAAAGTCATATATTTCCCGTGCCCGTTGGAATTTAGGGATTTTTTTTCGTAGCACAACCAGTCACTCTTTGAAGAACCTTTATGCCAAGTATCACATCCGTACACTCAAGAAATAAGATTTTTCATACAAACTAAAAAGTCCAACCCCTTCCCGTAGGAATTTCGGGAATTCCTTCCATAATACAAACAGACACTTATTGAAGAACCTTTATATCAAGTATCACTCAAGGGATGGGATTTTTTCATACAAACTAAAACATCATATATTTCCCGTTCCCGTGGGAGTTTCGGGAATTCCTTTCATAACACAACCAGACACACATTGAAAAACCTTTACACCAAGTTTCACATCGGTGCACTCAAGGAATAACATTTTTCATACAAACTAAAAAGTCCTATATTTCCCGTTCCCGTGGGAATTTCGGGAATTCCTTTCTTAGTGCACCCCTACATCCTCTAAAGAATGTATGTTCCAAATTTCAGCTCTTTACGCCCAGTAGTTACGGCTGTACGTTGTCTGTCAGTCACTCAGTCACTCAGTCACTCAGTCACTCAGTACCTCAGTCACTCAGTCAGTAACGGAACAGTTTTATATATATTGATTGATTGATAGAAGAGGGAAAGATATCAATATGTTAGTGTTCATAATTGCTAAAATAAGTAGGTAACATTGTTATGCAAATTGAAAATACTGATCATAAGGAATATTTTTTTTACAAAATGTTGGTGTGAAATCATAAAGTGAAAGACCTGAAAGACGTATAATCGATGCAATAAAAGGCGACGAAAATAGTAGTTCAACCCTAATGACAGTTTCGTGATAACAGTGGCATCGTTTTAACAAGATGTCGGCGAATTTGAAGAGTTTCGATAAAATACTTTTAAAATGTCTGTTTTGGAGAGCAAATTGTCCGTTCAATTCAGAAACTCCATAAAACCAATAGTAACCAACTCAATAAAATATATAAATAATTACTAAGTATAAACAATCTAGATTGCCTGAAGCCAGGGCGAATTTGAACAATGACATCAGTTTATTTAACAATGTTTTAAAACTTTTCAGGATATACCAACAGCTCTCCCACTCCAGAAGTGATATACCGGTCTACCTTCTCATCCCACTCACCTGCGTCCCCGATCTCGCATTTAGCCGACAGGCTAGTTGCTGACGCTATCCGACGAGCCAGTCTTACAAAACGACCGTCGGAAGTGAAGTACCCGCCGGATTTCTTCACTAATGAGGCGCATTCATCGTCCTCGAGTGAAGATGAGAAAGAGAAACGCAAGAGTAAAAAGAAGAGTTTGATATAGTCTTGAGTTTTTTAGATTTATTAAATGAAACACTTTTTTTATAGATTCAGTCGCGTTAAAATATTTTTAATTTGTAGTTTCTGTGTATATATAGTCCCTCGTGAACATTATATCTTAAGAGTGTAAAATATAATTATAAGTACAAGATGAAATTAAGTTAAAAGAAGTGCTTTATTTAAGACCTAAACTCTAGTTTAAGTTTCATTAAGTTATGTTGAAAAAAATTATAAATGTGATGGATGGTTAGAATTTATCAAGTTTGGTTGATTTGGAGTGCATTGAAGAATAACACACTTTGGTTTTGGTATGACTAAATTATGGAAGTAAAGTATGTGCAGCTTTGTAAAGCATGCATATCAGGGTTGTTAGCACCAATTCGTTATGTTGCAGATAGAAGTTCAGGATAGCAGGATAGAATCGTAAGTTATAGATATGCCCCCGGGTTAGAAACTCATAAATACAACTCACTAATAACACGGAGTGGTAACATGTGCGTTCGCCCATTATTAAACAGGGATATAAATAGTATATTATGTAACAAGTGAGCTAAGTTGCTAATTACAGTCGAGGGCTTAATAATGAGCCGAGACTGTAATTAGCAACGCTCACGAGTTACATACGACGTTTTTCAACACACTTGTGAGTAAAAGACAGACATACGTGGTCATAAAATTTATTTGAAGCAGCTGTTAGCTGCTGCGCTTCAGTAGCCCTGTCCCATTATACGTACACACGCTATTGTTGCTTGGAGGCGCCGTGCAGCCGCTGCTGCTGCACGTGGCCGCGCCGCCTGGACGCGCGCGCTCATATATTTAATGTATAACCCGGATCAATAAAATATGCTCTGTTTACTCGCATGTAATTTGCACTAAGGTACAATTCAACTTTGTAGGATTCGTTATATTATGCACTAGGGTATAATATATTATGCACGCGTGACTTATAGCCCAGTTTATAGTTCTAAATTCAATAGAATAAGGCTCACTTTACGAGCAAGTGTGTTGAAAATAATGTTAACATTAACTAATTGGATCTTTGGACTTTTCATTTGCTTTTTTATCGTATAATTTTGTACATACATATACCTTTAGGGTAAGCAGAGACAAGGGAACACCAATTGCTACGATCCAGACATACCTCTTTCGCTTCCTCCACGTTCATCAATCTTTTCGTACATGATCGCCGGTTACGGGTACTTTTGACTAGGCCCTTTTTCAAAGTGTCACCAATTTGATCAGCATACGTTCGCCTAGGGCGGCCCCTTCCGACAACATCGTCCATTCTTGCTCAGTACACCTCTGTGGTAAATCTACTTTCACTCATGCTTTCCAAATGCCCAAACCACCGTAGCATACCTATATAATTTTATAATGAATTATTAACAATATTCTTTAGTGAACATAAAATATAAAAGCTATAAAAAAAGACTTAAAAAGGGACAGATTATTTAAGACTCGATTCCAAAATGAATAAAGGCAAAATGAATAAAAAAATTCGAAATAACGTATTTTTTTTAAGTTTTCAACCGTATCCAAAAGACTAAAAACTCCATTTTAGAATGTGTGGGTGCTTTACTTATTGAGGCAATTTATATTATGTACTCACCTATACAAGAATTAGAGTACAAGTCTACATCTAATATATAAAATTCTCGTGTCACAGTTTTCGTGGCCATACTCCTCCGAAACGGCTTGACCGATTTTGATGAAATTTTTTGTGCTTATCCGGTATCTATGAGAATCGGCCAACATCTATTTTTTTTTTATTTTTTTTATTTATATGGCAAAACAACGTTTGCCGGGTCAGCTAGTTTACGTATATAATTCAGGTATACATTAAATGATACAAAATTTGCTATAAGTGTCTACCGTTAATCCAAAACTATTAAAAAAAAAGTTTACGAGAAGTATATGAGAAAGCTTTTTCTTATAGGTACTTCTCGTAAATTGCCCCCGACTATGGGTAATGCCGCTCATGGTACGGGGAAATGATGTTCGTTTTTTTTTAGAATGTAACTTATGTGAATGGAAGTAATTGATGCCTATTTGTGATTTTAAACTTTCCCTTTACTTTATTTGGTTGATACTATTAATGTTTCTTTAATTAAAATGTATATTACAACAAAATAGCATTAACATTTATATTAATTTGAAAAATGGGATATTTCCAAGTTTTTTTCATAATTTTGATTAATTTATATGCTGAGTACCTTACCATCGTGTTCATGGCGCTTGTAACAGTGCTGATATATCGAGAACTCAAAATTGAACAAACATGTTAAATATCCCGTTTCTTGAGTTACTTTAAATATGTATAAAAATGTTGTCCGATTTTATGCTTAAAAATAAGGGTTATAAATAAAAGCCGCGAATGTCAACTATATTTTTATTCTGATATACAAATCAGGTATTAATAACACTAAATCTTTGTAGCGCGGCGCCCGCGCCCCGCCCCTTGGCCCACTTTGTACATAGACAATAGAATAATACTGAACAACTCGACTACCTTTTAAATAAACATATAGGAATATTCAAATTTAAATCTCTTAGATTTATAATTTTTTTGTAAGTTAAAATCAAACTTTCATAATTTTAAACACTAATTATAAGGTATCCACATCATTTCGAATAAGTATGTAGTGAAATTTTTATTCAATTGCCTACGTATTTGTTTTTGGAAACGATTGTAAAAATGTATAACATTTATAAATATATTTAAGCATCAGTTATACTAACACTTATTAAGTAATAAATACTTATTTAACGACATTTTGATATTAGTCCCCATACTTGTATATTCTATACAATGTGTTGTTGTTTATTACAATGGCATAGCTTAGCTATTTAAGTACTTTTTAAGTTAGGTTTACAAAATTTAGATTTAAGTATCACATAAATCATGTAAAGTTTCAATTAGTTCAAAATATACAACGACTACTTTCAAATTCTGTTTTTATTTAATACAATTTACTTTTCACTTACATAAATATATAATATTCTGATCATACAGAAGGTAAAACCTTTACATAGATATGTATAAATATATTTATTTAATAATTTAATTACAATGTTTACTAATGATAAACTACAATAAAGAAGCATTCAGCATTTCTAAGCTAGGTATATTATCTAATTATTCACAACAATAATTTACGTAAGTTGTATTTTCATATACAGGCAGCCTTTTAACGTAAGTACCTACAATTTGGCAATTAAGCTAATAAATTGACTAATTACAATTCAGTAATTTCGAATAAGGAACTCCTGAATAAATTTCTATAAATAATTTAGAAAAAAAAAATATAGCAAGCACAATCATGTCCCCATAGTTAAATCGACTTAAAGATATAATATAAATGTAAGACAACTACATTTTTTGTAGACAAATAAAAAAAATCTTCATATATGGTTTTTTAAAAATTAAAAAGTAATTAAATAAAACTCTTTTTAACCGGATTTATTGCGTTTAATTTATATTTTACATTTTAACTCGATGTTTCGGTGTCTTTGCAGACCCCGTTGTCACGAGCGACTGTCACGAGTGACTGTGGTCTTTACATTAAGTGTTTTATTTAATAGTATGAATCACGAAAACTTAAGACAATATTTTGTAAAAAGTAATGCTCTGTAGGTGAAACTAAATAATAGAAGCAAAACATTTAGCGGCAAAATGAATTAAAAAATGCGTTATGTATGATTATGAAAATAATACCTATGTATTGTAAGACATTTTGAAACGTAAAATATCGAAATGTTTGCAGATTCCAAGATGAACGTTTTATTGTTGTTATGGTAAGGAGCATTATGTTTTATCGACTAAATAAGCAAGTTGTTAAGTAAGATTTTCTAATTAATAATATGAAAAACTAAGGTAGGGAAAAACTCTGGATTCACCTGATGGTCAGTGGTATCCAGGTCTATAGACATAATTAGATCAAACATTTAATAATACGTTGCCTAGCCTTAGCTTAAATCTTAAGCTAGAAAAGCATATTTTATAAACTTATATTTGACAATAATGCTGCTTTTAAATTATAATTTTCTTTACAAAATAAGCAACTGTTCATAACTAGTTTATAAATATTGGTTGACTGGAAGTAGAAAATACTAAGTACAAAATAAATATTCATATAATTAACAGTGATTACAGAAAAAATAAGTTTTTTTCTTCTTTTTAAGAAAGGTACAATTTAAATGCTTTCTACCACAAACTAAGAGTTAAAAAAGAAACTATCTAAAGTTATATATCCTTTAAATCAGAACTTTTTGGTTTATACTGCTGATAATATAATTCCTATTGAGTTATGTAGGGTACAATTTCTTTAGCAGTATTGGAGAATTTATTCTTTAGCGCGGGCTGAGATGATGATGATGATGATGATGATGATGATTGGAGAACAAGTAACTATGAGGACTTTGAACTTGCTATGGAGATCGAAAATAAACAGAAAGGTAAGCTAAACGGTCTATTATGATCAAAGATTTAGAATTAAACAGGTGGATACTGCAATAGTATATCAAAGTTTATCAAACAAGATTTGTAAAACGTTTTTCTAATCTAGTGAGTGAATAAATAGACAGGTTTTAGAAGCGATCTAATATTAATTTGTTTTTTAATCTAATGTTTTGAATAACAGTCAAAACGCAAACTTCAGCAGAGCAGTAGTCTACTGCCGATCTGAAAGATTATAGTTATAATGATCTGCAATATCTACTAATTTATTCTAAACCTGTGATCAAAATGGAACCACTGATCAAATTCATAAATGTAATTAAAAGTAACTCCACAATTTTTCTAAAACTATGTTCTAAGCAGTCCGGTACAATAGGGTGTGCTTATTTTCGAACTATTTGGGAATTTTTGATCACCGTTTGTTTCCATACATGCTCGAGCTTTATTGATAGACTTAAATTTTCAAATAAACGCGATAATGCAGAGTTTTGTACATTAATATATCACTATTTTAAAACTGTGTGTTACAAAAATCAAGACTTTTTAATTTTAATAATCTACATATTTTGAACAATGGTCAATAAGTCTTTACATAAACAATTCTACAGTTCCAACTATTTAATCCAAATAATTCTACAAGAGGATCTTGATTCTCAACTTTACATCTAAACTAAACCTACAGATCAACACAATGGTCGCAACTCTGGAATCTGACCCTTACCGCTTTTGTGTTAACGTTGAGATTCGCTTGTGTTCGTCACGCGGGTTCTTCCGCAGATGTCACGAGAATTGGGATCACAGGCTTGCTTGTTATGTGGGCTTCACTGGGCGATCTGAAAATGAAGTATTTTATTTATAACAGTAAGATCAAATAATTAATCAAGTAAGTATCAAAAAGTATAATAGGTTTGTAGATAGGTTGTAGTTTTGAGCGAATAGATTTGACCATATCCTGGGACCTTGGTGCGAGATCTTAAATTATATTAAGTACCAACGAGGCCTTTGAAATAAACAATACAGGGTTAATTTTAATTAGCGCATCACCTCTTGCAAGCACATCAATCCCAACAACAATTGTTCCACAACTTTTTAAAATTTATAGTTTTTAATATTTTAATTTTTTCATACAAAAAATATTTTTAGAGGCGTAACTCTTATTTACTCTGAGCGTAGGTATGCCATGACCCTTGCGCAGTAAAATATCGCTTCATAATAATAATAGGTACTTCTTACAAAATGTGGAATGAGGAGCAAAATTTTTTGTTTTAAATTTTTTATGTTATTTATCAAGATTTGTAAAAAGTCGTAGAACAAATGTTGTTGGAATTGATGTGGAGAGGCTGCCCGCAAGAGGTGACGCGTTAATTTAAATTAAACCTGTATATCAGTAGGTAACGCTACACAATGTTACACTTTTATGATGACCATTGATTACAACTTCTTCCCAATAGATCGACTTCCGAAGTGGTGGTAGATTCAGTACAATTTGTGAATAATTTTACCTATGTCAAGTGTATTTATGTATGTACAGAAGGCGGCAGATCGAGCGGTACAGACCTGTCAAATTTTTAATTAAATGTTGAGGGAACAGAGTTCAGATTCAATTACAAAGTTTTAACAGATTTGTAACACTTGATCTGCTGCTTTCTGTACCTATGACACAAAGAATTATTAACTTTGACTTTGAGTCAATGACAGAGGTATCAAAGTAAAAAAAAGACGTGTGGCACTCGGAGACTGCCCCGGTAAAGCTATTGTATAGCATTTTTTATCAACTTATGCAATTATAATTATTTATTTATTTTATTAATGCAGTAATGTTTGATCTAATATGAAGTTCCACAAGTTCCTAGTAGATGACGCTGATTGTTTATTAAAGCCCGCATGTAAAGTTATGAAATCAAAGTATCACTGCTGTGCCGGTCGGAGTGGGGGGTGTTAGGTTTCTTTCGTTACGGAATTTCTGGATTCGGTCCCCACGCTCAAGGCACGCGATAGAAGCTATGCAATAGCTTAAAAGAAACGATAAAGATAGACTTACTTTAAAATTTTAGTATTTTCTTCAATCTTCTCATGAACATGTCCATGACCATTAGTTACATGTCCATTCGGTGCCAAATGCTTCTTCATACTGATGTGGCTATGACTTCTATGTATATGTCCTTTTTCTTTTTCTGGCTCTTTCTGATTCTCCTTCTCACCTTCTACCGCTAAATGGTTCTTAGTCTTCTCATTGATGTGCTGGACGAAATTGCTCTGCGCCATAAGTCTGTTTTCCCTAGCTCTAGATTCGGGGATTTTAATTTCTATGTGTTCCTCTAAAGACATGGAGTCTACGGAACTTATGTCCAAAGTGTCGTTGGAAAAGGTTTTAGGAATTGTTCCCAGCATGCGATCTGGAATGTAAATAATGAAGAATCATAACAAAGTTGTTAATTCCTACAATTTAGGAGATAGATTTTAGGGAAGTAAGTATTTATGTTTCTAGAAGAATTAGGTACTTTTAAGTGCTGATATAACATGTGATAGTATTCATAAGGCATTTTTTTTCTGCTTTTTTTTCATCAGAACCTATATTAGTATGAAGAAAAAAGTTACCTAATATTGATTTTTTCGAAAATAAATCGATAGCAGAAGTAAGGGCTACTGTTTTAAAAATTGTCTTGTAGAAGTAAACATAAACAGTCTGTGGCCATTTTATGTCCGAAATTAAACTAAATAATAGAATAGTAACTGAAATTGAACAAGGTTTACCGGATAATATTGATAATTTCGGAAAAGTGACCACTGCTTCTGAAAAGATGTGAAAACGTCAAATTAAATTTTACTAAAAAAATTGTTGTTAAGTTTAATTCTCAAACGTAACAACTTGAACAATGACAGACATTTAGCTTTTTTACTATTTGTGTGGAAACTAAAAGTTTTATAAGGCCTTAATATTGGGTAAGTGAATTAATACATTTCGCGGGATTTAAGTTGGTACTCAGAGGTAAGAGCGTTATGTTGTAATTGCGTTTTGTTGGGGACCAGCTTTTCCAATTATTTTTCCTATTGGTCCTTATGTAGTTATGGCGACCTCCTTTTATATTAAGTCCCTCAAATTTCGCCATGTTTATACTGAGTTCATGCATCGTCAGGTAAAATTGAAGACAAAATAAAGTTTAAACTGAAATATCTACTCCAAAAGTCTTGGTTAGATTTCGCACTTGAGCTGGGTCAACGTCACCTTTATTTATTTATTTACTCTTTATTGCATACAATTACAAAATGGATTACAAACAAGAATAATTATATGTATATTATTGTATAACAATTGGCGGTCTTTTTTTTTTTTTTTTTATAAGTGACTAAACCCGCGTTTGACCTCAATCTCACCTGATGGTAAGTGAAGATGAGGTCGAAGATGAAAGCACACGGGTTTAGGAAGGAACTGGCTCTTTATACAATATTGCCGGAACACATTACCGCCGGAGCGGTAACATTTGGCGGCAGACTTTATATAAAGGGTGGTCGCTAGCCAGGCGGACCCAGAAGGTATCCTACCACCAAGCATAAGCTAGCAAGCGATTTCTTCCAGACAACCCTTTAGAATAAGTTAATTCGGGTGAATGAACTTATTCTATGACATTACGTTCTTCTATTGGATGAATAGAAAGTTGAGGCCGTGAACCATCAACTGGCCCAGTGCTGGTTGGTGGACGTAAGAATATTTGGTGAGCTGAAATGGCTATTGATAAACCTATAGATAGTTTCTACTATGCCAAAAAATCTAATCAACGGCGGTCGACCTTCGATCGATAAATAAATAATAAATAAAATCCCCAGACAATCACACCAACTACATGGCCCCAAAGTAAGCATAGCTTGTGTTATGGGATACCATATAGCGAACTAGGGGAGAACCTAGAATATAAATACATAAATAGATAAACACCCAGACACGGAAAACTTTTTTTTTCTGGTTCCGTGCGGGGATCGAACCCGCAACCACTGGCGTCTGAGGCAGATAGATTAACCCCAACGCCAAAGTGGTCGTCATCGATTGGTGTGGCAACACCCTTATGGACGCATAAATACCACTGCGGACGGTTTTTATAATCCTCCGAAGCATTTCTTCCGCGTACCAGTATAATAGTGGATAATAGTTAAGTGAAAAATAGAAGAAATAGCATTTCGTCAAAAACTATCCCAAAACCAGATATTTTAGTTACTTAAAATTAAAAACTTAAAAAAAAAGACTTTACTTCTATCGCACCTAAATAAATTTAGAGGTTCCTACTTATTTATGGCGTTATTTAAAGCAGATTCGATCCCTCACCTAACTTCTGAGATGTGGAGACAGTGGCTCGCAGTTCATCAAGTTGTTTGGCGGAACAAAGCGGGGTGTCCACTTCATACGTGTTGTTGAATTGAGTGTAATCCACCTGAAATTTCAAATATTACCTTATAAATAACTACCCAACCAGACACACCATCTATGTGGCCCCAAAATAAGCTTGTGTTATGTAGAGCACACAATGTTATTAGGTACACACCCAGACCTGAGCCAGTTTAGAAAAGTTTGTTTCCTAAACTGTCCCGGCTGGAACTCGAACCTAGGAACTGTCATGTGGCAGCCGATTCATTCTTAATTTTTATTTTATTTATTTATTTAACAATTTATGTACACATAAGTTTGGACACAATTTAAAGATACATGGATCAAAAATAAGTACAAAGGTACAGCTTATCTCTAATGAGACCTCTTCCAGCAGACCTATTTTTATATTATTTGTCACATAATATTCTTCGGTGAATGTGAATTTACGATATGTTAGGACAGCAGCATGTAGGTCCTTTAAATACCACTTTGATTTCTCTGTTGATTATATTTAAGTTAAGGGTGTTACCACACCAATCGACTAGGCCAATCCAATCAGAAAAAAATCTATTTTATTTATACTTTATTGTACACCACAGAATATAATAATTACAATTTTTAAAATACAAAGGAATGCACAAAAGGTGGTCTTATTACTAATGAGCAATTTCTACCAGACAACCTTTGGGTGAGAAATTGGATACTAAGTTATAGGGTGCCATACACAATAATATAAATAAACATAAAATATTTATATAATACATAATATATATAAACATACAATGTGTGTTTATACTAACTCAAAAATAAAAATAAATTTATAAATCTATCGACGTCGATCGATTGGTGTGGTATCACCCTAACACAGACTAACTGCTATTGCTTATTTTCGTTAAATACATTATATTCATCAGGCTGGCATGCTAAGCACAATACAGAAACTAACTACATTTATCACAGCAACGGATTTAAATTAAAACCCCATTATTAGCTCAAACTGACAATATGTATGAGAAACATTTGTTATAGGTATCTACATACAGTAGACAACAAAAAAACAATAATAGTTGTCGACCCTAGATTTGCAACATTATTGAACATATTATGAAGAATCAGTGTATGAAGTAACCTACTTTACCGAGATTAAAATGTTCCACCATACAAGGAAAAAAAAAACATTCAGGTTACAGATATTCACATTGATCCTGTATATGTTAACATTATTCTATTACTTACTAAGAAAACTTTTAAAGCTAAAAATTTGGAACTCTTTTGCAATATAACACAAAAAATCTAGACTGGCAACATGTTTAATGATTAATTTACATTTCCAAAGAATACTTAAAGCCATGCAGTCATAGATAGGAATGATTCATTATTTCTAACATATCTTTATCTCCGAACAGTCTGACATCATTTATGTAAATTAGGGTACAGCATAAGTTTTATTTATTTACATTTAACATACACCGCTAAGTTATTTGATTGAAACTTTACACGATTGTATGTATAAATTTGTTATTTTTGTTTAAGGAATTTATTAGTAGGTACTCTATGTATCAATTCAGCGTAATGTTAAGCTTGTAGGTACTACATTTCGTCAATATTACTATTGCTGCGGGAAAGATCGGCAAATAACTGAACATCCCTTTGGTACATACTCACAAACATTTCAGTTTATAATATAGGTATTATATCAACATCAATTTATTTGTTTCTCAAAAACAGAGTAAGTATCAAACGTAAATATTATGGAAAACAGCTACATTAGTCGCTGTTTTAGACTCAATCGATTTCCGTTGCCCACAGATTTCTCACATAAGTACCATCTGTGATATTAACGAATCCTTTGCTCTTTATTAAAATCAAAACATGTAAAAACTTTATCAAAGATCTTTCTTACCTCGTACTCTCCTGTATCCTTTCTGAAGGATACCATGGTTTCGAACCTGTGTCCCCACAAGATCTCAGATGGAAGGAAGCTGCTTCTAGCTTGTGTAGTCATGCCCGTTGACTCTATTACACCCTCTGAAAATATTTAATTATTCAAATTATTGATTATATATAAAGTTTGACAAGTATTCAAAGAAATTTAGTAAGTATAAGGTTTCCTCCCTATTTGTATTTTCAGACTTTTAATGAAACTGACTCAGCTTGTATTTAATCTATACTAATATTATATAGAGGAAACCTTTGTATTTTTGTATGTTTGTATTGAATAGGCTCAAAAACTACTGGACCGATTTAAAAATTTCTTTTACCATTACTTAGAGGGATTCTTTGGAATCCGTATAGGCTACTTTTTATCCCGAAAATCCCGCGGGAATCGAAATTGCGCGGGTAAAACCGCGCGCAACAGCTAGTTAATTAATAAATTGTTATTTTTCTGGCTAGCATAGAAAGGAAACGTTCCTTCAATGTCTTGTACCTTGCAGAACTTCATTCTTAAGCAACTTAATTTACTTATACCATCGAAGAGAATACAGTTCATCTCAATGGTGACTAAAACCGTGTTTGACCTCAATCTCACCTGATGGTAAGTGAAGATGAGATCGAGGAAAAAGTGAAAATGAAAACTTTATTCGTAGTAGGTAATTTTATACACTTTACGAACGTCAAACGCTGGAAGAGGGCGGCGCGGGTCCGGACGACATGACGAATCCTGGGGGAGGCCTCCGTCGAGAAGTGTGCGTCTCTCGGCTTATGAAGATAATGATCGCCCATTATCCACCAATGTCTTGGTGTTGCCTACTACTACTTCTTCTTCGGGTTTAAAAAACCAAATGAATGTAGAACTCTAAGTAGGCCGAGAGGAAAAAAGCCGGCGGAAAAAAACTCTCGGCACTCTTTTGTAAATAGAGATGAAATCACACGGGCCTAAGAAAAAACTGGCTTTTCATAAAATATTGCCGGAACACATAGCCGGCAAAGCGGTAATATTTGGCGGCAGATTTTATATGAAGGGTCGTCGCTAGCCAGTTGGATCCTGACGGGATCCTCCTACCACCAAGCGAGGTAGCCAGTTGGATCCTCACGGGATCCTCCTACCACCAAGCGGGTTTCACTCGGATTAGTCGCCTTTTAACACACGCTTATCCAGGGGCGGTAGTGCTATTCTCAGCCGACCCGACAGGGTCAAATAGATGTTTCAGAGATGCTACGACATTAGTTAGCTAGACATATTGTGATTCGGATGATGGCACAAGTATTATTTATAAGGATTGAATACATACATACATAACCTCACGCCTGTCTCCCTTTGGGGTAGGCACAGACAAGGGAACACCAATTGCTTCGATCCAGACATACCTCTTTCGCTTCCTCCACGATCATTAATCTTTTCATACATGATCGCCGGTTATGGGTACTTTTAACTAGGCCCTTTTTAAGAACGTCGCCAATTTGATCGGCGTACGTTCGCCTAGGACGGCCCCTTCCGACAGCACCATCCATTCTTGCTCTATACAACTCTTTTGTAAATATACTTTCACTGATCCTTTCCAAATGTCCAAACCACCGTAGCATACCCTTTTCAATCTTAGTCACTACATCTTCTTTCAATCCGCATCTCTTTCTTATGTCACTATTGCGCACCCTATCACTCAATTTCACTCCACACATGCTTCTCAACGCTCTCATCTCCACAGCATTAATCTTACTTTCATGACTCTTCTGCCACACCCAAGATTCACCTACCATACATAAGGATTGAATCTATTTTTATATTCTTATCTGGAAAAATCTACGCAAACTAAAAAACTATAATGACGTTAATTATACGTAAGCACTTTGAGAATAGCACAAAACGTGACCGTAATCAATTTATCACTGTGTTGAATCGGTTATATGAATCATTTTATTACTTTCCTCTTAATAAATCTTAATTGTAAAGTACCTGCGATAAATTATGACTTTAGTGAAGTGAAACCTTTTCAACCGACTTCAAAAAAGGAGGAGTTTCTCAAGTCGTCTGCATGTTTTTTTTATGTTTGTTACCTCATAACTTTTGACTGGGTAAACAGATTTTGATGATTCTTGTTTCATATGATAAAAGATACGCCACAGTTATAAATTTCATCAAAATCGATTAGATAAGTAATTCATGAAAAAAAAATTTAAGGTCGTTTACTTTGACGACCTTATATTTCAGCAAAAGTTTTGACGTGAAGTCGGTTTTTTAATGCTCTGCATTCGATGATATTTATAAGGTTAAAGTATACAATATTTATCTTAATCAATTATATAACATAAGTTTAGCAACCTAATAATAATAGCTCATCACTATCCTACTAGCTAATATTATATGTAGATAGATATAACCGAATCCGTGTGTTTATTTATTTCCTTTTGTTGGGAAAAGGCTTTTGAAGGTGTAAGAAACAGAGAGGTAGAGGTACACATTTTCTTACATCAAACTTCCGAATCCGGTAGAAAGATATACGAAGTAATACATATATTTAGATATTAATGAATTTATATTTTGTTTTTATATTATGGGCGAACATCATATACTTCAAATGTTTAATAGTGCTTTCTGGTATGATTTTGTTCATCAGATTCATAAAGCCAAATGTTGGGTAAAAGTTTATATGACCGCAATAAGACCGTGGCACTTTCCGTTTTTGCTTAAACCTTGAATTTACGGAACAAAGTTCCCTTTATTTCCGTTCCATACATCACTATAATGAATTGCACAATGTGTATAATAACTTTTACACTGCCCTTGCTTCGGGACATCTGAAAACGTGTCTTCCACTGAAGGAAGTCACCTGTATTATTAATGGACAGTATGGGGCAAATTACCAAAAATATTTATACGCTGTCGGTACGTATGTATTACGTATAGTATCTGTAGTGCCAAGACGAGAATATGTTCGGATGGATTATCATTATTTACGTATACGAATTTTAAAGTCATGGCAAAAGGTCGTTATGCGACTAGTAAAAGATAGATCAAAGGAATGGAAGTATGAAGTGATGGCCGTCTGCGCCTGGTTTGGGTTTATTAACACTAGTACGTACTTGATAACAGAGCTGTTATGGTGATGTACATGTCTATTATGGGTTATTTAAATATTGACGTAACGTTGTTGTTAACTTACTATATGAGATCTTACAAGAACCTACATTTTGGTAGTTTTATCTCATCAAAATAAATAGAAATATTACATTCAATTTTATATAGGTAAGTTTGATCATTCTAACTTCTCGTAATATAAAACGGAATATTCTAAGGCCCTCTTGCACGAAACACAGGGTTCAAATGATAACTTTCACGTCTACTAACTCGGGCTAAATGCAAATTTTTAACTTGTACCAACCACATATTGCTCTGGGTTAGCTTAAACAGTTAAACTTCTTTGATTTGTTGGAAACGTTGTTAATAATCACATTTGGGTTTATCTTTATCAATCGGTCTCTCAAAACTTTTTATAAATTAACTTCTTTACAGTAACGTCTAGTTGTCTAATCACATCGGTCATAAAATAAGTTGCATTAAATTAACTTACTGACTTTGAAAATAAACTTAACCATTAACCAAGAGCAGCATAAAATTTTAAAAACTCACCTAACATGACGACAATTTCAAATCTCTCCCTCAACATATCTGAAGCGGACAGGTTGTAAAGTGGAGACTTCTCGTTAATTTTGTGCACAATAGTCATTGGCCAGATGAACATGAGCCTGTCTTCCTCGCCATCAGCACCGACCTTCAGCTCTTGCTGATAGAAAGGCAAGATCTCGCCTTCGCGGGTCATCTGAAATATTCGTGAAAAAGTTTTTGAAGATTGGATGTTTGCTGTACGAAAAGTAATATTTATTATGTCTTTCATTTTATTTTTACTAAAGGTTATTGGAAATATAAAAGGATCAAAATCATTTTATTATTATAATGGGAATGTCTGTTAAAAAAGCTATAAATTAGGATTAAATTGGTTTTAAAACATCAATGTTATCTAAAATAGAAAATATATTTTTAGTGTATGGGAAACGCACGAACAGTTAGTCAAGTCATAAAACTGATGGTTAGTACCTCCTTATTTTTTACTGCTTCGTTGTGATCAATTTTAAGGCTGTAGTCAAAGTTAGTTTATTACGAAAAAATTATATCTTATTATTATAACTCTTAATTCTTTTGATAAAAACAAAGCAGTGACGTTTCATTTATTACATAACACCACAGATTGATATAGAATAAAGACAACGAGCAAATAAATATAAATAAATAAAAAAGAAAATGTAAATAATTGCAAGGTGTTAGTTCGTGCAAAAATAGCATGATGTATGCGAATCAAGCGGGCTAGTCCGTAGATGGGTCTCAAGGCTCTGTTGAAGATTAAAAATAAACCCAGCAAAACGAAAATATACACGGGCAAATGAACTTACAATTGTAAACAGCGTGCACAACATTTACAAAGCAATATGCACATTCACTGCTAAGTACCTTTTTCCGTATTATTTGTGCGCGAACGTGAGCTTCTAGAATATGTGATTTTCGGATGTCTCCGACCCGGAAAAGAAGGCAAAATTCCCCGTCCCTAAGGCAAAGGACCGCATTCCTCGAGAACAGGAGCGTTGTGCAACGCTTTTTAGCCCTCGCAAGTTTTGCGAATATAAGACCCACCTAGGGACAACACAAAAGCTATATTTAAACTGTCCCATGAATAAAACCCTCCATGATATGACTAATCTTTGATGTGTGTGCACCTGGAAGCGTGATATAACCCTTTGAGTTCAAGGTTTGTACCTTTCGTCGTATTATTTGAGCTCGAATGTGTGCTTCAACGATATGAGATTTCCTCATATCCCCAACTCGGAACATAAGGCAAAGTTGACCATCTCGGAGGCAAATAACTGCGTTGCGGGAGTATAACAGGGTCTGTGCTCGTTTTTTTGGTCTAGAGAGCTTTGCAAACACGATTCCAACCTAAAATTAGAATAACCTTGTTGCAGTAGTGTCTGGAACTAGACACTTGTTTGTACTTTAAAAGTTTCATCAGCATGATGTTTCAGTTATGTTTAATAAATAGAACTATTCGATGTTCTAAATTAGGACAATACTTGCATAATTAGTTTGAAAAAGTAAATCAACGTTTGCAACCCAGTCTTGGATCGACGACCCTACATCAAGATCCAGGTGTTGTTGTCATGTTGGCATATTTATTATTTTGAGTTACTGCCACATATTTTGGAATTATTTCCCCCAGCTTCCTTAAAAAAAGCCATGTCATGTACCTTTTATCCTTTTCACTTTGATAAGAATGATTTAATAAAACCTACCTACTAATTTTGCATCTACAAAAAAATATTACTAAATGGAGTTACGTTTAAAAAGCTTAAAAAAAGTGTGACTACCCTAGACCATTTCATTAGCCATCTGGAATGTAATATACTTATGCATTGCTTTATAAACCTGGCATCAAGCCGAGTTTGATAATTTCATCATGTTGGTGGTAAACTTTTTACTGCCACAATTCAGAAACTTTTACTATGTTTACGCAGAAAGAAGGAAATCGTTCAACTGCTTATATCAGGCGATACAAAGAAGCAAAATGGGGCGCCAATACCGTGGGTCTAAACAACCCACTTAACTGTTCACAAATATTGCTGTAACTAAAATTTATAGCTGCTAAACTAACATACGATTTCTCGCTGCTGTGTTTACAACCGAACGTTTACAACTGAATGTATTGTTTTGAAGTCAAGGATTATATTCAAATTGATAACTAAAGATATATTTGCTCACCATAAATGCTTGAATAAAAACGCCAACAATGCTTTGCAGGCACATCACGAAGATAGCTTCGGGACATTCTTCATTGGTGGTTCGAGATCCGTATCCTATAGTATGTTGAGTTTCTACAGAGAAGAGGAAACAGCCAGTGAAAGTGTTGACGTTGTTGAGGCAGGGAATGAAGGTGATGTTTGAGTCAGGAGGAGGGGGAGTGAGATCGCCGTGGGTGAAGATGATGAGCCACCAGATAAGGGCGAACATGAGCCAGGAGAGGATAAAGGAGAGAGCGAAGACCATCAGCGTCCAGCGCCATTGGGCGTCAACAAGCGTGGTGAAGATGTCCTGGAGGTAGCGGCGCCTGCGTTTGGCCACGTTCCATTGCACTACGTTACAGTCGCCATGTTTGAAGATGACACGTTTTCGCACGCGGCGAGCTGCGTAGCGAGCCTGTCGGTATCTGTAACAATGTCATAAAATGTTAACTTCAATGTCAGGACTTCACAATAAGTTATATTTTTAATAGTTTTATTTTACTACGATAAAGATTATTAAATTCTTATAGCCCTAGTTTTACTCCTACTTAGTATGCTCCAGTTTGATCTGTAATTTTCAAAATATTCTATTAATAAACCTTCAAATCCTTGTCACTTAATTTAATGTTCGTATTTCAATATGAGGTATAAATCAAAAGTCGTCAACATGCTTGTGGAAGAAAAAGTTATTATTATTAGAAAATTAATCCTACATATAGGCAGAGCAGAAAAGATGTTTTGATTCACATAATGGTTAAAATTGAATTCCCACAAATGAGTAATAGCCAATATATCAAGTTGCAGTGCTCGTATTGAGATGCCGGATCGCGGTGTTTGCATTAGGTATAATAAAAGCGAGAAATGATTAACGATGCAAAAACGTAATTCACTGTTTGGTTGTGATTTCGGAGAAGTGTTTAGAACGTCCAAACTGTTTAGAAAATAGAAGGTTTTATGGCTGCTTTGGCAATAAAACTCATTCATTTCAAGGAGGTGTGAGGTGATATCTTAAAAATAAAATGCTTACTTTATATTGTTCAAGGAGCAAAGATAATTAAGGCTTAGCTTTGTAATAAAACAGTTTGATGCCATATTGAGTCGGAGCACAGAGTGGTTTTAGTAAAGGCTACTTTACGTCTACTGTGTGTATATTATATGGGTTTGAAAGCACTTTAGATATTTTATCACTTCATGTCGTCAGCTCGACGACTACAAAGTGGTCGCTCACTGTAATCTAGTGGGGAGGCTTTTATTGTTTATCAATGAGCTTTATCCATTAAATGCATGGGTCTGTGCTTTATATGGATATCTAAGCACCTACGTATCAATCATAGATCCAATTAATAAGAAGACTCCTTTAAAAATATTCTAAAGGAGTCTTCAAATGAAACATTCATGCCAATATACAAAATATTAATGGCTAATTGTGATCATGTTAAGTACTGTTTGTAGTATAGTTTATTTTAGTAGCTACAAAATACAGCCAGTATATAACATTAGTTTAGTGCTAATCCGTTAATTATTTAAACTAATAAAACGTGTAAAAATTTCAATAAGTAAATGATTGCTGTTAGCAGCTTTTCTCAAAATAAAAATATAATTAACTGATAACTCGTTAATTCGTTATTTCAAAATCTATGAGGTCTCGGGAAGATCACCCAATTTAAGGATTAAATGATTTTATAGATGGTTTGAATAAAACTACATTGATTCGCATCAAATAGCAGATTACAATAAAATCAGTACTACTCATAAGTTTTCTTATTAGATTTTATAGGCACATCTTTTTTTTATTACAATAAAATGTCAGAAGTTCGAGTTCTTTTGTGACACCCGGTTTAACATATATTTCTTCAAAAAGTAGTTGCTACGAGCTGGTCACAAATATCATAAAAATATTGTTTATAAAACGTTTAAGATATGACAGTTTTTATATTTTTATTTTGACATATAATATGTAGAAATTTCTTATGGTTTGTGTTGATAATTTTTTTTAAATGTTTTATTGTGCGTACTTAAATTAAACTACTATAGTAGATTAACAGTTTTCTTTATCATTGTACTTTTACTTATTTATGAAAACGAGGCTAACGGGTCCTTTTAATACGACAAGGGGCGGATGGGTCCGTTTATGTAATTAGGGGCGAAACTCACGGTAACTTGTGTAAATTTGCAACAGCCAAATTATTTATGCTCTAAGAGGAAATTTTGAATAATTTTGAAGAAAGGACTGAATAATTTTAATTGCTAGTAGGATACCTAGTATTTTAATACCTTCGCTCAGTAACAGGTTTATGAAATCAACGCAATAGCCGTAAATATTAAATTCTAGCAACGATTTAGTTTATTTATTACATAATATTTAATATTCGTATTTATGTTTAATTTCAAGAATGTAGCGCAAAGGAAACCGCAGGCCATAAACATAGATATATTTTGCAATAGCCCTTAATTAAAATAATTCAGTCAGTAGCCACAAATGGCTAAACCAACTTTTCATATTTAATGGTGTCGTTTTTAATAATTGTTAATGTAAAATTTACTATCAAGATTTAACGATTTATAAGGTAATATGTTGCAGAGAAAATAAAGCTCAAAAAGTATGTATAAAAAAGCAGTAGGTAGGTATGCCTTAAATAAATTTGTTTAATTTTAGGTTTCCATGTCAAAGTAGCTCTGTTTTTTTTTTTTAATTATATTGTCAATTACAATTTCAAACTGGCTAATTAAAAATTAATCAAAACATTTGCATTTTCTTCCATTAATTATGTCAATGTTTTCGTTAACACTGACCCTGACGGAGTGATCTGTGGAGATTTAGGTCAAAATTGGGACTGAAATCTTGTTCTGCCGTCCACCGCTGGGGAGGATCCGCCGTTTAGACGCGAAAGGCTGGCAGATGTAAGCGTATCTTATTTATAGGTCTGTAAATTTTAGTGTAAAAATTATACAGGTACCTATATTTTTTTTAAAGCATAAGAAAGTAAACCTTAATAGACCTAACTCAGTTTCAGATTAATAAGGATATTCTCTGATTAAGAAATTAACCAATGATAAAAAACAATTACTCGTTTTGGTTATTACTTTCGTTTACTTCGTAAACTACCATTTTCCGATTTGAAAAGTTTGTCTGTTTAGGAAAGCTAGGGTATTTTATCATTGAAGATCAAAAGTTACGCGGGAAACATGAAACTGCTTATATTATTTAAAAAAAACTGAAGAGTTTGATGTTTGTTTGAAGGCACTAACCCCTGAAACTTCCAGTGCTATTTAAAAATATGTATATTATTGCATTTTATGACTTAACTCTTAAGGATTTTTATATATGTTTATAAATAATGATGTGTAAATACAATATAATAAAAATAATATAAATAATGTTTATTTCTATGTACAAAGGAAGTACCTATTCTAATAGAGCTTTCCTCTATATGATATCGGTTGGCGTAAATCGCGGTGGTTATTATACAGAAGAAGGCAGAAGTTCCAATTTTGACTCGTATAAAAAATCCTTCTTTAAAAACTTAAAAAATGGGTACGCATTCTCATAGATCTATAAATATATATCTATATTATAGAGTCTTATAGAAATATGCATAGATTATTATTATTATTAATTAAAAAAATAAACAGCTGTTTTACTATATTGAAGCTACAGCAAAATAGCGTCATAGATAAGATATTCCCATGTAAAAAAAACAAACACGAATCATCCATATACTAATCATGGAATTTAAATTCAATTTAACCATAGACTTACATATTCTCTAAACACTGGAACACCATATTTGGTATCCCCTGCTCACGCCCTGTTCTCACGTAGGTAAGTGCAAGCGGATTGAGCGACGTACATTCTGCCTGTGTTTATGTTTACAACAGTCCTCCGGTTTCCGTAACAGAGGTGCCACACATTTTCCAATGAAATATCACGATTATTGTACGTACAGCATAATATTTATTTTAACGTTATGAAAGTTGCAAACGATCAGTTCTAGCTGATGGCAAGTAATGACTGGGCTCATGCCATTAGTAAATTACATATGCAAGGATCAATGATGCGATGTCTAGTCAAAAAATTATCAAGGATAGGAGAAAAGTCTATGGACCTATACATTACTCCTATCTTTCCCTATATCCAGGACACAATTACACTTATATATAGTTATTTCGTTGGTTAAGTAACAAGGAGGTTGGACCACACCCCGAGGCCTCCGACGACATAACAACCGGTGTAGTAATATGTATCTTATTCAGAGAAATTAAGGAAATGAATTGGTTTTTGGAACTGAAGTTATGATGGTGAGAAATAGCTATGAACAGCAACATTTTGTTAGTAAACTTTGTATAGATCGCTGGCGAATGTAAACCTATGTCAGTGGGAAAATAGATTGTACTATAATAGTAGTAAGAAACTATTTGTAACGGATACATGTGTGAGGAGTAACTGAGGTTGAATTATGATGTACTATTTCAGATCCAAATGAAATAATTACTTGCAAATGCTGTAAAATTATTTATTAGTAATGTTAGTATTGGCAGTTATGATTATATGTTCAGTTAACCGACATGTTTCGAATCATTGTTTTAATACGAACATGTCGGATTCCTTATTTATTTTTGAAGCTATCATTTGAGTTCAAAGCGCCCGAATACATAAATGTTCGTATTTAAAATTTGTTGTATATTTTCTTTTTTTGTTGTCTAAACACACTCAGTGACGTTATTTCGTCTTTTCTTAGACTAAAAGTAACACCGGACGGTCATTAGTCAAACTTACTTTTGTAATTCCTCTCTCCACGCAGATTCTGAAGAATTTATTGGTTTCCCAGTCATGAACATCGATACTTGACTTATACATCTCTTTAGCCCAGACATTTTATCTTTCATCAACTCGAGTACTCTTATTTTGGAAATTTAAACGTTAATATAAACACAAGAATTTATAAACGCGAAAGAATTCACTTGACACTCCAATCGCAGCACAAAATTCAAATAATTTCACAAAACTCACACGCACTTGCAATCGGTAACACTCGCAAACACACACTGCAAATTACAAAATCGTCTGTATTTTGTCTTTTAGCACGTTTATTAAAGATTCGCTGAACACTTCCTTTATATCGAAGAGTAGTACGACGAATCTACGTGGAGCCCCGAAACTCATCTTGAACGGCACTGAAGCTATTAAACTGCCCCGTTTTGGGTAATTGCGTTTAATTGAGAAAAGAAAATACGTTGGAAGTGATTGCGGGGGGAAATTGTCCAATACTGAAACGTGTGGTTTACCGAGCAGATGCGAAGTCTATCGAAAACAAGCTATGTAGAGGCGGCCCTTGCCAACGTCGCGAGTGGCGCCGCGCAGCGTCGCGTTACTGCCAAACTCTATTTTTCGCATGAAAATTTCATATCTTTCGACTTCCATTAAATTATTATTATAGAGCATTAATGGGTGGAGTGTTGTGATACGTCACCAGTGGATAAACTCCGCAACTGTTTTGTTTCATCAAAAATGTTATAGCGATTGTTAGATGCTAATTAATTGGTCGTTGGCGTAATTTTTAATTACTTCTTACGTGTAAATTGCTCGTCTATTTCTGTAGGCGACAGCCAAAACACAGTGTCAGGGTTAAGATGAATGAATTGTAGGTAAATATGAAGTAACGAAGACGTTTGAGGTTTTAGTGATTTATTGCACCTTTTTTAACCAGTATATTTAATAGGAAATAAACGATATAATTAATTATTATTAAAAATAAGTGATTAAACGCTGGTTACCTAATCTAGGTGTAGATTAAGGGAGTTAAAAAAGGGTTTTCTGACGGTTTGGATTGTTCAGTCTATTCATAGCAAGGAAGAAATGCATTCGCTTCATATTTGGACTCAAAAAGTACGATCACGTATCCGAATTTCGCAAGCAACTTCGATGGCTCCTAATACGGTACCAACGAACCACTGGAATCCTTTACCTCCTTTTCAATATCTTGTTTAACCCACTTACACCTCCCTATTTGCTAACAGGTTTTCTTTCACTCAGTCTCAGGATACGCCTTGTAGAGCACAAGTGCGTACTATTTTACATATGCCTATCCATAAAACTGACTATTATTCCTATTCTTTCTCAGTACATGCTGTCAGATTGTGAAATTCACTTCCTCACATTATAAATAAATCTAAATCTTTGGCTATTTTTAAGAAAAAAGTAAGAGATCACTACTTTTATCAATGTTAAAGTAATGTATGTATTATATTTAAGTATAAGTACTCGTGTATTATATTTTATGTATGTATGATATTATACAACGTGAAACAAAATGGAGATATAAAACTTAAGGGTTGGCTTCTATACCATACAGTAAAAGAATTGGCATGATCAGTGCTGGTATAGACTTTCATACAAATTTATTTAATTATTGTACAACAAAATATTTTGACAACCCTAGTCAACCTAATAAGCTAAAACAAGACTTGTGCCTTATTATGACCTTTCCCGCACCGGCTGAACTTTGTAGTGTCTATCTTAGTTACCCATCATTTTATTTTTACGCCATCTGTTATCGAATAGATTTCATCAAAAGCTAACAGCTGTTTTGAAGGTTGACACTTAGATATTTTGATCTAAACTTTGAACTTGTTTTTCGGCCGAACCGTAAGGATAACAAATTTATGTTACTTTTACTTATAAACTACATCACCAAACATACAATTCCCTTCAGTATTATATCTCTTCATTATGTTACACGTTGTATATTTATATAGGGTCTTTTTTTATGAATATCAAAATATCTATATCTATAATACTAATATATAAAGCTGAAGAGTTTGTTTTTTGTTTGTTTGTTTGTTTGAACGCGCTAATCTCAGAAACTACAAGTGGGATTTGAAAAATTCTTTTTGCATTTGATAGCCCAACTCTTGATGAAGGTTATAGGCTATAGGTTATTTTATCCCAAAATTCCCACGGGTTCAAAGGTTACGCGATTAAAACCGCGCGCGATGGCTAGTTATAGGATAAGGTGAAGAATGATGTGTGGATTCAACGGACGAAAAAAAAAAAAATTTTTTTTGGTATACATATTTATGTTTTATAATTCTCATACATAACTTAACAACATTTTAGTTTAATCTGATATTTACGACTAAATAGCAAGAAATAAAACCGTTTTTACAACTATTTCTATTGAGAAATACGTTAAACCCCGATTTTTCGATTCAGTCAGGAAAATTTGGTCACTTAAAAGAATTGTAAAATTTCAATTAAAAAAATTTAAAACGAATTGTTAAATTAAATTTTTGTCATAAATTAAATCCACATATTATTCTTAACCTTCTCTTGAAATGTTTTCATCTTCAAAAAAATGATCCTGTATATGTAGGTAAGTATTAAATAAATAAATAATTTAAGTAATTAAGTGGATATATTTATTAGTACACGCACTACTATTATAGTATACTTATTGTATACTTATATGGTATACTTATATTATTGTATACTTATTGCATTTACACCAAACTCTCCGAAGGTCTGTTGGAAGAAATTTCATTAGAAATAAGCTGTACCTTTGTACTCTGTTTTCAATTTCTTAAACAATTTTAATTTTAACTTGTGTACATAAACTGTTAAATAAATAAAAGATATATCCCTACAATATAAAAAAAAATCATTTTGGAAGATGTGTAAAAAAGAGTGTCAAAAACTCTGGACTACCTGAAAAAAACCGACCCAGGTCTGAAAATGTACAGTTAGTTTTGCCAAGCAGCATTGCATAGTTATCATTATTTGATGAAAACCAAAACAAACATTTTAAATAGCTTTTTAATATCTAAGCTCCGCAGGCTCAGAGGTCGATCTTAAGTGAGAAAATTAAAACTCTCATAATTGAGAGCTCTAACTATATCAATACGAGTCTCAGTTCCTATAGCAAGTTCACGTGGTCACATGAACAAAGTTTTGTGGTCAATAAACGTGTCTGTGGTCAGGGTAAAGGAAGAAGACACGTGGTTTCTTCAATTACAATAATATCTTTTAATTTACGCGTTTCTTTACGACAATAGCAATAGCATAGCAATAGCAATCTTAGTGTAGAGTTTGGGGTACCCGTCAAAGTCTTTTATGGGGTCTCAAAGTCTCAAAGTCCCTATAGTCTTTTAATTTATGCTTTTGTAGAGAGTCAAAATTAAAAGTTATCATACAGTTTATATATTTATTTATAAAGTTTACCAATGCAGTGGTCGCCAAAACAAGGTTTTAACAAAGAACATATGGCATTGGGTGGGATACAATTCTAGCGCCACCACACTTATGGGCGAAGACAGCATACAAAATAGTTATACGAATCGTAACAATTAATTAAGAATAAATAATTGAGTGATTAGTGAAATAATTAATGAACTAAAGAGACAGTTCAGACAATCTTACGAGGATATCTTCTAAAAAACTATTTTTACCATTTTTACCGTATACAAAGTGTATGAGGGCAAAATATCTGTATGGGTTTACCCTTACTCCGTGTTTATTTATTTATGATTGTTGTTGCCACACAAACTTATTAAAGCTTACTTTGAAGCAACATAGTTTGTGTGTCGGTTTGAGTAATAAGTACATCAGCAGATTAGTACAAATTAAACGTGACATCATACATCACGTTCCGTTCTTCAAATAAACATTATATTCTTGTTTTCCAAGGAAACCAAGGTGGGACAATTAGGGTGTTATTAGGGTGCATATTTCTTATGCCCGTTTTCACCATCGTTCCCTCAAACACTTCCTTACTAAGGGTCTCTTAACCAAAGGGACTCCTTAAATCAGCCTCTTACCTAAGTTTGTTTTCACCAAGCTAAGGGATACCTGCTTAAGGGCCACTTACCTAAGTGACAATTTTTTTTTAATCAGGGCGTATGAAAATCGTACTTTTCAAAATCATGTAGATTTATGCAAAATAATACGACAAAATACAAAGTAAACATAAAATAAACATGATGTCTTTTAAAATAAATAAAATATCGTCCAATATTTATAATAAATTGCTGATGCGGAACGCTGTTGCCATTGAAAAAAAGATTTTAGTTGTGAAATAGTGGCAACTTGACTGACAGATGACACTAGCTAGACAGCGTTGCGCTTGTAGAAAAATAGGTTATATTTGAGTTTGGATTATCGTGTTGTTATCTGGATATTGTAATTATTCAGATAACAACACGATAAATATTTGGAAAGCGAGCAATTTTGTAAAAACCTTCTTTCACTACAGACTTTTGCTCTTCGGTGTCTGGAAATTTAATAAATTCACTTCGTAGTGTAACAATAGCTTCAGAAACCCTTTTTACTATTCTACTACAAGTAGCTACGCTGATTCCTCCCATATCAGCCATTGCAAGTAGATGATTTCCTGTTGCGAAAAACCTCAGAGTACATAACAACTGATTAATTGGAGGTACTGACTTATTCCTGCAAATAATAAAAAGTAAAATTAGTTAAGTACCCTGTGTGTCAAATGTTTAAACACAAAATATGAAAAACATTAAATAACAGAAGTAAAAAAGCACCTACTTTAAAAGTATTTAATAGTTTAAAAAAACATACCTGTTATCTTTATATTCTAAATAGTGTTCTATTCTTTCTAACACAAATAACACACTGTCCTTGGATAACCTAAATCTTTTGAAGAAGTCCTGATTGTCAAATTTCGTAAATAAGTCCGGTCTTTCGCGATAAATATGTGGCCGTCTAAATAAACTATGATTCGTAACTAAATCCACAGTTTCTATAGCTTCTAAACTGTAAATAAAATCTTCCATTTTGCACAAAATATGCACGTCCAACAAGAAAATGAAGTGTCACTTAGCGCTAAGATGCCGAATATCGGGCCCCCAAATTTAAGGGATCCCTTTGGATCATAAGTGTCCCTTAAGTGATGGTGAAAACGAAACTAACACTTAAAACATCTTAAGTGCCTCCCTAAATTTAGGGAACGATGGTGAAAACGGGCATTAGTCTCTTAGTACGATTTTGAAGAAATTAATTATCTAGACTGGTTTGTCGTTTCTGGATTAACACAAACTTTATTCAAGTATTATGCTCTATTTTCATTGTAACTAAGTATTTTTACTATTTTGCTCAAGTCGAGAGTATTAAACAAGACTTTTTTTCGTTCGATTTTCAATGAAATTTTTTGTACCTTAAAAATTATACTGCTTATTATACATATAACTTATTTTCTGTTTCTCTCTTCCATTTATTTAATTTTTCTATATTGAAACACAAATAAACAGATTGATCTATCTATACATACAATGATGTATAAACCAAAATTTCCAAAATTCCTTGGGGTTTTCCAACGGTTTCCCCATATGAACGTATTAGTTCCACACTTGCGTTGTTTCTTTAAAAACCCGTCTCATAAAAGATAGGTCAAACCAATTTCAACAGAACTCGTGCTATCATATCCTTTAATTAAGAAAACAATTAACTTTTATGTAAAATATATTCAGCTTTAAAGCATATTCTTTGTCGCAGTCTTTATAAAGCTTTTTTCCAAGCCAGTGAAGCGCGCCATATAAATGTCATGCATAATGAATTAATCTTGCCATATCAGACTTTGAAATAAAGCAGGTGGCTTTTTGGACGATCAAGATGCACGTGGAGTATATCTTTTGGAACAATATACAAGACTTTTTATCTACATAGCTAGAAAGTGAGCTGTAATGAGCTTTTGTTATGGAGACTGCACAACGGAAATAGGATCTAAACTATATTTAGATATTATCTTAAAAGAAAACTTCGATTTCTCTGGCATCACGAGTATCACTGTAAATCAAAGCAAGGTCCTGTGGCGAGAATAGTTGCGACACTAAAGCCATCAACATGCTAACAGACATGATAACAAATTTCAGTAATCAGAAACATACTTAAAAAAGTATATGATCATACCAAAATCACTGTCAAGTCGTCTGGGCCGTACAAAAGATCCGATTCACAAAGATTTTTAACAAAGATACATATTATGGTCCGCCATTGATATTATCGATCGTCACATACAATCTAAGACCCTGAGTTTAAATTAAATCAATTAAATCAGACTTTATTAACATGAAAAAACTTGATTGCAACTTGATGCAAAAAAAACTTGTAGATAGTACTTGTAGAGTAGAAGCTACTTGCTCATTCAGAAACAAAGGCCATAATTATTTTTCTTAAGTTACTTAAAAAAAGAATATGCATATTTTACGAAATATTTGATGAATCAAGCTTCTAAAGTAGGTATTTAAATGATGTGGTTACTTGACAACTTTAACAGTTTAATACTTTGCATATGATGACGTAGGATTATTTTATAGCTCTAAGCAGCCATGCAAGAACCATTAAAGCTGAGGTCAGTAGAATGCAATAACGTTGAATGTAAAGGTTTACATGACGTCACATATACCTACGTAGATACTGAGAGGAATAATAGCTACTTGGCAACTCAGTATTGTAAAACTTAGGGACAAGCCACGAGCCTTTCAAGAAAGTTTTCTCTGATTTGAACTGTACTTAGATAGTTCTCCAAAGAAAATTGACAACAAATCTTTGCTTGAATCATAATTAAGGCTTAAATGCTCTCATAATGCGGACTTCAAAGTTCAAGAGTAGCTATTTTTTTAAGCTCTAATAGAGAACACAGTTAGGACATTGAGATATTTAAGAGAAAAGACATTGTCTCCAAGATTCATAAAGTAATTGCGATTTATCGATTTTCACTTCTACTGTTTAGAGTTCCAAAGTAGGCAGCTCTAAACAAAAGAGTCTAAAATAAGAAGGAAGTCTGTCCTACCTACTAATTTTAGGGCTGTGATAATCAGGTATTGTGAATTTAGGTGCCTTCGAGTCAAGTTTAATGATCATTGATCACTGATAGAAATAAATAAAAATAAGGTTTTCTAACTTAAGCGTCATGTTAGCAACACATCATTTTCCCTACCGTTTATTAGTGCTCGTTTTTCGGCTTCAGTCAAATAAAAAGATCTTAATAAACATTACTTGAGATATTTTGTCTGGAAAAGTCTCTTATCAACCATAACACACAGACTTTAAATATTATTAAGCTTTATTCTTCATTAATGTTTCTTGACTTTAAATTTTAAAAGTCATTATCAAAAATATTTTCAAATTGTATAGTCTCAGAGCAAAGTCCAATCTCTGTATCAACGTATCATAAAAACATCAACTCCATTGGTTTTATTTAGGTTTGCCCATCTGTTGGACATTTCCAGTCAAAATCGATGACGTTTCCTACGACGAGATGTTTCCGTGGTTATTCCAGCCACTCCCACGCAAGTAGGTTGAAACAACATTAACCTTTGGATCGTGTGTTTGTCGAACAAACCAATATATAAGTAGCTAAAGATTTATTTTCATTTAATACATCAGTAGCATTGACCTACAGACATCAGCTAAATTAAGATCATGCGCTTCAATTCGCTTTAATGAAACGATGGCCAGTAAATATTTTTATTTGTCTACATTTCTAACATCTTCTTAAGACCACATTCTATATTAACAACAATAAGATATCTGAATAGAAGTGGACTAGCTAAAGCAACTAGCCTTTTGTTCAAAATTTTCCAAGTGAATTCTTTTATAATCTATTTTCGACAGGATTATTTAATAGTGAAGATTTATTAGAACTAAGATATCCGTGAAATGAACTTCGTTCAGTTAGTGGTGGTGTGTTGCCAACTCGGCCGGTGACACAAACGGCTTGAAATAACCCATCGTCGTTCTTTGCTAGGAAGGACACCATCACAGTATACTGCTTTAACAGTATGATTACTGTTTTTTATGAAATTGTTTGAAAGTAGGTTTTTTATGAATTAATAATGAAGGACAGTTAATAAACGAAAATTTCTCAAGCTTTGAATACGCACTGTAGTCTATAACCGACGAAGTCATTGCGACAGAGGTATCCTGGTTACTCAAGACGCGTAGGTATAAGATTCCGTTCATCTATTTTAATGAAAGACGTTTCACTGTTTTAAACACTACACTGTGGCATGACTGAAATTTTAAATCAGTAACATCTAGCTTATTTCTAAATCTATTAACAAGATTTAATACCACTTGTAACGTTATGTAATGTGAATTTACGTTTTGTTACATATTGTAATCGCGAGTCGCGCGCGAGTGACTATAGTGAAGAACGATTTTATTGCTTTCACATTATTTAAGGCGTTACGTTATTTGTTCTTGACATCAAGTGCACACTCTATACGACAAATAGAACCTGAATATGAGTAAAAAGTCTTTAAATTATGACCGCTATAAACTTGGTGCTAAGGATAATTAATGCTTAGAAGATTTACCATTCCTGACTAGCGTGACGAACAAATTCATTGAGTGAATTGACTAGCAATATTACAGAAATATTTTAGAGTCTACATGATAAGTTACAACCATTCTTTATTCTTATTTATTGCAATGCATTCACCAACTGCTCGTTAAACTCAGAATAAGTTAGTAGAATAAGAGTTTTAATGTCTTTGATGTTTTCTTTATATAACTATTTAATTAAGAACTAAGTTTATCTCAATATGTGTTTATCGTATTCGGTCGGGCTAGTTCTAACAATATTTCCAGCTGGACACTTGATTGAGGTTACGTAAACACGCTTCACGCACGTGCTTTTTAAAGTAAAAGTTCATTACGGTCAGCCACTTCAAACTAGATTAAATATTTTTGTATGTTCTACTCTACTGTAGATGTACCTAATAAATAAATAAAGAAATAAACGTCTAGCGTTAAGTAATTTTTTAATGAAAATTACTGACAACAACGAACTTTTTATTGAATACTAAATGTCCTCGTGGCACCAGCATAAATTATCCATGTGAACATTAGTAGAAAAGTGTTTATCCAGTCTCAGTCTGTGATATTTTATTAACCGACTTCAAAAAAAAGGAGGAGGTTCTCAATTCGGATGTTTATATTTTTTTTTTTTATGTATGTTCGTTCATAACTCTGTCAAATATAGACGGATTTGCAAAATTATTTTTTTGTTCGAAAGGGGATTATTCCGATATGGTCCCATATAATTTTTATGGCATTCGGTTCACAACTTTTTGAAAAAAACGACAAAAACCCAAAAAATATATTCAATTATTAGTAAACAACATTAGTTGTTTTTTCTATACTTATATTGATGAATTTATATTTGTGGTATTATTATTAGATTGTATGTAGTTCTTAAAAAAAATATCAGAGACATCAGCTCACGTTGCTCAGCTGATGATGGAGGGTAACTACGTCTCCACAACGGTAAGAAGTTATGATTTCTCTTGATTTTCGTCATTTAATCTACGTAACATATAAGATCTCATTTTTGACAATCTAATTTCGCGCTGGTCAGGCCTCTCTTTTGAAATGCTTAGAGATTTTCTTTCCCTATTAGCTTTTAACCGTTTTCCTTTTGCGGTTCCGGTTTCAGTTTGACGCAGTTTTCTCATACGAGCAGGATCTTTACTAGGTCTACCCATATTTCGTAATACCTACGTATAAAAATTAAAGCACTAAAAATTTAAAAATAAAAAGCTTTTTAACAAAAAAAAAACCGACTTCAAAACTCTTTTAGCACTAAAAAGATTAAAATAATACTAAATCTAATCAATCAAAACTGTAGCCTATATAACCTAACCTATAACAATTTTTTTCAATTTTTGGAGTCGGTGCCAACTGCCATGCCCTACGCAATAGATCACAATATTACTAATACGAACTACTATACAATACATACACAAAATATAACATGAAACTTAATGCAATCAAAATGAAATATAATGATTATAAGGTACTAGACTACTAGGTAAAAAATTAAGTAAGAGAAAAAAAATAATAATAAAGAACCAAATGGAGTTATCAGCTAACTTTGCCCAATAACAATCGAATTTGAACGACTTAACTACTATAAATTAACACATACAAACAATATATTACATAAATCTAATTAACTGCGTCAAGCTAACGATTATTTATTATACAGGGTGACTGGTACCAAACCCGCCATAGCAAATTAGCATATAGAGGAGGTCATTTGCTAATTATTGGACCTTACTTTCCCTAACTAAAGTTTTATACTTTAGGAGATATGTCAATTTTTATACATTATTGAGATTTTTCCAAAATTTGACCTTAAAGCATTCGTAACTTTATTTTTCGTCATTAGTTTAGAGTTTTTTTATTATTTCTTGGTAGTCATTAACATTTGTGAATAAAATACGTCGGAACTTCCCTCAAACTAGGGTTAAAAAATAAGACGCTTATGCTTTTAAAAAAAATCAATAAAGAAAAATTACTTTGCGATCAAATTCAACCGGAAATAATAAAAAAACTACGGCGTTTTAATAATTTATTCTACTCTAAATTAGTTCTCTAGTTCGTCACCTTACCAACGGTACTAAATTTGCAACGGAAAGTTTGATTCGCTAAACATCGGTAGGATTTTCAGGTCAACCAGTCATTTTGATCAAAAATAGTGAAGGTCCCAACGACAGGATAAAGCTAATTTAGCAAAGTAGTTTTTGCAAATTTATGAGTAGGTATTAGATAATAGAAATTGAGTGCTTAGTGTACTTAATTTTTTTTTTTACTTTTACCATGTAAAGCAAGAAATCAGGAAAAGATATCGAGCATCAAAAGAAAAATTTAAATAGAGTTAAAACTAAAAATTCTGCTCGAATTGCTGCCCGCGATTTCTGATACATGCCCGATATCTTTTCCTAATTTCCGTGGTGGTAAGACTGAGTCTAATTTCTTGTTTCATAACAGAAAATGCATTATTAATTTTTTGAATTAACTCATCTTTTGTGGTTACTTCTTCATTGTAGACCAACTCTTTGGCCCGGCCCCAAACGTAGAAATCGAGAGGTGTCAAGTCTGGCGACCGAGCTGGCCATTCAATTGGCCCACCTCTACCGATCCATGAATCGGGGAATGAACTATTTAAAAGTTCTCGGACGTCCAGCCTGAAATGCGCCGGGCACCCATCGTGTTGAAACACAATGGGCGTGTCGTCGGTTATTCCATCCAACAGCAGATCAGGCAAGACGTCCCTTAAAAATTCTAAATAATTTCCCCCATTTAAAATGTCTGGTAGGAAATAGGGTCCAAAGATATTACGACCAATAACGCAGGCCCACACATTAACAGAAAATTTCCGCTGGACCGATGTAACCCTCTTTTTATGGGGGTTATCATGGGACCAGTGGTGCAGATTGTGGAAATTGGTGATGCCTTCTCGGGTGAACTGTGACTCGTCGGTCCAAAGGATACGCTCCAGAAATGTTGGGTCGTCGACATCGGTGTGAAGAACGAGGCGACAGAAATTCAACCTCCTTTCGTAGTCGCCATTTTCAAGCCCTGCCAACACTCCATTTGTTAATTATTTACGTAAATGTTATTCTAAAGAGAAAATTTGATTTGGATTATGTTACATCGAAGCTCGTCGTAATATTAATAATTTCTTTAATTCTAAAGATAACACTGGTCGCTTTAGTGTAAGTAGGTACATAAATAAACTCAAAATTACCTTGAACTGGCGTGTAATGATACGGGTGTTGATGGTCCCCATGCATCACTGACCAGACTTTCCACTGGCTGACGCCCAAAGCGGCAGCTACCACTCTGGTGCTAGTCGTGGGATCTTCTTCAAAAGCTGCCAAAATCTGCTGATCAATTTCAACAGGTAATTGTCGCACAGCTGCTTGGGGTACCCTGACGTTCAAGTTACCCGTTTCTCTAAACCGACGATATGTGGTAGGAAATGTGTCACGGTCAGGTAAGCGTCTATTTGGATATCGCTCCTGGTAAATTCGCCGCGCTTTGCGGGCGTTACTGTGTGCAGCACCATACGCCAGCAGCATGTCGGCGTATTCTTCCCTTGTGTATCCCGGCATTTTAAAACGAAATGTCTTATTTATTTATACCTGTGTCTACTCAACTATTTGTGAAAGCACACGAAACGGAAAGGAAAAGCATATATGACAACAACTTAAATGTCATAGAGATGGGTCCGACCTCATCTTTTTCATTTGACGTCTAAAAGTCATTGAAACTGTCATTGCAAATGAAAAGAGTTGGTCTACAATGAAGAAGTAACTACAAAAGATGAGTTAATTCAAAAAATTAATAATGCGTTTTCTGTTATGAAAGAAGAAATTAGGCTCAGTCTTACCACCACAGAAATTAGGAAAAGATATCGGGCATGTATCAGAAATTGCGGGCAGCAATTCGAGCAGAATTTTTAGTTTCAACTCTATTTAAATTTTTCTTTTGATGCTCGATATCTTTTCCTGATTTCTTGCTTTACATGGTAAAAGTAAAAAAAAAAATTAAGTACACTAAGCACTCAATTTCTATTATCTAATACCTACTCATAAATTTGCAAAAACTACTTTGCTAAATTAGCTTTATCCTGTCGTTGGGACCTTCACTATTTTTGATCAAAATGACTGGTTGACCTGAAAATCCTACCGATGTTTAGCGAATCAAACTTTCCGTTGCAAATTTAGTACCGTTGGTAAGGTGACGAACTAGAGAACTAATTTAGAGTAGAATAAATTATTAAAACGCCGTAGTTTTTTTATTATTTCCGGTTGAATTTGATCGCAAAGTAATTTTTCTTTATTGATTTTTTTTAAAAGCATAAGCGTCTTATTTTTTAACCCTAGTTTGAGGGAAGTTCCGACGTATTTTATTCACAAATGTTAATGACTACCAAGAAATAATAAAAAAACTCTAAACTAATGACGAAAAATAAAGTTACGAATGCTTTAAGGTCAAATTTTGGAAAAATCTCAATAATGTATAAAAATTGACATATCTCCTAAAGTATAAAACTTTAGTTAGGGAAAGTAAGGTCCAATAATTAGCAAATGACCTCCTCTATATGCTAATTTGCTATGGCGGGTTTGGTACCAGTCACCCTGTATATAAGGTATTAATTTCGATTATAATGTAAAGAGAATAAAAAAAATTCAGAACAACAACGACCAATTACGAACTTCGACCATTTACCAATTACGAAACCTTACGAACCAAAGACACCATTGAACGACCAAATTCTTCATTAATCACTTATACAACTAATTAAAAACAGTGCTTGCGCGATTTAATATACAACTAACACCATCTAGTGTCGGAAGGTGAAACTAAAGTAAGAGAATTTTAGATATCACACGACGTAAGGACGATTATGATCCATGGAGCCCAAGGCTTACTTAGAAAGTTGAATACTTGGCACCGACTCCAAAAGTTGAAAAAAATTGTTATAGGTTAGGTTATATAGGCTACAGTTTTGATTGATTAGATTTAGTATTATTTTAATCTTTTTAGTGCTAAAAGAGTTTTGAAGTCGGTTTTTTTTTTGTTAAAAAGCTTTTTTCTTTAGCCTAATCGTTTCAGTGCGAAAGATCTACAAAAATCTGCCTTTTCTCAACTTTAGAGAGTAGAAAATATTTGATCTAAGAGTTAGCTTGTCTATTTGTCTATCGTATCCATTTATTTCTTGACAGTCTTCTTGGCGTATCTATCGTGTATCGCGTGCATTGCCTTTTATGCCAGCGGCCTTGAGTTCGAATCCCGTTTAAATATTTAATGATTAACAAGGATTTGCTTTTAATTCATAGACATGTGCATACTTTACTTTTACTAAGATTATATTTTGATAAATTTATATGTCCTCAATCATCTTCAAATCGGTTGTTATTTATTTATTATTAACATTTATCACAAACACTGTTTTCTATTTTCGTGTTTTACGTTTTTTCATGTTCATTTCTGTTTTTTTAGTTAATTTAGTTTTAAATAAAACTACTTTTAAACCGGATTAATCGCGTATAATTATATTTTACATTTTAACTGAGTCAGTCGCTCATGACCACGGGTCTGCAAAGACACTGAAACGTCGAGTTAAAATGTACAATATAAATTATACGCGATAAATCCGGTTAAAAAGTAGTTTTATTTAAATTATGAATCGTAAAAACTTAAGACAATTTTGATTTAGTTTTTTTTTAATAAGGGTTGGTTGGTAGCCAGGTGCACTAAGAAAGGGTCTTAACTTAACACACGTATAGGAGTGGAGGTGGGAGGGACGTATAGGAAGAGTGGTAATGTTTATTATTAACCGGTTCTATGGTTCTACAAACAAGAAAGGTTTATTTCAGATACGATTCAAATTATAATTCATTTATCCATAAAACATATGGCTACGTCATTGAAACCGTTAGTTAAACCAGTAAATACGCTGATTTATAATATTAACTGTGTTAGATAACTAAAGGTTATTATGACTCAATTGATTAAGAAATGTAGAAAATAGCATGTATGTATGATAAGAAGCTTTTGTGCGCTGGTTGGTCAAGCCCGGTTGAAAACAAATTTTATAGTTGAAAACAAAGTGTCATCAGGAGTTTGTACTGTTTGAAAAACAATTCAGTGGCGCTGGGGACTAAGACGGCTACTTCGTAAAATCGTGAAGTCGCAGGTTCCCACACGGAACGAGAAAAAAAGGTACCAGTTCTGGGTGTTTATCTCGGTATATTTGTATTTATATTCTAGCTTCCCCCTAGTCCATTACGTGGAATACCATATGGTATCCAAGCTTTGCTTAGTTTGGGGCCATGTTGGTGTGATTATCTGTGGCTTTTATTTAATTTTACTTTATCAGGAAAAAATATCATGCTGAACTTATAATAACTACTGAACAAAATAAACCGTTACATTTAGTGAGTCATGCCGACACGTTTTCCGCAAATCATAATCAAAATATTTAATTAAACAGAACTGTTTCTACATGTGCTGAAAGCAGATTTCACTTTGTTATGGTGAACTGCTAAATATTGGAATTTACAAAATAAAGTTACGAATAGCATTGGTAAGATCTATTTGCTATGATGATTGATAGATTTAAATCAATATGGATGTGGCATCGTCAATATTCATCATGAGGTTTTTGTATGGCACAGTGTAATAACTGCGACAACCTAAAGTATGCTTTATCCATGCCTGCTAATAATTAATTTTAAATGTTAGGAATAGTTATGTATATTATATGTATTCATACAATAAGCCCTATTATTCCTGTAACTTTACTGAATATCATTCCCTTTATCCAGAAAACAATTTAATTTCAATACTCTTAATTTTCATAAAAATGAGAAAAAAAACACATAAAAATACAATAAAATAAAGTGTCTAATTTGGGTAACCTTGGCGATTATCTACAGGCCAACTCGGATTATAAATAAATTGTGTACCTACCTATATTAAAAACATGTACCTACCTAGTAAAATAAGTTACATTTATTTATTTATTTAGACACACAATTACAATAGAAAACTTATAAAATAACAACATTATATAGATGGGCACATCCTGGTTTAAAAATTATAAGTATGTCCCAATAATAAAAACAATGTCCCAAGCAATTATTTATAAATCCAGTAAATCCAAACGCGAAATTTGTAGTTTTACGGCGTGTTTTTTTTTTATGAGCAAACTGCCAAATATTGAATATACCAAATAACATGCTTCTTTCAACAATGACGTCATATAAGTTTACCTCAAATGTGCGCATCGATAATACGGAAAATGCAATGTTACGGAAACTCCTAGATTTAATTATACTTTGGCCAGTATCCACCTTTGTCTGTATCCAATCTAGATTATCGTTGATTCTAACGTCATTTGTATGCGTTGGCAACCCTATGACGCACTAAATAGGTTCTATAATATATTATTTATTAAGAAAACATTATTTATTACCGTAGGCTAGGTATATTAATGTCTATCTACTTTATGGAGTACTTGCTGTTGCGCGCGGTTTTACCCGCGCAATTTCGAATCCCGCGGGAATTTTGGGATAAAAAGTAGCCTATGTGCTATTCCAGACTGTAAACTATCACTATTTCAAATTTAATCCAAATGCGTTGAGCCGTTCTCCCGTGATTGAGGGACAAACATCCATACATCTAAACTTTCACATTTATAATATTAGTAAGAAAAGTAAGATAAGATTTAAGTGTTTCTGCTGAGTGCAGTTCTGGGGCAGTACTAAAATGTTGTCAAAGCAAAAGGCTTTTGTCACTCATATTCATGGTTTTATAAGGCCTTATTCGTCATTGCTTATTCAAAATTCAAATTCCCACTCCATGCCATACATTAATAGTATATTATGTAACAAGTGAGCGAAGTCGCTAATTACAGTCGAGGCTGTGATTTGAGCCCGAGCCGCAGGCGAGGGCTTAATAATGAGCCGAGACTGTAATTAGCAACGCTCACGAGTTACATACGACGTTTTTCAACACACTTGTGAGTAAAAGACAGACATACGTGATCATAAAATAACAAACACACTTGATAACAAAGCTGTGAATTGTGATTGAAAAATGGCGCCGAACCTCGCGCATGCGCGTAGGTTTTTTTTTCCGTCAAATGTGTCAATGTCTGTATAGCATATACAGCCTATTTTAAGTGAAAATGTTTAATTTGGAGTGGTAAATGCAAATATTTTAATATTTTATGACAAATGATTGTAAATTGTGAATAATTTGTTTAATATACAAATTTATTTTACTAATATAAGGCTCAAACATTTAAAAATGTATATGGATTTGAAGTGGTATAAAACCTCTTTGTTGTTTCTGAAAATATTTAGTGTATAACCCGGACCAATAAAATATGCTCTGTTTTCTCGCATGTTATTTGCACAAAGTTACAATTCAACTTTGTAGGATTCATTATATTATGCACTAGGGTATAATATATTAATGCACGCGTGACTTATAGCCCAGTTTATAGTTCTAAACTCAATAGAATAACGCTCACTTTACGAGCAAGTGTGTTGAAAAATGATAAATCACTCAAAATATGGACTTTGAAGTCTTTAAAATAACTTAGTGTATTTCAGATTTGTCAACTCAAAAACAAAGAAAGCCCGTAGCGGAATTAAATAGGCAGAGTAACCCACTAAGTATAACCTATTTTTATGATTAATTTATGTTACCTAAATAGTATAGTACATAAGAAAAATATTTAACAATGCAGAAGTATGCAAAAACAAAGACGATTTTTAAAACTTTTTTTTTGAACCGAGATTGTTTTATTCTGTTGCCTTTTTTAACAAAAATCATATACAGTTAGTTAGATAATCTTAGCTAGTTTCCAAATTATATAATTTATTTAAGTTTTTATGAAAAGATTCCAAGAAATTTCTGCGTAAGCAATTTTGAGGGCTGACACGCAACTGTTGTCGGTCTTAGTTTGAGCGCGACACGCGAAAGGATAAGTTTTCACAACAAATACAACAATCTTACCTTCTAATCTGTAATATCTATCGCTAAGGCTCGCTTCACACTTGAGCGTTGTCCTAAAACAACATCTAATCCTGCCTCAGCAAATGCATATTCAAATAGAGACTTTTAGCCGGCGCCGGCGCATGCCTACCTTGTTTATAATTTACAATTCAGGTCAGCTGTATCCGTCGAGAAACGTGATAACTCACGCCTCGTTCATAACTACAGCTACTTGCCATGTAATAAGCACTAAATATTTGTTTCACACCTTGCTAATTATCTTTTGAACGGATAGTTGAGTATGTCATAGGTGGCGAGTTTCAAAAAGGTTAGGAGTTGACTCAAACGGTGGCGCTTTAATTCGCAGGTCATCATCATTATCATTATCATCACAATTCTTTGTAATGAGCCCACTGCAGGGCATGAGTCTCTCTCCTGGGTGACGAGGAGGTAAAGGCCATAATCCACCAAGCTGGCCCAGTGCTGGGTGGTGGATGTCAGAATTTTCAGGGCGCCAAAGTGGCTTCTGACAAACCCTGACGATTACTGTATACAAGTATACAGCACCCGGGACCGACTGCTTAACGTGCCATCCGAAGCACGGAAGTCGTCGTGAAAAATGAATGGTCGGCGGTCACCCATCCAAGCACCGACCGCACCAAACGTTGCTTAATCTGTGATATCGTATGATACACACAGTAACCTCGGCGCCACGACTTCGCAATATTAATACAGTTAGTTGTGGCAAAGATGGCGTGTAGAACTTATTGATCCAGTACCTACTTAAAATCGGGTCAGTATCATAAAAAAAATCTTGTTAGATTGAGTAGAACCATCTGTCTAATCGTATTACTCGCAACACAGTTAAATACATGAACTACAGTTACGACCTGCGACTCGTCTAAACTAAGTTAAATAACCATACCATGAGTCATGTTTAAAATCTCTCAACGACCGAATAAGTAAAAAATTAACTTACCTCTTAATTTACCAGCGATGATTCATAACTTTCATGAAGTTAAGCCAAGTTGAATCTTAATATAGAAACTGATTCATAACTTTCATGAAGTTAAGCCAAGTTGAATCTTAATATAGAAACTGTTATTATGTAAAGTCTGTTAAAACGTTTATGGCGTGTTTGTCTGTATACATAATTATTAATCTTCATTTTCGAATAAGGTTTCAGATCAATATGCATTAGAACTGGAAATGTACAAGAAAAAAAAAACAAAAAAGGTCGGACCACTTGAAATTCAGAGTTATAGAGTTATTATACCTATTTTCGTATTAAATTATTGTTTTAGGTTTATGAAGCAAAATATAAAAAAAAAACAACTTAAATTTAATAAAGGAAATATATCGTCTAAAACATTTTTGTCTGAGCAAAAAAGTAAGTACCTAGGTACAGTCACGTGTTTTATAACATTACATCAGCCTTATCGCAAAATACAGTGCCGATTTCTTATGAATTACTTCATTGAGCAATATCTGATTCGCTGGTGACTAACCATACCCATCTACGTTACGTGGAAAACGTATTTAAGAAGAAATGTTTTCTTAAGAGTAGAGTGAATAGGCAGTATAAGGAAAGACGTGTTACATCTTAAGTCTTCACTCTCACTTTCTATCTGTTAAAGTGAAGGATAAACAACTCATCCATTTCTCATAAAAAAACATATTCTAATAGCTTATCCGTATTAAGCACAAAACTATATGCATCTCTAGCATGTCTGCTTTAATGAAAACTGCCAACAGCAGTCAATTTAAGAGAATCGAAATGTTGAAACAGTAACAGTTTTAGATTTTTTTTTAATTGCACTGTTTACTGTACAGAAGAAATACCTACGTCAAAATATATTCGTTCCATGGCCATACCACAAAAAAATATGTTTTTCTTGCCAAATTATGCCAAAAATTACTTTTGCTCTTGTACAAGTACACACATACTTAGTAATAAATTAAGCATTATCTGGTTTTGTAATTATACCAGTTTCACCCTGAAAGACATCGGGGTGTCTGAAATTTTCCGTTTTCCTTAAGTTGTAAATCTTATAGTTTGTTACTAAGGTATATCTAAATTTAAAACTTTGAGGAAATGGAAAATGGTTGAGTCATTGCTTTTATAAGTGATTTTGTTAAGTCCGCAAGCATTTCCCACATAACTTACGTTTATAGAATTCGTAAGGAAGTACCTGTCTATCCTTTCACCGTTAACAGAACCTAAATACATTTAGGCGTACATTAAGCTTGACCATTATCAAAGTTCTTATGTTTTGCAGTTAAGGTTACTTTTTGCACTGCGATTGAATATTTTGAGTCTTATGGACTTTGTAAGTTACAATAAAATGCTAATTAGTAAATAGAATATGACGGTTCACTTTCCCGTACAGCAAAGCAAAGTTGTCCACTGCGTTTGCAATTCAAAAGAGAACGGAGAAATTATATTTTGTTGATAACTTGTGCAACTTTCTCTATTTTACTGTACACTTTAAAAGCTTTTCATTATTGTTAAAGTTAAAAGTCTTTTCGATAAATTCCGTATTTGATCAGATCACATAATTGCTACTATTTACCGTAAATATTGTCAGTGAATAAGTTCTTTAATTATTTTTAATCTTTCCACCTACTCGAGGTGGGGTTTTACGAGTAGTTATATTTCTTCGTATTATAAATCGCGGAATGTAGTATCTGATAATTTAAAATCCGTTTTGTTTCTGCCCCTTCTAGAGTCAGTATGAAGTAGTGCTATTGCAAATAGTTGAGGAAGGTTAATCCGGATAAGTCCCGGAACTTCCGATCATAGGCCTTGTAAACCACGCGCAGATGCTGCTTTAAAACAAAAGTAAATTCTGATATTTTATCCGTTTTATCTCTACCTACATCTCTAAGTTACCAGAGCATACACAACTTTCTCTACTCAATATGTCACTCATCAAAGTTCAAACAACAATATGCATTGGTAATTATTGAAATTAATTGAAAGCAGGTATTAAAGAACAGGACTGACATCACTTGGTGGTTTACAGCTCAGATCTCCTGGTCTTCTGGGCTTAGACCTCCTGGTTATTCAGAGCCAAGACCAATGATACTGCATAGTGCTTTTTATCAATAACTTAGGAACTGAATGCCCCAAAGCCAAATTCTTAACCGTTTTTCTAATACGAGCATATGCACCTAACTAATTACAGATTTTCCACTTATATAATAGTATTCAGTACAATCGTTGAAAAACGAATAAGCGGAAGGTCATCCTTTAAAACTGTACATACTGCATGTTCAATACTCCGTCATGCGTTTTAGTAAAGCATTGTTTAAATGATTGTCAAGTTCACTCATAAGCAACTTCTGTTTAGGTCCCGCTGCTTAACGAAAATCAACCTTATCTGTTTTAAATAAGAGTGGCCCATAGGTCAGATTTCGTAGAATCTAAGCAACAGTCAAATTTCCTGCGAATTGAATATATTGAATCAATTTGTATGGGTGAGGACATCCGTTTCCTTTGCTGAATTTGCATTAAAAGAATATTGAGCTTTATGGACTATTGTTATTTAGAAGTCTAGGCTTATTAAATTGCTTTTAGGTTGTAGCAGTAATAATTGATTGTTTTTAGTTCGTATAGGGTCGGCTAAGTATAGTCTTAGAGTTTCTAGAGACTTCACTATGATATATGTATTATATATATTAGCAAGAGACTGATAATCAGAATTACTCCATCATAATGTTAGGTTCCCTTCAAGATACGCCTTAGACGATGTCTTGGAGTTATGTTAGACAAAGAGCCAGTGTAATCCTGAACCCGTTTTTCGTCCTTAGCCTCATCAGATGACTAAAAAATGGGCATAAAGGAACCATCAGGTGACTAGCAAGTGACCATCAGGTGCAAGAGGGCAAATGGGGAAAGAATCACAAATAAAAAATATAGTTTGTTTTGTTTGTTTTCTGCATTTTAGAGCTCTTTTCTAAAATAATAAGTAGATTCATACTTGAGTTGGGGAAACAAAATGTTTAGTAGTTATCTTTTTTTCGAATGTTACGAAGGTATTTAAAATATAGTGATATTTAGCTTAAACATTCGTAGTAACCCTAGAAAAGGATGAAGGTATACCTAAGTTAAAAAATGGAACAATGAGGTGTAAAGCCAGCAGCGGAACAAATGATCCGAATACTTATAAATTCCTATAAATTATCCTCATTACAAACGTAGTTACTTTGTTAAATATTATGATTAATTTGTTCTACTTAATGAGTTCACAGTTTAAAATGCTGAAACTAATATTTATATAAAATCCACGATTTCGTCAACCTCTAGTACTTAATTGTGTATTAGGTGCCTACTCAGTATTATTTCGAAACAAAGATTTCATTATAATACTATAATACTAACAATATTTCAAGTCAATAAACCTCGCCAAGTGTACTAAAACAGTATATTTTATTAGAAAATATTAATAATTATAAAACTTTATTATGTTTCCTTATCTACACTATAACTAATATAAGCTCAAGAGTTCGCTTGTCTACAACTCTTATTCGTAAAATATTCTACATTTCCACCATCACTCTATCCTCTGTCATATTAGCAAAAAAGTAAAGATAGGTAATGGTAAACGGTTAATGGAGCACGTTTATTCAAAATTAGGCGTTATTTAACAATAAAATAAAGTCTTTTCCAATATAATAAAGCGGACTTACGCGAATTAACCATTTGAATATGACAAAATACTTATGCATTTAATTGACCAACTCTTGCAAATTGCAAAAGGCTATATTTCAAAAAAATCTGACGGTATAAAAATTTACACTGGTAAAACCGAAGAACCTAGCTTCTAGTATCATACCAATTTGCTAGACCCACTATAAAAGTTAGATAGCATAACTGAAAAGAAACTGCATAAACTGTCCCCTATTGAATTTGCATACTAATGGGAACATAAGACCTTGGCCAAGAAGCCCCTTGCGTACATTAAAGCCTACACAGTTGTTTGGATCTAATCAACTGACAATAATTGCCCTATGAAGCAGAAAGCAATAATATGTGGAATCTGTGACGAAGCCTTAACAGGCGCCATGAGTCTGAGCCCTGATGTTAGTCAGATAAACTATGTTTTTTTTTGTTTTTGTTTTTTTTTTCATTTTGTTTTGTAGGGACTGTTGCTGAAGTCTTGGTTCGCAATATTAATACTTACTGATTTTTTTGTAATCGGTTCGAAAAGGTACTGAAAGTTCGAGTCAAAAATTTACTACTTATGCGTTTTAATGGAACGTGATAAATGAAGTTCTAATGATATTTTAATAGTGTAATATAAGGCGAAAAGCGAAAGGCGAAAACAATGAAAATCACAATAATTTTATGCTTTTATTAGCTGGAGTGTCCATAATAGGTAGATACACGTTTTATTGTTTTGCCTTATTTAGTTTTCTATCAAGTGGTTTTAAAATGCGCTCTGCCGTTCATTTTCCGTGTTTTCATTTTATTTCACCTCTTTATTTTTACTGGAAAGCAATAAACATACGTTTTGCTCCATATTATGGTTTTGAAATTAATACTAAACCGTATTTCAATCCATTAAGTAGATTTTTAAATTCATATATAAATTACGGAACCGTTGACAAAAATAAGCGGAAATAACGAAGATTATAAGCTATAGATAAGCACCTATAATAGTTTTGATTGTTGATAAGTTTTTTCATTCCAAAATTTTGATGCTTAAAATTAAATTGATGTAGGTATAACGACATATATAAATTTTCCGTTTGTTTTTTAAGCGTGCAAGTATAAATACAAGAATGCTTTTTATTGCTGCCATATCAAATACAGATTCGACATATTTAATTGTAAATAAAACATTTATCAGCGTCATTCATTGTGGTATTTTTTTATTTAATTTACAACGCATTATATTAGTATATCATACTAAAGTTAAATCGATCAATAACACTTATAGTGCCATGAAAATTGCACTTCCTTGACTTGTTATTATTATATGTAAGCTAGATAATTTAGATGTTTGTATATATGATGCCCTTATAAAGAAGTAAGTAAATTTTGATGCTTAAAATTAAATTGATGTAGGTATAGCGACATATATAAATTTTCCGTTTGTTTTTAAGCGTGCAAGTATAAATACAAGAATGCTTTTTATTGCTGCCATATCAAATACAGATTCGACATATTTAATTGTAAATAAAACATTATCAGCGTCTTTCATTGTGGTATTTTAATTTTTATAATGCAAATGCAGCGTTACAATTAAAAGATTAACTAAGTACTTGCTGATATTTGCCTAGAAGTAATATTTACCACAGTGGGTATTTTACATTTGCGTCATATGTAGGTATGCATTCATTTACTACGCATTATATTAGTATATGATACTGAAGTTAAATCGATTAATAACACTTATAGTGCCATGAAAATTGCACTTCCTTGACTTGTTATTATTATATGTAAGCTAGATAATTTAGATGTTTGTATATATGATGCCCTTATAAAGTAAATTTCCCTTATAAAGTAAGTAAGTAAATTTTGATGCTTAAAATTAAATTGATGTAGGTATAACGACATATATAAATTTTCCGTTTGTTTTTTAACCGTGCAAGTATAAATACAAGAATGCTTTTTATTGCTGCCATATCAAATACAGATTCGACATATTTAATTGTAAATAAAACATTTATCAGCGTCTTTCATTGTGGTATTTTAATTTTTATAATGCAATTGCAGCATTACAATTAAAAGATTAACTAAGTACTTGCTGATATTTGCCTAGAAGTAATATTTACCACAGTGGGTATTTTACATTTGCGTCATATGTAGGTATGCATTCATTTACTACGCATTATATTAGTATATGATACTAAAGTTAAATCGATCAATAACACTTATAGTGCCATGAAAATGGCACTTCCTTGACTTGTTATTATTATATGTAAGCTAGATAATTTAGATGTTTGTATATATGATGCCCTTATAAAGAAGTAAGTAAATTTTGATGCTTAAAATTAAATTGTTGTAGGTATAACGACATATATAAATTTTCCGTTTGTTTTTTAAGCGTGCAAGTATAAATACAAGAATGCTTTTTATTGCTGCCATATCAAATACAGATTCGACATATTTAATTGTAAATAAAACATTTATCAGCGTTTTCATTGTGGTATTTTAATTTTTATAATGCAAATGCAGCATTACAATTAAAAGATTAACTAAGTACTTGCTGATATTTGCCTAGAAGTAATATTTACCACAGTGGGTATTTTACATTTGCGTCATATGTAGGTATGCATTCATTTACCACGCATTATATTAGTATATGATACTAAAGTTAAATCGATCAATAACACTTATAGTGCCATGAAAATTGCACTTCCTTGACTTGTTATTATTATATGTAAGCTAGATAATTTAGATGTTTGTATATATGATGCCCTTATAAAGAAGTTTAATTAACTTTGAAACCTATATGCCTCGTCAGTTAACTTCAATTTGAAAAGACAATATAATATCCTCATTGCATTTTATGTATTAAAACTTAGTCACAAAATTTAGAGGTGCATTATTGAGTTATTTCCTTTATTTTAAAGATTTTTGACAATTCTTACTTGGAAAGAATTTATTGCCTAAATTAAGGTAATTATAATAAACAACTTACCTATCTACTTAAATAACAGAAAAAAAATGAAAAAAATGAGCATTATTAAATGCAAAAACATAAAACTATACATATAGGTATGCATATTATTAAAATTACCTTAGTTTTAGAGTAGATATTTCGCAAAGGTGTAGGTTAAGTCATATCTACAAAGCTTGCTTTTCTTATTATTCAGGGTTTTGTTAAGATATGATTTCGTAGAAAAAGATATGATTATACAGTGTGTGACATCAGGATATCTAAAGATTTTTTATGACTGTGCCTAAGTACGAGATAACTTTGTAGTTAAAGGAAAAGGAGACGCATAGTAGTTATGTGTGTTTTTATTGTGGCGCTCAACTACAACAAGTTTAGTCTGACAGAGCAACTGAAGAATAAAGCGGGGCAGTAACCGCAATATACCTACTCCAGAATTCTAGATTGATATAAGCACGATATTTATTTGAATGCTCCAAACTCAAACGATATCTGTTTGATAAAAAACAAGTTAAAACCTTATTTCATAGTTAACTCTAAAGGTAATTCAACCTTCAACATCATTTAATACTTCCATTTCCAAAAAGCATCAATCGCATGCAATTTTTATTAAACGAGCTTCCTGTATCGACTTCTAATAAGGAATATATAACATTGAGAATTTGAAAACAAATCAAATACATATAAAAACACTTACCTAAGAAGAAGATTAAGCGAGCTGTCATTCCTGGTGGTTGGAACATCCTTGACACTAGAAGGCTCACTCCTCACGCCTCTCAAAGACAACCTCAGCTGACGTGGTATCGAGCTCAAGAGCCCACTGCTGCTGTTTCTTCTCTGATTCAAGCTCTTCGACCGCGTCAGCTTACCAGCCTCTAAATCAGCGCTAGGGTGCGTTGAAACCTCAACAGAAGGACAAATAGATCCACTAGATGCATTCGTAGCTATTATTGTAGGTGACACAGCCGTGCCCTCTTGCAGCAACTTCTCCCAAGGGGCCTCTATTTCCTCCTCCGATATAGTCTCAAAACTCCTCGGCCCTATCGAGGACGTCGTCTTATCTGACATTTTGATAAGCATAGGTACAACTTCACTTTTCTTTTTCAAAAAAAGAACGCAGCACTGAATAAGACACCGGTTAGGCACTTAGTCACTTTGGATTTTTAGTTTCTTGACAACACTTCACTCTTATCATAATATCCATTTGTAAATCATACTGTTTGGGGTAAAAATGTTGACACTGAAACAAAAGAAAGGTTTCGTTATAGATAATGAATTAGACAAAACTAAATGGGAGTTCATAGATTCTATTTTTAAAATTGAAAAGTCAATACTTTTGAATTCGGAACCGGAAATTTACAGCGAAGTTATGTTCGTAGACTCCAAAAGCCGACTAACTATACATATAATTTGCAACATCGCGTTGCGAAATTGTTTACAATGAGCGTATAATTTTAAATTTCGCCGGTGAAACTTTTACAGTTACTTTCTTATATGAAATTACGACGAAATTTGGCAGATACGATCCGTGACCAAATACCAAAGACCGGACAGTACTGCGAATGATTGTTGAGGCTTTGATTCGGGCATTCGAAAAATACAAAGCCTTTCTAGATAATGACATTCATTGTTTAAAGAGAAAGGAATGTGGAATCTAAAGCTAGAAATCGAAATAATATTAGACCCGCTAATTACTAGATACACAAAAGCGTAATTAATACGTGCTGAAAGCGACTTTCAATAATAATTTATATGTTATTTTGCGAGTGATGTTAATGCCGCCATTTTAATGAATGTAATGTAAGGACAAACAAAAACAAACGAATTGGTATATAATTATGTACCTAAATAGCTAAACGATTTATTCATAAAAACCAAATAACCACAATTAGTCTCTTTTATGCGAGGCGCCTAATATTTAATATATATATATGATATATTTCCCGTTCCATGTGTAAGCAAAATTGATACCTGATATAAAAGAAACATAGGCCAATAGAAATCAAAGGCTTTTCCAGGTGAAATCCTATTAATTATTGCTAGTAGTGAATCTATTATCCATTTTCCGGCGGCGGCGTTTACAAAGTAAAAAGAATAACATGTTTTCTTAACGAACGGATACACCGGCAAGAATTATTGATCGATTATTATGATCGCGCTATCTGTGCCGATCCGTTACGTTATTATAATTTTTTGGCGTTTTTTACTAATAAGCAATAATTTGGTGACATAATGTCATTATGGTAGTAATTTACCTTGAACCGGTATTTAGGATACTGAAAATTTACTTCCCAGAATTATGCGCAATGAGCACGGATACCGTTAAAATTGTATAATCTTAACGGTATGCTTGAGCTGTCATTGATTTTGGTGACTCTTTACCATATAGGAAGAAAAAAATAGGACCCAAAAAAATAGGCTCCCAAATGGCAGGAACACCATCTCCGATCGCAGTATTATAACCACCTTTATCATCAACAGACAAAAGACCCTGCTGCCCATTCTTTTGTTTTGTATTACATAGGCGGGCTTTTAATTTTCTGTTATGTCATCAATTGAAAGTAATTGAGTAATGCTTATCGTATTCACTATTTTTTCTAAACTTTAAAGCTAGTAGCAGTTTAGGTAATATGACTTCACCGTAAAAGCCAATACCCCGAGAATGTCTAGATGAAAAGTATTTCTATGACTAAATATAATCCAGTCCATGTCTTACATAAGTGAAAATCAAACATAGTGTTACCTACATCCATCTATTCTTACAAACTCCAACAATTATAACTTTAAATAACACGTGCCACCACGATGAAAATAATCAGTTTATTAAAAATAGCTCATCGATAAGAAATCTCTCCAACTCATATACCTAGTTAATAATAATACGTTTTTAATACATCTCCCAGTAGGTAAGCGGAAGGTAATTTACTATAAATTTAGCACCGGTGATACCTGATACCACATTTTTTGAATCTCACAGTCAGAGTTCAGACCAATCAGAACGCTTCTAAATTACGTGATACAGTTTTTGCCAGCTCCGATTGGCGGGTTATTTGAAAATAATGTAAAGTGTTGTTATATTTTAGTAGCCGGTTTGTGCCAAATGTTGTTCTTTGGAAAACTGGGTCATTGCTCCAGCGAAAATTGGTCCAGTGTGCTGCCCTTTCCGACTACTTTGAAATAAGATATGTTAAGATTAATTTAATTAAGGTTTAAGTGTTCAAATCGGCAATGAAAATAAAATGTCAGTTTATTTATAGCAACTCTACTTTATTGATGTATATGATATTTTAAGATAGTATTTGTTGGAACATAGTTTTATGTAAGACATACTTGTTACTATAATTAAACTACTTGCCTTGTTATGGAATATTCTCACGGGTCCATGGTTTAGGTAACAGCCGGGTCCAAGACAAATTTTAAAACTTCATACAAGTAGTTTCACGGGTCCACGAAAACGTTGAAAAGTACATTCGGCAGTAGAATAAAAAAAAATAAACATTGACCTTTTATATGAACTTTACTTTCGTTCATAAGATCTTATGGGTATTAAATTGGCAAGCGTAATTACGTTTTAGATTTTACTGTACCCACATACTTTTAGGGCTTTAGTCCAATCAAATCATTTTAAACTAAATAAGACAGTATTTTTTTAGTAGGTAATCAGAGAAAATTATTCCATATTTTATTTTTTAGTCCTAAGATTAATAACTTGTGGTAGCGTAAATAAAACTAAAATAAGACTTGACCAGTCGCTCGTGACCACGAGGTCTACAAAGGCTCCGAAACGTCGAGTTAAAATGTAAAATACGCGATTAATCCGGTTAAAAAGTAGTTTTATTTAAATTATGAATCGTGAAAACTTAAGACAATATTATTTTGTGATAGCGTGTTTTAAAAAGTCATAATTTATATATTTTTTGTTATTTTTAGTACATAATAATAATAGATTATAGTTAATTCAAATTATTAATTTTTTTTTGATATCCGAATTTTAGATTTTTTAGTAATTTATTATAATAGGTAATAGTTTTTTTAATACGATTTATTTTTTATCCCAATCTAAGATTAGGTAGTAAGCAATCAGAGAAAAATCATTCCTCTTTTAATATGAAAAATCACTGTAATTATTCATTTAAAAAAGTTATATTAAAGTTATTCCCAACAAAACAATTATAGAAAAAAAATTAAATAAATTTGGACAATTTGAGCGGGGCAAAGTTAAATGTTTATATTATGATTTCATATTTTCTCTATTTCAAAGAATTCCTAACATTGTTATATTTTAGTTACAAGATTGATAACCTGTGATAGTATCTTTAAAATAAACATAATATATACATTTTTGCCTATTTTATTACTTCATAGTTACATTCATTAACTCTCAGATATAAATAATTAAAAACTACTTATGTACTTATTGTATTTTATTTAAATCCTATACAAGTAAAGAATTCTTTTAAATTAATAAAACCTCATACAAATAAGTGTAGCTGATTGTACTTTAAAAGCTAAAAATGATTTTTTATTGCTGTGGACCCGCTTGGGAATACTTGTATGGACGGCATTTTTTGAGATCAAAGGATCGGTGGACCCCTGGGAACTTGCCTTTGTTGGTAATCTGTATGTACGTTCTTAGAATGATGGCGCTATTGTGATCGCAAAATGTTATAAATATCTTCGTAAACTCACTTGCTACGAGGTATCTATAACTTCAAAGTTTAGTGTACCTACAATATGCTGGCATAAGATAAATTATTTAAAAATGGTTTATGTAAGATTAACTGTAAGTAACTTATTTTCAAATGAATTTTAACTTAAACCCTTTGGTAAAAATTAAACTCTATGCGCCATAGAGACAAATTATGACTTCTTTGTAAGTAAATAGCGAAGATTAGCATAAAAAAGCGATATCTTCTAATTAATCTTTAAAGAGCCATTTATACATAATTACTTTTTAATTATCTCAGAATATCCAAGAACGACATCCTCAGATTATACTGCAATTTACAATTTTATGGGATTTGAATCTAAGTTTATGTGAGAAACAGCATTTAGATTGTTCATTGTTGAAACAGATAATCCGTATCTTGTTTCCAGGATATGAGATCATGGATAATCGGCTGGAAATTATAGGCGATAAGAATAATATTGTGTGTAGCGGTGAAACAAGCAAAAGGTCCTGGCTTTGAATACCGGTGGCAGTGGATATTTGTATGAACACAGATAATATTAGCCGCCAGGTCACGAATATTTAGATTGATTTAGATTTATTTCTCATATTTGTATATTACTTAAGTTTATTTCAAATAATGAGAAAACTAGAGTCGTTAATATTTTACAAATTACTTCCTTTAAGTAGATATCTGTACTGTGCTTTAAGTTTCTTTGTAAAGATTTTTTTTCAACTATGTTCTTAGAGTAAAATAAAAATCTTTAGATACAGTTATTAAAATTACAAATCACTTGATTTTAAAAAATAGTCTTCAAAGCTTCAAGTCCCGTAATAAAATATTTTACTTATGCGCTGATCACGACTTAACAATAGATTCGCTCAGTACGTAACGGTCTACCAACATTCAATTCGGTAGAAACGTTAGATGAACGAAAAAAATATCAAAACAATCGTATTTAATCACTGATAGGTATATCAGATATCAATATATAGGGTTTTCGAATGCCACCCAGGGTAGGACTAGCCAATTTAATTGGAATATCAGCAGACCTCATCAGCTAAAGGCATCACTTTGTCAATCCTTCTATTATATCCATGAACTACCCAATTCCCAGTACCCAATTTCCATCAGGTGGCTCCAGTGCTCATTTGCCGAATCTTAAAACATGACAAAGTACCGAAAATCGACAGTCGATGACTTGGTCCATATAACAGTTAATATATCGGTAATTTGATGAGGAGCGGACAATCTTCTAATATATAAAATTCTCGTGTCACAGTTTTCGTTGCCATACTCCTCCGAAACGGCTTGACCGATTTTGATGAAATTTTTTGTGCTTATCCGGTATCTATGAGAATCGGCCAACATCTATTTTTTTTTTATTTTTTTTTTTATTTATATGGCAAAACAACGTTTGCCGGGTCAGCTACTGATATATAAAAAGCAGTTCTAAACAAAGAACTTGATTCATTTGAGGAAAAATATAAAATAACTGTGTGTATAAATACAAACAAATACCAAGCGCGCATAAGCTCAATTATATGTAAATCAATGTTTGTTCAATCAAGTAAATTAGACAGAAGATGTAGGTAATGACGGCTAGTAATTATGATATTAAACTGATATCTGATGCAGATGGAATCGATAGGTCTATTGAATCCGCTCAATTATAAGTCTTATTCCGTTGAATATGTGGAATTGTGGAGGTATTTTGAAGAGTTGCCGTGCGACTGCGCGGCTACTGCGTCGCAACAGAAGTTCAAATTGCGATAGCTGCGCGTGCGTCTATAAAACGTGGACGCAAAATAAACACCAGTCTTTGTTGCGGTCGACAACACACGTGTTTTCTTTACGTATTTATTAATCGATAGGTATAAATACTATCAGGCTGTTCAAACATTTTGTACTTAGTCTCTTTTCGTCATTTCTTGCAGTTATTGGGAACAATGTATACGATGCACGAGACCGTTTGTAGCTAAATAAACTAAAATTAAAAAAATTACAAATGATGGAATAAAACTCCCTGAAAATAAAAAAAAATCTGCAACTACAGTTGAGTTAGAAACCAAAAAAGCATGAGGTAAGTTTTATATTGAGAACTGGCAGTCATTTGTTTGCAAGTTTTTGCGGTGTGTCCGCAAAAATGAAAAAAAAATTACAATGCGAGGTTATTCGAGGTTAAGTCAATGCTTGAGTCGGTAAATAACTTCGGGAGACGTCAAGCCAAGTTTGCAGGGTGCATCAGGTTTTAGGTGGAAAAGTTGTGTTCCATTTTCCCATTATTAGAAACATGTTTATACTTCATACTAAAATATGTTCACTCTTAAGTTTAAGTTTATACAAATTAAGAAATAAATAATAATGTTAAATATATTCTATATTTTATTACAACTAAAGGATTGACAAATAAGTAAATTTTAAGTACCTACGCACAACAAATAATACTTATTAAAATACAACACTTTTATCTTACCTACCTATTATGTATGTTTGGTCAAATTCTAAATATAACCTATTCTTATTAAAGTTTACTTCCTCGTATAGGAACCGGTGACTTAGTTTTAATAAAACGAAAACGGGACATGCCGGCGTTCGTTCACCGGAAATGACACCATTAAAAATATTTAAAAAAAGAAACCAGCAAAGACATCGCGGATTTCGTGGATCGATTCATTATGTTTTTCATGTAAGATTCCAGGTAAAATTATATTAATATGCCAAATATTTGAGACCACTTTCTTAATTTATTGGCACTTGAAGAATTCGTGGTAAAACTGATTTAGTTTAGAAACACCTTTGATGTTTTTTGATGATCATGATGGAGACTCATTCCTGTGCCTCGAAGATAGACTAAATTACCATTTAAAAGTGTATTGATGCAAAAAAATTTGCTTTACATTGATTCACAAGCTACAGCGCCCCTTGACAATATTCGTTGCCAAAGTAGGTAAGCCCTGAAGCCTGTAATCAGACTACTGTTCCTGTATCCTGCCGTTCTATCCGGAATACAGCAAAGCTGTTTGACGTTGCAATGCAACTAAGTGGAATGGTGATACCTTCGCAGACGGGCTCGCTTTGCAAATCTCATATTACCAGTAGAAATTAGTTTCTACAGCAATTAAAACGTAAATCGTTCAATGAAGTTTCTTTCTTACTAAGGCATTTACTCAGACAAACAAGGGGTTAAAAAGATATAAAATATTTTTTTTATGGCATTATTGATGAAGTCGTCGGCGCGTCGCCGTGGTTACTGTGCGTGCATATCAAACGATATCGCAAGTTAAGCGCGCTCGGTGCGGCCGGTACTAGGATGGGTGACCGCCGATCATTCATTTCTCACGACGACTTCCGTGCTTCGGAGGGCACGTTAAGCAGTCGGTCCCAGGTGCTGTATAGTTGTATACAGTAGTCGTTAGGGTTTGTCAGAAGCCATTTCGGCACCCTGAAATATCTGACATCCACCAACCAGCACCGGGCCAGCTTGGTGGATTACGGCCTAAACCTCCTCGTCACCCAGAAGAGAGACTCATAGACCTGCAGGGGGCTCATTACACGGAGTTGTGATGATGATGAAAGCATTATTAAAAGATATTCGTAAGTACAAGCGGAGGTTAATCCCCGCAGCAATGTCAAAGATAATGACTCAACAAACTTTGTAGGTCTGATAGCTTTACAAGAATAGAATAGAATAAAATTTTACAACACTGATTTTAGTCACCACCTCTCTTCGTTCTCACTTCTAACTGTGAGGCACTTTCTACAGTCATTTTTATAAGCAATTGCTTCTGTATTTGGCCTATATCTCACGATAGAATAAGATAACTAACCAAACCAGCGCATCATAGAACATCAAAACAAATATTTCTGGCATAAAAATTTAGATTGGTAAGAGTCTGCCTATCTACTTTATGAATGTTTACATAAAATTGACGTACTTATAGCTGTATGCACGTCATATAACAAATGTGCCATGGAAGCAAATACCCATAAATTGACGTGCGTTGTGGGTACTTTTTGAGATTTTTAATCAACGAAATCAGAAGTTTTCTGCGTATTTATGAATTAGTTTGTTTGTTTGTACCTTTAAATTTTTTAACGATTATATCTGACGATAGAGCTCTGACTCTACCATAATCTGCGTTATTCACACAATCAATTCATTTTAATTTAACTTAATATTCAGTAAAACTTAACTTAGCGTATAATTGCGCAAAGACTATATTTCTAAGCAAAATGTGAATAACATTTCTGTGAAATATTACGTCTGTTGTTTACCGTTTAATATTTTTTGTCGTCAAGTGGCACTTGAACTTTTACACGGATCATATTACTGATGAATTTATCTTTTATGGATTTATTAATTTGATATCGCGTTTGATATAGGATATGCTAGCTTTTCGGTTTTGTTGTTATGCGAAAAACGTCATAACCTAATTACAAGTAGTAATGTGACACAGTAGGCATTTAAATGTATCCTTGGTGACTTTGAAATAGCTCTTTTTATTTTTTAAGATAGATGAAGGCATACGAGGGAAAAAAATATCGTTAATGTCTTTAGTTTTCAATGTACCTTTTTATTGAAAAACCTTTTCAACCGGTTTTCCTCGCGTTTAATTAGTATTAAACATTTAAACTCGAAGTTTCGACGTCTTTCGAAGTAACGGGTGACTAAGCATTAAGTAAATTTTCTGGTATTTGTTTTTATTGATTTTCAAACAATGCACTGGTAGACTGCTCTTTCATAATGTGGCACAGAGTTGAAACAGTTTGCACTAACAACATAAAATCTCAGGGCTTATAAGCGATTTAACAGCCAAATCCTAAGTGCAAATGAAAGGAAAATGTTATTTTCCGTTATACTCAGGACGGTACAGCCTTGCAGATGCATTTTGTCTCTGGCCTTTGTACGAGTGTGTCAGCAAGGCGAGAACTGATCTCGGCAGGTTGTTTGCCAAACTCATTAAGAGACGGTGAGGTCAAACCTCGAAATCAATCTTTGACAGTTAGCGCTAAAAACAATAAAAAGTTTTTTTTTAACAAATGACTAAATACTTTGTGGCTTTGTTAAATTTAAGAAGAAGAATATGTTACTGAGATATCTTTCGTACCAGTGCTATTTTTCTTATTTTTTATTTTGAAAGCTTTTAGCCCAAGTACAGTCAACATAGTTGCGTTATAATGTTCCTACTCACTATTTCTTACATAGTCTATGAATGGATTGATGAACAAATAAGAATGAAATGCATTGAGTGCCTTTACATTTTTTTCATTCATTTTCTGGAAATCGCCTTATTAACTCAAGCCGTTAGTTGTAAATACTTGTAAATAAAATAAACATTTCTTGTAAACCTGCCCACTTCAAATTAATTCTAGAATTCCATTTTAAGGTTTAAATCAACGAGTTCGTGAAGGCATGTCAAATTGTGGTACAAACCAATTAAAACGTTTCATAGGATAGCGAAGGCTACTTCTACTAAATAATTTGTTTACTTTTAATACAAATAAGGCTTGAGTATTGACGCCATTACTACTTTATCAACCGCTGCGATAAGGCATGGCACAAAATGGCGCCTATACGACGAGAAACCTACGCTTATTATAGCTGTACTTATATTTTTATTCATGACAGTACCATCTAAAAACATTTGAAACAATAGTGACACAGTGATAACTGCTCTAACTGTCCTTGGCGTACTTTAAGGTTGATAGCTACAAAGATGCTAAAAATCTGGACGTGACAAATTCGTGATTTAAATAATCAACTGTCATTTTTTATTGTTAATAGTGATACAGATGATAGCATATCTACAGATATACTTACATTAAAATATGTTTGGTAAATAGAAGTCAGGAAAGGTACCGCAAAACATTTTTTTATTTGTTTGTTAGTAGGTATATGAGTAATGTGTTTGCATAGGCCATAAATGCTGCATCGTTTAACTTTGCGTGATAAATATGTATGTCATGTCTAATCCTAAAACTTTGCGTTTGAATGTTGTGGAGACTGTTTTATCTAAACAAGTTTTCTATCAAACAGTTACAAAAAATACACATATAACTTATTTATCATTCCTTTTTTAGATAACATTAAGAAACAAGTGAAAGTCATGCTTGTCTTATATTTATATTACGTTTTTTAAATCACAGTTTAAGTTTGTATCATTAACAAAAAGAATGCAGTAAGACATTCTGCTTTATGTAACCCTAACCAAACCTTTTGTTGATACATTGTATGCCATTTAGTTGAGATATTTGATGGAAGCTTACATAAACATGAAAGTTTTCAACAACATTTAAATAGAGAATCGTTCACTTCTGTGATATTTAGTTCATTGGTTTTGACAAGTACGTTTTTTCCTTGATCTGATTGATTGGACAGAGAAGCTACTCGCGAAACTTAAGACCAGTGTTTTGTTTCGGTTTTTTTGTTTGTTTTTTTCACTAACAATTATATACACAATAGCGTTTTTCAAACTTTCCACTTTTCACCGCATCTTCCTTACCTTCTTACTAATAATATAAATGTGAAAGTTTGGATTGATGGATGTATGTATGTTTGTTCTTTAATCACTGTAGAACGGCTGAACCGATTTGGATGAAATTTGGCATAGTGATAGTGTACAGCCTGGAATAGCACATGCGCTTTTTATCCTGATATTACCGCGGGATTAGAAATTGCTCGGGTAAAACCGAAACAGCTAGTGTACAATAAATCTCCACACATAAAAGTAGAGAATCATCATCATCATCGCAACTCTACTTTAATAACTCCTGTAACAGCATTGGTCTCTCGTCAGATTCCATAAACCACCAATCTTGCCCAGTCTAAGATGGTATGGGTAAGAACAGAAGTTTTAGACAAATGAACTAGTATTACTAATATTTTTCAAGTAGAGAAGGCAACAGATCAAGCGTTACATTACCTGTCCAATTTCCCCAACCAATTTTAACTTAATCAAGGGCATAGAGTTCAGGTTCAAGTAACAAATTTTTACAGATTTGTAACGCTTGATGTGCTGCCTTCTATACATTTCACAAAAAAAAAATGTTATTCAATAATTGATCTTGAAGTTGTTACCTTTGCTCCTACTATTTTTGTGATATGTCTCTCATACAACAAAATATAATTTAATTAGGTGTTTAATAAACTAATACTTGGTACAAAAAAATGTCCCGCTTCTTAAGTGTTAACCTATCAAAACAATATAAATTGCATGATAAAAGTACGCATTACCAATCATAAACAAGCTCAGCCAATATTTTGTTGTGCCCTAGTTATGAATATTTATTAACATGTTTGAAAGACTTGAATGAAACGAACTGAAGCGCGAAGCCCGACAACGAGTGCAAGCCCTCTACCCCATCTAGGGACATAAGTCAAGAGACGTTTTATTGAGTAATTGTCATCATTAAGATTGATACAACCTGCAGCAATCCAGAGTTAGGCGCTTTCAAAATCATTTTTTCTGATGGGGCATTTTATAAACCATTAACTTTCCACATTCTTTTGAAAACAATGTGATTAAACAGAATTTAAAATTACGCTAGCCATATTAATAAGTGCTATAATATTCCGCAGATACTATAAAAAAATATTCAATAAAAAAATGTTCAAATAAAGTTTTTATATATATTTTTGAAGGGTTAAAAAAAGTGGGACGTGTTTCCATGTTTTACCCAATACCGAAAATTAAAATGATAAGGATATTACGGGTCTCCAGGTTTACAAGTCTCACATAAGTTGATAGATACCGTAGTACGTGATTATGCGTTTGTGTATTACTTAGGTACCTATTTTATTAGATATAGTTACTATTTTATTCTTTCCTTGCAATGGGACTTTACTAGTCACAGAAATACCAAAGGTTTACGTGGCTCAAGGATTTCGTAATGAGGTTTTAATTATGTATTTTTTGCAATGAAAATGAAATAATACAATAATTGGTATTATTTGTAAAAAAAAATAATCATTTCGTATTTCGATTGCTTTTTCGCAAAATCGAAACCTTGTTTTCGTGACCTTACAATTTATACAATGCCGTACTAAATTACTAATGATAAGCGTACCTGTTTTTCCAACTTTTTATCCATACATTATTTCATATGAATTCTGAATATAGAAAATTACCTAATATCTACATAAATGTGAGTAATTTATTCAAATAAATGCAAAATTTAGATCTGTCTGACTTGTTTGGCAATTCAAAGTTTACATATAAAATCATACTAAAACGCAGTAGATACGTTCAATGTATATTATAAATATTGCAATTTCGGTACAAACTCTTTGTAAGTTAAAACATAACAAATATAAAACCTTTTATTTTTAACCAGAATAAGAATTTTTGTTTTTAATACATACATAACTTCACGCCTGTATCCCTAGAGGGGTAGGTAGAACACTAGAGGCTATAAAACCATCTGATGTCACGTTTGACAAATTTGGAGGTATTATTATGATGGAGAGAGACTATTGCAGTGACAGGGGGTCAGCCTATTGCCCGCAAAAATGCCAATAAAACCTCCGTGTCAAAACTGACTTTTACAGTTTGCCAGGGAAGAGAAACAGCTGGCACAATCTATGTTTTTCTTTCGCTCCCAGTCCAGCATGGAAGTAGATTAAATTTATTATTAAATTATTTGTAATTAATGTAGGCATTTGTAAAATAATTTGTACAACTTGTAAAGTGAGTTGTTAAATATTTTTGTAATAATAATTATTTAATTTGATGTTGTTTTACTGGTTATCTACCTAGTTTTGTTAAGTAGGCTGTGTGCAGAATTTTGAGAATGCTGTATGTGGCTAGTATTTACATAAAGGTATATTAGAATTAAGACATTATAGACCCATTAATGTTATTTGCTTGTATATATGTATGTTGAGGCATGTCTGTGTTAAGTAAATAAATAAATAAACTCTAAATAAAGACTTATTTGAGTCAAAATATACAAGGTGGTTTGCCCAGTCATTATTCGACACGGAAGCTAAGAATTGAATAGCTACAAAAGTCAAAAAACATTACTCTGTCAGTGATATTTTGTTATAGTTGTAACATACATTCAAAGTTAAGTATCGTCAGAAATTATTTTACAAGTATATAGTAAAAAAAAACTGTTTATTAAGTGCTTAAGGAACTACCTATTATTTTCCCTAACAAAAAAAATTGTGGCAATTTACAAATTATATAGGTAGGTAATTTGAGGGTCTCAGTGGAATCGAGTCCATAGTTCGAGGTTCACCTATGGTATGAGAGGTCCTGGGTTCATATCCCAGCCGAACCATTTTAGGAAACGATCTTTTCTAAACTAGTTCAGGTGTGGATGCATACAAAAATACACCCTAGTTCAATGTAGCTACATTTACTTACTTTGGTGCTACATACGTGGCTTTTTTTTCCTGCTAAAAAATGACACCCTACTGGGGCGCCCCAAAGGGCGATCTCAGATAGGGAGGGGGTGAATACTCATAGTACGACCTGGACCCTGCACGGGAATAAATCCCCGCCGGCATGGCGGCAATGACAACCGCTCGCCGACGGATGCCACCGTCTACCCAGACAGTGTAGGACTCCCCACAGTGAGCGATCCCACTGCGGAGCCTAGCTAACATACGTGGCGTAGCAGTTTAAAATTATATACCCTTCTGTAATTACCACATGTTAACATAACGTTGCTAACATAATGTCGGGGCACATCTGAAAATCAGCGCTGTGGCTTTTGTTGCAGCATTATGCTGAGATGTGTCCTATTTAACACGCTTACTGCAGTACAGGGCAACTTATAAAATTATATAGAGTATTTAAAAAAAATATCATAACTTTATTTTATAATTGGTACCTATTTTTCTGCTTATATATTTTTTTCATATTTTGTTCTGGTGTCAATGTTGACTGTATCTTGCATTTTGTACTTTTGTTTTTTTTTATTTTTATTTTTTTTTCTTTATGTATGTGTTATTTTTATAATGTGTTGTCTTGTTCGTAGTTTTGTGTTAAATAAATTTGTGAATTTGAATTTAGAACGTGCATTATGTTTAAATATGACACTTTATCAGTATTCTATCAATACAATGTCAGTAGGAGAACCAGAGTATAATGTTCCTTGAGGAAAACATATTTGACCAACATGCACGTCGACGTACATGATGTTAAAAGTTACAGAATCGAGCCAAATGTCCGAGTCTATACACATATTTCCTTTTTTTATACATATGTAATTTCTGGAATTCATTTATTTCAGATTTTGTTATTTCATTTCGAACTGGCAGAATATTTTTTTACTAGTGCTGTTCTCAATTAGAATATCGCTCTTGGCGATCTATGACAGCAAATCAACAGTTGTTCGTGACTGGTTTTGTTCTATAGAAAGCTATCAAAATTAACGAAATATTTTGTCAAATTTGAAAAATAAAAAGCATGGCAAAGTTTTGTTGTTAAAAAGGTAAACGCAATTTTACAGTGAAGTTTTACTTTTTAAAGAGTAAATTTCAAACCAACTGTGCCAGCTTTTATAAAGTAAAATTAAGCAAAGTATGGATATTGAAAATTAAGCATTTAATGAAAATAAACGGCCACAGAATAATAAGTATGCAGAGCGTAATATTCGGCGGTACTCACAGAGTAAATAACTAGTTATTATTTTTAAATATAGGCTGCTATTGTGGTCAGCTTAGTCACTGAACCCATATTACAAAAACCAATCGTTATATTTACATCAAAAACGAATAATTTTATGGTCCATTGACGGATGAAATTATATAATAAAGGTTGCCAGTCAACTTTTTTTTTATAGAAGTTTACATATTTTGGGGTTTCAGTTAACTGGAACTGAATTTAGTGGAAAGTATGCCAAATTTGATATTTCAGCGAAGAGATTCAGTAGAGGTCAGAATGTGCTAAAATTATTCGAAAACTAGCTGCTGCCCGCGACGTCGTCTGCGTGAACGCTATGCAGCACCAAACGCACCTACGATTATAACACTGCTAGCGTGATAATATGTAGCCTATATGTTGACCCGACTTCTTAACTATCTTCATGCCAAATTTGAAGTAAATCCATGCAGTACTTTTTGAGTTTATCCCGGAAAGACAAACAGACAAACAGACAAACAGACAAAAATTCTAAAAACTATATTTTTTGTTTCTGTTTCGATTGTAGATCATACCCCAAGTATTCTTTTAAAAAAATATTCAATGTACAGTTTTGACTTTCCTACCATTTTATTATATGTATAGATTAGAAAATATCTTATTCTTCTTATTCTATACCTTTAAATAATCTTACGTCAGAGGTAGAGTGAGTTATTTCAGGAAAAGGTTCAAAATGAAGCACAAGTCTTATATTTGGCGACCGATTCTTTTATAGAACGGTTGTCGCTAACCACGCTGGCCAACTACATCGGATACAATCGGAATATTCGTCCAAGCACATGGTCATAATTAATTATAGATGGTAGCATTTATGATGCCTTTGTCGGCAAAGCTCAAATTTGAAAACCAATTATTATATTAATCCTGAAAAAAATAATTGTTACCTGTTTTTGTTCTTGGAAAATAAATTAATAGTAACTCAATGCTATTTCAGTGTGGAAGTAGGGATGTATTAATAATTATATTGAAACTTGAACGTTACAGTACTTTTTCAGTTTTTCCGCTATTGTCATTAGTAAATAAATAATTAAGTAAACGCGATTATTATTTGTTATTTAATTATTAAACGCCATATAATTTAAAAGACCTAGCTTCTGATACCTACTATAAGAATATCTACATGAAATATTAATTCTATAAAAACTTTAAAATCGACCCGATAGTTCTAAGATTCGAAGAAAATAAAGTCTGCAGGTTCATCATAATATGAACCTGCAGACTTTATTTAAGTTAATATAATATTTTACTTAAACCGCCTGAATATCATGTTTCAGGCGGTTTACACGCGCAATTTCGAACTTTACACGCGAGAATTTCCGGATAAAAAGTAGGTCATTTGCTATTCCAAACAGTACACTATCAGTCTCCTTTTTCATTGAGCCGTTCTGCCGTGATTGTGGAACAAACTTGCATTCATCCATCCACACTTTTGCATTTATAATATTAGTAAGATTATATAATATTGTATCTAAATAATGAATCGTGTAATCTTCAGACAAAACTATATTTTTATCGCAACCACCTTTATTACAGGTCGTTGCTTGCAAATGACCGACAATCGTCTCAACTGGTATGACTATCTGGGTATCGACCCACAACTTTGATACACCTCTACAAAAAAGGAAGAATGCGAATTGATTTATGGGTCCAAATGAAGAAACGGTTACCGATCTTTAGAATACCGATGACTCATAGCGAGAAAAAACCTCTTTTTTACTGTATAATGTAATATAACGCATCAAGTTCTTTAACCAACACCTACCCGAGATTCTACGAAACAACGTTTGAATTTATTTCAGTTGGTGTTGAAATATTAAATGTCATACGGATGGAAAATTTTAATACGGTGAGTTTAGGGAAATTGATAAAATAAAAACGTTTAGTTTTCATCAGAAAAATACTATGACCTACAGATAATATTTATTGCTTTGTTTTTTATTTCAGGAACTCAATAATTAGCGAATAATTATGTTTTTTTATCGGCTAGACATAAAACCGGCTTTTTGAATTACGACTTCTGGAACACATCATCATTGCAGCAACGGTGATGTTTTCTACGTACAAATATATACAAATATTGTTATGAAGGTGGTAGAACTGGTAGAGCGCCACCCAAAACGCGTGAGTAACTCGGATTAGTCGCCTGTTACGAAACGCTTAACCAAGGCGATAAATATTCAAAGTACGATTTCAAATTTATGTGACTATGGTTAATTACAAATTAGGGCGCGGTTATGTAAGATGAATTATTTCGCGCCTAAACGAAGCGAACAAAAACATTTTTCTTTCACTGCAGGCTTAAAGTTCTACAGTTATAATGATAAATAGAGAGGTAAAGAAAGGTAGAGTTGGAAAATCTAGTCAAATGTAAAGTATTTTCTTCAAAACAACATCATTGCATACAAATACAATCGCAAGTGTTGAGGTGAATAAGTTATCAACCGTTTTATAATTATTTACTTAATATTAGTACCTAAGTAGGTACGCAAATAAATCAAATTTAATCAGCCGACGAAAACGTAAACAATACAATGCCCTGAATGTTGAAGGATACGAAATCTAATGATGCTAGAGCTATAAATTTTAATTATTATACTGACCCACAATAATTGTTTCAACGGATTTTGATATAGAACATTAAAATGTGTGTAACCTTTTAATGACTTGTTGATTGAATTTTTTTTTTTTTTTTATAAGTGACTAAACCCGCGTTTGACCTCAATCTCACCTGTTGGTAAGTGACGATGAGGTCGAAGATGAAAGCACACGGGTTTAGGAAGGAACTGGCTCTTTATACAATATTGCCGGAACACATTACCGCCGGAGCGGTAACATTAATTGGCGACAGACTTTATATAAAGGGTGGTCGCTAGCCAGGCGGACCCAGAAGGGATCCTACCACCAAGCAAACCTACTTATCCTACTTAACTTATTCATGTTTAATGAATATCTATTTTTATTTAACTTTTCAGATGTAGAGACAATTTATTAGAAGTTTCGTAAGAATATATTTGTACAAACATTAGGTACCGCAATAAGAATTGTATTTCAAACATAAAGAAATACGTAATATATGAAAATAGCGATATTCGTATAACGTTATAAAAGTTAGTACAATGTGACACTGTTAAAATTTAACTGCGGTTGTGTTATCTGCCTTGTAAAATACAAATACCTAATCTAATGTTAGTATGGTTGCGAACATTTTGAGGTTATAATGATTTTCACGTCTGCATTTAAATGGATCTATCCGCTAAATTACGACAGGCATTACTCATAATATTAAAGGAAACGAATGTCATGCATGTGCATAAATGCGATAACACAGAGTTATAAAATACATTTAAAACTTACCTTCATAAATGGACCAATCATAAAGAAATATTGTTGGGTGCTTCGTGAAATTAAATTTCACGAAACGGTGAAATTTTAACTAAAGTTACAGCACAAAGGTTCACAGCAATTATATCACAGATGTTTTGAGCGGTCTCGATAACCGTTAACCAAATTGTCACATTTATCACCAAAACACGACGAAAATAAATATTCGATACACGCGTTTTATTTAAAACAATTTTATTTCTTCTTTGGCATTCTAGTAAATCGCCTTGAAATTCTAAAAGACTATTCAAAATTCGAATTCGCGATTTAAAAAATGGCGGGAATATTGTTCGGCGTGCGCGCGACGTGGTATGTCGTTGGCGTATTGGCCAGAGAGAGACTGACTGAACGCGGCTAAATCATCAGCTTGTATATTCGCTCACGTTTTAAAAAATAAAACGTGTTGATGTTGAAGACCGAAGGCCCGCAAATTTTGCGCGATCATTTCAAAGGAAACTCGGCTGTGCCAGTTAGGTTTATCCAAAATTGCCGCACGTATTAATGTATAATGAAATATAAATGACGCAAATCGTATTTCGCTTTTATGTCTCATTTCTTACCAGGAAAACTCGTATCGTGGAAAATATATCTTTCTTCCCGTCTTTCGCAATTCGTACCTACCATTTCGGCATTTTCGGCTAAGCAGATAATATTTCTAATTATGTACTAACCTAAGTATAAAATGTATTTTATTACTTTGTTTAGTTATCTACAGCAACTTTGCCCAATGTCGATTCTTACTCGGGCCGGTTTGGTAAAATGGACTTTTCCGAGTCTGGGTGTAAACTAGGACACCTCCTTGTTAGTTGCTTTAAATGCGTGCGTCCGGCTGTCTGGACATTTTCTCGCAGAGCGTTGCTGCTTATCTAGGTGCCTAAGTCATCGTTTGTGACGACGATCTGTAAAGGTTTCATCGTTTGTGACGCTATTGTTTCCTCAAAAAATCGAAAAAACTTTGGCCAGCCAGCCAGAATTTCGCATTTTCCAGCATTCCAGATCTCAGCCCCCGGAGGGTTTTGAGGATCCAGCTGGTATATAAAGGTATGTGACGCGATATGTGACAGCAACTAAAGTGGTTTTATCAAGTAAAACGCCATAATTTTCGAGTTAACACGAAAAACAAGTGTCCAGCCAGCCGGACGCTTCTGGCTGAGCCACTTTGTTTTTTCCTTATATCTCAGTAATTAAAGCAATTAGAACTGAGTTTTAAGTTGAAAAGGAATGTGACGCGATATGTGACAGACCTCATATAGTTTAAAACATACCTGACGCATGTGTTTAAGAGTTATTTCGATAAAGATTTTGATGACAGATGACAAATGTCCGGCTGGCTGAGCCACCCATTCCAGCGCTTGCAGACGGTCTAGAAAGCTAGATTCTTATCAAAAGGAATGTGACGGCGACGAAGACAACAAATCGTCGTATGTGACAGCTCTAAATACTGCCAAACAAAAAATATAAGTGATTGTTTATTCTTCCATACAAAGTCGATTAGGGTGACCATATTTTACCCCTGTACATTGTCATCCTTATAAAATATTTCCGCCAAATTTGTCAAACATGACAAACAACTTGATCCTTACGTTGCTCTAATTAAGTGGGTAAATAAAAATATTATTTCATGATGCATCATGAATTTATTTTTTATTAATTTACTTTTTGTTTGTGTTTTTGTGGCATTTTTTGTTGATTACTTTTCTCTTCTTTGTACTCCTTAAAAGTTTGAGTTTCTGTAGCTCAAAAATCAAAACTGGAACTGTTTGTTACTGAAATTAAATAAAAAATATATTAAAACAACTACGTTTGTTTTTGAATAAGTAAGTATGTACCTACAAGTTTATTGTTTATGTTGTTGGACATGAAATTTGTTTACTAAACCAGTCTGTATTTTTATAATACTTGATATTCTTTTTCTTAATTGACTTTGTGGTTATATTATGTAATTTAAATTATGATAGCTTTGTTAATAAAGTATCAAAAGGAATTAATGAACCGTGATTATAATACTTAGGTACATTTCGCAAAAGGCACAATTTGTTAAGGCTTGACAAAAAATTTCATTCAGAAACAAATACTTACTTAACAAAAATAATATAAGTAATACTTACCAAGTTTTAAGTTTTAAAATATCCTCCAAATGATGACACATACTAATCGGTCCATCGTGCGGGGGGCCTGCCTACGCTGCGTCTCCCAGGCCGCCACTCGAGAACTTTTCTGCCCCACCGGCCATCTGTTCTGCGAGCTATGTGCCCTGCCCATTGCCAATTCAGCTCTGCAATTCTTCTGGCTATGTCCGTGACATTGTTTCGCCTGCGAATCTCCTCATTACTGATTCGATCCCGCAGGGAAACTCCGAGCATGGCCCTTTCCATTGCCCGCTGAGCGACTCTAAGCTTATTTATAAGGCCCATAGTTAGCGACCTCGTCTCAGTCAGGGTATTTCTTAAATCATAACTTACGAAGTGACTTTTGCAGAACGTAAACGTAAAGTGTGATTGAGATAATTTCTTACAAATGTTATGAATTGTTATAATTCCAACGGAATATCATTTTATTGGAATATAGCTACGTAAAATAAATAAATGCCATCTTTATAAGCCTCCAATACGATTCTTATGTAACGGTGACGGCACTACAAGGTTATGTTGTGGAAATTACTGTCAGTGTCATAGGAATCATTTGAAAACAATTCAACTATAGTTAAACAACTTTATTGGAATGATGGTGTTAAAATAGCAATATTAAGTTTTAGTTGAAGAGTTTGTATACGAGAAGGGTATACTTTTTCAACATGTTACATTAATCCCAGACTGATTTTATTAATTGGTAAACACAAACAAAAAGTAAACAAATAAAAAATAAATACATGATGCATTATGAAATAATATTTTTATTTACCCACTTAATTAGAGCAACGTAAGGATCAAGTTGTTTGTCATGTTTGACAAATTTGGCGGAAATATTTTATAAGGATGACAATGTACAGGGGTAAAATATGGTCACCCTAATTGACTTTGTATGAAAGAATAAACAATCGCTTATATTTTTTGTTTGGCAGTATTTAGAGCTGTCACATACGACGATTTGTTGTCTTCGTCGCCGTCACATTCCTTTTGATAAAAATCTAGCTTTCTAGACCGTCTGCAAGCGCTGGAATGGGTGGCTCAGCCAGCCGGACATTTGTCATCTGTCATCAAAATCTTTATCGAAATAACTCTTAAACACATGCGTCAGGTATGTTTTAAACTATATGAGGTCTGTCACATATCGCGTCACATTCCTTTTCAACTTAAAACTCAGTTCTAATTGCTTTAATTACTGAGATATAAGGAAAAAACAAAGTGGCTCAGCCAGAAGCGTCCGGCTGGCTGGACACTTGTTTTTCGTGTTAACTCGAAAATTATGGCGTTTTACTTGATAAAACCACTTTAGTTGCTGTCACATATCGCGTCACATACCTTTATATACCAGCTGGATCCTCAAAACCCTCCGGGGGCTGAGATCTGGAATGCTGGAAAATGCGAAATTCTGGCTGGCTGGCCAAAGTTTTTTCGATTTTTTGAGGAAACAATAGCGTCACAAACGATGAAACCTTTACAGATCGTCGTCACAAACGATGACTTAGGCACCTAGATAAGCAGCAACGCTCTGCGAGAAAATGTCCAGACAGCCGGACGCACGCCTTTAAATAGACTCTATAGCAAAATATTAAATAAGTAGGTAGGTTATACCTAAGCTATTTAGATGATCTATTTTTTTTTTCAAAGACCAAACTATCTAACGCCAACAATTAAGTTTCATTCAGAACTTGTGTTGATATGTTAGAAGTAGAAACGTATAAATGTACTACATCTTATCGTACCTACTAACACAATAGAGCTGAAGGGGTTTGTATGTTTATTATTTTTGAAAGAGCGTATTATCTCATAAACTATCAGTGTATTCTAAACAAATATTTTAGCTATCAAATATAGCTTGCAGCTCTTGAGGACGGAATTTTTTTATCAAAAAAATCTTATGTAATGCTGGTACAACTGCTTGCGTAGCTCATGTCAAGTATTATAATTAATTTAAGTAATTAAAATTCAATAATTAATATAATATTAGTCGAAACTTAATACAAAAATCATGATCAAGGATATACATATACAATAATATATGGAAATAAAAATTTCAATTTGGAAAACCCAACATTACCCTTAAGTACACAGCAGTTTTAAGGATGTGTTTGGTCGTGGGTGTGTTTATGTGTGTGCGTGTATGATTGCTTATCTGCGGACGATAGAATAGGAAATTCGTCTGAATTTAGAAACATCTAACATTTTTTTTGGCTTATACATAAACCCTGTGATTTCTGTATTTTCCAAAAAATCAGAGATTTGATGAGTGGTTTCACTTTAACAACCCCTAAGAGGCAGTGATAGCGTTCATAACTATTTTTTTTTATAGGTAAATATTTAATCATAAATAGATAATCGCATACAGACATTTATAAGCCCCAGTACTTTTACCAGGAGCGTTCCTGTAGAATTCCTATTCATATGTTTATTTTTACTGTAGTTATTTTTTGTAAGCATGTCTTTTGCACAAAACCCAGATGAAACCGCGGTGCAAAGTAACTCTGTCTGCCTGACTATCTCTAACGCTCTCATAGCTCAGCTACTAATTAAAATTAACTTTAGTAACGGAATATTTACCATGTTTATGGTTTATTTTAAGTTCTCGATATTTCGGCACTGTTGCAAGCGCCATTATCACGAATCACGACAGTACTGAAGATGCGGGTATGTTGTTTTTATTCACAGGAAAACGAATCTGTCTAGACGCTTTATTGTGCGTTTCGAATGTAGGTTATCACTACGTTTTACACCTCAAAGTTAATTTAAAAGTTAATGACCATGAAAGTTCAAAAATTTATATTAAACAACTAATGCCGCGTTTTAATATCATAAATTTTTTCATAGAGCCTACCATACATACATGCATACATCACTTTACGACTGTGCATCCCTTATGGAGTAGGCAGAACAGCAGAGGCTATAAAACCATCTAGATGTCACGTTTAAGAAATTTGGAGGTACTATAATAATGGAGGGTGACTACTTCAATGACCGGGACTCATCCTATCGCCCACAAAAACGCCAATAAAACCTCTGTCCTTTAACCGAATTTTACAGTATGCCCGGGAGCGTATTTACAAAGGCTATATCATTAGAGTGAAAGTGCAAACTGAACTGGCTTAGCTTTTGTATGACAAAAACTTGCCGAAACCCTAATCTATTCTAGTACAGAAATTACCCGAAGTCGCGTAGACTTTGTGAGATAACTTCAATGTAACATTGCAGCAACAAAAGCTATCCCATTTGATATCGATATTTACCAATCGTTAGCTTTAATTTGATACTTAAATGGCAATTGTTCTGATTTTCAAAGATAGGAATAAAATGTGCATGCATTATGACCATCGTTATTTTGATGACTTAACGTTTGACTTTTGACCATATCGGGATTGTCCAGGGTGGACTATAATAGCTGACAAGGTTTATGGCGTGAATAACTATATGCAACCTAACATGCTCCTCCTCGCTGCGTTCGTCGTCGCACCTAACCGTACCGACTCCGCCTTCCGGTGCGGGAGCCCTTCTCGTAGCTTATCTCTTTCATCGCAATGTATATCAAACAAAGATATACCTACTTTTCATCTTGACAAAAGCTTATCTATTTGAGTGAATATGTATTATACAGTACTAGGTTTTGTCTTTGCATTTCTATTAAAATTACAAGAGCAAAAGCTAATCCATTTCAGTCAATTTTTTTACTGAGTTAGATTAGGTATTGTTGAGTAATATGCATAAACAAAAGCTCCTCTATTAGAGTCTGACTCGTGACTCAATGACAAACTCGTGACAAACTCGTGACGCCTTTGTATATTCGCTGCCCGGGAAGAGAAGCAGCTGATTCATTCTATGTTTTTCTTTTGCTCCCAGTCCAGCATGAAAGTATACTCATGAAACTCCGTTAAATATTGGAAACCGGCATTTTACCGAAATCAAGTAGGTTTACGAAAGTTTTTAGTCGCGTAGGGTCGGATTAGACTAACCCTACTACGTCTGTATCCCTTTTGGTTAGGCAGAACACCAGACACTGTAAAAAGATCTGATATCACGTTTCACCAATTCGGAGGAAATACAATGGTGCAGAGAGACTATTGCAGTGAAAAGGGGTCCGCCCATCGCCCACAAAATAACCTTTAATAAAACCTCTGTCCCTTAACTTACTCTTAAAGTATGCCCAGGAAGAGAAACATATGTTTTTTTAACTCCCAGGCCAGCATGTATTTCTTTATTTTCAGGAATCACTGTTTAACCAATAGCTGGACTAGTCAAAACCATTGTAACAATCACGTGATTGCGCAGAAATAAACGTGAAGATATTCCGACTCTGAATCTGTTAAACAAATTTGATGGTGCAAATCACTATTATTTTTAAGTAAAATATTATTATAAAGGGAATATGGCCATATTCCACCCATAGTTCGGTAGGTATCTCGGAGAACTAACAGCGCGAGAGGCCAGCCAAGCCAGCGAACCATCCGCTTGCCTGTCCGCGTCACCTCGAACGAAATGTGGTTGCGGAGTTATTTAAAAATTATGATATCTCCTAAGTTGTTGATCGAAGTCAAGTGACGTAGAGACAAATTTGCTCGCAATTAAATACTTACAATTAATAACGTATTCATTTGGATAAGGACTAATATACACTATCACAAATTAATACATGAATTTCGAACGCATTTTGTAACCATAAAAAAGTTTATTGAGACTCACTCATAATAGATGCACATATGCTGTCGCAGAGTTGTTTAGATCTTTTGAAGAGGAACATTTCTGTCATACATAATTTTTACGTAACTTTTCAGCAATAGAAGCTGGAAAAATTGAATAACTTTCACCGTTTTCGCAACATTTTCCTTTATAACTTCGCTCCTATTATTCTCAGCGTAGTGTTATATAGCATATGTTCACCGGAGATAGTGCAGGTTTCCAACAATTAAATATTTTTTTGAAATGGATCAGCAGTATCAGAGCCTATTAAATGCAAAAAAAAAACATACAAAATATCAAATCTTTCCTTTTTTTTAAATTTGTATATGTAGATCCTGGGTTCCTAACCAGCAGGGCTAGCTTGCGACCATCGATAAAGACTCGAATCGACGAGAGAAATGTTATTTTTTTATTTTATCCTATCATGTTGACTAACATGCGCACCATAATAGATATAATTACGTATCTAAATGCCATATTCTTAAAAGAATACATACTTTAAGTGCCATATTCTAAGAAAATATCGATAAAAGGCCCGATTAATCGTTGTCCATGGTCGCATGCTAACCCCGCTGGGGGTAATTACCCCCGCGGGGGTAAATTAACAATTTTACGGGGGTAACGGGGAACCTAGATAATGTTGGAAAAAAACAGAGAAGATCCCGACTTTTTGAATAAAGTGATGGAGTGACATGTTGCAATGCAGAGGGGGTAGGTTTCTGAATTTTTGTAACATTCATAGCTGACAGCTAGAGAAAAGAATCCTCACGAGACGACAGAAGATCGGTCGCAACACGTGTTTGAAATAAACTTATGGTGTAGGTAGAGTCTGTAATAGCACAACAATAACTATAATAAATACCAGTAGAGCTGCTCCCAGTATTAAATGCCGATACAATCTCGATCGACAATGTGATTCCAAAATGATAGCTGTCTGTCCGACTTTTACCAGTAGGTTCCCAGGAAGGTGGATTGGGCGATTGAGGCCGATCTTGTAGTCACCCCGGTCCCCTGACTTAAATCCCTCGGATTTTTATATTGTAGGTGTCTTAAAAACAGAATATATGCCAAACCAACATAGAATGCAAGCGAACTGTGCAGCAGAATTAACAGTGTGGCTCAAGAAATATCGCAGCTGAGTTTAGAAGACTGAAGAATAATTTTATTACCTACACGATGTCGTCGAATTTTAAAATTTGTTGTCAGTTTAAAAAAAATATTTAAATGTAATTTTTTGTATTTACACCTCCCCATAACAACAAAGAATAAAATACACTCGAGAGCAAAGAATTAGGGTCGGAGACAAAAGTCATGATATCTCTCAAACTATAAACGTTAGCTTATTAAAATAAAAAGCAATAGGAAGCCTCTTTAATGCCGAATATAAAAAGTAAATGTAAGTAATATCTTTTTTAAGAAATGACATAGAAAAAAACAAAAAACAAAAATCATGATTTATTTTGAAAATTGAACTAACAATTCAAATCATTTGTATCGATTTTGTTTGTTTTGTGTCACAAAAAAATGTTATAAAAGGGTTTCCTGGTGTACAATATTCATTATGAAAGTACAAATCATGTCGCTCACACCTGAAGAATGTACAAGAATCCTCACTTTGCAGGAAGACGGGCGTAGTCAGCGTGATACAGCCAGGATGGTCGGCCTATCGTTATCTACGGTACAACGTGTTCTCCAACGGTTCCAGGGAACTGGGTCAAACCTTCGCCGGCCAGGAACTGGCAAAAAAGGATGCACAACACCTCGTGAAGATCGATACTTAGTCACAAAAATGCTTAGAAACCGATTTCTCACGGGTGTTGAACTGAGAAATCAATTTGTACGTCTTGGAGGAAGCAGCCCAAGTGCGTGGACAGTAAGGCGACGTCTTGACGAAGGTAATTTGAAGCCATCAAGACCAGCGAAAGGCCCTAAACTTGAACAGGAGCATCGTATTGCAAGACAGAGTTATGCACGTGAGCACTTGAATTTGACTCTAGAGGATTGGTCAAGAGTTTTGTTTACAGACGAGTCCAGATTCATGCTGTATAAGCACGACGGTAGACACAGAGTGTACAGAAGACCAGGAGAACGGCTTCAACAAGCCTGCATTGAAGAAAAAGTTGCATACGGCGGAGGATCCGTGCATGTTTGGGCCGGAATATCTGCAGAGAGCTGCACGGAGCTAGTCTTGATAGAAAATGGAACGTTGACCGCGAGAAGATACGTAGAAGAAATCTTAAATGAGTATGTTGGTCCGTCTATGGCCAATATGGGCGAGAATCAGGTGTTTATGCACGATAACGCCCGTCCCCATACTGCGGCTGTAGTGACTGATTACCTTCAAGAGGTCGGTATCATGCGCATGGAATGGCCTGCACGCAGCTTAGATCTGAACCCCATCGAACATGCCTGGGATGAGCTCGGACGACGTGTAATGCAAAAAATACCTCCTCCAATTACACTTCGTGATTTAAAATTAGCACTGGTGGAAGAATGGGGGAATATACCGCAGAACCGACTTAGAAACCTGGTGTACAGCATGCCAAATCGGATAACATCCATTCTGAGATCACGTGGAGGTAATACACGGTACTGAAATTTGTGGAAAATCATACTCTCGTACCAGAAAAGTCTTAAATGTAATTTGTGATCATCAAGTGTAATTCGTGCATTTTTATTTTATTTGTTTTTATAAATAATAAAATCACTTAAATAACAATCTTACAAATTTTATTTATGTATTAATTAATGGTCTATTTAACAGTTTTTAATTCATCAAGTTAGCATTTATAATTTGCGAGATATCATGGGTTTTGGCTCTGACCCTAATTCTTTGCTCTCGAGTGTAGATTAGCAAATAGTGTTGTGTAAGTGTTGTACCATTTCTGAATCTGCATTGAATGAATCTTGACCGAATGTGTTGCAATGGTGGTTGAAAAACTGATCATAGGTTACTAAAACAAAAACTAAGAATTTCTCGAAAGTAAAACTTTTACTAAGGTCGTGTCCGTATCGACCGCGCGGCCACGGCGTTTTTTCTTACATCTAACCATGCCAAGATTATGTAAAAATTTGTAAAAGTCGATTCCTAAAAACATAAATTTGTAAAAGGTATAGTTAAAAAGTTATGAGGGTTTGAACGTGGCCGCGCCATTGAAACAATGCGAACCGCGCGGCCACGTAGATCTTTAAAACTAAACATTGCAGAGACCTGAAGTTTAGGTAAAACACAGATTGAATATGTTAAAAATTTGTAAAAATATAGAAAAAGATCCTGGATTTACATTTAAGAAGCTGTAAGCTTATAACACCATGGCCGCGCCATTGACCGGTATAAAATTACGTTAGTGTCGATATCTCGCTGGAAAAGCATAGCAGAGGTTGGAAGTTTTTTGTAAAACCTGGATTCGAATTTGTAAAAACTTGTAAAAATATAATAAAAAATCATAGGTATACATAATAGGAGCTGTAAGACCAAAAACCCATGGCCGCGCCATCGAAACGTTAGAAAAGTACTTTACCGTCGATATCTTGCTGAAAAAGCATCGCAGAAGTCTGAAGTATTTTGTAAAACCAAGATTTAAATTTGTAGAAACGATTAAAGATGCACAAAAAACTCCTAGGGTCATATTTAAGGAACTTTAGCACTGAATCATTAGTACGGCTTGAATACGTCGATAGGGTGACCATGGCTTATTGACAATAGAAAACTTTCCACCCATTTAATAGAAATTATATCACAAATCCATATTTATTTCGCATAATAAATTTAATTTAATTTTAGAGCTCATCTGACATGTTACCTGTTACCATGAACAAGAAACAGACATAGTTACATTCGCGCTGAAAACATAACCCTCCTTTGCGTGCAGTAGTCGGGTAAAAATAATTAGGAAACAGTTCATTTTAAAACTTTCCTTAACAATAAGTTTGCTACAGGTTACCACTTTATCTCAGCGACACTTTGATGTAATTTTAAAATAATAATATACTATGATGCGTGTTTTGGTCGATGTCATAAAACTTTTGGAACAAGTAAACAAAAGCAAGACTATATTTCTACGAATAACATTGTTTGATAATTGGCCGGCAAGCCTTTGAGTAAGCGGCATGGACATTCAAACAAAAATCAACAAAGATAAGGGTTGTACACCTGGTTTTTCCTGTTTCTTTTATTCCATTAGCAGAAGGGGGTGTGTTAGAGATGGCATAGCTAATTTCAATCACTCTGCTTTTCGCTTGCGATTAGTACAGTGCTCCCGGTGTGTTATTTAAGTGCGATATTTCGTTTGACCTTAAGCTATCTAATCGGAGGACTGGAAGATGCCGTCATTATCGATGACGATTCAAATTTAAAGAAATTTTTGATTTGTAACAACGAAACCAAGAGGTATATATACGAATTAAATAATATTATTTTATTTGATCTTAATGGCATATATAAAATCAAACTCGACCCCATTTTATCAAATTAAAACAAAAAAAATATAGACTGATAGGTGCTGTAGAATATGTTCCCCCGTTTGTAGGACTCATTGGGCATTACAAGTGTCATTGCTTATTAAATACCTCTGAAATGATTTGTTACGACGATAACAAATTCGGAACACACGCAAGTTCATTACAACCTATGACAATCCATAATTTGACATATGGTCTAATAGACGAAGACTAAGATTATCTGTGTTTTTAAAGAAATCTAATATATAAAATTCTCGTGTCACAGTTTTCGTTGCCATACTCCTCCGAAACGGCTTGACCGATTTTGATGAAATTTTTTGTGCTTATCCGGGATCTATGAGAATCGGCCAACATCTTTTTTTTTATTATTTATATGGCAAAACAACGTTTGCCGGGTCAGCTAGTAAACATATATTTTTTACTTTATCGATTCATTTTATTCAATTTACAATCCTTTAGATATAATTTATAATATTGTATTAAGTTTTCACGATTTACAATTTAAATAAAACTAATTTTTTAACCGGATTAATCGCGTATAATTTATTGGATCTCGTGACCAAGGGGTCTACAAAGACACCGAAACGTCGAGTTAAAATGTAATATATAAATTATACGCGATTAATCCGGTTAAAAAGTAGTTTTATACCATTTATATTATAAAGGACATTTCTGTCATCAACAAACCATGGTCACCCTATCGACGTATTCAAGACGTACTAAAGATTCAGTGCTACAGTACCTTAAATATGACCCTAGGAGTTTTTTGTGCATCTTTAATCGTTTCTACAAATTTAAATCTTGGTTTTACAAAATACTTCAGACTTCTGCGATGCTTTTTCAGCAAGATATCGACGGTAAAGTACTTTTCTAACGTTTCGATGGCGCGGCCATGGGTTTTTGGTCTTACAGCTCCTATTATGTATACCTATGATTTTTTATTATATTTTTACAAGTTTTTACAAATTCGAATCCAGGTTTTACAAAAAACTTCAGACCTCTGCTATGCTTTTCCAGCGAGATATCGACACTAACGTAATTTTATACCGGTCAATGGCGCGGCCATGGTTTTATAAGCTTACAGCTTCTTAAATGTAAATCCAGGATTTTTTTCTATATTTTTACAAATTTTTTACATATTCAATCTGTGTTTTACCTAAACTTCAGGTCTCTGCAATGTTTAGTTTTAAAGATCTACGTGGCCGCGCGGTTCGCATTGTTTCAATGGCGCGGCCACGTTCAAACCCTCATAACTTTTTAACTATACCTTTTACAAATTTATGTTTTTAGGAATCGACTTTTACAAATTTTTACATAATCTTGGCATGGTTAGATGTAAGAAAAAACGCCGTGGCCGGTTACATTTGACGATTGCTTCCATCTTACGCACCTAAGGCGCTTAGCAGACGATAATCTTCATGCGCCTTGTTGCGACAACCGACAACTGACAACTCCCTGTTCATATATTATTCCAATGGAATTGCGTACACAGCAATTCTAGTTAGGAGTTAGTTTCTGATTGCAGCAACTCGCAATTAGCAATTTTGATTAAGTTGCTGGTTTTTGCAACTGACAATCGCAGCTAACAAAAGTTTCTAAAATCAGCAATAGCAAGTCGTTCTTTGGGGTATATACGAGGGTGGATTGAAAAGTTCGCGGCCTAGTCAAGAAAACAGAATAAAGCACATACAAAAATATTTTTATTTTTCGACGTAATCTCCATTTAGCTCTATGCACTTCTTCCATCTGCTTTCCAGAGCTTCCATACCTGTTTTAAAAAAAGATTCCTCAAGGTCTTCAAAATACAGGTTAACAGCGGCTTCGACCTCTTCATTCGTTAAAAATTTCTGCCCACCGAGGTGTTTTTTCAGGTTTGGAAACAGGTGAAAGTCCGAAGGTGCCAAATCAGGAGAATAAGCTGGATGTGGCAACAATTCGAAACCACAATCACGAATTTGAGCCATAGACTCGACAGACGTGTGGACTCGGGCGTTGTCCTGGTGAAACAACACTTTCTTTCTCAGTAATCCTGGGCGTTTCTGTTTAATTTCTTCACGTAAACGGCGCAGAAGGGTGCTATAGTACGCAGAGTTTATTGTTTCGCCTTTTGGAAGGTAGTCCACCATAATGACACCCTTAGCATCCCAAAAAACCGATGCCATCACCTTGCCAACCGACAGAATTGCCTTTGCTTTTTTCGGAGTTGGTTCACCTGATTTTTTCCATTGTTTGGATTGTTGTTTTGATTCTGGGGTGGTGAACCCAGGTTTCATCCATTGTCACAAATCTGTCAAGAAAACCTTGTGGATCAGCCTCGAACATCTTCAAACAGTCGCGAGAAATCGTGAGTCGAATTCGCTTTTGCTCTACTGAAAGCAATCTGGGGACCCACCTAGCCGAAACCTTAGAAAAGCCGAGTTCATGGACAATGATGTTTTGCGTTCGTTCATATGAGATGCCTATAGTGTCTGCAATTTCTCTGATAGTCAATCTACGGTCTTTCAATATGAGATCACACACTTTATTGATGTTTTCTTCGGTCGTAGACGTCATTGGCCTGCCGGAGCGAGGGTCATCTTCGATGTTCTCTCGTCCACGTTTAAATTCTGCAACCCATTTTTTCACAGTGGTATAAGACGGGGCAGATTCCCCTAATGTTGTTTGCATGTCATCATGGATCTCCTTTGGTGTTAATCTTTTTTTAAACAAATATTTAATCACAGCACGTTGTTCAAATTTCTCCATTAGTGAAAATTTGTTCTACACACGTATTTATATTGTTCGTAAAATTTTATTTAAACAAGATATCAAATTGAAAATTCGCGGGCTGACAATTGAATAATGACAGTTCAAAATGATGGCAGAAAAAATAACAAAAGTTTTTTTTTAATGGCCAGGCCGCGAACTTTTTAACCAATGTAGTACTTTCCCTCATCACTGTATTCTGTAGTTTTAAATCACTTTCCAGCAACTTATTAAATATGTAAACAGACATTTTAAAATATTGTTTAAAGTTGTCATTATGTTTCTGAAGTTCATTAATAAGCTTATGTTAATAAATCTAGTCCTATCTTGCAAGAAGGGATGAATCAAAAACCGACGATTGCTGCGAATAATTTGTTGTAGTTGCCAGCGTGTCGGCGACGCCGACGTAATATAATTTAAACGAGTGCTGTCTCTCCGGTGTCCATCGTAATACTGAGTGGACTCACCTAACAAACCAGGTTCACATAAAATTGCGACAACCGTAAACGCCAATTTGTGGTTGCTGCAACTGGAAACCTTTAGAACATTTACAAAAGTTGATAGTTGCTTCAACAAGGTTACCAGTTGCATCAATTGCAGATTCTCTAGTTGCAGCAAGTCGTTGCCTCAGGGCAACACGGTTCTATGTGTCAGAGCCTTTAGTTTTCAGTAGAGCCAATTGAAACTTTAATGTTTCATATTTCATTTATTTATCTTTATTGGTGATAACTATACTTACATTTAATCTCATTTACAGTAGAAATACCTTATTGTAAAGAGCACAATTTTAAATGATGTATATTTTTCATTTTTTTGAAATCATATAGAACTCTGATGCTCCATAAAAGTTTGAAAACAAGAAGCAACAAGGTTCTATCATATCATAGAACTTTGTTGCAGATTTAGAATGTGCAAATGGAACTTTGTAACTCACAAATAGGTTACGAAAATTAAACTATTGTATGGAAAAATGGCTTTATTTTTTTATAAATCTATTACAAAAATAATAAAAACTAATTTATACACCTAGCGTCATTTCTCCCAATTATCTCTGCCAATACTCCTGTTTCTTCGCACAAAATACTTTCAACCAATTTAACAAGATCGACCGCCATTTTTGACAGCTATGACAACAAGGTTCTAACTACCATAGATAAAGCAGATAGAATAGTGTTGCCCGCAAAATTATTTATTTATTTATTTAAAATAGAAACAAACGGTCTTTCACAGTAATTAATATCAAACATTTTCTTAACATAGACCTACAGTTTCCTTAAAAATACAAAGTAATTCTAAACGCTTACTGTCTAACAAACAAGGAAAATTTTAATTTACAGTTCAAATAGTTTACTTACGTTAGTATTCACAGCATAAATGTACTTACAGATTTACACAATATACAATACATAAAACGATACGTTAAAATAAAGTTATAGAACAATTAGAAGATACATATATATATTTTTTTAAATTTACATATATTGTTTAATTCAATCATTTATCCTAAAACATTTTTTTATATTATATAATTTATCGAAAAATATGTCCACATTAGTTAATTTTTTACTTTCATTAAAAATTTTGCACGCACGCTTAACAAAAGAATTAGCTTCATAAAGGGTTTTACTGAGTGGAATAAAAAACAATTTCTTATCACGGCAATGGCGCTCACGTCTACGAGGTACTCTAAACAATATTTTATTGAATAGTGAGGGGGCATCTATATAGTTATTTACTAATTTAAAATTTATACTGAAAATGTAGATGGAACTATGTTTACCTATCGATAAAGGGACTTTTACCCAGTATTTCATTGTGTTTTTAATGCAGATAGAACCGTCATGAAAAAACGTATCAAATGACATTAATAGTTAAAAATTCTTGAAAATGCTAGATAGAACCGTGTTGTCGTGAGGCGACGAAGTGGCAATTTCTAAAAAAGTTGATGGTTGCCTCAACTAAGTTGTCAGTTTTGTAAACTTAAGTTGCTACGTGTGCAAAGCGCCTAAAGGTACTCATTCGATGGGACCACCTCTGAAATATCCCTAGGGCTGCCAACCGTACAGTTTTTAACAGTATTATACTGTTTTTCACTACATTATACTGTTTACTGTTGAACAATAATAAAGTATACAAAATACGGTTTTCAGCATATATGCTAGACTTTAATTAATAATTTTTGCAAGAAGTTCTGAAAATATGTGTTTAAAACATTAAATAAATAAATTGAAAAGAAGTTGGCAACCCTAAGTATCCGTCTATCATAAAAACACTTATCATCAGAATCGATTTATCTAATTTTCGCCTAACAACGATACAAAAAAAACATACACACGAGAACCTTCTCTTTTTGGAAGTCGGTTGAAAACTCATATCAACCATGATAAAACAAAAGATAAAAATTAATTCCCGTACCGGGAATCGAACCCGAGCCTCCTGGGTGAAAGCCAGGTATCCTAGCCACTAGACCATACGGGAGATGCCTGTTAGGTTGAAATTACAGTATAAAAATTTGAGCACGAGTTTATAACACTTTTCCTTACGATTTTATGCATTAATTTCACGAGACCTTTCACATAAAGATTGCTTTCTAATTAAATAAGTTATAATTCATGAATGAATATATTTCATTCATAACAAGTCAAAGTGGTGCCATCTATAAGGTTTACTCAAAACTTTGTTTGTAGTATAGTTGGTTTGTAAGCAAGAGCAGCGTTTAATTTTACAATTTAGTTCGAGTAAAAACTCACAGATGGCAATAATTGTCAAATATGTGTTACATCTAAAGAGCACCCATAAAACTAGAAGAAATATTTTACTAAAAAACTTTATCGTTTATGTATTATATTATATAGCTAAACTAAATATTTTCAACCTATTTTGTTAAATCATCACATTAATTTAAAAAAAAAACATGCATTGATTGTTTTTAATGCACTGCAGTCACAATAACAGTGAAGCATTGATAATTAGTACCTGCATATAATAATTTCTTCACTAGGTACTACGGATGCATACATAAATATGTATGTAATTCTTTAATAAGTATCTAGCTACCCACTATGTATCTATTTTATGCTGTTGATGTAAAATAAAATATACTATTACTATTTTACTTGTTATCGAAATGAACATAATTATCTGAGTTTTTGAATCTACCAAAGAAACTTTTATGTTTCTCAATAGGTACCAGTTTATAATAATTTCAACAAGGTAAAAATACTGAAGCGAGCTACTGCATTTATGTACCTATGCCATGTATTCATTATTTGGCTCTTTTCAATCATGTGAGATGACAGGATTCAAATGACGGTATAAATGATATTCACTGACATATGACTATAGCTTTTAACACTTACTATAAAATAATAACATTTTATTCTTAATTTGTAAGTTTAATCGCTTATTAGTAATAAGACCCCCAATTATGCAATTTTTATTTTTTAAAGTATTATGATATGGTATAAAGTATCAATACCTAAATAAAGTTAACCATGCACAGGCCAAAAATTATATGACCCTCAATATTGTAAAATTCAGTGCTAATTTTAGTCTCATGCAATCTGTAGCAGAGACCTTGTAGACAATAGGAAACCAGCATTTATATGGGCTTACTTGTATTTAATATTCGTAATAATATCATTATTTTAATATTGAGTAAAACAAGGCCATATAGGATGTTAAATAAGAATTCAGTATTTTAACTCTTTCCTAAGGCAAAGTGTCATCTCTACTATTGTACATTATTACTTTAATCAAATTTGCTTTAGCTACTAAGCAGCACACAGAGTGTTGAATATTTATTGGAAGCACCAGTCATGAACATCTTTTTCTAATAAATTTAACTTCACCTGAGCATCTCACATGAGGCTCTTTGAGCATTACTTCTATTGAAGATGATGATGATTTTCTAGTAAGAAAGACTTTTATAGGCTTTGTTAGATAGGTAGAACATGGTAGAACAACTGAAAGAAAAACTAAGTTATCTCTGTAAATGAATCTTTGAGTTTACCAGGAACCAGTAATTATATGTCTCAACTTTAGTACTATAACTAAACAAAAACTTCCTGGACTTCTATGGAGTATGTGGCTACTCACACAAGCCTCTTAGGTATTGCTATTCCAACTTATAATAATTATCAACTTATTAATCTTCTCTTTTACAAAGCAGATATGAATTTTATTAAGTTACTCATAAAGATAAGTAAAAAAAGGAAAAACAGATATCCAAACAATGTTTATTTACAACAATAGATTACCCGCACAGCACAATATAACACTATACTTAATTTTTTTTAAATCAAGTAATGTTATGGTGAAGGAAGTAAGAATTTTTGGTAACTTACTCCTATTAAAGCAGATACCTATATTGTAAATTTTTTAATAGAACAACAAAATGGGCATACCCAACTAGGAAAACAATTAATAAGTATATAAAAAAAGAATATTGAACCGACAGTGCTTAAATTCTTTCACAGCACACATAATTTTGTTCCAGCATGCATAATGGAACAGGGACTTAAATATAAAGAGCAAAAACATCCAAGTTCCCAGAAACTTGGTCAGTTACTTTGAAGCAATAAGTATAGTCATTAAGGATGGATACCAAAGGATGGTCTTTTCTATAAGGCACTGTGGGAAGAATTATTTCATCACGGGTCAATTTGGCTTCTTTTCTTAGGTAATCCTCTTCAATATCTGACACATCCTCATACTCACTGTCATCCTCATAATCACTACCATCTTCACATTCTACTATAGTTGGACTTTTATTCAAAAAATACACATAAGGTTTATTGTAGCCATAAATATATCTTCCATAAATACTAAAAAGTTTTCCTTTATATCTAAATACATCATCTCGTGTTGGACAAATGGTTCCTCCACACATCTGCTCCCGAGCCTTAACGGTTGTATCAACAAATGAGGGTAGATCATCTTCATAAGTTGCCTTGATACCAAGATCAATGTATTTTTCTATGTCTGGTTCGTCGGTTTTATATAAAATATGTCCCAACAGGTATGGACTTTTGGCGTGAAGATGTTTGGGCCCGCCAGTATCGAAGTTATGATCGAATAAAGAAAACAGGTCTGGATGAGGGTTAAGATATTCTTTTATTGAATAAGTTCCATTCAAACTTGCTATTTCTGACCCATTGTTCACATTGTATGTTTCATTGTCAAGTTCTATAGTACCTACTCCATCCATTTTCGAAGTTTATTAATATTTGACGTTACTTTCTACACCAAAAAACAATTTCACTTAACTTAATAAACTTTAATTCAAGTCAAGTATCAAAGTAACGGACTAACGGACGGACGATGAACCAACCAAAAATTTTGCATGCAAGAGGAAGGAAAGTCAACTGTCAAAACTTCATAGTAATATTTTAGTTTTTTAGTACATATAGGGACATGCAAAAAACTACCCATAAAGCCTTGTCTTTAGAAGTGCCAACGCTGCGTTACGCATTTAACGCGCGTACCGTACGTCTGTTTCTTCAAATAGGCACACCTACCCATACATTTATATAACACCTACTAACAGAGATTCAAACATACAAACTTTCATAACATTTTCTATACCGTACGCGCGTATAATACGCGGCGCTTGGCGCATTCCGAACGTCCGTATCGAACGCGCTTATGGGATGGATGTTGCAGTTTTGTATGAAACGCTCGTTCGAACGCGTGACGCAGCGTTGGCACTAATGCAGGGCTTGAAATAATGTTAACCCATGAGAAGGCATGATGAAGGCGCTATGAGTATTTTGCTCACGCAAACTATTTTTGGTGGTTTATTTTGTCGTGATACGCTTGGATTACAAGCTTAACAGTACCTTCCTAACAGTTCACATAGCGAGTTGTTTGCAAAGATGAATATAAGAACTAAACTAAGTAAGTAAGTACTAAAAAACTAGCATGGTTGTTTGTGTGAAGTGTACGGTGTAGCTCGGCATTTTGCTCATTATCCGCCTACTCGCGTAAGTATTTTATTTTTGTAAATACAACGTGTAACAAAATGGAGAGAAAAAACTTAAGGGTTAGCTTCTATACCATACGTAGACTATACAATAAAAGAATTAGCATGATCAGTGCTGGTATAGACTTAATACAAACTTATTTAGGTAATTATTTTACAACAAAATATTTTGACCACCCTAGTCAACCTAATAAGCTAAAACAAGACTTGTGCCGCAATCAGTAACCTTATGACCTTTACCGCACCGGCTGAACTTTGTTGTATTTGTCTTAGTTACCCATTACTTTATTTTTACGCCATATATTATCGAATAGATTTCATCAAAAGCTAACAGCTGCTTTTAGGGTTACCACTTAGATATTTTGATCTAAACTTTGAAGTTGTTTTTCGGCCGAACCGTAAGGATAACAAATTTATATTACTGTTACTTATAAACGACATCACCAAACATATCTACAATACCTTTAAGTATTATCTCTTCATTATGTTACACGTTGTTATTTTATTGATTATTTTCCCTTTACGTATATAAATATTAACTATTTTAGTGGATTTATTGTTTTATTTATTTATCATTCCCACAATCCACAGACCTTAGAACTAACTTAAAAAAAATCATATCTTGTGTAAATTATGTCTAATCACGGATTTACATTTTACAATTTTTACATTAAGAGAGCTGAATTTTAATAGGATTAACTAAGAAATTTTCATAAAACTTGAATAGAAATTATTAATTTCACCTATAAACGAGAACGTTGCAGGTATAGTTACAATAACGTTTAATTTCTATATTAAAATTAATATCCAGTAAATAATATGTAAAGCAAAAAAAAGCATATAGAATTATTAGAATTAAATTGTTATGACTATATTATTCTTCTGATAAAATTGAAGCCATAATTTGCTTTCTAAATTCAGTTTTGCTACGAAAAAAAACATCAATTAAGCCAGAGTATTTATTGTACGTTTTTCGTGTTCTATATAGATGGACTACTGACAAGCTTCTAAAATTTATGCTTGATTAAAAGATCCCGATTCCTAAGAAGGAGAATCTTTTGATCCTAAAGGTTCAGTCTAAAACTGTTCTGTCATTCACAACCCTCTCGAAACCGATGAGCAGTCTTCGGATGATATAGACATAACAGTTTACATGAATTACGAGGTTGGATTCCATTTTATATCGGAAAGGATAGGTATTAACTTGGTCCCAAGAGGAAAAATGGGTGTTCCAAAAAGCATGCACTTTGTGCAAGAAATTACTCTGCACTGAGCATGTGAGGTTCATTCATGTATGTACAGTATTATGGCACCACAGACACATATTCCAAGATTTCATGGACGAATAAAACTTTCGATTTTTGCTATTATTATATTTTTTTCTTTATTACATAACGATTAGCCAAAAGTTAATGCTAAAGTTTAAGTGGTTCTTGGTTAGTTTAGAAGTTTGTATTTTTGTTTTTTAATGTTAATAAAACATTTAATTTCATTAAACGAGACTTTTAATTTATTACAATGGCCAAAAAAAATATGATTCCTTTTGTTTTCATTAAAAGTCACTTAAATGAAAGACGGTGAGCATTTTGCTCACGTGCGCCTTCTCGTGTTACTCTTTAGGGCGCGCCTTCTCACGGGTTAATAATGAAGTAATGTTATTTCCCCAAAAGTAACTTCCTCCTTTCTTGAAGTCGCAACTTCGTTTAGGGCTAGGGTGTTACCAAACTAATCGATCGATCGTGGATCGAGGTCACCGATCGACATCGATCGAAGTCGTGTGACTGGTCTGGTAGTTTTATTGATCGCTTTTAATACATAAACATTTCAGCGGAGACTATTTTCTAGTTTCATACTCTTAAGAGCGTGTTTTTGACGGTCGGTTTTTTAACTTTATTTTTATATCGATAACGCTGCCATATTTTTTGGTTCATGTTGGCCACATTGGTTTGTTGAAGTTTCAGCTAGGTTCGTTAGGTTAGCACTGAACCATTCCATGTGTATCATACAGTCCGACAAGGCTTTTTTGGCGCGCTTGGATGATGACTTCAGAGGGGCGTGAGGGTGTAATAAGGGTTACCGTTACAGTATAATTTCCCTCTTCTCAGGGAAAAATATGAATGCATAAACTTTTACTTTTTCATGTTTTAAAACAGAAATTATTTCACTTTATGTAAGTACTACAAAAAGGCAAGTCGCGTAAACTTTGAGAAAAACGTTAGTGGTACAAAAACACAACGTTGAAGATATAAATAGAAGATTAAGCAAGGAAATATATGCATTAAAAATGGAGTAACATGAAAATAATATCATGTTTTTATAATATTTTTTATATAAATTGTTTTTCTCGTCACCACTACTTTGTATCTAGAAATGTTCGTATTTTGAAAGGTTTGTAAAAAATCTGTTTATCTTTCTTCACTTTTCATACAGTGTTTCTAAAGAGATTATTTTCATGAAATCGTAATTTTTATTGACATTTAAAAAATGACATAAATTATGTTATAGAGTGTATTTTTCAAAGTATGGCAATATGTAAACATTGCACAGGCAACTTGCTTCTTTATTCTTAAAAAGGAATTTATTGAGACGTTAAATTGTTTTTTTTTTTCTGAAAACAACTCCTTCAATTTTATAACTACAATAAGTAAGCCCACATTTTGTAAATTTTGGCGTATTTAATTCTTAATTGAATTTAAAAGTACATTAACAAATATGAGCGGTAAAATTCATGAAGTGAAATTTCCCAAGACGATGTTTAGTTCCAATTTTTGCCACGCGCCAAGATCATTGTCGGACTATAGATTGGTAATTGGTATTGTTTTTTTTTATTTACAAAGAAGTCGAAGAAAAGGAGTTAATTTCTCTAAGTTCGAATAAGATGAGCACCTTGCTCACGCCGCCGTGCCGTCATCAGCGGCGAGCGTTGAGGTAGAGTTACACTTAATGTGTTATGTGAATACCAATTAAGTATGTCACTTGTCGCTGATGTATTAATGAACGCGACGCTGTTGTTTAGGAGTAGGTATTCTCCACCTGCAGATCTTAGTTTGGGATGGCGACCGTTCATGCGATACCATTAAAGAGAGAAAGAGAGGGCCCATCACTCTTATTTTCTCATCTGAGGCTAAGGTCATCGTCACCCAAAGCCTTACCGGGCCAATCAAGCCAAAGACTGTTCAGGTGAGGCAAACAACTAAAGAGGCTGTTGCCAAAGGAAGCGAAGAGTAATAATATTCACCAACCTAAAGTAGGTACCTAAATGAATTAAAGAATGAGCAATTCATTCATGAAAATATCACACATTACCACTCGGACATAATTTGTATGATTGCAGTGTTGCAACAAAGGGCCCAAGGTAGCGAAACCGCGCTCCTGAAGATGAGTCTAAAAGCCGTTGGCAGCGATCCCAACCTGCTACGTTCGACTGTCAGTGGCTTCACGTGACCACTGCGGCGGCGGCGACGAGGTGGTTTGAGGCCGCTTTTACGAAACACTTTAACAACATGTTTCATTTCATCTTCATTGTACTGGGGATCGTAGACTCCATGTGCTCTCTGTAACAAAGAGGAGTCCACGGCACATAATTGGCTCGGGTGGTGGTGGGATTTCCCACTTAAATATCGGTCAGTATAGGTGGATTTCCTATAAGCAGTACGACCCAGATTCTGTGTGATTAAAACATCAAGAAAGACTAACTTATTATCCTGTTCTAATTTCATAATAAATTGTTCGTATAGTATGGAGACGGTTTGTAAGCATTCATTGAAATCCATCCATTGCCGCACAGCCAGCTTAAAGAAATGTGTGTCTTCTTAATTTTGAATGTTTGTAAACCTGTTGTACCTACTGTCTTAAATAACTGTAAAATAAAAATAACAATTTTACTAAAAACTTGCAACGAACATTCGTAAAGATACGAGTCGATAAAGTTCTGTGCTCGCACCGCATACTAGACAATTGCTACAACAATAAACAACACAATCAACTATAGGTAATTGCAGTCTCTTTCCCTTGAAAATCAACTTTAAACTAATTACCTCAACTGTAATAAACGGAAGTTGATATTTGACGGAATAGCAATGCTCATTACGCTCATACAAAATAATGGGTTATCTAATTTGTGACATACAAATTGTCTAATTGTGTAAAAAATAAATTGCCTGTCTATTTATACCAGGGAAAATTATTCAGAGCAATATTTATTTCATGCGTTTTTGCCTTGGTCGTTAGACTTTTAAGCCTGTTTTTAATAGTATATTATGTAACAAGTGAGCGAAGTCTCGGCTCATTATTAAGCCCTCGCCTGCGGCTCGGGCTCAAATCACAGCCTCGACTGTAATTAGCAACGCTCACGAGTTACATACGACGTTTTTCAACACACTTGTGAGTAAAAGACAGACATACGTGGTCATAAAATAACAAACACACTTGATAACAAAGCTGTGAATTGTGATTGAAAAATGGCGCCGAACCTCGCGCATGCGCGTAGGTTGTTTTTTCTGCCAAATGTGTCAATGTCTGTATAGCATATACAGCCTATTTTACGTGAAAATGTTTAATTTGGAGTGGTAAATGCAAATATTTTAATATTTTATAACAAATTATTGTAAATTGTGAACAATTTGTTTGATATACATATTTGTTCTACTAATATAAGGCGGAAACATTTAAAAATGTATATGGATTTGAAGTGGTATAAAACCTCTTTGTTGTTTCTGAAAAAAATTAATGTATAACCCGGATCAATAAAATATGCTCTGTTTACTCGCATGTAATTTGCACAAAGGTACAATTCAACTTTGTAGGATTCATTATATTATGCACTAGGGTATAATATATTATGCACACGTGACTTATAGCCCAGTTTATAGTTCTAAATTCAATAGAATAAGGCTCACTTTACGAGCAAGTGTGTTGAAAAAAATATTAACAAATGAAGAGTAGGACTTCATGAGATCTTATATTTGAGGGCTCTTTAAAGCCATTTCTTCAAGATTATACAGATTATTTTATTTATTTATTTACTCTTTATATATTCATACTCTTTATACATATATTGTATATGAAAAAAATATTTCATTTCGTTCATCACACAAATATCCGCCGCCGCCGGGATTCGAACCCGTCCTGGCTTAGAAGGCAATGTATGTTAATATACCAGCCGATCATCGAAAGAGTCCTTAGAGCTTTTATAAAGTCCTTCAACAGGGTTGAGTGCGGGCTGCCGAAACTAGTCGGACACCTCCGACAATAACGTGTTAGTAAAAGCCGCAAAATATACAAAGTACAGTTATAAAAAGCGGTACTCCTTTGTATTTGTACAATAAACTAAAATGGACCTACTCGTCAGATAATAAATACTGCACTCGATCTAGCGATAATAGACTTAGGACACACACTCACATCCTCTCTTTCAGGGGTAGTTTTAAATATGCTGCCACCAAATGTTGGCACAACATCCCTCCACCACTTAAAAATTTATCAACTATCACCAATTTCAAAAATAAATTGACAGAATACCTCTTCGCACAACAAAAGGCAGCCTCCTGAAATACCTGTAGGTACCATATAACATACCATTTTTATTTGATTAGTTGTATTGTGTTATATTTTTGTATTTGATTCTTTTATTGATATGTATATGTATATATATATTTTGTTATCTATCGCACCCATTTATGTATGTACATAATAATATTAATTAATATATTAATCTCATATCCATGTATAACAATATTATATTTTTTATTTATAACAATAATTATCATTCACTTAACTTAGCGTAAAGCGTCCGTGAAGTCAATAAGGTGAGGCGTGCACTGAAAATCAGCGCTGAAATTTATTAATAAATTTTCAGCATAATGCTGAGTGCAAGCCTTTTCGGCGTAAAAATTAGTATTGTAAATTATTCTTTGTTTTTTTTTTTGTGTAGCCTAGTTTTAGTTTTATGATAGGTAAGTGCTTTTTTCCGTCGAATAAACGATTTTATTATTATTATTTGTGTTTCAGGATTTTAAGCTCGGTATTACTACCGGTTTTAGTAGATTTTAACGGGCCTAGGCCAAGTTAAAATCAATAATGTTTTCAACACACTTGCTCGTAAAGTGAGCCTTATTCTATTGAATTTAGAACTATAAACTGGGCTATAAGTCACGCGTGCATAATATATTATACCCTAGTGCATAATATAATGAATCCTACAAAGTTGAATTGTACCTTTGTGCAAATTACATGCGAGTAAACAGAGCATATTTTATTGATCCGGGTTATACATTAATTTTTTTCAGAAACAACAAAGAGGTTTTATACCACTTCAAATCCATATACATTTTTAAATGTTTCCGCCTTATATTAGTAGAACAAATATGTATATCAAACAAATTGTTCACAATTTACAATAATTTGTTATAAAATATTAAAATATTTGCATTTACCACTCCAAATTAAACATTTTCACGTAAAATAGGCTGTATATGCTATACAGACATTGACACATTTGGCAGAAAAAAACAACCTACGCGCATGCGCGAGGTTCGGCGCCATTTTTCAATCACAATTCACAGCTTTGTTATCAAGTGTGTTTGTTATTTTATGACCACGTATGTCTGTCTTTTACTCACAAGTGTGTTGAAAAACGTCGTATGTAACTCGTGAGCGTTGCTAATTAAAAAACTTCGCTCACTTGTTACATAATATACTATTAATTTACTCGTGTGTTTGTCGGATTTTCAGGACTAGCTTGCAAAAATTTTCTAACAATGCGACAAGTATTTAGGATGACAGATTTTTGCATACTGATGTATATTTGTTTCGGTAATTCTATATTATTATTAGTTATGACTCACAATTTTTTTTTTAATTTAATTGCCTAACCTATCATACCTAACTACACAAAATAAGAGCCATTACGCCACACCATGGCGACTTCGACTGATAAGTAGGTAGCATTCGATAAACGAAAAACATTACGTTCAATGTCTGTCTTTGTGGCGTAGTGCGCTGATACGTCAGAGGATGCGAAAATATGTGGGAAAAAATATTTACTTAGTAAATGAGTATGTAGGTACTAATAAAACATTTCTGAAAATGTGTAGGATCAAGGACACCTTTTTAGGGCTGTAAGTTTGTCATCCAATTTTAATCTAGAAATTTACATTTACATATCTTAGTTGTTGCATTGCATCACACTACAACATATACGAGCGTATTGTGGATAAAAATGAGAAAATGTGCAGCAGTGTTCTTTTGTGTAGATACCAACCTTATTATGTCTCTGGAGCCTAACTATTGGAAGTAGGTAACACCCAGTCATATCGAGCAAGCTTTTATCAAAAAGTGAATGTATTATGGCTAAAGTCATGAAATTCTTTCCCAAGTAAATAATATTGAAATTTCTTAAGAAACTACTTTGAAATACTAACAATAATTATCTCAAATTTTAAAATATTTTTGTATCGTACAAAAACAACATATTATTCAACCAACGTCCTATGTTGGAAATTACATACCGTGAACCTAATAGCTACATAAAAATATTATATACAGAATAATACCTATCCTATCTTAAAAATATACCATGCAATTAAGGTAAATTTTCTTTTTATAATCTAACTTATGTAAATAATTGTGATAAACTATATCATCACGTTGAAGTCATAATTACGGTGTCATTGATGGTTACACTACAAAACTTTTCGCGTTTGATACTCGATAAGCTCTCGTCCAAAGTTAATATACGATGATGTCTTATCTACTTTTATTTATTATTGACTTGTTTTTGACTTATTATTAATGGTTATTATTGCATATGAGCGTTTGCCCGCGACTTTGTACACGCATAAACTCAAAAGTCCTATATTTTCCGTTCCCGTGGGAATTTCGAGAATTCCTTTCATAATACAAACAGAGGCTTATTAAGAAACCTTTATACCAAGTATCACATCCGTACACTCAAGGAATAAGGTTTTTTCATACAAATTAAACATCATATACTTTTCGTTCCCGTGGGAATTTCGGGAATTCCTTTCATAAAACAACCAGTCACTTTTTGAAGAATCTTTATGCCAAGTATCGTATCCGTACACACAAGGAATAAGAATTTTCATACAAATTAAAAAGTCCTATATTTCCCGTTCCCGTGGGAATTTCGGGAATTCCTTCCTTAGTGCACCCCTACATCCCCTAAAAAATGTATGTTCCAAATTTCAGCTCTCTACGCCCAGTAGTTACAGCTGTACGTTGTCTGTCAGTCACTCAGTCAGTAACGGAACAGTTTTATGTATATTGACAAGATCACTACATAAGTTCATTACTGCGATTCAACATCATGTACAAAGTACATAGTAAAAAAAATGTAGTTTACTTTATTTTTAATTGAGTATGAAAAAGGATATTAGTTTACAATGAAAGGAAATAATATGCAGAGTTTCCCCGAAATACTGTCATGTTGAAACACAAAATGTGGAGCTCTAACATGTTCGGAATAAGTAGTTGAGATATATCCATCAGGGTTAATTTTAATTAACGCATCAACTCTTGCGAGCAGCCTCTCCACATCAATCCAAATAACATTTGTTCTACGACTTTTTACAAATCTTGATAAATAACACAACAAAGAAAAACAAAATAAATTGCTTCTTACTCTACATTTTGTAAGAAGTATGTACCTATTATTATTAAGCTACATTTTACTGAGCAAGGTGCGTGGCATACTGTACGCCCAGAGTAAATAGAGTTACGCCTCTAAACAGAGGCTATAAATATATTTTTATGGGAAAACTAAAATTTTTAAAACTATTAATTTTGAAAAGTTGTAGGTAGAACAAATGTTGTTGGGATTGATATGGAGAAGTTGCCTGCAAGAGCTGATGCGCTAATTAAAATTAACCCTGTATAAATATTAAGCTTTTTCAGAAACTTTTCAGAAACTACATAATTACATAGCTCTTACCAAAAAGTTTTACCCGCAGGTTGCATTTTTCAGAAAAGAGTGAATGTAAACTACATATACATAACTACATTTCCTGTTTCATAGACAGTTACTCCATGTTTTTTAACAATTTTTCCATTGAAAACATAACAGAACACAATCAATAAACACCTTAAGTAAGTATAGTACGTTACAAACGATATAGACAAAGTAAACAAAAACCTAATACGTAAAACCAATATCTAATAAATATTTAACTTGTATATGCCATCATTACCTATAAATAAATCTTTTATAACCTGTACGGAAGCAGTTGACCAAGGTTTTTATAACTAACGCGTAGCCTTTAATACAAGCATATAAGGTTCAAAATGGTTAAGTATTGTTATGTGATGTGCATTACTCAACAAAGATGGAAGGTCGCAGAAGACGAATGTCACATAAATTATGGTTGACCGAGGTTTGGATTCCATGTGTGTTTGTCCTGGTTTCGAGACCTTTGCAGATCTTCCGGATTACAATCAAAACTTTTATATAAGATTGGATATAGACAGATAAGTCGAAACTAAATGGAAAGCTATGCCTTCAGTTCTTATGTTCGTCTGCTTGTGCATTACTTCTAAACTCCTAAGCAAAATTCGATAAATGTGTCTTGATAAGGAACAATTAATTCAACATTCGGATTGATGGATGTATGGATGTTTGTTCCTCAATCACGGCTGAACGGCTCAACGGATTTGTATGAAATTTGGCATAGTGAGTGTTCAGTACAGAATAGCACATAGGGGCATAATAGCACTTTTTATTCCGATATTTCAAAGGAATTCGAAATTGCGCGGGTAAAACCGTGCGATACAGTGAGTAATATTCCTCTCCGATTGTACCTATGAAGTCATGATCCTAAGTCCCGAAGACTTAAATTAATTAAAACAAAATACAAACAGTAAGTCATCAAAGTAAACTTGTTTAATGTAAATAAGTAGTATCTGTAATTAAAAGCATTCAAACCTAAACCAGTTCCAAAAAGTTCGTTTTTTGAAATTTTGACAATCAACCAACAAGTCTTTTGTTTTTATAAACACAAAAGAGGTTCTTTGTAGTTTGGTAGGTCTTATTCTATTTTTTGTTTGTTTGTGCGTATGCGTAGGAGGCTATGCGTAACTGCTATGGGTTTCTGAAGTTTTATTGGTCTGAATGTAATGAATGAAACTATGGTTTGTTGTCTGCATAAGTCCGAGAGGGTTCCTGCCGCTTTTTTGATGCGTGTCTTACCGACTTAGCATTTGATGACGATGAAATTATGGAGTTCTGAAGAAATGAAGTGTTAAATTACACTTACAGAATTTTAAAAGAAGACTTTATAAAGGGTAATACGATTGTATTAAGATTGTAGTAGGTACAATTACATTTCAATGAAACACTTTTTAGATCTCGTGGTAAAAAGAGAGATAGAAATGTCGAGTAAAAAATTAAAACGTATTTTTCAACAAATTACACGCGATAAATCTGGTCGAAAAGTGTTCTATTTAATTGTATTAATCGCGAAAACCCGAGACAATATTAATTACCGTTAATTCAAGCAATCCAAGATACGCTCGAATCCGATCGATTGTTCCCGCCCCAGTAAGTAAAGTTTTATGAACAAATGTTAATCGTGGAAAGTTAAGTTTATTAAAGAACAGATTTAATCATACTAAGTACACCATCATGGGCCAGGAGATGCGCACTACTGGCCTTCTCCAAATCCTGTTATAAGCCAGGAGCTTGACCAGCGGGGCTATGCTCCCACCATCGACAACGATAAATCGGGCTTATATCGATATTTTTTTAAGAATATGGCAGCTATGGTTCTGTGGGCTTAATCACAGTATCGAATCAAGTAATTGTATTCAATAAAACACATTTTAACCGGATTTATCGCGTATAATTACATTTTAAATTTTAACTTGACGCTTCGGTGACTTTGCAGTGGTATGAATCAAATTTACCTATATTAATCTCTACGTTATAGAATGTCTTACATACAATTGCCGATATCTATGGCATCTTAGGCAAAGAAAAAGTCTGTTCTTAAAGTGACTTCAAAAAAAAAATGGGTTCTCAATTCGACTGTTTGTTCCTTGCAATATATATATAATGAATCGATTTAAAAAATATTTTAGTTTCGTTTTATAGAGCATACTTCAGAGGTGGTTCCATAAAAATTTCATCCAAATCGATAAAGCGCTTAACAGAAAATCATATAACCAGCCAAAGTGTCGATAAAAGCTTGAAAATTTGGGTCAATTCTGTTTTTAATACTTTGCACTCATTATTTGTTTCATTACGACAGGTAATAGGTATCTACACGAAAGTTTTCCTACCATTGCATTGGATTGATATTGAAATTTACTTTACCAATAGAGCCCGTGTAGAGTCGGCTTAGAATAGCCCTAGCACGCCTGCGGTGCAAGCACAGAACTTTATCGAATCGTATGTTTACGAGTGTTCGTATAGTATGGAGTCGGCTGCAAGTTTTTAGTAACATTGTAATGGTTTATTTAACAGTTATTTAAGAGTACAGAATAGTTACAAACATTGAAAATTAACAAGGCATACATTTATTATAGCTGGCCATGCGGCAATGGATAGATTTCAATTATTGCTAACAAACCGTCTCCATACTCTACGAACATTCGTAAAGATACGAGTCGACAAAGTTCTGTGCTCGCACTGGCTAGTGTGTCGTAAAAGTGAACCCCGCTTGGTGGTGGGATGGGATCCCAAACGCTAGCCAGTCGGAGGCTAGCGACCCCGCTTCATATAAAATCTGCGGCCAAATATTACTGCTCCAGCGGTGATCTGTTGCATGCAGGCAATATTTAATAAAGAGCCAGTTAATTCCTAAGTACTTTCCAGCCAGTAATTTTAAGCCAGTACTTTCATCTTCACCTAACATCAGGTGAGATTGAGGTCAAACGCGGTCTTAGTCTATAAAAAAAAAACCTGTTATCGGCAATTCAGTAGTTGCTATTTGTTTAATCTTTTTAGGTTTTAAGGTCTCGGAATCGTTAATCACGGCGCTGATATAAAATATGATATCATATAGACTATTACCCAGAGATAAGTATCAAAAATAGATTAAATCATGATTTTATTTGCTCACGTGGAACACTTTCATGTAACTGTATCTATAGGTATTTTAATATGTTTTATTTTAACATGTTTTACATTTTTTTTTGTTTCTGTCTATGTCTTAGTATTCGTTACAACCATGTGGTGAAGTCACAAAAAAATATTGGCAGACTTTAAGCGCTTTTAATTTTAAAGGAATTTTAGAACAAAAATATTACAATGGATTTAGAGTGTTAGTATGTAAAGCAAGAATAAGAAAGACAAGTAAACAAAGTTCTGGACGGGCGCGGGTGGACTTAGATAATTGCAATTTGAGATGTATTGGTGTGTCAAAGACTCAAATTATGTACCTACAACAAATTGCAAAGCGAGTGATGAGGAGCGTGGCATGCGCTGGGCGGGCGTGTGGTCTGAACGCGCTCTGCCGGTAGCAGCTCCTCTCCAGTTGCAAACGTGCATTAGCAGTTGTGATTACTTAACATGAGGTGACCCACATGTTCATTTACCCCAAAATATACCTACAACACAAAACACATATTTTTAATCTATCTATAACTTACAGATAGATTAAATTTGAACATTACAACAATCGCATTACACATTACTGATAAGTAATATAAACAAGAAAGTTACATAAACATAATAACTCCAGTCTACAATAAAAAAACTTGTCAAGAAAATCACATGTGTTAATTAAAAGAACAATAGAATTACAACAATTTATTGCAATAGAAAATAAAAATATTACAAACAAATAAATTAATGTTAGTTTTAATGTTAAAATCAATTTCGTTCATTACATATCCATAGTTTATTTAAAAATGTATATATCTATGTCTTTCTTTTAACAGAATTGTTTATTGTAACCATGATACTTAATAAGGTAATTATTCCTGCTTACGGGAGTGTAATAACTGAAATTAAAATCATATCCTTTTATATATTTATACTTTTATGCTGGACTGGGAGAAAAAAACATAGAAGGAAGGAACCGTCTGCTTCTCTTCCCGGGCATACTGTAAGAGTCAGTTATAGGAAAGAGTTGTTTTATTTTTTCACTGCAATAGTCTCTCTCCATCATAATACTTAATCTGGTATTGGTCTGGGTTCTGGTATTCTGCATACGCCATAACGGATAGAGGCATGAAGTTATGTACGTGTGTATATGTATAGATTTATTTCTAACCTAACATAAGCCAGTATAGTATAGGTATAGTCATGCATTACATTATTTTCAACACACATTAAATATATGAGCGTGCGCGTCCAGGCGGCGCGTGGCCACGTGCAGCAGCAGCGGCGCGCGGACAGGCGGCGCGCGTGCAGTAGCAGCGGCTGCACGGCGCCTCCAAGCAACAATAGCGTGTGTACGTGTAATGGGACAGGGTTACTGACGCGCAGCAGCTAACAGCTGCTTCAAATAAATTTTATGACCACGTATGTCTGTCTTTTACTCACAAGTGTGTTGAAAAACGTCGTATGTAACTCGTGAGCGTTGCTAATTACAGTTTCGGCTCATTATTAAGCCCTCGCCTGCGGCTCGGGCTCAAATCACAGCCTCGACTGTAATTAGCAACTTAGCTCACTTGTTACATAATATACTATTATGGTGTAGAGGTCAGTAATGCTGTATGCTATAGTGGGTAATATTGAATACAGATATCGGTCCTCACTTCTCAAAACATGCATATTTATAAGTCTTTTATAGATCCCGTGGAAAAACACGAAACGACAAATTAAAATGTAAAACAAAATTAGGTAGATAGACTTTTTATCTCGATATTCCCGCGGGATTCGAAATTGCGCGGGTAAAACCGCATGTAACAAGCTAGTAAGATATAAATATGCATGGTAAATTTCATTTCATTTCTCATACTCGGAAAGTAGTCTATGATTGATCCAAGTATCGGTCTGAAAATGATTCATCCGAAAGATGAAGTGAAGTTTAGAAGTCAAGTTAAAAGAAGTAATTTAAAAATTATATTTGTCTATATTTTGTCACTATCATTTAAAAAAATATATAATTTTCTTAATTATATATAATTATTTTAATACATAGGGTTGTTTTATGTAAAAAATGATATCTATACCTACATAGAAATATGTCACCGGTTTATATGAATAAAAATGTCACGAATTGTTCGAACTTTTCCATTAATTTTAAATAAATATTTAAGAAAAATGTTTTTTTTTTACTTTCCTTATATTCGAAATGAAAAGTAGTGTTCCCCGCGGGTGGATGGCATCAATTCATACTCGGATTATATCCTCGTATGGGAATTTATGTCATCCGACCCTAGTTTAACAATCTACTATTATCATTCCAAACCCTTTGCTCCATCTTCGAACCCATTAGGTGTGTTTCAACTTTCAAGTTAAACATTTCTATCAATTTCTTTATTAGCTACTGTTAGGTTTATTCTAAAAAAAAAACATGTTGAAAAAACATATGTTCTGGTTGATTCCATATTTCGTAGTTCAAATAATAAACAAAATTTTATCTGTAGACTTAAGCACTGAGTAAAGAATAATTGAAGAAACAGATCACAGATAAGTTACTTATATAGCTATTATAAAGTATTAATTTAGACAGTGAATGATATACAATGCTGATTATGTAAAATATAATTTCAAATAAGATGCATGAGTCTCCTTGATATCGAGTCTTTCTTATTTTAGTCGATAATCTTGTAGATATTAATCATTATCATAATTTATTGCCTATGGATGACTCATTTGAATCATCCCATTACCATTAAGCATAAGTATTATTTTGCGTCACTTAACCAGTATTCTACAAGATGTTTAACACATGTCACGACAAAGTCACATCATATTTTGTACCAGGAATTGTTTCTAAGTTACTGAGTCATAAGGGACCCATTATGATTCACAATTCAAATTTAAATTATACCATGACAATAAGTATAGGTACTTAACAGCGCCTTTAAATTTTATACGTTTCTCGAATAGTAATAATAAAATCAATATACCCGTCTGAGCTAACCCCTTATCTAATGCAAATAGACCTGACGTTAGACCCTTCGTCTGGATTAGGGTGAAACCGCGACCTTGGCTAGCCCTTCAGGCTGCGATATGTCTGCACTGCAACAGAGTCGCGTAAGCAAAAAAGTATTTGCTATTATTTAACATTAAACTATATTGATTGTTTATCAAAGAGAAACAAATAGTTAAAATATTATAAACAAATCAGCGATTGTTGTTGTTCGTACAGATGACGTAGAGCAGGCGGCTGCCGGCGGCGCGGCGATGCTCCGGCGACTGTCAGTTGTTCCGCGAGCACCGACCGCGCCGCACGCAGCATGCCCGCGCTCCCCTCGCTCACCGCCGCGCTCGCCGCCCTCGCCGCCGCCGTCGTCGTCGCCGCGCCGCAAGACGACGCGCAGCGCCCGCCCGCGCCTCGCCGCGAGCAGTTCCGCGTCATATACGAATGGAACACCATCGACTTCCAGTGGGACTCTGCCGAGGACCGCGAACGAGCCCTCAACACCTCGCAGTACATCCCGCAGAATGTACTCATCTCCGGCATCAACCAGTACGGCGACAGCCTCTACCTCACGCTGCCGCGCATGCTGGACGGCGTGCCCGCCACGCTCGCCAGCATCCCGCTGCAGCCCACCGACTCGTCCCCTAAACTCCGCCCTTTCCCGAGCTGGACTGACAATAAACTCGGAGACTGCAATGCTTTACAGTTCGTGCAAAATATTGAAATCGACCGCAATGGAATCATGTGGATTCTTGACAACGGCCGCATCGGCACCCTCACTGAAAATCCTGATACCAAATGTCCACCATCAATTGTTTTAATCGACCTTAAAAGTGGGAAAAACGAAATGCAGCGTTATGTGTTACCTTCCACCGTGGTGGACGGGAATACTACCTACCTCAACGACATCGTGGTTGACAACCGGGATGGCGACTACGCCTACATTACCGACAACAGTGCTGTAGATCCAGGCATCATTGTATTCCGACTAAGCGATAAAAAGACATGGAAGCTTCGCGATGCCAAGTCCATGGTGGGTGTCACTGATGCTTCGTGGTTCCGCATCAATGGAACTTCGATATACCTGCCAGTGAATATTGATGGAATCGCCCTTGGCCCTCAGTTTAAGTCCGATGATGGCAAAGTAGATAGAACCGTTTACTACTGCCCGCTAGCCAGTTACCATTTCTACGCTGTAAACGCTTCAGTTTTGCGGAATGCATCCCTCACAGAAATGGGTCACGGGGCGCTATGGCCGTACGTCGTCGACGTTGGAACTAAACCGTCGCAAACGGAAGGTATGAAAATGGATTCGACCGGCGTGCTCTTCTTCGGTCTACTTGGCAGCTCGACCATCGCGGAATGGAACACGACTCTCGATTTCCACGTCGGCCAGCGCACGATCGCACGCGATCCTACCTACATCCAATGGGCGGATCGTTTCACTTTTGATGATCACGGTAACATTTACGTCGTGGTCAATAGGCTGTTCAACTTTGTTAAAAATCAGGTGTCGGTGAATGAAGTGAACTACAGGATCCTAAAGTCTCACACAGGATCGAAGAGCTACGTGTTCGGTGAGGACGTAGTGCTGAGTCAGGACAGCGGGGCCGCGGAGTTGCATACATTAGGATGTACTGTACTGCTAGTGTTATTTGCGAAGTTACTGGCTTAGTGCCCAGTGACCTGTTTCCCAGTGTGACGTGACGTCAGAACGTAGCTTAACAATACGAAACCAAATATAATTAGGTTACCTAGACCGCGGGGTCTATAATTGTAAGCCGGATGTAGATAAATATAGTTAATTTATGGATTTCTGTTTATAAGTTAGATGTATTATACTACATAGTGTAAGTAGGTGTGTCATGACCTCCGCATTGCGGGTCGCGTCGTGCTGAGGATGAGCGGCTGCAATCGGAAAGGTCGGGGACGACCACAAAGGTTTAGCTATCTAAACAATAAACATTCCAACACATAAGTTTATCTCAGGCGCTGCGTCATTATTTCTATTAAAAAGCAACATTCCCATGGAAAATTAAATTTAGAAGCCGATAGACGTGAGAACACGTCCATATTTATAATAAAAATAATAATTATACCAGTGTCATGTGTAAAATAACATTGTATTTTTACGATTAGGTTAACTATGTAAGTTAAGTGTTTAAAGTGTTGGCTGTTTAGTGTAGACAACTACTATAAGTACGTGACGGTATGTTTGGACAAAATGTTAACATCAAGTTTGTTTGTCAAGTTGTATTTTTTATTCAAATGTTCGCGTGAATCGTGAACTATGAATTTCCAAATGTAGCGTCACCACAATGTCTGCCAAGGACAGCAAATTGCGCTGAAAATAAAGTTTTAACATTATAAATGTTGCATTTTATTTCATTCTATGATTATACAGAAGCGTAATAATAGCAATAATGAATAACTTAGGATTTAAAAAAATCGTGTTTAATGAATCTGAATTTTTGATTACTTCCTAATTTTCTCAGGTAGGTACATCAACATTAACGAATTAATTTCTGTAACTTTACGAAGTACCTATAATTTTTACGTATTATGAAGAGAATATACTGTTTATTGATAAGTAATTTCAAAAATAACCACATATTTACTAAAATTAATATGACTTCCTACCTCTTTTCACATTCTAGCCATCAGACTCAAACTTGGTCTCAAGTATCAAGATATTCGAATGCGTAGAGTATTTAAATAGGTGTCTCATTCTCATTATGACATACAACAAACACAGAAACCAATATATTCATGTTTTTAAGCATTAATTACCAGCACATTCGCACTGCAAACTTATTTAAATACGTTTTGTAACTAGCTCGGACGATGCTTTAGTAAGCGGTAACTTTGGTTTACTTTCCATTTCTTATGCTTGATTGATTTCTTGTTAGTAATGTTATTACTTATTAGTACCTTGTTTATGTGTTATAGCTGTATTGTATAAGTAAAAAACGGACGAAGTTACATCCTGATGTGTTAGCTTCATTTAGATTGATTACGATCTAGAACCTACATTATAAATTATTTGATAAATGGTCTATGGATGGTAGCACAGAAGTAATCTTGACCTTTAGTCCAAGTTTCGAATCCCGGTGTTCTTGTTTAATGCAACACCTTTAGATTTACTGCCCGATTTCTAATAATTAAATTACGAAGTTCTAAAAAACAGTAAACTTAATAACGACTTGTGTGATAAAGCTGAAAAGTTTGTTTTGTTAATATTTTAAAGTTTTTGCATTTAAAACGCTTTAACGCATTTAAAATTACTCTTAAATAACTGAAAAAATGTGTTAAATAAAAATCACCCGACCAGGACCCCGGTAGCTCAGTGGAAGAGCACTAGTCCGGCAAACGAGAGGTCCCAGGTTCGTGTCCTGGTCGGGTGATTTTTATTTTTTTATTTAACACATTTTTCAGTTATTTATGTTTGTTTATTTATTTGAATGCGCCGGAATAAGTACCTTACCGGACTGATTTAAAAAAATCTTCTTTTATTTCTTAGCCCAATTTTTGGGAGAGGTTATAGATAATACTTTTGATATTTCGAGGGTAAAACTGCTTACAACTGCGTATTGGTAAATTTATATTTATTTATATAAAAAAAAGATGAGATAAGAAAAAAGGTCGATTGTTTAATCACTTTTACTGCTGATATATCTTTCCTATGATAACCTTTTTTAGATGAAGACTTTGATTAATATAACATATTCGAAAACGCAAAATTAATTCTCAATCAAAGAAAACAGATAGTAAAAAATTATCAGCTATTAAACTTGACTCTATTTTCATCTAAGTATTACAAGAATCTTTAGCTCAACATGTCAATGTCAAGAAACTGGTTCTACAGATCTTGACATCTGCTAAACCGATTTTGATGTACCGATGAGATGAAAAGGAAACTTTATCGATAGAAAGTTGGTGCATGTCAGTATGTAGATAATGAAAGTAAGTGCTTACGTCATTTATAACTAGTTTTGCTTGCAGACTTGACGCTGGGGTTGTATTGATGATACTGCCCGAGTTTAATTAAAAGACATTTTAAAGCGATTATTTCAATAAAAAATCTTATTTTACTTTTGCTGTTTATCGCAATATATGTAGAGACACCAAAACGTAGATTTTAAATGTACAGGAAAATTCATTATTTTCCTATAGACATACCTATGTAATGCTTTCGCAAGCTACAAAATTCGTGGTTAAGCTCAATCGACATTGGTAAAAAATACGACGATTACACCGAAGACAGAGCATGCGGGTCTTAGAAGGCTTTTCAAATTAATTAGGTACTTTTATGGTGGGTTTCAATATTGTATCTTTATCGAAAATCCTTCTTTGTAAAAACTGATAAGTATGGACGTTGCCATGACAACCAAAATCCAGATTTGATTTGTATGAAAAAAAATTGGATTTAAGATTGAGATTCGATATTGAAATCCACCGTTAGACAAGATAAGATCGATTAGAATAGGTACTCCAGTCTGTCGCAAATCTGTTTTTATGTATTTTTATTATTTAAAAATTACATCTTATATTTTCAATGGTGACTTAATCAAAGTTTGCCCTCCATATCATCTGAATGTTAGTAAAGGTGAGGTTGAAAATACGAGCACACGGGTTCAGGAAGGCAATATTTATATAAAAAGTTTTTGTAACCCAGTTTGAAATATGTAATCATTTTTATCCTTTGGTAGGTACAGAACGGTAAGCAGAGATTTCATTTTCTTAACATTTCAGTTTTAACTTCAAGTAAGAAAAGTTTTGTTTTTTTTTTAATAGTTATGATGACGAGATCGATTAAGTAAGAGAAAACTTATTTAATAAAATTGTATATCCTAAATATAATCGCCGGTATGAAGTTATTTAGCAGCAGAGTTTGCGTGCAGGCAGAGTGGACCTTGCCTTTGATTTATGCTAGTCTATTATCTAAATGTCGGGTATCGTAATTTCACTATTTTCAAAATATTGCTTCAAGAAAACAGAAAGAGAAATTAGTCGATCTAACTGGTATCCCCATTGTGGATCTCAAAATAAAATTATTTCAAATTAGGTACCAATGATCTTTTTTCTTCTCTTTTTTTTCTCTGGCAAGTCAACGGGCTCAAATGAATTTTGTCTCCACGAGAAGGAATTTTTTCAAGAATGCTCTATAAATAATTAAAATTAACGAATTCTAACCTGCATGAGGAAAAATGGGGAAATAATATTTCCTATAGCGCGATATTTTTGTCAATTGTAAGTACATTAATTTTGATCGATTTCGTATCGGAAGATTAGAAGGGAAAATTAATTGCTCAAAAAATAAAAAGTATCAATGAATATTATTGTTTTATATTATGTATTATACATACACATACATATCTTCACGCCTGTATCCCGTATGGGGTAGGCAGAACACCAGAGGCTATAAAACCATCTGATGTCACGTTTGACACGTTTGGAGGAATTATAATGATGGAGAGAGACTATTTCATTGACAGGGGATCAGCCTGTCGCCCACAAAAACGTCAATAAAACCTCCGTCCCTTGACTGACTTTTACAGTATTCCCAGGAAGAGAAGCAGCTGGTACATTCTATGTTTTTCTTCCCAGCATGGAAGCTGGACAGGGAGCAATATATATTGTTTATATATTTTTGATTAATAAAATATAAACAGGTCTTTTCTAGGCCCAGGTGCTACATCTTCGGCCAAAGCTTCACTTATTTGGTCAAACGTGGGCAACAATACCGATAAAACAAAACATTAAAAAACAATAAACTTTATTGTATCATCAATAGTGGTCATAATAACAGGTCAACAAACTCTTGGGCGATGATACGATAGATTCTTGAACAAAAGAACCCGTGCAATACTGGTCGACGCGAATTCCATAATCTACTTTTAAATTCAAATCTATTGTGTAGCTAATTAATCTCAAATTTCATTAAAAATTAAGTACTTTTAGACAAGATAAGATTGATAAGAATACTCCAGTCTGTCGTAAATCTGTGTTTTTGTATTTTATTGTATGTATGTTTACGATTTGACGATAAGAAGAGAGTATCTTGCAGTTTGAACATTTATTTGTGTAGACAGCAAAGAACACCGCATCGCTAAGTTACTATCAAGAACTTAACCGTTTTTGAATTAATAATTTGGTTATATAAAAAAAATATTGAAAGTCAACGCTTAAGTTTTAAAAAGAGTGAGTACTATTATTTATGGTAGTCTATAAAGGTGTCTTTGGTCAGTCAAGGCTCAGCTCTATTAATAAAATTATAAATATGGTTGGAAAGCACCATCGAGCCCTAAAATAAGCACACAGCTTGCGTTATAGGTACAGTCAGCATCAATAGTTGATGACCATATTTAAAATCGCTATTCTATGTAAAGTTGTAATAATAAAACATAGAAGTTAGTCAATATTAGTCGTTATTAAGGCACAATATGGAGAGTAGCGATTTTGAAAATTTCAATGTGATCATCAATTTGATGCTGAGTATACCTACTAGGCAACGGATAAAGATACTTATACTTATATTTTAGATACTTATATTTTTTTTTGTTAAATACGTACATATCGTACATAATAAACCCCGACCAATGCAAACACAGATGTTAAATGCTCACGAATATTTGGATGCGGGAATCGAACCCGCGTCTACTGGCTTCTGCCCCCATCGCCAAAGTGGGCGGCCATTGTATTTTAGATATCACTTTTATCGCAAAATATCATGTTTTACTATAGCAATGTATTACAGTATTAGCTACACGCCTTGCCTTTGCCAATCTTTTTTTATTTTTTAAGCCTGCTTTTCACCTCAATGTCACAGGGGACATGAACCCCTCAAAATCATGAAAAGATTAACTCTTTAAAAGAGCTTCAAGCTTCTAGCTTCAAGAAAAAGATACTTGTGATTAAAAATTTTGTTGTGACCCTCCCAAAATTCACTTGTAACCCCAAATCAGTAGTGTTTTGACCCCCCCCCAAATTCACTTGTGACGCCCCCCCCCCCCCCCCAAATTACGGTCTTCGACTGCGCCTGGCTTAAGTTTTAAGGAAGGAACTGGCTCACTGCCGCTCCGGAACACACCAGGGATGTGGCGATATTTAGAAATACATGTTTAGTGAAGTCACTAGCATTTCATTCAGGGATTCCTTCCACCGAGCACAATGTGAAGTGGACCGTAATTATTAAGCTGTTTAACTTTTATTTTCAGTAAACACTTTTTTTTCCTGGAGAAGGTGATTTTATTATATCCTGTCTTCTAAAATAATTAGAAATGGATAAACATAATTGAAACCGTAACATTCAAGCGTTGAAAAAGTAGCCGAAACATAAAAAAATAAAATAAAAAAAAGTTATGAAATACACGATAACATCCGAGTAGTGTTGTTAAATCAAAGTAATAAATTATGAAAAATAAATAAAGTACCATGCATATTATTGCTTTTTTAGTTGATAAAATCTTGCTTTGTGTATTTTTCCCTAAAGGTACCGATACACGGTGACACCGACACCGACACTAGTGTCGACACAAGTGTCAGACGCGTCCACACGGTGAGCAATTTTTAGTGTCGACACTAGTTCTGAGATCGAGTGTCGCGGTCGAAGTGTATTGGCCGTCTACACGGAGCGATGCGCAATTCAGTGTCAGACATTCCATCGCCATGAATCGATATTTACGGACTTAGTTAAAATTAAGAAATGAATATCTACTATTAATTTTACATAACCGGGAATCGAACCTGGTCAAAATATCGTTTGCATTTATGAAAAGGCACATTTTATTTAAAATATGACATCAGTTGCAAAAAATTTATTCCATTTTCAAATTTCTAATGAAATGGCACGCCCGCTGAATAAATGCGTTCTTATTAACCGACTTTTAAAAAGGAGGTTATCAATTGCACCCGTAGGTATCTGTACCTATGTATGCTTAGATCTTTAAAATTATGCAACGGATTTTGATGTGGTTTTTTTTAATGGATAGACTGATTCTTAAGGAAGGTTATTATGTATAATACATGCATAATATAGTAGAGAAACACTGATATTAGATGTTTCTAATGTGATGTCGTAAATAAGCACGTTCTTTTGCGCTTATATTGCAAACGCTGGCTGAACCCTACGAGATAGACCAAAATGATGTACTACAGTATTGTCCACCTTAAAAATTTCAACCAAAAAGTTCGCGATGGTATATGTCTATCTCTTAGGGATAACCCACCATAACCATTTTTATCCTTTACTAAAAAATGGTTATTTACGAAGTGATTTTAAACAATACAGCATTAATTCTTCCAATTAAGTACCTTTAATAAATTGTGCATTTATTATAGATCAATATGCTTTTTACAGCATGTAATTTAAGTGAATATTTCCGAAGATATTACAAATTTAAAATGCACGCGCGTGCCGCCGTCATGTTGCTCTAGCTAAAAGTTTCGCGCACGACCGAAAACCGCGACACTGGTCTCAGACACTGCGCACGTCGCGTCTACACGGCAGCTAGAGCGACACCAAGCTAGAGCGCCCCTAGAGCTGCAACTGAGTGTCGCGGCACATGACACACACGGACACTCGGTGTATACACTGAGTGTCAAGTGTCAGGTGTCGTCGTGTATCCGTAGCTTAAACCCGCTGTGACCTCCGGTAAAGCCGTGATATTGTGATATAGTCAGCCTATTGCCCAGAAAAACGCCAGTAAAACCTCTGTCCCTTAACTGACTTTTACAGTATGCCCGGGAAGATAAGCAGCTGGCACATTCTGTGTCTTTCCTTCGCTCCCAGTCCAGCATGGAAGTTAGGATAGTTAATTCTGCAAAAAAAGATTATATGCCAAAATTCGTAAGAAAACTTTCAGTTTAGGGATCAAGGCATTCCCGGGAGCTTACCACGCGCTGTCGGTAGTATTAGCTACGATACAGGACACAGCATAGCGTACTGGACGAAATACGCTCTACGCAGAATACTGCTATGTACAGGACAAGTTAAAAAAAAGTATTAAAAAGTTAAATTAAAAAGGGATATTGACTATATTATATCCAATTTTTATTAAAATCTAGAATAAAATATGCTCTTTGTTATTTTATGCACTTTATTTATTTGATTATCTCAGCGTCGCAAAAAGTTAATAAGATGTAACTTACAAACATGTGTACTGACGAAACCTATTTAATATTCATATTTACGATCGTTTTAATATGTTTATTGTTCGCGCGATAACACCGGTTTATTCAGATATTTTATTGCCTTCTTAACTCAGAGGTTTACAATGTGTCTAGTGGTTTTAATTATGGAACTAAAACGCTGTCTCATTGTTGAAAGAATCTTAACTACAACATAGCTGATACACATCCATCGATAGCGAAAATAACCATAAAATATAGAGACTATGCCTGCTTCTTTTTTTCCTGACTGCTGTCTCAATAACTTACCAAAGAGTTAAAGTGACAGTACCTGAAGATATCAATTCCAATCTTGCGTCAAATCTGTCACTTAAGCTTTAATTGTTCAGGATTTTTTATCTTTACTGTTACTTTAACATTTCGTTAAGTGATTCATAATGTATGCATACATAGTTACGGTTTGTACTTAATAAACGACATTATTCCGAAGTGCTACAGGTCATATTTCAGTATGAAATTCTTACGAGGCTAGGATGTTGCATACGGGTAAAACACAATGTAGTCATACAAATTAGACTCAGAAGAAATTGAAAACTAGGCTACCATATCGCTGTAAGCGTATTCTTCCAGGTACCATTGAAACTAAATACCTACATATTTACGGAATGAGCATGCATTGGGAGAGAAAATAAATATATTTTTATCCCGTGGGAATTGCGGGATAAATATAGCCTGTAACCTTCCTCAAGAGTTGGGCTATCAAATGCAAAAAGAATTTTTCAAATCCCACTTGTAGTTTCTGAGATTAGCGCGTTCAAACAAACAAACAAAAAAACAAATTCTTCAGATTTATATGTATATTAGTAATACTAACTTACATAACTAATTAAGTATAGATTATTTTACTACATTACATACATAGCTTATCCCTTATGGGGTACATATTGGTTACACGCCTTTATCCCTTATGGGGTAGGCAGAACAAAAGAGGCTTTAAATTCATCTGATGTCATGTTTGATTAATTTGGAGGTGTTATAATGAAAGACTATTAAAGTGACAGGGGTCAGTCGATCTCAAATTTGGAGGTGTTATAATGACAGACTATTGAAGTGACAGGGGTCAGTCGATCTCCCACAAGAACGCCAAAAAAACTATTTCCCGTAATTGACTTTTATAGTATGCCCGGGAAGAGAAGCAGCTGGTACATACTATGTTTTTCTTTTGCCCCCAGTCCATTATGAAAGCAGCATTACAAGATACATATCTATTCCTAAGATAATAGTTTTCTTTCTTAAAAAAAATTATTAGGAATCGGCTAGAATGCAAGGAAAATATTATGAAGAAAACAAATAAGCGTAGGAACTCACAACGCTACATTCTAAAGTTTTCAAAACAGTTTTCATTGATGTTAGGTCAGTTTTTGTCGTAAAAAGACGTTTTCCTTCCAACCCTTTTACAATTCATTGAAGAACCCCTTAAGGGTCAGTTAAAACGACTACCCTTCTGAGTGCACTCGACTGCAAATTTTCGCTATCTTATGCGATGTAGCGTGCAAATTTAAAAGGAACCGGTTCTTGTTACAATCACTGTTCGGGCAGTGATTGTAACAAGAATATATGTATAATTTATAATAGACAAAATCCCCAGACAACCACACCAACTACATGGCTCCAAACTAAGGATGCTATGTAGCGTCCTAGCGGGGAACCTAGAATATAGATTGAACCCTGACCCGGAATATTTTTATTTTTGTTCCATGCGGGGATTATACCTGCGACCTCACTATTTCCGTAGTACCGTCTTATGGTGCATACAGATTGCTGTAATGGAACTAGTAATGTAACTACACGTCCAAATACGCAACGTGCGCAGAATGTTACATTCCAAGTTCCATTACAGCAATCTAGACTCACCATTAGACCACTGCGCTACGGATTTCGTCAAAGAGAATTGGTAAAAGGACGATGTTTGAAGGCAGACATCACAATGAATTGTTTTTTCTCACCACAACAACTATATTATAGAAAGGGGTTTGAAAATTTTTGGTGCACCTTCTGTCCGCCATTTTGATTTTTTTTCGATTATGCGTCGCACTATAAAACTTGTATATTTCGATTGCTGACATACAGACGAGCAAAAAATGTTAAATAACATATGGGACTAAAACGTCACGTTTTAGAGATAATATGGAAAACAATTTTGCTAAATAATTCCAATTTTTCATATATTTAATCGTTGAAATACCTCTCAGAATGTATCAAATTAGCATGAATGTTTGTAGTATTATCTTGCACATTAGTTAAGAGTAAGAATAACTTGTTTCTACACCTACCTATCTGAAACCTGACAATGCCATATCCACCCGGCAACGCCGCCGCGCCGCACCACGCTCCCAGCCGGCTAGACGCGTTAAAATGGATTGTGCTCATAGAGCGCAACGCCTCTGTGGCAATTCAGATTGTGTAGGTATCTATAACTAATTGTTATTGAATGCAGATATAGCTACTTAAGCAAAAAAATTTAGTACTTACATACTTAATTACCTACTCTTAATGGAGTTCGGGAGTTTTAATTCCCAGTAAGTATTAATTATTGAGGCTATGGCGCGAGGACTAGAATAGACAAGAAAAATAATTTATTTCTTGGGAATATTACAATATTCTCCTGAAACATGTCAGTAAAAATAATACACAACGACTTTTTCTCCAGTTCAGACCTGTGCACTCTTAGGTTGCGTACAAATTGGTAGTAATGCAACTAGTAAGTAATGTAATATCCAGCGTATGATGCCTGCGCTCGCTGTATTTGTACGTGTATTCCGCACGAACTGAGCATTCAATACGGGCATCCTAATGGTGCGCACAGATTGCTAGTAATGCAACTAGTAATGTAACATTCTGCGCACGTTGCGTATTTGGACGTGTAATGCGCAGAATGTTACATTACAAGTTCCATTACAGCAATCTGTACGCACCATAAGTAAGTTTTTTTCCGTATTTCGTCGCGAGCACGGTCCGACGCCGCACACGTTCTTTTCAACCGACTTCCAAAAGGAAGAGGTTATCAAATCATTTGTATGTTTGTTACTTGATTAATTGGTCAATTATGAATCGATTTGTATGATTCTTGTTTCATTTGATAGATCACAATAAGTCAGAGGTGGCCCATTGAAGTTTAATGAAATCGACTCAGTACCTACTTAAAAAAAACATGTACAAAAGCGGAGGATATTTTCCTACGTAGGTGACATTTCACTTCAGCCAAAGTTTTGACAAGGATTTAAAAATGTTAGTGATGTTGGTTTTTTAATGCTCTGCATTTCATAATACCTATCTCCGCGACACTTCACAAAATTAATAGATCACACGGGATATAGAGTCCGAAGACCTCATTCGTGCTCTAATTTTTATCAGAGCTTTATCAGTATCATACATACCTATATTAAAACTCGCCTGAGTGACTGATAGACAAATTACAGCCATAACTACTAGGCGTAGAGAGCTGAAGCTTTACATACATTCCTAGGGAGATGTTGGGGTGCACCAAGGCAAGTAACCCGAAATTCCCACGGGAACGGAAAACATATGACTTTTAATTTGTATGAAAAACTTATTCACTGAGTACACCGATGTGAAACTTTGACGACCGGCTGGTGTAGTGGTAACACACACGATTTGATAACCTCTTCCTTTTGGAAGTCGGTTGAAAATAACGTGTGCGGCGACGGACCGTGCTTGCGACGAAATACGGAAAAAATCTTACTCAGGATGCCCGTATTGAATGCTCAGTTCGGCGCAATACACGTCCAAATACAGCGAGCGCAGGCATCGGACGCTGGATATTACATTACTAGTTGCATTACTAGCAATTTGTACGCACCCTTATACAAATACCTACAAAATATCTTTATTCAAAAACAAAATAATTTTACACAGCCGGGCTGGAGTGAGAGGCTATTAGTTTAACTAGTTAATTTAATTTAATTAGTTTATTATTTAGTTTAGTATGAGGTGTGGGAGTCTACTCTGGAGAAGAATTGGAGATAAAGAAACTCCAGAAACACTTAACAATCTACTTTATAACTTACATTATAATCACTTATATATAAGTCTCACATTTGGCAAAGAGCTGGGCGTTTTTTTCACACCCATGGCTCCTTTTCATTTAAGAAGTCATCCACTTTATAGTTGCCTTTTTTACGTAAGTTCCTGTATGTCATGGGGAACCGTGCTGTAGAAGTGTATACACAAGCCCATTTACTTCTTCTCGTGTGGGCTATAAGTATTTAAAGACAGACTTAAATATTATAGGGCGTTGAAATGACGCGTTTTTATCTATCCCGCATTTCCGAATAGGTACAAGCAAATGTAAAAGAATTCTAAAAAAGAAAACTCTTAATCATATCATTACACGTAGTAACTCTTTAGTAATCTGTGTCATTACTTCTTGTAAGTTACTAGAATAATATAGTTAGGTACGTAGGTACCTACAGCGCCGGCTTTGCCGAGTTAATATGGCATTGTCAAGTTTTAGATAGGTAGGTGTAAAAACCAGTTATTTTTACTCTTAACTAATGTGCAAGATAATACTATAAACATTCATGCTAATTTGATACATTCTGAGAGGTATTTCAACGATTAAATATATGAAAAATTGGAATTATTTAGCAAAATTGTTTTCCATATTATCTCTAAAACGTGACGTTTTAGACCCATATGTTATATAACATTTTTTGCTCATATGTATGTTAGCAATCGAAATATATAAGTTTTGTAGTGCGACGCAAAATCGAAAAAAAATCAAAATGGCGGACAGTAGGTGTGCTAGGCTCCATACAAAAATTTTCAAACCCCTTTCTTGTAAATCTTATTGGATTCTAAGAACTGACAAAACTAAAGGAGAATGGGCATTTTGTCCTATGAGCGGCCAGTAACGAAACCTGTGCCAAATGAAAGTCCAACTACTAATGGATAACTTTTACTATGGAGGTTACGCTGTAGGTCATTTGTAAAAAAAAATATTTCAATGTGAATAATGTATGGATATCCCATTAGGGCTGAAACTACGTTGAGCAGGCCCCGCCGCGGGTTCATACAAAATTGCTCCGTCGTGGGGCCCCGTCGTGGGTTGGCGGAGGAATTTTGTATGAACCCGCAGCGGGACCCGCTCAACGTAATTTTAGCGCTTATAGGAGATTTTTGTTTATTTATTGATGTATGAAATGCATACATACATACATAACGTCACGCCTGTATCCCTTATGGGGTAGGCAGAACACCAGAGGTTACAAGACCATCTGATGTCACGTTTGACGAATTTGGAGGTATTATAAAGATGGAGAGAGACTATTGTAGTGACAGGGGGTTAGCCTATCGCCCACAAAAACGCCTTTAAAACCTCTCCTCGTCACAAGCTTAAGCGAGCACTGCCTACGGCGCAGTCCTTCGCTTAAGTCACAACGTTGGGTACTGTGTGATCGTTTACTGAGCCCTCTGTTTTTTTCTACAAACCTTGACCCCCTGCTTTGACGTTTCTACTACTCGGCTTATATGCCTGCAACTAAAGATCGCCAAGCTGATCAGCTCACAACCGAACAAGCTAATAAGTCACGACTGGTCACCATATGCCGCTGGGTTGTGGAAGTTATAAATGGTAGATTCAAGCGCGATTTCAAATTGTTTCGACAATTTTTTTTGATAGGGCTCTAAATCACATGTTCGAAGATTTTAAAATAGCAGCGTCACTGATTAACGCTTTCCGGGAGCCCATACATGACAATATACATGCAACAACTTTTGTAAATATAATAAATAACCGCTTGAGTCTATCAAACCATCTAGCGGACTACGTTATAATATGAACAGACAAAAAGCAAGATTCAAAGCATAAGTGGTGGTCAAATGTTCAATGATTTCCCAAGTCTATCAGAAGAGGATCTTATTCTGTTTGCACTCGGTACATATCAGCTTAAGTTAGCCCGCAGCTATTATGCTGAGCACTTAACACAAGGCTTGTTTAATATTGAAGTGTACCGAGAGCAACAAATAAGGGGTCTTAGTGAGTATATTGAAGAGCAAGATGTGTGGTTGCGACGTGTTGGAATCCAATCCAAACATGCAAGATCCTGGACTTGTTATTCGTATATTATAATCGACCAACAAAAAAGCGGATGAGATGCTATCGCTCATTATTATTGTACTTGCCTGAGTGGCAGGCGTACAGTTGGATGCTGCGCACATGTTATGTCCGTGGTGTGGTACTAAGGATGGGCAAAAAACCAAACGGAAGATGTTTTGTTACCAGCAGCAGAATTAAGTGTCATAATAGAACATGAGTAGGTACAAAAAAGAGTGAAAACTAAAACTATTTTTATTTATTACTAAGAGTTTTCATAACTGTGCTATCATTTATCTAATGTGTTGCTCACTTACTTGGTTTCTATTAGATATCAGCAGTAAGAGCTGTCATTATTAAGTTGTCATTCATGTAATGTATTGCGTCTTCTTGTGAAGATTCATACAATACTTAGTTTTGTTTTACACTGATTATCTGTTTAAGAATGGATTGTAAGCGGATATGTAAGCATGCTATATTCTCCTGCAATCTGTAAGCATTGAGGCATTTAGCTATAAATATAATAAATTCTTACGTATTGTAACATTTTGCATCATCTACTCATTCTGGGGATCTAAAAAAAGATATAAAAACATTTTTTTTTTGACGAGTGTAGCTTTGTTATTTTTCACTTATGTAATATAAACACAACACTACTCAATAAATATATTTTAAATTCATATACGTTAGTTTTTTTTTTACATTTTCATTGTAGCACTGAAAGAAGTCTGAATACTTAGTAAAACGAAGCAAAATCTTCTCACACAAAAAATCATTTTACTCGCTTCCTATGGGAATCCCAGCAATAAAACTTCTATACAGTGATTGTAGGACTAAACCACATCAGTAAATACCACAATCATTGTTGGCCGCCAATAGGACACGCTCCATACAATTTTGCCCATTCTCCTTTATAGCTGTATTGTTGGTCGGTCATCAGGTGCCAATCTTTTTAAATTATATTATATTATATTATGTGTAATTTCACATAATAGTCTACAACCAAGCAAATAATGTTAACAAAACATAACGAGCAGTTATGTATTAAATAAATAAGATAATTCAATTTAATTTAATTGACAGCTCATCGGCATTTAAATACCGTATAAATAATAAATATCTATTATTAATATTGAAGTTTGATAAAACAAAAATATGATTTTGTTAAGTAAAAATTCATCCCACAGACACGACAGTGATTTAGCCTGAACTCTTCTCATCTGAGTGTAGTGTAGTACAATCAGTAATCCTTAGAAATAATATTTGAAGCATTGTTTTGAGAGCACAAATGAGTTTATAAATACTATTTAAACAAACACTCGCCGATACAAAGTCTGAAATGAAAATATTTTGAATAGTAAGATATAAAATAAACTTACCATCTTATTAATTCTTGTATCTTCTCATGATTATTAATGAAAGTAATTGTTTTAATAATGCTTATATAAATATTGCTTTTACAACCGGCATATTATAATATAGGCACATGAGTAGATAATCTACTCATGTGATATAGGTACCAACGACGGACCTATTCATTAATTTTACTATAATATACAGGGTCAGTGATAATGCCGTATTCCCATTAACTTCTTAAGAATTATTTTTCTATCAGTGAAACTCTTGAAATAGCCTTAATATAATTTAGTACTTAATACTTTCCTAGTGTAAACAGCGGTGATTTTTCTTAAAATTATAAAATAAAAATAATGAAATGTGCATCAGATCAAAAGTAAACGACATCGACATACTTTTTTAATTCAAATCAGATTTCAGAACAAAAATACAGTCGATACAATGCGGGTAATATCTATTACTTATAGGTTAAATTTTTTGTGACTCGACGTTTTAAAGTGAGATAAGATTTTTTTCTTATTTACAAAAATATCGATAAATAAATAACCAATGTTAGGTTATTACCATCAACTCTGTTTGTTTCAGTGGAGAAGTAAGTATACAGTCTTATCATAATAATAAATAAAATCCCCAGACAATAACACCAACTATATGGCCACAAAGTAAGCATAGCTGGTGTTATGGAATACCATATAGCGAACTAGGGGGGAAATAATATAAATAATATTTATATTCCACCTAGAATATAAATACATAAATAGATAAACACCCAGACACGGAAAAATTTTTTTTCTTGTTCCGTGCGGGGATCGAACCCGCAACCACTGGCGTCTGAGGCAGATAGGTTTACCCCATCGCCAAAGTGGTCGTCAAAGTCTTATCTTATCAAAGTCGTATCAGTTATAAACGAGTAAATTATTGGTTATTTCTTAGGACTATTGTAAATTATTGATTACTGTTGCTACATTACTATGAAAATAGTTATAAATCGTCGGCCTCGGTGAATAGGTACTAGAAAAACCCTTAAGTAGGTCTTCATAACACAAGCTTTAAGGGATATACTTAACTTTGGAAATACATACATAGTTTGTGTGTCACTTGCATAATTTATGAAATGACATAATACAAACAATGATCAATATCTCAGTATTTAAGTTAATTTCTAAACTGCAAACGTAAATAACACGTATCTCTAGTTAGGTACACAGTTGTTCATATATGAATAAAGAAAACAATTCTCTGAAGAAGCATCTCATTCATTCCATTGAACTTCAATTATTGAATCTCAACAAAACAGTGTGAACTCAATTGTAGTTTCAATGTCAGACCCATTGTTATATTTAATTTTTTCCACCTGCAAAAACTAATAAGTCTACAAGTTCTTTGATTCCAAGACGGAGTTAATTAGTCGCCGGGAAGCGACGCGACGTCATTATCAAGTAGGATTTATTAGTAACCAAGCGATTGTATTTGCCTATAAACTCGATGCACATAAAAACTGTGTGTACGCATGAAACAATTGTGCATGGTGTGTCTTATGCGCTAAATAACCAACGAATGCCGAGCATTAAAAACAACTTCACCAACATTTTCAAGTCCTTGTCAATACTTTGATCTAGAGAAAGTTCGATAAATATCTATAAGTTCGATAAATAAAATACTTATACAGGGTCTGGTGGGTCACTTTCGAAATTCGAGGACGTGATAGTTTGAAATCACACACGAAGAGAAATAATATAATAACAAATAAATATTAACTATTTTATGAGTAAACTTAACCGAAAGTAAAAGAATTCATTACGCAACGCATGGTTACTCTAGTAACTACTGTTGCTCGAACCTCTGCGCACACCTCAGGCGATAACTGAAAATCAGTGGTTTGTCTCAAAGCAAACGATTCACTGAGATATCGCCATTTTGCATCGGCATACTTAGGTGCTTTGGGTTGCAAACTTGCAAATTTTATTTAACAATTGTGAATTATGTTATTTTCGGTTTTGTTTTGTTTTTTTTTTGTTTTCAATTTTATTTGTTATTTTTTTTCTAATGTGTGTAATTTCCTGTATTTTTTTTTCTCTTTATGTCTCTTTGTTTTCTTTTTGTAACTCTTATTGTACCTATTGTCTGATGCAAATAAATGTTTTATCTATCTATCTATCTATCTACTTACCACGGACGTATGCAGGCCCTATCAAGACAGAATAGGTAGGTAGGCATGACTTCACGAACAGTTGTCGAGCCGTGAAGCATTCCTGAACTCTTTATTTATTTATAGGGAATTCTGGTGAAAAATTAAGTAGGTACCTACTTTTATTACATAATTATAAGCCTTACATTTTTTATTTTTTATTTAATTATAGCTATATGTATTTATATATTAAATGTATGTTTGTATATATGTATGTATGTATATGTACGTGTATGAATGTACTTATATATTTACTTAGTCCCTTAAGAACAAATTTAATTACATAAGTGACAACCGTAAACTTGTAAGTTTTGTAATTTAATTGTGGATCATGTTGTTGGGATGTATAAAAACATATTTAAATTACTATAATTGTATACATCTTAGTACATTACTGTTTGTGATCTCCTGAATTTTAATAAAATAAAAAAAATAAAAAATAAAAATTATGATCAGAAACGAGTACAGAGTGCTCTCCTTCAATAACTAAAATTTGTCACCAGTCACCTTGTATATTTCCATTTCCATTAATTCCAGGACTCAGTCCTCGGGGAGGCCAGCAGTGGACGTGCTGATGATGATGATAATTAAGCTCTTTTACTTTTATATTTATTTTTCAGTAAACACAAACAACTTTTCCTGGGAAAAATGATCGTATTATACACTATCTTCTAGTATACATTATATGTATAGTACAGCTATGGATGATCGTAATAAAAACCTTAAATATTAAAACGTTGAAAACGAAGCAGAAACATAAAACAAAATAATAAACAAAAAATAATTATAAAATACCTACACGATAACATCCGGCTAATGTTAAATTAAAATGATGATTCATAGAATAAAATAAATTAGGTACTATGTATATTATTTCTTAATTTCTCAATAAAATAATTTTTGGTGTGTGTGTTGTTAAGTAACTTAACCCGCGTATGACCTCAGTTTCAAAGTGAAAATGCGGTTGAAGACGCACACGGGTTGAAGAAGAAACTGGTTCTTCACAAAACAGAGCGGTGATATTTGTCGGCAGATTTTATATGAAGGGTGTTCGCTAGCCAGGTGGACCCTGAAGAATGTCAGAGTGAAAGTTTATCCAAGTATATATTTCCGTTTTCGTACATAGTTTTTAAAATACTGCATTTTATTCTAAAAGTTGTTAATCAATTTTGATGAAATATACATGGGACCACCTCGCAATATGCTTATGTTGTAGGGGGTTTTCTAAAATCTTTTTTTCACATGATGGTGAATAGAGATAAGGTCGAAGATGTCAGCAAACGGGCTTGAGACAGAACTGGCTCTTCATAAAATATTGCCGAAAAAAAGCAACGTCAGAGCGGTTAAGGATTTTATATGAAGTGCGGTCACTAGCCGGGCGATTAAGTCTCCTACAACCAAGTAATTAGTTATGTCTTTAGAGAATAACAAAGTTAAACATTATACAGTTATAACTTTATATATAGATTACCCTGACCGTTCCTGGTGTCCTTGCCGTAAGCGGCACGCTCTCAGGATCCGCCTCGCCCCTTTACATAAAGTCTCCTGTAAAGAAAATTTTATTCTAATTCTTCTAAAGTAAGACTTTCGACATATTTCCATAGACCTACCTTCCAACTCAATCAGACGATCGTATTTTGACTATTAGATATTTGAATAAAAGACGAACTCGATCTTTCCGTAGCAACTAATGGGCACCGTGTGTGTAGATGTGTATAATTTCACACGTGTAAAATTTCGGGTAAAACATAACTTAACGCGGTAAGATACGGTTAAAACGCCCTTTATTTAATCTAATGAATCGTGAAAACTCAAGACAATATGACTAGATACTTATCCAATTATACATGACCGTTTCCATTAACATTCCATCGTGGTGTACATACCTACAGGTACTCCTCTTAAACATGCAAATAAGGGCGTCGGTTATTAAATTGTCATATATTTGTATTAAAAGCACAACTATTTGCTCACAAGTCACGAATGTTTGTGTGTTTATTATTCAAGTATATTTTTTATTTTCGATAGCATAAGCATAAGGAAACTAATTTACAACTAACAATGTTTTGTAATCTGGTCAAAAGAGCCTGTAAACGATGTTTGTGCACTCTACCTCAGTGCAAAATTTCCAGTTCAGCGTGAAAAAGTAACAAATTCTATGCAGCCACCTTTTAGACCTTCAAATCTAACTTTACGTTCATAATATTAAGATGAAGACAGAACAAACTCACTCGACCCAAGATGCCAACAAAGTGTTAAACGGTCGTACCACGAAATTGTTCCTCACGCGGAAGGTTGTCACGATGGTAAACATCTAATCTCCAATAACATTTATAATGTCGGCTATTTTATTTGTTTAAAATGTTGGCAGCTAATGGGGAGTGTAAATAGTTTCGTTCATTCCTTTATTGTTTTTGTGACGACTTTTAAAATGTAGCTACCGTTCCCATTTGGTCTTGATATACAATGCCTTTAATCCCCGCATGCCTCTGCGTTTAATCATTGAAAGGGAAAAAAAACTATTTGTCCTAAATTATGCTTGATAGTGTTACTTTCAATGTTAAATCAATGTTAAATTCATATTAAACTGATTCCAATCAAGGTATTTACAGAAATGCATTATTATAATGTACGATAAAATTAATTTTTTAAACCTGGATTTATTTTGTAAGACGAATTTACACAAAATAGTAGCGCTACGTAGTGATTGTATGCTTTTTGGTGGCAACATACACAACACAATGGCAATCAGAGAGAAACACTTTTTTTAAGTAAACACGTCAATTTACCGCATTTAACTTTTATCTCGCTCCATGGGCGATTGCCAAAAAAACAAATTCCCATCTCGAAGCGATTACGTTCTTGTACAGATGTCGCATTAACAACTGCAGGTCATTCGTCTTTAAAGACTCTTCGGCTTCACGCATTCAGAGATTAATTACTTTTCTTAATTAGATGCTAACTTTACATAGCGCTCTCGCTATCTCCTCGCTGTTGAGTTTACGCTACAAAAATCTTTCAATCATCAAGCAGGGTTTTTAAACTCATTACATACTACCATTAGTACTCGACTCCGCTCGTGCAGTTCTTTAAGTTATTGCTGTCTTTGCGTTTGAAGTCTTATCAAATCGATATTTTCACGTACTTTGTTGACAAAAACCGTAATAACTTGATTCCTAGGCTATGTTTAATATCCCATAGTGAGCCCAAGGAACTACGCATACACTGTTGCAATCCAGGGCCCCGATTATGTAATTACCACGTGTTAAAATAATTTGCCTAAAAAGTCATGTGACATTTCGTTAGTATTCTGCCAATACAAGGTCAGTAGGAGAACCATCGGTGAACAACATGAACTTCATCGTACATAATCTTAAAATTTACAGGATTTAGTTTCGTAGCTTACCCCAGAAATACAGACACATGTAGAGACCTAGAGACAATTTATTTTGAAAGTATCTAGGCGTAAAAGTATGCTAATCCGCAGTCAGATAGCGGGGTGGCACATAAATAACTAAAACACCTTTTACAAAAAAATACTTGCATTAAACACTGTTCCAAAAAGTATCGTGACTAAGAACTTTAAATTCATACTATCTAAATGATACTGCATTTTATATTACGTCCGTTTGAAACTTCAAAAATGGAGGTCACATCCGAGCTACTATACGTACTTATAGTGGTAAGGTAAATAACTTAGATATAAATTGCCTTTTTAAAGTGTTCGTTTCTTTTTTCAACGAGGCAAATGAGTTGTTTTTTTGCGTCGTAGCTTTTCCTATGTGTAACTTCAGTGCCGCGGTCACGCAAACATTTTGTTTATGTAATCATTTTAAACTACGTTCTTGTGAGTTACGTTGGCAACGTTATATGGTTGTTAAAAATATAAGGTTAAGGATAAATGAGAGATTTCCGCGAATATGTTAAGAGGTACCGGTTGCCGAATGAGAGAATGCATATGGGCGTCACGTAAGAGTGTACTTATATATCGTAATTTATAAAAACCGAAGGTCTTGTTTATTTAAACTCACCGATCCTTGAAAACAGTACGCTACCCAGCCGTCAAGGCAGGTTACAGGGTATATTTTTATCAACTTCGCTGCTAAAATCGCGCGCTTCATATTGTGGATACGCACAAGCACGTTTCAAATAAAACCAGCTGATCAAAGGAGCTTCTTTTTACAAAAAAATCTGTTCCTCTGCCTGTCGCCTAATACCCATATAACCACGGCATATTAAATTAAAAATTCCCAGACAATCACACCAACTACATGGCCCCAAACTAAGAGAGGTTGTGATATGGGATACCTAGAATATAAATGCATAATATGTAGATAAACGCCCAGACCCGGAACATTTTTTTTTTCTAGTTACGTGCGGAAATCGAACCCGCCACCATTGGCGTCTGAGCAGACAGTGTTAACCCATCGCCAAGGTGGTCGTCAAAATTCAAAATTCAAATTTCTATATGACAAAACTTTTTATTTATTTTCATTTTAGGGATAGGTGGAGCTGTGTGAAATTATTCAGTGGTTTTTCTTTTAAATAGCTATTCAGCAGCTGAGCTACGGCTGCTATTAATTAAAATACAAATTTAAAAAAGCATCAATAGCTTCAGTATCATTACAAGCCAATCAATTATTTCAACTTCAACTTGCTAGCAAAATACAAGCAATCGATAACCTTCGTTCATCAATAACACATTTTATGCTCTATTGCCGTTATTTTTAGATAAAAAGTTTCTTTGTAGTAAAGGTGGATAGCGAATAAAAAAACCATTTAGATTGTTCAAATATTTGTAAACAGTTAACAATATTGCCAAACAAAGCAGATAAAGGTGAGGTAAGTCTATTGATATTTGAAGTGATGAAACCAATCACGGAATTTAGGCTCCGACTTAGTATAAGTTGTACTTGCAAGTACAACTTAAGTGGGATTCACTTCAAGTACGTGCATATTTAAGTTGTTATGCATAACTAACACCTATTTATTGCATTACGAAACATAATTTGCGTAGAAATTCAGTGCTATACTCTGGCAAATAATTCAATGCAGTAAACTGACAGATCGAAATGTCAAAAAGAAAAATAATGACACCAGTTAAAAACTTCGTAGTCTAAGTACTGAATGAAAATGATTGAAAACATTGAAAACGCACGAGTGTTTGTCATTCGTTTTGCATAAAATTTTAAAGAAATTTATAAATACATAGTTTTTGCCCGCGGCTTCGCTCACGGTAATAAAACGTAGCCTGTCACTTTCCAGGCCTCCTTAACGCTCCGTTGCGACGTCAAAGATGGAAAAACAGACAAATAAACAAACACACTTTCACATTCATACTATAAGTATGGATTTTTTGACTTTTTCTTTGAATTTAAAATTGGTTTGGGCTTTTCTCTCCCATCTCAGCTGATGATAAGTGACGATGTAGATGAAGTACTACCGTAAATGGCAGGTATCAGTTTACTACATTGCTTTTATTGATATTTTATGACCATTATTTACCGGTTTTGAAGCTTGTGCTGGAATGACCAAGCTATTTGGTGCACTAACACTCAAGCAAGCTACATATAACTGACCATGAGAAACCCGAGAAAAACCGCCCCCTTCTCTCAAATATAATCCGGTGACTTAAAAGTTTGACCTTGTGATTTGTTGATGGTCATGAATGACAATGTAGAAGTTAACAGGGAACTGTACTCCTTTGAACTAAAATGGCAGATCACTTGGGATCATGAGATTCCAAGGTATAAAAACCGTTTTTCTTTTGGCATATCCGGTTAATATTGTAGCTTCAAGTATATTATTTTCATGTAAATATTTTATTTGTAACCTGGGCCTATTGCACACTTTAGGGGTTCTAAGTTACCTTACAACATATCTAGTGTGCCAATGTTTAAGGATAGTTTGTGACATGGAAGAACTGAGGGTTTAAGTGAGTTCCAGAATTGAAAAGGGTGGTGGACTGCGTCGTCTACATTTATCACGCAGTCTATGGAACTGTACGCCACCTTATCTCCTGAAGAAGATTTCTGTAATAGCTCATTTATAACCGCTGCTGAATCACTTCTTGGAGTCAGAATGGATGGTACGCTCACACAGCCATGACATTTTAGAATTCTTGAATTAAATGACAATCGAACAATCGCTGTGATATAAAGTTATACTAATGGAAATAATCATAAAGCGACTATAATGCAATGAAATAGGGCATTTTTTAAGAAGTTGTTAAATATTTACTTTCGTGTATATAATAATTATTTCGTGTGCGTCTGACGGGAACCGAATCTTACTTTAGAACCTGAAGTACTTATATCTAGATCGCACTGTCTATAATATACTTTTTAAGTAGACGTTCAGTACCATAATGACCACTCCTAAATTGACCACATCCCAGAATGACCATTCCCAAAAGGTCTATTTCCCAAAATGGTTGTTGTTTGTGTGGTTTTCAATGGGTAATCACACAAAAAATACACTCCTTTTATATTATTAATTGTGTTATTTATTTCACACATTTTAATTGTTCACTTTGTATGAAAAATCCCCTCCCGCATTTTAGACGCCAATTTCGCATAATAAAAAAAAATCTACATAAATTTAAATTTAATTTAAGTCTAGAAATAAGCAAGTCCAATAGAAACTCTCACCTATAAGTAGAAAGCTCCTTCTTCTTTGCTTATTCTATTCCTACGCAGATGAGTTTTATTTGTGATTTTCCGTGTAGGGTCGGCTTAGAATAGCCCTGTGCCCCTGGTTGACGGTGTCGTAAAAGACGACTAAACAACCGATCCCTTCATATAAAATTATAAAATCTCAAAAAATATTGCTCCGACCTCAAGTTCCTTCCTAGGCCTGTGCGCTTTCATCTTCGAACACATTTTTTTAGTCTTCGAAATATGGGTTTAGTCTTTGAATGTAAAAAACATTTCTTTATGTACCAATCTTCATACTGCTAAGTGAACAAATGAAAAAAATTACAAATTAACTTCACCGCCTTAGGAACTCACGCACTTTACCTCTTTAGGAAGAAATTTTGTCTGTTTCACCTACTCGCATTATTTTTAATTGCAATCGAGAGCTTACATACCAAGATTAATACTGATAAGAAGTTTTTCTCCCCATTTTACCCCTTTAGAGGGACATTTTATTCATTTCATCTGCACAGGTCATCCTTAATGCAATCGAGAACTTACGTACCATGTTTTATATGTACTGATTAGTCCAGAGATGAGACAATTTCCATACAAACTTTACCCCCCCATTTTACCCCTTTCGAGGGAAGTTTTGTCCATTTCATCTAGACAGGTCACTTTTAATTGTAATCGAAAACTTTAATAACAATTTTCGAAAAAAGAAAGTTTAATATAAGCTTCACCCCCCTGTTTCACCCCTTTAACGGTCGAATTTTTAAAAATCCTTTCTTAGTGCTAACTTACATCATAAAATGAACCCCTGTACCAAATTTCAAGTTCCTAGGTTCAGTAGTTTCAGCTGTGCGTTGATAGCTAAGTTGACTGCAACTTAGCCTTTTATATTACAACGTGTAACAAAATGGAGAGATAAAACTTGAGGGTTAGCTTCCATATCATACGTAGAATACACAGTAAAAAAATAAGCATGATCAGTGCTGGTATAGACTTCCATACAAATTTATTTATTTTACAACAAAGTATTTTAGTCAACCTAGTAAGGTAAAACAAGACTTGTGCCGCAGTCAGTGACCTTATGACATTTCCCGCACCGGCTGAACTTTGTAGTATCTGTCTTAGTTGCCCATCTCTTTATTTTTACGCCATCTGTTATCGAATAGATTTCATCAAAAGCTAACAGCTGTATTTTGGGGTTGACACTTAGATATTTTGATCTAAACTTTGAACTTGTTTTTCGGCTGAACCGTAAGGATAACAAATTTTTATTACTGTTACTTATAAACTACATCATCAAACATATTACAATCCCCTTAAGTATTATCTCTTCATTATGTTACACGTTGTATAGATAGAAGATATATTGAAAAGAGGTTTATTTATAAGCCACCAAGGTAGCCAAGTGCCGGTTGGTAAGTTTCAGAATTTTCAGGGCGCCAAAATGACTTGTGACAAACCCAATAAAGTTAAAGATCGGCGCTTATGTATTCTGTGACGGAGGACCTACCTACGCTGCGTCTCCCTGTACATGGAGACGTCTCCCTGTATCTACTCGAGAGTTTTACTGCCACAGCGACCATCTGTTCTGTGATTTAGTTTTGTGCTCCGCTCATTACCACTACACCTTTGTAAGCCTTCTGGCTATATCATTGGTGACTTTGATTTTCTTCTCATTTCAGATTCGATCCGACAAGGAAACTCCGAGCATAGACCTTGCTGAGGGACTTTGAGCTTGTTTATAAGGCCCATAGTTTTAAGAGGCGTTAAATATGAGTAATCTGGTGCCAATTGAAGACTTTCACTTAATTTATATTAAAATTACTCTCGTAAAAGTATACCTACCTCTGTATAACGGTGCTGTAAACAGTTAGGATGCATCGCTGACAAATCGATGATCTGAGAAATTATAAATTTTATACAAATTAGTAGGTATTAATTATAAGATTGTGTGTAAAATTAACTGAATACCATAAATTTATAAAAAGTATTTTTAACTAAATTTGTATACTGAAAGAAAACATTTTTTTTCGTCACAGCTAGGAAATAACTTTTATCACTAATACCTAATGACTACTTTGAATTAAAAGTAGTTTTGAAAAGTGATTAAAATACGTTAAACTTATGTTTGATTGAGAAGACAGATTTCAAGAGGCTGTTTTGTTTTACAGATTGTCAGTTCATTTATCTGTACTGTTAAGAGTACAATAAAGTGTAATTGTATGGTTTTGTATTGTATTCGTTTATACTTTATATTTTTATGGCCATAATTACAGCTGCACATCATTTTTTTTTTGTTGTTATAATAACCTCAATCATCACTATTCAACCGTCAATCACTGAAATAGAAAAAGTTGATGACTCTACTTGCACATTTTTTAATGTATTTATATCGCATAGCATTGGAAATGTGCCGTGAAGCGTAGTGTGTCCGGCCATGACTGCTGTTTTAACTGCTTAGCCTTTATCTATATTTCCTTTGAGTGAAGAGTAGGTATGCTTCATTTCACTACGGAATCAGAAGATACGCACGTTACCTGTCGTAAATGTTTTTTTTAACATGAAGTTACAGTGTCTGAACTAATACCTGTAGTGTTTTCTGAAGAAACTTATTCTAATCAACTAAGTATGAATGGACTATGCCTTTTGCGTTTAAAATACCATACCTACAGTAAATTTGTTCCGCTTAGGGTCGGCTAGGAATAGCCCTACGACCCTAGGCAGTTCTTAGGCCTGTGCTGTCATCTTCGACCTCATCTTCTCTAACCACCAGGTGAGATTGAGGTCAAACGCGGGTTTGGTCACCAATAAAAAAATCAAGCTGGATAAATGCGGATATGGTTATAAATATTTTAACTAGCCACCGCGCGCGGTTTTACCCGCGTAAGAGGGCCGCCAGACTGTTGAAAACACGTTGAAAACCAATGCTTCCAACCAAGGTTAAGGAAGGTTAAGTTGTTGTCAACCAATTCCGAGTCATCCACACTGTTACAAACGGTGGTTTCCAACAAGAAGACAAACAAGAACACAAGCCAAGGTCACGCTAGGCCATGCCCCTTAATCGTCAGTGTGCTCTGATCTCTCGCGTTGACAACATCTTCGCGATGGCAGTTTTGTATGCAATTGAGGATACAAAGAAGGAAAGGTTGAAACGCAGGATAAAAGCTTCAAAACTCGAGTCATTTCTAGTTATAGTTGCATAGTAAAATATACAATAACTGTTAAATTAAAAAGAAAATTTAAATCTGATCGCAGTTTTAGCTTGTTCATATACTGCCGCAGCGTAGCTCTTTAGTCTATGGAATTTCCGTCTTGCTTGCTTGTGAAAATGTGTAATGTGCATAGCTATTAAATAAAGTGGATTTAATAACAAGAAAACATTATTATTGAGAAACCTATCCCATAATCTGAACAGGTTATGGGCCCAGAATACTCTGTTAATAGAAAGTTAAGGTAAAGAAATAAATTACAACAGTTCCGGAATATTCTCTGACATTTAACCTCTAAAATGGATGCCACGAGGACAATGAATTTAGAAAAATTTGATGGAAATAACTTTAGGCAATGGAAGTTTCAAATCAAATGTGCTTTGAAGGCAAAGGGAATCGATATTTCTATACCGAAACCAGAAACAAACAGTACAGAATGGCTAAAAAATGATGGCATGGCGATGTTTATAATAACTTCTTCAATGGATTTCAAACAAATTACACTGATAGAAAATTGTGAAACTGCTAAAGAAATAATGACAAAACTTGAATCTATATACGAACAAAAGAGTGAATTATGTAAAATGCTGATCCATGAAAGATTTTACCAGTACAAAATGTCTGAAAACGACAGCGTAGCACAACATATTTCAAAAGTTGAAACGCTAGCAAAACAGCTGAAAGAAAGTGGCGAGAGTGTTAGTGAAATGGCTATCATAACAAAGATAATTGGAACATTGCCCTTGAAATATAGATCATTACGTCAAGCATGGATGTCATTAGATCCCAAACAACAAACTTTAAATAATTTGACTGCCCGTTTGTTAGATGAAGAAGCAAGTTTATTGTCTGTGGAAGAACAAGAGACAGCTCTGCTTGTTGCTAAAAAGAGTTGGAGGAATGAGCCAAAGCAGAATGAGTCAAGAGCATGTGGGAGTGGTACAAATCAAAACAAAACCATTAAACATAGATTTGAGTGTTACAATTGTGGAAAGCGGGGACATTTTGCAAAAGAATGTCGTTTTCAAAAGAAAGACAAATCAAAGAAGAATCTGAAAGAATCTCCAGACATGTTGGCATTTAATGTAGAAACCAGTTCCTGTGATACTGAAGAAAATACATGGATCATGGATAGTGGTGCCTCTGCGCACATGACATTTAGAAAGGATTTCTTTGTAGAATTATTTGATTGCAACAAGAATTCTTTGACTTTAGGAAACAAACAATCTGTAGAAGTCTCTGGCATTGGTAAAGTGTTGATAAAGAGATATGTTAATGGACAGTGGGAAACCAGTGAATTACTTGGTGTGTTGTATGTCCCAAGTTTGAGAAGAAACTTATTTTCAGAAGGTGCTATAATAAGAAAATGTTACACTATTACAAAGAAAGATTCAAATGCTCTGATTTATAAAGACAATCAAGTTGTCATGAGTGCTAAAATCAGAGAAAACAATTTATATGAGTTGAATATAAAAACAATCATTCCAGATACTTGCAACTTGGTCCAGAACAATCAAAGTGATATCAAAATGTGGCATGAGCGACTGGGACATCTAAACATTAAAGAAATTAAGAGTATGTATGCCAATAATGTTGTTGCAGGTTTGAAAGTAAGTGACAATGATAAAAATGACTTTGTATGTGAGGCATGTGCATACGGAAAACAGTGCAGGTTTCCATTTAAAAAATCTGTACGAGGAAAACTACAACCTGGTGACTTAGTGTACAGTGATGTCTGTGGACCGATGACCCACACATCAATTCGAGGTATGAGATATTTAGTCTTATTCAAAGATGCAGTAACAAGTTACAGGCATGTATATTTTATGAAAAACAAAAGTGATGTGATGGAAATTTTTAAGAAATATAATAGTATTGTGAAAAATAAATACATGCACAATATTAGAATATTACATACCGACAATGGTAGAGAATATGTAAACAAAGTTTTTCAGGAATATTTGGACAAAGAGGGGATAGTCCATGAGCTAACTGCTCCATATACACCAGAACAAAATGGGCGAGCAGAACGAGAAAATAGAACCATAGTAGAAAGTGCTCGCTCCATGTTGTATGCAAGAGATGTTCCACTGGAACTGTGGGCTGAAGCGGTGAACTGTGCAGTTTACATATTGAACAGAACTTCTTCAAGTCAGAGTCCAGGTAAAACACCATATGAATTATGGAATGGTATCAAACCAGAATTAGGTCATTTGAAGGTGTTTGGCAGCATTGGATATGTACATGTTCCAGATCAATTGAGAACAAAATTAGAAAAGAAAAGTGAGAAAATGATCCTTATTGGTTATGACAACACCAATTATAGAATGTATAATATAAATAAAAAGACAATCAAAATTTCAAGAAATGTGATTTTTGATGAACATCAAGTTCCAGAAATAAGAAAGAATATTAAACAAATATGCATTATTGATGATAATGAAGATAAGATACAAAATAATGAAACTGAAGTAAGAAATGTGGATGAAACATTTGTTGAAACTGTAACATCAGAGTCTGATAACAGCATGTCGAGTTGCAACAGTGATGATCCTACATATGAGCCGTCTCAAGAAATAGAAGATACCCTGGAACGGAATATAAATTTGAGGCCTAGAAATAATAGACGTTTTGAAGCTAACATTGTTGAATTGTCATTGCCTCAGACATATGATGAAGCCCTACAAAGTCCACAGAAAAGTAAATGGTCTCAAGCCATTAGAGAAGAGTTATCTGCACATGAAGAAAACAACACGTGGACTGCTGTAACAAGAGCAGGTCAGCGGACTCTTACTACCAAGTGGGTCTTTGCTATCAAGAAGGATGAAGATAATCAGACACGGTTCAAGGCTCGTTTATGTGCACGAGGGTTTACTCAGATTAAAAATATTGACTATCAAGAAATATTTTCTCCAACAACAAGGTATGACTCTATAAGAATTATTCTTTCTATTGCAGCAAAGTATAAGTTAGAAATTCAACAATTTGATGTAAAGACTGCTTTTCTTAATGGGTATCTTGAGGAAAATATTTTTATAGAAGTGCCTGAGGGTGTACCTTTAACTAAAAGTCATGTATTAAAATTAAATAAATCTTTGTATGGGTTGAAACAAGCCTCTCGTTGTTGGAATAAAAGGTTCACTGAATTTTTAAGAAAATACGGTTTTGTACAATCCCAGGCTGATAATTGTATTTTTATAGGGGTTTTCAATGAGATTAAAGTATTTTTAATTATATATGTAGACGATGCCCTTGTAATATCTTCTAGTATACAACTTATCCAAGATATTATAGAATATTTGAAACAAGCTTTTAAAATAAAAGTGATGCAATTGAAATACTTTGTTGGTATGGAAATTGAAAGAATAAATAATTGTATCCATATACACCAAAGAGATTACATAGAACAAATTATTGAAAGGTTTTGTATGACAAATGCAACTCCAACTGGTACTCCAGCAGATGTTAATGTTATTATAACAAAGAATGATACTGATAATACTGTTAATTTTCCATATAGGGAAGCCATTGGTTCCTTACTGTTTTTGTGTTCTGTTTCCAGACCTGACATATCATTTGCTGTGAATGTATTAAGCAGATATGTAAACAATCCCAGTCACCAACATGTAAATGCTGTGAAACGTATAATTAGATATTTAATTAATACTAAAAATTTGTGTATAAAGTATGGAGAAAGTAATGGTTTAATAGGTTATTCTGATTCTGATTATGCAAGTGATGTTGATACACGTAAGTCAACAACAGGCTATATTTTTATAATGAATGGTGGCCCAATTACTTGGTCTAGCCAAAAACAAAAGACCATTGCTCTCTCCACTACCGAGGCAGAATTTGTGGCTGCATGTGAAGCAACAAAAGAAATGATATGGCTATGGCAACTAATGTTAGATTTAGGTGAAGATTGCAAATGTGTTAACATGTATAATATTGATAATCAGAGTGCAATAAAACTAATTAAGAACCCTGTTTATCACAAAAGAACCAAACACATAGATGTTAAATATTGTTTTATTAGGGAAAAGGTTGAGTTGGGTCTAATTAAGATTAACTATGTACCTAGTAAAGATCAATTTGCAGATATATTGACCAAAGCATTGCCAACTCAAACTTTTACTTACTTAAGGGATCAGATACTTAGTTAAAGAGTTTTAAATTTTTGTGGGAGTGTTAAATTAAAAAGAAAATTTAAATCTGATCGCAGTTTTAGCTTGTTCATATACTGCCGCAGCGTAGCTCTTTAGTCTATGGAATTTCCGTCTTGCTTGCTTGTGAAAATGTGTAATGTGCATAGCTATTAAATAAAGTGGATTTAATAACAAGAAAACATTATTATTGAGAAACCTATCCCATAATCTGAACAATAACAAGCGTACACACTGTCCTAAAAACAGACATACATCTACATAGATAACGCAAATGCATATCCTTTGCGTGTCCGAACCCCGACCAAGCGTCAAGGTTGGTCGCCTCTAGATTTAATATGTATTGTAATATGCGTGTATGTATGTCTGTTAGAAAATCGAGTCCACAATATCAATATCGTTCTTAATAATCGATTTCATCGGCGGTATCGGTGTCTCTGAATCTTTTTGTATTTTCCAGTAATAAATATCAGCTGTGACGTCACAATAGGTCTTAAAAAGTCGGCACGCTTGGTTCGAATACAAATCGTGGCACTTGCGTTGTCTATGTAGATGTATGTCTGTGATTCTAAACACCGCCGTTTCCAACCCGCCAAGGTCATGTAATTTGGTTGTCAACAGCCGTCTTCACTGTTGGAAACACGTTGTAAACTAGCAAGGTCACCTTGGTTTGATGTTTTGTTTCCAACAGTGTATTTGGCCTTTAACTTTTGATCCCGTGGGAATTTCGGGATAAAATATAGCCTATAGCCTTCCTCTAGAGTTGGACTATCAAATGCAAAAAAATTTTTTCAAATCCCACTTGTAGTTTCTGAGACTAGCGCGTCTAGACAAACAACCAAACAAACAAAAAAAAACAAAATCTTCAGCTTTATACCTATATTCCGAAAACAACGCAGGTTTTATATTTGGAATATCTAAATTATAGTTGAATTCTCTTTAAGTGGTTTTTGGGACAGTTCAAAATTGTCAATCTTTGTGACGTTGACGTAATGAAATTGTTCGATCTTCTATTCGATGGCTTTGACGTATCGAATCAGTTGGTGAAAAAAATGTATACAAACTTCCGATTACAAGATGGCCGCTCATATTCATCGATTCAATGTCGATTCAGTAGTGTCAATCACTATCAACTGAACGTTCCGTTTCTTTGAATCTGTCTATTTAAGATGAATATTTTTATGACATTTACTTAATTTATTAACAGTTAATAATAACAATTAAATTTTATTAATAGTTCAATTTATAATTTTAAAATAAACAGTTTTATTGACATAGTTTTTATTTTCTTAACGCGCCAATTTATATTTTATTAGTTGTAAATAGTTTGCGCGTAATGGAAAATGAGAACTATCACGAAAATCATTCGAAAACAAATTCAACTATAACTAAAATCTATTTTTTGTTTTCGGAGATATTCAAATTTAGTACCTACCTATAGCTCTTTCTTGTTTTGATAACGATGATAAATCCACTATGATCTACATTAAAGAAAATTTGTACTTCAAGCTTTTGCAGAAATATGTCGGATTTCTTTTCAATAACCCTGTATACAAGGTAAATGTAAAACCGGCGTCACCGATAAAAGACGAAAATATTGCTCAATGAAGATCCGGGTTGGCAGAGTGCACCCATATTTAATTAGATTTATTGAATTTATTCTGTACAATGCAGGTTATTCAAGGCAAGGTTTTCTTGCTACATTCACCTCAAAATTTTAGATAATTTCATGGACTCCAGTTTGTGATAACTAATTTATTTATTTATTTATTTATCACAATATCCACAGCTCTTATACATATTTATTAATTACATTTAATGTTACACTGACAGCCAGTTACGGACATACAATTTTTATATATTGCATAGCAGACTACATGAGAAATGATATATACAGAAAATTTAATATATGCTTAAATTTAAATGTAATTACAATAGATAACATAGAAGATCAAAAAAATTAATAATTATTATAAAAAATTAAAATAACATGAAAAATAAAAATAAAAAAAAAGTAAAAATAAAAATAAAAAAAGGTCAATCAATACATAGTGTATGTGTTTAAGAGTATATGTGTGTGTAGTGCGAGTGTAGTGTAGTGTATATGCGTATGTGGTTGTAATTTTATTTCATGTAATATGCTCATTGTTAGATTACAAATGAATATTAATCAACTCTTAATGAGTAATTGTTGTATTTCTCGCTTGAACTCAGCCTTACCGTTATGAAAAATATCAGTGACTTGGGCGAATTTCTTATTGTAAGTATTTTGTAATCTGTGTATAATGGAATTCTGTGTGTAGTTAGTTTTTGTGTGTTGCAGACAAAAGAGGGTTGTATGTCTTGTCCTTGCAGAAGGAGTGCGCAGAGTAAGGATGAGGCGAGTAAGTATATTGCTGTCTATAAAACCGTTACATATATTATACAAGAAAATCATATCAAGCAGGGTACGTCTGGATTCCAGAGATAGAATTCGGTGTTGCTTACAAGCTTCTGGGTACAATTTATGAGTCAGTGAAAGTCTGTAGCTGAGATGCTTTAAGAATTTTTGCTGAATATGTTCGATAGCATGATTATATATTATATACTGTGTGTTCCATACAGAGCTGCAGTATTCCAGCGTGCTACGAACTAAAGAATAATATAATATTTTAAGACAAATTGTATCTGAAAAAGGAGCAGTATTTCTTAATACAAAACCCAGTGTCTTGTATGCTTTAGTTACTATATAGGCAACGTGGTCATTAAAGGTAAGCTTTTCATCGAGAAGCACTCCTAGATCGCGTACAACATTTGTTCTAGGGATTTCCACAGTATCGAAATAATAGCTGGTTGAGAAACGGTTACGCTTACGGGTAAAACTGATGTGTGAGCACTTACTAACGTTGATTTTGATACGATTACGCTTATAGAAGTCAGATAAGCGATTTAAGTCATCCTGAAGTCTGATGCTGTCGCTATGGTCCTTAACTTTCATAAATATTTTGGTGTCATCAGCATACATTATAAATTTAGCATGTAGGATGGATTGTCCAATGTCGTATAGATAAATTGAGTACAGCAAAGGTCCCAAAATGGATCCCTGCGGTACACCAGACGGGACAGAAATATAATTGGAGCAATATCCACCCACTACAACTGCCTGACTGCGATTGCGCAAATAAGATTCAACCCACCTCAGCAAAGAACCACAAATACCAATTTCACGGAGTTTGCGAAGAAGAATGACGTGATCCACACGGTCGAATGCTTTTTCGAAATCAGTGTAGATCACGTCAATCTGCCCCCCACCCTCCATATCAGAAAGAATTTGATTAGTAAAAACCGCAAGGTTGGTACAAGTGGAGCGATTCCTCATAAACCCATGTTGTTCAGTAGGGATCACTCTATAAACGATAGGATATATTTGATGATAGACAATCCTCTCAGCAACTTTACTGAGTACGTTTAATTTGGAAATAGGACGATAATTTTCAATCCGTGTTTTGGGCCCTTTCTTATGTATGGGTGTGATGTGCGCTATTTTCCAAAGTGGCGGAAAGTAACCTTCAGCAAAACACCGATTAAATATATAACTAACCGGGAACGACAGAGCAGCCGCGCATTTGACGAATAAGATTGGTGGCAATTTATCATTTCCGGGGCCTTTAGTAACGTCCAATCCCTTCAGCAATTTTTCACAGTAATCGGAGTCTATTATGATAGTACCTGTAGAGTCTGTTTCTATATTACGAGGGATAATTTGGGCATCATTGTAGTTACTAAGAGGTACATTGAAGTTTGTCATAAAAAACTCATTGAAGGCCGCGCAAATTTCTGATCCACCGCTGACACTCGAACCACCGTAGTCCATGTGCCCTGGATAAGCTGAGCTACATTTCCTTCTCGAGTTCACAAACTTCCAGAAATGCTTTGAAGACGTTTTTATTATGTTTTGTGACCAATTAATATAATTTTCATAACACTCTAATTGTAATTTCTTTTGGCGAGCTCTGAGAACCGAAAAGGAGTAGTAGTCAGTTGGATTTTTGTAACGCTTCCATAGTGAGTGAAATTTAGCTTTTTCCTTGATAAGTCGGATAAGCGATCGACTGTACCACACAGGATACTGATGAGAGCCCGAGACCTCTGAATGGGGTACATATTTTTCTATTAATTTATTTAAAATCTCATAAAAAATATTAATTATATTGTCAATGTCAGAGTTTCTAAATAATTTTAACCAATCACAATTATTTAATTCCATGGTTATTGCATCAAAATTGGCTTTTCTGTACATATATTTTTTTTGGGGTTTAACTTTTATAGGTAGGACCATAATATCGCAGATATCAAACTCAATTGATGGATGATAACTATCTTCAGTAACAAGCGGGCTTTTAGAACGCCAAATATCAAGTTCAAAATTAGAGAAAATTAGGTCTAACGTGTTAAAGTTCGAATTTAAAATCTTATTGGATTGCTTAAAGCCTTTAAAATATAAAAAGTTAATCAATTCAGCTGCCACTGTCTGAACTTCTACGGCACCCTTATGCAAAAATATAGGATTACTCGCACTCCAATTAATACAAGGCAAATTAAAATCACCGGCAATCAAAAAGTTATCGTTCGGATGCATGTTAAAAATTTCGTCAAACAAATCAATAAAAGAACGTATACGCTCCGCAATGCATCGATTCGGCGGGACGTAAACAACTCCTATGTGTAGATCCGGTTGGCTCGGGGCGCGGGGTCGCGCGGCGAGGCTGCGGCCGGGCACTGAGACCCACAGACACTCCAGACCCGAGCGCTGCCACTCAAGACGCGCACGCGCATGCAGCTGTATGTCACAGATCGCCATAACCCCGCCACCGAGCACCGTGCTGTCGCCTGCGCGATCCCTCCTAAATACGTCGTATCGAGCATTGCAGATCTCGGTGTCTAGAATACTACCACATAACCAAGTTTCTGTGAAAAGTGCAATGTTAAAATCGTGCATTAGTATATTATTAGAAAAAGAAATCGTTTTAGTTCTAAGCCCGCGTACATTCTGATAAAATAAGTGCAATCGTTCGTCAACTGCCATGTCGAGATACTAGATAGTTAGACAAAATTCTGCAGCAAAACATATAAATAAGGTTAGGTAACATTAAAGGAGAGTGTGATGAGTAATGCATAATAATGAGTTTCTGTATGAAGCACACAGCATGATTAAAAAAATAAATAACAATTCCAACTATGTACTTTGCGGTTTTAGACAGTTTTAAATGTTTGTTTGAGTTTATTATTTCGGTAATTGAATGAATGAATGTGTGAGTATTTAATAGACAGAGTATTCTGAAATGATGTGAAGGTTTTTTATGTATAGTTTTATGAAATATGTATAGTGTGTTTGTTTGTGTGAGAATGTGATTGACCATTATATCATGATAAGGACGTAATGATAATAAATGTTTAACAACAATTGACGATACCTTTATATAATCTTTTTTAAATCATGATTAGTTACGATAGCTAATGGCGGTGACGTCTCATTCTTTCTTATAAAGATAGTGCAGTTTTTGGTCCACGTGAATTTATAATTTAATTCTTGAGCTTTCAATTTGCATTCTTTGAGCAATTTTTTATTGGCGGGTGTTAAATGCTCGTTAATGTAGATAAACTAATCATTTTTTTTTCCTAAAATATTCTAAGTGATGAAAATTATTTTATACGGGTCCGCTTATAATAGTCAATTATATTTGAATTGCAGATTAGGAATGATGAGTGGGTCTGAATTTCGAAAAAATATTTTTTTTAAAGTATTTTTCAAAAATTAAAATTTCTGAATTCTTCTCAAAGAGTAAAATTTAAGATTGACTACACTTTATGACTACATAGATTAGATAAGAAACGTTTTTATTACTTGCTGTGTAGTCATAAACTACAGATCAAACTTTTGATCACTTAGAAGAATTAAAAATTTTAATTTTTGAAAATTGTAAAAAAAAAAAATTTTGTTTTTATGACCCACTCATCATTCTTAATCTGCTATAAAAATATTATTGACTATTATAAGGCGACCCTATATTAGTGCTTTCACATGTTGCTATTATGTCAGTGCAAATTAAATGTATAACGTTTAAGTAATAGTACTTAACTCTGTTCCGTTCCGTCCGGTGCAGTTTGGCAAGTCTTATTAAATAGATGTTCTTACCGACTTTGCTGACAAAATCTGTAATTGTAACTTGTCTCGTAGATAAGCTGATTTATTGTAGAAAAAATCCAAGAACTACTGTTATATTGGTGCAAACTAAATAAAATACTGTTCAGTTGTTTCGAAAAAGTACTTACTTTTTTCATAAGTAGTAAAGACTATATCAATGAATTGTGGTAGGTTATAACCGCATCGTGAACCATATTGTCCCAATTATCTCCACCGCCAAACAGATTTACCGTTAGTGTAATTACTGTTATCGAAACCCATCATCCAAATAAATATTTAAAACTTTATTTTTTGCACTTAATAATGCTTAATTATTAAATATGTCGGCGGCCTCTAGCTAGTTTCGACGCCAGTACCTCTTTGTTGCTTGACAGAGTCTCCGTCACGAGGATGTCACCGGAGCACCGTCAGAAGTACACTTCTGGGCATTGACATTAGTGCTCTTTACCTCTTTTCTTCTGGGAGGAGAGCACTCTCTGGAGAAAATAAAGACCAAACTAAACTTCAGATAACATTCTGTTTTAGGCGACGACGATGTGTCGGCGAGGCCGTTATGGTAGAAACCACAGACATAAATCTACATAGACAACGCAAGTTGGACTGGAAGCGAACGAAAAACATAGAATGTACCAGCTGCTTCTCTTCCCGGGCATACTGTAAAAGTCAGTTAAGGGACAGAGGTTTTATTGGCATTTTTGTGGGCGATAGGCTGACCCCCTGTCACTGCAATAGCCTCTCTCCATCATTATAATACCTCATTTGTCAAACGTGACATCAGATGGTCTTATATCAACTGGTGTTCTGCCTACCCCATAAGGGATACAGGCGTGAAGTTATGTATGTATGTATGTACAACGCAAGTGTCTTGATTTGTATTGAAACCAAGCGTGCCGATTTTTAACACCTACTGTGATGTCACAGCTGATATTTAGTGATGGGATACGCAAACCGATTCAAAGAAATCGATGCCACCGATGAAATCGATTCTTAAGAAGGATATCCATATTGTGATATCGATTTTCTAACAGACATACCTACATACGCGCGGACCAAAGGTAGCGTCGACCAACCTTGACACTTTGTCGGGGTTTGGACACGCGAAGTACCTACATGCATTTGCGTTATCTATGTAGATGTATGTTCGTGGTAGGAACCGTCACGCGCCGAGTCATTCAATAGTTCGCCATTATTTAATGGACGCAAGAAATTGAAAGTGTCAAGCGTCCAAAAACAACCATTAGCGACTTGATTCACGCGCCATAGACGAAAGATAATTGGAAATAATGCAATCTGATGTCATTATTACCTATGCGATCCGATGTCATAGAAACCAACTCGATTACGACAAAATATAAAATAAAGGTACTGGCCGGGGGTGAGAGGGTTAGGGTCTCTTTAAAAACCCTTCAAATTGGTAAAATCATTTTAAATATACGTATATTTTAAAATACACTTATAATTATCAAAAAAAAGGTTATTGGTAAGTAATTATACCGGAATCTTTTTAGGTGACGTAGGAGCGGTCATTTACAATAATTTGAGCCCAAATCATAAATAAAAAAATAAAACCCCCAGACAATCACACCAACTACATGGCCCCAAAGTAAGCAGCTTGTGTTATGGGGTATTATGTAGCGAACTAGGGGGGAAACTAGAATATAAATACATAAATAGATAAACGCCCAGACACGGAACATTTTAAGCTATTGCATAGCTTCTATCGCGGGCCTTTAGCGTGGGGACCGAATCCAGAAATTCCGTAACGAAAAAAACCTAACACCCCTCACTCCAACCGGCACAGCGGTGATACTTTGATTTCATAACTTTACATGCGGGCTTTAATAAACAATCAGCGCCATCTACTAGGAACTTGTGGAACTTCATATTAAATCAAACATTACTGCATTAATAAAATAAATAAATAATTATAATTGCATAAGTTGATAAAAAATGCTATGCAATAGCTTTACCGCGGCAGTCTCCGAGTGCCACACGTCTTTTTTTTTCGAATCAAACCCGCAACCCCTAGCGTCCGAGGCAGACAGATTTACCCCATCGCCAAAGTGGTCGTCAGGTAATCTCAAAGTGTACCTGCCGTTTTTAAAATATTTGGGGTTATTCTTTTTTTTCTGAAGATCCAGTTTTACACCTTCAAACATCATTTATAAAAATCTAATGGTCCGATTTCAATGTTCTTGCTTAGTAAGTCAATAATAAACTATAAAAAAATTGTTTCAGTGTGATTTCAAAAAAGATACAAGATATTTTATACAATTAAAAATATGTTTTTTGGAGCAACGTTTACAAAAAATTGTTTTTTTCTCCAAAAATGTCTGATAAATTTTGCATGCACTTTTTTTGGAAAAACTTCTACAACTCTTCTGCAATTGGCATTTAACTGCATATTTCAAGAAAAAAAATCACAAACAAAATCGAAATCGAAAACCTACATTTTTAATTCTTCAAATGAATTAATTATACAATCTAGTCGAGTTGACACCCTGTATATGCACTCTGTCTTCTTTTAATCTTATTTTTAGCTTTCATGCTAGCTTTGTGCATGAAATGTTATGCCAGGGATAAAGGCTATATTGAGTCGATTTTGTCAAAAATGTAGAGTGTGGAGCAGCTAATGACATTTTGGATATGTTTAAATCAATATATATATATAAAACTGTTCCGTTACTGACTGAGTGACTGACAGACAACGTACAGCCGCCGTAACTACTGGGCGTAGAGAGCTGAAAGGAACATACATTCTTTAGGGGATGTAGGGGTGCATTAAGGAAGGAATTCCCGAAATTCAAACGGGAACGGGAAATATAGGACTTTTTAGTTGGTATGAAAAATCTTATTTCTTGAGTGCACCGATGTGAAAAGGTGTAAAGGTTTTTCAATGTGTGTCTGGTCGTGTTATGAAAGGAATTCCCAAAATTCCCACGGAAACAGGAAATATATGATGTTTTAGTTTGAATGAAAAAATCTTATTCCTCGAGTGCACGGATGTGATACTTGGTATAAAAGTTCCTCAATAAGTGTCTGTTTGTATTATGAAAGGAATTCCCGAAATCCTTACGGGAAGGGCTTGGACTTTTTAGTTTCTATGAAAAATTATATTCCTTGAATGCACGGATGTGATACTTGGCATGAAGGTTCTTCAAAGAGTGACTGGTTGTGCTATGAAAGGAATTCCCGAAATTCCCACGGGAACGGAAAATATATGATTTTTTAGTTTATACGAAAAACACTTATTCCTCGAGTGCATGGATGTGATACTTGGTATAAAGATTCTTCAATAAGTATCTGTTTGTATTATGGAAGGCATTCCCGACATTCCCACAGGAAGGCGTTGGACTTTTTAGTTTGTATGACAAATCTGATTCCGGATGTGATACTTGGCATAAAGGTTCTGCAATAAGTGACTGGTTGTGTTAAATATAAACAATGTTATGCGCGTACGAAGTCGCGGGCAAAAGCTAGTTATCTATAATTTGATGGCTTTCATTTCATTTTTATATCATCATTATAATCTTGCCTTTAAAGTAATGACACATGGTTATATGTGTGGTCACATCCTTTTTAAATTCTGTATTACTCAGGTGATTATTGTGTCAACATCGAGTATCAACTATCATTATTAAATTATATTATCTACGCGCTATTATTACTGTGAGCAAATGTATCATACGGTCATGATGAAATGAATTAGAGGTATCTACCTATAAATACCTACTCTTTGGTGGAAGAATTTATACCAAGAGTGTTCGCAAGACAGAATCTTAAAAGGGTTCTTTGTGAAAGAGTAAGAACATCCACACACCCAAACCAGCTAATACGTATACTTTTCATCATCATCATCATTTGCCTGGAGACGCATGCGCATGCATTGATTGTAGTAGTGACGTATCCCGACAAGCGCGTTTGTTGTGTATGTGCACGCTTGACAACATTCATAGCCAAACGGACTTCGTGACATATTACATCTAAGTATACCAGTTCTTACCCAGCAAGGCACTTTTTACTTTGTTACCTTAGGTAGTATTGTTACCGGGCCACAGTGTCTGAAATAGCCATGCCACCTTGAGAAAAATTGATCCCTACAATCAAAAGCTAGAAAACCGATTAAAAAAATATTTTATTTTATTTTTAAAACGTAAATATAACATTATCATAAATTACAAAGATACGAAATACACTTTCCATTACTTTCTCAGCCAAAATACTGTATACATCAGTGATTTAAACGCTCTGATAACCTTTATAGGCAGGTTCAATGTTTTTTTAAATAGATTTAAGAAGTGATCGAACGCAGCAAATATGTAGATGCCTACCAATTATAGTGTACCGTAAGACAAGTATATACAAAATAACATTCAAGAGCATCCCTGAATGGTGAAACAAATATTGTTGAAAAGGGAAAAATCCGAAAATGTTTTATTTGGAAATTTTTTTTGGATGCAATTCGAAGAGCTGTGACCTACCTCCGGCGCTGCGTTATAGTGTGTTTCTGCTTCTGTCGCACAGTGAGTAAGTTACCTCTACATGTATTCTGTGCCTATACGTAAGAGATTGCAGGTTCAACTCCCTTTGCATGACAAGGCTATAATACAAGTATTTAGATGACCCTCTGTATTGTATTAAGAAATTGTCGGCATTACCCTTCTAAAATTTCATATGCCAATATGGCGAGTCATAGCTGCGCCCATAATATTTGTAACATCTCTACTATGTAACTACCTATGATTATGAATAAATGATTTGAAAATGAAAAAAAAAAACGATAATGCAGGCTTAGCAACGTTCTGCGGTTCGGCACTGTCGTCGGTACGAGGATGGGTGACCAAATATCAAACCAAATATTTATTTATTACAAGGCACAATAACAGATTGCAACTACATTATCACAAGCGTTTTAACAACAACGCTTACAATTTTAAATGACGCTCTCATTTTTAAAACACTTAAAAATATATAACACACATTTATTATAAAAAGCTTACATAAACTGTTTCAAAATCTTACTTTTAAAGTATTGAGTAAATGTATTGCGGTAATCATGAAATAGATCGGTATTGTGTTTAAGAGTATTGTAAGTAAACTGTGCAAATTCTACACTGAGACAAATTAAACGTAATTTTAGTATTTGCATTAGTTATATTGAAAAGAGCATGGTTTCACCCAGACTTCCTACGGAACTTAATATAACGGTATTATATCCGTTATATCACCATCACATTGATTGTAAAGTTTTTCCGTTCACTGTTTTTATCATCGCGACGCGACCGCGACGTCTTCAAAGGACACGATAAGCAGTTGGTCCCGCCCGGGTGCTGTATAGTTGTATACAGTAGTCATTAGGGGTTTTTTACAAGCCATTTCGGCGCGCTGGAAATTTTGACATCCGCTAACCAGCACTGAGCCAGCTTGGTGGTTCATGATTTAAACCTCCTCATCATCCCGTAGGTAGAATCTAATGACCCTGTAGGGGACTCAAAAGATGCTGGTGATGAGGTCGTCTCCTGGCTGAAGGAGAAGAAGATTTTCGTAGATTTTTTATCGTTGATTAAGCCCGCGTTTGGCCTCAATCTCGCAGTGAAGATGTGATGTAAGAGGACAGCACAAGGGTTTGGGAAGGAATTGTCATGAGTAATTATACAAAAAATAATAATAGTAATATTTAATACAATCTGCTTGTTATCACTTATAATGGCGAGTGGTATCTCAGGCCTTTCACCACTGCATCTTATTACGAGATTGAATCGACTTAAATTGTTTTTTCAATGATTTAGGCTTTTGAATCACATTTTAAATAATTAATAAGGTACATTTTACAGTTGTCATTGTAAAAAGGAACCGGCTGAACAGCATGCAATACTGGAAATCTGCTAAAATTAAGAAAATTGACACAAAATGCGCAATTTTTTGTTGTTCTTGAATCGTATTCATATCTATAACCCCTAGTTTTCGATTTCATTAAAAGGGACAATACAATATTGATTTCATAGTGTAAATTACATCTGAAGTAATTCTCACCCTCAACTATTAATAAGCAAACAAAGTTTCCCTATTTAAATACAGAAATCAAATGTTACATTGTCACTTGACAAATTCGTAAGAAAATCCAAACGTGATCCGAGAGCCCGCGTTAATTAATATTTATAAACACTGTACGTACACTAAACAATATAATAAATCACAAAAGGCATGCTGAATACGATATGAATAAACAAATGGAGCTCATTAATAGAAACAAAGCATTCCTATCTCCAAGGCAGATATTTGACACTGATAAAAATGTTTGATTTCATGTATTATTTTTGCCAGCTAATTTTTAGCGATAATTCCACTGTTATACCTATTTCCGACCATTTACAACCCAGCAGGAGGATGTTCTGAATTAGTGTTTATATTTTTTGTTTGTTTGATACGCGTTTATTGGTCAATCGATTTGATGATTCTTATTTAACTTGATAGAAGGTACTTCAGATACGTCCCATATACCCATAGGTACGTAGATGACGTTTTGATTGAGCCCAAGTTTTGCCAAGGACCTGAAAATATGGGGAAAGTAGATTTTTCTGCCCTACATTCGTTGATTTATTAGGGGGTACTTATATAGAAATATTTAAAGTTGCACAATAAAGAGTTTTATTGTTGTTGCTATGGCGCTTAGGTAAAAAAATATAGGTAACTATTTAATTACATAAGTTATAGTACTATAGGACAAATGGTTAAAGACAACATCAAGCATTTGAATTGTTGTGTATTTTGTTCCAATGTTTCATAAAATATTCTCGTTGAGAACCAATAGTCTTAATAAAGCAATAACAATTAAAATTTGATGGTGTCTAGTTAAGCCATTTGAAAGCATATAAAAAAATCGTTTGAAATAAAACTTCGTAGGATTGTCCGGCAAACAACATTGGTTCCTTGCTTACAGAAAATATGTACTAATTTAAGTATTTGGCGTTGCTACGAACGCTAGGTACTTATCCAACCATGGAATATCTGTAGACTTTACTAACAAATAACTTTAACTGTTGCTTAATGTCGCGCTTTTATTCTGATTGATTTTAAATTACACATTTCATGAAAATGTTGAGCTGAAAACGGTGGAAGGTTTTTAAAAAGGGTGACATAAGGATAAGATTTAGAGTCATCTAAGATCAACGCTTTTATTATATTATTGAGATATCTATTTACTCGACATCTAAAAGAACCAGCTCCGTAGTAATCTGGAATCTTGGTAGCTCTCGTATAAGTTTTTGCAATATTCACTATAGTTACAGGGATGGATGGTCCAAAAAAGCAGTCGCGAAAATTCCAAAGAAAACTTTATAAACAACTTTACCATTCATGATCGAAAAGCATTTTTTTATATGGGTGAGATCATCTTTGTTTTTGCGACCTCTTCGGTCAGCTGAATCTAGCACTTTTAGTTTGAACTTAGTAAAACCATCACTACACCATGGCAGACCGGATTAAATATGATTCCCAACTTTATAAAAGCAGCTTGGGTCATTAACACATTTAATTCAATCAGTAGTCGTGTCTATAAGGTGATGAGAATGCACTCAAATATTTTGTTGAAACTAAAAAGTTTACGTTTTTGTTACTGTCTTTCAAAATAGTAAAGTACGAAGAGTTTTTTCGCTTGAATCTTATCTAAGCTAAAACTTAAACTTAGGTAGGTTACAAATCCCGATTTGGGGGGAAAACTAAATGAATGCTACGGAAAATAATGTGGAAGGTTAGATATACTCGTACCGCAGGTAACATCTAGAATATGATAAGTCCATTAATGTGCATTAATTTAAAACAACTTATATGCATAAATAAGCTGTGTTAAGTCCCTCGTGGTAAATAACTCATTCTACATAAACAATGAATAATTCATTTTAAATGTGTTGTAGCATTTACAGGGTGATTTATTTCTTTAGTTTGCATTTTCATGCTACAGAATATATTTTATTTAAAAGTAAAAAAAATATGCTAGATATTATTAGGCGCTTTTTTAAATAGGGTTGGCAACGCATTAGTTTTCATCACTTGTTTTGGATTATTGACACCAGGTTCCACCAAATATAAGGTAATCTCTGTAGTAAAACCTTGTTTTGTAGTATTACCTCTACGGTTTTTATAATCAAATTTAAAAATATTATTCTGTCTTCTATCTTTCACCTGTCGTACCATGACTTTTCAATAAACAAACATGTATATTAAAAGATAATTAAAAGCCGTTTCCTTTATACCACCACTATACGTTATCAGCACGAATATATCAAATCAGTAACTAGAAGAGAAAGGGAAATGAAAATTCTGTGAATAAGTGTTAAGATTTTTTTTGAAAGTTTTTTCGTTGTCATAAGCACTATGGCTAGTGGTGATAGTAGTAGCAAATCATCTTCCTCGAGCTTTCCCTTGGGCATACGCCTGAGCGGGCGTGAAGGCTACTGTACGTGGAAATTCAAGATGCGAAACTACTTGGTACATGAGGACTTATGGGAGGCAATAGACGGTTATCCTGTGGGAGATACCACTCCACCTTTAAGTAAATCACGTAACGATCGTAAGGCGTTGGCGAAGATTTGCTTAACATTAGAAGGTCCTGCAATCACCTATGTCCGGAGCGCAACTTCAGCAAAAGCAGCATGGGATGAACTGAAAAATGCTTACGAAGACCGCGGAATGGGACGGAGATTAGCCCTAGAACGAAAACTCTATAAAATGAATCTTGTAGACTACACTTATATGGAATCTTATATAAATGCTGTGTTGAGTACAGTGAAAGACCTGGATGATATTGGTAAGAAAATAGAAGATGCTTCTGTAGCTGCTATCCTGTTGGGTGGACTTACAGCTAAGTACGAGCCAATGATCATGAGTCTAGAGACGAGCAACATTACGATAACTGCTGATCAGGTGAAAACTAAACTGCTTAGTGAAGTATTTCGGAATGATCCAGAACAGGTTGCTTTTAGAGCTGGTGATAATTCAGTACCAATTAATAGAAAGAAAACTAAGAAAGTGGTGTGTTTCGAATGCAAGGAGCCAGGACATAAGAGACCAGACTGTCCACGACATAAAAGAAACGAAAAGGCCAAGGCAGCGAGTGCTAATGTTACTGCTTTGACGGTACTATCGGACTTTGACAAAAAGGACGTATGGTTCATAGACTCCGGGGCTACGACTCATCATACGATACATCATACAGATCTAAAGACTGTTGATTGTGGTAAGGTTACTGTTGCTAATGGTCAGGAGATTCAATGTGTAGGTATTGGTGATGTAAATATTAGTACTAAATCCAATGTTGTTAATAATATTAATGATGTAATGTATGTACCAAAGCTGTATACGAACTTGCTTTCCGTTAAAAAGGCTGTAGAAAAAGGATTTACTGTATTGTTTGATAGCAGTGGTTGTAACTTTTTCAACGCAGATACTTTCTCTTATAAAGGTGATTCTATTTTACATGGCTCTGCATACAGAGGTCTGTACACTCTTGATTGTACTATCAATAATCCTCGTATTGATGCTTTTGATGTGCAATATGACTCTTGTTCTAGATTCCTGTTATGGCATAGGAGACTCGGTCATTTGTGCCGCATTGGTATGAACCATTTAAAAAATATGAATGTTGGTATTGAATATACCACGGTAGATAAGGGAAGCTGTATTGCCTGTGTGGAGGGTAAGCAAGCCCGTAAGCCTTTTAAGAAGTTGGCTTACGATAAGGGTACGAAGATGTTGGAGCTGGTACACTCCGACCTGTGTGGACCGATGTCGGTTCCATCTTTTCAAGGTAATAAATATGTATTACTATTTATTGATGACTATTCGCGGATGATATTTCCATATTTTATCTCGTCTAAGACAGAAGTGAAGGAAAAGTTCTGCTCCTTTCAGTCACTAGTAGAGAGACAGACCGGTGCACAGATAAAAACACTAAGAACTGATAATGGTACCGAGTATGTAAATAAAAGTTTTCTTCATCACTTGAATGCAAAAGGCATAATCCATCAGACGACTGTCCCCTACAGCCCTCAACAAAATGGAGTTGCAGAGCGTACTAATCGTTCCATAGTGGAAAAGGCGCGGTCGATGTTGGCCGAGAGCTCTCTACCTAGAGCTTATTGGGAAGATGCTTTTGCAGTGGCAGTCTACCTTAAGAATAGGAGTCCTCATAGAGCGCTGGGCTGTGGTACACCCCATGAGCGGTGGTTCCATAGAAAGCCTGATCTGAAACATCTGAAGGTGTTTGGATGTAGAGCACTTGTAAATATTCCTTCCTGTCATAGAAGTAAGTTAGATAGTAAGGCAAATGAACATATTTTTGTAGGGTACTCCGATGACCCTAACACATATTTTCTTCGAGATGCTGTAAATCCAAGACGGAAAGTTAAGTCTAGAGACGTTGTGTTTTATGAAGATTGCTTCACAGGTTTGAAGATCAATAAATCTTCGGAAGCTGAATGTCCGGCAGCTCCTATAGTACTTAATATAGGCAGCAGCGGGAAATCAGTGAAGAGGCACAACAGCAGGAAGTTTCGGTAACTGTCCCTGAATGTCTAGATACAACCTTGGCTGAAGAGGCTGTCCAATCTGAAGTGATGACTGAAGAAGAAGCAGTCGACTGTGAAGATGCGGAAGTAGAGCTGCCGTTAGTCGATGAAGGGCGGAGATATCCCTCAAGAAGTAGGAAACCTCCAGATTATTTTTCGTATAGTACTCTCGTTAATGATGAGTTATGCAATGATCTGACAAGTTATCGTGAAGCTGTCACTGCTGAAGACAGAGATAACTGGATATTGGCGATGAATGATGAGTATAATTCTTTACTTAAAAAGAACACGTGGACTATAGTAAACAAACCAACTCATAAGTCCTGTATTCCTTGCAAATGGGTTTACAAACTTAAGCGAGATGCCGATGGTAACGTAATCAAATACAAAGCTCGCTTAGTAGCAAAGGGCTTTCGTCAGAAAGAAGGTGTTGATTACTACGAGACGTTTTCACCGGTTGTACGCAACTCATCCTTACGAACTCTGTTAGCTATTGCAGTGCAGGGAAACTACAAAGTTCGCCATATGGACGTGGATACAGCTTTTCTAAATGGCGACTTAATGGAGGAAGTTTACATGCTACAACCTGAAGGTTTTGTTAAAACGGGGGAAGAAAATAAAGTGTTTAAGCTAAACCGGTCGTTATATGGCCTAAAGCAGGCGCCAAGGGCTTGGAATATAAAATTAAAACAAACCTTGTCGAAAATCGGTTTTATACAAACTCCCTCAGAACCTTGCGTTTTTACAAAAGTATTGCCTAATAAAGACCTTTTGGTCTTGGCTGTCTATGTCGACGATCTCATCTTATTATACAAGGATGACGTGACATTTGTCAATTTCAAAAAACAACTTGAAAACTATTTTTCTTTGAAAGATTTAGGTATTGTTAGTTTCTTTACCGGAATAAACATACAATGTAGTGAAAGTGAAATAAAACTGACTCAAAAAACTTATATACAATCTTTATTGAATAAATTTAATATGCAAGATTGTAAGATGGCTCGTACACCTCTTGCTCAAATAAAGCTCGAATCTAGTACCAGTGAGTCTTCTTACCCTTATCAGGCTCTTATAGGTTGCCTTATGTTCTTAGCAGTGAACACAAGACCTGATATTGCCTACACGGTAAGCTACCTCAGTCAATTTAATACCAAGTTTGACCAAACGCATTGGAATGTCGCTAAACGCTGTCTGCAATATCTGAGTGCAACTAAGGACGTTGGCATTACTTACAGGAAAGTGAATGATGGTCAGTTACAAGGATACTCGGATGCAGACTGGGCAAATTGTCCAGTGGATCGGCGGTCATATACAGGTTTTTATTTTGAATATGGCGGTGGTCCTGTTTCATGGGAATCACGAAAGCAGCCGACTGTCGCATTGTCTTCGGCGGAGGCCGAATATATGGCTTTAGCTTCGGCCACAAAAGAAGCATGTTTTCTGAAAAGATTTATCGCGGAAGTAACGAATAAGTCTCCGGATGTTATAATTTACTCAGATAGTCAGAGTGCACAGAAACTGGCAAGCAACCCGGTCCATCATAATAGGACAAAACATATTGATGTTAAGTTTCATTTTATAAGAGATAAAGTAAATGAAAAGGTCATAGAACTTAAGTATATGCCCACGGATAAGTTACCGGCTGATGTCTTAACTAAAGCACTAGGTCCTGTTAAACATTCTTGATGCTTAAAGTATATGGGTATAACTTAGTTTTCTATCGTTATTTACTTTGTAATAACTTTAACTTATATGTTCATGTTTAATATTTTATTTTGATTAAGGGCGGATGTAGTAAAACCTTGTTTTGTAGTATTACCTCTACGGTTTTTATAATCAAATTTATTTATTTATTTATTTATAGTTTACAGAACCAACAGCACTTGAGTATTTTATACAATAATATAAAACTTAAGAAACTTAAGAAGAAATATACTGAATGCCAATTATAGGTTCACAATATTTTAACAATACAATTAAGAGTAGAATTGGCTAGGCGATATTTAATAACAATATTATTTTTACTACAACATTTAGTTTTGCAATTAATATGTATTAGTTATTTAATTTACTAAGATAAAGAAAAAATCAGATACATAACATCAATGATATTATAAACTACATAACATTATATAGATAAGATAGTACGCAACTAATGGGTTGTGTTTATGTGTGTGTGTGTTTGTAAGTGTGTTTTATGTTTGTGTAATGAATGACCATTAGTATAACATGAGTTCTCTAATAATTTGTTGTTTAAATTTGAATTTAGACAGTTGAAATATGTCTACCAGATGAAATTTTTTATTGTATGTATTTAAGATTCGGCAAATAACTGAATTTTTGGCATAATTACTGTTGCTAAAAGGTACATGGAAGAGAGAACAGTTCCTTGTGCGTCTTTGAGGTGTTTTTAGTTGTAATGCATACATAATTAACTCCGGACAATTTAATTTATTGTGACAGATGTCATGGAGAAACAACATTTCAAGGAGATTTCTTCTGTCTCTTAATGTCAACAATTTATGACTATTGCATTGTGCATCATAACTATTAGCCCTTTGCGTTTGGGTACGGTAATTTAAGGTTTTAAAAAACTTTGCCTGTATATTTTCAATTTCATGTATGTAAGTCATGTACTGTGGATTCCACACAACACAACTGTACTCCAAAATACTACGAACATACGCATAGTACATAACTTTTAAGCATTCTTGGTCTGAAAAAGGTCTACTCACACGAAGAACAAATCCAAGGTTTTTGAATGCTTTACTAACAGTCGCCGTAACATGTTCAGACAATGTCATTTTTGCATCTAAAAGTACTCCCAGATCTCTAACTGTTTCAGCAGTTGATAGTTTTTTTCCTTCCAAAGTATAATTTGGTAAAATTTTATGTTTTTTATGGGTAAAATTTATTTGTATACATTTAGATACATTGATACTAATCCGGTTAAGTTTATAGTAATGAGACAGGCTGTCAAGGTCGTCTTGAAGTCTTAAAGTATCTTGAACAGTTTTTATGTATGCATAGACTTTTGTGTCATCTGCATACATTAAGTATTTGGCATATCTAAAACACCTGCCAACATCAACATCGTATGCTGCATAGAGTAGAGGACCTAATATAGAGCCTTGCGGAACTCCTGAAGGGACATTTGTGAAGTCTGAACGATGTCCAGCCAAAACTACTGCTTGTGATCGATTGCGCAGGTAAGAATCTGTCCACCGCAGGAGATTACCGCGGATTCCGAGTTCCTTTTTCTTTCATTCTTTCATTTAAAAATATTATTCTGTCTTCTATCTTTCACCTGTCGTACCATGACTTTTCAATAAACAAACCTGTATATTAAAAGATAATTAAAAGCCGTTTCCTTTATACCACCACTATAATCTCATAGATCATTAGTCTACGTCAAATTTCCCTGCCAATATGCCCGAAACTACGGTTTGCAAGGGTGTGGAACTGAGCCCGACTACCAATGTTTTTCCTGACGACTGTATTTTATACAATATTCCTGATATTTGGAAGCGTTAGGTACTTAGGATTTATAATTCACCATATGAGTCTTCATGACCATTTTGCAACAAAAGTAAAAAAGTTTCTATTTACGGTTCTGATTGAGCGAAGTGACGTTTAAATCAATACCTACTGACAACTGCAGACCGCAGGAAGGCGCAAAAAATGAATTATGTCAACTTTCATGAATCACCTACAAGATTTGGTCAGTAATCTTTAAAAATACATTTGTATTACTTACTTATATTATTGATTTCGCATGAACTTTGTTCTAACGTGTAAGAATTTGCATAGTTAGAACGATTTTAATTTCATATACCTGCTTAACTTTCTATATTATGGACTATACTAAAAAGCTCGACACTTAAAAATATATAACACTAGCTGTGACCCGCAACTTCGTCCGCGTGGATACCGTTTATCAGAGTTGGATAAATACTATTATTATATCCTCCTTGAAGTTAAAACTTATCTTATTCTAAATTTCGTCAAAATCGACTCACCAGTTTAGCTGTGAAAGCGTTACTGATAGATAAACAGACAGAATTACTTCAAAAACTGTTACAACAAAGCAGTGATCCGCAGTTTCACCTAGGTTTTGTGAAAAAGTATAGGTAGGTTGGTATATTACATAGATGATGCCCGCGACTTCGTCTGTATTGAATTAGTATTTCGAGTAGGTTATTTTCTTCTCCAAGATCCTAACTATCTTTAATAACTAAAATAAAAATGAAGAATCTTCGCCCATATAATGTATAACTCCTAACCACAAACATAGGTAGGTAACTATCTATTAGGTACATTACAAAGGCACATAGTGTATAAACAAATTGGGTGCCAAAGTGCCTTAAATTTTAATATTGTCTTAAGTTTTTGCGATGACTATTATGTATGACTATTAAATAAAACACTTTTTGACCGGATTTATCGCGTATATTTACATTTTAAATTTTAACAGTCGCTCGTGACCACGGGGTCAGCAAAGACACCGAAACGTCGAGTTAAAATGTAAAATATAAATTATACGCCATTAATCCGGTTAAAAAGTGTTTGCAATATCTGCAATATCTTCATTAATTATACTTAGCTTATTGTTATTCTAGGTAAAGCTAAGTAGTTTTTGCGTGAAAGAATAGCAAAAATCCATCCAATACTACATACAACTACATACAATACTACCTATAGTTATGTATGGCTGCTTTTCACTGCCAAACGGCTAAGCCAATATTAATGTAATTTGGTATAGTAGTTAACACATACGTTACTTTTTATTTATTTATTTTTATTTATTTATTTAATTTAAAATCACAAAATCCACAGACCTTAACAAAAATAAAATTAACTTATGAGATAACCCTTACGTCCAATGACGGATTTACATTTTATATAATAATACATATTCAGAGAGAGCTTACATTGGTTGGAGATATTTAAGTAAGTAAGTAATAATGTAAGTAATATTTGACAGTTTTAAATTTTATAGACAAAAAATGAATTTAACATTAATTAGTAAATAAATAAAGAACTTTTACTTTGGTTTAACATTCTAATGTAAGTACCTATATAATAAAATGGGGAAAATAATTTACAAACAGTGTATACCTATATAATGTGTGTTTGACTCTGCGTATGTATGTGTGTGTGTGTGTGTGTGTGTGTGTGTGTTTTATTCCGAAGAAATCTACGGTTTCTGACTTCCAAGAGGCAGAAACGATCATGAAATAAACAAAACCTTGATTTCCATTTTATCTCTGTATGTACAGAAGGCAGTACATCAAGCGTTACAAATCTGTCAAATTTTTTAACTTGAATTTGAACTCTATGCCCTCGATAATAAGTTAAAATTGGTTGGGGAAATTTGACAGGTAATGTAACGCTTGTTCCTTCTGTACCTACCTATATTAAATCGCGCAAAAGCTAGCGCTGGCCTCCCGCCTTTCTATACCCTACCGCCGCGAGCCGCGTCGAGCGCGGCAACCGTTACGCAAAAATAATCCTTATATCATTCAGTATTCACGCGCGATGGGTTATTAGCGTATTTCATGTATAATTTTGGTGTTTCTATACCGATTTCTATGTTTTTTTTTATTGAATAGGTAATAATGTAATTTTTTTTTTAATTAGGGATGAGTGAGAGTATTATAAACAAATATATTCAGAAAGCTCCGAACTGCTAAGCTATCGGGATTTACAACCATAAAATATAGACATATATTTTTGTGGGATATTTTTAATATAATTTTATGAAGAATATTTCTGTCATACATGATTTCTATGTAGCTTTAACCATTAAGGCTGCACACGCGACGGAAGCTTAAAAATGAAGTAACTTCTCCCGTTTTTCCAACATTTCCCTGCACTGCTCTGCTCCTATTGATTGTAGCGTGATAATAAGTATACTATAACCTGCCCAGGAGTATGAAGAATAATTTTACCAAGTTTCGTTAAAATCCGTTGAGTAGTTTTGGTTTCTATAAGGAACATACAGACAGACAGACAGACAGACAAAAATTTTACTGATTGCATTTTTGGCATCAGTATCGATCACTAATCACCCCCTGATAGTTATTTTGAAAATATATTTCATGTACAGAATTGACCTCTCTACAGATTTATTATAAGTATAGATAGAAGATACAGAAGATAGATAGATAGATTTTATATAATTTTATGAATATGAAGAATATTTCTGTCATACATGATTTCTATGTAGCTTTAACCATTAAGGCTGCACACGCGACGGAAGCTTCAAAAATGAAGTAACTTCTCCCGTTTTTCCAACATTTCCCTGCACTGCTCTGCTCCTATTGATTGTAGCGTGATAATAAGTATACTATAACCTGCCCAGGAGTATGAAGAATAATTTTACCAAGTTTCGTTAAAATCCGTTGAGTAGTTTTGGTTTCTATAAGGAACATACAGACAGACAGACAGACAAAAATTTTACTGATTGCATTTTTGGCATCAGTATCGATCACTAATCACCCCCTGATAGTTATTTTGAAAATATATTTCATGTACAGAATTGACCTCTCTACAGATTTATTATAAGTATAGAAGAAGATATAGATTTAATGCCGTCACAAACCTTATAGGAGAATATACATTTGGTATTCACTTAATTAAATGTTAATCTAACTGTTATTTTTAACAGTATCGCTTTAACAACCTAAGTAAATACTATTTTCATTTCTCATACAAGTATCGGTCTGAAAATGCTTCATCCGACCCGCGGGTCGGACGGAATGTTTCATAGAAATTCATTCCGGACCAAGGGCCGGAATGGATTTCAAAAATAGAACTAATACATTTCTTATGAAGCCAGCTGTCAAAAATTTAGATTTTTTTATGATTTCTTTTTATTTTAGAAGTCAAGTTAAAGGAAGTAATTTAAAAAATTATATTTGACTATATTTTGTCACTATCATTTAAAATAAATATATAAATATATAATTTTCTTCATTATACATATATAATTATTTTAATACATAGGGTTGTTTTATGTAAAAAATGATATCTATACCTATATAGAAATATGTCACCGATTTATATGTGAATAAAAATGTCACTTTAAACTTTACGAATTGTTCGAACTTTTCCATTAATTTTAAATAAATATTTAAGAAAAATGTTTTTTTTTTTACTTTCCTTATATTCGAAATGAAAAGTAGAGTGTTCCCCGCGGGTGGATGACATCAATTCATACTCGGATTATATCCGCCCTCGCTGCGCTCGGGCGCGCGTCTAAACACCTCGTATGGGAATTGATGTCATCCGACCCTAGTTTAACAATCTACTATTCCTGCCCTGTTCAAATAAAAGCTTCAAAATGTATACCTTTTCACAATCTTTCATCTAACTTTTTGTATGAGCTCGACTTTGCCATAAGGTTCTTTGAATGCTAGAACAAAAAATATACTTACATTTTGTTTTTTGTTTCTCACCATGCTAGCCCTAAAAAGTATTGCCGAGTAGTTTCGGCTCAAGGTGCTACCACATCGCGCACACAGTCGATCGAATGGATTAGTCCACGTCGATCGATTGGTGAGGTAACACCTTTAGAATAACTCTACCAATCGTAAAAGGACCACTTGAGCACGGTAATATTATCTATACAGTTTTTCAACTCGGGCGCATCTTTGAAATAAATGCCTACAGCAACGCCGCGGTACGTTCACATGTGATAGGGTTGCCCACCTTCAGCATTTCAATTACATTTGCCTACTTTGTGTTAACTTCCATTTAGTTTTGTGATTGTAAATATACTTTTTTATATAAACAAATATGATCAACGAATGCAGAGCATTAAAAAAACCAAATCGGTTAGCGACCGAAAAATACTTGCGCCTCAACTGAGACGATTTATTGTTAAATGTTATCAAAAATTGTTTCGGCTGCATGCCTAGATCGAGCCGCGTGGATAGGTAGGTACTTATAGCTCGCGTTTTATCCGTTTATATGAAGTTGAAATTAGATAACTTAAATTCGCCTGGCTAGCAACCACTCTTCATATAAAATCTACCGCCAAATACCACCGCATCGGCGGCGGCGGTGATGTGTTTCGGCAATATTTTCACTCACCATCAGGAAGGATACTGAGGTTGAACGATAAAAACTGTACTTACCTAACAGTAAAAAGATGCTTGGTTTCATCATCATTATAACTCTGTGTAATGAGCCCACTGCAGGGCTTTGAGTCTCTCCTCTGGGTGACGAGGAGGTTTAGGCCGTAATCCACCAAGCTGGCCCGGTGCTGGTTGGTGGATGTCAAATATTTCAGGGTGCCAAAATGGCTTCTGACAAACCCTAACGACTACTGTATACAAGTATACAGCACCCGAGACCGACTGCCTCCGAAGCACGGAAGTCGTCGGGAGAAATGAATGGTCGGCGGTCACCCATCCTAATACCGGCCGCACCGAACGCGCTTAACCTGCGATATCGTTTGATATGCACAGTAACCACGGCGCCACGAAAAATTTTATCGAAAAATGCTTGGTTTAACACAATATTATATACAGAAGGCAGCACATCAAGACTCTACTTAAATCGGAACTCTATGTCCTCGACATTAAGTTAAAATTGGTTGGGGAAAGACAGGTAATGTAACGCTTGATCTGCTGCCCTCTGTACCTGTGTCAGGGCAAAGCTTATAAGGATAAATAAATACAAAATATGTTTTAAATTCAAAACATGCATCATCTAATTTTATGCATTATGTTTATCATAAAATTATTTTATTTGTCATTTATGATAATTCTACTTATTTTCCTTGGCACTAAAACTAAATAATTTATTGTAAACCTATATAGTGAGCATATGCTCGTTTATGATGATATTGAATACACAATAAGTATTAAAGAAATATCAATATTGAATTTTCTAAAATAATAAAATAAAATTTTTTAATACATTAAAAACTAATAGGATATTTGTCTAAATATTTACGAGGGCACTCGACTAAACCAATTTCAGTAAGTGGATAGCAGTTGAGAAGTTAACCACCCCAAGACACCAATTATCACAACCATTTCGCTACCGGCTCGTTTTGTCCTCGTTAGATTTGAGTCGACTACGAATTTTCCAATTTTTTATTATGTTTTACAGGAAATGTAAGTCTGTGTAAAGCCCGAGTACAAAGGCACGTTTTAACCTAAAGAAAAGATTTTAATAAAGCTTTCTTTGTTTTTCTTACTACTACAGACCATCCTATATGTTCTACTATACTGCCAGCAAATCAAAAGTGTATGTATAAACTTGCAGTTGATCAAAATGCATTGTTAATTCAGTCCAGAACTTTGGAGATACATTTCAGATATGAATTTGCATGCATTTGGTACATGAAGATCGTGATCCATTAATATAATAATAAAATTAATTATAATCGTGTGCAATAAATTTGTTGAAATTCTCCAAAGTAAAAAAACTAAGTGAAAAACATGTAAGTAATTAAAATGTATCCCATCTGCAAAATTAAAATGTAGTAAAAATGTTATAAATGTAGCTCATCAAAATATTGAGGGCATGCTGGGTATGGATTAAAAATTGAACTTTTCATGAATCAATAAAAAGTAGATATACTTATAGATTGTGTGTAACGGAGCACTGGCTAAAAGACCATCAAATTATATTATCGTTCAATAATCATCAAATAGCTAGTTCATACAGTAGAATCCAGGCCAATTGTGGCGGCTCCTTGAGTATTAAATACAAAGGAATGAAATTTGAAGAACGAACAGATATTGTTAGTCTTTCTGTTGAGCAAACCATTGACCATGGCATGTATTGAGCTATCTAAAGTTGTTATAATAAGCGTATACAGGCGGCCAGTTTCATCCTATGATTTGTTTGAAAAAATCATGGAGGAAGTTTTACTTTTAAACTTAGTGATAAAAAACAATTAAAACAAATGATAACTCATTTAAGTTTTCAACACACTTGCTCGTAAAGTGAGCGTTATTCTTTTGAATTTAGAACTATAAACTGGGCTATAAGTCACGCGTGCATAATATATTATACCCTAGTGCATAATATAATGAATCCTACAAAGTTGAATTGTACCTTTGTGCAAATAACATGCGAGAAAACAGAGCATATTTTATTGGTCCGGGTTATACACTAAATATTTTCAGAAACAACAAAGAGGTTTTATACCACTTCAAATCCATATACATTTTTAAATGTTTGCGCCTTATATTAGTAAAATAAATTTGTATATTAAACAAATTATTCACAATTTACAATCATTTGTCATAAAATATTAAAATATTTGCATTTACCACTCCAAATTAAACATTTTCAGTTAAAATAGGCTGTATATGCTATACAGACATTGACACATTTGACGGAAAAAAAAACCTACGCGCATGCGCGAGGTTCGGCGCCATTTTTCAATCACAATTCACAGCTGTGTTATCAAGTGTGTTTGTTATTTTATGTCCACGTATGTCTGTCTTTTACTCACAAGTGTGTTGAAAAACGTCGTATATAACTCGTGAGCGTTGCTAATTACAGTCTCGGCTGTAATTAGTAACTTCGCTCACTTGTTACATAATATACTATTAATGACTGGGCAACAATAGGAATATTTAAAATCAGCAGATTATATGAGTTGTATGATGAAAAAACATACAATCATCGTGAAAATTTTCGTGAAGGAGTATGTAAAGAAATACTGTTCAAAAGTGTATTTAGTATTGCAAAATCAAAAATTATTAATAATAAAATTCAAAATAGTGTTAATATTCCCAAAACTACTTGGAAAATTATTAACAGCGAAACTGGACAGTCAAACATAAGAAACGCGGAATATAAACTGAAAATTGATGATCGACTGTTGACATCAGATACAGAAGTTGCTGAAGCTTTTGAAAAATTCTTGCAGACATTCCAGTTTCGACTACGACATTACATTAAATTCATCAGTCAAAGTGGCACAGTCTTTTCTTGCAAATAATGTAAATAAGTGTAAAACTAACTTTACTTTCAGGCATGTTACTGAAAGTGAAGTATTGAAAGCTTTTAAAAGTATAACAATTAAGAACACTGATGATCTGGATGGTATCTCTGTTAAAATCATCCAATCTATCATCGACGGTATTGCACCTTATTTAGCCAGTATATTTAATAATTGTGTTGATAGTAGTGTCTTCCCGAATTTAATGAAACTTAGTATAATTATTCCTGTATTTAAAGCTGGAATCATGACTGACCCCAGTAACTTTAGACCGATCTCTATATTACCAACACTTAGCAAAATTTTTGAAAAACTAATTTTAAACCAACTAGGGGTACATTTCTATAGCAATAATATAATGAATCCAAATCAATTTGGTTTCACACGGGGTCGCTCAACAACTGATGCCGGAGTTGAGCTTATCAAACTTATATTTGATGCCTGGGAGGAGTCACATGATGCCTTTGGTGTCTTCTGTGATCTGTTCAAGGCTTTTGACTGGATTCACTACGATATGACTCCTCATGAAGCTACAGCACTATGAATCAATTATGTATACATTATAATAATACAAATTCAAAACGTTTATTTCTCGTAATGCAAAAAAAAAAAAAGACATAAAATAAAATTAAAATTAAGGTAACATTAGACAATAGGTATACATATTACAAGAAAAAGGTGCCCAGCTCGGCTACAATACCATGCTGTTAAAGCACCATGGCGCCGATTTTCAGCTGGTACCTAACCCAACAGTTATTAGGGGTTTATTAAGGTATGAAAAGGTATGAAAGAGATAATTATTACAAACTATTGGCACATATAATGTAAAGAAATAACAAAACATAGTATAATGATGTGAATTATAAAAATATTAGATAACAAACAAAGAAGCTTCCGCTACGGTAATTTTTTCTGAATTGACAGTAAATATTTTTTCAATTTTAATTTAAAAGAAGTTTTGGATTGTGAGCACCTGATTGGCGGTGGTAAGTTATTCCAACAATGGCTTGCTTGGTAGCGGAAACTACCTCGGACTGCTACAGTTTTGTGCAGCGGTGTAACTAGGCGATACAATGAAGTAGTACAATGAAAAATAGTAGACTCCAGAAGATCACCTACTCGTTCATGGTCAATGTGTATGCTTTTATAATAAAATTCCAAAATATTTAAGATTAACTCTTCGATAGATTTAAGGATAGGTGATAAATAAAAAGTTTTACTATAAGATATCCGGATGCAAGAAGATGGGATTCACTGGTTTTCAATTGTTGTTGTGTATTTTTAAAAGATGATTACTGTTAAATTTCTTCCACTTCTTCTCAACAGATCGACTTTCCAAAGTGGTGGTAGATTCAGTTCAATTTGTAAATTGTTTGACTTATTTCAAATGTATTTAAATACTTCATCATCATCATCATCATCACAACTCTTTGTAATGAGCCCACTGCAGGGCATGAGTCTCTCCCCTGGGTGATGAGGAGGCATAGGCCATAATCCACCAAGCTGGCCCAGTGCTGGGTGGTGGATGTCAGAATTTTCAGGGCTTCTGACAAACCCTAACGACTACTGTATACAAGTATACAGCACCCGGGACCGACTGCTTAACGTGCCCTCCGAAGCACGAAAGTCGTCGTGAGAAATGAATGGTCGGCGGTCACCCATCCCAACACCGACCGCACCAAACGTTGCTTAATATGTGATAGTAGTGTAATACACACAGTAGCCATGGCGCCACGGCGCCACTTCAACTTTAAATACTTACGAAATAAAGATTCTTTTAACTTTGACTTTGACTTTTGACGAATGCTCACAACTGGGAATTGTAATCCGGATACTGCGAAATTCGAAAAGAACCAAAAAATTCCGGATTTTCAAAACTTTAAACAATCCGGATTTCTGTATCAAAATCCATTTTTTTCGAATATTTCCGAATTTTTCATTTCCTCCTTGTAATCATCACATTTGATTCTTCTTGTTAAGCACCGTCTGTTTATTGTTCACCGTTAATCACCTTTAAGGAACAGCTTGATCGCGAACTCTCTATTGTAAAAACGAGAAGCGCCGATACTCTACAGCAGCAGCCGTCAAGTTCAAGCAGTAGGGTTATTTACCTGCATTAATACATGTGGAAATGGCACTTTTTGAATACGGTGGGATTTGCAGTGAAATTTTAAATAAAATTTAATAATGGTACTACTCATTCCGCCGACCAGCAGCGTGGAATCAGAAAGAGCCTTTTCCACAGCTGCAATATTTTGCAATAAATTAAGATCACGTCCGAATTACGAAACTCAACGCTTTTCTGTTTTTAAGATACCGTTTTATGAAAAAATAAACATGTAAAATGTTGTTCATCCTTAGGTAAAGTTTTAATGAACCTTCTAATTTGACTGAGTATTCATGTGATCATTGAGTGTTACTAGATATCTATTAAATTAAATTAAAATTTATCGTAAATGTTAGTAAATTGTGAAGTTTAAGAATTAAATGACTGCTTTTTTCTTTTAAGATTAAGTCTTTAAAGTTTATTATCTCTGTTACATTACATTTAAATTTAACTGATTATATGTGTGAAAATTACTATTTGTACTATGTATGTTGGTTAAACTTTTATTATAAAGATTTTATTTTATTTAACAAGATTTACAACTAAATAAAATAACTAAAAGTCAATGTAACTAAGTGCGCCATCAAGTGACAAACCGTGAAATCAAAATCTTTCTTGAAATAAATCTATCCCGTACGGAGCATTTTTTGGGATAATAGATATCCTTTGTGCTATTCCAGACCATAAACTATTTAGGTATGTGCAAAGTTTCATTCCAGAGCCGTTCTGCCGTGTTGTGGAACAAACATAACAACTTATACTAAACTGTGACATTTATTTTATCAGTAGGACGTAATAATAGTTAGATTTACTTTTACTAAAATTGATAATTAGTTACCTAAGTAGTTCATTCTCATCTGAAAGTGTTAAATGCTGGTTATTATTACAGTCATAATAATTAACCTCTTCATATTATATAACAAAGTCAACTTGCTGCGTCTGTTTGTCTGAACGTGAACCTATTATGTAAATAGGCTGAAATGTGACCATAGATGCTTAAGAGTGCTATTTATCAAGATTTGATTAAAGGTTAATTAAATATAAATAGTGAAATCTTAATAATTATATATATAAAAAAGTAAATACTACAAATATATTATTGACTTAATAATAAAATCAGTAAAAATAATACATTTATTAAATTAATCTAGCCACAATATTTAATTAACAACTCTCACTTGTACTTTTGTTTAATCGCGAATTAAAGGTTTTGATTTTTTTAAGTAAAAACCAAGGGAATCCTACTCTTTCATTGCCATACCTAAACTAGGTTCATAATTTTACATGTTACTATTGTATAAACTCCAATCATTGTAACTCTGTACCTACCACCTGTATTATTATGGAAGGCAATAAATAAATAAATAAATTTGTAAAAAGTCGTAGAACAAATGTTGTTGGGATTGATGTGGTTGCTACCTGCAAGATGTTATGAACTACCTATTTAAAAATTAACCCTTTAATATAAAACCGGCACTATCACCTATGATATTACGTTATTTGTTGTTGTAAATCAATATCTTCTGCAGTGAAGTATGAATAAATAAATAATAAGTAATGAATAAATCTTATTATTATAAATCTTATAAATAATAATAAGATTTCGGGAAATATCATGCACTTAAAATATGCTCTCAGCTATCCGTGTGAAGCCTGTCGTTAATTTTAAGTTGAGTCCATAATAGTAATAATCGCTCATTTTTGTTTTTAGTTCATCAATCGATGCAAGTCCTAAATTTCTACTCTGGAACTGATTGCAAAGAGTTATGTGATTGCAATATTACGTCGATATCCACGAACGCAGAATGCACGCTCGGCCGTGCAAGCAGCGGAACTGAACAAACTTTTGTAATAGATAATAGCAAACATCACTCCATAACACGTTTCTCGATATAACTAATTATTATTTGTGTAGGTATAACAGGCCTACCGGACCTATCCAACATTTAACTGCTCAAAGTCGAACTTACATAGAAGTTAGTTTTCCGCAGTAACGAGGCTTTAAAGTTGGGTTACAGGGTTAAGAAAGAAACTGGCTTATCATACAATATTGCAGGACTGTATACGATGCGAGTCAGACCGACTCTACTTTTTTTAATAATCAACATTTGTTATGTACTTCATCTTTATCCCTATCTCAGAAGAATATCAAAATTTATCACAGAACAATCCTTATTTCAGGATAAAGGTACACTGTCACGTGGTGAGGAACCCTCACTCCTAATCACGTCTAGCATTTCATTTCTAGTTCTAGTATTACAATTCACAATATATTTTATACCTAATAAATAAATACTGAACTTAGCGAAACATGGACTGGATCAGAGCGAAGCAGAGGAAATTGAACAAAGTAGCAGCAGCGGGCAGCAAAATAGAAGTGCAGTACCTACGAGCAGAGAGTTAATGACCTAAATAGATATGAGTATTATTGCACACTATGACATAAGTATCAGGTCAATACGCAAGCTCGAATATTAAACGTGAACACATATCCACGTATCCATCCATCCAGATCATAAGGACGGAAGGATCTACTTTTTTGAAGGCAATCTGTTAAACCGTCTCCATTTGTTTTTTCAATCATGCATTTTACGTGTTAGTATATAGGTAAAATAATATCTAACCGACTATTTAGTGAAGTATTGGACCATAACGTAGTTAGAGACCGCCTTCCTTTTCCGACGCTGCCAGTGAAACTCCAGTGTTGTGTAAATGGACACACTCGTAAAGTAATTGCTGGCTTACGTATGTGATTCCATAATCTTTATAATCGTGTAGTTTTTAACGTTGCGCGTTAATTTGTGCTAATTAAAAGCGTTTACATGATTATTTGCTGTGTGGTTTTGGTAGATTCTGATTGAATACGGAACCCTTAAATACCTAGCAGCTTTATTTATAAAAAGTACCTATAACTAGCTTAAAGTGTAATAAGTAACTTTTATGCCGTGTAGAGTTGGCTTAAAATAGCCCTACGCCCCTGGATAAGCGTGTCCTAAAAGGCGCCTAATCCGACTGGGGGTTAGAATTGGTGGTAGAATCTCGTCACGGTCAGCAGTGCGAGCACAGAACTTTATCGAATCGTTTGTTAACGAATGTTCGTATAGTATGGAGACGGTTTTTAAGAAAAAAATGAAATCTATCCATTGCCGCACGGCCAGCTTAAATAAATGTGTGCCTTGTTAATTTTGAATGTTTGTAAACATGTTGTACTCATAAATGTCTGTTAAATAAAAAATTACAATGTTACTCAAAACTTGCAACCGACTCCATACTATACGAGCATTTGTAAACATTCGTTAATATACGATTCGATAAAGTTCTGTGATCGCACTGCTGACTAGCTAGCGACCACCCTTCGTATAAAATATACCGCCTAATATTACCGCTCTGGCAGTAGTGTGATCTGGCTATATTTTATGAAGAGCTAAGTGTAATATTTTATGCTTTCCTAAGCCTATGCGCGTTCATCTTCGGCCTCATCTTCACTTACCATCTTGTGAGATTGAGGTCAATTGCGGACATAGTCTATAATAAAACAAAAGATAAAAATATAATTTGTAGTAAATAGTAGATTATTGCATCGAGCACAAAGTAATTTATTGCGAGGCGTCAGCGAGGGCTCTAATCCAACAGGCACGAGGGCAATATAAATTACTTAAGGCGAGGTGCATAACCTGCTTTTCTTTCAACTATTACCTATAGGAATAGTAGATAACAGAAACTCATGTCAAACAGTTAGATATAGAAGTTTAATTATTGAAATTAAAAGTTATGCTTGAGCAATTATTAAACAAGGTTAAGAGTTTTGTTGGGCAAATTTATATTTGTTTAAATTTGGAACACGTAGGATAGAAACGAATAATACGAAAAAAAAAGTATTGATATCGGCTGGCTGAATAGAAAAAAAACTGTGCAATGATGAAATTTCATACATTTTTATTGCTCTAGACTCTAGCATTAAAGACTCGCTTTGTACTGAGTTTTTAGTGTGATTGTAATGAAATTAAAGCATAGTTAGAGTGGGACCTTATATCCCAAGAATAAGGTAATAAAATCAATGAAAAACAGGATGAAAGCAGCTGTAAGAGCACGTGGAGAAATACAAGCTACTGAATAAAGTTTTAACTTTAAAAATTATTCATTAAAAAACTTTGCTATTCTAACTGCTTTTGTATTTCAGTCTGTAAAATCAATAAACCAAAATGTGTGACAGTAAAAACTGGTCTATCTAGGTATTGTAATCTTAGAATGATATTAAACAATCAGTCTGAAAAGTATACATTGATTAATCATAGATTTTCAGCTATCACCTACTGAACGAAAGCGTACGGGGTGGGTCGATTTTTCTGCACGTAATAGCATCCTAATAAAGCGATTGGGGACACGCGATGACGCGACGCGATTGGCACGCCCACGCAGTAATTGTAGGTGAGGCCTCACTTATCTATCATAATAACTATAATAAAGCGTGTTTGTTTGTTTATTTATTTATTTGAACGCTTATCACTGACTCCAATTTTTTTTAAATTCTTACTCATGAGGAAATAATATATCAAAAAAAATCCTAGGGTAACAATAAATTTAGCGCTAATGTCGATCATACAGGTAGTAGAAACTGTATGAAATCTTTCCATTTATAATCAAGAGGTAAATCATTTCATGCAAATATTTCATTTAAATTTGTGTACGAGAAAGAGTACCTATGTATTTAAATAAAACTAAACTTAAATAAATTATTTTTTAATAAGACGATTATACCATTTCTAGGTTAATATTACAGTCTTTCGCAAAAGCTTTACGTGTCTGTGATCGCAACTGGAAAGTTGCTTCTCGAGTGTTGTGAGTGTGGACACACGAACCTGCTATAAATGTGCGCCAAATTAAAAATTAGTGCGTATTTTCGTTTTGGAAAAAAAAATAAAAACGGTTCGTGCTAGGGTCCTGCAGGCTGTTCTATACGAATTATTAAAGGGAGAAACATTATGTATTTGCAAGGAGCGTGTAAGCATCTAGGGGCTAAAAAAGTTATTTGTGGGTCTTCAGCATTCCGACACTTTCTGTATCCTGCTGCGGTAATAGTCCGGTCAATTTAGACATTCGAAGTTACATAAAGTCCCAACAAGCTGAATGTCTGTGAAGTTGTTCAGAACATATTTATAAACAATGTCTAGAAGTTTCCCATCATGCCCCTGTAAGGAAAAAAATTAATTAAAGGTCAAAGGTCAAAAAAAATGAGTTTTTCGCGATTTTCAGCGAAACGGTAAGTTTTATCATAAAAGTACCTGCGACAAAAATTGTAGATCATAAAATAATCTATAAAAAATTTATCAATACTTTTTTTCTTACGAGCCACCGTTTCTGAGACTGAGATATAACGATTCAAAAAGTTATAAAAGTTGTTATCGTCATAATATGCATGAGTACGCCACGTATATTATACATCTAGAGTATATACGTACTTTTTTAATCGTTATATCTCAGAAACGGTGGCTCGTAAGAAAAAAAGTATTGATAAATTTTTTATAGATTATTTTATGATCTACAATTTTTGTCGCAGGTACTTTTATGATAAAACTTACAGTTTTGCTGAAAATCGCGAAAAACTCATTTTTTGACCTTTGACCTTGAATTAAATTTATTCCTTAGAGGGGAATAATAGGGAACTTCTAGACATTGTTTATAATTATATTTTGAACAATTTCACTAAAATTCAGCTTGTTGGGACTTTATGTAACTTCACTCTCATTTTTTGGTCTAAATTGACCGGACTATAACGTTTTGCAAAATCGTGTATATCGACAACCATTGACTATGTTCTGCTGTAAAAAATACACGGGTAACTCTTGATTTGTGCTGGAATTAATTTTTGAGAAATATATGGTTATCAAGTACCTAGTTATTGAATAAAACGTAGGTACGCACATTGAAACCTTCTATGGTTTTAATAGGTTTTCAGGGTAAAGTTTTAATAGGTTAATAGAAAGTTTATATTCTTGTCTCGTGTAGATACTGTGATTATTTCTACTTGATAATCATACACTTTCTAAAAACTAATTCTAGCACAATTCAAGAGAAACTCGTGCATGTTTATTTTACAGTTACATATTCAATGGTTGACGCGATTACCTATTCCTATGCTTTATCAATTTACAAGATACCGTCTCAACTACACTTATGAATGAAATGGGTATGAAATAAATATTAGGACGCTTTATAAAATAATTTTAATAATATCAGCTTGGAATATTACGCATTTGAGAAAAAACAATAATAGCAATAAACAATGGCTGATAATCCGACCAAATTCCAATGTCAACAAAAATATAATGTTTATTCTAGAAATCATATTTTTGTACTTATGTGAAAAACTCGTTATGGGCTAATATTCATAAAACAAAGAAAATATAGATAATCATTTTATTGTTTCCTTACAAAATTATTTACAACACAATTATTATTATGCTCATACTCATATAAAACAATTCTAATGAGATAAATTAATATTTATCTTGCAAATATACAGCTTAATATTAAATCTAGTCTAGTTTTAACAGATCAAATATTTTAGGCACCATTTCCTAAACTTTATTAGTGCAATCATTGAGCACAATCTTTACTATATTTACATCATTCACAAATCGCTAACCATTATTTTCATATACACCATTTCATGCTTGATATACTTATTATTCGTTTTTCTTTGATTAATTTAGTGTTTAAATTTTTAGGCTCGCATGAAATCGGTATTATTATTGTAGTAGTATTGTGTCAGCGATTTGTCAAATTCTGTATATTTTCCTAAACACTTTAACCAAAGCAATCAAGATTATGGATGACATGTATTGTTCATATTAGTAAAAGATAATGTTAATATAGATTGAATAAATAAATTATATCACATTTTATTGAAATTAAAAGAACACACAGGGAATATTAGATTAGGTAAATAACAATTAATATATATTATTTATTTAGAAAGTAACTTTGCGAAACGGTAAATAGTTTAAATAGTTAGGAATGTATTGTTATGTAACACATATAATATATTTTATCTATTCTATACCCATATTTACAGTGGCTATTTCCTACTTTTTACACTAACATTTAATTACTATTTTTACAAATATTAACACCATATATTATTTACATAGTGTATTCCTACATAATACTTGCAAATACGACACTTGTTAATTTAAATTACAAAAAAATATTCATAAAAGGGAAAACAGTGAACAATTTCTGCTACAATTTTATTTGTTTGGAAAATATTTTATCTCTTCAAAACGCAAATTTAGAATATAATAGTCAAAATCAATTGTGATGTTGCTTCGATGCTGATTGTTTTTAATTAGACTTTAAAATAGTTTATCATCACTATCATACGAAAAATAATTTCCAATCACGCATTGACTCTTTCAATCATAAAATTATTGTCGATTAAGCTAAAAAGATCTTAGCTTTCACATCGAAATTGGTGTTTGAATATATTTGGTGTTGCATTTTATGATAAAATTGTTGACAATTGCGATTCCACGCTTGTATAAAAAAGAAGTTCTAGTAGTTGTTCCTAAATAATCTTAACATTTATATTATTTTGTGTAAATGGACGCTAAAAATATCATAATCAGCAAACCATGCATATTTTATAACTGCCCGCAAAGTTGTAATCATCAAAAAATTACATTTCTGTCTTAAACCTTTATTGGACGAAGATCATTTGGTAGGCTTTCTTAGAATTGACGATCTTTCCATTATATTATTTGATATACATTTGTCATTTCATTTACATCACATGCAACATGCGTGCATATTAACATTTTTTAGTCTTTATAAATTAATCACTAGATTCCACGTTTCATTATTTCTTGCTCATACATTTTTGATACTACAATCATCATTGTATAAAAAAATATCTATAAAAGAGCCCTCAATATTTTATTTCAAACAAAATTATGGTGTCTATCTATCTACATTACTATAATATAGATATCTAGTCGTTCAGTCAGTCCTTCCAATATCTATCACCAGGATAGAACACAAATTGTATTATAACAATTTTTTCTACAATTTCCACCTACGAAGCAATACAAACGTTCAGATAATATATTAATATTAATATTTCTGACATAAGCAATAAAAGGCGTAACTATCAGTTCTTTCTCTACATACTGCGAGTTGGAATACTTCGTTTACTGAAGTCACTATATAGAGAATTAATCCGTACCTACTTCCTTCTTATATTCTTCTAATCACATGTATTAATAAAATATAAAATACATGTGCACTCCAACTTTTATCCTTGTCTAAGTCCTTACTAATAAAAGTAATTCATATTAACTTTGGACTAGTGTGAACTAGAGTGTATATTGTGCTGGGCCTTTTTCTTTCGTTGCGCTAGCATATCGTAGAACGGGTTATGGCTTATGGAGCGACGAAGACACTCGATCCATTCGTCTCTTTCTTCAACGGTTGCGGCTGACATTCTGAAATTTAAATACAATATATATAAATAAAAAAATATATATGCAATTATTACGATTTTTTAATTCCACTATAATTTTATATCTCAAATAAAAGTATTCGCTTAAAACTGGTAGAAAAAAATACTAAATAATATCATATACATAGGACCGGCTGGTGTAGCGGTATCATACATTGCCTTCTATGCCAGAGGTCCTGGGTTCGAATCCCGGCGGCGGCGGATATTTGTGTGATGAACACAGATATTAGTCGTCAAGTCATGGATGTTTAAATGTTTATTTAAGTTTATTCTAATAAAAAATATGTATTTATTCAATATGTATGTGTATATATTTCTTAAGTATATCAGTTATCTAGTATCCATAACACAAGTTCTTTAAGAAACTTAATTTGGGCTAGATAATGTTGTGTGAGTGTCAGAAATATTTATTATTATTATTTATATAAGTCGTGACCTACTAAATTATATTGACATCAACTATCTTTTTAGGTAAAGTCTATTGGCATGTAGGTGGTTCCTTTTCTTCATAATATTTGACTGGTCACTGCCCTTCACTGATGTAGAGTAGATTGCTTACTGTGAGTAACTATCATATTTACTGTTTATTCATAGTAATAATGTCACTATTCATTTTAATAGAAGAAAAGGAATTTAGAACAACATAATGATGAGAAAAGTAATCGTATATAGAATGCAATTCTTGAAGCAGAACCAGATCATTTTTAATTATTAGAATAGTGTTATCTATTTTAGTGCAAAAATTAGATCTTCTAAATTACACACGGATTAGAATATTTAATGGCATAGTTCATAAGTGTAAAGTCACATATGTTTTTTATTCTTTCACATTAAGATGGCTAAGGGGATTCATCTGTAACTATGATAGCAGAGACATTTAAAGTATGGAATATCACAAATGATATACACAGATGAAGCTAGGAAATGAATTAATATGAATGTAGGATTACAACTAAAATTTTAATTGTTACAAAACCGCTGCAATACGTCAAAAATGCATTTTATAAGAATTGCATTTTAGAGTTCGCTAATAAATTATTGAATGATAAATCAATTGAGCCAACATTTTTAATGGATATTTTTGTTTTTTTATACCTAATCGATATTTGTTTTTTTTTTTCTCTATATTTATTTTTTATTATAGCAATAAATCATCATTGTGTTTTTGAACCAACCTGTAGACGGTATGTTTTCCTTCAACAACCTTGCCTTCGGAATCAGTCTTGCAAGCTTTGATAAGGTCCGCACCTCCACTCGCGTATAATTCTAGACAATGCGGTCTTTGTCTATCGCTTGCTGGACGAACCTGAAATTGTTATAAGAAAATATATTATTTATCTTTTATTGCACACATCATTCAGACACAGTAGCAATTTTATAACAAGGTGATGATGCTTTTCGAGTAAAAGGTGATTATGATTTTGAACAAGGTAGCACACAAGACTTTTACAGGAGAGGTTGGACAGAAATAAATAAATACAGTAGCTGTAGTGCTCATATTAACTCAGGGAAAGTTTGGCGTCATGTTCTCTTTGCAGTCGTAGTCTTTTGAAATGGATATTTGCATCAATACCATTGCCAAAGTGTGATACCTCGGCATTAATACAAGTGTTGTGATATTCTAGTCTAAAATGAATCCCGAGAATATCTGTACTCATAAACTGGAGCACACAAGATGAAAATATGTTCAGTTTACGAGTTTTAGCCCTAACATACAGATAGACATCAGTAATACACGTCACACTATAACAAACTACATATACACCTTGATACATAAGCACCGCCGTTATCATTGTATTTCTTTTATATTTTTATTTTTATATTTGTTATATATTGTAACCCATTTCTTTTTACTAGCTACTTGTCCGGAGCCTGGAGAGCCTGGTAATCTGTCATACAGGTCTCCTAGTACAGATACCAGTCTCTCGCATAGATATACCGTAGAATTGCACTTAGTTTTAATTTGGAACTGTTTAGACAGACATTTCCAATTACTACATCTAGAGCTTACCCAAACTTATATACCAACTAGGTAGCATTCCTGATTGCTTTATAAGGAAGGTCATAAGGTGCTTTATAAGGAAGGTATCCTAGTATACTCCCAGAACTGAGTATTTAAAAAGTTAGTTTTCTAAACTGTCGTAAGGCTAACTGGTTATGAATCGAACCTTAACAATGCGCCATGTAATTCAATAAAATCCAATCAAACTAAATCAAATTAAACTGCGTAGTGGAGGCATGCAAGGTGTAGTCTGACTTACCACAAATTATTATTCAATATTTTCTTTATGTACCTATTTATTTTTGTTGACTATAAAGTGTAATTATAATTATTATAGATTTAGGTCTGTTAATCAACTTATTTATTTTTAAACCCTTAAAAAAATATAACATGCTTTAAGAAGATCGTAAATGAGCTCAGTTATACTTACAGATATATTTTCTAATGGAATGATGCCTCTTGGTTCTTTATCCGTTGTATATTCGAAGTAATACAAACAGTTGTCGTTGAGGATAAACCACCGTCTCTTCCACGATTTATACCTGGAATTCATTAAATTTCTATTTAATTACAATACAGTGGAATCCGTTTATAATGACATCGAAGGGAAATAAGAAAAAGTCATACTAAACGGACGTCATACAAAGCATAGGTACTGCAAGAATAAATAAACTGTTTAAGTTAGTATGTGATAAAATAAATAGACATAGAATGAAATAGAGATAAATCAAAGTAGATATTAATAAGTAGACTCAATAAGTAAATCTACGCTCAGAGACTCTAATCAAAAAAGCCTTTCACGCGCCGAAAGTCTTTGGGTATAACGTGACTCTCCCGAACACTGCCAAAGGTGTTAGAAATCATACAGTCGGTCACTATAAGCGGACAAAATTTGATAAAAAAGGGTCACAATAAGCTATATGTCACTATAGGCGAAGTCATTATATCCGACTTAGTTATATGTATAATTTATATGAAAATCAAACTTCGCTGTGTGAAAACGTCATACTAAGCGGTTGGTCAATATAAGCGGAGTCATAATAAACGGATTCTACTGTATAATCATATGCAGAATAGAAGGAATAAATACCTATTATAATTTTGATTTTAGGTTTAATTCAAATATACTTTAGGTGTGGAATGAACTGACCGCGTCTGTTTTTCCTAACCATATAGTCCTGTTACTTTTAAGCGACGAGGAGTGGGTTTCTCGTTGATGGATGTGTACTATCTACATCCTTGGCCTTTATGACCACTTTTCTCCGGTCACTTTTGTCATGGAAGACACATGTGTCTACCTTGTTTTACAATAAAAAAGATTATTTTAATAGGTCTTATTGAGATTTGACATCATCAATAACAAATAAATGCAGCCGCCAAGTTTGACACTCCGGTGATATGTGTCAAATTTCTGCTTTAGTTTTCGAGTAAAACTTTGCCTATTTTTAGTGTAAAGTTTAGATTCCTTTTCTCTAATAATTGTCTTTATACACAGACAATGTCTTTTTTTTTTTCTTTTTTTTTTATATTGTAAGGATAGGACGTTTGTCTTCCATGCCACCTGATGGAAAGTGCGCATGAAGACTATGGTGTTACACGTCCATCCACGAGAAACCTATTCACTCGACACTTAAAAGTTCCAGGACTGTAGTGGTCAGGAAAAACAGACGCAGGCAGATTGTTCCACACCTTGGCAATCCGTACCAAAAAGGAACTATCGAAGCGTTTTGTTCGACTTCTTGGTATATCCACTATATACGGATGGAAGTTCTGTCTGCGTCTGGTAGTCCGGTGGTAAAAAGGGGTGGGTTCAATTTGGTCAAAAAGAGCACTCGCACACTCACCAAAATGTAGCCGATAAAATACTGTCAAACAAGCAACCTTACGACGATGCTCCAGCGTCTGCAATTTTTTATTTGTAAGGTTGTTGTTATTTATGAGTTTTCGGGCTCTTCGGTCAACAGAGTCTAGCGCTTCGAGCTGGTATTTGGCAGAACCATCCCAAAGGTGACTACAGTACTCCATGCAAGACCTCACTTGGGCTGTGTATAAGTTGAGGAGCCGTTCAGGGCTGAAGTACCGCCGGACCTTCGAGATGATACCCAATTTTTTGGAAGCCGTTTTTGCCATACACTCAATTTGTTGTCCGAAGTTTAATTTGGACGTTATAGTGACGCCCAAAAGCCCTAGTTGATCGGTGATGGGAACAGATACATTCTGGAAAGTGGGCGTAAGAGTAAAGGTGCTCTTTTTTGCGGAGAATAGACACGCTTGTGTTTTGGAGGCGTTGAATTTGACCAGGTTAGATTCGCCCCAATCGGACACATTCCGCAAGGTCGAATCAACGCGCTCAATCATAGACTCTCTCAAAACCTGGATTTCATGGGCGCTCGTTCGCGCATTGGATATATATCTCTCAACAACAGTGCTGTCATCAGCATATCCAATAATGCCTGGTGTTAGGAGGTCATTAATGTGCAGCAAAAATAAAGTTGCAGAGAGAACAGATCCCATAGGTACCCCGGCATTAATTGCCATTAGGTCAGAGGAGTAGCCGTCTAAGACTACTCGAATCGACCGTTCCCTCAGAAAATCAGATATCCAGTCGCAGAGCCCGGTCGGTATGCCATATGCTGGAAGCTTGCTTAAGAGACCATCATGCCAGACCCTGTCAAAGGCCTTGGAGATGTCTAAGGATACAGCTATTGCTTCACCATGACCCTCCAAGGCCTCACTCCATAAGTGTGTGGCATACACGAGAAGATCGCCGGTCGAGCGTCCACTGCGGAAACCATATTGGCTATCGCTTAGGAGCTCGTTGGTCTCAAGGTATGCCAGGAGTCGATTGTTCAATACACGTTCCATGACTTTACAAAGTATGGAGGTGATTGAAATTGGTCGATAGTTGACAGGATCAGCACGGCTTCCCTTCTTCGGTACTGGTTGTACGTTAGCCAGCTTCCAGGATTTGGGGACTTTACCAGATTCCAAAGAGAGTCTATAGAGACGCGTCAAAACGGGAGACAACTCAGCTGCGCAGCGTTTCAACACCACTGCAGGAATACCGTCTGGACCGCTAGCCTTATTCTCGTCTAGGTGCAGCAAGCACTTAAGAACCTCCTTTTGGCGAATATGAACGGTACCCATTGTAGGACCGAACTGAGGTAATTGGGGTGGGATTTTACCTTGGCTATCTAGACGAGAATTTTCCGCAAAGATACTGGCAAATAAATCCGCCTTTTCCTTAGCGGTGTGGGCCAGAGAACCGTCAGGTTTCCGCAGAGGCGGCAGCGACGGGCGACAAAAGTTCGTTTCGACCGACTTAGCGAGGGACCAGAAAGCTTTACTTCCCGAGGGGTATGAGGCTATTCTGTCTCCGATACAGCCTATGTGGGCGAAACGAGCTCTCTTGATCACCTTTTTGCAGGACTTGGCGGCAGCATTGTACCTCTTTTTGTGTTCATGCGAATCCACGGCTTTGCTTCTGCGAGCGGTTGCCCAGGCTTTGTACGCTTCTCGCTTACGCTTTTCAGCGGAAAAGCATTCAGCACTAAACCATGGGCGAGCTTTGGTTTCAAGGGATAGATCAGCGTAGGGAATGAAGAACTCCATTGCTTGACCTATCACACTTGAGACTGCATCAGCGCAGCACGATGGATCGGTTGATGTAAAACAAGCTTGCCGCCACGGATAAGATGCGAAGAAATGTCGCATTTCATCCCAATCTGCCGACTTGTAACGCCATACTCGCCTAGAACCACTTGGTCGGGTGTCAGGTGGCGAGTACTGCAATACAGATTTCACCAGACAGTGATCGGATGTCCCTAAGGGTGCAGTGACGGACACCGAATATCTGTCCGGATCGGTTGTCAGCAGAAGGTCCAGGCAGTAAGCAGTGTGGCCAGCAACGTCTGGGATGCGCGTAGGCTCGTCAACAAGCTGAGAGAGGCCATGAGTGAGCGAAAACTTAAAAGCCTCTCTACCAGCATGGTCAGTGTCCCGAAACGGGTATAACCACTGTCCGTGGTGTGCGTTAAAATCCCCCAGGAACACCAACTGCGCTGTGGGAAAACGTTGCTGAACCTTGTCCGCTGTACTGCTGAGATAGTCCATAAGCCTCGTTGTCTCCCGATCTCCGCTGTGTGACCGATAAATACCAGCGTATACCATTTGGTCTAGGCCGGTATCTATGTGAACCCACATAACTGAACTAAGTAACGGAGACGCTGACAACAGATCTTGTCACTGGCATACATGCACACCCCGGCGTGCGGGTGGAATTTGGACTCCAGGATGTAACCTGGGTAACAAAGGTATGCCGAGTCTGACGGATCACAGATCTGCGTCTCCGTTAGGAAGAGTAGGTGGGGTCTCTCCGTCTCGAGGTGGTGGTGGACATCATTGAGATTGGAGTGCACTCCTCGGATGTTACAGAAGTGCACTTTAAACGAGAGGAAGTGCAACCGCTGTGTTACCTTACTCTTCTTTGGACCTTTCATTAGTTTTGGAGTGGAGTGAATAGGGAGGAGAACAGAAGTTGAGTGAAGCGCTGCAAATGGAACCAAGCAACTCGATAGGGGTGACGCACCATTGGGAAACTCGCTTGGAGACTGCGGGGACGCCCGAACCCCCCCGAGTTCGCCATCGGGTCCTCTCAAACCGGTCGCCAACCGGCACGATGGAGCCTCCCGGGATTTTTCGCGAGGTGGCGGGGCAGCCTTTTGCATGTGGCTGGCATGCTACTTGGGCCCCCTACTACCTGCGGTCGGCCAGCGGTGCACCGTGCTTCGGATCCCGCTACCCTCCAAAACGAGTTACCCGGTGAGTCATTATCCTACGAGTTGTAAACAGTTCTCCGATGCAGCACGATTACTCAGACCTATCCTCCTCAATGGCTACACTAGACATCATGCCGGAACGCAACTAGGTTACTTGGCGGCATGGTTTTGTCTAGTGGGTGGTGGCCCAAGTACAAGCCACGGCCGAAGCCTACCACCAGATTTTACTGCTCGTTTAGCACCACCCAGGGACCACGTACAAGGCATCGAGGGCTAAACCTGATGTCTGAATTCACTGTATAGTTTCAAATAAAAAAAAAACTCATCAGTAAATTACAAATATTGAACATCATCTTACCGTCCGCCCTGCTTCCATAGCCAGCCCTCCTTGTCGGGATTGAAGAACGTGTGCATGAGATCGTTGCCGTCGTCCTCAGGAATCTTGAACGGCTCCGTCTTTATAGACTCGTACAGAGACTGGAAAAAATAAGTAAAATTCTGGTAACTGTTCAACCGATTCTTTATTATTTAGATAACACAGAGACAATAGTCAGAGGCCTAATACCCCCTAATATATAGAATGTAGCGCTCATAACAAAATTCAAAATTCATTGTTCAATGTGCACAAAATTTATATTATGGCTTTTTTTTTTTTTTTTTTTTTTTTATAAGTGACTAAACCCGCGTTTGACCTCAATCTCACCTGATGGTAAGTGACGATGAGGTCGAAGATGAAAGCACACGGGTTTACGAAGGAACTGGCTCTTTATACAATATTGCCGGAACACATTACCGCCGGAGCGGTAACATTTGGCGGCAGACTTTATATAAAGGGTGGTCGCTAGCCAGGCGGACCCAGAAGGGATCCTACCACCAAGCAAAATAATGGCTTGTACAATATCTATGTAAACTACATAGAGATTACAACAGATCTTCACTGGATTTCCACAATTAATATACACTCAATAAACTTGTGCTCACGTCAATATTTTAACAAATAAGTCTAAATTTCTAAAATTCTGAATTGTTAATAAAGTTAACAATAATATATTATTTGTCTGTACGGTAAAGCTTAAGATCACGGACATATCAATTGTAGAGCGTTGTCTATAGCGAAATGCTATAGACATATTTTGAAACTGTCTATGATGATTAATATTAATTGAACCAATCATAAGCGCTTTTAAAAAAGTTAACTCATTTATTTTATTGTTACATTGGGTAGTATCTTTAAGAATTGAATGAGTCAGTTCAGTAGAACTGCCAAAGAAGAAATGTACTGTTTCTCGACTGCCATCTGTAGCTAAGCCTCTTTTCACATTGAAATGTATTAATTCGTCTCTATGTGATATATGTATTCTTATTATACTGCTACACAAAGAACTGATAAAGAAAATAACACTTCTTTATACATGTGGAAAACGGTACCTCTCTGTACCTATACAATATTATAACGTTTAAAAACACACACTCTTACACTCTCAAAAACAATTGCTTCTGAGAAAGGACCAAAGTATACTAAACAACTATCATTGTAATGATGTGAAGAGCAAATAAATATCAATTGGTTTAATTTTAGATTAAGATAACATTAATTATTAATACTGTGTTTCATAAGTAAACGATGTTTACATAATACAAAATAATTTACGTCAATCATAGGATGATATTCAGTATGTAAGGTTGAGAAGGTTAGTTTCTATGACGACAGACTTAAACTGTTGAAGGTCGCAGAAATACTTCTAGGAATCTGATTTAAGTTTAATTTGATATTTGACAAATAAATCTCTAATGCAACAGACACAAGACTCTTTGGTTAATTTGAAGGCGCCCTTATCTTGAGTACACAAGACAATAAGAGAGGACAATTTGAAGTGGTTTTCCCTAAATAATGATCTTAATTGGTAAGAAAACTCAAATAACTTATTTAAAATTGAACATCGTAAAATAACGTTATACAAGTAGACCTATGTGTTATTTAATTCGTCCAACTCGATAAAACCGCAACATATCATATCATATACCGTGACTTGCTACACAAGAGACATACATAATTTTCTTAAGAACAACAGTAATTGCATTCTAAATAACAACTTTATCATTGCCGACACAAATACCGAGTCTCATTTGCGAAATTATCACGTACTGTGTGAAATATGTGGCGACTACACTAGATTGATATTAATTAAATAATTAGAGAGGCCATTTGATAGATATGACCAATCTTTAGATGGACATTATGATGAAGAATCACGCGTGTAACAAGGATTCGGTATTAAATTGTTTGTGTTGTTATTTCATGTAGTTTATCTGGTGTGCTTGTATGCAGTAACATAATCTAGAATATCTTGACCTTGAGCATTATTTTGGTTAAAATAACAAGACAAGAGTATGTGTTCGCAAATTCCAGGTTAAGTAGATGTTATATCAATGTTAATATAAAAATAATGTAATATCGAGAGATTTTAGATAGGTATGTTAAATGTCTTCAAGTATGAGCCATAGCCGGAGTTAAAATTGTGACTTATAAAATGTGAACAAATGACCTTATATCAAGATCATACGGCTCAGAAAGAACAGTTAATATTTGTTTTGTAAATATAGAATTTCTATGACAAATGCATGTTTAAGAAGAACTTAAGACTATTATTATATACGAAAGCAACGTTTTCATTTAAAATATTACCATGAACATAACGATTTCATTATCAGCAAATTAGGTAACGTGGTTTCAACAAGTTATAATGTACGTAAATAGTTTTCGTATATAAGATCTAAAATATTCATTAAATATAAATAGGTGTCACCTATAACGTGTTATCTTCATGTTACTATCAAGAAACAAGGTACCGATTTGTTTAAAAAACTAAGGCACGTATAATGAAAGCGTTCTTAAGACTTGATCATGACTCAAGACTATTTTCGCCGTCAACGAAATGAAACTTTTAGCCCCTTTGGGTCTGCTTCAGATAGCTTCACCACTCCTGGATAACCGCATCGTAAACTTATCCGCTTGGTGGTAGGATAGCGACCAACCATGATATAAAGTGTTCCGCCAAATATCCTAAACCATGTGCTGTTCTCCTCGCTCATCACTTACTATCAGTTGACATTGCGGTCAAACACGAGTTAAATCACCGATAAAAACATAACAATAAAACTCACCAAGAGCAATTCCTGCGGTAAATCCCCTCCATTATTGATCCCCCGATTCATGGCCACAAACTGTTCCGGACTGGGTTTATCTTTCACGCTTGGATTATGCAGGGAAGTATTCAGCATGATTATCGCAAAACTCAGCACATAGCACGTGTCAGCATTCGTGAATATATCCGGGTTCAGTTGGCAGTACCTCTGGGCGAAGCATTCCATCATTCTGTCTATCTTCTGGGCCTCGCCGGGCAGTCGAAAGCTCCATAGAAATTGTCTGGAATGTGACGTGAAGAGTTAGCGGAAGGAATAATAAGCGGTTAGTCATGAATAGTGATGCATCGGCGCTTGGCACTGATTGTATTGAATAAATTGTGTGTTGGGCTGTGCTTGCTTTCGATTTCGTTTGGTTTGTTAGGCAACAGGTTCAAATGAAATGTTTTTCTATATTCATGAATGATATTTAGTTCAAGTAATAACTTAAATTAAATGTTTGAATAGCTTTTAATATTAAAAAGTTTATTAAATACCAATCTCTACAGGTATAGATAGTATAGATTAGTAAGGATTAAACTATTCTTAGAGTCTTTTAAATCATTAAAGCGGATTTTAGAGCGCATAATTTTCTATTTTAACTCGACGACGTTTCAGTATCTGCGCAGACCCTGTAGTGAAAATAATTTTATATTGGTAATCATACATTTTTATCGTTAAATTTATATTCTAGAATGTAGACTCTACCATAATATAACCTTATATGATTAATGTACTAGAAGGCGCTTTCGAACAAAGTATGTATAAATAGTACCTACGTCATATGCATATAACCACATACTTTGTTGTAGTCGGTTATTATCAAAATCTCTTATACATTCAGAACGACTTTAAGTAATGTCATTTCACGTAGTTATCAAGAGACGCCCAAGAAAGAAAGCTCCGAGCACTCGGCCGGAACGAAACAAGAGACTGCAATCAACATTTCCATTATACCAGACGTATTATTACTTTTAGCAAACAATACAAAATACATTTGACCTTTCCCAGTGCGAATAACAAAATGGACGGTTAAATGCGAGTTTGAAATTCGAAATGCACAACTGTAACCGAGAAGTTCACGTTGACTCACCCGCCACCCGACCGACGCGGCTAATTCAATATTAGTTCGTATATACAAGGAAATTCTGCGAAATGAGTAGCGTGCTTCTTTTCAATAAGGCTACAGTTGGCAAAAACGACTATAATCATGCGAAGCTCACCGTTTTCCTACACGATTATTTGAATAACCAACTAGACTTCAGAACCAGATACGTAGTTCAAATATTTACACGACGATTCGCCTCATGGGTAACCTTATCTCTGTAAGTTATACCTAACACAACTGTTTGTACTAGATGGGTTTAATAAAATTGGTTTTGTTATTTCAGTATCCAGTGACACGAGATTTACGTGTTTATCTCCGCGAATTACTAACAAGGTTACACAACGTTTCCTGTTCATTAAATAAAGGCAAAGTCATCGGGCTTAAATTAAAACAATATAAGAAGTTGTACTTAATATTTATAAAAATATTTCTTTTAGCAATACGGTTACTCAATTGTTTTTAACTTCAAGAAATGTTTCATTAACATATGGCCATTTGGACTCGTTTTTACGACTTAAGTAAGAAGATTATCTATTGCCAAATGTCGTAGTAACAAGTGTTAATGTTATATTACACATAAATTTTTACGTCCGTGACGTAATGAAAGGTCATGTTTTTAGGTCTGAAGGGTTTATTGATTAACCTTTACAGGTCCCTGTGTCAATTGAACTCCCGCACATGCAAGCACATGTTTTATCTGAGATAAGATCAATACGACGCGGTCTTTTCACGGTCTTCGTAAGGATGTGGCATTGAAGCTGGTTGAATGAAATGAATACCTCAGAGAACATGTATTTCGACGGCTTTAGATACTTGATAGCAAAAAACCGAAAAGAATGCTGCAATTTATAAGTCGTACAGAGATTTTCTTCGACGAACGACAAGTCCTTGAAATAGTTAACTTTAAATTTACAATCGAATAAAAAACAGTGTCTACCAGTAATAAACATTTTCAACACACTTGCTCGTAAAGTGAGCGTTATTCTATTGAGTTTAGAACTATAAACTGGGCTATAAGTCACGCGTGCATTAATATATTATACCCTAGTGCATAATATAATGAATCCTACAAAGTTGAATTTTAACTTTGTGCAAATAACATGCGAGAAAACAGAGCATATTTTATTGGTCCGGGTTATACACTAAATATTTTCAGAAACAACAAAGAGGTTTTATACCACAAATCCATATACATTTTTAAATGTTTGCGCCTTATATTAGTAAAATAAATTTGTATATTAAACAAATTATTCACAATTTACAATCATTTGTCATAAAATATTAAAATATTTGCATTTACCACTCCAAATTAAACATTTTCACTTAAAATAGGCTGTATATGCTATACAGACATTGACACATTTGACGGAAAAAAAAACCTACGCGCATGCGCGAGGTTCGGCGCCATATTTCAATCACAATTCACAGCTTTGTTATCAAGTGTGTTTGTTATTTTATGATCACGTATGTCTGTCTTTTACTCACAAGTGTGTTGAAAAACGTCGTATGTAACTCGTGAGCGTTGCTAATTACAGTGCGGCTCGGGCTCAAATCACAGCCTCGACTGTAATTAGCAACTTCGCTCACTTGTTACATAATATACTATTACCTTAGATGTGTAACAAACTAAAATCTGTTTTTTTTTCTTCTTTTCCTTAACGTACAATGTGGAAAGTGAACATGAACCAAAATATCCTGTTTTTCGTAGCTAAACAAAGAAACTGAATTCCGGGATGTCTGACTGCGTTTTCTACATTGACTTTAAAGTCTCTAACCTAAGAACTGGAGTATTACCCTGTACTGGGAGTACTCCCAATCAACAACTGGCTCTATTACACCACCAAGTCCTGTGTAGGAAAAAATCACAATCAGACAGCATAACTACAATGGTCAATGCTGCATTACGCGGACGCAGGATACAAAACCGTAACACGTAACGCTCGGTACAGATTGGTGTAATGTAATGGTGCGTACAGATTGCTGTAATGGAACTTGTAATGTAACATTCTGCGCACTACACGTCCAAATACGGAACGTGCACAGAATGTTACATTACAAGTTGCATTACTAGCAATCTGTACGCACCATAAGATGTAATGTTACATGAAATGTAGCCAATTCTCATGTATGTAGGAGCCTCGCGCTCACAAATTGCGATATTTTTTTTATTCAGAATTGGTTGCAATGCATGTGACAGTATACCAACGTGTAGAGTCATTGACGCAGCGTTTTTACCTCAAACACATGCAACTTAGCCATCCTCACCTTAAAGCTTGCACCAATATTAAGTCCGTGAAGTCGTGCAGCTCCACGAACGCTCGGAGTACAGCCTCGTTGAAGTCCGACCTCTCCCCGAGATAGTCCCCGATGGCAGTTTTACTAAGACCTTCCCCTTTGTGGAGGAATTGCGCGACGTCTTCCGGCGTCCGCTGCAGCAGCCCGTTTTCGTATAAATATTCTATGCCTGGAATGAAATAATTACGTATAAGAAACAGATCTAATTCATAAAAGGCACTGTTGTTTAAAAATAATCGTGTGCAAACCTATTTGAACTTTCGCAAATTGAACGCATATTGATAATATAAGGCGGAACGCGATCGCGCTGAATCTTTCGTTTATTTTTTTATATCTAAGTTTCGATCGAGTTACCACAATCGTGGTCACGAGAAGTGGTCACACTTCTCGTGCCCACGACTTATTATCAATATCTATACCTATGTATAATTACACAGTCGGTACGACCTAATCGTTCATTATTCACTTCGAGTTAAGAACTAGCTATTAAAAATATTTATGACTACACGTCCAATATCTCAATTGTCTAAGATAATTTGTTGAATTTTGTCGCAGCACATCTATTTAAACAAACAAACGTACAATGAACTCTTGATACATGAGATCGTCACGCTGTAAAACCCCAAGCAGATAAGTGGGGTTTAAAACCACATGATATCTATACATATATACGAAGACATAAAAATGTTAGAAATATTCAGCTTGAAATAATATTACAAAGATTTTTATACTTCCGCTACAATCGATGTAAGTAATTGTTCGACCCAATCATTTCGGATTAGACCATAGGAGAATCATTTTGGTCATGATAAATCTAAATTGAAAACAAAATACCTACTATAGAACAAAAGCAAAACCAAGAAAGTGAAAGTATAATTTGCACACGAAACCATTCGTCTTGAAAAATCTTTTATTTGTGATATTACTCCATTATTCAAAGACAAAACCTGCAGGTGGTCCGTTCTAAGAACATTAAAACGGTGACATAACTTTCTTGGTATAATTGGTTAAAAGGATTGTTTTTATTGACACCCACGGACTGACATCTGGTTGGGTCCCGTCTATGTTGCAAAATCATTACGGCATGCGTGGGAAAAATATGTTGAACTTAGATGCAACGTAAGTGTTTATTGTCAGAGTCTCATGCTAGGGCACAAGCTGTCTCTGCAGTAATACGTGTGATTTTAATGCATTTACCGCTTTGGACATAGATAATTATGGATTAAATTAAGTTTCGATTAAATGAAACTCGTCATCAAATACCTACTGTTGTGTAATAGGTATATACTTTTTATAATGAGCAGCAACCACTTTCACTCTAACTTTCTAAAAGTTTACAAAAGTCTGAAAGCTTTGACGTCTAACGAGACGACGACGCTTCATAACGCTCACCTACATACTTTACATAGGTATCACAAATGGTGACGACACGGTGACCGTAAAGCAAGTACGCTAAAAAGCAAGTTCGGTTCGACATCACAGAGCAAAGTTGAATCTTAAGAGCTTACAATAAGCGGTGAATCAATAGGTACAAGAATTTGAACAGTAATTGTAGCGGAATGGCATGCGAGCACCATTCAAACAATGGCCTGCGGTGAAACGCACTAAACTACATTCAACATAGACGGAACGCAAGGACTCTAATGTAATACCTTTTGTATGCGTGTACGTACAACTATAATTTAAAGCGCATAGTTTTTGCATTGAAAGCACAGCGAAAACTTCCTTAGTGCTTTTTATAAAGCCATTTCGAAAATAGCTTGTTATTGCGATTAGACATTTATGTAAATTGGTTTAGGAAGAATGTTACAACACATGGAACTATGTTTTGCGCTTAGCTTACTTTAGCAATCCAAAGTTTAAAGCTCGTTTGAGTCTTTTAACAATAATGATGGTGAGAAAAATAATATTCTAAGTCACGTATAATTGTATTATTAAAAGTCAGGAAGGCAATCAAAGCGAATATTTGCAAATAGAATAAAAAAAGAGGTCTTTTTCTTGGAATTTAGGTGGGCAGTTTTGACGTGGGTAGGAGGTGTGGAATGTATAAATAACTACAAATCGACCTTGCGACATGTTGACCTTTGGTCGGCTCTAATTTACAAGTTTTTAAGCTCTCGGGAGCCATCAGTTCGTGAAAGTGACCATAAGAAAATTTTGTCAAAACCTCTTTGGTTCCCTGTTTGAACTTTTGAAAAAAGAATAACAAAATTCCATTTTCAATTCCTATTCTGGAAAGAGCAAAGAGAAGACACAAGTGTTTTAGATTCTAGAAGCGAAGGGGACGATTAAGGGATAATAAACGATTCCTACAAACTTGAGTACATATTTGTTCGTAATATTAGCCTCCAGCTTACAGTGTCTTAGCACATCACAGTACCTACCTACATATACTTGAGTTGACTAGTTATCAGATATGATAGCAACTCCGACCGCCATACTTTAGTAGCAATTTTATTTTTAAACTACAAAGAAAATAACACTCAATTAGTTGTGTGCACTAAGTGAACTAGTGATAAGGCCGTTTCCTAGATTAACGATGACGAATCTCACTGCTTTTGTTTATGACGCATTCCGTTCGACATGCATGTTAAATCAACGAACAGTGTGATTGTGTTGACTTTAAAGTATAAAACACGTAAATAAATACAGGCACATAAACAAAGTAGGAAGTAGGTTCTATAGCGTTAAATATATTATGTAGAGCCACACAGCGAAACTGGGATGTATCTTAGGAACTATAACCTGGCTTAATTTAGAAAAGTTCTTTTTTCATAGGGGCCCGGCTTGAATCCTCTCATATCATGGAGAATACGAAGACAGTGTCCGTATTTTAATTGCTTAAATTTTTAGCTCCGTCTTCCTAACCTAATCATTTTATAACCTACCTATATTCAAAACGCAACCAAAAAATGAGCACCCTTAACTAAATATAGGTATAAATTTTCAACTATCATGCCTAAAGACATCTAAACCTAGGTGCCTACTCAGTTTACTGAAGATAAGGCTGAATCGATAAGAACGAAAGCTGTATAATCGTTATGACGCTACAAACGCCCACCACTGCGCCTTTTGTGACGTCGTAACACCCCAAACGCACTCCCCTCCAGACCCATGAATGAGGCAGTAGGGGGCAAGAATCGTGGGCGTGCGGGAATACGAGGAGGCATTTATCACTGTCTTCTAGTTTATCTTTCGCGGTTTTAATGCTATTTTTAGAGAATTCTTTTACAACTTGGTTAACAAGAGGTTGAAAATAGATTTCAACACCCACTTAACGTCGTTTTACATCTATGTCTTTAACTTTAATTTAACTTGTATTTCGTAAAAAATTAAGAATGTTTCCTTAGGGTCATTTAAGGTCAAATTAAGCTAGTACATTATTGCAAGGTATAAATTATAAACAGGCTGTATAAAAAAAAACACACGTGAGAGCCTCCGCAATTTATTTTCTCCACTTTTTACATTTTAAAACTAGCTGCGTCATTACAGAGTGTAATTCCGCAAGGATCATTAAACTAAAACTGTTACAAAGCAACGATGATGAGAGAAAATACTTAGAAAGATCGTATAAATAAACTTCGCAAGGTAATCTATCATTCTATAATCGACTCGAATAAATCTTTCGAAAGAACAACTCAGTGAAGTCATTAGTTTAGTTATCATCAATTCGCTAAGGTACTAACTATAGAGCCTTTTAATAAACAGGCGCCGTATAACGTTATGTAATACTCTGTCTCTTTCTTAGTTTCAGAAAACCACATAACTTCAGCACTAAGGGCAGAACAGTCCTAGTAACTTAGTGGAACTGCGCAATATTCAGTTCACGATTTCATTGAAAGGTTTATGTTACTTGAAGGTGACTTTGTCGTGTAAGTATATTGACTTTATTGAATACCGCATTAACCTGAAGGACCTTTTATAAGTGCAGTAATGTGGCAGGGACGTACATAATTTTAGTTTTAATACAGTAACAATACAAACATTTCATCAGAAATAATTTGATATATTATTTTTGGTATTTTTTTGTTGATTCTTCTTATCATGGCAAGTGACCATGCGATCGAATATGAACCAGGCAGGGTTTGACCATTGAACATACTATACCAGAGCCATGTATTTTGTCAGCAGACTCTACATATACGAAGGGTGGGTTTTAGCTAGAGGAAACCTGAGAGGGTCCTAATTACAAAAATGGCCGTCGCTGTAATCAGGTAACGCTTAATGTACCTATTCTCGAATTCGTTGCTTTTCAGGCACGCTTATCCAGATGGCGGTAGCGCTATTCTTAGATGACTCTCAAAGAAGTATAACGCAAAAATGTCTGTTTTAACAAGCAGACAGACTGTGATGTGAGATCATAAAACAAAATTATATAAGGAACATATAAATCTCAGTAAAAACGTCTTTAATACTACATTAAAAATAAAACATAAAGAAAATATTGGAAGCGCCTGAAGCTTGACTCTAAGTACGCAATTTCCTACCGAGCAAAATTGCAAATAGGACAGCATACAAGATAAGATGTCGTCCAACTTGCGGACCATCATTACCGGGCTCAACAGCTTGTACACAATAAAAATATTGAAGTTATAATAATAATGCAATCTACGTAGGAGCATAATGAAACTATAAAATCATGTAGTCTGGTGCCAATAAACAAGGAGTTAGCGATACGAGGTCGAATAAACTTTTCCTTGTCGACAATAAACAGGAAAATGTACGAGGATTTATTTTGTACGTTATACGTAGGTAAGCATGCCAACTACGAGCCAGTTTTCGAGTTAGTTAGTAAATTACAGCAGCTAGGAACTCTTCTTGAGATAAGACGCTTGCTCTTTGCAATTTCGAAAACTACCCTAACTATGCTTCAGTCTAAAAGATTCAGGTTTTTTCATTAGAGATATTAGCTTAGTCGTTTAAACGAACACTTGATCGTGCTATTTTAGCTAAATATTTCATTATCACGTGCAATGACTTCGCTCACGTTTACATTTACGCCATAAGAATATTTGTTAATATCGTGAAAGGTCTCAAATTGCAATCTCACGAAGCTGATGTTAATTTTTTTTAAGAAACCTACTCGGTGTATGTAGAGTATATCATGACCATAATTATCTGCTTGCTAAGAAAGTATATGGAAATCTAAATGTTCGTTCCGTAAGCTTACCTGCAAAGTAAGCCCGACCATTAGCGAAATGCAAGGTTCGGTACAACAAAGGCTTGCATATTAGATATGTTGTTTTGCCAAACAGCAAGCCTGGAGCATGTTTTCCCAAGTATGACAGCAGGCAGCTCTACACTAAACAATACCGAATATTCCTTAAGTGTGTCAGGTAGCTCTTAAGGAGCTAGTTTCTGCAGCGTCTCGACCTAATTAGTGAAAGAGAACTTTTGAATGTGTTTTCTTTTGACTGCTAGTAGAATAAAATAGTATCTACTTTGATTAGGCATAAGCCCATTTTGATTATGATATTACTAATGTTAATATACAAAAATAAAGACAAAAAAATTGTTTTAATTTCACAAATCAAACTCACTTTTTTAATAAACTTACTTGTTCCCTCTGGTTTTGAGCCCTAATTTACCAATCAGAGTCATTGCCAGTTGCTTTCTTTTTACTTATATTCAGTAAACTGTAATTGTAATACAAGAGAAATCGGAAAATGTAGGATGCAACGTGCAAATAAACCGCAAATAGTCTACGGTACTTAGTTGCTATCTCGATGTGCTTGTTACTAATCGAATAAAGCTTAATAAAAGGATTAAAATAATCGCTCGTCGTGTTCCCCTTTTCAATTATTTACTGGACATTGTGGGCGGCGTGTAAATTAAAGAGCTTGGGGACTCGCGCGCACAAGCTCACAACGGAAGAGACAAAACCCAACGTATTTTCTTTTAATTAAACTGCAGGATGATTAAAATTGTGTTCTACAATTCTACATTTTTATTTACCAAAGGAATCATTAACATTTTACTGGGCAATTACTGCTAATTTTTAACTGCCTTATTAATAAAATAACGACACCATGTAATTAAGACAGATCTAGAATGACACTTTTGAATAAATGCGAGAAACTATTGCACAACTAAGTATTGTGAGCGACATAGACAGATGGCTTTTAGAGATTAAAGTTTCAAAATTAGAATGTAAATCAGGTACAATATAAATCTAGGAAGTAGGAATAGATTTTAATTAGACGTTTTTTACCGGACTTTCATGTTTTCATGTTAGTTTCATGTATGAAATGTTTTATTATTTAGGTAATTTTTTCTCAATGAATAAGTGAATTCTTAAGACAATAATTACGACAATATATTACAAGTAATTCAAACGTTTTTTTCTTTTCTTAAGCTGAAAGAGAGCATTCGCAGACGCTCTGGCTTACTTAGCTCGTTTTGTAAGTAAGTAAAAAGTGTTGTAGTTACTTTTATTTAATGCCCTACTCATTCGCATTTTTAATTAATGGAATGTGGTAGGTACAACTTGGGCAGGTGAATCTACAGCAGTAATAGAACTATTTTTAATATTACAGCTCCGACGACGGCCGTGGGAATTAAACACCTGTCTTTATAGTCATTCTAACAATTGCATAGCACGGTTTTTTACCGAGTGATTGACCTAGCCCACGCTGCTTATAGGAGAACAGAATTTTAATATAAAAGTTTATTTCTCATAACTTGATTGACGCGACGTTATAATTAAATAGACTGAGACACTATAGCCGCATAGGATCCGCTTAGAATAGCTTGTCGTAAAAGGCGACTAAGTCGAGAGAGGTCCGCTTGGTAGGTCCCTGAAGGAATCGCTTGGCTAGAGACCATATTTCTACTGCCAAATATCTCCACTCCGATGGTGAAATATTTGCCAAAATTTTATGAAGAGCTAGTACTCCTTTATTTAAGTCCCCGTTAGGAAAAAGGTATCTTCTCGCAACTTAATTTCCGCGACGGTACAATTAATTAGCAAGACTGAGACAGCAACTTTTAAAGTCCCAAAGTAAGTTGCACAAGCTAGTGTTCTAGCGACAAAACTACCGAACTAAGGAGAGCAAGTACACTTGTTTACACAAAGACAAGTTTGTTTTCAAGTCAGAACCGGATGAGAAACGAAACTTTCAGGTAGCCAATTTTATTTTGTAGCAAATCATAAAATAATAAGGGAGTTCTAGTTATACGGTAAAATATTTTAAGATTCATGATTCAAATATATTAAACATATATTAAATATAACACTTTTCTACCGGCTTTGTCTAGCATATTTTACAGTTACCTCGATTTTCGACACATAAGCTTAAATCATGCTTAATAGTGATCCAGTTAGATACAATAATTATCAATTTAATCTCTCCATCAATATTAATATAATCCAATTAGGTCATATCCTATCCGTGCCATAACCTAACGCAATTTGTGATATAAAACTACTATCGGTAACCTTTAGTAACGTAGAGTTTCCGTTTATTGGATTATTTACTGAAAGTCTGAGGCAGCAACTGTCCGTTTTCGTTGAAATTAACGTCCACGGTAGAATGTTACGTAATGAGTATACTTAAGTTATAGAATTGTATGCGCATTATTTAACGCTGAAATTTATTGCCTCTTATTTATAATTGTATGTATATCGATAAGAAAGTTATAGTTTTAGTCTAGTTACATTAATAGTGTCTGTTGACGTTTAAAGGTGTTTATTGATTTTTAACAAGGGTTTGTACGATGACTTGACATTAAGCATAAACTCATCAAGCTTCTTGCAATAATAATTAATAGTAAGTAGGTAGGTAAGTATTTCGAACTTATTTATTTATTTATTTAACAATTTATGTATACACTACAAATGAGATCAGATAAAGTAAAAGGTAAGTTGTACAAAGGAACTGCTTATTTCCATAAAAATTTCTTCCAACAGTCCTGCGAGTGGAGAGTGGGATGAGTAAAGTGCAATTTAGTGTGCTAAGTTGATAGTAATAATAATAATAAAACACACATAAATGTATACATATACAATGTGTTAATTTTATACTTGATCAAACGAAATGTGCGGATATAACATTAAAAATTATCGACAAAACGCGAAAAAAAATTTTTTTTTTGTACACCATTTAGAAATTAAAGCCAATGAAAATGTTTTTTTTATTCAATTCTCATTTTTCGTTGTTAATTTTTTCCTAACTAAGTAGACCATGGATTTTTTTTAAATTAGTGTTATTTTGAAGGTAAAGCCATGAACTAGTAATAAAAATTAAAAAAGATCACAATATCAAGCCGGAAAGTTGTAAAAACATTAATTCATTTTTATTTTTTCATAAAAAAAAGGTTTTTTTTTTTAATTTTTTACCTTTTACTCCGAAACTAGCACGTCAAGGTAACTTTTTTAGCATGTTTTATTAAATTTACAACGAAAAATGGGAATTGAATAAAACAAAATTTTTCATTGGCTTTAATTTCAAAACGGGGTACAAAAAAAAATTTTTTTTTCGCGTTTTGTCGATAATTTTTAATGTTATATCCGCACATTTCGTTTGATCAAGTATAAAATTAACACATTGTATATACCTACATCAAATAAAATAAACTAATAAATACATATATTTAAATAATATAATATACTGAATATATAAATAATCAATTGTATGTACTTTATTTTAAGGGTAAACAGAAAAAAAATACAAAAACAAGAAATCTATTAATTATGTTAAGGGGAGGTAGTACTCTCTCACTCTTTTCTTAAATATGTGCAAACTTTTTAAAACTTATTAAACATTTAAAGTCAAAGATTCTATTCTCACTTATTTTTTTGCACTATGTGTGTACTACGACATCCCCTATTTCCACTGTGCGGTCTCCATCCCACAATCTTATACAGGGTGACTGGTACCAAACCCGCCATAGCAAATTAGCATATAGAGGAGGTCATTTGCTAATTATTGGACCTTACTTTCCCTAACTAAAGTTTTATACTTTAGGAGATATGTCAATTTTTATACATTATTGAGATTTTTCCAAAATTTGACCTTAAAGCATTCGTAACTTTATTTTTCGTCATTAGTTTAGAGTTTTTTTATTATTTCTTGGTAGTCATTAACATTTGTGAATAAAATACGTCGGAACTTCCCTCAAACTAGGGTTAAAAAATAAGACGCTTATGCTTTTAAAAAAAATCAATAAAGAAAAATTACTTTGCGATCAAATTCAACCGGAAATAATAAAAAAACTACGGCGTTTTAATAATTTATTCTACTCTAAATTAGTTCTCTAGTTTGTCACCTTACCAACGGTACTAAATTTGCAACGGAAAGTTTGATTCGCTAAACATCGGTAGGATTTTCAGGTCAACCAGTCATTTTGATCAAAAATAGTGAAGGTCCCAACGACAGGATAAAGCTAATTTAGCAAAGTAGTTTTTGCAAATTTATGAGTAGGTATTAGATAATAGAAATTGAGTGCTTAGTGTACTTAATTTTTTTTTTTACTTTTACCATGTAAAGCAAGAAATCAGGAAAAGATATCGAGCATCAAAAGAAAAATTTAAATAGAGTTAAAACTAAAAATTCTGCTCGAATTGCTGCCCGCGATTTCTGATACATGCCCGATATCTTTTCCTAATTTCCGTGGTGGTAAGACTGAGTCTAATTTCTTGTTTCATAACAGAAAATGCATTATTAATTTTTTGAATTAACTCATCTTTTGTGGTTACTTCTTCATTGTAGACCAACTCTTTGGCCCGGCCCCAAACGTAGAAATCGAGAGGTGTCAAGTCTGGCGACCGAGCTGGCCATTCAATTGGCCCACCTCTACCGATCCATGAATCGGGGAATGAACTATTTAAAAGTTCTCGGACGTCCAGCCTGAAATGCGCCGGGCACCCATCGTGTTGAAACACAATGGGCGTGTCTTCGGTTATTCCATCCAACAGCAGATCAGGCAAGACGTCCCTTAAAAATTCTAAATAATTTCCCCCATTTAAAATGTCTGGTAGGAAATAGGGTCCAAAGATATTACGACCAATAACGCAGGCCCACACATTAACAGAAAATTTCCGCTGGACCGATGTAACCCTCTTTTTATGGGGGTTATCATGGGACCAGTGGTGCAGATTGTGGAAATTGGTGATGCCTTCTCGGGTGAACTGTGACTCGTCGGTCCAAAGGATACGCTCCAGAAATGTTGGGTCGTCGACATCGGTGTGAAGAACGAGGCGACAGAAATTCAACTTCCTTTCGTAGTCGCCATTTTCAAGCCCTGCCAACACTCCATTTGTTAATTATTTACGTAAATGTTATTCTAAAGACAAAATTTGATTTGGATTATGTTACATCGAAGCTCGTCGTAATATTAATAATTTCTTTAATTCTAAAGATAACACTGGTCGCTTTAGTGTAAGTAGGTACATAAATAAACTCAAAATTACCTTGAACTGGCGTGTAATGATACGGGTGTTGATGGTCCCCATGCATCACTGACCAGACTTTCCACTGGCTGACGCCCAAAGCGGCAGCTACCACTCTGGTGCTAGTCGTGGGATCTTCTTCAAAAGCTGCCAAAATCTGCTGATCAATTTCAACAGGTAATTGTCGCACAGCTGCTTGGGGTACCCTGACGTTCAAGTTACCCGTTTCTCTAAACCGACGATATGTGGTAGGAAATGTGTCACGGTCAGGTAAGCGTCTATTTGGATATCGCTCCTGGTAAATTCGCCGCGCTTTGCGGGCGTTACTGTGTGCAGCACCATACGCCAGCAGCATGTCGGCGTATTCTTCCCTTGTGTATCCCGGCATTTTAAAACGAAATGTCTTATTTATTTATACCTGTGTCTACTCAACTATTTGTGAAAGCACACGAAACGGAAAGGAAAAGCATATATGACAACAACTTAAATGTCATAGAGATGGGTCCGACCTCATCTTTTTCATTTGACGTCTAAAAGTCATTGAAACTGTCATTGCAAATGAAAAGAGTTGGTCTACAATGAAGAAGTAACTACAAAAGATGAGTTAATTCAAAAAATTAATAATGCGTTTTCTGTTATGAAAGAAGAAATTAGGCTCAGTCTTACCACCACAGAAATTAGGAAAAGATATCGGGCATGTATCAGAAATTGCGGGCAGCAATTCGAGCAGAATTTTTAGTTTCAACTCTATTTAAATTTTTCTTTTGATGCTCGATATCTTTTCCTGATTTCTTGCTTTACATGGTAAAAGTAAAAAAAAAAATTAAGTACACTAAGCACTCAATTTCTATTATCTAATACCTACTCATAAATTTGCAAAAACTACTTTGCTAAATTAGCTTTATCCTGTCGTTGGGACCTTCACTATTTTTGATCAAAATGACTGGTTGACCTGAAAATCCTACCGATGTTTAGCGAATCAAACTTTCCGTTGCAAATTTAGTACCGTTGGTAAGGTGACGAACTAGAGAACTAATTTAGAGTAGAATAAATTATTAAAACGCCGTAGTTTTTTTATTATTTCCGGTTGAATTTGATCGCAAAGTAATTTTTCTTTATTGATTTTTTTTAAAAGCATAAGCGTCTTATTTTTTAACCCTAGTTTGAGGGAAGTTCCGACGTATTTTATTCACAAATGTTAATGACTACCAAGAAATAATAAAAAAACTCTAAACTAATGACGAAAAATAAAGTTACGAATGTTTTAAGGTCAAATTTTGGAAAAATCTCAATAATGTATAAAAATTGACATATCTCCTAAAGTATAAAACTTTAGTTAGGGAAAGTAAGGTCCAATAATTAGCAAATGACCTCCTCTATATGCTAATTTGCTATGGCGGGTTTGGTACCAGTCACCCTGTATAGAAGTTTACTTTGTGGGCACATAGTGGTGTCTCAGCTTGGATAATTATTCATTGATAAAATTATCCAAATTACATTACCTACATGATTGTTCCTTACACGGGTGCTCAAGAATGTCTGCTAGCAGAGAGAGATGGCGAGAAATCGTAAGGCGAGCTACATCTGCCACAGACCAGTGAGATGTTTACCATGACCGCACTGACAAGTGCTACGACTATGAGGAAAAAGATAAGTTTAACCAGGGCTCACCTTTCTTCGGGTCCATATTAAACTTCTTCCGTCCTATGCTCATCTGTTTGGCTTTGCTGTTCTGCTTGCACTCCTCCTGGCCGTCCAGCGCCTCGAGCTCAGCAACCACTTCGCCGAGTTCATCTTTGAGTTGCTGTAACAATAAAAAAATATATTAAGAAACTGCGTTTTTGTAACAATGGTGTTAAAGGAGTCAGATAATTAAAATAGGGGTCAAATAATTATTGGATCCAGATTTATTGGCCAGTCAAAAAATGCGTTTTGAAAATTTTGATGTAGTTAGTAAGTACCTGATACCAGATACCTTGTTTAAAAATATTAGGGAAGCGAACCACTAATTACAAGAATATACGATGAATACTTAGCTAAGTGAATTTCGCCGGCTCATGCCTTATTAAATAAGTCGCAATTGAATGAAATATGATTAACTAAAAAGTGGGGTGGCTTTTTAAATGGAAATTAAGCCTGGAACACAATACCTACAGATACCTACAGTAATTCAGCTTTATACAAATGGACGAAACGCGAGCTATACCTACGCGGCTCGATCTCGGCATGCAGCCGGTCGCGAGTGTCAGCATACCGAAACCATTTTTGATTGAGATTTACGTTAATATGCGGATTGTTTATACCTTAAAATTAAATAATACATCTTTTCGTGCGTCTCAGTCGAGGCGCAAGTATTTTTCGGTCAGTAATTTATAAGGCCGATTTGTTATTCAAACGTAAATATAGTTTTTGACACAAAACGTATTTTTTTTTTAACACTTCCGATTCAATTTACGAAGTATTTTATTTGATTATATAAAAAAGTATATTTGCATCACAAAACTAAATGGAAGTAAACACAAAGTAGGCAAATGTAATTTAAACGCTAAAGACGGGCAGCCCTATCACACGTGAACGGACCACGGCGCGTTGCAGGCATTTATTTCAAAGATGCGGCCGAGTTGAATTACTGTAGATATCTGGACTGTGCCTGGATTAATAAAGTCCGTGATCGAGTAATTCAATTACCTATACCTATAACCTTCAACTAATAAGGATCTTATTAGAGACTGGAATTTATACTTCATTGTTGCAGCTATCTTTGGATTCTTCCACGTTTAAATTCGGCACACGAACGTGCCCAGCCGAAGTTTTTACTGCTAAAGAATTCTGTTAATCTGTATTAACGTAGATTTTCAAACACAGATAATTTCTTTCATAAAACACGCTACAAAACACTGCAATAGATGCGACTTCTATTCATTAAAAAAAAAGATATTCAGTCGTTTGTGCTTTTTTTATTTTTCTCTAACAGAGAACCGAGCTTAACCAGCCAGTATTTACAACTTCAACTACTAAAGAGTTTGTATAGCATTCTCACTTTTAACTGTGCGCGTTGTTGCCAGAACTAATATCCTATCCTAGCAAGTACTAAGGTTACACGACAAATAATGTGCACAAAGCTCGGCTACTCGATTCGCAAACGTAAACTACCGACATTCGATGCTGAATGGTCGGGAATTTGTTTACAGTTAGCGTTTACACTGAAACTACCTCGTTACCGAGCTGCTTGAGCAAATACGGTGCTAGTGAGAGAACGTTATGCGATGACTGTGAGAGATGTTTATAATTAAAAGCTTGAAGTAAATTTTAAATGAAATAGAGGTGTATGTTTGATTTGAAACCATTGAAGCTCTAAACTGTAAGAGTTATGTTATTTTTAGTACTTTTTGATTCTGAACCAAGACAAAAAATAGTAACATGAATTTAAAATCTGAATATAGATAACATATTACATAAACGAATGGTGAGTTGATATTTTTCGAAGTGATTGAATAATAATAAATAACACTCGACAACAAACTTCTTTTATCGACTTACCGAAGTAAACTAACTTGATAGGCTTCAACATAAGGATTACTGATTAAATATAGGTAGTCTACCTACAATTATATTGTACATTGGGTACTGTGTAAGCAGCATTAATTACAAACGAGATATTATAACTATTATATTATACTCTACATAGAGTAACTTCACGCGTCAGAAGCTCAAAGTACAAAGTCTGTCTTGAGAGTCTCAAATTATTTACTTTTACGTAAAGGAAACACTTCGTTAGGTACCTACCTACTGGAAACTCGTATTTTATTTATTTTATATGAAGTCCCACGTGGTGTTAAATAAAAATACGTCATATTGTTTAGCAGGATAAAAGGACTGAATAAACAGTAAAATTATTTAAACACTATAACTTTCAAAAATCTCATTTCGCAACGCATTACTGGTTTGAATGAATATTTCCAAAGGTTGTGGTCATTGAGTGTTGATTAGTTGATATCAGGAGGTACCGCAGCTGCATCGACAGGATTACCAAGAAGTCGAACAACGCTTCGATAGTTCCTTTTTGGTACGGATTGCCAAGGTGTGGAACAATCTGCCTGCGTCTGTTTTTCCTGACCACTACAGTCCTGGAACTTTTAAGTGTCGAGTGAATAGGTTTCTCGTGAATGGACGTGTAACACCATAGTCTTCATGCGCACTTTCCATCAGGTGGCATGGAAGACAAACGTCCTATCCTTACAATATAAAAAAATATATATATATTTTATTAAAAAGTAACATATGAAATTTTAACAAAGTAGATGATAATAATAATAATAATTCAAAAAGCCGTCATACTAAACACGTGTCGTATAACTCGCAAATTTTTGTCATCATCTACAGTATCATCATCATTTACCATTTAAAAACACCAGCAGATACTCTTGGCTTAAGCCCGAGTACTCTTTGCCGTAAAAGGGGAGAGACTTGTCGTCTTTTTTTAATAATAATAAAATCCCCAGACAATCACACCAACTATATGGCCCCAAAGTAAGCATAGCTTGTGTTATGGGATACCATATAGCGAACTAGGCGGGAACCTAGAATATAAATACATAAATAGAAACACCCAGACACGGAACATTTTTCTTTTCTTGTTCCGTGCGGGGATCGAACCCGCAACCACTGGCGTCTGAGGCAGATAGGTTTACTACCCCATCGCCAAAGATCTCTATTTAAAAAAAATATAACTCAAATTCATTGGCCAAAACTAAAACTGACAATAACAAACAACTTTTCAAAACTCTACATCCCATTCAATACTGCTATTCTAACTATAAACTTATCTTGAATTCCGGCATCGTTAGTATAATATAATGGGTATAACTTCTGAATAGATCGGACCCTTCAATGCTCCATCCAACTGCTAACAAACACAAATAATAATTCATCCGTAACCGATGCGACTTTAAAACAAGCGGTCTGAAATAGTTCTCTAGCCTACATTTTATTGATAAATAGATATTCGCTAATATTATAAATGTGAAGGTTTGGGTGCATGAATGGATGTTCGTTCCTCAATCACGGTTGAACGGCCCAATACAGAATTGGCAGAAAGAGTAATGTTCATAGCTGACCTGTCAGATTTTTGACCACTCATGAAATGTGTTAAAACAACATGTAGTGCAAATAATAGCTCATGTTCGGTTAATTCTTTACTTATATAAGAAACCGCAACAAGGATTTTAATATTTTACCCTCGCAAGTTACTCAATAGACTACTAGTATAATCCACTTGGAATGAAAATCCCGATTTCGTATATAAGAAATGAAATCAAGTCTGCACCAATAGTTTAGATATAAACAGTCAGCATTTCAATGGCACTATCATTTTAATACATTCACATACCTATCAAAAAGTAGTTTGACAGGTCAGAGACTGTATGGCCCGTGAACATTATTCTTTGGCATAGTGACATACATTATCTTTAGGCTACTTTTATACCGATATTCCAGCGAGATTGAATCGCGGAAAGTAAGGATAACAAAACAAAACAACACCAAACATAACAAAAGTTATGCAGTTTCGGTAATAAATTATGAAGGCCCTCAGTAACATCCATCTTCAATTAATCATTATCGTGTTACGAGCGTAATTAAAGACACATTTAATGGAGTTTCAATTTAGCTCCGCACTTTTCCTGGATGTATCATCGAGGAAACACGATACCAAGATCCATTAAGTAGTTAAATTGCATTAATTTGAAAGAAACAAAACGGATATCGCTCGTAATTAAAACTTAAATCCACACATATAACTGAAAAAACCACCTAAAAGATGCAAATCATAATTAAATATATATTTATAGGAAGCCTTAATGCGATATAAATACAGTTGATATTACGATGAACCCATAAGGTTATGAATGCTCATAGAAATACGGCTGTTCAAATCGCCACGGTCTGGCTACCAGACAATTTGCGGTCCGCTACGTATCCCCCATGAGGCGAGCCTTGCATGTCTAGACTAAGCAACACTTACTCCATATAATATATCAAACAAAATATAAATACTAACTATGCGTCCTAGAAAAATAAACAATGTGTGTAATTTAGGCTATTGACCGTTATTTGGTCAATTCGTGCGCCGTTTACAAAAATAAAGCACTAAACGCGACATGTTTACAATTAAATAGACAATAGGTGAAATGAACTTTGTATTATTTATTTAAATATATGTTGCCTAGTTATCAACATTACGTGTCATACGTAACATATGAAAGTGCCATTAGAGTAACGAACATCACACGTTTACATGAACGACCTTCCATGTTAGAAATCTATAGTCAATTATAAGCAATTATATGTATTACTTTAATCTGTTTTGTTGCATAATATACATCAAAGAGAAACGACGAAATATTCAAATAAAGATTTTATTTCCATTGCACATGTTACCAAAAGTTTTACACCAATTAATTGACGCCAGCGACGTGGAAAACTATTTGTAAACTATGACCTCCCGAGCTTTTTCGAAAAAGGGCCCGTTTTTTGTGATTCAAGCAATGTTTGCGGTAAATGTTCCATTAAAATTAGTAGGCGGAGTTCTAGTCTGAGTCTTTTAGAATATGAGCCCTTGTTTTACACTCGTCTCCTGTAGTTGTGTAAAGTATGAAAAGAAATGAAATACTGGAACTTTAGTGACGATTTTTTATTGCGTTATCAGTTTGCAAGGATTAGATTTTGTGATAACCTCAGCTTTTCATATTTTTATTTTTGATTTAATTTTAAATCGATTCTATTCACTTAACATCAGAAGTCAAAAAACCCATTCGTTTTAATAGTTAGCTACTGAATTTCGTGCTGTTACAACAGCGCAATTAGCCGCAGTCAAAAACTAAGAACTATGTATTTATTCATTTGGCACGCATAAAAATTCCTTGCAAGCTCTTTTTTTATGCGTCTGCACCTGTTCTTTAAGAAGCTTTTATAACGTCAATTCTTAAAGAATCGTAATTATATAAAATAAACAAATCAAGGACATTGCATACTTGTTGCAATAAACGAGAACCACTTTCAGTTTCTTAGTTTGTATGCAACTATAGAGTATCTTTTATAACTGTTAAAATCACCCTACCGCCACTGGATAAGGGTGATGTATAAGGTGACTAATCCGAGAGACCTCCGCTTGGAAGGTCCAACTGGCTTTCAACAACCCTTCTTCATTTAAATCAGTATTTTTGGCATACTTTATTTATATGAAGCTCATCGCTTCATCGGTGTCTAGTTCTGCCCATGTTTTTTGAAGAGCACATTTCTACTTGAGCCCGGCTTTCATCTTCGACCTCATCATCACTTATCATCCAATGGCATGGGCCGATAACATACTATCAGGTCCAAAGACTCTGCAATACAGCCTCTTTCATCTCCTTCCGCCCTAGTACATCATCACAACAAAAGATGTGCTATCTGGAACACCGATTCCATGTCAATAACCATAGGGTTTACAATACAATTGTAGCGTGACATGGGCTCGAATGTACCGTGTCGTTACAGCAGTCTAGACGCGTTTTTTGTTCAGATCAGGTGGTGCGTAATTTCCCAGTGCAGTGAAAATCAATTTGTCACATTGGAGGTGTTATTTATTTTGTCACTATACATGTTGGTTTTGAATTTTATTTGGCTCTGTGTATATTAATTGAGAAATAATAAGTCAAGCCACAGAATTTTCTTTTTGGCCACGTGATCAAGCTTCTATTTTCATAACTTAGCCACGAGAGAAAAGTTATTGCGAAAAATGTGTCTTGAAGAAAATTATGGTTTGTGGCACGGATTGTGGCTGACATAGTAATTTAAAAGGCAACTTAGATTTTTAGAGGGGAATAATGCTATTTAAAAAGAAGTCTGTTTTATTAGCTCCCATATTCATTGAATAACACCATTATTGATTTGAATTTCAAACCATAGTATTGAACTTAAACCTTCAATAGGTATCGGTGTCTTTTCAAGTGAATTAACAAGAACCATCAAAAATTAATTTCTTTTGAATTTGACCCCTTTTTCTAAAAGCACTTATCATTTTCCAAGAATCTAAATAGACAGCTTCCCGTTCAAGTTTAAAAAAAATCATAATAAATAATATGACGAAGAAGCATTAGAAACCTGTGTATGGTCACCTTCGACCTCATCCACACTTGCCATCGGGTGATATTGAGGTCAATGGCGGGCTTAGTCATCTTTGAAAAGAGTAATCGGTCGACTGTTTTTAGGTTGTCATACTAAGAACCACAATTCTTTTGAGAACATACTTGTGTACGACATAAAACCATAAATAATTAAACGCACTAAAAAGGGCAGGTTATTTTATCACAACCTTGTAACAATGCCATCAGCTAAGTAAGGATCGCAATAATTTTACTAGTGTAGGTACAGTCACAATTAATAAGATATACATTTTCATTGTTTGATTGAACCTTATGAAAATCGAATAAGTTGCGACGTGACTGTACACAAAACTGTTGCTTCTTTGCGCACTGCGCGGACAAGACGCGAAAAGTTCCACAACCTCAAACTGGTCTTTAGGAGTCAATGTAATAAAAGTAATGTTTTGAATTTTCTTAACTTTAAAAAATCATACTATAGAAATTATTTATTTAAAACGTTCATGATCTTGGCGAGAAAATAAATATTAAATTGAACCTTAAGAATCCACCTGACCCTAACTTGACTACTTACAATGACCTAGATCTCAAAATCTATAAGGTCTAGGAAACTGATTTTTTTACACAAGTAACTTCAATTTATGAAGATTTAATGCTCAAGACGAAAACACGATTACTGAAAAAAATCTCGATAGTTTTTTTTTTACAAAAAACTTCGTTTTAATCTCATTTTTGCTTGGATCTTTGGAGTTTGCTGACTTTTCTAAAATATTTTTTAATATATAAATAGGTATTGACTAAACCTAAATTTGCTCAAAATACTTTTTTAATAATCATTGTACTTTGTCTTTTATTCACAATTTTCATTTTGTCGCTTACGTCAAATTTATGGGAACGCGTACTAGATCCGTCGATCTCTTTCTGTTGCTAGGAACGTGAATAGCGTTGTCCTTCAATCGAGTCGATTCGATTCGGTATAGTCGGTATAGATTCACGCTAATTGATTAGGGTCAGGTGCATTCTTAAGGTTTTATACTATATTGATGATTTTTCTGTGTTTGCGAATTTGTTGTGCGTATTAAAAAACGGGTAGTATTTAATCGAGTAACTGTAAATAAAAATTTTAGGTGACAAAAATAATGAATTTGGCTTACTGTTTTAATTAAGTGAGCGACTGAGAGCGAGTGACGAAGAATCAATGAAACAGCGACTTAAAAACACTTTTGACCATGCCGGGATTGTCCAGGGTTGACTATAATAGCTGACCACGTGTATAACTATATGCAACCTAACATGCTCCTCCTCGCTGCGCTCGTCGTCGCACCTAACCGTACTGATTCCGCCTTCCGGTGCGGGAGCCCTTCTCGTAACTTATCTCTTTCATCGCAATGTATATGTGTTTTAGTCGCTCACTTAGTAATTCAGTCGCAATATTAATATTTAAAACCGTTCATTTTCATATATTTTTCAAGACAGTCCAAATTTGTTTTTTAGTCGCTCGTTTTATTATTTCCAGTCCAAATTTGTTTTTTAGTCGCTCGTTTTATTATTTCCCTTAAAAAACTTGTAAACTTATGCCTTTAGCATAAATTAGTGGTTTGTGTAGAAAGAAACGGTGATAACGCGACAACTTTAAAGTTATTTGTTAACATAAATAAACGTCCTATTCAGAAAAATGTTTGAATAAAATTTTAAAAATGGAACATTAACTTCAGCGGTTATAATCCTTTTAGAATGAGACTATCATTTAAAAAAATAAACGGTAAAGACTATATACTGATGGGCCGAATGTGAACATCCGGCAAAAATGGAAAATGAAAATGAAAAAACTTCGGTTCAATTTTATCGCACTTTTTAGCTATTCAAAAATTTTTACGATCTAAATTCAATTTACCAATTGTACCTTATTTAGGTATGACAGTGTGTTAAAAGAATGCAAGCTATTGCATTGTTTTTAGACTAATGTGGAGAGAAATTTAATTTAGTATTTAATTAAATATACAAATAATTATGAGTATGTACCTGTATCAGAGTAATTTTATTTTACTGCTACAATTTACACTAATATTGTAAAGAGGAAATATTAAATTGTTTGGATTGATTAGGCTCCGAAACTACTTGACCGATCTGAAAAATTCTTTCACTGTTGGGAAGCTACACTATCCCCGGTGAACATACTTTTATCTCGGTATTCCCACGGGTACACGATCTACGCGAGTGAAACTGTCGAGCGCTGCTAGTTGTACAGGGTGACTGGTAGGTCGTTTTTGAAATTCGAGGTCGTCACATTTTGAGATCATACATGAAGACAAAAAATATAAAAAAAAAAGACGTGTGGCACTCGGAGACTGCCGCGGTAAAGCTATCGCATAGCATTTTTTATCAACTTATGCAATTATAATTATTTATTTATTTTATTAATGCAGTAATGTTTGATCTAATATGAAGTTCCACAAGTTCCTAGTAGATGGCGCTGATTGTTTATTAAAGCCCGCATGTAAAGTTATGAAATGAAAGTATCATCGTTACGAAATTTCTGGATTCGGTCCCCACGCTCAAGGCCCGCGATAGAAGCTATGCAATAGCTTAACATTATTTATTGAGTAAACTTTACCGAAAATTAAAGAATTGATTACGCAACGCATGGTTACTCTAGCTTTGGCAGCGGCAACAAAACTTTATTTATTTATAGGGAATTCTACTGAAAAATTAAGTTTCTACTTTTATTAAATAATTATGATCAGAATCTAGTACGTGCTCTCCTTCAGTAGGTATAGATGTTCTATCTCACGAAGTCCGTTTGGCTATGAATGTTGTCAAGCGTGCACATGCACATTGTTTTTGTGTGCGTAACCTCGAGAGCGCTCAGTGTCGATCGGGACACGGTCCGGATCAGTAGTGTATTTAGTTCGCGCCAAATTGTTTCACGGCGTAAGGTCAGCATGGCAACAAAACGAAGAAGAGTTGTGCATAGTGAGGCAATATTTATTTATACGTTTTCGATCAAAATTTTATGCAAAGATATTTAATTTAGCAATAGAAGTATTTATAAAATGAATATTTTTTTGTGTTATAAGATGTTTATATTTCTTAATTATGTTGATTAAATTTTGTTTTATCTCAATATTTTGATCTCGATTTTGAATTTATAATCAATGTACAAGATGATTCTGACGACAGCAAAACGGAATCGGAAATCGAAAATTTATCTGATAGTGATTGAAAATACTGAATAAGTAGTACTACTTGTTTCGTTTCCATTCTGTAACACCAATGCTTAATTAAATGTCTACATCTTCTTAATATTTTTATATTTATTGCAACCTAATTTAATTTATTTACAAAAAGTATATACTTTTAAAACCAAAATTTGATTTCGATTATTAAATCTCGACTTGAAATATTATATTATTATGATTTCTTTGCTAACGTTACCTACATTTACACACACAAGCGCGCTTGTCGGGATACGTCACTACTACAATCAAAGCCGAACGGACTTCGTGAAATAGAATATCTATACCTATCTAAAATTTGTCACCAGTCACCCTGTAGATATTAAGGCCCAAATACACTGTTGGAAACAAAACATCAAACCAAGGTGACCTTGCTAGTTTACAACGTGTTTCCAACAGTGAAGACGGCTGTTGACAACCAAATTACATGACCTTGGCGGGTTGGAAACGGCGGTGTTTAGAATCACAGACATACATCTACATAGACAACGCAAGTGCCACGATTTGTATTCGAATCAAGCGTGCCGACTTTTTAAGACCTATTGTGACGTCACAGCTGATATTTATTACTGGAAAATACAAAAAGGTTCAGAGACACCGATACCGCCGATGAAATCGATTATTAAGAACGATATTGATATTGTGGACTCGATTTTCTAACAGACATATTACACGACATAAGTATACACGCATATTACAATACATATTAAATCTAGAGGCGACCAACCTTGACGTCGGGGTTCGGACACGCAAAGGATACGCATTTGCGTTATCTATGTAGATGTATGTCTGTTTTTAGGACAGTGTGTACGCTTGTTATTGTATATTTTACTATGTAACTATAACTAGAAATTACTCGAGTTTTGTAGCTTTTTATCCCGCGTTTCAACCTTTCCTTCTTTGTATCCTCAATTGCATACAAAACTGCCATCGCGAAGATGTTGCCAACGCGAGAAATCAGAGCACACTGACGATTAAGGGGCGTGGCCTGGCGTGACCTTGGCTTGTGTTCTTGTTTGTCTCCTTGTTGGAAACCACCGTTTGTAACAGTGTGGATGACTCGGAATTGGTTGACAACAACTTAACCTTCCTTAACCTTGGTTGGAAGCATTGGTTTTCAACGTGTTTTCAACAGTCTGGCGGCCCTATTATGTTGAATTTAGTTTTATAATGTGTGATATATGTATATGCAAGTATATTTGGATAATTAAAAAAAAAGTTTATTTTGTACTGAATGTTCGGCGTTTCAGCCGAATTGCGGCCGAATGACGAAGTTTGGTTAAACCGAATTTCGGCCCATGTACAATTGGCGTACACGTTGTTTATTAGTTAGCTCATGCTGTAAAAACAAAGTGTAGGTATTTTTAACTTATATAAACTATTAGGAGCAAATTCCATAGAAAAACCAAACTAAAAAATACTTCATTATGCACACGATTCATAACCAAATATCCCAATGCGGCATTATCAACCAGCATCAACGATCACAACTCGACTTTTGCAGCAGCTTCCCAAACCGTCGGGAAATCTCCGCGCTATCTAGTCTAGACTACCGCAGCTCTGTCTCTCGTTGAGGCAAGTTTGATTGAACTAATACACGGTACAGATATCTACAGTAATTCAACTCGGCCGCATCTTTGAAATAAATGCCTACAGCAGCGCCGCGGTCCGTTCACCCGCCTTCAACATTTAAATTAAATTTGCCTACTTTGTGTTTACATTAAGTTTTGTTACTGCAAATATACTTTTTTTATATAAACAAATAAAATGTTTTGTGAATTGAATAGAAAGTGATCAACAAAATACGTATCAAAGGTTAAATCTTGTATCAAAAAACCATGTTTATGTTTGAATAACAAATCGGTTTTATAAATTAGCGACCGAAAAATACTTGCGCCTCGACTAAACTTACGAAAAGATGTATTATTAAATTTTAAAGCATTAACAATCCGCACATTAACGTAAAGCTCAATCAACAATTGTTTCGGCATGCAGACACTCGCGACTGACCGCATGCCGAGATCGAGCCGCATAAGTATAGCTCGCGTTTTGTCCGTTTGTATGAAGTTGAATTACTGTAGATATCTTGCTGTAACCAATATCTCCAGACGATCATAACCGATAGGTAAGACGCGGGATTAATGCGAGGGTAGAGCTTCAAAGGGATCAGACAAGCAAGGGATGCTCGTTTGAGTTACTAATTTAAATTTGGAAATATTTTCATTCATTTTTATTAAAATTCTGGTTTTCTATGTAGCACTGACAAAGTAAAGTACCTACCTAACCATATTTTTTGTTAAATTGCATTCTAAATAAATAAATAATAAAGAACCCTAGCTAATTCTCAAACTTCTTACGGCCAATTTTTTATCGTGACAACACAATTATTTTGTTATAGCTTTTAAACTAGAGGCATTGTAGTATAAAAACCTATTTTTTTTAAAGACTGTCTAAACGCGATATGGATGTTTATGTATAATCACACAAAGGCATCCTAAATATAAATTTATTTATACTTTTTTAACACGGTTGCAAGGGATCAATCTTGCGTTTGTAATCCTAGGGTACTAGGAAACCACAGCATTCAATAAAATAGCCACTACAGAACTAGGCGTAGAAACAACCAGCGACATACTTTAAATCCACGGCTAACGCACTAAGTGATTGGTTTAGGAAGTGGATAATTGAGGTCAACCTGGAGAAAAGTGCAGCAGCGTAGAGATAGTACAACTCATCTTTACTAGCGGCTCTATCTGTGGGTGAACCTTGTATGGCGCAGTGACTATGTGTGCGTGAAGAAAGGTACAGTCTAGGACAAAAATGTGTTTGGAAATAATAAAATTAACATTTGTGTATTGATTTTGCCTCTTCTAGTTTATGACAGATCTCCATAGAGAAATTCTTATAGAACAACATTACTTATGATAGCAACTCTTAAAGTGCGTATCAAATAAAGTCTCGAGGGGTTTTATTATCGGTCTTCCGTTAAAAAATAAGAATAATTGCTTATTATTATAGATTGCACTGCAAGTTGAGACTTTAATGGATCGAGACAAGACGTATGAGGGTGCTTCCATTAAAATTATCTAAATATAGGGGTGCTTTGAACCCCACTTTGTTACGGTACTTAGTTAAATGCATGGACAAATATTATTTATTTATTTATGGACGGCACAATATTATGGTCAGCTTTATGTAAACTACATAGGTACTAAACAGGTAATAAACTTTGAAAGAAAACTGATATTTAGGTATGACAACTGATAAAATATTTAGTAATGAAATATAAAGATTAAGCAAAAATTTACAACAGTTTCGAATATAAAATTAAAATATAAAACCTCGCAATATATTTAATGGTATTAAAAAAAAAAAAAACAAAATATTGCAATACATTACGAAACATACTAATCTCAAAACAGCTTTATCACGAGGTTTCAATGGTTCAAACATAATTTTCCTGATTTGGCAATATAAATCGACCCAAATTCCTCGTAACTAATGCAAAATCGAATTTTACAAAAGCTAGATTGTCCACGTCGAAAGAATAACGATTCGATTACGTAAGCATAGGCTATCAATCGATTGTAATCAAAGAATCGGATAAATTGGGACACAATGCATCGGTACTCATAATGTTGGTTAATGCCCTCATCATTGATGTCAAAATGAAGGGTCAAAGGAATTCATTTGACAGAGATAAAATATACAAAACGGAGATCAGTATTTCGTCAAATTGAATATAATTGATCGAGTACACAAAAGTAATGTAAAATAAACACATTTTTTATTATTAAGTAAGTATAAAGCTTGAATGTGATGCGAAATACAAAATTATTGTTTATTTTTCGATGTATGTTTTTATTGTGTCATCAATATTAAAATTCTCATTTTTTACCTTTCTGTTCTAAGGCACAATAAAAATAATTTTAAATCGAATTTTAGTATGGGTAAGGTTAAATAACACTAACACCAAAAACACATTCAACTTAGTTTTTGAACTGGCGTTGTCAGTCTTGATTAGATAACTATTTTAAAAACTATCTTAAAGTAATGTAACAAATGTGGCGGTAACTGGATGCTTTCTGCCGACTATTACTGTTTTACTAATAATAACATGTTATCCCGCATCATACGTTACTAATTACAGTATGTCAAAATATTTATTGTTAAAACCATACCTAACACATGAACAGATAAAAAACCTAACTATTTATAGCTGGTTCTTTTTAGACCGTACATAATATGCGTTAGACCAGAAATCTTATTTGAAGGAAAGTGACCATGTCGAAGAGGAAGCTCTGGTTGAGGAAAGAACTAGACTAGAAAGTAAAACTAGAACTAACTACCATCGCCTTGTCAAAGCGGTGATAATTAGCAGATAATTTGGTGTTATAAAGGGTGATCGCTATCTAGCCGGAAGAGGTCCCATCATTAAGATACTAAAAATATTTTATGTCTTCTTTACATTTGAAATCACGAGGCTTTTATTCCACAAAGCACAAGCGTAAAAAATAAATGTCGACATAAATCTTTAAAACGAACTTTCTTTATTTCTCCGCAGCTCCTGAAAATGCGTGATAACGGATCTTGATGCTAAGCATGTATTCAAAACAGGGGTGACTGGCACCGGCACGTGACCCACATTTTTAAGAACTTATAAAATTCCCTTTGCCACAGTCGAAGCTATTTCGAATTCCCCACGAGACCGATGGCTTATTATTGAATGGATACATTTAACACGGCCTAAGTTTCAAATTACACTGATTTATTTAGAGCTAAATTTAAAATTCGTTAAAACTGTTATGCGGACTTTTTAGTTTATTCTTAAACATGTAAACAACGTGTATTTTTAATATTGTTTTTGATGGCAAACGTTTCTGATACATAAAACGAATAACGAACACATTACAAAAATGAAAAGCTCCCATCATGCGTATCACGTCGGACCTCGCCGTTTATTGCAGCGACCATAAATTCGCATCAAGAGGGACGCTTAGGCCAATCATACAATTCAAACAGTACGACCAGCGCGGCCATTTTGCAATTCCATCAATAATCACAAATAGGGTAGCACAATATAGGCCTGATTTCTTAAACACGCCCATACATAACCACTTCTGAATATCAGATCACTATAGAGAATATATAATTTTTGCATGATCAATGTTGTCTCAGAAAATATTTGGATATTAAATAGGCACAAGGCTAAACAAGAGTAAAGATGAGACATTATGGTAGAGTAAACTAAAATCAATGCAAACAATTACAGCACAGATAAAACAGGCGATAACATTATCTGTGATCGGTCGACTTTGCCAAGAAGACTTTCCATGGAAATATATTGCAAATGAAAACAATTGGCCGTAAGTAGATTCGGCATCCTTTTCCTTATTCGTTGGAGAAGTTGCAACAAATCCTTAGATACTTTCCCTGTTTAATTCACTTTCAGTTCGATTTCGCTGAATCCGCTTGGGATGGTATCGTCAATATACGAAAGTAGTCGAAAGTTGCTAATTTAAGATTCTAAATGCGATCGTGTGACGCAAGCGACGCGATTTATTAGACGAATGTGATAACGTAACATTCTAACACTTCAAAGGTACGACTTAATTAAAACGCGCTGAAATAGAGAGCGTTAGTTTCCTTTGTGACTATCAACACCCCACCATAACACACACTCAAAATACAGACTTGGGATTTTCATGAAAACTCAATTTCAAAAATCAGCACAGAAGAGAATATCGTAATAAGATAGCCATTCTATTTTTATTGCAACCGATCGTAAATTATGATTACTCTATAAACATGGTGGTTACGTTACGATTAGTGCCACGGACATTATAACCTAAAATTAATGTTATTAGACTGATGCTATGAGAATATTAAACACGAGCTAAGCGGATTCATACTTAAACCGGTAGTAGACCGTCAAGGTATCTAAATATTATTTCGTCCTTACGAAGCTAATGGTCAAAGATCAAAATTAATTAGCACTTCTATGTGTTGACACAAAATGGTGGATAATGTGTGCTTGCAAATATTTTATCGCATGTTAAACTTGCACTAGTTCTCACTGTTATTCTCTTGCCTCTACCGATGAAAGTAATAAAGAAAAGTACTTTATTTATAGCACCAACAACAAAAACATGGTAAATATACCATGGGGTTATTGTTTACAAAAACTGCACTATCTCAACGTTTGTTAACGTCAGCAACGCGTCATAAATTTCCTGAGTAAACGGTATAATTCTGGACACGTTACGTTACGTCATTAGAATTCCGCACGTAGAGTTTTACCTGAATAAAGATCTAAGAAAAAACACGCGATGTTCTTAAGATTCGCACTCTTCCGGAGATATTGTCGCATTCACATAAAACGTTTAAGAAATTTGTAATCTTCAGTGTTGTGCTGCTGAGCATAAATTTTATTAAATTATTTATTTTCTGACACTCACACGAAATTGTCTAGACCAAATTAAGTTTCTTAAAGAACTTGTGTACTGGATAACTGATATACTTAAGAAATATACAGGGTGACTGGTGATAAATTTAAGATATTAAAGGAGAGCACTCTGTACTCGATTCTGATCATAATTATGTAATAAAAGTAGGTTTTTAATTTTTCCCCAGAATTCTCTATAAATAAATAAAGAGAATTACTACACCACTTTTCCCTACACGCCGTCTTAGTCTACACGCACACAGTAGTGTTCCCGCCACACGCACACCACCACCCGCTATGAACCTATTGTATTACGCCTATGTAACCATGCGTTGTGTAATGAATTCTTTAACTTTCGGTTAAGTTTAGTCAGCAAATAATTTATATTTATTTTATTTTTTCTCTTTATGTATGATCTCAAACTATCACGTCCTCGAATTTCGAAAGTGACCCACCAGTCACCCTGAATAAAAACACATATTTAATAAATACATATTTTTTATTAGAATATGACCTAAATAAACATATAAACATGACTTGACAACTGATATCTGTGTTCATCACACGAATATCCGCCCCGCGGGGATTCGAACCCAAGACCTCTGGCATAGAAGGCAATGTTTGTTACCATTTAATACATGTAATGTCCTTTAATGAATTAAATTAAAACTAAATCTTGAAGTTCCTGCACACAAGAGTGTTTTCTCTTATATTAATAAAACCAGCCACGTGCGGTTTTACCCGCATAAATTTCTATCTCGTACGAATTTTTATATAAAAATAAGCCTATAACCATCCTCAGGAGCAAGACTATAGATCCCAAAAAGAGATTTTAAAGCCCAGCTATTAGTTTCCGATATAACCGCATTCAAACAGTATAATAGTTTTAACTTTAGCCCTTTGTAGGTAGAAATTCCAGGTCATTACGTAACGTTTGTTAGCTGACCGAACTAATGCGTGAGAACACAGGACTTTACCTAGCTTTGATATACTATATGATAAAGGGTGGACAATCGTTTGAAGTTCCAGGTCTTTTCCGATACCTATATTATCAAGATATATGATAAGTAAGTACAGCTACTTTTAAACGAAGGTTTTAAATTTCGGGTCTTCTTTATGAATATAACCTTCATCTAATTAAATTACCTTTTGGATTGGATTCTATGGCGTATAATTATTTCACATTTTTATTCGGTGTTTCAGTGTCTTTGCAGACCCCAAAAAAGTATTTTATGTGATGTTAGGCAAATTCTATAGAAACTCGAAACAATAAAACCTTCTTTGGCTATTAAGTAAAAATTTTTATTTTTTTTAGTAAGTATTCCATTTCTTATCTAGGTAGGTATGTTAAATCATTAAGTAGCAGTATATTACATGGGTACGTACGTTACATTATGTCTATCATATCTGTTATAATATCTACACTGCAGAGGCTCAGAGAGTAAGAAGAACAATATGCTCGTAAATGATATACTGTTTATGTTTACAACGCAATTCACCATTTTTATACAAAAAGAGATTATTGATTTACAGTCAAATCAAACAGCTCTTGAAAAAAGGGCAACTCTGTAGGCACGAAAATCAGACGTATCTCATTTTCATAATTTCCGCTTCGAATAACACAGATTCAGCATAAAAAGACCCCAATGAAACTGATGCCTTCTTTTCAAAGTTAAGAATCAGCTGTTATATTTTGTTTAGTAAGTCTTTTTTGTCATAATGAGAGTTAAAGTAATCAAAACTTAGAATAAAATATGGATCTTTCAAATAACAGCTTCAGTAGATTTGTACAGTTTCAGTATAATAATCACGTTTTTAATTTTACATATAAATTTACATATACGGCTCAAAGGTATTATATTTAAAATAGTTTGGCTTGAGTTGTGAAATTTGCACAACACTCGCTTTTTTATCTTGTTGATGAAACCCGCGTTTGACGACATTATCTGATGGAAAATAACAATAGAGGTCTAAGATACAAAGGATTTATTCAAAGCCACAAATTATGTTCACTAATCCATCATTAAATTATATTCCCTTAAATATTTAATCCAGATCATTATGCTTGTCGGCTTTGCACAGAATGAATATTTGTTTTTCGCGAAAAGTGACCTCATTCAGTCAGCTTCGCGCCAGTTCGTGGTTATGCCTATGTTGAATTTAGGTATGGTTGTAACGTAACAAACGCATAATTTATAAATACCTATACAATCCTATTACATTATAATAATATTAAATGAATCAAGTCAATAAAAGAGTCCTTCCTATTCCGTAGCTTATGATTGATGTGTTTATTAAGGTTACAGCTATAAAACTTTTATTATCGTTACAAAACAATAAACCTATTAAAAATATATTTAATATGTTTGAATATATTTAATAAGCGTCAAGCAGATAATTACACGAACTTTCCACACAAGCTTCCCTGATTCCTTTTTTCTTTTAATTTTCGCAAATTGCTCCAAGTAATCAGGAACATCAACGCGACTTTCAAATTTCGCTGAAGCCATACATTATCCTCTCGCTATCTTCAACCTTCAGGGAACATCTTTTCCGTCTATAAGCGAAACTAATTCAAAGTTGTCAAGGCCCGCGAGGGTATAAATATTTTCAGTGTTATCTGCATGGCCCAGTGATATTTGCGAATCGACGTCCGCAGGTCTGCCAACTCCATCCTATTATTGGACTTTGGCTGAACTGTTATATTAAACGATTTGGTGCGAGTTTGCTGAAAGGAACGGGTTTTTGGCAGCGTCTTTATGCGCCATTTGATGGTAATGAGCCGGATCTTGGAAGTCATAATAAAACTTGTATCTGTCCGCAGGTTTGTCATCGAGAATGTTTGCCTTCTGTTTTGACCTCATGGATTTTAAAACTTATTTTATTTGAGGACCTAAACATTCGATTTTTCAAAATTTTACTTAACAATAAAAACCAATTACTTAATATTTTTTCCCAATATTAAAAAACAAATCATATTCTTATAACTAACTAGCTGTTGCGCGCGGTTTTACCCGCGCAATTTCGATTCCCGCGGGATTTTCGGGATAAAAAGTAGCCTATACGGATTAGGAAGAATCCCTCTAAGTAATGGTAAAAGAAATTTTGAAATCGGTCCAGTAGTTTTTGAGCCTATTCAATACAAAAATACAAAGGTTTCCTTTTTATAATATTAGTATAGATTTCTAAGGTCGCAAATAAGGATAGCGATGCAATAGATTCAATGAATTCAATTTCCTCTATTGTTCACATCGTGCCTAAATCTACACAATTACTTGGGAAATATCCTTTTGAAAAATAAACAAGAACATAAAAACACGCTGTATACCTATACATAGAATTATTGCACTACAATTAAGAAATCCATAACGGGCATATTACTGATACTGAATAAATAACAGGCAACGCAATTACAGTATTTCCATAAATAAATATAGTTTAGATGTGTACCAGCGATTGCTCTGATTAGCACAAATGTTGGTCAATTGATACTTCAATTGTGCGTAATTTGCGGATAGTGCGTTCGTATTTACTTCTAAATTATTTAACATACTTATAATAAAATTAGTGCCTACATTGTAATATAAACATATATTAAGTATTTTTAAAGGCCAAACATCAGCTCCGGAAGACATATCTTTGACCTCACCAATAAATATCATACAATTTATTAAGACTGAGCTTCAAGTCCACGTGTACCCACCCACCTGCATACACAGAAAACCGTTTCTCTCATGAAAATTTACGTACATAAAATTGAATGCCAATTTTAAATCTAATAAGTCATATACGAATATTCATAGCAGACAGAAAGTTTAATACTCTACCGAGTCGGAAGAATCGTATCTGCATGATTAAAATCTTTTTATATTCTGGGAATAAATAAAATAAATATTTGTCTATGAATACGTTTTCACTGAAAACATTATTAGAATTTTCATATCCAATAGATACTAGCTGTTCTCCGCGGCTACACTTGTGTTAATTACCCCGTAGGAATATAGCAATGAAATACAATCTTGGTGTTATTGCAGGCTTTTCTGCTTTCGAACGAATTGCCTCTACGAATATTTATTTTCCACAGACAACCAACTTAATAATAAAAGAAGGATTTGGTTATAACAATCAATGCCTGAGTTCTAGTAAATCCAGCGCAATCGACATAACATTATCTTTAGTCTCTTGTCGACATCTAGCTATTGATTAATTCATGAGTCGAGATGAAAACGTTAGGCCGGCGCCAGACTTAGCTTCAAATGTTTGAACAAATGTTTGAACAAATGTTTGCACAAATGTGTGGCGCTGGACTTTGCATATTTATTCAACGTTTGCACAAAGCTTTGCACTTTGCCATCCGGTGTCGGTCTTTTTCCACACATCAAAGCGTTCAAAGTTGAATGTGTGCAAATGTTTGCGTGGCTTGCCACACTTGTTCAGTATCCAGTTGCTCGAGCGTTGTCGAGCGGGACGGTTGTGTGCATGTTACACTGCATGCGGCGATATGATGGACTGGGGCAGCGACTGCGTTCTGGAATTTGTAGAGTTGTTACAGGGGCAACTATGTACAAGGAACCCGAAAAATAACAAATAAAAAAAATATAATTACATGCACACAAATAATACAGGCTAACTGAGTCTACAAAATCGTTGTCCATCTTGTTTGTTGTCTACTAGCATACTGTGGAGAAAAGTGTTTGCGAAGCAAGTCTGGCAGGTTACGTCAATATGTGTTCAAATGACTTTGCAAAGTCGTCAAAGATTTGTGCAAATCTTTGAAGCTAAGTGTAGCGCCCGGGTTAGAGCTGTCATCGAGAATGGCTTAGAATTCCGCGTAAGTAATTGCAACTAATGTTTGTCTTTGTTTTCAACAATTAGCCTTCGGTGGCACACGATATTTTCTACTGTGTTGATATAAGATATTATTCAAAATAGTTTACTGAAACATGTATTACAAGGATCTTTGTTGTTAAGACGGTATGTAACTGCTACTGAAAGCACAATGTTGTCTAATAAGTAGATATTACTTTTTCACTTAGAAGCTGCTGAAATACATTCTAACTAAAGATATTAGTTTTGTAATTGAAAAACAGTTATTTTTACATTCTGTTATCAAGTTTCCGTAACAGTAGGCACCTATTGCATAAACATTGCCATTCATAGAAACGAACAAAACAAATCCAACACTGTTCAAAAATTCAAAACCATTCGAAATTTTATGTAAAAGTGTATCGAGTATAGAAATGCAAAATGCATGCCACTAAAATTGCACACGGATGAGCGAAAAATCGTGAGAAAGTCGTTCCCAAAATACATAAAATCTAGTTTGGTCACGAGAACTGCATCTACAGTTTTCCATTTTATTACAATGAATACGAACATCAATATCCTTTAGAAATAAAAGATTCAGCATTATTCGGAGACCGAACCAGGGCCATTTTCAGAAGAAATAAATAACAGCATTGTTAGTCCTACTGATATTGTAAGCGAGGAAGTTTGTGAAGATGCATAGATATTCGTTGCAGTTTTAGTTTTAGAAGCTAGTAATATTGTGGCAGGACTATGATAGAACTATGACAAAAATCTTGTAGCTAATGGATTTCAAACGCTTCAGTGGTAGCTTCGCTAACATAACCACTAAGCTATTATGTTACACGAGTCTGTTGTGGATAGTTGAGGTCGCAAGGTCGTTCACAATCTGGCTTAGAAGCAATGCCGTTTCATTCATTTCATTGCATGCGCCGAGGTATTTTATAGCTATCTTTTTCTATCGGTAGAATATTTGTTGTTGGTGACCTTCAATGTCACCTGATGGCAAATGTTATTGTAATGAAGGCAAAAAAGAATTAGAAATGAAAGAATTAACTAGAAAGCAAGTGGGGAACGCCAAGAGAAAACCTATTTCGGTATTTTACCATCAATACGAGTTATTCAAAATTTGTCATAAGAAGCATACAGTGTATATTTGTAACGCTGAACTAGCACGGGAAAATAAACAATTTTTGATGATCTTCAGACATTCCTGTTTGAACTTTTAACTAGGCTAACTAAAAACGACCTTGCGGTCTTTGAAATGAAACCAATGTTTTCAAAAGAGACCCTGATGGTTATTTAATAAAATTCACAAAAGCAAAGCTTGCATCAAAAATCACGACCGTAGACCAAGTAGTTTCAGATTTTCTCTGATCTGATAAATTAAAATCGTAAATATCCCCAGAACCATTAAATATGCTGAATATACATAGGGGTTATTTTGTTAGGTATTGGGAAAATTATCAATTTTTGATGCGTGTTTCTGAATCTCCTTAACATACTTGCCGCAGAGAAAGCATACAACATTTCTTCAGACATTACTGTTTGAACTTTTAACTAGGCTAACTAAAAACGACATTGCGGTCTATTTTGAAAAGCTGCATTCTTTCAATTATTGGCATACATCCATACGTTAGAGACGGTAGATATGAGGCTAATTGTTGTTTCAACTGCGTCCATCGTCTGTCCTATGTAGCACACAGTTCATTGTGTAAACTTTTTTGTTTAGACAGGGGCCGAACAAATTCAATGGTAACATGTGCATGTACTGAACAGAATTGAGATGATGTGAAAATATAAAGTCACTAAACGTGTTATATCGTATACTATATCGAGAACCCTTTTCAGAATAATTGCAGGGTTGAAGAAATTAGGTTACCTTTTTAGTCGAAAAGTAGGCAAGTCGCTTATTATGTATGATTTTCAATAATATAACCAACGAATGCAGAGCATTTAAAAACCGACTTCACGTCAAAACTTTGGCTGAAGTATAAGGTCGTCAATTGAAATTTTTCATGAAATACTGATTCGATTTCGATAAAATGGGACCAAACGGGAAGTATCTTCTATCATATGAAATAAGAATCAACAAAATAGGTTCACCCAGTCAAAAGTTATGTTTGTTACATATAAAAAAAACATAGAGACGAATTGAGTACCTCCTTCTTTTTTTGAAGTCGGTTGAAAATCGACACGGAGGCTTGATTTAATAATAAAATTCATATCGCACAGTATATTATCGTCTGTATGACAACTTCTCTAAGTGTCTCACTAATTGGTCCCAGTTCCTTGATAAGTCCATGTGTTCCAGACTCTAGTCTCCGCGCTCGTCACGAAACATCGGAAGACATCAAACTCAAACTATCAATGTGAAACAAAACACGAGCCCATGGAGCATCCAATCAGAAAGAATTAAACGGTATTTAGAAGCCAGCTTGTAGACGACCTTGCGACCTCGCCTGACCACAGCACACACGAGTCATCAACCATTCAAATTTATCTACACCGGAATACAAACGGAAACCATTTAGCTATCTTGTAAGCACTTATATTACTATCATGCCTAGAAATAGTTGTATTGGATAATGCCGAAATGCATTTATATCGTAAATGCCAATGCCGTTCACTTGAGAATGTCAACCTTCTAAGATAATCGTAGATACCAAGTTATTTGAGCTTGGTCTGTTTGTTACCTTATATCACAGTTTGATAGAAAGTATTGTAGACGGGCGTCTAATAAAAAATGAGAATGTCGTATAAAATCTTTGGGCGTAATAAGAAATATTGGTTTAAAGGTTTTATTTGATATCTTACGGAAACTGTTACCTAACATTGGCGCAGTTCTTGTTTTAATCGCATTGGTTAGATGTATCCGTAATCGAGTCAATTTGTAAATCCTAAGTAAAATTCACTCAACTTTGCACGGTCACAGCAAACTATGTATGTATAGGAAACTAAAATCGATTAGTTTTAATTAGCGAAAGTTTATGTAGTAACTAAATATAATTTTCTCACCAAATCTGACCATTCACCTCTCACTTAACCAATGCAGCGTACGCAACTTACCTGAAAGGAAGAATAAAACAAAATTAGTCATATAAAAACAAGGCAAAACAGGATTTATTTGATATCACTGGTTTTCCCCACACAGCAAAATAAACAAAAAAAAATTCATTTTATTTTAAAGCCAACGGAAGTTTTTATCATTATCTGAAATACCGTTATACATAAACTGGAATTTCGAAGTTGGATAAGAGTGCCCACTTGTGACGATATTGGTTTTTTAATGTTTTTGCAGTATAGTATTGCAGATAAAATCTGTTGCATGGAAAAGATTTTTAAATTTGAACCTACGAACAAAGCAGTGTAAGTTAAGAACTCTTTAAAAGACTATAATTTTTATTTTATTTTTTTATAGTAGGTATATACTTTAAAATCTGGCGAAGGGGCTACGTTCAAGCTTAGCACTCATAAGTATTATCATTACGAAAATTATAAGATTTTAGCATAAGCATGCAACAATTTTCGACGTTTTCTTTTCTAAATCTTCTGGCTCAGAAGGGAGTCTGCTGATGGTGACAAAATCTGTGCACTATCCTAACATAAATTATGCCCATTTGTGTAGCTGGCTGACAGCCAAAAGGGGAACGAGCGTGTTGCAACGTTACATTGAAAATTATGCTCCAATCCAAAAACTCTTCAATTTTATTATAACACATTCAAAAATTGTTTAGTGAACTAACCACGATCCCAGATTATACTAACCACGGTCACAGATAATTTTATCTGCCTACAGAGAATATAAAATAGCTTCTAAGGAAACTAGACGCTTTGCAAACTCAGTTTAAGATCATTTTCCTTAACCTACTTTAGGATCGAAGAACGGCGTATAAACACATCTCCCGTTGAAGCTCGTTCCATCCATTTTCATACAAAAACTTTACCCTATACCGTAGTACGCCTAAACGATATAAGGCTATGCGCATGCTATTAGCATAATCAAAATTGCGTGATGTATTGCTTCGGCGGGTAAATTAAAAACCTTATATAGTTTTACACCCTTACCACTTAAGGACGCGTTTCCGCAAATCTTCAAAATAGGGTATTTTCTGGTACATATTGTGATAAAATGGCGCAAAGTTTAGTATAATTACAAGTACTAATAGATAGATAAGACTTTCATCTCCATTTATTATATAAAAATAATATAAATAAATTTGTTTTTGTGGCTTAAAAACTAATTTTGCGATGCCTTGTCGCACGAAAATGACGATTTTAAGCCAATTTACGGTACCACTTTTGGTATAAAAACACAAGTATTTATGAATAAAAAAAATACTATTCGATGGTTGACATGTTCATTTTTGATAATACGCATTTTTTTCTTTGAAATTACTACTAAAAACCCTTTAAAAAAAAATAAAACCAAACACGTAATTTTCTTCATGTTTGTATAAATGCGTAAATCTTAACACACTGTGGTAAGGGTTATTATACTTTAGCAAATAATGCCAATATCATTACAAACAAAAACTAGATATCTTCAGTCTGCGCTCAGCCGCTGTCGAGAGTGGACCTGTATCGCTTTTGAGTTATTTTTCGTGCTAAGAAACATCGCTGTACATACACAATTTATTACATCAAACAAGTCTCGATACTTGACGCTCTCTGAACTGAGTTGAAAAGGTAATAATATAATTTTATTGAAAAAAAAAAAATTACAAAACCTTTTATGATTAGGATTGAATTTGGAAACTTGGAATCATTATGTTTGTTAGGACTAAACCTTATCTCCAGTTCTGGTAGTGGTGTCTGAAGGTATGCCTCGAGGTGCTACTGGTACTCCTAGACGGGTAAAGCTAGGTATATCGAGTTTGGGCTCATTTTGATTCGAAGGAAGAGACCTTACCACCAGTTTTGGTAGTAGGAGCTGAAGGTATACCTCAAGGTGCTACTGGTACTCGTAGACCGATAGAGCTAGGCATGTCAAGTTTGGGTTCATTTTGATTCGCAGGACGAGACCTTACCACCAGTTCTGGTAGTGGGAGCTGAAGGTATACCTCGAGGTGCTACTGGTACTCCTAGACGGGTAAAGCTAGGTATATCGAGTTTGGGCTCATTTTGATTCGAAGGAAGAGACCTTGCCACCAGTTTTGGTAGTAGGAGCTGAAGGTATACCTCAAGGTGCTACTGGTACTCGTAGACCGATAGAGCTAGGCATGTCGAGTTTGGGTTCATTTTGATTCGCAGGACGAGACCTTACCACCAGTTCTGGTAGTGGGAGCTGAAGGTATACCTCGAGGTGCTACTGGTACTCCTAGACGGGTAAAGCTAGGTATATCGAGTTTGGGCTCATTTTGATTCGAAGGAAGAGACCTTGCCACCAGTTTTGGTAGTAGGAGCTGAAGGTATACCTCAAGGTGCTACTGGTACTCGTAGACCGATAGAGCTAGGCATGTCGAGTTTGGGTTCATTTTGATTCGCAGGACGAGACCTTACCACCAGTTCTGGTAGTGGGAGCTGAAGGTATACCTCGAGGTGCTACTGGTACTCCTAGACGGGTAAAGCTAGGTATATCGAGTTTGGGTTCATTTTGATTCGCAGGAGGAGACCTTACCACCAGTTCTGGTAGTGGGAGCTGAAGGTACCATATTTTAAAAGAACTGAACAGGACACAAGGAACTGAAATCTATAGACGGTCAGATTTGGTGGAATCGGGTTTTCATATTTTAAAAAAAATAATAAAATTTATGGACAAAGGATAATGCAAGTGATTGGGCTCCAAAAAAAAAGTCATTGTGCAGAGATGAGATGAGAGTCAGATTATAGATTAGACACATGTCATTCATATTTGTTAGGACGCCAAAAAAATTAGCCCTGGGAAAAAAAAGATATGACCAAAAATACATTTTGCGTTTAATAGAATAAAAATCGTTTTCTTTTATGATACAGAAACTGAACGCCCGTAGATTTCTACGAGTGTATTCGTATAACTTTTACAGCCATTGACTACGAAACGAGTGAATATTGTAAATAAATACGATTATTGGTAAAAAAAAGTGCTTGTGTGATCCTTATAAGTACTTGGTTGGCTACACAGTAGTAAACCGCGATTAGTTCGTCTCTTTTCTTAGTATAGCGACTTCCCTTCTTATTATCGTCGAGCGAGACAGCAGTGCGCTGTCACAAAAGAGATGTTATTAATCTGTCTCTTTTCTTACTATAGCGAACTTTTTGCGGCACTGGTTCGGCGACATTGGAAGCACGGTTTACAACTGTGTAGCCACCCCTTTTGATTTGATTTGTCTTTTTTCTTACTTTAGCGATGTCTCTTATACGGCACTAGTTTGGCAACATTGGAAAAGCAGTTTACAAATGTGTAACCACCCCTTATGAAATTATGGATGGGACGTTTGTCTTCCATGCCACCTGATGTTAAGTGAACATGAGGACTAAGGTGTTACACGTCCATCCACGAGAAACCTATTCACTTAAAAGTACTAGGACTATACTAGTCAGGGAAAATAGACGCAGGCAGTTCATTCCAAACCTTGGCGACCCGTATCAAAAAGGAACTGTCAAAGCGCTTAGTTCGACTTTTCGGAATATCTACCACATACGGATGGAAGTTCTGTCTGCGTCTAGTAGTCCGATGGTAAAAGGGTGAGGGTTCAATTTGCTCAAACAGAGCACTGGCGCACTCACCAAAATGTATCCTGTAGTACACGGTTAAACACGCAACCTTACGACGATGCTCTAAGGTCTGCAGTTTTTTGGTTGTAAGGTCGACGTCGTTAATTAATTTACGGGCTCTTCGGTCAACGGAGTCCAGCGCTTCTAGTTGATATTTGGCTGAACCATCCCAAAGATGACTGCAGTACTCCATGCATGATCACACTTGAGCTGTGTATAAGTTAAGAAGCTGTGCAGGGCCGAAGTACCGCCGTACCCTCGAGATGATTCCCAACTTTTTCGAAGCTACTTGAGCCATGGACACAATTTGTTGACCGAAGTTTAAACTGGATGTTACAGTTACGCCTAAAAGCCCTAGATGGTCAGTGATGGGGACAGATACATTTTGGAAAGTGGGCGTAAATGTGAAGGTGCTCTTTTTTGCGGAGAATAGACACGCCTGAGTTTTGGTATGTATGGTTTATCTAATACTGCCATTTAGAATAAGCTAATGTGTTGGTATAAGTGGTTATCGTTAATGAAAAAAGTAAGACTTGTAAACACATGATTTATTATTTCATTCATTACCATTGGTAAGAGTTCTTAAACATAAAATAAGTACTATTTTTGAAGACGTTATTCATTATTTCAGTACAATTAAACAGACATCATAAATTATAAAAGGAATAGTACTTTTAAACACATGATTCATATTAACAATACAATTAAATATCATAATCATAAAAGAAGTTCGACTTTCGACTCGAACCCCGAAATTTTTCGAATAAAATGGACAATGCGCGCTAATAATGTGCTCCGAGAAAGAGATAGAGAGCGTTAATGAAATCTAGTTGTAATAATTATATAACCACTATTAGACTTTATTAACCACTTATAGCAACATACTAGCTTATTCTAAACGGCAGTATTAGATGAACCATACATACCATTATTTCATAAGGGGTGGTTACACATTTGTAAACTGCTTTTCCAATGTCGCCGAACCAGTGCCGTATAAGAGACATCGCTAAAGTAAGAAAAAAGACAAATCAAATCAAAAGGGGTGGCTACACAGTTGTAAACCGTGCTTCCAATGTCGCCGAACCAGTGCCGCAAAAAGTTCGCTATAGTAAGAAAAGAGACAGATTAATAATAACATCTCTTTTGTGTGTCGACGATAATAAGAAGGGAAGTCACTATACTAAGAAAAGAGACGAACTAATCGCGGTTTACAACTGTGTAGCCAACCCATTAGGTACTTATAAGGATCACACAAGCACTTTTTTTTACCAATAATCGTATTTATTTACAATATTCACTAGTTTCGTAGTCAATGGCTGTAAAGGTTATACGAATACACTCGTAGAAATCTACGGGCATTCAGTTTCTGTATCATAAAAGAAAACGATTTTTATTCTATTAAACGCAAAATGTATTTTTGGTCATATCTTTTTTTTCCCAGGGCTAATTTTTTTAGCGTCCTAACAAATATGAATGACATGTGTCTAATCTATAATCTGACTTTCATCTCATCCCTGCACAATGACTTTTTTTTTGGAGCCCAATCACTTGCATTATCCTTTGTCCATAAATTTTATTATTTCTTTTAAAATATGAAAACCCGATTCCACCAAATCTGATCGCCTATAGATTTCAGTTCCTTGTGTCCTGTTCAGTTCTTTTAAAATATGGTACCTTCAGCTCCCACTACCAGAACTGGTAGTAAGGTCTCGTCCTACGCATCAAAATAAACCCAAACTCGATATACCTAGCTTTACCCGTCTAGGAGTACCAGTGGCACCTCGAGGTATACCTTCAGCTCCCACTACCAGAACTGGTGGTAATGTCTCGTCCTAAGAATCAAAATGAACCCAAACTCGATATACCTAGCTTTACCCGTCTAGGAGTACCAGTAGCACCTCGAGGTATACCTTCAGCTCCCACTATCAGAAATGGTGGTAAGGTCTCGTCCTAAGAATCAAAATGAACCCAAACTCGACATGCCTAGCTCTATCCGTCTAGGTGTATGTACCAGTAGCACCTCGAGGTATACCTTCAGCTTCCACTACCAGAACGGGTGGTAAGGTCTCGTCCTAAGAATCAAAATGAACCCAAACTCGACATGCCTAGCTCTACTCGTCTAGGAGTTCCAGTAGTACCTCAAGGCATACCTTCAGCTCCCACTACCAGGACTAATGGTAATGTCTCGTCTTATGAACTCGAACTTGACATGCCTAGGAATAGGAATTCCAGTAGAAGCCCTCGAGTGTACCACCAGCTCATCAGGTTCGATGGTGAGGTTTTATCGTTACGAATAAAACGAGCTCAAACTTTCCGAGCACTTTAATTAATCTTACCCAATTTAATCGTTTTAATAAAAGAATTTGCAAATATTTAAAACTAAAGTATCAAAACTGTTCAAAACCTTTCGTCTTTTTCACGGCACGCTTGTGTGCGTGAATCTTATACATGTAGTAGTAGAATTCGATACCTAGCCTTTTCGGAAACGCATCCTTAAGTATATTTATAAACATAGCACTTTACATATTATGATTGCTTTGAGTGCGCTTTGATCTTTTTTTGTCACATATATGTATGCACACTTACACTAAAAGCCATACAAAAAAAAAACACTTTCAATTGTTTATGAGGATTTGTTTATTAAATTCTTATTTATTTCTACCGATTGCCCTCTCGTTCACAATCATCTGAATCATACATTTATCATCGACGGCGGCAAATAAAAGAAGGAACAATTTATTTCAATTAGACGACAAAGCGTTCCGTACAAACAAAACGAGTGTTATGTCCGTTCGGCTTGTGAATTTGCTAAGTAGGTTTACGTACAATTGGAACCCTTGACGTCGGTACTTGATGAGAAAATTCTTCTTTATATTTAGGTATTTAGGGTGTATACTTCAAGATGAAGCTTTCTTTAAAGGGACACTTTTTTTTTCTTATTGGTGGGTTGTGTTTGTAGGTCGCCAGGCTTTGCAATTTAAAATTCGCGTTAATGCAAGTAGGACCTGGTATAAACTATACCGCAATTCTAAATATAATTTGAAAATCTGTTAAATTCTTAAAATTTATCAGAATGTGCTAAATTGTTTATAGTTTTTTTTTTTTGGATAACAGCATGTTTGCTAAAGTACCAAGTCTGCTAATGGCTGATAAGCAAGCGGACGCGTTGGGACCGCACTTATAGATTAGTGCAGGGCACTTAAACTCGCTAAAATAATTAAGGCGCTAATGGTCGTACGGATGAGATCAGCATTATTGGCACAGACTCACCGAGGCCAATGACAAACGGTTTACAATTGACCTGAGCGAGGCCTGTCCAATTTAGATATTTCCAAATATTTCTCAAATTATTGCAGTCTTCGAAAGCAATATTAAAACCAAAACTAATTGTATTATAATCGCCCCGAACTCGCTAAAGAAATAAACTTATTAAATGGAAAGAATATACCTACAAGGAAAAGAATATTTTTCTGAAACGTAAAAATAATATCACAGTCATAGCTCCCGCAGACAGCAAGCCTCGATCGAACATGTGTGTGTGGGACACTCCGGGACGATGCCCTCCCAAAATTCACGCCATTCATTCAAACTGATGAATTTCGTTACACCAATATCTACAACATACTAAGTATATGATACTCTGAGCAACATTCTTATCAAAAAATTAACTTTTTTATTTACTATGACTATCGACTATTATGCCTCCAAATATGAATTTGGTTGTTTACGAGAAGAAAATTCTAGGTAGCGATTATAGATAACAGGAAACGAGAAATAATATTTGTTAATATGAAGAGAACTGTCAGTCTTTTACAAATATTTTCGGAAGATTCATATACACGGTATTCTAACTATTATGCACACATTTTATATTTAAATAACAACACAATCATAATATAATTCAATCGAAAACTGTTTAAATGAGACACGAGAAGAGAATGATTCTGCCTTCGTCTTGTCTTCGTCCAAAAGCGCTATATCATATCGACGGTAAAAAGCGAACCTGCTGTTACTAGGGTTACCAGATGAAAAAATCAAAAGTCCGGAGAAAAGTCCTGATTTCCAATGAAAAATCCCGAGATTTTTTAGTTTAAGAATTTTCTGTAAAACGTACTATTCAACATTATAAAATCGTAAAACTACCGTGTGTACCTATTGTATACGTAAACACCTTACTTAAAAAGGTATCTTCAAAAATAAAGTATAATAAAAGTAATGAAGCCTACTTATTTGGATAAACAAGTACTGATTTTATCTGTGAAGTTATCAAAGGATGATTATATTTTAATGTTAACCTTTAAATGAAGATATTACTTAAATTTAAACTGAAAAATTTATTGATTTTATTGGAAACCCTAAAAATCCTAAGATTTCATGAGATTTGCAAAATCCGGCCGCAATCTTGAGCAGAGTTCAAAAATCCTGAGATCTCCTGAGGTTCTCATATGGTAACTCTAGCTGTAACCCAAACATCATATTTTTTTAAATTTCATATTTAGAATCAGAAAAAATCCTGCCTCGAATGGTCTTACTCCCGTGGCTCTACGGTAGTTTAAGGGTTTCTGTAGTTAAGTAGATATGATTTTTTCGAAAATTCAAAAAGAGTTTAGGCTCTCGTAAGCATTTTGCATTTTGTGGGTTACAGCAGGTTCGCTTTTTACCATCGATATAGCACGAGGCCAACGCCATCAGGCACTCGAACGTAGCTCGCTTTCAAGTTTTTACATTATTGTTGTAAACAACTAAAAACCCCATCGTACATGCAACCATATCTACGTAGGTAACACACGGATAAAGTTCAACTAATTACGATCATAAAAATCACTAAAGCAACACGCATTATGACATTTCCCATATCGTAATAACTATAATTAATTAAGAATCAATATTACGATGATACAATACGTTAGAAAGAAACAATACGAGATTTATGTAACCGTAAAAGATGGATTATCTTCTGAAATTAGCTCCCGCCCGTGGGAATTAGACTCGATTACGTCTGACCTCTACATCTAGTTAACTTGCTGCAACTCGCGATGGTGAGAGATGAACTGTAAACGCGTAGATAACTGTCACTATCATTTGTAAATAGCACATGTTTGGATATGTTAAAAATTTTTCATTAAAACCGTTAAATCCTTCTATACATATACTTAATTCCGACCTACCTACTTATTTTCTTTATTTGCTCTTTAAGGCAACAAATTTGTTTGAAATTTGGTACCTTCTCTATCTCTAACTAGGATACTTTTTATCCTAAAAATATGCTTTAAATATCCTTATAATTGATTTTACAGGGGCTCTGATCTTTCGAGACAAATTTAATATGATGAGAATCTACGGGCGGCGCGGCAGGCTTATTACCCTTGTATCCAGCTTTATACTATTCCCTAACCAGACATTATCTCTCAAGAATATCACGATTAAAATAGATCTTTTGTTAGGTTCCTGTTCATATTATGGAGGTTTTATTTTCTTATATCGTAAAAAAATATGATTATCATAACACCGACAGCCCTGTAGAGTTAATAACATTTTAATATGTTTTTTGATCTCCGCATAAGATTCCTTTCCAAATATAACCACATCCGTATTTAAAAGTCAACACATACAGACGAAACCACTAAACACTTTACCAGGGATAATCCATAACATATTTTCAAAATTAGGGTGTCGGTTATTGTAACTTTCAGAGGATTTCGAGTGGAACCGATAAAAAAGCCATATGGCAAGGGCCGAGCACATGGTGTTCTGAACTACCCATCACTTGTTTATTTTGACCCTGACCGAAAACTAATTAGGGCACTGTTAAACTTCGTAAATTGATTTATTACTTCCTTTATGGATTTTAAGTGCAAGTGACACAGTCCACGAGATTATAAAGCCATTTTAGTGTATATTTCGATTGTTAGTTTTAAGTTTCTCCAAAGTTATAGGCATCAATCTGAAAAACATGCAAAAGACAATATTATCTAAACATCTTGAAATCTGTAATAGTTAATTGAGTTAAAAAAGACACAGTTTTATATGGAAATAGGAAAATAATAAAAAAAGGAGAAGTCGTGAAATTCCTAAGCCATGATGTTAAACTTTATACCTTGTTATGTGTTTTATTTGTTAGGTATACAATGCGATGACAAGTCGATAAAAATAGACAATGATTTCATATGCGCAAGACATTGACAAGCCCGAGATTATAATCTACTCAATCACATGGTTATGTTTTCCGTAGTAATTCAAAACGAAATGCCATACTATATTGTACATTCGCACATAAAAACGCAATAACAACGAAGTTAATGTCACATATTTTTTGCGCCAAGTGACAAATGAAAGGCGATCACGCTGCGCTATAAAAAAAAAGAGAGCGGTGCAAAAAAAGGCCGCATTCGTTATGGTGCCTAAGCAAACACTCTTTGGACACTTCAAAACGAAAGAGCAATTAGGGCTTAGTGGGGTTTCAGCAAGGTATTAAAGCGTCCCTAGTGTTCGAGCAAGTTTCGCCCTACATCCTTCAGAAAGGGCAGTACTTAAGCAGCGTTATTACGACTCGGGTAAGTAATCGTCTCATAAAGTAAATCGTACATTCAAGTTATTCCCCATTATGTAATTTATTTAATATTTGAATTAATAAATTTCTTAAAATGAGGAAATATGGATCCGGTTCGCCTTTAATTATAAGCGAGAACTTATTAAAGTTGTTTTGGTATTTTCAAAAGGAATTTCGTCTATTTTTTAATGTAATTAGCTCAAACAAAATTTACACCACTGTGAAGGAAGTAGCAGAGCTTTAATATAATTAACTCATATAGACTTTAAGGAAGTCAAAAGGGTACTTTTAACATGGTCGCGCTCCGCTGAATAGATGAACGAGTCACCTATGATATTTACTAGACTATCACAGTTATATGTATGTCACTGTATGTATGCGTAATAATATAAATTTTTCAATAGCAACTGAGTCTTTTAAATTGATACCCAGCCTAGAGAAATAATAATAAACAGTTTATACGCAGGCCTCAATCTAATATATAAAATTCTCGTGTCACAGTTTTCGTTGCCATACTCCTCTGAAACGACTTGACCGATTTTGATCAAATTTTTTGTGCTTATGCGGTATCTATGAGAATCGGCCAACATCTATTTTTTTTTATTTATATGGCAAAACAACGTTTGCCGGGTCAGCTAGTGAATATATAAATAATTACCCAAACTGAAACACCAACTATGAAGCCTAAAAGTAAAGGTTACATTAAGCTTTATGTTATGATGGTGTAGACCACGTAGCGTATATAACTAGGGTAAGATAGGGCGTATTATGAGATAGGCTTGTTTATCTAAGTTTCAGACCGATTTGTCCAACCAAACTAGGAATCTTATCCGTGCGGAGATGAAATTCGACCAAAGAAGACGCGGGCAGCCTTCTCAATGATACTTTAGCGAAATTATATTTTCCTAGTATAAAAAGACTTACAGAATGTCGACTAATGACTCCACGACAACTCTTTTACTCTTCACAGCTCCGGAAAAGGTTCTTTCGAAGTCAGTTAGAAACTGTCATAAAAATACAACATACTCGCTTTCAACATTCTCAACGGGCCGTCAATTAGAAAAAAACCGCCACGACAAGGATGCTATATGCTATGTAAGTGATAATTCTCAGAAGCCAAGCTGGTATGGGCCATTTCAACTTGGTATTACTACCACGCACTAGCCGCTGGGTTAGTTTTCTCCAGAGAACTTTCATAAATACTAGCTACATTTTATATATCAAGCAAGTTACATGAACGTTTTTGTGTCAAAAAACTAAAAGACATCTCCAAACTGCATTATGTAATTTTATTGTTTATAACTTTCAAAAGAAGCGGTTATCGTCCGGATTGTAAGTAAATGCATACATAAATAAATAAATATAAATGGCAGTTTTTAGAACATTTTAAGGCGAGTATTTTCGAGCGCAGTAGGCATTAACGCTATATGGGACTGCGTGGCGGGCAGTCGCGTAAATGAACACGACAGCGCACAGAATTGTCACAGTATAATTAATAGTAGTCATATAGTAGTACTATACCTACAGTGTGGCTTGTTATACGAAATTCGTTTCTACGATAACTAAAACTTATGTCAAAGATGATATAATATAATCTATATTTTTTATTTATTTGGATTTAGTATTGCGATACCTATACTTACTATTTTATTTTTTATAAATATCGTAATGGCCATTTTATAGATTTAATCTTTTTAAATTTATATGCTTACTGAATTCTGTTGTAAAAATCGTGCAATTTTGACTTGAAAGTATATCGTGACGTTAATTTATAACTTTCATAACTTATTTGTTCCCAAATTCATTAAAATCAGATAAGTAGGTAGTTGAGATCTTTTACATAAACTTTTATCTCTTATTTTAAACCTATAGGGGCTGGTGTTTGAAAAAAAGGAGGGTTTGGGAGCTATTTTCATTACTAATTTTCTACAAATCGGTCGGATGGTTTAGCTGGAATAAAGGAACAGAAAGATAGACTTTCGCATTTATTATATTAGTATAGATCCATTATTTAGTCATTACAGCACAAGTTAATTTTATGAAATGAAATTCAATCCACCCCTTCGGAACGTGCGCCTGTTTACACGAAGTAGTAATTTTTTAGTAGTTATTAATATCTAAAAAATAGTTATGTATGATTATATTCTTAAATGTCGTCATAATCTATTAGCCGTTTAATCTATAAAGCCGAAGGGTTTGTCTGTTGAACTTTGAACTAAATTATTCGTGAAAGAACCGATCAGATATAATTTAATGTATAAAAATGTATAAAGGTCCAAAACAATATATTTTTGAAAAACATAGCATATGAAAGTTTAACCACAAAATACATAAAAGGTGACCAATTTAAACTAACTTTTAACACTGTGAAATTATAACTATCTGGAGTCATAATTTTAACACACAGGAAAATTGGTGGTAGATGCCATCTGTTGGGTTGGGGAAATTTTTTTAATATAGTTTATTGACATTTTATTAAAGTATGTATGTACCATTTTGTTCGATAACCTTTTGCCATCTTGTAGGCAGGGATATGATCCCATTGCTATAAAAATTTTGGGACCTCTCATCAAAATACCGCGACAAGTGGATTTGGCAGTCCTCTCGTGATGTTAACCTAACACTGCCTAAAGAATTCTGAAGAGACCGAAACAGGTAGAAATCTGTAGGTTCAAGGTCAGGACTATACGGCGGATGCATTAACACCTCCCAGCCAAACTCTCTTAATTTTTGCTGGGTGGCTATAGATGTGTGAGGTCTAGCGTTATCATGATGAAACACCACACCCCTTCTGTTGATCAATTCCGGCCGCTTTCTCTCAACTTCTTGTTTTAATCTCATAAGTTGTTCGCAGTAGAGTTTAGAATCGATAGTCCTGCCTGGTGGTAACAGCTCATAATGAATAATGCCCTTCCAATCCCACCACACACACAACATCACCTTATTGCGAGTTAACCCGGGTTTCGCCACAGTCTGTGAAGCCTGACCGGCCTTTGACCATGACCTTTTTCGCACGTTCTTGTCGTACGTGATCCACTTTTCATCACCAGTTATCAGCTTCTTCAAAAATGATTCGGTTTCGTTACGTCGTAATAAAGAATCACAAATGAGTACACGGTTCATTAGGTTTCTTTCAGTGAGCTCGTGAGGTACCCAAATATCGAGCTTTTTTGTGTACCTAGCTTTTTTCAAATGCGCCAAAACCGTTTTGTGGTCAATTCCCAGTTCTTCAGCTACGTCGTAACTACTGATATGTCGATCTTGCTCCACTTTTTCAAAAATGGCATCCATTTTATCCGTAATAGGGCGACCAGAGCGAGGTGCATCTTTGACATAAAAATTTCCGGATTGAAAACGCTTAAACCAAATTTGTGCTACTCTCACAGACACTGCGCTCGGTCCATAAACATCGCAAATTTTTTTCGCGGCTTGCGTTGCATTTTTACCTTTTTTATAGCAAAATTTTAAAATGTATCGAATTTCTTCATTAGATTCACTTGACAGTACGAAAAAAAAAAATGAAAATCACACATTTTCCTAATTTGAATTTGGAATTATGTTCTTTGAAATGTTAACTTTCAATGATACCAAAACCAGCCAGATACAAATACTATAGCCAAAGAGATTTTATTACAAGTTCATACATACTATAATGCGAAAAGACTTTTTCCCCAACCTATTATTTTCCCTTATATATATAAACATATATATATATATATAAAAACGAAGTTAGTACTTTTTATTTATGTACTATAGGTACATCAAAAGAATTTTAGGTGGCAGCATTACTCAAAAACATATTTGTTGAAATTATAAAGATATCAAACTAATTTGAAAATCTCATCCGCTCAATAGACGCGTGTCACTGAAGTCATACAATAAACAACAAAAACATTTTAAACGTTGAGGTATGTTGCATACAATATACACCGTAAAACGTCGCAAGCTGTACCTACCTTTGCATAGCGATAAAAAAGGAGTAGAAAAAGCCACGTTGTCATACTTCGCATAAAGTTATTTTACATAAGATGTTTTGCATGAAAAATAAAAACAAAAAGAAAATTGAAAAATAATTCACATGTTATTTGATTCTATTACATGGCCCCACAAATACCCTAGAGTTATGGGAAATCAAGCAGAACACCTTGTACATATATACAGGGCAGATTTTTTTAATGTCACTTGGAGGTAAAGTTCTCTTAATAATAGAGATAGCAAATTCTACTCCTTAAAACATTCCTTTATTTTAGGAAAAAAATAAAACTGTATTCAAAGAGTTTTCAAAAACTTGCTTCTTCACCCAGGAATTTATTACTTAATTTATATATTTATTTAGTTATGTATTATTCGTATGTAAGTTTATGAAATAACTATAGTATTTGTATATTAGGTAAATTTTAGTATATGTACGCCTAGGCACCCTATAAATTAGTCTCCAATTCTATCCCAAACGTTGTCTGGAAGAAATTGCTTATTAGTGATAAGACCACCTTTTGTACCATGTTTCTGCTTTTGTTTTACAATGTATTTTTTTTCTGTAGTGTACAATAAAGAATAAATAAATAATCAAACCGACTTAAATCTAAAAATGAAGATTTCATGGTTTTCCTTTCATTAAATTAACCTACTATGTTAGAGAGATTTTATCCTTGTTATTTTATTTATTATTATTATAATTTTTAATTATTATAATTTTTACAGATTATAGTCGGTTTGACTTCCAGGTGAAACGAGCGAATTCTTAAAAATCTTTGAATGCGGTTTTATTTCTGTTCAATAATAAAGGACAGTTTCTTTGGAGTAAATTTTGCTATCTCTATTATTTAGAGTACTTTCCCTCCAGATGGCATTACAAAATTCCATCCTGTATATTTATCGATAAGCACTTATCAGCATCTACGATAGAATTGAAGACCACTTTGGCGATGGGGTAAACCTGTCTGCCTCAGACGCCAGTGGATGCGGGTTCGATTCCCGCACGGAACAAGAAAAAAAAATGTTCCGTGTCTGGGTGTTTATCTGTTTCTGTATTTATATTCTAGGTTCCCCCCTAGTTCACTGCATGTTATCCCATAACACAAGCTATGCTTACTTTGGGGCCATGTAGTTGGTGTGATTGTCTGGGGATTAAAAAAAATTGATATGGAGAGGCAGCCCGCAAGAGGTGATGCGTTAATATTAACCCTGTATACGTACGTATAGAATAATAATCCTCCATTTGGTTTCGTCGGGCAATTACGTAAGAAAAGATTTATCGCAAAAAAATTAATATGCTTTTTTGCACTTGTTGTCTAATAAACTTAAAAAAAAGGAAATAAATATCAGAAACAAGTTTTAAGCTCTATATTCATTAGTGATCATTGTTTATAATACTCCTTTAATTTATCAATCAAAATATAAAATATGACTTAACAAAAATTAAATAATTAAATTGTCGTACTGTTATGTGTACGCTATGGTCAATAAGACGATCAATTACGCGGGAAAATTGGGAGCAAAAGCGACACAGGTCCTACCTCTATGACGCCTCGCGTGGTACTGAATTGTATCGCGCCGCCGTCTTTATTATATTATATTATATTAGAAAAAATAAAACGGGTTAAGAAAAAAATTATCCACAAAAAATAATTTTATGCTACATTACCAATATTATGACAAATTTTTGTAAGTATAAGTTTGATATTCTTATAGAATATCGGAAAAACACTTAAAATTTTCATCTTTTTCGTAATTTTTTATGATCGAGTAAAGTTTTCAGTATCGTGTTTTGAACCAAATATTTATAAAATATATTAAACAAACTTCAACATATATTTTTATCCGATCCAAACAATCAATATTGGCCGGTTGTAATGAATTTGAAAACGCATAGATTTCGCGAATGGGGCCCTTAAGACAAGATATACATATATGGGCAGATATTTCGTCTAAGCCTTAACTGAGGGCTTTAGTTAATCCAAAGAAAAAATTGATAGAGATTAGGGAGCTAAGCTCTTTTAAAAAAGTTAGCTTCATACAGCATGTTAATAGTTCTTCCTGGCGGTTTCCTTCCACAAAGTTGTTATTAACCAACTGGTACATTGTTAATTCAAACGATTAGTTGCTGATAAAGTTACGACGCAAAAGACTTAAGTTTATAGTTTCGAGCTGCGGTAACTCTTCGTAATAGTGTCTAGTGAACGGTTATTTTTTAAACGACCAGCTTTAAAGTTGTCAAAGAAAATCATTGGTTAGAATATATTTAGAATCATAGCCATTAGGGTTTCAATTGACTGATGCACGAGACGATATTGGTTTCCGTTTAGTTAAACGATCGCAGTACCTACTTATGTCAAATGAAGTTTTACGGGAAGGCTTTCTTTCGTCAATATTATTTTATTAATGGTATGAAATAATTGTTAGTGCGGAGGTAAATTTATGGTTAAAAATAAGTGTAAGTTGAATTTTTTAGGTCCTTTAAGTGTCTTAAGGTAATTTTCCTCTCTTTAAGGTATCTCTAGTCGGTGTAGAATGAATAAATTTACTGTCCACCAGCTGACATCAAGCTGACCACCAGACACGGGCACGCAAAGATTTACTCCATGCTGCCCCAGTGCTAAACACGAAACCTATACTTTGAGGTGGTATATTTAACAGGAATTACTTTGTGAAAAACTGAAAATGAGCTCATTTCGCGAAGTTTTGCAAAAGGGATTCGTGGTTGATGGAGTGTGCTCTAAGCGAGATTTAAAGTTACTTTTAACTTCCTTCATACCAATTAAGCTGACTTGCGATGGGCCGATTGAATAGGTGTCAAATAAAGACCCTTAATAAGAAAGATTGTTGCATAGCCTTAAAATTATTGCGTGCTCTTGTTAATTGCTTGAAATCAAAAATGTATATAGTAATATAAAACTGGAAGATTTCCAGTTCTGTAGCATACTCAATCAAATGCTACAGAAGCCAAATTAGTCCCACTATCAAAATAGAACAAAATTATAACTTCAAGCGCACGCAATTCGTAAACGACATTCCTAATTCAATTTTAAATTTACTTCCATTAATAAAACGTCGCATGCCAGTATCAAATCAATCGACTCAAATAGAACCTCGTTCAGGTTACGTACGACCGTTATAACTCGTCACAGAGTCCCGGGTTCGAACTTCGAAGGGATTTCAATAAGGGACTTCTCGGTAACGGAGTATGTATTTAACAAGATTTAAAGTTACTTTTTTCTAACTGCAAATCAATTAATGCTGACAAATGATTGGCTGGTTTGTGGGTCTCAAATTATCACCTGCGTTATTAAATTTTAAGGGCTAAGAATTATTCACCGCTCTAATTAAGTTAATGTAGTAAAATTTGTCAAAAAACACAGCTCAGTGCTTGTACTTAGTCAAATTAAAATAGAACAAAACTATGAAGTACTTCAAACTCAGCACGCAAAACAACATTCCTAAATCAATTTTCAATTTACTTCCACTAATAAAACATCGCATGCCAGTATCAAATCAATCGAGTCGAATAGAACCTCCTTCGGGTTGCGTACGACCGTTACAATTCGTCACAGTCCCGGGTTTGAACTTCGAATGCATGGCGACAAACTGGTCCAGCCGGATTGTGGATAAGTCTGGAAACAACGACCCTGCAAGGCCGAGGTCTTGGCTTTGCTTGCGGCCTGTTTGTTATTGTTAGTTGCAGTTTTGCTTTGATGTTTTTTTTTGGTATTATAGATAAAGTTGGATCATCTAAAAACGGAAGAGCCTTTTCCCGATAGGAAGATGGGCGAAAAACTAGGTTTAGGTACTTATGTTTGGTTCTAATTTAAATTTACAAATGAAGCCTTGGTTAGTATTTTATTTATGTAAAACCCTGAGCATACGTTCCACCTATTTCGCGACGGTACATAAAAAGTTGTGAGTTTTCAATATTTTGAAATGAAAACTACATGTTTGGTGAGAAATTTTAAAATGCATTCTTGGTCGTTCGAAACTAGGTCATCGGTAGGTTTCTTGGTGTATTGTATAGACTGTTTTCGTATCTATCTATACCTTCGTTTGACCTCAATCTAACTTGATGGTAGGAAAGGGAACAAAGGGTGGAAGATTAAACGATCTTAGGAATTTAGTGTAGGTATATGTGCCTAATATTTTGCAATTCGATATTTACAACCCTCAGGGAACACTATACCTTTTTTTTTATATTGTAAGGATAGGACGTTTGTCTTCTATGCCACCTGATGGAAAGTGCGCATGAAGACTGTGGTGTTACACGTCCATCCACGAGAAACCTATTCAATCGACACTTAAAAGTTCCAGGACTGTAGTGGTCAGGAATTGTTCCACACCTTGGCAATCCGTACCAAAAAGGAACTATCCAAGCGTTTTGTTCGACTTCATGGTATATCCACAATATAGGGATGGAAGTTCTGTCTGCGTCTGGTAGTCCGGTGGTAAAAAGGGGTGGCTTCAATTTGGTCAAAAAGAGCACTCGCACACTCACCTACTTTATTTATTCAAATTAGTCGCGCACGTGTCTGCTAACATGCAATACAATTTTTCATATCAGTAACAAAAATCTCTCGAACGAATTGGAAAAGCTTACAACCTAGTTCACAATTGGGTATGTGTGTGTTTCACAGACACGTGACAATTTGTCAAACACGGCTGGCTATGCGAAGGCTGACATTCACAATTTATTAGCAGCTAGATAGGCCAACACGCCTTAACTTTAAGTAGACACAATACTATGTACTTATGCACGCAGTTACAAATTATTATTTTCTATTTATGACCTACTCTAATTATTAGAACGGTTTGCTTGTGACTGTTTTATATTTATTTTGAGGGTTTGAAAGTCAAATTGGAAATGAATGCATCTGCAACGCAACCACACTGCGTTTAATTACATTCCTGTAAATTAACCTTTCTTAACCTTGCCCGAGTTTGGTTCAGTAACCACGGAATAAACGAAAAGCCCGAAATATCGCTCTGAGCTTACGATTCGTATAAACAGTATTTTAAAATAATCAACGAATGTAGAGAAAATTAAAAAATCGACTTCACCAAATTTTCAAGTCCTTGTCAATACTGAAGTAAAACGGTCATCTACGTATAAATTTCCGTTTTCATGCATATTTTTTCGATAAATGCTTATTTTTCAAAAAGCAACTTCTTCGATTTTGATGGAATTTACATGGGACCGCCTCTGTAATATTATCTTCTATCAAATGAAACACCAAAACCGATGCATAACTGATCAAACAATCGCGCAACAAACATACACACTAATTGAGAACCGCCTCCTTTTGGCAGTCGGTTGAAAACATATCGAGAAACCGAGCGGATACCTCTATCATCCACTAAAATACATAACTGTACAGGGTGGATTTTTTGAATGCCCCCTAGAGGGAAAGTACTCTAAACAATAGAGATAGCGAATTTTACTCCAAAGAAACATTCCTTTATTTTGGAAAGGAAATAAAACTGCATTCAAAGATTTTCGAAAGTTCGCTCTCTTCACCCGGGATTCGAACCGACTAAAATCTGTAAAAATGACACCTTGTAATTGTATTGCATCGATCGTTAGGGTCAATCACAAGAATGAAATCTCTCTAACATACTAGGTTAATTTAATTTGAAAAAAAAACATGAAATCTTCATTTTTAGATTTTAGTCGGTACGATTTCTGAGTAAACAAGCAAATTTTCGAAAAATCTTTGAATGCAGTTTTATACATACATACACATACATAACTTCACGCCTGTATCCTTTGCGGGGTAGGCAGAACACCAGAGATACCATCTGATGTCACGTTTGACAAAGGAGGTATTATAAAGATGGAGAGAGGGTGTTACAGTGATAGGAGGTCAGCCTATCGCCCACAAAAACGCCAATAAAATTATTAATCCTCTCTGGGCATACTGTAAAAGTCAGTTAAAGGACCTCTGTCCCTTAACTGACTTTTACAGTATGCCCGGGAAGAGAAGCAGCTGGCACAATCTACGTTTTTCTTTCGCTTCCAGTCCAGCATGGAAGCAAGTTTTATTTCTTTTCCAAAATAAAGGAATGCCTCTTTGGAGTAAAATTTGCTATCCCTATTATTTAGAGAACTTTCCCTCCGGGGGCCATTCATAAATAAGGCTAGACTAGATAGATATAATAAGGCTAGACGATTAATTTCAAAATATTGAGAATATCGATTTGAATAATAAAACTTTCGTAAGTCATTTCCTCGTGTGACATCAGATTCTATGCGTGACCGGGTTATTGTATTAATCTATTGTTGCTGATGAACAAGAATGCGTTCAGAAGAGGTTCATTGGCTAAGCAAGATTAATGCAAGAATACATTAAAATTAACCAAATTACTGTGTCTCGCGGTTTTCAGTGATAAATTTGGCAGTCAAAATAATATTAACTGAGTTTAATTCTGTTTTTTCCCAGAAGATAATGTTCCGAACCAGTGCAATGGTAGTAATGGATTTCAAACTTACATCCATATCTGTTCTTATATTTGGGTGAAGAAGCTAGAAGCTACCTAAGAATGTTAGGTTTATTTTTGTGGTTACAAATAACTTACGACATAATATGTATTATGTTACTTAATCAAAAAAGAAGCGTCTTGCTTTATATACATAAAAAGAAAAAATAAGTGTCTAAAAATAACACAGATACACACAACTTAAATCGTAAAAAAACATCGATATTTTTAGATTTCTACCTATATAAACAAAGGTCTTACTAACCACAGCTTACCTTAACTAATTTCTGGCTAACATCCAGAAGTTTTCATAAAAAACCATCTCTATGTTTATGATTAACCGAGAACTTATGGCCCCAAACCGCAGGCGAATCGCGACGCCTCGTAAAAACAATGGCGCGGTTAATTGAAAATATTTTGTCTTTTCATTGTTACTGTACGCAGTGCCAAGAAGTTTATTGGACTCTTAGAAAACCAAAGATGGCGGAAATTATGTAATAGGTTATGAATTGAATTAAAAAATTTAAAAACACCATCTCTACGTTAAGTGATTCTAACCTCGAGCCTTAAAATCATTAGTAGGGACTGCAAATAGATATAGAATACTATTGTTATTACTTACACTACTTTTACTGTTAAAAACAGAATGTGCCTGATTTTAGTGGTCCTAAAACATGTTCGTATTTTTTCTTTTCAAATTACACTGGTAATTTGGTTGGATGGTTTCAAAGCCTACGGACATAGAGTTGACACTGAATAAATTTAAATAAGTATCCATTTCTACAAACAGTTTTTGCAAATGTGCAGCAAAATATTCACCTTTTTAATTAAAACTACTGTAAATACTAGGACGACATTCCACGTATTTAAAACCAACCTAAATAAAAATATATTTTGTTCATTTTACGTACATGCCTACTCTGATTAAAAAAGGAAGGAAAAGATGGAATAAAAAACTGCGGTTGATGCATGGCAGCATCTTTTATGTGTTTTTACCAGCAATGGCCGTCGAGTGCTTTAACCGACGTCATATTGAAATCCTACAACGAATACGACAAAAAATACGCGACACCCGGTTCCAAATACTTACGAGTATGTTTTTCCATGTTTTTTTTTTAACTTTATCTGTAATTCAGAGTGACACAGTTTCAGCTACGAGATTCTCTTTTCAAAATTATAAAACAAGTAGAACACACGAGTGCATCTTATTGACATAGCGAATTAAATTGAGAGTGAATTTTTGCTTATCATAGAACTTCATAGCTGAATACTTGGTCCGCATAATCACGCATTAGAATTATCTATGTATATAAAAATCACGGTTTATGTAATCCTATTTTATTAAAAAAAGCTAAGCAAGATAACAGTATACTATAGAAAACTAATTTGTACTAGGTACTTACTTTTTTGATCTTTAAAAATACAAAATACTGCTAATATTTTAAACGTGAAAAGTCGTGAACATGAATTGATGCTTTTGTAGGTTTTTCACGATAAACCGCTTGGGCGGATTGAACTAATAAAACTTGGCACACAGGAATACAAACAAAAGATAATCTCATCATGATAAATAAATAAAAAAATAAAAAAACAAATGATGGTATATCATGTGATCAATAGTTGCAAAATAATCCTACAAATCTTGTAGTTATAAATTCTGGTGATGTTTCTCATTCACATGCTATTTTATGGTACCAACTAAAATCGGCATAATAGAAAATGAGTTATATTGAGTAGAAAGTACAAACCATAGAACTGTTAATATTGCCTCAAGTTTTCAAAATTAAATAAGGCTAGACAACGGTGTCTGAAAGGGGACCGAAACGTTGAAGTTAAAATGTGTTTAATTAAATACGGTAAAACCTGGGTAAGTTTAATAGACAGATCAAACTGATTTTTAAACTTATTTTCATTTCACAAAAATTTTACGGCAGAATTTTCTAGCTAGAGCAAAATGTTTTTTCTTGTAAAAAGCCATACATTTCTAACAAGCCTTACAGTAATAGACCGAACTCGTAGACACCATATTAAAAGGACATGTTTGTTGTCTTTTAGGTATTATTTTTTTCTCGTGAGTGATTAAACCCTTATTTAATACGTCTCGTCCAATAATGCTTGAGAAAAAACATTCTTTTCATAAAACAATGCCGGAAAAATCATAGCCGAAGCGATCATAATATATGGTGGAACGCCTGATCAGGTTTTATATCCAAGCAGCCGTGCAAAAGTTGTCAATTGTAACAAACATTATCAAAAACAATAAAAAAATATGAATAAAATTGAATTGCTATACTAAACTTTATTAAGTTCTCCGTATAGTACGTGACAGCTGTTCTGTTACTGTCCTCGGTTTGCTTTTGCACTTGTTTTATTAGGTCGAACAAACATTTGTAGTACCTACTAGCAGCTCTCGCTCTTTTGTTTACTGTGTGATTTCATAACAAACTTTAAAGAGGACACATTTTAAAACTGTTTTTTATATTCAAAAATTCAATTTAAAAAAAAACACCAATGTATGACTGGAAGCCAATAAGAATGACGCGCATTTTACGTTATCGAGTAGCATTGGCAAAAGATAAAAACTTTGTTATCATTGCTATTTGTTAAAAACAAATCATGTTTTAGTCCGTCATTCGTCTACCGCGATAATTTCTAGATAACTTCGACCACAACTGATATAGAACATGAAAAATAAAACACAAAACATTACCGTGATATAACTCTACCAAATAAGACAATCGTGAAAAGTAAAAATGCTAATTTACGGGATCTGAGTCAAGGACCGCGATCGATCCAGGCTAATTGGACGACCGCCAAATGTTCTGGAGACAAAGTGTTTTGTACTAGCGGTGTTGTGTAGTGCATTCAATTGTGTATTGATGGTTAATAAAACTGTAGCTTTGTATACAGACCAGTCTGGCGACGGTAGTGAGGTCCCAGGCAGACCTCGTCTTGCCGCGAGGTGGAGCATCTTTTCTCCTACCCAAGGAGCCATAGTTCGAAGGCACTCCGCCGTCCTCCCGCTTCCGCCGACCACCACGTCTCAAGGAATTAAACCAATTCGACACTGATCCACGGCGCTCTTCTTCGGCCGGCACCGGCCCCGACTTGATAAACATTACTCTAGATCCAACGCTCGTTCATCACACTAACAAGCTCTCCTGTTAACGCACCTACAAGGCCACACCGATGGAAATAAAATGATTAAGCGCGAGAGACACAACAAAGCGAAATAAAAAGGATAAGTGAATGCTGATCGTCTGAATACGGCGTAAATGTGAGTAAAGAAGCGTCACGACATGAAAACGATGCAGCCACACACCTGGTCATAGTCGTCGTCGCAAGAGTTGGCAGCGCGCACGCAGCGGACTACCACGGGCCACCAGAGAGCGCCGCACAGAAGCCGAACATGTAAACACATCACTTCCCGCTAAGGAACGCACTCGACTGAGGATCGCCGCGAGCGTCACTTGAATGTTTGGCACACTGTCAACTACTTAGATACGTGGGCAGTTTATCTTTTTTCACGTTTACAGACACCTTTTGATAATCTTCGATGTGTGACGAAACTTGCAGCTGATTTTTCATTTGATGAGATCACATCTTGTTAGCTAGATTGGCTAGATGGAGAGTAGTTTTTCTCTAGGGAAATAGGATATAGTTGTTATGACGATACAATAACAAAGGGTTTGCAGCAGTGTGGGAGTGCACCTTATCAGTGACCCACTGCGGAAGCGGCGAAGGAAACGCGATAAAACGACAAATCGCGAACAATGTCCGCTATGGAATCACACTGCATGCAACTTCAGCTCATAAAGCTAAAACAATCTGTTGGTTTATTGGACGCATTAAGTAAGTAACCGGTTTTGTCATAAAATTACAAAGTATTACTGCTTGCAGTATTATTGGGCTGCTACATACCTATCTATTTGAGCTTTTATCTTATCGTGATGACGAATAGATTTCCTATTGTAACGGTTTTCTCTGAAATATTGTTGCTCATAGAAAAATATGGGAGGGAATTCCAAAATAAATAGTAATATAAGGCTTACATGCTTTTCTGTTTTTGGAACAATGTTGAACCTATTTTACAACTTGTATAAAAACATAAAGTCGAATGGTACCTACTGTACTTATTTCTTTCTGCACATGACATTGAGACCTCTCCAATAATCTCAATCAACCTACCTACAAAAATATAAAAACTAACTATTGATGTATGCAGAAAACAATACCTCCTTAGGTATATGTATGTATACCTACTTAGGTAAATAAGGCAAAATAGATGTAATGCAATTACAAGGTGCAAGTGAATTCATCGTATTGAAGTAATTAAGTTAATCAATTACTCATTCCTTTTAACTAACGATTTTGATGCATATTAACAAAATTATGTTAGATTTAATTACCTCTGTACAATAATTAAAGTTGGTAACGATGTTCGTCACGTTTGCTGCAAATGAATCACTCATTTAAAGTTCTACTTCATTTCTACAAAAATAAGACTTTAAACAAGAAGTACAAACTGATCTTTGAATGTTTTGAATAGTGATGAGGTTAGAAACATCGAAAAAGAACCTTGATACACGCGAATTCTAAAAAAAACCCCTAAACCTTGAAAACCGACAAACCTGTCTCTTTTAGAAATAACAAATTAAATGTAAAATAAATTGTCACATGACAAAAGCCATTGACCAGTTGGTCCCATCAGCAGACAAGAGGAACAAAATACCTATCCAGCAACAATCAGTCTCCACTTATCCTTATCACTTCAACAATAATCAAAATCACTACACAACAAAAAATTTAATTATTTATACACACCGATTAAAACAAATCACAATCACTTTCAAAATATATTTTTTAAACAACCGGTTTGCGTGACCCCGCTGCACGACCTACCGGCACCGCGGCGGCAAACTAACTAAATTACATACATACAATCGTTCGCTCGTAGTAAGCTTGCTTGCATTGACGGCCCGTTGACGTCACAGAGACTCCTAGCGTGCGGACAAAACGCCATGGGTTGGGGTCTGGGGTCCACACAATGACACTGCCATGCACTAATTCAATAGTAGCTTTTTTTTCTTAAGATGGGCTATGGAAAAAAACCCATAGCAACAGTACAGATTGGTTTTGGGTACGTCTTTTGAAATCGCGTATAAAAGACGAATGCAACTTATTCAAACTCTATAATGTTATGGATCTGGCATTGATGATTGATGGCATTGATATGATTTTAGATTCACTTCAGCAAATTTTATTATTTATTGGTTAAGAATGGTTTTGCAATTCGTTCATAAAATAATTGAGGTAACACTGATCAATGCATGTATTTTTATAGAGAAAAACAATTATGTAATATTAAGGTTTATAAATTAATTTGCGAAATAGACTTTGTTTCAGTTGCCTCTATTTCCAGTACTTCCAGTGATTCTCTAAAATAATGTTGACATAGACCATAACAAACGAAGTTGCTAAATACTTCCAAACTGGTTGTGATAGATGTACATCAATTTTTTATTTATGAAAATTAACAGGTTATCACAGGTTGAAGTAACATAGTAATGTAGTAAAAACTCCTTGGGTTAAAACACAATATAAAATTGAGGTCAGGGTCCCAAGTCCTTTACATAAAAGCATTTCAATCTCATTGAAACAATTTCAATGTAATGGTTTTGTAAGTGCAAATTGTGTATCGACTCAACATCAGAATCAAACTAAGGATTGACAGACATGGTTTAGGGTAATAAATTATTTACTAGAAATAGAGTAGATTTCCAGTTTTACTAGTAAACTGAATGCCACTACTACTGCTCATAATAATATTGAGCTTTGCAGATTTGACATGGTGTTTTCAGACTAAAGTATCAGTATTAAGTATCACTTTTGGTTTGCATGGTACAAAAAGCTTTCTAGCACTAAAGGTGCCCTTTGTACATTGTTTTATTTTTATTAGTAACTTTTTTTTTGTATTTGTTATTTTTTACATTATATGTAGAGTTAATAAATAAAAATGTATGCAACTTTTATTGCATACCAAATAAAGTCTTTTGGCTATCTGCATTAGGGAGGATAAAATGGGCTACTGCTAGGATTGCCAACCATACTGTTAAAAACAGTATTATACTGTTTTTACTACATTATACTTTTTACTGTTGAACAATAATAAAGTATACAAAATACTGTTTTCAGCATAAAATGCTAAACACTTTATGTGCTATACTTAAATTAATAATTTGTGTGAGAAGCTCCAAAAATAAGTGTTAAAAACATTACATAAATAGACTACTGTTCAATTTTCCAAAATAATGTTTGATATTTCATACTTTAACATACTTTAGTACTAGAAAAAAAAGTTGGCAATCCTAGCTTTAATATTCTATTATTTCAGAAGGCAGCAGGTTTTCACAAACAATTTTTTTTTTTTTATAAAATATGGATGGGATGTTTGTCTTCCATGACACCTGATGTTAAGTGAACATGAAGACTAAGGTGGTACACGTCCATCCACGAGAAACCTATTCACTCGACGCTTAAAAGTACTAGGACTATACTGGTCAGGGAAAATAGACGCAGGCAGTTCATTCCAAACCTTGGCGACCCGTATCAAAAAGGAACTGTCAAAGCGCTTAGTTCGACTTTTCGGAATATCTACCACATACTGATGGAAGTTCTGTCTGCGTCTAGTAGTCCGATGGTAAAAGGGTGATGGTTCAATTTGCTCAAACAGAGCACTCGCACACTCACCAAAATGTATCCTGTAGTACAAGGTTAAACAAGCAATCTTACGACGATGCTCTAGGGTCTGCAGTTTTTTGGTCGTAAGGTCGACGTTGTTAATTAGATTACGGGCTCTTCGGTCAACGGAGTCCAGCGCTTCTAGTTTATATTTGGCCGAACCATCCCAAAATGACTGCAGTACTCCATGTATGATCGCACTTGAGCTGTATATAAGTTAAGAAGCTGTGCAGGGCCGAAGTACCGCCGTACCTTCGAGATGATTCCCAACTTTTTCGAAAATGTGGAGGGCATAGAGTTCAAATTCAATTTTACAGGTTTGGAATGCTTGATTTGCTGCCTTCTGTACCATTTTGATACCCTAAAATATAGTTTTCTTTGCTTCACTGTCAATAAATTAGATTTTAGGAAATATGAGATTTTAGGAACTGAGTTCAGGTGTGTACCGAAACACACATCTGTTACAAATATGCATTATCTAATTAAAAACCACAAACATATTATGATATCTACTTCTAACAGTCAGTGTGGTCAGTCACATACATACAGAGCTGGTTTTTGGTGTTTGGCAGGATGTAAAACTATGAAACTTAATAAGACATAGCAATGTCACTAAGCATGTTTTTTATCCTATTCAATAAACATTTACAGAGAAATTTAATATTAATACCACAAATCCAATATTGTTGTCCCAAATATTAATGAAATGCCTTAACTATTGCTTTAAGTTCATTTATCCGATTGTATAACTCCAAAAATTTTAACTTTTACAATAAGTACAATTATGATGGAAAGCAATAATATATAAAATAAAGGATCACTTTGCTTGGTGAGCGAGTTGCAATCATTGTTTACTGTTCAACACAGTTTATGTAAATACATACATACATACATACATAACCTCACGCCTGTCTCCCTTTGGGGTAGGCAGAGACAAGGGAACACCAATTGCTTCGATCCAGACATACCTCTTTCGCTTCCTCCACGTTCATTAATCTTTTCATACATGATCGCTGGTTACGGGTACTTTTAACTAGGCCCTTTTTAAGAACGTCACCAATTTGATCGGCGTACGTTCGCCTAGGGCGGCCCCTTCCGACAGCACCATCCATTCTTGCTCTGTAAACCTCTTTCGTAAATCTACTTTCACTCATCCTTTCCAAATGTCCAAACCACCGTAGCATACCCTTTTCAATCTTAGTCACTACATCTTCTTTCAATCCGCATCTCTCTTATTTTATGTAAATATTTTTTTTAATTTTATAAAAAAGTGCATTCATTGCTTTTTTACTTTTCTGTAAATTTTTTGAGCACTTTTTAGTCATTGTCTTTGTTTTGAAATACAGTAGAATTCATTTATTATGACTCCGCTTACATTGAACAACCACTTTTTATGAAATAATTACAAAGCGTTTGGTTTTCATATAAAATTCTGTTTAACTAAGACCCATTATTAATAAACTGTGTCTGATTATAGTGACTAATATGAATCCTAGCAACATGGGCAGTTCTTGGGAAAGTCAAGATACCTAATGATGTTCTATGCTTGCATGGTCTGTTTTGATTCTCATTAGGTAATTGATAGTTCTATTTCAGTTAAAGGGGTATTTTATTTCTCTCTATTAAACTAGATATATAACCGGAGATTATTTTTTTTCTACAAAATGCTTAATATGACATCCGCTTAGTGTGACGAGTGTGTTACTTCCCTTCTATGTCATTATAAACAGATTCCACTGAATTTCATACTTCAATTATCAATCTTTTATAATACAAGTAGCAAAACTTGGATTTACATACATATCTTAGATCTTGTTGGAATAACAAAATATAGCCTACCTTACTCAAGAACAGAAATATGAAACAAATATTTATAATCCAACAGGAAGTTTCTTAAATTGTTCATCAAAGCCTTCAAGTTTATTACAAAAGTTTATCTAGATGGAAAAAAACATTTTAATGCATATCCTGACTGTCTAACAACCCTCCGCAAATATTTGTGAGGCCTTGTCTTTTGTTATCAAGTATTTATACTACATTCTTTGATACTGAATTAAATTTATACTGTGTTTAAAAATTCATTAAGTTGCTAGAGCTCTTGTTTTTTCAGGAGATCCCTTTGGATATATTTAAATGAAACTCAGTCTCAGTCATTGTTGACATGTAAATATATCTAGTTATAATCATAATATAATGGTTTTTTTTTAAGATTATAACTTCTCTTATAAGTAAGTATAAGAACTGGGTGTATGTGGGCTGCAAATTAAAAATTTAAACATTAGGCCACCCTTTATCAGTCACAAACAAACAGCCTCACTTGTTAAATCAGAAATCGATTTGCCACGACTATGCACAATAGTTGAGGTCACTTAGGGTATTATAATCATCACAAAAACAACAAAAAGGACATGACAAAGGCAAGCTATACAGTTTACATAAATAAGTTAAATAAAAATATATCTAGGTGTGTTACAATGTGTTAAAAAGTCATCAATATAGATATGCTAGATTAGACTAGATATAGACATTTGTTGATTTATATGAGAACTGCAGTAAAAGTTCTCACATAATAAAACCTGGAGTAACTTTTTTAATATTCTTTTTCTATTTAATGCAGAAAGGAAGTAAGAGAAGTTCCAACAACAAAACAAATTATCTATTATTACAGACATACCTGGATTTCTAATAACAACTCAGTTTTTCTTCTTCTTATGTCTATTAAAGCTTTTTGCTGCTCAGGTGTCAGGTCTGTAATAGACGAATATCTTCTATATAAAACATTTAGGTCATCACTACATAGAAAAAGTAACAAACAAAATATTGTTATGCTACGTTAGCACAATGTTTACCTGTGTGACAAAATGGATCTCCGTGGTTTCCTGAGGGGTTATTACCACCAAGAGAAAGGTTTTCAAATTCACTTAACATTTCTCACTAAATAATCACAACATAATCTAAAAACAGAAACAAACTTTACATTACATCGTAACTGTAAACCACAGAGACGCCATTTTCAATGTATTTTTTAAAGATCAATCATTCAATCAATTTATTCCGTTTTGTACTTTTTTTGACAAAAATGGATGAGAGACATTCCTAACTTTGACCTTACCTACTAAGAATGAGATTTAAGTTGTTTAGCATGAAGCCATTAACTATATTTTAAAAACTAGAACCGAAATAACAAAAAGAACGCAAAAGAACATTTCACATCATGGCAATGAGGAGATTTCCAATAGAGAAGAAAACGAAAGGTTGTCTTAAGTTTTCGCGATTCATACTATTAAATAAAACACTTTTTAACCGGATTTATCGCGTATATATTTATCGCGACTCAGTCGCTCGTGACCACGGGGTCTGAAAAGACACCGAAACGTCGAGTCAAAATTTAAAATGTAAATATACGCGATAAATCCGGTTAAAAAGTGTTTTATTTAAAACGAAAGGTTATAAATAGATGTCACTTCATACGCTTGACCCATAACAAACTGTCAAATGAACAAGTTGTTATCGAAAAGCCTTGTTCAGTGTCAATTTTGCAGTAAATCTATTTAATAATTAATTTTTCTGTATAAAAATGTGGACCGTATTATGTACATTTCCACAAAAGTTTAAATCAATTACATCCACAACTTTCGCATGTGTATATCCTCAGAGAAACTGTGGAATCCATTTTCTATAACACTTATGATTACGCAATGATGCATTTCTAGTTTTTTGATAAAATCACAACAAAAATAACTTTTACTATGGTATTTGACAGTTGTTATGGGTCAAATGGAATAAGTTTTCCTACCCTATTACCAATAATCCTGTATATTGCCCTCTTTGGCCTTTGGCCTAAACACGAAATAGGTCTTCCGTGGGCCTAAAATAATAGAAAACCTATTCTCATTGTTTACTTTATCTGTGGTTGCAGATAAGGCTAGCTAGACGCTTTTAAGAGCTTGGCGATTTTCGTTTCAGAAATAAATGTTTAAGTGTTGAGTTCTGGCCGTAAACCTATGTTAATTAGAGTGCTTTCCCGCACAGGTTTGCCGTACCGGTAATCTGTTCCTTTATGAAAGCACTGTTATGTAAGCACCCATAAGGTCCAAAATTGATTTACATATAATTTATCTGTACCGGAGACCTGTTTCTTAATGTAAGCACCCTTACAGTACAGTGCTTTCACAACTAGTTTACCTCTGAAGTTTATTATCTCTACGTTAGATATTGTCCAGTTTCCTTGCAAATTTTCATAACAGTTAATTTGAATTACCCTCGTTTTGAAGTCGTCGTGGCGCCGTGGTTACTGTGTGTATCATACGATATCACAGGTTAAGCAACGTTCGGCGCGGTCGGTACTTGGATGGGTGACCGCCGACCATTCATTTCTCACGGCGACTTCCGTGCTTCGGAGGTCACGTTAAGCTGTCGGTCCCGGGTGCTGTATACTTATATACAGTAGTCGTTAGGGTTTGTCAGAAGCCATTTCGGCACCCTGAAAATTCTTACATCCACCACCCAGCACTGGGCCAGCTTGGTGGATTATGGCCTAAAACCTCCTCATCACCCAGGGGAGAGACTCATACCCTGCAGTGGACTCATTACAAAGAGTTGTGATGATGATGATGATGATGATGATGACCCTCGTTTTTCTATTATTTTGTGTTAAATTTAATTTGTATGATGCCGAAAAGGATTCAAAGTAGTAAAAGAAACATTGTTTTATCAGTGTGAACTTTAAGCGCAAAAGAAAAAAACAACAAAGGGCCTATAACCAGGCCTGGCTCACTCCGCGCGGTACATCCGTTATTTACCTACAGCGAAGCGCTCCGCCGGCGCATTTCGAATGGGTCGTGTATCACGCGCGCGCCCGTCGGGACGTTGTAGATACCTACCTACCTAATAGCACTCACAGTAATTCTATGATCGAGGTCGCAAATAGTATTTAAAAAAGGACATAAAAAGAAACAAATATTCAATTAGATTATGTTTAGATTTGATTATGTTCAATTAAGCAAATAAAACATAGGTAGTATTACTAATGATTCGTCGTAACTTTTTTTTCATTTTGTACTTTAGGTAAGTTGAAACAATATTTTTTACAAAGGTAGAATAACAGTAATACCTACATCGGTAGATACTTAATTACAAATAAGCAGATTAATTATTCTTCACTAGGCAGCAACCCTAACAGCGTAAGAAAAGATAAGATTCATGCGATAGAAAGAGACAAAACTTCTAGGTATATAAATTTGCAGGTACGTAATGCTGTGCGAGCTGAATTCCACCGTATCGCGTCGTAGCAAGACTCGAATTTATTTAGATCTTCTTGCGGAGTAATTCTTCTGTACCAACTATTACTTATTCTGTGCTATAACTGCATTAAGACATGTGCGTCATAGAGAAAATTGGGGCTACCCGCATAAACATTTTACCGGATTTCAGGTGAATTCCACATCGCTAAAGAATTTAATAGAAAATATTTAGCTTTATTTTTTGTCTGAAAAAACTCTTAGTAAAGAAAGCATAGTCGCTTTCCTTATAAAAAAAATCCACACCAAGAAAAAGACGCAAGCAAGATAGAAAATCTTATAATACTATTTTGATCTGTGTGCAGGGCGAAATAAAATGCTCGACACGTTGGTAAGGAGATACCGACATTAGGGAACTTCTTACATTTGAGAGTCGATTTTAATTTTCGTGGATGTCGTTCTAGATTTTGGAAAATAGTACCAGTAGGTTTTCAGTTTAAAAGATGTAGATCAAAAAGAAAATTACTAAATGGAAAGGCATGAAATTGTAGCCTAGAGATACAGATACCGAATTTTACAATGTTGAAATAATATTGTGTATATACATATATACAGGGTGTTTGGTAACAGGATGCAAAGCTGAAAGGAGGTGGTAGTCTAGACCATTTAAAACATTTTGAGCCATATTAGACGAAGTGTGATATTTTTTTTAAATAAAAGATTTAAGGTTTTCCACGAAAACTCCAAAATTTGACACTAAACCTCCAACAGTACTTCTGTTACTGTAAGTAGATTTTTTTAACTTTCTGTTTTGGATTGTCTAATGTCTATTGTTTACAATCACTGTAATTTGAAACATCGGCGACTCAAGAAAAAAAAACTGAAGGGATTTGAAAATACAAAATAACAGAATAAATATTTAAGTGTTTTTTTAGGATGGATTAAAAATATATTCTTGGTTATTAAAATCATTTTAAAAACATACTAAGCGATTACTCTTATCAAACGAATTTTTTGTACATTTTTTATTAATAATTATTTTATTGGACATGGACATAAGTAATTACCAAACATGCCCAGGGCTTTAAAAAGGTTACAGTAGAAATAAAATTAGTTTTTGCTATTTTTTTAAGTGGCGTAAAGCGTCTTCACTTTAGAAATGAGAAAATGAAAGTATAAAATATTTTCTGAATCAAAATATTTTTCCCAGCTTGACGATATTATTTACAAAAGTATTCATTCGTTTACATAAACCGCACTATTTTTTTTCGCCCCTTAAGCGGGCACACTAGAACAGTCATTCTACTACTTTGAATTATTTGCCAATTTATTTTCAACTACTAAATCATTAAACTCATCACCTGTGGCGGCTGAATCATTGCTCAAAAATAATATAGGTGTAAACATTATTAGTAATACAAAATGGTATTTTGTGATAGAAGTTTAATACGGCAACCCAAGATTCATGGCAGCCAACCTAACAGCTGGTGGTAAATCGTGAACGCACATAATTCTGCATCTATTTACATACATTTTGATTGACAATTCTGCAGTGCTAGCACGGATCTTTTCACGATCGTGTATTTGACATAAACGACGGTTATTTTCGTGATAGCTGTTAACTGTAGCATAGACAACACGATTCCTCACGATTGGTAATGTATCTCGAATCTATCACGAAATTACCGAGTAAACCGAATTCAGTAGCATGGAACTCATAGAAGACGACTGGTGGCGACTGTCAAAAAGTTTGTAGAGTAAAAATCGTGAAGCCGCCATTTGACTCGCGCTCATATTTTAGTGAAATAATGGATTTTGGATTCGTATTAATTGCCGAGGAAGAGAGGAGGAGATACATTTATTCACAAATGATGTCCAGAAGATTAATACGGGACGCTAACAATCCCTTTGAGCTTGCCGACCATGTCTTTTGTAAGGACTTTGGATTCGCATTAATTGCCGAGGAAGAGAGGCGGAGATATATTACTATGCAAATGATATCCAGAAGATTGATACGGGACGCCAATAATCCAAATAATAAGCTATTTCGCATTAATGAAGACATCGCCACTGTCCTTGTTTTAAATTTACAACAAGATTTGCAGCGGAGACGATCTAATGGATTGCCTGTTCATATAATGGTAAGTTCCTACGTGTATTTTAACTAATATCATTTGAAGAGTTTTGCAGCACCAATACTAAGGGAAAAACGACGGACATTGAAAATTTTTTTGTTGCTTAAAAATCGTGTGTGAGAACTATTTTAGGCAAGGCTACCTTACGAACCCTGCAAACCACTATTTATCTCTGAGTTTATTGACACTGCCTTCAAATTACATATTGGAAGCTAAAGCTAGGAATGAACAAGAGTTACTGGACATGCAGAAAGATTGATTTATAAAGATTTCCCATATCTGTAGCTATATCGCAGGCTATGTTAAACAATCTCTGTTAAACTCCACAATGCTATTCCTAAATCATATAAAATTTTATCATCTATAGGTTACCTACTATAAAAAAATTAAGGTTTAGTAAAAAGTTAACAATTGACCAATACACTTTAATAAGTATATGACACATAATACAAATCCTAATCATTTTGTTTTGTTTTGTTTCAGATATAAGGAGAAACTTTAAAACTGAAGAGAAATGCCTATTACAAATATAAATAAGAAAATAAAGAAACTAGCATACTTAATGGAATAAACATAATATCTTACAAGGATAAGAATGAAGTTTAAAATGTGAGAGCAATAAGTGTGAACAGTGATTTTAGTGTACACAATAATTCTTTTAAAGCTAATACAAAGTGAATTAGGACTTGTGATGTTGCGATTTTGAAAAAAATAATAAATACTTTGATCATTGCATGTTTTCATTATGCCGCAATAAGCAAACTTTTAAATTTAAGTGAACCAAAGAGTTTGCTGGGTTTGGAAACATCATATAACATATATGCAAGCTTTAATTTGCAATCCCCATACCAATCACATATTGAGTTGAGAGGGTTTGTTTCATATTGTGTGCCAGGACCGTACTTTGTCATAACTTGTTTACTAAAAGTTTGTGCCCAACTGTATATCACTCAGTCCAGTCTTACTTTTATTGTTCCAATTTGCATAGCTAGAGTATTTTACAAATATTAAGGTTTCAAAAACCATTCAATGCTCCGTAAACTAGACTACTGCCATACAGAATCTATCATGTACTCCGGACAGTATGAAACTAAATAAATTAATGTATAAATAATAATACCGTTATATAAAGCAATAAGTTAAGACCTCTTAAGGCTATGTTTTGTCTTATGTATACTTGTGTATTTTATCATGTATTGTTTACTAAACTTATTGTATTACTATTAGGTAGCATATTTCAAATTACCTTAATAATTGAACAACTATGCAATGCTCTCGTATTAATAAAGATTATAGATTATTATCGAAAATGTTTTTTATTTGTACAATACACTCATGGAGACCCAGGTCTAAACTTATAGTAAACATGTTTTATGTTCAACCATACACCCAAACCTGCCTTATAAATGTTATTATTTGTTTGGAACCTACTTGCATCAGGAATTTCAAATACTAACCATTCAATTATAAAGTGACCAGGTTTATTTAAGTGTGAAGTAATCCTATAAATTGTTTACTAAGATTTTACCTCACTGAAATGTAACGGTCTGTATTGTCGAAGGTTTTAATTTTAGCATAGAGTTTTATAGCATTTTCAGACAGATTTAAAAGTAAATTAATATGTGAAGTAAGTTGAAATGTGAATGACAATGCCTTTTTATATGATTTCAAGTTGTTTTTCGCAGTTCAGTCATTGAGAAGCTAAGTGTATTTTATTTTTTAGATATCTTGTAAAATATTAAAATAAAAAAACTATTAAAATTGAAAATCTTGCACCCATTTAATTTATCACTAAATTCCCCTCAAAGTGGCCAGACCTTACTTACAGAAAAGTAATACTGAACATGTATATCACTAAGTTCAGTATTATTTTATTGTTCCATTCAGAATAACAAACACAACATACCTCAATCCCCATACCAATCGCATATTGAGTTCAGAGGGTTTGTTTCATATGGTGTGCAAGGACCGTACTATGTCATAACTTGTTTACTAAAAGATTGTGCCCAACTGTATATCACTCAGTCCAGTCTTACTTTTATTGTTCCCATTGGCATAGCTCGAGTATTTTACAAATATTAAGGTTTCAAAAACCATTCAATGCTCCGTAAACTAGACTACTACCATACAGAATCTATCATGTACTCCGGACAGTATGAAACCAAATAAATTAATGTTTAAATAATAATACTGTTATATAAATCAATATCTCATTTTAAATTTCAATCAGTTAAGACCTCTTAAGGCTATAGGTATTTTGTCTTATGTATACTTGTGTATTTTATCATGTATTGTTTACTAAACTTATTGTATGACTATAGGTGTCATATTTCAAATTACCTTAATAATTGAACAACTATGCAATGCTCTCGTATTAATAAAGATTATAGATTATAATCGAAAATGTTTTTTATTTGTAGAATACACTCATGGAGACCCAGGTCTAAACTTATAGTAAACATGTTTTATGTTCAACCATACAACCAAACCTGCCTTATAAATGTTATTATTTGTTTATTAAGATTTTACCTCACTGAAATGTAACGGTCTGTATTGTCGAAGGTTTTGATTTTAGCATAGAGTTTTATAGCATTGTCAGACAGATTTAAAAGTAAATTAATATGTTAAGTAAGTTGAAATGTGAATGACAATGCCTTTTTATATGATTTCAAGTTGTTTTTCGCAGTTAAGTCATTGAGAAGCTTTTTTATAAGTGTATTTTATATTTCAGATATCTTGTAGAATATTAAAATAAAAAACTATTAAAATTGAAAACCTTGTACCCGTTTAATTTATCACAATAAATTCCCCTCAAAGTGGCCAGACCTTACTTACAGAAAAGTAATACTGTACATGTATATCACTTAGTTCAGTATTACTTTTATCGTTCCATTCAGAAAAACACAACATACCTAGTGTATTTCAGATACATTTAATTTTCATAAATATTCACTGCTCCTTATAAGGCTTTAACACTATAAGGTTACTAAACTTAACCATGCTTGTTTTGTTTATAATACTGTATGTATATCTGCGAAAACCTTGAAGTGGCTTTTGACCCATACAATACATCATATTTTAGTTAAGTTTTTCAAAAACAAATAAATAGGATTTGCAGTAATGACAAAACTTCATAAAAGTGGGTATCAGATTTTATTAATATAAACAAAATACAGTTTAAATAAAATGTTAAAACTATAGACATAAAGCTGCTTTATTTATATTATTCATTGGTCCTTTTCAATCGGCTCGATCCAGTAATTATGCCCCGAAAGTATAGTATCTAGTTTAAAGCATAAGCATCTAGTCTTATTGATACCGAGTAGGATTTTTATTGAATGGTGTCTTCTTCAAAAACGAAACTTTCTATTACATTCGTATCGCAGAAGAAGTACTATAAATCACATATTTCTTGTGTTGGAAGAACCGTGTTATGCGCTTTAATGTTTTCTCTTGAACAAGTGGATCGAAGTCAATATTCTTTTCCTCATTTGGAAGAAAAGCAAGTTGCAGTATATTTATCGCTTCCTGTATAAATTGGATCTTCACATATATTACGCATATTATTTATTTGATATTATTCATTTTTAATAAATAATTCCCTTCTTCTTCTTCTTTTGGTTAATTGGCAACCAACCAGCCGTTTACATATTTCCCAAATTAACAAACAACAACAATGGAGGCAACATGACATTTAAGTTTTTAATTTAGTCCCTAATTCAGTTTTTTGTTGCTAGGATACTCGTGAATTAGATTGAAAACCATCATTGATAATTGAAAAACCGTATGGCAACATTGAAATTATGTTTTTATGAAACCGGACCTTTGTTTACTTAAATACACGACATCACGATCGTGATGGAGAACTGTGCTACCGATCATAGACAATAATCGCTTAATTCGGAAGCGTAAACACGATCGTGATAGAAGAACCGTGCTCGCACTGCTGACTTGATTCGTGGATTCTAGCTAGCCCCGCTTGTATTGATTAAATGCAATATAGTTTTGCAAATGTTGAAACAAACTGAGTAATTCATATTTATTTACATATTTGTCAATGGTTCAATTTTGTCATGTCAGCATCTGTACTTGGCCCCTAATATAACACATTGTATTTGCAATATACCTACTTTAATATTCTTAAAATAATACAAATACATTTGTGTGACATGGACAACATTTTTAATTTAACTTTTGATAGTAAATTATTAGCATCAAATTTATTATTTATTTATTATTATTTTCTATTTTCCACCACATCCAACGATGAAAATACTTTGATATATTGGGAGGTTTTTCATTATTTATTAGCGTTGTTTACGTCTCGCTAGATGGCGTTGTCGTCTGTTATGGAAATCAGCTTGATTGATATGTAATTGAATTTACTCTATACATTAGGCAGTCGTATTATTTATTGAATAAACATGCATTTTTTGTCATCTGAATATGTTAGCATAAATAATGGTACCTACTGCAAAATTGTTTAAAATTAAAATCTGCAATCCTTATAGTTATTGTAACATGCCATGCAATATCTATGCGAGCGCCATCTCATGCCAATGATCAAACTAAAAGTTAAATACCTATTGGAAAGTGAAACAACCCATTCAAATAAACTTTCAAAATCAAGCACACAATATAACGTTATATGTTGGGTAAATAACGTTACGTGCACCATTTTGAATTTGATTCTGTAATATTAAACTTGTTGTAGGTATGTCAAACTTTGTAAGTTTGTCATAGATGAATATAAGTACTAAAGTATAGATGACCGTCTCGCGGTTTTTGCACTTTAGCGCCACACAGTATCCACTCTAGGAAACTTTTTGACCAAAACAACCTTAGAATGCAGCCCGCCCGTACCGCCACTTTCAAATTTTCAGAAATTCGTAGTACCAGTTATTAATATTGCGCAATTATAATTTGATTCGACTAACGAGTCAAATTTAAACTGCACAATACTAATAAGTTGAAATAAACTGCACAAAGCATGATGCTATGCGAGTTGGGAGTAGTAAAAAAATATGCATCTCAGACAATTATTTATTTTTTCTTAATTATTTGTGTTTGATATAATAATTATAGGCCATAGATTTGTTCGGGTCGTTTTCGTCAAACTCAATGCTTTTGCCACACAAATTGTTCACCTCCTTGCACCAGTCATTCAAAATCAATGCAATTCCTTTTTACCCACGACGGAACGGAGACGGTATATGCGTTTGGGGTGAGAGGGTGTTTGTGCAAACCAATGTTACCATTTATCTCCAGAACCACTGGTCCGATTTTAATGCGGTTTTCAGTAATCGCTTTGGATTTGATTGGTGCATGTTCTGAGATAGGTGTTACGGTAACAACTCACCAGGGGGCGCTGCAGTGAATATTTGTTTGCAAACCATTGGTCCGATTTGAATGCCGTTTTCAATTATCGCTTTGGATTTGATTGGTATAATGTTCTTAAATAGGTTTAACGGTAACAAATCATCAGTAATACTTCACTATGTATTTAAATAAACTACATGGGTTTTCCAGCGGTGGTGGGGACATTAGAGGGCTGATGAGGAACGAGTTGTTGTGTAATCGAATATCATCCGTTATCTTTACGTAAACCTGTCACGATAAGCTTCAATGAAAAACTTCATGCATGAATAAGTCATCGTTTAAAATTACAATATATTATTCCTTCAATAGATCAAGTTCATTTTTCATAGAGAGTTGAATACCTATGTTATTGCGACATCTACATCTTCGAGAACCGAATAGGTAAGCGTAGGGAAGTGCTATGAAAACGAATAGTATGTTGTTCATAATATGACCGACTCTGTGTGAGATCAAGTGAACTTTTAAAAAAGCTTTTCACGTTAATTATCTCTCGTCACATAAATAGTTTCAGTCGGGGGATTTTAAATTATTTTATTCTTTTTCAATTACTTTTTAACCGTCGTCGCGTCGTGGGTTTTTCAAAATTTTTATTTTGTTTTTTATCTTAACTCACTATCTCACTAGAAAGTCAGCATCTTTTGTAAAAATATCACTTCACAAAAGTAAAATCTTCGATTTGAGATCGTAAAAACGCGAGGAGTAAACACTCTACTCAACGTAGTTTGTAGAAAACACTAACAAAAGAATTCAGCAACAAAAAATACACAGAAAAATAAGAAAATGCAACGCAAAAAGATTGGTTGAATACTACACTATAGATACGCTCCCTGGTACTATAGATATATCGATATCGTACGCAGCAAAAAATACGAAAAGTTCCAATAGTGCCCGACGCGTGGCGCTAGTAGTAATAGAATTTTGGTATTTGTATGGAAGACAAACTAGCATGAAGTTTGTGATAAGTTAGCTGACGCGTGTTAGTTCCCCAAATCCCAAACTACCGCTAGATAAATCTGCTCAAGGCGCAGAGATTTGTCTTAATTTTCAAAAATACAAAATTATATCAGTTTAGTAATATAAAAAAAAAATAGCAGTATTTAATGATGTTTCCAGTCCCAAACCCAACCAAATCTTTCATCCCACCGCTTGCCTCCCCTTCCTTCCACTATCCCAATGAGAGGTTTTCATTAAAAAACAAAACGGTACAAAAATCGTACAAAAGGCTTCGATAGATAGCGCTTTACAAAAGGCGAATTCTTGTCTGTCATATAGCCATTTATTCCACTGCGTTTTTAAAAGTAAAATAAATTAATTGATTGTATCAGACATTGAACTTATAAATAACCACAGATGATAGATACCACTTACCTACATTATAGTATACAGACTTAACGCCTTCGGCTTTTTAAAAGTGCCATCTATAGAGGTTTTTTGAACTAATCTTTACGAGCTGTCAGAAAATTCCTCCCCATTTTTCTTGCTTCCCGAAGACACCGCCCCCGCAGTACCGTACCCATTGACCTATATCACATGGACTCGAAATACCTACAAAAAAAACGTGCCAACCTTGGGCAACCAAAATGGCCGCCTTAGGGTGGGGATAGCCTAGGATTGTCAATATTGAATATATTTCAATATTTTTATGTTTTATTAGTGAAATCATAATTTTCAATATTATTCCAACCAAAGAGCTAATTTAAACGAATTATTGATGAGGTAATTGGTATCTAGGTTTAAAAAACGCACAAGCTGGAAGATTTGGGAAAAAAATTGGCAAACGGTCAGGATATAATGTGCATATGGATTTCACTTAAATTAGGTACCATTACCTACCTACTTAATTGATTTATTTAACAGTTTATGTACACAAAGTAAGATACATTATACCGATGAATGATCTATACAAAGTTAGTAGGTACAAAGGTACTGCTAATAAAGAAATTCCTTGAGACTGGAGAGTTTGATTGAGGAGCAATAATAATATGTGTTAGATAAAATAATTAAACTATAATATTAGATTAAATATACTGAATCATACCTACATAAAAATCTAATATATGAAATAGCAAGCTGACTAACTGATCATCAACGGCCAGCCTAAACCGTTGGACCTAGGAAGCTGAAATCTTACACTTGAGTTCATTTTAGAGCGACAAGGATTTTGGAAGTAATTTTCAAAATTCAAATTAATTTCACTGATGTTCGTGTTTCATTTGAGGTTTGAAAACATAATGACCCCCAAGTTCTTTGCTGTGTCAGTGAAATTAATCAGAACATTATCCATGATGATAGGAGGTACTAGTATTACTTTATTAATTAAGAACTAAATAGGTATCGGTTATTAAATAAAAAAAAAAACTTCATTCATTCATTCATTTCTAAATAATAACAATTTGTATATAAACACATTTTGTTTCAGAAAATCTTGTGATCCAGCTAAGTCTTCAATTAATACAGCTTGTTCCGTATTTATTTGATTTTTATTTCGAAGATCATCTATGATTTCTCTAAAGTTAACTAGTTTTTTGTTTTTCCTCCGAAGTTTTTCATTCAGGCATTAATTTTTTTTTCGCTCATCACACTTTTCTTGAAGCGCCTCACTTTTCTTTTAAAGTGTGACCTGAAAATTAAATATTTATTATAAAATGCTATTTATTAAAATGAATGCAACATTGGCATCTTGAGTTGATTGATATGATATGAAAAAACAAAATTATTTGTTATTCTGTTCGAATATTTTTAAATTATTCCTTATTGTTATAAGACTCAACTTATATTTATTTTACACCACTCTAAGGCTCTTTGAATTAATTGGTTGTTGGTGAAAAATATATTGTATTGTAATAAATATATTGTATATTTATATAAATATATTGTTAGATACCTCCTGTTATAAGAAAATATGCTTTATAAAAATAAATACCTCTTTCTGAGCTTCTTTCGCAACTGGATGTGGTATTGACAATTGGGTACAAACTGCAGATGTACTAGAATTATCAATAAAACTTCCTGTTACCTGTAAAGAAAGAAATAATTAAAACAAAAAGCAAATTAAAAATTTATTATCATCAACTTGAATTTGACATAATTTAATTACCTAATGTTATATTAAATTTATTTTGATACTTACGGGAAATATTTAAGGAACTGAGTTTTCTCTAAATCTTATTACATCTAGAGTTCTATTAAAACATGTTTCAGGAAAATGCAGTGAGCAAACAAACCACTGCTTTTGCCGAGGATTAATATTTTCTTCACCAACTGCTCTTAACCACTTTTGTCTCAATCCTTAATTTTTTGGAAATCTAGAAACAAAATATTTGTAGGTACTTATTGTATGTAATCAACATTAAAATCCACTAAACATATACATATAATTTTAATCAGAGCATAACCCTATTTTAACTATGAAAATAATTACGAATGAAATAAATAAAAGAGTCTGTTACTCGGAAATAAGGTAAGATACAGATTCTTTTAACATTTATTTATATATACTTAGCTTTACATTTGAATTCAAGAGGTTATATGTGATATTACATGAAAAATGGTACTCACATAAGAAGAGTCAATGCTACTTGATTTTTGATCTTTCTTGCACTACATTTTAAAATGCAACAAGATGGCATCTTGACCTACAGTTTCACCACACTGCGACTTAGTTTTAAACAACTATTTCTTGTTTATTTATGCAAATCTCAAATAAACATACACTTGACAACGAACTACCACGAAATACGAGCAACAAAGATGGCGGGCGAATTGAGGCACGTACCTACAGCTGTCAAATGAACTTTGACAGTATGTGGCACACATAGCAATATCTAAAATATATATGTCTCTTTCGTCATATGCAAACCTAGCCGTGAAAAAAAGAGAAAAATATATATTTATTGTTCTATACCATATATGAATGATATTTGTATATGTATAAATCACTGACCTCTATATTTACCACTGGACTGGCTGTTCCGTAAGTTTGACAGCTATTTTTTTGTGCCTATTTGAAGCGCCACTAGCGAGTAGCGAGTGTCCGCAGAACAAATTTTGACGTATATTGCAAGTGGCCGCCAGAGAAGTGCTAGCTTATTGTTAAGTGATTTTATATTTTTTAAATATTAATTCGAATTTTATGTTGTTATTGTTATAAGCATTATATAAAAGTTATCAAGAATGAGGACATGTGACATATGTGTAAGCGACTAGTTTTAGTACCACGGACACTCGCTACTGCTCGCTACGTCCGACAGCGCCAAAATGGCGATTATCAAACGGGCACAAAAGCACTTTGACAGCCGCCAGTCCAGTGGTAAATATAGAGGTCAGTGGTATAAATGCTATATGTTTACAAGGGCGCCTCTATACAATAGAACTTAATGACCGTACCGCACTCTGCTCGCTAGCCTTTTCATTTACGTGGCTACCTTACTCGCTCGCCTCCTCACTCACTCACACCGCCTTACTTCTCTCTCACCCTACCTACATAGACCGAAAGAACAAACAATATGATAGGTACTGATTACTGACTGACTGGACTGATACTCCGCTGTGCTCGTTGGGTGCTCGTGATTCACTCTGCCTGTCTGTCTGTGTCTGCCCGTTCTTTCATCTGGCAGGTTGCATTGTAAAATAAATTTCGGAAAATTCGTAAAATCGGCGATGGTAAATACGATCTAGTGTATATCACAAAGTCGTCCAAAATTTGCTTGTTTTTAACTGTTGGTGTACATTTATGCATTTGTGAAAACTAAGTATATTGTAGTATTAACCGGCGTCAACTTTTAAACGTAAAATAATGAATGACAATGGTTGTATCCATTTAAATAATTTTAAGGCAGCCAAAGGGACTAATCCATATAAAATAGTCCATGCATTTTTTGTATCCTGCACATCTTACGAAGCTCGAAGATACAAGGTAAGTTTCTTTGTTAGTCATTGTCTAATACGCAGAACTCTCTCCATATTACATTACCGTAATAAAACTATATTTCTGTTTCTGAGGTAGGCGTAAATATTAATTATATCTTTTGATCAATCTTTGTAAAGAATTGTTTTAATTTTTAATCAGCTGATTAATGATCTTTGACCTCGAAACAGCTGTTCGAGTTGTGCGCTCGGCCAATTGTCAGTAAATGGATGAGTGGCTACCTCTGTTGTTTGTTTATTTTATATAATTTTTTTTTGCATTATGTCAGATCCACACTATTTTCAATATATTGAAAATTGCAGCAACAATGGTTGAGATGTTCACTTTACTTTTATTATTTCTATTTTAGGCAACATCCTGCCTATGTTTTACATGTGGACAGACTGGGCCTAGAATCCATTCCTGCCTGCATTGCATTTTTTTTGCTTGTTATGGGGGTCACATTCAAGAACACTCCAAAATAAGAAAACATTTCCTGTATGTGGATCTAAGCTATGGAAACATTTTTTGCGCACAGTGTCAAGATTACATTTATGATAGGGAAATGGCAGAGATTGCTAAGACATACAGATTAAAAGAAGCCAAGTGAGTTATATTATTATATTCCTTTGTAATTAACAGCACTAACTGTAGATATAAATCAAAATACAGTTTAAATGGTAAACACTAAACTTTTATCAAAATAGAATGTTATTATGTTAGTAAATTAACTTGAATATGAGATGAACAACTTATATCCTCATATGAATGAATCACTTAATATCTATTGTAAGTTTGTTTGCCAGCACCTATCACTATAAAACCAAAGTTGTTTTTTTTTAGGTGAACCTTTCTTTAGATACTTAAGATTCTAAGCACATAGATATTTAAGATTCTGCTGCATAGTGAAATATTTCAAAAGATTGCTTAAGACTTTTTAAAATTGTATTTGTGATTTTGACTATGAATGTTCCTCTCATTATTAAAGTTATTTAACTTGCTTGTAAGAGTGTAAATTTAAAAAAATCTATCCACAATGTAAAATTTTGTATATAATTTATTTATGTACATAATTTTAATATTTAGAGCATTGAACATGAGTGCCCCATTCATGCCCTGGTTGCCAAGCCCAAATGAAGCATTAGCATTGCGTCGCCTCAGGAAACGGCGTCTGATTAGTCCACATACTACCATTGGTCTCCGAGGTTTGCAGAATCTGGGATCAACATGCTTCATGAACTGTATTGTGCAGGTATTTCATAAATAAAAATTTTAATAAATTTACATTGTAATCTTGCAAATGCATTAATATATTGGTTATGTAACAATAATTTAACCGTTACTCCTCATAGAAATTTACTATTTGAACCAGACTGATGGTAAATGTGCTCTTTTTGGCTTATTCTAGAAAACAACAGTTTACAAATATAAAATTGCAAAATGATTGGTATCAACTTGGATTTTGTATTTTTATTGCTGCTTATCAGTGATTTGTTTGCGAGAATATAATTACCCGCAGAGACAAGTACTGAGCCTTTTAGTGCTACAACACATTAATTATCATATTGTTCATCCAAATTAGGAGTTCATTGTGTTGTAACATTTATAGTATACTTTCTAAGGTCTGAAAATATTTTCTTAAATAATTCGTTTTGTTATATTCTTTTCTTTCCAACTTTTTTGTAATAATTTGTGTGTGCGTATAATAGCGACATTAACAATATTATTGGTATCCTATTTACTTTAAAATTGGTATATAATTAGACAAGCATAACAGATAATAACTATGAAAAATCTTTTGCTCCTACTCATAATGTGATTCGTGCACAAGCACAAGCAGCGAAAATTTATTATGTATGTATACGTATTGCTAGGTACAGATCAAACTTTATTTTCGTTATTAATACATAACATACAATTCACCAGCTTAGGTTGTATGAGTAAATTGTACCTATGACTGAGTTTTAGATACTTACTGATAACATATTTATTTTTGTGTATGTTTTTATGTCAAACATTATTCCATTTTATATAAATCATACAAAGAAGCAGCTTGCATTGCTTTATTTTACAAACCACGAGTGTGGCGTAGCGGTAATAAAAATATTTTGCATTTCCGTTGTGGGTAAATGTATCAATTGCTCTCGTCTGGGCGGCTGTTTGAGGTAGTTACATTTACCTTTAGATGTACTGCATAGGAGATAAATTTGATGTAGACTGTGAGCAGGCGTGATTTATTATTCAAATTTAACCATCCCTTAAACATTCTTAATTTGTCAATCTTACTAATATTATAAATATTATAAAATTTTGGATGTATGGATGTTAGTTCCTGAATCACGGCAAAACGGCTCAACGGATTTGGCATTTGGATTCGGCATGGTGATAGGGTACAGTCTGGAATAGCACATAGGGTACTTTTTATCCCGATATTTCCACGGGATTCAAAATTGCGCGGGTAAAACCGCGCGGTACAGCTAGTTTTAATTATATGTATTAAATTAATTCTAGTTGGATTTTATCTCGTCTTTCGTTGTCTTTACATACACCACGGTCACTCGTGACGTGATAATATTATACTTGATACTATCCGATAAAATAAGGCTTTTGTGTACCTTAAACATATTCAAAAGGGTCGGGTTATGGGGTGTTGACTTTAAAATACTTACATTGCTAATCCTTTGGCGATGTTATACGAAATTATTGTTTATTAAAAAAGTATATTTAGTAATAAAATTTAATGTAACACCTACAAAGATATTGACGGATTGCAGATGTTTTGCCATCTTTTCAAGCCTATTTTTAACTTTTACCTCGCCTTCGAATTTATAATTTAAAAGCTAAACTCGGACTCAAAGGGCACATTCTACGAACTCGACGACATAATCCAATACGTCATTGCAACTTCCGAAAATCGCTCGCTTCTAGATTTTTACGAAACTCACATAAATCAAAAATAATGCCTACTTATATTTGTTACGCAACAAGCAATTCGCATCAGAATAAATAACATGCAATAGTGACGTACATACTGCATATATTACAAAACTACAGCTTTAAAGTAATTTGTTCAAATTATTTCCATCATAACTCCAGACGTACAATGCAAAACAACGTCGCTCGCAAACAGACAGCCCCCACCTTGTTACCCATGGCAACCAAATCTTCCACAACGTTTCTAGGTATCATCTAATGCTTTTTTTTCAGACTCTGATACATACTCCATTGTTGCGGGATTATTTCTTGGCAGAGAAGCATAAGTGCAAATCGCAGAGTTCCAGTAAATGCCTCGTGTGCGAGGTATCCAAGCTTTTTCAGGTAAATATGGGGGCGGTGCAAGGCCCGCGTATCGCATTATTGATTTTCTAGTGGGTTGGGATGGTATCCCGGGAGATGGATCTATTTCTGTACCCAGGTCTAGGTTTCATTTCATAGTTGTGTAATAATTTTCTGTGTTGATTTTTAATTTGGTTGGTTTTCGTCGCGGATGTTTTGAGTTTTAGGTTTTTGCATGCTTTTTGATTGACTTTTAGCTTTGCAATAAATAACAATACCTACTTATAGTTTTTTTAAAAATACACAAAGATTTATCTTTTCTTTATATTATACGAGTAATTAAATTCTTTACTTGTGTTATGTATGTTTTTTTTTACATTTTACATATTTTACGCTATTTAGTCTTTTACTTAGGTAGCATTCTTTTTCGATGACTAGGTACTATCTTTTATTTATCCTACGATTACGATTACGTGCCGATAATGCCAAATAAAGGGCTAAGGATTGAACTGGTCTTTTAAAAAATCATATCAGGAACACATAATCAGTGAAGCGGGCATAATTTTCGGCCGGCGCGGCGCCGGTTTCGATTGATTATATTTGCTTTGTACGAACGCTTGTACTTTGATTTCTTACATGTGGGTGGAAATTCCCTGATGGAATATTTAAAACTTAAAAGTACCAGGAAATTAGAAGTGTTTGATAAAGTTGTCAATGTGTTATGTTGTATTTAGTCCTTGTAATTTTCTTCGCTTTACTTTATACTTTATATGTTTTTGCGCTTATTTCTGATTTCTTTAATTAAATAATGGAATGGAAGGATTAATGACTACGGTATCTATATAATTAAATGCAATAAAATGTGTTTAAAAATCTATTTTACGTAACGTAAGAAGAAAGAAATTTCTTGGAAAAATAAAGCTTATCCAATGCAAAAATATTTATCAAATCTGTCAGCGTCAGGGATAAGTTCTTTCAGATAATCTTTTATATTTAAAATTAAATAAACAAACAATACCTTTTTAGTTTAATAATAATAGGTACTTACAGTGTTTTTTGAGATATCGATGTAACCATTGTGTTTGGGTAGTAATAAGAACCAATCGAGTCAATTGTATCGTTTTCAACGCAAATTAACCTATATTGCTGTGATTGTCTGGGTAATTTTCATGCATACCTATATTACATTCATAATAGCCACTGCGAAAGCGTTCTTAAGTACCTACTCTTCTTAATTTGTTAACATTATATGATTGCGCTGCATCTATTTTTCCCCGTAAAGCTGAATTTACATAGCTCCTTTATACATTCTAGAGAGTTAGAGCGGTCATTAAAGATCTATAAAAAATAAATACCAATACGGGACTACCACGTAACCATTATTTATGTAGAGTAGTTAGTCAGGTAGAGGTTATACTGATTCTTATTCATATACTTTTAGTATCCATTTCTTATTTAGCTTGACCCAAAAGTATACTTTACATTATACATTAGCTTATACTTCTTTTAACTACCCATACGAATTGATCGCATTGCACTCATGAATAATAAAAAACAAAATTTTAACCCATGTGGAGACCTACTTGTTTGTCCGTTTACAGAAAAAAAAACTGTGTTGGTAGTCGATATTTCTATGATAATAGATAATATTTATTATAGATTTTGTAAGTATTTCGTTATGCTTTTTGCGATATTATTGTATTATTACTTTTTTATAAATGGTAGACTTTAACAAAAAGACATATGCAATATGGCCTGCCAAAAAAAATATGTAAAGCAGTAAGTTAAATATAACGGATGTAAAAAAAAATGCTTTTGATATCATGTGTTTTACCAAATTCGTTGAAACCTCCAATAAAATTGGGATAGGTATCTTTAATATTTTACTGATCTGTGCTACATGACCCGTAACATGTTTTCAAAATATTGCCAAAGAAAGAAATACGTGCTGTGTTTGGTATTGCAAAATTACATGAATTGACATACCAACTAGTCCAGTACCAAAGTTAGCTTTAAATAATTTGGTTCTACGAAGACGAGTTTATCTGGACTTGCCCTACTATACAGTGTGACTGGTGGGTTACTTGCGAATTTCGAGGACGTGATAGTTTGAAATCAAACATGAAGAGAAAAAATAAATATTAATTATTTACTCAGTAAACTTTACCGAAAATTAAAGAATTCATTACGCAACGCATAGTTACACTGGTACGGACTTATGCACGGCGCTATCAACATAGAATAGGTAGGTACTAAACGCGGGTTTAGTCACTATAAAAAAAAAAGGTAGGTATAGACGGCTTCACGAACGGTGGTCGACCTAGTAAACCTCTAATTATTTATAGGGAATTCTGCTGAAAAATTAGGTACTTATCTACTTTTATTACATAGTTATAATCAGAATCGAGTACACAGTGCTCTCCTTCAATATCTTAAATTTGTCACCAGTCACCCTGTACACCCAGCAGCCCAGAGCCAGTATTGAAAAGTTATTTTCCTAAATGGGCCCGGCGTTAGCTCGAACTTTGTAGATATCGATTAATGCCTGTCTTCATTCGTAAAAATAGAACTCTACAATGCATCTCAGTTAATATTAGATTGCTATATGGACTGAAAATGGATTCTTTATTGATCTAAGTTGTAACTTCTTACCTATACATAAATGTCATGCGTTTTAAGTCAAAACGTATTTTAAGAAAAAACTGCTGAATATGTTTGCGCTTTTCCATTTTGTAAAGGAGTGAAAGGAATAAAAAAAAAACCTTTTTTTTTCAATCGGTGCCCAAAGAGTAATGTTTACGGTCTATATACAGTCTCTGATCTGTAAACTACTTTTTGTTAGGTATGTGAATGTATAAAAATGATAGTGCCATTGAAATGCTGCCTGTTTATATCTAAACTATTGGTGCAGACTTGATTTAATTTCTTAGAAACGATATCGGGATTTTCATTTCAAGTGGATGATACGTGTAGTCTATTGAGTAACTTGAGAGGTTGTAATATTAAAATCCTTGCTGCGGTTTCTCATATAAGTAAATTTGGAATTAACCGAACATGAGCTATTATTTGCACTATATATTGTTTTATACATTTCATGAGTAAAAAATGAGTCAAAAATCTGACAGGTCAGCTATGAACATTAATCTTTTTACAGATAGCTTAGAATCGATAAAATAATAGATAACAGTTAAAAAATTCTTGTTTTTTTTTTTAAATAATAACCATTTCACTCCTCAAACACCATAGGTACGTATTCACTGGTCACACTGCTGATGATTGGAAAATGAATATTAAAAATAATGAGATAGTACAGTCATTCATATAACAAAGGTAAAAATAACCAATCGCACACCTTTATTAAATTCAAGATAAAACTAACAAATCACAAAAATGGGATGGTGGTTGTGTATGTCATTGATAATTTTGTTATCAGTGGTATGAAGTGCGCCCATACGTCAAGTACTTTTCTATTTATTTTAAAATGTGTGTTATTTTTTAAATACAAGGGAATTTAAGTAATAGACATAATTGTTATAACATATTTTGCCCATAGAATCTATAGGGTCCGCCAAATAACTTTTTTTTTTTTAAATGCTGTAAAAAAAAAACTACTGAATATTTTCTCAAATCTCTTTTTTTATTTGAAAGTACAATCCTTCCGGTTAATAATAAAAAATAATTTCATTCAAATGGCTGCCTCGGCTGGCCATGCAGTAGCCTACAGGATCGGTCCAATTTTTAAGCACATTATTGATTGTGTGCAGCTGTATTTCACCAATGGATTCACGAATATTGTCCTTTAAAGCGTCAATTGTCTCTGGCTTGTCGGCGTAACACTTATCTTTGAGGGCACGCCACAAATAATAATCCAACGGTGTGAAATCGCAGCTCCGAGGTGGTCAAACGACATCAGCTCTGCGGCTGATAATGCGATTTTCAAAATCAGGGTGCAAAATATCGAGTGTAGCTTCGGCTGTGTGGCACGTAGCGCCGTCCTGTTGAAACCAAATGTTGCTAATATCCTCCTCTTCAATTTTTGTGAACAAAAATTCGTTTAACATGGCCCGATAACGATCGCCATTGACTGTGACGGGCACTCCTTGCTCATTTTCGAAAATTATGCCTCTGGACCAAAATCCGCACCAAACAGTGACTCGTTTTGGGTGAATCGGCTTTTCAATGTATGCGTGCGGGTTTTCTGTGCCCCAAATGCGACAATTTTGCTTGTTTACATACCCGCCAAGATCAAAATGAGCTTCATCTGAAAACATTACAAAATCGGCATCTTCTGTAAGTCGATCGCAGGCCCAACTAGCGAAGCGAAAACGCATTGGATGGTCAGTTGTTCAAGCGTATACACAACCATATTCGTTCAGCGGAAGGATAAAACTAATTATCTGCCAAATCAGACATGAGCTAAGTGTTACCATTCACGAAATAAGCACTAGTTGAAAAAAAAAACGTTAGATGGCGGACCCTTTACTAAAAAAATTGGCCCTGACAACTCCCTGTATACGTGCATACTTATTGCTAATGACTCAGAACTACTCTAAAACTCATCACGCTGTTTGGTCTTGCACCCATTGAACGTTTTCCTTGAACAGAGCGTAGTTGTTCCATCCTTCCACCTTTAAATTAGTTGTTACTTAAGAACTTTCCTGCCCATTCAGCTTGCGATTTTTCCATTTATATTGCAAGTACAGCTTAGCACACTTTTGACTTGGTTCGCAGATTAAATCTAGTGGATAAACTTGGAGATTTGTTCTCTCTCTACGTAGACTTTGGTTTGTTTCTAAGGTTCTCGAAATGTGATACGTAATGGTGCGTACAGATTGCTAGTAATGCAACTAGTAATGTAACATTCTGCGCACCACACGTCCAAATACGCAACGTGCGCAGAATGTTACATTACTAGTTGCATTACAGCAATCTGTACGCACCATAAGGCCGAATTTATAAACGAGCGCTGAGAGCGAACTAAAGGGAGTGAATTCTACCTATACATTTAGCGGAACGTAAGAGCGGTCTTGAGTTGAGTGCGTTTTATTAATAGGGACCATAGCCCTTAAATATATACTGTTTGGTAATTCTGAGTATAAAGTTCGTCGATTTAATAAAATACTGCCGACACGACCGAAAAATTAAGTATCTACTTAAGAAAAATATTTTTAAATTTATTTTGTGAATGAAAATAACCAAACTGATATATTTATATTTTTATTTTAAAGAAGAATACTTATATTAAGCCAATCCTATAGATCTTAATCATTACAGAACTACATGAAGTTCGGCCAAATATGCCAAAAACATACACTTTTGGCAGCCTAGTCGTCAATGGCGCCCATCTAGGGCTCGAAACTGCCAGTAATATTGTATAACTTTATTGGATTTCTCTCATAGGCTCAGTAAAGTCGGCTAAAGACATTATTATCTTCAGCCACTTCATGGTATTAAAAATACGCTAATCATCCTGCGAGGTAATATTATTGCCGTTAAATATGTTTCTAACCCAATTATATAACGTTTGATTATATTTGCATTTTCACTCAACGTTTCGATCTTTATAAGACACCAAGGTTTTTATTCTGTACTAAACACTTTATTTCACATTTCCGAATGAACCATAATTTTGGCAAGAAGTACAACAACAGGAAAGCCGCTTGCGTAATAAATATTTAAGAGGTTTTATTAAAAATTATGCCTTTCCTCACTAGGGAAGCGTGAACAATCTATTCCACTATAGATTGTTCACGCTTCCCTAGATTGGAGAAATTCCAACATTGGGATAAATGGACGTAGTTTAGCGGAAAGGACTCAACCCACACTGTTTCCAAAAATGAGTTGTATATGCCAAAGAGGTCCTAAAAGATGGTTTTCTTACACAGCAAAAAATATCCGTGATGCTATTATTATAAGGATGATTTTTTAATAATGCGAACCAACCCACATTGAGGCGGGTATTTATAAACCACTGTAATGTACCTTAAACTACTTGGTTCGTTTTTATAAATGTTACTTGAAAGAGGCAAGTCTATATCGCTCACCCAGCAACATATTGGCACAATTACTATTTTACGGAACTTAGGATCAAAGTTTTTTCAAATGTTTGAAATGAAGTTATAAATTAATTTTACATTTTACAAGGGAAATTGCAGTGTTTAATACTAGTACAGACCTTAACAAATATTTAGAAATGCATATTTCAGGTTTAGGTTTTCAGGAGATTTTTTATTAAGGCAAAGAAGAGAAAGGGTCATACAATTGTGCCATTATATCTTTGAACTTCTTTTAAAAATTACATATTATGTAACAGGAAGTTTTAATAATGTTTTTTTTTTTAAGTTTTTGCATTTGAAATGCTCAATTATTCTTAAACGAGCATAAACTCAAAAGTCCTATATTTTCCGTTCCCGTAGGAATTTTGGGAATTCCTTCCATAATACAAACAGACACTTATTAAGGAACCTTTAAACCAAGTATCACAGCCGTGCACTCCAGGAATAAGGTTTTTTCATACAAACTAAAACATCATATAGTTCCCGTTCCCGAGGGAATTTCGGGAATTCCTTTCATAAAACAACCATTCACTTTTTGAAGAACCTTTATACCAAGTATCGTATCCGTGCACTCAATGAATAAAATTTTTCATACAAACTAAAAAGTCCTATATTTCCCGTTCCCGTGGGAATTTCGGGAATTCCTTCCTTAGTGCACCCCTACATCCCCTAAATAATGTATGTTCCAAATTTCAGCTCTCTACGCCCAGTAGTTACGGCTGTATGTTGTCTGTCAGTCACTCAGTAACACAGTCAGTAACGGAACAGTTTTATATACATTGATAAATGAAAAATGTGATAAATAAAAATAAATAAAAACAGAACAAACAGGAAGTTTGTTCCTTACTGTGTGAAAACCAAGTATTTATTTTATTACATTATACATGAAATGTGGCCTATAACATAAATATTATAATTTGAACACAAAAGTAGGCAAACGAAGCGGTGATGAGCAGAAAGTAGGGCAATTTGGAGTTGCAAGTCCGCAACTTCCGAGGCCAGACGCTGGCCGCTTTATTGGACAAAGAGAATCTCTTTATAATGAACTCTTTTTTCAAGAAACCGGAACTCCCCAAATGTATTTGGATAAGCCCCGATGGTCGCAATAAAAACGAGATAGATTTTATCATGTCGACGAAAAAACAGACTTTCAATGATCAATGTGATCCCCTGGGTGATCAGTGCTGTGAAAATTCGAAGCGATCACCACATGGTAAGAGGCACATTGAGTCTGAATCCAAAATTTGAGCGATCTTGAGTGATAAAGTCTATACTTCCTGCATCCAGCCAAATTCAAAACCCCGAAAGCATTTAGTTTGAATTGCAGAACTGCTTTGAGAGCCTCGGTGAGTGCGTCGATGTGGACGACTTCTATAACGGTTTGTGGAAACTGCCTCCACGGCTGGATCTAAATTCTTTAAAACCTGCCATGTAAAAGGAACCGTAAAATCTCAGACTCTACCCTCAAATTCATGTAAGATGCGGCATTATGATCCTGCAGTCCCCGGAAGATGCTTCTCAGTATCGGCAGCTAAATAGACAAATACGACTTTTTAATACAGGTCGTATTAAAACGGTGGCCTCCCATGCGGTCATGGGAGGCCTTTCTGTTCTGGCTCTGAGAAGCCAGTTGGGCAGCCTAGCTGGTTGCAATTGAGTCGCAACACGGCTGCGCGGACCTGAAATGGAAGCTGAAATGGCCTTAAGGGCCTTAGAGATGGCTGGAGGAAGAGCGCTCGAGCTAGATTGAGGACGCTCTCCCCAGTTTTCGATGGGCTTTTCGGTAACCCTGGCAGCGCACGGTGCCTTGGGGCAAATGCGATAATTTGCCGTGTGGCCTGACTGGCTGCAATCCTATCCTAGACGAAACCTACGTGCCGGTGAACGGCGACGTTACGGCGTGGAGCTGCGCTGTAAAAAAAGTATGACCTAATCCAGACCTATTTCGGTGAACGGTGGACGATCATGCTTAACGGGGAACAGGGATTTTTATCCTAAATCAATAGGGGATAACGTAGCTTTTTGAAAGTAAAAGAATTGTCGAAATCTTTCCAATAGTTTTTGAGTTTAATCATAACAAACATACAAAAATGCAAACTATTCCTGTTTAGAATATTACTACCAAACGCGTGCGGCTTCGCCTGCATAAGTCCCATTCCCGTGGGAATTCGCACGGGTTGCCTACGCTATACCTACCTCTCTTGTTATAGGGCGCGCAAGCAGCCGAGTTACGACGAATGTCAGGATGGCGGATTTATTTCTCAAATTGGCTTAAATATATTGCAGTTATTTGATAGGTACCTCTTGTGTACTTTTACGTACCTCTCCTGAAAATCTGTGTACCTACGTCTGCACAATCATATTTCAAATATATGCCCGCTACCTGACGTCAGTACTGCGGGTGTACTGTTAAACAGTGTACCAAGATACATTTATTGGTTAAGTGTATTTGGTAACTGTTGTATACCTCATTAAACAAATAAATAACACAAGGTATACTTTACGAGAAATTATCATAAAATTCTCCGGTCTCCGTGCTGCAGTGTTTGTTATAGACGCCAATCGTGAGGTCGAGACACAAAAAATGTTTTGTGTCTAGGTGTTTATCTACACAGGGTGTCACATAAGTCGACCATATAATAAATAATAAAAATGTAAGCTTTTCTGGCAAGTTCTATGAAAAGTTTGCTTATTTAATCAGAATTGCATCATAGTATACACTTGTTAGATTACTTTTAAAATAGAGAAAAAAAAAACATTGTACTAGAAACCATACTAAAATCTTCAAATTAGATATCTAATTATTAGGGTACCTATTATAAGAGTTTATTGCCATGTTTGTTCAATGATCGTGCGTTCTAAGTGAATGTGAAAGAGAAAATTCTGCTTGAAAAGACTTCTTTCATAGTTTCCAGTACAGCAAATTTTACAAAAGTACCTAAGTACTTATTATAAAGTAGATAAGTCGAGTTCGAACAGCGAGAGTAGGTACACGATTTAAGTTTGCACATTTATTTTTTGATCTAATAATATGATTTGATGATAAATATGATATGTACAAAGGGTTTATTTAAAGTAAAGCGTCAAAACTTAAATTTTAAATTTATTCTAAATTTTAAATTTTCGAATTGTCTTACTTGTACCATATCTTTACTTGCATACCCTTGTATGCAAGCATGACGTCGTCATCTAGTTTATACAAGAAAGGCTAGAAACCGTACCAAATTTGTTTCCAAACGGTTTTTATTACTGGGGAACACTAAACGAGCTCTCAAAACCCATACAAAGTTTAGGTCAGTTACATGAAAGGATAGCAGAAGTTATGGATTTTGTCAACAATGGACGATAAGCACATCATATTGCCAGATCTTTCTGAAGACGATGTCATACTTGCATACAAGCAAAAGGAACATTTAATTTAAAATAAAATTTAAATCTTTGTTTTGACGACTCGGATCAACGTTAGTTAGGAAGATTGTGCACGCATGAATATAACTATGAAAGTATTATTAGATCATTATGGGACAGAACGACTCGCGAAAGGCCGGCTATCACTTCCCTCGGATCAACGTTAGTTAGGAAGATTGTGCGCGCATGAATATAAAACGGATGCACATTTGCCGCATCAGTGTAAATTTTTCGACCGTTACGGATCAACAAAAATCTTTCATAAATGTAATTTTTGAGGACGAGTACATTGGAGAACGTCGTCGGTCGACCCTTTCGTTTCAGCTCCGGATCTAAGTATATCAATCGTTTTTGAAGAGATCCAGTTATACACGCCGAAAAGGTGGATCAACATTTCTTCTAAAATCGTAGTGGATCAGCAATTACATAGAACGGTTCTTTATACATATATATTATTATATTAAAACGCTCATAACTCAAAAGAGATTTTTTGTGGGTTGATTCTTTTCTGCTAAACTACTTCCAAAGGGCGCGAGACATTATAGGTTTCAGAAAAGTATTATATGTGTGTCGTGCAGTTACATCTCCGCATCCTAGTACTTGCATTTACTTGCATTTTATACTTGAATGACTTTCGCAATCGAACAAACAGCGATAATTTCTATTCATTTATAAAGTTTCCTCGCAAGTTGCGTAACTTTTTACAAATTGTGACTACAATTAGTTTCTATAACAAAAGTTTTAAAATGACTAAAAAGTTGAGTTCTTTCATTTTCTTTCAGAATATTTAGTTATGTTTATAATTCGTTGTATATTATGTAACATCACCATCAGGCGCGGTCGCAGAGTGAAATTTGGGGGTCACAAGTATCTTTTGCTTCTTCTCTTTTAAGGGGTTCATCTTTTAATGATTTTGGGGGGGGGTCATGTCCCCTTTGAACCGCCCCTGGCACCGCGCCTGACCACCATCCAGCCAATACACATAGATAAGAAAAGTATTTTTTTTTTACTATAGGCTAAGCCCGCGTTTAAACTTGATCTCCCGCCTGATGGTTAGTGATATTTGGCGGGAGATTTTATGAATGAAGGGTGGTCGCTAGCCAGTCGGACCGTGACAGGATCCAATCACCAAGCGGGTATCACTCGGATCAGTCGCACCCTTTTTTACGACACGTTTATTCGGGGCCAGTAGGGCTTTTACACGCGAAATAAAAGTAGTGGTATTATTGTTAACTTTATTTTGAAGCTACGTTTATTTATACTTGTTATGTCAATACGGGTACTTTAGTCCTAATTTATTTAATTTCCAGGAGTTTTACTCCGGAGCAAAAACTCCGCTGACTTTGCACCGTCTGCTGCATCTGATTTGGACTCATGCGCGCCATCTAGCTGGATATGAGCAACAGGATGCTCACGAATTTTTCATTGCAACTCTGGATGTTTTGCACAGGTGCGTGTTTTCGTAGTGTAGATTCTTCGTAATTTAATATTGATGTATTCGTATTGACACCACAATAATGGATTAAATCACGTTTAACCGGATTTAACGCGGATAATTTATATTTTTACGATTTAACTCGACATTTCGGTATCTTTGCAGACCCCGTGGTCACGAGCGACTTGTTTTAAATCCGGTTAAAAAGTGTTTTATTTTAGATTACCTATAAATCGTGAAAACTTAAGATAATATTATTAAAATGGATTTTTTACTTGTTGTAAACTAATATTACTTTTGAAATTTGTTTTAAAATATTAAATTTTATACCACTTTATATGACGACCGGCTAGTGTAGTGGTAACATACATTGCCTTCTATGCCAGAGGTCCTGGATTCGAATCCCGGCGGTGGCGGATATTTGTCTGATGAACACAGAACACACATATTTGTTGTCAAGTCATGGATGTTTATATGTTTATTTAAGTTTATTCTAATAAAAAATATGTATTTATTCAATATGTATGTTTATATATTTCTTAAGTATATCAGTTATCTAGTATCCATAACACAAGTTCTTTAAGAAACTTAATTTGGGCTAGATAATGTTGTGTGAGTATCAGAAATATTTATTTATTATACCAGTTCGAAACATTCGCATACTTAATTATTGTCAAGAAAAAGCACTTAGCGTGCAGTAGTGAGCCTGTGTGCAACACTACGGATATTGGTCATCACTAAAGCACATTTATTTTGGCACCCTTAATGTGATCCCGAGAAATGCTGGTATTTGGCAAATGGTGACTGCGACTTACTACCGGTTTTGACAGCAAACGTAGTTTGACGGCAATTACAGTCATCCATGTTCCAATTAGCAAGTTTATTTATTTTATTTTATTTTTCAAAATCTGTAGTTGACAAAGGTCTTGTTCCATACATATATTTAAATAACGAATTTTACAATCAAATAACGTAGACACAAATTGTAGCATGTATGATTGTTTTCTTTTCTACATTCGACAAAAATATCTACTCTGCGGAAAGTTAATTTACGGTGTTCAGATTGATATATGCCGAAAGCTCTGTACTAGCCTATACTTATACAGCTATATTTTCTGTATAACTACTTTATTATGTTTTTTGTACTTATATGTAAGGGCTTTGGACTTATGATAAATAAATTTCCATTCAACTTCCAGACATTGCACCAACGGTGTCGAAGAGACAGAAAAGAAAGAAAATGGACGCTGCAACTGCATCATCGACCAAATTTTTACCGGTGGATTGCAAAGCGATGTGGTTTGCACATCTTGCTCTGGAGTTTCCACAACTATTGACCCATTCTGGGACATCAGCCTGGACGTCGCCGGCCCAGGGTCTCTCCAAGCTTGCTTAGAACGCTTCACTCGAGCTGAGCATCTCGGTTCTGGAGCGAAAATCAAGTGCTCCAACTGCAGAGCTTACCGCGAGTCAACCAAACAGTTGACCTTGGAGACTCTGCCTATCGTAGCCAGTTTCCACTTGAAACGCTTTGAGCATTCTTCGCAGATTGACCGGAAAATATCAGCTTTTGTGTCGTTCCCAGCTGAGTTGGATATGACACCGTTTACGTCTTCGTATAGGCGGGCTGTTGATATGGGGACTTCGGATAATAATAACGCTCCGGAGAGGATTTTTGAAGATAACAGATACTCTTTGTTCGCTGTGGTCAATCATTTGGGGTCTTTGGACGCTGGTCACTACACGGCTTATGTGAGGCAGATGAAAGGCAGCTGGTTCAAGTGCGATGATCACATGATCACCCGCGCTTCGCTGAGAGAGGTGCTTGATAGTGAGGGGTACGTATTTTTAAACGTATTATCTAATCTGCCATTTAGTGATAAATTTATTGTGGTCTTTATTACTGAGATCATCACAAATTTTTAAATGAATATAATGTATAGCGGTGGAAAGTAAATACAAAGGTACAACTTATTTAAAAAGAAATATCTTCTGGCAGACCAGCTACTAAAGATTTTGGTTAAAGGCTATCAAATAAAAGGGTATGTAGTATAATAACAAAACGTAGATTTACATTTGAAACCAATAAGTACGTACAATTTATTTTATAGTTGGCATTATCATCGTTCAAGTAACTCACGTACTTGCTCATTTTGAACTCAAAAATTAAACAAGGGATACTATTTTTTTTTAAATATTTAATTTTTTTTTTCAGTTATTTGCTGTTCTATCACAAGACTGTTTTGGAGTACGAGTGCGAAGTCTCCTAAATATGAAAAACCCGCCATCTTGACGAATTTATTGATCTTCAGGTGTGTCCCCTCAAAGTATTTGTGTTCTTGCTTACATGTAGTCATTGGGAACCTCCGATATTTAAGTATGAGCTTAATTAGTGACCTTTTGAGGTCGAAAGTAAGAAAGCAGTTACTAGATTGTTTTCATATAATTATGAAAGTTATTATTTTATAGGGGCTGATTTAATATATGTTAATTGTGTAGTAAATAAATACTACTTATAAAATTACATCCTTACGTATTTTATCAATACAGCATATTTCATTAAAGTACTTTGCTCATTGAAATATGACATTATTATGTATTTTATCAGCTTCTGGTTGCAAAAAAATATAGTTAGGAACTAAATCAGAATTTCTAAATGAATTATTTTTCTGTCGTGATATTAGTGTGTAAGATCTCAATCTGTAGTGTACTAAATGTATTGACACTATTTAAAAAATACTGAAATGTTATCAACAAAAAAATATATAAAATCTAAAAAGTGCTAAAAATTTGATGTTTGACAAAAAATTAAAAGTTTCGTAAGAAAGTAAATGATTTAAATTTTACGAATTTGATAGTTTTAAGCTTTAATGTAAACGTTTCTTCAAATTATAAATGTACTATAATCATGTAAATGTACCGAAAACTTCACGTTATTAATATAATTTATATTTATTTAATATTGGAAAAAAAGAAAATGCTATTACATTACAATTCAAAATCTTATTTATTGAGATGATTATGAATAAATTATAAGAGTGGGTTTAGGCTAAAACAGACTTATTTCGAACCCATCTTCAGTTATATTTTTACAGTAATAATATGACTTTTTATTTTAATGATTTATACCAAAATAATTTGACAAAAAAAAATATTATTATATGTAATGTTTTGTTTTATGACTACGTCCACAATATATGGACAAATTCTAAATCAGCTTGTTTCTTTGAATTCAGAATTTACTCATCTAAAATCATTCTTGATAAAGAGTAGTTCCTCTTGTAAAACTGCTTAATGACTATTAGTTTTAAATAAGAAATGTTGCGATGTAAAATATCGGAAATAGTTTGACAACTCTTAAAAATAAGGTTTTTTAATCTCGAACAAAATAACTACCTCTGTACCTTATGCATTTTTTGGTTTACTTGGGGTATTAATTTTATGATTGCTGTACACTATGTATGCTCTAGTTTTATCTGAATTAAGATGTAATGCTTATTTGCTAGGAGGCTTATCAACGAAACAGTTTTGCTTCAAAATATTTGTATATCGTTATTAAATTCCAAATACTTTTTACTTTTTAAATGAAACATTTAAAGATCTGGCTTGTTTTATCTTTTTTTTATTTGTGATATACTTATATGAATAGGTAATGTAAATGCGTAGTAAGCAAGTACGTGATAATTATGAATGTTTCTAATATCTGATATTATATTTAGCAATGCTACTTTAGTCTGAATTATTTAGTAATTTTAATATGAAAAGGAAAAAAAGGAATATTTTAAATCGGGCGAGAGCTTTTATACAAGAATAATTTAAATTAGCGCATATCACCTTTTGCAGGCTACTTCTTCACATCAATCCCAAAAACATTTGTTCTACGACGTTTTAAAATTAATAGTTTAAATAAGCTTTCCCATACAAAAAAAGTATTTATTGCCTTATAAATACTGTCGCCATTTAAACTGGCGTAGCTCTATTCGCTCTGAGCGTAGGTATGCCACGCACCTTGTGTAGGCAAAATATCGCCACGTGCAGCGGGAAGACAACATTTTTATCAATTATTTTTTTGTTTTGTAAATCAATATTTGTAAAAGTCGTAGAACAAATGTTCGGATTGATGTAGAGAAGCTGCTTGTAAGAGGTGATGTGCTAAAGAAAATTAACCCTGTACATTGTTCTTGGTTTGTTGAACTGTTTTCCGTTTGCTAACCTCCTGGCAAGTTAAACTTGGTGATTGTAGCTGGATAATGCTTCTAGATATTGCTTAGTAGGTTTAAATACATAATTTAGACATCTTAAACTATTCATCTTGAAATAAAGCTGTAACTGTTTATAATTTTTTTTTCATCCATCATATTCAGGTTTGATTATTTTCAATTAATAAAGAAAATTATGATAAAGGTTTTTTTTTTGTAAATTTGTATAAATTATGTATTTAACATCTAGAGGAGTGGTTTTAAGTAGTTTTAACCTTCGACTGATGTTAGATTTTAATGTGATATTTAATATGTATGAAATATTATTTAAATTGTATCCTTGGTTTTCTTTAAATAGATTATTTCGTTCTTGGTATGCCTTTATATTTGGAACTTTAAGCTAAGGATATGTAATTGTCTAGTGTTCTATATGTTTCCTGTGATTCTTTGACATTTTATTTTATGTGTATAAAATATGATATACAGGCTTGTTTTTTAGTTACCAGCCAAATTTTAATGTTATCTTCTTTGATACGATATAATTTACATACCTGCATATTTATTTTAGTAACGCTCAGTACAAAATAGTACATTACTGCAGCGGCCGGCAGGAGAGGCATTGATAGACAACCGTGTACAATGCCTAGTTGCGGCAACGCTTGTATTGTACTTTTCTCAAATAATACGCGGAAATTAAACTACGTAGTACAATTCAGAACTTTTATTTGAATAAACAATTATTGAATGTACAGAAGCCAGCAGATCAAGCGTTACATTACCCGTCAAATTTCCCCATCCAATTTTAACTTAATGTCGAGGGCATAGAGTTTAGATTCAGGTTAAATTTTTTGACAGATTTGTAAAGCTTGATGTGCTGCCTTCAATTCTTAAAATTTATAGTTTTTTACGGGCCAAAGTATTTTTTTTCTATGTGCTAGCGAGTTCGAAATTTAAATTAAACCTTTGATAAGCTGCCTCTTTGGTCGACATGTTGCGGAGTAGAAGATCGTTCCATTTTTAAATTACACGACGAATATGATTTTACTTAGTAATTTATTTGGGCTCTAAACACGACATATGGATTTTCATACAACTATTGGCGGCCGCTGCTCGACCAGTACAGCAAGTTCGATTTATCTCGAAGAAGGTTGTCAAAATAATGCTCAAATTTTCAAGCATGTTTGAGAAAAATCAATATTAGGCACCACAAACTTTTTTACAAATAGTCGCTATTGATGAACATGGCTACTACGCCGCGGCATTTTATTGATTATACTACGACGTACTACCACTAGATGTTTTGTAGTAGCGCGTAGTCGTATTTATTTTAATGGTATTCATTCATTATTTAGAGTGACCATGCTTTGCTTAATATGTTAGCGAATAAATTAATATCGCTGTAAAAAAATCATTTTTGTTTGCAAAAATTGTAAATTTGGCCGGTGACTAAAAAACAACCCTGAATAATTTTAATATGTAGACTCAAACTGTAATTGAAAAAAACCTAGATTTTAGCATTTTATTTTAAAACATAAAAGGTTGATGAAAATTTTGAAAGAAGTTAATTTATATTGATCTTTCAAGAATTATGTAATTTCAAAGTTAGCAAACAAAAAAGCATTTAGCATTGTATCAGAGCCTAAAATAATATTTCTCAATTATTAATTTATGATTAGTTTGTGTATTAAACAAAAGAAGAAGCGAAAAAGAATACGTTAATTATGCAGAATTATTTGAATGTCATTCTATAATCAACTAAAACATGTATACTATTCAAATAGGTAATAATAAGTGTAATTAAATTTAATTGGTGTGAAAATATTGACTATATTGCAAATCATAATATTGAAAAAAAAAATACAATATGTAATCCTTATAATGTTGGTTGGTGTACTACCTATTTAAATGTTACCAAAAATTATGTCACAATATAAAATCCGACCTAATTGTATGAATTAAAATTTATTCAATACGAGCTTTATATTTCATTTTTATTGGTACCTATCCTCTGCCAGTGTATTAAATGCTAAAAATATATTATTTTTAATTCGCATATTCCACCGCTACTGCAATATCAATACGAATCACGAAAAAAATGAAAATATCCTGATTCTAGATTATTTTTTAACCCTTCAATCGCGTTTTATCCGATGCACTTTATTCGCGAATTGGACCAAATGCGGCTAAAAGTTTTTTAGCTGTGTCTAAACCCGCTTTTGACTTGAATTGGCAGATTTATGTAAAGGCTGGTCATTATGTGAAGCTGGGTCGTTTGCATTACTATACGAGAAAACCAAATAGGACTCAAGACTCGTACAGTGTACTTTTCAAGAGAGGTATAGTCAGTCATTTTGTAAAAATTGAGGATTTTTATTTGTGCGGGCTATATCAAAATTTGTTTATAATAATAATAATAATAAAATCATTTATTTTTTTATATGTTTGAATTTAGGTTTGAAGGTATTTGCGAAATATTGATGTTGGAGGAGTAACGCTTGGAACCTAAGCGTTTTTTTCCCTAATGCGTTGCAATTAACCATACCAACTAAGTAAGTTTACGGGATAAAGATTGTGTACATGTATCATGAAAATTTTAAGTATATCGTTCAAAACGTGATAACGTTTTTCTTGGAAAGGAAAGCTAGCATTTTTTTTCCCTAATGCGTTGCAATTAACCATACCAACTAAGTAAGTTTACGGGATAAAGATTGTGTACATGTATCATGCAAATTTTAAGTATATCGTTCAAAACGTGATAACGTTTTTCCTGGAAAGGAAAGCTAGCATTTTTTTTCTTCTGAGGTTTTCAAAATAGTGGTCAGGTCCGAGAGGGCCCTCAGTTCTGAAATAAAATCGCCGTTCTATTTACACATTGCCGATAGAACAGCAGGCAGTCTATACTATCCCAAGGAGTTGTTTTGATTGCCAAGGTAAAGTAAGTACGTAATGGACAATAATATTCACATATTTTAAACATTGCCTGGACGCTCCAGGTATTCTATACATTGTTTAGGTCATCACAACTCTTTGTGACGAGCCCACTGTAGGGCATGAGTCTCTCCCCTGGGTGACGAGGAGGCATAGACCATTATCCACCAAGCAGGCCCAGTGCTGGGCGGTTGATGTCAGAATTTTTGGGGCACCGAAAATGGCTTCTGTCAAACCCTAACGACTAATATACAGTGTGGAAAAAAAATAGTGGCCCTGGAGGGAAACTACCTTAAATCCTATAGTTAGCTTGTTTTACTTTAATGGCGGGTTTCAATATTATGAAAACTGTTCGTTTTGCCTACGAACAATAGAATTCACTACCAAAATGCCTTTCTATATTCAAAATCTTGACATCTAAACCACTGCTTACGAACTGTTTGACTGTAATGGGTTGCTAGGTTACATTTGACCATTTACAAAATAAGTCATTATATCTAGCCAACGACGACGTAACAAGTTATTAATTTAAACCAATGAGGTAAAGGTAGCATGGCAGTCTGCTGCGGCCAATAAGGAGTTATGTTTTCATTACGTATGACCAATTAAAGAATAGATCATTTTATCTAGCCAACGACGTAACAATTTATTCATTTAACGAAATGTCCTATCAAGTATCTGTCAACATATCAATAATCCAGTTTTCTCTTTCTAACTTATCTATAACTGTTTTTGAAAAAAAGGACGAATATTATTGAATTACATAATTTTTCTTTTAAATATTTACTTTGACGTCATAAAAATGTGATTCAACCAATGGCAAAATTAGTCGAAGGATTGGCGTTTCGTTTTACGTAAGCAGTTAAACGCAATTATTAATAAAAAGCTCTAAAAACATACTATAATATATTTATCGAATACTCAAACATAGCAAACATAAATTGAATAAGTGTATATATTTATTTAGTTCAAATATCATACAAATAATTTGCGAATGCGTGATATTCTATAAATCACATATCACCTATTTTCTTGGAAGAACGTCACGCAAGGAGGACCCATGCCAAATTTGAGAACTTACAGCCCGTAGCTAGTAGATATTGTGAAACGCTACTTTTTTCCTACCAGTTTTGTACCTGTACCGGTTACGCATAGCAGTCAGTTGAATATTGAAACCCGCCATAAGTAAACATTCCTTTATTTTTAAAAATTAACAAAACTGCATTCGAAGATTTTCTAAAATTCGCTTGTAACTCCCGCGGGACTCGAACCAGCTAAGAATAAAAAAAATAAAGATTCGTTATTTTACTATACTAATCGATAATAATAATAGGGGACTGAAAACTGCTCGCGTCCGCAAGGTTTAGCCCTCGATGCCTTGTACGTGGTCCCTGGGTGGCGCTAAACGAGCGGTAACATCTGGTGGTAGGCTTCGGCCGCGGCTTGTCACCACCCACTAGACAAAACCATGCCGCCAAGTGACTTAGTCGCGTTCCGGTATGATGTTTAGTGTAGCCATTTAGGAGGGTAGGTCTGAGTAATCGTGCTGCATTGGAGAACTGTTTTCAACTCGTAGGATAGTGACTCACCGGGTAACTCGTTTTGGAGGCTGCCCTTCCACCTCGCGAAAAATCCCGGGAGGCTCCATCGTGCCGGTTGGCGACCGGTTGGAGAGGACCCGATGGCGACCTCGGGGGGGTTCGGGCGTCCCCGCAGTCTCCAGGCGAGTTCCCCAATGGTGCGTTGTTCCTTACGAGTTGCTTGGTTCCATTTGCAGCGCTTCACTCAACTTCTATTCTCCTCCCTATTCACTCCACTACCAATCTACAATGAAAGGTCCTAAGAAGAGTAAGGTTCAACAGCGGTTGCACTTCCTCTCCCTCAAAGTGCACTTCTGTAACATCCGTGGAGTGCACTCCAATCTGAATGATGTCCACCACCATCTTGAGACGGAGAGACCACACCTACTCTTTCTAACGGAGACGCAGATCTGCGATCCGTCAGACTCGGCATACCTTGGTTACCCAGGCTATATCCTGGAGTCTCTATTCCGCCGTGCGCCGTGCATGTATGCCAGTGACGCGATCTGTTATCAGCGTCTCCGTTACTTGGAAGTGCCGGACCTTTCAGTCATGTGGGTTCACATAGATACTGGCCTAGACCAAGTGGTTTACGCCTGTATCTATCGTTCACATAGCGGAGATCGGGAGACAACGAGGCTTATGGAATACCTTGGCAATACAGCAGATAAGATTCAGCAACGTTTTCCCACGGCGCAGTTGGTGTTTCTGGGGGATTTTAATGCTCACCACGGGCAGTGGTTATACCCGTATCAGGACACTGACCATGCTGGCAGAGAGGCCTTTAAGTTTTCGCTGACTTATGGTCTCTCACAGCTTGTTAACGAGCCTACGCGCATCCCCGACGTTGCTGGCCACACTGCGTATTGCTTGGACCTTCTGCTGACAACCGATCCTGACAGATACTCGGTGTCCGTCACTGCACCTTTAGGGACATCCGATCACTGTATGGTGAAATCTGTATCGCTGTACTCGCCACCTGACACCCGCCCAAAAGGCTCCAGGCGAGTATGGCGTTACAAGTCAGCAGATTGGGATGAAATGCGACATTTCTTCGCATCTTATCCATGGCGGCAAACTTGTTTTACATCAACCGATCCATCGTGCTGCGCTGATGCTGTCCCAAGTGTGATAGTTCAAGCAATGGAGTACTACATTCCCCACGCTGACCTATCCCTTGAAACCAAAGCTTGCCCATGGTTTAATAGTGCTTGCCTTACCGCTGAAAAGCGAAAGCGGGAAGCATACAAAGCCTGGGCAAATGCTCGCAGAAGCAAAGCCCTGGATTCGCATGAACTTAAGAAAAGATACAATGCTGCCGCCAAGTCCTGCAAAAAGGTGATCAAAAGAGCTCGTTTTGCCCACATAGGCCGTATCGGAGACAGAATAGCAGCATACCCTTCGGGAAGCAAAGCTTTCTGGTCCCTTGCCAAGTCGGTCGAAACGAACTTTTGTCGCCCGTCGCTGCCTCCACTGAGGAAACCCGATGGATCTCTGGCCCACACTGCTAAGGAGAAAGCAGATTTATTTGCTAGTATCTTCGCGGAAAATTCTCGTCTAGATTGCCAAGGAAAAATCCCACCTCAATTACCTCAGTTCGGACCTACAATGGGTACCGTTCACATTCGCCAAAAGGAGGTTCTTAAATGCTTGCTGCACCTAGATGAGAACAAAGCTAGTGGTCCAGACGGTATTCCTGCAGTGGTCCTAAAACGCTGCGCAGCTGAGTTGTCTCCCGTTTTGACGCGCCTCTATCGACTTTCATTGGAATCGGGTAAGGTCCCCAAGTCCTGGAACCTTGCTAACGTACAGCCAATACCGAAGAAGGGAAGCCGTGCCGATCCTGTCAACTATCGACCAATTTCAATCACCTCCATACTTTGCAAAGTCATGGAACGTGTATTGAATAATCGACTCCTGGCATACCTCGAGACCAACGAGCTCCTAAGCGATAGCCAATATGGTTTCCGCAACGGACGCTCGACCGGCGATCTTCTCTTGTATGCCACTCACTTATGGAGTGAGGCCTTGGAGGGTCATGGTGAAGCAATAGCTGTATCCTTAGACATCTCCAAGGCCTTTGACAGGGTCTGGCACGATGGTCTCTTAAGCAAGCTTCCAGCATATGGCATACCAACCGGGCTCTGCGACTGGATATCTGATTTTCTGAGGGAACGGTCGATTCGAGTAGTCTTAGACGGCTACTCCTCTGACCTAATGGCAATTAATGCCGGGGTACCTCAGGGATCTGTTCTCTCTGCAACTTTATTCATGCTGCACATTAATGACCTCCTAACACCAGGCATTATTGGATATGCTGATGACAGCACTGTTGTTGAGAGATATATATCCAATGCGCGAACGAGCGCCCAAGAAATCCAGGTTTTGAGAGAGTCTATGATTGAGCGCGTTGATTCGACCTTGCGGAATGTGTCCGATTGGGGCGAATCTAACCTGGTCAAATTCAACGCGTCCAAAACTCAGGCGTGTCTATTCTCCGCAAAAAAGAGCACCTTCACATTTACGCCCAGTTTCCAAAATGTATCTGTCCCCATCACTGACCATCTAGGGCTTTTAGGCGTAACTGTAACATCCGGTTTAAACTTCGGTCAACAAATTGAGTCTATGGCAAAAACGGCTTCCAAAAAATTGGGTATCATCTCGAAGGTCCGGCGGTACTTCAGCTCTGAACGGCTGCTCAACTTATACCCAGCCCAAGTGAGGTCGTGCATGGAGTACTGTAGTCACCTTTGGGATGGTTCTGCGAAATACCAGCTCGAAGCGCTAGACTCCGTTGACCGAAGAGCCCGTAAATTAATTAACGACGTCGACCTTACAACCAAAAAACTGCAGACCTTAGAGCATCGTCGTAAGGTTGCGTGTTTAACCGTGTACTACAGGATACATTTTGGTGAGTGCGCCAGTGCTCTGTTTGAACAAATTGAACCCTCACCCTTTTACCATCGGACTACTAGACGCAGACAGAACTTCCATCCGTATGTGGTAGATATTCCGAAAAGTCGAACTAAGCGCTTTGACAGTTCCTTTTTGATACGGGTCGCCAAGGTTTGGAATGAACTGCCTGCGTCTATTTTCCCTGACCAGTATAGTCCTAGTACTTTTCGTCGAGTGAATAGGTTTCTCGTGGATGGACGTGTAACACCTTAGTCTTCATGTGCACTTAACATCAGGTGGCATGGAAGACAAACGTCCCATCCATAATTCATTAAAAAAAAAAAAATAAGGATAATTGATCAGGATAAAATTTCTCTAACAAACATTTGGTCTTTAAAATAAAAAGAAAACGTGAAATCTTAAAAATTATTTTATTTTATTATCAATTTGTTACACTTTAATAATGTAACTGATAAATTGTTCGAAATGAGCCCCCTCGTTCCGGATACACAAATTTAGTCTTCGTTGAAATTCATTTCGTGTAGCCTTCAGCAAAGTGTTGTGGTGTATGCCCCGAATTACATTTTTTACCGCGACCCTTAGCTCTTGTACGGTCTCATAACACGTTTTATAAATAATATTTTTTACATGACCCCATAAAAAGTAGTCTAGAGGCGTCAGGTCTGGACTTCTTGCAGGCCATCTAATCGTCCCGTTTGTACCTATCCAGACATTGAAATTTTCATTAAGGTAAGCCCTGGAAATTCTGCTATTGTGGGCAGGTTCACTATCTGTTGAAAAATGATATTATTTCGTTCCTCTTCCGTTAGAAGGTTTAATTGATTTTGTAAAAGCTCTAATATTTTAATGTATTTTGCCGTATTCAGATGTCCTTCGTAAATGTGCACCAAAACAACCATATTGCTTTTGATTCCACACCAAACATTAAACGAAAATCTGATCTGATTGCTTGTTTCACGAACACGGAATGGATTTTGACTGGACCAATAATGATTGTTATGTCTGTTATACATTCCATTATTACTAAAATTTGTTTCGTCAGACCATACAATGTAGTCTAAGAAATTTGGGTTGCGGGCTATTTCTGTTTGAATATTCTGACAGAACTCTAATCCGGGATGTAGTTTCTGCACCAATCGCCCATCACGATAACATTTGTATTAGATTTTTTTCAAAACATTAAGTACTTACCCGAGTATGGCTGGTGCCTATCTCTTGTTAAGAGAAGGTTAAGAGTCTAGGTGGCGCCACCTTACACAATAACATTGCGCTCCGTCTTAATTATTCTTTTAAATTGATTTAAGTATTATTATCGTGATATTAATGTATTACTAAGTGAATAATGTAATAACAACTAAGTGTTATTGTTATCAAAAGTCAAACAGTGAAAACAGTGAAAAAAGACACTCAACAAAGATTCAACAACAAACAATTTGGCAGTTGTTTTTTCTAGTGAAATATTGACTTATTCAGTCAAGTGAAGTGTTTAAACAGTGAAATAAAGTGATCCCTTTCTAATTGAGTGCTTACTTGTACAAAAATATGCATAGTCCATGTTATCAAATGAACAAAGAACATTGAATGTGACTCATCATCCTAACGAACTTAAATTATACAGCGACATCTACCATTTTAACCACAAATCTTTTAAACTACTTTGATAAACCATATTTCGACCTTACTCAAGAAAGTTCAGTAACAGAAATATAGATGGCGTGGAATTAAAGCACGGATACTTCAGAAAAAAGTGTCGCCATCTATGAATTCAACACTGAAACAAAAATAAATTAATATATATTTTTTGAAAAAAATATAATACAGCACGTGAATATTTTTTATTTCTTCTTTTAATAGTATAAAATATAATAAATACAGCATGGAGTCATTTAAATGTTATAAATGTAAAAATAAATGCCCAAAAGAAGATGGATTAAAATGCCAAAATTGCAACAACTGGTACGATCTAGATTGTGCAGTTGTCTCAGAAAAACGCTTCCTACTTTTCAACAATGAGAAAAAACTAAAATGGAAATGCCCAACTTGTTTACTAAAAAAAGGGAAAATAACAAATAAAACTAAAACTAGCTCACCAAAAACAAACTCCCCAAAAACTTCTAAACATCAGAGCATAGAGATAAATACTCCTCTTAGTTCACGTACACTTCAAGAAAATGTTACACTACGAAACCGGAAAAAAAAATGTCTTACACCCGAATTAAATGACTCAAATATAAACATGAATATCTCTCCAACCGCATCGATCTCTACACTAAGACGTAGTTTGCCGGATCTATCTACGCGATATGAAGAGGACATTGAAGAGTTAAAAAATAATAATAACGAGCTAAAATATAAACTACAGGTAGCAGAAAAGGAGATCGAAAATTTAGCCCTGGAAAAGCTGGCTCTACAAAAAATACTTACAGAAAAGGAAACAATAATCAATAATTTAAAACAAATCTGCTATCAAAGTCCATTGTCAAAAACAAGAGCAAATAGAATGCATAATAAAATAAATAACGATTCTTTCAAGGAAATAACCTCATCACCTAAAGTTGTTAATAAAACTAATTGTAGTACATATGAAAACAAAATCAAACAGACTGAAAGCTCAATAACCCGAAATAATGGAAAAAATATAAAAATTTATGGATCACAACAATGCGCAGGCCTAGCTGTAAGTCTGCTACGGTCCAGGCTACGCTCCAAATACGAGGATTACCAGATTTCGTCGATAACAAAACCAGACGCACCTACGGCTGAAATACTGAAGAATATTAACGCGAATGTACAGCCGTCCGACGTAATTATTATTTGCGTCGGTGAAAATGACAAAAATCCCTTAACATTAATTTCGGAACTCTACTTTAGTTTAAACTCCCTGAAAAATAATACAGTCTTAGTTATAAATATTTTAAATAACGTCTACCTTAACGAATCTATGCTTAACAAAGAAATTAACCGTGTTTGTAAACAATTTAAAAACTCATATTTTATTGAATGTCCCTATGTATATAATCATTTTGACAGAAAACGATCAACTGACTTATTTAATCTGTGTAAAAAAATTAACTTCACCATAGATACCCTATTTTATGAAAAAAATTATATTCAAACATTCATGAAAAAAGTAAAAGACTTGCAAGTTGTAAATTTAAAAAAAATAAAAAATAATACTCCAAAACAGGTTACCATACCTTACCTATTTGAGGCCATACGTCGGAAAAATGCTATTTTGAATAAATCATTAAACCAACAAAATACTTCGAAAACTTCTAGCCCTCAAGTAATAGATACATTTTTTCGTTAATAAAAGTATGGATAAAGTTACAGTCTTCCACCAAAATATAGCTGGTTTACTTCATAAAAAAGAAACTATAGAAATCGAACTTTCCAAGCTATGCGAAACTAATTTTCACTTCGACATTTTGTGTTTCTCAGAAACATTTATTCGCTTAGGAAATGAATCGACTGTGCAGATAAACGGTTTCACATTAGCAAACTGGTACTCCAGACAAAAAATAAGTCGTGGTGGTACATGTATATATTGTAAGGATGACATAGAATATAATAAGCTGACTTTTTTAAACGAATTGACATGTGACTACGTTTTTGAAGCTTGTGGAATAGATATCCCAGATTATAAAATAATAATTATTTGTATATATCGTATTCCTAAGAGTAATCCAGTCCTGTTTATTAGAAAATTAGAAAAACTTTTTGAAATCTTACGTAAAAAAAGAAAACGTCACATAATCATAACAGGAGATTTTAATATAGATATTCTAAAGAATACAGATATCACACAAGAATATAATAGAATTATTCAGAGCTTTAATTATACTATTCATATAAAACAGCCCACTAGGCTCAATGCCTGTCTTGATCAAATAATAAGCAATTGCCCGGAAGCGGTTGGTGGGACTCTTCCCTTACAACTATCCGATCACGACACAGCTCAATATCTTAATATACCGATAAGTGATAAAAAACTGCCTAACCAAACTATTTATATAAAAAAGCGTGACTTCAGTGACGAAAATGTATTAAAATTTTACGATTACTTAGCCTCTTTATCTTGGCTTGATGTTTATAACAAAACGGACACGAACTTAGCTTTTAATACTTTTTATGATACATTTATGTTTTTATTCCACCAATGTTTTCCGGAATATACTTTAAAAAAAACGTCAAAGCGCAATAAAATATGTTGGATTACAAAAGGCCTAAGAATATCATCTGAAACCAAAAGAAAGCTCAGGTTTAAATACTATAAATCAAAAAATCATACTGATAAAGCTAAATATAATCATTACAATAAACTTTTCAGGAAATGCATAATTACAGCAAACAAAAACTTTAATATCGCCTATATGAAGAATGCACCTAATTTAGCACGAGCTTCTTGGAAATTAATAAAAAACAACATTACGCCACAATCTATCAATCATGAAGTAAAAAAACTGAAAACCAATAACTCGACATACTATAAAACAGAAGACATATGTAATGTATTTAATGACTTTTTTAATATTAATAATACTAACACTAATAAAAAAATTGACTCCAATATTATAGTTACAAAAAATAAGGCTAGTATGTATTTATTCCCTACAGATGCTAACGAAGTATCCAGCATAATATTTTCACTAAATGACACAACCTCTGTGGGACATGACGGTGTACCTACAAAAATAATCAAACAGTGTAGAAAGCTTATTTCACCCGTTCTAGCATTTATAATTAATTTATCATTAAAACAGGGAATCTATCCGGATAAATTGAAATTGACTGTTATTAAACCTATTTTCAAAAAAGGCGAAAAAGACGATCCCTCGAATTATAGGCCAATAGCCCATATAACCATATTTTCTAAAATTTTCGAAAAGTGTATGTGTATTCGTCTTACAAACTTCACGAACAAATTTAATATACTACACTCAAATCAGTTTGGTTTTCAAAAAGGAAAATCTACATCTTTAGCTGCTTTTGATTTGGTTAGTGAAATTGTTAAACATACCAATAATAGGGTTAAAACAGTTACAATATTTTTTGACATGAGCAAAGCGTTTGACTTTGTTTCACATAATATACTTCTGGAAAAATGTGAAGGCTATGGTATACGAGGAATTTCACTAAATTGGTTTAGAAGCTACTTGCATGGTAGACAACAATATGTAGAAATGAAATCAACGGACTCGTCCGGCTATGAAAAAGTGTACACATCCTCAACATGTAAGAATAATGTAGGAGTGCCACAAGGTAGTTTATTAGGACCCCTTCTCTTCCTTTTATACATAAATGACTTGCCCCTTATTACAAATTTTCATATGACATTATATGCTGACGACATTACAATTTTAATTCCTGACTTCACTAATTGTACTAACAACTTTAATATAATAATAAATAATACTATACTGGACATCATTAATTGGCTAAATAAAAATAATTTAAATATTAATCTGGATAAAACTAAATATATACAATTTATTAATAAAGGAGGTAAAAAACATAATTTGAATCTGACATACAATAACTTATCCGTTACTGAAACTGACATCTACACCTTCTTAGGTATTGTATTTGATGAATGTTGCACGTGGCACGCACATATTGACAAAATTTGCACAAAAATAAATAAATTTATTTACGCACTTTGGCGACTGGCTAAAATGTCAAACAAAGAAACTGCTCTGAAAGCATATCACGGATATGTAGCCTCGATACTGAGATATGGTATCCTTCTATGGGGTAACTCAACAAAAGTAAATAAAGTTTTTATATCACAAAAACAATGCATCAGAGCCATTGCAGATGTGTCATCGTGGACTACTTGCAAGCCTTTATTTATAAATATGAGGTTATTGACGGTTCCAAGTCTTTATATATTTGAAATTTGCCTGTTTGTTAAATTAAATCCACAGTTTTATATAACAAAAAAAGACATATTAAAGAACACAAGGTTTCCCGATAAGCTATGTCTACCAAACGTAAAAACAGATATATGTAGTAGAAACTGTCCAACAATGTCCATTAAATTATATAACAAATTACCAAAGGAAATAAAATGTCTGCCTGTAAACAAATTTAAATCTGTATTACGCAACTGGCTGATAGAAAAATGTTTCTATTCCGTTGACGAATTTATGAGGTTGAAATTATAAATCTGAAATGTACTATAAATAGATATAAATCTAAATATTTAATTATCTTTCTTTTATTAATTGTAATATTATTTTAATGTGTAAAAATGTTTATAAGACATGTAATAATAATCAAATTGTATAATTTTGACATTAGAATATCAATAGGACATAAATTAATTAACAATTCTATAATATGTAATAAGTACCTAACTAACTTGATTTAGTGATAATTGCATGCTGTATGACAGTGAGATATGCGCTCAATACAAACTTTTATAACAACCCAATGTACCATATTTGATGCAATAAACGAATTTTGAATTTTGAATTTTGAATTTTTTGAGCAGCTTCTCTACTAGAAGCTTTCGGGTAACACTCAAAATATGTCAAAATATTGAAATCAAAATCGGAAAAGTCTGGATTTTGTTGCTGTGGGCGTCATAAACGTTTTTTGAAACTTCCAATATTGGTTAAATTTTTCACCATTCGCGACAAAGCTTTTCTTGATGGTATTTGTCTATCTGGATACCTCTCGCGATACCACTGTAGAGCTAAATCGCAGTTTTTGTTGCTTGCAAAGAAAGCTTCTAATAAGTCGAATTGTTCTTGATACGCCATGATCACACAATTACGTAATGGAAGCAATACTAAATAAAATCGATAAAAATGTTCGAAATATTCGTTCGAATTTTAAAATTGCTGTCCCGTATTGCAAACAAATTCAAACGTTCCATTTTTAAACTTTTCGTCAAACCGCCTCGTATCGTGTAAGAAGTAATATCGTGTAAGAAGTGCATAGAGATATTATTAACATTAAACGGTTTTCTTGTAGAATTCTTCAAAAAGGTACTTAGAAATAAATTAATTAGCAAGCTTGTACTTCATACGAAGTATGTAAACTTGTGTAGTTATTTTTCATGGATATCTTGTACGACAGACGAGTGTAAGACCAAATGTTTGTTAGAGAAATTTTATCCTGAACAATTATCCTATCGATTAGTATAGTAAAATAACGAATCTTTATTTTTTTTAATTTTTACTGGTTCGAGTCCCGGGTGTTACAAGCAAATTTAAGAAAATCTTTGAATGCAATTTTGTTTCTTTTTAAAAATAAAGGAATGTTTCCTTAAAGTAAAATAAGCTAACTATAGGATTTAAGGCAGTTTCCCTCCAGGGCCACTATTTTTTTTCCACACTGTATACAAGTATATATTAGTCTGGAGCGACCGCTTAACGTGCCCTCCGAAGCACGGAAGTCTTTGTGAGAAACGAATGGTCGGCGGTCACCCATCCAAGTACCGACCGCGACGAACGTTGCTTAACCTGTGATATCGTATGATACACACAGTAACCACGGTGCTACGACGACTTCTTACGACTACATAGGTATTGTATAGCAATTTAATCGAGAATGTCGCCCCTGCTACGCTTCCACGTACCGCTCAACTCCCTCGCACATCACTGGTGGAAACGTAGCAAAACGGAAGAAAAAATATTAATGGAAAGTCATTGCACGCTATACAGGCTAACTCTAACCATTCGGCTACGAAAGTAACGCCAATTCTCTACAAGCGTCACTTTTAGTTCGACACTTCTCAACCGCTTGTAGCGCTACTTTATGGCCTTGTAGAAAGACATAGGTACCTACATTTGATAATGACGCTAAGGGTATTACCACACCAATCAATCGTTTTTACTAGGCCAAAAAAAACCGGTCGACGTCGATCGATTGATGATGTGGTAACACCCTAAGAAGGTCGCATTTCGTGGTCTTCGAGTAAAGGAATGTCTCTATGCTTTACTAAAATAAAACAAATAAAATTTTCAATAACATTTATTGAATCATTTCCAAAGTATCACATTTGTTAATTTTGCTTTTAGCAACTAGTAAATCAATACATTCTAAATTTTAATAAATTAAATAATAACTAAATAACACAATCTTATTTAAAATGAGACAAGAATATTTGTTTTTATAATTGAAGACAAAAATAAAGAAACAATAACTTAATTTGTATATTTGTAATGTAACATAATCGAAATTTCATTTTCATTGTGCATGCAAAATTTGATATACTTACTCATTATCAACTCAAAAAGATAAACAGAAGACATTATCTAAATCTATATTTTTCCTTTTCACTATAACTAATTTGACTTCCAGTCCAAGTATGTGTAGCTTGGATAAGTGTTTAAAAGCTTGGCGTCTTATGATTTTAAATATAGAATAGAAGCCAACCCAATTGAAATTTGATTTTGAACTGTCAATTGTCCATGGCATACTGCGGCGAGTTTAAAAATTTAACCTCAATCTTAAACACGATATTGTCACCCTGTAAAGGACAATTTGTTTTAGGGTTACTATGGCAACTGAAAAAGCGAAGTTTGTGTTGAATATTGAAACCTGACCGGAGGCGTTGCAAATTCTAAGACTCAGTACGATAAGCATTTATCCAAGCTAGCTGAAAAGTGACTTAAAACTTACATTTTCACATATTTATTCCTAAATTACGAGACAAATACGAAGACAACCTATTATTTGGATAGCTAAGATGCACAAGACTAGATAGACCACTATATTAGACAGTTATATTACGAAGGAGAAGATTAAAAGGTAGCACACATCAAACGCGAGATTCAGAAGAAAGATTACATATTAGTCCAGACTCGAATATATAAATATAATATAGGTAGGTTAGTATTGTATTTTAATCGAAGCAGCTTAGAAGTTTGGTGCATTATAAACGTTTTATTTAATGAAAGTAAGAAGGTATGGTTACTGCACCAATGTATATGTAAGTGCCCGTAATAACAACAACGTTCTTAACAATTCTAAGCAACACGTTAAAACTATGATTCTAAATTTGTTCACTTTCCGTTTCATCTAAGACTATTTTTTTTTTAAATTGACACCCGTCTATTTTATACATATAGGGGACGCTACATGAGTATCAATAAATAACGCACGTGAAGTTATCAAATCTTAGAAATACATTTGACGTTTTAGTATTTTTCAGTAGAATTAAAATGTATCTTTTATTAGGATAGGTAAGATCTCAGCCATACAGCTTTATATTTTTCGTTACACAAAAGCTTTGTTCATTGTGTATCTGAACATGATTTCAAGCTATAAATCCTTCATTGTGGAAGAATTACTTACATAATAAATTTATTGTCAATAGGTATATATTTTCGTAAATGATTATTATTTGATAAATCTTTCTCTACCGTACAGCTGTCAAAGTGTGTCTAGATTTGATGAACTTGTAAGGTCCCCTTAAAAGCACTACGTATTATTCTGTCTTATTATTCAAAAGATGCGCGATGGTCAGCATACAGCGAGTCTTTAGCGAGAACTTCCAAACTATGTGACTAATATTGTAGGGTAAGTATTGAATAGTTAGCCAGAAAATCTTATTTTTTGACCAGTTTTCAATGTTATTCAGATTTAAGCGCTACTGGTGTAGTTTGGCGGTTCATCTAGTAAATTCTCCAACTGTTTGACATCGGTGACAGGTAGGGAGCAGGCGTAGCGACGGCAGACGTAAGCTGAGGGTACGTCACTCGAGGATCGAAGGCGGTTGTACACTGAATATGAAATATGAAAATTATTTGAATGACGGCTTTAGGCATAGTTTGAATAATAAAGTTTTAGACTTTTTATCATCCCCAAGCATTCCAATTATTCGAATAATCGAATATAAGACTGCAATCTACATGATTTACAAAGATTTTGTGATGAGAAATGATGGAAATTCTATAAACTATAAATACCTCCTTTCAAAAATTAAATTTTTAATAAGATTATTTTTTTGTTATTTATTTATAAGTTCATTTTAGTATTTTTTTTTTGTATTTTTTTTGTGTGGTATTTTTTACGTTCTATGCATTAATGTATTTTATCTTCAAAATATTAATTTATTGTGTAATTTTAATTGAAACTGTGCAACTAATAGCTAATTAACCTCTTTGGACAGCCACAGACTTGTAAATGTTTTTTAATAAAATGCAGACTTGATTTACTTGACAGTTTTTGGAGAAAAGTGCTGTTTTTGTAAACGTTTCTCATTTTTTTATTACATGGCACATTCTGAAGTTTGAAGTCTGAACACATTTGTTTGTAGTCCACCGCGATTGAAAATGTAAAAAAATAATATAACCTATGTTAAATTATGAACTAACGAGTTCGACAATTTTACGGTTACACAATATATGCATCGCTAAATAGTTAATGAATCAACGAACAAAATTAGTACCGTACTTTAATTAGTTAACAGTCTAAGTACATTAAAAATAATACTCACAGAATCTGAATTACTATATCTAAATTACTTATGCATTAAGTAACTAAATACTTTAACCACAATTCGCAATCATCACCGTGCAATGCAAACTTAGCCTAACTACGACATGTTTGGTGAGACGCACGATGTATAGCTATTCTAAGAAAAATCAGGACACAAAATACTCCTAAAAAGCTTTTGAAATTTGTGTTTGTATGACAAAATTACTTATAAACTTAACTATAAAGTAAAACTATTAGGATGATTTCATTTAATCAAGTTATTGGTATCTCACTTGAATACTAATTTAGTATTAGTTAGGTATTTATTATTAACACTTGCTCCTAGTTAAGGTTGAAATATGTTTTTTTAAGGATCATAATTTAAAAATGTATTCTATTGAAATTATGAAGACTATTTCAACAAGTTCACATGCTTAGTTATTGGTAATAGATACCAATTAATGGAGTTATGGAGTTCCTGAGTATGAATAGAAAATGAACGAAATGCGCAGCCTTTAGGTATCTACTGTTACTTACACTTCATTTTATCCGGGGCTGGTTTGTCGGCTAAGTTTAAAAAAGGGTTGGTAAAGAGAAACTATTATTAAAAGAAAATTTATCGCTTGTATTAAACGATTGTATTTGTGTCCAAATATTTATTAGCATAATTTTTATTTAAGATGAAGAGAAGTGAATTCATTAATAAAAAAATATTGGCGCGCAAGTTAACATTGCTTAACTATGCGTTGCCGGGAGTTCTTTAAATGTGATTGCAGATTGTAATTAGTGGGATTAATTTATTGTACGTTTGTGGTAAACCATATCAGATTTCTTATAGTAAAGCTATATAACCCACTCAATCATCACTTACAAACGGGTTACCTTACGGTCAAATATTTTGAAAGAAACCATCATTTAGTTAGAGGCAGAAAAAACGATTAAACAATAATTTTATGTAATTTTTTGTTTGTAATAGAATAAACTCAAACTGCAATGATTTGAAAAATATTTCTTCATCTGAAGAATATATTTTTATGAGTTTTGACTTTTTTGGAGTATCGAAATAAGTGCTATATGATAGTATTACCTGCTGCGGCGTCTGGTTCAGTAAGTGCGAGCACTCTGCCGGGCAGCAGACGCGAGCGAACCGCGCGAACCAGCTCCAGCGTGCGCGGGTCTGAACGGCCGCCGGAAATCACCACCTGCAACCGAAGTAAACGCAACAATTATTAACATTTCTATCCGAATGGTCGGAACAGCCCTACTAAGTCTGAAAAAGCCTGTCGTAAAAGACGCCAAATCCAAACGAACCCTACCTGGTTGATGTGTTCAATAAAGAGTCAGCCTGGCAGATGGCAGCAAACTGGATAGAAAAATATCGCGTTTCCTGCCATTTTCGACCTTATCTTTAATCACCATCAGGTGAGAATGAGGTCAAACGCGTTCGACGTTAACAAAAAAACAATAATGAATAAAACACAAATATTCATAAAAATCTATGTATGGAGTAGGTATAAAAAAATCTCCTTTTTGTCCAGAATAAAAAAAAAATTTACGGAGTCACGGATATAGACACTTGAAAGAACAAATACTTATTCCATTCCATGCTGTAGGTTCTAATATGCGTCGCAAAAATACTTGTGTCATTAATTTGATAGGAATAAGGCTTTTAATAATACATCAACCCTTGCTCTAACTTAGTAGTCTTATCATCATCTCAAATAATGCCATTGTAATGTGCCGCCAGGCCAGTGGTTACTCTAAAATTTTATAGGCATTTTTTTAAGGAACTAGATTTGGCTTCGTCTTTTAGCGCTGATTGATTTACGTGAGAGTCAAAGTGTAAGATTTGACACAAGATAGTTTATAAATTTCTATCTTTACTTTTACTTTATCTTCTGGGTAAGTTATTGAGACCGGCCGTAAGTTAACTGAAATTTAAAACCACTCAAGGCCTCTAATATGTCATCAATCCCTATAAGAAAAGGATCTATTTCCTCAATAAAAAACAACAAAACCATCCTCACCTGCGTCGGCGAATCATGATAGAACATCAAAGCCGACACCATCTCAGGTAGTGCCGTCGGCGATTCCTTCAGCTTCTTAGAGAAGGCAGTCAACAGTTTCTTAGCCTTGTCTCTGTCGGGCTCGCCGCCGGCGGGCGCCGCGCTCTTGTCGGCGTACGCCGCGAGTCTTTGCAAGTTGTGGCATGATACGCTATTGCCGGAGGGCTCCGCGCCGTCGCGATCTTTATAATTGAAGAAAGAAAAACATTAACAAACCGACCTCAAACTGTTTACCACCTGCATTTTGCTGAAGCAAATTAGGGTAGCTTAAACCCAATACGTCATCTATATACGGTCGAATTCAAAAGTGGAGGCATAGTGGCACATTGCAACAGGGGTAATTATTTCCTGTACGACAATTGACTGACTCGCATTTAAGGTGTCAGTCAGTTTAATGAGCACAAGCGTTTAAAATTCAAATTTTTTTTTTGTTTTATAAGTTACTAAACCCGCGTTTGACCTCAATCTCACCTGATGGTAAGTGACGATGAGCACACGGGTTTAGGAAGGAACTGGCTCTTTATACAATATTGCCGGAACACATTACCGCCGGTGCGGTAACATTTGGCGGCAGACTTTATATAAAGGGTGGTCGCTAGCCAGGCGGACCCAGAAGGGATCAAATCGGTAAAACACTATTTATGTAGAGACCGGTCTGTCTAAGAACTTTGTTCTTAGCGTTGCATAGCGTAAGCTATGCCAGCCTTTTGACTTTTTTGATTTTTTTTGTCGAATAGCGCTTCGTCGATTTTCCTAATGACGTGTATGTATTGCGGTAAAAGCCTATGTCAGAGGCCCTGGGTTCGAAGGGATATTTGTGCGATTTCTTCAGCTTCTTAGAGAAGACAATCAACAATTTCTTAGCCATTTCTCATGGAAGGGTTCATATAAAAGTGCCCATTGCAAGCGATTTTGTATGGAACTGCGCTCGCGTCCGCACATTTTGCTAGAGGGAATTAGGGAACCATAAACTCAAAACATCATCTATGTACATATACTAAAACTCTTATATGAAAAAATATCTATATTACTCTCCAGAATATTTACCTTCCTTCATTCTCAATACAACATTTTGGTCTTCGGAACTAGTGTAGTACCCGCCATTGACTGGTTCCCAAAACAGTTCGTTTTGCTTAGCTTGTAGCTCCCGAGCCCAATTCAACCACTCCTCATCCAGGGATGCCTCGTAAAGGTCTAACAGACCTTTAATAAGGAACGCGTAGTCGTCCAGAAATCCGTTGATTTTGTGTTCTCTGAAATTTAAACGAAAACCTTCTAAATATGAACTCAATATTTAATAATTTCAAGTGGTCGAGTCGTGGCGTTGTAGCTTCTTCGGTTAATTATTCGATATAGAAAGTTAAAACCTCTTCGTCTGGGGCAATGAATCCTTCAAAAAGGATTTTGATGTCTAAGTTTGAATGTATCGTCATTTTTTGGCACTGCTGCAAGCACCTTATCACGACAGTACTATTTCTGAACTTAATTTAAATTAAATATAAGATGGCTTGATAATTTAAAAATGGAATCAAATTAATACTTACTGTTGAACTATATCTCCATCTTCAGATCTGTAGCATGAGCGCAGCAACGTCTGTGTCTCTGGTACATATAAGTGCTGTCTAATAAATTGGGCCGTTTTTATTGCATCTTCCACAAATGCTTTTTCTCCTAACCCTTGCCCAGCCTGGGCTAGTCCAGCTAGCATCAATCCATTCCACGAGCACAGCATTTTAGTGTCTAAATGTGGCCTCGGTCTTTTCTGACGAGCCTCATGTAGTAAAGTGGTACACTCAGACAATACTCGTTCTAACTCTTCAACAGTCAGATTAAACTTCTCACTTGTCTCTTCCTTGCTTCCATAAACAATGAGGACATTTTTGTTTTTTAATTCCCCATGGGGATCGTTTTCCGGAGATGTATTACCATCTTCTTCTACACTGAAGTAATCACAGAATATATCAAGATAAGAAACGGAATTTATCGTTTTCTCCTGTAACAAAGATTTCAGCTCTTCATACTCCCAGACGTAAAAGGCGCCTTCGGTTTTGGATGCAGCTCCAAACGTTGGATAGGAATCCGCATCTTCTGCGCTATAAAATCCGCCCGATTCATGTCTCAGGTCTCTTTTGACATACTTTATGATGTCTCTAACAATATCAGCATAGAAATCATCTTTTGTAGCAAGATAAGCATCAGTGTATGCTACGATAAGTTGAGCCTGATCGTAAAGCATTTTCTCGAAATGGGGTACATGCCAATCATTATCGACGGAGTAACGAGCAAACCCACCAGATATATGATCATGGATGCCGCCATTCGCAATTTTCTTCAGGGTAACAAGGCACATGTCTAAACATTTCTTGCCTTCTGGAAGAGTTTTGTCACGGGCATAATAGTGGAAGAGAAAATTCAAAATGGAAGCTTGAGGAAACTTAGGGGCCAATCCAAAACCACCAAAATCTGGTTCAAAGTAAGTGATAAACCCTTGCACAGAATTATTCCAAACTAACTCACCAGGCATACTGTTTGTACTGTCTGGTACAACAGCTGATATATGTTTCAGTGCATCCATGGTTTTGTTGCAAGCAAGCAACCATTCCACTTGGTTTTCTTTCCACTTTTTAGCTAAATTTTTAAGAAGGCTTTTGAAACCAGGTCGTCCCCAGTTATCCTCAGGTGGAAAATAAGTGCCTCCTGTGATCGGTTTCAGATCAGGGGTTATGAAAACAGACATTGGCCACCCGCCACTGCCTGATGAAGCTGTTATGAACAACATGTAGACTCTGTCAATGTCTGGTCTTTCTTCCCGATCCACTTTAATATTGATGAAATTTTCGTTCATTATTTTTGCTACTTCTTCATTTTCAAAGGACTCTTTTTCCATGACATGGCACCAGTGGCAAGTGGAATAGCCTACTGATAGGAAAATAAGTTTATTTTCTTGACTTGCTCTATCAATGGCTTCTTGACACCATGGGTACCAATCTACTGGGTTATGTGCATGTTGCAGTAAATAGGGAGATTTTTCATTTATTAAACGATTTGTGTGTTTGTGCTCTGTACTTTGCACATTATCAGTATTTGATGCAGACATTTTGATAGTATTGTCACTATAACTTCTTGCTAATACTTTTACTTTATTTTGGCTGAATGTAGACAATCTGAAAAAATAATAGCATACAATGAAACAGATGCATGTAATGGAATTTTTATTTAATTTTCCAATGGTAAAAAAGCTACAATTTTATTTTATAAGATCATGAGTGTAAGATCCCTACTGCAAGTCACTTACTTATGAATGTGGAAAATAAATTTGTTTTGGGTCTGGGTGAACAGTATCATCAGACAGTACCAAAAGAAAACATCAAATTTATTTTTTATTTATAAACATTTGTATTTCAACCAACAATGTTAGTATTATAATCCATCCAGAACCAGTACCATTTCTTTACTAAAGTCCTAATACATTTAAGTGTTGTGTGGAATGGTTTTACATGGATGGATGTGTACCATCTTAGTGCTCATGTTCACTTTCCACCAGGTGACATGGAGGACAAATGTTTCATACTTCTCATTTAAAAAAATGGGGATAGCTAGCACTGTGTGAAATGTCCATACATTTGGATGCTGAACTGACCATTGTAAAATGGCACTTTGTTTATGTAAATTACATTACATTATTAACATATCTCCATTGAATATTGACTGGTTTCATTGTTACTTGCACGGGCGCGGGCAACATATATCCACTGTGATGGCACTCTCTGATTGGTGTGATATTAAAGCCGGTAGGCCACAAGGGGCGTGTTGTCTCCTCTCCTGTTTGCTCTATTCATCAATATGATTACTCTCAATATTTCTTCTTCTTACCATCTGTATGAGGACGATCTTCAAATTTATACACAAACCAGCCTTGAGAACCTGCCTAGCGCCATTCTTCAACAAAACGCTGACTTAAAACAGATATCGGATTGGAGTTTTAAAACTCAATCTATCATAATTGGAAGTTACAAAATGATTCAACGAGTTGACTGTAGCTCAGTTCCTCAAGTAATTTTCAATAGAATCAAGATCCCATATAGCGAGACTGTTAAAAATTTAGGCATTATCTTCGGTCGCACATTGTCTTGGCAACCACAAATTACTGAGCTGAGCAAGAAGATGTTTGTCGCAGCAAATTCGCTCAAGCGTCTTCGTAATTTCCTTCATCCTATTGCCACTAAAATTATCCTTGCACAATCTCTCCTACTTCCTATTCTCGACTATACTGATTCTAGATTTAACTGAAGAATTTCTAAATAAACTTGAGCGGCTACAAAATCTTTGTATAAGGTTTGTATTTGGATTACGCAAATACGACCACATTTCTGAATTCCGCACTAATTTCAAGTGGCTTCCCATTCGCCTTCCCCCAAATACTCGGATACTTTCACTAGTCTACCGTATTCTGTACGACACAGTGATACCAGTGTATCTAAAAGGTTTAACAATCACGACCGTAACTTGCATTCTTCATCCAATTTATTCCTTGTGACGCCATTGCATACCTCCACATTTATAGATAAGTCATATTTATTCGTGTGGTGTCACTATGGAATGAGTTTCTCTTGAATTGAAATCCGTTTAGCTCGCACACCACGGATTTTTAAACAAATGCTTAAACGACACTACCAAGTGAAACAATGTTAATCTTAACTATTTATACATATGTATATGTATTATAATATTGAATATACATATATGGTATTTATGTAGATTAAGTATTTATGTAATTATAAGTATTTAGTTTATTTATTTTTTTTACAAACTGTGCACTCATCCACCTCAATTTCACTCATTATATTCAACCATACTACAAACCCAAGGCCATATGTGTAATTGACTACTAATACTGCAATTCACAACCTTTTGCCGAAATATCACTTCCTGTCTGTTTGAAGACAGCTTTCAACCAACAATTTTAGCAGATTTTTCTAATGTTAGTACTCTAAACTTCCTTTGGATGAAGTTAATTTGGAGGTATCACTAGAACATTTAGGTATGAATGTAGATCATTTGCATTATAAGTGCAGAGGAGTTTCCTCAGCAGTGGAGTTACAGTAGAGGCCTAATGGTCATTGGACAGTTGAAGAAATTATGGAATGTGAAACTATTTAATATACAACCGATTATTGAATTTTGATATCAGTGAAATTCAATTTTTTAAGTCCTATGGCAAGTTTAACAGGTTAAATCAACTATATTTTACCAACACACTAATATCTTTTGAACAGCAAATATTTGTGACACTTAAACTATGCTATCTAACAGGAAAAACTAATTGTACCTATTTATTAGTAATCAACTTGAGAGTAATCAATTACATATAAATTCCAATTTTTAGGAAAAAAAATATGAGTATTTTGAATATTTTGGTAATTAATGAGAGAAAAAATGTTTTGTTGGTGTTAGTTAAATAACAAATGTGGACCTAACTTATTTTTAGTTTTAATTACAGAAGTAACAAATTATAAATTTCGTTAGTTTATGTGTGTCACAAAATAATGTGTAACATACATAGTTGCGTAACATATATATTCAGACCTGGTTTTAGTAAATATTCGCATAAAACATTGCTTATGATAGATTATCAAGGTCGTCTTAGAAATGTCTCAAAATAAAATGAGGTGTATGTATTATGAAGTCAACTATTCTGTTTTTGTCACACATGTAAGAATATAAAAACCGTAGATTTCAATTACCTTTTTGGAATGATCAGATCTTTATGATGGCAAACCGGGTTCGAAATCAATTGTTCCTTTGTGTTTTGCCCAAAATTTAAAGTTTTGAACCTATTATCTCCAGTTGACAACCGCCGCAACAATAAAACAGCACGGCCAGCAGGCATAATACTTGAAAATACACAAATGTATTCACTCACAACTGAATTTTGAATTTTGTTTTGGAAATAAAGAAATGTTAATGACACAACAACAAAAGATATGTCATTGATAGCCTGATTGACATTGACATATGATTTATGAAGTATATGTCCAAAAGTTTGAGTTTCGTTATATAGGCTAGCTAAAAGAGTGCAAGAGGAACGTTCATTATTTCTTTCATTGATTCAAAAGGCTAATCTTTCTATTTCCAGGGAGTTTTAGTTATTTGATCTAGGTACTTGCCTCTTGAACGGAAATCTGAAAAACAAAATAATGTGTAAAAGTATAAAATAAAAGTCGTACAACTCTTGCTTAAACCTATTTAATATTATTTTACTGATCTTTTTTGTATATTGTATAACAAGCTTATATATTTGAGATCTTTATGAAAATTTTAGTTCATAAAATGATCAAAAGATGGCGCTGGTTGAATTGTCTGGGGACAATCCCGTATATTATAGAAAAAGTGTTTTACTAAGATAAGTTATGCAGGAGTTCCAGGGTAACACAGCAAGTATATATAATATAAAATAATCTATAAATAAAATATTTAACTAACGATCCCATGCGTTTCACTAGTTTAGTAGTTTCTAACTGTATCGTCTATGAGTAGTTTCACTAGAAAGAACCTAGGCTAAAACAAAAACTTACAACAAGCAAAATATGGCTTTAAACAAGCGTACCTATCTTATTAGTTATGGTTATTAGTTAGTTATCTCATTTGATTGTTGTACAACATAGCGTTTATTTCATTTTCATTGACGCCTATTTCAATTTAGTATATTACAAATTATCAAGCCGTAAACAAAATTAATAAGTAATTAGAAACTTTTAGAAATATTCTGTTGTGCTTAATCCCATGCCTTTTTATCGTCTAAGTAATCTTTAGTTTTATAATAAGCTTTTCGAGAAGAGTGTTTTTAATGATTGATTTAAATTTATTGAATGGCAGGGATTGAATTGACTTCGGAATTTTGTTATATATAGATACGTATTGACATTCCAATAAATGATTTGCTGCTTTTAGCCAGCCTTAATTTAGGAACGCTAACTTATGGTCGTTCCTAGTCCTTTCAGAGTGATTTGTATCATGATTATCTTTCCTAGTTTTAAATTTATTACTATTCTTATAAATATACATAATTTTTTCATAAATATATTGTGATGCAAGGGTCAAGATACCAATCTCTTTAAACGTTTCTCGAAGAGATTCTCTGTTTCCAAGTTTAACCATTCCACGAATAGCCCTTTTCTGCAGTGTAAATATCGTGTCAATATCTGCGGCATTGCCCCAAATAGGATGCCACAGGACATTATACTATGAAAAAAACTAAAATATACCAGCTTCGCTGTATTAACATCAGTCAATGAGCGAATTTTCTTTACCGCGAACGCTGCAGAACTAAGTCTACTCGCTAGTTGTGAGATATGGGCGCCCCATTGCAATTTAGAATCTAAGGTTATTCCAAGAAAAACAGAGTTATCTACTAGATTCAATCTGTTCCCATTAAGCCGCAGATCAGACTCAACTTGTTTTACATTTGGTGCAGAGAATTTTATACATTTAGTTTTTTTATCATTGAAAGCTAGATTATTTATATTGAACCACTGAACAACATTTGCGAGAGCATTGTTTACATCGTCGTAGATTTCTGTCTTATCATTTTAAAAATTAATGATGTGTCGTCCGCAAACAATACAATCTCATGATTATTGCCTACCATATAGGGTAGATCATTTATATAGACTAGAAACAAAAATGGGCCCAGAATTGATCCTTGAGGCTCTCCCATTCTCACAACCGACCCAGCCGACCTTTTCCGGTTAACCTCAACCTTCTGAATTCTATCACTTAGATATGAATTCAAAAGTTTGAGGTCAGTGCCTTTGATGCCGTTGTGGTGGAGTTTCCTGATGAGAGTGTCATGCTGAACACAGTCAAATGCCTTAGATAGGTCACAAAATACACCTAGGGCATCCTCCGACCTCTCCCAGGCACCAGTGATTATTTCAAATAGTTCAACACCAGCATCAGTTGTTGAACGGCCCTTTGTAAATCCAAATTGTTTATTTGTATAACCTTACTATGTTTCATTAAATCAGGAAACTCCTCACTAATAATACAGTTGTTAAATATTTCAACAAGGCAAGGAGCTATTACATCTATAATAGAATTTAATATTTCAACAGATATGCCCCAGAGATCAGTTGTCTTTTTAATATCAATAATAAGACAAAAAATAAGACAAATTATTCACAAACTGAACTGAATCTCCCACCATTTCGGAAAGTCGATCTGTTCAGAAGAAGTGGTAAGAAACTCGACAGCAATCATCTTTTAAAATATATATTACTAGCTGTGACCCGCGACTTCGTCCGCATGGATACCGTTTATTAGAGTTGGATAAATACTATTATTCTAAATTTCGTCAAAATCAACTCAGTAGTTTAGCCGTGAAAGCGTTACTGATAGATAAACAGACAAAATTACTTCAAAAACTGTTACAACAAAGCAGTGATCCGCAGTTTCACCTAAGTTTTGTGAAAAAGTATAGGTAGGTAGGTATATTACATAGATGATGCCCGCGACTTCGTCTGTATTGAATTAGTATTTCTAGTAGGTTATTTTCTTCTCCAAGTTTCTAACTATCTTAAATAACAAAAATAAAAATGAAGAATCTTCGCCCATATAATATGTATAACTCCTAACCACAAACATAGGTAGGTAACTATCTATTAGGTACATTACAAAGGCACATAGCGTTATAAACAAATCGAGTGCCAAAGTGCTTTAAATTTTAATATTGTCTTAAGTTTTTGCGATAACTATTATGTATGACTATTAAATAAAACACTTTTTAACCGATTTTATCGCGTATATTTACATTTAAAATTTTAACAGTCGCTCGTGACCACGGGGTCTGCAAAGACACCGAAACGTCGAGTTAAAATGTAAAATATAAATTATACGCTATTAATCCGGTTAAAAAGTGTTTTATTTAATGTCTTCAATTTTACTTAATTCATGCAATATCTTCATTAATTATACTTAGCTAATTGTAATTCTAGGTAAAGCTAAGTAGTTTTTGCGTGAAAGAATAGCAAAAATCCATCCATCCAGCCATTATCAGTGTACATACAATACTACCTATAGTTATGTATGGCTGCTTTTCACTGCCAAAAGGCTAAGCCAATATTAATGTAATTTGGTATAGTAGTTAACACATACGTTACTTTTTATTCCGAAGAAATCTACGGTTTCTGACTTCCAAGAGGCAGAAACGATCATGAAATAAACAAAACCTTGATTTCCATTTTATCTCTGTATGTACAGAAGGCAGTACATCAAGCATTACAAATCTGACAAATTTTTTTACTTGAATTTGAACTCAACGCCCTCGATAATAAGTTAAAATTGGTTGGGGAAATTTGACAGGTAATGTAACGCTTGTTCCTTCTGTACACTAATGGGGACCGTTAGGCGGCAATTCTGATAAGCAGATTTTATCTAATTAAAAAAACGGTTATTCCAATATCACTTTTTTATTTAATCAAATTGGTTCACTTTTTACATTAATACCATGATTATTTATAGAGATGTGGCGGGGCAGTATCAGGGTCTCGGGACCCTTCTACTTTTCGAGATAAAAACAAACATAGGAGTAAATATTTTTCTGACGGACAACCCGCGTCATTTTTATTATTTTTACTTTTAATTTTTTCAAATGAAATTCTAACATCTGCCGTAAGGTTGGTGTGCGCTTATAAACTCTTTATTTACAAAAATGTAAGGCACAACCAAACCTTACGACCGCCCCCTTATATTAAATTTATTCAACTCGATGAAGTCGGTTGAATAAATTTCCCCTAGATACATAAATGTTCCTTAATAGTACGATTTCTACCTAAGTATAGCGGAAGTTTACAAAAATACGAGAGTGTTCATAGATGAACCCCCTACTGGTAGAGTTTCACGCATGACTACAACCCGAAACAATATCCAGTATATTACGCGGCGTAATATACTTGCTGCTTACTCAAAAACTCTCTCAGTAGAGCCTTGCTCGCAAAAACCGTTAAAAGCGGCCAAGATCTCGTCTAATTAAACTCAAATACGATCATTGACTCCATATCGATCAACCGTGGCATATCATTCGACTTAGATCAACAACAAACAAAACAAATTTTTTTTTAAAACTAAATCTCTTCCGAGAGATTCGTTATAACGCCCTGCTATATTTGATAAGTTCGGGCATACTTCGGTAAAGCCTCAACTCCACAGTAAGCGTGGATCAATAAAGCAATCATTAATTAACTCTAAAAAAAAAACAAACATTACCACATTATTAACTCCAAACAGTTATCCCGACTTATAAGTCAATGAACGTCCTTAGGTTATCATCGTCGTTATATATTAAGTTGACGTTGACTCTAAAGTCCAAAATACAAAGAAAGTGACAAACACTAAAATAAAACTAGGCTAGGGATCGAACCTACACCCTCATAATTCAAATTTACAACAAATTAACACCTAGGCAGAATGTCAAGTTCTACCAGGCCAAAGTCAAGAATACATTTACTATGGGTTGTCATCTGTCGTGGGAGCTTGTCAAACCCACATAAATCAAAATAATAAAAATAAACAAACGGATGACGTCCCACAACGATAATATTATTTTCGTAAACTTTACTTTACTTATTTCTAAAGTTTACAATATACCTACCTAACCGAACTTTACCTGCCTACACTAAGTTCGCGGCGAGCCTACCTATAAGAAGAACACCAAACAGATTCAAGGATATTTTATGAAAAGTAACTGCTTCTTATAGAATGTTACATAATTCAAATTCTAAATTGTAATAGTCACCCATCGTTAACAACCCTTGAATCGTTTTAAGCATCGAAACATATTATTCCGCTGGGCAACAATGATACGCTATCGTAAAAACACATAAACCTTAACCGCATAGTCAAATCGACTATCACCCTCTCTCTTATGGAGATTTAATAGGTGTGGTTTTAGTAATATATGTATATACTCCAACGAGACATTGCTGTCCTAGTAAAATTTTCCGCGGGGTGTCGGTATTATAATTTTAAGGTTGCATGCAATATATGTCTACACATATTCAGCTGTAAACACGTAATGTTATGTTTACATATATTCAGCTGTAAATACGTAATGTTACGTATTTACATATATTCAGCTGTAAATACGTAATAATATCGTATATTATTTTTTGTACCAAACGAGCTTTCCTTAAATTTTCTCTGGCCTGATGAACCGCACTTATGTATGCATTTCTTTTCTGTCGCACACTCATATCCCTATTAGGATTTAATCTCTCGTCGGATGGGATTTCAGGTTCTCTACCATAAATCAAATAAAAAGGAGAAAATTTGGTAGAAGCTTGTTTAGAACAATTGTATGCATAAATAACAAAAGGTAAAATTCTACACCAATCCCTTTGGGTTGGGTTGACGTACTTAGATAATGTATGTGCAATTGTCTGATTCAACTTTTCTACTAAACCTAAGGTTTGATGGTGCATGGTGGTAGCCAGGGACTGAATTATACCGTATCGTCTTAACAGTGCCTTCACTAACCGAGATGTGAATACGGAACCTCTATCGGTTAACATTTCACGTATCATCCCGAACTTCGTCAATATTTCGTTAACTAGAAAATCGTGTATCGTTTGTGCCGTTACCCGTGGCACCGCCTTGCAGATAGCATATCTCGAGAAACATTCGATACACACTATAACGTATCTATTACCTTCCAACGAACGATTAAACGGCCCTAATATATCTACTTCGATCCGGTCAAATAGACGATCGACTACCATCGGGCGCAACGGAACTACTTTATTATACGTCTTTTTCTCTTGGCAAGGTATACAACTCCGAATGTAGGCTTCGACTTCTTTCGTGGCATTAGGCATAAAATATCGCTCCTTAAACTTGGCTAGAGTCTTCATTATCCCAAAATGACCGCCCGTGCGCGCATCATCGTGTATTTCACTCATCACTGTGTTAAACAAAGATTTAGGTAACACAATCAACTTTTTCATTATATCACCGATTTTAATACACTTATACAAAACACTATTTAATATTTTATAACCTTTATATACACTCTGTCGCCTCGTCGACACTAGCCTACGCCACTTGCGGCAATAATTATCTTCCTCTTGCTGTCGCGATATGTCTTCTACCTCGACTGCGTAGATCTGCAGGCCATCTTCGATCTCCGTCTCCGGGCTCGCTTCTTCTTCGATCAACGGGTTTCGACTTAAGAAATCAGCTATCACATTTTGCTTCCCGGAACAGTAAACGATGTCAAAGTCGTGTGCCTGGATAGCTAGAGCCCACCTTGCTAGTCTGCCTGACATGTCTTTCCTCGACTTTAACCAACACAATGCTTTGTGGTCTGTAACTATCTGAAAACGTAGCCCCCACAGATAGTGTTTGAAATAATTCAATGCCCACACTAGGCTTAAACACTCCTTTTCCGTAATAGAGTATTTCTTCTCTGCGTCTGTTAATTTCCGTGACGCAAAACATATCGGTAATAATTCGTCACACTGCCCTTGCATCAGGCAAGCTCCAACTGCCAAGTCGCTTGCGTCTACATACAATCTTGTACACGTTTCCTTATTGTTATCAAAATGCCGTAATAACGGTGGCTTAATCATTAAAGAGACTATTTTTTCAAATGCTTTCTGTTGAGTTTCATCCCATATAAACTTCGTATTCTTTTTTAATAAATTTGTTAGCGGGAGCGTTAGTGAAGAGAAATCTTTTACAAACTTTCTATAATAAGAAAATAGTCCAAGAATCGATTTTAATTCTTTAGGGTTCTTTGGTATTTTAACCTTCTTTATTTTTTCAATATTTTTGGGGTCAGGAAGGATACCTTTTCCAGAGATAGTATGACCTAAAACGGTGATTTCTTTGTAACCAAAACTACACTTAGAAGGTTTAAGCGTAAGATTAGCTGCAATTAAACGTTGAAATACTCTTTCAAGAGCATTTATAAAATCATTAAACGTCTTACCGAAGACAATTATATTATCTAGGAACACAATAACGTTATTATATTTAAGACCAGCTAACACTTCGTCCATGGTTCTTTGGAAGAATGCTCCGCTAGTTTTCAATCCAAAAGGTAGGACGTTAAATTCGTATAAACCCGACGGAGTAACGAACGCCGTCTTATGTTTATCCTTTTCCGAAATAGCTAATTGCCAATAGGCCGAATTTAAATCTAAATCAGCGTAATAATTAGCGCCGTTCAACTGTGAAATTACGTCTTCGATTATTGGTAATGGGTATGAATCGCTAATTACTTTTTTATTTAGCTTTCGATAATCTACGCAAAACCTCCAAGATTTGTCCGGTTTCTTAACTAAAACCACAGGTGATGCGTAAGGACTCCTTGACTTACGGATTACATTACTCTCGAGCATGTCTGCGATTTGCTCGCGAATAATACTATGTTGCTCGCTCGATACTCTATATGGCGCCCTGTGTACAGGAACGTCGTCCACTGTATCCACCGTCACTTTAACAATACTACATTTACCTAATTCTTTCTTATCAAATGCAAAAGCTGGTCGGTATTTATTCACCATTTTTAATAAGCTGTTGCGTTCTGAATCTAGTAAAGTTGGGGACACATTAAAATCTTTCTCGTTATTGGCTACCACCATGTGCCATAGTTTACTCTCATTTTTATTAATAAAGTCAGCGAAGAATAAATATTCCTCCTTACCTAACTGCCGTGGCTGTGTTGTTTCTACAATACTAAGATAACCATTATAACAATTATGATCAATAGGGCTAGCGACGAAATTAGTCTCAATTTTATCCAAATGAACACAGTTATTACCAAAATCTATGACAGCGTTGAACTTTTGAAGAAAGTTCCGTCCTAAAATTAAGTCTCTTTCAATATCTGATATCACTAGAAAGTCCTGGGCGAATATCCTTTTCTCTATCATCAGACGAACTGAAATTTTACCGGAGACTAGTATTTTGTTCCCATTTACTGTCCTGATAATTGTCTCGTCAACTTGTGTTGTAAATTTGAGTTGTTCACATAGTTGCTTAGACATTATTGAAATTGAGGCTCCTGTATCGATCAATGCGGGATATGCCCTGTCGTTTAGTTCTACATATATTATGGGGTTTAAACTGACCTTAACAAAATGTTCTTCCTTTTTATTCGGCATCAGTGAGACATCCAATTCATTCACTGATGCCGGTTGGCATTTGGGGGCATCGGTGCATCCCCTGTATCCCTTCGCCTGTGTCTGAAATTATATGGGGGTCGATTAGGTAAGTTCGGCGTAAATCTCGCCCTTGTGTCCCTATATTCTATCCCGGTTGGCGTATGGAAACGGTCGCCGCTCCCTGGTGACGATGTGCTCTGCCCGGTAACGGGCTGCGCGATATTCGCCGCCGTCGCCGTTGAAGAGATGTGAACCGGCAAGTTGAGGTGCGTATCCGGCTGTTTTCCAAAAATGTGACCCATTTGGACGATCGTCTCCTTGAGGGTCTTTTTGTCGTTGTACACTGTCGACGCCAGTCTGCACTTATTTGGGTACGTGCAGGTTTTTAAAAAATGTTTGATGAAGACGTTGTCTGTGATCACGGGTGCCGCCTTGGCTGCACATTCTTCCAACGCATAATAGAATGTCAGCAAATCTTCATCAGGATGCTGATTTCGTGCATAAAATGCGGCCACGTAGTCGACGTCTCGTGAGAATTCTGAAATAAATTTATTTTTTATGTCGTCGAACGTCTGGCACGAGTCGACGATTGCCCTGTAGAAATATAGCGGTGGGCCGTCCAGGTAAGCAGCAATCACCACCTTCTTCGCTTCATCATCGTAGCGGTTCACAGCGGCTATCAAATTAAATTGTCTTAGGAAATCACTTACATCGGTGTTGCCACTGAATTTATCCATTCTGGCGTTCTTCGATTTACCTTTTTTATATTTTACCTCTTCTTCTTTTATTTTGACCCGCTCAGCAATACGAGAGGTAATTTACTTTGTGATAAATTCTCTGCAACAAAAGGAAAGCCCTACACAACATACCCGGCGCCTCCACCAACTAATGGGGACCGTTAGGCGGCAATTCTGATAAGCAGATTTTATCTAATTAAAAAAACGGTTATTCCAATATCACTTTTTTATTTAATCAAATTGGTTCACTTTTTACATTAATACCATGATTATTTATAGAGATGTGGCGGGGCAGTATCAGGGTCTCGGGACCCTTCTACTTTTCGAGATAAAAACAAACATAGGAGTAAATATTTTTCTGACGGACAACCCGCGTCATTTTTATTATTTTTACTTTTAATTTTTTCAAATGAAATTCTAACATCTGCCGTAAGGTTGGTGTGCGCTTATAAACTCTTTATTTACAAAAATGTAAGGCACAACCAAACCTTACGACCGCCCCCTTATATTAAATTTATTCAACTCGATGAAGTCGGTTGAATAAATTTCCCCTAGATACATAAATGTTCCTTAATAGTACGATTTCTACCTATAGCGGAAGTTTACAAAAATACGAGAGTGTTCATAGATGAACCCCCTACTGGTAGAGTTTCACGCATGACTACAACCCGAAACAATATCCAGTATATTACGCGGCGTAATATACTTGCTGCTTACTCAAAAACTCTCTCAGTAGAGCCTTGCTCGCAAAAACCGTTAAAAGCGGCCAAGATCTCGTCTAATTAAACTCAAATACGATCATTGACTCCATATCGATCAACCGTGGCATATCATTCGACTTAGATCAACAACAAACAAAACAAATTTTTTTTTAAAACTAAATCTCTTCCGAGAGATTCGTTATAACGCCCTGCTATATTTGATAAGTTCGGGCATACTTCGGTAAAGCCTCAACTCCACAGTAAGCGTGGATCAATAAAGCAATCATTAATTAACTCTAAAAAAAAAACAAACATTACCACATTATTAACTCCAAACAGTTATCCCGACTTATAAGTCAATGAACGTCCTTAGGTTATCATCGTCGTTATATATTAAGTTGACGTTGACTCTAAAGTCCAAAATACAAAGAAAGTGACAAACACTAAAATAAAACTAGGCTAGGGATCGAACCTACACCCTCATAATTCAAATTTACAACAAATTAACACCTAGGCAGAATGTCAAGTTCTACCAGGCCAAAGTCAAGAATACATTTACTATGGGTTGTCATCTGTCGTGGGAGCTTGTCAAACCCACATAAATCAAAATAATAAAAATAAACAAACGGATGACGTCCCACAACGATAATATTATTTTCGTAAACTTTACTTTACTTATTTCTAAAGTTTACAATATACCTACCTAACCGAACTTTACCTGCCTACACTAAGTTCGCGGCGAGCCTACCTATAAGAAGAACACCAAACAGATTCAAGGATATTTTATGAAAAGTAACTGCTTCTTATAGAATGTTACATAATTCAAATTCTAAATTGTAATAGTCACCCATCGTTAACAACCCTTGAATCGTTTTAAGCATCGAAACATATTATTCCGCTGGGCAACAATGATACGCTATCGTAAAAACACATAAACCTTAACCGCATAGTCAAATCGACTATCACCCTCTCTCTTATGGAGATTTAATAGGTGTGGTTTTAGTAATATATGTATATACTCCAACGAGACATTGCTGTCCTAGTAAAATTTTCCGCGGGGTGTCGGTATTATAATTTTAAGGTTGCATGCAATATATGTCTACACATATTCAGCTGTAAACACGTAATGTTATGTTTACATATATTCAGCTGTAAATACGTAATGTTACGTATTTACATATATTCAGCTGTAAATACGTAATAATATCGTATATTATTTTTTGTACCAAACGAGCTTTCCTTAAATTTTCTCTGGCCTGATGAACCGCACTTATGTATGCATTTCTTTTCTGTCGCACACTCATATCCCTATTAGGATTTAATCTCTCGTCGGATGGGATTTCAGGTTCTCTACCATAAATCAAATAAAAAGGAGAAAATTTGGTAGAAGCTTGTTTAGAACAATTGTATGCATAAATAACAAAAGGTAAAATTCTACACCAATCCCTTTGGGTTGGGTTGACGTACTTAGATAATGTATGTGCAATTGTCTGATTCAACTTTTCTACTAAACCTAAGGTTTGATGGTGCATGGTGGTAGCCAGGGACTGAATTATACCGTATCGTCTTAACAGTGCCTTCACTAACCGAGATGTGAATACGGAACCTCTATCGGTTAACATTTCACGTATCATCCCGAACTTCGTCAATATTTCGTTAACTAGAAAATCGTGTATCGTTTGTGCCGTTACCCGTGGCACCGCCTTGCAGATAGCATATCTCGAGAAACATTCGATACACACTATAACGTATCTATTACCTTCCAACGAACGATTAAACGGCCCTAATATATCTACTTCGATCCGGTCAAATAGACGATCGACTACCATCGGGCGCAACGGAACTACTTTATTATACGTCTTTTTCTCTTGGCAAGGTATACAACTCCGAATGTAGGCTTCGACTTCTTTCGTGGCATTAGGCATAAAATATCGCTCCTTAAACTTGGCTAGAGTCTTCATTATCCCAAAATGACCGCCCGTGCGCGCATCATCGTGTATTTCACTCATCACTGTGTTAAACAAAGATTTAGGTAACACAATCAACTTTTTCATTATATCACCGATTTTAATACACTTATACAAAACACTATTTAATATTTTATAACCTTTATATACACTCTGTCGCCTCGTCGACACTAGCCTACGCCACTTGCGGCAATAATTATCTTCCTCTTGCTGTCGCGATATGTCTTCTACCTCGACTGCGTAGATCTGCAGGCCATCTTCGATCTCCGTCTCCGGGCTCGCTTCTTCTTCGATCAACGGGTTTCGACTTAAGAAATCAGCTATCACATTTTGCTTCCCGGAACAGTAAACGATGTCAAAGTCGTGTGCCTGGATAGCTAGAGCCCACCTTGCTAGTCTGCCTGACATGTCTTTCCTCGACTTTAACCAACACAATGCTTTGTGGTCTGTAACTATCTGAAAACGTAGCCCCCACAGATAGTGTTTGAAATAATTCAATGCCCACACTAGGCTTAAACACTCCTTTTCCGTAATAGAGTATTTCTTCTCTGCGTCTGTTAATTTCCGTGACGCAAAACATATCGGTAATAATTCGTCACACTGCCCTTGCATCAGGCAAGCTCCAACTGCCAAGTCGCTTGCGTCTACATACAATCTTGTACACGTTTCCTTATTGTTATCAAAATGCCGTAATAACGGTGGCTTAATCATTAAAGAGACTATTTTTTCAAATGCTTTCTGTTGAGTTTCATCCCATATAAACTTCGTATTCTTTTTTAATAAATTTGTTAGCGGGAGCGTTAGTGAAGAGAAATCTTTTACAAACTTTCTATAATAAGAAAATAGTCCAAGAATCGATTTTAATTCTTTAGGGTTCTTTGGTATTTTAACCTTCTTTATTTTTTCAATATTTTTGGGGTCAGGAAGGATACCTTTTCCAGAGATAGTATGACCTAAAACGGTGATTTCTTTGTAACCAAAACTACACTTAGAAGGTTTAAGCGTAAGATTAGCTGCAATTAAACGTTGAAATACTCTTTCAAGAGCATTTATAAAATCATTAAACGTCTTACCGAAGACAATTATATTATCTAGGAACACAATAACGTTATTATATTTAAGACCAGCTAACACTTCGTCCATAGTTCTTTGGAAGAATGCTCCGCTAGTTTTCAATCCAAAAGGTAGGACGTTAAATTCGTATAAACCCGACGGAGTAACGAACGCCGTCTTATGTTTATCCTTTTCCGAAATAGCTAATTGCCAATAGGCCGAATTTAAATCTAAATCAGCGTAATAATTAGCGCCGTTCAACTGTGAAATTACGTCTTCGATTATTGGTAATGGGTATGAATCGCTAATTACTTTTTTATTTAGCTTTCGATAATCTACGCAAAACCTCCAAGATTTGTCCGGTTTCTTAACTAAAACCACAGGTGATGCGTAAGGACTCCTTGACTTACGGATTACATTACTCTCGAGCATGTCTGCGATTTGCTCGCGAATAATACTATGTTGCTCGCTCGATACTCTATATGGCGCCCTGTGTACAGGAACGTCGTCCACTGTATCCACCGTCACTTTAACAATACTACATTTACCTAATTCTTTCTTATCAAATGCAAAAGCTGGTCGGTATTTATTCACCATTTTTAATAAGCTGTTGCGTTCTGAATCTAGTAAAGTTGGGGACACATTAAAATCTTTCTCGTTATTGGCTACCACCATGTGCCATAGTTTACTCTCATTTTTATTAATAAAGTCAGCGAAGAATAAATATTCCTCCTTACCTAACTGCCGTGGCTGTGTTGTTTCTACAATACTAAGATAACCATTATAACAATTATGATCAATAGGGCTAGCGACGAAATTAGTCTCAATTTTATCCAAATGAACACAGTTATTACCAAAATCTATGACAGCGTTGAACTTTTGAAGAAAGTTCCGTCCTAAAATTAAGTCTCTTTCAATATCTGATATCACTAGAAAGTCCTGGGCGAATATCCTTTTCTCTATCATCAGACGAACTGAAATTTTACCGGAGACTAGTATTTTGTTCCCATTTACTGTCCTGATAATTGTCTCGTCAACTTGTGTTGTAAATTTGAGTTGTTCACATAGTTGCTTAGACATTATTGAAATTGAGGCTCCTGTATCGATCAATGCGGGATATGCCCTGTCGTTTAGTTCTACATATATTATGGGGTTTAAACTGACCTTAACAAAATGTTCTTCCTTTTTATTCGGCATCAGTGAGACATCCAATTCATTCACTGATGCCGGTTGGCATTTGGGGGCATCGGTGCATCCCCTGTATCCCTTCGCCTGTGTCTGAAATTATATGGGGGTCGATTAGGTAAGTTCGGCGTAAATCTCGCCCTTGTGTCCCTATATTCTATCCCGGTTGGCGTATGGAAACGGTCGCCGCTCCCTGGTGACGATGTGCTCTGCCCGGTAACGGGCTGCGCGATATTCGCCGCCGTCGCCGTTGAAGAGATGTGAACCGGCAAGTTGAGGTGCGTATCCGGCTGTTTTCCAAAAATGTGACCCATTTGGACGATCGTCTCCTTGAGGGTCTTTTTGTCGTTGTACACTGTCGACGCCAGTCTGCACTTATTTGGGTACGTGCAGGTTTTTAAAAAATGTTTGATGAAGACGTTGTCTGTGATCACGGGTGCCGCCTTGGCTGCACATTCTTCCAACGCATAATAGAATGTCAGCAAATCTTCATCAGGATGCTGATTTCGTGCATAAAATGCGGCCACGTAGTCGACGTCTCGTGAGAATTCTGAAATAAATTTATTTTTTATGTCGTCGAACGTCTGGCACGAGTCGACGATTGCCCTGTAGAAATATAGCGGTGGGCCGTCCAGGTAAGCAGCAATCACCACCTTCTTCGCTTCATCATCGTAGCGGTTCACAGCGGCTATCAAATTAAATTGTCTTAGGAAATCACTTACATCGGTGTTGCCACTGAATTTATCCATTCTGGCGTTCTTCGATTTACCTTTTTTATATTTTACCTCTTCTTCTTTTATTTTGACCCGCTCAGCAATACGAGAGGTAATTTACTTTGTGATAAATTCTCTGCAACAAAAGGAAAGCCCTACACAACATACGCGGCTGCCTCCGCCAACTAATGGGGACCGTTAGGCGGCAATTCTGATAAGCAGATTTTATCTAATTAAAAAAACGGTTATTCCAATATCACTTTTTTATTTAATCAAATTGGTTCACTTTTTACATTAATACCATGATTATTTATAGAGATGTGGCGGGGCAGTATCAGGGTCTCGGGACCCTTCTACTTTTCGAGATAAAAACAAACATAGGAGTAAATATTTTTCTGACGGACAACCCGCGTCATTTTTATTATTTTTACTTTTAATTTTTTCAAATGAAATTCTAACATCTGCCGTAAGGTTGGTGTGCGCTTATAAACTCTTTATTTACAAAAATGTAAGGCACAACCAAACCTTACGGTACCTACCTATATTAAATCGCGCAAAAGCTTGCGCTCGCCTCCCGCCTTTTTATACCCTACCGCCGCGAGCCGCGTCGAGCGCGGCAACCGTTACGCAAAAACAATCCCTATATCATTCAGTATTCACGCGCGATGGGTTATTAGCGTATTTCATGTATAAGTTTGGTGTTTCTATACCGATTTCTATGATTCTTTTTTTATTGAATAGGTAATAATGTTATTTTTTTTTAATTAGGGATGAGTGAGAGTATTATAAACGTAAGAGTAAACAAATATAATCAGAAAGTTCCGAACTGCTAAACTACCGGGATTTACACGTGTTATTGTGAGTCAACCATAAAATATAGACATATACTGTAGTGGGATATTTTTTATATAATTTTATGAAGAATATTTCTGTGATACATGATTTCTATGTAGCTTTAACCATTGTGCAGGCACACGCGACGGAAGCTTAAAAAATGAAGTAACTTCTCCCGTTTTTCCAACATTTCTCTTCACTGCTCTGCTCTTATTGATTGTAGCGTGATAATAAGTATACTTTAACCTGCCCAGGAGTATGAAGAATAATTTTACTAAGTTTTGTTAAAATCCGTCGAGTAGTTTTTGTTTCTATAAAGAACATACAGACAGACAGACAAAAATTTTACTGATTGCATTTTTGGCATCAGTATCGATCACTAATCACCCCCTGATAGTTATTTTGAAAAAATATTTCATGTACAGAATTGACCTCTCTACAGATTTATTATAAGTATAGATAACAGTTATAGTTATACAGCCAAGGAGTTTTATCTTCCATTTATTCAGAATTCTGATATTTCATGTAACATAATTTGTTTTACAGTATCGTTAAATGTATCACAGGGAAAGCGTATACATTGTTTGTGTTAGTGACTTTATGAAGTCTACTACTAATAGAATAGCCGGCTCGCTTAAACTTATTGCAAAATCTTACAAAACCTGATAAAAATGCCTTGAACCCATTATTTAAATTTAAAATACAATATTTTGAATATTTGCGAGATGATAAATAAGTCTTCTCTTGAAAGAAAATAAATAAAACCACCAAAAACATCTGCTTCCGTCACTTACGTCAAAGTAACTTTTGACCTTTATGTAAAGGATGAAAATAATGCCAGGTAAAACTAATTAAGTACATAATGAATTTTACCTGCCGAGTTCAACAAATATTTTGGATTTAGTGATTATTGCGTTTTAAAAGGGACATGCCCATTAAATGCTTGACACCAAGGAAAACATGTTATATTCAACAAAACCATGTTTATTTTTAAATATATATCTGAACTAATCAATTCACTAAAAAAGAATGTCGTAAAAATAAGAAATATAGAAATTGTTGCAATGACCGGAAACTCGACCATTGCTATTTTCTATGAAAATGCGAGTTTTGGCAGTCTACTAACACTAGTGTTGTTTTATGTACTTATGGTTTTCTTTAACATCAAACAAACAAATCAATTATTGCGGTAGTATAAAACTGTTTTTTTTTATGAACGATTTGCATATTTATAAATTATTTGCGGTCGTCATTGTGATAAGAAAAGTAGCTATTTTTAAATATCATTAAATTATTCGTTAACTTACATTAAAAAAGTTTGTTACAAAACTAGCTGGCTACTTACTGTAAAGAATATGTAAAAGAATTTATTAAAAAAATCATCTAGAAATATATTTTTCCGGTAAATAAATAAACGATCGATAGATCGAATTGAGAAATCTCTTAAAATCGATTCATGCGAACACATCTGGTACATCACTCACTCACTGTCAGTCAGCTAGTCAGTCAGCCAGCCAGCCATTTTGTTTGTGTTGTGTTATGTTGTTATTGTTACTAGCGATTACCGCTTTCTCTCCCTGTTTTCTCCTATTGATTTTTATTGACTACTGCGCGAATATGGATACCAATGATTTTGCTAACATGAATTCCGTTCCATTTGTTGTGATATTCCTGTTTTGTGTACGTTATGTGAATCATTATCTATCACAAAAAGTAAACGTAAAAAACATAATATCTCTTGAACGCATACTTTATTTGAAATAATTTTCTATCATTACTAATGCTAACATGTCTCAGTGTCATTATGACTAGAAATCAAGTCGCTTGAAACTGGGCATTTTCTCTAAGGGACAGTGGGCATGTCCCTTTCAATAAATAATGCACCTATGGATAAGACGACTTTTTCCTCGGACAGATATTGACATTTTAATGAACATACCTAGTGAAAAAAAACACATTTCCAATTTTTTGTACTTAGTGAGTTTTTCCTGTCACCTGACGATACACCAAAATATACGCGATAAATCCGGTTAAAAAGTGTTTTATTTTGAATACCTACCTATTTAATGAAAAAGTAACATTACTCTGTTGCTGTGGTTGAATACATCAACTGTTAACATTTGACTTAGGACTCTATTTTTATTTTTACATAAGCCAAATCGACTCATAAACTATGAGAATAAGGGAATATTTTTAAATAAACTTGTGTTATGGAGACTATTCAGCGGAAATAAGGGGTATCCTAGTATACACCCAGAGTCTGTTGACTTTTAAGTTCGTTTCCAAAACAGCAGCGGTGCGAGCATAGAACTTTATCGACTCGTGTGTTTACGAATGTTTGTATAGTATGAAGTCGGTTGCAAGTTTTTAGTAACATTGTAATTTTATATTTTACAGTTATTTAAGAGTGTACATACGAGTCGATAAAGATCTGTGCTCGAACTGCTGGCCCAGCTGACTGGGACCCAAACTCAGGACCTCTGCCGCTGTCAGCCTTCCAACCGAGTGCCCTAAAAGTAACTTCTGAAACGATTTCTTTTTTGGCATATTCGGTTTGTACTTTCTTTTTAGTACTATCCGACCAACTGAATCATGCATGACTCATTTTGCTCATAATTCGCGAATATATTTTGACATGGGAATTTTCTGTATGATTAAGTTGATCGTGAAATTAAATTAAATATTTAAAATAAAACAGTTTTTTACCTCATCTACCGCGTATTATTATATTTTACATTTTAACTTGAAGTTTCAGTGTCTTTCAGACCTCGTGAAGCGGTAAATCCGGGTAAAAAGAGCTTTATTTTATAGATAAAAACACCAAATAAAATCAATCCTGGCTGGGACTCGAACCTAGATCTCCTGCATCTCTTATATTCGATAATGAATCATGAAAATTTAAGTCACCGACATAGCCAGAGGGATTGCAATACTGAAGTGGCAATGGGCAGGGCACATATCTCGCAGAACAGATGGCCGTTGGGGCAGAAAAGTTCTGACGATGAAGTTAGACGACCTGGTCAGAGTCGCCAGCAAACGCTGAATGAGGGCGGCGCGTGAACAAGGGACGTGGAAAACAGCTGTGGACGTCTACAGGCTGATGATGGTTTATTTTAAAATATTTTCAGACCATCCAGTTCTTTCAAGTATTTTTCAAGTGCCCTTCAAGTTTTTCGTTCTTTTATGTTACCACCATAATAATCGTACTTTTTTCCTGACCACCGCAATCACAAAAGCTATTCTTTTCAAAGATTAGATAAAGATGGTTGTCGTACCTACTTTGTAGCATACATTGTATATAAAATAAACCAAACTTAGACTTTAACATTCATTTTAAAACCTACTCGCTGCGAGGCTTTTTATAAGTTAGACTTTTCTTGTGTTACTTTCAGAGCTGATCCAATTTTTGTAATAAGCTGGCCATTGCTTTTAATAAATATCACAACCTTACAGCGTCATTCTAGGTGACTGCTACGCCAGTTGTAGGATACTGGTAGCATTCTGGTAGAAAGCTATTATTTCGATGCCCAGCTCTTTGCAATACTTACAATATAAGTGAGATGGGTTTTATGACTATCTAATATTGTACGACGGGATATTATGCGCCTTTGGTAAATGAGAGTGAAGTATGTTTGTTATTTATCCGGAAAACACGCCATCCATCTATTTTTACTGCTACCAATTGTTCATTCTCTAGGAATTCCGTCTGCAATTTTCAGTGGTATTCTGTTTTAGTTAGAGGCAGCCAGAGGTGGACACGCGTTACCATCAGTGGAAAAATTGAACATAACTGTTTTGGAGTCTTTGCTAGCTTGATGAATTTCTTGATCATTATTAGCTGCAACTTTACCAATTTTCAGGCATAATTTAATTCCACTTTCATCACCACTTTAACTCCTAAGTGGTTCATTGAAAATATGTAACAAGTTGTTTTGTGATCAGTAGTCTTGAATTTTAGAAAAAAACGCCTTTTAAAGCGAAACAAACGTACTAGAGTGCATTTACATCTTCACTGGTACGCTATCCAAAAACTAGGTGTCTTCTGAATAACCCTTTAACATCCTTGTTCTTCTTTTTTTCGAAAATACAGTTACTGAACACCTGTCCATTAATTAGATTTCACTAAAAATAAAAGCTAGTTATTGGACAGTCCGTTAAAACATATAAATTATTCCTATTAAATTCTATGCAAAATACTACAACACTTTATGGTGTTTACAACAAAACATATTATGAAGAATGTAAAAAAAAATTATTGCTATTAACTATTATTATTGAACTTACTTATTTCTTAATTTTTCACTTGAAAGACGACTGAACTTCAAGGAAGCCCCGCTAAAATATATTATTAAAAGTCATGCTGCGATTTATTGGATTTTTTCAAACATTTTGGTAGTGTTATAATACAGAGTTTAAATGAATACCGACTGCGAGGTTCTCGTTTTTAAAACAACCTTAATTATACGTGAATTATTGTTTACTGTCCAATGACTGGTAGTGTCCAATGACTAGTAGTTTACCCTAGGTACCCACAAATACTTTGTGGCAAGTGATATCTACCGAACCGAGATAGATAGCGAAGCTATCATTTAACTATTAGATCAGTACCTGCATTATTTAGACAAGGTTGTCTGAAAGATATCGCTCTGCAGCTATAAGATCGCCTATATGCACCACGAAACTAACTTTTTTTTTATTGTTTTACTGAGTGCACTGAAGTGTAAATAAATGAATTATCCCGATTACACACCGAAAATTAGGCCCTACCTGTTATGGCCTATAGGTATACCTCCTCGTCACACAGGAGAAAGACTTGTGGCCTAGCAATGGGCTCATTACAAAGAATTGATAATGGTGATGAAGATTAATGTAGAATATGTCTGTAATAGATTAAGTTTTACTAAAGGTGCAGCGCGGACGCCATTCTATTTGTGCAATCTAGTCTGCGGCACACAAAAGTCTGCATAGCAAAAAGTCCGAAATTTTTCACACACTCAAAGCACGCAAATTTTAGACATTCAGTCGCCAGAACTGTAGGAACGTACGCGCAATGCTTTGTCTGCTTGAAGTACAGTAAAGAAGAAGAAATATAAAAACCGGCTCAGAGCGAGTCGGACGAGGATTTCGTTCCGTACGTCCACTAAGACACTGATACTTATAGGACAATAGTACTTCCATTATGACACAGCAACTAGATAAGCACTTGCGCGCGACTACTGTAGACAACTGCTGTGTGTCTGTTGCACGGCATTCCCCTTAATTTTTTTTATTATTTTTTAATATTTGTTATTATAGCAAATACATTATCTGTGAAAATTTCAACTGTGTAACTATCACGGTTCATGAGATACAGCCTAGTGACAGACGGACGGACAGACTGACAGCGGAGTCTCGGTGGCTCCGTTCACCCCTTTTGGACGCAAAAGCTGCTATTTCTTCTCTTTCCCTCGACAGACAAGGACAATAGTACTTCCACTATGACACAGCAACTAGATTAGCACTTGCACTCGACTACGGTAGACAACTGCTGTGTGTCTGTTGCACGGGAGTCCCCTTAATTTTTTTTAGTATTTGTTGTTATAACAGCAAGAGAAATACATCATCTGTGAAAACTTCAATTGTGTCACTATCAGGGTTCATGAGATACAGCCGAGTGACAGACGGACGGACAGACGAACAGCGGAGTCTTAGTGGCTCCGTTCAACCTTTTCGGACGGAAACCTAAAAAATTTGTGTGGTGCGGCGCGGTCCTACTGCTTTATTGCAAAGGTTCTATTTTCACAGGCTAAAAGTTCGTCACGAAAAGTCTGTTCTCTACTCTGCACTTAAGGCTTAAATTGGTATCGTCTTTTGTTTCGCAAAATCTGTTTCTTCTCTTTCCCTGGACATAACTACTTTTTCACCAAGCAACATACAATTCCGGAGATTAGGTATCTATAGGAAAATGAAATAGCGAGTGCATACTCCCAGTGCATAGGTAGTCTCAGACAACCTCTAATCAGATGCGTTGTTTTCAGTACTTCCATGTAAAAGCTGACATAATTGAGGTCGCTCCTGACTAAGCGTGTTTGATGAAGAGCGAGTTCCTTCATTTTTACTTACCATTAGGTAAGAAGGAGGTCAAACACGGCTTTAGTCACCAACAAAAAAAATATGGAGACAAAGGATAAATATGGTTTGTCGTAAAATAAAATAAAATCCCAAAGCATATTTATTTTCGTATAATCCAATAATTACTAACTAATAAAATAGTAACACATAATTATATTTTATGTAACGTAAAATTAATTGACAAAATCGTTTATAACACAAAATACCTATGTATAAGAATGGATAGACCTTTCTAACTTTCTTCGCATACACAAGATAAAACCTAGAGCTGCAGATATAGTTCTAACCGTTATACTTACATAAATGATAGCCCAATGAAAACGCATAGGTAGGTCGCTTTCCCACCGCAGCACTTAACCGCTCATCTGCCATAGCCATCTCACTCAATTCATGTTCAAACGTCCCTTTTCATCGGGCAAGCACCCTCCTTAAGAATCCAACGCGCATGCGCGTACTCCAGACGCCATCAGTCCCCGCATGACAATATATTACATGTTTTGACGTCCGACAAATGTCCAAATTTTAACCATAATGTGTTCATGACACGAAAACTACTTTGAAAATGAAGTCCACTGTTAAAATACCCTTATGATAGGGAAGTGTAATTATTAGATAATTTGTTTTGAACTGTACAGGTGAGTAAACGTGATAGCTTTAGATTTGGTTATGTTCTGGCCATGCGTTGTGTTTTGTTTTTTTTTTTTAATAGGATGATGTTTATTTTGAAACTTAATAAGTATGAGATGATATAATATTTATAATCACTTTAGTATTTTTTAAATTATATAGAGCTTGTTGAACAGTTAAACATTTAAAATTAAAGAGTAGTTTACAAATTATAGGTAAGTGTAGGTACCTACTTAATAAATAGCATCAAATTTTAATAGCAAGCTCTGCAGATTCGTGATGTCTTTACTAAAGTTTTCCATCCAGAAAATTATATTACGGTCTCTTACATAATAACTAAGTTTAACCAACTCCGGTAAGGTTAAATTTTCATAACATTTATTTTATGCATGCGGAGGTATGGAATTGCGGGACGTTGCCATGGAAACCGTTAGAGGGTCGGTCCACCCCAACCTCCCCGACTCAGCTGATTATTTTATTGCCCATTACGACAAAATGTAATTACGAGAGTACAACTTGTTCAGTTAAGTAACAGGTTATATATTTGAGATCCTATCTATGTTGTTATACGAAATGTTACTTTCAGTTGCGAAAGTAGATACATGTTATTTGAAAAAGTTATCTTATATTTACAAGTCGTTTATAAATATCTATAATGATAAATAAGGTCCAAATTTCAAATTTTAATGATTGATAAAAAAAAAACATTCCTAACGAATTTTTTTCGCATTAAATTAAATTTTACTTTTAACTCTCTACGTTTTGGTGTCTTTACCGACTCCGTGATCGCTCGATGCCTTAAACGCGGTAAAAATGGGTTAAAAGTAAAAAAAGTTATATTATGTGATTTATTTACTTATTTGGTGATTTTCCCAAGCACAAAAAAGTATCCGCGATGAAAATGTGGGTGTAGAGTGTTAAATTTCAATTGAAATATTTTTTTAAAATTAGAGTTTACAATTGCCAACTTGGGGCAAACAATAATTTCTGATTTTTAGCTTATTATACTACATACAAATAATACTTGTGTCCGCTTTTTCACTTTGATGGATTGTCCCACGACCAGTTTCGTAGTCATTATGTATCTGAAAAACTAACTGTAGGATGATAACCGAATCATTATATTTACAAATTCATTGGTTGTACTATTGGTGAAAGGCGTTTTCATATTTTTAAATGGGCTTTGAAGTTTTCGACGAGTTGAAACAAAACTGTCCCGGAAAAATTTGTCATCATGGTGGATCTTATTTAGGTGCAAATAGTTTTGCACAGACAAGTTGTTATTCACTTCCGACAAGTGCACGCGTTTAGTATTAATTGCGCCGAGTATTTTTAGGGAGAAAAAGCACAACACCTTGCTCCGTGTTCCCGCAAAAAAAGTAAATACGAGGGTGGATTGCAAAGTTCGCGCCTAGTCAAGAAAACAGAATAAAGTACATACAAAAATATTTTTATTTTTCGACGTAATCTCCATTTAGCTCTATGCACTTCTTCCATCTGCTTTCCAGAGCTTCCATACCTGTTTTAAAAAAAGATTCCTCAAGGTCTTCAAAATACAGGTTAACAGCGGCTTCGACCTCTTCATTCGTTAAAAATTTCTGCCCACCGAGGTGTTTTTTCAGGAGAATAAGCTGGATGTGGCAACAATTCGAAACCACAATCATGAATTTGAGCCATAGACTCGACAGACGTGTGGACTCGGGCGTTGTCCTGGTGAAACAACACTTTCTTTCTCAGTAGTCCTGGGCGCTTCTGTTTAATTTCTTCACGTAAACGGCGCAGAAGGGTGCTATAGTACGCAGAGTTTATTGTTTCGCCTTTTGGAAGGTAGTCCACCATAATGACACCCTTAGCATCCCAAAAAACCGATGCCATCACCTTGCCAGCCGACAGAATTGCCTTTGCTTTTTTCGGAGTTGGTTCACCTGATTTTTTCCATTGTTTGGATTGTTGTTTTGATTCTGGGGTATAGTGGTGAACCCAGGTTTCATCCATTGTCACAAATCTGTCAAGAAAACCTTGTGGATCAGCCTCGAACATCTCCAAACAGTCGCGAGAAATCGTGAGTCGAATTCGCTTTTGCTCTACTGAAAGCAATCTGGGGACCCACCTAGCCGAAACCTTAGAAACGCCGAGTTCCTGGACAATGATGTTTTACGTTCGTTCATATGAGATGCCTATAGTGTCTGCAATTTCTCTGATAGTCAATCTAGATCGCACACTTTATTGATGTTTTCTTCGGTCGTAGACGTCATTGGCCTGCCGGAGCGAGGGTCATCTTCGATGTTCTCTCGTCCACGTTTAAATTCTGCAACCCATTTTTTCACAGTGGTATAAGACGGGGCAGATTCCCCTAATGTTGTTTGCATGTCATCATGGATCTCCTTTGGTGTTAATCTTTTTTTAAACAAATATTTAATCACAGCACGTTGTTCAAATTTCTCCATTAGTGAAAATTTGTTCTACACACGTATTTATATTGTTCGTAAAATTTTATTTAAACAAGATATCAAATTGAAAATTCGCGGGCTGACAATTGAATAATGACAGTTCAAAATGACGGCAGAAAAAATAACAAAAGTTTTTTTTTTAATGGCCAGGCCGCGAACTTTTCAACCAATGTAGTATGTCATTTTGGTGACCAGGGGTCCATTTTTTTACAAATTAATGATTGGATTAACTTGGCCCAAATTGGTTTGTAATTTTTTCTGTCTTATACGTGTGAAAGGGTAGTGTCTTTAGTTAGATCACTTGACGCCAAAATTTTAAATCCCACACCTTTCGATAATTGTTTTATAGAGTATAATTGTCTAGAACCTCATCTTGGTGTTCTCATTTTGGTGAATTCGGTGGCAAAAATTTTGCCACTCCGGTGGATTTTTCACCATAATGATGAGAAATGTCATCATGGTGGTTTGAATCTCATTTTGGTGTACGTTTTCATCATTATGGTCAATGATTTTACCATTTTGGCGGAATCCAACTGATGTTATCCAACATTTACTTAGTATCACTTATAAATAATAAAAGTACCTAAAGTTCTTTCTTATCATTTGAAACCTTATTATAGTAAAAATTTACTACATTCAATATATCTCTACCTTTTACGTGTATTTTATACAGGTTGCTAATTAAGTAATTGAATACGTGTAGTGGATTTTGGTGCATAAGTTTTATCATTTTGGTGGATAATTTTATCATATTGGTGGCATGAAAAAGTAAAAGTCATTAGTGCTTGATAAAATTTTATTGTCACTTAATTAATACTTATTAAGATAGTCACATAAGTAACTTAAAGTATGAAATACAAATAAAAACTTAGTATAAAAAAGTTCACCAAAATGATAAAAAATATCGCCTTGTTGAAATTGACAATACTACAAAATCAAAAGCTCTTTCATAAAACAAATTCTTAAATTTTCTTTGATTACCCAGAGGTGCTAGAGAGTTTTCTATAACAAATTAAGTACCGTAAAACTACACAAGTATGGTCCAGATTTTACATATTTTTTGTTTACTTTCTTGTTATTTTAGAAATAATTTACAAATTTATTATCTGTTGACGTTTTTATATTAAGTAAAGCGTAGTCATTAAGTACATATGTAGTCAAATGTATTTTGAATCATATTTTGAATATTTTTTATTTAATAACTATTGGACTACAGTTGTATGGCATCTTGACAACTATGGTCCAAGTTAAAACGTATGGCAATAGTTGCTTATTACGATCAATTTTACCATAGTTGAGAGCTTTATTTTATAGAATACTTAAGCACTCTAAGACAAAAACACAAATTAAGATTTTTTGTGCACTGTAACCAATACTAATAAACGAAAGTTTTCAACACTCACAAAGCCCGCGTAAACAAGTTCTTCTTGCGAACATCGAATGGCATCAATCCATGGCGCCACCTGTCAAATACGTGTAAAACGAACCTCTTCGTGCCTTAAGCAAACGAAATAGTACAAAATAATAAAGTAGATGTTGTTGCCTACCGCAACAAAAGGGTTTTTGTTCGTTTTGATCGGTGGACCATAGTTGAGACCCTGGACCATTGTTGTGTAGTTTTATTTTACTAGTACTTGAAAATCTTTATCATAGTATTGTCTAAAGATCACTATTAATTTTATGTAAAAAGTACATTTTAATAGGATTTGGTCGTGTTTATTTTAATTTTATATTAAAATATCATTGCTTGCTGCTTTTCCAGACACCTTTATCATTTATATTCATAAGCAGTAATTAAATTCATTAAAAAAATGTGAGTTTACGTAACCGAGAGTTTTGTGTCTGTGTTGGTAAGTTACTTTTTTCATATGTGTTAATAGCGTAGGTATTCTCAATAACACGATAATGATATAATATCGATATTTTGCAACAGGTTATAACCCAAGTATAACTACATTATGGTATATGCCCGCTTGCACAGGCTCAAAGTAAGGTTACCTGTACTTACTTGGGTACCGATACTTACTCGTAATAATAATTCTTTATTGTATCTATCTAACATCAGAGTGACATAATGATACAAAATTTTAAGGCATTTGTACAAAGACGGCCTTATTCCAGGCAACCCAGTTTGGACAGGACAGGAGTAAAGGAAATTAGGCTAAGGCGTGGGTAAAACAGACTACTTACAAATAATTACATACACTTTCATATTAATTATACAAATAAATTATAAATATACATAGATATTAATTATATAGACTTATATTAATCATACTAAGATGTTAGCTACATTATTATGCTACATTATTATAGTTAAGATGAGCAGTGTTTCACGAGGTAATGATGTTTAAGCATCCTTTTAAAGCTGTAAGGACTGCAAGCTTTGCGAATCTCTATGGGCAACTCCGTAGTGACACCGATTGAATAAAAAAGGATTTGAGTAAAAATATTGATTTATGTGATGAGGAGGAGATTAAAAGAAGTTTGATCGTTACTACAAGTCGATTTGAAAATATATTTTTGGGTTAAAAAGAATAAAGTATACCCTTGAATAAAGTATATTTTATCTTTAAATTCTCACGAGTTAAAAAGTTGGGCGGGTAAAACCACGAGCGGCTACATGTAGTTACTATACCTATATTTGACCAAGTAGAGTCGGAGCAATTCTATTTAAATTTTATTCAAAATATATTTTAAATATTTAGTTTGTAATGTATAATAAAGTTTATTATTATACATCACAAAAAACTGTATAATCATCATATATTTTAATATCTCCATTAGGTAAATGACCTGTAGCGACCTTTAGGTGTAGCCTATACGTATTAACGAACTTTAAACTGATCTTATGTTTATTATTTACCAATTAAAGTAAAAACAATTACAAATGTCGAGAGCTGAATATATAAATTTTTCGTTTGACCGACAATCTATGGAGACGCGAAAATCTATAAGGATGGATGGATGGACATTGTCTATTTATGGCCCACAGGCCTTTTAAGGGCCCCATTCGCGAAATCTATGCGTTTTCAAACTCATTACAACCGGCCAATATTGTTTGTCTGGATCGGATAAAAATATATGTTGAAGTTTGTTTAATATATTTTATAAATGTGTAGTTCAAAACACGATACTGAAAACTTTACTCGATCATAAAAAATTACGAAAAAGATGAAAATTTTAAGTATTTTTCCGATATTCTAAGAGAATATCAAACTTATACTTACAAAAACTTGTCATAATATTGGTAATGTAGCATAAAATTAATTTCTCTGGATAATTTTTTTCCTAACCCGTTCTATTTTTTCTAATATAATATAATATAATAAAGACGGCGGCGCGATACAATTCAGTACCACGCGAGGCGTCATGGAGGTAGGACCTGTGTCGCTTTTGCTCCCAATTTTCCCGCGTAATTGATCGTCTTATTGACCATAGCGTACACATAACAGTACGACAATTTAATTATTTAATTTTTGTTAAGTCACATTTTATGTTTTGTTGATAAATTAAAAGAGTATTATAAACAATTATCACTGATGAATATAGAGCTAAAAACTTGTTTCTGATATTTAATTCTTTTTTTTTAAGTTTATTAGACAACAAGTGCAAAAAAAGCATATAATTTTTTTTCGATAATAATATCACCTCTTGCCGACTGCCTCTGCACATCTATTCCAACGTAGAGATACTGATAAGTGCTTAACGATTAATATACAGGGTGGAATTTTGTAATGCCATCTGGAGGGAAAGTACTCTAAATAATAGAGATAGCAAAATTTACTCCAAAGAAACTGCAATGTCCTTTATTATTGAACAGAAATAAAACCGCATTCAAAGATTTTTAAGAATTCGCTGGTTTCACCTGGTAGTCAAACCGACTAAAATCTGTAAAAATGACACCCTGTAATTTTATTGTGTGGTTCGTTAGAGCCTATCACAAGAATAAAATCTCTCTAACATACTAGGTTAATTTAATGAAAGGAAAACCATGAAATCTTCATTTTTAGATTTTACCTCCAAATGACATTAAAAAAATCTGCCCTGTATATATGTACAAGGTGTTCTGCTTGATTTCCCATAACTCTAGGGTATTTGTGGGGCCATGTAATAGAATCAAATAACATGACTTTTTCTACTCCTTTTTTATCGCTATGCACAGGTAGGTACAGTTTGCGACGTTTTGCGGTGTACATTGTATGCAACATTCTTCGATGTTTAAAATGTTTTTGTTGTTTATTGTATGACTTCAGTGACACGCGTCTATTGAGTGGATGAGATTTTATGAACTGATATTAAGACCGAGGATATTTTGGAAAGTATGCACTTTTGAACCAAATTTTCTTTGGCAAAAAGTATTATTTTTTAAGTAAGGAACAAAACCTCAAAGTTATGGGATATATATTATATAAGTATTAAAGAACACCTATGCAAAGTATATATTATACATATAGGTGTTCTTTTTGATGGGTGCTGATAGTTACTGATAGGTGACTATTGTAACTGATGGATGATGACAGGTGCTGATGGATAATGATGGCTGCTGATAGATGCTGTTGGGTACTGATAGGTTGGGTGCTCGAAGTGCTGATGGGTAATGAAGGATGCTAAGAGGTGCTACTGGGTTCCGATGGGTACTGATAGGTGCTGATGGCTTCTCATAGGTGTTGATGGGTGCAGATGGGTAACTACTGATAGGTACTAATTGGGTATTGATAGGTACTGATGGGTGCTGATAAGACATTAGCATTGATGGTGAGTGCTGATGGGTATTAGTTATTAATTTCGAAACGAATATCATTTAATTTGTTAGTTAATTTGTTTGAATGGGTCAAATAATATTGCTTTGCCTGTACTTAAAGGTCAAATAAAATAATGGATTGAAAATGTCTGTCCGTTAAAATACCTTCTTGTATTTATTTTCGTCACGAGTAAAATAAACTCTATTTCAAAAGTTACAGATATCAAATTAGTTTGGTATCTTTATAATTTCAACAAATATGTTTTCGAGTAATGCTGCCACCTACAATTCTTTTGATGTAGGTACCTAGTTATTAATAAATAAAAAGTACTAACTTCGTTTTTATATATCTAAGGGAATATAGATGGCATCCACCACCAATTTTCCTGTGTGTTAAAATTATGATTCCAGATAGTTATAATTTCACAGTGTTAAAAGTTAGTTTAAATTGGTCACTTTTTATGTATTATGTGGTTTTCATATGCTATGTTTTTCAAAAATATAGTATTTTGGACTTTTATACATCAACTTTAATAAAATTAAGTTATATCTGATCGGTTCTTTCACGAATAATCTAGTTCAAAGTTCAAACAGACAAACCCTTCGGCTTTATAGATTAGACGGCTAATAGATTATGATGACACATAGACATTTAAGAATATAATCATACATAACAATTTTTTAGATATTAATAACTACTAAAATTTACTACTTCGTGTAAACAGGCGCACATTCCGAAGGGGTGGATTGAATTTCATTTCATAAAAAAATTACTTATTTGTAACATTCACACTACATTATTTAGCTCAAATTAACTTGTGCTGTAGTGACTAAATAACGGATCCATACTAATACAATAAATGCGAAAGTCTATCTTTCTGTTCCTTTATTCCAGCTAAACCATGCGACCGATTTGTAGAAAATTAGTAATGAAAATAGCTCCCAAACCCTCCTTTTTTTCAAACACCAGCCCCTATAGGATTGAAAAAAGAGATAAAAGTTTATGTAAAAGATCTTAACTACCTACTTATCTGATTTTAATGAATTTGGAAACAAATAAGTTATTAAAGTTATAAATTAACGTCACGATATACTTTCAAGTCAAAATAGCACGATTTTTACAACAGAATTCAGTAAGCATATAAATTTAAAAAGATTAAATCTATAAAATGGCCATTACGATATTTATAAAAAATAAAATAGTAAGTATAGGTATCGCAATACTAAATCCACATAAATAAAAAATATAGATTATATTATATCATCCTTGACATAAGTTTTAGTTATCGTGGAAACGAATTTCGTATAAAAAGCCACACTGTAGGTATAGTACTACTGTAGGTATAAACTACTATTAATTATACTGAATTTTTTAAACTGAATTTTTTTTTAATATTTAATCTATAAAATCAGTAACAATTTAAAGGCAAACTGCGCCCGAGTGGAGCCAGGTAGTACAGCTAGTTTATATGATATATTTTAGGTATTCTTCAAATAGCTAAGAAAACAATTCGACCATTACAATATTTATAAAAAATTAAATAGTAAGTATAGGTATCGCAATACTTAATCCAGAGAAATAAAATATAAATATTATAAATAATAAATAAAATAAATAAATATTTCGGACACTCACACAACATTATCTAGCCCAAATTAAGTTTCTTAAATAACTTGTGTTATGGATACTAGATAACTGATATATTTAAGAAATATATAAACATACATATTGAATAAATACATATTTTTTATTAGAATAAACTTAAATAAACATTTAAACATCCATGACTTGACGGCTAATATCTGTGTTCATCACACAAATATCCGCAGCCGCCGGGATTCGAACCCAGGACCTCTGGCATAGAAGGCAATGTATGTTACCGCTACACCAGCCGGTTGTCAATTACCTATATTATATTACCTATCCTTGACATAAGTTTACTTAAAAACTAAACCTCGTTATTGTCAAAACGAATTTCGTATAATAGTTATAAAAATAGCACTGTAACTACTATATAACTACTGTTAGGTACTCTGTGACATTTCTGTGCGCTGACGAGTTCATTTACGCGACTGCCCGCCACGCAGTCCCATATAGCGTTAATGCCTACTGCGCTCGAGAACCCTCGTCTTAAATTCCATAGGGCTTAGTCACTCAGCGCGAAGGCTGCAGAACAGAAATAATAATACTAAGTTCTACGTCTTACCTATAATAACAATAATATAAGTAACAAAATCAGCTATGTGTTTTCTAGATAATGCCCGTCAGTTTAGAGCTTAGAGGCTAACAGAATATTTTATTCTCGTTTCAGATTTACAGCAATTAAAGGACCACAACGTGCCTTATGTCCTTTCTGATTCAGTTCTACATTTTATCTTTGCCACTGCCACTAACTTTGTAACCAACGATTCAATGAACGTCCAGAATAAATTCATTAAGAAGATTCAAAATTTTGTCCGTTCACATTATATTTCTACAATAAGCAAACTGATTTTTGTAGTATATGAGTTAAACGTCCAATTTCGTTAAACACAAACAAGCTAAGAGGTTATAAATCAATAGCCTAAAGAAAGTATATTTGTAATTAGAATACAGGAGACAAAAAAGTTTCAAATAGGAAAGAGGTTATACACACTGAAAAAAGAGGTTTCAAACAGCCTTAAAAAAGGTCCAACAGTGGTGGATAAGCTTGATTGATTGATAAATGTGGATAGTGTTGCCAGTATGTCGGTTTGGGTGGGCAGCAGGTGCGGCGGCGGGAGGGAGGTTCGTTTGCCTCCTCCCACTGCCACTCTCATCTCTACTAATACCTCCATGGAATCTGGTATTGAGGCGGGAGTGCTGCCGACGGTCACGGGATCCTTGGCTTCTGCGGGGGACTCTTTGGGATCCCTCTCGAGGGCCGCTGAGCCGATGTATGATACTGATCACACGGATCTTGGGTCAGAGCTTGATGAGGCTGAAATTCGAAGGGAGTTGATGCACGATGTAAGTATAAAGAAGAAGTTATACAAAAAGTTAATTTAAATGACCCTGAATAGTAGATTTAAAAGAGACTTGAAAACTGAAATATAGTAAACATAAGTATAAATAGTATGTAAAAAGTTGTTATAATATTTAGCAGGGTAATTATTTAGCATCGTTGAGATCTTTTGTTTCGAAACTGCATACATGATTGACATTATCTGTTTTGTTTTAGAAATGGCGCCTTCTGTTTGACAGAGTGAGTACTATTTTTCACATAGCTTAAAAAAATAAAAACACATATTTAATGTAATAACTAACTGCTGGTTTTTACTTATCACGGTCCACGCACCACGGTCTTCGTGGTGTAGTGGTAGTGGTCTAGACGCAACTACGCCAATCGTGAGCTCGCGGATTCGATTCTCGCACGGAACAAGGAAAAAAAATATTCCGGGTCTGGGGTTTTTATTTATTTACTGTAAAATAGTCGAATGTTCGATTTTGGTATAATTCTGGGTGCGAATCCCAGACCGATCAGCTTAGTAAAGCAAAGTTTTGCAAAAAGACTCGGGTTAGCCTAATAGTACAGGCTGACACGAGTCTTGATATACCCAATCATTGCACTGAATAAAAAAGTCTTCATTTAATTTCATTTCTTCACAACAGGACCGAAATAAAACACTTGTCTCGACAGTCATTTGTCATCTTCTGTAAAGATAGCGAAACGTCGAGTTAAATTTAAAGTAAACCTTAAGGCACTATAACTCAAACTAATATAAGCTTACTAATGGAGTAATACTTAATAATGGATGTATCACCCAAAAAATATAGTAAGAATCCAATCATCAATCAATATATATAAAACTGTTCCGTTACTGACTGAGTGACTGAGGTACTGAGTGACTGAGTGACTGACAGAAAACGTACTGGGCGTAGAGAGCTAAAATTTGGAACATACATTCTTTAGGGGATGAAGGGGTGCACTAAGGAAGGAATTTACGAAATTCCCACGGGAACGGGAAATATAGAACTTTTTAGTTTGTATGAAAAATCTTATTCCTTGAGTGCACCGATGTGAAACTTGATGTAAAGGTTTTTCAATATGTGTCTGGTTGTGTTATGAAAGGAATTCCCGAAATTCCTACGGGAACGGGAAATATATGATGTTTTAGTTTGTATGAAAAAATCCCATCCCCAGAGTGCACGGATGTGATACTTGATATAAAGGTTCCTCAATAAGTTTCTGTTTGTATTATGGAAGGAATTCCCGAAATCCCCACGGGAAGGGGTTGGACTTTTTAGTTGGTATGAAAAATCTTATTCCTTCATGTGATACTTGGCATGAAGGTTCTTCAAAGAGTGACAGGTTGTGTTACGTAAAAAATTCCCAAAATTCCCACGGGCACGGGAAATATATGATTTTTAATTTGTGTGAAAAAAATTTATTCCTTGAGTGCATGGGTGTGATACTTGGTATAAAGGTTCTTTGCAGTGGGTGTCTGGTTGTATAGTTTCTGAAATTTTCACGAGAAGGGTAGTTAAGCGCATACGAAGTTGCGGGATAAAGCTAGTCCAATATAATACTCTCCGAAATTTTCGAAAAGTACATTAACATGCACACAATGTTCGCACGCAAAAAACTATCCATAGCTTCTTTCTTAATAGACAAACACTAAAAAACAAACGAAAAAGCAACAACGCCACTGTCGATACAGTCACGTAGCTCGTTCATTACAACTCAATTTCGATTGCAACAGTGTCCCCAACACGTCATAATCACGTGCCATTTTATAGTTTCCTACGTAAATTGCATTAATTTTAGGACACTTTTGATACATTTCCGAAAACAACAGGTTAACAAAAACGTATAGCGCCCCTATCTCTCAGAGCTACTATCTCTATGTCTCCTACGTGACTAGGAATGCTTTGATCAAGGCGCTCCCTTAGCTCGTATAATACTTTTCTTGTCCATAAAATGCTTCTGTACATTTTAATGAATTGAAACAAATTTTATTCCTTGAAATGGACCCTTATAACTTTTTTAGGGTAAAAAAACTGTGAAGTTTTCTTAATATGTGTGACAAGTAACCAAATATTTACGAATTAAACTTATTTTCAGTTTGATCCTGAGGGCTTTGGGGAGATTCCGTGGGTAGATTTTATACAAACGTTAAAGCATCCAGATTTTATAGCACAAGTTCCTCCACACAAGTTAGAAGTAAGTATATTTAAAAAAGTGTATATGAAAAGATATAATATATGAGCAAAAAAAATCAAAGAGGCCTTCAATTGTTCTTGATGAAAAATTTTTCGATACTTTATTAGTAAGTTTAATAAAAAATATATCTTTGACCGATAAAGTCGTACACAAACATTAATTATTTTCACGATATTAACTCACTGGTTAATATCGTGGAGTTGACTACTTTTGTTTCCACCAAATAAAGTTTAGAGCTTATCGGCAAGATTTTTATATTAAAAAATTATCTTTCATTTGGGAGAACTCTACAATGGCACATAAATACGCACAAACACAGATACTGTGTCAAACATATTCGTCTTTTGATAAATGGGTTTATATACACTTTACTATAATATAATTACTTTATTTAATATAATATTTGTTAACTTAGAAATTGTCTCCAATTTTTATAATAATAGAATAGAACTAGAATCCTTATATACAAAAAATATTCTAAATCTGAAATCAATTCCGCAGATCCTTCTCGACAAAGCGCAGAGTTCAACCAGCGACGCCATAACATTTCAGGAGTTCGTCAACGTGGTAAGTTCATTACCAACATTCAAACATTTAATCTCACCCAACCTATATCAACGTCTAGTTAGCCCTATCTTTTCTTTATATCGGCTACACTGACCAATTGAGATTACCCTAGCCGGGTAATAAATAGTCTGTCACGTATGGCCGGTGCCTTTGCTCAGTGGGTAACCTCCAGGGTCCGCCACCTCCCACGGTTACAAGACAAGTAAATTAAGATGCAGCGCCGATTGCGTCGCTGCGCTGCGGCTTGCGCAGACGCACGCGGACTCGAGACGATCCTTCTAACAACAGATTTACACTCCCCGCACGCACACATAGAAATCACGGGAGTAGCCACTACTATAGGCTTAAAGTTGAAATTGTGATTTTATTATTTATTTTGTAAGTATTTCGATAGCAAAATGTGATTTTAAATATTTTCGAGTTATTTGTAAGTATTATTAATTTGTTAACGTCGGTTTCTTTAGAGGTAGAAACATTGGCATTTGTGATGAGTACCTGGGCTCGAATCCCGTTGGAGCGGATATTTGTGCGACGAACACATCCCACGATTTTTTGTGGGATTACTGAATTAAATTATTTTCGTTGTTCATATTTTAACGATATATTCACCACAAATAACGTATCAGAAATTAAATAGGAACGACAAGATTTCATATTACAATTGGCGTTTATTCGTACCTACTGATGTGTCAAAAATTGTAATATTTTTTATACAATTACAAGGTTGTTCGATGAGATCGCTTAACATCGATAAGGCCGGCCGTTGTGCCTTTCTAAGTGATTTTTTTGTTTTATAAGTTTTTTTTTGTCATTGTATGCATTAAAGTACAAATAAATAAATAAAAAGATTTTTGATGATACAAAATATAGTAGTAAAAGCAAAAAATTCCAATACGTATGTCACATCAAAGAGAGCTACACAAATGGTAGGGGACATCGAAAAGGATTCACCGTCCTTATCGAGTTGTTACTGTCTAAAAGAGATAACGCCTGCCACGATTTATTAGGTGGACATTTATTTTTGTATGGTAAAATATATTATCTTAAATGCTTATTAACACTGAGCGCCTTCATTTGTTTTTGGTTTATTTATATTAAGATTAGATCATGCCGTGTCGTATTCATTTTTCACTTAATTTGGATACTTGATTGTGATAAATGGGGTGTTAGATATAATAAAAACTGTAATTATTTAATTAGGTGTAGCATTTTGATTTTTACGAACGTTTATTGATAAAATATCTGAAGTCATTAATGAAAACTGCTGTAGATTACAAACATAGCTCTAATAGAGGCAATGCTACAGTGTAGCTCGTAGTCTGCCTACGATGAATCTATTTTTGCTACGTCTATTGCCTACGAGTAAATTATGTTATTTTGCTATGCAAAATCATCTAAAAACTTTTATAATACTTACTTCACTTGATTTTTTTTATTTTTTAATAGCCTGATAAATATTTTGTTCCTGCAGGCGTTATACTTAGTATTCCGATACATAAAGGGATAAAGTATGTGTTAAAGGTTTCAAAAGGCGTTTACAGTTTAGATAAATACTGAACTTACCATTAGGGAATAAAATTATATAAGTACTTAGAATATTTTTATGTTGAAATTCCTCGTGCATATAGAAGGGGCTCAAGCCAAGATAACTGCTACTTGTTCAAGAACCACTCAATATTTTACTTCACATAATTAAAATGAAGTCACTTTATTAACAAAATGAATTCAAAATATACGAGCTGCTTAAAATAATTAGAGGTTCTTCTAACCCTCATTCATCACATTAATGCAAGAATATGCCAAAGTCTCACGATACCCTAATTAATAAAAAGATGCTTTTATTCGCCTCCACTTAATGTATTTCGGGTAATATTTGCATAAAAACGTAAGAAGCGCGCATGTGTCAACCTAATGTAGGTACGGTGAAATATGGACGGTCGGGCGCGGAGTCGAATAAATAAAGTTATTATTGTTAAGGTGCGGGTCAGATTATAAATTTTTGTCTTTTTGGAGCTTTAAAATGTTTTTTGGTACTTTGGGTGTTATGTTTACTTGGGTGCACTTGTGGTCTTTGAACCGTTTGCACTTGATGTGACGAATAAAAAAAAAAAAATAAAAAAAAACCCCAGACAATCACACCAACTACATGGCCCCAAAGTAAGCATAGCTTGTGTTATGGGATACCATATAGTGAACTAGGGGGGAACCTAGAATATAAATAAATAATTAGATAAACACCCAGACACGGAACATTTTTTTCTAGTTCCGTGCGGGGATCGAACCCGCAACCACTGGCGTCTGAGGCAGCTAGGTTTACCCCATCGCCAAACTGGTCGTATGGGAATGAATAATTAATATCAAAGAATGTTTGCATGTCGGTTCGGTCAAATTGTGACACATACTTACGTTTATTTTATTGAGAGTCGTGACTGTTCTTCCTACCAAGACCAAGGTAGTGATTTTTTCTTATTTGAAATAATCAAGATTGGGCTCAAGGGCCAAAAAGTTTCAAATAAAACCATGTCGCGTCTTATCATATATCACCTTAATAAAATAAATACTAAACTTTAATATATAAGATCTACGAAATAAAATAATAAATTAATTTGTGACTGACAAACAAAATGTGTGTAGCCTCAAATAAAAACAAAAATCTAAGTAAAAGACTTGTATTATGTTAGTATAGTTTGATACATTAATACACACCAAACCTGATCCAGTTATGAAACGTTATGACTCGTCTAGGAACTGAATATGTGACCACTAGCGCCGCAGGCCATTACCTACTTCAATCACCAAATTCTTAGGAACATTATTTTATAGATCAAGTATATTTAGAATGTTTTAAATTTCCTCTTTCAGTTAACCTAGCAGACAAGTTTGGGTGATTTATTTTTATTTCATTCTGCAAATAAGCCTAAATTTCCTAAAAAACTTTTTCTTCTTAAACTTTTTTATTACATAATTAGTTATATGTTTGCCTCTTATTGTGAATTAAGATTAAGTAAGTAGGATAAAAGCTAGTTGTAATTTCAATATAAATAAATGCGGGCTGTGGTCCAAATTGTGTGATTTCTCGGGGCTAGGTTCTATAAACCGATGACTTGCGCTGTAGGTATAGTTGCGTTATAATAAGTTTTTTTTGGTTATGTTGTATTTTCTCAAAGGTTTGTACAAGAACTCATCGAGACACAATAAAGTGCGAATGACGACTACCTATTGTATCTGTCCCACGAAGAGGATTAAAATCAGCACCGCAAATACCGTTTCTTCCAAGTTTGCACCGAAACACAATACCCGTTCATGCATCCATCACCTACATTAAATCAGCCACTAATTTCCTCTACAATTCGGTCACAAAAAGCGAGGTAACAATATAAATAACAATTTGGAGCATCCCCTACCTCCGTGCTCCGGAATACTCCGGATTACCATAAGAATGGAATAACGTGTACACCCACAATCCCACAAATGCATATTGTCCCTCGTGGTCTGTTTATACGTCGAATTTAATTTTGATTTACGTTTATCTGGACAATTGTGGGTTTTTTTCAAATCGGCGGCACCGATTTGGGAGGTAAATGCATGCATAATGATGTTTCGGAGTAGGACATGTCGTGGGCTTTTTGAGTTAGATGTCTATTTGGAATTCTTGTTCATTATCTTTCAAGCTTGAGTTTTTTGTATTTACAATAGGAATTTTTATGTTTGATGCGAATTTATTGGTATTGACCGTGAAAGTATAGTTTTGATAAAATTGGAATTTCAAATAGCTACTTTAAACAACAAGCTGCAGTTCTTGTTTTCTTATAATTATACAGGGTCTTTCGTAATGAATTTATAACCCGTTATCTGGATTTGGTCCAGATGTAAAACTGTAAGAAAATCGTATCTTTTTGGCGGGATACTCAGCCATATAAAAATGGCGGCGACTTTCATACTTTTTCATAAATTTCCCGAATTCTTTCATTCATTTCGCTGCCATTTCATCAAATTGAGATATCTTTGTGCAATTTCTACTGAATTATATTTTTAAAGAATTGTTTCACTTTACTTAAATGCAATTGTAGGTGTTCTTAACGTTAAACATTGTCAAAATTGTTGTGTCAAAGCAATTTTTTTTCAACTTTATTCATGGTGTCAACTTTGATCATCTACTGTGACAACAAAAAGTATCGAGATACAGCTACCATAATCTTAAAAACTTGTTTAGTATGTGTTAATTCTAAAAAGGCATAAGAATGTGTAGTTTACAAGCAACAACTTATTGTTTGTAAACATAAGTTTCTAACAGGAGCAAGACCACTGATCAAGGTCAAAATTTTAATTTTTCAAGTAATGTTATAATTGTTGTAAAACTTGGTCGTATTGGTTGTATTATATCAAGATACTTTACACAATCACTATTTGGCCACTAATTAGGATATTTAGTAGAAAACCAGGCTGTTTTAGGGAATAAAAGAACGTTACTCCACAATAATAATGTAGGTAATGAAAGAGGACGAATTGAAAATTGACAGGCTCTAATAGTTTCATGCGAAAAACATGTTATGACGAAATTCAAAAGGATCACGAGGTAAAAACCCGTCAAAAAAGGAAATACGAGCACACTCCCTGCGTTAAAAAGACGATTGATTGTCACTGTTACTACTTACTAGGCAGATGCACACAGTTCCTTTCACGTTCAAGATGTGTAAAAACGTTAGCATATTTTACCTTGTTTTCTTTTTATGATTATTATTTCTATTTATGATTTTAGACGACCGGCTGGTGTAGCGGTAACATACATTGCCTTCTATGCCAGAGGTCCTGGGTTCGAATCCCGGCGGCGGCGGATATTTGTGTGATGAACACAGATATAAGTCGTCAAGTCATGGATGTTTGTATGTTTATTTAAGTTTATTCTAATAAAAAATATGTATTTATTCAATATGTATGTTTTATATTTCTTAAGTATATCAGTTATCTAGTATCCATAACACAAGTTCTTTAAGAAACTTAAATTGAGCTAGATAATGTTGTGTGAGTGTCACTTACAAAAAAAAAAAAGATTTTTTTAGCAAGCAAATTTTCGAAAAAGCTTTGAATGAATTTTATTTCTTTTCCAAAATAAAGGAATGTTTCTTTGGAGTAAAATTTGCTATCTCTATTATTTAGAGTACTTTCCCTCCAGGGGGCGTCCTAAAATTCCACCCTGTATATCAATGGGTAGGTGTACCTATTTGAAGATACGGACGTACGGTACGCGCGTTCAAACGCGTAACGCTGCGTTGGCACTAAGAGTTTTAGCGTGAAGGATGAACAATCATACATTTATTCTTACAAACATATTCGATGATAAAACCAGTAGGATTGTGTTTCATATTTTACGATAATATTTATTATTTACGTTCAGCAACTTTATATAGGGTGACTGGTGAAAAATTTTATACATTGAAGGATGCTTTCCTTTCCTCTGAACTCGATTGTGATCATAATTATGTAATAAAAGTAGGTATTTAATTTTTCACCAGAAATCCCTATGAATAAATAAAGAGACCTTAATACACTTTTCCCGATGCGCTGCCTCAGTCAACAGCAGTGTTCCCGCCACACGCACACGCACCACCCGCTAAGTATATGTATATTGCATTACGCTTATGTACATGTAGACGAAAACAATACTGCCTTATATTTTTATATATTAATTTTCATCTTTCATGATCGATTGTTGCTATAATTCATCAATAAGGTCCGATAGTCTCTTAGCATAGTATTTTGGTTATTAAAGCAAGCAGTGACAAAGAAAGTGACATTGCAAACTCGACTCTATCACTATGTTTTTATGTATTGTTTTACGGCATATTCGCGAACTGCGGAGACTCTGTAGAAAATCGACTCTATTTCTTTGGGATTAGGTATGGTTTTAAAGGCGTTTTGCTTAAGTGTAGAGAAATGTACTTGTATGATTGATGATGAAGCAGTGACTGGTCGAGATTTTCGCGAAATAGGTCCCAGTTGGTTCAGGAAAGCCATTTCCGGATAGGAAATTAGGTGCACTCCATTATATGAATCGGCTCTAGAGCGCCTTAGATTAATGGATTTTTGTCCTGCTTTCTTTATTTTTCAAATATTTGTAGTAACTTCATGTTTGTTGTGCTAAGTTAAACGATGAGATAGCTAAGATAAGTGTTATTAAATAATATTAAAAAGACTAGATAAACTCAATATTATATTTATCATGGTTCTGTTAACGATTGATACAGTTTGTGATAGAAATTAGTTACAGAACATACTGGTCATTGTGTCATAAATGGAAGTAAGAAAACAATTAAATTAAAATCCTTATTAAATCTTATAATAAGGTACCTACCTAATCGTAAAAATATATATTTTTGCGGAATAAATACTAAAATTAGAAGCACAAAGTCTAATCTTTACGTAACTGTTGAATCCAATTTGCATGTAAAATATACTATCGGAGTAAACTTAGAAGATCTTAAATAATGTGACAATTAAATCTGTATTATAAATAAGTGGTGCCTACTAAGTACCTACTTACTCGTCTGCTAAATATGAAGTTTTACAGCAAAACATTAAGTTAATATGTAAAACAAAATTAAGCGCCTAATTCCGGCTAAAAACGCAATTTATGTATTTAACGGTGAAACTAAAGGCAATATTTAAGTTAAAATAATTTTAGTTATAGAAATAAATGTCCTCAAATCTATAAATTAAACAGTAATCGATAAACGACTCACGCGCAAGTCAACCCGACCTCGTCTACCTGAGGGTCTAAAAAAAGCTTTAGAGACCGCCGCGCCGCGACCCCTTAATCAATTTATGAGGCGCTAAGTATAACATGGAAAAGGTATTAAGGCCCTGTGGGAATCACACTCGCCAAACATTATGATTCCTTGGCACTAATCATATTTTAATGGGACTATCAAAAAGGTGATGTCTCTCTTAAACTTTTAGTGTGTTACAATGTTAATTTTAGTTCGGAGATAAAGTTTGTGACTTTGTAGCTAGGTATTACTAAAAGAGCATTGTTTTTATATGTGTCTGTGTGTTATGTTGTTATAAAAATAATGAAAAGAGCGTTTGATTTTAAGAAATTACTTATATGAGCCATTTATTTTTGGTACTGTAGGTTGGATTCTGAAACTTTATTTCGTATCTACCTATTCATTCTTTCGTTGTATTTTAGTGTGACTAAGTTGTAATTTTGTGAAACTCTAGAAAAATAAGTATCGCCTCTTTCGAGTATATCTTAACAATGACCGTTATTTGCTCCGTTGTAAATAAATAAATATCAATATAAATGTATTGCAGAGATATAACATCGTTTTCCATACAATAGCGACTAACTTCACGGTTAATTTGAGATCCACTTTGGGAACAAAAACAATTACTTAACACAACACTCCTCTATTAATATTAATTGTTTCACGCATTAATATTTCTCTCTACTTACCTACAAAACAACTTGTCTGGGCTTTAATAAAAAGGTTGGTTGTAGCGACGACTCGCTGGTGTAGTGGTAAAATACATTGCCATACCTATGCCAGACAGAAGGTCCTGGGTTTGACTCTCGGTGGGTGTGGATATTTGTGATATGAACACAGATATTAGCCGTCAAATCAAAAAATAATATGTTTATTTCTAATATTTATACAGGGCGGAATTTTTGAATGCCACCTGCAGGGAAAGTACGCTTAATAATGGAGATAGCAACTTTTACTCCGAAGAAACATTCCTTTATTTTGGAAAATAAATAAAATCGCATTCAAAGATTCGAAAATTCGCTTGTTTCACTCAGGATTTTGAACTGACTTAAATCTAAAAATTAAGATTTAATGGTTTTCCTTTCATTAAATTAACGTAGTATGTTAGAGAGATGTATGTTAGAGAGATATAGTATATTATTGCAGACGCTGGAGCATCGTCGTAAGGTTGCTTGTTTGACAGTATTTTATCGGCTACATTTTGGTGAGTGTGCGAGTGCTCTTTTTGACCAAATTGAACCCACCCCTTTTTACCACCGGACTACCAGACGCAGACAGAACTTCCATCCCTATATAGTGGATTTACCAAGAAGTCGAACAAAACGCTTCGATAGTTCCTTTTTGGTACGGATTGCCAAGGAGTGGAACAATCTACCTGCGTCTGTTTTTCCTGACCACTACAGTCCTGGAACTTTTAAGTGTCGAGTGAATAGGTTTCTCGTGGATGGACGTGTAACACCATAGTCTTCATGCGCACTTTCCATCAGGTGGCATGGAAGACAAACGTCCTATCCTTACAATATAAAAAAAAAAAAGATTTCATTCTTGTGAGTGACCCTAACGATCGATGCAATAAAATTAAAGGATGTTATTTTTAGTCGGTTTGATTCCCCGGTGAAGCGAGCGAATTTTTGAAAATCTTAGAATGTGGTGTTATTTCTTTTCAAAAATAAAGGAATGTTTCTTTGAAGTTAAATTTGCTATTTCTATTATTTAGAGTAGGTACTTTCAAAAATTCAATTCAAAAATTTCACCCGGTATATCAAATATGTGTCTTAATAGGTTGTTTGTATTCATCGGTTATCAAGTTCCCATAGCTCAAGTTCTTTCTGATACTTAATTTAGGCCAGATAATATTCAAAAATCTATGAGCAACCTTTCAAGATGCAATAACTGTAAGATTTAATGAAATTTAGACTGAAATAAACGTATCAACTCCTGCTTAGTAGGGTGACAATGCCCGCCCCTTCAATGGGAGACAATCAGACCTAATAACAGAGATGGAAGTTAGACTGTAACACGAAGTATTTAATTAAGTGCTAAAATTCTACTCATCGCAAGATTTTTGTCTATAGATATCCTTTTTATATACATATTATTATCGTTTAACCTATATTTTTCATTTTCATTATAAAAAAAAAACCGGAAAGCCCGACTTATAACTGCTAACAGAATACCTGCATATTTTTACATAGGTAATACATGTATTTAATGGGTGTAAATTAAATGCGTTTTTGGCAATATCTACTTATTATGATCGAACTTTTCGTCGAAAATTCATGGATTTGTATCTAAATACAATAATAGTATATTATGTAACAAGTGAGCTAAGTTGCTAATTACAGTCGAGGCTGTGATTTGAGCCCGAGCCGCAGGCGAGGGCTTAATAATGAGCCGAGACTGTAAGTAGCAACGCTCACGCGTTACATACGACGTTTTTCAACACACTTGTGAGTAAAAGACAGACATACCTCCGTGGTCATAAAATTTATTTGAAGCAGCTGTTAGCTGCTGCGCGTCAGTAACCCTGTCCCATTACACGTACACACGCTATTGTTGCTTGGAGGCGCCGTGCAGCCGCTGCTGCTGCACGTGGCCGCGCGCCGCCTGGACGCGCGCGCTCATATATTTAATGTATAACCCGGATCAATAAAATATGCTCTGTTTACTCGCATGTAATTTGCACTAAGGTACAATTCAACTTTGTAGGATTCATTATATTATGCACTAGGGTATAATATATTATGCACGCGTGACTTATAGCCCAGTTTATAGTTCTAAATTCAATAGAATAAGGCTCACTTTACGAGCAAGTGTGTTGAAAAATTTTTATCTTACTAATATTACCTACAAATGTGAAAGTTTGGATGGATGTATGTATAAAAAAATAAAAATAAAATCCCCAGACAATCACACCAACTACATGGCCTCAAAGTAAGCAAAGCTTGTGTTATGAAATATCATGTAGTGACCTAGGGTGGAGAACCTAGAATATAAAATACATATATAGATAAATGTCCAGACCCAGAACATTTTTTTTGTAATAATTGTTTTAAACTATCGCGGTTATTTTCACTATGATTTAATGTATTTACGGGATTCTTACCACGATTTTCGATTTTATTTTCGCACGTCTTTACGATTTTTTCTTTACGTCTTTACGGAGCACGATTTTATTTTGGACGTGCGAAAATAAAATCGAAAATCGTGGTAAGAATCCCGTAAATACATTAAATCATTTTTTTTGTCTTGTTACGTGCGGGAATCGAACCCGCAGCCACTGGCGTCTGAGGCAGACAGGTTTATTATGACGCAGAAAGGTTAGATGTTAGTTCCTCAATCACAGCAAAACGGTTTGGATGAAATTTGACATATTGATAGTGTACAGTCGGACATAGCACAAAGGCTACTTTTTATCCCGATATTCCCGCGGGATTCGAAGTTGCGCGAACAAAGCCGCGCGAAACAGCTAGTTTATCATAAAACAAAAATAGAAATCCTCAAATAGTCTCATAATAACTAATTATCTCTTATTAGGTAGGCAGGCACATGGTAAAAATTTAGACAGCTCTTAAAAATAAAAACTAAAAAAAATCACATTGAGTAGCTACCAACAACGGTACTTAAACTTTACTTTAACCACATTACAATTCTAATTCCAATTCCACCATTTCCAAGCATCATTTAATCAAAGACCGATACTTCACCTTTATATAAAACGATATCTATTTGAAAATTCGAAAAATAAATAATAAGAACTCAAGAGCCACCCAATTCGTTAGGTCCTGACGCATTCCTCCGTGGAGTAGGTTTCCGTGTTCTTCTGAGCAAGGGTCCGTAATTCACGGCTATCGGTTTCATCTAAATTGAGATTTTATTGACGATTAGTATCCTAAGACGGTATCGTTGCGATCTTGGCGCCCGGCCCGGCCGGCGCAGGCGTGGACACGGGTCATGTTTGGGTGTGAGGCTACCCTCAAAATATAGAAGCTGTTGTTGTGTGAATCTTATATGTGAGTGGCTAATTATTTTTAGTTTTTGATTTTAGTATGGATACTGTAATTTTATATCTATATCTTCCATACTGGACTGGGAGCGAAAGAAAAACATAGAATTTACCAGCTGCTTTTCTTCCCGTGCATACTGTAAAAGTCAGTTAAGGGACAGAGGTTTTACTGGCGTTTCTGTGGGAAATAGGCTGACCTCCTGTTATTACAATAGCCTCTCACAAAAATGTGTCAAACGTGATACAGATGGTTTTTGACCACCTCAAAAGCCTCTGGTGTTCTGCTTGCCCCATACCTAAGGGATACAGGCTTGAAGTTATGTATGTATGTATGTAATTTTACCCATTTTGACGCTCTACATAAAGGCAAGATGTTTGTCTAGTACCTACTTTCAAATTGATTTGTATTTTTATTGCATAGAAAATCAGCGTAGGTACCAATACAATGAGTATGATGCGGAAAAAGTTTAGATTTATAACAATAATAAATTTTAAAAAATCTTTATTTTAGAGGATTTTTACGAAGTCAGTAATAAGTAAGTTTTTACCGTAGCTCCATTAAGATTATTTTCCAAAACAATCAATTATGTATTCGTATAGATTTGCAAATAAGTCAATATTAGGAACAATTGTTATTACATAAAGACCACGAGTAACTACGAGAAGAATTTCTATATGTCAATTTAAGATTATTAATATAATTAAAAGCGATAAAATTTGGTAATATCTGTGTTTATACCGAATAAATATTTCCAATTTCTTATATAGACTCACTTTTCTTAAATCAAACGTCAAAGTTTTAAAGGTATGCCTCATGAGCACAGGTTAACATTAACTAATTAGATACCTCCGCTTAATACACTACCTTGAATCAACAATAATCGATTAAAAGTGAAATGCCTCAATGAAATCGATCGGAGCATTATTATATCTTTAAAGCCCATTGTTTCTAAAGCCAGAATGATCACAATTTCAAACACTCCGGCGATACAACTGAGTTTATATACTTTTTCGGTCGCTAAGAAAATTAGTGTCGATAAAATTGAGGTATTATATTAACATACAAAGAACAGAATTCGGTAAGGTAATTGAGATGTTCAAAAAGAAATGATAATGTTGCCAAATTCTGCAATAGCTATAAACATACCTACAGTTGTAATGATATTCTTGTGGAAAAAGAAATAAAGATAAGTGGCGATAAACATTATTTTAGGTCTCAAAAGAAAAAGGAATAGCAGGAGTTTCTATTGAACAGTGTTAATTAATATTGATAAGATATTTATTTGTATAAAATAAAAGTTAGTAAGGATAAAAGATGACTGTTTGGAATACAGTAGTTACATGAAGTGGGCCCTTGCATAAACCACCTAATTAATAAATTAAATTCTGAGGGAGATTCAGGGCACGACGCTTAGATTACAATAAGTAGCACCCACTCAATTAGACTATTATTTGTAGTTCTTATACTTACCCGTAAATAGCAATCAATTAGACCGGCTGGTATAGCGGTAACATACATTGCTTCTTATGCCAGAGGTCCTGGGTTCGAATCCCGGCAGCGGCGGATATTTGTGTGATGAACACTGATATTAGCCGTCAAGTCATGGATGTTTATATGTTTATTTAAGTTTATTCTAATAAAAAATATGTATTTATTCAATATGTATGTTTATATATTTCTTAAGTATATCAGTTATCTATATAACACAAGTTCTTTAAGAAACTTAATTTGAGCTAGATAATGTTGTGTGAGTGTCAGAAATATTTGTTTATTTCTACCATTTCTACCGATAATATTTTCAATGAGTTTCAGTTAGTCCAAATATAATAGAATTACGTGATTACGTGTCCATAAAGTTGTGTAGTATTCCTATGAGGATGAAATTAAAATGGTAGAACATAAATAAAAAAAATCTATAAGAAAACGTCAATTTTGTAATGATATACCTACGTAACTAAAACATCGTCTCATCTTCACTAAAGTCGTGACCATAGAACTGTCACTCCCAAACTTAATTTACCTACAGCAGGTCAGGAGGGACAAATGATGATGACTCCAGAGGGACCGCGGCGAATCGGGACTAAGGGATGAGGGCATGTGTAATCGGAACAGTTTTTAGGACCACACTGAAGTATGGCAACACTAATTTCACGCTACGAATTGTATTAACACCTTTAATATGCTTAAGCTACGATTATTTCTTATTTAACTTTGTATTTTATTCGTCCATTTTTATTCAATAGATTTTATGGTTGAGAATAGATATTTGAAGTCGGTAACATTAGAATTCTTGTTAAAGATAACGTCTCTACCTAATTGTTGAATATACTTTATTTTAACTAAATTATACTACTTGCATTTAGTGTTTAAAAAGTGGTATGAAGCTGTCAGATTTCATATTTTTAATGCAATGTGTAGGTTTTAAATCAAATACACTATATGTCCGTCATATACCTAATTTCAGTACCTACCTAGATTTAAAATTTACTTATACAGGGAGAAACGTAACTAAAGATTTAGAAAGACTATGAGAAACTGCATTGCATGATTCACATCAACAATACAAAAATTAAAAGTAGTTACGATACCGATATTACGATTTAATGAATGGTAAACATTATAGAAGAAAGGCAGACAGCCAGTGGGCGTGAGAAAATCCGAGGGCGTATAAGCGCCTGCGCAGCGTCGCTAATGTCATAGACAAACACGCACGCACTACTGGGCTATTGGACTAGGAAACTATCAGAAATAATACTACACAAATTACTATTAACAACTTAGAATAAGACGAAAGCTTTCTTTGAATAAATCTGTCCTTTTCTAATCTTTTGAGAACGATCTTTTTATTTTTGTCTGTTGAATGAACCGTCTGTAAAACTTGAAATCTAACTATTAAATAATTTTATTGTATACATTAAAAAGGTATAAAGTGAAAACTTGTATGTGTTGTATTGATCTGATTCGGTACAGGTTGTTTGTGGAACAAAGAAGATAAAAGGATTACGAGAGATTGGTTATAATAATTGTTTGATTTTACATGGTGCGCTTATTAATTAATTGAGTGTCTTTCCCTGTGAATGGACATGTATTCTAGTTCCATATTTAAGTTTGTACGTATCACAATAGAGCTTATTAATTCAAAGTTTTAGATAAAATTATTTATTTATTAAGGCATCTCAGTAGTTACATGTAATAATCTTAAAATAAAAAATAAAATTCATAAAAATATGATTACTATTGACATATTATATTTTTAACATAGTTATGTAGGTTTGCACAGCATGCGCTTAAAACAGAAATACTTTTAAATTTGAAATAGATACATACCTCAATAAATATTATTTCTTAATTTCATTCTAAAGTTTTGACAATTTCAAAAAATAATATTTAAAATAAGTTTTGATAGAAAAATTGCTAAGGATTCTAGGAAATAGTGATTTACGCATATCTTGATTACTGAAACAATACATAATACATAGGCTATCTACACCTCTCTTTTGTTGTTTTTTCTAAAAAAGCGTATTAATAAAAACATGTAAGTAGGTACATCGGTCACGAGGCGTGAAATAACATAATAACGAGTGTTTTCGAAATTCACTCTTTTTGTGGGCACCATTTATCATCTACACACGCTATACGAAAGAAAAAGTGTAAATACTTTCCCATATATTTATTATTTAATGTAATATTTTTATAAAATTGAAGACAATATTCTTAAGAACTTATTGTGTATTAAAGATACCTATAAAAAACAATTAGCACCCAATTAAAATGGGCTATGTTGCCAGTGACAAAACTGATTATTTCAACAATCATTTCATGAATAAAATAATAAAATAAAATCCCCAGAAAATCACACCGACTACATGGCCTTAAAGTGTAGCTTGTGTAGCGAAGTAGGGTGGAAACTAGAATATAAATACATATAAGTATCGATAAACGCCCAGATCCAGAACATTTTTTTTCTTGTTCCTTGAGGAAACCGAACTCGCAACCACTGGCATCTGAGATAAGGTTTATCGCATCGCCAAAGTGGTCGTCATTATTCATGCCTTTACAATTTCATTGAAAGCGTCACCTGAACGGCCAGCAAGGGTTTAGGTTATCTTCTATGTCTAGATCGAGGGGTTTATGTTTTACAAACGACCTAAGTAATTCTACTGATATGGGGTCCCAGCCGGCCTGTTTCTACATTGGCTATGATCTGTGCGTGGTTAGATAACCCCAAGTTAAGCTTCATGGTCTCAATAATACAAGTTTATTAATTAAAGCTTACATAATGGTGTGTCTGTTAGGGTATTTAAAAAAAAACTGTCTTAGATTTTAGTCTTTATTCGATTGTAACTTTGCTTCTTATGAGGATTATTATATAATCCAAATAATCAAAATATACAGGGTGGAATTTTTTAATGCCACCTGGAGGGAAAGTACTCTTAATAATAGAGATGGCAAATTTTACTCCAAAGAAATTTTCCTTTATTTTTGGAAGGAAATAAAACAGCATTCAAAGATTTTTCGAAAATTCGCTTGCTTTAAATTTGAAAAACCTAGTATATTAGAGAGATTTCATTCTTGTGATTGATCTTAACAATCGATGCAATAAAATTACAGACTGTCATTTTTACAGATTTTAGTCGGTTCGATTCCCGAGTGAAACGAATTGTTGAAAATCTTTGAATGCGGTAATATTTCTTTTCAAAAATAAAGGAATCTTTTATTGTAATAAAATTTGCTATCTCTATTATTTAGAGTACCTTCCCTACAAGTGGCATTAAAAAGTCCACCCTGTATATCAGTTTTCTTTTACGACAGGAGCGGTAGGGCAATTCTAAGCGGACCCTACACGGGTTGCGAACTTAGGACTATTGGCATAGCCTAGCTAATAGGTACCTCTACACTAAGACGGACACGGTTTAAAACGTTACAACGCCGGAAGTCCTAAGCGTATTAATTATCTATTTTCAAGTATACTTTGTCTAAGACCCTATATCCCTATTAGAACTAATAACACCACGCGACTTGCTGTTTCATCGGACATTTACCTTTGTTATTTTTTTTAATTACCAGCTTCCTGAGAACATCCGGTTAATCGTTGGGTACGGAGTACAATGTGTGATTAAGTGGACATTAGTACCGGCGGCCCTACCCCCGGGGGCGTTTCTATGCACGGTGGTTGCACTTCGCTGTGAATACTCTATGAGAAATTTTCTTATGATTACTCTAGTTTAGTTCCTGGTTATTTGAACTGTGTATAACCGCTGGTTTTGATGCGAAGAAAGAAACGTCTATATGTCTGCGATTCCTTGGAAGTAATAAAAGTGTTTTCTTGTTTTTGAAAACTTTATACTCGTAGATATAAAGAGAAATGTGAGGTGTATCAAATAACAATTATTTGTGTTCATAAATAGACTCTTTTTTGTGCTATCTCATTTATATTTACAAAAATTTTGTTAGGTATAACAAATCATACTTTCGACCAGCATTTTTTTATTTATTTAAATAAGCCCAACCATAATTCCATCTGTCTGAAAGCGCGGATTAATTTAAAACGATTTTGCAAAAACATGACTCGAAGTTCGCTCGGGGCACCATGACGAATCCAATTAACATCACTAACGATGCTGTCCGACGTACACTATTTATGCTTCCTGACATTCGTTCTGTAAATATTTAGCTCTCCTCATCTGGCTCTGGGATTATCACTCCATCGCTGTACGCTTTCTTCGGCGCACATAAAACTCCCGACAACGTATACAAAACAGTCTAAAATCGCTACTTCCGTCCAAATTGGAAACACTTAAAGTGTAGACGTACGATTGCCATATCGACAGAACCTGCGATAAATTAACTATGAGGCCTGCGCGTGGGCATTGACAGCGATAACGATTATCCCTTAATTTATATTAAACGAGAATTAAAACTTCTGTTTGCTGTATTATTTATACCTTTAGGATACATTTCAGTTTCTATATATAGACGAGGTCGGTAGTGATGCGTTCTTGATATTGAATAGCTTTTTTTCCTTTTTCGATTGTAGTATCTTGAAATGGCACTTGTTTAGATAATCAAGTGGTTGGTTGTCGGTGATGTCAGTGTCGCCGTCACCTTAGTGCCAAATTCGGAGGTTTATGATCGACTCCTCCACAGTTTGCAGCGGTCGTTCACCCGCCGTTACGATCCCATTGTTAACTTAGACTGGGTATTATGAGATTAAGTCATTCTCAGAATGCAGATCGTAGATTGTATTTTATTTACGGATTTCAGTCGGTGATACGTTTTAAATATGCACAAAATGCATATATTCATTACAGTTTAAGCATACTGTTAGCTCACCTGGAAATCCTAACCGTCAATATAGGGCCTAAGGACCCGAATTTCCCCTAACGACTGTTTTAGACGTTTTAATGAGCACAGGAACCGAATGCTTAACGTGCTCTCTGAGCCATAGAGACGATATTAGTGGCAAAGTCCTGTATGCGCCATCCTATGCATTTGTTTTATACAAGGATCTAAAAACTAAGGACTGGTCATCTGTCTCTACCTTAACGAATACTTTAAGCTTTTAAACTTCTGGGGTTACGTTGCAAATAGATAGAAATTATTAGTTTTAAACTTTAATAATTTACGAAATATTTTAAAACTTTACAATAATTATGATCAATATAAGGTTCTAAGGGGGACTAGGTACGAGTGCTATGACTATGCACGTCCAGGTTCCACATGGTTCCACTTAATAATTTAAAAGCCCAGCGTGGAACTTTTTCCTGCCTATACGATTGACGCCATGAAAAATTTGTTATTATTAGCTTCTTGTATTTTTAACATGAAAACTTACAAAAAACCTTGTTAAACACAAGTGTGCCAAGTTGGTGCAACACTGCACTGCACCAGCTAAGATCTAACCAAAACCAAAGACTCAAAATAGGTGGTCGACATTTTTATGTTTTTGATAATCCTATATAAATATTATAAACTTAAAAGCTTGGACGGTTCTTCTCTAAATTATATTTTATAATATTTTCAATTCTTATATTCCTATGAAGAAGATACACCTACACGCGGGACAAACTGTGAAATAAGCTAGCATAGAATATATTTAAATTTAGGACTATTAAAAATCACAAAAGTACAAATTCTAATACATATTTAATACACGCTAATTCTAAATAATCCTGTCAAAGTAGCCATGCCAAATTATAAGGACTATAGGTACGTCCCAATCCCATAATACACGTTGAAATAGTAAAGGCAGAGTATTATGGTGCGTACAGATTGCTGTAATGGAACTACTCGTAGTAATGTAGCATTCTGCGCATGTTGCGTATTGGGACGTGTAGTGCGCAGAATGTTACATTACTAGTTCGATTACAGCAATCTGTACGCACCATTAGAGTAGAGACATTAAGGACACATAATAATGTCCGGAACAAACCGACAAACACCCGCCCCACAAGAAGATCCGCTTTCAGGAAAACACTGAAATAACTGGCGGGCGTTTGAAGTGCGGACAATTGATTTTAGGGTTCTGTTTGGAAATGCGGAACGATTTACCGCGATTTACCATTTCGACAGCAATAAGTTTCAAAAGGATCTATATATTTTAAGTGTAGATCAACTATTGTAAGATTAGCTATCTGCAAATTATGTTTTGACATACCTACATTTAAATTTAATTCATATAGATTCTATTGATCAGAACATAAATTATATTAATCCATTTGCATATCTATTTGCAATAGACACAAATAGGGTATTTCTGTTAGCTACTTGTATGGTGTATCCGGTGAAATTAAACCTGCCATAAAAACAATGGTGAGTTAATTATGTTTATTTAGTTCTTTTTAATTTTTAATTTTGTATAGAAAACTATTCGTAAATTAATTTTATTTGACTTGTTTTAATTTCATTGCTAGGATCATAAAAATATTCATATTACAGAACCCACCAAAAAAGGGTCAGGACTGTCTTTAGAAACGAAATGTAACATTTACTTCCGATTTTTGTAAATCCAAGGAAGAATAGAGAAAAGGGAGCTATTAGTGGCCCTCTGCCCCACATGACGGTATTAATGCAAACAAAATAATGTCATTGTTGTCGTAAATGCGACTCTTTGAAAACTGTGTTGAAAGGATTACCGAGTATACAGAATTCGACGGTTAATGCGTCAAAGCATTTTTAGAAACTCAAAGAAAGAATTGAGCTTTTTCTTTTGTAGTTTATTACATTCTTGAGTTTATTAGAGTGAGCAATAGACAAATGAAGAAGTGATAGTAATGGCTACTTAAGATCCATTGTGATCTACTCACAGTTAATAAAAAGTGTGTTGAAAAGCTGTATTTAATGAAAAAAAATTATCTAGATTTCATCATGTAGGCATAATACTTATAATTACATTCAAATTTGACATTTCCTTCTTTACGGACATTGTAGCCATGAGTCTATTATTGGCTTTTGCATATAATAACTCGATAAGTAATAATTTATAATTCGTGAAAATTTAAGACGAACAAAATTAGTTTCTAAAGACAGTCCGTTTTAAAACAGATTGTTTAGCCTCTTGTTAACGCATGAACTACTAAAGATAACAATAATGAGACATGTCTCATGACCCCACGGCAGGTCTACCGCCGTGTGGGCAGCAGACGACGGCAATAGCTCACAGTGTGGGAGATGCTGCCAAAATCTGTGCCCACACGGCCCAGCTAGGCAAACCTTGAATAGGCTGTTTCGATATGTGACGACGTATTTAAAAAAAAAAATTGCATTTCCCTATCTCTCCCTCTCTCTCAAAAATGTAGCTGTGCAACGATAGCAACTGACTCCCATTCGTGAGAACACTAGAAGCCGCACCATAGGCCACATCGACACGTGCTTCGCTTCAACCAGAAGCATCCTCAGGGTGCATTGTGCAACGATCACTTCAAAAGGGATGGACAGTAGAGTTTCGATTGTTTTCTTACCGTCATACATAAGTCAATATTTAGTGGGTAAAACTCGCAGTCAAATCAATTTACAAAATTCAATTACAAATCGTCTCTGTTTTAAAAACGCCTTTCATACCACGGATTTTAAATATGGGTGTCATGGGTTACCAAATCAGAGGATGGACAGCGTTCTTTTGTGTGTTGATGAAGTTGCCCTGAACACTGCCCACAGTTCAACAGTTACCAACCCACTTTCATCCTTATCCAATAGTAGACGTAGATAGGCAGGATTGATTTATTTAAATCAATAATACTACTTAGGCAAATGATGCAGATAACATCTGGATACTAAACATATAATGAAAGTTTATAGATATGGTTTTAAGTTCAATATCATATCACATCTGATGCTATAAGTACATAATGTTTCCAAATAAAAAAATATAAAACAATTATAAAATAACAAAAACCAAGAGATTCAATATTCAAGACCCGTTAGGAAGTGCCCACGGTAGGTATTGACCTCGCGAAACTCAGAATCACCTAGATTTGGTCATCGACATTGTCCAAATTACCGTAATTATGATTCCAAACTAAATGTTTAATTAATTAATTCTAATATCTGTAGTTGGATTTTTGTACTTTGGTATTTTTGAATTTTGACTTTAGTAGGTAGAAGAGATATTAAAATTATAAATGAGGTAGGTATATTATCCTCTACACAGCTTATCAGAGATACATACCTTCAAGCCTGTGTCCCTTATTGGGTAGGCAGAACACTAAAGGCTATAAAACCATCTTATCTGACAAATTTGGAGGTAAAATGTGGAGATAGTCTCTACTATTGCAGTGACAGGGAGTCAGCCTAACGCTCGCAAAAACGCCTATTAAACCTTTGCTCCTTAACTGACTTTTAAAGTATTCCCAGGAAAAGAATCTGCTGGTATCTATAATTCTATGTTTTCCTTTCGCGTCCAGTCCAGCATGAAACAAATTTCAAAGTTCAAATTGAAAGGACGCAAAAATACAGCAAAGTATCTTAAAATCGATTATAATTGACAAAAGAATCGCGTAGCATACACAATGAAGCATACAGGTGGGTTGATAATCATCGTATTTTTTATTCTTGTATTTGTAAGCCTTACAATCTTATGATTAAGTCAAACTCGGGTAAAAATTATAACATAACTTCTTCTAGGTAATTGAAACTATAAAGGGTAATTTCTCACATAAGGAAGGTTTACCTTCTACCTTCACAACAAAAAAAAGTATTAAATAGAGATATTTATCACGATTTCTAAAATACATTTACATTTAAAATATTAGTGTTGTCCAAACTTCGAAGCGAAGTGACATTATTAACAGGCGGGCGACGCAAGCGCAGCGCTGCTGTTGGTGGCGGCCCCCGCGGGGGCTTTGTCGGCGCCCCCCGGGGGCAGCCCACTCGATAACAAATATCGTTATATTTATTATCTATATACGCTTTATAATTATAACCAATTAAAGCCCCTGAGTTTTAAAAGTGGGTTAAATTTACGATTTTGGAAACAGGTTCCAAATGTGTTACGATTTTTTAAGTTTTCGTATGATACATTTATGACAAGCAGTCATAAATATATCATATTACGAATGTTACTTTAGACCCCTTGAGAATTTCTTAATAAAATATTTGGCTTTTTCAACTGCAGAAATATTGATTCAAAATCGACTAGCCATTAAACCGAAAATACTTTTAATTGCAACCGGATAGGAAGGTAGATTTCTTATTTTATCATTATCAGAACAGTGGGAAGTAAAATAGATTGGATATGCTTCACAAATAATGAAGAGTTATAGGTATATAAATTTTAGTGAGATCTACCAAGTTCGATCAAATAATATTGTCACTTTACATTTAAAGCCGATCTAATTTCTTGATCGAATAAAAAAATGTGTTTTATTTATGTTACGCAAGTACCCAAACGAGTACTAGTCTAAAAAAAGTTTTAAAATTGGAGCACGATTCCAATGAAGCTATAAATAAGCTATCAACGTACCTAATGTGTTATAATCGATTAGTTATCGATAAACAGCGTGGTATACCGATCGCGTAACAGGTGATCTACGACAACCTCTCGCACAGAAGAAGCCACCGAATAATCGCTACGTACTTACCGAATAATCGATTTACAAAAATCGTGCGGTTGAACGTGTTTTCTATATACTTTATTAGGTTTCCCATGGATGTTGTGTGAATGAAATAAATCAGTTTTTAAACTGGTATTCTTGGCGCGTCAACGCGGACTGCGAAAGATGGTCGCTGATAAATTAAGTAGAAAGGACAGGTAGTTGATAGGGATTTAAAATATGTTCATAACAATATTTTTTGCAACATAGCAAGAGGTCTTACTGTGGAGAGAGTGACTTGAAATTAGCTCTACCAAAGTAGATTTATTAATATCATCTTTCATTATTTTACATATTATTCGGAAGAATTTATGTAATAGGCCCAAAAGCAAGTAATTTTATTAATGTTTTGCTTTATTAAAAAGTTTTAGAACCGTACAGATCTTTATTTCTAATCTAATGAAAGGGAACCAAGGGACTTCAAATTGTGTTGTAGAAACCCTTACCTAAACGAGTTCTGTAGGTAGGTATTGGGTAACAGCTGGACACATGGAAGTTTTTATAAATGTTCGATATTCAAACTAGTCTAGTTCTGCACTCAAGTTCTTTCCTTAGGAAGGAATAGTCAATAATAATAAGGCACTAATAATGCCAAATTTAATCAATTTGATGACGAATTTACAACAAACCGTGCTTGTATTTTTTTTACTAGTTTTATAAGGTTATCTTATTTATCTATTCCATTGCTTATATTCACACTTTGTTCTAAGCATTATATTCGACTCTACATAGATTAAAAAATAAATACTACTTTTATTTGTATATTTGCGTAAGAATGCGTAGTCTTTCAAAAATGGATATAAAATAGTTGATTTCAGCTAACCAGCTAGTAAACCTTAGGGTGTTTACACACCAATGGATCGACGTCGACTAATCCATTCGACGGTCGATCGATTCGTGTGGTAACACCCTTACCTTATAACTATATCGCGCTAGTTGACTGTCATGAGCATACCGATTATGCAGATTTAAGAAAGCCACAGTCTTTCTTTAATTGAAACCAATGTTACTCATCCGTTAAATAAATCGGATGATCTTTATCGTCACCCAATCATCGTCATTCCTATGTAAATAGCGCAAACACTCTCGTGCTAAGAATTACAGATATCGATCTTTTATTAAAGCTCACTGTAGGTACCTACTATTTATTTAGCATATAAATTTAAAAAAAGTGTAAAATTATTCTTAATGGGTTCCTAAGTGTAATAATTATGGTTTAAATTAGACTATCAAATTAGTAAACTTAGGTAAAGAGCTTTTTTATTGGTCACTGAACCCACTTTTGACCTTATCTTACAAATATTATAAATGTGAAAGTTTGGATGTATGGATATTTGTTTCTCAATCTCGGCAAAACGGCTGAACGAATTTTAATGAAATTTGGCACAGTAATAGAGTACAATGTGGAATAGCACATAGGCTACTTTTTATCCTGAAATTCCCACTGGAATCGATATTGCGCGGGTAAAACCGCGCGCAACAGCTTGTATGAAAATAAGTTCGAAAATGCAGTGCATGAGCTTATGAGCTAGTAGTATCTACTTCAAAGCTATTCGAAGTTGTAATTTGCAAAAACAAATGAAGAAGTAGTGAAATTCCTATGTGAGACTCTATTTTTTTTATATTACTCGCGTTTGACGTCAATCGCACAAGAGTTCGAATACTGGCGTCTCGATGATCTCGAAAAGAAACGTAGCCTCCGAAAAACCCGTCCAAAACCCTATCAATACACCTATAACACAATCGGGGAACTTCATTGCGCGCTATGCGATCGTGTATTCAAAACAAAATTGGCTTCGCAAGTCACGTTCGAGCACATGAGCGAAGACAGAATCCGTGCAACTGGCAGGTTGTCGCCGTCGACAGATACGTCTGGGAGGACATCATCATCATCATGGTAAGTGAAGGTGAGGTCGAAGATGAAAGCACACTTGCCGAGGAAAGAAACTGGTTCTTCATCTACTATTCCCGAAACACATCATCATGTGTTTGCACCACATCACGTAAAGTCCGGGATCTTATATGAAGTGTGGTCGTTTTCAGGCGTATCCTGACAGGATCATACCACCAAGCCAATCACTCGGTTTAGTCGCCTCTTTCAAAACGCTTATTTCAAAAGGGTTATTCTAGGGTGCGGCGGGAACACTGCTGTGTGCATGTTGACTGAGGCAGCGCGTCGGGAAAAGTGTAGTAAGGTCTATTTATTTATTCACAGGGATTTCTGGTGAAAAATAAAATAATAATAATAATAATTAACTCTTTATTGCACAACTACAAACAAATGTTTAGACAATGAACAAAAATAAAAACTTAGAGTAGGTACAAGAGGTGGCCTTATCGCTAAAGAAGCGATCTCTTACAGACAACCTTAGGGTAGAGGATTTCAGGTGCGTAAAAACCGTGTCATGTCGTACAATTTATGTAATAAATATATAAGTAATTAAGTTCTTATAAGAATATACATACACACATATATATCTATATACATACACATACATACATATACATAATATTTACAATAACCATAAATATTTGTGAAATACATATTTAATAATAATAGGAAAATGAATATTAAAATTAGGGCAATTCTTCAACTTTGGATAAGTAATGCATTTTCACAAGTTTTTTAAAGGTAGGTAACGTTTGTGCAGATTTGATTTGCAATGGTAATTCGTTCCATAAACGTACCGCGTGGATGGTAAATGATTTGCCATAGAAATCTGTCGAGTGCATCGGCATCAATAGCTTTAAATTATTACGAGATCTCAAATTACGCGTATGTGCGGAGTGAATGTAATCAAACTTTTCTGACAAATACCTCGGCAAAGCAGGATTGAACAGCGCGCGATAAAGAAGACAGAGGATATGAGTATTCCGGCGAAAGCGAATTGGAAGCCACTTGAGTTTATTGCGGTATTCTGATATGTGATCATATTTGCGTAAACCAAATATAAATCTAATGCATAAATTTTGTAGCCGCTCAAGTTTGTTTAGTTGGGCTTCAGTAATATCCAGGTAGCAGACATCAGCATAATCTAAAATAGGAAGGAATAAGGATTGGGCAATTGAAGTTTTGGTAGGTATTGGCAAGACGTTGCGCAGACGTTTCAACGAACCAGTGGCTGCAAACATCTTCCTGCTCACTTCATCAATTTGTGGTTTCCAAGTCAAATTGTTGTCAAGCAAGACCCCAAGGTTTTTTACACTTTTACTCCAGTCAATGTTAATACCATTGAAGTTAATTTTCGGACAAAGTTTAAAATCAATTTTGTTATACATTTTTGTACTACCAATTATAATCGCCTGTGTTTTGGTTGGATTAACAGTCAGGCCATGCCGGTAACTCCAGGATGATATCATTGTAAGATCATCATTAATGGTCTTAATTGCTTTTGGCAAGTCTTCCAGGCTGGACGTGAGATAGATTTGGAGATCGTCTGCATACATGTGATAGGAAGAAGTAAGATTTTTTGAAATGTTATTAATAAAAACAGAAAAAAGAAGAGGAGACAACACGCCACCTTGAGGGACACCAGCTTCTATAGTAGTCCATGATGAGTAAACATCATCAATACGTATACGTTGTTGACGTCCACTCAAGTAAGTATGAAACCAATCAATCACAGACGGAGATATGTTAAGAGAGCGGAGCATCTGTAGCAAGATGTCAAAATCAACCGTGTTGAAGGCGTTGCTGAAATCTAACAAAGCAAGAACTGTAAGTTCCTTGTTTTGTAGGCCCAAACGAATGTCATCGGTGACTTTAACAAGTGCTGTGCTGGTGCTGTGGCCAGATTGGAATCCGGATTGGAATGGATTATGTAGGTTATTTTTGGATAGGAATATACTTAGCTGTTTGTGTACTAGTCGTTCAAGAACTTTAGACAGGAAAGGAAGTATGGATATAGGTCTGATGTCGTGGAATGTGATAGGAGTAGATTTCTTAGGCAGAGGAATTAGGTGAGCGTTTTTCCATTGGGACGGAAAGTGGCCGGTAATTATAGACTTGTTCAGGATTTGAGTTATAATCGGAAGGAGAAAGTCTAGTAAAATAACTACCATTTTGCGACTGACGCAATCAGATCCGATTGCATCAGATGAAATAGAATTAATTGCCCACTTAACATCACGTTCAGTGAATTGTGTGAAGGAAAAAGATTCGTAGTTTGGGGACGGTAAGGAGAAAATGTTTTTTAATGTGGTTGCTTTAATGTTGGCGTCCATGCCAGAAGCAGATGAAAAGTGTGAATTCAGTAGATTCAGATCGAAGTTATCTGGGATGCTATTGTTCTTGTTTATACCGACCCCTAATTTTCTGAGGAAGTTCCAAACCCTTGCGGGTCTTCCATCTGAAACCGATTTGTGAATATAGCGTCGTTGTGCGTCCCTACACATTGTATTGCAGCGATTCCGGAGTTGACGGTATTTACGTCCATTCTCTGCGCTGGGATCATTTTTGTATTTGTTGCGAGCACGATTTCGCTTAGCCATCGCAGCTTTGATGTTATCACTAAGCCATGGAGCAGGAAGATGTTTGATCCTCACAGGGTGAACTGGCGCGTGCCGGTCATAGAGCTGAAGGAGATAATTATTGAAAACTTCAACCTGACTGTCCATCGTATCAGCATTCACAACTATAGACCAGTCAAGTGATTGTGCGTCTTTTAGCAGTTTGTCATAGTCAATACTATCAAAACTTCGTAGTTGAAGGATTTTAGGCTTTGCTTTGGGTGTTTTGATCTTGTAAGACAAGAATAAAAGGTTATGGTACGAAAAAGCGTCAGCCTCAATCTGTCCATAGTGGACGACATGATCTAGGGAGGAGACAACAGTAAGGTCTAAAAGGGAAGGAGCAGAATTCGGAAAAAAATGAGTTGCACCAGACGGCAGAATATTAAGGTTACAAGCAGATATGAGGGAATTAAGTTTGTTCGCACGGGAATCCTGTTTCAGAAGGCAAGTATTGAAGTCACCCATAATGATGGTATGATTGAAAAAAGGAACATGTTCTTCTAACAAAGTTTCCAATGACAAAAAGTAATTTATCGTACAGTTTGGACTATACACAACTCCAAGTAGGATTTTAGAGCGGGAGAGTGTCACTTCAATCAGAAGGTGTTCTGCAAAATCAGCAGAGAGATGTGTAGACTTACTTAACACCCTGTGTGGTATGTGTGAACGTAAGTAGATGGCAACCCCACCACCGGTACGATCAGTGCGATCGTTGCGAAGTAGGATAAAGCCTGGTAGGGCGTATGAAGTCGAAGGTAAGCAGGGTTTGAGCCACGTTTCAGATACTAATATCGCTTGTAAACTCTTACAGTCAAATGATGTCAGCATATCGGAGTAGTGTGCAGGAATACTCTGAGCATTAATGTGAACCATATTGAAATTTTTCGGTGAATCTGAAAACTGTGAATCTATGCTAGTAGCTAAAGGGATGAAGGCGCTTTGATAGCTTTCCGAGCTGTTCAATTCACTAGATGAACATGAGATAACGTCGGATAGTTCATTAGTTGTCGAAGAATTATCCATTATACACCTAAATATATAACAATTTGTAGTAAAAATATATTAAAAAACAATATATAAATAAACTATACTTAAATATAATATTTAAGAATCTTAATAAATACTTAATCTAAATACCTATATATAAATATAACTTGTCTTATTCCACTACTAAAATCCCACCAGCAGTATTGAAAGAGACCAGCCACTTAATATTAAATTAATATTCTAATTCACAGAATTTAAACAAAAATAAAAAGAATAAAAAATACAACTTAAAACACTGCTTAGCGCTTCAAGCGCTGCAAAACTATGAATTGACCTTATGTCAACTGTGAGATGTCAATTTGTCAGTTGATTGACAAACAGAAAGAACAGCCGGCCGACAATTAAAAATAAAAACAAAACAAATGTAAACTAACCTATCTTGAATCGCATCTCGGAATGAAAAATAAATATTTAAGCTGAGTTACTGCTTCCGTGCTACGCGTTTCTTCGCTGCCTCATTGGTCTTTGTCGTATGTCTAGTGTTGCGCTTTGCAGGACTATTTATTGGCGACAGAATCTCCGCACTCGGAATGGCGTCCAAATCAGCTTTTGTGATAATTTGATATTTGGTTTCATCGGGTCCAATCACATTTATGCAACCGCCTCGAGTCCAGCATTTGGTGATTCCGAAGCGCTGTCTTGCCGCAAGAAAGGTATCATGACGAAGTCGTGTGAGAAATTCGGACAACGTAACTCCTGTGTTTTTAAGCGAAGACTTGCTTGACCATACCTTGTCTCGAAGTTGAAGATCACGGAATTTAACCAGCAGTGGTCTCGGCTTACCCTCTCTAACCCTGCCCAAGCGATGGCAATAACTAATCACTGCATTGGTAACAGAGTCGAGTTTCATTTTGTGTTGGATCACTTTGACTGCAGCTGAGATGGGTTCCTCACCTTGATCCTCCGGAATACCATGTATCATCAAGATTTTTCTACGGCTCTGCATTTCAAGCCGGTCACAATCACGAACTAAAAATTCAATTTGATTCTGCAACAGGCTGAGTGTTGACATCACAAAGGATTTAAATGCTACATACTCCTCTGGCAGATCCGATGGCACTGTTGGATTTTTTTGACACTCCTTTTCAAATGATAACATCCTGGCATTGAACATTTCTTGCATATTGGAGAAGGTTTTGTGAATGGATTCCATTGTGAATTTATTTGTTTGTCAAAAGTTGTAAAAAAAAGCAGTTTCAAAGGAGACTTAATATATTGCTGGTAGGTTTGTGTGTCTAGCAACACATATTACATTATATTTATGTATAATTTGCAAGTTTTTCTATTGATTTAAAATAAAAACCTTAAGAGCAATTGAAAACTGTTGTGTATTTCTCGACTACCTACTTTTATTACATAATTATGATCAGAATCGAGTACAGAGTGCTCTCCTTCAGGATTGCAAATTTGTCACCAGTCACCCTGTATAAATAGAAAAAAAAACTGTTAAAGTAATCGATAAAATTACCAAATATTACTGCCTAATTTCTTTATAGTCACTTGAAAGTACTGATTATAATAATTAATTAATAATTAATTGTCATAATTGACAAGGAGTGGTCCCCGGTTATGCCCGCGTCAATTTTGACCCCGTATAGTACTTTCATCATGAAATATACTTAGACTACAACCTTCCCCACTAACTGAGCTATCAAAAGGAAATAATTTACAAGATCAGCGCAGTCAAACAGACTTTATCTTTATAATAATGCTATAGATTACCGTGATTTAAAAAGTAATCAACTTACCAACAAGGTGGTCGTTGTGACGAGCCAGCGCGGCGCCAATCAAAGAAATCCTCAAACCTTAAACTCAAGAAATTGGAAACGTATAATTCCTCTTCTTTAAATAATTTAAAAATAAATAACCACCTCGAATAATGTACGCATTTAAACTGATTTTTTCGTTTTTTACTTTACTTTTCATTTTTACACGACGTTTCTCGCTTTTAAAACATCCTTTATTAAATCTAATGAATCATAAAAACTCAAGAAATATAATCCTTTGTAAAAAATGAAATGGAAAAACAGTGTACGCTTTTTAATTTATGAAATATTGCAAAAACATGGTCGCGAGCGGGATACGAACCTTCGTCTCCGGTGAACCGTGCCAAGAAGCAACTCCATCAACCATAAAACACTCAGTTTCATGTTTTTTATAAGTAAAAAACTAAGTATGTTTGTTTGGAAAAGGCTTGGCAATAATATGTGTGTATTACCTAGAGTAAAAAAAAAATTGCAACGTAAAGAATGCGTAAGGTTTTTTTCGATTATTAGTTAGATAAAATCATTGTAAAATTATAAAATATAATAAAAACAAAGTATTCTGCACCGCACTTGTTATCCACGTATGTAGTCCTCGAGGCGCAGTGGCTCTTCCACTATTTGATATTGCAGGTTAAGCAAGGTACGGCTGGTCAGTACAAAGATACTAGGTGACGCAGTCCTTTCATCTCTGATTACGTCTTCTGTATACTTGTATACTGTAGTAGTTGGGTTTGTTAGAAGACTTTCAGAAATTTCTGACATCCAACCATCCTCCTCGTCACCCAGGGTAGAGACTCATATATCTACAGTAGACTCTTTGTAAAGTCTACTGTAGATATATTCTATGACAAAGACGTCATAGAATGCATCATCTACAATTACATGTAGTTGAATGCCTGGATGACATCAGGCCGCTTATCGGTACATTATCAGTTTTATTTAGATTTATTATTGCATACCTCAAACGGTTAATAAATAAATATTTGGTAAATCCTAAAAAACTTCAGAAAATATTAAATAAGAGATCGAAGCTTACAAAAATATTTGTCACATTTTGATTTATTACTGTTTACAATAAGGGGTAGATAAATAAACTTTGAATTGTAAAATTTCAAGACGATATTGAAATTAAGGAGATTGAAACTTTGAAAATCCTATCACAATTTTTACCCAGCCCCATACTATCATGTCCCGTCTCTCCATACATGAGCACTCATGCTGCATCCCGCTATTCCTGTCGTTCCCGGAATGCAACGGAAGTCTCGTCCAGTGTCGGGCTCCTTATTAATGGGCTGCTTACCGCTCCTTTGTTACTGGCTCACGTCCTGCCAATAAACAAAATAAACCTCACAACATACTATACAATCGTAGTACATTGCTTATTTTGTGGGGTTTTTCGGAAAATTTTGTGAAGGTAAACAGCGATGGTTGCTTTGAATGAGAAAGTATCGTTGCATAAACAATGGATTAGAATCAGAATTTGTTCTCGCTTTACTAGTTTAAATTGACACATCCGTAGTCAGATGTATATTCAGTGTTTTAAGTTAGTTACGCGTTTGGTTCATTCTTTGATGTTTTGATTGGATTCTCGTTTCGTTGTTTTTACAGGCAGGTATCTGTTTGTGTGGATTTATTCGGAGTTTTATGTCCTGGAAGCTGATTCGAGGCTACTGTGAATCATTTGGATATGAGTCAAGATAGGGACACTGTCAAGGTCGAGTTTTATTTTCTCATCTTTTGCAAATTATCGCTTTGGTTTTATGGCTATTTGTTTTTTAGGGTAACACAGTCCCAAAATTGCTTTGGTATATCTTTTTAGACAGCAACAATAATTATTGATGTTTGATATTCAGAAGTTCCGTAGACTATAATTTACGTATCAACTTCTTTATTTTTGTTCTTCTAATTTAAATTGAAACCAAATAGTAGTTCTATTTTCGAAATGTAAACAAAATTGACCCGAGCGAGATTTGAAGCGCGTAGTTTTACATCATTTGTATCGCTCATTCCCTCAGTAATTAATCAATGGCCGTCAAAACAGAGTATCGTACCTCCTTTACAATAATCTCTTTGTAATCAAACTACACGTGAACAGAGCATACACAACACAAACAAATAGTAAAATTTCATTTATTTTCGATGCTTCGGTTACCGCAATGGGCTAGAGTAGATGATTGCTCAATTACAGGACCTCCTTAGTCGAAACACTTACCTTTACCTCCAACTGTAATTTAAACTTTATGTTTATATACTTAAAGTCGTTCAGTTGGTTGATATTAGTCGGCGTTCCTCAAAAGCTAGTGGCGAGTACGCGCCTTGTCATTAGAGACAGAATCAAACATAATGTTTAGAATCGCCGACAGCTTAACTGGGGTTTTTCATCCATTTCATAATTTGTTATTTGGGATTATAGGCAGTGTGCCGCAAGAGACAAAGTAAACACGGGCCTGGGACCTGCGGGTCCGAGCCGGTGATAATTGACAGCCATCATCTTTTTTGCATTTGTGCCACCTAAATACAAAAAAAAACGCCATTATGTTGTCGTGATGCAACCGTGCGATCGTTATCGAGGGCACTAAAAAAATGCGTATTTGTTCACGTGGTTCTTTTAGCTTTTGTTTTAGGTTCTGGATAGTAATAATGGATAAGAATTTCGTTGTTATAATTAAATTTCTAAAGTTTCTTTAAGTAGTACGTACCAGTCCCTGTACAAGATTAACTTTTAGAAGTAAAAAGGGTTAAGCTTGTTCTCTTCCTATTATAGCGCTTTAAGCGCTAGTGGTCGCGGGATTTAACCTCGCTAAAGGCAAAAAGTACCTATTTATTATTGTATGCGCATGATCATGTTTGGTTGCATTTGAAAATCATTGGTTGAAGTATGTGTATATGTCATGGACCAAGTGATAAATGGGGCATTATACATAATGTCAATCACCGTATATAAACATAAATCACCTTTTGGGCAGCGTGATAAAAACATATTTAATTAGTAGCTATTTATAATTTTATTGTCACTTAAATTAAACCAAACGTTAAGCAATTTAAATTATTATTATTTGGATTACTTAGCAAGGACTAGATATAATTTAAGTAGGTAGTATTATAAATAGGAAATAATGAAACAAGCGACCAAAAAAAACAACACATTTGCGACTAATCATGAGATAACTCTCTCTATCTTCTAATTTACAGGATTCGGAGACATTCCATTCTTTCAAACGAAATCTGAAATTTATCTGTTTCTTTGTTATTTTATTAGGTAATTTATATTTATATATGACATTTACCTATATTATATGTGTATATAGGTACATATTATTATTATTTTTTATTTTTATTTACTTTTTGTTTTTTTTTCTCTTAATTATTTTTCTGTTTAGATTCATTTATATTGTTTTGTATGTGTAAGTTACTGTATTTTTATTTTTTATTAGGTTGTCTGGAAGAAATCGCTTATAGGCCGCCTAGGTGTCGATTTATGTAATTTTGTAAAACCAAATATTTCATGATGACAATAAAGAGTTATATTATTATTACCTTTGAAATATGATGGGAAGATTTGTTTAGCTTTCATAATATTGTCAATACTGTCTAATTTTATGCCGTAAAAGTTCCGCTTGTGTTCCGGTTAAAAGAAAATATTATGCAGTGAAATTACGGAGGAGAAACGTCCCAGTCAACGTCTAAGATTGTTGATGCTTATGAGTCTGTCTACTAGTTACGATCAAGTGAATATTGTTTGCGGAGGTTCGATACTCGTATGTCATTTTCATTAAATTAAGCTACAGATATATGGAAATGCCAACTCAATGTTCAAAATATAGCCACAAGAAATTAGCTAAAAAAAAATTGTTTAAAGTATGTAGTACGTGTCTATATTTAGTTCTAATCTCATATTTATTTATCATAACACAAATATAGACCTTACGACATTGAAGATTTCTAATATTTAGGTAAATACCCACTAACTAACTAGGTACATACTTTTCAAGTTTACCCACACTCGTAACTCTTCTTAAAACAATATTTTCTTGACACACACAATTCAATTTCGTGTTAAATTAATTAATTTGCCAAAACGTTTTAACGCCCATAAAGCTTAATTTAGCACCAATACAGTTGGCAATCTGAAGATTTCACGCTCTCACAACGTTGGCCAGACAAAATAGAACAATTACACAGTTTTATCACAACGCTGCACTGCGCTTTGAACGCGGCTCTGTCTGTCTGTGGCATTATTTTGACAGATTGTCAAACGTAAGGCTGAAGTACATTTTGTTTATTAGTGCCATTTCAATCGAAACTTTCATAATAAATTACCTTTTTACCTTTCTGCACTGTAAGTCGTCAAAACATACATTCATTCATTTCCTCTTTATAATGTTAGGATACGTATTTATACTAGTAAAATAAAATATAGTTCTGATCTAATTTGCCTCATTTTTTAATTACCTGCTGTGAAATTCCCACGCATTGTTCTTTAAAATGCTTCGGTTAGAAAAAGTTTATTTTTTAGCTTGAAATTGTTTAGGGCAATGACTTGGGGAAAATGAAATCGAAAGCTATATGAAAAGAAATGTGAAATACTTACACAAAGTACAAATAGGGCTTTTTCCTATCACGTAGGTATGTTGCTGAATATCTTTTTTCATAGAGTATTAATTAAATAAATTCTATCTTTACATTGATTTTATTACCTATCTTGATTTAATAAAATAAAATGATTTTATTTTGGTATCTATACATTTAATATTATCATCACAATTCTTTGTACTGAGCCCAATCCACGGCCCTAAGTCTTTTCCCTGGGTGGAGATGATGTTTAGACTATAATCCACCAAGTTGGTCTACATTAACATGTGAGTGTATATGCCCGATAAGTGGTTATAAAAATATCTTTAACAGAAGATTTCGAGTTAGTATATCTAATTAAAAAAATAAACCTTGCGGCACCGTTACAAGTCAAATTGTTACAGTTTACAGCAAAGTACGGTTAACTTTAATTCGACAGTTAGTTCCGCCACACGCCGCAAGCAGCGCTGCCGACGTCACGGTCTTCGCTTCCGTTTTGTACCGGTTTCCGGTCTAACAGCCGCGATAAAATTACTGAAATTGATGAACTTAAATGCGGGTTAAATTCCAAATCGTAATAGCTACCTAAAGACCACATTTTGGATAATTAGTTCGGTTTTAACCACCCGGGGTACTCTTCATTCTGTCGTAGATAAACATTATTGATACTACCGACCCACCCTGGTGTTGCGTGGGCAGTATTTAAAGCTCCTTATTCGACATCTTCAACAACCATTACCATATTTCAATGAATTGACGCAAGCCCTTCCTTGTGAATTACTGAAAACCACAGTCTGTAGTGAAAATGGTACAAATACTCATTAATTCCGACAGATAGACAGAAACAGCAGAGACGTATAGATAAAATGATCTAATTAGACGTAATTTGTAAGCTTGCTCTGAAACTATTAGATCTCTTTTTGCATTTGACAGGCCTTTTGTCAGGCCTGTCAAATGCGTATGATAATCAAGGAATCAAAGTTAGGCAGGTAAAATCAGGAAAAACAACTATGTAAAAGTTCATCAATCTATAGTGTCTCTAAATAACTAAATTATAAACGTTCTATGATTTATAACAAAATATCAGAATAGGTAATAATAAAATAACAAAAGCATAACAACGTCACAAAAAATACAGCTATCAAAAAAAGAAACGATAAGTAGGGAAGCATGTTAAGAGCGCGGAACCTAATTGGCCGCCGAGCGCAGCTGACGCGTTCCGACAGTTATTGCCCCAAAATTGGAGATTTGTAAATATTAGCAAATCAGAGAATAACAGAACACAAAGCAACACCCGGATCCAGTCCTTCTACCTGCGGCTTCCGAATCCGGTGACAAAAAACGAATAATTCATTCCACAGACGAACAAAACGTTCTACAAGGTTATATCGTTTGGAAAAAACGGGATTACACCGCTGTTGTTGTAAGCAAATGGAATATAAAATCCCCTTAGAATCTGCAACAATGAGGGGATCATCTGCTCATAATCGAATGACCGTCGACCTGATGACTGAGTTTCTAGGAAACTGGGGTACTGTATCACAACTGAACACAGGATGCGGCAACAATCGTTACTGGATCATCAACACTAGTTGAGATGGATCGACCTCATAAATTAAACAGGCCCATTTATGAAGGTTGACGTAAGGGGGTCTTTGGCGGCAAATAGATCGAAGCAAGAATTGATGAAAATTACTATAGCTGAGTACCTTTGCAAGCGTAAATGTAACTAAAAAGTAATAGTAACTCGTCTCCTATTTAGGTACCTACCTGTAGAAATACAAGGTGCAATGTTATAATGCGGCATTAGATCTTAGTACTTACGCAATAAGAGTCAAAATTTCACCGTTCTCTATGCACCATCGAAGTGTCGAGCGAGTGCGTATATTTTTGAGTAGAGACGTTATGGAGCTCTATAGTACTTGTTGAAAAACATTTCAAATCATAACTGCATGCTGTAACAAAAAGGTTTTGAAAAATTGAGGACAGTAGGACAGGCAATTGGGTAGTTTAAATGAGACAAGTTCTGACAAGTTATCGCTAGCAAGCCACGTCGCTCTGAGCCTCGTGTTCCGAAAGCTTACCCATACTTGTTCTCTATTTAAATATACATTTTTGTAATACAAAATGTTTAATTGGTGAGCATAAGCATAATAAAAATGTAGTTATACCTACACCCTACGAACCCTTGCTGCAATTTTAAAACCACCTCTTTCCGGTAGTAGTCGTAATCATCCAGAAAATATACAGATAATCAGAAGCACTTTCGTATCTGATACTTCCCGATTAATAATAAAAAAAAATCCATAATTCCATAAAGATACATAATATTCCTGATTAAAAATCAAAAACATGTCGCAGTTTATTCATTTACGTATTATTTTAATTTGAATATTCAAATTCCCAGAATTCAAAATGAATTCAACAAATATTAGATTTAATTATAAATATTCTGATAAAACTAAGGATGGTAATTATATAATTACGTAAATAAACATGTATAAATGCGGAATTTTATACACTTGGAGAGTTCGAATGATTGGAATAAAATATGTTCACCTGGCGGAAGTCATGTAATACATAAATTGAAATTCATCAAAGAACTTGTTTAAAAGCAAAAAGAAGTAGAAACACGAGTACGACTACAATCACCCTTGGAGATGTGTACGGTGGACATGAATTACGTGCAACCTTGACATCACCAAGGAAAGGATTTCAAATTATTACGATACCAAGATAAACCAACAATTTCTTGCTTATAACACACGGAAAATCAAAGTGTTGTTAAGACAAAACATTTCTTTCTGTCTTTTAGAACTTTCTCAAGGATATTTGAGGTTAATAAGGTCTATAAACGTAACTCTACTATTGATTTCCTTGCTCAAAACCAATCATCACCAAGATGTCATGTTGGCAGTAAGCTATGCGTCGTTGTACGCTGTTCATGTTGGTAAAAAGATCGCTTGCGCATGGCCACGTGCTGCTGCAGATTCTTCGGACGCTCGTTAAATAACAGGACACGCAGGCGCACGGGCGATCGGCGAATAGCGAAGATTTGAGGCGGACATTCTTGAGTATGAGTCGTGTGTACGAAGTTGAGGAAATCTGAGATAATGTAGGCCATACGAAAAGCAACAATTCGATAAGTGTTTTGGTGATTCATTTAATAAGTCTTTGCAGATTTTCATTGTGTTCGAGAACTTCTTGAATGACTTGTTTTAAATACTAAATATTATAGAGGAAATTTGACGTGGACATTCTTAAGTATGAGTCGTGTGTACGGAACTAAGTAAAACGGAGAAATATAGGGCAAACAAAAAGCAACAATTAAATAAGTTTTATGATTAATTTATTTTCACAATTTGTTGTATGAATTGTTTTGATAAATAATTTTGTAAATGTAAGCTGCAAAGGTATTTTGTAATATCGTATTTGTAACTTGTTTTGATAATCATATTTACCATCTACCATAAGGATTCAGAAGCTCTTCAAAAAATATGCTGCTTTACATCATCGCCGGGGTGATTAAATCAAATTGCTTTAATTAAGCAGGTATCCCCATATCAAGTGGTGGTCTTTAGAAATACCCGTCTCGCTCTTATTGCAGGGCTTTTAGGGCTTTTCATTTATAGTCTAACTTTTGTTTTAGATGTATACTAATTTACTAGCAATATAAGTATTACTGATACATTTCATTTCATCATTAAAGGTTTGATACACATCATCTCCGACTCTGCGACCGATGACTCACTGGCGCAATGGTTCTGACGCGCTCTACACGATCCTAATTAGAAAATTGTATGCTTCCTTATGATGAATAAGTAGAACGCATTAACGAACGAGAATGTCATTCATGTCAAGAACGTTTAATTTGCAGATGATATCAGGTGCTTCAGGATTGAACTGGTTTTATTTACCTGTGAAACTGTAAAAAAGATTGGCTAAGTCAAAGTCTCAGACCACTTTCAAAAGTAAATGCAGGAATTCAATGACTCTCATCTTTCGAAAAGGCTTTTAAGTCAGAGCCTTTCATCATTCAGCATATTTAAATAAATATTTAAAAATAACTCTTTTTTTATCTTTCTGAGAGTAAGCAATAGTTTGATCAAAAAATCCTTCAGGCTTGGTTTTTGACTTTCAATATCTTTACATTTAACAAGAATCAATTAATAGTATATTATGTAACAAGTGAGTGAAGCTCATTATTAAGCCCTCGCCTGCGGCTCGGGCTCAAATCACAGCCTCGACTGTAATTAGCAACGCTCACGAGTTACATACGACGTTTTTCAACACACTTGTGAGTAAAAGACAGACATACGTGATCATAAAATAACAACACACTTGATAACAAAGCTGTGAATTGTGATTGAAAAATGGCGCCGAACCTCGCGCATGCGCGTAGGTTTTTTTTTCCGTCAAATGTGTCAATGTCTGTATAGCATATACAGCCTATTTTAAGTGAATATGTTTAATTTGGAGTGGTAAATGCAAATATTTTAATATTTTATGACAAATGATTGTAAATTGTGAATAATTTGTTTAATATACAAATTTATTTTACTAATATAAGGCGCAAACATTTAAAAATGTATATGGATTTGAAGTGGTATAAAACCTCTTTGTTGTTTCTGAAAATATTTAGTGTATAACCCGGACCAATAAAATATGCTCTGTTTTCTCGCATGTTATTTGCACAAAGTTACAATTCAACTTTGTAGGATTCATTATATTATGCACTAGGGTATAATATATTAATGCACGCGTGACTTATAGCCCAGTTTATAGTTCTAAACTCAATAGAATAACGCTCACTTTACGAGCAAGTGTGTTGAAAAATATATGAATATTTTACTGAAAGGATTTGACCAAATACGGTTGCTCTGGAATTACTTGAGTCGGCTCTATGAAAAGACGTTTGTGTTTTCAAGTGTCGAGAGAATAGGTTTCCCTCGGATGGACGACGGATTCACCAGGGGAATGCATCTCATCATTGTTATGTAAAAAAAAACATAAGTAGTTGCTGTTTGTAGAGCACGTAATTGAATACACTTTGAATTTTAACTCACTCATTCGTCTAATTAGATTAAATATAGACAACCCTCCAAATTTAATATCGTGTTCCTATTGTTATGCATAAAGTCAATATTAATATATTTAAATAAATTCTTATCAGGCAGTTATTTCTGACAAGGCCTCCTGTCCCATATCTGTAGCAACGAGCAATTGTTTCCTCTGTAATATTGGGCGCCACTTCTTGAGTCCTTGTATAGTCACACAGAATACATATTTTATAAGTAGGTACTTGTGATAGGTGTGCGCGTCAAAATTTACTATTGTTGACATCAAGTTGAGAATACGGTGTTGAATACTTGTGTGCTTCGATGTTATTTCTATAAAATAATACAATTTATAATTTGTCAAAAAAGTCTGCTACCAAATTTTAGTTACTTTCCTATTTTTTACTATCTAAGCTCATTTGCCAACTTCATCTTTAATGAACATTGTTATTGAAGGAGATTTGAAGTTGAAGGTCAACCAAGATTTCTATTTTGAAGTTCATCGGATTGTCAGGTTCAACTTATTTTGCGTTATTTTTGAATTTAATTATTTAATTACGTTAATGTTACATGCCTCTGAGGGTTTACTGTGTAATTACTTATTAGGTTATCGATTTGGTAAGTAAATAAATCAATGCGTTGAATATCATTGACGAAAAACTTTTTAATATAGTTAGCACTGAATAATCAACGATTGAAGAGCATTAAAAAACCGACTTCACTAACATATTTAAATCCTAGTCAAAGTTTTGGCTGAAGTATTAGGTCATTAATTCACCGTATTGGTATATATTTTTTTGGAAAGTTTTAAATTTTAAATTTTTCAAAAAGTAGGCGATGAAAATTATTCGGGACTACCTTTGAAGTATCCTCTATCATATGAAATAAAAATATTCAAAATCGATTCATAATTGTCCGTAAAATTATGTAACAAAGACACAAAAAAAAGAACATAGACACGACCAAAAGAAAGAGGTTCTCAATCTCTTCCTTTTCGAAGTCGGTTCAAAAAGGAGCGAAACATAATAGTGCCTATCGCTGCTGAATGTACATTTTTATTAAATAATAATTCAACCCCGCTGTGCACTCCACTCAATCAATGCGCTGATTGAATGATTGCTCAGTTGTTATGGCTACCGACATAATGACGGCACACGACGTTAGCGCCATATTATGTTATCTGTGTCACAACACAACTAAAGGATTCAATTAGGATGTAAACAGTTTATTTATCAAGAGGTGTATCTACCTATATTCTAGAGCTGGGATAGAAAATCTAATGGAAAACTACAAATATTTGATTGTTGTTTAGGTTTTTTTGTAAGTGTAATCTTTACTAAGTAAAGATAAAAACTGGACTGACTTAAAAAACCCTAAATAGTTAAGTTAATCCCTAATTTAATTATACATAGGTAAAATACATAACATATTTTATCAAGATATTCCTACGAGATAAGGAGTACGTATTGTATAGAGGCTATGTCCTTTTTTCTCTGATGTTCCATCAAAATTAATTGACATGTTAGAAATTAGCGACATCTGATGTGTACAGAGTAATTGCGATCCGATAAATTAAGATAGGTAGGAGAGAAATCCGCTTAGCTTTTCTCAAACAACAATACATACAATAATTCTGTGACATTTTAATGAGGACACTTGAGAAACCAAAACAATGACAGAAATAACAAAAAGTTGCAATATAAATTCCATTTCGAGATAGATTTGAAAGTAATCTACGATAAGTGAGCGAAATGCTATTCTCATCAATCTGCGGCGGCGCGGGCGAACAGGCAGTTTTTCTGTCCCATGAAATGGAATAATCTTTATTTTGTTGAGTATTTGGGTATAAGTAGCATCTCTTAAATTAAATATAACAATGTTAAATTTACTGTACGCACAGATACAAAATATATGCTTTAATGAAAATATTGTATGGCCTAGAGAAAATTTTGAATAGAATGGTGGTTGTAGAAATTTGCAAATACGTTTAAATGTTTTTACATAATTCGACCTTAATTCTCAAATTTTCGGTTATCTTCGCACTTTTCGCACGCATTTAGTTAGATAATGGTTGCACTCGTATCTATGTAGGGAACATTAAAAAGGTGTAAAATCGTTAAAAACATTAAAAACGAGACTTAAAATAAATAGAAATCCACTAATCTGGATTTTCTCGGTCCTCCCATTGAAAAGAAGTAACGTTAATATTAGTGATAAAAATATTATATTTAACGCAAGTTGAGGGATATTTTTAAGGCACTTTTCAACTTCCTAACCGACCTTGTAAACCAAAAAAAGAAGTCGTCGTGGCGCCGTGGTTACTGTGTGTATCATACGATATCACAGGTTAAGCAACGTTCGGCGCGGTCGGTACTTGGATGGGTGACCGCCGACCTTTCATATCTCACGACGACTTCCGTGCTTCGGAGGGCACATTAAGCAGTCGGTCCCGGGTGCTGTATACTTGTATACAGTAGTCGTGAGGGTTTGTCAGAAGCCATCTAGGCGCCCTAAAAATTCTGGCATCCATCACCCAGCACTGGGCCAGCTTGGTGGATTATGGCCTATACCTCCTCTTCACCCAGGAGAGAGACTCATGCCCTGCAGTGGGCTCATTACAAAGAGTTGTGATGATGATGATGATGAAACAAAAAAACGCCCACAAAAGCTCTTGTCCTTTGTGTTAAATTCATAAAATCTGTGTCAAAGACCATATGTCAGAAAATTAGTAATTGGTATAGTCTGGCTAATGAAAGTAGAGAATGAAAAAATGTGGCGAATTTAAAAAAATCCCATCATAGTACGACACATATGGATTAAACAAACATGATAGGTACTTGATTAATTTTTCTTATAAAATTCATTAAAAAATAAAAATATTGGTACTTTTTGATTAGAAGTATATAATTAAAATGATAGGCAACTAGTATTAATCAGGATTAAAAATAAAACAATAAAATACAATAATATTTTTTATTAATTGTAATCAACATCTGAATCCAGCAATTCTATATGGAATGAATCGTCAGAGTCACTGGTTCCTACATTGGTGTGAAACTAACAATTTTTTTTTTATTAATTTTCAAATATGGAAATTCCAAAACCTCAATTACCAAAACCACCAAAAACCGTTCGATTGGCAATAGTGACACCAGAATAAGTTGCCATATTAAAAGTTAGCAAAAAACCCCATTGTCTACTTTCGTTAGCCAGACTCTAATAATATTTTGCTGAGAATATCACTATAAAAAGTATCATAGATATTTAAATTTACTTTAAAAACGGGATATTTACCATGTACTACCGTCGTGATCACGGCGCTTGCAACAGTGCCGAAATATCGAGAACTCAAAATAAATAAAAAATATCCCTATTCCAAAGAAAATTTAAATGTAGAAGACCAGGAAAGTTTAAAAACTTATATCATATATATTGTGTCTATCCATGAAATTCCTTCAGTTAATGCGATTTTTCAGCCTTTTCAGAAAACGGTTTCAGCGTAAATGAAAATGTTGGATACTCTATGTAAATATTTGTAATAGTTTACTCTCGAATAGAAGGGATGATATGTTTCTCTGTACATCATCATCATCATCATACACAGCCTGTAGACGTCCACTGCTGGACATAGGCCTCTCCCAAGGTCTTCCACGTCGCTCGGTCCCGCGCCGCCCTCATCCAGCGTTTACCGGTTTCTCTGTACACTTTCGGTTAAAGTTGGCACTGATACGCGATAATTTCAATGAATTAATGCAACATATTGGAAGGCAGGAACGTCGTTTGATTATAAAGCAAGAACACGCAATAACCATCGTTCCCGCAACACCATAGAAAACTTTCGAGTGCAACCATAGAAAACAGACGATCACTTTGGCGATGATCAGACAGTGTTACTCCATCGCCAAGAACAAAAAATGTCCCGGGGCTGGGCGTATATACCTACATATTTATTTATATTCTAGTTTCCCCCCTAGCTCGCTACATGGTATCCCATATCACAAGCTCTGCTTAGTTTGGGGCCATGTAGTTGAAGTGATTGTCTGGGGATTTTATTTTATATATTTTTTTATTTTACATTTTAAAAAACCCTCCTTGTCTAATATAAAAAATATGTAATCTTTCACTCAGTATTTCGCGCAAAACTGCAACAATTTTTTTTTTTTTTTATATTGTAAGGATAGGACGTTTGTCTTCCATGCCACCTGATGGAAAGTGCGCATGAAGACTATGGTGTTACACGTCCATCCACGAGAAACCTATTCACTCGACACTTAAAAGTTCCAGGACTGTAGTGGTCAGGAAAAACAGACGCAGGCAGATTGTTCCACACCTTGGCAATCCGTACCAAAAAGGAACTATCGAAGCGTTTTGTTCGACTTCTTGGTATATCCACTATATACGGATGGAAATTCTGTCTGCGTCTGGTAGTCCGGTGGTAAAAAGGGGTGGGTTCAATTTGGTCAAAAAGAGCACTCGCACACTCACCAAAATGTAGCCGATAAAATACTGTCAAACAAGCAACCTTACGACGATGCTCTAGCGTCTGCAATTTTTTATTTGTAAGGTTGTTGTTATTTATGATTTTTCGGGCTCTTCGGTCAACAGAGTCTAGCGCTTCGAGCTGGTATTTGGCAGAACCATCCCAAAGGTGACTACAGTACTCCATGCAAGACCTCACTTGGGCTGTGTATAAGTTGAGGAGCCGTTCAGGGCTGAAGTACCGCCGGACCTTCGAGATGATACCCAATTTTTTGGAAGCCGTTTTTGCCATAGTCTCAATTTGTTGTCCGAAGTTTAAAGCTACTAATAAACTTATTTCTACCCCATGATAACAATCAATAAACTATTTTAGTTACTATTTGTTCCATCAAAGTTTCTCTATATTTCTATAATTAGTTACGTAATTATAAATGCATTATAATAAACAAAGTGCAGGTGATGGTCACGCTTCGTTGACAGTCTCTCGCAGATTGCGCCCGCGGTACTAACTACTGAGTTATTACCTGATTCGTATAAAGATTATAATTAACACAAATCCAACGACCACATACAGTTCTCATGGGAAATGCACTTTCTTAGGTGTTCAATTCTGTTTTTTTTTGTTTTATTTAATTGTTTAACGCTACGTTAATAAAGTGAAGTTATGACAAGTATGAACGACTTTAGCTACAGTACGATATTTTACTTTTGATTTTGGGTCAAATTACCTTGCAAAAATAACTTAAAGCCAAATAAAGAAAAATTTAAAGTAACAGTTCAATTAATTTATTTATTGTTTACTGAGATATTTTCAGCTTCTGGTTTATGACTTAAGAGACTTCTATTGACTTCCAATATTTCCTATATTTAATAAAAATGACCTCAATTTCCCAAAAAAAAAAATGAATCCCGAAATATTCTCAAAAACTCACTAACCATGAAAACAGCTATGTAAAGATTGCCTAATAAGCTCCACGGATCTCTAACCTTATTGACAGTTGACGGCAACTGTCAGGCAAACAATACTCGTGGCCGTAGTGGCCAAATCTCTTAAACAGGCAGCGGGTCAATATTTTCCTTAATAATTTAGCTCTGGGTAATGTAGCGTGGGAACCTACGGCCCTTGGGTTCGGGTCACACCCTGTATATACCTCGTAACTGACACTGTTTGATCAGTGACCTCTACACTGAAAATAAACACGTTTTTATTTGAATTGTCGGGTTCGAATGTTTTGTTTATAAACAATTATGATGGTACTCGACATGTTCGGTCAATATGCTTGGTTTTGATTTTTTTGTTAAGGGCTATCGATTTAACAAACAGCTAATAACAACTAAAAAAATTTTAACTTTATAAATGCATTAAAATATAATTTTGATGAGAAATTAGATATCCATACTTTAATTTTAATTCTGTTTTAGTTCGCCAACGAACTGCCTGAATCTGTTTTTCCTTACTTCTTAGCTTCGGCATTTTCAAACGTAGGATTTAAGTCTTCCTGATCACTATACTCCAGGTTTCGTAGTAGGTAAAAGCCATTTTACAAATGTCATATTAAAAAAGTTGAGATGATATTTCATAATAGACTACATAGTTGCTAATTAAAGTTAATAAAAATATATCGATATATTCATTAACAACTACCCAAATTAATTTACAATACAATTCAAAACCCGGTAGTCACTTCACTAATTCCTGTACAAACTTCTTTAAGACATGACAAGGTAAAGGGTGTAAAGTAGAAAGATCCATGTCGGCGCGGACGAAGGTTCGCGGTGTGAATCGCAAATACGCGGCGTTAACATTCACTGTTCCCACGGAAGAATGTATATCTATAGCATAAACTATAGTTCTTGAAACAGTTGAACATTGTCACTGGACACACGTAATTATCTTCAGGATTTACGAGGAGGATTCAAATATGAATAATTTTGTTCTTGTCTTTGAAAAAGAGCGTGGTTGGAATTTATGCGGTAAAGTTAATAAAAACCAGTGTAGTCATAATTTCAAGTAGTCGTCACACTCCTATTCTATAATTTAAGTTGCTATAAGTATATTTTTGTATATTGTAGTATATTTATTTGCGTGTAAAAAGAAACAAATGCTTCTAACAAGCCTTGCACCATTTTAGTGTTGTAGTGCTTTCTTTCTTGGAGAGGTCCCGGTTTCAAATCGTGCTAAGTATAGATTGTAATTGAACTATATAATTTGATTGTATTTCTTATTTAATTGATACCTAAAATGTATGAGCTTATAACAGCGATAAAATTACGTCTGGAACACTATGCGTTTATTGTATTTGAAAACATTCAGATAAAGTTCATAAAAGATGTAAAGTGAATCTTACATAAGGCTTGCTTCACACTGTCCATGGACCAAATTGTTATTAAATCTCCATGATGTAAGAACGTATCAAATCGCAAGGCTATACTTATTCGTTTTCTAGTGTAAATTGCAAAAAGTAGAGCACATTACTACGTTCTAATAGACAGACAAACATACATTTTGCAGTTTGTATTCTAACTTGTGGGAATATTTCATTGCAAATAACTTTTGACAGCAATTTGAAGTGATGGAATTCTATTACCGACATATTATAAAGAGGGAATGTTCGATATATACTCTTCGCTGTTCCTGTGTATATCAAACGATATCGCAGATTAAGCAACGTTCGGCGTGGTCGGCACGACTTCCGTCCTTTGGAGGCTACGTTAAGCAGTTGGTCCCGGGTGCTGTATACTTGTATACAGTAGTCGTTAGGTTTTGCCAGAACCCATTGTCTGAAAATTTTGACATCCATCAACCAGCACTGGGCCAGCTTGGTGGATTATGGCCTATACCTGCTCGTCACCTAGAAGAGAGGCTCATAGCCCTGCAGTAGGCTCATTACAAGGAGTTGTGATGATGATTTCAGTATGTTCGGAGAAATCTTCGGAACTACTTTAAAGATTCTAATCTGTAGTGGGATCACAGAACTATATCGATTCGTGTGTTCACAAAAGCTCGTATAGCATGGGAGTCGATTTGTAAGCAACAATTGAAATCGACTCACTGTCACACGGCAAGTTTAAATAAATATGTGCCTAAGTAATTTTAAATGTTTGTGAACATGTTGTACTATTAATTAATTCTAAAATAAATACATTACAAAATGCTTACAACTTGCAAACTCCATACTATACGAACATTCGTAAACATACGAGTCGACAAAGTTCTGTGATCGCACGTTGCACCAGTAGTGTAAGATTGAAAATATCGATAACTGCACAGTTAAAAACAACTTAAAGAGCCAAACTGCACCCGAGCGGAGCCGGAAACTAAAGCTAGAAATCATAAATCAAATTGGATGATTAACCTTTAAAAGACACTTTAAAAGAGTTTACTATTAAAATAGGTTGTCGAATTTGCTAAAGACACCGCTTTTTTATGTTTCTCTGATGCAAACCAATAACACTCGAAAAAACGATGCTGAGACAAAAATCGAATTTGCAGAGATTTCAACAGTTGTCACTTTCCAATACGTAGATCGTAAATTGCATTGTTTGTTGTTGGTACCTACAACTAAAATTTCAAAAATTAACTGCACTGCAGTCTGACCAGGCTTTGCATAGGCAGAAACTTTCTGTAAATCAAGTTTACCTATGTAATCTCAAAACTTGATTCACAGAAAGTTTCTTTGTGTCGCATCGTCGTTTTTTGTATCAATAAATGCAAAGTGCAGTAGAGTTCAACTTGGGCTTCTTCTCTTACTAATATTATAAATGTGAAAGTTTAGATGTATTGATGTATGGATGTTTGTTCCTCAATCACGGAAGAACGGCTCAACGGATTTCGATGAAATTTGGCATAGTGATAGTATAGAGTTGGTAATAACACACAGGCTACTTTTTATCCCAATATTCCTATGGGATACGAAATTGCGCGGGTAAAACCGCGCGAAACAGCTAGTAAGATAATAAAAGCATATAAGTTAGCCATTTAGCAATCTTTAAAGAAGTTACTATAACCTGGCAAATAATTCAATGCAGTAAATTGACAGTTCCAGTGTGCCCACTTTAGGGAAGAAAAAAGTAGTGATGAGGATTAATTGATTGAACGTAATATTTTTTTTATAGCGACATAGTAATATATGGAAAAAAATATTCTCACAAAATATTTATTTTTTTATGGTTTTGTCAGGGCGGCTTTTTATGAAATTTAATTTTTAACGATAAAAGGTGTTTAATAATAAAGATAAAGTCGATTTTACTTCTACTGTGACCGTTTTAAAGCCCTTGGTATGTTTGGTAATTAATTATTTTCATTAAAGTTACTTTGAAGATAATTTACACACTTCATATTCAATTATTTGTTAATTGCTGTAAAATTATATGCAAAACGAATGACAAAGTCTCGTTTATTTTCAATCATTCTCATTCAGTACTCATACTACGAAGTTTTTAACTGGTATCATTATTTTCCTATTTGACACCAAAAAGCATACAATCACTTCGTTCTATTTGACACTTCGAACGGTCAGTTTACTGCATTGAATTATTTAGGGTATTATCCAGGGTATAATTAGTGAAATAAAACCTGTATTGAGGCAGATTTATTTAGTTATTATTTTACCTATTACTTACCTTTATTGATTTTTATTCGGCTGCATATACATGACTGGTGTAATACCTACTTATCAAATACCTAACTAAAGAAAGAACTATAGCCACCTGACAGATTAAAAGAAAAAAACACGTCGAAAATATTTTAGCCGACAAAGAATCTATAATCTTTTTCACTTTGAAAAGCCGACTACTCAATTCTATGCCATCAATAAAAAAAATACGTGTTATCATAGAATATGAGTCACACTTACCGCACGCACTATACCGGAAACTACCTCATAGCGGAAAGACGGCTATACATGTATCCGCTACGGATTCTATTGAACAGGTGGAGAGAGACAATGCTCTATTATCAAAGGTGTAAGAGGGAGATACCAGCTAACAATAGTACGTCATTGATCAGTGACGTTATGCGCATAATACGACGATCACTGGATCGGTGAATGAAACAATTGAATGCACATTGACGGCAACTTTACGATCCATATTTTATGTTTGTTTGAGTTTTTGGTATTCATAATTGCTTAGTTTTTTTTTCGTGTGTATTATTTTTATAACTAAACAAATGAAGATTAATTTTTGTTTTTGGATACATTGATCAAGTAAAGATTTGATAAAGAATTTTATATTGGTTATTAGGTAATTAATACGACTAACTAAATGACAAAGGGTGGCTCACAAGTATTTGTAGGAATTCTAAATATGTAGGTATCAGTATTATCTAGTTAATGATATCAACTTTGTCAAAACAAGCTATATGACAACGATACATCTATGAAGTAGTGTCATAAATATCATAGGCAAGAAAAAAAAAACTTTACTACTTAATACTTTCTTTCAAAGAATTCAATTTCAAAGTTTCTTTCCCTTGTCTAACTTAAGACGTGCTCAAAATAAAAGACAATTTATCTGAGTTTTTGCAATATTTGTATAAATAGGAGTGGACAATAGAAATTGTTTAGTTCCGGTACAAAAATCTATTACCAAAGACAAACATCCGAAACAGTTTCCCACGGTTGACAAAATGCAATTTGTCGAAAAAAAAGCAACGTGATTGTATGCAAGTTAGGAGGCTTACGGCCTCCTTTAGACGGTCAGAGTTGTAATGCTTTATGGCACCTTCGCCTATTCCGCCCGCGCAATAAAATAAAAAAAAATTTTTTAGGTAACGCGCTGTCATTGTAGTGGGCACGTAGGAAAAATCCTTTTGGGATAATGTCAGTTTTGGAACAACGTTCTCACGTTCGAATTGTAAACAAGAAATGCAGGGGACGTCTACGTTTAGTTTCGTTCACCTCATACATTGTTCTGTAAAAAGTGTGTGAAATGTAAATAACATGAAAACTTCGGATCGATACCCAATGGAATAGTTCTTAATGAATGAACGATTGAATGGGTTGCTTGAGTGAGGGTTATGGCAACCCCGCATTGCAGTCACGTAGCTAATTACAATTTACAATGAGATTACTTTTTGATTCGGGTTATTGATACTTCGTGTAAGGAATATGTTTAGTTTGGTTGACTTTATTAATGAATGAGTCATCATACTGTTAGACATGTAGATTATAAGTTATTGTTTACAGTAGAGTTTCCGGTAAGTACGTATTTGCATCCAAAGAACTCTACAAACCTAGCGTTTAAATTTTTATATACCATACGTTCCCTGCATTGAAAATGTGGTACATATTTTTATAAATGTATCAAAATTGTGACGCAATGGTTGAGTGCATTACTGAATTTCGTTATTATTTCGTTTTTAATTTAAGCGGATGAGAATTCTCCATAATAGCTTTTTTTGTTTTTTTTTTTTGACCTTATTAATTGATTTACTAATGATTTTAAATGCTTTACTGGTAACTTTACGCATTTTACATTAGACGTGGTGTACGCCATGTGAACATAATTAAGTACTTAAAGGCATCACAAAATCTTCTTCCACCATCTTTTTTACCTATTGGTCCTATAATAATCTATTATTATATACCATTACTTTTATTCCCCTTGAACTGTTTGATGTCCATCCCACACCCTCCTTTTTATAAGAGGCCCTAAAACAGTTGCAGCAAAAAAAGTTATAGGCTTCAAGAAACAGTATAAAAGCTGCATCTCATAAGATCACAGAAGTTCGTCAAGTTCTGGTACTTGTAGGGTAAATAACTATATTTCCAATTTCTAAGATTTTTCTATACTCTAGCAAAATAATTCAATGCAGTAAACTGACAGTTCGAAATGTCAAATAGAAAAATAATGATACCAATAAGATCTTCGTAGTGTAAGTACCTACTGAATGAAAATGAACGAGTCTTTGTCATTAGTTTTGCATAAAATTTTAAAGCAATGCATGAATAATTGAATTTGAGGTGTGTGATGATAAATTAATCTTCAAAGTAACTTTAATGAAAATAATGAATTACCAAATATATATAGTGCTTTAAAATGGTTACAGCAGAATTAAAATCGACTTGATAACTTCTTTATTTTTAACCTCATTAAGTTAAAAATGAAATATTGTGAGCCAAAATATTTTTTTCCATACATAACAATATTATTATAAAAAAGTAATTACGTTCATTCACTTAAACCTCGTCTCTAATTTTTTTCTTCCCTAAAGTGGCCACACTGGAACTGTCATTTTCTGCAATTCTGCATTGGGTTATTTGCCAGGGTATAGAGCGGCTACTGCGATCTACACACAAATTAAAAGGATGACGGATCTATCCTGTACTCTTATTATGGCTTTAGACGTATCCTCATATAACATATATCACTATATACCTACCAAATACTAAAAGGATATATTTGGAAAATCAATATCGTCAAAATATTAAATCACCGTTTAAGTTTAAAATATCCCCACGTCTTCAAATACATTATAGCATATTTGTCACGTAAAGTATAACGTGGAATATTAATGAAAATTAGGCAATAAACAATCTGAACGAGCGTACTGTGTGGTCCCCACTTTATATGATGATCGATGGTGGGTGACAGCATCCGGTACACTCATGATAGAATATTAGACTATTTAGTAAATAAGATTTTGTATTTCTAAAGTTTAGGAGTAATTTGCCAGGACAGTATTTCTAAGCTAAAACGTTCTTTAACTTCGCAATAAAACCCTTTTAAGGAAACAAATCTATAGTAAACCTGGATTTCAAAAAGTTTTTAACTTATAAAAGGAAAATGCTTCAAAATAGACTTAATTTCGTTGCCTAATTCTAATACTTCGGCTGGAAATTCATAATATTGACTCAAACATATTTTATACCCTATTTTACAATTTAACTCAAAGCGACCGACGTTTTGGTATTGTACAGACCCTGTGGTCTTTATTAACAGTTATTAGTGACAAAGGGATTTGTAAAGACTCCGAAACATCGAATTTATATTTAACGCGATAAAATACGGTTCAAAAGTTCTTTTATTTGAAGTTTATTCGTTATTACTTTTTAATTTAAAGTTAATTTGGCAAGGATAGCAATGTAGAGCCCCAAATTGGCTCGGCACGAGTTTTACTATATCTTCATCGTCATTGTTATTCAATATTCTCAATTAATATAAAAACGATTTCAAATACAAAATATATGTTCTATTGAAGAGATTTAGCATCCACCTCATTCGTAAGCGCCTCATATACACTAAACCATTACAGATCGTTGGTTTACTCTATGTCGGCCCTACTGTCTAGTTTCCCTGAAAGTTTTCGTAACAGTTTATGTGAATTGCCCGCGTTTTTTTATTATTTTTGTGTTAAATTTAATTTGTATCATGCCGAAAAGGTTTCAAATTAGTAAAGAAACATTAGTAGTAGTATTATCAGTGCGAACTTTTTGCGCAAATGAAAAAGACAACAAAGGGCCCATAATTGCATTAAGAAAATGTTCGTCATAGAGAAAATTGGGGTTACCCGCATAAACATTTTACCGGATTTCAGGCGAATTCCACATCGCTAAAGAATTTAATAGGAAATATTTGGCTTTATTTCTTGTTTAGGCATATCTGAAAAAACTTTTAGTAATGAAAGCGTAGTCGCAACTTCCACATCATAAAAATAATCCACACCAAAAAAAGACGTATAAGACGATTTCGAACTGTATACAGGGCGAAATAAAATACTCGACACGTGAGAAAGGAGATAGCGGTATTAGGGAAACTCTTAGCACATTATTTAAGAGTCGATTTAAAATTTCAAGGAGTTCATGCTACATTGTGGAAAATTATCTAACCATTAGGATTTTGGTTTAAAAGATGTGGATCAAAAATAAATTTACTAATGGAAAGGCATGAAATAGTTGACACCTTACAATGATGCAATATTATCATCGATGCAGACCTGTTGTGTTCCCGGACAAGACCTTTTACGCATCCTATAGGTACAGTCAATAAATTCTGGCAAATAGAATGTGAAGGTGTCTTAAAAACGACTCTGTTTCTGCATTTTGTTATAAAAGTTTAATACGGCAACCCAAGACTCATAGCAGCCAACCTAACAGCTGGAGGTAAACTTATGTAAACGCACTATAAGTTTTGTTTTCAAGGAGCTGCAATCAACAAACGTGACGTCATCGAGAATTCCAAATCCAAATATTAAAGTCGCATGCGCCGCACTGGCTGCACAGGAATTACTCTATCCGGTTCCGTCCGCCATTGTCCTCATCGCATTACATGTTAATTCGACAAGCCCGACGCTCGTCGCTCCCACTTCCGATTGTGGTAATGAACTTGTCTAACATTATTTATAGCTACCATAAGTCTTTGATTTTTTGTTCGGAGCTTTTCCACCATTTGTCATAATATTACACAAATATTCATAACTTACGCAGATACTTTGTAACTATGGCCTATATTGGATAATGGAAGTGCAGGACCGAACGGCGTGGTGGCTTGTAGATGTTTCTATATCAACAAGTAGTCTCCAGCTGAAATGAAAATTAAAATGATTTTTTTTTTAAATTTGTGTAAAACATCTAAAAGTTAATAATCGTATGATTTCAATTCTCACACTCGTGTAAGAAAGTTCTGCTTTTACATAAAACAATCGACAGTCAATAACAATCTCACTAAGTAAAAAAATACGTTGAGAGTAAAAGTGCTTTATATTAACTCCGTGCCAATATACCATTATTGGCACTGAATGTTATTTGATATTTAGCTTCGCCCCACTACTTCACTCGCATAAATCCATGGGAATACCAGGATAAAATGTATCTTTATGGTTTTCGAGTCTTGCCTTAACCAAGACAAGAGTACTAAAAATATCATATGAACATGTTGAGCCGTTTTGGCATTAAAGATTAACAGTGTCGTTCATTCAACGTTAATAGATTAAATTCAGGTTTACATAAGTCGTGGGATTATAAACAATACCATATATACTTTATTGCCATGATATAGAAAGTTAAAAAGTACAGAATTCAATACATAAATAATCCATGGTGCAATCGCCGAGTGTCCTCAGTTCGGGTCTCTCTCAGCCGCGCCAGTATAGAAATCAGCTACGGTTGTTTACTAACTGGGCCACTCCCTATTGCCTAATATTACCGAGGCTGTGTGTTCTCATATCAAAAAACTAATACAAAAGCTTTGGGGCAACATAATTGGCGTCTCAGTTAGAGTAATTATTATTTTATTTACAATAAAAGTGTCAAACCCTTCATATTAGATATTGTCCCTTCCTCGTCGCTCCCACTTCCGATTACTTGTCGAACGTTATTTATAGCTACCATAAGTCTTTGAATTTTGGTTTGGAGCTTTTTAACCATTTGCCATAATATTACACAAATATTCATAACTAACGCAGGTATTGTTTCCTAAGTCTTAAATTGTGGCAGTTTCGTAATATAATCACGTATATAACGGTCCCTTGTATGTTCCTCGATGCCATATTCGGTCGATACTTCATTAGGGCTTCCCCATGAGTTTCGTGTGCTTTTTAGCAAGAGGTCAATAACATTTAGCTAAACAAAGCTAGTACGATAGTAAGACACGGCTGTGAAAACATCTAAAACAAAGTTTTGCTTTATATGGAAACTAGAATTGGATTCATTAATTTTGTGTGCATAAGTAAGTAGTAGATTTTTTTCATAAATAATGCCCTTGAGGCATGATTTACAGAGGACATGAGAGCGAGAAGAAAGTTTTTGGTACATTTGCGATTAAGAAAACTTTCAACCATGACTGAGGATCTTATTTTAGGCTATGAGTTTATATTTTTTCTTACATATTACGGTTATGAATTTTCGAACATTATAATTCAAAGGAAATTTAATTAAAAGATATGCAAAATTTATTGTCACCATGACCTAGTGAAGTATCGGCACGAATTGTGGTTAAATCCCGCTAACCTATACTTTTCTAATAGGTAATTTAAGTATGGTAATTTAAGAATAAAGCCGGCGCTATTTTCGCCACAGATTATTTAATTAAACCCACATTTTTGTTATTATACTTGAGTCTCTATACAACAAGCATATTTTTTTACTGTCACTAAATCAACGTTTTACTACATCCTCAGCTTATAGTCTGTAGATGAGGTCGAAGTTAACAGCGCACGGGTTCAGGCAGCATATTATAAGTATTGTATGTATAACTCTATTTTATGGTTTTGGGTTTCTTATCGTTATGTCTCAAAGCTTCATTTTAGGGTATTATTTGTAGGAAAAAAATGATGGAAAAACCTCGACACACAAGTCGTCGCACCCTCGGCGTGGGGTGGTGGGCGGAGTCGACAGGTGCGCGGACGCACGCGCTTCGCGGATCCACCGCGCACAGACATATGGTTCCATTATAATTAGAGCACAGATGTAGTTACAGAACTGGGCGGATACATTTTACTTCTGCCTAAAGACACTTCGTAATTTAATGTTAAGTCTTGAAGATATGTGTTGTGAGGATCCTTGGGTGGGTAGAGATACAAATTCTGTCATTGAACCACTAAATATCGGCACTGAAAGTTATGGCCAGTTACTAAGGCAGTTAATAAGGCAACATTGCTCACCATACTGGGGTCAGACCTCAATAAAAATACGTTGATATAGGTACGCAAATGAATTGTTAGTTTAGTAATACATACATAAATCCACGCCAGTATCCCTTATGGGGTAGGCAGAACACCAGAGGTTAAAGGACCATCTGATGTCACATTTGACTTTGGAGGTATTATAAGGATGGATGGAGACTAGTTTTAGTATCGAATTTAATATCGAATGCAGCAAAATGGTGGTCACAACTTCGTCAAAACAGTTGTAAGTTGGATTTCATCGTTTTTCAGAAACCGGGAACTATATTATTAATTTTTCAGTGTGGCATGTGATGAATAATCTATTCTCAATCAATATTATATTATCATATCATTATCATAATATAATTATAACATAATATAACATATCATTATATTATCATATCAGTAAAGTAAAACAGAGTTACGAAAAACGTAGAACATAATATTGTGTTTGATAGCCGCTATGGTTTTACCAAATCGATAGTACTACATTATGCTTCCCCTTTTTACGCTTGGAGGTCTTTTCACACCTGCCGTAATAGTTTTCCGCTTGGTCAGTGTTCGGAGTTGCTGATTATAGTCCAATATTTGTCCAGTCATCGGCGAGGGTCAGTAGCTAAGGGGAAGGGCTTTGAGAACTCCGTACAATTGTAAATGGTATTCATAAACCTTAATGTATTCAAGTGGGTTAGGTTTTCATTTGTTAAATTGGTGGTTGAAGTATTAAATAGGTATGTGGTGTTTAATCTTGGCTTCTAATATCCTTTAATAAATATTTCTAGCATTAACACCACATTATATAACTCAGAATTTCTGCAGGAACTTAAGTAATGGACTAGGTAACGGATAAATAAGGTTCTGTAAAACTTACAAATATAAGACAAACTCAAACATAAAAATATAAATGACTAGAGAGATATCTGTCTCCATCAAACAAATATCCGTCTCTTGTACCTAATCGAACCTAGCAAATCTGATACAGCAGGCAGCGTTACTTACTGTAATGGCCGCCTTTTCAAACAAATAAAACCCGCTTAAAACCACAAATAAAGTCATGCCTCGCGATCGCCTGTCTACAATCACTTATTCACTGCCAACTTGTCCACCCCTACGAGACTCGACTGTTAGACTTTTAAGGGCTGTACAATCAGCCGGAAACGGAAGGCGCGTTTCGCGATTTTTGAACGAAATTTGGCGGGCAGCTGCTCCAACTACCAGCTGGCGGGTAATAGGCTGCTTCCGTTTTGCACGTCAAGAGGTTCGGACATACCTAGTTGTTTGCTAAGTAATGTAAACTGATATTTTGGGTCGTTTGTTGCTTTGTAGGCAAAGGTTAAGAACAGATGGTGGGTGATATTTATTTGGAGTTTTCGTCTGTAAAGTTTCTTAATTTATCTATTGTTGGATAGAACTCAATTGTTCCTACATGCAAAGGCATACAGCAGATTGTAACAGAGGTGTCACTGTCACACTACATCCTATACAAATCCGTACCGAATCCGAGAACTCACGAAGAGCTAGATCCGGCTTCCGTCATCCTTCATTTATTCATACAAGATTTCTAGATCCGTATTTTCTCTAAACCGTAACCGCTCTAAAGTATGGTGGAGTGCTGACCTGAGCGCAACTCTTATCAGCTTATTACAGCTTCGTGTGCATTTTCGCACATAAGGTGTGTTCGAAATCTTCGACGGTGGGGGACGGCGAAGAAATAGACCAGGAGACTTTGTTTCAATTAATATATTTGATTTAGTACATCACCAACTTAACAATATTATTCTAAAAGATTCGTCATGACAGTTTGACCAATTTACGAGAAGTAATTTCACAACACCAATTTAGGTATTATTTATTATGACATTCTAAATACATTCCAAGATTCTGCTTAACATGTGTCAAGTGTTGCCTGCCAATGCTTATAAATACTAAAAAGGATACAACCACACATACAGCCAAATTCAAACTCCAACAGTGTAGACGTATCTTAAAATACCTTAGGTGTGTTTGGCAGCTTTTTAAGAATTTAGTAGAAAGAGTTCACAAGTACCAACATTTCGCAAAGTTCGTCCAGGGCCTGGTTACTTAAATCTTTTTGAAAAGGCCTTTTGGGTACTTATTGGTTAAATGTATCTACTAAAAAGTAGTGGTAGTGATAGTAGAGGTTTGCCTGTCCTATGTCCAAGGGTCAGTTTACTTAATTTTAAGTAATCCCTTATTAACTTAAAAATAGTAATTAGAGGTACTTTACCCACATCCTTGAACTCTAACTGTAAAGTAATCTCACTCACTTTCATAAGTCCTAAGCCCAATTTTTTAATACTTACATATCTCCAACTTATTGCATTAATCATTATTATTTTCGTAGCTGAAAAAACTAAACTAAGAAAACACAAAATCTATACTTATCTCGACTCACACATTGCATATTAAATACAGCTGTGAACCAAATTAAATATAGACCGCATAAAATTATGATAAAAGAAGTTCATTATTTTTAGACATACGGGGGGTAGGTAGCTTCCGTCGATTTATCACCTGGTCTAGACAAAAAATGAGTTTACCATGATTCTTCAGAGCTGCAACAGAAAAAAAATGAGGGTAGTTTTTTAATGAAGCCCTTTCGTCTTAAAATAAGTTCATGATAGAAAAAACATAACAGTTAAATATCTTGATGATTGTTTTCAGCGCCATCGGAAGCCATTCGTACTCCTCACAGATGTTACATTTTTTTCTTATTCTAAATTCAAAAATAGACTTGCGTACCATAGAGGTTTAACTTCATCTGAATCTTTTTTCTCGGTATCATACAAGGTGCGGTGTTGACAAATCGCCTGTGTTGTAGAACCGTCATCCTTATTAATTTTATGTGTTCAGAGCCAAAGGCGCGGTCATAAATTAAATGAGACTCAATCTCTGATGTTTTGACACTGGCAGGAAATAAAATGTAGTTTTATTCACGGCTAAAAGATTAATTTTATTTTCTGATTCTCGAAATTAATTAGTATTTTAGTACTGAATAATATTATTAATATATTATACAATATTAATATTATATGTTTACTCAACTTTAATTTAAAAGAGCGATCTGCATTTTAGTTGTCATGGCAAGGCTCAGTGTATTATTTATAATTTGATCAAAGATACATATACGTTACATATTGAAACCTATAATTCGTACATAGGTATCCACATATCAGGATCCTTTATTGAAGAGGCATCCGTTATATTGTACGTTATTTTAATTTTTAATTCCTTTCGCTTTTAAGATCGCTTTCTAAGTTATACCTAGATATCTTCAAGCTTCTTACATCTCATTTTCCGTTTCGTTTTAAAAAAGTATTATCAACAGTTTCGAGTTGTATTTTTGAAAATCAGTTCTCTTTTCAGACAAAGTGTGGTCAGGATTTACTCTCGGTCTGGGAAAAGTAACTGGAAGGCGATGAATGAGAGTAGGTAGTTAGGGCCAAAACTGTGTTGCATTCATGCAAAAGTGCTGTATGGAGCTGCGCCCGCGCCGGCTGGATGTCTTGGGTCTACGTCTCTAATACCTCTTTGCCTAACGTATAAACCAGCCGGCTATAATAGTTGGCTTTATAAAGTCACTAACTCGTTCATGTGTACGCTTTTATGATAAAGTTCTATAAAATATTTAAGATTTACCCTTTGATAGATTTAAGGGTACGGTAAAACAAGTGTTATGTGAAAAGGACTACTTTAAAATATCCGGATGCAAGAAGAAATATCTTGGCTGCAAACTGTATTTGTACCTATATTTTTAAAAGATGACTGCTGTTGAGTTTCTTGCTACTTCTTCTCAGCAGATCGACTATCCGAAGTGGAGGTACACAGTTCAATTTGTAATAAATATGACTACCTTTTTCGAGTGTATTTATGTACCTACGAAATAAAGTTTTTTTTTGACTTTGGGTCTAAGTCCCAGCCGGGCCAGTTTGGGAAACGAACACAAAAACAATACAAACAATAGTCATGCAGCGGTGATTGAACACTTCACTTCTCGTTTGGCAGCCGCCTACATTTCCACTAAGCTAACGAGGCCTAAGATTAGGAGTAGATTTTATTCTAATAGATTCCTTGCGGCTTTAACTATCTAACCCGCTTCATAAAAATTCACTACATTTTTACTGTTGCAGTTAGTTAATTATTTTTAAAGAATACAAACAAAGATCGAAGAAGTCTCTTTGGTGTTTATGAAAACGACCCTCACTTGAGGTTTACCTTCCATCTGTCAACGAATGAAGCCCCAAAATGTTACTAGTGTTGTATCGTGCTAATAACGATGGAAAATGACTTGAAGAAAGAAGACTTGGAAAAAGTTTTATATTTATCTTATTTTTATTCCTAATATTAACTCCTGTGTATCTGGAAATATGTATTTTTAACATTTGTAATATGGAACAATTCCTTTAAACTCGTACAGAATTACTTCAGGTAAAAAAATAAGGTTCATTTAAATCCTGTTATACTTAATGATACTTCAACATTGAACATCACTTTGGCATAACGTTCAATACTAAAAAATAATTAAATTAACAGTTCTGCATTTTTCCTTTAATATTTTTGTAAACTTTTATGTTATCGCTAGACAAATAAAGAAAATTAAAGAAGTTTAATATGTTGTAAATACAATTGTAAAACCACTTTGATTTCGCGAACCGAAATCGATATCGATATCTTAACCACGTCACTATTTGAGGGTAGACACAAAAAGCACGCGCCAAAGCTGAGCGCTTCCGCCAACCTGCTTCCGCCAGACTCCAGCATGCTACACGACTACTTTTTATCAAACTTTTTATTCCACAAAAAAACGAGACAACAGCCTTTTTATACATCTATTGGTTTTTACAACCTATAGAATTAGAAGCACGCGTGCCTTTTCCCTTACAACCGTTTTTAATGAATATTTCTTTTATATCATGAATTTAAATTGCTCTGCTAACTCCGAAATTTGTAAGTAAACCCTTAAGTACTTTCTTATAGAAACCATTTAAATGTCCCTTACTCATGTGGGTCCTTAAAAGCTTTTGATGTTAATAGGCGTGAGGGTCATATACACGTAAATACCACATCTGGTTGTTGTTGAAAGAAACCACTTCAAGCAGAGGGTTTATTTGGATTCAAGCTGAGATGTAGTTGTAAGGTAGCTTAAGTGTTTCCGCATATTTATCAAAAAATCCCATTGCAATTAATGAATGAAACATAACTTTGATTTTACAGCATCTTCATTGGCATTTCACGGAATGAAATGATTAAATTTTACTTATTTGTCCAAACATACAGCATAGTTGATTTATTGATAATGAACGAATGCAGAGCACTAAAACACTGACTCCAACCGCATTTTCAACTCCTTAACACTTTGGCTGTTGTGAAACGTCATCTACTTTTGTATGAGTATTATCTATTTTCATAGATTTTTATAAAGTGTTTTATCAATTTAGGTCAAATTTTCATAGAACCACTTTTTAAGTAACTCTTCTATTAAATGTAACAAGAATCATCAAAAATAACCAATAATTGACGTTCATTCATATAAAGCAAATAAAAACATTGAATACTTCAATAAAAACAACCATAATAATTAATAATTTAAGTTTCGCAAAGTTAACCTAATATAATCAACAAATTCTACCTGCAACTTTCATCAAATAAACGACTCATTAAATTTATTACTCATACTTTCATCGTGAGAGTTGTCGAGACAACATTATTAGAGCACTTATCGACAAATCGACAGTGAAACTTATTCACACGGTTCATTCAATGACATCACTAGTGATCTAAGATTATTTCATCACTAATCGATATATTTGTTTGTTGCAGGTATGGATCAAATTACTCGATCGATATTATTTTATCTTCTGTACCAGGTGACGTTACACAATAAGTGGCTAATGCCTCAGTTACGTGTAATCTTGTAAACCTATTTGTTGGGTGTTAAGTAAAATGAGATTACATGTTTTGAAAGCTCTTTTGAAGGACTTATCTATTGTTATTTGGTTTTTAATCCTATTGTGCCTTGATAGAAGAGAAGAATATGTTACTTAGAAATTTAAAAAAAATATGTAGGTCATTTGATAGGTTTGTGCTATTTCACTTTGTTTTGTGTTGGTACCTGTGATAGTAACGATATATTTGAGAATAAGGCCTATAGTCATATTTATTGTAAAATGATAACGTTAAGGTATTCTCATCTCTATTTCATATACAAAAATTATAAAAGAGAGCTTTAGTCTGTCTGCATATCAAGGGTACTTGTGATCATTTATTCAATTCAGGTAAAAAGTTTTCCCTTTATTTTTTAAGCCCCATTAGGATAAATCTATAAAAACAAATGATATAATGATTGGAAGAAACATAAGTGCATGTGTTCACTTTTTTTAGCGTCCACTGTATTGCATGATGCATCTAATTGTATAAGTATCTAACAATTAATTTCACATCGGCTATTGAATTATTGCGCCATAAAAATCAAACTCTTCCATGTGCAAAAGCTTTATAGGAATGGAGCGTTGTAGCGCTGAAATTAATGATTGTAATAGTTAGTATCAATAATAAATTGCATGTTAGATATTACATATCTTTATGGCAGAATGTCAAAAAAATCTCTAAGCGCGTGCGAACAAAACGACTAAACATTGTCAACTCTTTATATTATGTCATATGCTGTAAAACATAATATCTACATGGCATATGAAAATTCCCGCTTTAACGAGGTAAAAATATTTATACTTTTTATCACCGAGCCTTTTTTTAATTTTTTCTCTCTTTAATTGTTGACTGGATTGGATTGGACATTAAAATAAATGATATATTGCAAAATAGCCATTACATTCATAGTTCAAACCAATACCAACTAGAAATAGGATTAAACAGTACATTGCAACATAGAAATGTGCATAATACATCTGTGGAGATAACATCTGGACAAGGTGTCTTACATCGAAGTAACAGTCATTGTGTACTTGCCCAGTAACACGTGTGCAAGCGCATGGATTAGGGTTATTATTGTATCTACGCGGTTATACGCATTTCTATTGGTTGAGATATTGATTGATTATTGATGGCTGGCGCTTATTGCTGACCGAGATTCAATGGTGAATTGTCATATTTGAACTGATGGTTTATAAATGGACATCTCGTTGTAAATCTCATACAAACTTCCTAGATAGAGGATAAGTAGAGGTCATACGCGGGTTTAGACACGGATAGAAAAAAACAGAAATTACTCTCAGAATTAGTTTTTTGCTGGTTCATTTAACTCAGATAAATAATTTAATTAGAACCAACCAATATATTGAAGTAAATAGTAAAAAATACTTGTGCACTTACATCGCTCTAATGTATGTTCGTAGGGCTTTACGTAGCTTACTATAGTTTGTGGTAAGAAATTATGTATTTCAGGAATAATACCACCTGTTTCTTCCTTCCCAAACCCAATTGTTATAATGTAGGTTTCACTATTATGATAAAAAATAGATTTCAGTAGGTCATGTTAACTTATCCACAATGAAATGTTCACTAAAGAATAAAGAAGATAAACAATCGAAAATATTTTTAGTTTCAGATTTAGAAACATGAGATTCATAAAAGAGACCGTCTTAATAAGCTTCTGCATATTATAAACTAGCTGTTACGCGCGGTTTTACCCGCGCAATAATGAATCCCGTGGGAGTTTCGGAATAAAATGTAGCTTATGTGCTATTCCAGACTGTACCCTATCACTATGCCAAATTTCATCCAAATCCGTTGAGCCATTCGTGATTGAGGAACAAACATCCATACGTCCAAACTTTCACATTCATAATATTGGGTTGGGGAAAAAGTTTCTTCGCATTTTTTAAGAAAATTCAAAACATTTTTTAATATAGTGTGACATTTAACTAAAGTATGTATGTACCATTTTGTTCGATAACCTTTTGCCATCTTGTAGGTAGGGACATGATCCCATTGCTATAAAAAATTTGGGACCTCTCATCAAAATACCGCGACAAGTGGATTTGGCAGTCCTCTCGTGATGTTAACCTAACGCTGCCTAAAAATTCTGAAGAGACCGAAACAGGTGGAAATCTGAAGGTGCAAGGTCAGAACTATACGGCGGATGCATAAACACCTCCCAGCCAAACTCTCTTAATTTTTGCTGGGTGACCATAGATGTGTGAGGTCTAGCGTTATCATGATGAAACACCACACCCCTTCTGTTGATCGATTCCGGCCGCTTTCTCTCAACTTCTTGTTTTAATCTCATAAGTTCTTCGCAGTAGAGTTCAGAATCGATAGTCCTGCCTGGTGGTAACAGCTCATAATGAATAATGCCCTTCCAATCCCACCACACCTACAACATCACCTTATTGCGAGTTAACCCGGGTTTCGCCACAGTCTGTGAAGCCTTACCGGCCTTTGACCACGACCTTTTTCGCACGTTCTTGTCGTACGTGATCCACTTTTCATCACCAGTTATCAGCTTCTTCAAAAATGATTTGGTTTCGTTACGTCGTAATAAAGAATCACAAATGAGTACACAGCTCATTAGGTTTCTTTCAGTGAGCTCGTGAGGTACCCAAATATCGAGCTTTTTTGTGTACCCAGCTTTTTTCAAATGCGCCAAAACTGTTTTGTGGTCAATTCCCAGTTCTTCAGCTACGTCGTAACTACTGATATGTCGATCTTGCTCCACTTTTTCAAAAATGGCATCCATTTTATCCGTAATAGGGCGACCAGAGCGAGGTGCATCTTTGACATCAAAATTTCCGGATTGAAAACGCTTAAACCAAATTTGTGCTACTCTCACAGACACTGCACTAGGTCCATAAGCATCGCAAATTTTCTTCATTAGATTCACTCATCTTGACAGTACGAAAAACAAATGAAAATCACACATTTTCCTAATTTTAATTTGGAATTATGTTCTTTAAAATTTTAACTTTCAAAGATACCAAAACCAGCCAGATACAAATACCAAAGAGATTTTATTACAAGTTCATACATACTATAATGCGAAAAGACTTTTTCCCCAACCTATTATTAGTAAGAATAATAAGATAAGATTTATAAAATTAGGAAGATTGTAGAGATTTTCTGTATCGTCGAAATCTCTGTTAAGTTATAAAAGCAGAACGGGTGTCAGTATCAATTTGGGGTCCCGCCGGGTGTTAATGCGTTTTTTCTAAGACATGTGCTACTGCTAATATTCTGAACGAAAGGTGTACTTTTGAACTAATTTAAAAACCACATGTGTTTAGGGATTTTGAAAGTGGGTGTGAGTTTCTTGGATGAACACGCAACTTTTGTAGATAGTGATGTAAACAAACTGTGTGATATTGCAAATGCCGACCTCATATTAAGATTATTGACTATAAGATTATAAGACCCCATTGATATTAAGTTAAATTAAAATTTAGTTAATTATTTAAAAAAAACTTTCGTTCTAACAAGGCCAGACCGGGAACAGTTATGTCCTGACAGGCACATACGCAGGTAAGCCTCCAGAATGCAATCAATTATAAGTCCTTCCGCATTGACAGCAAGTGCTATGTAAGTGAGTAGTATTACCTAATCCTCAATGCTCACAAAATAAATAACTTTATGAATGTAAAATATACAATAGCCCCGAAGCTGGACATTGTACAAAGAGGGTTGAAAAGGGTTACTGGCACTTTAATCGACTTTTTTCATAAAGCCTATTAAAACTGAGTCTTATAAATCAAAAGCTCGAAAAAGTAAAACCTCCTTTGTACACGTAATTACTTTACATAATTGCCTATACAATAACTATAGGAGCTACTAGCGTCTATTGTGAAATTGGCATTAAGTGGCTTTACAATAGTTGCTGAACATACGATTGTATTTTACTATAATTGCATTTAATTGGCAGTGTCGCATACGAATAGAATCTTTAACAACAGTCCTCACAAAAATTACCTCCTTAATATGGACACAATACAATAGAATTGTAAATTTTTATGCTTTTGTTGTTCTCTTTGTACCGAAGATAACGTCTTTGTAACCAAGTTTGTTAATCCGCCATGACGCAAATTGGGTCGGATTTCTGTAATGTATGTTTATTTTGCGACCAACGTGCAGTTTCTAAAGGCTGTTAGGTCAATGTTCAATGAATTGGACACAATTATGTCCCCCAAAATGATTAAAACAAGTTTTGTATTTTTTTTTTGATGTAAAAAGGACGATGTAAAAACTGAGAATGTTTTCTTACCAATATGACAAACAAACTTTTTATCTACCTACCTTATGATAAATAGCAACCAATGGGCAATATGCTTGGTGGTAGGATCCCTTCTGGGTCCGCCTGGCTAGCGACCACCCTTTATATAAAGTCTGCCGCCAAATGTTACCGCTGCGGCGCGGCGGTGATGTGTTCCGGCAATATTGTATAAAGAGCCAGTTCCTTCCTAAACCCGTGTGCTTTCATCTTCGACCTCATCGTCACTTACCATCAGGTGAGATTGAGGTCAAACGCGGGTTTAGTCACTTATAAAAAAAAAAAATCTTATTATGCTATTGATATTTGGCGCGTTGCCAATAACAAGAAGAATTTCGGTAAAGGAAAAAAAATAATCATGTTTTATGCAATAAGTACGTAAACCCTCGGACTATAATATCATATAACAAATATTATACAGTTCTGCAAGAAGAGTAATTCCTATGTACAAGCCAAATTAAGGTCGAGTTTACGGTCGAAGCAAGGGAAAAAAAGTTAGACAAAAATTCAATTATCTTTCCGGAACACACATATATCACATTAAGATCATTTTATTAACATACTTCTAGCCTAAAAGAAGGGAAAATTTCGACGCCGTCTAGTCAATAAGTTTTCTAGAGCACTTTCTGGCGCCAAAGATCTTGATAAAATCAGTCGGAATATTAGGAGATTCTGAAACTTTGGATATTTTGTCTTAACGATACTGAATAAAAATAATGTGTTTTGAGATACTAAGAATGTTGGTTCAGATTTCTTTATTGTAGGATATTTGTTTTTAGGACATTGAGGTCGCATATATTGTCCTATATTTAATAAAATACTGTAAGTCTATATTGTCTTCGAGATTTTTTCCCTCATGTATTATTTAAATTCATGGAGCTGTGAATATTGTTGAGAAATAAATACCTAAATAAAAAATAAAATGTACGTATTTTTTCAAAAGAAATATAGTTACAAAATTGTTCTTAAAAGTGAATTCGGTCGGATACTTTTTAGAATGTTTTGAAACATTCATTGCCTCGGCAACTGAATGTGACAAGCAATTTAGAGCGATAACAAAGACTTTATATAAGAAAAAAATATTTTGATATAAATATATTTTTCTCCTTTTCTTAAACACATGATTCTATAAAAACGATATCTGCAAGAAGCCCAGCAAGCGACAAAAGTCGCGACGGAACCCGTTGCTTCCCCTCCGGGCACCGAATTTATGGAAATTCGATACTAGGCGATTGAGTTTCCGGAGGGGATAACTTACCAAACGATAGTTCACAAAGCTCGGTTAGTTAGAAATACAGTTTTATGGTTACTCAAAAGTACACTTGCTTGTGATATCTAATAGTACGTAAGAGTAAAAAGTTGGGTTATTTTCAGGATTCGAATTAAATTAACGACGATTTTCAGCGAATTTTATCACGACCGTATAAATTATATTTTACATTATAACTGAGTTTCAGTCACTAGAATATCGTAGATAATTTTACGTAGTTTAGGCTAGGGTCAGGTAGGTACATCAAACACTTAGCAACTTATTCGGTTGCAATAAGGTTCAAAGTACAATGAAAATGTAGATACATAGTAATAGACGTACCTAGTTTTTGTACAATTCAATATCGCTAATGTCAGTCGATTCATCAAAAACAAATTGTTAAGTATGAAGAATTTCAGTTATTTAAGTATCATAAATGTATGTAGACTAAAATAAAAATAAAAAACTGAAAAGTTTATCTGTTTCAACATGCTAACTCAAAGGTTCCTACAAGGATTATAAAAATATTATTCGCATATGATAGCGATTTCCTTTCCAAATCGATCACAAGAATCGTAACATACTATTTTTCTAATAAAAATACGTCAAATAAATGTGCATTTGAATCAATAACTAAATGAAAAATAAAATACGACAAGCATAAGATATTTTACTCGAACTGTCTTTACTATTTGACTAGACTAGTAAAGTAGTTTTAACAGTGCCAACATGATGAAAATCCTTACGACTCTAACCCAACCTACTGACTACCAACCTTGATGAACTAATAAAAAATACATTTCCTAAGTTAAAGTGTTTTCTAGGTAAGTCATAAAAACTATTGAATCGTGTTACAATCTTTTTTCTTTGTTATGAAACCCTCGTAGTCTAGGCAACTACCGCCGAATTCCAAAGCTAGGTTATTAATCATTGATTAATCTAAACTTAAGTAACCTTGTATTATAGACCGTGTGCTCTACAAAATAAGAGTATCCAAGAAGGTTAGGCTAACTAAACGAACATAAATATTTTGGATAAGCTTGGCACGAGACTGACAATATCAAGCATGCGGGTTTCTTGATATATTACCCTATAACATGAATATTTCAGATATTTTAATTCAATTGTCTTTTGGTTCCATTAGCTTATTAATGTAATTCGACATACATAAGTTATTATTGAAGGTGCTCACTCGTACATATTCAGCCGAAACAGAAATCTGGGTAGGCAGTGTAGTTTCAAATTAAGATGACATTCCGTTTTATTACTTCTTAGTTATGAACCAATTTATTATGAACAAACTGATTGAAGAAAAATTCCTTAGTTACTCATTTAAATATAAATAAATGATATACAGGGTTGATTTGTAATCACCAGCCAAATTTTTTTACACAATAAGTATCATTTTTAGAAACGATTTTTGCAAAAAAAGTACTTATGTTTTTTACAAAGAAATAAATATATCCGCTAACATATTAAGCAAACCATGGTCACTCTAAATTACCATGAAAATAAAAACAACTACGCGCTTCTACAAAGCATCTTGTCGTAGTATTATCAAAGAAATGCCGCGTCGTAGTAGCTTTGTTCATCAACAGCTACTATTTACATAAAAGTTTGTAGTGTCATATCTTTATTTTTTTTGGACTGAGCTATACTAAAATAAATATGCAGGTACGTTTATATCATATCAAAGAAACTAACATTTAAATTTGGCTGGTGACTACAAATCAACCCTGTATAAACAAATTTCTCTCAATTCATTTTATGAATTATCCTGCTTTTGACTTTCTTCTCGTTAATATTATTTTAACCCCCATAGATTACGATGCTTAAAAAGATAAGGATTTTTTTTTTCACTCAGACGATATTGCTGGCCTTATAACATGTATAAGCTTTACTCATGATAGCACTGGTACAAAATCTGTCTGATTTTTTGGTGCTTTATTACTTTACTATCTGTTTCAAGACATTAAAGCTATATACCATTGGAAAAAGTAAACCCGTAAAAGTTATAGACCGCAAAACAGGTGCCTTTGATATAATAATCTACTTCCAATTATCATCGCCTAGGTAACTCACTCTTCAAAGTCCTCGTAGCTATAAAAATCCTTGATTTCTTATAATTATTTATTTATTCTTTATTGTACACCACAGAAAAAAAATAAAGTAAAACAAAAACAGAAACATGGTACAAAGGTAGTCTTATCACTAATAAGCAATTTCTTCCAGACAACTTTTGGGTGAGAATTGGAGATTGATTTATAGGGTGCCTAGGTGCATTTACTAAAACTTAACAATTATAATTATATAATTATATTAAATTCACGAATTATTCTGTTTATTGTGTACCTACCGAAGATATGATGTCTATATTTTTTGTTTTTTGAAAACAGTGGTACGTTACAATCTAACCAAGTGACCTTACTTTTAAATGTCAAATTATTTTCTTACAAAAATGTCAGCAAAAAATGGGTTTGATGGTTTTTTTTAAATTTTCCAAATTCTACGTGCTAATTTCGTCTAAATAATAACAGAATTTTTGAAATTCAGAATGTGACAAGACTGGACCAGAAGCGTTGTGATTGTACCTTTAACATGCATCCCCAGAAATAACTATTTCCTAATATAATAGTATTTTCTAACAACGACGACCACTATGGCGTTGGGGTAAACCTATCTGCCTCAGAAGCCAATGGTTGCGGGTTCAATCCCCGAACGGAACCAGAAAAAAAAATGTTCCGTGTCTGGGTGTTTATCTATTTATGTATTTATATTCTAGGTTCCCCCCTAGTTCGCTACATGGTATCCCATAACACAAGCTATGCTTACCTTGGGGCCATGTAGTTGGTGTGATTGTCTGGGGATTTTATTATTATTTTTATGTTTGTGAATTGAAAATCGAATAGCTAGAATCTTCTACAGCAAATGGTCAATCTCGATACTTAAACAAAAAAAATATACATACAGGGTGACTGGTGACATATTATTTTAGATACTGAATGTGAGCACTCTGTACTGGATTCTGATTATAATTATGTAGTAAAAGTAGGTATTTAATTTTTCACCAGAAATACCTATGAATAAATAAAGAGACCTTACTACACTTTTCCCGACGCGCTGCCTCTGTCAACATGCACACAGCAGTGTTCCTGCCACACGCACACCACCACCCGCTAAGTATCTATTGTATGACGCTAATGTAATCATGCGTTGCGTTATGAATTCTTTAACTTTCGGAGAAGTTTACTCAGTAAATAATTAATATTTATTTTTTATTAAATTTTTTTCTCTTCATGTATGATCTCAAACTAGTCACCCTGTATACTATTTTCTTAAGTCCTCAAGATTAAATAAAAGTCTTTTCACAGGTTCACCCCCGTAACATCCATTTAAATGTAAAATACGCGTTAAATCCGATCAAAAATAATTATATTTAAAAGAAAATAACACAAGAAGGATACGACAGAAACGCAAAGAAGCGTGAATAAATAATGAAAACGCTTCAAATGCCTATAATCCGTTAAAGTCTTCCGTTACTACACATTTTCTAGTTGGTAATCAGCGTAATCACTACACATGAGAGATTTTGATCATATCGGAGGAGAAAGCATTTCTTTGAGAAAAACGTGGGAGTGCATTATAAATGTATCTGTTGTGGAGAGTCAATTAATTCTACGCCATTACAATACGTTGCTGTGAATTTGTATTGTTATTCATTTCGAGCTGATTTTAAATCTCAGATTTATTTTAAATCTTGCCACAATGAAGCTATAAGTAATAGTAAAATAAAGTAATAGTGTTTTTTTTCGTCTAGGACGCCTGGACTAAATTTATGAGCATTTTCCATCATAGGAAATAGAAGACAAAGGTTTCATCGATAAAAATACTACGTAAGTACTGTTATTTTTACCATTCAAATATCAACTATAGCGAATAAAATAAGTACTTACTTATAAAAATCTTATTCTTATTCCAAACTGGTGTTTCAGTATTTGCCAAAGCAATACAAAATGTACGTGCCATAGACATACGCATACACGCTCTCGAAAAACATGAAACTTTTTCTAGGGGCAGTCCGCTAAAAATCCAATGCTCAGAGGTGCACTTATAGCTAGAAGCATTTTCTTCTAGTCACCTTTATATGATGGAGAATCAGTAGTGGTGGGCCTAGATATAGTGCACAAAATGAAATACACTCGTATCAAATTTACTTATTATGGAGATAGATGTCGCTACACGTTTATCATGATTTTAAATCAAAACAACTGAAGCATCTTATTATCTACACAAAATATTATCATCTTAACTATCAAAAGAAGCTTTAGAAGATTAACAGTAAATTTACATTTGCCTTTTTGTGCTTTCTTAAGCCCCTCAAAAAACCCTTCCATTCAATCAATTTAAATTATTTCTCATTTAAACTTCCAAAACTCTGCATAACCGAATATCTGTATTCAAACCTGCCAATTTCGACTTTCGAACAATCATATCAAATTTGAAACAAATAAACACGCAACGGGTTAAAACCCTTAACAGTCTGCAACAATTCCATTGAGGCTAATAATTATGGAGCGGCACAAAAAGAGGCTTCGACCAGTACCTGATGAATGCTGATGCATCCACCTGCACGCTGACGGACTGGACCGCGCGTGCGCGCATTTTTTTAAGGCTGTTCTCAGTCTGTACAAAGCTAGAATTACTTTTACTAGACTTGGCCATATAAACTTCTTAAAGTGTAACGACGGATAAACCTCTGTTCTATATACTGTTTTCAACCTTTTTTACAATTGAAACAATTATTTTCTGACAACGCACGTCAAAACATTATATTCGTACAAATTTTAGTTATTTATGAAAAGCTTCTCAAGGCCTATGTAGGTAAACGTAAACACCTTTGTATAAGCTTTGAGCTCTTAGAACAAGAAGAAAAATCTTTTGATTAGAACTGAAAACCAATATGAATAATTTGTATAAATAAGAATATGTAATAAAAATATGTTATATAATGTTCAAGAACACAATACAATAACTACAGTAGAATTTTAGGGCCGCAAAAATCACGGATTGAAAATCAAAGGAATTTTGTCAGGCTTGTTACTAAAATCCATTCCTTTCAGCCAGACGTGAAAGCATAAATAGAAATCAAAATTGTACTCAGAATATCTATCATTTCTTACAAATAATTTGGTTGTTAAGAATATTATTGAATTCTAAAAATTTAAACTGGGAACAGCCCGTAATCGAGTAAGACACGTGCGCAAGAGTCGATAGCAAGAACAGGCGGCTGCGCATCTACTTCAAACAGGGCTGTCCAAAAACATTTCGATTATCCCAAATAATGTCTAAAAGTGCTGTATAGCATGATAAAACTATGATGAAAATGCTCTTTTTGATATAATAGTGTTATTAAAATCGCTCTTCTTCGTTACTTCCAACTTATAAAGAAACAATCTGGCAATGTGTTTCATAAAAGTACCGTAAAAATAAAATCTAGAGCTCGTTCTGGAGGTAATCAAAAGTTTATGTACTTCGACAACCCTAAGAACGAGCGGTTTTTATGAGCCAATACGAGATTCAGCGATGGTGCTTACGATTCGCGCAGCATTTAACCGGCTATGTCATATTTATCAAAAGAAACTCTACATTATACGATGGCTACAAAAACGTTATATTTATGATTTTAATTGCATATCTATAGATATTTTTGATTAAATTGTAGGGCAAAAAATGTTTGTTTACATAAGTATTCGCGACTTAAGATTTGGATTGTTTTTATTCCGCGTGCTACGAGACGCTCTGTTGACTAATATGAAAGAGACAATGAAAGAGACCTGTACTATAAGTTACACAAGTTTATTAATTATTGTAAGATTCTTCTTCTTGACGTGCTCTTCCAAATATCGGAGGTTGGCAGTCAGCTCTGCATAACGAGTCCTGTATTTCGTGAGGCGATTAGATATTAAAAAACATTTATCTAAGGTCCAATATTGCATTTATGGACTTCCCAGATCTTACCGGAGTCTCGAAAATAAAACAACATACTTTTTGAAACTTTTCTGATAATCTAGAAACAGAATTCAATATTAGTAAGTATTCATCGTAAGGGTATTTGATGGATGTGGTTTTTATCTCAATTTATTTCCATATTATCTTAGCATCTGTGTTTTATTTTTAAACATGTATCTATAGGCATTTAATAATTACTAATAATAGATTTAAATTTCATAGCTCAATCCGTCTACTTAACCCAAAATAATACGATAAAAAACTATTTAATTAAGTTCCTCAGCTCTATAAAATAATTTGTATCTACATTTCAAACATAATTAAGCAAAACATTGTACTAGATTTTAAAACTCAGGCTTATTAAGTGCCTTTGTTACGCTTTCTACACATTTATTTAAAAAACTGCATACATAATTGTTTTATTTATCGCTTATAAAACCTCTATTAAAAAGCATTACAGTTGGGAAATGGTTTCAAACTAAGATTCTTGCCTGTGGATAGCAGATTATCTAAGTAAGGATCTTGTAATTATATGTATAGCTTCACAATAATTGCCTTTATTATATTTAATTTGAAATATAGAAAAAAGTGGAAAGAGGCACTTAACATGAAAATCAAATAGACATGGAAAAATATAATAATAGTAGGATATACAACATTGATTCTAAATCGAACGTAAGCACTTGGTAGTTATTGGTGTCCATTGGGCAAAGTGGTAGAACCTACTTACTTAAAAAAAATTTTTGACAACAATCCATATTGTGTTAGCAACAATTTGAAATCTTAAAAACGAATGTCAATACTTTGTAACGGTCTTTGTAATGTTAACTGTGAAAGATCAGCGGACAGTCATCCATCACCCATCGTAGTGTTTTACGAAGAATATTAATTTCAAGTCAGGCTAAGGCAAGTAGGTACTTACCTTACAAATTACTTTTTTATTTGTGGAAATATTAATTGTCAACATTTTACAAAAAGATCTTAAAGTAATATGTATATTTTAGGTACACAACAGTTGTTCCTAAAGTATATGAACAAACAATAAAAAATATTTAGTAGTAGGTAAGTATTTGGAAATCATTTTTTTTTTAGTTCTTTGCCTAAAAAAAATGCCTGAGGATTTACAGACTGCAAGTAGTATGTTATATATTTTAATGATGTAGCACTTAGTTGTAGTAAATGTGGGTCGCTTGCTAAGTCCAGAAGTCGTGGGAGTAAGTTGAGTGAGTGCGTGTGAACACCGCATTACAATAGGGCAGGTCCACACGGCATTGTTGCAGTTGTGACGATATTCATAGCCTGCTTGATGGAGGTATAATTTATTTAGCAAAGCAGATTTATATTGATTTAATTAAATAATCGTTGACTAAAGACGACCCAAAACCGTAACTAAAGTTTATGTGAAGGTCAAAAACTTTTAGATAAATGTGCTAATTGATTGACTTATTTCAAATGTATTTAAATACTGACGAAATAAAGAATATTTTGAATTTGAATTTGTTTTTTTTTTTGAAAAATTGAAAACAAATAACACAAACTTTTCCAACGAACCATTTAAATATTCATATTACAGTATCATTTAGTTATTTTAAGGACACCTTTGGCCGCCTTGTCTAATATGGAGTAAAACAGAGTTCCGAAGGTAGATTTTGTAATTAAGATTGATGTAATTTATTTCTTTATATTAAATAAATTATTTTTTAATTCTAAAGCCACATAAACAGAAATTTTTAAAAGCGATTTGATAGACAGACATAGACTTCTAAAACTGAATTCATCCGTGCCAATTTCCTAAAAAATGTATTAAAACAGTTCTATCTAAAAGCTTGAACTATAAATATGACCGTATTTGATACGTCAAAAGCTCTGATTTTAACGACACATCATGTATGACAATGAGATGAAGTGACGCAACCACAATTAGGTTGCGTGGGCCATGTGGGAACTAGACGGATTTCTTTCATCATGACTGCTGAAAACAAATAACCTATGAATAAACAGCATTTTATATACATAAGAGAATAAAATGCTCAGGCAGTAATAATGTAACTTTTAACATTATGTTAGGTGACGTGCATGTCGTTCACCGATGGTTTTCCTAGTGACATTGTATTGGCAAAATACTGACAAAATGTCACTGTTGAAATAATGCACTTTTAGGCAAATTATGTTAACATGTGGTAATTACAGAATGGAGCCCCAGATCAATTTCATTACTATGAATGAGATGAGACGACCGGTTTGTGTAGTGGTAAAATACATTATCTTTGATGCCAGGTTCTCGAATATAATTCCGGTGGGGGTAGATATGTGTGTGACAGATATTAGCCTTCAAATCATGGATTTAAATGTTGTGTTAAGTTTATTTCTAATACATGGAAAATAAATAAAATGAGTAGCAGTGGTCGATAGTGCTATATTTTTCTAATTTATAATTTTTTTTTTAATTGTGCAACCTCCTTCGTCAAAATTTATCGAATGATTCTTTTTCGTATTATATGCATATTGATATGTATGTTTATATGTTTCTTAAATTTACTTATCCTTATCTTATATCCACAGCACAGGTTCGTTTGAAAACTTAATATGGACTAATATAATAAGATAACGTGGAGTGGTTGTTAGAAATATTTATAATGTATCATTACAATAAATAATTGTAGGTCTAGCCCAACGACAGTAAAATCTTGTCTGTATAATTTCAAATAGACAACAAATCTAATTTGGCATAGATAATGTAACATTTAACTAATTAATTAACCCCAATTCACCCGCGAGCAAGCCCAAACCACAGATAACAGATTGCCCTCGTTTGACATATGCCAAAATATCTTGACGTTTTCGTTCGTGACGCACGCAACGTTTACCACTATTTGTCAACCGCGGCGGGCGCTTACAGCGACTGACGGGCCCACTTAGCGTCACATTATCTAGTTACTGGCGTAGTTTGTCAAGGAAATCATGATTAATTTTCATTTTCGCTTTGATTTTCATTTTCGTTTTGCTATCGAGTAAAGGTTTATTTTGTTAAAGTGGGACTGAATCGCATGTTTTAAATGAAATAATGAAGCTTGAAAGGCTTTTATTACGTTTAATTAATTACATACATACCTACATAACTTCACGCCTGTATCCCTTATGGGGTAGGCAGGACACATGAGGCTATAAAACCATCTGATGTCACATAATATAATAATGGAGAATAATGGCAATATAATGATGGAGAGACTATTGCAGTGACAGGGGGCAGCCTATCGCCCACAAAAAAATTTCCGATAAAACCTCTGTCCCTTAACTGACTTTTAAGCCCGGGAAGAGAAGCAGCTGGCACATTCTGTGTCTTTCCTTCGCTCCCAGTCCAGCATGGAAGTTAATTAATTACATTTGATAAATGAACTCGATGTTTCAGTGCCTTTGGAAAATAGAGAACGGTGTCAAATAAGGACACTTAATAATTGCGCTAAAACAAAATTTTCAAGTACCTACCTACTTGCTCTAAAGTCTCAGTTTCCTTTCTATGGTTAGAAAAATATAGATCTAGATTAGGATTTTTTCACCTTGAAAATAACTCGGTTAGTATTTGCAATTAGCAGTTCTATTAATTGCTAAGCAGACGGTCTCCCCTGTCCACGGAACCACAGTACAGACAATTGAACAGCAATTAAACTCGGCCGCATCTTTGAAATAAATGCCTACAGCAGCACCGCCGCGGTCCGTTCACATGTGATAGGGCTGCCCGCCTTCAGCGTTTCAATTACATTTGCCTACTTTGTGTTTGTTTCCATTTAGTTTTGTGACTGCAAATATACTTTCTTTATTATAACAAATAAAATATTTTGTATAAGTATTGAATAGGAAGTGTTCATCAAAAAACCATGTTTACGTTTGAATAACAAATCGGTCTTATACCTAAATTAGCGACCGAAAAATACTTGCTCCTCGTTTGAGACGCAAGAAACTTTAACAAGAAAGTATAAAAAATCCGCTTATTAACGTCAAGCTCAATCAACAATTGTTTCTGTACGCAGACACTCGCGACTGGCCGCACGCCGAGCGCATGCCGAGATCGAGCCGCGTAGGTACAGCTCGCGTTTCGTCCGTTTGTATGAAGTTGAAGATATCTGTACTGTGACGGAACTGACAAAAACAAAACAAGATATGCGCGGGTGCCACATTTAGCTGCATCCGATTCGCAGAGCGCGCCAGGCGCCATGCGCCACGCTGCATTACACGACAGAATTCCTTTCTTTCTCTATATTGTTAAATCGACTAACTACATTTGTATAATTAACTTAGTAACGTATTCAATTCAATAAATGACTCTTTGGACCGGATTAAATCGCGTACCTATTTATATTTTGCATTTTAACTCGATGTTTCGAGTATTTACAGTTAACAGACCCGTGATTTCTGAGCTTGAGAGGGACAAACATCAAATCCTGTCTGTTTACAACGCTGCTGCCTTAACCTACCTCGAAAAAGACGATATTCGCACTGTGAATCCTTTTATACCTAGTGATAACAAGTACCTGGTTACCTATTTTACAATTTAACTCGACACCGAAACGTCGAGTTAAAATGTAAAATATAAATTATACGCGATAAATCCGGTTAAAACGCGTTTTATTTTAGGTTATGAATTATGAAAACTTAAGACAAAATTACAAGTAGGTAAATTTATGAACTTGTACATTTGCTTTTCTTTCCGTGCATCCGCATTATCGAGTAAAAGCCCTTTCCTGAATCATCCTACTCTCCGGTTGTATTTTTCTATTGAAACTGCCAAATATTTTTAGGTTATGTAGCTTAGACATCTTTCGTACTTATTTATGTTAACGTTTATACACTACCCGGCTGATTATAATAGCAAAGGTCAAGAAAAAACATTGTTGGAAACAAATTAAAATACTTACGTAGTATTTAAAACTAACATGCACTTTAAGTCAAGATGTCATTTTTTAAGTGCTTATTAACTATTTAATGATATGAACTTAACGCGAATACGCTTGCTTTAAACATCCTTAGAATTTCATAAAAATAAAAACACATCAATGTAATTTATCAATCTTACTGTTATTATAATCTTACTAATATTATAAATGTGACAATTTGGATGGATGTATGGATGTTCGTTCCTCAATCACGGCAGAACGGCTCAACGGATTTGTATGAAATAGTGATATGTAGTGACTTTTTAACCCGATATTTCCGCGGGATTAGGAATTGCGCGGGTAAAACCGCGCGAAACAGCTAGTTAGTTCAGAAATAGTTCATTTTGCAATAATTACTGATTCCCAAAAATATATTCTGGTGACCAGGAAGGTATTCATATTACTTAACTTTAGAGACGCGGCATTTATTTACCATGTTTTTGATTTATTTTGACTTCTCTATAATTCTCTATACTTGGTCACATCAACTGCGCTTTAGCCTCACTTGACCCCCCCACTAAACCACAACAAGCAAGCAGGGACATCCAATAATAACCCATCAACGCAGGTGTCTAGTACTTAACCCGTCCGCGCCACGTGCCATAGCGGGCAGTCCGTGTGACCTATACGGCCACGGCCTTGCAGATGTATGGCAGGTGAAACCTTCGGGATGAAAGTGCAAGTGAACTGGGCGAGTGAAGCTGTTTAGGCTATTTTTGAATATTAATAAGTAAACAAATAAATATTTACCTTAGATAAGATAATGAATTAGACAAAAATAAAGTTTTTAAGATCGAAACATACACGACTCGACGACTCATATCTGTGTTCAGTTAAAATATAGGTACACCCTAACCGAATAGATGGCAAAGTTTCTTGTTCCAGTCGGACATCAAAAAATAGGCAACCGCTTTTGTACTATTATAAAAAAAAAAAATTACGAACCGTTCAGGTTCGATTTTACAGTTAAACATACCCAAGGGATTACTGGAAACGTTTTTTATAAATTTAGAATAACTTGTTAGTAGAGATAGAAGAGTTTGTTGCTTTGATATGAGCTTCTTCGAGTCTGTACAACAATTTTAATTTCAAAACGGTTCTATTTAGGCGTCTACACACAATAAGTGGAATGAAATATAAGACCACTTGTAAACGAAATGTAACCTTAATATACAAAGTACAATTAGTCCATTTTAAATTAATAATGCTTATGGAAACAGAGGAACCGTTGACGGGCTCCTAGGGGTCAATAATCCAGCTCGATTCCACTCAATAATCAGGAGTAGCGATAACACAAAGAGGTTTTCTACCTCCAACTTCATAGATTGGTTATACCTTTTGCTGACGCAGCGGGCTAAATAATGTTCAGTTTCATGTACGCTTTCTTTGTAAGATACCTATGTAGACATTTGAAAGTGATGTTTTTTAAGTATTAGTACAGTTATTAATAGTTAAAAAATGTTTTGCTTATTTGGATTGCGTGTACAACTTCTGCGTATTTTGGGTTTAGCAAAGGAAAGAAGTTATAGCTGTGTGACACTATCCAATTTTAATATATAGTCCTACAGCAGATTTGGGCCATGGCCATGGCCACACTATCATTTCGTAAAAATTTCTAATTTAAATATTCAAGAATAGCTGACCATCAAAAAAGCCTCATGCAGGCCATTTCCGTGTTAAAATAAAACGAAGCACGAAATCGGCCCACGTTTACATACTAGTTTTTCTATTGCTCATTTACGTAATTTGTTCTTTCTGCAGCGCAGTACGCATTGCGGATCCAACCTGGCATTTAGTGAATTTGCTTTGCATTTTCTTAAGATTTCAGAATTCATATCTGGAAGGTGACTTTCTGACTTACACATCTACCAAGATATCAATGCTCAGCCCAAACCGCTTAACCTAGAATCCTAAAATTTTGCATGGAGCTTCTTTATATAAGGAAAGTGCACGAAGAATGTTATTCTGGAAATGCCACCCCTACGAGAGTAAAATTGGGAATGAAACTTTCTATGATTTATTTATATAAAGTTCAAATATTTTAAAAATATAGGTGGTAAAAGTAATGAACAAGGAATTATAAGAATTTTTAAAACTACCCCTGAAACGTAAAAATTGAGGTTACGTTAAAGAAGTAGGTACTTTAGGTTTTTCAAAGGATTTTTAAATTCAAATATGTACTAAGCAGGTAAAATACAAAAGTGATTCCCGTAATAGATTTGCTTCAAATATACGTATTGACTAGAAAAGAGTTGCACTGTTTATTGGAATTCACTAACTGTCTGTCTGTTCCACATAATCTCTGAAACGGTGAACCGATTTTGATGGAACCATTACTCACAGATATCTTATAGTCGACGACTGGCTGGTGTAGTGGTAACATACATTGCCTTCTATGCCAGAGGTCCTGGGTTCGAATCCCGGCGGCGGCGGATATCCGTGTGATGAACACAGATATTAGCCATCAAGTCATGGATGTTTATATGTTTATTTAAGTTTATTCTAATAAACAATATGTATGTATTCAATATATGTTTATATATTTCTTAAGTATATCACTTATCTAGTATCCATAACACAAGTTCTTTAAGAAACTTAATTTGGGCTAAATAATGTTATGTGAGTGTCAGAAATATTTATTATTATTATTATTATGTATGCTTACAGCTACACGCCTTTCGGCGGGAAAGACCCGACAATCGGACCAGTCGGTCGGGGATCAGGGCAAGAGAGACAGAAACCGGGGAACGATTCGGGCAGTCTCGAGCAAAACCGCTTTTTGCATGCGTGCTGGAAGCGAACCGCCGCCGAATCCCAGCCTTTCAAGGTTTCTGACCAAAGTGGCTGGGGTCAAACCGTTTGCGGATATTATTATTATTACCTATATGATAAGGAGCTATTTTGGAACTTCAACTGTTCAAAGTGTCTTTGCACGAGAGCAAAGTCGCGTTAAAATATAATAACACGCAATTAATCCTGTTTAAAAAGCGTTTTACTTACTTTGCATTTTTCACATAGTCCGTTAACCGCTGTTAACTAAATTAGCTTGCGAAGTTCACACCGCTCTACATTCGTTAAGCCGTTCGTTTCGAGCGATAAATTTCGAGTTATTTATACAACAGTTGAGGGCAGAGATATATCTGCGAACAATGCAGTGAAACGAGGGGATTTTGTTTCACGTTTTTGTTAAATCGTATGTTTTTGCAGTCTTGACAACTTTTACTAAACTAGGAAATAAAAGGGCTTTTTCATCTTAAGCTTAGCTTACCTAAATAAAATTTGCTATTGAATAAGTAGCTGTTTACAGGTAACTTCAAAAAAGGTACCGCCCTATACTGCTTATAACAAACTGTCGCGACGGCGGCACTTTGTCTCTCTAATCGGGGCAAGCTCCAAAACTAATAAACCGATTTTTATACGAATTTGAGAGAAATAGCAACGATTTTTGCAATTTGAATAAAATATGAAGATGATTGTTAATTTTGGCAAACATTATTCCAAACGGGAGCTTTTTAAGTAAATCACGTTAGGGCAGATAGACGTCGCACGGGATTAAGGTCCGTATTATGAACGATTACTCAGATTTATCGATTTATTGAGAAATCTCTGTGGAAAATTTATAAAATGTAGTTTTATAAAATGCAGCGATACGTAATTCCTCCCAGTTTCGTACTACATACGCCCATTCCAGATAAGTCATAAAAATTACGTCAATAGACATTAAAAATAAAACCAGCTCTTATCTCCGTGTCAGCCATGACACACGAGTCCTTCTTTGTCACCAGCGTTGTTCAAACACCGTTATCTGCAGGTATTTCCCCGGCTCTTGCACAAGTGAATCCGTAACCTGCGACCCGCCTGTTTGACGTTCCCAGGCTTTGACTTATCTCTCACAAACACCTTGTTTGACTTAAAAAAGCACCACCCAGTATTGCAGTGAAAAACTAAAACCAGACTTATTACATTATGCATAAGAGCTATTTTTAGAATTTGGAGTTTGTAAAATATTTTTGTAAGTATTGATACATAATTTGTTTCAAATAGTATTGAAGCACGCGACTGTGTTATCTGTGGATGTTTCAAGCGAAGGCACGGTTGGTGTTTGAATAGGTAAAAGTTAGATATTGAGTACAAACTATCCTTAAAACAATGTTATGTTATTTGAAGAAATACTCAAAAAGTAAAAGAATTGTTTACCGGATTTTATCGCATATTAAAAAAATTCATTCGAACTTTAGACGTCTTTACACCCTATGGTCACGAAGTTACGAATCGCTCATTTTTATTTCTCACTCATTTGTAAACCTGAAAATTTTAAAAGTATCTTTACGGACTTTTCCAATAGAATGTCTTTACAGATTGCTCACGAATAACAAATTGTTCCAAGTAACTAAAAGTTCATAAGTTATTTTTTGGCTCTACTACTACTTGGCCATATTAACAACAAGTAAACCCAATTTAGTTGCAGATTGTAACAGAAACAGCCACGAGATAAACATAAGGAATAGCTCAATAGAGCTAAACTTATGAGATTTTTTTTTTTTTTTATAAGTGACTAAACCCGCGTTTGACCTCAATCTCACCTGATGGTAAGTGACGATGAGGTCGAAGATGAAAGCACACGGGTTTAGGAAGGAACTGGCTCTTTATACAATATTGCCGGAACACATTACCGCCGGAGCGGTAACATTTGGCGGCAGACTTTATATAAAGGGTGGTCGCTAGCCAGGCGGACCCAGAAGGGGTCCTACCACCAAGCAAAGCAAATATTTGATAATTCAGTTTCTCATGCTATCAGAATCAGATAAATCCACACTGGTCAGTATCAATAGTGGGATCTATAGTTTACTTTTCACCAATGAGAGCCGACAAACGACACCGATCCACCTCATAGTAAGCAATACTTAATAAATTTCCCAAACCCACAAGCTTTGTGGCCCTAAGGTAAGGTTGATATACAGGGTTAATTTAAATTAACGCATTACCTCTTGCAAGCAGACTCTCTACATCAATCCCAACAATATTTGTTCCACGATTTATTACAAATCTTGATAAATAACACAAAAATTAAAAACAAAAAATGTTTGCTCTTAACTCTACATTTTGTAAGAAGTACCTAGTCTTATTATGAAGCGATATTGAATTTGGTCAAATTCAACGCGTCCGAAACTCAGGCGTGTCTATTCTCTGCAAAAAAGAGCACATTCACATTAACGCCCACTTTCGAAAATGTATCTGTCCCCATCACTGACCATCTAGGGCTTTTAGGCGTAACTGTAACATCCAGTTTAAACTTCGGTCAACAAATTGTGTCCATGGCTCAAGTAGCTTCGAAAAAGTTGGGAATCATCTCGAAGGTACGGCGGTACTTCGGCCCTGCACAGCTTCTTAACTTATACACAGCTCAAGTGCGATCATGCATGGAGTACTGCAGTCATCTTTGGGATGGTTCAGCCAAATATCAACTAGAAGCGCTGGACTCCGTTGACCGAAGAGCCCGTAAAATAATTAACGACGTCGACCTTACGACCAAAAAACTGCAGACCTTAGAGCATCGACGTAAGGTTGCTTGTTTAACCGTGTACTACAGGATACATTTTGGTGAGTGCGCAAGTGCTCTGTTTAAACAAATTGAACCCTCACCCTTTTACCATCGGACTACTAGACACAGACAGAACTTCCATCCGTATGTGGTAGATATTCCGAAAAGTCGAACTAAGCGCTTTGACAGTTCCTTTTTGATACGGATCGCCAAGGTTTGGAATGAAGTGCCTGCGTCTATTTTCCCTGACCAGTATAGTCCTAGTACTTTTAAGCGTCGAGTGAATAGGTTTCTCGTGGATGGACGTGTAACACCTAGTCTTCATGTTCACTTAACACCAGGTGTCATGGAAGACAAACGTCCCATCCATATTTTATAAAAAAAAAAAGAAACTACTTAATTTTAATATATTAACTTATTAAATTACTAATATAACTGATTAAACGTGATAAAATCTGCTTATTAAAACTCTGGTAATACCGATAATCACCCCGATCATAGACAGACGATCCAGTTTGTAAGATGTAGAGACAACAAGCTACTGCTTCTTGCCTCTTCGCTGTATGAATTCGTGCACTGCATATAAATATATGCAACGCCGAATTTGTTGGGGTTTGGTAAAACGCATAAAAATTATAAATGTCATGGGTCTTTAAATTTACACTCACATTTACAGTGTCATGACTAATTACAGTGATAATTTACTAAAATTATCTTCCTTAATAAGATGGGAGCTAACCAGTTAATACAGTACATATACGTAATTTTAAGTCTCGGGCTATTTTATTTTTCGTAATTATTGACAGCTTTGCTCTCATTAAGCTCGAAGTAAAATATACGACTTACCTACTTATTCTCTTTTCTTTACGAATAATACTGACCACCGTTTTATCAAATCCATTTGCTTTTTTTTATTGAATGACACAATAATTTATGAAAAAATGTTTCTATGTACCTATGTAAGTATCTTCTAAAAAAAATACTATTTTCCCAACGTAAGTAATTTGAGTACTTAATAAAGAAATCTAATCGAACTATTTAGTACTAAAATTCAAATAAATAAATTCGAAAAATAGAACAAACGCTTTCTTCTATTTCCACATTTTTTAAGCATAACATAAAAGTAGAGATTGCTTTTGTTTTAACAAACTTAACACTGGCACAATGTGCAACCGCACCATGGCCAAAAAAGAAAACACCACAAATCGAACTAGATTAAAAAATAAATTTGAAAATTCGAGAAAAAAAGAACGATTCTAAATTTGAATGAGGCACAGACGTCATCGGTCTCGTTTAGCGCAGTCCGCCGCGGCCCGCGCCGCACCGCGCTCGGTGCATCGTTCGCTCGGAATCCAACCACGGACAGGAGCACAGGTGCACTCGCACCTGCTTATACCTGGTCACGTAACATTCGCGTATACGATTATATCGATATTTGAACATCCAGAGAACGCCAATGAGATGAGAAAACCATTTACATTAGACAGGAGTTGAGAAAAAAAATATCGACTTTTTTTGGTAAATTAAAGAAGTTCTTTTAAAATTTTCCCACTTAAAATAAAACACCAACCGTATAACTCGAGGGTGACAGTAGCGACTCGTGAATGAATGTAAAATTTTATGTTCTTTATACCGTAGTTCAGGCAACTCTACCTCATAATTCTAAGCCTTTGAGAAATAAAACTTGTCATTGTAAATTTGATAAAGATAATCTGTTTAAGAAGTAAAAAACTTATAAATAAAAAAAATATCGAGATTTTTAATATCGTAACTTTCGAACTTTATCCATTAAACATTCGATATGAACATGCCCTTCAAAATTATAATCCTCCCTTTAAAGAAGTCGGAGAACTAATATTCCTTCAACTAATTTATTTATTTTGTTTCCTTTGAGCAAACAACAGCAGACCGTAACTGCGAGTACAGAAGATTAATTACTCATAAACATCACTTGTTAAAATCAGTAAATCTTTCTTAAAAGAAACATTACCTAACATTGTAAGGCAAGTGAGTGAAAGATCAAACCAAGACTAAATTTAACCTCCTTGTTAATGAGGCATCAATTGACAACAAACTTAAAAAAAAAACTTTTTATTTTTATTTCTTATAACAAAATAGGTAGGTCGGTACTTAATTTAAAGCAGTGGTAACATCACATCACAAGATAAAACAGCTTTAGGTTCGATTCTTAATAGGTCTTTTATGAAGGATTGTTTTGATTTAAATGTTATGAAATGATAGTTAATAGGGATATAATTTGAATCCTTACCAAACAAATTATTTACAGAATGCAAAACAATTACCTTCTTATTTCAGTAACAGGCCATAAGAATGAACAATTAACATGGACGTCATTTATTAGGTACTAGCCACCGCGCACGGTTTTACCCGCGTAAATTTTGATTCCGTGGGAATTTCGGGATAAAATATAGCCTATAACCTTCCTCAAGAGTTGGGCTATCAAATGCAAAAAGAATTTTTCAAATCCCACTTGCAGTTTCTGAGATTAGCACGTTCAAACAAACAAACAAAAAAACAAACTCTTCAGCTTTATACATTAGTATAGATGGATGCCTCGGTCTTGTTAAACTCACACTTGTCCGGTTTAAATACCTCATTGACCTTAGAATCACACACAAATCATTTTAATTGCCTCACTTTTGCATAAACCGCTCTCAGACAAACCAAATACGCCAGCTCGCCATAAAACTACAACTTCCTACTCCTCCATTCAATAATTTGTTATCAGTTTTGGCAATAATCCATATCAAGGCATCGAAGGTGATCGCCGAATTCCCAAACTAATTAACTTAATATGAATGAACTTAAAGTCACGCCTACATCGTATTTTATTGCAAAAAAAAACCTCATAATGTGTATTTATAAAAGTCCGCAATTACACAATCGTTGTCGTAAAAAAGTGGTAATTGCATTGATTATCAAGTCCCGTATCGGTGGTTCCCATGTTTATTAACGTTTAATTGACAACGTCACTTCTGAAGACGCGCCCGCGCCTCGCCGCCGGCACGGTAATATTATCTATACAGTATTTCAAATTCATACAAACGAAAGAAACGAGAGCAATACCTCCGCGGCTTGATCTTGGCATGCGCTCGGTGTCTTGCAATTTTTTCATTGCAAGCTTTACATCAGAATATGGATTTTTTACACTTTACAATTTAATAATAAATAATTTTGTAAGTCTCGTCGAGGCGCAAGTATTTTTCTGTGGCCAATTTATAAGAACAATTTTTTATTCAAACGTAAACATGTTTTTTTGACACAAAATGCATTTTTGTTTAACACTTCCTATTCAATTCACAAAGTTTTTTATCTGCTTACATACAAAAGTATATTTACAATCACAAAACTAAATGGAAGTAAACACAAAGTAGAAAGCGCTATCGCATGTGAAGGCGGCGCTGCTGTAGGCATTTATTTCAAAGATGCGGCCGAGTTGAAATACTGTATAGATAATATTACCGTGGTGCCGGTGTCGGCGCAAGCGCGTCGGGTGGGGTGTAATGAAGCGTGTAATAAGTCACTCGCTTCCTACTTGCAAACCGCAGGAATACTTCACGCTAGAGGTATTTAGTCTTGGGGTCATTATTTGTAAAGGCATTCATGTGTGACCTTCGGTTTGTAGGTAAATGGCCAAATTGTATTCAATAATCGCCACCTGGATCGTTGCACGATTTTTAGAAGCAATTGAGGTCGTTATGACGAAATTTTGAACAATCGACTTTCGTTTACAATTAGGGTAAAATGGAGCATGATACATTTAATTCTTGTACCTACTTATTTTTTTATCTGATGATTATTATGTGTTCAATACTTTTTTTATGTAATCCTCCTTTAAAGTTTGATTAAAAAAATATGATGTAGAGTCACAAAAATAATGCATTATTTTCTGTTAATTCATTGATGAATGTTGACGAAGTGTCGAAGTGTATTCATCTCTTACCGCCACGGTTCCTTTAAGACGTTTACGTTCACTGTTAATCATTCATCATCATCGTTCAGGTTGAAAAACGATGTAATTTATGTATCCATTCGGTAATCAGTTAGGCTTCGATTGCCTAAGCACAAAATCAAAAGAATTTTACGAATTTTTGATAATCTAGGTACTGCTAGTGTTAGTTAATTATTGTTGTAAGTTTGAGTTCAGTTTAACTTGTTTATAGTTAAAGTTAAATCTTCATTCTTTGATTCGTGTATTAGTTTGGTTAATTATGTATCATACTAATTAGATTGATAAATTAAGTATTATATTATTTATTGTTATGAACTTTAGATACTTAGGCCGATTAGTGGGGTACCGACTGCTATACGACTAAATTGTTTAAAATATTCAAGACAGCACAAGATATTCTCTTCCAATGTGAATAACATTTTCATAGAAACAAACATCAACTACTTAAGTACTTATATCTACAAAAAAATCAAAAACACACAATTAAAACAATTCATTTACACTCAAATCATCAAAGCAAAGTAAATGAACTCTAAATATGACTTTGCATAACATTTTAGACAATCAAATCATTTAAAATTCCTCCAGTTAGAAGCATTACTGTGACGACACCGGCGCTAGCGCGCTGTGAGAATCGCACTGTCCGCCACCAGACCGTGACAGTTCGAAGCGAGGAATTTCCAAAATCCACGCAAAAAAACTCGACACCGGACATCGAGACGGCGATTCCCATAAAATCGATCATTTCACCAATCGATTTAGTAGAGTTGTGACGAAATATTTTAATCAACTGGGCTACTTACTTTCTGGTGGGTTATGGCTGCTTTTAGTTGTGAGTGTACACGCTAACGTGTGATTAAGTATTTTATTGACGTGGCGTTTTGTTTTTTGGAGGAATTAAATTGTGAAATAAGTACGGAAAGTTGAAAGCTTTAGTTTCTTGGCGTATTTTTATTTGTATGTTTTTTTTAACTATCTGTTTCGCGCGGTTTAATCCACGCAATTTCTAATCCCTCGGGAACATCGGGATAAAAAGTAGCTTATGTGCTATTTAAGAGTGTATTCATTTATTTCTTTATAACAAACATCCATCCAAACTTTTTCATTAGTGAAACGTTGCCGCTCATACGACAGCTCAGGCGACCACTTTGGCGTTAGGGTAAACCTATCTGCCTCAGACGCCACTGGCGTCGATGTTGCGGGTTCGATTCCCGGCCCGAAAAATAAAAAAAAATGTTCCGGGTCTGCGTGTGTATCTATATACATATTTATATTCTAGGTTCCCTCCTGTTTCGCTACATGGTATCTCATAACACAAGATATGCTTACTTTGAGGCCATGTAGTTGGTGTATTGTCTGGGGATTTTTTATTTATTATCATTTCAGATCACCTTAGAATAGGAATAGTCCTAGTGACTAATTGGGTCGCAGTAGGCAACTAATCAGACTGACACATGTTTGGTGATAGGTACTACCCTTCTAATAAAGCTGACAAATATCCTCGTATCATTCTTGATGTGTGACAATTATGTCTTATTCTATAAGGAGACAGTTTCTTTCTCGATAAAAAATAAGTATGTTTTCTATTTTTTTCGATCCTGTAATGATAATAGTTAAAGCAACGTTTAATTATAACCGTTAAAGTAAGTAAGTAAATCTATTTAAGAAATGGCGTCGTCTAATTTGGTGGGCATCGGGTCCGGCGCCTGTTGGGACCGGGACCAGGCAGCCAGTGATTAAGGGGCGCGTGCCCCGGGCCATGCGCCGAATATCACATTCCAATATAAATTAGTTTCCAGTAGTGATGTTGACGTGTGTCGATGTTAGTAGCAGTTTATAGTTTGATCTTATTGTTGTAGAGATAACGTTGAAATGTATAGTGTTAAAGGGCTTATTTTAATCAGCTTTTTTATTGGCTAAGCTTTATACCTATTTAATAATGGGTAATTCATGCCTGTGAAAGTAAAGTTAATGGTTAAAAATCGAATAACTTAAAGTAAAAAGTGAAAAGCGTAGGTATCTATTATGATGTTATTTAACGAAATGTCGGCTTAATAAAAAAATATTGATGTACATACGTTTTATTTTTCTTTAAATGCATCAAAATTGTTACTGTATTAAATTTAATTTTTCGTAAACAAAACCAATAAAAAAGCGTAATGAAAATATCGATAAATCTTTACAAAAAGTGCATCTCTAATACCGGCCTTTAAGACACCGCAAAGCTGAATTTCTAACAATTAGATACAGGTTAGGGTTAACAACTCAGGCGCAGGTGGACTGGATCCGACTACCTAACGAAGGGTTAACGTTCCAAGCATATTTTGGTAAACGCTTCTTCATTAGATATTGGCTGATGATACGGTATATATTTTTCCTCTTTACACCTAACATAAAGCTTTCGACAACGCTGACTCGAATTTAATTGCATGTAAAAATCGTTGTACGAACCGTAAAATTCAATAATCAATTGCACGTTTTGTATTTTACCAATTTTGAATTCGGCTAAAATGTTTGTTATTGTTTGTGAGGAAAATTATAGCTTAACCGATCTGTGGCCATATGCTACTGACAAACAAAGAAATCAACTGCATTGGGGTTTCTCGCCTTCCCTGAGGTTCTCTACGTCGTCGTCGCTCGCTCAAGTGTTGCCCACCCCAGCGTTTACCGGCAGCGACCTAGACCAGATCGTCACTACACCTTGCGGGCTCGGTTACTTTTATATTGGCAAACTACGTAGTAGTGCTATCCACCATAACTCTAAAAAAAAAAAATAGAAAAAAGAATCAAATAATAGATTCAAATTTTGAAAATTTTGATTTTTACCTTCAATATACCTACGTACTTTAAGCCATCGTTTTGTAAAAAACCCTAAATTTTACAAATATATTTAAAAAATTGTGGGCATGGTACTTAGTTAAAAATATCACATAAGTTGTCAATTTTCGAAATAAATCACTATTAGCTTTGTAAAAATAATGAGGTTGTTTTTTTCTAATTTTTTCGCACACAGCTATGACGAAGTCACTCTCCGGTGCAGGCTTATCGTTATATTTTGGGACACGTTGTATAAATACTTACCATAACCTAACAATATTTTATCCCGCGATGAGTATGAAATATCAGTCAATGCCACATAAAGTAAACGTTTCTATAATAAATAAATAAAATCCCCAGACAATTACACCAACTACATGGCCCCAAAATAAGCATAGCTTGTGTTATGGGATACCATATAGCGAACTAGGGGGGAACCTAGAATATAAATAGGTACATAAATAGATAGCTAAACACCCATGAGTTGTTATGAGAGAAAAATGTTATGAGTGTGATAACATTTTTTTTTCTCGTTCCGTGCGGGGATCGAACCCGCAACCACTGGCGTCTGAGGCAGATAGGTTTACCCCATCGCCAAAGTGGTCGTCAAATTCTATGTTGTTAATATGTGTACGTCTATCTGATGTGTAGGTACTTAAAGAAAATAAACCAATTAACTGACTTCGTATTATGTAAAAAAATAGAGCACAACCGATTTCTGCAGATAATTGCAAACAAGAATTTTGGTTATGGTAAAGAATTTTCACTTTATTTATATCTGTGCCTATTGTTTACTACAAAGTTTTGTAATATCATAGTTAGTAATGCTAATACCAGCTACCTATAGTTCTTTGGTTACCTATATATAGTATCTTTAAGCAGACTGCTATCTCAGCTATTATACATAGTGAAAACTTAAATATAAACAAAATTATAAATATAAAATAGAAACAATATAAAACTGTTGTTTGTCTTAATCTACATAAATATAACTTTAATTGACAGAATTGTATTACTACGGTACCTATTTAAAATTTCTTTGTAATATTGCCATCATTCCGTGTGGTGCTCCTCATTCCCGTCCCCAAACTTTAGGAATGCAAAAAGCAACCTAAAAACGTAAACTTAAACTGTAGTATCCGATAACCCCCACTTTCTATTTCCATTAATCATGACACACATCATCTCAGCACAAAATAAAATTCCAATGAAACCCAAAACTTGTGATCAATACGAAGTATAACAACGTATTTAATGTTTTAAGGGGTCATTATTACATACTCTCAGGAATTTACGATTTGTAATTGAAGAGTGCATGTGACGGCGGCTTCTACGAGCCAACTTGCACGCTATCTTGCGCAGCAACTGCAAAAACACCCTGTATCATAATGCAAAGCCACTACCACGCGTTTAAATTTGGTCTTTATGGCTTTTGTATTAGGTGAGAAATTTGTTTGTGCGTGCAAAAGTCGGTGTACCCCTGTATCATACTGCAAAACCAATACGACGCGTTGAAATTTGTTCTTTATAGCTTTAGAATATAAGCTAGAAATTCGTTTGAAAGTGGAAAAGTCGGTGTACGACCATTGAATGAATGAGTGTGATAGCAATTTCTTCAGGTTGCCCCGGGCGACGGGCAAATTGCAAGAGTTTGCCTTCGGCGTAATTACTTAAGCAGCGCGTGTGGGAACACTGCCCGATTTATTAAGATTTAATCGGAGCCCAATTAAAACGCTAGTTCTTGTATTGGTCAGAGGTCATTCGGACATTACTTTGATTTTTTTGTTTTGCTATCAACTTGAGTATGAATTAGACGGAATACGACATTAGTTAGATATTGATTTAACATGAAGAAGCGGTCGAAATGAGTTTAATTATAAATTAATTTAATTAAAAAGTATAAGGAAAGATTTTTTCCATAGTAACTATGATTAAACAGAAGAACTACACCTGAGTGAATAGGAAAAACATATTCTGTTTCAATGTAAATTATTTGTAAGGAATGGTTATTACGTACTGTTTGGACTGTTCCAATCTTAAGTTTTCACAATTCAACATATTAAATAACAAGTTTCAGTATAACATTTCTGAAAAGGCACCTAAACAGCATGTTGAAATGTATTTTATTAAAGCTATAAACAGTCTTTTTATTTAACCAGCGAAGTATTAACACGACACTATAAAAAAAAATCTTTGTACCTATTATATTAGAGCCACGTTGCTTAAAATTTTCCTTTCAAGTAAGTACTTAATAATTATAATAAAATGGAACAAAATAAATCAGCTAATCCAATTTGGGAACAGACCTATAAAATCGGGCATTATTTCGGCACACAAAAAACGTATGCAAATGAGTGGATCGGTGCGCGGGCGCCACGCGATCGCGGCCGACTACGCGACGCGCCGCGCTGCTACGGACCGTAGTACGCGAGCTATAATGATTGAAATCACTGTGGAGTTATTACTTGTAATTCGTAAAAAACGTTGATCATGTATATTCCAACGACCAGATGGTGTAGTGGTAAAAACATTGCTTTAGTCAAGCTGACTATTTGTCCGAAAAAGCTACGACACGTTAACATGTAGTTAACATGTATAAAACTTATTTATGTCGGGGGAACTACTAGTGCTTAGTTGATAAGTGCCGGTGTCAGACATAACTTAAGTGCAATAACTAAGGTTTAAGTTGAACAATAAAAGATAGACTAACAATAAAATAATAAAAATTAACACTTCTCGGACAAGTGCGTGTCTTTAAAAACACCCAAAACTTTCGGTAAAATGATTGTAAATAAACGTAGAGAATAATAATAGTTTTATTCAAATGGACTTTTTCTGAAATTTTGAATTATAATGAATTTAACCTAAACTTAACAACTGTCTTCTCTACACTATAAATAAATAAACACAATACCTACACAGTTTAATATGGTGTAAGTTTAGGTACCAGTTTCGCTGTGTACACAAACTTATATAAAAGCTTACTAGTTGGTGTTTTAGTTTGGGTAATTTTTACGTATTATAACTGTGCTTCACCAACAGAAATTATTCTAAATTATTACCCCTAAAATAACAAACTCATTACCATACTCAGTAATCAAATAGAGTCAATATCAGAATACAATAAAATTATAAAATCGGAATGTGTCGCTGGTTGGTCGTCACTTCCAGGCAGGACCTCCCCGACGCGCATACATTAGGTGCCCACGCGCAGACGCTCATGCGCAACAGTCGCGGTGCGCCGACTTTCATTGGTTTTGTAGTAAACGAAAAAAATATGTAACTAGCGCTTGAAAATAACCCAACTTAGATTCATTTAGAGGTAAGTGAACATAAAAACATGCAATTTTAAGAAGCGCTTGAAAATAATCCAACTTTGATTCATTGCTTTAGTAGTAGCATACGAAAAAACATGGAATTGTAAGTAGCGCTTTTATATTACCCACCCAACGCACATGCCACGCTTGCAAAATTATTGTGCCTCATGGACGCTGAGTTCGTCTGTCGCAGCAGATGTCAATGATAATGTTAATTTCAAGCGCCAATGTTGGTTTTTGTTACCCTGCGTTGATAAGCCAATTGGTGACGAGCGTTGACACTCAACCCAATCAGAACTTTGTGATTTCCACAGAGAAAAACTAGCTGTTAAAAGAAAACACGGTGGGCTGATTTTCAAAGAGATTTTTTTGAAGTTAGAATTCCATGCTTTGTCCTTTCAGTTTTTAGTGCGAATAACTTAAGATGGTAACGGCCTTCTGATGAACAATCTAACAAACAGTGATCCTATGGCGTGTTGCACGTTTTCAGACGCATTAAGTGAAGAGATATATTATTTAATGGTAAAAGCATTATTTCAAACCTACTTTTGTCGCTGTATCTTTATTTTATTTATGCTATGTATTTATGCTTCATGGCTAGATAGATAGAATTTACTTAATTTTAAGATCAAGTAAATAAAGATAAACATATCGATGAAAAATCAAAATACTAATACATTTGCTTGTATTATTACATATGTTTTGGTTTTTGTTTCTCTAGATTTGTATTTCTATTTGGTAAATAAACGTTTGATCAATCTATCTAACTGCATCTCCAAAATATTATTTAGACTTTTAAATATTCTGATATATAAACGCGGTATAATCACAAGGTCATAAGAAATCCAGGCCCAGCTGGCCGGGAAGAATCTGAATTAGCATGTTAATGAAGGGGCGTGGCCGAGAGCTCTCACAAATCAACGACTCCCGCACACTGTGATATATGCCGGGCTTAATAACCAATTGTCCGGGCCGGAGGATCGCTTTGAAAAATGCTTAGGAATTTGATACCTATTAAATAATATGAAATTGATTGTAGGGAAAGGTATTACTGGATTAAGAATATGCCTGAGGTGGTTTGAGTTTTTAAATGGAGTTTGGTTTTACTAAAACATTTTATATTTCTACTTACCTACACATTTACTTAATGAAATACCTACTCACTTACACCTAGACTTTTGTGTTTGGACTTATGCAAACATTTTAATTTAGATACGTTGCTAGTGTAACTAGGTAATTTTCACAATGTATTTTTGGACATGTTCATTTAGTTACGTAGGTAATAATATGGAGTCTTATACTACCACGTGTATCTCTATCTCTACGTCTTATTAAAGCGAACTCCTGTCTGTGTTTTGAGGTAATTTTCGGAATAGCTGAAGAAAGTTTGACCTGGTTTGCAGTAGTTCTCAGGGCTTCCTATTGGCTTTTTAACATCTTTATAACCTTCGAGCCGAATAATTAATAATAATTATTAGCACCGAGTACACTTAATGTTTTAAATAAATAATAATAATAAATCATTTATTTCAGGGAACTTAATAATAGTAGAGGATGTTGAATACTAACTATAAGGCCCATAGAAAATATATAGGTACCTTAATCTAATATAGGTACGTACAATATACTTAAAACTACACTTTACTGATTCACACGTATGGGCTGCGACGTGGGACGCGACATCTTTCTGTCAAGTACCCGTCCTCAGAAGTGACGGAATACGGCACCCTGCAGCCAAAACTCTTCCTTCAAGTAGGTTCGGTCGGCATTCTCACCACAAAAGAATTGAAGCTCACTCTGTGGCAGGACTCCAACCGCTCGACCCTTATGTTCAGTCCTGTCTTCGCATGCAGATACTCTACTACATCCTTCGCCGTGAAGGCGTGGTGCATGCGAGACACGCCGAGGTCCCGGCACGCAGCAGAAGGTTATCTTTGTTCGGTGCGGTACCGCACTTGTTCTGACAAGAGGGCTTCTTCTTCTTCCGTTCCACCTTAGTGAAACCTTCGTCACCAGTCTGGGCCCTCAAAGATTTGGTCTATGGTTTTGGTCACTGTAACAATTAAAACAGAACTTGTTCACTTACGGTGGCTCAGCCGTTTGAGAGACGTCTCATGCTATTTCTATTTCTTCGATTCTGGTGCCAGCCAGGTTACCATACGTCGTCTACGAATGGCCCTTGCATAACAGTTGCAATGCACAGAGTGTTTTGTAGCAGGTTTACAGCAACATTTTAAAGCCAAACTGCACCTGAGCGGAGCCGGGTACTATTACCGCCCAACAAAAATGTATACATGAATTACACAAACTGTCACCAACTGAGTGGCCACAAAGTAACCTTTTATATAAGCTTGTGTTAGTAAAATTGATACCAAATGTCCAGAATAGTTGTAAAGTTGCAATCGGCAGTTAACGAGCTCAGTGCCTGGTTCACGAAGTCAATCCCGACAAAGCTCTCTAATTCTCACACAAACGGCGTCATGGTCACTTTGACACACGGGTCCGCATGCGGGGAGTCCCTATACCGTGGTCCAATACAGTTAAGTACTTAGGCGACACACTAGACAAGACTTTTTCATTTCTACCCCACATCAACAGAGTTTCCAAACTAGCCAGACAATATATCGGCCGACCCTCCAACATGCTGGGCCGACACAGTAAACTCCGCAATAAGCGAACCCTTTACGAAGTCTGTATCCGACCAGTCTTACGCGGCTCCCGTCTTTCCGCGCGAATCCCCGACACCTACACAGACTACAGGTGGTCCAAAATCTTTTTTGTCGAAGGGCAACTAACGTGCCCTGGAACGTGCAAAACATGGACCTGCGCAGGGACCTGGAGCTCCCTTTAATTCAACAGCACCTGAAAGTCCTGTCCACAGGTTACGTTCAACAGGTTGCTTAGTCCCACCCTGACAATCTTGTTAGGGCGACAGTCTCCTATACTGTCCACCTTCCCACGCGGCACTCATGCCTTAGACCGAGAGACGTACTCTCAGACCCAAGTTCACCGCGGACCTGGTTAACCTTTTGGGCTCCCAGCCCTAGTCATTCTCTACACTTGCGGGTGATCCGTCAGGGTGCCTGTTGCGCAGTCCTGAACCCACGGAGCTGTAGCTCATTACACGATTTAGGAAGAGCTCTTGAGTTAAGGATCGGAAAAGGGGGTGTTTAGTGGGTCAGGCTCTGCAGTGGAATCGCTCACTGTGGGGAGTCCCACACTGTCTGGATACACGGTGGCATCCGTCAGCGAGCGGTTGTCACTGTCGCGGGGATTTATTCCCGTGCTGGGTCCAGGTCGTACTAGGAGTATTCACCCTCTCCCTACCTGTAAACGTCAATTTTATTAAAGTGATCCTATTTCTTATAATAATTTAATTTACCTACAATTAAAAAAATCTTGAAAACAATTTAATTGTGAATGAACAAAATATTTAAAAGACTACTCATATATTTGTTAGCACAACTAAATACGCTCGAAACCCGAAATCATTCGGTAGTTGAGTGTAAGTAGGTGGTATCTTGTGATCTATGAATTAACTGCACAACTAGAAGTGAAGCTTGAAACCTATTTTTACTGAACAGGTTTTTTTAAGTCATGCTAAAATTGTTAAAAACAGGTCTTTTGATCCTACGATGATTTTAATACTTTTATTTTTAATTTATCAGCTTTACTAGAATATATGTTAACATATCAAAAAATTAGGAAGAAATACTTAAGTAACGCCATCTACATCCAGTTCATCTTTATCACTGACCTCAAAGTTCTCTACATAAAATACGTGTTTATATATCTATATTTTTTATATTATGAGGATAGGACGTTTGTCTTCCATGGCAACCATCCACGAGAAACCTATTCACTCGACAGTTAAAAGTAATAATAATAAATTCATTTATTTATTTCTCCCACAATAATATTTTACTTACACAATACTATAATTAAAAACTACCTATATTATAAAGTACCAGGACTTTAGTAGTCAGGAAAAACAGACGCAGGCAGATCGCTCCACACCTTGGCAATCCGTACCAAAAAGTAACTATCGAAGCGTTTATTAAATCTCTAACAAAAACTTTTATGACATTTTAATGTGTAGAACTAAAAACCTATTACAGCGAAGATGATTATTATGTAAAGGCCGTTTACAACTATAAACTTGTATATTTTTCTCATTAAACGGGTAACTTTATAGATGCAGTGATAGAAATCAAAGTGCACTTCTAGAAACTCAATACAAAGTCTTTAATAGCAAAAATGTTTTTCTCTATTAAAGAATAAATTTAACCATTCACAGCTAGAAGGCAAAGTGCACTTCTAGCACTACTAAACACTAAGTCCTTGTTCACACAGAGGCACGGAGGCTACATTGGTATAGTAACGAAGAGGCGTGGTCGCCGGCCACTCACGCCTTCCAAAATAAACGATTGTCGAAAAAATATAAGAATGCGGTTGCAGTAGACCGGTATGTTTAGTTAGTCATCAAAGTTTGGTAGGTAGGTAATAGCTTTAAAATAATTTTTAAAGCCCTTGTAATTAAAAACGTTTTTAGGTTATATGAAAAGGGGCCAAGAAGCTCAGTCGGGTCACTCGACATTAGTTATATTAGTTGCCTTATATCGTGCAAAACTATCTTTCTATAACTGTTTGATAGAAACTATTTGGCGATGAGTAAATCGGTGGAATACATAGTAGGTATATCTTCTTTTTGTAGTAGGTACCTAAATGTAAGTTAACTCAAGTCCACATTTATAAAAAGCCATCCAAGCATATTTTACAAGAAATAACAATAGCATTTTAATCTTAGTAACAATTGTTTTTATTTAATCTAAAAAACGATAGCTTTTTTACATTGTAGCATTGCATCAATTTCTATTTATTTTTATCAACTTTCAGGAAAACCATACAATACTTAGGACTTATTCGTATGCATTCAATTTGTTTATTTCTAAGCTCATAACCTGTCTCATAACTTTAATTAATAATTAATTATTAAACTAATAATTACTGTAAATAATATTATAACCACAAAAACATACAAAATTATTTCTTAAAACACCGTCCTAAATTACAAGCCAGCTACCTACACTCTCGCTTTTTTGCAAAAGATAAAGTTTAAGGTCATCTCGAGCAGACGTCTTAGGACCTCCGAGGTAATTTACGCTGTCCACAAACAAAGCTTAATTAGGGTCTGACCTATAAAAAATAAATAGTTTTTTACTAGCGTTCTTAGTTGTAAATCGACCGTGAATTTTTATTTGACCTTTCAAAATTTTAGGTAGCAGGATTTGATTATTTAATTATAATTATAATTTATATAAAACAAAGGACTGTGAATAACAGGCGGTGTTCAAAGAATTTTAAAACTATGTCGTTACTTAGTCAATTATTTTTATTGGATTTTTTATTTAGATATTAGGTAGAGTAAGCACCATATAGCCATATGATCAAGTACTAAAAAATAATATTGTTTTCTAAATAGGTTTTTTTTTAAATCTAGTTAATTAATGTAAAAAAATATTGATTTTGGTTTCAATGCATACAATTTATATCTATTGAAAATTAATATATCTCCTTAAAAATAATTAGGAAACAACAGTATCTAGTGGGGATTTTTACTTCATCATCACAACTCTGATATGAGCCCACTGAAGAGCACAGTTTCTCCTCCGGGTGTTGACGAAGCGCTGGTTGGTGGATCCCAAAATTTTCAGGGCGCCGAAATGGCTTCTGACAATCCTTAACAACCACTGTATGCTATAGCACCCGAGACCGACTGCTTAACGTGCCCTCCGAAGCACGGTAGTTGTCGTGAGTAATGAATGATCGGCGGTCACCCATCCTTTTAGCGACCGCACCGGACATCGCTTAACCTGCTATATCGTATGATATGCACAGTAACCACGGGCGCCACAACGACTTCGACTTCAACGATTTTTACTTATGTTTCCAAAAATCCTCACTAAACTGAGTTTATTTGACTTTCTGGTTTTTTTTATTATTTTTGCAGAAATCCCCACAAGTTAAGTATTTATTTATTTTCATAACAGTAACGTATCATGCACCAAAAGGAATGGTAAAAATTGAGGAGATTTGCAGTAGGTTTTATCCAAAAAAACCAGTGAGTATTGAAATGGTAAGTGATAAAGCCGGTATTACCCGGCGTCGTGCGGCAGTGGGTGGCGCGAACATTTGTCACAGTGACCTGCGAACTAACCTGCGCAGTTGGTGTTACTGAACATGGGGGATGGCTCAATTTATTACGAGAAATATAGAAGTGGTATTTGTTGCAGCTCAATTTAGTGCCGAAACACGTAGAAGTGGCACGTGGCCCTCAAAGGATAATTAGTGTCCGTATTTTTATAGCCTTAAAATAACTTTTTTCTTTTTTTTATATTTGAATAGCAAGTAGATGCACATGCACGTCCTACGTGCAGTTTTATCTGCGTAACTTTTAATTTCGTAGGAACTTCTCAAATTTTTTTGTTAAAGGCTGTCAAGTTGTTTATTTTTTTATATTCTGACTGGTAGTTTTATAGATAAGTGCATTCAAACAAATGAAGAAACAAATTCATCAGTTTTTATTAAGTGATAAAGCTGGTAGGTATTAACCGGGCGAGGTCGCGTCGTGCGACAGTGGGTGGCGCGAACACTTGTCACAGTGACCTGCGTGAACTAACCTGCGCAGTTGGTGTTACTGAACATGGGGGACGACTCTGTTTAGTGCCGACGCACGTAGAAGTGGTATGTGGTGGTCAGTTGATAATTTATTTATTTATTGCAACGACACAAACATAAACAAACGATATTACAGGCATTAAGAATTGGATAAATAAACAATTACATTTGCTTCCTTATACAGTCTCACAGAGAACATTATTTGATTTTAAACATTGAGCAAGAAAACTTGAGTTACACTATAATCCCCATTAGTAAATAAATTAACGTTAATAAGAAAAAAGAAAAATTACAAACTAAAATGGGATGTAATATAAAACGTAGGTTATGATTTACAGATACAGCTTTTTAAGTTATTTTAAAATTTGGTAAGGGAGCACGAGAAAATGTTCAAATCAGTCAGTTTTTTATTATAAAAACTACATATTCTGTAAATTAGAGCACGCAGTCCGATGTTGGTTCTGGCTCGTGAAAGGTGAAACAAATGAAATGTCTAGACTGAGTAATCTTCGATGGTATTCGGTTCTTCTTTCTGAAAGAAGGTATACTGAAAGAAGGACCTAATTTTAAATATTTTTATTTGCAGAGAAGTTTTTTTTTTATAAAAGTATAGGTATTTGTTTAGACTAACAAGCAAATTGTCGCTGTATTCTCTTGAAAATGTAACGTAAGCTAGTAATGATTTAGCTTCCATGTTGCCGGGGACTTGGAGTGAAAGAAAAAGTAACAGCTGCTTCTCTTCCCGGGCTTACTGTAGAAGTCAGCTAAGGGACAGAGGTTTTATTGGCGTTTTTGTGGGCGATAGGCTGACCCCCTGTCACTGCAATAGCCTCTCTCCATCATTATAATACCTCCAATATTGTCAAACGTGACATCAGATGGTCTTATAACCTCTGGTGTTCTGTCTACTCCCTAAAGTGAAATAAAAATACTTGTCAAGTGTTTTTTATTTTAATTAAAATAAAATTAATTAATTATAATTAAATTAACGCGGGTTTAGTCACTTATAAAAAAAAAAAAAAAAAAATTAGGCACCGTTTTCACCTACGTAGAAACTAATAATGATTTGATAATAATGATAATAGCACATCCTCATTATATTACATCCAGTGTATAAGGTTGGTGGGCTGTATCAAGAGTAAAATCGGTTTCAATGCAAATGCAGTTTTTGCGGCGATCAGCAGCGGGGCTCGCGACACTGGGTGGCCTATATACGGGATTATTTCAAAACTGAATAAAACCTTACGAGATTTACTATTAAGTACTTTAAAAATATTATTACTTTGACTACCTTCGTTGTCAGACGCTACTTCGCAATTCGTGTGGCTGCGGGTTCGATTCCCGCACGAAACAAAAAAATGTTGAACCAATGGGTGTTTATATATTTATATTCCAAGATCCCTCCTAGTTCGCTGCATGGTATCTCAAATCACAAGCTATGCTTACTCTGGGGCCATGAACTTGGTGTGATTGTCTGAGATTTTTTTTTATTTTATATATCATATCATCGTTACATCTAAGCAAATTATCTTAGTAGGCGAAAACAGATATATGTTTTCTTTATAAATTGGTATAATTAATTTTGATGTGGTTGTGGTCTTAGATTTTGTGAACTATATCCTTACCTAACTAGAGTAACCATTTAACATGATAAAACCAAAAATAGAATAAGCTTGAACATATATGCTTCCATGCTGAACTGGGAACGAAACAAAAACGTAGAATGTGCCAGGTGCTTCTCTTCCCGGGCATACTGTAAAAGTCAGTTAAGGGACAGAGGTTTTAAAGGCATTTTTGTGGGCGATAGGCTGACCCCCTGTCACTACAATAGTCTCTCTCCATCTTTATAATACCTCCAAATTTGTCAAACGTGACTTCAGATGGTCTTGTAGTTGTAACCTCTGGTGTTCTGCCTACTCCATAAGGGATACAGGCATGACGTTATGTATGTATGTATGCTTGATCATATACATACACCAGAGATAACTGAGTACAGAGACCAACGCACAAGCACTATAAAACAGGGATTAACTTAGATAGGGGATACCTGTACAAAACCGTATACCTGGGTAAAACCGTATAGCGTAGCTATTTTCGCCAATGATCCAAATCTCGTGCGCATAAGCCGCTCAGTGGTTCCTACCAAGCAGTACTTTACTTGTCGTTGTAGGCTAAAGATATTTGGGACTATTTTATTTTATTGTTTTTTCGTAGTCTTGATCATATTTTCGTGAATATACAAGCAGTGATTATGAAGTGTACATACGCAACGGGTAAGTCACTAATCAACTATGTTGTATGTGATGTATTTGTTTTTAAATGTAATGTTTGCACTGGCAAGTTTTTATTGACTATGTGTGATTGACTGATCTTTTTGTTTTACACCCGTGTTGGGGCACAACCGTATGGGGTAAAAAGATAAAAACGATTTTGATCCAGATCACATTTATCACATTTTCATCAGCGCTGCTCGTTGACCAAACACCATCAACTTTCAATGTGTCATTCAAGACAACTTCCACTGCGCAAAGAGTTGGACGAGACCCGATCTCATCAATATCCACTACACAACTCGACCTCGTGAAATGTATAGGCTGTCAAGGTTGGGCCCATGAACGCTGAAACAGCTGCGATACACAGGCTTTGGATGACTTCTCTTGAACAAGATGCAATGTCACACGGTAAATTCCGTGGCAATATCGTACATAGTATACGGTTCTACCCATAGGTCGGGGCAAAACCGGATAAAGTAGTTATTTGCTTTTCATTGAAATTGTTGTGTAATTTTTTTTTTTTTTTTTCAAAAATATGTTGAAGTTAATAGTTCAGTAACCTGATCACTCAAAAAATATTATAAATATAATTTATTTACTGAGTAAACATAACCGAAAGTTAAAGAATTGATTACGCAACGCATTGTTACAAGCGTTGGCAGCTACCGCGAGTGACTCAGGCGTAAGTAAATTAAGTAGTAAGAAAACTTTATTTATTTATAGGAAATTCTAGTGAAAAATTAAGTACCTATTTTTATTACATAATTGTGACCAGAATCAAGTAAGAGAGCTTTCCTTCAGTATCTAAAATTTGGCACCAGTCACCCTATATAAGTTGATTTATCACGTTTTAAAAAAGATGAGCTTCATGCCCAGACCTTTAGCTATACGGCTTTGACCCGGTATCCCATACTTAAAATCTACAGTCAGGTATTTATTCATAAATTAGAGTGACCATGCTATGCTTAATATGTTATCGAATATATTAATTTCCTGGTAAAAAATACATACCTTTTTTGCAAAAATCGTTTCTATAAATGATACTTATTGTGTAAAAAAAATTTGCCGGTGACTAATAAATAATACTGTGTGTATATATTAAATATGAAGCCAAAGACCTCACTAATCAACAAGATAATAGTTATGAGGGCACAGTGTATGGCCTCCAGGCTTTTTGTATTTCATTGGCACAGAGCCAAGCTACGATAGAAGACTAATACTGAATTCCTATATTGAATTTAAGTTCCAAATTATGAAAGCTCTGTTGAGCATTGATAATGACTGGATCATACATTTACTGTCAATTCTTCATAGAGAATTGTTAAAAAAATATCCAACGTACTTTATTGTAAAATAGAATTCTGTTTTTATTGTCATAGCAACAAGTGTAAATTATAGAATTATAAATTTATTTAAAATTGATGATTGAGATTCAATATTGAAATCTACTGAAAGTAATCTTCATAATATATGAAACTCTGCCGTTACTGACTGAGTGACTGACAGACAACGTACCTACAGCCAAAACTACTGGTCATAGAGAGCTGAAATTCGGAACATACAATCCTTAGAAGATAAGGAACGAAGGAATTCCCGAAATTCTCACGGGAACGGGAATTATTGGGCTTTTTGGTTTGTATGAAAAATCTTATTCCTTGAGTGCACAGATATGATACTTGGCATAAAGATTTTTCAAAGAGTGACTGATGGTTTTGTGGAAGGAATTCCCGAAATGCCGACGGGAACGGGAAATATATCATGTTTTAGTTTGTATGAAAAAATCTTATTCCTTGAGTGCATGAATGTGATACTTGGTATAAAGGTTCTTCAATAAGTATCTGTTTGTATAATGGAAGGAATTCCCTAAATTTTCACGGGGACGGGAAAAATAAGACTTTTCTGTTTAGGCGCGTACGAAATTGCGAAAAAACTCGTAATAATATGTAATATTTACTTTTTTGCCAACATTAAATTTTACTACGACATTCTTTCTAAAATGCCTTTACAGTACGCATTAGTGATCCTCTTCAACTTCATTTAGAATATGTAGGTACCTCGAAACTAGTCTGAGCTGAAATATTTCTAATTTCAATCTAGAAAGACACAATACATTAAAACAAATATTTTTATCAATAACATTTACTAACTAACTGCTTAAATTACTTTACTAAAATTGCCAGGAGTTTTAACGATACAATATATTAAATTAAAATCGCCCTTAACAGTTTTTAATACGATTAATTTTAATATGCATCTGACAAGAGCGACTGTCGCTCGTAATCATGATATCTAAATCAGCACCAAAATATCTTTGATTCAAAATGTATAATATACGGGCAGCTTATCTCTTGATCCCATGGGAATATCCTGTTATAAAATAGACTACTTATATAAAAACCTAACTTTAGAGCTAGGCTAACAAATGCGAAAATAATATTGTCTTAAGTTTTCACGATTCATAATTTAAATAAAACTTTTTAACCGGATTAATCGCGTATAATTTATATTTTACATTTTAATCGTTTCGGTGACTTTGCAGACCCCGTGGTCACGAGCGACTGAGTCTCAGTAAATTAAAAAATAAATTATACGCGATTAATCCGGTTAAAAATTTGTTTTATTTAAATGCGAAAATATATTTTTAAAGCAGATTTATGCGATTAAACAAACAAACAAAACCTTCAGCTTAATCATATTATTATCGATATAAGCGCGATGAAATCCGCCCTTATTTAAAAGTATTAGTCAACCACCCTAAAATATTTGTATCTAGTATAACATTTACGTAAATATCAGTATATAGGTTTTATTATACTACACATTTAACTATTATCTAAATTTAGTTCCCAATATTCTGTCCATAGAACAAAAAAGTGTACTTTTAACCAATCAATCCAAAAAAAATACTTATGCATAAGTAATGATGATTAGTTTTTGTTCGTAATAAATGTCACTTATATTTATACAAACCACCAAACAACAAGCGTGCCTAACTTGAGAACAGAACTTCGTTTACATATTAAAATATTCAAAATTGCTTTCAACTGACTGAGTCATCCCTACATTCAATTTGATTTAAGCCCTCATTTCATGAACTAAAATAAGATGTAACAGTGGATTTAATCTTAGATTTTACGATATGTCTTTGCAGGGTTAGCTAAAAATAAACTTTCTATACCTAGATAAATCTATACTAATATATAAAGCTGAAGAGTTTGTTTTTTTGTTTGTTTGTTTGTTTGTTTGAACGCGCTAATCTCAGAAACTACAAGTGGGATTTGAAAAATTCTTTTTGCATTTGATGGCCCAACTCTTGAGGAAGGTTATAGGCTATATTTTATCCCGAAATTCCCACGGGATCTATAGTTATGCGGGTAAAACCGCGCGAGGAGGCTAGTTTATAATAAACGGCGACTAATCCGAGTGACAAGTGTCACTTGTTTGTTGCAAGGAACTCTTTAGGTAGCCCCTATCTTCATATGGCATCTGTCGCCAAATATGAATACGGAGTCTATCTAAATTAGTGGAAATAAAACAGGTGCGTGGAATTGAATGGCGAATATAGGATATAATAATACTAAGAATATTATAGTACAGGTATAATGACCTCATCAGAGTAATCAAAGCTGTAGATGAGTCTATTATTGACAAAATCAAAAGGAATATCAAAAATACTGTTAATTATTTTGTATTTTTACCTAATTACAAAATTATTCCTTCGAAGTCCATCACTAACACCACAAAAATCGTATATGCGTAGGTAGTAAAAACATTGTAAAGCAATTGCTTCTTACTTAGGTCTGATTTTTATAGACAAAATCAAAAACAGAAAAAAAAACTTTAAAATTTAGGTAGCCGGTTCCTAGTAAAACTAAATATATCTAATTAATTATAGGTATTAAGCGATCTAAAAATAGCCGACACTCACAAAACTTTTAACCCAAGTTTTCGCACCACCACCACCGCCTCACCATCCTACCGTCATAACTAATAAGACAATCACTTAACCCTAGATCTGCCGTCGGAATCGCTCGCACGTACCGCACCGCGTCTTAAGGCGATATTTTTTGCGCTCCGCTGTGACACGGCGATAAATTAGACGCGTTGAAATGTTTGTGTTGTGTCGTCGCCCGCTGCATACATTAACGCATTATGTAGGGACGCAGGCGCATCCCATTGTCCTCACGAACAATCTTCTTCAAGGGTTAAGTTTGGTATCGATTTTTTTTACGATTAAACACCTCACACTTTCTCTTTTTTTCGTAGAATATGTTAAAAGATAGAAAATCATTTTTAAAATGATGGACGTTGATTTAATCGTTTGAGCGACCCGCGAACTCGTGGTATAACTTTCGTACTATTTGAAAAATTGTTTGAAAGTTATACCGCTTTGGTTAAGGCTTCTACTTAGATAACCCTGCGTGGTGTCCAGAACAATAACAGAAACGTCCCACTTCGTTACGTTATTAGCTACTCGTACTAACACAGCAAAGCAACAGCTAATAAGACTGTCAGCTTTTTTTTTTACTTTTAAACGAACGTATACAAAGCCTCGCTGAAATATACACCTTCCTAAATAAAGATACTATTACTTAATCGCTCCATCTATTTGTGAAAATCTTATGGAAATGTAAACATTGGTTCATCGTTTAGATTTCAGACTGACAAACAGTAATATTAGTACTTAGTTTATCGCTACAAATAAATTTAAGATGTTGTAAAATCTGTTGTATTTCTTGTCGTTAAATTACAAATATTCTCTAAGATATTTAATCTATTTCAGATGCGCAAGCTGTAAATAAGATATAATTTTTTGTTATAAGTAAAGTTTGGATGCTGTAGACATTCATACTCATACGTCTTTGAATAATGAACAGCAAATCTGCACATACAGAACAGAACGCTATTCCCGAATCTTACCTTAAATTAATCCAAACCAATATAACAAACACGAAATTTAATAAACAAATGTCCAGAATATAAACATGTTGGGTTATAAAACACAATGCGATGGTCCCATTGTCCCCGACCCCACGCCTCTAATAAAGGGTTAAGACGAGACCTGCAATTATGAGATAGAAATCGCTCGACGACAGGTCAAATGGACCACCACCGAAACGTACGTTTTAGATGCCATTGAACTTGTTAAAATTACGATAAAATTCCATGTTTAATTTAAGCATTCAAAGGTGCAAATTAAGTATGTAGGTTAAATTCCGTATTATTTAGTTCTTAATCTCACTTTTTAATTAGCTGCACCGTCAATTTTTGCGAGCTCTTTATCGTTGTATTTACATGTCTAAATCAATTTTAAATTGTGTTTTTTTTTCTTGTAGATAAAACAATGTAGTTTTTCAATATCATCTAATGAATAAATGGCTAATCAAAAGAAATGAGGTAAAAGACACAAAGCTGATTAGGTTCTATTAGAAGCAATCGGTCTTTCAACATAGAATGAGCATAATTCCATTCCAAAATTATAATATTCGGCAGCAGATTTTATAAAAAAAAAAAGCAAATCTATCCGTTAGGGATTAGGAACCTAAATTGAAAAGTTAACTTTTTTTTTTTATTAATTATGGATGGGACGTTTGTCTTCCATGACACCTGATGTTAAGTGAACATGAAGACTAAGGTGATGCACGTCCATCCATGAGAAACCTATTCATTCGACGCTTAAAAGTACTAGGACTATAGTGGTCAGGGAAAATAGACGCAGGCAGTTCATTCCAAACCTTGGCGACCCGTATTAAAAAGGAACTGTCAAAGCGCTTAGTTCGACTTTTCGGAATATCTACCACGTACGGATGGAAGTTCTGTCTGCGTCTGGTAGTCCGATGGTAAAAGGGTGAGGGTTCAATTTGTTCAAACAGAGCACTCGCCCTCTCACCAAAATGTATCCTGTAGTACACGGTTAAACAAGCAACCTCTCGACGATGCTCTAAGGTCTATAGTTTTTAAAAGTACTTATCTAAAAGTACTCGATATTCAGGAGAGCTCCATAGGGTTATGTCTACCTACACTACGCTATCTTACGGGTTTAAAAATTCGGTTATGATATACTAGAACGCAAGCCTTTAGGGCCAACGGCAGTGCGTGTCCACGCGTGACGTAGCGTCGCTAGTAAATTTTCAATAGTTTGTTTGTACAGTGGTGGCAATTGAATACTGAATCTCTTACTATTTGGCTAAACGTCCACGTATTTGGCTCAATAGTTTGAAATCAAACATATCCCTTTATTTTATTATGCATAAGACCATTACCGCAATAACTTACCGCAATTAACTCCATAACTCTCATGCTGATATAAAAACCTAAATAAGCATAATATTCTGCACTTTCTTTTCAATTGCGCGCACGCAAAGAGTTGTATGGTTTTATTTGACAAATGCTTCCGTCACGCGACACGATACGTCACCTGATCGACTTCAGTTTCACGGACACTTGTAAGTTTTTAAACTCACGCGCAACTCACATCACTTCTGCTTCAGTAGATTAAAGTGACAGATGTCATTGAAATTAAGTTGTAAAAAGCTTCCACTTTAAAGACATAAAGTAAGTAAGCTAAATCGTAGGTATTAAAGTATATTCTGATGTTCATGATCTGATTTTGTGGTGGATAAAATGAATATTTATTAAATTAATGCTCTTAAAAAGTTTCGAGAAATTTACAAGATATAATATCAACTTTGATATCACGTTATTGACCTTATAATATAAAATTTACGAAAACCAACAAATTCGTGATAACATCAAGCTATTACCGAAACCCGCTTAGGAATCGAATGCGTATTTCCGAAATTTACATAAACCGAGCAAGCTGTTACATACAATGGCATAAGAAAGGCTTTTTTACAAGACCACCTGGCACGCCACCCGCGCCAGCCTCAGATACGTAAAAAGTTCCAATGAAAAAAACGTCATAATATTTGAATATTACTACAAAAAACAATTAAGGGCGCCGCGCATCACCTGTCGTGCGCACGAGAGTCACATTTGCATAGATAGATGAAGGACTAGTTATATTTCTGATTGCATTCTATTCAAAACGCGGGAATAAATAAAAACTTTGTCCTACGGTTCTTATTGTCCAAAATATCGTTAACATAATGCTGATATAGATTTATCTCGGGGGTTGCGCGAAGATAGGCACTCACTTTCGTTTGGGCTTTTATTTGGAATATACATGAGTATTTTTGTTGGTTTGTACATCTGCTTTACTAAACTTTTACTTTTATGAGCGAAAAATCAGATAAAACTCTTTTTTTTCGCTTTTAATACTTTGATTTGCCACCCGGTATCATTCAACCACAGATGCCAGAATAATTAAACAGCACTTTAGTATATTGGAAGTCTCTATTTATAAGCTATCGGATATAAAGAACAATGGAAACAACCATGGAAACAAATTGATTATTTGAAATCACTCCGCAATATATTACAATATAAAATATTACATTTGAATGAATTTTAAAACAATAGTTTTAATATTCAAAGTTAAAAATCAACCACATAAACATCTTTTAGGCTATTGTTATTCGTTAATATGTTGTAAATATCCAGTCCATTGTCAACAGTAAACAAAATAAATGAATGCTGTTGCTCTCGACACTTGCAGAGTATTCAATTATTAGAAACAATGAAACAACATGCATTCAAATTTGTTTGTTTTACCGGTACTATCAATTGTTTGAAGATTAGACAAATTGTGTAGGGCTATTACAGAAATATTTGATTGACTCTTTCATTCGGATACTGAGGTGCATAGGTATTGTTTTTGTCAACACTTTAATAACCAAACTTATTACATTGAACAGATAAAAGTATTACAATATAGAGTTGACTGTTTTGCATTATTTGCTATCGAGTGTTACTTACTTAGTTTTAGTCTTCGCCACTTGAAGATAGATTCCCTTTAGATTCGCCTTGTTTACGAACATCCTTCATATAAAAATGGGTCAATATATCACGAGCCAGTTCCTTTTTAGATCTACGTACTACATCTTTGAACGTTATTTAGCATCAGACCGACTTAAACAAACGCGCATTTAGTACCTATAAGGGCATTCTCCTTGATAAACTTTTCTTTCCAGGTACTATATTTTCAGTTGTTTTTGTTGTGTCTTAAAAGTGTACTTTAAACTTCACTTTGACTAACTTTTATTTTTAATCGCTTGACCTCTGTTATTAATCAAAGCGAATAAACTACCTAGGTACTCAAACTGACACGCCAACTATGCAGCTTAGTAAGAATTAATAAACTTGTGATATAGAAAACATACAGCAGAACTATGAGGTGTCCTAGTGTCCGATTACTGAAATAAAATATAGTTTTAAAAAAAAAAGGATATAGGTAAGTAGTTAATATATTTATTACATTAACCAATTGCATTATTTTATTTGCATTGCGATGAATTAAATCATGGTCAAAGGACTTAGGTTGTAAAATATCAATAAAAAATATGATTTTTGTTATAATTATATTTTCACTCACACAAAAGTTTCATACATTACATTCTTTTCGCACATAGACTCAACGCGCACGCGCTTCACATTCTGCGGTCTGCGGCTTAAAGCGACACTAAAAAACGTCATATGTACCAATATCTCTTACATATAAACTCTTTTTTAACCCACTCATCTTAGAGATCACTTTCAAATATATGTACGGAAATGTAGTAGTGCTATTATGTGATATTTAGCCGTAAGCAGGTGCATTGGCGGTGTCGTTTGATATGATGGACAATGATCAGTCAAGTAAGTGTACTTACTTTACTTAAGTCTTACGGATAGTATGTTACAAGTCGACTTGGTGCTTACTGGTCGTTTTGTGAAGAAGAATTACGTAAATCGATCTATCATGACCCCAGTTCTGGAGCGTCAACCTCAAGTGTATTATTTCTAAGTTATAAAAGGTCTTTTTGAACTAGCACAACCCTTATTTTGCTCATGCATTAATAGTATATTATGTAACAAGTGAGCGAAGTTGCTAACTACAGTCGAGGCTGTGATTTGAGCCCGAGCCGCAGGCGAGGGCTTAATAATGAGCCGAGACTGTAATTAGCAACGCTCACGAGTTACATACGACGTTTTTCAACACACTTGTGAGTAAAAGACAGACATACGTGATCATAAAATAACAAACACACTTGATAACAAAGCTGTGAATTGTGATTGAAAAATGGCGCCGACCCTCGCGCATGCGCGTACCTAGGTTTTTTTTTCCGTCAAATGTGTCAATGTCTGTATAGCATATACAGCCTATTTTAAGTGAAAATGTTTAATTTGGAGTGGTAAATGCAAATATTTTAATATTTTATGACAAATGATTGTAAATTGTGAATAATTTGTTTAATATACAAATTTATTTTACTAATATAAGGCGCAAACATTTAAAAATGTATATGGATTTGAAGTGGTATAAAACCTCTTTGTTGTTTCTGAAAATATTTAGTGTATAACCCGGACCAATAAAATATGCTCTGTTTTCTCGCATGTTATTTGCACAAAGTTACAATTCAACTTTGTAGGATTCATTATATTATGCACTAGGGTATAATATATTAATGCACGCGTGACTTTATAGTTTATAGCCCAGTTTATAGTTCTAAACTCAATAGAATAACGCTCACTTTACGAGCAAGTGTGTTGAAAATTAAAATTTTTACCACTTGTTTTAGCCACTACTTTATTCCAACTTAGGTTCGTAATTTTTTTTACACCTTAAGTTTTTATGACTAATAAATAAAAGGGGGACAATTTATATGCTAAAGTCTTATTTCTGTTGTCTTCTTAGTACATGTTGCTAAAGAGCTTTAAAGAATCCAAATAACAAAGCTGTAACAGCCTCTAAAAAATTAGAACAGAAACATTTTTTTATCATCTAATTTTCACATTTCAAAAAGTTCTTGATGCTTTAGGAGCTAACTATCTAATCTCAGTCAATTTAGACACCAAGTTCGACGAAGCTGACACTTATTGACAAGCACGTTGTCACCTGCTGCGGCTGATGCGTCGCACGCGCAGCCTCGGTAAGTGTCTCAACCGGCGCCAGTGCCGATTTCCGACATACATACAAATATCAAATAAATATACCTGTTATCTACTTGTGAATTAAAAAGAAATTTTGTCTCCTGACACACAATATTTTGGAAATATTATTAGCCTTGATTTATTTTGACGTCCTATTTATCCGATTCTTTAGGCAATAAATGAGTTTTGATGTTTAAAGGGAGTGTATCTTTTATTGTTAAAAAAGATGTATATTTCATCAATAATTTTCAATAATCTTCTGCAATTTAAAAACTTGCTTACCCTAGACAATAAAACAATAAACAACCCCTTAAAAAACGTTTGCGGGCAGAAACAGCAAACACAAACAGCTAATTAAATATTTTCGGCTGTTCAATTTTATTGATAACATTACTGGAAATTAATCGCAAGCAAACATACAACTTCATCTCTTAAAATTATTTATCCGTCTTTAAAAAGCATAGCACAGCGCGCACGCATCACTTAGCATACTAAATAATGTTTAGAAAATTACGTAAATTGCGCTGGAGAGGCGAGCGCGCATGCCGTGCGCGGTAGCGCGGGCGCACAGCCCGCGGCGCCCGTGCCATTCGCGTTACAATTTCGAATGCAAATTTCCAATTTTATAATTTACTCTTTTTAGGATATTTGGATGGTAGCATGCAGAAATGACGAAGGAGAAGAAAAGGGGAAAACACTTTTAAAACGGGTTTATCGCGTACATTGTAAATCGACGTGTCGGTGTCATCGCAGATTTCGCGGTCGCTCGTGATTAAAAACGTGGTTTTATATAAAGTATGTGGAAATTATTTTAGTTTAACAATTACTTCTATTACTTAAATTGTTAACTTAAAATATATCCAAGTTAAACCTGATTCTAAATAATTAATATTCTCACTTCTTGTCATGTTTAAATTACTCCGTGTCAATAAATGGATGCAAAACCTAAACTTATTCATATAGAAAAATGTGAATGATTAAATTTTATTTTCGTGAATTATTTACGAAGCTATGTCATGTTTCCTGGCATTTATTACAAATAGATAGTAGGTATATGGTTCACGCGCGATTATTGACATAATTACACGTCAAACTACAGTAGCGAGTAGGGTACGTAGTTCGTTCTCTAGTAATAAATTTTACAAAGAATTGAGTAAATTGTAGACGCAGCAAAAATTTATCGTGGTTAAAAGTAAATCCTTTTTTTTATTAGTGGAATAGACTCTCGATTCTGAATAAACAAATTTCAGGTCCCTTAATTTCCAAGTCGTATATTAAATAATTAAAAATCATAGCAGGTAGCGACTTATCGTTCTGTGAGGACACCGAAACTTGTAAAATATGATATAAAATCTGGTTAACATCTTTATTTAATACAACCAGTATCCTTCTAATATGTGCAACCAGTCTATTAGTTTATCAATTACTGAATTCGCTTTTAATACATTTTAACTCGCTATTTACATTTAAACGTTTAGGTTGCCTGGAAGAAATCGCTTAAAGCGATAAGTCCGATTAATTTATTTTTTTACTATTGTAAACCTATTTTTTTAAGTTTAATGGCAAAAAGACTACGTATTTGTTATTTTTAAAAGGGTGGTTACATTTAGCACAACTCCACCCGCGTTAAACAGTCCAGTTGTGCTCTCGTATTTTTGACCGCATCGCGTGCGTCGATCGTTGATCCTCTTCCCCCGAGGATATCATTTGCTGCACTTCCTCTGCCGAGGAAGGAACTTGGGGCTTCGAGGGTTCATTAGATTTGGATATGAACGATACCGATAAATAGTTAAGCGATTAGGTGCATGATTTACTTTTCTTATAGGCTTCGTTTAAAAGAAATTAAAAAAAAACACGACTAGCTTAAAATTATGATAACAATACATAATTTGACGTAAAAAAAATAAATACCAGCTCAGGGAAGTATTGAAAGTCCGTTAGAAGTCTACGGCGACGCTGGTTTATTCTGTCGACTCCTGACTTCCACGGGTGTTTAACGAAGAGAGGACTTTTTAAAATCTTCCGACAGTAAACGATCGCAAAATTCTTACTTGTTACATTTACACGTTACAGTTACAAATGTGCAAATAGCATAACTTTTCGGCAAAATACAGACACTGTTAAAATTCAAATAAGAAAATAGAGCAAAAATTCAAATAAAATCCCTGAATACATCAATCAAAGATCAATTTACCGATATAACAGTAAGATAAACCTATGTGATATGAATAGTTTCGATATTAGATTTTCAAATTAAACCCAATGAATAAATAGAGTAAGAGTGGAATTACAGGAACTACGCTTTTAATTCTTCAATCTGTATTAAAGCTGTTAAACAACTGCCTTCCTTATTCTTAGATGTGGCGGTTGTTTTTTATTTGTAAGCATTACTTACTTACTGTGATTTTATTGTGGCTCTTTATTTACATTTTATTATATTTATCGTCTGTTTATGTTGTTTGTTAGCACAGGTCAACTTATTATGGATGTCAGTACATCTTGTTTGCATGTAGATAGCAACAAATCAAAATATAAATATTATCTGTGTTGTGTATTGTAAATTGTTTGTAAATAAATATTTTTTAATTATAATTACATTTTGTACTTCTATGTTATCATAATAAATTGAATAGATACTAGGTTTTTCGCGGCTTTAGTCGCATAAGGTCCCATAAGCGACTAAAGAATTTCGACGCATTAACTTACCTGGCAAAACTTAACTGGCTTGTGGTCCCTATATTTATTGTGGTATGCTTCTAGTCCATGCGTAATATGTATTAAAATCTATAATAAATTACTAAAAATACTTATCTAAATCTATAAATACTTATTGAAAAACATAAAATAAGACAAAACTTTCATAATAAATTAAAAGAAATCCTGATAAACAAATGCCTACTCCAATAATGAATACCATAAATGAGTCTGATCTGCGGCTTAATGGGAACAGGTTGAATCTAGTAGATAACTCTGTTTTTCTTGGAATTACCTTAGATTCTAAATTGCAATGGGGCGCCCATATCTCACAACTAGCGTAGACTTAGTAGACTTAGTTCTGAAGCGTTCGCGGTAAAGAAATATCGCTCATTGACTGATCTTATTACGGCGTAGCTTAGTTATTTTCATAGTATAATGTCCTATGGCATCCTACTGTGGGGCAATCCCGCAGATATTGACACGATATTTACACTGCAGAAAAGGGCTATTCGTGGAATGTATAAACTTGCATATAGAGAATCTCTTCGAGAAAAGTTTAAAGAGATTGGTATCTTGACCTTTGCATCACAATATATTTATGAAAACATTATGTATATTTATAAGAATAGTAATAAATTTAAAACTAGGAAAGATAATCATGATAAAAATTACTCTGTAACTACTAGGAACGACCATAAGTTAGCGTTTCCCAAATTAAGGCTGGCTAAAAGTAGCAAATCATTTGTTGGAATTTCAATACGTATATATAACAAAATTCCGTAGTCAAATTATGCCATTCAAAAAATTTAAATCAATCATTAAAAACACTCTATCTTGAAAAGCTTATTATAAAACTAAAGATTACTTCGACGATAAAAATGCACGGGATTAAGCACAACAGGATATTTCTAAAAGTTTCTAATTACTTAATAATTTTGTTTACGGCTTGGCTGTGCGGTATGCATATGGCATACTGGTGACTGTCCCACTCACTTATTTTCTTGTCAACACAACAGCAAGAACGTCATGCTCCCTAAGGCGGCATGGCTAGTGGTAGCGTCGGGTAACTGGGTCACCCTCTTCCCTAAAATATAGTTGAGGAGGGTGATTGCTGGTGCTTGCGTTATACTCGTAAACGGGTGCTACGGGTCCCAGTTTGTCATATTCGTATTGTGCATCCATAGCTCATTGCACCTACTATGTAAGCAATTTGATAATTCTGACTGAAAAAGAGTGGCAAGAGTTTTTTTCCGCCGGCTTTTTTTGTCTCTTGGTCTACTGTAATATCTTATTCAACAACTATCAACAACTAGTTAAAGCCGAAGTTTGTGATGACTGACTTCTTTATAAACACATTCATGCAATAAAACATTTTTAAATTCTAATATGAAATAGAGACTAGTTTTACGAATAATCAATTTATTTTTACCTTGAGTTGCAAGATTTAAAAATAGAAATAGCAACTCATCATATTGCTTTACGTAATTATAGACACGTTTGCAATAAATCGATAAGCATTGTACTAATCTATTTTTAAAATATTCTAATCTTTCTAGTTCTAATTGTACTTGACATTCATGGTATTTTAAAGGTTAGGTAAACCTTTCAAGGTTTGAACTTAATCGCACCCGATTGTGAGGATGAAGTTGATGATGAAAGCATGTAGGCTTCGTAAGACACTGGCCCTGCATAACTTCATGAAAACATAATCACAGAAACGGAAATGTTTGGCTGCCGAATTTATATGAAGGGTGGTTGTTAGCCAGGCGAACCCTTATGAGGATTAGTCTAGACTCTAGAGGACAGAACCTTAAAGGCCTTATACCACGCTTATCCAAGGACGTTAGAGTTTTTCTAAACCGACACTACGGAGTGATATTTAACAAAATATTTGTATTTCAGACAGTGCCGCTGATAGTTGTCCTTGATAGACCATTCGTAGTTTCTAGAAGGTTTTCTCACATCTTTAAAAATCATCAAATTTAAGCAAGTTTTCATAATTTACAAATGAACTAAGTATGCACCTTAACTATACTAATGAAAAATCCATTCGTTGATTTTGGGCTAATTGTAATTTTTATGACATGTAGAGCTTCAATATTTACAATTCTAGAAAATCACAACACCCAGATTTATAAACCAAACTCTGCGTTTGTATCTTTTGCTCGTGGATTCTGCAGTTTCCTATACAACGTGTAACATAATGAAGAGAATTGTATGTTTGGTGATGTAGGGGATTGTATATTTGGTGATGTAGTTTATACGTGTAACATAATGGAGTATAAATTAGTTATCAAAACTGACAAAGTTTGCCCAAAGTCTTATAATATAAGCTTGTCCGTAATGTATGACACTCTACATCGCTTAAACTACCGAACTGCAGCACGTCGCAAAGCAAAATTTTATTTTATTTTTATTTTATTTTACAGAAAACAGAATGATTTAAACAGAGTGATATAGAACTAATAATAAACAAAATATACACTTCTTTGCACCAATTCTAAGTTTTCGCTTAACATGAAGTTCTTTACGTGAAATATAACGAAAAATTAATCACTCATGAACACACTGTATTGCATTTGCTAGGTGCAGTTCTCGCGTGAGCCTAAAAGCAAAGTATAACGTATAATTATAATAATTCTCTTATTTTAAATTTATGGATAAATAGTACCAGGTCTAATGGACCATAATATATAAAAGAAGGCGGCCTTATTCCTCTAAAGCAACCTCTTCTAGGTCGGAATACATATTAATAAAAATAAATCTTCAGTTAGGGGGAAAATAATAATTATTCTTAAGCCAATTCTTGAGCTCAAATACCTACTAAGTCATTTTAACTAAAAACTAATTTAGCGAGATTTAAATTGCTCTATCAAACGCTATTAATGCAGATTAGTAGTTTATAAAAATCTTTTCAATTACACAAAATATCCACACAATTAAAATCAAAAATCTGATTAGCTCTTTATACCCCGACCCTTTATTAAAATGTCGATTAGGGTTGCTGCCCTCAAAAGCGAATAAATTCCCACAGAACGATAAAAACTACAATGAGTCGACACGCAACCCTTCCATAAAAAGTAAGAAAATTTATATTTCAAATTATAACAACTACGGCAGTAAGGTGCAATTTGAATGGTTGTTTTTATTTAGTCCAATAACAACAGAAAACGCGCCGAACAATAAACAAAAGGTTTTGTTTACATTACAAAGCCTTGGAATATAATATTTGTTTATTACAATCGTAGCGTGAAAACCAATGGGCCTCTGAAGGTCTTAATTCTTCTTATGTAAGGAATACCACTTACTCCGGGGTTCCTTTTTTATCGATGACGAAACCCGCGTTTGACACCAATGTCGCTGTTGGTAAATGAAGATTAGGTCGAACCAGCGCTCCCCTCCCCCATGCCTTCATCGGTTCTCCAAAGTGAGCCACTGATACTCCTTTGGGGAACCGAAGAGGGCTTCGCAGCTAATTTTGGTCCGCGCCGTCGAAACGGTACCCCCCATTTCTAGGGGGTATTCCCCTATCCGCCACCTGAGGACGCGCCCGACGGGAGACCAGCAACTCCACACGGGATCCCTTAAGGAGGCCTACCACCAAACGGGTTCGATGTAATTAGTCGCCTTTTATGCTTATCCAGGAGCGGTTGAGCGAAGCAACATTTATTTTTAAAGATGAGACGTCTGTCCTCAATCTCACCAGGAAAATCATTGTGAGGAAGATATAACTCACAAAATATATATTATGAGATGGCATTTTACTCTACTTTCAAAAGAACCAGAAATGAATAAAAACAGAAGCTGGTGATTTTTTTTAAATGTCTTGTTATTTATTTTTGTAAGCGATTTCAAAGAGGATTTGAGTACATCGGTAACACGGTTATTTAGGAAATTATAAATATTGCTGATTCCTATTCCTTTTGGTAGAACAGTCTTCAGAAAAACGAAAAACTACATCAAAATCAACAAAACGCTATTCGAAAAATACGCTTCTAGAAAAAAAATACAAATAAACGACATTTTTAATGCTATTTTTTTAAATAATTTGCATTCGATTACGGTATTTTGTTTTTTTTTTTATTTATCGACAACATAACTCGTAGGTAGGTAATATACGCAGTAATATGCAGGGAGGTACTACTGTTTATTCCACTGTAAGTTTTACAATTAAGTGAAGTTAGAACCTATACTTCACATAAATACCTCCTCCTTTATGCTGACCCCCTGGGAAGCGGTCATTGAATGTCTAGTTTTTCAAAATACGCACATTAATAATCATAGCATTATCTATTTTCCTACCATTGCGAAAAACAAATTACCTACATAAAAAATTACCAAAGCAAAAACAACTCTGTATTTCCTACAAAAATCATTGATTAAGTCGTATGAACTCAGCAGGGTGGATCATCAAATCAGGAGTATCTTTCGATATTATTCGCCATTATTCAAGTACATAATTTTGCGTCTGCCTAGTTAGACCCATTTTTTGCTAGGGTAATAAAAACATAGGTAGGTGACTAAACATGTAGGTGTGTCAGGCCCACCTTAAAATGTTAGGCTCACTGGCCTAGAAACAAATTACTTTAATAACTGTTTCATTATGGTTTTGCACGTAGGTAATCCACCTTAATTCTAAATGTTATGAAAGGAATAGTCCATGATTTGATGTTTACTGGCATTTTTTGAATTATGAATAAACATCATCGATGTTTGCTATTTTATTTTTAATACAACTATTACTTGAGACATATACAGGGTGGAATTTTTGAATGCCAACTTGAGGTAAAGTACTTTAAATAATAGAGATAGCAATTTTACTCCTTTACTCTAACGATCGATGTAATAAAATTACAGGTTGTAATTTTTACAGATTTAAGTAGGTTCGATTCCCGGGTGTAGCGAGTGAATTTTCGAAAATCTTTGAATGCAGTTTTATTTCCTTTCCAAAATAAAGAAATGCTTGTTTGAAGTAAAATTTGCTACCTCTATCATTTAGAGTACTTTCTTTCCAGGGGGCATTCAAAAATTCCACCCTGTATAAATATACGCCTTATTTGTTTTTTTTTTATATGTGACTAAGCCCGCAATTGACCGCCATCTCACCTGATAGTGAAGATGAGATGGAAGATTCCAACACACGGGCTTAGGAAAGAACTGGCACTGAATATTTCCGGAAAACATGATCCAAGGCAATCGGAGGTCGCTTGTCCAGGGGCGGTAGGGTTAATCTAAGTCTACCCTACCTACGAGGCCATTGAATTTTTAAGGCCATGACCTAGCCTCACAGCGTAAGCGTCCAGCCGGAATTATAACATCTTATATATACTATAGTATACATAGTATGCAAGATTTCCCCTATAATTTTCAAAAGATAGAGTCGTTATACAGGGTGACTGGGGACAAATTTTAGATACTGAAGGAGAGCACTCTGAACTCGATTCTGATCATAATTATGTTATAAAAGTAGGTATTTAATTTTTCACCAAAAATCCTTATGAATAAATAAAGGGACCTTACTACACTTTCCCCGATGCGCTGCCTCAGTAAACACGCACACAGCAGTGTTCCCGCCACACGCACACCACCACCCGCTAAGTATCTATTGCATTACGCTTATGTAACCATGCGTTGCGTAATAAATGCTTTAGTAGAATGCTGAGTAAACATAACCTTGGGTTAACCAGTCACCTTGTCACCTTGTATAATAAATAAATAAATAAAATCCCCAGACAATCACACCAACTACATGGCCCCAAACTAAGCAGAGCTTGTGATATGAGATACTATGTAGCGAACTAAGGGGAACCTGGGATATACATATACCTATTGATAAATTTTGAAGAAATTTTTTTTCTTGTTCCGTGCGAGAATACCAATAGTGAAATACCAATAGCAATAGGATATGTTGTCTAAAGTTCGTTTATAAACCCACTTCTGTATTTGACGTCATCGTCACAACCACCACAAAGTAACAGGTATAGTAAATTTGTTCTTAGCCTGACTATGTTTAAAAATGCAATAGTAAGTAATTGTAATTATGATATAAGCCAAAGACAACTCGACATACAATAATAAAATAAAAACGAGATGTACCTAGCTAGGTACCTACTCATATAATAAATCATATCATACGAGTTTGTTTGATTGTTTGTTTCTTTTAAAGCGCTTATTTTTTAAACTAGAAGTCTAATTTGTTTTACGCATTTTAGGCTATATTTAATTAATAAGAAGACGAAAATGAAGCAATGAAATCATATTTGCGCAGTACAAATATAAAAAGAAGGTAAAGGACAAAATAAGGATTTAAGCAAATATCTTCACTACGCCGTTTTCAAATATGTTTTAATTAAACAGGATTACAAACATATCTATGGTAACCAATTGTTGATACTTACGTTAGATTTAGAATCAATTTTCGTATAAATCAGTCAAAAAAGCCTTCATAATTTTCCCACTTTTTGAAATACCCGTATTTGCTCCGTCTCTCCTCGTCGTCGGTTACGATAAACGCACCAAAACTAAATTACGGGGCAGTTTACTTTCGACTCCTTGTAATTGCGTACCGCTTAACATTCATATACTTACCGAGGTCCAATATATCGATTCTGATGTATCGATCATGGCAGACCCAATTTGTCGGACTACTAAATCATGACACAAAAGCACCGCTCGATCTAAATCGATCGTCCGAATTATGAAACCAATCCATTTAGTGTTGAGGTTTCTATCCTACTGTTTATCCTCTTTAAATATTTACCGCCTGCCTTTTGAAAAAACTGCTGCGTTTTTGCTATCCGTACTTTGTTTTTGGCCGCGAAGGATAAGAACAAAAAGAATGCCTCGTGTATTGATTGTAAGTTGCAGCGGGGGTTTTTTTCGTAGCAATAAATTTGAGGTTAAATACATTTTGGACTGATTCCAAATTTAAAATATTTGAAATAAGATACTTTTTTTTTCTTTCATGTTCTTGGGCAGTTTAATGATTCTTTAACATGGTTAAATGATAATGAAAAACGGATATGTACGTTAGACAGTGCTACCTAACGTCTAACTAAAGCTTCTTCTCTGAGAAAATACGAAAGGATCAAACTATTACGAAAGGTCACGAAAACATTTTCATTGGTCGACATAAAACCAAAAAAAGGAAGTATTAAGTGGACGGCAGCCGGTATGACTGGCTATTTTGAGTAGATTAACAAAATATCATGATACGCAGCATGCCTTTAGCACACCATATGCTAGGGCCGTTGGCAAGGAATAACATATATTAAGTTTAATATAGCTTTGTGATACTTTAAATTTTGGGGTAATTTTTTTGTATTATATTTTGTATTATGTTCAATTTTTTTTTTTTTATAATCATGTTTATTTGTCAAAAAAATTAAGTGCCTACGATTCAATAACCTAAAAAAACGAAGAATACAGATAGTTTTTTTTTGGTTACCGGAAATGTTTTAAAAATATGATGAACAAAGCATATTTTTTTTTCTTTTCATCACAGTAATGTTTTTCTTCTTATACTCCTTTATATTTCACTGTTTTCAGCTGACGGCTCTTAATGACAGCAATCATGTAATCAATTTGTTGCGCAAAGGCACACCACACAATTCGATGACACGGGCCGATAATCGAGTAATTGCCGACCGGCTGGTGTAGCAGCATAAACATTGCCATCTATGCCAGAGGTCCTGAGTTCGATTTTTTTTTAATATTTCTGTTGTCTTGTATCCATAACACAAATTCATAAAGAATGTTAATTTGAGCAAGATAATATGGAAGAAATATTGATAGAATTATATATTTATTTAGTATCTAGTATGTATTCTTAACTAGCCGTTACCAACGACTTAGTTCGCATGATTAAGGGTTAATATTTCAAAAATCCTATTCATAAATCTGAGATATCAATATTAAGGCCAAAATTCATCAAATCGGTTAACCGTTTTAAATTTCTTAAACAAACTTTCGTCCTATATTTCCACCCTATGGGGGTTGATTTTCAAAAGGCGAAACCAAGTGAGGTCATTGCAACTAAGGGGAAAATGCAACTATGATATAAGTGCGGGCTTTCAGTTTTTTTATAATATTGGCATATAAATTTGAAGGAATGTTGGTTACATTCGTGCATACTACATGCATACTATTTCCATTTTAAAATTAATCCAAATCGGTGCTGTGTTTAACAGACAGACAAACAGAGTTTCGCATGTATAATAGTATAGATTACGGAGTAAAACCTTGCGCGCGCACCTGCTGCAAGTTGCAACCGACCCATGTGTCGACGCAGTGGACGGACAGACATGCAGTGGAAGGAAACAACGCGAATTGAGCAGAAGGTTAACTTCAAACTTCAAAAATTAGCGATAGATAGTTTGATTTACCTGGATCTAATAACTCGTTAGAAATTAGATTTTTTTTGAGAAAAATCAGTTTCGCGGTAGGTATTTGAATTCGTATTTATAGCTGAAGAAGTAAATGCCGACGTTCATAAAGAGTACATCATACATATGTTAAATAAAAAAAAAACTTGGTGTTTTTTTTACGTATAATAATTAATTGTTATATCTTTCGCATAGGTACTATAAACAGGTAAATATGGATTTATAACACCTTTAAAGAAATATTTTCTTCTTAAAATTCGTTTGCAATTATGCAACCACATGCAATGATGTGTCATTTTGAACACCGAATCTGAAAAAATAATAATAATTGTATTAATAAAAGAGAAAATATTCAAGATTACGCAAACACTTAAATTACGTAGCAATGACCTTATTTTAATAATATAAATAAAATAACAAAGCTGAGCTGAGGCATATGAAACACCTCTGGGCCTGCCTGCTCAAAGGGCATCGTGTTAGTTCATTAAGCATCCGGCCTTCTGTGTTCACCTGTTTTGTGGTAACAGATGATATCTAAATACGACAGAATATCGTTCTTATGCTGCGTCTCTTTTTAAATCCAATAAAAATCTTCTAATATCAAATTAAACGAGCGAAATGATCAAAGTGGATTGCCGCCCGTAACATGGTGTCAAATTAGTGAAACGCCGTATGGTTTTGATACGAGCATGTGTTGTGAGAAGGTTATTAATTAGAATGCCCATTTAATAAACAACGCGTGCGATGTGTAAATTTTGGTAGATATGTTGTTAAAAAGTAAGATTATAACTGTGTATACTTTTCCCTGTTTACTTAATTAACCTAGATCTAATGAACATGACGTTGAAAATTAGGATGCTTTTTAGAGGAAAGCAATTTTTATGAAACTCGTATTTGACTTCAATCTAGCTTAAAGGTAAGTGAAAATAAGATTACCAAAACTAAACACACAATAATTGTCACACTGTCAAATCTTACAAAACTTGGTTAATAAATAAAATTAAACGACTCTACGACTAATTGCTTAACCGAGATAACACCATGATTTTCCGACGTCATAAAATCTATCTCAATCCAGAAGTTACGTTAAATTTTAACCAATGAATATTGGTGACCATATCAACCACAATCCAGATTTCCATTTTCTATGAAAAATCTTGGATGTAGAACTTCGATTCAATATAGAAAGAAATCAATTATAGGTACATAAGTACCTACCTGACATCAATATTTATATAATGCTCATACACAACATCTACTTAGAACATGTATAGAACATCTTAATTGAAACACAGCCAGAGCGCCATTGCTCAAAAGTTAAAGTAACATAAGGTTCCATCTTACGTATTGTTTAAAATTCCTAAAACTTTAATCATAATCACGGATTGGCAAACGTGAAAAGGATAATGAAAGAATTTCAAAGATTACAAACAGTGATCACCAGGTGCACTCATATAATAAACACAAAACAAATAATAGAATAGAATAGAACAATGAGGAATATTTTTAAATAGACTGTTAAATAACTAAGGTTATACAGCCTTACTCCAGATGTGGGAAACTGTTGTTAGGACATCGAAAATGAGTAACATCTGTTTGTTTTTAAAACGAACTTTCGATAAAACTTACCTGAAAAAGCTTAAATAACCGCCGCGCCATTATAAAAAAGCTCTAAAAATCTTTCAAATGTAACTTTGTTAAGATATTCACACTGTTTTTTGATTTAGAACATATCGTAATAAGTAACGGCCTCCGTGGCGCATTGGTGGATTGTTCCCCTGCGATATGACGTCCTGGTACTGGGTTTGAGTGCTTAATATACATTTATCTCATCTCAAACTCACTAGGATAATGCTCATTATTCGAAATACAACAAAGTTATAGCGAAGATTCCTTTGTAGATATTCCCGTGATTGGCCTCAGTCACATCTCATGAGGTCGAAGATTATCTCCGCTGGAGATATTTGGAAGCCGAATTATAAATCAGTAGTGACGACAACTCGGATTAGCCTCCTTTTACGACAAGCATATTGGGATAAACATATAAGGGGGGTCCGGGGCTAAAAATCACGTTTTCTCTCAAACTGATCAAGGAAATGGTTGCAAAATGGTTACGAAATAGGTATTTGGCGATGGGGTAACACTGTCTGCCTCAGACGCCAGTTGTCGCGAGTTCAATTCCCGGACCGTAACAAGAAAAAAATGTTCCCGGTCTGGGCGTTTATCTATTTATATTCTAGGTCCCCTAGTTCGCTACATGGTATCCCATATCACAAGCTCCGCTTAGTTTGGGGCCATTTAAGTGGTGTGAATGTCTGGGGATTTTAAAAGAAAAAAATTAACGTCTTTAATCGCGTATTTTTGTTATAAATTAAGTCAATCGATGTTTCAAATTCTTTAGGTAAAGAGTACCCACTTGGAATGCTCGAGATCTGGGTTCCAGTGCCCCAGTCAGGATGGAATTTTTATTCAATATTTTTATGTATTTTTAAAATTAATCATTTTTTTTATACTTATTGTTTTATTTTTCAAGAAGTGCTTTATAAATATTGATGTAATTTATTCGACTCGTTTATCATCAAAATCATTTAATAATTGTAGGATTTATCGCGCAACAAACATACAAAAAAAAAATTAGAATTGAGAAATTTAAAAATTAAAGGAAAATTCTAACATTCTCTAACATTCACACCACCATACCTAGTGCAAAACAAGTTTCTTTGCATATAAAGTTGTGTTATAGATACCATAACGGATAAATAAACATTGACTAATAATATTAATAATCATAAATAAATACTTCATTAATAAACATACAAACATCCATGACTTGACTACGAATATGAAAAATGAAAATAAAAACTTTAGTAGGTAATTTTATACACTTTACGAACGTCAAACGCTGGATGGCCTCCGTCGAAAAGTGTGCATCTCTCGGCTCATCAAGATGTATGTGTTAATCACAAAATATTCACCCCAAATTCCGATTTGAACTTAGAACCACAGAATGCAAAGCTTTTACTGCTACAGCAGTAGGGTATAATGTTATATTTCAGCCCACTCATTGACTAGCCATTACTGAAACTACTCAGAGGCTTATTATCCCAATAGGAATAATGAGATAATGAGTTAAATCATTCCAACACGACAAACAGAAGTACCTATTTATTTCAATACATAAATAAAACTTGCTCTACTTACTTACTTCACACTATCTTAGTTAAAAGAAAATATTAAATACCGGTAGGTACCTACTACCAACTTACATTTATTTTTTTAATGACAATAATGAAGAAATGGAAAATTCCTACGTATGATAAATGATTTTTCCAATAAGATTTTTTACAATAAAAAGTAAGAAATACTTTTACTTGAGTTCATCTTATATTTAGATGCAAATAACACCGATTTTCAAGCCCTTATTAGTAGGTATTTACTTATTACCTTTGATGTATTCTGTACCCTAACTGGTTCTTTCGCACAAACCAAAACGTGTCTCTGTGCAGGATTTACAATGCGTAATTATTTTCGAAAAGCGTATTTTTTTTAAATTTATTTAGGTATTTATTGACGAAATAATCGCGTAACAAACGCGTAGGTATAACGAGCATTTCAAGGTTGCAACCTAGTGTACCACCCCCGAAGTTATTTATAGGTAGTTAGGGAGATATAGTTACTTTTGAAGCTTTAAGCTTACCAACCTAAATTAAATTTAAAGATTATTATAAAAAGTCCCGTTAGTAAAAAAATCTACAACTCAGCAATTCTTAGCTCTTAAAATTACAACAACATACCTGCATACCTACCTAGGCAGAAAAAAAATGTGTCGGTACAATTCAGAATAACAAAGTAAAGAACATAAAGAACACAATCGCTCGGAAACGGAACAACCCTCTTGAATACAAAACCACCGGAATCGGACGTACGATTTCCTACGCTATGCGCGTGTGGGGGTTTGTGATCCGTTGTACAGTGTACTCGGCAACACGAACACCACCGCGCCCGCCCGGCTCTGTCTGCCTGCATGCGATGCAATACCAAACATCAACCCAGTCAGTCAGTCAGTCTGTCTGTCAGTCGATGGCGTGATCTCAAGCGGGTCACACGTACCGCCTGTATCCTCGATCCCGGTATAAACGTTTACGTAGTTCATCAACAATCCAAGTTTTCTACCTACCTCAAATTCTTAGTGACAATCTGTTTTAAAATAAAGAATATTTAGTGTGAAGTGACTTTATGATTATAAGTTCAGTGGTGTTGTCAAAATTTCTTTGATTTATTTTAAAAATGGGTAAGTTTGTGAATTTTGTCGATATTTTTGTTTGTTTATAGGCATTCAATCTTTATAATCTAAATAAAGAAAATATCTATTTTAAATAGTTTAAATCTTTAAATTAGAAATTATTAAAAGGTAACCTTTCCTGAATAATTTAGTTATTAACTTTTAGACTTAATTAATTAAGATGTATCTTTATGTAAATAAACAATAAAAAGGTTTAGTTTTTGTAGGTTATGTTTGTAAACAGACCACGACACAATTGTTAATTTGATAACACAAATTTAATATGTTGCCAAACTATTTTTTTAGTTCCCTAATAAAACTTTGAAAATTTAGAATGCTTTTATCTTATAAATTAATGAAACCATTATTAAAGTTATAGCATTGGTAACGTGTAATTTTGAAAATTTGCAGCGTATGTTTACGTTACATCTTCGTGCAAAAATGTTTCTGTTTCGTATTGCAAATTTACATTTCATTTTGTTATTTCTTAGGCGATATTTATAAAAATCCATAACTAGGTACTTAAAACACTTTTGATTTTTTTTTTTTTATAAGTGACTAAACCCGCGTTTAATCACTTAATTTTAATTTTAATTTTTGATCCCTATTTAACACAGATTACTTTATTTTATTTATTTATTTATTCAGAATTCAGAATTTATACAGAATGCACTATTAGCAGCAGTGGTGATAGAACTTATTCCCAACAAAAGTAACATAGGTAAATAGGCACTTACCTACCTAAGTAGGTACCTATATCTCCGATGCCAAAAATCTTGTTCAACTATAGACAATATCACCTACCTAGGTACTTACTTAGGTAACATAAATGCAACATATAAAATTATTTTACAGTAAAATCTTGCATCTACTAGATACCTACCTAATTCAAAGACCTAATTAAGATTTTCTTAAAGTTAGGCAGGTACCTACTTACCCCGATGGGTACTGATATGTATAAATCGGTAGGCATGCTATTAATTTATGGACACATTCGTAATAGGCAGTAGTTTACGAAAACCTTCCAACTTTTATCTTTTGACTACTAATACCGATAGGTAACACTAAAGTTAGTTTTTTACGAGCTTTTGCAAAACAAAGCGCCTGCTCTATGATTGGGTAGATTATTTTTCAATTATTTTATGCTAATGAGGACCAATCTACTCACAGGTGTCGACACATTACGACATAATATGTCGCAAAGATAGGTAGGCAGCCGAAATAATACGTCTTATAGGTACGTAGTATAGGAGAATCGATAGTCATTCTGACGTTTGACAGGGCGACCAGTACAGACATGTAGCAACAAGACAGTATGAGCGGACATTGGTCTGACAGCTGTGCTATTTAAAACTGTGTCAAAATGGGTATTAGGGCATTTACAGCATCGTTGTACCTATTTTTTATTATTTTCAAGGTTACGCATTTAGTCGTACCTACCTACCTTTTTGGGAATCCATATATTTTGTTTTTAACCCGTGTCAAAAATATAGAATTATAAACACGAGGGTGAAAATGGATGTTTATCATCCTATCACGACCAAGTGGCTTGACATCCGTAGCCGAAAATTCGCTCACAATTCAAATGTTCGGGATCACAGCGGGTACGGCAGCGGGGAAAGCCAAGTCTTGTAATTATGTTAAAGCAAATGTTATAAAATACTACATAGGTACCTAGATACCTACGAAGCAATGACAAAAGTCTCGCAGGCACCCCCGACAATTCTAACAAGCTTCTAACTATGTAATAATCTGCTACAAACCTCCGTACCTCCGTCATTTTGGCAGATATCATCGGATTCCGCAATACTTCTTGCTTGTAAAATGTACAGTGTACTTTCACGGTATAGTAAAAATGCAGAGACTAAGAGAGATTAGAACATAATAGTGTGGAGGTGGGCGCGTGGGAACTCTCCCACCGCTCGTGCCCGACACACACTAAATCTAACAATAATATGCTAAGATTAAGATAAACCCCCACCAAGTTCTTCTTACTTAAATAAGTCATTAAAAAGCCACATAACATGCCAACAAGGAAATTCTAAAGTCTCTAAAAATTGCCTGAATTTTCAGTTTGAATTATTTTACTAACAACCGAATCACGCAATTTATAATAACCAACTAAAATAAATAAAAATGTAATAGTAATGAATGAAGCATGATAGGTATAAAATCAATTATACTGCCATTCATAAAGGCGCAATGTTTCTATAAGGCGTAGGAGTCCGTAAGTCACCCACAAGCCTATAAATCAGCATGATACTCGTTTTGATGAACAAGTTTATGAAAATCTATAGTTGTGGTTCAATAATGTGATATCAGTAAATGATACTTTGAACACACATAAGGAAAAGAAATAAATAAAAAATAAACTGTTATAAAATATTTTCTAAAAATAGAAAACTCATTAGTTTGTTAAATATAACAATAGGTATGTTGAAATTGAAAAATATATAACTTCTTACTTCTTACCTCTCGAACAAAATGTAGGAAAGATCGAAAAGAAAACCATATTGTTATGTATTATTAAAATATTAATCAATAATTATTTACGTCAACATTTTTGATGTCAACTTACACTAAAGAATAAGTATTTTTTTTAATATTACTAAACTCGCTTTATCCTCATCTCATTTGGTTGAAAGTGAAGATAAGTCAAAGATGATAATTTTTAAGAAATGATATTCACATTTAAAAAAATATTCGTAATTTTAATCTAATAGAATAATTGTCGCGAAGGGCCAACGTCAATCGGTATCTTATTGTAGTGTCTAGTTAGTAGTTCCGGATTCGGAGCGGACGTGTCGGATGTCGGCGTGAGTCACCTGCGCCCACGCCGCCGCCGCCGCCGCCCGACCACTGGCGGCGCGCGCCCAAAACGCTATTAAGCCTAAGAACTCTACTAGATGTTAAAGGATTCGCATAGATACCAAAATTGCGCTTTATGTAAACGAAACCTCAGAAGTCTTGTAGATTTTAAAGGATTCGTTTTGAATCCAAAACTAGAATTATTTTTGTCCATCATTCGATTTTGTTTTATCGGTGCCTGATGGTAAGTAAGTGAAGTTGAGATCGAAGATGAAAAGTACATGGATTATTTACGCCGGTAATATTTCGCTGCAGATTTTATATCAAGGGGTGGTTGGTAGCCAGACGAACCATGAAAGAACCTGCGTTGGACACTCGGATTACTTTTATAGCACGCTTATCCAGAGGATTGCTATTCTAAGCTGCCACTTCGCGGCTTAAAACGTTCAATCCTGTCAACTATCATTACCGTTCAAACGTTCTATTTAGAAAAGCTCCATATCCATATTATTTGATTTAACAATTTAACATATAGTTAAAAGTCGGTCAAGTTCCTTATCCAACACATTAAGATGGTCATGGCAATGGTCGAAGCGCGACTCCGTCACGTCACCGCACGAGACAGATTTAGCTGGCGTCTGGGGCGCGTCTACGCTATTTGTATTTCGGCTGGACATTCGCGCTCTGTCCGTGAGAAACAAAGTTGAATGACTGCTTGCAAAAATACAATGCAAGTTCCTTGGCGTCGACTAAGCCAGTTGGTATCTACGCCCACCTCTACTGTTCGTTGCGGGATGATACGGCACATGACCTATGGAACCTTTTACTTCGATAAAATATACTGTGAATATAAAATAGAAATTCAGAAATGTTTTCACTATTCATTAACATAGGTAATCAAAAATTACTTTACAAAAGACCTTAACCTCTATTTAATTATTCGTAAAAAAAGGTGTTTACAAGCGTTGCCTTGAATTAAAATAGGGTCTGTTAGTGAATTGTCGCGACGGGGTCGATCAGCTCTGGCTTGGAACCTTGCCAGCCGCCGCCGGCGACACACATAAATCCACCCTCAGACCATTTGCTCGCGAATATATTACAAAAAGTCTACTTACTCTGTAGTCTCGACGAAGTGTATGCTCTGATTTCATTTTTAGCGTTTAAATTAAGTTAAGATAATTCTTAAAGTTAGAGAGTAATCTCTCTGCGATTATGTAACTACCTAGGCAACTTTTTATGTGTAGCTAAATAACTCAATTTTCTACTTGAAAATACTTACATGGGTTTGACAATCCTCAGGGAGTGACATTTTGAAAGTTCATAAGTTTCATCAAATAACAAAATAAATATAATTCTTTTTACTAATAGCAGAGCAAAGTTGGCATGAAGTACTGGCTGCTTTAAAAATGATCGTCATTTCACAACTAATTTACACAAAACCATAATGCACTAGATCTACACTTTCTTTAGGACGTAGGTAGGTACTTTCGTCCATCGGTGATAACTTTATGAACATCCGTTCCCACTGAACGAAATTTTCAAGTTCATAGCTTTCAAACAGAAAGACGCGTCACATAAGCTTAGTTTATTTCCGATTTTTTTTCTTAGTCTCCAAAACAAACTATAATACCTATGTAACTATCTTTTTTCGCAGATGAGCGGCAAACGCACCCGCAGCTATAGGTGCGCAGTGCACCAGCGAGACAGGGAAGTCAGCTCCGAAAACGATTTCCATCTTCTACTCGAAGATCCCACACTTTTTGCCAGGTTCGTATTAAACATTAATCAGAAGTTAATTAATCAGAATTGCACAGTTAATTAGAATCACCTACGATACTCATTTTGATACAAGTTTATGAAAATCTACTAACAGTTGTGATTCAATATGATAGGCCTATGCCTAATTAGGTGCCGACAAAGTACTGAATCTAAATAAAATAAAAAAGAAAGTCTAGTTAAATATTTTCTTTAAATCAAAAACCCATCAGTTACATCATAAAAATATTGAAATTATAAAATATTATTAAATAAACAGTACGTAAGTACCTACTACATACAAATCGATTATAAACTTTAGAAAGGTTGAAATTTGATATCACATTTTTTTTTTTATCAAATATTTTGTAATGTCCATATATTAGAAACTCCCACAAAGAAATTTTCGATTGACATTTTGATAACATTAGAACAACTGCTGAACTGAATTTGAAATATCAATATTGACATCAATCAAAATTTCTGTAATTTTACGTTCGGGTGCAAAATTTCCCTTTCAGTAAATAAAATGCTTTTTTTATTCCAAAGCTCTTATGTAAAAAATAAATAAGATTGAAATGTTGCGTCTGTCGTATTGTAGATACCTATATGTTTGTAAATATTTTTTTAAGTCCCAGTATCTTGTATCTTGTGAATGTTTGTTTCGTTACGTAAAATCATAAAAAGTTATAAAAATTATTTAAATAATTTCCACTTTAATAAGTTATGAATGTGAGTATCTGCAATGCTTATGAATAATACCGCTATTTGATAATTACAACTAATAGAACATAGTCCTATGATACAGTTATCATAAGTCTTTTATAATCCAATATAAAACTAACCTAGGCTTTAAATTCCACTCTCTTTCATTCTTTTATATTTTTCTGTTTATAAATTATTAGGTAACAATACTAATGTGGTTCTGATTGTTTGCAGGATGGTCCACCTCGTAGCAATGGAAGTCCTCCCAGAGGAGCGGGAGAGGAAGTACTACCAGGAACGGTATACTTGCTGCCCTCCGCCTTTGTTCATTATCTGCGTTACTTTATTGGAGGTAAGACTACATTATTATTACAGATATATTTAGCACTTATTTCATGTTACCACATTTTGACAACCCTGTTTTGAGACACACTATGAGCCAGTCTAGAGTAATATCATCCATTTTAATTTTAGGTCTCCTAATTTGGTAGAAACTGGCGTTTCTATTTTTACAACTGTGCTCAAAGTAATTTGCTTATTCGTATTCGAAAACTTCGTAATAAACAAGACATAAAAGTATCCAAGATCCTAAACTATAAATACCTTTGCAGCGATGATTAAAATCAATTCTACATTGGCCAATAATATGCAACTAACCAGATACATGAATCACGTTGTTACATAGCCAGCCGGATTTAACGTTAGGTGAAATACTAGAGCTCTCCAACGGCCTTGTTGACTCACAAGGCCGCTACCCTGTACCCGATTATACAAAATAAATATGATATAGCCGTTTAATACGTGATCTTACTTATTCATCTTAGAATTACTTTGTAACTTAGCTGATAACTTAAACTAACTGTTCGTAAAGAGGCGAAAGTGAGTCTCTGTTTTTTTGACGTCACCTCTGCAAACTAGTGATTTAAAAAAATATAATAATGTAGGTATTTTTGTAAATAAAAATCTATATCAGACACTTACGGAATTGATGACTTGAATATAGTGCACACAACTACGATCTATGTTTTGGAATCATGCAGAAATATTTAATAAAATATTAATATTTTGTCATTTAAAAATTTATTGAGTGCGTAAGGCGAAGAAGAACGTACGTAACAGAAGTTTGAGGTAGGTCCACAATCGTTTATTAGGTAATAATATGTAACCATTTGGAAACTTGGTTCATTCCTATTCATTCGTAATAAAATAATAAAAATGACCGTTTTGTCATCCTGTCCTGACTATATCCGCCGAGCACCAGCTAAATAAATGGCACATGATTTGAATTAATTATAAACCCATTCTGAATATTTCAAGGCATCCGGTACGTACCTATGCAATAAAATATAATCGTTATTACTTACGGTGTAATAAATAAAGATTAGCACGATTTAGAGAAAAATCTCCGTAATTTAATATTTAGCGAGACCATACTATAAATGAAATTTGTATAGTAATACAATACCGTTAAAACAGATGCGCGTGCGTTGATCACTTTCTATACGGCTAACATTACCGCGATCGCCGCTCCAGTTACCTGTGTTAATTAAAAATTGTTATTGCGGATTTCACATCCGCACAAAGTATGATTTTACGTGATTCATGAATAGTGCTTGTTGTAACGGCTAATTATTATAATTGTTATAACAAACATTACGAAAATGTGTTTTAAAATTAAAGTTTAATGTTGCAGTTATATTTAACACAAGACAATGTCCAAAAAGCGTGTCGGCGCCGGTGAGAGATTTTAAACGGAACTTAGTTTAATTATACTCTCATAAGAACGGTTTATTGAATAAACAATTTTTCAAAACTTTGAAAAATTTTGAAAATTTCTTTAAGAATAGCGATAATAACCACTCAATTTTTAATTGAAAAATGAGATGTCTTACTAAAATGAGATTTACCAAACAGCGTTAAAAAAATATTATTTTATAACTTAATACCTCAAGTGACGTTTGCTGGTCGCACATAGTTCCACATTGCTACGGGTCTCTGCATTACATTGTGCGCTATGCTTTAAACTCGTCACACGCAACGCCTAACGGGTTTCCTACTGTGAATAATATGGTGAAAAGTCATATAAAATTACGCATGCTCACGATACGGAACGAACGTTCGGGTTACTAGTGTAAAACGGAACATAAAAATACAAAACAAAATGCGAGGTATTAGATTTAACTAGAGCAACCTGTAATTTGATTCGTGCTCTTTAATACTGCACCTAAAAATCTTTGTAGAAACCTACGTACGACGCCTTTTTTGGGTAGACGGAACTTTAGGAACTATCCAATCCAACATGAGTCTACATTTTAAATATACCTTCCTACCAGAGTAGAATCGGGCTTTTGAAAAAATCTTAAGTTTAAGTGGAATAAATTGTCAATTTTTTATTTCCAAACCGTCCGCGCTTCCTAAGTGGATTCGCTTCCTAATTCGAAGATACACTAAGGAATTAGTGTGTCTTCGAATTAGCTGCACTGCAGTTTCAATCCATACAAATCCCGTCGCGCTGCTAATTTGAAGGTGCCGTAATAGTCGTAGTTCTTTCAATAATTCGCCCTACTATTATTCAAAAAGAGACTGTCGTGTAAGTCCTCATCATCACTTTCTAACAAGCAAGATAGTGGACAAAATATCTTATTTGTAAGGAAACTTAAGATTTTACGAAAGATTTTAAATATTTTTTAATCTACTATATTTGTTAGTAAAGTGTATCGTACCTAGTTAGTTGGTTACTATCTCATAAAAATATTCTACCTAATTATGAGATATAAATGAATACTTTAGTCTAAAATAAACCTCAAATGCGGAGCTTTGCTTCTCTGGCTTATGTGCCACAGACTTTCCTGTTTGATCATTGATTCCACCAACCAGCATTGGGCCAGCTTGGCGGTTTATGGCCTAGACTCATAGCCCTGCAGTGGGCTAATTACAAAGAGTTGTGAAGATGTGATTGCTTTATTAAACTTTTCCATTCCATACATCTATGAAGTTATGTATCTATAGATACATAACTTCACGCCTGTGTCCCTTATGGGGTAGGTATCATAATACCAAAGGAGGTATTATGATGATGGAGTGAGACTATTGCAGTGACATCATGAGAATATCGTCCACAAAAGACCTCCAAGAAAACCTCTGTCCCCTAACTGACTTTAAAATATGCCCGGGAAGAGAAGCAGCTGGCACATTCTATGATTTCTTTTGCTCCCAGTCCAGAGTTTTAAGTAACCAAAACCTAATCTTTCCAGCTAGGAGTGTTCACATGGTACGCGTGGGGAAGCGGCGGCGTGGCGGCGGCGGCGGGCCCGGTGCCGGTCGACTCGCCGCTCGTGTACCGCCCCGACAGAAAGAGGGAGCTGTGGCGGTTTCTCACGTACAGCGTCGTGCATGCGGGATGGCTGCACTTGGCCTTCAATCTGCTGGTTCAGTTGGCGGTGTGTTTTTTTTTTTATTTACCTTTACTTTTTCTAAGTTATAAGGGGACAAACCTGGTGTAAATATCTTTAAAAGCGAAATATACTGCCGTCGTCATCGTGATCATGGCATTTACAATAGCGTCTAAATACCGAGAACTCAAATCTTTATAAGTAATACCTAATAGTTTAAAAACCTATAACCAGATGTTTAGTAAGATGAGTTGCCCACAATGGGATGTTAGATGGGAAGACGAGATATTAGATTTAGTACTGCATAGCTTGTCAATCTATGCGAAACTGTACCGGTAAATTACCGCCATGTCTATTCGCTTTTGTTTGTACAATTTTTATATTGATTTTTAAACCAGTTTTTACTCACGTTGAATTTAATAAGTTTGCTGCCAAATATCACCGCACCAGCAGTGATGTGTTCAGGCTATCTTTTATGAAGAGCCAGTTCCTTCCCAGTGCTTTCATCTTTATCTTATCTCCACTTAACCTTGTCTCCACTTACCACCAGGCGAGATTAAACTCAATACTTGAATTTAGTCACCAAAACATCCTAAACAAGTTCTTTGTTTTACTTCCACTTAATTCAAACCTTTTTCATTTTCCAGGTGGGCCTACCGCTTGAAATGGTGCACGGCGCGCTACGTTGCGGGGCGGTGTACCTCTCAGGGGTCCTCGGGGGTTCTCTAGCGGCCTCAGTGCTAGACCCCGACGTGTGCCTCGCGGGGGCTTCAGGCGGAGTGTATGCGTTGCTAGCAGCACACTTAGCTAATGCCTTGTTGAACTTCCACGCGATGCGATATGGCGCTGTGAGATTGGTTGCAGCGTTGGCCGTCGCTTCTTGTGATGTCGGGTTCGCGGTACACGCTAGATATACTAAGGTAAGATATTTGATTTAGTTACTTGTCTAGTTACATTGTAAAGTGAAAAGGTTGATATTTATTTAACCTTTTAAGTCTTAAAATGAATCGATTTAAAAACGAAAGAGATAAGAGGTTAAACCACGGGAAACTGCTAGCAATTAGATATTTTCTTTGTATTACAGTTTGCATAGTAAACCTAGTAATTATTAAGTTTCACAACAAAAATTCTGCTTACTGAATTGGTGAAATGTATGAAAATTAAGTAGTTACTGGATTGTAGTAGGTAATTGGAGGCCTTCATGGCGTAATGGGCGAATATAAACTTAAATATTAGCGTCTATTTTACCCCTTTTTCAAAAGAGTATATATTTAGTTTTTACTCCATTATCAAACTATCTAGATAATTTTAGTTCAATATAACTTTAGTCTATATTGATAACTTCGATAATACACTTGTATTAAACTGTGATTTATTTGCCAACAGGAAGCCCCCCCGGTTTCATACGCCGCGCACGTGGCCGGCGCACTGGCCGGTCTCACGATAGGCCTCCTAGTCCTCAAACACGCGCAACAAAGACTATGGGAGCGACTATTATGGTGGGCCGCTCTCGGCGCCTACGCCGCCTGCACTCTCTTCGCTGTCCTCTACAACGTATTCAGCGGACCAATAGACGAACTGCACTATATGCCTCCCGACCCCCCTCCCGATGTAGCTGGATTCTGATCTAAACGATGAACATCTGTCATCTCAGTGGTCGGACAACTTTGTGGAACCATCATTGGCTCACCACTCAACGCCTAGTCAATTTACCTTAGTGTGATTTGCGTTAAGTAGCATTATTATTTTAAGAGGAGGTTGAAACGTTTCGTACACTGTGTGTACATTTTGAAGGTTTTAATTCTTCTACTCAATTTTTTTTAACCTCGTAATACAGTTTTGTTTTTTCTTCTGAATATTCCTCCTCATGATACTTATTGTTAAGTAGTATTAGTTATAATGAATAGATAAAAGTATTTTTGTACCTAATCGCGTCCGTAGGTTATAGGCGAGGCGTTACCGGAGTATGTTTTGTACTGGCAACTCAACTAAATGTTCTTGTTGAAATAAAATGTTTTAATTCCGTCGAAAATCAAGTTTTAATTACATTTAGTTAAGCTGTTAGTGTATCTGTCCAGCACACCAAAGATTAGGGTAAAACATCCGTGAGATTTTATATTAAAAACATAGTCACTATAAAAATGTAAGACAATATAAAGATTGTTCAGTTAATGATTAACTTCAGCACTGTTAACCTATATAGTTGCAATTATTTATTTCTTTGCAAATTCTTCTATTATTGCTCATAAAATTAAGGACACAATATGATTATTGTCAATAAATTAAATAGGGTCTCAAGTCTGTCAAATTCTAAGGAATAAAATATGCTAAATTAAAGGTTTTACAGACTTGATTCCCTGATATACTGTTTATAAAATTGCTCAATTGCTGATTTCATTTTAATCGTGTATTATGCTCAAAGATGAGCTTTTTATTTTGAATATACTCAATTCGAATAAACATTACCGTGTAATGTGCATTCGCCAATTTCCAATAGAAAATTTTGTGTTATTTATTATTGTATCGTATACTTATTATTAATAATTAAATAAGTATCTTGTTCATTCATTATTAGTATTACAATGTGCCTGATTCCTATTACCTATTGTAAATTTGATTGTATTTATATTCTAATCAAATGTCACAAACGACTGATTTTTTTTGTATCAATTATTGCAGAGTGTTTTTTTTCATTTATTCTAATTATAAGTGTGAATCGAGATAATTTATAATAATTTTATAAGAATGAAAATAAGATGAATATGATTAAAAGTGATTTTAAAGAACTTTGCTGTGTTTTACTGAATATAAACAAAAACAACCTTTACTTTTGATGTAGGTACCTTGCTGATGGCAATAGCATGACAATTTACAAAGTCAGAAGCAACATGTAACAACGCGTGGCCGTACTTTGGATATTTAGACGCAGCGCAGAAAACGCACACGTCGATTCCCACCCAAACTGCAGACGCACCTACGAGCGTAAATACCTTCGCCGATTGGGTGCTGTGGATTATTATCAGACCGATTTGCAGTATTTGGCAATAGGTGTTCCGGGAAAATTCCGGTCACTTCAGATCCAGATTTGATATTAGCAGGTGTCGCAGATTTTTCCCACGCTTTAGAAAATAATATCCCAAATCATTGTTTTGTTATTTTCCTGTCTTCGTGTACTGACCAGTACTTTAAAACTTCCTCGTCCCAGTAATATTTAAAGGATCGAAATGCCGATTTGTCCATCGGCTGTAATTCATGAGTGGTATTACTTGATGTCGAATTTTTCTGCTGCTTCAACAATCGAATAGTGGCATTTGGTTCCATCGAAGATAAGTAATCAAGGCCCTGGCAATTTAAAGTTCGAAAAATGGTGAAGCCAGTTTACAAACGTTTCAGAGTTCATGCTCCCTTTGGGTGTCATTTGGGCCATGAACTGGTTGGCAAGGAATCAATCCATTCTGACTTCATGCGTTTGCCTTTGAAGAGAATCATGGGCGGAATCGCATGGCCCAAGGCATTGCCACATGAAACTATTGTGACATTCGCGCCATGTTCTGGTGCTACTAAATGTACTGTCTTGGATCCACGTTCAGCCAAAACTTCTGGTCATTTGTGCAAATTAAATTGGCAACCCTTTTTCGTCAATATTGAAAATGCGTTCTGGTTTCATGTCATTCAAGACATCTTCCAAGACTTATTAATTTAGCAAAATAATCAGAAACGAAAATAATCTTTATTCTACTTTTGCGCCCTTGCGGGATTTAGGTTTTGGGCCTTTCGTCTGCTGATATTCCTATGACGTTTTAAAAATCTTCTCAGCCAATCTCGTCCTACCATCAAGTTTCCATCTGACGCCGAAATGTTATTTCGAACACAGAATGTCTTTACGCATCTACGTAGAACACGTCAATGGGTAACCCCAATGTGGCGAATAACACGGGATGCTAAAATCTTCTCTTATTCAGGGTCAAGAAGTGGTTTCCGGCCCAAAGTAGATTTTATCTCCTTTTTCTCTTGTAAATAACGCCTAAGGTCGCCTTGGCACATTATAATGCTTTGCAGCCGTATTTACTTTAATCTTACCGCTTTTGACTGCAGTTAAAGCTTGTTTAAAAAAAAACGTTTGTAATTTCGTAACCGGTGGCCAATGGCCATATTTGCAGTCATGCATTTTTTACGTTTTCATATTCACGAATGAAAAACACACTATTTCTTTGATAATTAGACAAAGAAATATCAAATTACAATCGTCACACAACATCGTAATGTGATTTACAAAGATTCTTATTTAAAAAATAACAAAATACAGGACAATAGGTGCTTACCAACTGTTTTTATAACCTCAACAGCGTGTTCACTTAAATTGACACTGGGCATTCAGATTACTGAGGTGACTAGGAAGATGTTTGCCGCGGTGAATTCGCTCAAGCGTCTTCGCAATTTCGGACCTGTTGCCACTAAAATTGCGCTCGCACAATCTCTTCTACTTCCTATTCTCGACTATGCTGATGCCAGCTATCTTAACTGAAGAACTTCTTAATAAATTTGAGCGGCTGCATAAGGCTTGTATTTGGATTAGGCAAATACGACCACATCTTAATTCCGAACTAATCTCAAGTAGCTACCCATACGCCTTCGCCCGAATACTCACATCATGTCTGTGGTTTTCCGTATTCTATATGATAAAGCCATTCCTGTTCACTTGAAAAACCGCTTTACCTATCGGTTCAATAACAATAATCGTAACTTGCGATCTTCTTCGAATCTCCTTCTTGCGACACCATCACATAAATAAATCAACATTTTTAAGCAAATCCATTTTTATTCAATCGGTGTCACTGTGAAATGAGTTGCCCATAGAGATTCGCAAAGCTTGCTGTCCTTGCAGCTTTAAAAGGATGCTTAAACGCCATTACATCGTGAAACACTGCTCATCTTAACTTAGTAATAAGTAGGTATGTACCTATATGTATGATTAAAATGTAAGTCTATATAATTAACATATAGGTATATTTATGATTTATTTTGTATAATAAATTTTAAGTAGTCTATTTTATGAAATCTGTACACACGCCTAGGCCTAATTTCCTTTACTCCTGTCCTGTCTAAACTGAGTTGCCTGGAAGATATCGCTTTATAGCGATAAGGCCACCGTTGTACAATACGCCTGCCACTAATTCAAAGAACAACTTTTTCAGTATAAGTTTTGCTCTTTACAGTAAGACAGGCGTTCGAGCCATATTTTTATTTAAAAATCAATAAAAAAAACCTATAGTTTATTGAAGTTACTTTATAAGACTTTTCGAAGGTATTAATTGAGTAGGTACCTACCAAATAGCGGGATCACTATGAACCTTTAATATCGTCTAAAGTAAGCAGGTACCTAAATTATTAATCTAGGTATCAAAAGGTGCTAGATGAGTATCTACATACTATAAAAAAATGGGAAAGAATGACTAAAACAAGCAGTGATCCCGTCATCTTGACGTTCATAATAAGTTGTATACAATATACATTTCATTAGACGTGGCAACAAAATTTTTTGGTTACGATGGAACGCACTTTTTTGTAGGCTTCGTTGGCGTTACTACAACATAAGCACAGGTTCTATTTTCACACACTAAAAAGTGCGTCTGTCTGTTTGCGCCGCACCTTTTAATAAAGTTAACAAAACAATCTCGATCAACACCGTTAACAAAGCCTATCGAGTTTCGGGCTTTGAGTTTTTAACACAATGATAGTAAAATTTGTTGCACGTCATTCCAAAAAACGAGAAAACATAATAAAAAAAGTAAACAATTTATCCACCCAGAATACTCAAACGTATACTATACATACAAATACTATTTTTTCTTTACAAAAAAACGCTAAAATTATTTTAAAGTACCTATTATACGCAACTTCACGCCTGTATCCTTCATGGGGTAGACAGAACACCAGAGGCTATAAAACATTTGATGTCAATGTTTGGCAAAATTTGGAGGTATTATATTATGAGACTATTCAGTGACAGGGGGCCAGCCTATCGCCCACAAAAACTTCAATAATACTTCTGTCCCTTAACTGACTTCTACAGCATGCCCGGGAAGAGGAGCAGCTGGTACATTCTATGTTTTTCTTTCGCTCCCAGCCCAGCCAATTATTATCAGAAATTTTCCAATTAAATACCTATAGGTATCAAGTGAATACTTATATCTTACTTGGGTAAGATATCCGGGAAAGTAGTTCATTTATTCGTTATTTTTTGTCAGTACATACACTAAGATGACGCAGGTATTTTAAAACTATTAAAAATAAAAAAATCACAAAATGTTACTAGTTTTATTTCGTATATTTGCGATAAAAATCTTTAAAATTAATTGCACAGCACTTACCAACAAACTAGGCTCAGCAGTAATGTAAGAAAAGCTACGTCAAGCAGAAAATATATTTTAATAAAGTTGTTATTTTTCACTTATTACCAACACTTCTCATTTAAATATTTCATCTTAAGTCTGTGGATAACTGGTAAATACTGTTTCAATAAGTCCTGCTTTTAAAAAATATTCAAAACTATCATATTTAAAGCTTGCACTATACGTCTACTAAGCGTTACGTGGTAACTCCTAACTCTCAAAACTTAACTTATGTAATAAATAACAATGAAAAGTTATGTATTTTTTAATAAATTTATTTACAACTAATTCATAACAATAATGTCCTGTTGCACCAACTCCTGATATATGTATATCTATCTCAAATAGCAAAACATTTTTTTAGATACCTAGTTATATAAATGGCCTTCTTAAAGCAGGCCTTCAGTTCGAGTCTGATACGGACAGATATTACATGACATGTCATATTATTTATGATCAAAATATCCGATTTGTAAACTATTTATTTAACACTTTTAGTGCAATACAACTTAGGCTTATTTAATGTGGTGTATTCACACCTTAGAAATATTTAATTTAATAATATTTATTTTACTGGTAAATCAGCAGATGGTGAAACAACCCTCAATAACACTTCATTCTGTATCTGATAAAACATTTTGCTATTAATATTGCTATTTACAGTAATTTGCTTAGAAATAACTCCGAAACAAGCTGACCGTGGCTTGCACCCACATCGGCGTTTTTCTTTCCTCAAGTGTCTCGCTGCACTCATTCGCATACTGGTGTAAGAGTGAACATTCTTCGTGCAATCTTTTCTGTAACCAATAAAATAGGATTATAACATAACATTATACATTATACACTTATAACATTATAAACTTAATATACATAATCAATATAATATATAAAACTGTTCCGTTACTGAATGACTGACTAACAGAAAACGTACAGCTATAACTACTGTACGTAGAGAGCTGTTTGCAACATACATTTTTTAGGGGGTGTACGGTGCACTAAGGAAGGAATTCCCGAAATTCCTACGAGGACGGGAATTATAAGACTTCTTAGTTTATATGAAAAATCTTATTCCTTTGAAGCACGGATATGATACTTGGTGCGTAGGTTCTTTTACGGATGTCGGGTTGTTTCCAACATGCGTTATGCAAATGATACTACTCTATTTGTATCTAGTGTACGTAATATGTAGGTATTACTTCTCAGGATGACTGTGGACAAAATAAGGAAAGTTTGGAGGAACAATAAGCTTACTAAAGTCACTAAAACTGACGTGGACGCTACGAGACACTGAAAAAAAAGAAGATAGACGCTCTGGAAATGTGGTGTTGGAGGAGAATTCTGGGAATATGATAGACGGAATTTCGCACTCATGTCTCTATACTGCAAGAACTCAACATCAAGCAGCGCATATCAAAGAGTAATTTGAAAGTAACTTTTGTTAGGTATTTGAATGTATAAAGATGATATTGCCATTGAAATGCTGCCTTATATCTAAACTATTGGTGCAGACTTGATTTAATTTCTTAGAAACGATATCGGGATTATGCTAAGTGGAAGTGGATGATACTAGTAGTCTATTGAGTAACTTGAGAGGGTAAATATTAAAATTCTTGCTGCGGTTTCTAATACTAGTAAATGATTTGGAATTAAACGAACATGAGCTATTATTTTCACTATATGTTGTTTTAATACATTTCATGAGTTGTCAAAAATCTGACAGGTCAGCTATGAACATTACTCTTTAGTACAGACTCGCATACTGAAACTATTTGGATACGTCTCAAGGCGACTGACTCCATAGAACGTCTTGTCACTGATGGCAAAGTAGAGCGCACAAGGCCGCGCGGACGAATCCCTAGGAGATGGACGACCAAATTCATGGTGGGCGGCCCCTTACACGAGTGCTCAAGCATGTCTGCTATCAGAGAGAGGTGGCGAGACATCCTGAGACAAGCAAAATCTGCTACAGAGCAATGACATGCTCACCCTGACCACTCTGTCAAGACTGATACGACTAAGAAGAAGAGGTTGTATTATGGTAGGAATTCCCGATATTCCCACGGGAACTGGTAAATATGAAATTTTTTATTCCTCCTGTGCACAGATGTGAAACTTGGTATAAAGATTCTTCAATGGGTGGTCGCATTATGGAATGAATTTCTGAAATTCCCATCGAAAGGGTAAGTAATTTATGCGCGGACGAAGTTATGGGAAAAAGCTCGTACCTACCATAAAGCTGAAAAGGCTGTTAATGTGAAAGTGTTTTTCTATGAAACTAGCAGTTTGATTTGACAAAACATTTTTTGCATAAATGTTACATGTTGTTGTGTCAAATGTTGTGTTTGTTTTTATTTCATGTCATGATCAATTAGTACTGTACACAAAGCAGATACATAGTAGAGCTGCTGTAAGCAAAGTTGCACAGCTTCAATTTGGGTTGTCCTGACGTCATAGCCTTTAGTTCAAGCTATTCCTCGCTAGAGGCACTGGCGTCAGTTCGTCGCTGACTTCTGTGAAGTATGTACACGCGTAGATATTAAAAAAAAATTAAATCCTCCATTGCTTCTCGATGTAAAATTTTGTTTTCTATACTTTTATAAAGGAATTACATTGGCAATCCAAATATAATTAACTTACCGCGAAGATAATTTCATTCATAATTATTTTTTACAAATTGTTTGTTTTCCAATTATTTATGTCCAAAATTCCAGATTGTTATTTGTTGCCTAGGTGATTTTTATGCCACGAAAAAAGGTTGCGCTATCTAGCGTCAAGTAGAAATACTTTTATTTCGCGGTTTTTTCTGACAGATTTTGAACGTATGAAATTTCGTTAAAAAACTAGAGCCACCTAGTAAAGTATAGCTGAACTTTTTTGATGATCATGTGAATATTTTAACCTTATGTTTCAACCGGTTTTTACTACTCGCTACTAGGTGACTAATGCCATAGCCTGTTTGGCTATGATTGGCCATAACCCACCGCTTACCCCTCCCGCACCCCGCGCGTAGGCTTCACTTGAGTCCCTAGAAAGAACTGGATAGGGCAGCTCCTCTATATATTTCCTCCGTGGTACTGTATGTACCTATTTGTTTTAATTCGTATAATCCTGACTGAAAAAGAGGGCCAAGAGTTTTTTTTCCTCCGGCTTTTTTTGTCTCTTGGTCTACTGTAATATCTTATTCAATAACTATCAACACCTTGTTAAAGCCGAAGTACAAAATTGTGACGTCATGAAGCGGCCATTCGATGGTCTTATGATGAATAAAAAATTTTCATTTCATTTTCATTTCATAGGAATCAAAGCTACTAGCGTAAGAATATAGGAATTTTGGTATGAAAATCAATGAAGTACAAATCTATAAAAAAATACCAATTCAAAAGTTTAATCCATAAAAGTAAAGACCAAAACATTGCAACCCAAAAAGTACCTATTCTTCAACCCAGTGTTTAGCCAGCCTTTCCCAATAAATTCGAATGGGTTGGACCGCCATCCCATTTATCAATTATTTTACCACGAAACTCATTCAAGTAGTTCCAATACTTCCCCAGCACTTTTCCCAATGATCTGATTAATCTTGACTGCTGGCTGATGTAGCGGTGAGAATATGACTTTCTATGACAGAGGTTCTGTTCGAGTCCCGTTGGGGGCGAATATTTGACAGATATTAGCCGTCAAGTCAAACGTATATTTAAATTTAATTGTAAGGTTTATTTAAGGAACGAGCACACTATGTCGGGCTGCATCGCAAAATCCGACTGCGTCACTCGCATACATTCTATTTATATGAACTATCGCACATTAGGTATGCTGGGGCGGGGCGGGCCGCATTTCATATGATAAGAATGCGTGTGAAGCAGGAGGATTTTTCTTGATACTGTGCATGTACTTTTACTCGTTATCTAGTACACGCAGCACAAGTTCGTTACGAAACTTAATTATGGCTATTTGTATTTGTTAGAAATATGTATTTATCTTACACAATACATGCAGTAATAATATAAAATACCTGTAAATCTGTTGAAACAGTGAATATGGCGGCTTGGGCTTCTAAATCTCTGCGCACGGACCGCTCGCCCAAGTTTGCTGAACCGATCACAGTGGCCCATGGGACGCCACTACCAGGCGGGTAGTACCTGGAAATATTCAAATGTAATAACAGTGAATATATTAATCAACAAATGCAGAGCATTGAAAAAACCGACTTCAGTAACAAGCTTTGGCTGAAGTATTCAAGGTACAAATTAAAAACATATTTTTTTCGAATGCTTCAAATTTCGATGAAATACGGGACCACCTCTGAACTATCCTATAAGAATATTCAAAATCAATTTATAATTGTCTGTAAAATCGTGTAACAAAGACAAGAAACCTCCTTTTGGAATTCCGTAGAAGAAATTAGTTTTGGTAGCCAACCTATGATTCTTTAGTACAATGATCATTTGCAATTAAAAATACATTATTTTGTACTGTTACATAAGCCATCCAAAGTCAACATAGAGAAGCAGCATCTGTTTATATCATTCGGTATAACTTTTACTAATTTACCATGTCGACTTCTGCCTCTCGTAAGGTATATAATGCTATGCATGCAATTGTAGCCTGCATTCATGAGCAGCTATTTCATAGATATTTAAAAATTATACATACATAACCTCACGCCTGTCTCCCTTTGGGGTAGGCAGAGACAAGGGAACACCAATTACTTCAATCCAGACATGCCTCTTTCGCTTCCTCCACGTTCATTAATCTTTTCATACATGAACGCCGGTTACGGGTACTTTTAACTAGGCCCTTTTTAAGAACGTCGCCAATTTGATCGGCATACGTTCGCCTAGGGCGGCCCCTTCCGACAGCACCATCCATTCTTGCTCTGTATACCTCTTTCGTAAATCTACTTTCATTCATCCTTTCCAAATGTCTAAACCACCGTAGCATACCCTTTTCAATCTTAGTCACCACATCTTCTTCAAATCCGCATATCTTTCGTATTTGACTGTCGCACCCTATCACTCAATTTCAGTCCACACATACTCCTCAAAGCTCTCATCTCCACAGCATTAATCCTGCTTTCATGTCTCTTCTGCCACACCCACGATTCACTACCATACATAACTACCATGCGTTGGCGCCAAAACTCTCTCAAGTACGAGCCTTATTCGGTATGATTTTGCTTGCCATAATCAAGTATAAGGCGCCATTAACACAATTTCCTTTTACCCTCTTTTCTGTATCATCGTCATACTTCCTATCTCTTGTAAACAAGGACCCCAAGTATACAAACTCTTTCACTTGTTCCACTTTTTCGTCTCCTATCATAATATTGCATTCTGTCATATCTTCATTCCTCTCCATAACCATAACTTTCGTCTTTCCAACATTCACTCTCATACCTTTTCTTTTGAACGACCCATGCATCACAGTGACCATTTGTTGCAATTCCGACGCTGACAATGCAAGTAGAACCTGATCGTCGGCGTAAAGCAGAGTTATGATCACTTTTTCATTCATTTTTAAACCCCAATCAGACTTTTTCAAATCTTTCAAACAGCTGAAAGAGCCTGAAAATTATAATCTCTGACTAATGCAATATATCCAGGCAAGGTTTCTAATTTAGTCACGTCTTATGAAATCTTTTCATTTTCATTGGAATTTTAACCTTATTACAGCTGAAAAAGTTGCAAAGTGATAAGATTTCATTACATGTAACTGTACGGCCCAAACTGCTTTGTCACTCAGAGGAGATATCCATGGCTCTGCAATCTGTTCATTTAAATGAGATACAATAATGATTAATGTTTACATAATAAAAAATATGAATAATGTTTTATAAAATATCTTACCATAACCCTTTAGCATGAAAAGTCCAATCTTGGCGTTCATATTCTAGCATATGAACTCTACTCATTTGATTTAAATCTTTCACTCTCTCCCAGAATCTGCAAAATTAAAAAATTATGTTATTTTGATAGGTTGATCCATTTTTTATAATTTCGAATTCCAACTTTAATTCAGATAAAATAATTTTAAACTAACCCGAGTCTTTTTACACTACCTAAGCTTACTTTAAAAAAAAAGAAGCTGTCTTTGTCTTTAGAGCGTCATAGTTAAATCTTTTCATTTTATATATGCTGTTTTAAAATAGAATATCATATTGTCTTTAAGCTTATACTACTAGTTTTATCAACTAAAGAAACCTTGTCTGCTCTTCTGTTTTTTTTTTGTCTGCTATGTGTTCTTTACTAAAAATTTATTTAGATTGTTTCGTTAAATAGAGAACCAAATTAAAACGTTATTGCATTAAAATGTTTTTTTTTTATTATTTTTCCATTCAATAAAAAAAAAACTCATTTATTTATACTTCACAATAATAATGACCATCAATATTTATCTTTAACTAGCTGTTGCGCGCGGTTTTACCCGCGCAATTTCAATTCCCGCGGGATTTTCGGGATAAAAAGTAGCCTATACGTATTCGGAAGAATCCCTCTAAGTAATGGTAAAAGAAATTTTGAAATCGGTCCAGTAGTTTTTGAGCCTATTCAATACAAAGGTTTCCTCTTTATAATATTAGTATAGATTTTTAATATACTACATGAAGAGTATATTCTACTAAAAATAATTGTCCTACTGATGACTAACTTTTACATAAACTTTAAAAAAGGAGGTGAACTTACTTGCGAGCTATTAAGGAGTATGCATAAGGAATTCCCCCTGCAGGTCCTGAAGCCCCCAAGAATCCATTTGCCTGAAAGTTATAAACCATTTTAATATTAAACTTTTCTCATACCAGGCATGGTCCCAGGGGACATGACCTCCCCCAAAATCTTTAAAAGATGAACCCCTGAGTAGAAGCCAGATAAAAATTTGTTGGGGTCACAACTAATTTTTTATCTTAGCAGGTATCTTCCCCAAAATTCAATTGTGAACCCCCCCAAAATTTCAGTCTGACTGCGCCTATCTTACAATAATATGATCACAACAGAAAGACATCTCCTTCTGGAGAAACGCAGTTTTTCAAAAGTAAGCTCGGACAATGAAATAAATGTATACTAGATATACTTACATTTGGATGTGCCATCAACAAACTAATACTGGACTTGCAATCTTTTAATAAAGTGTTTGCATATTTTTCAGTTAAGTTAAAGTACCCTGTTGCAAGTCTCATATATGATCCTTTAGGAGCAGAACTGAGTATTCCACAAGTCATCTGCTCATCTTGAACAATGTCAAATTCACCCATTTGTATCATAGGAAATATCCATGTGTCAACATTATGATCTACAACAGAAAATTTAATAAAAATGAGAAAGAGTTATCACCCCAATTCCAACAATCCTCAACAATTATCACCAACAATCCTTCCATGATATAATGGGATGTGTATTTTTTAAATTAACTCAAATATTTAAATTGTTATCAGGACTCCTTAATGATAAAACTCTAAGAAAATGTTTTTAAATCTATAGTGATGTCAAATAATTATTCTCAGCTACTACTTATATCAGTGTTTTCTAAAATACCCAGCTGTAACTTACCATTGTTAGATAGTATTTTATTTTGTTGCTGCTCTCTCCATTTGTGGATTAAGTTTGTAATTTTATTGTTTACTTCTTTAACCAATTGCTTTTTAGAGACATGATTGTCAACCATAACACCATCTTTCAAACAGTTTTTACTGTAATTACTGATTTCCCCTGTAATATCAATTTATACATTAAGAATTATTCACAAGGTTTCAGACTTCAACATTAATGCTCTAAAAATAAAACACTTAGTAAATTAAAGATAAAACAAAAAACAACTAAACTTACATAGCTGGCATACCTATGAGTTCACTATAAAAATTAGCTAAGTCTGGATCCTTAATTTCAACATATCTATCCTGTCTCTGTTGAAAATAATCATTGGAGCAATTAGCTCCACTTAATAAAACTGAATCATCTGTAATATATAGCTTCATATGCTGAAGGCCCACTATTTCATTATACCTAGAAGGCAATGCTTTGGACCATGGACCTTGTAATCTAGGTGTCTGATACAAAGCGATATTACATTGATCTGGCATTTCATTCACAAATTCTTGTAGCAACGTTTTAGAATTCTCTTTGCCTCGCGTGCCTCTCTGATAATCCAAAAGTACATTAAATTTCAGTTTATTATTCTGGATAATATTTATTTTGGTGTCTTGCAGAAGTTCTTTTTCTAATGTGCCAGTACCTATGTACAAACTAGCAATCGAAATTCTGCGATTTGCCTGTTTAAATCTTTCACATAAGGTATCGTAAAACTTTCTGGGATCACTGATAATGTTAACTTTTGATCCATTTACGGGAAAACATGGGGAAACACCGTATATCCAGTTAAAATACTGCAGTTCCGAAGGCTTAAATCGAAGAGGTATGTTAGTATTAAACAGCATTATGGAAAGACGATGATAAAAGTCTTAAAAGATATGTAATTTAGAAACAGAACAAAAATTAAGATATTCACACACAATTCAACACTTCGAACTAAAGTTTATAAATGATGGATGATGACTGACTGACTGACAGAAAGACAGGTTTCTTTTACTGTCATTGTCATTGTCAATATATTACGTCGTCGTCCAATCCTTTCGATCGAGATTTGCCTGGGCACCGTTATCCAAGCAAGAATATGGAAAAATATCTTTTATTCCCATTTCTCCCCTTTGAGTTCACCACCACCGAGATTGTGGATGGCACTTATAGGTGGCCTTTGACACCCCGGTGGTGAATGGTACCGATGTAGTTTCTTCTATTCTGATCTGACCCCTATACATAAGTAATACATTTTTTTAATTATAGCCATTACAAGAAAAAACAAAACGAAATAACAGTCATAATGTATTATTATAGTTAAATTTGCTTTAACGTTAGTTTATTTAAGAAATGTATTTTTTGATTAAAAAAACATAAACATATCAAGTACCTACCTCAACAAAATATGGACTATAATACAAGAACCTTAGACCTTATCCCTTAAGGCGGTAAATTACCGTAGGTACATCTTTTTTAAGTTTTTACGGATTCTTTGCTAAAATATTTTATTTTTATTTTTGTTCTTATAACTCAAATCAAATTACAAAGCTTATTAATGTTATCATTAGGATGTATGTAAATCCTCAGCTATTTTCCATTTGTAGACCCATGACTGTTTGTTTCCTGAATAAAGTAAAATAAAAAATAAATAAAATTGATAGCCAATATAATACGGTATCCTTTTGGTATTTTTATATTTCTCTATGCAATACGGTTTCCGCAATGGACGCTCGACCAGTGATATAAAACTATATAAAAAATTAATATAATTATATGTACCTATTATCAGAGACTAGTAAAGTAAATAGATCTAAATTCCGAAAAAAGAAGGTCATTACGGGTGGCCCATTTTGGTACCGAGGTACACTCCGCGGTTTATAACACCCTACTAACCACTGAGTACAACTGCATTTACAGTTTTGATCAAAGATGAAGTTTGAGTCAAGAAAAAAACACTTTTGTGGGCTTCACGCGGAAGCCATTTTCTCTCTAATATGCACTTACAAGACAAATTCATAAGCCGTTACATATCTATAACTGTCAAGTCGAACTGTCAACGTCGTGTTCATCAACTCGACTCGACATATACTTTGTTTATTTTTGTTGTTGCTTTGTTATTATTAATTATTCGTTAAGTATACATTAAAAAGATTATAGAATTTATCTTTTTAATAAATAAATCAGGAAAACACAGCATAGCAATCGAAAAAAGAGCACCCCAGAACGCAGAAACGAACGTACTAAACATTTAATTGAATAACAGATAGCCGCCATTTTGATATTTTCCAACAGAAGGACAAAACGTCAGTGTCAAAACAGTATTTTCTAAGCTGTGTATTCACCGTGATTGTCTCCTTAGTTTCTTACAACTTTCAATAATTTATTTCATAAAGTTAATCCTCTCTTTTGCTAATATTTGTATATTTCCGAGTTTCTTTAGTGTTCCCCCACAATTTGGTGCCCATGTACCTCACGGTACTAAAATGGGCCAGCTTGTATGACGGCAAATTGACCTCCTTTCGTACCTTGCTATTTGGTAAGATATTGGCTAAGATACAAGATGGCGCTAGGTGTTACGAACCATGAAATAAAATTGAAAAAAAAATTACTACTGCTAAGTGGTACAATATAAAACTATAGGCAGCGCTATCTTGAATTTCAGTGGGCCAAAAAAAACATAGTTCGACGAGTCGCGTCGCACAGTGGGCTAAAAATTAGCTTTGGGATTTTGCTTCTTTAATTATGTACCTGATTTTGCATAAAAACGTGGAAATTATATATGACATTGTATGAAACTTGTATGAAAAATCGGATAAAATGATGTTTTAAAATATAATTTTTTCTCTCATGCTGGCCTGGAAGCAAAAGAAAAACATAAAATGTATCAGCTGCTTCCTTCTTGGTAAAATACAGTTAAAGTCAGTTAAGGGACATAGGTTTTATTGACGTTTTTGTGAGCGATAGGCTCATTTTCTGTCACTGCAATAGTCTCTCTCCATCATTATAATAGGTACCTCCTTTGTTTGTCAAACGTGACTTCAGATGCTTTTATAGTCTCTGCTGTTCTGTCTACTCCACGATGTGAAGTAATGTATGTAGAACATAATATCCTTACAAGAAATACGAATAGGTAAATATTTTGAGTCATACATCAAATAACCGAAAACGTTTAGTTCTGCATTTTTTAAATTATTCCGATCGGTGTTTAAATTGCTATCGTAAACAAAACTACAAATACAATTAATTGTACAACATAATTTAATTTTCAACACACTTGCTCGTAAAGTGAGCCTTTTCTATTGAATTTAGAACTATAAACTGGGCTATAAGTCACGCGTGCATAATATATTATACCCTAGTGTATAATATAATGAATCCTACAGTTGAATTGTACCTTAGTGCAAATTACATGCGAGTAAACAGAGCACATTTTATTGATCCGGGTTATACATTAAATATATGCTGTGCGGGCCGCGCCTAATGCAGGCGCGCGCGTGCAGCAGCGGCTCGCACAGCGCCTCCAAGCAACAATAGCGTGTGTACGTGTAATGGGACAGGGTTACTTACGCGCAGCAGCTAACAGCTGCTTCAAATAAATTTTATGACCACGTATATCTGTCTTTTACTCACAAGTGTGTTGAAAAACGTCGTATGTAACAAGTGAGCGTTGCTAATTACAGTCTCGGCTTATTATTACTCGACTCGACTGTAATTAGCAACTTATTTATTTATTTACCCTTAATTATACACAAAAACAAATCCAGAATAAAAAAAAACACAAATAAAAGAACACATTATGTATAAAGGGCGGCCTTATCGCTTGGAAGCGATATCTACCAGGCAACCCAACTACATGAAAATGAAAATTGTAGATGGGGCATTTTAGGTACTTAAAAAAAACTAAAACTAATGTGCTAATTTTATACTTGATCAAACGAAATGTGCGGATATAACATTAAAAATTATCGACAAAACGCGAAAAAAAAATTTTTTTTCGTACACCATTTAGAAATTAAAGCCAATGAAAATTTTTTTTTTATTCAATTCCCACTTTTCGTTGTTAATATTTTTCCTAACTAAGTAGACCATGGATTAAATTAGTCTTATTTTGAAGGTAAAGCCATGAACTAGTAATAAAAATTAAAAAAGATCACAATATCAAGCCGGAAAGTTGTAAAAACATTAATTTATTTTTATTTTTTCATTAAAAAAAAAATGTTTTTTTTTTAATGTTTTACCTTTTCCTCCGAAACTAGCACGTCAAGGTAACTTTTTTAGCATGTTTTATTAAATTTCACAACATACCCTACAAGTTCACCACAATAACATAGGTGCTATCTCTCTTCGTTGTTACGATAGGTACTATCCGAATTAAGTAGGTAATTTTAACAAAATTAAATAAGTACTTGGATTACATCAATAGTGCAATAAAAAACACAATTAAACTAAATCATTTATTTAAATCAAGTTTTCAAAGTGTCCACCATTCTTATCCATGCAAACAATGGCACGCATTGCCACACTACGTACAGTTTTTTTTAAAACATTGCGTTTTGCTCTTATTTCATAAGCTGCAGCCATTATTTTTTGCAAAAGCTCTTCGCGCGTTGCAACTGGAGTACTATACACCATATGCTTCATATGACCCCACAGATAATAATCAAGTGGTGTCAAATCTGGGCTGCGCGGCGGCCACGCCACTGGTCCGCGTCGTCGTCCAGTCCATCTAGTTCCATAACGTTCATTTAGGTACGTACGATTGTGCTGAAGTGAGCTGGAGCGCCGACATGTTGGAACCACATCCTTCTGTGTTTGAAGATCCACATCTCTCATCAGGGAAGGTAGCTCATTTTGCAGAAACAATCAAATCAAGTATAAAATTAACACATTGTATATACAAAGTAATAAACATACATAAATACACAAACACAATATATACGTACATAGACTACACATTGACTTCTTCAGTTAAGGAAAGGTAGTGAGTTTTAAAAGTTTTTTGAAGGTTGTAATGGTTTTAGCTGACTTAATGCTAAGAGGCAGCTCATTCCACAAGGATACCGCGCGGATTTTAAAAGCATCACCAAAAAGGTCAGTGGAATGGGGTGGTGTGCTAAGCATTAGATTTTCAGATGATCGCAAATTACGAGAATGCTGATAGTGACGATAGCTAAAGTAGTTCTGAAAATAGCTAGGTACTGTAGGATTGAACAGAATTCGGTACAGTAGACATAGAACGTGAATATTCCGGCGAAAGCGAATTGGTAGCCACTTGAGTTTAGCGCGAAATTACTTGTTTAATAAATTAATTTAATTTAATAAACAATAATAATAAATTAATTAATTAATTAAAATTACTTAGCTCACTTGTTACATAATATTCTATTAATTATCTATTTGTCAATAAGACAACTGCTTTACTCCTCTACTAGACTGGACGACAATGCAAAGTTGAGCATGGTTTGAGCATTTGCATCTAGATCTCCGAATGGTTTGTGAGACCTTTATGACATTATTCCAACGGACGATAATGCCGGTTCTTAAGGGACTGAGTGTTCTTTTACTATCAAATCATCGGTGGGTTTTCGATATTTAGTGATTTTTTTTTCGTATTTGAACTTTAGTTTTTGCAGAAAAACTTTGCCATTAAAAGAATTAAACTGTGTTTTGATGTTTATTTTTCACTGAAACCACTGAAACAAATGTCCACTTTAACAAATAGTGGACTTCATGCAAATGATAATTTGTTGATTTAAAGGGCCAATGGTGGTTTATATATTGTCTTTAATTTTTGCATAATATTTCTATTTTTTGCATTTATTTTCAGTTTTTTCAAATCTTTTCTATACTGGCTCAGAACTGGGTAAGTATACTTATTACAAGCTTACTTTTGGGAGGGATAGTTGGTATTCCAATTTACGTAATTAACTATTTAGCTAATGCAGGTTAGGATCGTGATGTAGTAAATAAACACAGAGAGTTCATGTAAATAATATGTAATAAGATGTAAGATGTGGATTGATAAGTGGTTTGATAACAAATAAATAAAATAATATAAATACTTAAATATTTTGTAAATTTGAACATGCTAACTTATATTTTATTTTCCTAGAGAATGGGGAAATTTTACGAGGTGTTAACCTTACTTCACCATTACGCCCTCCTGACAACGCCATCGAAGTGTCAATAGAGCTTTGGCGGACTATGTTGCTTCAGTTTCTAGCGTATTGATGGTTTCTGGATGTTCCGTATTTCTAAGATTTTCCTTTCAAAAATAAGGGAATAGAACTGAATGCATTTCAAAAATATTTTCCCCTAAAAACAAATTGAATGATCACTTTTGCATTAATATTTTTCTAGTCCACTTTTGTGGACTCTTCAAAATGTGAAGCTCCGGAACTACCTATCAAATATGCGTTGTAAAAACCATAATGATAACAACATTATTGATTACATATTTGTTCGATTTATAATTACGAGCGTTAGAAAATCCGAATTATTATGCTTAGAGCCCTAAAAGGTCTCGTGGCATTTTGCACAGATATAAAAAGGTTCAAAAGAATGCGTCTAGTTAGTTTTTCGATTTATAAATAGGTAGGAAGGTAAAAATAGGTAGGAAGGTGCCTTCGACCTCATTTACACTTACCATCACGTGAGATTGAGGTCAATCTCGGGCTTAGCCACCAATTTGGAAAAAAGTAGTAGGTAGGTACTTAGTAAGTAATGTGATTTTAATTTTAATTCTGATATTTTAATTTGTTTATCCTTAGTATCTATGTAAATTATTATTTTGATGTGTTTTATATTACTTCTATGAGTCTATGCAACTCGAAAATAAATGATTTTTATTTTATTTATTATTTATTTTTGGAAATCATTAGGTACCTACGTTGCGAAGCACTGTTTAACGAAATGCTGAACCAGTCAAAACCATTACTCGAAAATAAATGATTTTTATTTTATTTATTATTTATTTTTGGAAATCATTAGGTACCTACGTTGCACTGTTTAACGAAATGCTGGACCAGTCAAAACCATTGTTATCTAAAAATAAAGTTATTGCGCAGAAATTAAACTTGTATTTATTTATTGTTTACGGCACTCGCTCGCCCGCCCGCGTCTTCCCGAGCATACCTACCTATTTTACTGCGGAGTTATTTTATAATTACTATATCTCCTAATATATTGATAGAAATCAAGTGATGTAAAGACAATTTTATTCGCTTTATTTATATAAATTCTTATGATAAATAAAGCATGGAATTGGATAAGGATCTTGCTAATATTACTTACTAAAATCTTACTAATAAATGTGAAAGTTTGGATGTTTGTTCCTCAATCACGGCAAAACGGCTCAACGGATTTGGATGTTTGGCATGGTTATCTATGCTAATATTATAAAGAGGAAACCTTTGTATTTTTGTATGTTTGTATTGAATAGGCTCAAAAACTACTGGACCGATTTCAAAATTTCTTTTACCATTACTTAGAGGGATTCTTCCGAATCCGTATAGGCTACTTTTTATCCCGAAAATCCCGCGGGAATCGAAATTGCGCGGGTAAAACCGCGCGCAACAGCTAGTAGTATACAATCTGGAATAGCACATAGGGTAATTTTTATTCCGATATTCCCACAGGATTCAAAATTGCGCGGGTAACACCGCGCGAAACAGATAGTTAATAATAAACTCCAAATTAATACATTAATTTCGAACGCGATTTATAACCATAAAAAGGTTATTGTGAGCCAATTTTAAAAGATGAGCAGCTGACCAGCGTTATGATAGGTATATGCTGTCGCGGACTTTTTTTTAAAACTGGAACAGAAACAATTCCGTCATACTTTTTTTTTTTTTAAGCTGAAGCTGACAAAATTTAATAATTTTCCCCGTTTGCGCAACATTTTCCTTTGCAACTTCGCTCCTATTTGTCACAGCGTTATGTTTGTATACCCTTCCTCGATAAATGGACTATCGAACACAAGAAGAATTTTTAATTCGAACCGAATTTTTTATTCCTGAGATTAGCGCGTTCAACCAAACAAACAAACAAACTCTTGAGCTTTATAATATTATATTGTAGATAAATGAATTGTTAATAAATAATATGTAATATCATGCCTTGTTCAACGCCATCTATTAAAAGAATGATGTTTCTTTTGTATACTATTTTCATACGCCATCTGCCAAAAAAAATTTAAACTGATCCATTTCTGTGGAAATTCCATGTAAAATAAAATCTTTGAATCTTATTTTATGAGTAAAATTTTATATTATAAAAAATGCCTCAACTAATTTGTCAAATTTTTAAAAGATTTAATTATGATTTCAATGGCCTGTAAGAGTGTTTCCAGGCTATCTGCCAGCGCCATCTACGAATAGCACGGGATTTTGAGCTTTTTTCGTGACACGATTTTTTATATAGGGATTGTCAGTCTATTTGCTTTACTTTATAGACTCTGGTATTATGTTAATATTATCTAATTTGATTAAGTTATAATATGCATGCTGTAAGACAGTGAAATATCTGGTCAATATAAACTCCTCTAACAACCCAATGTACCATAATTGTTCCAATAAATGAATTGTGATTTTTTTTATCTTTGATCTTCTCGTCTTTGCCGCCCACTTATGGAGCGAGGCCTTGGAGGGTTATGGTGAAGCATTAGCTGTATCCTCAGACATTTTCAAGGCTCTTAAGCACACGAACTAATGACCGAATCAAACCAAAATTTTAAATTAAACAAAAAGAACTTGGAATTATATTTACCTTGAACAATTCTCAATAATCTTTATTATTTCAAACATAATCTGTCTTATTTTAAACTCGATAATGATTCTTAAGCGATATGTTATCCCATCATTACGGAGGTGTCGTCAACAAATGGTTTTTGTTAACGATACACCAGGGTTGTTATTTTGGGGATGTCGTTAACAATTAACGGAAATATTCGATAAAATCATGAAATGCCTCATCTGATGCGCTCAAGCAGATCTTAAGGATCCAGTTCAGTTATACAATATAGCAACACTGGCTAGGTAATTTTAACATCTAAATACGATTACTACAATAATGAACACCTGGTCAGCAGTGATTATAGACAAGTCTCTACGTGTCGGTTAGTTCTGATTTGAAGTCTTATAAGACAAAAAATTTAAATGTGACACACTTGATTTTCATACATTTTGAGAAGGTTAAAAAATCTTAGTAACTACTTTATGAAATGCACCCAAATATGTGCATTGCGCGAGAATCGATCCACTGGAGTTTTGATGCAGACAATGTTGCCCCATCGCCAAAACTGACGTCATTATCCAAATAATGTCATATAACAAATAGCCAATTAAAATAAAAGAACAAATATGTAGTGTAAATGTACATAATTTAATTGGGACTTTCTTATGAATGACAAATGTCGCGTTCTTAAAGTTAAATTTACGTAAGTACTTATAAACTTAGAACTAATATATGGGTCAGTTATCACTGATCATTTAGCAGAAAATGACCTCTTAGTAATAAAGTACCCATACATTCAAAAGCTAAAACGAAGAAGTCTTCAAAGACAAGTAAAATTTACATTTCATCACGATAATCTTCTTGCCACGATTGGCACTTTTCAATTCCAAAATGGATTTTATTTTCTTTTATGTAACCCCAAGCCATGCGTTTTGACGTAAAATGAACCCCGACATCACCATTTGGCGACAATGCAATAGCTCCAGCCGGGTTATGTAGCCGTGACGTCAGTCTTGAAATACAGAATGATGAATAAAACACACCTTTATATCGCACATTGAACATTATCATCTAGCCCCCTGCAGAACCATAAGTCAGTCTTTGGGTTTAGAGAAGGTTTTATATATAGAGGATAGTGGATGTACCTAATTAGTCATTAGATGACTATGATAAATTAATTTAATTTAATTGTTCATTTATTTCAAGTAACATGACTCATTATTTTGTTAGTTATAAAAGACTTATAATATACTATGTTATATAGTACTATACAGTATATATATATCTAGTTAGTAGATATATATCTATATATCTACTAACATAGGATAAGTCTTTTATAACTAACAAAATAATGAGTCATGTTACTTGAAATAAATGAACAATTAAATTAAATTAATTTATCATCGTCATCTAATGACTAATTACTGCAAAAATCTAGCGCTTATTTTGCACACATCCGGCATATGAAGCAGTCTACCCTCGTCTATGATAAGAATTTAATTGTGAATAAAATTGTCTTTACATCACTTGATTTCTATCAATATATTAGGAGATATATACACGTAGTAATTATAAAATAACTCCGCAGTAAAATAGGTAGGTATGCTCGGGAAGACGCGGGCGGGCGAGCTGGCCGGTCACTCGTGCCTTAAACAATAAATAAACACAAGTTTAATTTCTGTGCAATAACTTGATTTTTACACAACAATGGTTTTGACTGGTCCAGCATTTCGTTAAACAGTGCTTCGCAACGTACCTAATGATTTCCAAAAATAAAAAATAGGTACTAAGTACCTACCTACTACTTTTTTCCAAATTGGTGGCTAAGCCCGAGATTGACCTCAATCTCACGTGATGGTAAGTGTAAATGAGGTCGAAAACGGGTTTATGATAGAACTGGCTCTTCATAAAATGTTTTTAGGACGTATCACCGCTGCAGTGGTGTAATGTGGCGGCAAATTTCAGTCAGGCGTGACAGTCAGGCTACCACCAAGCGGGGCTCATTCGGATTAGTCGCTATATATGACATGCTTATCCAGGGGCGGTAGGGTTATTTTAGGTTAAATTAGGGGTAATAACTCAATTGTCGTCAAAATCAATTAATGCTGGGTTTCAATGTTTTACATGAGTAAAAGCTATACAAACGAATGGTAGGTAGGTATGAGAATAGTAGGTAAGTAGTAATTTCCATGACAATATTGAGACTGATGTTGAATATCCTATGTGTTTTAAAAAGATAGAAATAGGGTACGTAACCCTGTTACGGGGTAAGTGTTTAAACATTAAAGTTATTGAAACCCTTTATGATTGGGTTAGCGCATTGAAAGTAGTTAACTTTATTCAAAAGTGTTACCACAACGATAGGCTTACCCTATCAATAGAGTTACCTTTCCATTTTGTTATGATTTAAATAGGGTTACCCTATCAATATGCTTAAGGCGAGTATCTTCGAGCGCAGTAGGCATTAACGCTATATGGGACTGCGTGGCGGGCAGTCGCGTAAATGAACACGTCAGCGCACAGAATTGTCACAGTATAATTAATAGTAGTAATATAGTAGTACTATACCTATAGTGTGGCTTGTTATACGAAATTCGTTTCTACGATGACTAAAACCTATGTCAAGGATGATATAATATAATCTATATTTTTTATTTATCTAGATTTAGAATTGCGATACCTATACTTACTATTTTATTTTTTATATTGTATTGTAATGGCCATTTTACAGATGAAATATTTTTAAATTTATATCCTTACTGAATTCTGTGGTGAAAATCGTGCTATTTTGACTTGAAAGTATATCGTGACGTTAATTTATAACTTTCATAAATTATTTGTTCCAAAATTCATTAAAATCAGATAAGTAGGTAGTTGAGATCTTTTACATAAACTTTTATGTCTCATTTCAATCCTATAGGGGCTGGTGTTTGAAAAAAAGTAGGGTTTGGGAGCTATTTTCATTAGTAATTTTCTACAAATCGGTCTGACGGTTTGGCTGAAATAAAGGAACAGAAAGATAGACATTCGCAATTATTATTTAGTATGGATCCGTTATTTAGTCACTACAACACGAGTTAATTTGAGCTAAATAATGCAGTGTGAATGTTACAAATAAGTCATTTTTTTATGAAATGAAATTCAATCCACCCCTTCGGAATGTGCACCTGTTTACACGAAGTAGTAAATTTTTATTAGTTATTAATATCTAAAAAATAGTTATGTATGATTATATTCTTAAATGTCTATGTGTCGTCATAATCTATTGGCCGTCTAATCCATAAAGCCGAAGGGTTTGTCTGTTTGAACTTTGAACTAGATTATTCGTGAAAGAACCGATCAGATATAATTTAATGTTATTAAAGTTGATGTATAAAGGTCCAAAATAGTATATTTTTTAAAAACATAGCATATGAAAGTTTAACCACAAAATACATAAAAGGTGACAAATTTAAACTACTTAACTTTAAACACTGTAAAATTATAACTATCTGTAGGCATAATTTTAACACACAAGAAAATTGGTGGTAGATGCCATCTATATTCCCTTTCAAGAACGAAGTAAGTACTTTTTATTTATTAATAACTAGGTACATCAAAAGAATTGTAGGTGGCAGCATTACTCAAAAACATATTTGTTGAAATTATAAAGATAGCAAACTAATTTGATATCTGGAACTTTGGAAATAGAGTCTATTTTACTCGTGACGAAAATAAATACAAAAAGGTATTTTAACGGACAGGCATTTTCAATCCATTATTTTATTGGACGTTTAAGTACGGGCAAAGCAATATTATTTGAACGTAACCCATTGAAACAAATTAACTAACAAATTAAATAATATTCGTTTCGATATTAATAACTAATACCCATCAGCACCTCACCATCAGTGCTAATGTCTTATCAGCACCCATTAGTACCTATCAATACCCATTAGTAATTATCAGTAGTTTCCCATCTGCACCCATAAACACCTATGAGCAGCCATCAGCACCTATCAGTACCCATCGGAACCCAATAGTATCTTTCAGCATCCTTCATTACCCATCAGCACCTATCAGCACATCTGAGCACCCAACCTATCAGTACCCAACAGCATCTATCAGCAACCATCATTACCCATCAGAACCTGTCAGCATCCATCAGTTACAATCGTGACCTATCAGTAACTATCAGCACCCATCAGCATCTATCAGCACACATCAAAAAGAACACCTCTATAATATACAACTTTGCATAGGTGTTCTTTAATACTTACATATCCCATAACTTTGAAGTTTTTTCTCCTTACTTAAAAAATTATACTTTTTGCCAAAGAATATGTGGTTCAAAAGTGCATACTTTCCCAGATGTCCTCGGTCTTAATATAATAAGTTCATAAAATATCACCCGTGTAAAATCTCATCCACTCAATAGACGCGTGTCACTGAAGTCATACAATAAACAACAAAAACATTTTAAACGTTGAGGAATGTTGCATACAATGTACACCGCAAAACGTCGCAAACTATACCTACCCGTGCATAGCGATAAAAAAGGAGTAGAAAAAGCCACGTTGTCATACTTCGCATAAAGTTATTTTTGACTTAATTGAATTATTTTGCATGAAAAATAAAAACCAAAAGAAATTTGAAAAATGATTCACATGTTATTTGATTCTATTACATGGCCCAATCAATACCCTAGAGTTATGGGAACACAAGCAGAACATATTTTACATATATACATGGCAATTTTTTTAAATGTCACTTGGAGGTAAAGTTCTCTTAATAAAAGAGATAGCAAATTCTACTCCATTGAAGATTACATGGTTTTCCTTTCAATAAATTAATCTATGTGAGAGAGATTTTATTCTTGTGATTGGCTCTAACGAACCACACAATAAAATTACAGGGTGTCATTTTAACAGATTTTAGTCGGTTTGACTCACAGGTGAAACGAGTGAATTCTTGAAAATCTTTGAATGCGGTTTTATTTCTGTTCAATAATAAAGGACAGTTTCTTTGGAGTAAATTTTGCTATCTCTATTATTTAGAGTACTTTCACTCCAGATGGCATTAAAAATTACATCCTGTATATTTATCGATAAGCATCTATCAGTATCTACGTTGGAATTGATGTGGAGAGGCAGCCCACAAGAGGTGATGCGTTAATATTAACCCTGTATACGTACGTATAGAATAATAATCCTCCTTTTGGTTTCGTCGGGTAATTACGTACAAAAGATTTATCGCACAAAAAAATTATAAGTATGCTTTTTTTGCACTTGTTGTCTAATAAACTTAAAAAAAACAAATATATATCAGAAACAAGTTTTTAGCTCTATATTCAGCAGTGATAATTGTTTATAATACTCCTTTAATTTATCAATCCAAATATAAAATGTGACTTAACAAAAATTAAATAATTAAATTGTCGTACTGTTATGTGTACGCTATGGTCAATAAGACGATCAATTACGCGGGAAAATTGGGAGCACAAGCGACACAGGTCCTACCTCCATGACGCCTCGCGTGGTACTGAATTGTATCGCACCGCCGTCTTTATTATATTATATTATATTAAAAAAAAATAGAACGGTTTAAGAAAAAAATTATCCACAGAAATTAATTTTATGCTACATTACCAATATTATGACAAGTTTTTGTAAGTATAAGTTTGATATTCTCTTAGAATATCGGAATATCACTTAAAATTTTCATCTTTTTCGTAATTTTTTATGATCGAGTAAAGTTTTTAGTATCGTGTTTTGATCCAGATATTTATAAAATATATTAAACAAACTTCAACATATATTTTTATCCGATCCAGACAAACAATATTGGCCGGTTGTAATGAGTTTGAAAACGCATAGATAAATTAAAGGGGTTTCCGGTCCCTGGATCGAGCCGCGTAGGTATAGCTCGCGTTTCGTCCGTTTGTATGAATGAAGTTGAAATACCTTCTGAATAATAATACCGTAATAATAGTAATGACTTGTCGCTTAGTAGGTATCGACGACACGGCTGGATGCCACTCAGCCCAAAAAATTAAATAAGGGTATTAATAGGGTCCCGTTTTACCCTTTGGGTACGGAGCCATAAAAGCATTAACATAGTGATACAATGATGATAACACTATAATGATTCAATGTTCCGTAAATTAATAAAATTTAAAAATACTTCTCAACTCGTAAATATAGAATAAGTAGATACCCAATATGGTGCACTTAAACCTTTTTAATTTTAATGTCATTGATTTCATTTTATTGGAGAGTGCAAACTCAATAGTTACCTACCTTATTTGATCTGTTCATTATAAATACCTACACGTTCAATTATTTGAACAGTGATAACATTAATGAAGTCATCTATAATACTTACAACACAATTATTATAATCTATCTATATCTATATCTATCTTCTATATCTATCTATCTATATCTATCTATCTTCTATCTTCTATCTATATCTATCTATATCTATACTTATAATAAATCTGTAGAGAGGTCAATTCTGTACATGAAATATATTTTCAAAATAACTATCAGGGGGTGATTAGTGATCGATACTGATGGCAAAAATGCAATTAGTAAAATTTTTGTCTGTCTGTCTGTCTGTATGTTCCTTATAGAAACAAAAACTACTCGACGGATTTTAACGAAACTTAGTAAAATTATTCTTAATAATCCTGGGCAGGTTATAGTATACTTATTATCACGTTACAATTAATAGGAGCAGAGCAGTGAAGGGAAATGTTGGGAAAACAGGAGAAATTACTTCATTTTTTAAGCTTCCGTCGCGTGTGCAGCCTTAATGGTTAAAGCTACATAGAAATCATGTATTACAGAAATATTCTTCATAAAATTATATAAAAAATATCCCACAACAGTATATGTCTATATTTTATGGTTGACTCACAATAACACGTGTAAATCCCGATAGCTTAGCAGTTCGGAGCTTTCTGATTATATTTGTTTACTCTTACTTTTATAATACTCTCACTCATCCCTAATTTAAAAAAATATTATTATTACCTATTCAATAAAAAAAGAATCATAGAAATCGGTTTAGAAACACCAAACTTATACATGAAATACGCTAATAACCCATCGCGCGTGAATACTGAATGATATAAGGATTAATTTTGCGTAACGGTTGCCGCGCTCGACGCGGCTCGCGGCGCGGGGCGGTCGGTAGGGTATAAAAAGGCGGGAGGCGAGCGCAAGCTTTATAATTCATTCATTCAAATTTGAATTTCTTTCGTTGTTATTTTATAAAATAGGTATTAGTTGTTTTGGTAGTGTTTAAATATTCGGTCAAATTCCAAAGGGGTTTGAAAATTTTTGTATGGAGCCTGGCACACCTGCTGTCCGCCATTTTGATTTTTTTTCGATTTTGCGTCGCACTATAAAACTTGTATATTTCAATTGCTAACATACAGATGAGTAAAAAATGTTATATAACATATGGGTCAAAAACTTCACGTTTTAGAGATAATATGGAAAACAATTTTGCTAAATAATTCCAATTTTTCATATATTTAATCGTTGAAATACCTCTCAGAATGTATCAAATTAGCAAGAATGTTTGTAGTATTATCTTGCACATTAGTTAAGAGTAAAAATAACTTGTTTCTACACCTATCTATCTGAAACTTGACAATGCCATATCAAACCGGCAACGCCGCCGCGCCGTACCGCGCTCCCAGCCGGCTAGACGCGTTAAAATGGATTGTGCTCATAGAGCGCAACGCCTCTGTGGCAATTCAGATTGTGTAGGTATCTATAACTAATTGTTATTGAATGCAGATATAGCTACTTTAGCAAAAAAAATTAGTACTTACATACTTAATTACCTACTCTTAATGGAGTTCGGGAGTTTTAATTCCCAGTAAGTATTAATTATTGAGGCTATGGCGCGAGGACTAGAATAGACAAGAAACATAATTTATTTCTTGGGAATATTACAATATTCTCCTGAAACATGTCAGTAAAAATAATACACAACGACTTTTTCTCCAGTTCAGACCTGTGCACTCTTAGGGTGCGTACAAATTGGTAGTAATGCAACTAGTAATGTAATATCCAGCGTCCGATGCCTGCGCTCGCTGTATTTTTACGTGTATTCCGCACGAACTGAGCATTCAATACCTACGGTCATCCTGAGTAAGATTTTTTCCGTATTTCGTCGCGAGCACGGTCCGTCGCAGCACACGTTCTTTTCAACCGACTTCCAAAAGGAAGAGGTTATCAAATCGTGTGTATTACCACTACACCAGCCGGTCGTCAATGTTTCACATCGGTGTACTCAGTAAATAAGTTTTTCATAGAAATCAAAAGTCATATTTTAAATAGTTAAACTATTTAATTTAATTTAATTAGTTAATTATTTAGTTTAGTGTGAGGTGTGGGAGTCTACTCTGGAGAAGAATTGGAGATAAAGAAACTCCAGAAACACTTTACAATCTACTTTATAACTTACATTATAATCACTTATATATAAGTGTCACATTTGGCAAAGAGCTGGGCGTTTTTTTCACACCCATGGCTCCTTTTCATTTAAGAAGTCATCCACTTTATAGTTGCCTTTTTTACGTAAGTTCCTGTATGTCATGAGGAACCGTGTTGTAGAAGTGTATACACAAGCCCATCTTCTTCTTCTCGTGTGGGCTATAAGTATTTAAAGATAGACTTAAATATTATAGGGCGTTGAAATGACGCGTCTTTCTCTATCCCGCATTTCCGAATAGGTACAAGCAAATGTAAAAAAACTCTTTAGTAATCTGTGTCATTACTTCTTGTAAGTTACTAGAATAATATAGTTAAGTACGTACCTACAGCGCCGGCTTTGCCGAGTTAATATGGCATTGTCAAGTTTATGATAGGTAGGTGTAAAAACCAGTTATTTTTACTCTTAACTAATGTGCAAGATAATACTAAAAACATTCATGCTACATTCTGAGAGGTATTTCAACGATTAAATATATGAAAAATTGGAATTATTTAGCAAAATTGTATTCCATATTATCTCTAAAACGTGACGTTTTAGACCCATATGTTATATAACATTTTTTGCTTGTCTGTATGTCAGCAATCGAAATATACAAGTTTTATAGTGCGACGCAAAATCGAAAAAAAATCAAAATGGCGGACAGAAGGTGCACCAAAAATTTTCAAACCCCTTTGGCTAATTTATGTTCAGTTTTTTTTGTATTTTTTAGGTAAAAGCGTATGTACTTTTATTAATTATTGTAGTTATAGGTATTTATTTTTAAGTGAAGTAGGTATAGGTAGATAGAATTGCACAGGCGTTTCAGCTTTATTTTCATTTTTTTTTCTGTTGTAAGTTGTACATATTTCTGAGTATAATTCTATTTGGATATCTCAAATTTTAACAGGTTGCGGTGCAGGAGAAACCGTCTTTATTCCCAGAATTCCCATAATACCAAATAATTTTCCATTCCAATTTAAAGGAACGCAATTCCCAGTATCGGAGTGTTTTGCAATGACAATTAATAAGGCTCAAGGCAGACTTTTCGTGTTGCTGGAGTAGATCTCGGTGTCAGTTTTTTCTCGCATGGTCAATTATACGTCGCTCTTTCCCGGGTTAGCAGTTCTAGAAATCTTCATGTTCACGTGCCGGACGGGTCAACTTTCAATATAGTTTACTCGGATTTTTGCGCTAAGTATTTTCGTTCCATAGATACTCAAGCCTCACGTGAAAGTGACCTAAACAATTCATTGTCAAATATTATATAATGTCAATCCTTATCCTTACTAATATTATAAATATGAAAGCGTGGATATTTGTTCAGCTTTCACGCAAAAACTAGGATACTTTTTATCCCAAAATTATCGCGAGCGGAGCCGCGGGCACAGATAAGTCATAAATAATTTCATCTTTATTTATGACGACTATTATTATAAATACGTATTATTTAGTCGGCCTGTATCAAAATAAACAAAGTGTAAGTAGTTAATCTCATATTCTTGGCCAAAGGGTTATGTTATCAATAAGGTTTAAGTATGGAAGAATCCTTGAATTTTATCAGATATGTTTACATCTAATCTATGAATAGTTTGAGTGACTTTCTTTGTCATTCGTTTATTTGCAACTTAGCTTTAATAAAAAAATGTTAAACATTTAGGTAGGTACGTCTACCTTTTAGGAGGTATACTCGTACATACAGCGCGATCTAGCCCTAAAAGTAAGCACATTATGCTTGTGTATACCACAGAATATCTACATAATAGACATCGGATAGACAATGCCCGTATACGCAGCAGAACCCTGTCTTATTGATCTACAGCAGCAGTTTAACGTCCGTAGTATTTAGTACCTTCCAAAAAGTATAAGTAAATAAAAAAAATGTAAACTTGTAACCTTAATTGCTGCAAAGATCAAAAATTATTTTCCAGCAGGACCCTCAGCCGTTTGAAGGTGTTCTGACCAATGATATACGGCCCCGTGTACCTTAGTAGAGGCATTTTAGTACCTACCTTAAAAATTCATTTATACACACATCAAAATGGTCTAAGGATATTTCAATTAAACCTAAATAACTAAAATTCTATTAACTTTTTGTTAAGACACCTTTAAATAAACTTTTCAACACACTTGCTCGTAAAGTGAGCGTTATTCTATTGAATTTAGAACTATAAACTGGGCTATAAGTCACGCGTGCATAATATATTATACCCTAGTGCATAATATAATGAATCCTACAAAGTTGAATTGTACCTTTGTGCAAATTACATGCGAGTAAACAGAGCATATTTTATTGGTCCGGGTTATACATTAAATATTTTCAGAAACAACAAAGAGATTTTATACCACTTCAATTCCATATACATTTTTAAATGTTTGCGCCTTATATTAGAAACAAATTTGTATATCAAACAAATTATTTACAATTTACAATAATTTGTTATAAAATATTTGCATTTAACTACCACTCCAAATTAAACATTTTCACTTAATTTAGGCTGTATATGCTATACAGACATTGACACATTTGGCGGATAAAAAAAACCTACGCGCATGCGCGAGGTTCGGCGCCATTTTTCAATCACAATTCACAGCTTTGTTATCAAGTGTGTTTGTTATTTTATGACCACGTATGTCTGTCTTTTAGAAAGAAAGAAAGAAATGGTTTATTCGACAATTAAAACAATAATACAATCAAAAAGAACTTAAAATAAAGTAACACAATAAAGTTTGTCGAAAACGGCAACAGCTCAGCATATGCTACAGCCGATGGCTGTGGCGCTGATTTTCAGCTGTGCCGGTTTGGAGGCTGGGGTAGATTTTTACAGAGAACAGATTTTAAAATATAAAATTTGTACATACAAAAGCTGCAACTGGCAATAATTCAAGTTATATAATAGAGTTATTAATTTAGGTGAGGATCTCAAATAAGAGCTGAATAAAATAAATAGAAATAAATAACAGATAATAAAATTGTAAAGATAAATAAATGTTATTGAATTAATATGTGTAAATTAAATACATAACATAAACGATAAGAAATGTATAATAATGCTTCTTAAAAATAAAATAATTTAAATATAAGTAAAAATCAAAATAGATAAATAATATTAACAGTCTTCGCTAATCAGGACAAGATTTTTGTTGGAACAATAAATACTCTCTGAATTTGCGCTTAAAAGTCTGTTTAGATGCGGAGTTCTTGATCGGAGGGGGTATATTGTTCCAACACTTACTCGCCTGGTAGCGAAAACTGCCACGAAATGCCGTAGTCCTGTGATGCTGTGTTGACATCCTGGATAAGGCCGCTCTAGTATTATACACGCTGTACGATGAAAACCATGTAAGTTTCTCGTACAAGTATTGCGGCTGCTTACTAGTTACGAGGTCAAACAGCAAAGTACCGAAATGCAATTTTTGTCGATTTTTCATTTTTAGCATGTTAGCTTTGTTAAGGAAAGGCGTCACGTGTCCTCGTCGTGGTATGCTATAACAGAAACGAGCACAGGCATTTTGCACACGCTGTATCAACCGCTGAGTTCTCTCGAGCAAACAAGGTCCAAAAACAACATCACCATAGTTTAGTTTAGATAAAACAATGGATTCACACAACTTTTCACGCATTGCTGTATTTAAGAAAGGTCTAATGGAATTTTTTTTACTCACAAGTGTGTTGAAAAACGTCGTATGTAACTCGTGAGCGTTGCTAATTACAGTCTCGGCTCATTATTAAGCCCTCGCCTGCGGCTCGGGCTCAAATCACAGCCTCGACTGTAATTAGCAACTTAGCTCACTTGTTACATAATATACTATTGTTTAATAGCCTATCTAATCTGATAATAAACTTTTAGATAAAGTTAATTTAAAAAAAAAACTTAGAAGAAGAGTAATGGGGTGATGCAATTGGTCAAAGGCTACAGAGAGAGAGTATGGTTTGCTGGTCAGCGGTCAAACTTTGAGAAGACGACTGCATGAAGTCAACCTAAGTGCTCGTAGACCACTTCAGGTACCTACCAGCGCTAAGGAAAGGCAATCGATAAAGAAGATTACACTGGGCTATTGCACACGAAAACTGGAACCATTCTCAATGGTCATTTGTGCTTTTCACTGATGAATCCAGGTTTGGATTTCATCCTGATTCGCGAAGAGTACGCGTTTGGAGAGAACCTGGACGTTAGAATCGACTGTAGCACCCACAACAAGTCCATGCATATCAAGGTGGCACGATTATGGTTTGGGCTGGAATTTATCTCGGCGGTATAACGGACCTCGTTTGGATACACGGCAATATGAATGCTCTAAAATACCGAGATGAGGTGCTAGAGCCTGTAATCTTGCCCCTCTTAGGAATTTCCCTGAAGATATTGTGCATGAACACCAGCTTTTTTGCATCTTAGCAGGACTCGGGACAGCATTCCACAACAGGATATTGACACACTTGTTTTGAGTATGCAGAACCGCTGCAGATGTGTTAGGAAAGTCTTTAGTGGATTATTAATTTTAAGTTTTCAAGGATTTTTATAAAAAAAATAGTTGTTTCGTTAAGGTTTTGATGTTTCAAAAATAAAGTCAAGAAATTTTGTCTGAGTTTTTCTTGTTCAGAACAATCCGGCTAATATTATAAATGTCAAAGCTTGTTGGAATGTATCAGTGTTCTATACCGTAAAAACGAGTTCAACGAAAATTTATGTATCAGAATTGCCAGATTTTTTTTTAAAGTTAACTTTATCTAAATGTTTATTATCGGATTAGATTATTATTTTATGAAGAATCGCCTGTGTGTGAGACTTTTTTCATGCCAGCAGGACCCTTTTATGTTGTAACATTTTCAGCCCAGTCACGTTTTTTAGGAGCATTTTTTTAGTACTTTAAAAAAACAAAACTTACATTTTAAAAACTAAAACCCGTCTACTAAAAACACGCTCTAAAAAGTATGAAACAAGAAAATAGTCCCCGCTGAAATATTTATGTATTTACGTCTAATTGATAGAGACATGTTGAAAGGGTAGCCATCATATTTGATATGTGCTAACGAATTTCTCTTACCCCACACGAAACCATCAAGAATTTTTTTTTAGTTCTTTACTATAATTATTATTTCACTTATTTTGGAGTAATAATTTTTACATATTTGAGCTGTGCTAACAAAGGTCTTTCATTTAATACTCCACATGAAACCGTGAAGAAAAAAAAATTTTTTAGTTCCTCACTTTAAGTCTCCTAGAGGGCGCTGTAGTCAATTTAACGTAACTTAATGTAGCTGGGCTGAAAACGTTAGGTAAAACATAAAAGGGTCCTGCTGGCATGAATAACGACTCACAGGCGATTCCTCATAAAATAATAGTAATTTGAAAGAAGTATAAATGAATTTTTAAAGAACTAAAATGCCTCCAACGGGGCCATTATATATGTATACCATTGGTCTGAAGACCTTCAAACCTGCTGGAAAATAACTTATAATATCTTTGCAGCAATTGAGAGGTATTTTTTTTTTGGATGGTACTAAATACTACTGACGTTAAACTGTAGCTGTAGATCGATTTAAAGATAGGGTCCTGCTGCGTGGCATGGATAGACAACGGATAAGTATTCATAGTTATACTAGGTACTTACTTTTTTTGGTAACACACCCAGCCAGAACATACCAACTACAAGTTCATGCACCTAAATATTCACGTTTTGGATTGAACCCGCGACCTATGAAGTTGAAAGATATTGTAGGTAGTGCTACCACTTCGCCACAGCAGCGGTCGACATTTTTCAAATTCTTTCTTATTATTCATCTAAGTACTGAAAAGCTAGCCTTGCGCATAAAATGCTTATCATATCAATTAGCCAATTATATGGATATTTAAATAAAAGTGTACAAAATATTATATAAGGATCTATATATTTTTTATTGTGACTTTCTTACGAATGACAAATCACCCGTACTTATGATTAAATGTAGGTAAGTACTTATATACTTAGAGCTTATACATGATTATCTAACCACAGATCATTAAGCCGAAAACGATCTTTTAGTCAGTACATTTAAAAATTACAAGTGAGGAAAGTCTACAAAGATAAGTAAAATTTACACTTCATCTCTATAATCTTCTACCAACAATTGGCCCTTTTCAATTCCAAAATGGATTTTATTTTCATGTATGTAACCCCAGGCCATGCGATTTGACGAAAAATAAACCCCGACGTCTCCATTTTTCGATACCGCAATAGCTCCAGCCGTGTTATTTAGACGAGACGTCATTCCTGAAATACAGAATGACGATTAAAAAAATCTTTATATCGCATATTGAACATCGTCATCATCATCACAACCCCACCGCAGCAGGGTCATCAGTCTCTCCCCTGGGTTACGTTACGGGGCCATAAACCACTAAGCTGGTACAGTGTTGGTTCATCACAACTCTTTGTAATGAGCCCACTGCAGGAAAATGAAAATAAAAACTTTTTTATTCGTACTAGGTAATTTTATACACTTTACGAACGTCAAACGCTGGATGAGGGCGGCGCGGGTACGGACGACATGACGAATCCTGGGGGAGGCCTCCGTCGAGAAGTGTGCATCTCTCGGCTCATGAAGATAATGATCGCCCATTATCCACCAATGTCTTGGTGTTGTCTACTACTACTTCTTCTTCGGCTTTAAAAAACGAAATGAAAGTAGAATCCTAGGTAGACCGAGAGGAAAAAAGCCGGCGGAAAAAAAACTCTTTTGTAAAAAGTGCTTATTATAGGTACAATTTGGCAGAAATACAGCTCTGCTATGACATGAACAAACAAATAGAAGACAGCTATTCGTGCTTGTTAATATCATGTCGCAGCCAAGCTGCTTACATAGTGACTAATCTATACTAATATTATAAAGAGGAAACCTTTGTATTTTTGTATGTTTGTATTGAATAGGCTCAAAAACTACTGGACCGATTTCAAAATTTCTTTTACCATTACTTAGAGGGATTCTTCCGAATCCGTATAGGCTACTTTTTATCCCGAAAATCCCTCGGGAATCGAAATTGCGCGGGTAAAACCGCGCGCAACAGCTAGTGTTTAATATTTGGAAATAACCTGTGTCTAACCTTTTGTCATCTAAATAATCTTTGAGTCTATAGTAGCCTTTTTTGTATAATATTTTTTGATGGTTCTTTTAAATTTATGAAACGTTAGGGATTGAATTGACTTTGGTATTTTATTATAAATACGTATTGACATTCCCATAAATGATTTGGTGCTTTTAGCCAGCCTTAATTTGGGAAACGCTAATTTATGGTCGTTCCTTGTCATTACAGAATAATTTTTATCATGCTTATCTTTCATGGTTTTAAATTTACTACTATTCTTATAAATATACATAATGTTTTCATAAATATATTGTGATGCAAAGGTCAAGATACCAATCTCTTTAAACTTTGCAGGGCTATTGAGTCTCATTAGGCCACGAGAAGGTATAGACCGTAATCCACCAAGCTGGCCCAGTGCTATACGGTGGATATCGGAATTTTCAGAGCGCCGAAATGGCTTCTGAAAAACCCTTACGACTACTGTAAGCAATTATACAGCAGCCGGGACCGACTGCTTAACGGGCACGCATGGAAGTCGCCGTGAATGGTCAGCAGTCACCTATCCAAGTACCTACTGACCGCACCGAACGTTGCTTAACCTGCGATATCGTATAATATAACCACAGCGCCACTATGACTTCAGTGCTGGTTGGCGGATGTCAAACTTGAAACTTGGCTGCCGAAATGACTGCTGTCTGATAAACCCTAACAACTGCTATAAACAAATTTATGCGGGGCCACTACTTACCATTCTCTCCAAAGTACGAAAGTGGTCGTGATAAATTATTGATCGGCGGTCACCCATCCTATAATATATCACAAACTGAATTTGCTTATAATTCATTTGAAACTGTCAAACTTGTAAGGTCTATCGTGTATAAAATAGACTTAAGACATTTTAGATAGGTACTTATAGTTCGAATTTTGTACTCAGTAAAAGTGTCGAATGAAATGATAACAAGTTCTTCACCAAGAAAACCTATCTTCAAGCGAATTTCGACCTACTAGCATTTAGACGGTTTGCCAAAATGAGCTTATGGTGGGTCATGATTCAATTGGTTCGATCGTACCAACTGGACTGAACGTAGCTTAACCGGCTATAACGCAAGATACACCTACTCAGGAGCCACTACGCCACGACGACTTTTCGAGCTTACTCATCACGCTACCAGTCCAGTCACGCCTAGCGGTACCGCCGAGGCCGTGTACCTCATGCGGTACCCCAGCCACTACTAAAACCTTGTCATATTAGTTTGTTTGTTATTTTCTTTTTTTTTAACTTGTTATAGACAAAATTGTATGCGACTTAGTAGAAAAGTAAAAAGTTTTGTCTGGGGCGTGGCACTATTTTTGAATGTTTCTGCATCAATTTTATACTTTGCATCGAAGTCGTCGTGGCCATGGTTACTGTGTGTATCATACGATATCGCAGGTTAAGCAACGTTCAACGCGGTCGATACTTGGATGGGTGACCGCCGACCATTCATTTCTCACGACGACTTCCGTGCTTCGGAGGGCACGTTAAGCAGTCGGTCCCGGGCTTTTTTTTTTTATAAAATATGGATGTGACGTTTGTCTTCCATGACACCTGATGTTAAGTGAACATGAAGACTAAGGTGGTACACGTCCATCCACGAGAAACCTATTCACTCGACGCTTAAAAGTACTAGGACTATACTGGTCAGGGAAAATAGACGCAGGCAGTTCATTCCAAACCTTGGCGACCCGTGCTTTATAATTGTATACAGTAGTCGTTAGGGTTTGTCAGAAGCCTGAAAATTCTGGCATCCACCACCCAGCACTGGGCCAGCTCGGTGGATTATGGCCTACACCTCCTCTTCACCCAGGGGAGAGACTCATGCCCTGCAGTGGGCTCACTACAAAGAGTTGTGATGATGATGATGATCGAAATAAGATATTTTTTTATAAAAACAGTAGACTTATTGGGAGGTTTGAACCTTTTATGAGGTATGAACGTAAATGTGAACCTTACTAACATCCTAACATACATCGTCAAAAACGTTCACGTTATAGTGCCTTAACTTTTCACGATTCGTAATCTTCGTTAATTTTAAATAAACACTTTTTAAGCGGATTTGTAGTTTCTGTGTCTTTATCTGTAGTCATCTTTATACTATTAGCGGTTGAGAAGTAGTTTACCTTCAACAGCTTCCTTAGTAGCATCACTAGCGTTCCTTCCTTTCTCCATTAATTTTATGACGCTATGCGCCAAACAATACTTCAGGATAGATTCGCCATGCCCTGTAATTTTATTTAATTACATATTTATCAGCTTTACACAAAGACATGCGTTAAGGTATATTAAAAAAAGGCTTATTTATTTTGCTTCTGCACAACACTAGAGTTTTAGCGTTTGCGGTTGATGGTGTATCGCCTGCTCAAGAATTTTGCCATGAAACGAAATCATTTCACATCTTCGGAACTCTACACCTAAAGTCACCATCGACACCTCATAATTCGCTTCGTACACAAGCATCTTCAAGTTGTATGACGGTAAATTGGTTATAATAATTGGAATGATAAAATAAGATTAATTTGACTATTAAATTAAGTACTACCTACTATTAACTGCATGACTAGCGGCCGACCTTCCTAAAAGTCTTCCAAAAAATATCTCCGTGATGAGTTCCGGGTCTGTTATACGAAAAGCCAGTCTTTATGTTTCCCTTCAACTCAAGGCAGTTCTTCCTCATTGTTAAAGTGGATTTAGTAAACGATAAAATACCTGTTGTAGAGACGCCACCGATGTTATCATCTGCGTAGGTACCGCTGCCTATCTGTGGTGTGTCTCCGATACGGCCCACAGCTTTGCCACTCATGCCGCCCGTACTGGTAGCAACCGCAATATTCCCATTTTTATCAATTGCAACTGCGCCCACGGTTCCAACGCCACCCTGATTTTAATCATGTCATTCATTCAATTTCAAATAAGTAAAAACATTTTATCAGACACGAATTAATAAATATCTTATCATTATATAAATAGTCAAGTAGGTATCACTGTGAAAATGCGTTCAAAGATAACAAAGATCATTGTCTAGTTTTCTCAATTTATTAAGTTGTACCTAAATTAAATACAAGACTTTTTAGGCGGATTTTGTAGCGCTTGTTTTCATTTTGCAGCTAGTTTCACAGCACAAATATGTAAAAAATATTACTCAAAAATAAGTGAAATAATAATTATAGCTAAGAATTTTAAAAATTAAAGACTTTTCGTGTGGGATATCAAATAAAAGAACTTCGTCAGCACATTTCAAAAAGGTTAACACTATAACTCCAAAACGTGTGAAAAAAAAAATAAGTTCAAAAACTAAAACCCGACTACTAAAAACACGCTCTAAAAAGTAGGAAACAAATAAGTAATAGTCTCCGCTGAAATATTTATGTATTACGTCATATTGATAGAGATATGTTTAAAGGATAGCCGTGGTCGTATGCCACCTTTTATAGCAAAACAGATTCATTTTCATAATAAAATCAAATCAAAATGGCATACAATCACGGTTGCCCTTTTAACATATCTCTATCAATATGACGTAACACATAAATATTTCAGCGATGACTATTACCGCAGTACAGATATCTACAGTTGTTCAACTCGGCCGCATCTTCGAAATAAATGCCTACAGCGCGCCGCGGTCCGTTCACATGCGATAGGGCTGCCCGCATTCAGCGTTTAAATTACATTTGCCTACTTTTTGTTTACTTCCATTTAGTTTTGTGACTGTAAATATTCTTTTTTTATATAAAAAAATAAAATACTTTGTAAATTGAATAGGAAGTGTTCAACAAAAATACGTTTTATGTCAAAAAACCATGTTTACGTTTGAATAACAAATCGGTTTTATAAATTACCGACCGAAAAATACTTGCGCCTCGACTGAGACGCACGAAAAGATGTATTATTAAATTTTAAAGTATAAACAATCCGCATCTTAACGTAAAGCACAATCAACAATTGTTTCGGTATGCGGATACCCTCGAGCGCATGCCGAGATCGAACCGCGTAGCTATAGCTCGCGTTTAGTCCATTTGTATGAAGTTGAATTACTCTAGATATCTGTATTGTGCTATTACCTACTTGTTTCTTACTTTTTAGAGCGTGTTTTTAGTATTCGGGTTTTAGTTTTTGAACTTATGTTTTTTACTCTACGAATAAAAGTTAAACGATTTTTTTACACGGATTTTACTGATTTTCTCGGACTAATAAGTAGGTAGGTACCTATGCTTCGTGAAAGAGTGACTAAGCAATGATTAAAATAAAAATAAATAATTACCTTATCTCCAATTTCAGTCCGACCAAACTCACCACTCTTTTTAAACGTTTCTAGAGCCTTCTTAGCACTTTCTGTGATGAGCGACTCAGGTTCAACCGTCTCAAATCCCTGAAAAAGAACAGTTTTACTGTATGTTTCAACTTTCGTGTATAGCTGTCGTCGTGTTAAAGAACCATAATGACCCTATGGCATAATTGATCCTCCTTTATCCTCCAGCGCGGCATCAAAAGTTGTAGATCAAAGAATTCTAAACTATTTCAAAGTCAGGGTTCATAATGGAATCCTTCATACCTAATCCTATTGTATTTACCTCCATAGGTAATGCAATTTCATTGGGCAATATACAACGTGGGCAGATTTCGATTACTTTACCTTTTCCAGAGCAAAGATCTTAGCGCCCTCCGCGCCAAGTAAACAATGTGGCGATTCGGTAAGCACTCTATGAGCGATACTTATAGGATTCTTAAAATCTTTTATAAGTGTGACAGCGCCAGCATTCAAATCAGAGCCTCTCATGATGCTTGCTTCCATTTCAACTTCTCCTCGAAGATTCAAAACAGATCCATAGCCTAAACAAAAACATATATTTTATTAATTCTTATACCTAGTAGGTAGGTACGTGACATCAGATAGTTTTATAACGTCTGGTGTTCTGCCTACCCCATGAGGAATACAGGCGTGAAGCTATGTATGTATGTACCTAGTAGTTAGCTATTTCTTCACATAATAGTATCTTTTGTTCTTTTCTTAACCGAACTTAATCCGAATTTAGCTCCAATATCCAATATATGAAGTCGTCGTGGCGCCGCCGTGGTTACTGTGTGTACCTATCATACGATATCACAGATTAAGCAACGTTCGGCGCGGTCGGTACTTGGATGGGTGACCGCCGACCATTCATATCTCACGACGACTTCCGTACTTCGGAGGGCACGTTAAGCAGCCGGTCCCGGGTGCTGTATACTTGTATACAGTAGTCGTTAGGGTTTGTCAGAAGCCATCTAGGCGCCCTAAAAATTCTGGCATCCACCACCCAGCACTGGGCCAGCTTGGTGGATTATGGCCTATACCTCATCTTCACCCAGGGGAGAGACTCATGCCCTGCAGTGGGCTCATTACAAAGAGTTGTGATGATGATGATGATCAAAGATGTGATGATAATTAACGATGCGATGAAAGCACGCAGGTTTTGGAAGGAACGAACGGGTTCATATAAACACAGAAGACTATTTTGGCACATTTTATATGAAAGGTCAAGTGGACCACTTAACTACCACGACGGGCACTTGGGTAATTGGCCTTTTACGGTAATTTTTACGATTGTGGTAGAGATTATAATCAACCCTAAACGTACAAACCACTATACGATACATTACCAGCATTAAAATTTTCATCATTTTCCATAGCCACAACAGCTGCTTCCACCGCATCCAAGGCGTGGCCTCCATTGATAAGAACTCTATGACCCTCTTTCACTGCGACTTTTATCCCTTTTAACTTCCCCTTGACACGGCTCTGAGGAATATCACCTGCGCCTCCATGAACTATTATAATAGGATTCATGGTTCTGCAAAAGCAAACCTTGTAGGTATATATTCAAGGTTAGGTATAGAAAGGTACTGAAAAGGTAAAATATGACATATTTAAAGTAAAAGTAAAGTAAAAGACATAGAAATGCGATAGGCAAACAGAATGTGCGGTACCATTACAGCCCGTTCACACATTGTCCGTTTTACTGGATACATTTTTGTATGGTAAAAACGTATACTGAATACTGCGCCATATGTGAAGTCGCTCAGACAACTCAACTCAATGCGCCATCGATGAAAAAAAAAACGTATCCGGTAAAACGTATCCAGTAAAACGGACCATGTGTGAACGGGCTGTTACTGTGTATATGTGCACTTAGTACAATTTTGGTACCGTGAAAGTCCAAGTATATGAAGTATAGTGATACTAAAATGTAACGAGATACCTACAGGCCAACTATCCTAAAACTTTTTATTTATTTCCAATTTGTAAAAGTCATTCGAGTCAACGAGACTTACAATTAATTGATTTTGTAAATTATATAAAATAACACGGCCAAAACTTACAATAAAACATCTTTTGATTATGAATTACCCATAAGTATTTAAATGACGAAATTTTTGAGTAGGTAGATAGGTTGTAGTCACTAGACTAGACACGGTAGTCTTCGTCTTTTGGCACTGCACCATAACAGCCCGTTCACACATGGTCCGTTTTACTGGATACGTTTTACCGGATATGTTTTTTGTTCATCGATGTCGCATAGAGTTGTGTGAGCTACTTCACATATGGCAACTGTGCCAATGTGAATACGGATTCAGTATACGTATTTACGATACAAAAAAGTATCAAGTAAAACGTATCCAGTAAAACGGATCATGTGTGAACGGGCTGTTAGGCAGTCCTATAAATATGTTGTTGCCGGGACCAAGAGTTCAATCTTGGATACGGTCTATTGGCGTAGTTATCAAAGTAAGTACCTACATCAGAACTTCAGAAGCGCCAAACATCTAGATCGTATTTGCGTGACGATTCGCGCAGGTTTTTTGCAATAAAACACCTGCGCAAAACGCCTGCAACAATTTCAGAGGGACTGGAAGTTTTGTGCGATATCTACTTAGGTACCTAATTATATCGTGAAAGTAAAGAATAATAAAACCCTCAAATTATTTACAATTGGAACTCACAAACAGGAACTCATACTAGCATAGATTGTGAGAAGCGAATTTTTCACTACTAGCTTCATTGTATGGATAGACCGTAAGTAGGTACCCACAATGTTATTAAGATAATTAAAGATACAATATATTGCAAAAAAATAGTTGACCCTCCGCCGCAAAGAAAACGTACACGGATTCGTTATATTGCCACCAATAGTCATGTAATCAAATCAATAGGTATTAAAAAGAAGACAAAAGGCTTAAGTGATTTACAGAACGATTCGCCACAAGTGACAATATTTACACTAGAAAACGTCAATCGATTTGTTTTATTGACATGATTTATTTGGTTTATGATAGTAAACGATGATGACCTTCGTGGTGATGGTAGTGAATCGCTAGCTAATACGCTAGGGTGTAGGTTCAACATCCGGTTTATGAAAATGCTTAGAAAATGTGCATTAATTTATTTTTTATTATTTTTTTTACTTCTAGGAACGTAACAGAACAACAACAATCAGCAAATTTCCTTTAAAAGATTTTTACCAAAACTTTTTTTGTTTAAATTAACCAGTCGTTCAGACAATATCAAGAAGGTAGGCACCTACCTAGACTCGTAGGCAAGAACCCTTTTAGTTTCTTCTCAAAGGACGAGGTTATCAATTCGTGTGTAACATACACTTTTTTTTTGTTCGTTTGTTACGCAATTACTTGGACACTTGGCTGCAAACTGGACGGAAGCGACAGTGGCGCGGGCAGCGACGACGCGGGGAATCTGGGCCGTTCTCGACGCCAGCAGGCGTGAGAGCGATTTGTCGCGGTTTCATACAAACTCAATACTTTCTATCTTGTCGCGGAAATAGCATTATTTATATTATTAGTATTATTATATAAATTTCATCGACATCGATGGAGTATGTACCTACCTACTTTTTGAAATTTAAATGTAGGTATATAGATGATGTTAAACTTCAGTCAGTTCAGCCAAAGTTGTGACTGTTGGAGGTTGAGAATTTTGGAAGTTTTATCGTGATTTTATTTATAAAATGGATTCCCCAGAATGGCCATAAGAAGAGGACCCAACAAGAGTGATAAGGATTTAAAAATGTTAGTGAAGTCGGTTTTTTAATGCTCTGCTTTCGTTGATTATGTTGAGTAAGTAAAATGGTCCAGGAAATAAATTAAATAAAAAATATTAAATAACATTTTTAAATAAATACCAATTTTGAAATTAAATACATTTTACCAGAATTATTTGAAGAAAATTCGACACGAAATATAATGCGTTGAAAATATAAGCTTATGTGAATTGCCCCTTGCGCGACCGCTGCCGGTCGGTATGAATGTATGTTTATCTCCATCAAGCAATAAACAAGACAACAACGGTAGTAAAATAATCTTAAATAAATTATATTCAGTATTACTCACTTTTTTCTTTTATTTGCCAAAACTGTTGTAAACTTAACTGTTGTAAGTCGTTCTCGCGTGTTAATAGAATGCAGTGTTACGGTAGAATTAAAAAGTTCTTTGTTTTAATTTTTGCTATGCATTATTCATTTGCAGTCTGTGGTCACACGCAACTCACCACCAGCCCACCGCTCGCTCACCAAAACAATAATAAATAAGATAGACAGATTGACTCGTGAAAGATAGTGATGTACCATGTCAGTTCACAATAAGGAAAAAACTCGATAGCTCAGTTACTAGAGAATATTCAGAAACAATAAAAAAAAGTAAGCGAAAGTTTTCAATAAACGGTGCAAACATTAATGAGCTACAGTAAGAAATTGCAAACCCGGACTGTGCTGTGGTGCACTGGTCCAGTATTTGGCAAATTTCTGGGTTCGCGTCCCATCCGGGCCAGTTCAGGAAAAGAAGTTTTCTCAAATGGTTTACGTTAGGGCTACATTTGTGTCTCAGTTTGATTAATTAATTTATTTATTCCAAAATAAATTTTTTTATTCGTTTAAAATTACTAGCCCCAAAGCCAGCTTATATGCTGGCTGGTTTTATGTATAGACACCATAATAGAGTTATACGAAGAGGTTAACTTTTTTTTTATTGTTATCTGCCTATTACTTTTCTTGTAACAGGTTATTTTTTCTTTCGAGTCGGTTTATTTATTTATTTATTCTTTTTTATTAAAAAATAAAACACTATGTAAGAATAGGCGACCTTATCACTAGTGAGCGATGTCTACCAGGCAACCAAACTTATATTATACCTACAATCAATTTACGGGATAACCTACAAAATTATTCACAGTTTCCTCCAATCAAATTATCGTGAGATCACGTTAAAAAAGGAATCCCATATGAAATATTATAAGGATCCAAGGAAAATGGTACCTAGTGCAATAAAAAGAGAAGATAAAGCATTGTTAACTTTATATCTCTACAAAAACAAAAATAATCCTAGTTCAATATGGCAATATTAAAATAATTTTGTTCTTGAAAACAAACGCATTACCTGACCATTTATTAAGACATCCCGGTAAAACAAACTGTTTTTTTCTCAATATTCCTGGGAAAGCTAAAGTATGTAGACTCAAATTCTATACACATTTAAAAATAACAAGTAGGTACACCGAGAAAACTTACAAAATTAAAAGCACTACTCAAAATCTAATTATTAATATCATAAATTCAATAAACACAAATGCTGACAGGCCATGATACAATAACAATACCTACATACAAATGAAATTACCTTTTTTTTTTATAAAATATGGATGGGACGTTTGTCTTCCATGACACCTGATGTTAAGTGAACATGACGACTAAGGTGGTACACGTCCATCCACGAGAAACCTATTCACTCGACGCCTAAAAGTACAAGGACTATACTGGTCAGGGAAAATAGACGCAGGCAGTTCATTCCAAACCTTGGCGACCCGTATCAAAAAGGAACTGTCAAAGCGCTTAGTTCGACTTTTCGGAATATCAACCACATACGGATGGAAGTTCTGTCTGCGTCTAGTAGTCCGATGGTAAAAGGGTGAGGGTTCAATTTGCTCAAACAGAGCACTCGCGCACTCACCAAAATGTATCCTGTAGTACACAGTTAAACAGGCAACCTTACGACGATGCTCTAGGGTCTGTAGTTTTTTGGTCGTAAGGTCGACGTTGTTAATTAATTTACGGGCTCTTCGGTCAACGGAGTCCAGCGCTTCTAGTTGATATTTGGCTGAACCATCCCAAAGATGACTGCAGTACTCCATGCATGATCGCACTTGAGCTGTATATAAGTTAAGAAGCTGTGCAGGGCTGAAGTACCGCCGTACCTTCGAGATGATTCCCAACTTTTTCGAAGCTACTTGAGCCATGGATACAATTTGTTGACCGAAGTTTAAACTAGATGTTATAGTTACGCCTAAAAGCCCTAGATGGTCAGTGATGGGGACAGATACATTTTGGAAAGTGGGCGTTAATGTGAAGGTGCTCTTTTTTGCGGAGAATAGACACGCCTGAGTTTTGGACGCGTTGAATTTGACCAAATTCGACTCACCCCAATCGGATACTTTCCGTAAGTTCAAATCAACGCGCTCAATCATTGACTTTCTTAAAATCTGGATTTCACGGGGGCTCGCTCGCGCATTGGATACGTATCTCTCTACAACAGTGCTGTCATCAGCATAACTAATAATGCCCGGTGTTAAAAGGTCATTAATGTGCAGCAAGAATAATGTTGCGGAGAGAACAGATCCCTGAGGTACCCCGGCATTAATTGCCTATTGGTCGGAGGAGTAGCCATCTAAGACTACTCGAATTGACCGTTCCCTCAGAAAATCAGATATCCAGTCGCAGAGCCCAATCGGTATGCCATATGCTGGAAGCTTACTTAAGAGACCATCATGCCAGACCCTGTTAAAGGCCTTGGAAATGTCTAAGGATACAGCTATTGCTTCACCATGACCCTCCAAGGCCTCGCTCCATATGAAACCATATTGGCTATCGCTTAGGAGCTCGTTGGTCTCGAGGTATGCCAGGAGTCGATTGTTCAATACACGTTCCATGACTTTGCAAAGAATGGAGGTGATTAAAATTGGTCTATAGTTGACAGGATCGGCACGGCTTCCCTTCTTTGGTACTGGCTGCACGTTAGCAAGCTTCCAGGACTTGGGAACCTTACCGGATTCAAATGAAAGTCGATAAAAACGCGTCAAAACGGGAGACAACTCAGCTGCGCAGCGTTTTAAGACCACTGCAGGAATACCGTCTGGACCAGTAGCTTTGTTCTCGTCTGGGTGCAGCAAGCATTTAAGAACCTCCTTTTGGCGAATGTAAACGGTACCCATTGTAGTTCCGAACTGAGGTAATTGGGGTGGGATTTTTCCTTGGCAATCTAGACAAGAATTTTCCGCGAAGATACTAGCAAATAAATCTGCTTTCTCCTTAGCAGTGTGGGCCAGAGAACCATCGGGTTTCCTCAGTGGTGGCAGTGACGGGCGACAAAAGTTCGTTTCGACCGACTTGGCAAGGGACCAGAAAGCTTTACTTCCCGAAGGGTATGCTGCTATTCTGTCTCCGATACGGCTTATGTGGGCAAAACGAGCTCTTTTGATTACCTTTTTGCAGGACTTGGCGGCAGCATTGTATCTTTTCTTAAGTTCATGCGAATCCAGGGCTTTGCTTCTGCGAGCATTTGCCCAGGCTTTGTATGCTTCCCGCTTTCGCTTTTCAGCGGCAAGGCAAGCAGTATTAAACCATGGGCGAGCTTTGGTTTTAAGGCATAGATCAGCGTGGGGAATAAAGTACTCCATTGCTTGAACTATCAAACTTGAGACAGCATCAGCGCAGCACGATGGATCGGTTGAAGTAAACCAGGTTTGCTGCCACGGATAAAATGCGAATAAATGTCGCATTTCATCCCAATCTGCTGACTTGTAACGCCATACTCGCCTGGAGCCTTTAGGGCGGGTGTCAGGAGGCGAGTACAGCGATACAGATTTCACCATACAGTGATCGGATGTCCCTAAAGGTGTAGTGACGGACACCGAGTATCTGTCAGGATCGGTTGTCAGCAGAAGGTCCAAGCAATACGCAGTTTGGCCAGCAAAGTCGGGGATGCGCGTAGGCTCGTTTACAAGCTGTGAGAGACCATAAGTCAGCGAAAACCTAAAGGCTTCTCTTCCAGCATGGTCAGTGTCCTGATACGGGTATAACCACTGCCCGTGGTGAGCATTAAAGTCCCCCAGGAACACCAACTGCGCTGTAGGAAATCGTTGAATGCGGGCGGAAAAGTGACTCCAGGATATAGCCTAGGTAACCAAGGTATGCCGAGTCTGATGGATCGCAGATCTGCGTCTCCGTTAGAAAGAGTAGGTGGGGTCTCTCCGTCTCAAGATGGTGGTGGACATCGTTCAGATTGGAGTGCACTCCTCGGATGTTACAGAAGTGCACTTTGAGGGAGAGGAAGTGCAACTGCTGTTGAACCGTACTCTTTTTGGAACCTTTCATTGTGAATTGTAGAGTGAATAGGGAGGAGAATAGAAGTTGAGTGAAGCGCTGAAATGGAACCAAGCAACTCGTAGGGAACAACGCACCATTGGGGAACTCGCTTGGAGACAGCGGGGACGCCCGAACCCCCCCCGAGGTCGCCATCGGGTCCTCAAAACCTATCACACTTCTAATCATTACAACCGAAATAAACAAATCAATAAACGAAGGCGTTTTCCCTGAAACGTGGAACCAAGTAAAACCTATTCCAAAGTCATCGACAGTAGAAAGCTGTAAAGACCTTCCAAGGAATAGTATCCTGCTAATTCTCTCTAAAATCACAGAAAGTGTAGCTGCCCTTAACTGACAGAATGTTTAGAGGAGCACATATTGGACGACGACCGGGTGGTGTAGTTGTAACATACATTGCCTTCTATGCCATAGGTCCTGGATTCGAATCCCGGCGGTGGTGGATATCGCTGTGATGAACACAGATATAAGCCGTCAAGTCATGGATGTTTATATGTATATGTCGGAGCTAACGATAAGTTGGCGATATTAAGATGTTAGTATGACTTCATGGTAACGGAAGTATGTTGGTAGCACTGTTAAAGAGGGCGCTAAATGCAATGAATGACTGACATTCGATTGCAGCGCCATAGGTTATATACCATTAAATAAATAAGAAATATAATAAAGAGAAGCAATGAAACGCAAAAAGATTAATTTACAGAAAGACAGTTCTAACGAAAATGACGACCAAAATGTTATTGATTCAGAAGAGTAACTAACTTTTGTGGAAGAAGATGAAGATGAACATGATGACGATGGTCTGTAATAATTTTATTACTCTGAAAAATCTGACAAAAGAAGGTAGGTACTTTAAAAACGTACAAGTAATAGTCTCCGCTAAAATATTTATGTATTACGTCATATTGATAGAGAATCTGTTTTGCTGAAAAATGTGGCATACGACCACGGCTATCCTTTAAACATATCTCTATCAATATGACGTAGGTAATACATAAATATTTCAGCGGAGACTATTACTTGTTTTCTACTTTCTAGAGCGTGTTTTTAGTAGTCGGGTTTCAGTTTTTGAACTTATTTTTTTTCACACGTTTTGGAGTAATAGTGTTTACATATTTGAAATTTGCTAACGAGCAACTTTTATTTGATATCCCACACGAAACCGTCAAGATCTTTTTTTTAATTCTTTACTATAATTTTTAAGTATTTCACTTATTTTGGAGTAATATTTTTTACATATTTGAGCTGTGCTAATACAGCTCTTTTATTTGATACCCCACACAAAACCGTAAAGAAAATTTTTTTTTAGTTTTCCACTCTAAGTCCCCTAGAGGGCGCTATACCAGGATAGTAAAAAGTACCAAATAATTTTCGTATGCCAAACAAGCCAGCCATGCAAAAATTGCAATGATTTTACCTTGACCCAAGTTTTCTGGAAGTACAAAAAGAAAAGAAACCATGTATCTCTTTGACCTTAACTTTAACATTAATTTGCGTTAGGAAAACACAAATTTTGAACCCAACCATAAACTTTATTTGAGAAGTATTTTTCTATTTATGTTCTTCGATCATTCTTGTAATCTACGTGAACTTCTCTAAGGCTATTGCAGGGTTTTGTAGTTATAATGACGGGTAACAATGGCGGGCATTTTAAACAATTACCTACTGTAAAATTTTAGAAGAAGAAGTTTAAAATAAAACCCATAATAAGTACATTTTGATACTCACGCCGAACCATCCTTTAAAATACCGAAAACAGTAATGGAATGTTAATGTAAGTAACATAATTTGTACAAAGTAATAGTCGTGTATTTTTTGTAATTTTGACCGAATTAGCCCAAATCACAATATTAATGTGATGTTTATTTGTAAGCAAATTTCCTTCTAAACAAATGAAATGGAAAAAAAACGATACGTTAAGGGGTTTTAGGGGTTTTTTTAGGTGACGCTCACTAACAAGAAAATAATAGTGAAATTTTTATATGTTTTTCGGCTAAAATAAAGGATTTCATGGACTATTATGCATTATATCTTTATAAACATTACTTTAAATACTAGCAAATATCATAATCTTTCACATTAGACCACTTTAAAGTTTAGAAGCGATATGAAAAAATGAAAAAAATGAGTTCCAGTTAACTCATAGAAATAGGAGTTATTAAATTTTAAAATGGCTGTCATTCAGAGGGGTGAGGGGTGCGACCCCCCATTGTTTAGTATTTTATAGATAAAATTTGGCGTACTATACATGGGTGAAGTATCAGAAATGCAAACCCTAAGGCCGGCGCCAGACTTAGCTTCAAATGTTTGAACAAATGTGTGGCGCTGGACTTTGCATATGTAGGCCGGCGCCAGACTTAGCTTCAAATGTTTGAACAAATGTTTGACCAAATGTTTGGACAAATGTGTGGCGCCCGGGTAACACACTGAATTAGGGAATTTTGACAACCGCTCACCGGATAAAATTATATATTATCGGTACATTCGGTCAATATCATGATTGATTTTTCTTCGTTCGATGCACATTCAATATTGCGATACTAACTCATTCAATTCAACAACGCCCAACACTCATTCGTTCATTGTATCACACCGCTCCGATCGTTCACTCACTCACAGTCATATTGAAAAATGGTGGCCATAGTTACGAGCTTGTGAGATTTATTGTGGTTATTAAAATAAGCCATCAAGCAAGACATTTAATAACGTGATGTTTTGAGAATCGTAAAAAAATGTCCACTCCGGTGTCCAACCGAAAATATGGAGCACAAAAAATACGTCTCACAAGTAAGTTAAAGAAATAGATCGTTGTGTGTTATCGTCTTGTTGTGTGTGAATCTTTTGCCTTTCTGTTACATTCACATTCTTTACTTTACACGAATTAAATAACAACCTTTTAATTGCAGTTTTATGTGCCAGAAATTTGGTCAGGAAAGACTTATTTCGTAAGTATAGTTATTTATTTTATGGCAAAAAAGGATCCCTAATTAAAGTCGACAGTAAAGGAATTACCCATATTCAACGTATGTGCTGTTATTATTATGTGTAATGAGATATCTCAGCTTATAACTTATGTTCTAACATAACAATTCCCAACATGAGAACAGTGGTGTTGTATTGTGTAAATGAAAAAACTAATTATTTTGTCACAGGCCTACCAGATCCTTTCGCCAAAATAACAGTTGACGGAAGTGGACAAGTTTATTCGACAAATATTGTTAAAGCAACATTAGATCCTAAATGGAATACTCATTATGACCTTTATTTGTCTAAAGGGGATGGAATTACAATAAGGTAATCTTTAATCATATTAAAACTATGTGAATCTTCTTTAGGTTATCTACTTGTCTTAGTATATTTTATATTAACTTATTACTCATAGTTTCGCTTACTTAAATCACTGGACGGGAAGAATAATCTTAACTATGCATAATTTATTTTAACTTTTGTTTGAACCTATAGCATTCTATAAATATAACTTCAGAAGTATTTATTATAAATTTACAATGCTTTTTATTATTACGGTTTCCATATAGTAGATTTTATATTAGATAAAATCACAAATAATATAATGAATTTTCGCTATGAATAAGTATGATTATCATTGACCTTCTTAGTATTTGCTTTATGAAGGCCATATAAGTTAGTTACTCTCATTGAATATTCTAGTTGTGCATGTTATATTTTTGATTGATTAGTTAACAATATCAATATTTCAGTGTCTGGAATCAAAGGAAAGTTCACAAAAGACCAAGCTCTGGGTTTCTTGGTTGTGTTAGAATACAGCCATCAACAGTACATAAATTAAAAGACACAGGATGTAAGTTATATTTTTATTACTAATTTAATACTAAACACAAGTTATTAATAATTTACCTAACTCAAACCTTAACAACTACATAACAATGTTTGATTAGTCACTCAATTGGTCATGGACTCTTCAGTCCTAATTTAGGTGAATACTGGGGTGTGACATGCATGTATAATTACATGCATGTCACACCAACAGTAATAAATGTTGACAACTTATATGTTATTCTTTATGTATTATCAACCATATGAAATTTTATCCTGAGCTGGAAGATACTTACTAGCTACTGGATTACATTTTCTTGTGATAATTGTATAGTGCAAGAGCAATTTTGAATTTAACTATAAAATAGTAGATTACTTAAATGTGTAAATCAAAACCCTAATCTAAGATTAGCTTAAAAATAGAGAATGATGGCCTCCATGTATTGTTAAAGTCTAGTTGAAAAGTAAGGGGTACCAGTTACTTATTTGATCTGCACTGCATGTCAAATGTCTTGCCTATTTTTTTTGTTTACAAGAAAAATCATATTTATGATAGTAGCTGGGGCAGTGGGCTTTTTAATGTTTTATTAGTACAAGTAGTAAAAAATCAGCACATTCCTTAAAAATAACCATCTAGCATCTATCTATGTTCTATAAATTACTCTATTCTAATTTAATTAGTGTTTTTGTTACCTTTTGTCCATTGCACTACCCATCAGTTTTTAACCATATACAATTTTAATTTTTTGTTTAAACATGGGCTGCCTGGAGGAGATTGCTTGGAAGTAATAAGGCCACCCAAATTTCATTACTTTTATGTTGCCTTTTATTGTTTTTTTAAATGTTTTTATATTAATAGCAATAATGTGTTTTTGTATTGTATTGTATAATTGCATGTTTAATACAACAAAAACCAAGTCAAATAGTAAATAGTAAAGTATTTTTAGGGGGCCTGGATGGTTTTTACAAGATATTAAAACTAGCTCCCATGTATGAGGTTTCTAAAATTATTTTTTCAATATGTTTGTTTATGATATGAAAACTAAACATGCTAATTGCTATAGTTTGATAAATTTAGTTCCTGTTGAAAAAGTTGAATTATTGAGTCAAACTTTTGATTATATTGTTCAAGGTATTTTATAATTTAATACCTATCACATATTTTTCGTGTTTATAAAAATACAAATGTGCAGTAATTAGCTGTTCAGGGTTGTCCTGATAGTAACTGTACAGTAGATTAGACTTTATCTAAAGCCAAATATCATAGCTGTGATGAATCCTTTTCTAAGTAATCTATTATATTCTTCACATGTAATAAGGTCAGGGGCAAACTTTCCGGCAAAAAGATCTAAAGCAATCTATTTCCCAACAGATCAATGCTTAGAACTATGTGAAGATGGTTCCGGAGAAACATGTGGCGTCCGTGGTCAGGTGATTGTGTCCCTCTTATCTCGAGATGGAGCAAGAGGAGAACCTGCATCAGCAGCTGGGGAAGGTTCCCCGTTGGCAGTTGTGGGGCCAGCGGGTGAAGTTCGTTCACCAAGAGACCCACCAGTAAATGCAAACAACTCATCTCAATTACCTCCACACTGGGAAGAACGCTTCACTGCAAGTGGAAGGTGAGAATTATTTAATAATGCCAGACCGGAAATAAGTTATAAATTAACAAGATAAAGTAATCAACTGTTATCTTTGCACTTTATTAATTAAAATATTTGTATAATAAGTTGTGTAATGAGTCTAATGTTTCTGGTTTATAAACATATGTGTTAGTGGAGATAAGTTAATATTATATAGAAAAACTGGAATATTTTGCATTACTTGGTAGTAATCAATTAGATAGTTTAAGCAACATTGTATGATGTAGTAAAGGTAAATTTTCTCTGCTTAGACTTAATTTAAATATATGTTTTTTTTAGACTCTACTTTGTAAATCACGCGTTGCGACGTACGCAATGGGAGCGGCCTAAATTAGAAACAAGTCCATCGTCTCCAGCACAGATATCTCAGATATCACCACCTTCTTCACCATCACCTCCAGTAAATAACACTTCACCCGTGTCCCCCATGTCTCCGGCATCACCGGTCTTACCCGCCTCACCAGTCTCTGATACAGAAGTTAACCATGCTTCTTCTATATCGCTGAGGCAAGTATTAAAACATTAGATATTATAACCATCAAACCTATTTGTTAAGCACTCATCTATTGCTGTTTGCAAGTATACAGTATTCTTGTTTTTATAAATAATACATAACAGTTGAAAAACCAGACAGTTTTATGTAAACTTGTTTAATTTGCTACAAATAGACTATTGCTATAAACATTGGTTTTTATCCTTGGAACAAATTAGTGTGTTTTTGAAGTTTTTTATTCGCTTAAAAGTTGACATAATGTCAACCAGTCTAAATGGATATTTTTCCTTGCATACAAAGTTTTTGCAACACAACAATTATTCAATTCAGTGACTAAATGGAATTGTGTTATCATTAGTTTTCCAAGGATTGTGTACTTTAAAATGTAGTTCAAATACATTTGTTGGTATTGTTATCATCACTAAACAAAGATAATCTTGTTTTAACCTAGGTTTTGTACCTCTTACTAAAAGAAAGAATAGCCAAATAAAATATTTTTTTATAATTGTATGAAATAGTTGAAAAGTTTTTTTGATCTACCTACAATAAAAGTCAAAGGATTTAAATTTATTTAACATTTCAATAATTCATAAACTTGGTTTTTCAACCGACTTCCAAAAAAGGAGGAAGTTCTCAATTCATCTGTAGGATGTTTTTTTTTGTCTTTGTTACACGATATTTCGGACAGTTATGAATCGATTTTGAAAATTATTGTTTCATATGATAGAGGATACTTCATAGTTGGTCCCATATAAACTTCATTGAAATCAGTTGAGTCCTTCATTGAAAATTTAAAACTTTTGAAAGCATATGTTTGGTTTCGGAGAATGTTTACGTTGATGATATTATAACTCAGCCAAAGTTTTGACGTTAATTTCGTTTTTTTAATGCTCTGCATTCGTTGATAATTATTATTTAATTTTAACACTGCAAAAAATGCAAGTTTAATTTAGTTTCTCAGTGATCATTTGCATTGCCTTGATATGAAATTGATAATATGGTGTGTTTTTAAATTAGGTAAAACTAAATTATACTTTTAATAAAAAATCAATTTGACTTTTTAAGTGCGTTATGTGATAACTGAGGCTTGTCCATGTCATTAACCTATGGGAAATATAGAGCCCCATGATTTTTTAGGCAAGGGGTTAAAATTATTGATGAAAGCAGAATTCTTAATGTATGCGATAGTAATTTAGAAATAAACATGTCATTACTTCTTGTTAACTCGTTTCGAAAGGTTATATCGTAATAGCCTTTAAACCAAATTATTGCTTACCAAACAAACAATTGCAATTGATTAATGCTGTATGTAATTTACACAATATAAATCATATCACCATAGCTAGGTGTTGTTCTAATAAACACATATAATCTAGTTAGTTTAAAAGATTGTTGCCCAAATACTGTGTAGGTACCTACTTATAATTATGTACAATTAAATGGTTTGATGGACAGTAAAACTAAGTATGTCTTATGATGCATTAAAGTTTATATTAGTTAGATTTATATTGGTTTTATGATCAATGTTACTAAGCTACCGATTGCTTAAGAAGATTACGAAATTAAATCCAAAATTAGTTTAATGTAGATTATTATATTCATATATGCCTGATGCTAATTACTTAGCAGTAACTTATACAACCATATTTTTCGTGTTTTGGTTGTGAACACTTAGTAATGATCACAATCACACTATCGATTCAGAACGTTTTTATTTGGAATAGTTTTGAAAATATTAATGTCTTACCAGATCAAAAATTCACATCAAACTTTCCTATTGCCATAAGAATTTTTGCAACACATTTCATACGCCCAAGCTAGCTTGCATTTTCATATTGTCATTCCGTCCAAATACGCCACAAATGAAAGTAGCAATCAGGCATGAGATAATTGGATCGCGTGCGCTACGCTAATCACATTAGAGCGTTCGTTTGAATTGTTGTTTCTTTACCACCAGACCGGAACCTCAGCCGCAGACGGCGGTAAGACAGCGGCCGACTGTTGCGTCACCGAGTCAACCCGCGCCCGCTGCTTCCGTGGCCGCTACTGATCTGCCACAGGGATACGGTGAGACTTCATGTTTTTATCTACATCTTAGAAAAGTATTTAAAATAGGACTGATGAGGGCTTAGCTACAGATTGTTAGGTAGGTTATAAGGAGATTGAATGAGACAACCACAGCTGAGAGACTGACTTTATTATTTTTCATTCACATAATATAAATGGTATTAAATCTACAACTACCCACAACCCCTTTCTTCACATGCTCACCCCTTGTTTAAGCTTAGATATCACTTGGTAATACAATTAAGAACAAATAGGCAATAAAAACTATTGCAAATAATAATATCACAAATAATATTAAAACCATAAAAATTTTGCATAGATATTAAAATAATATTGCATTTTAAATTTTTACCAACACTCAAAACAATGTCAAAACAATATATATATAAACAAACAATATCCATAAAATAAGAATACAAAAAAAATACAAATAACATTTAAATAAACTTCAATTAATAACAATCAAATAATACACAATTATTCTGGATTCATTATGTCATCATGATTAAGCAAATTAATTATTATTTTAGGCATGTCCTTGTTTCAATTTTATAAAAATGATATTAAATTTTACAAAGTTTGATTATTTAGGTATACTTTTAAACATTGAGTTGCAATTTAACAATGTAGTTTAATTCATATACTTATTTTTCTATTTTATGTATTTCCATGCAAAAATTATACACTTTATAACTTAAAATCTTAGTCTCTAGGTAGTTTGCACATACATAATGACTAACCAGTACATACTTGTATTTGCACCTGTACCTGGCCCGTACAGGCAGGTACTTAGTGCGCTGAGTATTCCCACCGATCAGGAGGTCGAACTGTCCTGCGAACTCAACAAAGTATTCCTGGAGCTGCGCGCGACGTTGCTGTGACTACCAATATCATCAAATTGAGAATGTCTAAGTGATGTAGGCCTCTCACTTATATCTACTATAAGATGTTGCCAGTAACGTCTAAGTTTACTTCCGTTATTCATTTTAACTAGGTAGGTACTAACATCTTATTGTTCAGTTACCGTTCCCGGTACCCAGCTATTATTAATTCGCACCATTACGTTTTGACCACTTTTAATGGTAATAATTTGCGTGTACTTTTCTCATAATATTGTTTTTGTCGTTGCTGTCTTGTTTTTAATGTTGGATAAATGTCTGCTTCTATGCTGGACTGGGAGCGAAAGAAAAACATAGAATGTGCCAGCTGCTTCTCTTCCCGGGCATACTGTAAAAGTCAGTTAAAGGACCGAGGTGTTATTTAAGGAGGAGGCTTTTTTGTGGGCGATAGGCGGACCCCCTGTCACTGCAATAGTCTCTCTCTACTATTATAATGCCTCCAAATTTGTCAAACGTGACATCAGAAGGTTTTATTACCTCTGATGTTCTGCCTACCCCATACGGGATACAGGCGTGAAGTTATGTATGTATGTCTTAATTTGATTCATGTTTAAGAAACACAGGATTACATGGTAGTATACTACGCAATTTCCTATTAAACATTAATTCTGCAGGCGCAGGTAAATCAGAACTTATAGGTGTATTTGCATATTCTAATAAAGCTAAATTTAAATCAGTTTGATCGTAGGTGGTCTTCTTCATAATACTTTTTATTGTTTGAACGTCCCTTTCGACCTGTCCGTTAGACCTAGGATATTAATTTATTAATTACATAGTTACATGTCACGAAACAAAGCTTTGCAATTTCTATAAATTTGCTATAGTAATCTATGGCTATCAAATAAGACTGACCACTGAAGTGAAATAAGTGGTTCGTTACAGTTTTGTTTTTTATCAGTAGTGCAAGCTTGGCATTTGGAAATATAATCTTCTAGTTGCGTATTCATATTTAGCCAATACATAAGCTCACGAGCACGCAACTTACATTTTTCAATGCCTAAATGACTTGTTTGTAGCCCTTTCAACATATCATAACGCATAACTTTAGGTATTACTATTTGATTACCCTTCCATACTATGCCAAAGTTATAACTGAGATCTTCTCTCTCATTCCAGTAGCATCTTAGCTCATTTTCTACATTACTTTTTTCATTTGGCCAACCTCGTTTAATAATCTTTATTAACGTTTGTAACTCTTCACACGTTTCAGTAAGTTTTTGTTTTAAAAAAAAAAGTTGTATCCGTTAACGAATTATATGAACTAATCGCACAGAGCTGCGCCTGCGCACCGTAGTGGTCGTGCGGAGCTGGCGCGTCGGCGGGTGCAGGGTTCGATGCGCGGTGCTCGCCCACGGCGACCGCGCGCGACAGCGTGTCCGCTATGTACAAGTACCTACCCGGCTTGTATACTAGTGTGAACGAATAAGGTTGTAATCTCATTAACATCCGTTGTAGGCGGGCAGGTGCACTCACCAAAGGTTCACTTATAATACTAAGCAAAGGCCTATGATCTGGTCCTAAATTTATGGTCTGATCTACCAAAAATGTATGTAACGGGTCCGCCAAATAACTTTTTTTTTTGAAAATGCTATAAAAAAAAAACTACTGAATATTTTCTCAAATTTCTTTTTTTTATTTGAAAGTACAATCCTTCCGGTTAATAATAGAAAATAATTTTATTCAAATGGCTGCCTCGGCTGGCCATGCAGTAGCCTACACGATCGGTCCAATTTTTAAGCACATTATTGATTGTGTGCAGCTGTATTTCACCAATGGCTTTACGAATATTGTCCTTTAAAGCGTCAATTGTCTCTGGCTTGTCGGCGTAACACTTATCTTTGAGGGCACGCCACAAATAATAGTCCAACGGTGTCAAATCACAGCTCCGAGGTGGCCAAACGACATTAGCTCTGCGGCTGATAATGCGATTTTCAAAAACAGGGCGCAAAACATCGAGTGTAGCTTCGGCTGTGTGGCACGTAGCGCCGTCCTGTTGAAACCAAATGTTGCTAATATCCTCCTCCTCAATTTTTGTGAACAAAAATTCGTTCAACATGGCCCGATAACAATCGCCATTGACTGTAACGGCCACTCCTTGCTCATTTTCGAAGAAAAATGGCCCAATTATGCCTCTGGACCAAAATCCGCACCAAACAGTGACTCGTTTTGGGTGAATCGGCTTTTCAATGTATGCGTGCGGGTTTTCTATGCCCCAAATGCGACAATTTTGCTTGTTTACATACCCGCCAAGATCAAAATGAGCTTCATCTGAAATAATGATTTTTTGGCAAAATCAGCATCTTCTGTTAGTCGATCGCAGGCCCAACTAGCGAAGCGAAAACGCATTGGATGGTCAGTTGTTCATGCGTATACACAACCATATTCGTTCAGCGGAAGGATAAAACTAATTATCTGTCAAATCAGACATGAGCTAAGTGTTACCATTCACGAAATAAGCACTAGTTGAAAAAAAAAAACGTTACATGGCGGACCCTGTATAAAACTTTTCACAGGCAAAGAAAGACACAAGCGTATAATTCTTTTTCTATCTGCGCGTACGCTTGCTCTGTTTTCGTTAATGACTTCAACGCGTAGCAAACGGGCAAATTATTTTGTAACAAACACGCCCCAAGACCATTCTTAGAAGCATCTACAGATATTACTATGGGTACATTTAAACTATAGTATTGTAACGAGTGGACTAACCAAGATTTTTTAATTTCGTTAAAACATATTTCGTGGTGACTATCCCAATGCCAAGAAATATCTTTTCTTAAAAGTTTTCGCAATTTAGTAGTTTTTTCCGACAAATGTGGTATAAAATTAGCTATATACGTTACTAAACTGCTCCCTGAGCGCTAATGCTATTTTCCATGGTGCGTGTACGACCGGTTTTACATTATCACGCAACTGTGTTTTTATCAAAAGCTGGACATTGTTTATAGCTGTGTAGTCCACCACAATTACCACAGTTATTACTGTTTGCACTTTTATGACGTTGCACTTTCTTTGAGTCACGAACCGTTGGCTGGGACGGCGCCGGCCGACCGGACGACCGGCCGGGCGGCCGATCGTACTGCGCCCGGTGATGCTGTAGCAAGTGACTCACCAGCTGCACATCCGACGCTATGCTACACTCTCCTCTGAGACTAAGGGCTTGATTTCTCGACATCTCTGCTAGCTGCTAGCTAACAAATATTGAACGCTTTTATCAAAGTAATATCTGGTTACCCAAATCGATATATCCCTCAAGCCGCAAATAAGTCTGCTGCATACCAAGTCATCTCTTAAGTCTTTAAACTCACAGTTCATTGTTATTTTGTTCAATTCAAATATATATTAAACGATAGTTATACGAACTGTATACTTGTTTAGCTACAGTACTCGTTACAGATTGCTCGAAGTCATTTCAGTGTATCTACCAACCAGCACTAGGCCAGCTTGGTGGATCTTTACCTCCAAGTTACCCAGGGGAGAGACTCAAAGCCCTGCAGTGGTCTCATTACAAAGAGTTGTGATGATGATCTGAACATCATCAGCATAATCTTTGGAACTACTGATTTTGATCTGGTTTGTGGTATTTTAAGAGCACAGATACATCAGCTACGAACCTATGTATCACGCATTTTTTTTTAGGATTAGTCAGTCGGTTAAATTAGTTATTTTATAAGATTTGGACTATGCCACTGCTGAAAAAGGCTCCTCCAATAATTCCATTTCTGTCTAACCTATTTGCCTTGAAGATTTGACGTACAATGTACTAAATAACCATAGTCGCGCTGACCATGCAGCATAGGTTGTTATAATAGTTTGTGTGTTGAATACTGAATAAACAAATAGCGCAGCAGAACTAGGAAGTATACCGGCAGTAAGAAAAATAAATCCCATTGTAAACTAGCACAATGAACTCAGACTGTTGAACATGGATTTAAAATTTATTTAGGTATAAGTTAATATGGTTGCTCCTTCATTTCAGTCATTCAATCTGCTTTTTATACCCTAAGAGAAGAAATGATAATAAAATTAATGTACCTATAAACTGACATACAATCCAAATAAAGAAAAAAAAAAACAAGAAATAGAATGTCTGAGTTTAATACTAACTTCCTATTATTAATCACATCCATTACATTTATTGATGAGATACTGCTTTGTACATTAAAAATACCAATTTAAAACAAACTAGTATGTTTTTACCAGACTACGGCGAAGCAAAAAGGAGGGTTATGATTTTCACCTGTTTGTATGTCAGTCGTATGCCACCTATTATAGCAAAGCAGATTCATTATAATACCTACTAAAATAAATTCAAAGTGGCATACGATCACGTCTATCCTGTAAACATATCTTTATCAGTAGGTATGACAAATAAAAATACATAAATATTCCAGCGGAGTTACTTGTTTCCTACTCTTTAGAGTGTGTTTCAGTAGTCGGGTTTTAGTTTTTAAACTTATTTTTCATCATCATGGTCATTGTAAAGAAACCAAAATGTCGCATTCAAATATAAAACAACCGAAAACAAACATCTCAAAAATTCTTAACCTAACCCCAAAAACTTTTCAATTCCAGAAATGCGGACTACAGCCCAAGGCCAAGTGTACTTCTACAACAGTATAACTGGGTCTTCAACATGGCACGACCCCCGGGTCCCTCAACATTTGCGTCACTGCCCCGCCACGGCCGGGCCATTGCCTCCAGGCTGGGAGATGAGGCATGCCCCGTCCGGAAGACCGTACTTTGTGGACCATAATAATCGGACTACACAGTTTACGGATCCTAGATTGGCTTTGACTTCTAGAGTTGTGAGTTACTTTTTGTTTTACGAACTAATAGTTTGTAATTATTTAAATGTAGCAATGATTACAAGGCCTATTTTTTTTAACCACCTTCTGATTAAACGTGAATATGTTGAAACATTAGTACAAAGGCGGCTTTATCGCTATAAAGTAGTGTCTGCCTGGCAATACTGGTCAGGACATGCGTAGAGGAAATTAGCATGAATGTAGTAACAGATTTAATAAAATAGACTAATTACTTACAAATAAATACAGGCAATATGAATTTATTATACAAATTAATCTTAAATATGCATAGATGTAATCATTAGCCTAAGCTAGACCGGAATTACCCATCGTTGGTGTGAAATACTGGTCAAAGACAGAGTTTTTTATTTTTATTTGTACCAAAAATAATTAAACTAGTGATGTCTAGAAAATTGACATTTGAAAAGAATTATTTATGTTTGTGTTTCAAATTATTTTGGTGAATAAATGTTGATCACTATTGGATGTATTATATTATGACACAATAATAGAAAGTGCATTTCAGTTCCATGGATATTAATTGTGTAAAATAGAATGATAAAGATGCAAAGCAGTCCATAGCTCATGTGCATAAGCATAGCTATGTCATATTTCAGATACACATAAATTGTGTTTATAGATGTACCAAACAAACAATTCTGTCTTAGAAGATCCTTAAAGGAATCCTTTATAAAATCCTGTACAATAGGAATCTGATATACTTTTATGACCAAAAAAATATTTTTACTCAAAATAAGTATTGATTCCATGCTGGACTGGGAGTGAAAGAAAAACATAGAATGTGCCAGCTGCTTCTCTTCCCGGGCATACTGTAAAAGTCGGTTAAGGGACAGAGGTTTTATTGGCATTTTTGTGGGCGATAGGCTGACCCCCTGTCACTTCAATAGCCTCTCGCAATCATTATAATACCTCATTAGTCAAACGTGACATCAGTTGTTCTTATAACCTCTGATGTTCTGCCTACCCCATTAGGGATACAGGCGTGAAGTTATGTATGTATGTAATAAGTATTGATATTTATGACATTCAGATTTCATAACATTAAATAAGACATGGTTGCTGCTTGGGTTATCTGCCAAAAATCGCTGTAAGGCAGCCCTTATTAGAAAGAAAGAAAGAAAGAAAAAAGTTTATTCAGCAATCATCAAAAAAATAAAATAGGAAACATAAAATACAAAAAAAAAAACAAGTAGAAAGCCGAAATGGTTAAAGCTCAGCATAATACCACGGTTTTTAGACCATGGCGCTGATTTTCAGCTTCACCAATAAATAGGTTGCTAGAGGTTGGTAGCAATTACATTTAAATTCTTTAAATAAATATGTAAAACTTAAATTACAGGAATACATTGAGAGAAAAAATAATAAGTAATTATAGTCGGCGCGGCGAACCTTGATCCCTATGACACTGACAGTAATTTCCACAACATAACCTTGTAGTGCCGTCACCGTTACATTAGAATCGTATTGGAGGCTTCTGAAAAAGGCATTTATTTATTTTACGTAGCTATATTCCAATAAAATGATAATGACGTTTACGTTGTGCAAAAGTTACTTCGTAAGGTATGATTCAATAAACACCCTACGAAGTAACTTTTGCACAACGTATACGTAAAGTGTGATTGAGATAATTTCTTGCAAATGTTATGAATTGTTATAATTCCAACGGAATATCATTTTATTAGAATATAGCTACGTAAAATAAATAAATGCCATTTTTAGAAGTCTCCAATACGATTCTAATGTAACGGTGACGGCACTACAAGGTTATATTGTGAAAATTACTGTCCGTGTCATAGGGATCAAGGTTCGCCGCGCCGGGTATAATATAAAGAGTAATTGTAACAAATAAGAAATTTCATATAAACAAAGTACCTACTAATAGTGATAAAAAGAAAAAAGCACAAATTTAATTTATTACTGTTTTTCGTAAGTATCTTTTTTTATTGATTAAAATAAAGGGTAAATGAATAAAGATGTATTTTGTTTCCCCAGCCGCCGCCGCCCGAGCCGACGCCCGCCGCCCCGCTGCCCGCCCCGCCGAGCGAGCCGGCGGACGCGGACGCGCTTCCCAAATACAAGCGAGACTTGGCCGCCAAAGCCAGGGTGCTGAGAGCTGAGCTACAAGCTTTGCAACCGCAGACCGGCCATTGTAGGATTGAGGTAATTTCGGATGTAATTTATAGACTACTAGCTGATCCGGCAAACGTTGTTTTGCCATATAAATAAAAAAAATTAAAAAAATAGGTATTGGCCGATTCTCATAGATACCGGACAAAAAATTTCATCAAAATCGGTCAAGCCGTTTCGGAGGAGTATGGCAACGAAAACTGTGACACGAGAATTTTACATATTAGATATTTCATAATTAACGAATGCAGAGCATTAAAAACTTTACCAACATTTTAAATCCTTCTTTGTACTCGAAACATATTTTTTCGAAAGTTACAAATTTACAAAAAATACTCAACAGAATTCAATGAAATTTATATGGGATCACCTCTGAAGTATCTTCTATCATATGAAAATATTCAAAATCGATTCATAATTGTCAAAAAAAGTCGTGTAACAAAGACACAAAAAGTACATACACACGTATTGAGAAGCTCCTCCTTTTGGAAGTCGGTTGAAAATATTCCAAAAAAATAAAAATTCATTAGTAAGCAATTTAAATAAATATTCTTTATTTCTTTAATTCAGCTATGTCAGCTACCCTTGATCAAAGCCTCTATAACCTAAGTAAACCTTAATAAATTATATGCACTTTACACAAAACCATTAAAAATACTTAAATGGTTTTGTGTAAGAGGAGGGACTTGTTGCCCTATTTCATCCATCACTTCAGCTTCACCTTGGGCTATATTGGAAAATATATTTGAACTACCAAATTGCACTCATATTTCATACATTACCGTATTTAAACATATACAGTGCTATTAATAAAAATCATCTAAATCGAGCTTAAACCGTGTCAAGTCAAGAATTAGTTAAATCGAGACAAACGAGGTATGAAGCTCGGTGTAAGTTTCTTATTAATAAACAGGTTGTAACCTTGATTTACCCATACATTCTCTAGACCGTGTTTAACCCAAATAATATGGCAATTCTGAATAAAAAGAATGAGTTGGTGAACTATGATGCCCAAAAACTGTCAAATCAACTGTCAAAAAAGTAAATTGTGTCTGTGATTCTTGATGCGCCCGCCATAATAATCTTGAAAGTTACTCGCGTTTTCATATCATATTTCATCTTATTATAAAGACCGGCGCATTTTCTTTAAAATGACTGAGAAACGTAACCGTTCCTCTAACTGGGATGAGGAAGAAAAGGTAAATTATTTTAGTCTCTTTTAATTTGGGTGTTGGATTTTGCTAGTTTCATGCATGGTTCCTATATTTTCTTCCTTTTCTAGCAATTGTTTCGCTGTGTGCTGAAGGAACATGCATGCATAATAGAAAATAAAAGCCTCAATACTAATACCAATAAATTGAAACTAAAAGCATGGGAGGAAGTACATCGCAAGTAAGATATACTCCGAGTGATGCAGACTTGCAAACTCGAGATTTGCTTAACCCAGCAAAGTTGATGAGAGACCACAACATCTATGATTCCGATAGTGTTGTGGTCGAAATTAATATGGATACTGGGGAAGCATCTGTTAGTATCTACTTCAGTATGATCTCAATATTGTATACACCTAAAGGACATCAGTCCACTTGTTCTTTCATTTGGCTTCCACATCATGTGTTTTATAGTGAACATGACTTTGTATCCATAACATACCTATTAACTCAGCATTTATAACTTTCATGTAAGTTTATTAGTAACTCGTTAAATTAAATGCAGTTTAGCCCTTGATAGTCAATAAAACCACACTCAAGTTATTTAGAGGTATTTTATGATAAGCATGTGTCTAAACTAATAGAATATTTTTATTTTAGGTTTTTGAGACCATCATATGGTGATGACGCTGTTAGCTATGTACATACTCAAATGTGATGGGAAAATGTCCCTGAACATAAGGTTCACGCCAAGTTGTATGCAGTTACATTAATTGTTGATGAAGAGGAAGAGGTAGTTATGTCTGTTAAATGTCAAGACTATGTGGCTTCAAGAGGGGACGAGGGCATGCATTATTTGAGTTCACCGAAGGAGCGAAGAATCATACTGTACCTTAGTAGCGTGTTGGACTTAATCAAAACTATCCGTTTTTGAATGCTGAGCATATAGACATACTCACCAATTAACTTTGAATTTTGCTCAACACAGTTGCTAGTTCGTTCAATAGAAAGACAGCAATACATGGTGGCTCCTTAATAATATTAAATAAATCTTTAAAATTTAAGGAACGTAAGGACATAGCGAGCCTATCTATTGAACAAACTATTGAAATATCCTGGGTAGAATTGACAAACTTTATAATTGTTTGCATAAATAGACCCCCAAAATCAAACTATGATAGTTTTGAACTTGCTTTGTAAGAACTATTGGGTAAATTAAGTAATATAACTAAGAAAATATTTGTCTGTGGGGACTTTAATGTTGACATGCAAACTCAACCTTTAATAAAAATTTAATAAATTTATTGAAATGTCACAATCTTACTAACCTGTTTCTACAACCAACTAGGGTAACAAAGAGCACTGCAACTTGTCTAGATAATGTGTATTCTGATTTAACTCCAGTATGTTCATCAGTAATAAATAAACTAAGCTCTGATCACAGCGGTCAGTTGGTCACATTTAAATACTCAAAGGAAAAACAGGTTAATAAGAGTATAATGATTGTTCCAGTCAATGACAAACGTTTGGAGAGATTTCAATGTGGTCTAATCAACAATATGCCTACTATAGCCCACTCCAATAATTTATAAATAAACAACATGACAGTGTATTTATTCCGAAAAAAATCTCTCTAAACCAGTGTAAATCATTCACGCAGCCAAATCAATCTATCTAGGTAATAATATATAATAATAATAAATAATAATTTAATTAATCAAGTGTTTTGTGAAATTCCTAAGATGAATAAAACTTATTTTATTTTTTATTGTTTTTATTTTTTTTATTTTATGATAGTTTGACTCCAGTTTAAAATACATTAAGGCAAAGAAATAATAACTGTGGTCTTTGATGTGATATGGGTCTTATTTTCTGAAAGTGTTAGTGTCACTGTGGAAATCAATATTGAACCAAAGCACATTATAGCTTTTTAAATAAAATATAGAAATGTTGTACTTTTATACATTTATTAAAAACATTAATACACATCTTGTTCTTAGCAAAATACATATTTAGCTTTATGTGTTAACACATGCATTTTTATATTACAATTCTTTTAAAGCAACGACCATTAAGGTTTCTCATCATCATTAATCTAGCAAAGTGAAAGAAATCATCTCACCATTAAAGGCATGTGAAATATTACAAAGCGCCTATAAACCCTCTGGAAGAACTTCAGGAATGTGACTTTAATTCAAAATAAACAAGTAGCATTATTGGAGCACAGGAGTCAATGGATTAAAATGCCACTAACTGATGAAGAGTTTGTGGATTTAGACAAGTGATAGGAGCTATAGATTGTATATTAGAATCCCAAAAGTTGGTGGAGATATTGGGCAATTATATTAACCGCAAATGATATAGTTTGACAAATGTACCAAACACAGAATTAGTAAGAGAATTTATGAATTAAGATTAAAATATTTTGGAAAAAGTAGATGGTTGTGATGGCCGTTAAGTTTATTGTTAGAGTTAGTTGTAGCACTAACCTACTCTGCATCAATCAAGCAATCATTGGTGAGGTTGATGGAGGAATTTTTACATATAGATACCATTGAGGGGGAACAATAAACCAACTCTTCAAATAGAGATTGAGACTGTGCTGATGAATACTAAGTTAGGTCTTGTTAATAGGAAATACAACAATATTTGTATTTTGAATGAATCAAGTGAAATGAAATGAAATTAAACTTGAAGCTGCTGTTACTTGGAGTTGAGGTTGTATTATTGGAACAACAAAGGTTTACACAGTAATTTAACTATTGATACTATATTATAATGTAGTTACAATTTCAAATCACTATTTTGAAAATAGTTGTGATTTTACAATATGTTCAACCAATTGACTATTTTTTTAAATATATACAATATTTCAGCTATTTACTTAGTTTATATAGAAGAAAACTTTAATTTTACAAATTGTAAAACAGTAGCAGACAAAAAGAAAACTGTTTAATCACTTTTTACTTATTTTTGCACTTATATATTAATATCACATAGTTATTATCACTTATGGTTATTTTCAGAGTATGTAAGTATAGCTTTTAGCTTATATATTAGCTTATAGTTACCAATCTAAAAATTTTCGTTTATAAATGCAGCCCTGGCAGCATTACCTCTGTGAGAGCTGTCAATATTTGCTGCTACTGGAATAGATTCTAGCTGTTGCACGCCTTCATCATAATCTTGCCTTTGCATTGCAATATTGTGCAGTATTGCCAATGCAACAATATACATTTTCGTATTGTCCAATTTCGTATTGAAACCTTTGTTTCCATACCCCAAAGCATCGTTCTACTGTATTACGAGTCTTGATGTGGGCCCGATTATACATTTCTTCTTTTTCTGAAGAAGGATGCAGTAGAGGTGTAAATAAATAAGGAGTACAGGCATATCCTGAATCTCCTAAAAGTCTGACCTTGCTCAAATCTTTGTTTAATCCTACTTTCATTAAATATCCACGAGTCATGTGTACTGCCTCGCCAATGTGCAACAATATCCATGATTTCTAGGTTACCATTTGCTACAACCTGGAACAAAATAGATAACATTTATTAGTTTTATACTTTAAATTGTCCGATAAGCTTTTTTGGTTATTGGTTGGTATGGTTGTGCAATAAATAAATAATAGTGCCCACAAAAGTTACCTGCACATTTATCGAACTATATCCTTTGCGGTTTATATAGTATTGCCCAATATCTCCACCACCTTTTGGAATTCTAATATGTGTGCAATCTATAGCTCCTAACACTTGTCTAAATCCACAAATAGAAAAAAACCCAGCAATTGTTCTATTTTGCTCTTCATCCATTGACTCCTGTGCTCCAATAATGCTAGTGCAACTTGTTTACACACAAGAGAAACTGTTGGCTGACTTATCCCACTTAGATCTCCAGCATCATCTTGAATCTGTTGACAGTACATAAAATAACTAACCAACCCAATACTTATATATTACTGGTACTTATTTATCTAAAATGAAATCATGAACATACCTCTCCATGTGCCCATGCCCCGATCGCCGTCAAAACTTTCAGATGAGGTGGTATGGACCCACCTCTTGCATCACCAGCTAGCCCGTTCGTTACTAAATCTATTATAAAAACCGCAGTGGATCGACTAAATCTATATTTAGATTTAAAGTGAAGTTCCTCCAGAGGGTTTTTACGCGTTTTGTAATATTTCACATGCCTAAACAATGTGAGCTGGTCAGAAACTTCATCAATTTCCTCCATCACCCTCAAATCATCAGCAAAATGATCCATTTCGTTAAGGTTATTTTTTCTCACAGACTTATTTCCTTCCGCGTATAATTGTCGGTCGAACCTTATGTCACATACATAAGTTATGTCATCTTTAAAAGGCAAAAGTTACAGTTCAAAAATTGAAATCACAAAAAAATTCAATATCAGTGCCTGTATACGCTAACACAAAGCTTTAGACATTCGCTAAACCATACACGGCCGCGGATTAAGAGATGGCCAGAGTTTAAGGTCGATACAGCTTAATACCTTCTTAATGCGTGTTTATTAATACAAAATTTCATTCTGTCAAATTTAAAACTCGGCGTAACTTTAATTCGAATTTATTAATAAGACGGATAAACTCTTCAGCTTAAATTATATGCATGAGATCTAATTGTTGGCAATGAATATCAATGCTAATGTAGTCAGGCAGCAGTTGGCCTTAAAAGGAATAGTGAATGAAAACTTAAAATGGACTCTATGAATGGGACAAAGGCAACTGACGAGTTATGGCAAGATAACTATAATTATGAACTTTTTGAACCTTTTGATGATATTAGTGTATATTTTCGAATGCCTGAATCTGATAAATTAAAATAAAATGTACAAAATGTAGCTGGCGATCAAAATAATTACGAATTAGTTTCTTAGAAAAGTGATAAAATTAGTAATAATTGCACTGATATAATAAATTTAATAGTGGCCGTTCTGTCACGCTATATACCTTCTCGCCTTAAGCCGTTCAGTTTAGAAGCCACATTTACATAAAATAACTCATAAACAGCTAATAATCTAATCACTAATTAATATCAATATATTTATTTTATTTTAAATTTTATCAATTGTGTCAATATTTCTTTATTCTATCTTAAAACTTTTTAAAACTCCCAGGTATCACGCAACGAAGTACTCGAAGAATCGTACCGTCTTGTGATGAAACTCCGTGGCAAGGAACTTCGCAAGCGCCTCCTAGTGAAATTCCGAGGCGAAGAGGGACTGGACTACGGCGGCGTGGCGCGGGAATGGCTCCATTTGCTGGGCCGAGAGCTGTTTAACCCCCAGTATGGACTGTTCCAGTATGCTAGCTCGGGGGATGACCGATATGCGTTGCAGATTAATGCTGATTCTGGGGTTTGTGTCATTTATTTATTTATAATGTAATCAGCTCTCTTCTTCTTCTTAAAGTGGCTCTCTAAGTAGGGAAACTTAGCGATTAGCTTTACAGTCTTATCTATTCCTAGCTCGACAGAATAGTTCAGCTGGTTTAACTGTAATGGTCCACTCGCTTAAGTTTAGCAACTAAGACTTTTTCCTGATTCAAGCTTTTGCCATCCATTATTATTAGCTAAAGAATGTTAGACCGTTGATGTCGGAACACATGACTAAGATAAGAGTTTTTCAGCTTTTTAACAGTGAGCAATAATGGTGCGTACAGATTGCTAGTAATGTAACATTCTGCGCACGTTGCGTATTTGAACGAGTGGTGCGCAGAATGTTATATTACAATTTCCTTTACAGCAATCTGTACGCACCATTAGATTGCGTTTCTGGCCTACCCGTGGCAGAACGCTGACGTTGATCACTGTCTGGAACCACCTAATGTAAGTAATCAGTCGTGTAGGGTCGGCTTATGATAGCCCTGGGTAAACTCGTAAAAGGCGACTAAGCCGAGTGACCTTCATATAAAAGCGCCTCCTACTGAAATTCCGTGGTGAAGTAGGATTGGTCTATGGCTCCATTTGCTGGGCGGAGAGCTGTTCAACCCCCAGTATGGACTGTTACCTCGAGGGATGACCGAAGGGATGGCAGATTAATGCGGATTCTGTGGTATGTATAATGTAGCTTGTGGGATTATAACAGCTGTAATGGTGCGTACAGATTGCTGTAATAGAACTTGTAATGTAACATTCTGCGCACCACACGTCCACATACGCAACGTGCGCAGAATGTTACATTACTAGTTGCGTTACTAGCAATCTGTACGCACCATAACGTCACTGTGGAAGCGTGTCGTAAAAGTCGACTAATCCGACCTTGTCCGAATCCTTTCTATATAAAATCTTAAAATCTGCCACCAAATATCACCGCCCTGACGGTGGTGTGTACAGGCAATTTTTATGAAGATCTTCGACCTCATCCTCACTCAGCACCTAGTGAGATGGAGGTCAAACAGCAACGATAAAAAAATGTGCATCTTTATATTGATGGCCAACTGGTGTAGTGGTAATATTACCTTCTTTGCCAGGTTTCGAATCCTGGTGGTGGTAAATATGTACAACCTCTAGCAACCAACATATACTAGACAAACCACACCTTTAACTCACTAAATATTTCCTATTCCCCAGGTAAACCCAGAGCACCTATCATACTTCCACTTCGCGGGCCGTATTCTCGGCGTGGCCTTATTCCACGGTCACCAACTCGACGCGGCGTTTACTGCGCCCTTTTACAAGCAGTTATTAGGACGAGCCATCACGTTGAGGGATATTAGGGATGTTGATCCTGAGTTGCATCGGTCGCTTTCTTGGATGCTGTAAGTTTTTGTTTTGTATCTTTAGAAGTGCTTAGTTTTTGATTACACAGTAGGTTTTTTGTTGAAAAATCAAAAAGTTACTTGCTCTTTAAATATTAAGATACTAGGCTGTATGTTTGGATTCTTGTTTTGCTGAAGTACTTACTAGTAAAATAGATTTAATATAGACTAAGTAATAATATAACATTTATGATCTTGACTACCAACCAGCCTTTGCAAATTGTTCTGGTAAAACAGCAACAATGTACAACCATAAAATGTGAAAACAGTTAAAATTGCCATTTCTCTTTGATTAATTTCACTTGTTCCTTTGCTTTATTTAGATCGAAATAATACTTACAAGAAGTCATAACGAACATTAATTTCGAGTTGCCACAACAAATGCTCTTTAAACTAGTTACTTACAAAATTTATTTTAAATGAAACTGTTTATGCTTGCAGAGACAATACTATCGCCGGCATCATCGACACCACATTCTCCGTTGAATGTTCATCTTTTGGAGCCGTCAGAAGCGTCGAACTGCGACCTGGAGGTGCCAATGAAACTGTTACCGATACAAATAAACGAGAATATGTCCGCCTGTACGTCGCTCACAGATTCACAAGAGGAGCCGAACGGCAATGGCTGGCACTACAAAGAGGACTGGCAGATATCATACCACCACAGCTACTGAGACCGTTATCACCAAGAGACTTACAGCCATTGCTCGCAGGCAGAGCAGATTTAGACCCAGCGGACTGGAAACGACACACTCGACTCAAACACGTGACCCCAGACGCACCAATAGTTGCATGGTTCTGGGAAGTTGTTGAAGAATTCGATGCAGAAATGCGAGCGAGACTGCTCCAGTTTGTCACCGGCTCACGAAGAGTACCTTTAGCCGGTTTCAGAGCCCTACAAGGCTCAACCGGAGCCGCAGCTCCTAGGCTATTCACTCTGCATTTAGTAGCAGATGCTTCCCCGGACTCCTTACCTAAAGCGCACACTTGCTTTAACCGACTCGATCTTCCACCATACCCAAATAAAGAAAAACTTCATGATAAATTAAAACAAGCCGTACTTGAAACCGCAGGATTTGCTGTAGAGTGATCTGCGAATTTGACGAGAAAAAAGGTAGATTTCTTATATTGAATGTGATTGCAGTGTATGCAGAATATTTGTTATAAACTCTTACATAGCTATACTATCGAACATAATTGCTGAAGCTTACACGGCTTTGGTACTTGAGTACACAAAGTTAAAAAAAAACTACATGTTTGGAGTAAACAAAGATCATGAGACTGACTGAATTAATTCAAATGGTAACATGACAAAATTTGATATTTACAGGAAATGAAATACCTGGATTATTCGATATTAAATATTAAGTAAAATTAGATAGACAAAGAAATTTTATATAGTAAAGCAAAGATTGATATTGGCATATCTAATAAAGTTGTACACTTGTACCTGTAAGCAGCTCTACGAGTACCTGTACTTATCTTGTACTCTTATAGAAAAAAAGGTTTTAAATTTTTTTGTATTTACAGACTATTTTCTTATGCTTATCTTAAAACTGCGAAACTCAAAACTTTCCAAGAAACACATTTATTTAACCTCTTAAAGCACAAGACTAACAAAAGATATATGCTATGCTCAAATAAATGTATACCTTTGACTTATTTATAGAATTAAGCTAAAATATTCTTATAGTAATAAATTAGGGTGCATTGCATAGCATGATTACATATTTTTTCAGTCTTCTGGACCAATAAGTACCTAATAAAATAGAATGTATCTAAAGATGGTAATAACCATTATTAATTTATTATCTGGAGATGCTTGGATTATTAGACTATAACAATTTAGTCTGGTTTTAATACAAGCTAGGATATTGTGTCTGTGGTTATATTTACAATCCAGTGACGTAAAAATAATACACAAATGAGCTTCCATAGAGCAGAATTTATTTTTTATTTACATAATTAAATGCAATGTTAAATCATGACCTATATTCATGTCAATACTTTTTAGCTGGGCTTACAATTTGTAAAATAACATTGCTTTTAAATGTCTTACCATGTTTGCCTTATTTTTTTGATTAAAAATAAAAATGTTTTGAAATTTGCAATACGAAAATACTTGTTATAGCTGTAGTGTAGTTAAATAAATGATATTTAAATTCGTCGTAAAAATCATATCTAAATCAAATCTAGTAAAAACGTTTAGAATACTTTATAGGTGAGGTAAAAAAAATATGTATTCTCATGTTAACAAATAATATTTTTTTAACATTTCGATGGCCATACGATGGCCTAATAAAAAGGCCTGTAAATTTATATTTTGTATATAGTTATCGACTGTGTTCAGTACAAAGCACAACCATGTTTTGGATTTAATTTTAAATATTTTTTCACAAATGATGACAACTAAGTAAAACAAAATGTATTCATATAGTAAACTGCTGCAACTATTGAAGAGAGAACCAAATATATATTTTTAAATGCTACTTTACAAATCGTTCATATTTCATTGTTTGTGCATTTGTATGTTTTTAATATTTATTGAGTTTTTAAACTTCACGGTTTAAACACATTGATAATATAAGTAGGGACTTATCGCGTTTAAACATTTTAATTTCGATACTCGTGACTGCGACCGTTGCCAATCGGTCGAAATGTCGAGGTAAATAAATAAACTAAAATGTTGTAACGCAATTAATTACCAACATATTATCAATAATATTTATTGCTTTTTATGTCAGCTGGTTGAAAAGCTGCATTTTCGAAATTAATTTATCTATCCTCCGTTATTCTTTGTAGCTGAAGTGCTAATTGATTAAAAAACTGCAGTTAATACTTGTTTTAAGTACATAAATAAAAAAAATGCAATTTCAATGTGCTAATAATTAATGCATTATACTAAACGACTTCAATTATTGGCAGAAAGCAAATTATCCAAAAAAAATTATGTTAGTAGAAAAAAATATATTGTGTCTATTTAATATCGATATTGATTCTGTTATCGAAAGTATTTTAGAAAATGTATATATTTTAGGGAAATTCTATAGGTTTCTCTATATTTTAACAAGTGCGAGTGCCTTTTTGTATGTTTAAGTGTATTATGAGGAGTGACTGTCAGTGATATCGAAATATTTTATTTAGTTTGTAATGGATTAGTATGTAATTGTATTTAATTTAATATAATATTTTTGCACTAAAAATCATTGTTTTCTTTATTCTGTAAAGGCAAATTGTGGGTTGTCCCAGTTATTTACAAGGTGTTCCGCTTGATTTCCCGTAACTCTAGGGTATTAATGGGACCATACAATGTAGTAATGAAGAATAATTTCTCAATTTAATATTTTTTTGTTTTTATTTTTCATACAAAATAATTCAATTAGGTCAAAACATCTTATGTAAAACACCTTTATGGGAAGTATGACAACGTGGTATTTTCTATCCCTTTTTTTTGTATTGTTTATAATTTTCAGGTATAATAGTAAAACACAATCAACTATGAGTATATGGGAATTTTACATACAAGCACGCTCAAATAGAAATGTTTATAAAAATATCCACAACTAAATTACTATTAAAACACACCTAATACTGTTGCAAATTGTTATCGGTAGTCCAAAACAGTCGATAATATCGATAGTATTGCGCTTATTCGATAGAATTGCCTAATTTTGTGCTATGTACAGTATCGGTGGACCTAGTGGTAAACAATTTTTTGTTTTGCTTTTCATGAATTCATAAAGAAAGAACTGCGTGCACTGTCCACGCCGCCGGCACAGTTTGCCGGCATTTATAATGCACGGGCTACATTAGCGGACGAAGATTCGTGTCGCGTTGGCGCGCTAAAAACGTAGTGTACGGGCATACGCGATGTTCTTGTCTACATTAGCGGGCGAAGATTTTTGTGTCGCGGTGACGCGATACATCGAGCCGTTATGTATACTAATATAATAAAGCTGAAGAGTTTGTTTGTTTGTTTATAATATATCTATTTAACATCGTGGTACATCCATTGCACGTCGAGTGGAACCTTGGGGCGCAGCTGGTTTAACCGATTCCTGGCCAATGACGCACCTAGCGCGTCATGAGGAAAACTTCAGGGAGGCCAATGACGCGCCAGTATAAAAATGTAGTAAATAAATTTTTTATTCAATTTAAACAAAATGTCCTTATATTTAATACTAGCTATGACCCGCGACTTCGTCCGCGTGGATACCGGTTATTGGAATTGGATAAATACTATTATTATATCCTCCTTGAAGTTTAAACTTACCTTATTCAAAATTTCGTCAAAATCGATTCAGTAGTTAAGCTGTGAAAGCGTTACTGATAGATAAACAGACAGAGTTACTTCAAAAACTGTTACAACAAAGCTGTGATCCGCAGTTTCACCTAGGTATTTTGTGAAAAAGTATAGGTAGGTAGGTATATTACATAGATGATGCCTGCGACTTCGTCTGTATTGAATTAGTATTTCGAGTAGGTCATTTTCTCCTCCAAGGTCCTAAGTACTATCTTTAATAACAAAAAAAAAATGAAGAATCTTCGCCCATATAATATGTATAACTCCTAACCACAAACATAGGTAACTATATTAGGTACATTACAAACATAGGTAACTATATAAGGCACATTGCGTTATAAACAAATCGGGTGCCAAAGTGTCTCAAATTTTACATAATTCATGCAATACCTATCTTCATTAATTATAGCTTATTGTTATTCGAAGTAAAGCTATATTACTTGAAGTTTCAGAAGTTAGATTCGGCAGTTTTTGCGTGAAAGAGTAGCAAAAATCCATCCATCCAGCCATTATCAGTGTATAATGTGTATCTATCTATAGTTATGATTGGCTACTTTTCACGGTAAAATGGCTGAGCCAATTTAATGTAATTTCTTTTGGTAGTTAACACATCTACGTTACTTTTTATTTCACTTCTAAATCTACGGTTTCTAACTTCCAAGAGCTAGAAATGATCACGAAATAAATAAAACCTTGAGTCCCATTATTTTAAGTTTAACTTTCTTACAATATATCTCTGTATGTACAGAAGGCAGCACATCAAGCGTTATAAATCGGTAATTTTTTTTTTACTTACTTGAATCTGAAATCTATGCCCTCGACATTACCTAAGTTAAAATTGTTTGGGGAAATTTGACAGGTACCTAATGTAACGCTTGACCTGCTGCCTTCTGTACCTACCTGTATTAAATCGCGCAAGAAGCTTTATTAATGATTTAGCCCTATCAACATAGAAAAATTTTCTACTGCATACCAATTATTTTTCAGATTTATTATTTTTAAGCCCTTAGTACTTTTACCAAGAGAATTTCCTTAGAATTCTTATTCCCATAAGTATTTATTTTTAGTGTAGTTCAGTTTTTTTTCTTCTGGCTATCCGAACGCTTTTACATCTAATCTACTAATGCCACGTTACAATATCAAAAACACTATTCGTTCGTTGCTTCCACGCTGGACTGAGAGCAACAGAAAATCATAGAATGTACCAGTTGCTTCTCTTCCCGGGCATACCTTAAAAGTCATTTTAGGGATAGAGGTTTTATTTGATAGAGGTTTTATAACGGATAAAGGCGTGAAGTTATATGTATGTATGTTCGTTTATTCTACGAACAGTAGATTTAGCTATCATACACGTTGAATATTCAAGCGTATAAAGTGTTTCAATATTCAACGTCTTGTCAAATTACTACTTACTATTCTTATAACTACCTACCATTCGTTTGTAGTAGCTTTTACTCATTTAAAATATTGATACCCAGCATTCATTGATTTTGACGACAATTTAGTTATAATTCACCCCTAGAATAACCCTACCGCCTCTGAATAATTGACTAATCCGAGTGAGCCCAGCTTGGTGGTAAACTGACTGTCTCGGCTGACTGAAATTTGCCGTCAAATATCACTACTGCCAGCGGTGACGCGTCCCGAAAACATTTTATAAAGAGCCAGTTCTAGAGCCGCAAACGGGTTTATGATAGAACTGGCTTGGCTTCGGTATTCGACCTCATTTATACTTACCATCAGGTGAGAATGAGGTCAAATTCGGGCTTATTCACCGATTTGAAAAAATACTTAGTATTTTTAATATTTTGGAATAGAAAGTTATAAAATTAAACTCGTGGGTAGTCTGACTCCCATCCGTTACAAAAATTTGGTGGTTCATTCAGACAAATCTTATTTCCAAGTGAAATAATAAAAGTTGGGTGAATATGGTCATAGGCACCCAGAGTTTGGTAGGTATCTCGAACAATTAACAGCGTGAGTGGCCGGCCATGCCAGCGAATCACTCGCTCGCCCGCCCGCGTCTTATCGAACATACCTACCTATTTTATTACGGAGTTATTTTAAAATATTACGATATCTCTTTGGATCTTGATTGAAATCAAGTGATGTCAAAGACAATATTGTTCACAATTAAATATTTATTGTAAACAAAATAAAAAAAAATATAATAAAAAAAAATTACGCGAGCAGGATTGAACCACGACCTTAGACTCATGGTCGGTCTACGCGCAACTGAGCTATGAGTACTTCTGATCTGTATGCCGAACATCTCCACCATATTTTAGTAAGTTTTAGGCATAACTTTTAAAAATATATTAAAATTTTTTTAGATCTTACATTTTTTTTATGTCTGCAGAATCTGCTTATCATCCTGGACAACTTTTGTTAAGGCATCATATCTATATTTCTTACGGTTTTGATGATCCCTTAAGGGTTCTGCATCAGGTGTTCCAGTAACCGAAATAAAATATACCCTATATGTTGCCCCGGCTTCACAGCTATACATCAAAAAAAGTTTCATTCAAATCCGTCCAGCGGTTCCAGAGATTAGCGTGTGCAAACAGACAAACTTACAAACAAACAGACAAATTTTTTTTTCAGATTCTTACTCTTTTTTCATTTCTTTATAACCCTAGATAATTTTTTTTCTAAAAATATTAAATGTACAGACACGTTTTTTGTTACTGTTTTATTATAGATATGTATTGATGAAAATTAATATATTAGAGACCCTAATACCTGTGGCCACTAGATTTTTTTTTTAAATTAAATTATTAGGGTCGTCAACCAGGATCATATGTAACCACGTCGCCTACACGAACTTTAAAACTTATATGCAATAACGGTTTGTTTCATTATTAGGAGGCCAATGATGCACTTAGCACGACATGGAAAGACATTCAGGGAGGCCAATGACGCAATAAGCGCGTCATTAGAAAATTGTAGTAGGGGGAGGTCCCCGAGAAACGGACACTTAAGGAAAACCAAAAATAAAAAAAAACATGCTAAAGTATCATTTGTTTATTTTACTTTAATATACTCTCAACTATATAACTAATCAACATATTTATATTAGCAGACGCAATTATTACTTTAAATATGGTAGCTAACAAGAAAAAACGTCTATGGAAAACATACATTCTTAAAAAGGTCTCCTAATGCCGGACAAACAATTTTTTTACTTTTTAACATTATTTTAATGAATAATTTCAACTATTAATAAAGAAAATCTTAATTTTAATAAACATTGGTCATAATCAGGAACGTGAATCTGTGGTTTAGTTTTAATTGCTCCGCAAGATCAAAAGCCAACTTTAAAAATTCTTTTCTGGATAAAGGCATGCACCTATTTGACATATCTACGACGTGCGCAATAAGAGCTTCTTCGTACTCCTCGGTAAAAGTTGGAATAAATCTTCCTTTTTTGAGTGGTAGAACTATTTCTCCCCCTTTTTTTATTTTTTTTACGTAATCGAACAATGTACTTTTCGGCACACTGTACACTTCAGATGCCTTTCTCAAGGAAAATGACTTTGACATCACCTTATCGAGGGCTTTTTTTAACACTTTATGTTTAGGGGTCTCCTCATGTCTCAGTTTGGGTTTACCCATGTTGAATCTGAAAGAAACAAACAAAAAAATAAAAACTTCAACACGATGAAAAGTGCTGTAAAACTGTCCGGTTCTAGGAAACTTTGAGAGTGTCCGAACTTAGGGACTCTTAGGTACATACAAGAAAGTTTGTCATTCACTATATGTGTTGTTAAACTAAAAAAAACGCATGACTTACATAACATTAATACATAAGCAGTAGTAATTAATAATAATGAATATCATTCCATACTTTAAATAACGTTTACAAGAGCCAAAAAAATACATAAAACAAAAATTTCACTAACCTCAAAATTCGCACCACGCTCCACGACGAACGAATCGACACTGACTGTTGCCACGCCCTCCCCGCACTTCAGTTACGGAAGACTTCATAACCGCGGCACAAACAAAAATTTGGCGCCTTTTTTTACACTGGTTTGAATACTGTCCGGCTTTACGAGCCGTCCGTACTTAGGGGACTTCCCCCTAATTACAATTTTTATTCAATTTAATTAAAAAGTCTTCATATTTTATACACATACTAGCTTTTGCCCGCGGCTTCGCTCACGGTTATAAAAAGTACCCTTTGTCACTCTCCTGCTCCTATCTCTATACAAAAACATTGCACAACTTTGGCGGTTTCAAATTACGTAATAACATAACTGGTCTGCCAATTTTTAAGGGTAGTTTGGGATATGGAAGACCTGAGGGTTTAAGTGAGTTCAAGAATTCAACAGGGTAGTTGACTGCATCGTCTACATTCAACACGGAGTCTATGGAACTGTACACAACCTCATCTCCTGGAGATTTCAGCAATAGCTCATTTACAACCGCTGCCTGGAATATGACTTTGCCAATGACATTATTTTAGAATTATTGAATTGAATGACAATCGTTGTAATATAAAGTTACACCTATGGAAACAATCTTAAAGCGACTATAATGCAATGAAGAAAGGGTTATTTTAGGAAGTTGTATAACATTAACTTAACTTTTAAAAGTATTTACGAAAAGTTTATGCAAAGCAGGAGAGTAAATTAATTATTTCGTGTGCTTCCGGCGGGAACCGAATGTTACTCTAGAACCCGAAGTGTTCTAGATCGCACTGTTTATAATATACCTAATGTAAATTAGGTAAATAAGAACGGATATTCACACACAAATTACGCTCCATTAATATTATTAGATAATTTTATAATGCCCAACCTGATAAGTTATTGTTTAAGTTAAGTACTTAGGTACTGCATATTTATTGCAAATTAATTTCACATATTTTATTTGTTCGTCGCCATACTTCGCCATACGAATCATTTTAAATTGTGACCAGTCATATTTTTAAGTATAGAAATAAGGAAGTCCCATAGAAACTCTCCCCTATAAGTAGAAAGCTCCTTCTTCTATCTTTATCGCTACATACGCAGATCATTTTTAATTGTAATCTAGAAATTATAAACCAAGTTTCATACTGCCAAGTCCAGAAATGAGAAATACCCCCCCATTTTACCCCTTTACAAGGATTTTTTTCCATTTCATCAACACGGGTATATTTTAATTGTAATCGAGAACTTACATACCAAGTTTTGTACTGATAAGTCCAAAAGTGAGAAAATTTCCATACAAACTTTACCCCTCCATTTTACCCCTTTAGAGGGTTTTGTCAATTTCATCTACACAGGTCATTTTTAATTATAATCGAGAACTTATATACCAATTTTCATACTTCTAAGTCCAGAAATGAGAAAGTTCTATATAAATTCACCCCCCTATTTCACCCCCTTAAAGGTTGAATTTCTAAAAATCCTTTCTTAGTGCTCACTTACATCATAAAAGGAAGTCCTCTACCAAATTTCAAGTTTCTAGGTACAGTAGTTTCGGCTGTGCGTTGATACCTAAGTCAGTCAGTCAAGTTAGCCTTTTATATATATAGATTAACACATTAGAGACACTAATACCTGTGGTCACTAGATTTATAAAATGTGCTCATGTGTGATTTTTTGCACCCAATGTAGCTTACCCCCTTGAAAACAAACAAAGAACTAGTTAGAAAATTTTGCGGTGCAATGAGGTGTTAGTCAATAAGATTTCAATACCAAAGGTCATAAACAATGGGTAATTTCGAAGCAAGATAAAAACTCAGTTGACACTAAAGAAAAGGCACGTGTCGGCCGAGGTCCACCTGTAAGGTACACCTGGGTGGACCACGTATACTTTTTCTTGCCGGTGGTCCACTTAAATGATGAATAATATGGAAATCAAAAATGTCTATAGGCCATGGTCCACCTAAAATAATTCCACGTGATCCTATCATTTTACTACAATTGAAAAATCAATGCGGAAGGAACAAATTAAAGTTGTATAACCTGAGATATAACTTGAGAGGTGTAAATATCATATGGAAACAAGGTTGAAATGGAAATAAAATATGTTGTGGCGCTTCGCCGGGTGCTGCCGCACCACGCTCGCTCGGCTCGCGCGTAAATATAAATATAATAAAGGAGGATTACCAAGGAGAATAAGTATAATTTATCCTCTATTAATAACTAAACAGTTCAAAAGGAAAGAAGTTGCAAATATTATTGTATCAAGGCAGATAATGTGTAAAAGAGACCCTGTATGCTATTCCGTATTATTATAATAATTATCATTCCTAAACAGTAAATATTTAACGCTATAATATCACCCTTTATGCAACAAAAAAGAAAAAGGTTTACAACTCATGGTGGAAATCTGTAACTTACCTTGCATCTCCTCTAAAACACGTTGATACTTACTAAGAAACACACTAAACACATGCCAAGGACGCGCCAGGCGCGTCATTAGATTTTGTATGTGGCCGTGGCGGAAAGGTTCGAAAAATGAAGGTGGCAAGGAATCGGTTAATTTTGTTTAATATTGATAAAGCGAGAGATATGTAAGGATAGGAACCGGTGGAGAGAAGTGATCTTCGCTTAACCAAGGGAGATATAGCAATAATTTGACTTTATTTCTCTTTTTTCAGAACAGGAATGGAAAATATGTTATCTGAGCTTACCGCAGAGTCTGGCATCGAATTCCCTGGATTTTTACGTATGTCGACATCTGACTTTGAAATACTACTACAAAAGTTAGCACCATTAATTACAAAAAATGATACGAAATTCAGAAAAGCAATTCCAGCAAAAGTGCGATTGGCAATAACGCTACGTTACCTAGCGACAGGAGATAATTTTCGAAGCCTTCATTATCTTTTCAAAATATCTCATCAACTCATTTCGAAAATAGTACATGAAGTTTGTACAAGTCTTTTGATCGTTTTGAAAGATGAGGTTAAGGTAAGAAAAAGACAATATTTTGTTCTTAATTTAGTTTTATTTCAATAAAAACATTATAATTAATAACATATAATTTTAAGAAGAAAAGATACGTAGGTAGGTAAACAGTAAGAGACTCCTCATATAAATGATATTTCACCTGTTTCCGATATAACAATTTGTGAGGCTGTCCTTGTTGGAGTCCTGAGTCCTGAGTGAGTGACGGAGATGGCGATGGATGAACAGGACGCTGGTAGATTTGGTTCTGTGGTGATGGAGATGGCGATGGATGAACAGGTCGCTGGTAGGTTTGGTTCTGTGGTGATGGGGATGGCGATGGATGAACAGGAGACTGGTAGGTTTGGTTCTGTGGAGATGGAGATGATGATGGATGAATAGGACGCTGGTAGGTTTGGTTCTGTGGTAACGGAGATGGTGATGAATGAACAGGTGACTGGAAGGTCTGGTAGTGCGGCGACGGAGTTGGAGATGGATAAACAGGAGACTGGTAGGTCTGGGAGTGAGTCGACGGAGTTGGCGATGGATGAACAGGAGACTGGTAGGTTTGATTCTGTGGTGACAATGAAGGCGTTGAATATAGTACAGATTGATGTGTTTGATCATAAGATTGAGGTAACTGCACGTTTTGTTGAGAAACCCGATCTATCATGCATGCTCGGAAAACCATATTTTGTATATCATTCATAAGAATATGTCTTGTATTTATATTTTTTATCTTTCTTAATTTACTCGCAATCAATTTCCCAAACATTTCATATTCGTCGTGTACGCTGCCTTTTACGTGCTCAAATGCCTCTTGCATTTGCCTCTTCGCATGTAATATTTCAGAAGGCAAATCAATTTTAGCTCGCTTATTTGTCATTTTTGAACTAAGCTGAGGGGTTGGAGTTGAGTTTTCTTCATTGCTAATAACTTCTTCATCACACTCAGTATGCTCTTCTCGTACACTATCATTCTGAAATAATAAAAAATGTTTCAGATGCCTGCCAATGAACAAGAATGGCTGCAGAAAGAAGCTGATTTTAGTAATATGTTTCCACGTTGCATTGGAAGCATCGACGGCAAACATGTTACTATTTTATCACCGATTCACGGTGGAACTGAATTTTATAATTACAAGCATACATTCAGCATTGTCCTCATGGCTTTAGTTGATAAGAAGTATCGCTTCATGTATGCAGATTTTGGATGCCAAGGAGTTAGTGACGGTGGAGTTTTAAGAAACAGCTCATTATTCGAGAAACTTGAGAGAAAGGCTCTTAATATACCAGCTCCTTCTGCACTTCCCGGTTCTGATATTATCGTGCCTTATGTATTTGTGGCGGACAACGCGTTTCCATTACATACAAACATAATGAAACCATACCCTGGAGATCATCCTGAAGGCAGTATTAAAAGAAAATTTAACACGAAACTATCAAAAGCCCGTATAGTGGTTGAAAATGTGTTTGGAATTATGTCTTACGTATTTCAGGTACTCAGAAAGCCAATTGCACTTCAACCAGACCACGCCTCTAACGTTGTAATGTCTTGCATATTACTTCACAACTTCTTAAGAAACAGTATATCATCAAATAATATATATGTACCACCAGGTTTTGCGGACACTATTATAGATGGACAAATAGTTCCAGGTACATGGAGAAATGACCAACAAGAAGATACTGCTTTACGCCCTTTTCCAGCGGTAGCTAGACGGAGCGAGTAGGGTATAATTGGGGTACCTGGATCAATAGATCCAGGTACCCCAATTATACCATTTTGAATATATTCGGTTTCTCTATTCAAAAATATTTTTTATTCAAATATATTCTAGATCCACTCAATTCTACCCTTTTAAATATATTCAGTTTCTCTATTCAAAATATATTTTTTATGCAAATATATTCCCGATCCACTCAATTCTACCTATTTGAATATATTCAATATAATTATAACCTTTTGTCCTCAATCTCTAATATATAATATTTATGTATATTATCACAAGTTAGCAATCACTATACCTTTATGAATAAAGTTTCTCTATTCATAAATATACCTATGATACATTAAACGCTTTATCTTTTCACATAAATACTTTAAACAAAATTTCAGATTTTTTTATGTTAACTAATATAATATTTTCTCTGTTCAAGTTATATGTAGTCTCTTCATATAAACATAGATATATGAATAAATAAGTAATTCAGTTATATTTTGATGTATATGTACCTATATGAAATGGATAATAGAATATATTCATGTCTATCAATAAAGATGATTTTCATTGATCATTAAAACTAAAATAAATATGTAGGTAGATTTTTAAAATAATAAACGCATGTATATTTTAATCAAATATTTATTAAAATCTTCAAAGTAAAATCTTATTTTCTAAACACCACTTGTTTAAACAAAATACATTTTTTAATGCACATATTTTATCATGATGAATACAATTAAAAATATCAGGTGAAGACGAATAATCTTCATGTAATTTTACTAAATTAGGACAGTTCATATTTTCTAAATTATATATTACATTGCATAGTGGGAATATATGTTTTAACCATATTAATTTTTCATTACCCTTTACAAATATACGTTTATCTTTTAAAAAATTAACCAAGCTTTTCTCGTAGTTTAAGTATGGCACACAGCCCTCATTCCAGTAAATACCACGGTTTTTTTCTATCCAACAAACTTGTAATCGTTCTTTCTTAGATAAATTATAAAAAGGGTAGGGTGGTTTAATTAGTAGTACTTCAATACGATTTTTACAGATCAGTGCTATTTCTTTTGGAATAAATTCATTTTCTTCGTTCTTAAATCCTTGTATATCAACAATTACATTCATGTTAATTTTCTTACAATATTACTTAATGGTTTATATTCGAAAAGTCGATCGTTTATGATCATACAATATGCTGATGTATTTTCTGGAATATCTTTAGAACATTCAATTTCTAAACGCACATCGACTGGTCCTGTTTTGATCGAATCGTTTTGTCTTGAGCAGTCAATTACAAAAATAGGGGCCTTTTCTTTAAACTGATTCAAATCAAGCAACGGATCAACGCCGCAGTTGTAATACGACTGGCGAAAATTTACATACATTTCATATAATATACTGAATTTACCTTCATCAAATCTAAGGTTAAGTGAATCGTAAGGGTAGTATTGTGAATTTAAAAATAACTTGATATTTGTCACATTGCAATGATCAAATAAAGAAGAGCTTTTAAGTTTATTACTTTTATTGTTAGTTTGCAAAGCAAACACAACAAACCTTGGTTTCTCAAGCTGGGAAGTAGTTTTGACTGACCATGAATGTTTTGTAGTTTTGGGTAGTAATGGATAATCATATAAATCCCAATTTCGAAAGGCTAAATGAATAGAACGATCTTTTTCCAAACTTTTAAGCAGTGACACTTTGCAACGATCACTGACTTTTATATGAGGCATTCGCCATTGTATTTTATGTATATTAATTTCTACGTTATCATTTTGTTCTAATAACACACTATTTGATGCACAGCTACTGCGTTGTAATATAAGTTCATGTCTACAATTAATAACAATTTTATTATAATCTTCAGCAAATCCTAATATTTTATTTAATGGTATAACAACACTAAAATATCCGCTTTTTAATTTCGTTCCATTTAAATTCCAGCCCCAAACTGCTGCAGCTTTACTTTCACCTTCGTTCATAGAAATGTATGATTTTAAAGTTGAAGTGATCCCAGGATTTTTATTTCGATCGATTTCAACACCATTTAATTCATATCGTATATCTTGAAATAAATGGGAAATAGGGTTGTTTATAAAATTTACATCTTTTTTCACCAACTTTCCTGCTGCATCTTTGGTGTACACATTAGCAAAACCCTCTATGAAAATTGAACTACCCGATGGCAATACGTATAAGTCTTGTTGGTGAATAGGAATTCTTACTTCATCGTTTTCCTTAAAACTTGTATTATACGGATTATAGCTATGAATCTCATAACTCTCAATAGAGTTATCTTGTACAGGAAAATCCGTAATATGCAACATTTTTAAACTTTAAAACCTAAATATCTAAGAAATTTTTTATTTTCTTTGCTTACTTTTTTTAATTTACGTGTACTAGAACGTCTGACTTCTTTGACTTTAGGACGCGATATATTACACTTCACTCTGCTGGTCGGAATTTTATAGAAAACTAGCATGTTTTTTTAATTTATATATTTTTTCCCAGAATATTGATATTTTTAATTTGAATACAAAAAACGTCTCTTAGCAACTATGGTCAGAGAGTTTATGTTTTATAACAAATACTATCTATTTATTTTATAGAATGGATATCTACGTTAAAACAAGGTTCACATAATATGTTTTGTTACATTTTAAATGACAGTTTATTTTTATTAAAAAATGAATTTAGGAATTTTAAACACAAATGACCACAGTTAAACAAATGATTTTGTTGTATATTATCATAGTTATACCGAATATTAGTATTGTTTCCAATATATTTTAAGAATTCTTTTGGCGGCTTCAAGTTTCCATAGCTGTCAAAATATTCAACGTAATTATTTATTTTACCATAGGCTACCCAATGAGTACCAGGATTTTCAGAAGAGTCGAGATTAATGACCCCGCATTCTATTGGTAATACAGCATTCGGTAATGTATCCCTCATAAATACGCCACGAAAGAATGGAATATTATCCGAATGCTTTATAATATCAATATTGGTAAGAGCTCTATTAGGCAGCCTGTTTATTAGTTTTTTTTCTTGGAGATATAAATCCCTAACCCATCTTTGTAGGGTTTAAGGTGTAAACCTTTTCCAATGAGTAACGCTTCCATTTGTCTGTTATGTCGCTCAGATTCTTCTAAGTGCTTTTTAGCCATCTTAAAATCATTGACAGCTTTTGCTATTCCAGCTGCGCCTCCGGTTAACCCGCCAACAGCAGATAAACCAGCAAATATTGGTATTAATGGAAGAAACCCTCCAGTTTTGGGTACTGGTATAATTCGAGGTAAATCTATAGGCAAATCTGCTGCAAAATCTCGAGCTGCTGCATAAGCTAATTCCATCAACGCTTTTTTACATCTAGGTTTAATCTTTTTGATATGTTTTTTGGTGTGCGCAACAATTTTTTTGAGAGTATTTTTCACACCACTTCCCCTTTTTACATCACTTATTTTTTTTGTTGCACTTGAACATTGTTTTGATTTCATTGTATTTTTTATGTTCCTGCAATTATAAAAAAAGCCTTTTAGTTTAAAGAGTCTATATTCTTTTAAGAGCAAATCAATAGTGATTATTTAAACGTATGTTCTTACTTAAATACTCGATCCATAGAAGCTATGTACGATTTTATCGTTCTCACTCAAAACACGTTTGTTTTATTTATCCAACTATTTTCACAAGAGGGTAGTCCTAACCATTTCACATACACTTGGTTTCCTTTACTTTTTAATACTTTTTCAACTAGATATAAGTCAGGATGGGAGGTTTTCTGAAGTTCTTGAGCATAGAAGGCTCCTAATATTGGTCGACATCTCGCATCTTCTATTAGATATGTCACAGGGTTTGTTTCCTGAATTTTGACTATTTTAAAAATTTCTGTTGACCAGTTTGGAAAGTAACCTTTATCAAAACACCCTTTATATTTACTTATTCTTACAAAGTCACCGATACCAAATTTTTTATGCTTAACAATTTTTTTAGATTTAGCTAAGTTATTGTATTTCTGCAATAAATTTATTTTATTTATTTGGTTCACAGAAGCTGGTGGTTGCCCTATAGTTCTATGATTGGTATTATTATATTCCTTCACCTTTTTTTCAAGTATATCATTATACCATTTATAATTTCCATTCAAACTGAACTCTTTATACAGTTTATTCTTTAAAGTTCTTATGAACCTCTCCACTATTGAGGCTTTCTTTGTGGAAAATGTTGAATAATGGTTGATGTTATAAGTTTTCATAATATTTTTAAATTTATCGTTATAAAACTCTGTTCCCATATCAGTTTGTAAGTTAATTGGAATTCTTCCTCTATGTAGCAATGTTTTGAAGGCATTTGAAACATGTTGCTTATTTTTCTGTTTGAGAGGCAAAGCCCAAGCATATTTCGAAAACGTATCTATAACTACCAGTATATATTTATATCCCTTATTAATTTTTGAAATTGTTTGCATATCCATTAAATCTGCTTGCCAAAGATCATCAATATCTTTGAGTATAACACATCTTCTTGGAAAGTTAACTCTGGCATTTTTATGGATTTCATTGATGACGTCTACTTTGCTCATAGTGTTTGTTTAATTTTCCTGCCAATTCTTTTAAAACTATACTTTTCTCAATTGATTTTATTCGATCGTTTAACAATTTAATTAATGTATTTATTTGATTCAATTTATTTAAAATATTTATTTCAAATTGATTATTATGTTCTTGAATACTATTTTTAGGATTTGCAGAAGTTTTAATGTTCTTTGAAATTTCCGTTTTTGTTTTATCTGTATTGTTATTAAAATTTAAGGACATCTGATTACTTCCACTACAATTTACATCATTATGTACATTCATCTTCCAACAACTTAAAATAACTAAGTTTCTTATTAAGTTTACAGGATTTTTATTCATTTATAATACGTGCTTCTTTCAGCTCTTCTATGATTGATATGATTTCATTGTCATGGTTAGTATTACCAGCATTTTTGGATGAAATTAATAACTTTAATCTCTCGATAAGTTCATTAGGATCATCCCAATAAACGTAATCTGTATTACTCTTATATTTTTTAAATATAGGTATAAAGCCTCCGCTTTTTGATTCTTCAAAATGTTCTGGACTTTGAATGTTAATTTGTTGTGAAAATAACGGTTTTATAATTTCTCGATATTTTGAGCTTTTATCACCCTTCAATTGTCCATCTGGATTAAAATCTCTTTTGTGTGCGTGTGTGTTACCAAGTATTTGTTTATAAACCATTTTATCTTTTTCAGTAACCAAACTAAGGTTAGGCTTATTACGAAGCAATAGTTCCTTTAAACCAGAAGTTAATTGATACTTTTTGTTGTTTATAGTCACATTAGTTTTGTGTGAACCATTATTTGATAAAGCTAGTGACACTTTGGAATTCCCCATCATTAATTTTTTATTTTCACAACGTATACCAAAGGGTACATTAATATTATTATCACAGATTTCAATCATATCATTTTTATTCAACGATTCAAATGAATCATTATGAATATTAGCAGTATTTTCAATATACTTGTTTGAGTTATTTAAAAAATTTGAGTCCATCGAATTAGATTTTAATGATTCCTCAAAACTTTCATAGTCTAATGTTGAGTTGAATTTACCCATAATATCATTATCATTGAGAGATGTATCAGTATGTTTTTTGTTTTTATCCGAAACATTAATCAAAGTTTCTAAGGAATCTGTTATTGGTTTAAATACTCTTTTAAGTTTCATATTCGCTGTATCTTCATCATTTTTCATTATTTTAAGTTTATTTTTCACACTATCTATTGATGTTATTAACTGTTCTTTAAGCGTTATATCCATTTTATTTTATTTAAATATCCAACCGCTATTTATAAATATCGAGCTTCAACTAATATGCTTCATGCAATAATCCACTATTTAAACACCTCATTTATCAGCACTAGTTATATCTAGAAATATATAAATGTGTCAAAACCTTTTCTGTACCTTCCTGTGTTTAAAGAACAATCTTTATTTATTAATAAAAAGTCATAACGATCTTGCCAAATATTAGAACAAAGCTTTTTAAATAGCAGCCACTCTACATCTGGATTGACGTGCTCATCATAAATATATCTCAAATTCCTATCGTCTTGTCTAAAGATAATTAAAAGATTAGTGTTGTCTCGTATAAGCTGCTTTGGAATTTTAGAGTAGGTCTGCGATAAGTAAAAACAATCTATTTGCTTATGTCTCCCCATTGCGAAATAGTTACGAATATTAATTTGATTTTCACATGCAACATCATCAAAAATTATGACGGAATTAGACAAGGCTTCATTAGGGTGTATAACTTCTTTGTTGTTGTTAAAAACAAAAAACTTAACAGAAGGAATACTCTTTATAACTTGTTTAAGAAAACAATATTTCGATTGAAAAGCAGTTTTCGAATATAAATAAATATGTTTGAATTTTAACCCATTCTCGTGTAGTATTAAATTTACCATTACGTTCGTTTTACCACAATTTGATGGACCACAAATTATACATCTTATAGTGTTAGGTAAAAGTGCGCTGTGTTTTATTTTTAGTGACTGATTTTCTAAATGTACAGGACTGACTTCTAAAGTCAGGCTTTGCTTAATGAATTTCATTGTGTAATGTGAGCTTGCTGATAAATACAAGCCTTTTTATACATGCAATGGATGAGTAAAGGCTGAGATAGATATATGTACACATTTCTGATATTTTTCCATAACTTTACGCAATGATCTGGGTATCAAGGAAATTATGAATAAATGAAAAAATGTGAATTCTTGGATAATTTTATTTTATATCTTTTACAAATAAGTACAAATTATGAGACAATAATTTAGGTACACGTGAATAAATTTGTAATAATTAAACTTATATTCTAATTCAGTAGTTGTACATATTTTACTATAAAATAATACTATAATGCCCCCATGGCAATGTATTTATATTATTTGGAAGTACATATCTTTTATCATCATTTCTATTCATAACTATTTTGCTTACTTCTTGGGTATATAGTTCATGTTTTATTGATTTTATCATTCTCATTTTGCGAATGAGCGTGGTACTTTCTTTATTAAATAATATTTTATTGTAATGTGATATATTCAAATGCTTTGTAACTGATTTTGAGATACCTTTTGCTTTTTTTAATTGACATTTAGAAGCTAGTAAGCAATATAGTTTTGCCCTTAAGCCAGTAAATTCACTTATCACATCTCCACCTAATTCGTCTTTAAAAAGGCCAGGGATTTTAGCGTTTACTAACGGCATGCGGAAGGGATTGCATGCATCATAATTACTTGTATCAAAATCATTTAAATTATTTTTTATGTCTTTGTAAATATCTTTTGTATTAATTGAGTATAGTAGGCTATCTGTATCTGTATAACAAAGCGTTATGTTATTCATATATTTCTCTTTCATACTGTAATGGTATTGATAAAGATGCAACTTTGCGTACTCTAACATAGTAAAGCCTATATAAATGGGTTTATCTAAAACAATTTTTTCTGGTTTAAGCTGCACAGCTACAAAATCTTCTGAAAATACTGAAATACACTTTAAGTTAGGTTTACAAATTAATTTTTGAGCACCAAGTCGTTTATTAGTAATATTTTTTAAATCTATCCATTCTGTTGCCAGCTTAATATTTACCTGTTTCCGTTTATTCTCTATAGTTTTACCAAAAATCGAATTGTTTAATAGTTTGAAAAAATCTTTTTCGAATATTGTTTTCGATGCTTGACGTAGCTTGGTATTTAAGTCAATATATTTTTTTAAATATTTTTCTTGTCGAAAAGTAATTATACGATGGATTTTTGTAAGAATTAATCCATTTTTTAAACATTCCTTCAGATGTGTGTAATGAATTACATACTTGAATTTATGATATAAATTGGCAATTAGTTTTTCAGTCTTTCCACCTGGGGGTATAAATTTTTCTGGAGCAAAAGGTAAGTCACTATGAAGATTGTGTAAATGGTCAGGATATTCAAGGTCCACTTCTAATATAAATCCATACGTACTATTATCTGATATACTCATTACATTGAATGAAACTATTTCGTTTTCGTTTAAAAATCTAAACTCTGAAATTGGAAACATTTTAGTCATAGCATAGCCATAAAGATTATTACAATCAAGGTATATCAAATAGCTGGAAGGTTGAAGCTCGTTGTATTCAGACAAATAAATGTTATTCGCTTTTGCATGACGCAATGAGCACTGCGCAAGCCCACCACGTATACCCTTTTCCAGCATTTGATAAATCTCTAGATCATCAATTAAGTCCAACTCAACTTTTGTGTAAAGCAGCATAGCATCCCAGCTTAAACTAGGAGATGTTATATAGTAAGCTGGATCTAGTTTGTAATACTTTAAACTTATAGTCCGGAAATTTTCGAATATATCACATAACAATAAAACATCACATTTTAAATATAAATCAGTATATTCTCCAAGATTTTTTATATTGAATGTATTCCACACCGTGAGAGCATGTTGATAATCATCATCATTAATATCTTCACTTTTCAACATGCTATAGAAATATTTTTTGGCGGGAAGTTTATTTTGTTCATACTTGTCCCAACAATCCATATAATCATATGGATAAATACCTTTATTTACGAGCAAATGCGTGTTAACGTTAAATTGCTCGTACAAGTGAGTGAAATCATTTTTAGTCAAACTTTTACTTAAATTATCTAAACTTGAGCTGAGAAATTGAAACGAATCTATAAATTTCATTTGTATTGGATGATTATCATGCTCAGATTCTATATATTTAGTAATTGATAAGTACCTTTCCTTAGTTTTAGGTATAATTTTAATATCACCTTTACATTTAGCCAATTCTTTTATAAATAAATGACAGTCATAATTCGATAAGTTATGAAATATTATAGGTATGAATGAACAAACTTTGTACATTAAATTACACTGAACATGAGCAGGTCCTCTGTACTTTCCTGTCACATGATCATGGTCTCGTACTTTATCATCAAATAATAATTGATTACAAATATGACAAATTCTTGCATTTTTATAACTGATTCTCTCACATTTTGTTAAAGGTTTCATAACTTTTTTGCTACCTAATATTTCGTTGATTTTCCTTACATCTTTGATTAATTTAGATATAAAGACTTCAACACAATCTGGACCTCTATACGAAACATATTTATTTTGACTCGAATCATGTGAGCAACATATATAATACCCAAAACAAGAGGGTTGATGTTTTTGAAAAAAATTTGTTTTTTCAGATGGTTTTTCGGAACAACTCAGTAATAGACTTTCAAAGTCAGCATAAATAACATAATTGATTCTTTGCTTTCTATCATAGTTCTTAAAACCAAGCTTCGTATTATTTTTTGGTAAAATTGTTAATACTTTTGAACATGAGTGAGTTTTATACTTAGATTCACAACTAAAAAATTGTAAACATAATTCACACAAGAATAAATCACCCTTATGATTTGATACTTGACGCCGAACTAACCGAACTAGATTTTTAATTAAACAATAGTGTCCTTTACCTTCTTTTTCTAAAAATAATAAATTCACATGGTTAGGTTTTTTAGAATTGGATAAATATAGAGGCCCTGTTATGCTTTTATCCTTATTATCTACACCATAAATATTAATGCTAATGTCATTATTCGTTTCAAATAATTTAATATCTTTGTGTGAGACTGGAAAACACATTCCATTAATATTAAACACTGAACTAAAATGTGGATATGAACTTATTCTGCAAACATTATTTTTAGCGGGATACAAAGCGGCTATAACACTCCACAAAAAACAAAAATCATCATTATTTTGTATATTTACACAACTTTTTGTGTTCTTAATTTTTGTTGGTAAATCTAAGAATGTACCTCCTCTCAGTGGACTGTATTTATTTATATTGATTTCCAAGTGACTTATCGATAGATAAGACCATCCAGATTCTTTATGTTCAAATTCCGACAACTTATGTTTTAAAACTTCAATAGTATTCGAATAAATATCATCAATATTGGTATTATTGCAAATGACTTTATATTTTGTATGAAACGATTTCACTTGCTGCTCACTTGTTTTTACCAAAAAAAATATTGCAAATAATTCAAAGTTAACCTTGATACATATATTTTTCATCAAAGATAAATTAACAAGTTTTATAATATCATTTTTATTCTCACATAAAAAAGACTCAGGAGTAAAGTATTCGATTTCCTTTCTAGGATTTAATCGATATGTAATGATTCTATTTCTGAAAGCACTTGCTATAATATAAACATTCTCAAATTCGGTTTTCAATAAGCTATTTGACTTATGTATATTGGTTCTCAAATGATATTTCATTTCATTCATTGGTACTACAATATGACATTTTTTACATTCAACTAATTCATTATTATTATCATTGCATCGATGAGTAGATTGGAGTGGAACTGTAAAAAGAAAACAAATGATAAAGAAATAAGGTTGAGTAAATAATTTTTTTATTTTAAAATAATATTATGGTAAAAACAATGCATAAAAATATAGTATAATACAAACTAATAATAACTTGATATAAAATCTAAGGGTCTATTTTTGAACTCTTTTTTTGTTTCATGAGTAAACTGTTTTAGAAGATTCCATGCCGGCGTCCCATCGTCGGTCCGATTTTTTATAGATAAAATCGCATGTCTCCACCGATTAATCGGTGACACTCGATCGATTTCGCTAACTTGATAAATTTTTAGTTCTATGTAAAATTTACCATCCTTTTTTTCATCTGTTTGTTTACACACACCATTCGCAACTCTACGCGTATAATACGAATGTATTTGTTGCGTTTTTTTACCCGAAACGATCTCCTCTCCGTGTTCTTCCTCACTATCGGTGCCGAAGAGATCTCGCATGGTCTGTTTAGTGGAGCTAATGGGTCTGATGACAGTTTTTTTCTTTTTTTCCAAAACGGCTACTTCCTCGCTAGGTTTTTTTGATGTCGACGGTGTTCGCTTGGACTGATGAATGTTTCTATGAGTCTGTTCTTCATCAGACGAAAATGAACTTGCTGTTCGCTTCGACCTAGAACAAAAAGAAAAAAAATTAAAACAAAATCAAGAACAGATCTTTTGGAATAATAATATACAGGGTGTATTTTAATTCATATTAAAGTCGAAGTCAAGATATGAATATCTCGTTTTTTTTTTCAATTTTTCATTCAAAATTTATATAAAATATTAATTTAATATGGAAACAACAAAAAAATCATGATATTCCAATTTTGACTTCACAATCACTTATATATATTTGTTATCACATAGGTACGAGTATTGGCTTTATGTATGAATTGAAATAAACCCTGTATAGACATCTCAAATTATAGTCAAACAAATTCTATATATTTGTAATATAGTAACGAATAAATTTTAAATAAAAAACGCGAAGAGACATAAAGTGTGCAGTATACTAATAACTCATTAAATGCAACATTCCTATCGGTTATATATTTCAATTATAATAAATATAAAAAATTAGTAATATAATATACAAAGTTTTTATGATTCTTATTTTAAGTGATAGAGCACTCGTAAAAATAAATAAATGAAAGAAGTGATAAGATAACTAATTATTACTTAATCGAATCAAATTAATAGATAAATTTAAACCGTTAATACAATGAAGAAGTGAATCGATTACCTTTTCACAGTAGTCGACTCTTCCGCCGATCTCTTGGAAGTTGAGGGTGTGGGTTTGATCTGCTGTTGGTCCTTTTTTTGTGTCTGCTGTGGATGTGCCTCAGACTCATCTTCGGATGACGAAAAAATGCTTCCTGCTGTTCGCTTTGACCTGCGCAAAAAAATATTAATATTAAAACCAAATTCAGGTCTATCATTGAGGTTCCTAGATAAAAATGATCTAGAAGTCTATGGACTTAGTTTAACAAAATTATGTTTGAAAAAATAAAGATCTAAAAATTAAAACATACACAAGACTTGTTTAATGAAAAGATTTATCGAGTAAAAAGTTAAATTTAATTTGAATTGATTGAATAGATTGCTTCTTTGATATGAAATAATAAAAAGATAACTACTTGAAATTAATTGAAGAGCTGTATGAAAGATTATAATTATAAAATAAAAATAAAACTTACATTTTTATAGAATATTTCGAGAGTCCTTTAATTAGATAGTCAGGAGAGCTGATTGATGCTGGAACGAACTGATAGCTATACTGATGCAAGTATAGACTTATATACCCCAAAATCATCTCATTTATCCATATATGTAAAACTGCACACGCATATAACTGCTAATAACTAAAATATAAACGTTCCGTTTGTATGTTGTACGCCAGAAAAATGTTAATACCGAGGTGAGTAAACTGAAGAAACCAAAGTATACATACCTTCACAAAAGTAAATAAAAATAAATTATAATATGTTTATTTACAAGCAAAATTTACTTAATTATAAGTATTTTAATATGATAAAATAGAATATAAAATCCTTACTTACCTTTACGTGAAATATTTTTAACTAATGAATGAATAATATACTCAGTTTAAAAAAAAGCATGTAAACAAAGTCACACGTAAAGCTTTACTTTCGAAATTCGATGTCGTACCTATGCAGATATCGATTTAGATGCGCGCGTGTTTATATGCAACGCAGCGTATTTAGATCCTATGAAATGTAAGAAGAGCAATCTGTTCTAAATATTACGTAAAAGGAGTCTCAGTGATTCTTTAATTAAAAGCAAATTAAAAAAAGTTTTTTGGATATGTATATAAACTAATACACGTTAAATGGAAATTACATTCCAGTTCGCTCATCTAAACCAACATGTCGGTAAGTAAAACTAAAAAAGATAATATATTAATTTAAATAATTTTCTTGACCTATTGAATTTTGAATTGTTTGACAAATATTATCACATTGATTTTTATTGTTTCAGGGGTCTAACGATATTTTTATCCCCAATTCATTGTATTCACCGATTGAGGCTGAAGGATCATTTCGAGCGTTTCACTTTGAAGATGCACCCTGCGAGAGTAACAGTAACAGCAGTAAAAAAAGGAAGGGAAATGAAATAAGGCCTATATACTCCTACATTAAAAAACCTTATAAAGGCTCACATAAGAAGATCATTAGGATACAAGTTTTTGACTCAGAAGAGTATTCAAAAAATAATGTTTCGTGTAATTGTAGGGCTGAAGTATGTGCTCAACACGTAGTAGATAGTGTATTTAATGATGAAATTTATAAATGCGTGAAAGACGTTCTATGTAAAATACAAAAAAGAATGTAAAAGTAAATAAAAAGATATTAATTTAACACGTTTATTTTATTTTTTATCACTTTTTAGAATAAAGTCAAGTTTTAGAAAAAAAAGAGAAACCTAGGAACAGAACTGAATAGTAGATAATGCTTGTATAAATTGAATGTAGGTACTCATATGAACTGGACTGTTGCTTGCATGAATAGACTAACTGCTAACTTAAATAGATTGAGATTAAAAGGTAAGTAACATATTCAAATAGAAAATATATTTTGAATAGAGGAACTGAATAGATTAAAAAGGGTAGAATTGAGGGACCTGGAATATATTTGAATAGAAAATATATTTTGAATAGAGGAACTGAATAGATTCAAAAGGGTAGAATTGAGGGACCTGGAATATATTTGAATAGAAAATATATTTTGAATAGAGGAACTGAATATATTCAAAATGGTATAATTGGGGTACCTGGATCTATTGATCCAGGTACCCCAATTATACCCTACTGGAGCGCTCTTTTACCAACACAGATCAGGGATCAGTTTTCTGAATACTTTTTCCGCCAGTAAAAAGGTGAACTACTATGAGTCGCGGCCACACTCGCCTACAAGAAGAGATACAAGATATTTTTGATTCTGTCGATGCTACAGAATATCTACTTTTGAGTACTTCATAGAAAAAAAAAGTACTCCATCACGTAAAAAGTTATTAATCTATACTAATATATAAAGCTGAAGAGTTTGTTTTTTGTTTGTTTGTTTGTTTGAACGCGCTAATCTCAGAAACTACAAGTGGGATTTGAAAATATCTTTTTGCATTTGATAGCCCAACTCTTGAGTAAGGTTATAGGCTATATTTTATCCTGAAATTCCCACGGGATCAAAAGTTACGCGGGTAAAACCGCGCGCGGCGGCTAGTGTTTTTATGTGGCCGCGCGACGAAATATACTTTCCCGCGTGGCCACCTTCAGACTGAAGGAAATGCTAGGTATTATTACATTTTATGAATTAGAAATAAATCTACGTTACAAATACTTCACAAAACATCTGACTTTTTTTCATGAATCGTTGAGAAACCAGAATAATTCAATAGATAGGTTTGACAGCATTATGACACCTAAAGATATCAAATTTTACTTCTTGTGAATTCATACAGTACGACGACAATATTGCATCAGGCGTTAGTTATGTACTACATTAACCGATTCCTTGCCACCTTCCACCTTAAATCTTAAGACGCGCGAGTCGCGTCATTGGCCCTCCTAAAAGAATGACGCGCCTGGCGCGTCCTTGGCCACCGTTAATGTTATCACGCTATTTTACGCAATTTCTACAATAATAATACAATGTGAGACCTGTTACTGTTTCTTTAAGTTCTATTTATGTGTTAAGTGTGTTTCTTAGTAATTATCAACGTTTTTTAGAGGAGATGCAAGGTAAGTTACAGATTTCCACCGTGAGTTGTAAACCTTTTTTGCTTTTTGTTGGATTTAATCACTAAGGGTGATATTATAGCATTAAATGTTTTTTTTTTGAAAATGAAAATGAAAATGAAAATTTTATTTATTTCAATAATTTAGTTACATTGATATGCTGGGACTTTCCAGTGAGTAGTCAATGACACTCGTGTCGGAAATGACCCGCTTTTCCCTTCTTCCCTTCCGGATATAAGACTAAAAAGTATACAAATTAAAAACACAAATCAAGATACATTTAACAAAACAAAACATAAAATAAAAAATAAGGACAGAAATAATTACATTAAGATTTAATAAATTTAAATAAAATAAAAATAGAAAAGTATATTAAAATTAAATTAGGATTTAAACAAAATTATCATTATTATTATTCGGCATTTTGTTTACAAATTTATTTATTTAATTATAAGTTGTAATTATATATCTATATTTTAAATAGGTAAACAATAAAAATTAAACAGAAAATTATTGATGTAAATGTAGTGTGTAGTGTGTAAATATGTGTGTGTGTGTGTGAAGGAACGTGTGTGTGGATAAGTGTTTGTATAATATCAAAATATTAGTAGGCAGTTTATTTTTGATTAGGCAATCCTTATCAGGACCTCCTCGATTTCCTCGTAAGTAAGTTTGTCCAACCATTTCGTAATTGTTTTTTTGCACTTATTTAATTGCATAGAATATATTTTCAGAACCCTGTTAATTTTATTATATATAAAAGCCGATTGAGAAGGATATTGTCGTCTAGCAAAGGAAGTGCGTACGTAGGGTAAAGGGATAACTTTATCGTTCCGTCTCCTCTTCAGTAATTCTGGATCGAATGTTAAAGATTTATGAGCTGTAAGGATAATGTTAAGGACGTAGAGCTTTCTAACCGAGTGAAGGTAACTAATTTCATAAAGCTTGTTTGTGGGAAATCTAAAAGGTTTACAGTACATTGCCTTAATGAGAGACCTCTGAGCTCTTTCCAAGTGTATAAAGTCAGTCTTGGTGGCTCCACCCCAGATTGGAATACAATATGAGATTACCGATTGGGCTAGGGCGATATAAATTTTATTCAAAAGGGAACTAGACATTACTGACCTTAGTGACCTAAAGACCCATATTAATTTTCTAGTACGGTTTATGACTGCATCCAACTGCGAGTGCCAACTAAGCCTTTGGTCAATGAGAATGCCCAGATATCTCGTTTTTGCCACTTTTTCAATAGGAGGGCAAGCACATAGTTCACTATTAGGGTCCGTGCAGTTATGAATCTTGAGAGTCAGTGTGTTTCCTGGCTGCGAGGTGTTGTAGGGAGCAACGCAGATATAATTGGTTTTTTGTATATTTAAGCTTAGAAGATTGGCCCTAAGCCAGTCTGACACACGAACCAATCCGCGGGTCGCCGTATCATATACAGAGGCCCAAGATTTACCCGTAAAAACGATTGCAGTGTCGTCCGCATAGGAGAATATCCTTCCTCCGACAGTATTTAAATTGCATAATTCGTTAATATATATATAAGAAAGAGGGTCGGAGAGAGGGCACTCCCCTGTGGGATCCCAAATTTGACAGGAGCATCGTCACTGATGTGGTTGCCTAGCTTTACAGCCTGGATTCTATCCTGGAGGTAACTGCTTAATAGATTATGCGCAATCCCTCTGATCCCTATGCTCTCTAACCTGTCCAAGAGGATTGGGATAGACACAGTATCGAAGGCCTTTTTTAGGTCAAGGAATACCGCAATACATTTATTTCCCTTATCAACTGCTTCAATTATGACAGAGTTGAGATTCATTATTGCGTCTTGCGTTGATATTCCTTTGCGGAAACCGTACTGACATTCTGATAAAATATTATATTTATATAGGTACTGTGTTAGTCTAATATTAATTAATCTTTCTATTATCTTAGCGAAAGAGGTGTTTACTGTTTAGGAATGATAATTATTATAATAATACGGAATAGCATACAGTGCTCCGTAGGTCTCTTTTACATATTACCTGCCCTGCTAAATCATTTTACCATTACCATATTTGGTCAGTTAAAACATCAAAAGACGGCTTGTTTCAAAGCAGTCCATACCGACAAGATCCTTTTTTTTAATGTCAACGGAGTTCTTATCTTGCTTCGAAATTACCCATTGTTTATGACTTTTGATATTGAAATCTTATGACTACACCTCATTGCACCGCGAAATTTTCTAACTAGTTCTTTGTTTGTTTTCAAAGGAGTAAGCTACACTGGGGTGCAAAAAATCACACGCGCTTGTTGCGTCATTGGCCTCCCTGAATGTTTTTCCGCGACGCGCTAGGTGCGTCATTGGCTTCCTAATAATGACATTTAAAACTGTTATTGCATATGGTTAACGTCCTCTAAAAATTTAATTTTTCAAAAAAATCTAGTGGCCACAGGTATTAGTGTCTCTAATGTGTTAATTTTCATATTAAATATAAGGACTTTTTGTTTAAATTGAATAAAATTTTGATTTACTACAATTTTATACTGGCGCGTCATTGGCCTCCCTGAAGGTTTCCTCATGACGCGCTAGGTGCGTCATTGGCCAGGAATCGGTTAATGGGTTTATTTTTTAAATCGTTATATAAAATATTTATAGATATTGTTCCAACAAAAAAAACAAATTATCTAGCCTCAAACTAAGCAAAGCTTGTAGTAGCCGCGGACTAGAAAACGAATAGTCATACTAAAATACAAAACAAGAAACTTTGTAGTCCGGAGCATAGTCCTTCATAGTTCATGAGCCACTAGACCAGACAGTCATCATACTAAAGTCATATGTTATAATGTGACATAAAAATATTATAAACTAGCTGTGGCCGCGGCTTCGCCAGCGTAAAAATCAATGTGACCTCTTCAACAGTATTTACATAAAACCGTTTTGTACTATTAACCTAACCCTTCAAGATTTTCACTATCTTATAGTAAAATCTTATAAAAATCTTATCAAAATCCGTTCAGCAGATTTTGAGAAAATCAATCACATACAGACATACTGCTTTTGGGGACTTTGTTTTATAATATGTATATAGATAGATGTACTTCAGTCAACATTACGTAGTTGATGATATTATCAAATAGTAATTAAGGTACGTCAAATCGCAGGGTACATACTTTGATAAAAATAAAAAGTAAACTACCCGCAATTTAATTTTGTATTGTATTGTTTACTTTGAACGTTCTGACGAGAATTACAATCAAATTCTCTAGAAAAGCCTATCTGACATTTTGAAGGCTCTTTATTCAAAATTAGCTCGGTATTATGCTATTTAAATGTTATTCAGTGGAATTCTTCGAGTTCGAACTCCACAGTCAGTACCCATTAATGTAGTACCTACTTAACTAACGCCTGCTGTAATATTGTTGTATGAATTCAAGTAAAAGATATGATATCTTTAGGCGTCAAAGTGCTGTCAAACCTATTTATTGAATTATTCTGGTTTCTCAACGATTCATGAAAAAAAAATCGGATTTTTTGTGCAGTATTTGTAACGTAGATTTATTTATAATTCATAAAATGTAATAATACCTAGCATTTTCTTCAGTCTGAAGGTGGCCGCGCGGGAAAGTATATTTCGTTGCGCGGCCTCATAAAAACATTAGTAGCATGCTAGTTTGTCTTCCATACAAATACCAAAATTCTATTACTACTAGCGCTACGCGCCGGGCACTACTGGAACTTTTGGTATTTTTTGCTGCGTTCGATATCGATATATCTAAAGTACCAGGCAGCGGATCTATAGTATAGTATTCAACCAATTTTTCTGTGTATTTTTGTCGCTGAATTCTTTTGTTAGTGTTTTCTACAAAGTACGTTGAGTAGAGTGTTCACGCCTCGCGTTTTCACGATCTCAAATCGAAGATTTTACCTTTGTGAAGTGATATTTTTACATAGGATGCTGACTTTCTGGTGAGATAGTGAGTTAAGAAAAGGAATAGCATTGATTTTGAATGACTGGTGCAAGGAGGTGAACAATTTGTGTGGCAAAAGCATTGAGTTTGACGAAAATGACCCGAACAAATCTATGGCCTATGATTATTATATCAAACACAAATAATTAAGAAAAAATAAATCATTGTCTGAGATGCATATTTTTTTACTACTCCCAACTCGCATAGTGCAGTTTATTTCAACTTATTAGTATTGCGCAGTTTAAATTTGACTCTTTACTCGAATCATATTATAATTGCGCAATAGTCATAACTGGTACTACGAATTTCTGAAAATTAGAAAGTGGCGGTATGGGCGGGATGCATTCTAGGGTTGTTTTGGTCAAAAAGTTCCTAGAGTGGATACTGTATGGCGCTAAAGTGCAAAAACCGCGAGACGGTCATCTATTAGTAGATATTCTAAAGTAGATACTCAAAAGTAGATATTCTATAGCATCTACAGAATCAAAAATATCTTGTCTCTTCTTGTAGGCGAGTGTGGCCGCGACTCATAGTAGTACACAATAAAAAGTTTGTTTGTATTTTTAAAAAGTCACACTGTTAATATAAATAAATAACAGATAATAAATAAGCGTTTTATTATTTACCTGCGTATCTATAGTCGGGCGACAGTCGTATATAGGCTGGAGAAAACTATTCATTGCCGTAAAAGCAAACCAATTTGTTTGGTATACGTCGTCGGCGCCTGCTCCTGACTTAATAGATTTTTTAATTTTATTAAGATGGGCTCTGTAGTACGACATCAATTAATCTTTTTTTTTCTTCATTTCTTCCACAGTGCTAGGCCAACAGAGCTTATTTTTTATTCTAATCCATGCATCATGTACCATGTGTTTTTTTTTTGTGGTCAGGGTTGCTGGGGTTCCATATTATATTCTCCGTTTCGTACAATTCAATAAACTCTAATACTTTTTGGTTACTCCACTCCATATTGTAAAAAAACGCAAGCACGTCTGTCCCGCATCAAAGTCTGGACAACACTAAATTGACGTAGGTGTAGCCAGCCAAGCGAATATTGTCGCGACAAATCCCTTTGATACGCGGCAGTTTACCGACAGTGCCCCGATAATACATCGCGTCTTCGCCCGAATACTTCACGTTGTGACGATGCTGCCGGCTACACTTATCGCGATAACACGAATATTCGCCGTAGCCCGCTAATGAAGCCCGTGCATAAGCTATGAATCACGGCATTGAGAAGTAAAGCATTTTATTATATTTAAAGAGTTTGGCCATAGCAACATTTCAACGTTTGGTGGTGCCACTTATTGCACTTATTACTGGCAATAAGAACTTGATATGAGTGATAGACAATCAATGGCTTCTGCCATTTGACCACAAAACGCTGCCGGCTTGTGAAAGTCCTACGTGTATCTGTTGTAAACTGCACATATCTGCTGTGTTTATATTATTTCCTGCAAAATCACAAGTAACGTCAAGTGTACCTACTTTAGTTTATCATTTAGTAATACTACAAGTAACAAGAAGTAGTATACAAGTATTATATATACTACTACCGCCAACGCGTTTCGCTCAAATAAATTCTTGAAATATTTCTTCCACTGATTCATTATATCTTCATGCTCACTAACAATATTTCCATTCTGATCTCTTGCCACGCCCACTAATGAGTCTCTAACCTGCCCTCGGGCTCTTCCGACTAAGTGCCAGAACAGTTTGGAATTGGCTCGAAAGTTTTCTGAGAATTTCTTATCAATCTTGTTCTTACATTCTTCTTTCTTTTTGCTTACCATATCTTTCACAGTCTTCCTTAATGTATCATACCTACTTTTTTTTGCTACTCTGTCATCATCAGTCAAGTCATTTTGCCTCTTATAGCTAGTAGGTCTAGCCACGCTTTCCTCTTTTCTGGTACAATACCTTTCACTCGTTTTTATCCGTCCTCACATTCTTCTTCACACTTACCCCACACATTTGTGTAGCCGTTTCTACCATACCATTCTTAAATTTACTCTTATATTCCTCTATTTCGCAATCTTCGTCATTCAATAGCGGTTCCAACCTTTCTTTCAATTCTAACTTGTATTTCTCACGGACAGTCTCTTCTTGCAAATTTTCGACTTTCACTCTTTTCTTTCTGTCGCCATTTTTCTAGCAGACCTGCCATTCGTGACACCACAATAAAATGGTCGCTTCCGACATTCACTCCACGGTATACCCTTGTTCCTTCATTTTCGTTCTTAACCGTTCATCCACGATAACAAAGTCAATAATGCTCCTCTCAGATTGCCTCGGCCAAGTATACATGTGAATCATTTTGTGACTAAACATTGTGTTAGTCACCACAAGCTTTCTCTCCAAGCACACATCTAACAGAACAGTTCCATTATCATTCACCCTTTCATCACCAAACTTTCCTAAAACTCTTTCATACCCATCACGCTTTACACTCACCGAGCCATTAAAATGAAAAACATAATAATCCTTCCATTATCTTCACATCTCCCAAGCACATCTCTGACATTAATCCTGAACTCTTCCCTGACTGACTGTGGCTTGGACATATCCGGCGCGTAAAGACAAAGGATAAAAATCCTGGTCAAGCCTACTTTTAGTCTCAGCCGCAGCAGCACTCACAAACTCATAACCTTTCACACACACACATTCATTCTTTCTGACAAAAGAACGCCAACACCTTGGGTTCCTCTCTTAAACGCTTCCACTCCAGACCAGTAAGTAGAGAGTCGGCAATGCGTGACATTCCACAACCTTTCTTTTTGGTCTCACTTATACCTAGCACATCAATTCTCCTGGCATTCATCACCTCGCATACTTCATCTATATTATCATCTATTGCTCCACAAACATTCATCGTCGCAAAAACGGATTCCCCTGCCCTCTTTTTGCCGGCTGGGGGGACAAGACGTGACGTGTGGCAATGCACGTCGCCTTCGGGAATATTGTCCCCCCCAGATACGATGGGGCAACCCGAGTTGACCTCAGGGAGGGATTCTCCAGCTCGGCTGGTACCCTCCTGGGGTAGTCTATTTTATATTCCCCTCCTCATAGTATCTGCTTCTCCTACTTCATCGGATAGGAAAGTGTTGGGTCATTTGGAAGGGGATTATGAATGACGGGAAGGGAAAAGGTAATATGAGGATACTGCATGCACGGAGGGGACGTTTGTTGTGTACGCAGTGGCAAGGGAGGCCGGGGTCGCTTACCCGAGTTCCTTTTCTTCACGATCGGACAGACCAATAAAGAAAACACCCCATGACCCTTCTTCATTATTACTTTTAATGTTTACACTGTTGCTCGAGGTAAAATTATTGGTAATAAAATTATAATATTACACAATAAAAGTGGAACCCCACCTAGCCGATCTCGTAAAAATTTAAATCTCCATAAAGAGATTACTAGAATTTTAAATTTCCCGCCAGCTCAAAAAAGCCGACACCAGCGCTATATGTTCTTAGCATGAACTATTTCTTTGAAGGGGTAGTTTTTTTGTATGAAGTGGCGCTTCTTCTCTTGAGTAGGTATAGTGTTCCTTGATGCCAGTCCCGTCCACCTCACTGGACACGGACAGTGCTCCGGCAGCGCCCACTACCGGACTCGACTACGCCGTGGTTGCGGCTTCACCGCCGCCACCCGCAAAGCAGCCCGCGCAACCGCGTGGTAAGGCGCCGGTAGTAATGCGGCCTGCCGCCCGAGCCCCGGCTACCCAGTTGACCGCCCGCGCCGCCCGCCTCCGCCTCGCTGAAGCAGAAATACCCGCCATGCTGTGTCGGAGCTCCTCTGCATGCCGAGCATCAAAACCTTGGCTATTGAAGCCTTGCGTGGTAAGAGGGGCCCACCACAGTGCCACCGCTGCCAGAAATTCAGACACTCGTTCCACCACTGCCACAGGCCCTTGGTTTGTGTGCGGTGCGGGGACGAGTACCACGCTGCAGACTGCCCGCGCCTGCTGCAAGGCGCCGCGATCCTAACTCCGCCCCTGGCGTAGAGTCAGTTGCGGCCCCTATTAATAAATGTGCACATAAGTTTAGATCAAGTACATTTACAGCTTTCGCAATGGGCATTGTTCATTTTTTTATTTGGTTCAAATGAAAAACCGTTTCGAGGATTAAGGTTTTTGATTAATTTAGTCGATTTAATACATTTAAAAACATTGGTTTTATAGATTTTTAACAAAATACATTTGACATTTATTTAACCTTGAAGGCTTTCTTGATGACATCAAATCGCTTAAGATGTTGAGTTGAATAAATTTTTTAAATGTTTTTGTTTACCATCCATGATTTTAGCACACAGACACAGTTAATGCTTTTTTACTGACTGACACATGTTCATAAAGTTAATGTCACTGATGACGTCATTACGTACTAATTTAATAAAATCAATATAAATTTACTGACACACTTAAAAATAAATCTGTTCAAATCATGGAGGAAATATAACATAGAGAAATATTATACTTGGGAATAGAGAGCCCTCTTGCAGATTTTTTGGGATCCCATTTGCTACTAACTCTAACTATAAATCGGCCCCAAACTAATGTATCTATATGTAGATCTCTGTATAGATACGTAGGTACATATATGTAGGCAATGCGCCGTATTCGACATTGCATTCTCTAATTTTAAGTCCTTCTAAAGTCTAATTCGAAGACTTCCAACTCAAAATTTTCTAAGAAATATTGATTTTGAAGTCTTCGACTTTATGGAATTTAAAAATCACTATGAAACTCAGGAATAAACACAAAACAGCAACAAAAACTACAGACACGCGCGTACGCAGATAGCAGCGGGGGCGTCGACAATGTATGGAGATGGTGCAGACTACATACTGGAGTCAGAGTGAAGAAGACAGAACACAATAAGAGGAAAAGAGCAAGAATGATACCAGTGTAGCCTATGAAAAAAAATATTCGATTGTTCGAATACATCGCAGTATTTTTTTGAGTTTACACTTATTCATATTTTTCTTCAAGAAATCTTCGCTTTTATTAGAAATAATATTAAACGAAAACTTTTTCATGACTTCTTCATAATTTTTAAATAATTTAACAAATATTTATAGAAACCGTATTACATAATCGAATGAATTAGCGAAACGATGTTATTTGAATATAGCAACACAGACATAAAAAGAAATGTAAAAAATTATCGTCTACTACACAATATGAAAATATTTTTTCGCGATTGCGGTTTTGCGATATTTTAAATTGTGTTTGTGTTTTAAGTTTTCTTGTGATTTAATCGACTTTTCTCCCCCTGATTGCTTGAAGAAACTCGCGTCAGTGTGAATTTGTATTTTTAAGAAAGAGTGTCAATTTATCCACACCTTTTATTGTATTACTTTAAACAAAATAAAAGTGTCAGAAACTAACTTATTGTTTTACTTATTATTCATCAAGTAAACGTTATATTTATCCAGTCGTAATAAAAATAAGCAAACCTTACAGAACTGATACATATGGTATTTCACCTAACAAGTTTGTAAGTATTTGCTTATTTTTATTCAGACCAGAGCAAGTTGAAATCTCGAAGTCGTTTGAACTGTTTGAAATTCCCGCCATATTAGCTATGTGGACCGTTTTCAGATGGCGTCTAGTCTTAACTTTTAATGTATGAAGTTGTACTTCTTCTCTTGAGTATATGTGTTCTATGGATAGCAGTCGCCATATTGTGTTGTGGTGGTGTTTTGAAATTAAACAAACACACCTGACGTTGACAAGGCTTCATTCATAGCTTTAAATTCATTCAAATTTTGTTTTGAAAATAAAAATATACGAATTTACACCAGCACACTAAAATATACAAAAACCACATTTGAAAAACCAGTTTCTATTTATTTGCAAAACAAAGTCATTTATTTTTTTCATAATATAATGAATGTGAGAAGTAGCGTCATCTAGCGTCAAGTAGTATTACTATAAAAGTTCAGGGCCTTCCGTTAGTTAGAGCCACTGTCTTTGAAGAAACTGAGCTAACAAGCGAATGTCCCCCCCCGTTTGTGGTTCAAATGAGTCTCTCAAAATAGGTTAAAAATTAATACAACACAATAAAAATAATAGGTACCTAAAAAAAATTAACAATGCCCAATCGTTGTTGCCTCCGAAATGGCCATTGCCCCGATAGGACCCCACCGTTTCCCTCTCGGAGGAGGAAGCGAGTGAAGCTGCCTCCCACGTCCGTCAGTATCTACTTTCGATAGTCAGACTCTAGGACAAACAGGTACCGCCTCTATCTCACTCGAGTAGTTTTTGTTGTTAGTATAATAAAATCAACCGTATGTCACTTATTTTGATTACAAATTGGTATGATTTTTTTGTGTTTACATCACCCAGCAAAAATCCAGTTTCTGACTTTGTGAAATATGCGTAAAGAGTATACGATACAGATAAGCATACTTATTGAACGTTACCTATTTTATTAGATGTCATTTTCATTCAAAAAACATTATAACTTAATCAGCGAAACTTATGTATGAAAGTATATAATACAAAGAGCTCAGAAGGAGCTTTGATTACTAATATGACATAGTTATTTGCTTGACAAACCACAAATATCGAATAATGAAGCATGAATCCACGAAATATTTTGTAATGTTGGTGCTTGTCTTTTGCTTCGTTGGTGCCGTCTGAAAGTTGGCTAATGTCATGTCACATTTTACCTTCAGAGCATTTTACGAAGGACTTCGTTAACGAAACGTTGACAGCAAAGTCTTCCTTCATTCATACTTACTTATTCTCTTTGTGAACTTGCTTGTTTGAAGACGTGTTTGTGTTTTCTGTTTTGTGATTTATTGAATCAAATTAATCGTTGATTGTGTTAAAAATCTTTTAATTTGGATTAATAGTATTTCCTAACAAAATCTGGTGTTCATAGTTGAATAAATAAATAATTTTGGTTTGATACCTAAAAAAACCTATACGTGAATTTTGTGTAGTGTATTTTATTCACAATGCCTGCAAGTGCTGTGTATCAACCTACAACTGTAACCTATGAACAACAGCCAACTGACCAAAGATGGAATTGCCCAACCAGCTACTTCGCCAGAAGAGTCACAAACGGTTTATTCTTCAGTGAAAGAGCAATATACGTCAGGATCATCATCGGTGTATTGGGATGCATACTTTGCATTGTTGGTAAGTTCCAATTTTGTTTCATAATAATCTAAGAACAAAATGAGAATCAAAAATTGTTTGCGGAATGAATGTACTTTATTATACTCAAACAAATTATTGTTTTAGATATGTTTTTAAAATCTTTCATATGAAAATTATTTCAATCAACTAAACTGATGAGTAAGTTATAATATGTAGTCCCTAAGTAAGCATTTAGTGTGGTTTCACATCCCAACACACACCCAGATCCAAGGTTATTAAGATAATTTTGTTTCCCATCTAGCCAGGCTGATAAAATATTGCACAATAATACAAGCTAACTCAGGTTTTGACAATATGTAAGTAGTATTTAGTTAGATAATTAACAATTGGAGAACTTGAGCTTATTTCTTAAAAAAAAAATCCAATTTAATGCAAACAATATTTCTATATAATCTGTAATCATGATGTAAACCAATAATATGAAATAGAAATTAAATTATTTCCAAACTTTTGCCTTGTGCCACTATTTTATAAATTCTTGAGGGTCTCTTATTAGATTACTTTGTAATTTATAACTTAAAACTTATTCTATTACATTCAGAGCTGTAGATCTAAACTGTACTTGAGAAATTCACTATGTTGTTAAAAGTTTTTTCTCGCCTTCATGGATATATCTTAGGATTACATCCCAGTGTGTCAGTTTACAAAAATATGGTACCGGTTTGAGTCGGGGTATACTAGCATAACCCATAATAATATTTTGGGGTATGTAGTTACTACTTAAGTTTCGGTTAGCTATTATTTATTTATTGAGTAATATTATCAGGGCTTCTCTTTCAGAAAAAAAAAATATATATTATTTATGGCAGTGCGTTTTTTAGATTAAAAAAAATCAAAATCTGCTGTTATTCTAACAGGAATACTGTATATCTTTCCAATATGAAAATGGGCTCTAAATCAGTATAGGTACCAGCCTTTATGCTAAATTCAATGAATCCAAAAGTTTGGTGGCATTAAATAACATGTTCCTGAAATACCGCAAAAATACTTTTCCTACTATTACTATAAACTTGGAGGGTTGAATCAATGTATTTTACTTGTTCTTTTATTTGAAATTTCAGCCGATTAAGGTAGAATCAAATAGCATGAAAGCTTTTTAAACTAATTTAAATCTGGTTATAGACATATTTAATCCTGTCACTGCAATAGTCTCTCTCCATCAATACCTCCAAATTTTGTCAAACATGACATTGGATGGTTTTATAGCCTGTGATGTTCTGCCTACCCCATAAAGGATACAGGAGTGAAGTTATGTATATATTTATTTAGCATTTCCAACCCACTCAGGCTTTTTACAGGTAGAAGAATCAATAGAGTGCGGCCATTGAGAGAATGCGTTCCTGACAGCTCCTTATGTCCACTGAATGTAGTTCGTTTCCGATTCGAAGGGGCAAAAAGCTATCCTTTTGACAGCTGTCAGGAACGCAAACTCCCACCGGCCGTACTTTAGTACAAGTGATAGTAATATTTCAGCAGTTAACCAATTGAATTGTCGCTTCATCTTTATACCTTCATGAATTATAACTTCCCCATGAGTCACTGCATTCATTGGTTTACCCTGTTTGAAAAACTCAACTCTAGTATTGTCTTTAGTTTTCGCGATTCATACTACTAAATAAAACACTTGTTAACCGGATTTATCGCATATATTTACATTTTAAATTTTAACTCTATGTTTCGGTGTCTTTGCAGACCCCGTGGTCACGAGCGACTCGCGTTAAAAAGTGTTTTAAAACTAGTTTATTGCATACAGAGTAACAGATACTGAAGGGAATATTTGCATACATAACTTCACGCCTTTGTTCGCCTTATGGGGTAGGCAGAACAAATGAGGCTTTAAAACCATCTGATGTCACGTTTGACTTTAGAGGTATATTTTTTATTTAAAAGTAACCACAATTAAGATCCGAATTTCGCCACAGAGCGCTTACGAAAATACGCAAAATGGGTTCTTATGGTCAATCAAGAACCGGTTAACGACGACGACGTCTTGTTCCGCCTACGTAGTAAAGGCACAGTACAGATATCTACAGTAATCCAACTCGGCCGCATCTTTGAAATAAATGCCTACAGCACCGCGGTCCGTTCACATGTGATAGGGCCTTTAGCGTTTAAATTACATTTGCCAACTTTGTTCCATTAATTCCATTTCCATTTAATTTTTTGACTGCAAATATACTTTTTTTTATATATATGTATAAACAAATAAAAATCTTTGTAAATTGAATAAGAAATGTTAAAAAAAATACGTTTTGTGTCAAAAAATCATGTTTACGTTTGAATAACAGATCGATCTTATAAATTAGCGACCGAAAAAGATTTGCGCCTCGACTGAAACGAAAAGATGTGTTATTAAATTTTAAAGTACAACCAATCCGCATATTAACTTAAAGCTCAATCAACAATTGTTTCGGTATGCAGACACTCGCGAGACTGGCCGCATGCCGAGATCGCGCAGGGTAGGTATAGCTCGCATTTCGTCCGTTTCTATGAAGTTGAATTACTGTAGAGTGTAGATATCTGTACTGTGGTAAAGGGCTTCAGGGTTACGGTTGACACCTTCCAAAATACAATTAATAAGTACCTTTTCAAATTTCTACAGATACAAATAAATGTTTGGTCAAACATGAACACAAAAGCCAGCAAAGTCAAAGAGATGACAACACTATAACCTGCAGGTATCGGCTTACCTACGCTTCACACATAAATGACATAAAAGATAACCAACCATAAACAATTCTCAAAACCGAACGCGGAAACGTTTTAGTGCTTTTCAAACATTACAAACCTACATTATGTAAGAAGCATCTTTTCTATGCATACAAATTAGAAACAGCTATAATCGCTTTATTCCGCACGAGGACGGTGGTAAACCTTATCATTAGGAAAGAATTTTAACTTGACCATTGTATAGATATCAGTGATTTATTTTTAGTCGCGTCGCGTGTAATAGTGTACTCCTTTACAAGGAGATGGGAGTTCTTAGAAAATAAGTTCAAAGGTTTGATATAAGGTCTTTATTTTATTACTTTTATTATAAGGTGTTATAGTTAAAAACAGACCCTAATAAATAAATAATAAATAAATAAAATCCCCAGACAACCACACCAACTACATGGCCCCAAAGTAAGCATAGCTTGTGTTATGGGATACCATATAGCGAACTAGGGGGAACCTAGAATATAAATACATAAATAGAGAAACACCCAGACACGGAACTTTTTTTTTCTTGTTCCGTGTGGGGATCGAACACGCAACCACTGGCGTCTGAGGCAGATAGGTTTACCCCAACGCCAAAGTGGTCGTCGAGTATATAATATAAAATTTAATTTTAATATATAAATTTCTTGAAATGTTTAGTGTAGCTATTAGATAGGACCCTTTGGTTTCGGCCCTGAGAAATCCCGAAATCCTCCCACGGGAACATTACTATAGAAACCTATTTTTTTCCTCGTCCCATCAGTAGACACTACGTAAAATGTGATAAGTAAATCCATTTTTTATCCACTTACTTCTCTACGTAAGTAATGTGGGAGCATCTGGATTAAAATAATACTATCCTATGATAGTTCAGACTTTGTTCCCTTACATTTGGAAGTTTAGCTCAATTCGCTTATATGTATAATCCGTATATTTGAGTGTGAAAATGTAACAATATCCATTTGAAATGCTTCTCATTAATATTTATTAGTAAGATTTATAGTGTAAACGCCTTCATCTAAGCCCCTGAAATCGCATACCTCGATTAAACTCATAAAAATATAGCGTAAAATAAAACGTTCTCATTAAAATTCCGTCATCGAATACTACTGCTACCGGTCTGGCATTCAACCATTCAACTGAGATAACGTAGGCGATACTTGGCGCGTATCGTATCAGGCAGTTGGTTGTAGGTAATGGTAGTTCGTATCCGGTGACGAGGCGCAATGGCGCCGCTTGCGCAGCCCGGTGGTGGTGACTCAACCAACTAACCAACCCGTTGTTTATATTAATGTTTGCCAAAGACTATTTTTTGAAAGTCCCTATTTTTTTTAAAGTGCGCAATATTTTCCAACGTTCACTTTCAATTTGAACGCGCCGTGTTGCATTGGTCGAGTGTTGGGCTGCATCATGAGTGGGTTCGATTCCCAGCTGAGCCAGTTAAATAAATATTTTTTTCTAAACTGGCTCGGCTACATACATCATACATTTTAACTTCACGCCTGTATCCCTAATGGGGTAGGCAGAACACCAGAGGCTATGAAACCACCTGATGTCACGTTAGACAAATTTGGAGGTATTATTATGATGGAGAGAGGCTATTGCAGTGACAGGTGTCTAGCCTATCGCTCGCAAAAACGCCAATAAAACCTCTGTCCATTAACTGACTTACAGTATACCCGGAAAGAGAAGCAGCTGGCACATTGTATGTTTTTCTTTCGCTCCACGATGGAAGTTCAACTGGCTCGGATCTGGGTGTACTAATACCCCCTAGCCCTGCCGTGTGGTCTCCACAAAACAAGCTTGTACCTATATATAAAAAAAAATTCAACTTAGGAACTTTGGAGCCACTTAGTTGATATGACAGTTTGGGAGACAGGGACAGTTTAGGAATATAATTTAAAATAATCCACCCCAAATTAAGTTTCACAAGAATATGGGTTGTGGAAACTTAATATACGGTTGATAAAATAAAGTTATATGTATTATAATAGAAAGAAATAAAGACAAAACAAACATGACTTGAAAGGTAATAATGTATTAAACACGCAAGTGGAATATAAGGCAACGTTACTTACCACCCAACCCTGCACCTAGGAGGTCATCGAAATAAAACTGTTTGATATACATAACGCACCTCATTAAACCGTCACTTTTATTTTTTTCATAATAGAAACCTTTAATAATGTGTGATTGCATCAAAGCGTTTCGTAAAAGTCGACTATTCCGAGTGACCCCCGCTTGGTGGTAGGGTCCCTTCTGGGTCCGCCTGGCTAGCGACCACCCTTTATATAAAGTCTGCCGCCAAATGTTACCGCTCCGGCGGTAATGTGTTCCGGCAATATTGTATAAAGAGCCAGTTCCTTCCTAAACCCGTGTGCTTTCATCTTCGACCTCATCGTCACTTACCATCAGGTGAGATTGAGGTCAAACGCGGGTTTAGTCACTTATAAAAAAAAGGCATAACCTGAAAGTTGAAACATTATACTTACAGGACTAGGAATATTCTATGGGTACCGTCAAAGTGAAATAAGGGTGTTTCGTCGATCGATGGTAGAATGGATTAGTCGAAAAAACCGGTCGACGTAGATCGATTGGTGTGGTAATACTTTAACCTCGCCTTTACTAGATTTCAACAATCGTACTCTACCCTAAATTTAGTCGTCTAATGCTGTAATTGAGTTGGATCAAGTCCAAGCTCGAGATTAGCTGTAAATCCTAAACATCGATTGCTGCATTAACAGCTCTGTTAATAAAGTGTCGAGAATAGTAGATTTAATTTACAAAGCTAAGTTTATAATCGAATTGTCGATCGAATTTGAGTCACTTTTTGGGGTCTTAAATAGGTTAGGTTCTTAAATAAATGAAAAATGTGATAAATAAAAATTACCCGACCAGGATTCGAACCTGGGACCTCTCGTTTGCCGGACGAGTGCTCTTCCAACTGAGCTACCGGGGCCTGGCGCTACGCCTCGAAATTACTTTCCGAGAGGTCCCAGGTTCGTATCCTGGTCGGGTAATTTTTATTTATCTCATTTTTCATTTATTTAAGAATAATTGAGCATTTTAAAAATGCAAAAAACTTAAAAACATTATTAGGTTAGGTTCGTTTTTTCTACAGTTTCCTATGTGTGGAATATTTAAATATCAAATATGTATTTGGATTATATATTATAATCTATACTTATACTATAAAGCAGATAACATAATGAACCTTTGCATTATTTTCTAAAACTACCAGTTTATTTGGAAAAAATATTTAAACTTGTGGTATCCTAATTCTTGAGGAAGGAGCTGCGCAAGAAAGCAGTCGGCAGCTGCTCAAGTGTGAAGAGAAACAAATTATAAGACTCCAGAGATTTTTGTGTTCGATTAGGTTTTCTTACGGTTGTAGATTAAATATGAAGTTTATTCAGGCAGAGTTGTCGTATATTTTAAGGTGGTTGATTCATCTGTATCAATAGTACTGTGAGCATGATACTTGGACGCCTAAAGTTTAAGGTTACTAAGCCAGCATGACTCACTACCTATTTACCAAACCTAATAAGCTTACAGCCTCCGTAGATCTATTTAGTTTTTACACGATCGCAATCCAGTTCGGGCCAACAAAAACTCTTAGCAACCAGCACGATTGTCCGAAGGTCGATAAACTCTGCTGCGCCTGAGTCACGATTACTTCCGCAATATTCACTTACACGTTTCCTTGCTGACTTAAATAAACGGATAGACATACGGACAAAAGAAATTAACGCGTCTTAGTGGAACGCCTGATTTCTTGCCCCTGTTTTGAGGGGCTTCTGTCTGACGTGAGTCATGCGCTTTTAGGTTTTAACGTGACTTAGGGTTGTCACGCGGATTTAATATAAGGCACTGCAAGCAACTTTTTTGGTTTAAGTTTTTGTATGGAAGAACTCTTACAAATCTTGCATTGTGTAATGAAATATAAAACTCTACAAATCCGCGTTGCAATACGAGACATGTGAAATGTGCATTGAAAATAAGAAGTTTAAAATTCTTTATAACTTTATTGTCTTATTACTATTTAGGTTGGAAATCTACTCGATTAGTAGATTTTGCATCGAGAAGCAGTAAATATCGGCACAAACTTTTTGACTTATTAAAAGCATTAAAAAAATATAAAATTTCTAATAGCACTTTAAAAAGGGTTATGTAAATAGTGCAATCAAATGTCTTCCTGTACTCAAACCATTAGTAACAATTTTTAATACTACTTAAACCGAGAAAAAAGGCTAGCAAACCTAGATAGAAGACACAGAAAGTTTCTTTTGTTTTTCCCAAGTTCGGATTTACTGTTGTTCTTTTGCTTTAAAGATTATTTTTTCTCTCTCAAATTTCCATACTTACTAAACATTAAATCTATTATATTTTGTTAGCACTGTCTAAGTTTTATTTTTTTATTTATTTTAGCATAACCACACCATACCTACATACATATCCACACATTATCTCGAATAAAAATTACCGAAATAAGAAACCGGATTTTTAGTTTTCTTAACTTTCACGCTTTAATGTCATTACTGGTTGCATAAAAATAAAAAGTTGGAGATAAGGAACAGGAAGTTGAAGTGGTTTTTTCGCAGATGGTGGCATTAAAAAAAATAAGCTCAGTTGGGTAATGATATGCTGATTTTATAGATTCTGTTGTTACTTATGACGATTAAGCCGATTTAAAAATGTTTTAATTAAGATTTTTTCATAGACTGTGGAATAATGAAAGCAGTTTGTTGTCAATCAGAAATTAAAGATAATACATGACTTGTGTCAAATACCTAGATTAGTGGGCTACCCTTATATCTAACAAGCATTGCTTAAAATATTTTTTTATTTAATACATACTATAACTCTAGATATTTAACTGCTAAAAAACGCAGAAAAATGATTTTATTCGGTGAACCAACAGTGAAGCTATAAAATTTAGTAGGTATAAAATAACTTCTTGTTTTTTATCTTTTCAAATCTTAAAAGTATAATAATAATAGTGTATAATAGTAGTGTATATTATATTTAACCAGAGAAAGCTGTATGAATGAATAATAAGCGTGGCGAGCTACCCACGGACGTAGCCCACCATTTCCGTTGTGGCTGCCCTAATTTGGCAACACTGGATTTCATAATGCCACTAAACTGTCCGTCTTGTTGCTCTACGTGAATTTATTGTATTAGCTAAGGATTCTGTAGGTTAAAATGTGGTGAAATTTAACATATATTAGCGTACTTATAGTTTAAAGCGGCAGCTAGTAATTAATAAATTAAATAAGTTTTAAAGAAATCTGTTGCTTGTGATCCTGAGGAATTTCTTCGCCAAGAGTTTACAAATCCGTGTAATCTTTTAGATGAGAAAAATAATAAATAAATTCATCCTGACGGGTGCTGTAACCATCTAAGCTACCATCTAATATTAAGTGTATTGGTTTTTTTTTCTGTTCGTTATAATGCTAACGTAGCTCCAACTCCGACAGTAGTTGAAGAGATCAGCGCGTTCCAACAAAAATGTGAGCTTTACTCTGCAATAGCGTGAAGTCGGGATACGAAACCAAAGCTAAGATACAAAGTATACGAAATTCCTGCCTTGAATTTTTTTTCCGTTATATGTACTTATTTCTATGTCAATAAAGTATGTTACGGTCTCTTTAACTGTAACTGCGGCGCCAAGGATCGCGTTTTGTTGCAAGGATCGCTGCCGAACCAGTTTGAAACAGATCTTTACCCAAAATCTCCTCTACTTACACCGTGTGGTTTTATTAATACAAGCTTTCTGAACGGTTACAGTTCTCATATTTGACGCCCTTGTGCCGCAGTGGGAAAATCTTAGGAACAAACCAGTGCAATTCGAAAAAAAATGTTTTATTATTTTGTGAGGTTAATGACTGTTTCCTTAAATATCAGTAGTCTCGTAGACCTTTCAAAATAAGGGAACAAAAATGTTTCTACTAAAGTCTTAATGCATTTAATTTCATTCAATATGACTTGAGTATGGGAATGTAAAAATTTGAATATTCATGGTTTTATTTGAAAAGTAATTGATGTCATTCTACTCATTAAGTTTCGATATCACTTACGAAATAGTCGCCTGTATAAACTTAACGAACCCGGTAAACACTATGACTACAATATTATACGTAGGTATATAGAAACGTAATGCGGTGCTGACCTCGTGGTTTATGAAGATGGTATATAAGTGCGGTAATTATTTGTTTCGTCTGTCCAACGTACAGGCAAATTAACGATCAACATTATGCACAATCTTGCAAATTGAGCCAAAATAATTAGTTATGCAAAACCGAAACTAGCTAATATAGCTAGAATTTCTAAAAAAGTGAAAACGAAACCAGACAATTTTAGGTTAATTTTAAATTAGTAGGTATAACGTTATTTTACACTTTGTACGTATGTTATTATTGGTCCTAATATCATGGTATATCACTGAGTGGAAACACGATATTATGTGTCTCAATATTAAAGCTTTAGTTATTTTCATTTAGGATTTGAAATGAACGTTTGACGAGCATTTGATTGCATCGCCAGACTCAAGTGCCAACGAAATTCGCATATCGAATGAAAATTAAACAAGTCGAGTCAGCTTTCGTCAGAAAAGTCTACGATTGGCAGAATAATTTAAGTCTGACACTAAACGCGATTTCAATAGTAACCTGAATTCTTCTAATCACAAACTAAATTAAAAGTAACCTCTCAGTTATTATCCCTCTTACATAATAAGATTGAAATTTTGAGAGATTTGATGTTTGTTACTCCGTCATGCTATAACTGCTGGGCGGATTAAGCTGAAATATTGCAGACAGATAGCGCAAAACCTGAAATAATACAAAGAAAACCTTTAATCTTGATACCCTCAAGGAATCAGAATCAGGTAAAGCTTTGCAACGAAAACAGCTGGCTTACTATATTATAGGCTTACTATACATGCAATATTTTTTAAACTTACAAGTAAGCTACAATATAGTCCCCTTTCGTTTCGTCCATGCATTGGACAATATAATTGTCATGTTATTCAAAGAGCATGTTTGTTTTTTTGTCATATGACGTGGTTATCACATACAAAGCATGCAGGCAGACCTTTGTTTCCGCTACCAGAACAATCAGTTCTACATATATTTGCATTGTAAATTATATCCATATAGGTAGGTACATTTACCTGCAACCATAAATGCGTGCTATAAATAGTACGGATGACAACAAGTTAAATGGTTACGCTCATAAAAATAACTATTTTTCAACCGACTTCCAAATAAATAGGAGGTTCTCAATTCGTCTGTATGTTTTTTTTTGTGTCTATGTTACACGATATTTCGCTCAATTATGAATTGATTTTGAAAATTGTTGTTTCATATGAGAGAGGATACTTCATAGTTGGTCCCATTGAAATTATAACTTTTGAAAAAATATGTATGATTTCGGAGAATGTTTACGTTGATGACATTCTCAACTCTGCCAAAGTTTTGACGTGAAGTCGGTTTTTTTAATGCTCTGCATTCGGTGATTATTTCTATTGATTCTGGATAATAACTAAGAAAAACTAATGACCGCTAGTGTTGACGGTGTTTATAGTAGTTTAACGCTTTTAAAAATAAATTAGAATCGATACATTTATATTGTATTGTATTGCCCATGACAAACCGATTCGTATTTTGTGAGATTAACATATTAAACAAGCTAGTAGATTAAGGAATGCGCTGAAACCTATTACTCCCAACATAAAATAGGTTCTCGTCTTACACAGTTCTCATCAAATATAGTAATATGTTCGTTTGCCAGCCATAAAAGTACAGTAAAGCACAGAAGTTGTTAAGCAAGTTTAGTTTATAAATAGCCAATACTGCATTATTCGTGTTGTGGGCGGGCTAGACAACAGCTTTACAAATGGGGTTCTAGTTCTTAAGTTGAACGCGTAGGTTGTTTTGGTTTGGTATGATTTCAATGCTTTTACACGGGCTCTACGTTTATATGAATGTAGTGCTTGTAATAGTGTGATTGTTAATGAGAACAAATTAAACCTACACCTTTAGTCCGATACTATCAGACGCATAAAGAACTTTTATCGTTAATACTGGAGATACCAAAGTTTTCAACTAAGCCCTTTACAGTTCCTTTTTGATACAAGTCGCCAAAGTGTGGAACGAACTACCTGCCTCTATTTTACCTGTCCACTATAAAGCGGCTTTTAGGGTTTCCATTGGATGGATGTGAACCACTTTAGCAAACCTAGAAAAAATTTAAGATTTCGCGATTCAAACATAAACTGATGGTTATACTCGTAACTTAAAGCCCAGCTAGACTGTTGGAAACAAAACATCAAACCTTGCTAGCTTACAACAGTGAAGACGGCTGTTGACAACCAAATTACATGACCCTGGCAGGTTGTAAACGACGGTGTTTAGAAACACAGACACACATCTACATAGACAACGCAAGTGCCATGATTTGTATTGGAACCAAGCGTGCCGACTTTTTAAGACCTATTGTGACGTCACAGCTGTTATTTATTACTGGGAAATACAAATAGATTCAGAGACACCGATGCCGCCGATGAAATCGATTATTAAGAACGATATTGATATTGTGGACTCGATTTTCTAACAGACATACATACGCGCGGATTAAATCTAGAGGCGACCATTATATCCTCAATTGCATACAAAACTGCCATCGCGAAGATGTTGCCAATGCGAGAGATCAAAGCGCACTGACGATTTGGGGCGTGGCTTAGCGTGACCTTGGATTGTGTTCTTGTTTGTCTCCTTGTTGGCAACCACCGTTTGTAACAGTGTGGATGACTCGGAATTTGTTGTCAACAACTTAACCTTGGTTGGAAAGCATTGGTTTTCAACGTGTTTTCAACAGTCTGGCTGGGGCTTTAGGAATTGAAATCAGTGAAGAATTATTGACCTCGACATTTTGACCGTGCAGCAACGATCGTGGTCACGTGAAGCCTTCCGAGTTATTAAACAAACCACGTTATGTTTTAACCCGATTAGGTTGCGACTATTAATAAATTGCTATCAATAGATATAGAGTGAGCTTGGTTAATTGGACCAGGTTATTTATTTAGCTAATAAAACGTTATTAATGAAGTAAGTAATGGCAATTTCATAGATGGATAAGAAGAAATTATGAACGACCGACGAAAAAGATTTCTGATTGGTAGTAACAAGTTTCGTTGTTAGCTCTAATTTCGCATTTATTCCTTGGGGACGAAAAATTTAGGTCAACTATGCTGTTATTTGCTCCCGTGCCTCGTTAGGAAATAAGGGTCAATTAAATATTCTTGTCTAAAAAGTAAATATGAAAATGAGCGCTTATTTTTATTCAAATAAAGATGAAATTCTAATTAATCTCTATGCTATAGGAGAAGGCCCAATAGTAGTGCATAGCGTAGAAGTAAACTAATAATTTGTAGAACGAGCAAAAACCATAGTCATAAGCAAAACACCATAAATTACCCACAGTAATATCCAAGCTGTATTATTAGAACAAATTACGTTTACGGCGTCGTTATCATTGAAGTAAATAAGCAATCCATTCACAAGTGGTCTAGTGGGCAGACCACTCGATGTTCGCATCGATTCGGGTTGTAATCGAATCTATAATTCATAAGACCAAGCATGGCAATTGGGTCATTGTCGTTGCGTTAGCGGTTTTATAATTGTTGTCTGCCAAACATAGCGTAGAAGGACCTAGTGAGTTGACTCGAAAATTGGTGGAAATTGTTGCGATTATATTAACAAATGTTGGTCGAGTCATAAGGTCGACTTGTGAGCGATATCCACGCGAAACAGAACAGAAAGAAAGAGTTACAAACGTATTACTTATATTTATCTATTCTCACAATATTTCATGTTCATGACATTAGAAGAATGGATAGGATACCTACCTATAAAATAACAATCTGAAACTTTAGTAGTCTAATAAAAGTAAGAAAGATAATGCTGAAACGTTTTAATCAAGTTCCTAATTATTTCATTTTTAAGAGATATTTCAATAAGGACATTGCAAGAAGTTTTTGACTAAATATTACAATAGATTTGATGAGATAGCCCAATAACAATAACAATTATTTAGCTTACAGCCAATTGAGAGATCGTTTTGTTTGCAGTCTCGTGTTCTCATTTCAATATCGAATCAATGAATTCAGCATGCGGCCATTGATATATTAATCGATTGATACCGCGAAATATAGTGACTTATTTATTCAACGTTTTGTACTTTAAACCATGATTCAAAGTGTCATAAATTAGTAGGTAATATTAAGAATAAAATCAAATTAAAAGTCAACCCTGGAGTAACAGGATAAATTTAGTTCAATGTAACTAGGAGATAGGGATTTACGTGAGCTGGTTTTGTAATGTATCAAATAAAGTCGGATTTGAAAGAATATTTTTGCATTTGATAGCTCTGCTCTTTAGAAACGTTATATTTGTTTAGAAATTTCTACTGGATGAAAAGTTTCGCAGGTAAAATCGCGCGCGACTCCTAGGATATTGAGAGTAGCGCGTTTAAACAACTAAATTTCCTCTCTATCACATTAGTATTAGATTGATATTAAAAAGATCCAAAAACAGTCTCCCCGTCAAGTGAGTGTCGTTCAACATGTGCCTGAAGTTCAGTCCTAATATTAAACGGCTGTTCTATCTACGATCATGCTAATAGCGTTCTAGGTGGGTGGCCAACTCAAACACAGGGGCTACTGACAACCTTTGCGATAAATTAAACTCGTTAACTACAGGAACCATTTCGAATATTACGTTTTGACGAGTTTACACGGTTGGAAAAATGTATGTTACGTTGGAGTGCTATATTAATCAGGAGTGCCTCATGCGGTCTCCAGAAATTGTACCACGGGAACGTATTATCGAAATAAATAAGTTTTCATTATTTAGTCAATAGAATAAAACTTACGGATTCTAACGTGTCTGATTATATTTGACATTTGAACTTATCGTTTCCGTTTTTCTACAGAAACGCTTTTACGTATTCTGTGAACTAAAAACCGGTATTGTGTAATAGAGACACAAACATCTACATATAATACCTAATACAGATATTCTATTTCACGAAGTCCGTTCGGCTTTGATTGTAGTAGTGACGTATCCTGACAAGCGCGCTTGTGTGTGTAAATGTAGGTAACGTTAGCAAAGAAATCATAATAATATAATATTTCAAGTCGAGATTTAATAATCGAAATAAAATTTTGGTTTTAAAAGTATATACTTTTTGTAAATAAATTAGATTAGTTTGCAATAAATACAAAAATATTAAGAAGATGTAGGCATTTAATTAAGCATTGGTGTTACAGAATGGAAACGAAACAACTAATACTATTCAGTATTTTCAATCACTATCAGATAAATTTTCTATTTCCGATTCCGTTTTGCTGTCATCAGAATCATCTTGTACATTGATTATAAATTCAAAATCGAGATCAAAATATTTCAAGTAGTCTTTTTCAAGTTTTTCAAGATGATCACAAGTTTTCTGCCACGTTTCACTGCTAACTTGGCCCAAACTTTCATTGATCAGTCTTTTCGTATTCCTCATGTTTTGCTCGATATTTTTAGATGCGACATAATTTTTAACGATCCCCCAAATATGTAATCCCTAAAACAAAATGTAATCAAAATAATTAAGAAATATAAACATCTTATAAAACAAAAAAAAATATTCATTTTATAAATACTTCTATTACTATATTAAATATCTTTGCATAAGATTTGAATCGAAAACGTATAAATAAATATTACCTCACTATGGACAACTCTTCTTCGTTTTGTTGCCATGCTGACCTTACTCCGTGAAAAAATTTGGCGCGAACTAAACACACTACTGATCCGGACCGTGTCCCGATCGACACTGAGCGCTCTCGAGGTTACGCACACAAAAACAATGTGCATGTGCACGCTTGACAACATTCATAGCCAAACGGACTTCGTGACATAGAACATCTATACTAAGACGTGAATGTGAGGTACTTAGGATGATTGGATCTTTGATATTCTTTATTACTGAAACAACTTAACGGATTGAGATTCGCGGGGTTATGTTTCTCGCATTTTTATTCTGAAACTCAAAATGGGATAAGGATCACCTCATATATGTCATCATTCTTCATAACTCTTTACATCGAGCTCGCTTCAGAGCTATAAATCTCTTTCCTGGATGACGACAAGGTTAAGACCCACCAAGCGGGCACAGTCCTGGTTGGTGGATGTCAATTTTTTCAATATCTTCTGATTTAACGTAGTCGTCAACTACTGCTTAAAAGTACCTACATAGCACCCGGAACCGAATGATTAACGTGCTCTCCGAAGCACGGATATACGTGGGTAAAACTGCGAGATTAGGTACCTAATTAGAGAAAAAAATATGTGTATTTATTTATTTAAGCAGTTATAACATCTTGATTACTCCGATGTCATTAACTGACAGAACTACTACTTGACCCAGTCTCTACAAGTGGAACGCTCTAGTGAACGTTTCAAGTGGTTATTGATATGTTAGACGTTAAGTGGAGAATTATATTGTTTAGCACTCGACTAAAAATTATGATGTGCCATAAAAAAAATAAGATTATATGCACATTGTGTTTTGTTGATCGGGTCTCACTTACCTAACCTATGACGTTGCCAGTGAACACGTAATATCAATTGACTTACAAAATCGTCAACTTCAGAATTCATTATTTTTTATTTAGATTTCGATGCTTAGGTACCTACTTGGTAGTCGTGGCGCCGTGGTTACTGTGTGTATCATACCATATTACAGGTTAAGCAACGTTTTGGGCCGTCGGTGCATAGATGGGTGACTGCCGACCATTCATTCTCACGACGACATCCGTGCTTCGGAGGGCACCTTAGGCAGTCGATCCGGGGTATACTTGTATGTATACCTACAGTAGTCGTTAGGGTTTGTCAGAAGCCATTTCGGGGCCCTTAAAATTCTGACATCCACCACCCAGCAATAGGCCAGCTTGGTGGATAATGGCAATGGCCTATATCTCCTCGTCACCCAGGGTTGAGAGTCATGCCCTGCAGTGGGCCCATTATAAAGAGTTGTGATGATGATGATAATGATGATGACATGGTCAGCCCTAGTATAATACCAAATAATATAAATAATGTAGTGGATTTATTCAGTTGGATTTGTTTAATACGATAAAAGTTCCATGTCTCTATATCTCTAGATCTATATCATAATAATCTCTTCAGCGTTTTAATAAAGTAAATGCATACCGTAAAAGGACTTCAATTATATAGCATGTAGGTTCGGTAACCTGCTACATGTTGAAATGAAACAAATGCAGAGCTTTTTAAGAATTACTAAGTCGTGACGCAGTAAGTTATCGCGGCGTAATGGCTCCTGGGTATACCATACGATAGCGGGCTAAGCAACGTTCGCTCCGGTCCGTAAAAGGATGGGTTACCGCAGGCCACTAATTTATCACGAAGATTTCCGTGCTTCAAGGAGTAAGTAGGCTTCGAAAGCTGTATACAGTAGTCGTAAGGTAGTCTGAAGGCATTTAGGCTTGAAAATTTTGTCATACACCAATTAGCACTGGTTCAGCTTGGTGATTTACGACCTTAACCTCCTCGTCACCCAAAAGAGCATTATTTATAGTGTTTTTCTCTGTCTATTAAACAATTTTATTATTTTCGATTCCATGTCAATTGCAATTCATTTTCACATTTCTATACCCTGTGTCTGTAAAGTGGGTAATACCGCGCGAACTGCCTAGTAGATTATAAAATTGCAGGCTAACAAGAGCGTGAGATGCAAGTGGGTAACTTGATAATAAAAATGTGGATAAAAAATAATAATAAGAATACTTTATTGCTCACACGAATAAAATATTACAAAACGAAAAGCTTAGCATTTGGGTGGTGAACTGGCGACCTTTGCGTTGATGAAATTTTTTAAAGTGACGTACGTCATACTGTACTAAATATGTATAATATACCTACATAATTATGTAAAATTTTGATACTTCATTTTTAATTTGTAATTAGACTACGTTTGAGTCATGAGGACTCTTTTTGATTAGCTGACTCCCTGGAGTTTTTGACCTTCAAATATCAATCACATCAAATCAGTTTGTTTTGAGACTTTACAATGATTAGTGCTCCGAAATGGGTGTGCTTTGGGCGATTAACAATATTTAGTTTTTATTCGCCTTATAATAGAATTAGCACCTACGTAGGAATTTCTTCAGCTTTAATATATTCGTATAGATTTCGCCAACAGTTCTAGAAATTGCAAACCGTACGACTTCACGCTTTTATCCATCAAACCACCATATCATTCATCAATTTATTACGCCGAATTATTTAATAAGCCGTACCCTAAATGATTCGCACAATATTTTTTTATTTTTGTATATCGGTTCCGTTTCTATCTAAAATCATGCATTCGCTTCACATCTTAATTACATCAAATTAAGCAGAATGTAGGCCAACATTTGTAATGACACAAAAATCTTGATTACGGCTATTACGTATTTCAAATAACTATCAATCTTTAGCTATGAGTCAGTTGTGTTACGTCACTTTATGCCATTTAATTTAAAATGGATAGACTGTAAACTAGTAAATGTAAAATGTATGGAAATGTGTTAATTTGTAAAGTGAAACTGTGCTATACTTACGTATTTTAAACTAAGTAGATACGTTAGTAGTTTCGTTAAAAGCATAAAAAGGCTGCTTCAATAATTTAGGTGAATCAAGTTAAGGCAAATATCATAATACGATCAAATTGGTTGGGTGATGTCATGATTAAAAAAGAAAATCCAAGTATTTTTTTCTCACCGTCTCAACGTCGTCATTAAAGTCGTCATAATGACGACTGTGGTGATGGTATACCTACGTCTATCGAAATCTTACGTCACTCCATACTTGAAAGAACTTTGGAAAAATAAATGTGAGCAGTTTATTTTAGCAGTTTATTTATTTTTTCTCCGGTTTATTTCCTCGCGGTCTACCTAGGGTTCTTATTTTATTTCGTTTATCATTGTGACCCGAGATACGCACACTACTGATGGATACAGGCCAAGATTCTCCCGGTCCTGCGCCGCCCTCATCCAGTGTTTGATAAACACTAGTACCTAAAGAGAATAAAAACTTTTTGATATTTTTAGACTCTTTGGTCTTCCAACAATTATAAAACGGTAGCCATACACGCTGAGATATCCGAGTCTGAAAAAAACCACCAAAAGCATTCGACTTAACCCCTTAACAGCAGTGTGCCTGCAATATGAGAAGTCGAGCACCTACCGTGCAGTGCCATGCCAGATTGGGACAGGAACTTTTTGCTAAAGTGGCTCCGATCTCGCTGTATACTAGGATACCCCCTTGTTCCAGTGTGAGGTCTTCATAACGCAAGTCAAATAAAGCTTACTTTGGGGTTCCTTCTTTAGTTCAAAAAACGAAGGTTTCGTCAGGCATGATCGTGTCACCAGGGTTACTAAGTTGGTGTTCTCATTGCTCCTTAACGGATGTACCTACCATATCTTTGTTCCTCAGTCGAAATGGTTTACAATTTGATTTGGTTAAATTCGAAGCATTCATCCTCGAGACATTAAATTTATTGTCTCGCAATAATAATAATTGCGATTAATCCGGTTAAAAAGTAGTAGTTTTATTTAAATTATGAATCGTGAAAACTTAAGTCAATATCAATAAATAATAGCTTTTAATAGAACCAGTGTCAGTATTTCAACCATTATTGAATTTAAAGTTCGGTTGTAGGTACACAATGACATATAATAGACTACAATGCACATGTCTGGGGTTTTTTTACAAAGAATTTTCTTTAATTTGTAACATACTGTAATACATCCTATATCTTTAAACATGTTGTAAAGGTACCGGAAAGAACTTGACCTTCGGAGGTGACTTCGTGAAAGGTGTACTAAATGCTAACAAGATGTCGAGCTATTAACAAGTCACGTTGGGTGAACCGAATATTGTCATTACACACATAAGAACTTCCTATTAAAACTGTCATTAGTTCGTATCATCGTACGTTTTCACGGTTTACTATATTAAAAGGATTTTTTCTCTTCTTCCATTTTGGTTTTAAAGATAGGTACCGAAACTAGCTATTAAAATCTAGTTAAAACGTCTTCATTAAAAAGCCATCTGTGGGTTACAAAAATATAATGGTAGCTATACAATTTTTATCTCCCGATTTTGGCAGTACCTAATTCCGAGTTAGATAGAAAGAAAGAGATCTGTTTGCTGAAGAATAAATTGGATATGTGTCAGTTATTTTTTAGAGAATAATTTGCGATTGCGTTTTCTTAGATTTAATTAGTTCGAATTGAATGCAGGCCCAATGTAGAAAATTCACGGAGTCATGGTTTTTTTAAACGACAATTAACTGCAAAATGGACCACTGCTGTCTTCATCTGCATATTTATGACTATTATAACAAAAGCTTTTGCGAAACTAGGTTCTATAATACTAGGTATCTCAAATAAGATCGGACGTTTGAAAAATCCAATTATTAGTTAGTCTACAACAAACGTACAATGAAGAGATAAACACACTTAATTACTCATGCAGGGCCTTTATGTATGGAATATCAACTTCCTGTTGTTGCCTTGTTTTGTTTTTGATTCAAAAATGGAATTGTAGTAAATTCAAAATCGCCGGTTATCGAAATGGATATAAAACTGGCTTTGCTCAATTAAAGATTCGCTTAGTTTTTTTTTGTGAAAAAGGATACAGATATTGTTGTGTTTCAAGTACAAAATAATTTTAATGCTCTGCTTCGACTACCACGCCTTTGTTTTCTGCTGTAGATGTCTAGCAACCAAGATCAGGGCTGTATTGTATTATGTATTGTATTTAACTTATCTGTTGTGTATTTATCACTACTCCAAATGATAAAGCCTCTGTTTATGCACCGCAGACGCACCTTAAAAACATTTGAGTTCTTGGTTGAAATGTGAATCTTGACAACTATCTTTACCAGCCTGCCTACATTTAATTTGTCATCACGTTTTATACATGTTTCCGAGTACAACTCCGCTAACCAGTTGTCCTGCACGTCACCCTGTTAGGGCAGTTTTACTTGTTTCAAGACTACACAGCTCCTTATAAAGGATAAACTTGTTTTATTTTAATCAAAGAATATTTGTAATTAAAATTATGCTACCAACTTGCCAGTGTGAGTCAGTCAGGTACTTTTTGGATTTGATAAGTATTGATTTAAAATTTGTCACTGTTGTTGTGAATCTAGCAATAGATTTTTAACTCGAGTAGGTTGGTGCCTACATACACAATTGCTATATGAGAACGTTTTTTAAGATTTTCATAGGTTTTGCCGCTACATTAACTCACGTACGCAAATCTTTAACTAGCAGTTATCCGCGGCTATGCCCGTGTAACCCGTGTTTTAGATCCCGTTGAAATTTCTTGACGAAACCTTCATCTAAAGTTAGGCTATCAAAACAAAGTCACTTGAAACTCTTCAGCTTATTATAGTTTAGTTCCATTTGAAATTGTTCTTTTATTTTCTGTTTGTAAACAATGAACTCATAAGGAATGGAGAATTCTGCAATATGCAGTGTGGCCAACCCCGTGATCGTGTTGAGAAATCGATCAATTGAAATCTAATGCTGTTCTCGAAGGCCTGCGGTTGCCCTCATGTGTTACCAACCAGTGTTATATTACAGATCTTTATTTATGGTTTAGTTCATGATGCGTATTGTTGTCTTGCAGCGTAATACAGCTCTAAAATCCACATTAGTCCAGCCAATACTTTAAACTAATATAACAATACGGAACGTTTTATTTTTAGGTAGTATTAATCTTTGAAACTACGACATGGATAAAAAACATAAGTATATAGACATAGAGGTTGATAGTATTTTATAAACATGTTTAAATACACGAGTAGCCTCATTGACACGGGTACGCAAAGTGATCTATTTTCAAAACACGTTGTCATGTCATAGCGATGAAAGACACTCGTGCGCCTTGAGAAACAAGTTTTATATATTTTATGTAAGTTTCATAATAATGGCCTTAGATTTTCTTTTCACGAGAACAAGACTATAGTTTGAGCTAAGCAAAACTGGATATAAGTGTCTGCTTAGTCTGCTTGTATTATTTATTATATAGTCCATGCTGGACTAGGAGTAGGGATGCCAACTTTTTTTCTATAAATAAAGTATATTTGAGTCTGAAAAGAATATCAAACAGTATTAAAAAAAAAGAAACAGTATCCAATTTATTTAACGTTTAAGTAACACACGTTTTAACACACGTTTATCAATTAAAATCTAGCATATATAAAGTCTTAAGCTTTTTATGCTGATAACAGTATTTGGTATACTTACTTTTTTTTTGTTCAACCAGGCCTGGCTCACTCCGCGCGGTACATCCGTTATTTACCTACAGCGAAGCGCTCCGCCGGCGCTACTCGAATGGGTCGTGTATCACGCGCGCGCCCGTCGGGACGTTGTAGATACCTACCTACCTAATAGCACTCACAGTAATTCTATGATCGAGGTCGCAAATAGTATTTAAAAATGGACATAAAAAGAAACAAATATTCAATTAGATTATGTTTAGATTTGATTATGTTCAATTTAGCAAACAAAACATAATATGTAGTATTACTAATTATTCGTCGTAACTTTTTTTTCATTTTGTACTTTAGGTAAGTTTAAACAATATTTTTTACAAAGGTAGAATATCAGTAATGCCTACATCAGTAGATACTTAATTACAAATAAGGAGATAAATTATTCTTCACTAGGCAGCAACCCTAACAGCGTAAGAAAAGATAAGAGGCATGCGATAGAAAGAGACAAAACTTCTAGGTATATAAATTTGCAGGTACGTAATGCTGTGCGAGCTGAATTCCACCGTATCGCGTCGTAGCAAGACTCGAATTTATTTAGATCTTCTTGCGGAGTAATTCTTCTGTACCAACTATTACTTATTCTGTGGTTCAACAGTAAAAAGTATGTTGTGAAAAACAGTATAATGCTGTTAAAAACAGTATGGTTGGCAACCCTAACTAGGAGCGAAAGAAAAACATATAATGTGCCAGCTGCTTTTCTTCCCGAGCATACTATGAAAGTCACTTATTGGACAGAGGTTCTGTTGGCGTTTTTGTGGGCGATAGGCTGATAGTGCAATAGTCTCTCGCCATTATTATAATTCCTCTAATTTATCCCTTAAGTTTATCAAACATCAAATGGTTTTCTAGCCTTTGGTGTTCTGCCCACCCCATTAGGGATAGGTACAGGCGTGAAGTTATGTAGGTATGTCATTTATTCCTAGTTAAAAGAAAACAGACTTATAACGTTCTCATTGTTCCTATTTCCCTCATATTGTAGCTTCACCGCTGCCCTTTAGTCTGACTATTATTATTATTGTACAACTAAAGTGTAGCTATGGCTGCGAATTTCACATAGAATCCAGTAGACCTCGGTACACATTATGCTGTACAATGGATTCTGACGTGAATGTTATCGTTTCAGTTCAACAATAGCATCTCAATAAGAGAGGGGCGATCAAAAAGATCGGACCTATTGTAATTTTAAATCTAGTTTGTTTGTCAGGTCATTAGTGTAGGTACCTACCAAACGCGGGGGTGTTTTTTATCCCCAAGCGCTTATTATAAATGTCATTCCCAGTGTTGTTATGACATTTATGTTTTATTAGATGATCGACTTGAATATATTTTTCGTCTTTTTTCAACCGTAATTTTCATTCTGTTCGTGCTTCATAATCAAAAAGCTTTTAAGATTTCTTTGTTCTGTTTATTAAAGTTGTCTAGCCAAACCTGTTGAAAGTATTTTTAGTTTCCAATTAATTAATTGTAAATGCTGCCTTCTTTAAATTCTTTTCTTAAAATGTTATTACGCTGCATTGCCACTTTTTATCGAACGCCCCTATTATACAAAATGACAAAAGCACGCTTCTATATTTACATTTACATTACACACCTCAGTAAGATAAAACAAAGAATCACGATTTCACTGATACAAACATTATTTATATCTCACAGACAAATAAAATAAGGTCAATATCAAAAACATTTCAAAATATGTTATTCCGAATAGCACATAAAGTTTTACGTTCCCGGTGAAAACTTATTATAGTGGCTAGTTCTATTGGATTCGTTGTAAACAAGGTAATAACAGACCAAATGATCCACGGTTGTTTGATATACCTATCTGTCTTATTTATTTATTTTAGTGTGTCGTTGTTGCCAAATATTAAGTTGATAACTTCATTATGTGTTCGAAAAATATGGTAATTATTTAATCATATTTACCTACCAAAGTGTCTATGATCGCTTTTTTGTAGCAAAGAAACACAGAGCTTTATAAATTAAGCTTTATTTCGACAATGCATCGGTTTTGTACCGAAGTAACAGGTAACATGACAGTCGTCATTGACCATCATCGATAACTGGCAGACGAAAGTATTCAAGTATGTAGTGATGCTTTTTAAAACGAAAGATTCCTTTGGAAATTGGTTAAATGCGTAATAAATACTTAAAAACCAGGCAATCGTTTTCTTTGATAGCAGATGTCTCGTATGGTTTTTCGTAATGACGGAACTCAACATCTTATCGGTATCGTTTATTGCAAATAGTTACTTATTAATTGTAACGTCATATTAAAAAAAAGTTTTTAACTATTAGGTCTTTAACTATTCAACTCGATGTTTCGGTGTCTTTGCAGACACCGTGGTCGGTCAGAAGAGATAAAATAGTAAGATTACGCAGTAAAATCCGGTTAAAATGGATCAAGTTTTCACACTAAGCATTAATATGAAGAATTATGAAAACTCGGGAAAGTATTACGTCATATAGCGTAATTTTACCTATTTCTTCGTAGTAAAATCTGTTGTAATAAAGTACAAATAGATGTATATGTAATTGCCATTTTCGTTATCAATACATATTTGTCGGCCTTGTAATATCAACCTGTTATACTTGTATAATGTATTTCTTGAAATTGCATACATTAACACCGTGATTCATATCATGGGGACGTAGTTTACCAACACCGGTTACTAGGAATATTGCTAACTAAGTTTTATAATATATTCCATTATTAGTCAAGCAGGTGTGCGTTGACGGCTTCAGTGGTGTAATGGATGAGTACCTACTCGCCAATCACGAGAGGTGCATTTCGATTCCCGATTTCGAAGTGAGGTTCGGAAATATTCCAGTCATTTTTTCATACAAACTTTGAAGCCAGTTAGCTTCGTTTGGTGGCAATAAAATTAGAATGATATCGTACTTTCTCATTGATATTTAAGCATAAATGGAATACATTCTGAATTTATGAACCATATTCAATGTAAGCGCCGAACCATTTTGTCATCTCATAGATTATAATGACTTTTAAGTTTTTTTTGCAATTTTGTAACAGAAAAACTGGTTTTAAGATTATGTATATACGAATGCCTTATTAAGCGTGCCTGTCTGCGTAGGTAAATACTATACAGTAAAATACAGTTTATAGCAGTCAACGTAAAAAAACACAAACACAAACAAAATAAAAAAAATGCAATTTGGTACTAACCCTACGTCCTGCATGCCCACCGTCATACAGCTTTGTTTTGAAACAAATAGTTCCAGAAAACCAGTGTAGTGATAATTACCATTGAATGCCTCAGGCAAAGCATCTTGTCCATGAGCAGTGGTGATGATATCAAGTAAACCACATGTATAAAAACATGGTATGAAAACGAGATTCAAATGAGCATAAAACTATCTTAGCTTTACTTATATAAATGTCTTTTGCTATCTGGTAACATAAGATGATGCTGTACAGGCTGCCGCCAATTAAAACTTGTCCCACGTTGACGCGTTCCAGTAATATTTTGTGACCCTTCCTAAACTCCCGTCCCTTCGTCTTTGAATCCATCGTCATTTAGCAAAGGTTAACCCATAGAAAAAGATGACGTAGGTAAATACACGTCAGTTATGCCACGATAACTTAGTGATCATTGGACGAGAACTTGCTCACAGCAATTTATTTTACTAAACGTTAGTAGTCTTATAAAGTAACGGTCATCCTGGATAACAGATTTAAACATGACATGATTTAAAGACAAACCTACATTCAAACTTTTGTATTTATAACATAGGTAAGTTGTTGCTGTAACGTTAGCGGAGTTTCACGTAGAGTATGTGTGATAATTATAAGGGACACATAATAATTTTGCATATCGCTGTGTAGAAAGCCAAAGTCGCACTTGTGTTTGGCAACACTCGCGAAAACTATATTTAATTGACACACATGCAAAAAGCACATTCACGTGTGCAGGAAGAATGCGTTTTAAATGTTTACTTTATTTTAATTATATTGTACACAGTAATATACATGAAATAAGGCAGGTAGTGTTTTTAATAAGATAATACAAGGCTCTTCACGATTTTATACCTGAAGAGCTTTTTACTCTTCTCAACATAGAGGGTGAAAAGCTGACTGATATCCCAGAGGTATCCATTCGTTCCTCGTTTTATAGCAAATGCTGTTAAGACCTGCACAAATCGTGAGTCTTGCGTGAGTGTTCTTTTATGATATAAGATTACTCAAAATAATAATATTTAAGTGTATCATTTGTCTGGTATCCATATTCCCAGACTCTGATTTTTTAAGAGCTTGAAGAAGCTGTATAAAATGTATTATTATTTTTTTAAATACATTTTAATACCCGAAGTAATTTTTTTTCTGTGAAACCAATCTCAAGAATCTTTAACTGTGTCATCATCTGCTATGTGTTGATAGATACGCTGTTGTTGTTTCAAAAATAGGCCAGTCGCGTCGCGATGGCGGCGGCGCCTCGTTATACAAAGGAATAACACGTTGACGAAGCGATCCTAAAATCACGATGCCAAGGATTTACACTCCATTTTTTATTCTTCTTTCTGTTTTTGTCTTTTAAAGAAGAGCCATTTTTTACTAAGAACATACACAATGATCTACTTTGATTAAATAGTAATAATGGAATAAGATTTTAAAGACCTTCTACGATAAATTTTGTTTTGATCACAGGAAAAAATAACTCTGTATCTAAGGTCGTCCATAGAAAAATTCTAAAAAAAATCCAAAAAAACACTTCAGCTTATTATATTACTAGCTGTTGCGCGCGGTTTTACCCGCGAAATTTCGAATCGCGCTGGAATTTCGGGATTAAAAGTAGCCTATGTGCTATTCCAGGTTGTATTCTATCACTATGCCAAAGAGTAATGTTCACGGGCCATACAGTGTCTGACCTGTCAAACTACATTTTGACAAGTATGTGAATCTATAAAGATGATATTGCATTTGAAATGCTGCCTGTTTATATCGAAACTATTGGTGCAGGCTTGATTTAATTTCTTAGAAACGATATCGGTATAACATTACAAGTGGATGATACTAGTAGTCTATTGAGTAACTTGAGAGGGTAAAATATTAATATCCTTGCTGCGGTTTCTAATATAAGTAAATGATTTGGAGTTACCCGAACATGAGCTATTATTTGCACTACATGTTGTTTAAATACATTTCATGAATTGTCACAAATCTGACAGGTCAGCTATGAACATTACTCTTTCATACATATCCGTTGAACCGTTTTGCCGTGATTGAGGAACAAACATCCATACATCCTTACATCCAAACAAACATTCATATTTATAATAATAGTGAAACTCATTGAACTCAACTCAATGACCTATCAATAAGTGTTCTCCTTTTGTTATGTTATCCATAAATTATATCGTGGGTATAGAATATCTGCTATAAAATATAAGCCAACTACCCATTAAGAAGACCACCTAAATATTCTTACCACACAGATAGCTTTTTGTTTTCTTAAAAGCCAATTATGTTTGTGACGTGTCACAAATAAATACATGTTAATAGCACATGTTACATAATATGGATCTGCGGAACAATAGGAACATCAAATATTTACATTCTGGGTGCCTGCATCTAGTTCCGGTCATTGTTTTACTAAATAAGCTTCAGCATTTTCTTAAACATAATTTTAATTTGTACGTGAGGTCTGATACTAGATAGGTACTTATACTTCGTATTTAATTGAATCTTTTGTAATAAGTATAAAGATTTTGAAAAATAACAGTGTAATATCGTAACTTATGTTTAGCTATCAATTCACATGAATTTATTATGATGATTTCTAAATAACTTATCGCTCCGTCAAGAGTATGATTTGTAAATACATACTAAAATTTATTTATATTTATCACAGCCATTGGAATTGTTGCAAAATATTCCTGTAGAGTAAGCTGTACCATTGTTCTTAGCTTTCTTTGCTGCCTTTTTTGTCAATTTACCACTATCTTATCGGTGGCTATCTCGGATCGACGCTTTTTAAGATATGGTTATCTAGAAGGAAAACTATACTAGCGTGTATGAAATATTGTCTTAAGTTTTCTTGATTCACTTTTTTAGCTGGATTTATCGTGTAAAATTAGTATTGTATTTACTACTACTAATATTGTTTTACTTGTTATTAGAATAATATATTTTATATTCCAGGTCTAGCGCTAACAATAACTTCTGGAGTAAAGTACAATGAGTCCGTGCAGCCGACGCCGGACGCGGCGGACAACGGGCTGGCGCTTCTGATCGCGGGTGCGGTCATCCTGTGTCTTGGAATATGCATCGCTGGTGAGTTTATTATTTTTCTTTTTTGTAAATTTAACTCTAAATGAATTCTTTTACTGGTTTCCTGTTAGAAATCGCTTGTAGCGGTAGGCCGCCTCATTGTCAATATCTTTATAATTTATAGTAATTGTAAAATTGTATTTTATTTGGCAATAAAGAGTGTTTATTATTATTATTAACTACCCCTCATAATAAATCCTGCCATCACCGTTCCGGTAATGTGTTCGGGCAATGCTTTATGAAGAGCCAGTTCCTTATGAACCCGGGTGCTGTTGTCTTTGACCTCGTCTTAACTTGACATTAGTTGAGGATGAGGACATAGGCATCGTTTCGTATTAAAAAAAACGTATATTCGCTTCACCATTCTCCTCTTAACTTCTCTTTGACGCTGTATTCAGACTTACTCGCATTCTGTAGCACTGTATGCTTTTCAAAATATAACCATCCTGTACTATACTCAATAACTACTAGTTAAAAATTGGTTTAGCTGAAACACAGAATGCGGAATCATTCCGGAGCGAAATCACGTAAAATTATACTACTGTTTCATTCAAAAATAACTTCTTACCTATTTCAAGCTTTAATATCTTGAAGTTTTCTTCCACCTAGTAGTTTTGCAAGTTAAAACCGTTCGTACCTCATTTTCAAAAGCTGAAAATAAAAATTCAAGTATTTCGAATCCAGAGATTAGCTCGCCTAAAAACACCTTTGTTACATTAATAGTAATCATAAAAAAATTGTCAAGTTAGAAGTTGATGGATCATCGCAGGTTCTAAAAGTGCAGTTTTTGCTCATTGATAGTGTGTAGGCTTTTAACGTGCATTTACCTTAATATCGTCTAATGGCATGTTCCGTGACAAAGATGGCGCATGTGAACGCAGCAATAACGAATGTGTCCATTTTTCACTATGCGAACCGGCCTTTTTCAAAAGATCATCGAATCAGGTCATCAACAAGGCCGTCTGCATCTTATAGTAGCTTTGGTCCACTAATATTATAGCAATTCATCAAGAAAAATTTACAGAATTCTATTTAATTATCCGGTCACTTTAAAATGCTTTCTGTTAAAATCTCTATCTCTTTTCAACATTCCATTACCATCTAATGCGTACTACGTAAATCTTTTGTTACGATTAGCTACATTTCATCAATATAACTCTATGTTTCAACTTTAAAGTTGACTTTTTGCGTTAACGAAAGTAGTACCTCCTTACTACAAATGTGTACCAGACTATCAATATCCTTGTAACTAATTTTCATTTAACTCATTCTACCCGATTGCATTACTTCATGGATCCGTGCATGGTGGTTCAATAAAGACCTTGTCAATCTAACTGATGGGCGGTGACCGGTCCCTTCCTCTGACCTTTAGGCTAAAGATTACGTTGCGATACCATCGGAGGTAGAGGCTAATGGTTCTAATGTGAAACGGTAGGATCTTTTTATCGGGAACTTTATTTACCCTTTATTGTACACAAGAAAACTACAAAAAAATAGAAGTTGCATCCCTATGGCTGGACAGCGATTTCTACTTGGCAATCCAAGGTTTCGAATCTTTAAAGTGCTAATTTACCTTTTAGTTTTTAAAATTGACAAACTTATTATATGTGGTTAGTACAGTAGTCGAGTCTAGGGATCGAACCGCAAAATTAATTTTGTTTTTTATTGTATATACTTTTCCGTGATAAAAAGAACCCAGTGTGGTGCCCAGGATATTAAAGAATAATTATACCAAGTTTCATCGTAATCGAACCGGTGGTACAGCATCATGGTCGTAGCCTTTGGTGTATGCTTCACTGGCAATTTAACCCTATTTTACTCCCACAACTTTTTGAAACAACTTTAGGAATTTCTTGATAAAAATGTCCTTACCTTCCTCAAGAGTTGGGTTATCGAGTGAAAATTAAAACCTGACCTGACCGGTAGTTTCGGAGATGAAGTAAACAAAACCTTCATTATATTATTAAGTAAAGATTTGATATCGTAAATGTCGGTGAAGCATTTTAAATAAAATGGTTTTTGCGTGATGCCTAAACAAACAGACAAGACAGACAAATTTTTTTTAAATCACATTTTTGGGTTCGGTGTCGTCGGTCTAGTAACAACCCCTGCAATTTTTTTTTTATATTTTCAATGTACAGAATTTTTACTTCTACAGATTTATTATAAGTATAAAGATTTAAACAAACGATTTATTCAAATAAAAGACTTTTAACCGGATTATATCGTTTTCAATTTTGTTTTACAATCAACACGAAGACGACGCAACGCGACGTTTCGTTGGTTTTACGGTCGGTCGTATGCAAGTAAATATTAATACTCTGTCATAAACTAATTTTATTTCTTATCATGAATCGAGAAAACTTAAGACATTACATGTTTAGTTATTTGTTTATTTAAAACACAGATTATTAAACAAATGACATCATTCTCACAAAATTATTTTCAATAGACTATTTATAGGTATTTATTTAGTTGTGAATAGCTTCTTAACGTATTCAAATACCTATGTATAAAAATTACGGATTCGAGCGTAGACGCATAGATGATGTAAATAACGACGGATTCATTGTAGCCGTGAGTTTTAATAAAAAGTTTATAAGTTCTTAAATCTTTTATTATGCAGTATTCTAATCACAAAGCAGATATATTTCCTCCGTGATTCTAATAATAACTATTTTATCACTTTCTCAAAATGCATGCAAGTTAGAGTTTATTACTGCTAGTTTTTACGACTTCATTTGGTAAAAGCTCCATTGAAATTTTAAATGTGAACTTTTAAAATAATAGTGATACAATTTTTTAGATTTAGAAAAAAATGCGGGTTCACTTCACTATTGTTGTATAAAATCTGAGAAAAAATATAAAATCATTGGAAAAGTCATGTAGTTTTGAAAATTGGCATAATTTTACATTGTGTAGGTACTATACCAGAAGTACTATGTATGTCAGCAATTATGTTGATTTACATACTAAAAGTCATCGAGGATGGGGGGTTATGATGTTATATACGGTATACTAATTAGTTAGCACTTCAGTATTTTTAAGATCCTCATTTTTATTGCAGTTTTACTTAATACGCTTTGATTATTCCTCCCGATATATCCTAAAGTTATCTGAGACTCAGTTCAATGAACAGATAATCCTCAGTGCTCCGTGGTTAATTTAAATAAACTGGGACGGATCGAGTAGAAATTTGGCATGCTCTTGAATTCTTTCTGATCGTTATTCGTTCGATAATTGCATTTACTGTCTTGTGAAAGCAGACTTTTTTGAGACCTAAGTGAAAACAGTAGAGCATCATGGTTGTAGCCTTTGGTGTATGCTTCACTGGCAATTTAACCCTATTTTACTCCCACAACTTTTTGAAACAACTTTAGGAATTTCTTAATAAAAAATGTCCTTACCTTCCTCAAGAGTTGGGTTATCGAGTGAAAATTAAAACCTGACCTGACCGGTAGTTTCGGAGATGAAGTAAACAAAACCTTCATTATATTAGTAAGTAAATATTTGATATCGTAAATGTCGGTGAAGCATTTTATATCCAAAAATATTGTAAGCTTTTCTTTAACTTTGTGTGTTTTAATTTTTGGAAAGTTTATGGAATACAACAATCATCACATCAGTCTTGATAAACCCACTGATGGATAAAGTCATCCATAGTCAATAGGTATGCAACGACCAGACCATACCGCCACGCTCCACCTTGTAAGGACTTGTAAGACACTTCATCCACCTTTGAGTTCGTAATTCCTCAATAACCCTACAGTCAATCGTACTTCGTGCCCTGCTTAGTGCCACTTTCTCTTTGCCCTATACATCAGGGAATCTCCTAACATGAAACTATCTATTGAGAAGTCCACTAATTGATACCAGTTCTCATTTAGAGACGTTTACTTTTATTTCAACGGCAATGCGTGACAAAGAAATTTACGATGGAGTTCAAGGGCTTAAGAAAGAACTGGCACGTCATGAGGTATGCTCGTATTTGGCAGGAGACTATACGAAAATCGTAGGCGGTAGGGTTATTCTTAGCCGACCCTACGCGGGCTAAATTCTCTACTGTAAGTAACTGATAACGTGGTGGAAATTCAATACACTCGTGATCACGGGGTACGGAAAGACACTGAAACAGGGAGTTATACCGTAGTTTATAATTTTAAAATCCGGTAAGAAAAGTATTTTTCAACACACTTGCTCGTAAAGTGAGCCTTATTCTATTGAATTTAGAACTATAAACTGGGCTATAAGTCACGCGTGCATAATATATTATACCCTAGTGCATAATATAATGAATCCTACAAAGTTGAATTGTACCTTAGTGCAAATTACATGCGAGTAAACAGAGCATATTTTATTGATCCGGGTTATACATTAAATATATGCTGTGCGGGCCGTGCCTAGCTGCTGCAGGCGCGCGCGTCCAGGCGGCGCACCTGCAGCAGCAGCAGCGGCCCGCCCAGCGCCTCCAAGCAACAATAGCGTGTGTACGTGTAATGAGACAGGGTTACTGACGCGCAGCAGCTAACAGCTGCTTCAAATAAATTTTATGACCACGTATGTCTGTCTTTTACTCACAAGTGTGTTGAAAAACGTCGTATGTAACTCGTGAGCGTTGCTAATTACAGTCTCGGCTCATTATTAAGTGACTTAATAATGAGCCGAGACTGTAATTAGCAACTTAGCTCACTTTTTACATAATATACTATTATTTAATATATTAAATAATGGATCGTGAAAATTTTACTATAGCTACTTTCTGGATTTTTGAGCGTATGTAAATTATATGTATTGATTGGCATTACAGCAAACAAACATTTTATCCTTGCAGGGTCGGTTTAATATAGCCCTATCGCCCCTGGCCCTATAAGGCGACTAATCCGAGTGACCCTCGCTTGAAGGTACGATCTCGTCAGGGATCGAATGGCTAGCAACCACCTTTCGTTCTAAATCTGCCGCCAAATATTGCCGCTCCGGCGGTCACGTGGTCCAGCAATATTCTATGAAGAGCCAGTTCTTTCGTTGAGATTAACGTCAAACGCGAGCTTAGTCTAAAATAATAAAAAATCGTTATGATGATGTTAAAATGGGTAGGTAAAATCTATACTTAATATATAAAGCTGAAGAGTTTGTTTTTTTGTTTGTTTGTTTGAACGCGCTAATCTCAGAAACTACAAGTGGGATTTGAAAAATTCTTTTTGCATTTGATAGCCCAACTCTTGAGGAAGGTTATAGGCTATATTTTATCCCGAAATTCCCACGGGATCAAAAGTTACGCGGGTAAAACCGCGCGCGGTGGCTAGTTAAAAATAAATACATTAAATCATAACGTGGAAAACGTTAAAGCTCAACTTGTTGCCACAGTCTAGACAATAGCACTGATTATCATGTTTAACCTTGTTCAATATTCAGGACGTGAATTACCTACAAAAACAATTAAAAACTGTTCCTATTTAAACAAATCCTATAAGATTTAAAGCCATTAATTCTCACTACTAAATTAAATACAATTTTACATAAAAGAGAAATAGATTTATAGAGAAGAACATAATTTGGTACGTTCGGAGAAGAATAAATACCTAGGGAAAGAAATACGGTACCTAAGTATTTGGGGGAAAAAATAGAAGCACATAACAAAATATTACAGAGAATCAAAGAAATAGTACTCACTCTTACTGTACGGTTGATTCCGTAGGTAGTTTTAAAAAATACACCTACCTATACTCCAGAGGTGGTCACATATATAGAGTGTGTCAAGTCATTTTTAATGACTCACATTCGTTTCTTTTTTTGAATGTGGTAATATTTTTTTAATATAACTCAAATATCCTTCTCTTCACAGGTATATGCATCTGGGCATGGTCCTCCCGCTGGGTGGGAGGCAAAGACGCGCCGGTGAGCGGCGGCACCGGGTTGACTGGCCTCAACCCGTCCACCGACCCGCTCGTGGCAGCCCAGTACGCCCCCGTCAGAGACGCCCCGCCCGCCCCCGATGATGAGACTAGGAACCTCATGGATAATAAAGAGTGGTAGGTTTCATTATAATGCAGAAAAAAGTATTAATAAAAAGAAGTTGATCCGGCTCGAAGGACCGAAAGTGTTTATGTGTTGAGCAGAATCTTACTGTATTCGATTGATAGGTAGTTTAATAGCCGCGTAGGGTAGGGTTAGTATAGCCTTACCGTCATTAGGTAAGCGTAAAAGGCGACTAATAGAAGCGACCACGCTTGGTGGTTCCGCCGGGCTAAAGATTACAAGGACTTCATTGAGTGTTGTTTTTTTTATAAGGCGGGTCCCAATCAGAAGTCTGAATTTTATACTGTCAACTGCCTAACCAAAAAATCTAAGCCATAGTATTTATTCCGTTCTAAATAAGATCAATAACGCAAAGATTCAAATGAAGTAACAAATGAATGTGTTAATAAACACATACGTACATACACTCGTAGTATTGCATTATTAAACTATGTAGTTAGTGTATTATTTAAAAATATAGCGTCATTTGCGTGTTACATAATGAGGAGATAATATCACCTGCGCACGAGTTCACGTGATTTCAGCCTTTAACCTTTAGTTTACAATAGAGTTTATAATAGAATACAATAGTGTTTTCCTTACATTTCCTAAATTTGAATGTTCTATGTCGCATGTGAATATTTGTCAAATTTTGTAAACAGTCTTTAAGATACCTACCCGTAGGATATTTATTGGCTGTAGTAAAATGACTGCGAACTTATTGTTCTGAAAAGAGAAATAAAAGATGGTTAACGTAAGGGGCTGATCAGATTTTCATAGCACACTTAAAAACTCATTTTCGTGAAATTGTCAAACAATCTACTTGCATAATTTTCTACATATCAGCAGTCATAAACAGTATATTCTATAACTTCATTCATGAATTCACCTAGCTCGGAACTGCTTTCATTCCCTTGTGAGCGAAATACGCATAACTTTAAGTAGGTACTTCAGCGAAATCTATCGCACTCTAACAATGGAACCCAGACAAAGACAACTTCATGCTTAGCTCCTTCATTGAATGGACTGACTGAATGTATACCCGTAATATATGTCTATACCTAGTGGCCATATATCACTGCCGTATTCATGCTGTATGTTTACAATGACATTATAATGCATGTATATTGTATGAGAGTAATATTGAAAGGAAACATCCGCGTTTTGTGCTTGGGTGCTTAAAATATCTCGAAAAGAGGCTCAATTGTAAACATAAATAGTTCTGTGTACAAGTGTTGTTGTAGTGGCTCTTGTGCATGTCGCTGTTTTGCGTGGGTTTACTTGCAAAATTTCGAATCCAGCGTGAATATCGGGATAAAAATTAAGTGTGCTATTTTAGACTGTACGCTATCACTATGCCCAATTTCATCCAAATCCGTTGAGCCATTCTGCCGTGATTGACGAACAAACATTCAAACAACTATCAAACTCTCACATTTACATATGCCTAATATTAGTAAGATGGCAGGTTAAGTAACGTTCAGCACGGTCGCTCTCGGTACAAGAATGTTTGACCGCCAATTCTTTTCGCGCACTATTCGGTCGGTGAGATTTGACGGGCAATATGTCTGCTAATAAACCTAGTATTTGACCAATATTAAGCGCCCCTACGTACTAGTTAACGGTTGGCCGCCTTGGCGGTTCGTTTGAGCGGTCCAACCGCTTAACGCGGTTTTTTCGCGGTTGGCTGCCATAGCGGTCAGCCGCGAAGCGGGACGAAGCTCTCCATTCAACAGCTGCGTTTGAATTTTTGTGGCGGTTAAGTGCGTACAATCACAGGCGTTAGCCACCATGCGGTCAACCGCTAGTGAGTAGAGGCGCTTAGTCTTCTTCCAAAATCTTCGTGTGTTTCCTCTAAACTACAATTAATAGATATTTGTAATGAAATGAAACACAGGAAGCCGGACATGTTAGTTATAAACGTTGTACGTGATCCTACAGTCGTTGCCGTCTATGAGGTTACTATGAGAATAATAAACTTACCTTTCGGATTGGTTGACAGTGCTATATTTTTAAAACAGTAAAAGTTATGATAAATAGATAGTATAAATATTGAATATAAATTCATAACAAAAAATAAAAGCTAGGTTTCCTGAAAGCGATAAATAACACGTGAAATAATTGAAACAAATATATGCATAGGTACGTGTGGTTAGATTTTACTATTCAATGGCAGAATAGATTCTGATGGAAATTTTTATTTACCTGTGTATTACATATAAGAAAAGAGTTCTCCACTATAATGGTACATTTACTAAAAGACCGCGAAGTATACAGGGTGTTCGGCAGAACGTTGAACATACGCAAATGGTGGATGGGTGGGGTCATGTGCTACTTACTTAGCCCAAATTATTTGACCTTGGCCCCTTGGTTTTTTTATAATTTTTTTTTGGTATATTTTTTGAATTTCACCACTTTCATGTCTTTGAAGGCGAATATTTTTATTTACAATGAGTAAAACAGGCAACATTTTGTTTTGTTTTTATTTTTAATGTTATCAGATTCTCATGTAATGATCGCTTAACGCTGATGTTACCTTAAAAAAAGTTATGGGTCCTCAAAGTTACAGAAAGATGTATGAAAAAACTTAAAGCTTAATTTCAACTTTCATTTAAAAAAAAGCTAAAAGAGATTGAGGACTTCCAATTCTAGCAAAATATCCCTAATGTGTGACCTTTCTAACGATATGTAATTTGTTTTAATTAAAAAAGAACTTCAAGAGTTATTAAATTTTTTTAACAAGTAGATAAATTTTGACAAAACTCTACTTTTGAGGAAAGTGAGATGTTTTGCGAAATACTTTAATACTGTTGAGTTGGTAATAATTAAATGATCGATGGAAAATAAGAAAATTCTTGAACTAAGTACAAGGAAAACACCTTAGGTGTGGTAATAAAACAGATAACATAAGTATTTTTTTTATTGACAATTACAACAATTGTTCAAATTGACGTCCTTCTACTTCGATACAAAGGCGACGTCTGCGCCTAATTTCTACAGTTGTTGTCAAACAAAACAAAATCCTCGAGTAAAAAGACAAAGGGGCTTCCAAAGACGATTCAGTGTAAATGTGTGGGCAGGAGTGATAGGCAATAAACTGATAGGGCTTCATTATTTGCCCGATCAAATCAATGGGAACAACTATTTGGATTTTTTAATGAATGATCTACCACCATTGTTAGAAGAAGTATTCCAAGAAGACAGGCCTATTGCCTTTCAACATGATGGCTGTCCAGCACACTGGAGTCTAGCAGTTCGTGAGTTTTTGGACAACTGTTTTCCCAATTCGTGAATTGGCAGGGATGGATCCATACCCTGGCCTGCACGATCGCCTGACCTCACTCCACTTGATTTTTACGTGTGGGGAACAGCAAAGGAGCTCGTGTATGTCACAGAAGTGGAAAGCCGCGAAGACTTGATAAATCCCATTAATGCAGCTTTCGAAGTTATGAAGCAGGAGATGCAGCTGCGGACAACAACTGTAGAAATTAGGCGCAGATGTCGCCTATGTATCGAAGTAGAAGGACGTCAATTTGAACAATTGTTGTAACTGTTAATAAAAAAAATACTCAAAATGTTATCTGTTTCATTACCACACCTAAGGTGTTTTCCTTGTACTTAATTCAAGAATTTTCTTATTTTCCATCGATCATTTAATTATTACCAACTCAACAGTATTAAATTTCGCAAAACATTTCACTTTCCTCAAAAGTAGAGTTTTGTCAAAATTTATCTACTTGATAAAAAAAATTAATAACTCTTGAAGTTCTTTTTTAATTAAAACAAATTACATATCGTTAGAAAGGTCACACATTAGGGATATTTTGCTAGAATTGGAAGTCCTCAATCTCTTTTAGCTTTTTTTTAAATGAAAGTTGAAATTAAGCTTTAAGTTTTTTCATACATCTTTCTGTAACTTTGAGGACCCATAACTTTTTTTAAGGTAACATCAGCGTTAAGCGCTCATTACATGAGAATCTGATAACATTCAAAATAAAAAATAAACAAAATGTTGCCTGTTTTACTCATTGTAAATTAAGATATTCGCCTTCAAAGTCATGAAAGTGGTGAAATTCAAAAAATATACCAAAAAAAATTATAAAAAAAACCAAGGGGCCAAGGTCAAATAATTTGGGCTAAGTAAGTAGCACATGACACCACCCATCCACCATTTGCGTATGTTCAACGTTCTGCCGAACACCCTGTATAACACATACAATAACATTATCTGATTGGCTACACAAAGTGAAATGTTCTTGCTTATCATAATAAACACATCAACTTGTTACTTGTATAATATACATTTTTTTTCTAACGTTGCACATAAATGCTTGTATTCACTTCTTCAGATATTTTACAGATACAAATACCTTTGCACTTATTTATAACAGTTAATGGTAAGGTGAAAAACTAAGGTAGAGCCGAGTGGATTAAAAAGTCATTAGCTCTGATAAGTCGCCCATAATAATAGTAGCTGCATAACGTCACATCAATACGCTTTTATATTGAGGGTCCTACAAATATTTGAGATTAACCACTTCATATATTTAGAAATTATTCAAAAATTTTGTAAAAAGGGCTATAACGAAATATTTGAAATTTTGGACGATAGAAGTTTGGTTTCAAACTGTGAGGGCTGTAAAGTTTCTTGCCATTCCTTCTCAACAGATCGGATTTAGACTTTCTGTAATTGGAAGGATAGCCAAGACGAACCTAAAATTGTGTTTGCAATTTCTATTTTTGCCTCGTGAGTTTCAAATTATGCTAGATTTTTTAAAAGTGATGCCTGATACATTTTTTTAATTTCAGCCTAAGCAGTGCCGAAGAGAGTGACAAAATGCTGGACGGCCGACCCGCCGTCGCATAAACGAACGACATCATAGTTCACTAAATATAGACTCTTTGTGAAGTTATCAGTTTAGAATCTGCATTTAAACATTATTTTACCGAATCTGTATCGAGAAAATACGACGTATCTATCTTATATGTATTCAGTAAAATGTTATAAATATATTTTTGTGTACTTAAGGTTGATTACATAGGATATGTTATACTACCTAATGATGATACAGCCGTGTTTAAGGCATTTTATACTTAAGCCGAAAAGGTTTAAGGGTGTAACTGTATTGATAAGTACTAGCAATATTTGTAAAAGGCTTGAAGGCCTCAATTTGGTAAAAAATCACAAACTAAAACAAATGCCTAAAACCTTAAAACTTTACAGATATGATTGATTCACCTTAATATTATTTAATACATCTGTAGTGGTTCCGTTTAATCAAGAAAATTTAGATAAATCCATTTAATTGAAGGATAATTACGATTATAATTTTAAAATGCTCTAAAGCTAAGTTCTACTTAATAATATTAAGCGTTACTTTATATTTGAGATGAAATTCTGTGAATTTATTTGAGTTTTAGTGGTACAAAGTATGAGTGTGTTTACGTCCTTTTTTAATACTTTAGAAGTGAGTAAGTGATAGTTTGCATATAAGGACAGATATAATTTAATAATCTGTTAGTTGAAATACACTTTCTCAATTTTTTATTCGAATTTATTTACAAAAGTTTTACATGACATTTTAAATTTTCTTTATAAACCTTATTTAAGATGTAACGTTTTTTTGTGCAATATGTGTATTCTGAAAATAGCACAAATATTTATTAATCCTCTGATTTCGATTTTTTTTTCAGATTATTTCTCATTCGAAAACTTGTACAAATTGTTGTAATTTATGTATTTTTTTATAGATATTGTAAGTAAGGTGTACTTAATTGAAAAAGTATATTAGTACTTTGTGCGTGCAATTGTATTTTTTTGTGTGTCAACTTCATTATAAATAGAAGTAAAGTAAGTGGCCAAATTTACTGTCCAGAAGTTTAGAGTTAAAGTAACTAAGATAAACAAATATGGAATAAGCTGGCATTACAAATTTCATAAAAAAAAAAACATTTTTTTTTTCGTTTCATAACCGTAATGTTTTCACCTATACGGTAGTATAGGTAAAACCATTTAACTAAACTAACAGCAAACTTTTTTCAATTTGTGCCTGCTTTTGTTTTTTCTAAAGAATACAAGAAATATTATTCCCGCAAAAAATGGAAGAAATTACAAAAGATTATGTTTTAAAACAAAATCATGAACGACTACTTAGCTTTGTCTGTAAAGGCTCTTGAAATCTGCACAGTATTTTTAAGTTACATGTACTTACGCGTAACGATATTTTATAAAGCGTCTTTATTTCAATCAAGATATTTTTAACATTTACTTATTTTCGAATTTCAATCGAATTATGTCAACTATTTTTTGCCACTAGCTATTGTGTGCTCCAAAAATACTTAGGTTCTAAGCTACAAATTCTTTTTAAATGTACACAAAATAAGTAAGTATATGTTAATGGATCTGATTTAATTAAAAAAACTTTAATTTTAAAAGAGTATTTTTTATTGTTTATTTCTAAGTTTGAAAAATTGTATTTTTCGTATAATTATTAGTATTGCGTCTCCCGTCCAATTATTAAAGATTTTTTTCATCTGTATAAGTTTGATTACATGTAATGAGAATGAAAGTATGTAAATTATAAGATAAGAAAAGATGGTAGAGAAAATGTGCAAAAATACATTGAAACTAAACATATATGATTTTTGTTTATGTTAACGTCGTCGTCTAGCAAAGTGGGCACTCCCCTAGCTTAGGGGAACGTTCTTTTAAATAAAAAGTATCTTACTTTTCGTCTTCACTTTATTTTCTTTCTTCTTCTTCTCGAGTCAATAGTAATCCGAATATTTATAGTATTTTAGCACAGTAATTTGCTGTTATAAGGGCCATGCCTGGAATTTCGGGACTCAAGCTGTTCAGGTCTCTGTGTGTCTCATGGACGCATAGCTAGTTACATTTTGTGCGGTGGAATATTTATAACAGCTCTATAAACTCAATGCTGATTTTCACAAATTGCCCCTAAAAATAAAAAAAAGTACCTGTTGAAGTAATCAATTGCCGAACCAATAAAGTAAAAATATTTTCGAATAGTAGAATCTAATTTTGCAATCTTGATTCTATCATACAATTCGAACATTGTAACGATCATACATTGTATTGTTTTAAATGTAAGTTGAATCGATGGCGTATTCGGCATGCAAAATTTTATTGCTAAGGTATTTTTAAAGTTTACCGATGAGAAGAGAGTTATTTCAGAGAAATATTAATTAGATCATCCTTTATCGATAAATACTCCTGTCGTAATCAGCACTGCGATCACAGAACTTTATCGAATCGTTTGTTAACGAATGTTCGTATAGTATGGAGACGGTTTTTAAGACGGATCCATTGCCGCACGGCCAGCTTAAATAAATGTGTGCCTTGTTAATTTTGAATGTTTGTAAACATGTTGTACTCATAAATATCTGTAAAATAAAAAATTACAATGTTACTCAAAACTTGCAACCGACTCCATACTATACGAGCATTGGTAAACATTCGTTAATATACGATTCGATAAAGTTCTGTGATCGCACTGCTGTATCGTTAGCAACACTTGTTACGAAAAGTAATTAAAGGTAACTAGCATTATTAACTTATGAAAAAAAAAAACAAAATTACGGTGCAATTTGAATAAAGTATTTTTTTAAATAATATGAGGATGCAACTCTTTAAGTATGGATAATATGCCCAAGTACTTTAACTGTATTTATTTATTATTTGTAAAGCATTTAGCTGGCGACATTACGAGTAATTTAAAGAAGATTGGCCTTTTGCCTTAGTTTTGTGATTGTATTCATCGTCTTCGATTTTATTTTGAGATCTTTGTATGTCTAATTACATTTCAAATGTATCACGTTATATGAAATAAATATATATTCCTGGTTATTGTGGTTTTATTGAACAACCATAGGAGCTCTCGCATAGCAGTTACCTAGATAACGTTCGAGAATGTTTCATAACATTTAGTTGCCTGCCATTTTATTAAAAACTGACGGTTGCCGCGACTTCGTCAGCGTGATAATCGCAGTTGTATAAATAAGATTACTATATCCACCTTGATTTCAACTGGGTTTTGTGAAACCGTGGTGCACAGCTGTGTTATAGCAGTTTTTGAAGTAACCTGACTATAAAGCTTTTATACCTATGCTACTAATTCCACGTTTCAATATCATAATAATCATTGAATGCAGAGAATAATCAAGAAAAAAACCGACTTCACATCCAAAACTTTGGCTGAAGCATAAGGTTGTCAAGGTAATTGTTCTCTGTATACATAAAAATTATTTTTTCCTGAAGTAGGTACTTAATCAAATGATTTCAATGAAATTTATATGGTTGTCCCTCTCAAGTATCCTCTTATCATTTGAAACAAGAATATTATTATTGAAAATCACTTCAAAATGTGTAACAAAGACACAAAAAAAAACACGAATTGAAAACCTCCTCCTTTTGGAAGTCGGTTGAAAACTGCACATTGGGCCTATGAACAGTAGTACTGTGCCTACTGCCGACACAGCAATTATCTTTATTAGTAGTCCATCTCCTAATTAGTAATTTTTAAGATAATCAATATTCAATATGTACGAAACACAGTCGCTCTCCGAACATTGTCGGTAACGATTGTATCACTCAACCAATTAATATGTGATAACAATAAATGCTATTAAATCTCCGATGCATTTTCATCCAACTCCTACGTCAGGAACCGTACCTACTCTACTCAGCAAACCGCAAAGCGGAATAGTGGTGACCCCGACGTGATGAATAACGGTTCTGGCGTGGTTTAAAGAAGCATTCCACGATCAAGCATCGGCATCCAGCTACCTCACCTTAAGAAAAACCAGCCGTGAAAATGACTTCTGAAAATCAAGCTCCATCTACAAGCAGTGCAACATCTGAGCTGGCGACAGTTACGGTTTCTTCTCGAATCCCCGAGTTTTGGTGCGATCAATCTCGATTGTGGTTTGTGCAATGTGAAGCTATTCTGCTACCACAAAAGCTTAGTGATGACGCAAAATTCAATCTTGTCGTCGCGAAATTAGGCAAAGAAGTCATTCAACAAGTTAGTGATATATTACTACAGCCGCCTCAAAGTAAGAGATTTGAAGCTCTCAAAACCAGACTTCTTACCGTGTATGAAGAATCCGAGAACCGCGAACTACAAAAGCTGTTGAGTGAAATCGATCTGGGAGATCAAAAGCCCTCACAACTCTTGCGCTACATGCGTGACCTGGCACGAGGAAAGATACCAGACGAAACCTTGAGCATCATGTGGCAAGGTCATCTACCCTCTTCAGTGCGTGCAGTACTCGCAGTAACAGACGTCAAGGACCTGGAGAGTTTAGCGACCATTGCCGACAAAATACTCGAGACTACTCGACCTCTTCATGCATCTGAAGTCACCAGCAAACCATCGTCGTCAAATGATATCTCTATGCTGCAAGCCCAAATTTCCCAGCTGACTCTACAAGCCATGGAACTACAAAATACACAGCGATCAAGGTCAAGATCTAAAAATAGATTTTTCAATAAAAGGTTTAATCGTTATCGCTCTACCTCTCGAGGGCGTAACATGATCCGGCGCAACTCATACAGTGCCGATGGACTGTGTTATTATCATACTCGATATGCACATAGAGCTAGGAAATGTGCAGAGCCGTGTACGTGGAAAAATCGAAATGCCCAAAATCCGGAAAACTAATCTCGGTACAGTCAACGGCGGATGTCTGTACCATTTCACCCTCCAACCGCCTCTGCGCTGCGTGACCGACTTCAACAGTGGCCTACGTTTTTTGGTGGATACGGGAGCCAACGTGTCTGTTTTACCGGCTGTTAAAAAACCATTTTGTACTGAAAGTGATTGTGATATCTACAAACTATACGCTGCAAACGGTAGTGAAATTCGAACTTTTGGAACTAAAAATTTGGTGTTAAACTTAAATTTAAGGAGACCGTATTCTTGGACATTTATACGTGCAGATGTGAAACAACCGATCCTTGGTGCCGACTTTTTAAAACATCAAAAACTATTAGTGGACATTAGTGGAAAAAAACTTATTGACTCTGTGACAAATCTAAACGTTATTGGCTCTATCATAAATTGCGTAGACCAAAGTGTTAAAACAATTAGCATCTCGAATCCCTACTACGATCTTTTATCGACTTACCCCGATATCACAAAACCCGCATGCTACAGAGACACCCCAAAACACAACGTGATGCACCACATCGAGACTAGTGGGCCACCCGTATGTGCTCGCGCCCGACCTCTGCCGCCCGATAAATACCTAAAAGTGAAGAAAGAGTTTGAGCATATGCAGCAAATCGGTATATGCAGGCCATCAAAAAGCTGCTGGTCCAGTCCGCTCCACGTTGTTCTTAAGAAAAATGGCGACTTACGACCTTGTGGTGATTATCGCAGTTTAAATGCTATCACCAAGCCGGACAGGTACCCCATACCACGCATTCACGATTTTACGTACCTATTGGCCGGGAAGAAAATATTCTCAAGAATAGATTTACAACGTGCCTACCATTTTATTCCAACGGCTCCAGAAGACGTCGAGAAAACTGCCATCATAACACCCTTTGGCCTATACGAATTCCCAAGAATGACTTTTGGTTTACGTAACGCTGCGCAAACCTTTCAGCGTTTTATGGACCAAGTCGTTTTTCGAGGGCTAGACTTTTTATTTAATTTTGTCGACGACGCAGTGCTAGCGTCGAACTCCGAGGCAGAACACAGACAACATCTAGAGATAGTCTTCAAACGACTTGACCAGTAAGGCGTAACAATCAACTTAGCCAAATGTGACCTTGGTAAACCCGAAATCGAGTTCCTTGGTTATCATGTCTCAAGCGACGGTATACGACCTCTACAAGATCGAGTAAAGATTATCGATGAATTTCCCAAGCCAGAAACCATCGAACAGCTGCGACGTTTCCTAGGGATGATCAATTTTTACCGAAGCCATTTACCGAAAGCCGCCGAAATTCAATCTGTCTTAAACGCATATTTACACAACACTAAACGAAAAGATAAGACTAAAATTACATGGACTAAAGAAGCTGAAGACGCATTTCATCAGTGCAAGCGAAGTTTACATGAAGCTGTCATGTTATCTCACCCTATTGCTGGCGCACCCCTCGTCTTAATGACCGACGCATCAAATTCATGTGCAGGCGCAGTGCTTCCACAAAAGATCAATAGCAACTGGAAACCACTAAGTTTCTTTTCCTGTAAATTCAGTGAAGCCCAGAAACGTTACAGCGCTTACGATAGAGCGCTTCTGGCAGTAGGTATATATGGCCGTGAAACATTTTCGTTACATGATAGAAGGTCAACAATTAACAGTATATACTGATCACAAGCCGCTCGTGCACGCATTACACAAAAAAACTACGAGCAACAGTGACATGCCAAGAAGACTGAGACACCTGGATTTCATTGGTCAATTTTGTACAGCAATAAAGTACATACAAGGTTCACAAAATATTGTTGCAGATACCTTTTCGAGACTAGAACAGATCGACATGCCTTCACCCTTAAATTACGATGAAATAGCCGAGGCTCAACAAAATGATGAAGAGTTAAAGTTATTATTGAAATCCGAAAACCTAAAATTTAAAACTTTCAACTATCCAAATTGCTCAAAACCTATTTATTGTGAGATATCAAAACAAAGCGCTCGTCTTTATCTACCTGTGCAGTTTCGTGTTACAGCATTCGAAGCGATTCACGGAATTAGCCACAGTGGCACACGCTCTACACGAAGGATGATAACGAATCGATTTTTTTGGACATCAATGAATAGTGATATTAATGATATGTGTAGATCCTGCATTAACTGTCAAAAATCAAAAGTTCAGCGTCACACAATTTCTCCTCTTCATACATTCCCGAGCAGCGACCGATTTCAACACGTACACATCGACATAGTTGGACCTCTATTATACTGTCAGGGATACCGATGTATTTTAACTATGATCGACAGAACTACAGGATGGCCAGAGACACAACCCTTAAAGGACATAACCGCAGAAACTGTTTCAGAAGCCTTTTACACTTCTTGGATAACACGATTTGGATGTCCCTCAAAGTTAACTACTGATCAAGGCCGTCAATTTGAGTCGCAACTGTTTAGTACCTTAGCCAAGCGCTTGGGTATTTCAAAAACCCACACGACAGCGTACCATCCACAGGCTAATGGTATGATAGAGCGATGGCACAGAACGCTCAAATCCGCATTAATGGCAAGAGGTAACTCAGAACATTGGGTAACAGAACTGCTAACCGTCTTACTGGGTTTAAGAACCAGCCTACGTGACGATACAGGCATATCAGCGGCCGAGCTAGTGTACGGTACAGCCTTGAAAGTTCCAGGAGAATTTTTTGAACCTGCTGAGCCTAACTCCTTAGACGAAAATTATTTAAAAAAGCTAAGAGAGCATATTTTAAATTTAGTTTCAGTACCTAAAAAACCAAACAGGCAAGATAAAGTGTTTGTGCATCCTGCTCTGACGTCATGCTCGCATGTGTTTGTACGTTGCGACCATGTCGCAAAACCCTTAACAACTCCATACTTTGGACCACACAAGGTGATAGAACGAGGCGATAAATACTTCAAAATCAATATTGATGATAAGGTGAAGACGATATCAATAGATCGTTTGAAACCCGCCTTCTTAGTACAAAACGATTCAGAAATACAATCCGCCTATCCTAATAAGTCTAACAAAGTTACAACCGACGTACTTACCAAGAAATTGCATACAAGCAACAATCGAAACCAAGAGATGCGAACAAGATCCGGCAGACTGATTAAGCCGATTGTGCGATTTATGAACCAATAGTTTATTAATTTACACATCACAGTTATTCGAACTCTCTTTCGTCAATCATCTTTTTTTACAACGTTAGAAAAATAAATATATTTACAAAATACTTATATTTATAAAATGGGAAAATCGCAAAGCAGAGAAAGTGTCATCATCGCTCAAAATGGTGAAAACCAAGCAAACACAAGCTTATTCCATGAGATGACTCATTCCAAACTCGATATCCTGCTAATAATATTCATTGGAACCCTTATAATTATTTTTGGATATTTGGTGTGGAAGTTCTGTGCAGCCAAATACACTAGGCACCTGAGACGAGAGTTCCAAGGAAGACGTCCAAGTTACAGGAGACCTGATCCTCCGCACGCAGTACCTGTGTATTCCGTGGCCTGATAACGGAACGCGATGTAAACAGTATGTGTTATCATAAGCTACCAGTGAATCGTAAGTTTACAAACAAAAAGTGAAGTGATGTAGCGTCTTAGTTATAATTATATGTAAGGTTATAACGTATAATCTATCTACTCCCTACATGGGTATATTATTTTAAAATACCTATTTAATCTTTTTATAAGTAATTTTCTAAATATAATCTTTTCTAATATAGTGTTTAAAGTTTTGATTCATAGTTATAGACTTTTATATTTTTATTTTGTTAAAGCATTACAATAACCGCAATATATCTAAATGAGTTATAATTCTAAAATACCTTTTTTATAATACTGTTTAAAGTGTTAAATCCAACTCATAGACTTTAGATTTTTTTTTGTAATAGTTTTATATAGCATTCCAATAAGCTTGTAATTTCTTTATTTTTTTTAAAAAAGGAGGGAAAGTGTGTGCCTACTGCCGACACAGCAATTATCTTTATTATTAGTCCATCTCCTAATTAGTAATTTGTAAGATAATCAATATTCAATATGTACGAAACACAGTCGCTCTCCGAACATTGTCGGTAACGATTGTATCACTCAACCAATTAATATGTGATAACAATAAATGCTATTAAATCTCCGATGCATTTTCATCCAACTCATACGTCAGGAACCGTACCTACTCTACTCAGCAAACCGCAAAGCGGAATAGTACCAATTTTGAGTCACTGCACACTCTCCAAGATCCAGGTGCAGCATTAAGTATTAGTTGCGGATCCATACGCTTCCGAGGAAACACCATGTTAGGTGGCATGTATTGTCCACTAGCGCTAAAACATATTTCTACAGTTATTGTTGTCCCTCTCTATGCGGATGTGATCGGCCCGACTTGCTTGCGACCTCTTTTGGCTATAACTTCTGATTTGGTTTTTGGCGCAATAAAATTATTGATTCTATCAAGCGTCAGTTTGTGTTCGGCGTATACATTTCCCAAAAAGTTAAAAAGTTGATCTACAACTTGCTTATGAAATCCTATTTTCAGGCTGTCTTATGGACAATTCAGGGTGTCTCTTTAGAAAATTGCGTGCCCAATCTTTACCAGTTTCTTGTTTTTCATTATGAAACGCATGAGGTTTATTATTTTTAACCGACAACCTGAACGCTAAGCCCCTAAGATCTTTTATTGTAAGACCGTACAGCCTACTCTCCATGGCTAATATATAATTACATTACTCTCGTTCTTCTTCATTAGAGAACACTGTATCTTTAGGGCAGGCCTAAGCGAACCTTAATTGTTTGACTACTTGAAGCGTCATCTGATAAGTTTTCACGTAGGTACTATATAATATAACTTTTCTTTCCAACGTCGTCTGAGGGACGACAAGGGATTCTTTTTAATGAAGTCGTCGTGGCGCCGTGGTTACTGTGTGTATCATACGATATCACAGATTAAACAACGTTAGGTGCGGTCGGTGCTTGGATGGGTGACCGCTGACCATTCATTTCTCATGGCGACTTCCGTGCTTCGGAGGGCACGTTAAGCAGTCGTTCCCGGGTGCTGTATACTTGTATACAGTAGTCGTTAGGGTTTGTCAGAAGCCACTTTGGCGCCCTGAAAATTCTGACATCCACCACCCAGCACTGGGCCAGCTTGGTGGATTATGGCCTATACATCCTCGGGGAGGGGAGTCACCCAGGGGAGAGACTCATGCCCTGCAGTGGGCTCATTACAAAGAGTTGTGATGATGATGATGATACTGATTTTAAGAAAAAAACAGTTCTTTTTTTGTAAAAAAATATTATTGAGAAAAATACGATGTTGGGTTATACCTACCGGTCAAATGATAAAGACACAGCCATAGCCAGTCAATACTAATCGTAGTGATGAAAGGACTCGAGGTTTTTAAACCCTTTCAATCGAAACTCGCCTCAATTTTTTAGGACTCGACTCAAAAATACGTCTTGAGGCTTTTTACTAATGTAGGAGACTTCATTCAATTTAGAGTTGAACTCTGAAATAAAACGACTCGAGTCTTTTAATAATAGTTATAACGACTTAGTCGCGAACCTTTTAGTAAAGGACTCGAGTCGTTTAACATAAGATGAGCTGTTTAACGTGGGATTATAAAATAATAAACTTCAGTGCTTGATCATTGTATTTTAATTAAGTTTTCTAATTTTGCATCACTATATATTTTTCCTTTCTATAAATATATAACATAGCATAATTGCAATGAATCAATAAATAACTAAAAATGACAAAAATAGCTTTAAATATTTTTTTTGTTTTATTATTAATTGAATCAAACTTGTATTAACTTATTCCAAATCTTAATAACTTATTTAAAAATAAAAAAGAAACTAAATCTGCGTATATGACTTATAAACCTCTTTTACCCGTAATAATTAGCGTAGGAATACGATTTCCCATATCCACATTTACTCTAGTAATAAGATGTATGAGCGCGCCTCACGGCTTAAGACTCCCGCGAACCGAGTCGTTTTAAAAAGGTTCGAACCTTTTCGTTTAGACTCGAGTCGTTTAAAATTTGGAGTCATTTCAAAATGACTCAAGTCATAAAGAGACTTAGAGGCCCCAGTATTGGACTCAAATAAGGGTTAAGGTTCAGGGTTTAAAGACTCATTGAGTTGTTAACCGTATGAATTGAGTCGAGTTCCTGTTAAAGAGCTTAAAAACCTCAAGTCCTTTCATCTGCAACTAATCGTCGGAGTCCAAGTGCAAGTGGCCGGCGCGGGCCGCGACGGACCCCTCCCGCGGGGCAGGACGGCAAACCGGTTACTGGTTCGACGCGGCGATTTGACGTCAGGAACATAAGTTAAATAAGCTTTAAAAAAAATGTGTTATTTAAAATTGTAAAAAAAATTTCATGTCTACACTCAGCGGGGTCCTATATCTGGGAGACCAATGAGTGATTAAGAGAATTAGTTCTGAATATGTTCCACTGAATTATGCTGAAAACAGAATTTTTTTCCGTATGAAAAACGGAAATACAGGCTTTTCTAACCGACCTCCGGCCAGTGGGATTTTCAGCAAAGTTAACTCTGATGAACAATAAATAGATATTTAATTTTACTTCCCCAACACAAAAAACATTCTTCTAACATGCCTACTTATGTCACAATCAAGCTGCAAAGAAACCACCACTCGACGGAGTTTTTTTCGTGCATTATTTTTGTAACTTGTATACTAAACTCATTGAAGCAAGCATAATATAATTATATTTAATATTTAAGCTGTGAGTGACATACTGCGTACGCGAGCACACGCATCACGAGGGCACATCTGAAAACCAGCGCTGCGGCTTCTGTTGCAGCATTATGCTGAGATGTGTCCTTTTTAACATACTCACTGCAGTACAGGGCAACATTTTATTATTTCTTATTGTGTTTTTAATATTCAAATTTTTCTTTTGTTTACTGATTTTTGTGACTGTTGCTATTTTTAATTACTTATGTTTGTTTGTGTTGTTATTTTCTTAATTTTTCAATTTTATTTTATATAGCATTTTTGTACTTGATTTTGTTGATTTTTATGTGTTGTCTTGTTTGTTTGTTTGTATGTTGAATAAATGTTTGAATTTGAATCTAAATTAATAAAATTTATACTATCGATAGTACAAATTCTGTCTCCAGCATAATTCAGTGGAACATATTCAGAACTGTGATTTAATCCTATAAATTACGGGATTCTTACCACGATTTTCGATTTTATTTTCGGACGTCCGATATTTCGATGCTGTTACAAGCACCATGATCGCGGACTGGCAGATGTAGGTAGGTGGCGATGACAGTTAGAGGCAGATAAATCGATCTATCCCCTTTCTTATTCGTTTTGATCTGCTACTACTGGAACTCACATTAATGTCACTTTTACAAAACACGCTCACAGTATCACTGGGTTTTTGACCGGACACACCACTTTCGCTGTTTTTTGGTTTAGTAAAAGTCCTAACCACTGGGTTCCACGTACTAGACAATTTAAAACCGTCTTCTCGATTAAAGTTATTTTCGCACTTTTTTATTTCTAACGCTTCTTTAACGATTCGCGGTATGTAGTGTCGTTCCGTAGATAAGATCTGAGTATTATGGAACTCAATCCAATGATTAGGGCCCCATTCGAACAGATGTTCGGCGATGGCTGACTTCTTTGTGTCTGAGTTTTTTTACCACCCCCGTCATCTCAATGCAGTAGTCTCGTCACTCACTAATCGCGATTATGATCTTTGCGATAAGGACCTTTTCGCACTTTTTTATTTCTTTAAAAATAAAAAAGTGCGAAAATAACTTTAATCGAGAAGACGGTTTTAAATTGTCTAGTACGTGGAACCCAGTGGTTAGGACTTTTACTAAACCAAAAAACAGTGAAAGTGGTGTGTCCGGTCAAAAACCCAGTGATACTGTGAGCGCGTTTTGCAAAAGTGACATTAATGTGAGTTCCAGTAGTAGCAGATCAAAACGAATAAGAAAGGGGATAGATCGATTTATCTGCCTCTAACTGTCATCGCCACCTACCTACATCTGCCAGTCCGCGATCATGGTGCTTGTAACAGCATCGAAATATCGGACGTCCGAAAATAAAATCGAAAATCGTGGTAAGAATCCCGTAATTTATACATTAAATCATAGTGAAAATAACCGCGATAGTTTAAAACAATTATACATTCAGAACTAATTCTCTGAATCACTCATTGTTCTCCCAGACATGGGACCCCGCTGAGTGTAAGTAGACACATGACTAACTCAACGTGACTTCAGATGGTTTTTCAGCCTACCCCATTACGTATACAGGCGTGAAGTTATGTATGTATGTATTTAAAATATAGGTAATCTAAAGTATAGCCTAAACAGTAAAAAATCAAACTATAATTTGTTTTGAAAATTTATTGAAAGTACGAAAATTATAAAAAAAACTGTATAAGTACAAATCGTAATAGTTTTGTTACACTTAAAGCTAATCAGTCTTATAGTTCGGCATTGCGCCTCCACCATGGCACTCCAGTTATATCTTCATCTTGGTAAACATTGGTGGTCGGTCTGTAACAAAACAAAAGTAATTAATGGGTTTTTAAATTCTCATAACTTCAGAAACGGGATATTTATCATGTTCTTTACTCTAATACCATCATGGCACTTGCACGAGTGACGAAATATCGAGAACTCGAAAAATAAAAAAATTATTATAATAAAGGGTGTTTGGTGACTAGGTGCAAAGTTTAAGGAGGTGATAAACGAGGTAATTTTGAACATTTCTATCCATATATGTCTTAAACAAAACTTGCTATTTCTTTTATTGATTTTTTTTGGAATTTTAGAAAAATACCCAGAATTTTTTTAGATACGAGTTAATAGTACTCGAATACGCGTTAGTTTGTAAACATTATCTTTTGTTTCCGATAGTTTAATGTATGTCGGACCAAATAAAATATAACATACTTTTATGTGTATTTATAGCTTCTAAAACCAAATGGAGGCATACATAACTTAAAAAAAATCGTATTTTGATACGAGCATAATTTTGATGTGCCATGAAATAAATAAAATAAAATCTTTGAATTGTTCAAACATTTTTAAAAACATGCCTATTTTTATTCTTTATTATTATGTATTAGTCATTCACATCGTTTGCCAAATCTTTGAGTTAAAGGCTGAAAACCAAAGTAACGGAGCAGTTCCTAAGAATTCCAAATCCCAGTACTAGTCTTGAAATATTCTTTTTGTCTTCCATGCCACCTGATGGAAAGTGCGCATAAAAATAAGAAACGTGTAAAAAAACATAAAAAATTTTGTAGTTATTTCATAGCAAGTTAATTCTTTTTTAATAAATTAAATAAAAATGAATTAAGCAACTACCATTTTCCACAATACACCAAAGACCGACGAGGATTATAAAAAAAATCTAAACTAAAAACCATACTTAAAAAAACACATTACTTTTAGAAGAAGAATTTTAAAATTTGGAACGTACGAGGGTGGATTGAAAAGTTCGCGGCCTAGTCAAGAAAACAGAATAAAGTACATACAAAAATATTTTTATTTTTCGTCGTAATCTCCATTTAGCTCTATGCACTTCTTCCATCTGCTTTCCAGAGCTTCCATAGCTGTTTTACAAAAAGATTCCTCAAGGTCTTCAAAATACAGGTTAACAGCGGCTTCGACCTCTTCATTCGTTAAAAATTTCTGCCCAACGAGGTGTTTTTTCAGGTTTGGAAACAGATGAAAGTCCGAAGGTGCCAAATCAGGAGAATAAGCTGGATGTGGCAACAATTCGAAACCACAATCACGAATTTGAGCCATAGACTCGACAGACGTGTGGACTCGGGCGTTGTCCTGGTGAAACAACACTTTCTTTCTCAGTAATCCTGGGCGTTTCTGTTTAATTTCTTCACGTAAACGGCGCAGAAGGGTGCTATAGTACGCAGAGTTTATTGTTTCGCCTTTTGGAAGGTAGTCCACCATAATGACCTTGCCAGCCGACAGAATTGCCTTTGCTTTTTTCGGAGTTGGTTCACCTGATTTTTTCCATTGTTTGGATTGTTGTTTTGATTCTGGGGTATAGTGGTGAACCCAGGTTTCATCCATTGTCACAAATCTGTCAAGGAAACTTTGTGGATCAGCCTCGAACATCTCCAAACAGTCGCGAGAAATCGTGAGTCGAATTCGCTTTTGCTCTACTGAAAGCAATCTGGGGACCCACCTAGCCGAAAACTTAGAAAAGCCGAGTTCATGGACAATGATGTTTTGCTTTCTGCAATTTCTCTGATAGTCAATCTACGGTCTTTCAATATGAGATCACACACTTTATTGATGTTTTCTTCGGTCGTAGACGTCATTGGCCTGCCGGAGCGAGGGTCATCTTCGATGTTCTCTCGTCCACGTTTAAATTCTGCAACCCATTTTTTCACAGTGGAATAAGACGGGGCAGATTCCCCTAATGTTGTTTGCATGTCATCATGGATCTCCTTTGGTGTTAATCTTTTTTTAAACAAATATTTAATCACAGCACGTTGTTCAAATTTCTCCATTAGTGAAAATTTGTTCTACACACGTATTTATACTGTTCGTAAAATTTTATTTAAACAAGATATCAAATTGAAAATTCGCGGGCTGACAATTGAATAATGACAGTTCAAAATGACGGCAGAAAAAATAACAAAAGTTTTTTTTTAATGGACAGGCCGCGAACTTTTCAACCAATGTAGTATTGTATAGGATTTCACGATAGTGAATTATAAAAAAATTCTATGGTACTTTTAAATTTGGAAAACGTTACTTTAAGAATAAGGAATTTTAAATTTGGGCTGTTTCGTCAGACTTCGGCTGACTATGGCTGACTAAGACTCTACTATGGCTGAAAATACCTCGTTTATCACCTCCTTTAACCTTTGCACCTAGCCACCAAACACCATGTTTAAGTTGTAAAGTTGACTTAAATATTAAATTAAGTTTAGAACTACTTAAGTGTGTGCTAAACAGACAGACTGATGTGGTGGTGGGCTTCGTTTTAAATTGGGTAGATAGGTATAGGTAGTAATTAGTTTTTAAATGCAATAAAAGCATTTAAAAACTAGTTAGAATAAGTTGTTTTCATTACCTATAAACTTGATTATGAGGTAATGTGGACGAAATAAACCGGCAGGCTGGGACTGGAGGCTCCTGGAATAAAACAAAATCAATATTATTAGAAGTTGTCGTGGCGCGGTAGCATCAGTCGACATTGCAGTTTAAGCAACGCTCGGGTGGGTCGGTACAATAATACTGCTGCGCTTAAGAAAACCGCATTAACTATCTTTTGAAAAGTTAGAAAAATCTCTCTCTATGGCAAAGTTTAAGCTCATTTTCTTTACCTATTTCAAATTTGAGTTATAAACATATTTGAAATCAGGAAACTGATCATTTCAATATTTTTATAAACCTATTTTCTTCGAACTTGTAAAAAGCTAGTTAATGCGTTTTTCGTAAGCGCGGCAGAATAGGTGACCGCCGATCGTTCATTCTTACAGCGACTTCCGTGCTTCGGAGGTCACGTTAAGCAGTCGGTCTCTGGTGATGTATACTTGTAATCATTAAGATATGTTAGAAGCCATTTTGCCTGAAAATACTGACATCCACTGACCAGCACTGGTGGTTTACGACCTAAACCTATTCGTCGTCTAGCAGCTCTAGCTCTGCAGTGGGTCATTACAAAGAGTTGTGATGGTTATGTTGAAATGACCATCTAAATTTATTTTCCCTCACATAAAACAATGACAAGACAAACATTCCATATATTTTGGATTAATCCAATTGAAGGATTCTTCACTTAATCAAAAAGATAGTTCAGGTGAATATTTTTTTAACTTTAGATAAACATTGAGAAACACCCCTTGCGTAGGTACTACTGTCCTGCTTTTTCTACCGTCAAAAGTTTTGTTTTGTTTGTTGGAGAAGCAGGTGGCCATTGGCGGTAACTTTTACCTACTGTTCTAAAACACCCACTTTTACAAAGTGAAAACTACAAACTATTTAGAGGCAGGTAAGGAGATATGAAAGACGCAAGATTAATTCTACTTTATGGTAGAACCTCTTCGGATTCCGCCTGAATTCCTTGTAACTTACTATAATACATTTTGTATTTCATTTGACAGAAGATTTGCTAGGCCTCAATATAGCAGTTTTACCTGCTCGAGCGTTGCTAAACCCAAAACTTTGATACTGTAAATATTTCTTGATAAAATACAGCTGTTGCCTTTATCATATGCTATTATTTTTTAATCCAATTGCTAGTTTTCAATATAGCAAGCGTTCAGAGTTTATAAAATTGGTATAGATTTCCCACTAATTAACTTTTGTTACCTGTATAGCCTGCATAGGTATATGTGTGTGTGTTCGCAGCTTCCGCTGCCTTATTTCCCGACGAACACAGCATTGTACGCCCAACAGCACGGCACACACACAAGAAGAGAGACAACCTGTCAACAAAGGACAATGAAACTCAAAATAAACCACTTTTTAATCAGATTTATCGCACATAATTTATACATTTATAGGAATTTCCACATTTTGTTTCATATTGAATAATGTTACTTCATTATTATTCATGTTGCAAAATTAATATTATTTATATTGAAAATGAACAACTACATATACATTAAGAAAAATGTATAATATAATCTGAATTATAAGTAAATAAAATTAAATTTAAGTTTTAAAGTTAATTACACCATTACAAGCATCTTGTCATGATGTATCAAGAACTCAAAAAGTTGTTTATTTTGTATCGTATTTAATGTTTCGTTAAATAATTTTCAGTGTAAAGTTTTATTTTAATATGATTGTACTTAGAAGTACTTCTGTTTCAGAGAAATGGAAAAGTAATATGAGTTTATCTTGAAAAGTGCAAAATGCAAACAAATTCTGAATTGCTTTTTTATATTCATTTGAAGTTCCAGTGCAGATTAGAATTAGAATAATAGAATTGATGTATTTGATGTATCATAATTACTTACCAATATAAACAAGGACACCTAGATCGCCATTGCGATTGCTGCGCTTTAATACAATGCCAGCTATACATAACGAGATTCCTGTTAGTATTCCAACTACAAATATCACCTGTAAAGAAGAGAAATAATATTATTATTTGAAAATAGAAAAAAAAACATTATTACACAGAATATAGAGCTGGAGCTATGAAATAGAAAGAATATAGAAAATATTAAGAGTACCCAAGTACTATATTTATGATTTTTTTAAAATGTTTAGGACCTTTTAAATTAAATAAATATTGTCAGTCCTACAATGAATGAACTTAACTTTTATTGTTTTATTTTTTCTCTTGAAATATATTGATTATTTTATTTTATTTTAATATTTTATTTATTTTACTTTTATTATCAGTTTGATTTCACTTTCTTTTATTTATTTTGACTGTCTCTACCCCCTTAAGAAGCATTTCTCAGCAAACACCTACATTATAAAAGGAAGTATGGTGCAAAATTCCATGTTTTCATTACAATAGATTGGTATTTTAATACTTTAAGAACTATAGGACTGCTAGAACTTTCTAGGTCGAATGTGTAAAATAACCCTGGATATAAATCTATCAAGTTCTTTGGGTATGTATTTGAATTTGAAAAGCATGGGCTCCTAGTAGTGATAGCAAAGACTTGAGCCTTTTAGCCCTTTGTTAAAATTCACCGCTTTATTGCGATGGCTCGGATGCCAAGCAGGCTCGAGAAGGCTAAAAAATTTAGTGCTTTCTAATAAGGCTTGTTTAATTTTTTTATTCATTAATCATTTAGCTGTTTTAAGAACTAGTGCTTTAAAATGTGCCTCTCATCCTGGTTAAATGTTTTTGGTGATAAATTTTTGATAATATAAAACCTTTCCTTGTGTCATACTTCGTGACCACGCCACGCAAGCAATTGGTACGAGATTTATCAGAACAAATGTCTATTAAGTATCGGTAATTGTCGTAAAAGGAAAAAAAAAATTGGTCGAAGGATTAAGAGAAATCGAAGAAAACTTGTGGTGTGGCCACAAAGTATCCTTTGCAGTCACGCCACCTCACAAATACCATTAAAAATGATAGATTAATACTAATATTTATCTTTAAAGAAATGTCTGATAATTGTCGGTTCTAATGTCCACGAAAAATGACACCTTTGCTTCCTTACATTTAATGTAATCATGTATGAGTATATACCTATTCTTAATGAATATAACATAACATTGAACTTTAATTTATTATGTCTTCCCATTAATCCCATCCTCAAAAGAGACTTATTTTTTGTTCAATGCTTCTTTAAAAACTGCTACATTAAAAAAAAACCTTGAATCTAAAAAAGGCATTTTTAGTAGTCCTATTTTATGAGTTTATGAGTCCGCCTATAGAACAGGCTTGTAAGCTGTAAATTTGTGGCTAAAAGGCTCGAGTCTTTGCTATCACTAGCCGCTAATAAGCATTCAGTTTAATGTTGGGTTATAAATATTTTAGTTGGATAAAAACTTTACCTGTAAAATATAATAACACACATATTCAAAAGCAGGGCAATGTCCACCACAAGCACCTATTGGTATTTCAGGACTTGCAGAAAGCTCTGGAGACTCTCTTATCATTGGGTTATGAGTTTCATTACGCATTGGTAAAGAAAATGATGAATCACACTGTGGGAAGGTATACACATTGGCAGCAGAAACACTTGTAAAAACTTTGTCTCTCTTTTTATAACTTTTCCAGGTTCCAGTGTGGCTGTATGGAGTGTGATATAAAGGAGATGGTGGACCATGCTCAGCATTATTTCCATTAAAATATTGAGGTACCTGGAAACATCCAAAATTTATTGAAATCGAAAAGAACATATAAAAGTCTAGTAATTTTGTTCTTTATGTAGAAAATTGTAGTTTGGGTATTTTTTTCTTACATGGTAAGCATTGTCTGATGTAGAGCTGTCAGTACCAGCAATCTGGTGTACGGGTGGATTGACATCTTCCGCCCATGGGTATTTATATCTTTGTTGTGCAGCCGAAGCAACCTGCTGTTCACTTCTTGGTACCACTGTTGTTTGATAAGCATGGCCATGCCCTGGCAAGTGGTGTTTGACCATTTTAATTGAAATCCAAGCTACCTATAACATGAATTCAAACATGACTTCGGCAAGATAAAGATAAAGATGAAAACAATAACACCACGTGAAATAAACAAAAGGTTTGCGTACTTCATTCTAAATAGCATTATAGTTAGTTTATTTACAGTTTCGCTTATCGCTGTGTCTTCATAATACTTAGTTAACATACAAAAATGAAATCACAACCATCACATATTCGCAAGAACTAAAAACAAAATTACAGTTTATTTAATTTAATGGTCAACAAACAAACAATATACAATATACATTTGCTTTGATTTTGATATAGGATTATAAACGTGTTAGATTGTCATCCATTCAAATATCAAAATTCTATTACTACTAGCGCTACGCGCCGGGCACTACTGGAACTTTTCATATTTTTTGCTGCGTTCGATATCGATATATCTATAGTACCAGGCAGCGTGGCGTACGTATATATAGTACAGTATTCAACCAATCTTTTTGCGCTCGTTGCATTTGCTTATTTTTCTGTGTATTTTTTGTCGCTGAATTATTTTGTTAGTGTTTTCTACAAAAAAGTACGTTGAGTAGAGTGTTCACTCCTCGCGTTTTTACGATCTCAAATCGAAGATTTTACTTTTGTGAAGTGATATTTTTACATAGGATGCTGATTTTCTAGTGAGATAGTGAGTTAAGAAAAGGAATAGCATTGATTTTGAATGACTGGTGCAAGGAGGTGAACAATTTGTGTGGCAAAAGCATTGAATTTGACGAAAACGACCAGAAAAAATCTATGGCCTATAATTATTATATCAAACACAAATAATTAAGAAAAAATAAATAATTGTCTGAGATGCATATTTTTTTTACTACTCCCAACTCGCATAGCATCATGCTTTGTTCAGTTTATTTCAACTTATTAGTATTGCGCAGTTTAAATGAGAATTGTCATTTCATACTATTGAATGTATAATAATGAAACTATTTTTAAAATCAACTATGGAACAATGCATATCTACTTCTGGTTTTATATATTTTTTAGCGTCGCTTATATATTTTTTTTTGATTTTTATGTAATTATGCTAAAAATATACGTGAATCTGGTAATAAACCAATAGTGCACCCGTCCGTCTGGCTAAAAGGACTCGTTTCCAGGCCCGTTAAATAAAATAAAAAAAGCACCCGTCCGTTTGTCACTGTCATTCAAATAAACACCTGTCTGTCTGTCTTTGACATCGATGTTGATTGATTCTGTTTGTTTTGTGAAAATATGAAAAACTTAATAACCTATATTCTTTTGGGAAAATGGAATACTGATTGTATCGAAAAGCTGATATTGTTACTGATAGATAGCGGGTGGATAGCAAGGGTCGTAACGAAAAAACTTGAGAGAAAACCGAAAAGAGCGCATTCACGAACACAGAGGTGTCGCGAATGATAATATCATATTATATCAACCATATATCTGTCAGTCACCTGTCAAGTGTATTTTTTTTAAACAAGTTCAATCTTCTTTGTTGAAGTTGTTGGTGATACCATATTTTAATAATTTCACTTGGAAATAACTTATTATAAAACAGGAAATATAATAATGTATGATTTTTCTGTGATTACCTATAGTTAAATGTATCTAATAAACTAAAAATAAATACTATACAAATTTTAGTATTTTTAGTATGGGGAGTGACGATTCTTCTTTGACTCGTTACTCGAATCGAATTATAATTTCGCAATAGTAATAACTGGTACTACGAATTTCTGAAAATTTTAAAGTGGCGGTACGGGCGGGCTGCATTCTAGGGTTGTTTTGGTCAAAAAGGTTCCTGGAGTGGACACTGTATGGCGCTAAAGTGCAAAAACCGCGAGACGGTCATCTATACTTTAGTACTTATATTCATCTATGATCATAAAGTAACTTTTATAGGTTGAGATAGAGATATCAGCTAAAACGGAGCTCTAACGCCATCTAGGACTTAGTGACTGAAACTTTTACTAGAACCAGTCGGGAACTTTCCCTGTATTTTTCTTTAAGAATATTAAAGACTCCTCAAATATGTATATTATCATGATTATATGGAATATGTATATATCGGAAAATCGTTATCACGATCAAAATTCCAATAAACATGCAAAGGTCGAATTGCAGCGTTGTTTCCGAAATCCAGTAGAATTTCCGGGTCAGAATTAATAAAAGGAGCGTCAGAGTCCAAATGGTGGCCAAGTTGTGGGTAAAAGGAACCCAAGAAAAAAGCGATAAAAACAACATTCGAAAACGGGTGCGCAGTAAAGATCACAGGTAACGAATGAAAGATAGATTTAATGAGTCAATTAGGTGATTGATTGAATGAACCGAAGAATTAAAAGTAGGATGAAGGAGTCATTGTCTATGGCATTTTTCTAATTTTATAATTAGAAACAGCGCCATCTACATGTTAGTGATACTAACGAAATTTAGTGAAAACAGTTTGTATATAGGGTCTTCTTTATGAAGATCAATATATTTTAATAGAAGGTTAAGAATGATGTATGGATTCAATTTATGAAAGAATTTTTTTTTTGTTACAATTAACAAAAAAAAATTCTTTCATAAATATTTTATAATTCTCATAAGTTAACAACATTTTAGTTTAATCTGTTATTTACGACTAAAGCAAGAAATAAAAGTGTTTCTATTTAACTATTTATATTAAGAACTCACTCACACACACAGAGAAAAATCGCACTAAGCATAGGTATGTAGGTATTCTCTGACGGCACTATCGACACCGAAAGTCAAGCGAGCCGCCCGCGCCGACAACACTCTGTTGGCTTGTCGGCGCGGCGCGGCGGCGGCGACTTTGTTTGAGCCAAACGCGTGCGACCCGCTCACCGCTCGGCGAGCGCTCGCCAGTCTGTAAAAGTCTGTCTAATGATACGCGCGCGTAAATTAATAATTATCAAAATGCCTAATTTCGCGTACACGAACCAAGAATATCTTCAAATAGCTTTGTGCTAGTGCTGCGAGTGAGAACCTGTCACGAGCTCGTGACACGTACGAGCAGAGACATGGAAGGCGTCCCGCCCTCCGAACAATTCTAGGAGCTGTGCAGCGCCATCGAGATTATGGCACATTTACTCCACGTGCCCCAATGTTGTGTGCTACCAATGTTATTAAACGAACAAGACTTTGTGTATCGCAAATAGGTAGTCATGTGCAGCAGTTACTATAAAGTGCTTGTGTATGTGTATTCGTGTGCTGTGTACCTAACATCATTGACAGGAAGCAATATGTAAGTTATTTTTGTACATAAACTGTAAATAATAATAGTTGATAATAAGGTGATTCCATTTAAACATTCAATTGATTGTAAAATACATTTATTCGCTAAGACAAACAGCTCAAGCACGAAAGCTTTTTTTAAATTTATTTCTAATTTAAACATTATCAAAGAAGTCAACATTACTAAAACGGTATTTACAATTAGTTGAACGTTAAATTGACAGTTGAAGTGTGATGGGAAATTAGAATCAACTTTTATACGAAATAAGTATGATATTACAACAGCTGATTGTTACGTCATACATCAAGCTAAGTAGGTCACGCATCGCCCGGGCGCGCGAGGCATCGACCTTTGCTCGCGTGGATAGGTAGGTACTAACCGCGTAAGATCTTTGTTTTAGTGAAGTTATTTTCTTAAAATAAATAGATAGGTTTTTTTTATTCCTTGCAAGGTTGTCGTAAATAACAGATTAAACTTAAATTCGGTCACTTAAAAGATTTGACAATTTCAATAAAAAAAAAATAGTTATATGTATATTTTTATTTTTTTCATAAATTGAACCCATACATCATTCTTAACCTTCTCTTAAAATATATTGATCTTCATAAAGAAGACCCTGTAGAATAGGCAGGCATGTCGATTTGAAATCGAAAAATCGATTATTGAGAGTAATACAATCGATTTTTTAGATCGATTTTGAACCCTACATCGATTCAATGAATCGATCCATAAACCTTCCGAATCGGACCGATCAGTTCAAAGAAGTTCAAAGAACAATCGATATTGAAACATTATTTAACACAGCCTGTCGTCGACTTTAAAACGACGGCATCTATTACATCTTGGTATCACCAAAGAAATTCCTTGTTATTTTCAAGAAATTGCCTAGTGAGTTTTTGCATAGTGAGAACATATGTTCCATGTGAAAGGCTTTTTTCTGTTGCGGGAAATATTGTTACTGACGAAAGGAGTCGTTTAGATCGTGAGTGATTAGATAAGTCAATTTTTTTAAAGTCACTCGACTTAAAATACTCGGAAATGTAATTTCTTGTTAAATTGGAATTTAACTTTCATAAAATTTTACAAACTTAAAATTTGATTAATTTATTGACTGACTTACGACTACTTAGGCTAGACTAGAAATTTTAACTGCCACATTATTTTAGTGGTTGCAAGCACTACTGTTGAGCAAAAGATCCTGGGTTCGATCCCCACCTTTACCTATTCTCTCGAAATAACATAGGCGAGATATTATGTTTATTAATTTAATAATACTTCTATTCAATTACTTATATTTGCGATTTAAGTAATTGAATAGTAATCATCAATAATGTCCTGTATCTATATTACGCATGTTAGAAATTGGCGCGATTAATCGAAAATGGATCTTTTAATGCTCGATTTAAACAAGAATCGATTCTAGTATGTTCAATTTGATCGATATTTTTAAAGTTAATCGACATGCCTAATTTGCTATCCATCCAGAGAATCTAATCCAATGATCTAAACGAACAAACCACAGTTACTAACAAACAAGGGAGTGGGCGAGTGAACGAACGTTATTACTACTATGAGTAAAAGAGTAAAATGAACTACTTCAGAGAAAAAGCGACAAGCGTAACCAGAGAACAAAAATTCCCTGTGTGTCCGGCGATTAGGAGCAAGTCGGGACCAAAAAGCATGCAATCACTTCGTTCTAGCCGGGACCATAGTGAATAAGTGTTATATTGTTATATTTTTGCAAAATGTTTATCGCTTAGAACATTTTGCAAAAATATAACACTTACGATTTTGGGTGTTTATAACGTTCATGATATTATCCAGAGTTAAAAGTTCCCACCCAATTTAAAAGATGACGCTGTTTTATGTTAGTAGCCATATTTAAAATTTAATTTGTTTTTAATAAATGGCAATATTTTCTACATCTGACATGTATCTGACTTGTATATTGTTATTATTGACAGTTTTTCGCCCAATGGCAACAGAAGATCTATTGATTCCATTGGCTTCTTCTATTACATCAACCAATGGGATTTGTTTATTATAAATGCTTCTTATTGATCGCTCAACTTAGTGACTCAAGACATAAACAAAACAAAGTGTTTTGGGATGCCAATCAGTAATTATTACTTTTCAAAACTTTTGTTTTTTTTCTGTACTCTTTGACAATCAGGACCGAAAAGTAAAACAATAATTGATTTTAAGGCGTTACAGGCGTTAAGGCGTTACATATTACTAATTTTGAAGTAATAGTTAGATGCAAGTCGAATTTTCACTAATTGCTTTGTTAATTAAATACAAAAAGAAAACAAGTACCTAACTCGAATTCTAAAAAATGTTATTAGTTATCAAAAGCTGGCTGAATCCATTTTATAGAGGCCAGTCCAATGACAGATGAAATCAAAGTTAAAAACATACCTTTCGTAGGTATATTCCATTCGTATCCATGATATCAAAATTATATTGTTTGTTACTTTCGTTTTTTTTCTATGAAACAAAAACTTGTGAAAATAAAGTAACCTGATAACGATAAATTTTCTGATATTCCAAAAACTTTTTTTTCGTATTTACATGAGAACGATTCGCCTTTTTTACGACATATTGTTTTATTATGGAAATGCTTATTAATTAAATATTTTTAGAATTCACGGTGCAAAAATCATAAAAAATATAAGACATGTCAATTAATATAATTAATTGTATGTGAAAGTATCCGTATTAATGCGGTGTAAGTGCGATTTATGCTTTGATTCTGTTTATATCATTATACAGGGTGACTGGTACCAAACCCGCCATAGCAAATTAGCATATAGAGGAGGTCATTTGCTAATTATTGGACCTTACTTTCCCTAACTAAAGTTTTATACTTTAGGAGATATGTCAATTTTTATACATTATTGAGATTTTTCCAAAATTTGACCTTAAAGCATTCGTAACTTTATTTTTCGTCATTAGTTTAGAGTTTTTTTATTATTTCTTGGTAGTCATTAACATTTGTGAATAAAATACGTCGGAACTTCCCTCAAACTAGGGTTAAAAAATAAGACGCTTATGCTTTTAAAAAAAATCAATAAAGAAAAATTACTTTGCGATCAAATTCAACCGGAAATAATAAAAAAACTACGGCGTTTTAATAATTTATTCTACTCTAAATTAGTTCTCTAGTTCGTCACCTTACCAACGGTACTAAATTTGCAACGGAAAGTTTGATTCGCTAAACATCGGTAGGATTTTCAGGTCAACCAGTCATTTTGATCAAAAATAGTGAAGGTCCCAACGACAGGATAAAGCTAATTTAGCAAAGTAGTTTTTGCAAATTTATGAGTAGGTATTAGATAATAGAAATTGAGTGCTTAGTGTACTTAATTTTTTTTTTTACTTTTACCATGTAAAGCAAGAAATCAGGAAAAGATATCGAGCATCAAAAGAAAAATTTAAATAGAGTTGAAACTAAAAATTCTGCTCGAATTGCTGCCCGCAATTTCTGATACATGCCCGATATCTTTTCCTAATTTCTGTGGTGGTAAGACTGAGCCTAATTTCTTCTTTCATAACAGAAAACGCATTATTAATTTTTTGAATAACTCATCTTTTGTAGTTACTTCTTCATTGTAGACCAACTCTTTTCATTTGCAATGACAGTTTCAATGACTTTTAGACGTCAAATGAAAAAGATGAGGTCGGACCCATCTCTATGACATTTAAGTTGTTGTCATATATGCTTTTCCTTTCCGTTTCGTGTGCTTTCACAAATAGTTGAGTAGACACAGGTATAAATAAATAAGACATTTCGTTTTAAAATGCCGGGATACACAAGGGAAGAATACGCCGACATGCTGCTGGCGTATGGTGCTGCACACAGTAACGCCCGCAAAGCGCGGCGAATTTACCAGGAGCGATATCCAAATAGACGCTTACCTGACCGTGACACATTTCCTACCACATATCGTCGGTTTAGAGAAACGGGTAACTTGAACGTCAGGGTACCCCAAGCAGCTGTGCGACAATTACCTGTTGAAATTGATCAGCAGATTTTGGCAGCTTTTGAAGAAGATCCCACGACTAGCACCAGAGTGGTAGCTGCCGCTTTGGGCGTCAGCCAGTGGAAAGTCTGGTCAGTGATGCATGGGGACCATCAACACCCGTATCATTACACGCCAGTTCAAGGTAATTTTGAGTTTATTTATGTACCTACTTACACTAAAGCGACCAGTGTTATCTTTAGAATTAAAGAAATTATTAATATTACGACGAGCTTCGATGTAACATAATCCAAATCAACTTTTGTCTTTAGAATAACATTTACGTAAATAATTAACAAATGGAGTGTTGGCAGGGCTTGAAAATGGCGACTACGAAAGGAGGTTGAATTTCTGTCGCCTCGTTCTTCACACCGATGTCGACGACCCAACATTTCTGGAGCGTATCCTTTGGACCGACGAGTCACAGTTCACCCGAGAAGGCATCACCAATTTCCACAATCTGCACCACTGGTCCCATGATAACCCCCATAAAAAGAGGGTTACATCGGTCCAGCGGAAATTTTCTGTTAATGTGTGGGCCTGCGTTATTGGTCGTAATATCTTTGGACCCTATTTCCTACCAGACATTTTAAATGGGGGAAATTATTTAGAATTTTTAAGGGACGTCTTGCCTGATCTGCTGTTGGATGGAATAACCGACGACACGCCCATTGTGTTTCAACACGATGGGTGCCCGGCGCATTTCAGGCTGGACGTCCGAGAACTTTTAAATAGTTCATTCCCCGATTCATGGATCGGTAGAGGTGGGCCAATTGAATGGCCAGCTCGGTCGCCAGACTTGACACCTCTCGATTTCTACGTTTGGGGCCGGGCCAAAGAGTTGGTCTACAATGAAGAAGTAACCACAAAAGATGAGTTAATTCAAAAAATTAATAATGCATTTTCTGTTATGAAACAAGAAATTAGACTCAGTCTTACCACCACGGAAATTAGGAAAAGATATCGGGCATGTATCAGAAATTGCGGGCAGCAATTCGAGCAGAAGTTTTAGTTTCAACTCTATTTAAATTTTTCTTTTGATGCTCGATATCTTTTCCTGATTTCTTGCTTTACATGGTAAAAGTAAAAAAAAAAATTAAGTACACTAAGCACTCAATTTCTATTATCTAATACCTACTCATAAATTTGCAAAAACTACTTTGCTAAATTAGCTTTATCCTGTCGTTGGGACCTTCACTATTTTTGATCAAAATGACTGGTTGACCTGAAAATCCTACCGATGTTTAGCGAATCAAACTTTCCGTTGCAAATTTAGTACCGTTGGTAAGGTGACAAACTAGAGAACTAATTTAGAGTAGAATAAATTATTAAAACGCCGTAGTTTTTTTATTATTTCCGGTTGAATTTGATCGCAAAGTAATTTTTCTTTATTGATTTTTTTTAAAAGCATAAGCGTCTTATTTTTTAACCCTAGTTTGAGGGAAGTTCCGACGTATTTTATTCACAAATGTTAATGACTACCAAGAAATAATAAAAAAACTCTAAACTAATGACGAAAAATAAAGTTACGAATGCTTTAAGGTCAAATTTTGGAAAAATCTCAATAATGTATAAAAATTGACATATCTCCTAAAGTATAAAACTTTAGTTAGGGAAAGTAAGGTCCAATAATTAGCAAATGACCTCCTCTATATGCTAATTTGCTATGGCGGGTTTGGTACCAGTCACCCTGTATTATGTATGTAATATTTTTATGGAAAAAAGAAAGGAAATAATACTGTGTAATAGTTTCACGATGTTTAATTGAAAATAAAAATAAAATTAACCGGATTTCGTATGATCTTCATATGATCTTTGTAATGAGTGGGCTCATGCAGGCAGGGCTATGAATCTCTCCCCTGGGTGACGAGGAGGTATAAGCCATAATCCACCAAGCTGGCCCAGTGCTGGTTGGTGGATGTCAGAATTTTCAGGGCGCTCTAATGGCTTCTGTCAAACCCTAACGACTACATGATACAGCACCTGCAACATACAAGTATACAGCACCTGGGACCGCCTGCTCAAAGTGCCCTCCGAAGCACGGAAGTCGCCGTGAGAAATTAATGGTCGGCGGTCACCCATCCAAATACCGACCACGCTGAACATGGCCTAACCTGCGATATCGTATGATACACACAGTAACCACGGCGCCATGACGTTAAATTATATGCGATAAATGAATCTGGTAAAAAAGTGTTTTATTTTAAAGAAGGAATTGTTGATTCCACAAAATCCACTAAGTACGTAGAAATATTGAGACATTTACTAATTACTGTCCAACAATTTTATATATTTTTTTATTACATCATCATTAACACACTGTAGACGTCCACCGCTGGACATAGGCCTCCCCAAGATTCTTAATAAGTCTTAAGAAAAATCCTTAAATTTTCAAATATCTGTTTAATTTGGCAACATTTTTTTTATATTGTTTTGTCATTTGATGTTGTTTTGTTTGTTTTCTTTCATTCATTTTTTTCTTCCGAAACTAATGGATGTGTCTGCGCTTTCTACGACTTCCAATTTTTCACTACGATCCGGCTTGTTAAAATGACTCTGTTCCCTTATTCAAATAAAGACTCGGCTTGTTATTTTTGGATCTTGACGGGTCTTCTTAAAGTGATTTATTTCTGGCTTGTTTGGAATTTGAGATTTCACCTTTCGAATAGGACTTTGTTGATATAGAATAAGTCTACGAAAAGTTGGTGCATTCTTGGTTGCTGTTCAGCCCGTAAGTACAAACAAATTACGTTTAAAAGAATATTTAGTTTCTAAATTAAATATTAACTATTTATTTTCTTTTACAACAAGCAATATTGCACTTATAACACTTTTTTATTGTTTCAGGTGGTGATGGCAGTATTTGAATTGAAAATATTTATTAACAATTGTTGTAGACACAAATAAAACCTTGAATGGCCAGAGGACTGATTATGGTCAAGATGATATCATACAAAAACCATCTTACAAGTATTGTAAAAAAGTTTTAAAAAGTAATTTTTAGGTGCATATTTTGTATTTCTCATTTTATTTGAATTCCCTAAAAAAAGAAAACATATTTCAATGGAACGGATGCATGCATGGTAAGGCAAAGTTACCGCCCAAATTTCTAGATGGCGCTAGGTGCTTTATTTAAAAACGACGACTCTATCTACAAATATAAAAGTTACTTTATGGTCGGGACACACCCGCCATATTCGTATTTTTTGCTCGGACATATGAGAGGATATCTAAATGAGTAGGTACTTGATGCAAAAATTCGAGAAAAAAAGATATGAGGCAACAAAATCTCGAGGGCGAGGCAAAATTATATCAGATATTATTTTTAATTGCAATAAAAAAATAAATAGAAAGATGAGAATTTTAAAATACTTTTAAAAACTTCCTCGGTTTATCCCCTTTCTAATGATATGCTACACATTATTACAAATCATCAAAAATCACGTTGTAATGGTAATGTTCCTTTGCCTAGTATTATAAGTATGAGTAAATTTAATAAAAAAACAAAAAAAACTTGAAATATCTTTAAAATTAAGAGTTTTTTTTTAAATACTACGATTACTACCAATCCTTAATTACACGAATTCGAGATATAGTGGGGACGCGGTACACACTTTTCAGGTGCCATGGAGCTATGGACGCCCGCTCCGGCTCACCATGGGTGGGTGACATCGATGAAAAAACACTACGAAAATAAAATAAAATATTGACTAAACGTCCTGATCGAATTTGCTGATTTAGAAAACTGTAAGCGACTATCCACTTCCTCGATACCTGGAACAAAACAAGGTTACATCACAATTACCGTTGTAACTTGTTATAATAGTAATATGCTTTGTTTATCATTCAAATTATTTACAAAAATACCCAAACGCAATTCTTATAGCTGACAGACTTGCAATGTACAGAAGGCAGCAGTTCAAGCGTTACAAACCTGTAAAATTTTCCTAACCAATTTTTTACTTTATTTCGAGTGCATAGAGTTCAGATACAATTACAATGTTGTGACAGATTTGAACGCTTGATCTGCTGCAAAATTCACCTTGAACCGGTGTGTAGTGGGAAGCATGTCTTCTATCACTTTGAAGTACTGACCAAACATTCGAAATACTGACGCCCAGCATTGCAGCTACTTTTCTTATGATTCTATCAGGATCCGCATTAAAGGCTTATAAAGAAGTAGGTAGTTCTAAAATAGAGATGATTTAATTCAAAAAGTTGACGAAGCATTTAAAACACTGTAGAAGATATGCGTATTATGATACTAGAAATACATCGTAGGCGTGTATAAGAAATAGGGGGGAATCAATATGATAAGGACGTTTAGTCAATATTTTACTTTATTTTCGGCGTGTTTTTTATCGGGTGTCGCCAATGGGCCGGAGTGAGGTCCATAGCTCCATGGCATCTGAAAAGTATATACCATGTCCCCATTTCATCTCGATTTTTCGTAATTAATCGTAGTATTTAAATAAAACTCATATTTTTTTAAAGATAAAGTATGAAAGTCTATACCAGCACTGATCATGCTAATTCTTTTACTGTAAGTAAGTATATTCTACGTATGGTACCTATAAAAGCTAACCCTCAAGTTTTATATCTCCATTTTGTTACACGTTGTATACAGAACTAGCTGTTTAGCGCGGTTTCACCAGCGGGAAAATCGGGATTAAAAGTAACCTACGTGCTATTTCAGACTGTATACTACCACTATGCCACTATGACCACTATGCCAAATTTCATGAAAAACATCATATATTTCCCGTTCCCGTGGGAATTTTGGGAATTCCTTTCATAACACAACCAGCCTCTTTTTGAAGAACTTTTATGCCAAGTATCATATACGTGAACTCCAGGAATAAAATTTTTCATACAAACTAAAAAGTCCAATAATTTCGGGAATTCCCCTAAAGAATGTATGCTCCAAATTTCAGCCCTCTACGCCCAGTAGTTACGGCTGTACGTTGTCTGTCAGTCACTCAGTCAGTAACGGAACAGTTTTATATATATTGATTTGAAAACAGAAATAATTTCTATTTATGTACTACAAGAAAATAGGTATATTAAAACATAAAGTAACATCAAATAAATATTATACAATAATTATGTTTAGCCGATACCATATTGATAGGCATAGTAATAATTGTTTTTGTTTCATAGTCATCATATGATAAGTACTTTATAATCTAACAACGCTCGTATTTTGAAAGATTTGAACAAAAGTCTGCTTATCTTTCTTTACTTTCTATACAGTCTTTACAGCAGTTGCAAATCTCCTGAAATCGTAGCTTTTTAATGAAATTATAAAAATAAATAGAATTATATTTCGAAATCCTAATATGAAATATATTTTCAAATACTTACTGTTTATTTCAAAGATTAGAGAGTTCCAACAATCACAAAGGTCGCCATGGCATATTGGCTCCAGTGTAGGTATATCAATAGGTAAAATAGGTTTAGCAAAGCTCGGCGCGGTCGGTACTAAGATGGGTGACCGTCAACCAATCATTTCGACTTCCGTACTCCGGAGGGCACGTTAACCAGTCGATCCCGGGTGCTGTATGCAGCAATCGTTAGGGTTTGTCTTGTCAGAAGCCATTTTAGCACCCTAAAAAATCTGAAATTCACTCACCAGCTCTGGATGAGCTTGATGCATTACGGCCTAAAACTCTTCAGCTTAATTTTATTAGTATAGGTACCGTTTATTTGATGACGCATTTACTCAATAGTTTTATTGTTGTCATACGTACACTAGACAGTCGGTTTCGGTTACCTTTGGTTAGGTATACCTATATCAAAATAGAGAATGAAAATTGAAGAAAAAAATTAAGACAAACGCAAAGACATTGAAGGGATCTTTGTTCGCTAGTTAAAGTTGGTTTTGAAGCTTTTTTATTTCATACCTGTAAACTCCTCATTGTTTGTCTATCTATATTATGTACAACATTAAACAACACATTGCATGTACCTACTGCCAAACACCCAATGGCTTTTATACCTTTATTATAGTCCATAATTCATTGGAATATTCTTATAATATCTTAATAAAACCCGCCCTAAATATGTATCATAGTTTTTATCATTTTGAGCCTACTTACTTATTATCAACGGGAAGAGTGTGTATTTACTTATATAGGTAAATCTTTAGATTTTCTTTTGACCCTGCTGCTATAATAAACTTGAAATGATCGTTTAACTTTTTCATGGAGTCAAAATTTTGCGTAAGAAGGTAAGCGATAGAGGCTTTAAGTCCGTGTACACATTTTCCTACAACTGAGTCCGAATGTGAAGTTTTGGGGGGATGTGAAGGAGACACTTTATAAAATAGTGTCCAGTACAAACGCTATTCCCTATGACCTCATCTATCGATTTCCATAATAAATTCGGTTTAGACCAAAAAGCTCCAAAAATATGTCAGGGTTGTAAGTAGTTGACGACCACCCTTGCTAAGCTCGGTCTTATAAAAAACACTCTAGGGTCGATCCAATATGACTACGTGATTAAGGGGTTGACAAATAAGGTTTACGTGATATATTGATAATTTCACTCTCATGAAATAGTTCATCCTCGGATTTTATTCTCCAACTCCGAAAGTATTAAGTTGAGAAACGTAGTTCTAATGACAAAATTTGCTTATTTTAATGTTCTTCACCTACAAAAATAGTAAAAAAGCCATGTTATATAAGATCAAACTTTTCGATGAAAATTTTCCTGCGCACCTTTTGCTATACTCCAACCAACCCATCGATGTATTACATAACCTTAAAGGTTGCTTGTTAAGCCGTATAATAATAATGTTGCTAATAATAATGCTCCCCAGAAACATTACAGGTGCGTGTAAAACAATAGCCCAGACAGATTATAAACAGAGACAAGACCAAATAGCTAATATCATCCATCAAAAACTTGCCTACGAATACGGATTTATTAATTCTACCCAGCCATACTACAAATATAGACTCAATTCTGTTTTAGAAAATGCCACAACTAAATTGTATTACGACAGAGCAATTCTAACAGATCGCACGAATCATTACAATAGACCTGATATCACACTAATTAACAAGACCAGTAAAACAGGTTAACTCATTGATGACCGTTCCAAACACACACAATCTCTTGTCCTCAACAGCAGAAAAAATTACCAAATATATTGAGCTAAAAGATGAAATAATCCGCCTTTGGCATCTTCAAAAACTAACAATAGTCCCAATAGTTATCTCTACTACAGGCGTAATACCGAAACAACTACACCTATCCCTTGAAACTCTCAATTTAGCCCCAAACACTTACCATCTTATGCAGAAAGCTGCTATCCTTAACACTTGCCGGATAGTGAGAAAGTTTTTACAGACCGAACAGGAAATAATATTATGTCACTAACTCAACCTAACACTATCGCTCAGTCACAGTCAAGTCCTCCGAACTCTACCCTACCTGACATGCAGTTGGCTTAGGCCCGAGTATGCCTTAAAAAAACCGGCGCAAGCCGAGATGAAAAATCATAAAAAAATATAATAATAAAAAAACTCTTTATTGTACACTAACATGGTAACATAGTTTAAATGAAACAACAATTACAATTAACATACGAAGGGCGGCCTTATCACCGAAGCGCGATTTCTGACAGGCAACCCAGACCCGTGTACCTACTACAGGGTATACTAGGGTGAATCAAAGAGTTCTTAGAAACTTATATGTATTAAACCTTTTTAGAGGCATATCGATATTTTTTTTAAAGATTGACAATTACATATTATTCATCCAGACTTTCAATTTCGACAGATCGTTCGCAAAATATTAATTTTATTGTTGAGTGTTCTGATAAAAAAAACGAAACTATGGAGAAAAACGAGTTTCGCGCGGAAATAAAGTACTGTTTCTGAAAAAAATGTCAACGAAAGAGATTTTTTCGGACATTCAACAGACATTAGGGAATGATGCTTTACCCTATTCCACTGTGGCTTATTGGGCTGCTGAATTCAAAAGAGGTAGATCGAGCTGTAAAGATGACCCGCGTTCTGGACGACCTTCAACCTCCATCACCGAAGAAAATGCCAAAAAAGGGGAAAAATTAGTTTTAGACGACAGAAGAATTACAATAAAATATTCAACTAAGATCCTTAAGATATCGTTTGGTAGCATTCAGTAAATTTTAACCGATTCACTGGGGTTCAAAAAAGTGTCAGCAGGATGGGTGCCACGAATGTTAACCGAAGAAAACAAAAATCGACGTTTGGAAATTTCTAAGCGTAATCTGGAAATGTTCCAACGGGATTCAGATCAATTTTGCCGTCGTGTTGTAACAATGGACGAAACATGGGTCCAAAGCATGTCTTGGAAACGACCATGCTCAGCACCCGTGAAGCGAGTTTCTCCTTCCGCTGGCAAAGTTATGGCCTCGGTATTCTGGGATAGTGAAGGAATCCTTTTTATTGATTACTTGCCAAAAGGGCAAGGATAACTGGATCCTATTATGCAAACTTAATCCCGTAATTACGTGAAGCGATTAAAGAAAAACGTCGTGGGAAGTTGTCATTGGGCGTGTTGTTTCTCCAGGATAACGCTCCACCTCATCGTTTGGAAGTTGCGCTCACCGCGATCCGCAGTGCTGGCTTCGAAGTCCTTGATCACCCACCATATTCTCCTGATTTAGCCCCGATAGCCCCGAGTGATTTTCATTTATTTCCAAAATTAAAGGAGCATATTCTTGGAACTAAATTTGACGATGATGACGCAGTTATGACTGCCGTAGAGGAGTTTTTTAATAGTCGAGAAAATGATTGTTTTGCGGAAGGAATAATAAAGTTGGAGATGCGGTATTAGATTATTAGATTATAAGTGTATTAGATTAGAAGGAGATTACGTAGAAACATAAAGTATTTTTGTTTAATTTTTTTTTGTATTCCTTCTAAGAACTTTTTGATTCGCCCTCGTATGTTGGACAGTGCACGAAAGCAATGTTTAAAAAACAAATGTTTGAGAACCCATGGCCTCACAGGGTACAGGTTGGTGTAATGTAACATCCTGTATTGGTTGTATGCTCGCTGCGGCCGCGTTCGTGTATTACGCGTCCACGGAACATTCACTGCGAGCATCCTGAGAAAGTTTGCTTCCGTATGTAGTCACGAGCACGGGCCGCCGTCACGCGTGCCGTAAGGTGCGTACAGATTGCTAGTAATGTAACCTGCAAAAAAAAGTTTCCGTGATTTGGACGCCTCTCGAGCGCGAACTGAGCCGCAGTAGAGCGCGCTCATGGTCTGCTCTAAGCTATCAGTACATTTTCTGTTTTTTGAATATCATCAAAAAATGCTCAATGCTCAATTTAGGAGGGCGTTCGTGCGCCCGTCCTAATTGCGCAAGCGCCGCTCGCGAGCACGAATTACGCCTGTGTGAATAAGACTTGCTCCTGTGTGCGTGACGCTCTTAACCTGCTCGACGCAATACAAGTTTTAAAAAAGCTGTAACTTTAGGCGGGTTGGACATTAATCAGCATATGTATATATATTCTAAAAGGGAATTTAAAAATCTACAACTTCTTTCCTATTCATACTTTTCGTTTATGAATGGGTTTAGACAATATGATGCAATGTTTATGAATATTTTGACGTAAATTGATTTTTTTTTGTAAATTTCAACTTTTTCCGAGGGTATAGCTCGAAAACGGTTAGGTATTAGAAAAAAACATATGATATAAAAGCTTTAGATAATTTTAAGAACTCCATTTTATTAGCTAAAAATATTTCTCTCCGATGCACCGTTTTCGAGATATAAGCGAAAAACCCAAAATTCGTACCCCCCCCCTCCTCCCCCCCGCTCATCACCTAGGAGTCAGGACTTTTGGTATGTTAACAACCTAAGCCCCCTGAACAAGTTTCTGAAGGAATCGCTTAGTTACCTGCTCACGCACTCTACATCTCATTTTGGGTCATTTATTGACTGGACTAACTGTATCAATTATAAAAACGATTTTTGCAAAAAAAAGTTTTACGAAGTATTTTTTTACAAGGAGATAAATAATAGGTCCTTACATATGAAATTGGCGTTTTATATGACAATTATTTTTTGAATATAATATATTTATTTAATCAAAGTATGATCCATTGCTATCTATGCACTTCTGCCATCTCATAGGTAGTTCATTTGTGCCTTTTCTAAAAAAAAAACATAAGAACGGGAATCAATAAAATCTTTGAAGGCGGTTTGGACAGCCTCATCATAGTTGAATTTTTTCCCCTGCAAAAAGTTATCCAAATTTCTAAAAAAAAATGGTAGTCTGTTGGAGCAAGGTCCGGGGAGTACGGTGGATGTCTTAAACATTCCAATTGAAGCTCCTTTAATTTGGTAGCAGTCTGTTCTGCAGTGTGTGGTCTTGCGTTGTCCTGAAGCAGCAGTGGCCTTGTGCGATTGAAAAGTCTCTGCTAGTTTATCCATCATTATTTAGAGCTGACTACAGAAGATATCTGCAGTAATCGTCTGGCCAGATTTAAGGCAACTGTAGTGCACCACACCGTCACTAGTCCACCAAACGCTAACCAATAACTTTTTCTAGTTAATTTTCTCTTGGGGCAGAATTTGGACGGTTCACCGGGATTTAGCCATTGCACTTCCTGCGCTTCCTATTATTTATTTATTTACTCTTTATTGTTTATTAAAAAAAATACAGATAAACATAAAAGGATAACAATGTACAAAAGGCGGTCTTATCGCTCTAGAGCGATCTCTACCAGACAACCTATTGTCGAAAAGTATCCACTTACTTCACTTCAGTAATGGAACGCACCATTTAAATTTGGCTGGTGACTAAAACTAGCCCTGTATGGGGAAAATAGAGTCTACTTAGGGAACATTTTGACAATTGATTTTAAATCCAGAAACTTTACACCCACACATACGCACCTATATTCTAATGAATTTTTATTCCTTGCCAAATATACGAATCGATAAAGTTCTGTGATCGTAGTACAGAAAATAGTTAGGTACGGTTTTTAGGTTTCGTATAAACAATAGATAACATTGTATAGAACCGACCACAATTGTAGGGCCGTAGGGAGTACCTACCTTCTTATTTAGAGAAGAGGATTTAAAATCAAAAGCCTTTAATCCACATTTGCATTGTTTATTTTTATTATCCGGCTTCAATAGAATTATCAAAGTTTTATCTTTGACCATAATCGGTTGTATCATCTAGTATGTCCTTTTCCGTCATTTCATCAAACATTTTCAAAATTACATCATCCTTTTTCACCATTTCATCATCCTTTTCCTTAATTTTTTGAAGGTTTGCGAATGTTCGAGCGAATACTCTTATCCTGAACTTATACCCTCGAAAAATTGAAGGACTCCTCAAACCTATAGTAACACTGTTCTTTAAAATCCCACCTTCTTCCACAGTCGCAACGCCTTCCTTGTCATCTCTAAGATCCATAATTGAGATAACACTAATCCATCCATTTCGGGGCGCTTCAATAAAAATTTCATCAAATCTTCTCCATAAAGCTGGACCAGCTTCTAAAACTTGATCATAAATCTTTTGTCCTAGGTCATTAGAGTATAAAATCAAATCCTTAGCTTTGGCTTCCAAAATAAGAAATACAACGGCAAACACGATTTTTAAATACATTGTGATAATGTTTTTTGTCTAATGGATGATAATAGCGTGTGATGTTATAGAGAGTTCAAACACGTATACTTGTTGCGTACACAACATGAGAAATACACAATTATAAACATATGAGATGGAATGTAAACCAGCCAATGTTTACATTCATATTACCTACCGCCCAGTTTTATGTGGAATTAATAATGAGTTACTATCAACATCTCTCGGGACGCGCCAACACACCATAGCTCCAATGGAGAAACCGACGATATGCATTCAGGACCATCTTAACTTAAAAGGTTACCTAATACTTTGTATGGAACTACATTTTTTTTATATTGTAAGGATAGGACGTTTGTCTTCCATGCCAGCTGATGGAAAGTGCGCACGAAGACTATGGTGTTACACGTCCACGAGAAACCTATTCTCACTCGACACTTAAAAGTTCCAGTACTGACCACTGCGTCAGGAAAAACAGACGCAGGCAGATTGTTCCACACCTTGGCAATCCGAACCAAAAAGGAACTATCGAAGCGTTTTGTACGACTTCTTGGTAAATCCACTATATAGGGATGGAAGTTCTGTCTGCGTCTGGTAGTCCAGTGGTAAAAAGGAGTGGGTTCAATTTGGTCAAAAAGAGCACTCGCACACTAACCAAAATGTAGCCGATAAAATACTGTCAAACAAGCAACCTTACGACGATGCTCCAGCGTCTGCAATTTTTTATTTGTAAGGTTGTTGTTATATATGAGTTTACGGGCTCTTCGATCAACACAGTCTAGCAGAACTATCCTAAAGGTGACTGCAGTACTCCATGCACGATCTCACTTGGGCTGTGTATAAGTTGAGCAGCCGTTCAGGGCTGAAGTACCGCCGGACCTTCGAGATGATACCCAAGTTTTTTGAAGCCGTTTTAGCCATAGACTCAATTTGTTATCCGAAGTTTAATTTGGACGTTTTAGTGACGCCCAAAAGCCCTAGATGGTCGGTGATGGGAAGAGATACATTCTGGAAAGTGGGCGTAAAAGTAAAGGTGCAATCTGACGGAAACAACGCGCTCAATCATAGACTCTCTCAAAATCTGGACTTCATGGGCACTCGTTCGCGCATTGGATATATATCTCTCAACAACAGTGCTGTCATCAGCATATCCAATAATACCTGGAATAAAATTGCAGAGATAACAGATCCCTGAGGTACCCCGGCATTAATTGCCATTAGGTCAGAGGAGTAGCCGTCTAAGACTACTCGAATCGACCGTTCCCTCAGAAAATCAGATATCCAGTCGCAGAGCCCGTTCGGTATGCCATATGCTGGAAGCTTGCTTATGAGACCATCATGCCAGACCCTGTCAAAGGCCTTGGAGATGTCTAAGGATACAGCTATTGCTTCACCATGACCCTCCAAGGCCTCACTCCATAAGTGAGTGGCATACACAAGAAGATTGCCGGTCGAGCGTCCACTGCGGAAACCATATTGGCTATCGCTTAGGAGCTCTTTGGTCTCTAGGTATGCCAGGATTCGATAGTTCAATACACGTTGCATGACTTTGAAAAGTATGGAAGTGATTGAAATTGGTCGATAGTTGACAGGATCAGCACGGCTTCCCTTCTTCGGTACTGGTTGTACGTTAGCCAGCTTCCAGGATTTGGGGACCTTACCAGATTCCAAAGAATAGACTTTCTAGAATAGAAAGAGACGCGTACATTTATTTTCGTGTTTTTTGCTGTAGCGATATTTATCAGTCAGACTGTAAGACAGAAATGACTGTAAGTCGTCGTGGCGTCGTGGTTACTGTGCATATCATATGGCATAGCAGGTTAAGCAAAGTTCGGCGCGGTCGGTAGGACTTGGATGGTTGCCCTCCGAACATTAATTTCTTACGACGACTTTCTTGCTTCGGAGGGTACGTTAAGCAGTCGGTCCCGGGTGCTGTATACTTGTATACAGTAGTCGTAAGGTTTATCAGAATTCATTTCGGCGCCCTGAAAATTCTGACATCCACCACCCAGCACTGGGTCAGCTTGGTGGATAATTGCCTATACCTCCTCGTCCTGTAGTGGGCTCATTATAAAGAGTTGTGACGATGACTGTCAGCTTAGTATTATCGTAGGTATTCTAGATAGCGCACATACTTAGTAATCGACTTAGCTTCGTCCCCTCTTCTGCGACTAATTCATAAGATTAACTAAGGTTTCTTTAATAGCATCTTACTATAGGTCTAACTGTATTTTTTATTATTTTAGTAAGTATAGGCATTATGGGAATATTCAAAGTTCAAACCTTAAAAAAATAAATCTTTACATCGCCTACCTATTCTATTATTATATACCTACTACTTAATGGTGCGGTGAAAACTTCATATTTTGCGTGTTTGGCCAACTTATTTATTTATTTAACAATTTTTGTAAACAGGATAAAAGAAAATTAAATAAATAATAAATAAATAAAATCCCCAGACAATCACACCAACTACATGGCCCCAAAGTAAGCATAGCTTGTGTTATGGGATACCATGTAGCGAACTAGGGGGGAACCTAGAATATAAATACATAAATAGATAAACACCCAGACACGGAACATTTTTTTTTTTTTTCTTGTTCCGTGCGGGAATCGAACCCGCAACCACTGGCGTCAGAGGCAGATAGATTTACCCCAACGCCAAAGTGGTCGTCAATTGAAAGTAAACATAGAATAAAGTTACAAGGGTCAGCTTATTTCTAAAGAAATTTCTTCCAGCAGTCCTGAGACTGAAGAGACATGGTTAAAACGCAATAATAGTGTGTACGTATAAATATAAATCGAATAAATTACTTATACTATTAAAATATATATTTAAAAACCTACATAACAAATTTTACATACATAAGATATACAGGGTGACTGGTACCAAACCCGCCATAGCAAATTAGCATATAGAGGAGGTCATTTGCTAATTATTGGACCTTACTTTCCCTAACTAAAGTTTTATACTTTAGGAGATATGTCAATTTTTATACATTATTGAGATTTTTCCAAAATTTGACCTTAAAGCATTCGTAACTTTATTTTTCGTCATTAGTTTAGAGTTTTTTTATTATTTCTTGGTAGTCATTAACATTTGTGAATAAAATACGTCGGAACTTCCCTCAAACTAGGGTTAAAAAATAAGACGCTTATGCTTTTAAAAAAATCAATAAAGAAAAATTACTTTGCGATCAAATTCAACCGGAAATAATAAAAAAACTACGGCGTTTTAATAATTTATTCTACTCTAAATTAGTTCTCTAGTTCGTCACCTTACCAACGGTACTAAATTTGCAACGGAAAGTTTGATTCGCTAAACATCGGTAGGATTTTCAGGTCAACCAGTCATTTTGATCAAAAATAGTGAAGGTCCCAACGACAGGATAAAGCTAATTTAGCAAAGTAGTTTTTGCAAATTTATGAGTAGGTATTAGATAATAGAAATTGAGTGCTTAGTGTACTTAATTTTTTTTTTTACTTTTACCATGTAAAGCAAGAAATCAGGAAAAGATATCGAGCATCAAAAGAAAAATTTAAATAGAGTTGAAACTAAAAATTCTGCTCGAATTGCTGCCCGCAATTTCTGATACATGCCCGATATCTTTTCCTAATTTCTGTGGTGGTAGAAGATCCAATAATTAGCAAATGACCTCCTCTATATGCTAATTTGCTATGGCGGGTTTGGTACCAGTCACCCTGTATAATACCTAGTCGGGTCATAAGTTCTGTCAAAACCTCATATTTTTAATTTTCGAATACTGGCCAGAAATACGTTTACAATTTAAAAAAAAGAACGGTTGCGATTGTTGAAAATAAAAAAGAAATTATATTTTATTCATTTTCAAATATGGAGTGGTCGAGTAAAGAAGATAGAATCGCGGTTATCGCGTCGCACCGCTGTGGTTACGCGCCAAAAGAGATTTTCAAAATTCTACAAAAATTTAAAATAACTTTACGGTTCGTTTATCGTACTATTAAACGATTCATTTAAGAATCAAGCTTCGAAGATCGTAAAAGAAGCGGTCGACCTCGCATAGTTAGGACACCAGCGGTCATCAAAGCAGTGAAGGCGCGAATCGAAAGAAATCCCGTGCGTAAACAAAAAATCCTAGCTCACCAGATGGGGCTAAGCAGAACCACGGTCAAAAGAGTGCTAAATGAAGACCTAGGACTACGAGCTTATCGTAAAAAGACCGGACATTTCTTAAACGAGCGTTTAAAAAAAATTAGGCTAGAAAGATCCCGCGCTTTGTTACGACGGTACGCGGGAAAAAACACCGCAAAATTCTTTTTTCGGATGAAAAAATTTTTAACATTGAAGAAAGTTATAACAAACAAAACGATAGGTAAGGTGTATGCCCACAGTAGTGAAGAACCGAGCGCGCGTATTCCGAGGGTCCAGCGCGGGCATTACCCTTCCTCATTCATGGTTTGGCTTGGAGTCTCATATTCAGGCATAACTGAGGTGTTTTTCTGTGAAAAAGGTGTGAGAACCAGTGCCGTGGTTTATCAAAATACTGTCCAGACACAGTGGAACCTCTTTCTCAAACAATGTTCAAGAACAGACATTGGACATTCCAACAGGACTCTGCACCGGCTCATAAGGCACGAAGCACGCAAGACTGGTTGACCGCCCGCGGAATTGACTTTATCCAGCATGAAGACTGGCCCTTTTCTAGTCCAGACTTAAACCTACTGGACTACAAGATATGGCAAATTTGGAAGAGAAAGTCTGTGCTAAACCTCGGCAAAATTTGGAGTCTCTGCGAGCATCTCTGGTTAAAGCAACGGCAGAAATAGATATGAATGTGGTGCGTGCAGCGATCGATGTCTGGCCGCGAAGATTAAGGACATGTGTCCAAAATGGAGGAGGGCATTTCGAATAATGTAACTAAAATTATATTGTAAATTTAATAACCTTTCGTTTCTTATATAATTTTTAAGTAATTGTCAAAAGGTTTATCAGTAATAACATTAAGGGTCTGTTTCACAATGTATGGATAAATCACCAAATAGCTATGTAGCACATAAATTATTTGGAAGATAAAAGTTCCGAATAAGAAACTTCGCGTTTCACAATCATATTTTATCCGGCACACAATTATCCGAAACATAAAGGAGATTGCGGTGCCAAAATTCGCATGTTCCGTTTTTGTTTGTCTTTTTGTTACGAACAAATAAAGTTAATCAATATATATAAAACTGTTCCGTTACTGACTGAGTGACTGAGTGACTGAGGTACTGAGTGACTGAGTGACTGAGTGACTGACAGACAACGTACAGCCGTAACCACTGGGCGTAGAGAGCTGAAATTTGGAACATACATTCTTTAGGAGATGTAGGGGTGCGTTAAGGAATTCCCGAAATTCCCACGGGAACGGGAAATATAGGACTTTTTAGTTTGTATGAAAAATCTTATTCCTTAAGTGCACCAATGTGAAACTTGGCGTAAAGGTTTTTCAATGTGTGTCTGGTTGTGTTATGAAAGGAATTCTCGAAATTCCCACGGGAACGGGAAATATATGATGTTTTAGTTTGTATGAAAAAATCCCATCCCTTGAGTGCACGGATGTGATACTTGATATTAAGGTTCCTCAATAAGTGTCTGTTTGTATTATGGAAGGAATTCCCGAAATTCCCACGGGAAGGGGTTGGACTTTTTAGTTTGTATGAAAAATCTTATTCCTTGAGTGTACGGATGTGATACTTGGCATGAAGGTTCTTCAAAGAGTGACTGGTTGTGCCACGAAAAAAATTCCCAAAATTCCCACGGGCACGGCATATATATAAAACTGTTCCGTTACTGACTGAGTGACTGAGTGACTGAGGTACTGAGTGACTGAGTGACTGAGTGACTGACAGACAACGTACAGCCGTAACCACTGGGCGTAGAGAGCTGAAATTTGGAACATACATTCTTTAGGAGATGTAGGGGTGCGTTAAGGAATTCCCGAAATTCCCACGGGAACGGGAAATATAGGACTTTTTAGTTTGTATGAAAAATCTTATTCCTTAAGTGCACCAATGTGAAACTTGGCGTAAAGGTTTTTCAATGTGTGTCTGGTTGTGTTATGAAAGGAATTCTCGAAATTCCCACGGGAACGGGAAATATATGATGTTTTAGTTTGTATGAAAAAATCCCATCCCTTGAGTGCACGGATGTGATACTTGATATTAAGGTTCCTCAATAAGTGTCTGTTTGTATTATGGAAGGAATTCCCGAAATTCCCACGGGAAGGGGTTGGACTTTTTAGTTTGTATGAAAAATCTTATTCCTTGAGTGTACGGATGTGATACTTGGCATGAAGGTTCTTCAAAGAGTGACTGGTTGTGCCACGAAAAAAATTCCCAAAATTCCCACGGGCACGGCAAATATATGATTTTTAGTTTGTATGAAAAAAAGTTATTCCTTGAGTGCATGGGTGTGATACTTGGTATGAAGGTTCTTTCAGTGGGTGTCTGGTTGTATAGTTTCTGAAATTTCCACGAGAAGGGTAGTTAAGCGCATACGAAGTTGCGGGATAAAGCTAGTAAGTAATAATTTTCTCTGAGTAGTCTGTGTAAGTATGTTGTTTTTGTGATTCGAGAGTGGTTAAATCTTTAACTTCAAAAAATGTCGACGCTAAAACGTGAAAGAAGCGTCAATTTCGGGCGGGAAGAAGTTGACCTTCTGACTTCGCTTATAGCTGAACATAAAAATGTACTTGAAAATAAAAAGAGTGACTCAGTCACCTGGCAGGAGAAAGAGCAGTGCTGGAAGACGCTGGAGGCGCTGTTTAATAGCACAAGTGGGCTAAACTTTCGCAGTGCTAAAACTTTAAAAGCTAAATACGAAGGTTTAAGAAAAAAGTCTGCCTTATAGACTTTTAGAGGGCTATAAGAAAAAAGTCTGCCTTAAATACATGCTGAAACCTATCACACAGGAGGTGGCCCTAGTGCTGCTCCCCCTCTTACCTCTATCGAGGAAAAAGTCAAAGATATGATATTGTTAAAAAATCAATCAATTGTTGTCATTGAATAAACAAACATCACGCCTTCTTTAGTAAGTCTGACTACCGTGTCCTAAAGTCCGTTTCGTCCAATGACTCCATAGTTAGTTATATGCTGAAATACAGGATTCCTGCGCGGTGTTGTGATGCGATCAAAAAATTCATCAAACTCATTTTCAAGAGTTTCAAAAACGTCTCTCATATTATTAAAACACAACGTTTTCTTGTCTTACATCTGGCAAACACAAATCTCTTCCATAGATTACACACTTATGTTTCAGATAAATTGTGCTATTTGCCACTTCATCGGACTTATAACTTATGATGGACTTTATGTGACAAATAGCGCTATCTGACAGTCGTGAAACGCAACAATAGTGTTTATCCTAACAATAAGTAATAAATAGCTTGTTTGGAACTTATGTAGAACTTATCCGTACATTGTGAAACAGACCATTAAAGTTTGTGACAGAACTTATGACCCGACTAGGTATATACCTACATATTATATCATACATAAAAATACACACAAAATACCTACATACTTTTAGCATAGAGAAGGTAGTGATATCTAACTACCTATTTTCTTGAAAATAGATATAGATTGAGACTCACGTACAATGTGAGGTAGTGAATTCCACAATCTGACTGCATGAACCGAGAAAGATTAGGAAAAATAGTCAGTTTTATGAATGGGCATGTGTAGAAGAGTGCGCACATGTGCTCTACATTGCGTATCCTCGTTTCGTCGGTACCGTATCGGAAGCCAACGGAGTTACTTTCGAAATTCGGTGATGTAATCGAATTTTTTGAGTCCAAATATGAAACGAACACATAGATTTTGCAAACGCTCCAAGTTGTTTAATAGCTCTTCCGTGGCATCCAGATAACAGGAATTGGCCTAGTCCAGGATAGGAAGAACCAGCGACTGGGTAAGAGAAACTTTTGTCTGAAAAGGCAAAAAGCTTTTCAAGTTCTTAAGTGAGTGCAATGTGTAGTGGACCTTGCGCTGATTTCACTGACATTCGCGTTCCATGAAAGGTTTGAATTAAGAATGACTCCCAAGTTTTTAGCAGTGTCAGTGAAAGCAATCACAATATTGTCCAAGTTGATGGGAAGAACAACAGCAAAGTCAAGACAATTACGAATATACCGGCTACCAATGGTCATTGCTTGCGACTTTTTGGGGTTAACTATAAAACCAAAAGACTTTGCCCAGTCGCTTATTTGACCTAGATCGGAATTAACAGCTGTAACAGCAGATTCTACATCAGATGCAATGAAATGTCGGTATAACTGCAAGTCATCTGCGTAAAGATGGAATTTGGAAGAAATGACTTCGGTAACTGAGTTTATAAAAATGGAAAAAAGTAGAGGAGATAAGACACCACCTTGCGGCACCCCAGCAATTACATCGCACCAATGTGAGTGATTCTCATCAAGGCAGACCTGCTGAGAGCGGCCACGAAGGTAGGACTCAAACCAAGCCAATGCAGAAGGTGAGATATTTATGGATTTGAGGATACCTAGGAGGATATCAAAATCAACAGCGTTAAAGGCGCTGCTGAAATCTAGAAGGATAAGTAAGGTAAGGGATTTGTTTTCCATGGCCCAGCGAATGAAAAATTACAAAACTCTCAGCCTACCATGCATTTACATACTTGAAGCATGCAAATTCGTCCGAAAACATCCCGAATTATATAAAAAGCGCGATGAAGCGGAAAGTAAATACACCCTTAGACCCTCCCGGAAAAATAAATTATTACAACCAATGTCCCATTTAGAAATACATTCATCTGGTCCTCTATCTATGACTATAAAACTATTTAATCATTTACCGGAATATATCAAACATGAAACCAATGACAAAAGATTCACGCTCTTACTAAAACAACTCCTAATAAAAAAATGTTATTACACGACCAATGAATACTTAATTGACAAATTTAAATGAATTAGACACAAATGTATAAGTTAATTGACGAATAATTTATGTATCTAAACAATATATCTAATTTAAAATGACTACAAATGTCCTCTCCCGCATTGCAATACCTAAATTAGGTGCATAATTTTACTTATTATTATTGTAAATCAACTATTATTATAAACTGCCACCTGTAAAATTATGTTTGCAATAAAGTATTGAGTATTGAGTATTGAATGTCATCAGTTACATGTATTAATGCTGAAACAGTGCTGTGGCCAGGACGGAAGTCGGACTGGCATTGGGTGATTATATTAATAATGGAAAGGAATGCTGATAGTTGCTTATGCGCAATGTGCTCGAGAACTTTCGGAAGAAAGGGTAAGATTGATATAGGGCGAACATGGGTTATGGCAGTAGGATTAGGGATTTTAGGTAAAGGAATAACGTGCGCGCGTTTCCAGGCAACAGGGAAGGTACTAGAAGATAGAGAGTGGTTAAATATGTGTGTGAGGATTGGCAATAGGAAAGGTCATATCATGACGATCATTCTAGAGCACAAATTGTCATCACCAACCGCAGTCGAGGAAATAGAGAAGATAGATTTCTTGACTTCATCTGAAGAAACGGATGAAAATGAGAAAGGAGAATATGTTAATTGCAGTCTCGACAGATGATTCAAGGTATTGGATTTGACATTAGGAGATAAAGTTACTGGAGGTAGGGAGAAATGATTGTTCATAGCGTTCAAGTCAAAGTCTTTAAGGGATGAGTTAAGAGATTTGCCGATACCGACGGATTTAAGGAATTTCCAAACTTGAGCAGAACCACCGTTGACCAAAGAATCAAAAAAGTATTTCCTCTTCGCATCCTGACATGAGCGATTGCATAAATTTCTGGGACGTTTGTATTTGTCAAAGTTGCATTCAGAGGTATTACGTTTAAAAAGTATTTTGGCCTCATCTCTCCTAGCCATTTCTTGTTAAGGTACTGCAATCAGAAAGCCATGGTGCAGGATTTTATTTGAGTTTAAGTTTTTTGATTGGAGCGTGGCGATCGAATAACTGCAAGATTGCAGTATTGAAAAGACTAACTTTGTCGTCAATCAAAACGATAGATATAACAGTGCTCCAATCAATGGTTTCGGCACCACCGTATCGATATCTATTGTGCACTGTACCTATTATATTTTAATAAAGTTATGTCTTACTCCATGTGTACAATGAAGAATAAATAAATATCTTTGTAATTTCTTAGTAGCATCATCCGTGGTTTGCGTCTGTCGTCTGGGAATACCGTATGCATGAACGGATACGGTAGGAAAGGAAAATAAGGTCATGGTAGGAAAAGGAAGCAGTGAGTTGCCCATGGGCCGCAACACTGTGGGAGTTAGAGACAAACATGAGGTAGATCAAGGATGGAACACAATTCGGAAAGTGATGTCTCGCAGATATGGCGGAAAGCCTTTGGTTAATTAACGGTAGCCAACGGGTGTTTTACAACTATAGTGTGGCCCCAGCGTAAGGTATTGACATTTTGTTATGGCGTGTTCATCCATAGTTTTGCACGCCATACAAGCCATAAGCATGAATGTGGACAAATGATTGAAAACTAATGAGAGGTTTACTGACAGCTTTATAAAAACAAAACGGTACAAAAGATTTCGAAAGATGGCGCTTTACTTAGGGCGAAGTCTTGTCTGACATATAGCCATTTATGAACTAATCTTTATGAGTTGTCATAAAACTCGTCATTGAAAAAAAAAGGTGTCTAACAGTCAGACTGTAAAGCAGTGGATGATAACCATGGAGATGTTCTATTTTTCTATAACTTTATAGTTATACAAAAAGGAAAATAAGGTCATGGTAGGAAAAGGAAGCAGTGAGTTGCCCATGGGCCGCAACACTGTGGGAGTTAGAGACAAACATGAGGTAGATCAAGGATGGAACACAATTCGGAAAGTGATGTCTCGCAGATATGGCGGAAAGCCTTTGGTTAATTAACGGTAGCCAACGGGTGTTTTACAACTATAGTTTATCTATACATATAACTATATATGTATAGATATTAAGTAGGTTAACTAAAACTCTTTTATCTCACTCTCCCAATACAAAAACCATTGAAGAAAAAAAGAGATAGTACTATTTTCATTCTCCTACCGAATGAAAAAATTAAAGGCATGACGTCATACGAATGTCATTAGAGTGCCTTGTCGCCATGTTGTGTTTCAGAATTCAGAGTACTTAAGATGTCAAATTGTGTTTTTGCTGAAAGGTTTTTTCAATTTACTAATTAAGTGGCTTCAAATTTGTGTTTTATATGTTAACTAGCTGCTGCCCGCGACGTCGTCTGCGTGAACGCTATGCAGCACCAAACGCACCTACGATTATAACACTGCTAGCGTGATAATATGTAGCCTATATGTTGACCCGACTTCTTAACTATCTTCATGCCAAATTTGAAGTAAATCCATGCAGTACTTTTTGAGTTTATCCCGGAAAGACAAACAGACAAACAGACAAAAATTCTAAAAACTATATTTTTTGTTTCTGTTTCGATTGTAGATCATACCCCAAGTATTCTTTTAAAAAAAAATTCAATGTACAGTTTTGACTTTCCTACCATTTTATTATATGTATAGATATCTGCAAAAAGTGCAAGCAGTTTTCAATATGAAATGTTCAATTTTGTGGTGGGGTGCGAAGAAAGATGATAAATACCCTAATTTAACTTTACACAGGTTAGTAAGATTTTCATTGATTAAAACAAGTGAATTGTTGTTATAAAGTGCTCCACATAACTTTTTTTTGTGATTTGGACATGCAATCTTAACTATACACTACATTTTTTTTATATTAAACAGGTTTTACTTTGCCGAAACCTATTCTTGAAACTGTCTTGTTTGTTCACATTAGAATTTAATAGTGATGTATTTTTCTTAAAACTCTATATCGATATTTATAATTTTAGGTTTCCAAGAAATGTCAACTTAAAGGGACGGTGGTTAGAAGCCATTGGAAGCGAGAACTTAAACCCAAAAGTTACAGTTTGGTATATTTGCTCTTTACATTTTGAGGAAAATAGCTTTAATAAGACCCTTGATGTAATTAGATTGCGAGATGACACAGTACCTTCAATTTTCCAAAAGGTAAGAAATCTTATTTTGTATTATTCAATAAAAATAGACTTTGTACCTTTTATTTAGAAATGAATAAATATTTGTGAAAATTACTATGTTGTTTTACTGCTACCTGCATAATACGAGTGTAAAATCTTTCTAACTTTCATAATATAAAAGGAAGGTATGGTTAATTATTAGTTATTACATAGTGGCCATGTGGATAGTTATATTTTATAATTACTATTATTTTGATCAGATTTCACTTTTTATAATTGCAATGTCCACTTTCATTTATTTATTTATTTTCATTTTTATTGTTACTATATTGTGTTCCTTCGTAATTCATGAACCTCTCCCTCTCCCTCCCCAGTATCGAAAGAATCGAAGGAATATTCTTTCAATACTTCTTTCGATTTTCCAAAAAGGTAAATAACACCTGTCATTAATTCGATACTTGCTCTCAATTTCGAATAAAACGCTTCAAATATGCTTCGGAAACACTCTTAGAGTAATAATCAAAGTAAAAAAAAAACTGGTATATATAAGTAGTAAATGGAAAAAAGGCAGAAAGTTTTACTAAATGGCAGATGACGGCTAAGGGGCGTCTCTTTTAATAGTTGCATGAAACGCCCTACGACCGTTATAAAAAATGGTATGACCGCACCAGGCAGAAGTTTGTAAAAATAACCGTCGCAATTAATCGGATGTGTGTTCCTTCCCTGTCAAATACTGTCAATAGGAGAACGTAAGTTTTGAACCCCTAAATTTTGGTAAGACAATTTATTTCTGGTGGCGTGATAAAGTTATAAACAAAGCTATTTAGAAAAAGCGTATATTTTTCCTGACAAATAATAAGTTAATAAATCCCCAGGCGAATCCTTTCAAGCATTTTCATGGTAAGTAGTTTATAATTAGTAATTTATATAATAATCGTCCGATGAATCAGACATTTTCGCTGATAAGCGCTTATAAGTTTCCAGCTTTCTTTCTGTATACGGCCTTAGAAGTATCGATATCGATACAACTTTAGTATGCTCACTATTGGCGGCCATTTTATGCTACGATTTAACTTTAGGTATGCACCCATTTTTTGCTGTTATTTCAGATCCATAGTGTTAGAAATCTATGCTGTAAAGTCTCAGTTTATAAAAGTTACTTGCATTAGTCTGTGGTTACTTGTGTCTACCTTTCATCAAGTTTCACAGACTGATGGTTAAATTAATTGCTAAGCTCACAATAATTACATTATGTAAGGTTAAATAAATCTTAAGTCAATTAAGGCTCTGTGCATTGTTTATTTTTACTAAAATCAATGAATAAACAGTAAAAACTACTGCTCCGAGTATAATAAATGAATTATAGGAATTGTTTGGATTGCGGCGTTATTGGTGGCGAAATACTTGTTTTAAAACAATAAAGAAAATGAATTTTCTTTAAATATGATAGTGGCAACAAATAACGAAAACGCCATGAATTCTGTCGAGAACGACAAAGGCAATCAAGTACAAGCTATAAACTTTTGCAGAGATTTCATCAAAGGGTCCTGTTATCGAGAAAACTGCAGATTTTTTCACGAAATCCCACCTAGACGTTTTCTCAAAGAGTTATTTCGGTTTTGCCATGACTTTCAAAACAAAGGTTGTTTCAGGCATAATTGTAAATTCATACATGGTTCACATGAAGATGAAGAACAATTTTATGCAACTGGTAAGTTTCCTCGGGATGCTAGAAGCGTGCCAATATGTCAGGCTTATCTTCATGGTGCATGTACAAACAAAGACTGCAACTATATCCATCCCCCTGATCTTGTCAATAACAAACCTACAGAAGTAAATGCAACACCACACTGGATAGCTACTGTTAGAGATGAAGATTCTCCTCCAGATCCAAAACTTAGAAGATACAATTATGATGATGATTTGATAGAAAAACAAATTTTAGCCCCAGTTAATGTCTGCTCAAACTGTGAAGTATTAGATCATAAAGTCCAATTACTATATAATAATATAAGTGTGCTATTGAAGAAAGTTGCAGATTTATCAGAAAAAAATTTACAGTTAACATCTATGAATGAATTTTTATTGGAACAAAGCGCATCTGTTAGAAATGAACAACAATGTGTCATAACTTCAAGGCATGGTACTTCACAGCCTGTGTCTATAGGAACGGTGAGTATGACTCCAGTAGTGAGTCTCGCCGGGGCATTACCCACACTAGTCTCGGCAGCAGCTAACCCTAACCTGGCACTTGCACCAGCTGCATCACGTGCCCAGCTTCTAACTCCAGCTCCGCAAATATTGACTGTGAGCACTACCCAGCAGTTAATGGGCAATTCAGGGGCATTGATTGTAACTAGTGCTGGAGCTCAGCAGCTTATGCATGTAAGTGATTCAGGTACCTTGATGGGTGCTGGCCAGACAGTGGTTGCTGTTACTCCAGCGCAGTTGACCATTGCACAACCAACTCAGCAGCTGATTAGTGGAGCACCACAAAATGCTGTGCAACAATTAGTTCAGCAGTCAGCGCTACAACCTCAACTTGCTGCTCAGCATCAAAATGCACAGTATGCATCTCAGCAATCTGTGCAGCACTTGGCTGCCCAGCAATCAGCACAACACCTTGCAGCACAGCAGAATGCACAACACTTGGCAGCACAACAAAATGCTCAACACTTAGCAGCTCAACAGAATGCTCAACACTTGGCAGCTCAACAGAATGCTCAACATTTGGCAGCTCAACAGAATGCACAACACTTGGCTGCCCAACAAAATGCTCAGCAGCTTGCAGTGCAGCAGTCGGCACAACAGCAACTAGCAGCCCAACAAAATGCAGCTCAACAACAGCTTGTTCCAAATGCTCAACAGCTTGTCCACCAGACTTCCACTCAACAGATCACCATCTCCAGCACCAGTCAACAGATGGCCTTACCAAACTCACAGACTCAGACTCTCACTTTCCCCATGATATCACAAAATATAATGCCTCATTGTTCTTGATGTGTTTTTAAAAATACAAACGCACAAAAGTTTAAGCACTTTAAAAGAATGGGCTCAGATTATAGCCATTGTGTCCAGTGATAGACACAATAGATTTTTTATTTATTTTAAGATGTTAAGGCATTTGGACACACAAGGGGCTTACTTTGTGTTAGGTCATTGTATAATATATTTAATTTAAATGCAGCCCAGTGCAAATGTTGTCTGACCTATGTTTTATTAAAACAGTAAGTGATATGGTTGTATGGTTAAAGGGCTTTTGTTCTAAACTAATGTAAGTGAACAAAAAAGTAAATAACTTTTTTGTTATTTATTTAACCAAATAACAATTTGCACAGTATTTTTACTTTTAAAAGTATTTTTCTATGCTGAACAAGCAAGAAGATGTGATAGCATAAGCATTAGTGTGATGAAAAGATACTTTTAGTTTATTTTAATTGTGTTCACTGGGAATAGTGCTGGTCTGAAGTTATTATATTTTAGCTATGTAGAGCCACATACTGCAACACCGATCTGATTGTATATCAACCATGCAGGTGAAATTAGGGTTAAGAGAGTTTTAGTCACATACAAAAATATATGTTGATGGTTTTATTGTAACTTTGCTAGTTGTACAGTAGTTTAATAGATTAATTTTTTTTAGCTAAGATCAATTTTTATCAATTGCTATTAAAGTTACTGTGACGGTAACATTGTATGTGTAGTAACATTTAAAGTATGTGTGACTAAAGAAATGCTGGTTAGTTAAGCAACATGTCTCCTTACTCATAATATTATTAGGGTTGAATGTATTTTATCAAGTATGTATCACAGGTTCACCAATAAACTATGGTTTGTCATATTTTTGTTTTTAATTTTACCTTCCTGCCTAGATGTGTGCCTAGCGAAAACGATATACTTACAACACAAAAATAAATAATATGCTCTGATGGCAAAATTCTTCATACAAATTACTCGCAAAGTTTGTTTTTATGCAACAGGTAGGTAACTATTACAAATAATAATTTATTTATTCAGGAACAAATAATCTTCCTACATAGGTAAGGAATAGGTCCTATACAGGGCTATTTTTAGTCCCCACCCAAAGTTTTTTACCCAAAATATAATTAATGGAAACGATTTTTGGAAAAAGGTATTTAAAAAAAAAAAGAATTTAATATAGTGCTAGTGCTAACATATTAAGCAAAGCATGGTCACTGTAAATTATGAATGAGTACCATTAAAATTAAGACGACTACGCGCTACTACTTACAAAACATCTTGCAATAGGTACTACGTCATAGTATTATCAAACGTAATCAAGGAAATGAACACCAGTAGCTTTTGTATAAAGTTTGTGGTGGAATAATCTTTATTTTTTTCTACTGAGCAATACTTAAATGAATATATAGGTACGTTTATATCATATCAAAGAAAATAAGATTGAAATTGGGCTGGTGACTGAAAAATAGCCCTGTATAGGACCTATTCCTTACCTATGTAAGAAGATTTAAAATAAATAAATAATTATTTGTAATAGTTACTTACGTAGGTACTTATCTCTAAGAGGCTCACTCCCGCATCGGACACGTTGTTCTTAACATCAGTAGTATCATCAGCGTCACAGTAATAATTGTGGTTAGCATTAATGGCAATAACTTCAGAAGAGCTGCTATTGTACTAAACAATCGACCGTGCCCCCAGAAAATTAGATACCTATCCTTTAGCAGACATCGATCTGTATGCAATCTGAATACTGCCAAACCCTGTCAAGCCTTGTAAATGTTCAAGGAAACAGCTATTGCTTCTCCATGACCTTCCAGGACTCGATCCATTATAAGCACGCTCAAGAAGATTGCCATCCTCTATCAAAACCATATAAAGTGATCTAAAGGTGTGCCACGAGTCGATTGTTCAATACATCTTCCATAACTTTGCATAGAATAGAGGTGATTGGCTTTTGATTTGCCTTCTTAAGTATCTAGGTACCTACTGGTTAACGTCATATTTTGGAACCTTGTTACCTTGTCAACGAAATCGAATAGAGTATAAACCTAAGTAAATATTGACGACTGATGCATGATTTTGAAATCCAATATGGCAGATTCTATTTCAAAAAATAGTTATGAAAGTTCCTTTCATTATTATAATTTTTTTCAAAGGGTGATTCATTTGGAGGTTCTTTTTCCACAACTAAAACATACGAAAAAAAAAAACTAATTTATCAAATACGCAAACGTTTGCCAACAGGTACGCGCGCCCTCTCCCAGACACTAACAATACTAATAAACATTTCAACACCAGCTTCAATTGTTGAAATGCTTATCTCTTTTTTGAAATGAAAATGACGTCTGAATATTGGAGGACTTTCTCCTAAATATAAGTTGGTAAAATTAAGATAAGTCTTAAATTATTCGAGTCTATAATGCCACCCGCCCGATTCAAATACCTAAAGGAATAGGTACCTAGGTGTAGGTACATAGATTGCAAGAAGTTCAGAAGTTGTAAGTAGTGGGTGTTGAGACGCTTTGCGCAGGGTTGTTGTACCTATATGAAACACCTACGCGAAATACCTTGCAACAACTACCTACAGATGGGACTAGATTTTTGGCGCGATCTATACCTATGCTAATTTTTTTTTAATAAGTGGGTTTCACTCGCATTAGTCTCCTTTTACGACACTTTTCTAGGGGTGGTAGGGCTATTCAAAGCAAACTCTAGATAGCATCGTAGAAAAATATAAATGTGAAATCTTCCGGAGAAATCTGTGGTCATATTGCAATCGAACCCGCTCCTTACCTTCATCCAAAGCAGCAGCACGGAGTTAGGTAGTCTATTGATGTAGCAATATAATTACGTCATGCTGTTTTGGTAGATAGTTTGCTAACTTATAATTGTGCTAAAAATGTTAGTATTTTTGCTTTTGTGTAGGTATCATCTGATAAATCAGTGATGGATGGATGGAAGATGTTACACGATGAAACAACCATGGAAATGAATAATGGAAGTATGAAAGTTTTCTATTCTTAAAAGGATCTGCTATAGGTATATCTAATATTTGGGTCGACTCTTGCACTTTACAATCGGGCGGAGTCCTGACAATGTCAGAGTGAAACGGAACAGTAAAAGATAATTTTAGGTACTTAAACTATTTATTTTCTACATATTTTTTGTTGTATTGAAGAGTCCGATATTTAATGACCGTTGTATATGTTGTCTGCGTTTTCTAAAAATGCAATGAACTCTTTGGTATCGCAGCAGTGTCCCATGCATGCCTATGACAATATAATTTCCATGGTCGAATGCGATCGTTGTTACTCGACTTGGCACGTTCTTAATTTCCTTCAACCCATTTGTATCATTATCTTGGTAATACAGCAATTTGTTACTGGCAATGAAAACGTAATCTTTATAGAACGATATTTGTGCAATACCATCATATGGTATGTTGCCAAGACAAATTGGCGCTGCCATTGATGGTTTCAGTACATATACTTGTCCTAATTTTATGTAGTAGATATTGTTATCGTCATCAATTGCAATCTCATCCAGAGTGTCCAATGTGTCAAGTTGTATTTTCTTGTTACCGCTTAACAGAAATACTTGTTCTTCGCCATTTTTATTCTCCGCTACGATTTTTTTTCGTTCTTTGTCTATGTTGAGGTTTTTAAGTTCTGAATCTGTGAACTGTTCAGCAATCTTTTTATGATAATTATATTTGTAAATGCCTTGAGTAGATCCAAAATAAACGACGTCATCCGCTCGGTCAATGGCTATTGAGTAGGCCTCACTTTTCGGCAAACCTGTTAAATGTATACAGGTCAAGTGTTTTTAATAAATAATAACGAAAAGATTTTCGGGGTAGGTATACCATATCAATAACTTAAGATAGTAGGTACTTTGATTAAGTACCAGAAGAAATAAATAGAAAATATAATCCCCAGACAATCACACTAACTACATGGCCTCAAACTGAGCAAAGCTTGTGATATGGGATACCAAGTAGCGAACTAGGGGCACAGTACAGATATCTACAGTGATTCAACTCGGCCGCATCTTTGAAATAAAAACGTACAGCGCAGCGCCGCGGTCCATTCACATGTGATACGCCTGCCCGCCTTCAGCATTTAAATTACAATTGCCTACTTTGTGTTTACTTCCATTTAGTTTTGTAACTGCAAATATACTTTTTTATATAAACAAATAAAATACTTTGTAAATTGAATGGGAAGTTTTGTGTCAAAAAACCATGTTTACGTTTGAATAACAAATCGGTCTTATAAAATAGCGCCCGAAAAATACATGCGCCTCGACTGAGGCGCACGAAAAGATGAATTATGAAATTTTAAAGTATAAATAACCTGCATATTAATATAAAGCTCTATCAACAATTGTTTCGGTATGTAGAAACTCGCGACTGGCCTCATGCCGAGCGCATGCCGAAATCGATAGCTCGCGTTTCGTCCGTTTGTATGAAGTTGAATTACTGTAGATGTCTGAACTGTGCTAGGGGGGACCTAGAAGAGAAATACATACATACAGGGTGACTGGTGACAAATTTTAGATACTGAAGGGGAGCACTCTGTACTCGAATCTGATAATAATTATGTAGGTACTTAATTTTTCACTAGAATTTCCAATAAATAAATACTACTATTGGCGGGTTTCAATATGTTCGTAGGCAAAACGAACAGTTTGCCTAGAATTCACTACCAAAATGCCTTTCTATATTCAAAATCTTGACATCTAAACCACTGCTTACGAACTGTTTGACTGTAATGGGTTGCTAGGCAACGATTAAGTTTTCATTGCATTTGACCATTTACACAATAATGGCGGGTTTCAATATTCAAGTGACTGGTATGCGTAATCAATACAGGTACAAAACTGGTAGAAAAAAAGAAAGCACAATATCTATTAGCTACGAGCTGTAAGTTCCCAAATTTGGCACGGACCCTCTTTACATGACGTTCTTCCAAGAAACTAGGCGATACTTGATTTACTTATAGAATATCACGCATCCGCAAATTATTTGTATGATGTTTGAACTAAATAAATGTACTTACTTAAAAATTTATTCAATTTATTCTTGATATGACATATAATTTTTTTAAATGCGAAAACATTTAAATGGTGTTTAGTGATTGTTCTTGTTATTTGTATGTTATTGTATCACTGTTTGTTTTCCAAATAAAATAAAATATTAAATTATTGCATATCGCCTATTTTCTTGGAAGAACGTCATGTACAGAGGGCCATGGGAATTTGAGAACTTAAAGCTAATAGATATTGTGAAAAGCTATTTTTTTCTACCAGTTTTGTACCTGTATCGGTTACTCATACCAGTCAGTTGAATATTGATGCCATATGTTACTATTTACATTACTTACGCCTGAGTCAATCGCGGCACATGACCTGGCACGCGGATCGTTGCTAACGCTAGCGTAACCATACGTTGCGTAATAAATACTTTAAATTTCGGTAAAGTTTACTCAGTAAATACTTAATTTATTATTTAATATAAGTATTTTTTTCTCTTCATGTATGATCTCAAACTATCACGTCCTTGAATTTCAAAAGTGGCCCACCAGTCACCCTGTATAGATAAACGTCCAGACAAGGACCATTTTTTATCTTGTTCCGTGCGGGAATCGAACCCGCGACCTTAGTAGTAGCGTCTTAGACCACTGACTACGGAGACCGAATCTTGTGTATGTAAGTAATCAAATTCTAGTAATTTTTGTTGTAAGAGTTGGTTGAGAGATTAGGTATAGGGACGGATTTTACAAGTCTACTTTGCGTTTAAGTTTTTGTTACACTCGTACAACAGAGCAATTTTGTAAAACGTTCATAGTATTGTACAGGACATGGCAACTATTTAATGCACCGATCACTTGCGGAAAATAATTTAACGTTTTTTAGTTCCCTTCTTTGATATCCATTTGGAGCTAACATTCACACCCAATTTTGAAATTGTATCATTCAATAGCATAGGAAGTAATTTAATTTATAATAATGTCTACGAAGTCGTCCTTTTATTTCATTTATAGTATGTCCAAAATCGCAACTTATTTTTGAATTTACCTAGTATGGTTTTATGATAAATATTAGCAAATCTTTATATGAAACAGTGTAAGCTAACTTTTGCCAGTTGTCCAAATAAATAAAAAGTGCGATACTGACCTACATAATATTATTTTCCTATCCAAATTAATAAGTCAAAACTCGTCAAAAGTCAGTAAGTAAGTAATTAAAGCAATTTTTAAAACAAACTTATGGATATCTTTCTCCAGTTACCTCCATAAAAATCTTACCTTGAATTTTGGCTATTTTATTATTTTTTGCATACAAAACACAAATTTCAGACAAATCTCGACTTCCATGCTTGAAATTTTTTATGAAGAATAAGTTCCCGTGTGCATCAAAACTAGCATCTTGAGGGTCAGCGTCACCGATTTCGAAAGTTGCTGTCAAATTGTAGCGTTCTGTGTCACTTAGATGGAAATGAGAATAACACGGTATTTTCGGCAAATCAAAAGATTTACAAGCGACGAAAAGCACAAAAAACACGACTAACACGTACATTATTCTATGAAATATTATTCGATAAAAAGGATTCCTCGTATTATAAATAAGTACGAACAATGCATAAAGATCATGTTTACAGTTGCTTTTCGTAATACGAAAGGCTGTTTATTGTTTATATACATACGGTTTTTGTTTTATTAATATTAGCAATAAGATCACTTAGGGCTTAAGAATGGTTTTAGTTGCCATTTGTGGTAAAAGACAAGTGTGAGGTCATATTGTTTGCTGATGATACCTCTTTTCTATTTAAAGTGAGTAGGCAATTGAAGCACTGCTTTGAAGTAAACTGTTGTATTGAAACTGTGGAGAAATGGTTTTCAGCCAATAACCTACTCCTCAATGAAAATAAAACTAAATTTTTAAAATTCTCATTGCCTAATGTCCGGTATGTTGATACTAACTTAATTGTAAAGGGACGAGAATTGAGACCTGTAAATTCAACAGTGTTCCTTGGCATAACCCTAGATGCACAACTACAGTGGGGTCCGCATATAGAAAGGTTGGCGAAGAGACTTAGTTCTGCAGCATATGCCGTCAAAAAGATGCGAAATATCTCTAATGAAGCTACTGCGCGGTTGGTTTATTTTGGTTATTTTCATAGCTTAATGACATACGGCATTCTCCTGTGGGGAAATTCTGCCGATATTAAAACCATCTTTGTGCTGCAGAAACGGGCTATTCGCGCAATCTACAAACTTAATTCCAGATCGACATTAAGAAATAAGTTTAAAGAAATAAATATTCTTACGTTTGCATCACAATATATCTTTGAAAATCTTATGTTCGTAAAAAAGAACTTAAACATGTTCCGTAGAAAATGTGACTTGCATAATATTAATACTAGAAATAAGTACAAGCTAGCCGGCTATGATAGTAGACTTCATAAAGTCACTAACTCATTTATGGGTCAATGCATACGTTTTTATAATAAGGTTCCCACAAATATTCAAGACTTACCACTTGATAAATTTAAAGAAACTATTAAACAAAAATTGTGTAATAAAGGCTTTTATACAATATCTGAATATATGGACGATAAAAGTCCTTGGCTGTAAATTGTTTTTCGAAAGTTCTCAATCTCCAACTCCATCTCCAACACCATCTCCATCTCCCTCTTATCCAAGGCCATCTCCATCTCCTTCCAATCCATACAACAGCAAGAACGTCATGCTCCCTCAGGCGGTATGGCTAGCGGTAGCGTCGGGTGTCGGGTCACCCTCTTCCCTAAAATATGGTTGAGGAGAGTGATGGCTGGTGCTTGCGTTATACTCGTGAACGGGTGCTGCTAGCGGGGCCAGGTCGTTTTGCTGAAGACTTTATGACTATGTTACTTTTTTGAATTTGACTCTGATTTCCCCATGTCCACGTCCATGTTTGTGTCCCGTCTCTTTCCACGACTATTCCCATCTCCATCCACATTATCTGTATTATCTCTCACCTCTATCGCTACATCTATCTACTTCTATCTTTACCTCTATATCTATGTCTATGTTTCTGTCTAATATTTGATTGCCTATTGTATAAATATAATAGTAGACTCGAGAAGATCACCAACTCGTTCATGGGTCAATATGTGTACGCTTTTATAATATAATTCCAAAATATTTAAGATTAACCCTTCGTTAGATTTAAGGATAAGTGTTATATAAAGTTTTACTATAAGTTATCCGGATGCAAGAAGATTGTTAATTGTTATTGTGTATTTTTAAAAGATGATTGCTGTTGAGTTTCTTGCCACTTCTTCTCAACAGATCGACTTTCCGAAGTGGCGGTAGATTCAGTTCAATTTGTAAATTTTGTGACTTATTTCAAATGTATTCAAATACTTACGAAATAAAGATTCTTTTGACTTTGACTTTGACTTTGAGTCAATTGATGATCAAAGAATAGCTACATAAAGAGTTTTTTGCTCAGCTATCGAAATCGAAGGCAATTTGCATGATCCACCTTTTACAAATTGTTCAAATGTTACCTAGGTACCTATAATTTCGACATGACTTGCAATTGACGGGTGACCATCTTAAAATACAAATTGGACAAATCTGACGTTATTACAGTAATCTGGAAAAATGAAAATGATTTCATTCGTCGAAATACCTACGTAAATTATTGTTAAAGTAGCACTGCTAAATTATTAACAAAGATAACAACGGGCAACAATTGTCGCTGCTAAATGTTACTATTAAATAAGTAATAGAAAAGTAAATAAAAAAATTATATTTTGGATTGGTATTTTTCTGACTTTATAAAATATTTTTCCTAGTGCTGTGATACTTACATACTAATATAGGTAACGACGATCTTTTTAGAGCTTATGATAACAATAGTTTCTTACTATCATAATTTAGTAGGTTTTAAGGGCATACTCACCTTAAAATTTTGGTGATTATGATCATCGTAACTTTAATAGGTACTTAATATTTTTTAAATGACCAAATAACAAACTGATGAGTTGTATACAGATTAATGGCTAAGAGCGTCGATTTTTAGAGAAGTACTGTACCTATAACATCATCACCACATTTTTGACTGGTTTGGAAATTTTGATGTTTATTAAGTAAGGTATTTTTGACCTAAAGTAAACAAAAATATTTTGATTTTGGACCAAAATCGAATAGTATTAAAATTTTGAGTTTGGACACCCGATATAAAAATATATATATTTATTATCTCAATCAAAATATTTATTATCGCATTTAAAAAACATACACTCGCAGTGTATGTTTTTTAAATGCGATTATTTGGAGTCGTTCCCCGTAGACCCGGTGGGTAGACCCATTAATGGTCCCTATTATTCTCTAAAAAAATAAATGCCACTAAGTATTTGATTTGATTTGATTTGAGGTGTTCTCATATAAATTTCATCAAAGCAATAACGTAATTTTCAAAAAAAAAATGTATGAAGACGGAAATATATACGTAGATGACCTTTCACTTCAGCCAAAGTATTTTCTGTATAGTAAGAGAGCTAGTGAGCCCTCCGAGTAACGTTATTTCAGAATAGATAGACATTCTTATAGTGATGGGTCTTAGCATGCTAAGTAGGTACGGTAACCATCTCCCCATCTCAGCCCTGCACGTCAGCAACCTTTTATGTTTAAAAGTGTATGTATAAAAAAAATCTGAAAAAAGAATCTTGTTGATATAAACTTGAAGTTTTATACAATTTTTTATTGTTTTGCGGAAATCACATAAAAAATTGCTAAAATATAAATAAGGTTTTCATTTATCAATTTTATTATTTGTCTGGTGTTCGCAACTCGCAAGAGTCCTTTCTTGTAACAATTGACACCGTACGAATTTCTGGATAAAATGTAGATTTCGAAGAAACGATTTTTTTGTTTTTAAATATTGTCTTAAGTTTTCACGATAAATAATTTAAAAAACGCCTTTTAAGCGAATTGATCGCGTATAATTTATATTTTATATTTAAATTTATTATTGTAGATAGGTGTAAGTCTAGATGACTCTCCCGTAGGGCCAAACGTTATTAACATCGATTTGACATCGTTGCTCTCTCAGTCAACATCATTTTCGGGATGCAAAACTATCACCCTGGGACGTCACGCATCGCCTTCTTCTTCACCTATTAATAGGCTTTAGAAAAATAGGTACACCTCCCCACTCCACGGGATTGATGTAGAGAGGCTTACTGCAAGAGGTGATGCGCTAATTAAAATTAACCCTGTACAAAGGGTTATTGCTGTAAGTCAAAGGGTCTCACCCCTCTGAATTACAGCAATTTTTAAATTGAATATCTCGTATTTTTACGAATTCACTGAAATTCATTTTTTTAATGTCACAAAAGTGGTCTTATTTGAAAGAGTATTGCTAGCATTTAATATTTATAATGGTTAAGCTGAAAAGAGTTCGCTATTTTTTAGTGAATATGCGCTAGTTACCTAAAAAAGCAGCCCGATTTCCGAAATCCGATGGCTAACAAATTATATAATTTAATATTTTTTGCGAAGACAATACAAAAGTGCCCCGTTGCGTGATCTCGGGGCACTTTTGTATAGAACATATAGGTAATGTTATACTTACTTACATTTTAGCCGATTCGTTTTATATTTTTCTTTAAGTTTTATATTCAGTTTGCAGTTTCCCAAACCTTGTAAATATTTTATGTTTGATTGTTTATTTCATATCTCCGTCTGAACTATTGGAACTCTTTACTCATATACTATCCACCACCCAGCACTGGGCCAGCTTGGTGGATTATGGCCTAAACCTCCTCATTACCCATGGGAGAGACTCATACCCTGCAGTGGGCTCATTACAAAGAGTTGTGATGATGACTCATATACTTGCCTATGTGTCATTAAAAAAAAGAATGACTTTCGAAGTATGTTGGTAAACATATAAAAGTCCGGGGAGGGGAGATGTCGGGACTCTAATAAAGTGAAATCGGGTGAGAACGCTGGAGGCCGGCTGACCGATCCGGAAAAAAGCCGCCGGCCCTCCCCGGCGACGACGTCCTGCCTTCACCTGAGGCGCCCCTGCCGCTGAGAGCGGTCTCCCTGCCGCTATCTTAGCGGTTGTTAGTGGCTGCCTCCGCCACTACCGCGGTTGTGAGCCGCGGTCTCTGACGGCGTCTACTGCGGCCGAGGGCCGCTAACTCCGAACTTCTAAAGTTAAACTTATATTCACAGTGCTATAAAATAAATATAAAAATAAATAAATATTTCTGACACTTACACAACATTATCTAGCCCAAATTAAGTTTCTTAAAGAACTTGTGTTATGGATACTAGATAACTGATATACTTAAGAAATATATAAACATACATATTGAAAAAATACATATTTTTTATTAGAATAAACTTAAATAAACATATAAACATCCATGACTTGACGGCTAATATCTGTGTTCATCACACAAATATCCGCCGCCGCCGGGATCCGAACCCAGGACCTCTGGCATAGAAGGCAATTTATGTTACCGCTACACCAGCCGGTCGTCAAAAACGCTATAGTGACTCTAAGTGCTTTTTTCTTTTGTAAATAAATATAAAAGTTTTAAGTGATGTTAAATAGTTTTCTTTCTCTTCAGCACCCTCTTTGAACTGCGAGCGACGGTTCCCGAGCCGTCGCTTCGCGACAAACATCCTTAAAGCAGTTTTGGCAGTCGCTGATAATTCGTTTGAAACTGTCAAAATCGCGTATAATGCACTTAGGAAATTTTAGATACCTTTCGAATTCTTTACTCAGTAAATGTCAGTGTCGAATAAAATAATAACAAATAAATGAAAAATGTGATAAATAAAAAAAAAAAAAAAAAAAGAGGTCCCAGGTTCGAATCCTGGTCGGGTAATTTTTATTTATCACATTTTTCATTTATTTAAGAATAATTGAGCATTTTAAATGCAAAAAACTTAAAAAACATTATTAAAATAATAACAAGTTTGTCACCAAGGAAATATATCTTCAAGCGAATTTTGACCTACTATAATTTAGACGGTTTGCCAAAATAAGCTTATGGTGGGTCATCATGATTAAATTGTTCGAAATAACAGCCCGTTCATACATAGTACGTTTTACCGGATACGTTTTTTTTCATCGATGGCGCATGGAGTTGTATGGGCGACTTCACATATGGCACAGTATTCAATATACGTATTTACGATACAAAAAAGGTATCCAGTAAAACGTATCATGTGTGAACGGGCTGTTACAAAGACGTTTTACTGCCCCTTATACTGTGTGTATGAGTATTATAATTTGGATGACAAATTAAATCAATAAAACATAATATTGTGATTCGGTAAAAAATGTTTATTTCATATACCTAAATAATGATGTATAAATTAATGAATTAATAATAATTACATAAATAAATTATTCTTACAAACCTAATCTCCTACACTAACATGGGGTATTCCTTATTTTGCTCATAATCGCAGTTCTGCTCTCCATCGGGATTCCCACCTGGGTCCACTGTTTGACATTGAAGATATGAGGGGAGTCGACCTTGTCTGTCACCTTTTATTTTGTGGATTTTCCATCTGTGGCCTTGAAGAATTTTTCTGTAAGAGATTAAATCTATAAAGCAAGTCTGGATATATTTTCTCAAAGGTATTTTATTTACTTTTAATAATAGGTTGGGGAAAAAGTCTTTTCGCATTATAGTATGTATGAACTTATAATAAAATCTCTTTGGCTATTGGTATTTGTATCTGGCTGGTTTTGGTATCATTGAAAGTTAAAAATTTAAAGAACATAATTCCAAATTCAAATTAGGAAAATGTGTGATTTTCATTTGTTTTTCGTACTGTCAAGATGAGTGAATCTAATGAAGAAATTCGATACATTTTAAAATTTTACTACAAAAAAGGTTAAATGCAACGCATGCCGCGAAAAAAATTTGCGATGTTTATGGACCTAGTGCATTGTCTGCGAGAGTAGCACTAATTTGGTTTAAGCGTTTTCAATCCGGAAATTTTAATGTCAACGATGCACCTCGCTCTGTTCGCCCTATTACGGATAAAATGGATGCCATTTTTGAAAAAGTGGAGCAAGATCGACATATCAGTAGTTACGACGTAGCTGAAGAACTGGGAACTGACCACAAAACAGTTTTGGCGCATTTGAAAAAATCTGGGTACACAAAAAAGCTCGATATTTGGGTACCTCACGAGCGCACTGAAAGAAACCTAATGAACCGTGTACTCATTTGTGATTCTTTATTACGACGTAACGAAACCGAATCATTTTTGAAGAAGCTGATAACTGGTGATGAAAAGTGGATCACTTTAGACTTTATTTATGAGTATAAACTTTTTAAAATCGTAGGTCCTGACTGAGCCGTCAGTTGTCTTTATGCCAGTAACTTTTCACATTTTCATACCTTTTTTGTTATCATCTTTTTTTTTAAATAATATAATTGTTTTTATGCTTGTGATCTAAAGAAATTTTATAATATTATGAAATAATCATTTGTGGAAACTTGTAAAATGCCTTGTATCATTCTGCCATATTATTAAAAAAAATTTAATACATAGCAGTTAGTTTTCCTAACAGAATAAATAAGATAAAAATAAAATAAACTGCATTGGACCAGCTTATGATCAAATAGTTACTTCAAAATTAGGCAAGTACTCACTTTGTGTTGAACTTCTTAAAGCAGACATCACATTCCACAGTACCCTGTCTTAAGTGGATATCTTTCACGTGCCTTTTCATGTCGTGCTGATATGAAAACGCTTTATCACAGTATGTACACTGAAAAAAAAACATTCGAAAGTTTAATGATATTGCCACGTTAATTAGAAAACACTATTTAAACTGATTTCATCTAGTTTATTCGATATAGACGGGTTTGCTATATCGCTTCAGTGTCTTTGCAAACGCGGTAAAAGCCAGATAAACATATTTTATTAAATTATGCATAGGCATAGGAGCAGGTATCCTACTAATCTTACTATTCTTACATGGATGGTAGAAATGATATGGCTTGACTGTTGTACTTTAGTATATATTTAACATTTAACTTAAATATATACTAAAGTACAACAGTCAAGCCGTATCATTAACTTTTACATTTTTACATTATAAATGTTTAGATGTATGGATGTCTTGGTGTATAGTATAGATGCTTGTTCCTCAATCACGGGAGAGCTGGTCAACGGATTTGGATGAAATTTGGCATAGTGATAGTATACAGTCTGGAATAGTACATCGGCTACTTTTTATCTCCAAATTCGAACGGGATTCGAAATTGCGCGGGTAAAACCGCGTGCAACAGCTAGTTAATAAATAAATGAGCGAACTAAGAAATATATGCGGGTTAGGTACATTAAAATGGTAATATTGGGTTAGTTTTAATTAATTACTGGCTTCCTTTGAAAATGAACTCCAAGGTGTTGCTGGCCGACTTTAATTTGGGTTTATGCTGAAAGGGAGAGCTATTTAGACATCTTTTCTGTTATTTTATTGCATAGTTTTTTAGTGTTTCATTGTGTTACAATAACATTCAAGAGAAACATTCATTTGCCCTACGAACTTCATAAGTTTTACAATTCTGTAACTTACCTTAAAAGGCCTCGTAGTGCTATGAACGTGTCGCATATGTTTCGCCAGATTACTTGAAGTAGTCGTTGCCTTGGGGCACTGGGTACATTTATAGGGCTTGTCCGGTAAATGCGTCCTTTTGTGAACCTTCAGCAGGTCCATCGTTCGCCCTTTGTAAGGGCATTCGTCGCATTTGAATGGAAATACGTTTTCATGGATACCCCTAAGAAATAGGGAATCTTTATTATCTCACATTGAAATAGTTGTTTTTTTTTACCTTAAGATCTTTTTACATTTAGGTATCTCATCTTATATCAAGGGGAGCGGATAGTTTAGGTTGAGTAGCTTCCAAAATATATTTTTAATTATTCTTATGACAGACATTTATAACAGTAGTTTACAATGAACAATGCAGCGGGAAAATAGTATCATTAAATTGAATTTAGCTTGTGCTAATATGTATTTTAACAAAGTACATCAAGGCTCAAGATTACTCTATGATTTTTGTGGTACTGTGCAAGGTTAGGAACGAGACTCATATTGGGTATTAAACTTATTCAAAAGCACAAAATATTACTTCATTTTGCTAAAGGTAGTTCGCACGTAGCGAACATAAAATTTCACAGTAAAAAAAAATAGGTTAGACCCGTGAGTTAGACTAAACAAAAAAATTTTTTTTTATCGGATTTAATCCTTATTTATATTATTATACATTTCAACTGGATGTTTACAGTAACCCGTGACCACGGTTTCTAAAACAAAATACGACAAAATAAAACTTTTTTTATTTAATAAAAGAGATTTTTTCAGGCAATAGCCTTGTTTCACAAATACAATCACAAGAAAATATGGTTAAAGGTGAGCTTATGTCATCGTGAAGTATTAAAATTTTGTTGAAATTAAAATGGAGCTTATTACCATGCGTTAATATAATAATTTCACACTTACATATGAACGAGGAGACTTGCGTTCGAATATGCCGTTTTTCCACAAATATCACAGAGGAAGCGCTTTTTCAAACCTTTTTCTGGCTGTTTTAGAACTGCGGATAACTTTATTTTACACTTGCTGAGGTGACCATTATATAATTTCTGTAAAAAATATTAATTGATTAATTCAGTTAATTAATTACCTAACTGATTTTTATTTATTTAAGTTTTTCTCTGAGAAATATTACGTTAAGTAGAAAAGTCGAGTGATAACCCTTTTTTCCTTCTATAAGGGTATTACCACACCAATCGATCGACGGTGGAATGGATTAGTCGACGACGTCGATCGATACTTTTTACTAGGCCAAAAAATCCGGTTGACGTCGGTCGACCATCACTCGATTGGTGTGCTAACAGCCTAATGTGTACATTTTTATCGGAGATTTGAACGTATTCTCATCTGAAGGCCTGACAGCACATGGGTTTACGAACATGGTTTACGAAGGAACTGGCTCTTCATAAAACATTTCCGACACACATCACGCCGGAGCCGTGATATTTGGCGGCAGATTTTATATGAAGAGTAGTCAATAACTAGATGATCCTTGAAAGAGTCGTACCACCAAGCAGAGGTCACTCGGATTAGTCGCTTTCTATGAGCACGACTTTTCTAAACCCAAACTTATAATTATTGGTATAATGGAAAATATAACGTGACAATGGGCAGGGCACATAGCTCGCAGAACAGAAAAGTTCTCGAGAGGCAGCCACGTACTGGAAACGCAGCGTAGCTAGCCCCCCCGCAAGATGGACCAACGACTAGCAGTGCGATCACAGAACTTTATCGAATCGTATATTAACGAATGTTTACGAATGCTCGTATAGTATGGAGTCGGTTGCAAGTTTTGAGTAACATTGTAATTTTTTATTTTACAGATATTTATGAGTACAACATGTTTACAAACATTCAAAATCAACAAGGCACACATTTATTTAAGCTGGCCGTGCGGCAATGGATAGATTTCAATTTTTTCTTAAAAACCGTCTCCATACTATACGAACATTCGTTAACAAACGATTCGATAAAGTTATGTGATCGCACTGCTGGTCAAAGTCGCCAGTAAACGTTGGATGAAGGCGGCGCGGGACCGAACGGCGTGGAAAACCTTGGAGGCGGCCTATGTCCAGCAGTGGACGTCTACCGGCTGTTGATGATGATGATGATATTGGAAAAAAATATAATGGAAGAAATATATTTGTAGTTTACCAATGTCGGATATTTATTATTACATGATTCGCATTTTAATGCGTCCGAGTCATCTTCGTGGTCTGAAAACTCCAGTGACGGAACGCGGTAGGAATCGTCTGAATCATTGCCGTCTGCATTGTAATCTGATTTATATTGCGGCTCTGAAAATTAAGGGGGGAACATTAAAGGTTACTTTATAGGATTATGTATTATACAAGTAAGTAGGTGTATTTTTTCTTATGACAGGAAATTAAACAAATGTGTCACTAAAGTTATTGCCAGTTCCAGTAAGTGGCACTTTAAATAAGGACTGTTCTTTAGTCGTTCAATTACCAAATAAAGCTCATAATATAACATACATACATACATAACGCCTGAATCCCGTATGGGGTAGGCAGAACACCAGAGGTTATAAAACCATCTGATGTCACGTTTGACAAATTTGGCGGCATTATAATGATGGAGAGAGACTATTGCAGTGACAGGGGGTCAGCCTATCGCCTACAAAAAAAAACCTCTAATAAAACCTTTGTATTGTAAAACTGACTTTGTAAAACTTGTATGCTCGGGAAGAGAAGCAGCTGGCACATTCTACATTTTCCTTCGCTCCCAGTCCAGCATGGAAGGATAACATAAAGACTTATAAAAAAGATAACTAAAAATAATTTATAAAATATTTAAAATTACCTATTTTAATTGAAGCTTTTATTAAGGCTTTGTCACTGGCTTGACACATTTCCCTAAACATGATACATCCATTGAGGAGGTTGAGGCAATTTTGGCACATGTTTTTTGGAAGATTATCTGATTTGTCAATCTGTAAGAACAAAAGGTAAGGGGTGTTAAGAAAATCTGAAGGAGCAATGTTACAAACAAATAGATATGCACGTAAATTTTTGCATTGCTACGTAAAATACATTATCGTAGTAAATAGTGACTTAATCAGTTAATTAGAAGGATGGAATCCTTTTCTTTTGACCCACTTACGTCCGGCATCATTGTAGGGTTGGCAGATCAGTTGCAGAGTGATACCTACGTATCCAATGCGCGAGCGATCCTGTATGAAGTCCAATCCCATCCTAGGAGAATCTATGATTGAGTGGGTTGATCCAACTCGGTCAAATTTAAGCCGTCCAAAACACAGGCGTGTATTTTTTCCGCTATATGGAGCACCTTTACTTTAACGCCCACTTTTTAAAATGTATCTCTCCCCATCACCGGTTGGACTTCTGTGCATTACTATAACGCAAAACTTAAATTTCAGCCAACAAATTATGTCCTTGGGACAAGCGGCTTTCAAAAAGTTGGGAATCCTATCGACAGTCCGGCGTTTTTTCGGCCTTGAGCTTAATTTGTACACAGCACGGAGTACTGCTCACATTTCAAATGATTCTGCCCAGTACCAAATCGAAGGGCTGGATTGTGATGACCGAAGAGCCCGTTATAAGCTTATAAATAATGATGACCTTACGGAAAAAAATGCAGAGCCTAGCCTAGGGCATTGTCGTAAGGTTTCTTGTTTAACCGTGTACTACAGGATACGAATAGGATATGATACGTACTGGACTACTGTGGACACAGACATAATTTCTATATTTATGTGATTCATATTCCAAAAAGTCAAAATAAGCACTTGGTGCCATGGTTTGGAATGTACTGCGTGCCTAAAATTATAGTACTGGTTCTTTTAAGTTTTGAACAATGGATGTGATGCATTTTTATAATTTTTGATTAGCTGTAATGCAGGCATTTATGCACGTAACTTTTGATTTTCATTATAACGCTAGAAAGACACGGGCAGTAGGTAAATAGGTACTTATTACCTCTTATTTCTATGGAAAGTATTAATACATACTGTTATGGTTATGTTTTCTCTTTTTTATGTGTATTTTTATTATGTGCACTTGGAAAACCATAAAGTTTATTGTGTTGAATAGTTTGAAAGTATTCTATACATTATTGAAAATATTAGACATTGCTTGACATGTTTTGATATCATGCTCTGTTCTGTCCGGCAATATTTAACAGAGGGCCAGTGTTGCCCATGTGCTCTATCTTTGCTCTATTTTCCATTAAATTATATATATATTTTATTTATATTTTATTTTAATTGTGTGCTATCATATCTTATCTTAGATTATCTCAGATTTCATCACATACCATTGATTGAAGTCAAATACAGGCTTGGTCACAAATAAAATGAATCACTTAATATCAGATAAAATTGAGACATAACAAAAAAAATCTAGAAAATCTAGAAAAAAACAATTAAAAATTTGCTCTAAGTTTTAAGAAATATCCCTTTTCCACTCAAGCGTCCGGCTAGCACGGCGAAAACAGCGTTGTACGTCCCGACCCCGCGGCGATTATTTGATGTTGCGGCCGCGATTAGTTTGACTAAAACGCTTACTACGGAAAGAGTCCTTTGCCTATATCAGAATCAAAACTACCTACAGAAAGCTAATGAAATGTAGAATCTTAATAAATAATAATTTCAACTTCTTATAAGTATTAACGTGTATCGGGTTTAAAAGTTGGTTAATTTAAGAACTAACTTAAAACTGACATACAGAGGGGAAGTTTTCGCATGTCATAAAATATCTTTACAGACTTTAGATTAAAAGAACTTAAGGATTCTTTTGATATTTAAGGTGTTCCTTTTGATTTCCCATAACTGTAGGGTATTCATAGGACCATGTAATGATGTAATAGAATCAAATAACATGTGCATAGTGATGGGTCGGGTGCATAAACAAATATGGCATAAACTAGGCATATTGGGCATAAATGAGTTTACGTCCAAATAAATGCCCGATCACTAGGCACAAAAACAAACAACTTAATTTTGTAAAAAATTAAGCAGGAACTTGAATAAAAATGAAACTTTAAGTATTTTGTAAATCAAAACTTTTAATCAAATAATCAGTGTTATTCCCCTCCCGCTTCAATAGTAAACTTCATAGTCCATTGAAATGTTACATTTTTTAGGCCTAACCTTGCGTTTTTCAGAGGACGCAATTTTATTTTTTTGATGTGTAGGGGGGTCAGTCTAAAGCTAAAACCAAGTTTGTGGGGTCGCCACCCTTGTCCTACGGCCGCCATCGTGAAAATAGGGGTTGAAATGGTTTTTACGATATATCTCTTAAGCTATTTATCTGATAAAAAAAAAATATTAACATATTTTGTTGCAAATTAAATCCTCTACAACTTTGGTTAAGTAACTTTTTGTCTTCTGAGTTAAATGTTTTGAAATTCGAGAAAATAATTTATATTTTTTGATATAATTTTTTTTTTCATTTTACGAAAAAATTATATCAGACCATTTTTGTGGATCGTTTTTTGAGAAACAACTTTTATACGCAACATTTTTTCATTAAGTCAATAGTTAAGGTTTTACAGCGCTCCGAAATGAGTACTATTTTTCAGTACTCTTAACTAGACTTATATTATACGTGTGTACTAATAATGTGTCATCAGTAATTGTCTTTTTTTTAAATTTTGTTGTTATACATACATACATAACTTCACGCCAGTATCCCTAATGGGGTAGGCAGAACACCAGAGGCTATAAAACCATGTAATGTCACGTTTGACAAAGGACATGACCAAAAGCAGTCTCAAAATGTTGCACGTATGAAAACTAAATAATTATAGAAATTATTGGTTTATTTTTTACAAGCTTTTCACGTCAGGAATTTGGTATTCGCATCCGGAATTATGATTTTGAGATAAACAGTAAATTAACGATTGCTATATATACATTCCCGTATAATAAAGTCACGATTGACGTTTCGTTCTTTTCATTGTTTTTATTTGAACGAGTTACGTAAGTATGAGCTTGATGAACCTTTGCACAAAAACAAGACAAAAATGACATTAGACTCATAAATAGCAAAATAATTAGTAATATCATAACGTAGGTGCTGTATATGTATTTATTTTATAGTACCGTTGTGAAATTATTTATTTTTGTGTTTCGTTTTACGCAGTTGCAACTGTCAAGATCTATGTCATCTTCCACTGTCATCATCCATAAGCCAGCGCCTGCGGTAGCTGCCATTACTGTTTATTTATCGACTGAGAATAGTCACCGCGATTAATCTCTCCACTTACATAGTAATATTCCTTACGGAAATTCGTTAGAGTGTTTGTTTTAAAAAACTAAGCGTGTTTCATGTAACTTACGACAGAACGTTTTCAATTTAATTGTTTTATTACGCCAGTACGTTTTGTGTTGTGTTTCTGAACTCTTGAGTCCTAATCAATCATGTCGATGCTTGATTCTGATCAACCAATGCCGGTGATAATGAGAAGCCAATGTGTCCTTTGTTCACCCAGAAATCACTCGGTATTCTTGTTCTAATATTAAATACACCTAATGACCACCTACATGAAAAGTCTGTTCATAGTTATGTGTTTTATACCTTTGTATACATTAGGTAGGTAACTTATTTATTTGTCCTATAGATCTGGGATAAATCGAAGTTAGTAAAATATGATCTCTATCTGCCTGAAGTTGTTTTATTTCCATGTTGTCACATCAATTCTGTAAGGCCAAAAAAATACGCTAATTATGTTTTTTTTTCAATAAGAAACTGTTCAATTAGAAACTCTTGTTTTGTTTTTACCTAACTCTGTTTTTTTGTAACTACATGAGTGATTTATGGTCATTTTATAAGTTGCGAGTAGTTACGAGATAATTTCTAGGTTATCTCAGAATTTGTTGGATTACTTCAAATCTCGGGTACTTGTGTGAAAATTAACACTTTTATTTTATAGTTTATAAAACTTAGTCTATAATAAATAAAGATTTATTGTCATTCAACTTGAGACGGATTTCCATACATCGTTGGTCATGATTCTTTGGAGGTACTATTATGATGGAGAGAGACTATTGCAGTGACAGGGGGTCAGCCTATCGCCCGCCAAAACGCCAATAAAACCTCCGTCTCTTAACTGACTCGTACAGTTTGCCCGGGAAGAGAAGCAGCTGGCACATTCTATGTTTTTCTTTCGCTCCCAGTCCAGCATAGAAGAAAGTTAAAAAAATTGCTATGCGATTAGTAATATTCATTGCAACGTCCATAATACTTGTTTTTGTACTCCCATTACGTACAACACAAACCCGCGCTTGTCGGCTTGTACGCGAATTACTTGGATCCTGAACCGCTTTGGCACAGATGAAACAATTGTTCGCAAAATCGAAGTCTGGCTCTGGAGCTTCTGAAACTGACAATAACCTACTGGAGCTGCTGCTGCGACGAACAACATTATCGGTTCGATTGTCCTCGTAATAACAATAACACGCAATATGTACAGTAACTTCCCAAACAGTTCGTAAAAATTGTAAAGCGCTCTAAAACCTTAACTATTGACTTAATGAAAAAATGTTTCTTATAAAAGTTGTTCCTCAAAAAACGATCTAAAAAAATGGTCTGATATATTTTTTTTCGTAAAATGATAAAAAAAGTTATATCAAAAAATATAAATTATTTTCTCGAATTTCTAAATAACTTTTTTATTTATAGTTCTACGACAAAAAGTTACTTGACTAAAGTTGTAGAGGATTTAATTTGCAACAAAATATGTTAATAATTTTTTTTATCAGATAAATAGCTTAAGAGATATATCGTAAAAACCATTTCAACCCCTATTTTCAAGATGACTGCCGTAGGACAAGGGTGGCGACCCCGCAAACTTGGTTTTAGCTTTACACTGACCCCCCCTACACATCAAAAAAATAAAATTGCGTCCTTTGAAAAACGCAACCCTAAATGTAACTGTTCAATGGACTACCAGCTACCCCCGTTATTCTTTCAAACCAAGTTATAATTTTAACCAATCGATTTTGGTAAAATGTTAAGGTTTATTGCAGTATATTAGTTAAAATAAAATATGTTTGTAATGAATTATTTTTTTGTATACTTAGATGTAAGATACGATAATAAATAAATAAAAAAAATCTGTTTAAGTTTATGCCCAGACAAAAGACATTTACTCAGCATTTACGGGCATTTATCAGGCATTTACTCAATGCGCCAAAAACGCCAGGGCATAAACCCATCTCTACATGTGAATAATTTTTCAATTATAATTTTTTTTTGTTTTTATTTTTCATACAAAATAATTCAATTAAGTCAAAACATCTTATGTACAACATCTTTATGCGAAGTATGACACTGTGGAATTTTCTATCCCCTTTTTATTGCTATGCACAGGTACAGTTCGCAATGTTTTGCATTGTACATTGTATGCAACATTCCTCAAAGTTTAAAATGTTTTTGTTGTTTATTGTATGGCTTCAGTGACATGTGTATGTTGAATGAATGAAGAGATTTTACAAGGGTGATAATTTATGAATTCTTTATATTAATATTGATGATAACTTGGAAAGTATGCACTTTTGAACCACATATTCTATGGCAAAAAGTATTATTTTTTAGTAAGGAACAAAACCTCAAAGTTATGGAATATCAAAAAGAACACCTTGAATAATACTTGTACAGTACCTAGTAAAATAAAAAATATTATTTAGACTTTAAATATTCAACTTGCAGCTCCAATGACCATTACACCAAGTCAAATGCAACACATAAAGTTAGGATGCTTGGCATTTATTTTTTTAGAGCCTACATCTACATAAGTAACAAGAAATCTTTTCGAAATGTATCATAGCTAAAAGTTCATTCAAAGTCAGCAATGACGCTGGGCTGGACGTTCAACCCGAAAATATTTTGGGCTGCTCTAGTCTCCTACATGTTTGAGTGGTTTTATAAAATTCATTCTTTTTTGATTTAATAATTATAATGTTACTCACTATAACACCTGAAAAGTGCTGTATTTCTTCAGGCAGAGTAGGATTTTCCTTGTTGTCAAATATTGGTACACTACCTTCTTCTGAGTTACATGTTCTACAAGGGTTTACTTGCTCTTTTTGTTCTACTCTGAAAGAAATATGGTCAAGGCTAGAGTGGTTATAGATGTAAAATAATGAGCCAACTTAAATGAAAAAAAAAATTATAAAAAAGTAAAGCTAGAGAGGCATTATTCTTGTCAAAACATTTTATTCATGACAAATATCAATAATGTTAAAGAGAATAATAAAGTTGTAATGCAATTGCGTAAGGAAATGTATAATAAAACTTTTTTCTGTATAATGCACTTAATTGGTCCGCAGTCTTCATGTTATATTGGCAAATATTTTTATGACTATGTGTCGAATTTAAATGCTTTAGATAATTTTAATATTAAGTTTCCATAGCGATAGCCAATAATTACGAATTTCCATATACATTGAGGTGGTATAATTTTTAAAACACCTTTTTAAACCAATGCTGGTATACCTACCCTATACATGTATCTGTTCACGGGAGGTATTTACATGTTGTCAGTTAAATACTTACTTTAGTTTTGTCTTCAACTTTTTTGTTTGCTTAGTTTTTTTCATAGCATCAGCAATAATCATTGATTTTAGTAACAGTAAAGAACTCATTTTATTCTTAAGAGCATGAAAACAGAACACATTGCTGTAATTGCATCATAATTATTTGCAATTTTCATTCAAAAATTGTATGATAAACTTTTTGTTTTGAGTACTTCAATGAAATAAACAAATATCATAAATAGGTGATTATTGTTTACAAAATTACAAAATAAATAAATAGATTTTTGACATTGACACTTTTTAAATGAAAAGTGTGAAACTGTCAGACTGGATTTATTTACAGGGTATAGCTACCAACTGCCAAGATCATGTTGTTCTCTTTTATATTATCTGCAACAGTGTATTTTTGTTATTAATATTAAGTTACTAGCGACCCGCCCCGGCTTCGCAATGCTGATACTAAATACACTACAGAAAAACTGTGAACGTTTTATACAGGGTTACTATTTAAGTCGACCTAGATCCATAAGGGGCCATAGTACCAGTCTTTTCTAACTTATTTCAACATGAAACACCCTACCCCAAACCTATTTTTCGGGATGATCGACGTTCAATTTTTTTATAAAAGTTGCCGATTTTTTGCTGTATGCATATCATATTTTGAAATTGGTTCGCTTTTTTATAATTATTCATGGGCAGTCACATAGTCACAGTAGACAATAAAAGTTGACACTATGAAAAAAGTTGACAAAAATTGCCTTAAAACGACAATTTTGTCAATGTTTAACGCCTAAAATTGCATAAAAATTAGGTGAAACAATTCTTCAGGAATATAAATCAGTAAAAATTACACAAAAATATTTAATGAAATGGCAGCGAAATGAATGAAAGAATTCGGGAAATTTATGAAAAGTATGAAAGTTTCCGCCATTTTTACATGGTTGAGTATTCCGCCAAAATCAAGATTTTCTTACAGTCTTACATCCGGACCAACGTAAATAACGGGTTATCCATTCATTGCGACAGACCCTGTATATTAATTTTTATTTCCTTAGTAATAAGTAATATGTAAGTACTTACTTCTTTAAATGAAAGCGAATTTTAGAAATCTTGTCCTGTCTCTAGAAAATAGGTTTATATTCTAGAAAACGAGCCCTACGCGTTCTACAGGCTATTAATTTCTCTGATTGATAAATTATCACTAATCTAGGAGATTTATGCAGTCTATGATCAATCCTGCCGTGTTGTGTTCGCTCGTTCGCGGCTTCGCGCTATATTATTGTATTACTCTTTGGTGCTCGCTCGCGCTAACTTGCTGTTTTGAAACTTTGAATATCAAAAAGCAAAACTTGTAACTGTGTGTAAATTTCATAGGACCAGATTAAGATGGAAAATGAAGCGAACGAAGGTCCCTTTACCGTCTGGCAAATGTTTAATGCGCCTACGATGGTCTTATTTAATAATTTAGAACATGCAGCCGATGGACTTGATAGATTGTTGACTTCAATTTTAAAATTATCGGGGTAAGTATACCAACAGATTTTTTAGATTAGAGGTATCAGTATGATTCACCTGTTTTATATTTAAGTTCAGTTACTGTTACAGTACTGTTTTAGTTTTTGTTTAATAATTGAAAATTATAAGGGATGTGTAATTTCAGTGCTGGCTGTTTTCAGTTTCCTACATTCTGATAGTTTGATCTGACTCCATGTATCTTTCTTCATGTTTATAATCAGTAGGAATATTAATCAACTAATTACTGCATGATGTATTTTTTATATTTGCAATACATGCTTTGTTTATTTTTACCTTACCTTTAAATCTGTTGAAAAATCATAATTTATAGCATTATAACTACACTGTCTGCACCAATTAATTTTTATCTATTTTGCAGGGATTTCTCAGAAGTTCTGGTTCCTCGACCAGGAGTATCTCGATATCCTGAAAAATATTACAGTTCATTTAATACATGGCTAATTGGAAGACTTTTTTATGTGTGGTCAGTTGAAGAATTGAACAGGTATACCTAACTAATCAGAATTGAATCAGTATTTAATTGAGTCAGACAAATTATAAAACTTATTATCTTACTGCTTTTTTCAGAATACATCCAATAAGCAAGGAAGCACAATTAAAGATTCTCAATATTTTGTGCACTAATGGGGCCTGCTTTTATAGAAAACTTGCTAGAGAATACTTCACTATTATATCAAAGTTAACAAATTATTACAATGATAATCTGAAACATGATGCCCAAACATCCTTGGTTCTTCAACATTTTAGTCCAGATGAAACAAGTGTCCCAAATGTTGACTTGAATTTGGAACCAATTTTTGTAGAAGTCAAGAATATTCAAACTTGTAAAGTGCTTATAGATTTTACTTTACAACTGTTATCTGAAAGCATTCCAACAGACTCTTTACATGTGGACAAAACAAAACCAGAACTAGAGAACTTGTTTGCAGATGTTCTTAAAATACTTGAAAAGTATAGTATTGACATGAAATTGTGTGCTTTGAGTTTTTTTGTTAATTTAATTACTAACTTTGATAAAGTAGCATTTAATAGCTTTAGCTCAACTTTTCCTAAAGTAATAGATGAGCTGTTAAACAATATTGAATCATTGGTGAAATCCCTGAATACTTATCATACAAAAGGTGAAGTAACTGGTGTAGAACTGACAAGTTTTAATGAATATTTTTTGAACTTTCTAGAAATAGTTTGCAGGACATCCATCAATAAGCAAAGTAATGTTTTGCTTACTGTTTGCTCTGTTATACTTGAAACAATAAACAATGATGTTTTTAACAAGCAATTAAAACTGTTCTGTCTATCATTGGGAGACAAACTTAATTTTAGCAAGGAAATTATCTCATTAGATAATAAAGATGATATTGAAATGAGAGTACTTTCAAAATGCTTTTCTAATAATATATTGGCTGCAGTTCTAAATACAGATGAATCAAATTTTGGAGACTGTTGGCATTATAGAGAAGTCATAAATATAATTGAATCAGTTATAGCCTGTAGTGATAATAAGAGTGATAAATTTTTGATTACACATTATTTAAAAAAATGCTGCGCTGCACTGTTCATCTTAGTAGATGTAAATAGTAGATACAGAAGCATGGAAAAGATACAGCAATTTAATGAAGTTGTTGGAAAAGATGTTCTTATGAGCATAATGAAAACTTTATTAAACTTGTCTACTAGTAAGAAGGATTTATTGCTGCAAGATTTAGATGTCTTAACTTCTGTTTTTGATACTGTCCTCTGTATTATTATCTTAAAGAGAAACATGACAAGAGATGAAATAAGTATGGTGTTAAAGCTGTTGTGTTTTGTTAAAGTATCAGATGGAATACAATTTAATACTCAAGCATTGATATTGAAATATTTAATGATCTCAAAACTACTTTTGAATGTAAAATCTAACTCAAACTGGGATAATTTGTTGAGTAGTTTCCTCAATGCAAGTTTAAAAAACCAAACCGCAGATCGCTATAAGTTTGTAAGTATTAAAATCATTATAAATTATTTTATGATATTGTTATCTATTCTTTGTATTATTATTTTGTGTTTCAGATTGTACCATTGAGCCCTTTAATCTTAGCCACAAAATGTTTATCAGCAAGTAAATTAATAGGAGATCTGTTATATCCTGCCCACCTGTTAAGAAACTTAGAGGTACAGCAAGATTTAATCCAAATTATTCCTATGATGGTTTGCATGTCTCTGGGATCATACAAATTAGGAATTAACTTAACAGAAGATGATATTGGCAAATGTATTTTTATAAGGCACAGCATAAAATTTTCTTTACTTTGCACTAAATGTGATAATGATACTGTGATCACAAAAAATGTAGATAATATTTTGGCAGAAAGCAATACAAGCTTAGGAATTGAGTCAACAACTGGGCTAAAGATGCTGTATATGAAGTTTTTGGATAAAAATCTAGGGACAAATGGACTTTGGAAACTATTTGAAAGTTTTTGCCATCACTTCTATGCTCTTAACAAGTTACCTACAGAAATGTCAGCTTTTGAATATTCTGAACACATCATAAAAGCATTAAAACCCTTTCTTAATAAATCCTTAGTAAGTATAATATATACAACATGTATCATTTATATCTTTTAGTATATGTGGGTTTTATATTTATGATATTTTAAATGCTTTTCTAGGTGGAAGACTCAGAGATAGATATGCACAGAGATGAAGCTTTTAACTTTGTTATAAATTTACTTGTCATATCTACGAGAAAAAGTTTAGAAACTAATGATTACCAGCTACAGACTGACACTTTGAATAGTATAAAGATATTTGGGTCTTGCAATGCGGAAAAGGTTGTTTTACCTGCTTCCAAACTTTTTGTTTATTTCATAATGCACCCACAGTGTACTCTAGGGCCCAAAGCAGTAGTTTATTTGAGAGAAATCTGCGAAATACATGGATACACGCCGAATAACAATTATCATAGATATAAGAAAGATTATTGCAAGCTGTTTGTTGAATGCAGCTTACTGAATGGGAAAGATTTTGCGATAGCTCTATTAAAGGTTGTTCGAGCTTTCGGATTTGTTGGATACAGAGATTTTATTTCCAAAGATGGACATCATTTCTTACCATACTTAATGCCCTATTCTGTTAAAGTTAAAGAGGTCCCTTCTATGGTCGAAGAAATCGCGTCACTAGTGCAATGCTCAGTATCAGATTTTCTTATCGAGAGATTTCCACATATCTACGTCCACGTGTATTTAAATGAACCGGAGGATAGATCCAAAAAATGCTATGCTATAATAGAAAAGCTTACGAAATCTTCAATCTTGAGTCTCATAAAAAGACACTTCCGAGTGATTTTGACCGAATTTCTACTACAATACTGTTGTAATCCAGAAAGAGTACTAGATGCCTGTAGGTATCTATCTTGCCACGACCCTGATGTTTCCACACCCACGGGAAGTATGAGTATGAGTGTTAAACAAATAGCAGATTTCATAAATCCCAAATTTTTAGGAGTTCTGGCTTATTTTGATCACAAGTTGATCAATGCGAAAGTCGCTTTGTCCGTGAAGCGAAAAGCTCTGAAAAGCTTCCCAGATATAATCCAGCTTATGGGTACAAAATACATAACACCTTTAAGATTCAAAGTGTTAGCGACATTGCGTTCTGCATTACCATTAGCCAAAGAGTTTCCGAAAATAGTCGCTGACGCCTGGAGTGCTTTCATTCATAATATAGATACGATATCTTTAGGACCAATGCTTACAAATTTAGCTGTTTCCCTTCAAAAACAACTAGAGTTTGCACCACAAGAAATAAACAAGATTTTTCACTATTTGGTCCTAAGCAACGAAAACTTATTGAGCTCCCATATTTCGGATTTATTTTTCTTAGAGGATTCTAAAGTGTCTGAGAAGATAAAAATTGTTATAAAAAGACATGTTAAAAGGACACAACCGGATAATTTCTTGGATAAAGTGAAGTGGTACTTGAAGCATTTGAATCAGGAGCTGCCTGCTATAAAATCCTACGCGTATCGACATTTAGATAATCTACTGATGAGTAATAGAGTTGAAATCCACAAAGCTATATTTGGCGGGAAAAATATTGATCCAGTTATCGTCGAACTAATCGACGTAATAATTACTGGTAAGTTGGATTAGTATTTTTGAACTAGGCCGTCATTTGATAGACAAAATTCTAAAGGGTTGTCTTTTTGCTCTGGGTATTGCATAATTTCTCTTAAATTATGTCACTGTTACCTTTTTCGATAATTTTTATTAATGAACAGCAGCATGTTCATGGAAGAACAAAACAGCAAAGCAAAACATAATGGTAAGTGATGATATTGTATATACATACCAATTAAAACTAGCATTAAGTGTTATAAGTATTTAGATAGATTAAATTAAGAAAAATGTCCTCTCATCTACATTAATTGTATTACATTGCAATGCCCTTGCAGGGCGTCACTAGAACCACCAATATTTTTAAGATCCTTTCTGTACAGTGATACGCAATAAAAAAAATTGAATTAGGAAAAAGATCAGGTCGAATATGACCGCACACGGGCTTTTCATAAACTATTGCCGGTACATATCACCGTTGGATCGGTGTATGTGGCGGCATATTTTATTTGAACCATTCGCTAGCCAGGCATTCCTGATAGGATCCCTTTATTACTTTACTAGCAACCGGTTTTACCCGCGTAAGTTTTGATCCCGTGGGAATTTCTGGATAAAATATAGCCTATAACCTTCCTCAAGAGTTGGGCTATCAAATGCAAAAATAACTTTTCAAATCCCACTTGTAGTTTCTGAGATTAGCGCGTTCAAACAAACAAAAAAACAAACTCTTCAGCTTTATAAATTCGTATAGATTATTATTATTAAAACCAAGCAATGTTCACTCAGGTTTGTCGCCTATTACGACAGGCTTATCCAGCATGTTTTTGGGCAATTCCAAGACTATGCGCAGTTAAAAAGTTTGCACAATATTACTTCTGAAGAGTCTAGATAACGATTTTGTTAATGCCTTTTCTTGTATTGTATTTCAGGTTGCAAAGATACCGATTCACAAGTAAGCGAGGCCAGTGGTTCTTGCTTCGGCCAGCTAGGGGCAATCGAGGCGGGGCATCTACCTAGACAATACGTACAACCGGATAAATCAACCTTTGCATTTTCTATAGGGGATAATTGTTTCGCTGCAACTGCCCTAGTGGAGTTGTGCCGAGCTTTCCAGTATGAGAAGGATACTATGGTTCGTAATAGTTTGTTAGTGATGGAATATTTTTAAAATTATTTTATTTTACGTACCTTCTCGATAATATTATACTTAATAAAATTATAAGATGTACCGAGTGCCTAGTGAACGTTAACTACGTTTTGTATGGAATTGAAACAGCGCTAGTGACGAAAATGGGAAACCGAATTTGTGAGTTATTTCGTCGTTGATGATTTAATAGTCATCTTTAAAACGTATGAATCAATCAAATTCTAACCCTATCTATTAACTTCCTGTGGAACTATAAATACCTCCCGGAGCTTTAGGATGATGATAAGGTTTGGCCAATTGCGGCCAATGCTGGTTGGTGAATGTCAAAATTTGAATTGCCTTGAAATGGCCTTTGATATATCTAAACTGCCGCGTGATTTGAACTTTATTCTTGGCGTTTCGATAGTGAGAGTAATGTGCTACTGATAAGAGCTACCATAAAAGTTAGAAAACGTTGTATTAGTTACATTTTTACGATTGCTAAAACTTATATGACTAAAATACGATATTGAACATAATAGTGATCGAAATTTTACGTCATTGCTTCATCATCACAACTTTTTGTAATGAGCCCACTGCAGGGCATGAGTCTCTCCCCTGGGTGAAGAGGAGGTATAGGCCATAATCCACCAAGCTGGCCCAGTGCTGGGTAGTGGATTATATTCTTATTATCTAGTTATGTAAAAAAATGGAACACTGTTCCTTGGGAAGCAGACTATTTATTTTTAAATGTAGTAACCGCTTCATCAAATTAAGGATAACTAACCGTCCTATTTTGTACAGTATGAACTGTATACCAATTAAGATTTCATTACACATGCCATGAGTACGCCGAAATGATTTGGTTTTTCTCTCTTTTTTATTGCATTCAGATAACGTTGGATCAGCTAGTATTATTTATTTATGTTGCTATTTACAGAACATGGATTGCTACGCATTAACTATACAAGAGATACTGAAGATTTATGATATATCTCCGGCTGGTAGTAAAAAAGACGTTTGGGACAGTTTTCCAGAGTACATGCATCAAATAATGAATCCACTTTTAAGCTCGAGGTAAATATAAGTTTTTGTATTAGTTACTAAACCCGCTGTTGCCTTCCACCTCACTTCACTCACATGATAACTGCAGTTGAGATCAAAGATGACAAGCACAAGGGTTTATCAAAGAACTGTCTCTGCGTAAAACATTGCCTGAACACATCAACGTACCGGTGATGTTTGGCGACAGGCTTTATAAGAAGGATGGTTGTTAGCCAGGCGAACTGAGAAGGGAGCCTACCACGAAGCCGGGTCGCTAGGATTAGTTGCCGTCATGCTTATACTGCAGTGGTAGAGCTATTCTAAAGGTGGAGACTGACCAGAAAATTTCAGTAACGTAACGTTACATTAAAAAGGGGGGTCAGAAGATCTTTGGGCTAAAACAACAACCGCGTGGCATCCTGACCAGGGACCGGAAAACCCCTTTATTTGATTAAGCCTATTGATAGGGTAACCCTATCAAAATCTTACCATATGGAAGTGTAACCCTATTGATATGGTAAGCCTATCGACGTGGTAACACTTTGAATAAAGTTAACTACTTTCGGATGCGCTTACCCTGTGATAGGGTTAGCCTATTTCTCTCTTTTCCGCCCATGATGTTGAATTCGGAAGTATAATTCGAAGTGCGAGATTGAAAAGATGGTGATATTTTTGGTAATTTGATATTTGATTAGAGATTAAATTTAACTGCAGGTTTTAAAACCCTAATGAATCGGTAACCTTCAATAGGGTTTTCGATAGGCTTACTGCTTACATGAAGCTAACTCTATTGATATGGTAAGCCTTAAATTAGGGTAAGTCTTCGATACGGTTACCAAATTGATAGGGTTTTTTAAAACAAGTCTATGAAAAACCCAATTAAAAACCTCTTTAAGGGTAAGCGGTTCCGGTCCCTGATCCTGACACCAAACGACGTCGCGGACGACCACGCCGTCGTCGGTGAAAAGATGATCTGGACGCATTTAGCCCAAGCTGGCCCGCGGAAACAGCTGATCGCTTAAGATGGAAAGAGAAAAGGGAGGCCTTTGCCCAATTTTGGGACACCCAGGGCTAGTAATAATAATAATAATAACGTTACATTACGATGAAATGCTGGAGGTCAGTACAGCTAGCCGAGCCGCTCGCTGTAAGCGCCGCGTGCTCTACTCGGTTGTCGGTATTTTCGCGAATCCCTTTGATTGATAAAAGATCCAAATTTTAGGTCAGTACAACACCGAGCGTCGTCGCGAGCGCATGTTTACATTAGGAATCACAGTTTTGACGAGCGTGGAGGTGGAGCGCAGTCGAGCACAGTGCTCGCGAACCACGCTCGCCGCGAATACACGGAGATATTTTCTGGTCAGTCGCCACCTGTAGCCGACATTACACGGCTTAAAACAGATAATGTTTAATATATCTTTGCAGTAACATAGTGATATAACAAAGTAAATTATAATGTTTTTTTAATGTCATGTTGCAGATATACACTAGCATACCCTTCACAACCAAAAAAGGCACACCCGCTATTTGGGTCGGTCTACGCAACAACTTTTTTGGAATGGGCTCACAAGTAAGTTACTGTCTTTGTTTTACTGCGCTTTTTAATTAACAATAGTTTAATATATTTAGTGTGAGTAGTGGATAAGACTTAAGATGGTTTAAAAATAGCCTAGTTTTGTAAAGAACTTTAAAATCTATACCGCTCGGTAGTAGCTGATGGCTTTTATACTTGTTATACATATATGGGATATATGACGGGATATGGAAGTATAAGACCACAGTACTCGTAGTCAGACATGTGCAAGTTTTGTTGTTCCATACTATAATCCTACTAATATTATAATCGTGACGGTTTGTGAGGAGGAAGTCTGTTGAGCTCTTTTACCTTTAAACGACCGTCGCCGATTTAGATGAAATTCCGCAACCAGGTAAGACATAGCTTGGAATAACACAAAAATATATGGACCAAGTAAATAAAGTTAATAAATCTAAATGTGACGACCTCCGTGGTGCAGTGGTCGACTAATTGGCTGCGGCGTGAGAGGTCCTGGGTTCGAGTCCCAGCCGGGCCAGTTTAAAAAAACGAACATTTCTGAACTGGCTCGGGTCTGGGTGAGGATATCCCCTAGTTCCGCTGTGTGGCCACAACACAAGCTTATACAGGGTTGTTTTTTAGTCACCAGCCAAATTAAAATGTTACTTTTTTGATACGAAACCTATCTGCATATTTATTTAAATATCGCTCAGTACAAAAAAAAATATATAGCACCACAAACTTTATTACAAATAGTTGCAGGCGCGGTCCCAGGGGGGGGGGTCACGGGAGACATGACCCCCCCAAAATCATGAAAAGATGAACCCCTTAAAAGAGAAGGAGGAAGAAAAAGATACTTCTGATACAAACAAATTGTCGTAACCCCCCCCCCAACATTCAGTTGTGACCCCCCCCTAAATTTCTGTCTGGGACCACGCCTGAATAGTTGCTGTTGATGAACATAGCTACTACGACTAGGCATTTCATTGAAAATACTACGACGTAGTACTGCAAGATATTTTGTAGTAGCGTGTAGTCGTCTTTATATAACGGTATTCATTAATAGTTTAGAATCACTATGCTTTACTTAAGAGGATTACAAGAGCTAGCTGACCTTGAATTACGCATGCACACATTGACACAATTGACGTGAACGCCGTCTAGCGACGATTCTATAGAACTAACGGTTGATGGAGATCACGCCGATAATTATTACCAAAAGCATTTCTCGATTTTGCCGAGCAAGGCAGCGTCCGGCCGCCAAAGAATAAGTAATCAGATAGTAAATAAAATATCAACTCAATAATTAATTTCAACTATTAAAATCATATAAGAAAACCTTTTGAGTATTTATTTTATTGTAGAAGCCTTCTTATTTTTTGTCATTTTAATGTAAATAGAAAAATATGTAGGTTTACTATACTCACATATTTTTAAACATAACGGTTTTAAGTAATAATTTTATTACTCTTAATTGTTGTAGACCATTAAAAATATCAATAAATTGGTAATATTTTGTTGTTATCATTAATATTTAGAAAGTATTGAAATTTTTTAATTTTTTCTAAATTTGCAACTGAAAAAGATATGCCGTTTTTGTAATAAGCTCCTCAATTATCAACAGTGTGTCACTTCTGCGGTAAAATTTTTAATCTATATTGTACACAGTTGTTAGAATGAGTGCATAATTCTTTGAACAAAACGCGTAAGCGGCTTTGAAAGCTGCGGCGCTTACGACATTTTGGTCGCGAGAAAATTGCAATCCTTAATCATTCTAGCGCTGAATGTTTTAATACAATGTTGAATGGATAATGACAAATCGCCTTGTGTTTGTTTTATGTATATTTACTTTAATTTAAGCGCTGTAGCGCAATTTCTGTTCATGAATGTTACACTCCCTCTGCGTACCTCACTCCCCTCATTATCAAACTATGACACATTTTTTGCTTAGTATGGCATCTCTATACTTATAACTCAATGTATGTACATACAAGCTGCCTGACTTCTATACAGACAGTGATCGAAAAATCATTTACATTTTACGTTTACAAAATTCATAGATTTTGAAAATGTATTTAGTAACACTAAAACGCGATGTAAAAAACCTTTTAACATCGTTCCTATGTTCAGCGTTTGATTTATAAGAACGTTTTTTTGTTCTCTTGAAGAGTTTAATTTTATTCCCATATTTACATACCTAATTAAAAATTATTTCAGTTTAACTATTTTAAACTAAGTAAGTATTTAACTTTAAAATCTTTTATATTTACAAGAAAGATATATATTTATGGAGAGTAGATATGAACAATGAATTTTTGAATAAAAAACAATGAACTTTTGAATCTAACTACCAAAACAATAAACAATTTTCGCGTAAATAATTGGCAAAACGAGCGACACGTCCGTATAGCAACAGGCCTCGGCCGCTACTGTCGGTGAACAGCGTTTACGCACACATGCGTTCGTATTTTGTACGGGAACAAGAAATATGCAATTTGCAAAAAAAATATTGGTTGTACTAAAAAAATAAAACACTATCTTATTAGTATGTTCCTTGTAGAATTACTTGCCAAAAAATTAGAATGATCGCATGTAGTTTAATGCGGCTTTTAATAATTATAAAAAAAATTTAGAGGTATCTTCGTGATTTTTTTCTATCGAGTTAAATTAAGTGTATTACGTTTTCAACACACTATCTAACTAGCATATATCCTGAAGAATATCATATATTTTTCTGGTTTTCTTTACTGCAGTGAATCATATACTTTAAAGCATTATAAAACTCGCGTTTAGCTCCTGTAGTCCCCTTAATATGTAAGCAAGTATATTAATGTATATGTAAAAAAAACAAACCTTTTTTTTTGCAAAAGTCGTTTCTGTACGTAAATGATACGTAATGTGTACAAAAAAAATTGCATATTTCAGCTGGGCCGGTCAACTGATACCATTCATAGAATCGGAAAGTATTCGCGAGTTGCTTCGCACGGTGCACCCGAGCATGCGTCGTGACGTCAGAACGTTGTTTCTGTTCCTACCATACGTGCTGTTACATGCGATTATGGCGAATAATAGTAATCACACGCAGTTTATACAGGAAGAGATTATGGCGGTAATTGGTACGTTATTTGAAGTTTGAATGATTTATTACATGCCCCCCCCCCAATTAAGACTTTTAATCCTTGATGCTAAAGATGGTTATTATAAGTTTTACATTTGACTGCAGTAGTATTGTAGTATAGAATGCAAAGAGTTGATATTAATGGAAAGAGATCATCGGGATCAGCAGTACATATGGGAGTGCCCCAGGGATCGATTCTTGGGCCTTTCTTATTCTTAGTTTATATAAATGATTTGCCATTTGTGGTAAAAGACAAGTGTGAGGTCATATTGTTTGCTGATGATACCTCTTTTCTTTTTAAAGTGAGTAGGCAATTAAAGCATTGCTTTGAAGTAAACAATTGTATTGAAATTGTGGAGAATTGGTTTTCAGCCAATAACCTGCTCCTCAATGAAAATAAAACTAAATTTCTAAAATTCGCATTGCCTAATGTCCGGCATATAAATACTAATTTAATTGTAAAAGGACAAGAATTGAGCCCTGTAAATTCAACAGTGTTCCTTGGCATAACCCTAGACGCTCAACTACAATGGGGACCACCCTCTTCCCTAAAATATGGTTGAGGAGGGTGATGGCTGGTGCTTGCGTTATACTCGTGAACGAGTGCTGCTAGCGGTGCCAGGTCGTTTTGCTGATGACTTTATGACTTTTGTTTCAACTTGACTCCGACTTCCCCATTTCCATGTCCACCTCCTGTCTTTGTCCACGACTATCCTCATCTCCATTCACATTATCTGTATTCTCTCTCATCTCTATCGCTACGTCTATCTCTGCTTCTATCTTTACCTCTATATCTATGTCTACGTTTCTGTCTAGTACTTGATTGCCTATTGTATAAATATAATAGTAGACTCCAGAAGATCAACTCGTTCATGGGTCAATGTGTACGCTTCATTTTATAATAAAATCCTAAAATCCTTTGATAGATAAGTGTGGATAAGTGTTGATGTGAAAAGTTTTACTTTAAGATATCCGGATGCAAGAAGTTGGTATTCCCTGGCTGTAAATTGTTATTATGTATTTTCTTTTCTCTTATTTTTAAAAGATGATTGCTGTTGAGTTTCTTACCACTTCTTCTCAACAGATCGACTTTCCGAAGTGGTGGTAGATTCAGTTCAATTTGTAAATTGTTTGATTTCAAATGTATTTAAATACTTACGAAATAAAGAATTTTTGAGTTTGAGTTTGAGTTTGACATTTATACGGGGTCTATTAAACGAGGTATTTTTTAACATTCCTAGCCATATATGTCATTGACGAAACTTGCTATTTTTTTATTGTTTTTTTTTGGAATTTTAGAAAAATACCCAGAATTTCATAGTGCCCGAATACGCGTTAGTTTGTAAACACTATCTTTTGTTTCCGATAGTTTAGATAGACGCCTGTTACGTGTGAACACTACACGGATAGCCCAAAGTAGGCATTAATTACTATTTCACAACCATCGGCCAGCAACGCAGCGACGTCACGAGGCGCTGACACAGACAACGTGCGGACTCATTTAATTAGCCTTCCTATTAGTTCCAAATTAGTTTTATATTCACTTTTGTCTCTAATATCGACCAATAGTCACCTACTTGTAATATTTTTAAGTAATTTTAATTAAAGTTATATTAATAATTTTGGTTTTTTTTGCATCCTCCGGCTGTGACTTACGTATTTGGCGCAGTCGGTAGGATCTCGCGAGGCGTTCCGCGAGCTAAAGTAGTATAAAACTCATCATCGCGAATCGCCGGGGTGGTTTTAACCACTAACATCGTGATACAGAACGAGTAAGAAACTGCCAGAGGAGTATCTAGAAATCGATACAGCGAAAAGGACCAGATAATGAATATGTAAGTACTCTTGACTGTTCATGAGTTGCTATCCCTATTTCCTAATCCATTATTTTTTCTTAAAGTTTTATATAAAATTATGTTCTTTTGAAACATAAATTTTACGTAAGTTTTAACCTTAATTGAATAAGTAATTCATTCATAAGCGCATTTAACTTCTCAAGTTACAAGGTGCGATTCTATAAATAGCTCCATTTATTGTTAAGTGGAAGTTGTTTCTTTTAAATTAATTAGTTTCATAGAAATAGTTTAATTATTTTTGAAGGATTTTATTTTAGTTTTTAAAACCATTTTTAATCTTAAATTGCTTATAACTTCATAATTTATAGGAGTTTTATGTTTTTGGAAATTATTATCTCTTTTTTCTTGCGTTTTAAAGATACTTTTGCAACATTTTTTCTCCGCTTTTGAAACAATCGTCGCCTTAAATTTCTTTTGAGATTTAATTTTATAGAATTTTATGCTTTTGGAAATCACTATACCTTTTATGTACATTTAAAAGTTACTTTTTCTCAAGATTTTTATTTCGTTTTTATTGCATTTTTTTTAGTCTAGTATGACTTTCAAGTTTCTGAATTTTTTATAGCAGTTCCATGTTTTTGGCGATTATTATTTTTTTTAACGCGAAGTTTAGATTTCGATTAACGTTTAGATTTCAACGTTATATTTTTTACTCTACTTTGCATTTTTATTTGATTTTTACTTGTGTGTGTTAGTTGTTAAGTTTTACATTTTTTTTTCTTTTGCATTTTATATTTTGTGTGTGATTTTGTGTTTCATCAAGCGGCATATTTTTGAAAGGTGTAGTTTTTGATAAGGCGTTTTACGTGTTCTTTTTATTTTTTCGTAGTGCGTTTAAATAAGTGTTCAAAATTTTTCATCCGAGAAAATCAACTGATCGTAAAATTGAAACTAGACGGAGTAGGCTAGACGCTAATAGGGATTTAGATTTAGAAACCGAATCGAATACCATGGCGGAATTAGATCAAATTTTTAAAGCCCTTAGATTAGTGCCCGAATTTAATGGAAATCCTAACGTTTTGACTAGGTTTATAAAATTGTGTGACGAACTCGTAAATGGACTTTGTACGGTGGAAACTTCACAGTTATCTAAAGTTGCACTAATAAACGGCATCTTAAATAAAATCACGGGTCCCGCATCTAGATTAATAAATTCAAATGGTATACCGGAAAGCTGGAGTGGCATTCGGGGTGCTCTAATTAATAACTTTGCTGACCAGCGAGACGAAACTTCGCTTTACAATGATTTGGCTCTATTGACCCAAGGGTCTGATACTCCCCAGGAGTTTTATGAAAAATGTCAGAACCTATTTAGTACTATAATAACGTACATTAGTCTTCATGAAAGCTTAGAAAGTACTATAGACTCTAAGCGTTCACTGTACAAAAAATTAACCCTTCAAGCATATCTTAGGGGTCTCAAGGACCCATTAGGATCACGCATACGCTGTATGAGGCCCGAAAGTATAGAAAAAGCTCTCGAATTTGTTCATGAGGAGATGAATACGTTATATCTCCAACAACGTAATTATAACTTTTCGGAAAAGAAAAATGTAATACATAATAATATCATTCCCAGTAAACAACATAACAACGGACAGTTATCCAGATTCTTTAATAAACCTATTATAGGCCCTTCAGGACCTAACTCATTTAATATTCCACCTAGACCTATGCAAATGTGGAACCCGGGTAGCAACCCTATACCAAATAGAACCCAAATGATGTTCCGAGCGCCACCACCGAACTATAATCCGAATAGTAACTTATTTAGATTGCAACCTAAGATTTTACCTCAGAAAAATAATTATCCTTCTCAGCAACAACCCATGAGTGGCGTTAGTCATTACGTCACCAAACCTTCTCCTCCTAAAGGTCATGATTGGACAAAGAGTGGTAACCCACCACCATCGAATTACTTTAGAACTAGGGAGACACATTTCAATGAATGTTACGAACAACCTACTTATTATGAGTATTACTATCTGGTTACGAAAATTATACTTACTTTAATGACTTTAGTTATGACTGTAGTGCTAATTATAATTCTAACCAATCATACCAGGACAATGACGAATCGAACTTGACGGTAGATAGAGTCGAAGAACTTTCACCCCCTGAAACTGAAAATTTTCACGAAATCCCGCGGTCCGACAAACCAAAATAGAATTAAGTCTACAAACTCAACGTCAATTACCTTACATAAAAATTTCTAATCCTCCTTTAAAGTTGTTAATAGACACAGGCGCAAATCAATCCTTTTTGAGTCCTGATTCAGTTAAACGTTACTACCCCCATCTACCCTGGAATTATGAACCATTTGAAGTAACGAACGTTCATGCAACTAGTCGTAACGATTACTCTATAACGGTCCCTTGTTTTACTGAATTTAACGACGCTGAAAATTTAACGTTTTTCATTTATAAGTTTCATAACTATTTTGACGGATTAATTGGTCTAGATTTGTTAAATAAATGGGAGTCAAATATTGATTTAAAAAATAAATTATTAGTTACTAAATTGTCAAAAAACAATATTTTAATGTATGATTCTAAAAATTGTAACTTGTATGAAGATATTTTACCGGCCAACTCAACAAAGTTAGTTAAAGTTCCAATAAATTTTTCAGACGGGGACGTTTTTATTCCGCAACAAGTTATTTCAAATTGTATTATCAGTGAGTGTATAACTAATGTAAAACAAAATCGAGGTTTCTTAGAAGTTAGTAACACAACGCAGAATGACTTAATTTTTTCCATGGACCGACCGATTAGTGCGGAACTTTTTAATATTCAGTGTACGCGCACTCAACAATTAACGCCGCGAGCCAAAGAGGTTTTGTCTAAATTGAGAACGGATCACTTAAACGCCGAAGAACGTGCAAATATAGAGTCACTATGTGCGCAATATGCTGACATATTTTATATTGAGGGCGAAGCTTTGACTTTTACGAATCGTATTAAGCACAAAATTAGAACAACCGACGAATTACCAGTCCATACTAAAACTTACAGATACCCTTTTATTCATAGAGAAGAAGTTCGTAGTCAAATTGATAAAATGTTACAGCAGGGTATAATACGCCCTTCGGAGTCGGCTTGGAGCTCCCCTATTTGGGTAGTGTCAAAGAAAACCGATGCTTCAGGCATATCTAAGTGGCGTATCGTTGTTGACTTTAGGAAAGTTAATGATAAGACTATCGACGACAAATACCCAATACCAAATATAACTGACGTTTTGGATAAACTAGGGAACTGTAATTATTTTACAACCCTCGATCTTGCTAGTGGTTTTTATCAGGTCGAGCTGGACCCCTTTGACATACATAAGACAGCATTTAACGTTGAAAACGGACATTTCGAATTTTTAAGAATGCCTATGGGCCTAAAAAATTCTCCATCAACATTCCAACGAGTGATGGATAATGTCCTACGTGACTTGCAAAACGTTTTATGCCTGGTTTACCTTGATGATATAATAATTTTCAGCACATCCCTTCAGGAGCACATGACTAACTTACGAAAAGTATTTGACAGACTTAGACAATCAAACTTCAAAATTCAGTTAGACAAATCTGAGTTTCTTAAGTTAGAAACAGCCTACTTAGGACATATTATTAGTAAAGACGGCATAAAACCGAACCCCGACAAAATAAAAGCAGTCCAAAACTACCCCTTGCCCAAAACCTCAACTGAAATTAAACGGTTTTTGGGGCTACTGGGTTATTATCGCAAATTTATTCCGGATTTTGCTAAAATGACTAAACCCATGACACAATGCTTAAAGAAAGGCTCAAAAATTATTCTTAATGACACATACCGAGATTGCTTTGACAGATGCAAAACATTGCTCACGAACGACCCCATCCTTCAGTATCCAAATTTTTCAAAAGAATTTATTTTAACGACTGATGCTTCAAATCTAGCACTAGGCGCAGTTCTTTCACAAGGACCAATAGGTTCTGATAAACCTATAGCCTATGCGTCAAGAACTCTTAACTCTAGCGAAATAAATTATAGCACGATTGAAAAGGAACTCCTAGCCATAGTCTGGGCCACAAATACTTCCGCCCCTATTTATTTGGCCGTCATTTTAAGATCGTAACGGGTCATAAACCCCTTCAGTGGGTAATGAGTTTGAAAGAACCTAATTCAAGGTTAACGCGATGGCGTCTAAAACTCAGTGGGTATAATTTTTCAATCGTCTATAAGCAAGGCAAATTTAATACGAACGCAGACGCATTATCTCGGTTAGAAATAAATAACGAAGAGGCTAGTTCAATAATTGTAAATCCTTCTGAAAAAACCGCATCAATCGCAAACTCTGCTACTCTCACCGCCCACACCAGTAACGAGGATCCTATTCTAGAAATTCCTATTTCAGATTATCCTTTAAACCGTTTTAATAAACAGATAAGTTTAACTATAGTAACTAACGTTAGTAAAAAGCCCACTATTACGAGACCGTTTGACACTCACACAAAGACCTCTATTCAAATATCGGAATCAAACCTCGAGAATGACGTAGTAACCGCAATTAAAGAATACGTCAGCCCAAAAGTAAAAACCGGTCTTATTATTCATCCCCCAATGGCAATGTATAAAATCATACCAATTTTACAAACCCATTTTAAAAGTAGCGCAATGAATTTAATTTTAACAAAAGTAGAAATAGAAAATGTAAAAGACTATCTACGCCAGCAAGAAATGATTCGCAACTACCACGAAGGTAAGACCAACCATCGTGGTATCAATGAATGCTACCTTACCTTATCTAAAAAATATTACTGGCCTAAGATGAAATATTCTGTAATGAAGTACATAAATGAATGCAATATTTGTGGTCAAGCAAAATATGACCGTAACCCCATAAAACAAAGATTTTGCATTGTACCTCCACCTACTAAGCCCTTGGAAACAGTTCATCTTGATCTCTTTACAGTACAAGGGGAAAAATATCTTACTCTAATAGACGTGTTCTCCAAGTATGCTCAAGCATATTATTTAAGTGATGGAACTGCGTTGAGCGTTGTAAAAGGGTTACTTCAATTCTGTACTCATCATGGTGTCCCTCTGAGCATAATAACAGATCAAGGCCCAGAATTCACCAATCAACTATTTTTAGAGTTTATACGTATTCATAAAATTCAACATCATAAAATCTTAGCGCACTGCCCTAATGATAACGGAATGATCGAACGCTTACACTCTACCATACTAGAACATTTAAGAATCTTAAAGTTAGAAAAGACCAACGAACCTGCTATAAATCTCATGCCATATGCTATTTTAGCTTATAATAGCTTCACAAAATGTAGACCTTTAGATATTATAACAGGACATTTAGACCCCCGTGACCCTATTGACATTGACGTTACAAGTCATCTTTTACAGCAATATACACAAGACCACAAAAAGAAAATGACTTTAGTCTATGACATTATTAACGAGTCTTCTTTACATGAAAGAACACAACTGACAGAAAATAGAAATAAAAACCGCGAACCCGAAAAGGAATTCGTTCCTGATCAGCAAATTTTCATAAAAAACCCTTTAGCCAACCGACAAAAACTAGCTCCTCGCTATACACAGGATACAATTCTCGCCGATCTCCCAATACATATATATACAAAAAAGAAAAGAGGCCCTGTAGCCAAGTCTCGACTTAAAAGGGTACCTAAAGACACGCAATTGTTACAGGATAATACTATGGTTGCTGATCTGCCGGACTTACGCGGAGGACATAAGACTTGACAACCAAGACGACGGACCTGGACTTCTCCCTTTTGACCTTGGCTCTACCAAACTAATTTCTCACTATCATTCGTTTTTACAATTTATAAATTTACATGATATCCATTCTCAAGTTGACTTAGTTAAAAATCAAATTTTTAACTTAAAACCAGAACTAAATAATAAAACTCTATCGCTTTACGAACCTCATATTAATTACTTATCGTACAAACTAGAAACAATTTTAAGCCATTTAAATAGCTTTGAGCCGAATCGAGTAAAACGAGGTTTAGTAGACGGGCTCGGGTCCATAATAAAAAGTATTTCCGGAAATTTAGACTATACCGATGCTTTAAAGTACGAAAATGCCATGAAAGTTCTCCAGAATAATGAAAATAAGCTAGAGACCGAAATAAATGAACATATAAGTTTAAGTAAAGAGTGGATGTTGCGTCACTCAAGTATAGTGGAAAACATAGTTAAAAATCAAAACGATATGAAAAAAGTTTTAAATTTAATGATGAGTAACTATAGTCGTACCAACACCGATTTAATAAAATATGCCCATCTGGCACAATACTTCTTAATATTAAGCGATAATATCGATGAGCTAAGTCATGAATTAACCAGGTTAGACACCCTACTCGGAAATTTACGTACATCAAGTACATATCACTCTACACTAAGTTTAGATGTTCTTAAAAATATGATAAATAAATTAAAATTGCTTTATTCAAAGGAGCACATCTTAGATATAGATCTTAGAGAATATTATAATGTAATTAGACTTGGCTCATATTATACAGGAGATAAAATAGTTATTGTCTTTAGATTCCCTATAATAATTCCAAAAACATATAAATTATATAAATTGTGTATTCTGCCTAATAAAAATAATCTATCTATAATCCCCCCCTCACCTTACCTAGCAATTCATGATTCAGACGCAAGGTACATAGACACTGAATGTCCGAAGTTTACATCCTGGTACCTCTGTGAGCAATTTCCTAATTATAATATAAAGCCATATCCAGACTGTGTTGAACAGCTTATTACTCAACAGCAGATTCCTTTTACATGTAAGCTGTCCCCAGTAATCCTGTCCGAAGCAGCTATGGAGCAACTAGATGACAAACACTACACTCTGAATTTTCCACACAACACGAAGGTCAAATTATCCTGCACCACGGAGCAATATACAACTTTAAAAGGAAGTTACCTCGCTATGATCCCGCAAGGTTGCACATTACAAGCCCCAGATTTTACTTTAACAAATGAGAATGACAGAGTAAAAGGTCATGCCATCAACATCTTGAACATACCCGATACTGAGATGAATCAACCCCATGAAACCATTATAAAACTAAATTCTATCAACCTCGAAAACCTGCATACCAGTAACTCCAAAATATCTCTACAAACTCCTGTACATCTCAGCCAATTAACAGATGAATCAATCTATGATACGACGATACCCTTTTACTCTATTTTCACTGTTGCTGTCTTGATTTTAATAATAATATTAATCAGAAAGTGTTATCATAAAAGCTCTGGAAGAACAAAGAAACATGATGAAAATAAAGTTCCTAAATACTACGAAATAAGCCCAGACAGAAATAATACGCCTAAGGACGTGAAAATCAACCCCAAGGACCTCTCAGCGTCATTTTCGAAGATTCTCAAATAGTCGCTGATCTTCAGGGGGAGGTGTTACGTGTGAACACTACACGGATAGCCCAAAGTAGGCATTAATTACTATTTCACAACCATCGGCCAGCAACGCAGCGACGTCACGAGGCGCTGACACAGACAACGTGCGGACTCATTTAATTAGCCTTCCTATTAGTTCCAAATTAGTTTTATATTCACTTTTGTCTCTAATATCGACCAATAGTCACCTACTTGTAATATTTTTAAGTAATTTTAATTAAAGTTATATTAATAATTTTGGATGTTTTTGCATCCTCCGGCTGTGACTTACGTATTTCGCCAGGCTATCTATTTCGCAATGTCTCTCTGTACGCTAACGTATATATGCATAACTGATTATATAGTAGGTAAGCAAGGAGGGAATAACATCATATCGATAAAAAATATATATCTGAAAACTTTAGTTTGTCATTGATATGAATAAACACTGCTACCATATAGTGGCAATTGTTTTTATTTTTTGAACATTTTTGACTTAGGTACTTAGTAAAGAAAGTAAGTCAAAAGTAAGTAAAAATCAATAAACATGTTAACTTATTGCTAAAAAGTAAGAGGTTCCACGCCTTGTAAAATCCATAATAACTCATGAGTATCAGATTTATCTCACTTATTTTGCACTGCTTGTTTATTACCTTCGTATTCGAAACGCAAGTGCCACGATAGTAATGCCCGGCACTATGAAGCAATGACCTTGACATCTGTGCGCTTATGACGTCACGGGTTGACTTGTATAGAAGTCGGTGTATAGGTCATCAACATTTTGCCATTGTGATGGGTGTTGCGATATCGATAATCCTCAGTAAACTTAATAAATTTTAATAAAGTGATTTAATTCGTAGATTGATTTTGAAATGCAATATGTAATACGTTATATGATGAGCGGAGTTAATTTTATAATAGAATAGAATAGAAAATGTTTTATTGTTCTTTAGTAGGTAACACTCTTACAATTACAAACTTATTACTTCTTACAAATAACTGATGTAAACAACTATGAATTTGATTTTCAATCATAAAATCAATGACATTGGGGTGGAATAAGACAAAGTAAACATAAATAATTTTAATGAATGTAACTTTTTCGGCACATCACCAGCCTACTTGATATGAAGTTGTTGGCGTACGGGACATGCAAATATTTGAGGCGTTTTTGTTTTTATCCATATTAATACACAAAAAGGCCTGTTTTACCTGGGAAAATAAATAAATAGGGCTTCATTTGTGTCCATCTTACAACATTTCAAAAGAAACACATGTGTTATGTATTGTAAATGTATTTTATTGAAGTAGGTACATTGAATATCTTCCATAGAAGTCGTGGCGTGGAGGGCATGGAAATCTTGAACTTCTATAGAAGTTGTTGGCGTCGAAAATTTTAATCTATGTCGGACCAAATAAAACTATTTTTAATAATAAATAAACTATTTATGGCTCCTAAAACCAAATGGAGGCATACGAAAATTTAAAAAGAATCGTATTTTGGTACGAGCATAATTTTGATGTGCCATAAAAAAATAAATCGCTTGCCAAATCTTTGAGTTAAGGGCTAAAAAAGGGAGCAGTTCCTAAGAATTCTAAATCCCCATACTAGTCTTGAAATTTCCCTTTTTTTATCATAAGGATAGGACGTTTGTCTTCCATGCCACCCAATGGAAATTGCGCATAAATAACGTGTTAAAAAAACATAATTTTTTTTGTAGTTATTTCATAGCATGTTAATTCCTTTAAATAAATTAAGTAAAAATAAATCAAGCAAGTATTTTCCAAAATACAACAAATTCCGACGAAGATTATAAAAAAATCTAATCAAAATCCATACTTAAAAAAACACGTTATTTTAAGAATATGCGGGATGGTCTATCGCCTGTTTAAGTCAACGTTTTGGCATCAAACTTACACTTTTGAATAAGAAGATTCTTATATTAATTTTTCAGCAATTAGATCTTTTTTAAAAGCCCGGAGAAAAGAAAAATCGCAATTTGAATAGTTTTTGTTTTCCATACACAAATTCAATAACGAAACGTAAATGTAGACAATAAACTAAACGAAAACTTTTACTGTGGCAAATCTGACAACTGTGTAAAAGCTTTTCGTACGTGTTTTTATAAACTTACATTTTAGTTTCATTTTATATGTACAATTTAGTTTCATCTCAACAAAAACAGTAACAGCTATTTTAGTAATATATACTATTGTGACATCTAGCTATGACATTGACAAACGATTTTTATCACAAGCTCACGTGTACGTTCAAAAGTAGTGTTCAGGATTTCTAACAATATGATAATATTTGAAATGCAAATAACTTTTAAATCCCAACTTCTAAAAATCTGAAAACTTTTGTCATGATTAACCATATATAATATTTATAAAATATACATGTTTGACATAAAATTGTGAAGTTCCAGAAAGTGATACAGAATCCCAATACACGCCTGCCATACTTCTTTGGAATGTATTGTATAAGTTTTCACGATAGTGGGTTATAAAAAAAATCTACTATGGTACTTTTAAATTTGGAACACGTTACTTTAAGAATAAGGGTTTTCAAACTTGGAATGTTTTGAATTGGCTTTGTTTTATGTTTGTTGCGAATTTAGTTCTTCTATGAAAATTGAACAAACGGTTGACGCGGTTTGCAAATATAAAATTTTGTAATTCATTATGAACGAAGATAATGCTAACATTATCTTCATGTACAGAAGGGCAGACGGCAATGGAGCATTGGCGCGGCGAATGTATCAGGAGCATTACCCATAGTTAGGATGTTTCCTGAAAGATACGATGCGGACATAGAGGAGGAAATTTTTCACGCACTTAAAGCCGATCCTACGACAAGCATCCGAACAGTCAAACCAAAACCTCAAAACCTTAAAATATAGACGCGGAATCGTTGAAACACGATGTATAAAGAGACAAAATATCCTTTTCAAGGGTTGGGGGTGCAGGGTTTAGAAGAAGGAGATCCCGTGTGACAAATACAGTTCTGCAGATTCTTATTAAACAGCGACATTGACGACGCGTTATTTTTAAAATCTATCATTTGGACAGATGAGTCAAAGTTTTCAAGAGAGGGGATAACAAACTTTCATAACCTTCATGAATGGGCTGACAAGAACGGAAATCCTCATTGGAAGAAGCAGGTCTCCTTTTAAAAGAAGTTTTCAGTTAACGTATGGGCTGGAGTAATTGGCAGAACTTTGATCGGGCCACATTTTCTGCCCGATAATTTGAACGGACCCAATTATCTCGAGTTTTTACTAAACGATCTTCTTATCCTCTTAGAGGAAGTCGGAGTACTAGTAGAAACAGAAAGAGAAATCATCTTTCAGCAAGACGGCTGCCCGGTAAATTGGAGTTTGGCTGTGAAAGAATACCTTGACAACAGTTTTCCGGAGTGCTGGATCGGTAGAGATGGACCCATTCCTTGGCCCGCCCGAATCCCCAACTTAACTTCTTTGGACTTTTTTGTTTGGGGACGGGCCAAAGGTGTAGTCTTGTGTGTACACCTCAGAAATAGCAACAAAAGAGGAGTTAATTACAAGTTGTTTACAAGGATTCGTGAAGCTTTTGTCATCATGAGGGAGGAAATGCAATTAAAAATAACTACCACAGAAGTACGGAAAAGGGCCCGTTTATATATAAGAATGTGGTTTACATTTTGAACATGTGATTTAAGTTTTTGCTTTGATTTTGTTACTAAAGTTTTGAAATTAAAGTACATGTAGTTTTATTAAAATGCTCCCTTACTTTGGTATTAGCCCTTAACTCAGAGATTTGGCAAGCAATGTAAATGACTAATACCTCTTAAGAAAGAGCAATAAATAGGCATGTTTTTAAAAATGTTTGAACAATTTTTTTTAGGCACATCAAAATTATGCTCGTATCAAAATACGATTTTTTTGGTTAAGTTTCGATGCCTCCATTTGGTTTTAGAAGCTTTGGTCCGACGTACATTAAACTATTGGAAACAAAAGATAATGTTTACAAAATAACGCGTATTCGGGCACTATTAACTCGTATCTACCGAATTCTGGGTATTTTTCTAAAATTCCAAAAAAAATCAATAAAAAAATAGCAAGTTTCGTCAAAGACATATATGGCTAGAAATGTTCATAAATACCTCGTTTATCACCTTCTCTAACCTTTGCACCTAGCCACCAAACATCCTGTATATTAAATATGTGGAGGTTTTTCAAAAAGTTACTTTTTAACGCTTTTCACATACTTTATCATTAGATAGCTACATCTTATATTATTGAATATAAAATTGTAACTTATTGCTTTGTTTTAATTAATACTTGCCATATTTACCTAGGTCTAGAAAATTTCGAAATTGAAAGCCGGGTGACTACGGAGCGTTCGAAATACAAGATGTTGCGCCACATCAGAATGACTCCCAGTGTTCATTCAATTCAAGCGGAGGAAGGGAATCAGGTAAGATGTCCTATTATAGCCTTATTTATATTAATTAGGAATATAGGTATTCAGCTTACTTCATAATAAATAGCACTGCAGGAATGCTTTGCATTAAAATATATTAGTGATAGCTTTGCAAGGTTTAATCCGTATTAACTACTGAGCCCATTTCAAAGTTTTGATAAAATATAGCCTTTATTCTTAAAAAAATGATATCCAGCAGGATTTTCAGTGTGTGTGTTTTTGGTGTGTATTGCCTCAATGAACCCTAAAATAAATATTTTCTTTATGCTATAATGCTTAGATTCGGAAATTTAAAACCGCATTTGCCTGATAATGTAATTTATTCTTATGTGCCTGCAGAGTAAATGCAGCAAAACAATATACACGTTGCTGGACTTTTTAAACCGATGGCTTTTAGAATGGTGTCATTCGAAACAACGGCCTTTGGAAAATGAAAATTACAAGTAAGTACTAGGGTTTTTTATTTTGTTTCTAACTTTATTTACTTATACAATATTTCAAGTTACATTTAGCTTTGCTTTGCATTTAGCTTTGTAGGCCCAGCCGGCTTCTGTCCCTGGTTAAGTCTATCCTTAATGACGATTAATCAGAGTAATCCCTGCTTGGTGGTAGGACCTGTTCATGGTTCGCCTGGTTTCATATAAAATATGCCGCGAAAATCACCGCTCCGACGGTAATGTGTTCCGCAAATATGTAATGTATCTAAACCCGTGTGCTATCACCTTCGACCTTACCTCCACTTACCATCAGGTGAGATTGAGGTCAACTGCGGCTCAACTAAGGTCAACAATCACCAATAAAACAGGCGATTAAAATTTTCGTTTTATTTCAGAGCTATAAGAGCGTTCATAGACAAGTTTGACAAGCTGTCAATAGCACGCGGTAACTACCTCTGTGGCGAGCTCGAACGCGCTTTACAATATTTGGAACTATACATGGATGAGCGTAAAGAAAACGTTCAAGAGCAATTATCACTACTGGCTGAGATTTACGCTCTGTTGGACGAACCAGATTCTGTAGCTGGTAAGATTTCAAAATAGTTAAAAGCGGTTTCATTAAATTTGTAGTGGGATGTATTACTTTTACCAACGTAATGTAAAATTTCTTGCGTCTAAACTATAACATACACACAGATACTTTGTATTACATTTATTACCCGCTTCTTATAAAATATTACTTTAAATAAATAATTAACGAATGCAGAGCATTAAAAATTGGCTGAGTTAAGAACGTCATCAACGTAAACATTCTCCGAAATCATACATATTTTTTTCAAAAGTTTGAAATTTTCAATGAAGTACTCAACCGATTTCGATGAAATTTAAATGGAACCAACTATGAAGTATCGTCTACCATATGAAACAACAATTTTCAAAATCAATTCATAATTGTCCGAAATATCGTGTAACAAAGACACAAAAAAAAACATACAGACGAATTAGAACCTCCTCCTTTTTTGGAAGTCGGTTGAAAAGTTGTCATCCTCATAAAAGCCCCCCCCCCAAATTATAAAACTTGTTATTCAATCATAATACCTTTTTTAATGAGAGGTCCTTGAGGACCTACCCAGTTGGACCGGATGAACTTTTTTACATTGCCTCTGATTTGTCAGTCTTCACCAGAATATCTTCTACAGTCACTTAAGTGTTCATAAAACAAGGAATAAGTTAGTACGGCGATAACTTGGCCAATCGGTTGGCCCGTGTATTTTTTATTTCATCATATCTTAAAAACTCCAAAAATTCAAACCCTAAATTTTTATGAGGCCTAAGTTTAGTTAGAAACATAATACTTTTCCAGGCATAATTTCAATGAAGCGTTCGGAGCCATCTACAAAGGAATTAATACTTACTCAGGTTGTTACCGGCCGCTTGCAAGATGCCGCATTGTGTTATGAAAGATTGGCCCAGGAAGGACAATTGGATAGCCATAGTTTACAAGTGAGATGTTTATTTGTTGATGCCTTCGTATAACGAAGATGATTTTATAAATTGCTACTTTATTTCATATATATATACGGTTGTAATATGGTGTAAGGTACACCTCAACTCGCTTATACACTTGGTAAATTCTGAAGACTCAAAAAGGCGACCTTTATCTACAAATAATTTGGCCGCACCTAATATAAAAATAATTTGAACTTTTTAATTTACCAACTCTTGACGATAGATATCGAACATACGACAATATCCGGTATACATGTCAACAGGTATAAAGATATATTTATAGCCTTTTGACTTAGGAACACCTATATAAAGTGAATGTAACAGATAGAATTGAATACCCGGTGTTTAGTAATAGCATTAATAAGGATGTTTGAATTTAGATTCGATTTTGATTTCAGGGTATGATTGATTGCTACCTAGCCCTGGACCAGCCCTACCTAGCCCATCGTTTACTCAGTGAAGGAGGATCGGAGCAAAACGCTCAGTTAGCCGCTGAACCCTTATGGCGACTTTCTCGTTTCGACCAACTTGAGCAATTGTTGGAGAAACCAGTGGTAATTATTTATGTTTCAAAATTTTGTCGTACTGCAAATACTTATGCCCGTCTGCACTAAACTTTGATCCTAAGTTGATACTTAAGTCTGTATTATAACGTGCAACGAGAATTGATTGGTTTTTATTGTCATTTGTCCTATCTGACGTTTGATTTGGCATGGTCGAAAAGTAATGAGAATACTATAAATAAAGTATTTTGGGAACTTGTGTAGCACAGGTTTCGTCAATATACCAACTAGTGAAGGGGCAAGGAATATTCGTTTTTGAGATGATGTTTCTTGTTTATTTCTTAAATAGACTTGGTAAAATATGAATAAAATAAACATATATTTTTTTTACTAGTGTATTGAAATAACTTTTCGAACGCCGTCGTAAGTTCTTGCTTATACTTATGACACCGATTTCCCATGTCGTAACTATGTATAAGCAAGAACTTAAGCGTATCATGTCAAATCAGCCGTCAGACAAACTGCTGTTAGGTTTTCTGCCATGAGTCTTGGGTTGCCGTATTAGATTTCTATTACAAAATACCATTTCTATAACTAATAATGTATGCACCTATATTTTTGAACGTCTAGTACACTATAATAATTTCATATTTGAGCGTAATATTTCGTTCTTTTTTTACCATATTAAGAAAATTTACAGCTATTTAGTTTACATTGTTGTAAACAAAAAAAGAAGACTATTTAAAAATTTTATGCAAACCTTTAGGGAAACTGGACAGTGGGGTCAAAATAGAGAAAACATACGTCAGAGGTAAACCAACTGTGAACGAATTGTACAGAATTAAGTATCAACTTAAGATCAAAGTTTAGTGCAGACGGGCATTAGTCTTATGATTTTCGAGGTTTCAGGGTTTTGTACCCAAAAAATAAAACGGGGCATCAATAATAGAATCAAATAACATTTTTGTTTTTTTTTTTCGCTATGGATAGGTACAGTTCGCAACGCTTTGCTTTGTACATTGTATGCAACGTTCCTCATCGTTTAAAATATTTTTTGTTGTTTATTGTATAGCTTCAGTGACACGCGTCTATTGAATTAATGTTAAAGAGATTTTACAAGGGCGATAATTTATGAACTCATTGTATTAAGATTGATGATATCTTGGAAAGTTTTGAACTACATTCTTTGGCTAAGGAACAAAAACTTCAATTTATGGGAAATCTACAGGAACACCTTGTATAGACACGAGGCTATATCTCATGAACCGTGCAAAGCTCTTTATAGATAACTAGCTTTATCCCGCAACTTAGTATGCGCTTTACTACCCTTCTCGTGGAAATTTCAGAAACTATACAACCAGACACCCACTGAAAGAACCTTTATACCAAGTATCACACCCATACACTCAAGAAATAATTTTTTTTCATACAAACCAAAAAGCATATATTTTCCGTTCCGTGGGAATTTTAGGAATTTTTTTCGTAGCCCAACCAGTAACTCTTTGAAAAATCTTCATGCCAAGTATCACATCCGTACACTCAAGGAATAAAATTTTTCATACAAACTAAAAAATCCAACCCCTTCCCGTGGGAATTTCGGGAATTCCATAATACAAACAGACACTTATAGGTTATATATCAAGTATCACATCCGTGCACTCAAGGGATGAGATTTTTTCATACAAACTAAAACATCATATACAATTTCCTGTTCCCGTGGGAATTTCGGGAATTCCTTTCATAACACAACCAGACACCGATTGAAAAATCTTTACACCAAGTTTCACATCGGTGCACTCAAGGAATAAGATTTTGCATACAAACTAAAAAGTCCTCTATTTCCCGTTCCCGTGGGAATTTCGGGAATTCCTTCCTTAGTGCACCCCTACATATCCTAAAGAATATATGTTCCAAATTTCAGCTCTCTACGCCCAGTAGTTACGGCTGTACGTTGTCTGTCAGTCACTCAGTCACTCAGTACCTCAGTCACTCAGTCAGTAACGGAACAGTTTTATATATATTGATGATTAGAATGGAGCCTATTAAGGTGATGTAGGGAAGGTCATTTACAAACAATTGACCCCACATTATACAAAAATGAACCATTTTTATGAAATTTTAATTTTCCTGTATGGTTACGAAATTTAATAAATTTTTGCCTACAATTTGTTTTGGAACTTCATGATGCAATTATGACTTGTTTTTAAAGTGCACTCACGATTTCAAATCCTAAAAAAGAAACAACTATCAAAAATTTTATATGTATAGTCAATTTATTAATGATATACCCTTGATTATTTGATATACCTACCTATAATTTCTTTGCAAGTTCACATAGTGATTAGTATGTGATTAGTATCAGATAATTTTGATTTTATATAAAAGGACAGTATTATAAATTAAAGGTCATCTTTCAACCTTTTTGTTGCAGCCTCCATCTCGAGAAAATTGGGGTCTACTAATGGGCCGGATACTATTATCTTTTCGTAGCGAGGACTATAATGCCTTCAATGAATCTTGTAAAAATGCTAATAGTCGATTACTGTCGCAAATGGATGCAGAAACTAAAGGTGAAAATGCTCTGAGAAGTGATTATCAAAGTGTATTGGGATTGCATATAGTGGCGGAGGCAGGGCATGCCAGAGAAGCGCTCTTAAAGTCAGTTTCTTTTGTATATTTTACCTTTTTTCTTATTTTTCTCTTTTTTTAAATAATTTGTTATTGAATTCGAATGCATGTCGTGTTTTTTTTACTCATTTTAACAGTTATATGGGATGTGACGATAAAATGCAAACTTGTCTCTGTGTGTTCTTTATCAATCAGCTTTACAGATGTAAAACCGGCATTTCTGTAACCGATTTGACTTTCTTAAATAAGCATACAATTTATGGTTATCAGCAGATCTATTTTCCTTTATCTAATATATTTTAACTGTTAATAATGCTTCTGTAAACATAGTACAGCACATACCTAACATAATTACTTATTCTGAGATGAGCAGGCTCAAAAACTTTGACGATACTACCGCTGAGTCCACTTTAGTACTGAACCAATTAATTGAAGAATGGCGGAGAAGATTGACAGTGGTTCAATCAGATGTAAGGACTGTGGAGCCTTTGCTGAGGATTCGAAGAATTCTGTTGCAGCAGGCTCAGGTAACCTAATCTTTGTTGGTCACATGTTAAGAACGCTTTTAATGTATTATTTATCAGCGTGTAACATAATATGTAAGTATCAATAGGTGTTGTTATAAAATTATATAACTATGCATATCTGTTGCATAGCGCCCCTAAACACGCTTTGTGCTTTATTTTGGTATAGATATTTGTGATATGTGCCGTATAAACAATTTGAGGCACGTAAGTATTGCGTAATAAACCGTCTTATAAATGTAGGGATGTATTATGCGTCAACATGCGATCGGAAACGGACGCTGACGCTCGGCTCGATTATTCGAGTCGCGTGGTTGACGCCGCTGTCTGCTAACGATTACGATGCCTAAGCAATTAAATTGTAAGCGAACTGTTGGCATTCATCCAGAACGCTATCGATACCGTGGACGAGTTCAGCATAGTGCAGATCTGCAAGTCCAACTTCAAGGCGGACGATGGGATGGGGATGACAATAGTCTCCATGTTATCCTGTTTAAGGAGACCAATCCCAACGATCTCCCGGATTTCAACGCAAAAACGCTGCATAAGCTCTCACCGGTGTGATTTGACCACGTCGACCTCTTTAGGCCTAAGGATATAAATTTCTTGAATGCGATCCTATCCGAAGTGTTATTGAAATTAGAAGCTTCGGAGACTACACCCTCTGAGAAGCCGCCCCAACTGTACTCAGTCAACTCGCCTGTTTCTCATCGCCGCCGTTAAGCTGATGCTGTGGCAAGCCAGCTTACGAACAACCCGATAAAGACGCAGGTAAACTAAAAGGGCTTCATTAAATTGAAGCGGAGGAAGAAAAGCCGGTACAGCACCGAACAACAAAAATCTCTGGCCGCGCTCTGAGGTACTTACGATGCAGCTATGCGTTTCTCGCGTGGACTGGAATCAACATGAGCGTCGAGCGGTTGGAGTCCCGCCACAGAATCATTATTAACTCCTTTGTGGTGAGAATGCCGACCGAAAATCTGCCGCTGTACATAAAGGTAGATTTTTTACCATAAGGTGTCTTAATTTGTCGCTTCCGAGATCGGACACTCGACATAAAGATGCAGCGCCCACGTCTGATCTAAATTAGTATCAATTGTACTTTTTTAGTATTATTAAATATTCTTTTCTTTTATTATAAAATGTTGGCACTATGTTTGTATTTACCACCTTTATAAACTCTGTGTTGCCTGAAATAAATGATTATTATTATGATGTAAATCTGTCCAGTTCAGCATGAAAGACAGAAACCGGCGAACGATTCGGGCAGTATCGAGCAAAATCACCTTTTCCATGGGTGCTGGAAGCAAACCACCGACGAACCAGCCTTTCTATTTATTATATTAGACTTTAATTTTTTTATTTATTTATTTTTTTGATTGTATCAAAATCCACAGTTCTTAAATAAAATATAAATGTACATAATAAAGCTGACAGCCAGTTACGGATTTACATTTAATATTGTTTTATATCGAAGAAGCAGGCTATTTCACTTGTTTACTTATTCAAGTTCTCGATATTTCGGCAATATTGCAAGCTCCATGATAAAGAAGATATTGTACGTTGTTTTTATTAACGGGCGAATAATATTCGTTTGGGACGTATGGTACCCTTACTACTTTCACCTTTGTCAATTAAAACTCAATTTATAATTCGACAGTTAGTCTATGGAACCTTTTAAAATATCTAGCGAAAAGTCTACTATCACGGTATAACATAATATTTTGTGAAGAGCCAGTTCCTTTCCGTGGCTTCAGTGTCAGGTGAGATTGAGGTGAAACGAGAATAAATACGGCAATTTCAAACAACTAGTACAATTTAACAAATGTTTTTTCATCAATTATCAGCTTCTGTATGCCAAAATATAACAACAGATCCAAGCTTACACCGCGGGTTGAATTGACCAAATCATATATTTTATTATATACGTCAACTCATCCCACTTACAAAAAAGAAAAAAAGAACGATTGTCTTAGTTGAAATATAAGTACACGCGCAAACACAAATATTTGGGTTTATAACTTATAGGCAAAATTTCGCCTTGGTTATTTTTATGCTAATAACTAGCTTTTTCACGCCGCGTTTACCCGAGCAAAATTCAAAAAGTTTTATTCATCATAGGTTAACAAAAAAGCACTTAATGAACGTCAAACGGTAGATGAGGGCTGCGCAACGTGGCCAATCTCGGGGAGGCCTCTGTCCAGCAGTGTGCGTCTCTCGGCACACGAAGATGGTGATCACCCATTATCCTTCAATATAGCTACCTACTTCTTCGGCTTTAAGAAATGAAATGAAAAAAGAGCCCTAGGTAGACCGAGAGAAAAAAAGCCGGCAGAAAAAATCTCTCGGCACTCTTTTATCAAAAGTGCTCATTATAGGTACAATTTGGTAGAAATGTAACTCAGTCATGACATGAATAAACAAACAGAAGGCAGCTCTTCGTGCTTGCCTATGACATATCACAGCCAAGCTTTGATTTACATTTAATATTTGGAAATAAGCTGTGGAGATATCAATCCCATGGTCTTTTATCATCTTAATAATCTTTAAGTTTATAGTAGCCTTTTTGCATAATCTTTCTTTGATATTTCTTTTAAATTTACTAAACGTTAGGGATTGAATTGAATTTGGTATTTTATTATAAATACATATTTTTTTTTTTAAATCTTTATTTAGAAAGCTATACACCTATAAGGTTAAGACAGCTTTTTAAAAAAAAATTACAATAGAACAAAATTAGGTAGACATCATTTGTTTCCTTAACTCTAGAGATTGTATATAAAAATAAATAACGCGTTGGCTATTCTCATTCGTGAATTTGGAACTAAATATACAGTGAAACATAAACTTTATATCTTGTTTATGACATTGTGTATCTACTAACAATTTAATAAATACATATTGACATTCCCATAAATTAATCGGTGATTTTTAATCCCCCGAGAATATCGGAATAAATAGTGCTATCAGACTGTACACTATAACTATACCAAATTTAAATAAAACTACTTTTTAACCGGATTAATCGCGTATAATTTATATTTTACATATAAACACGAGCGATCACGGGGTCTGCAAAGACACCGAAACGTCGAGTTAAAATGTAAAATATAAATTATACGCGATTAATCCGGTTAAAAAGTAGTTTTATTTAAATTATGAATCGTGAAAACTTAAGACAATATTATACCAAATTTCATCCAAATCCATTACACCGTTCTGCCGTTACTGAGGAACAAACATCCATCCAAACATACATAACAAACATACATACATCCACACTTTCACATTTTAATACTCGGTAAGATATCAGTGTGCTGTCAAAACATAATCATCATTTTTACCTATTACAATTATTTGTACAAAAAATTAATAATAACTACATGACAGTTGATTCTTATTTAATTAAACATTACTTACAGTTAAATTAAATAATCTAAAAAATAAAATTTAAAATCAATAAATGAAACCAAATAACTAACAAATCATACATACGTTTGATTTGTTAGTATCATACATACATGTAACTGTAGCCCTTATGGGGTAGGCAGAACACCAGAAGCCATGAAAACCCCCTGATGTCACTCTTGACTTGACACTTTAAGAGGAATTATAATGACGGAAAGAGATTGCCACAAAAACGCCATTAAAACCTTAACTGACTTTTACAGTATGCCCGGGAAGAGACGCAGCTGTCACATTCCATTTTTTTCTTTCGCTCCCAGTCCTGCGTGGACATAATTTACAAATAAATTTTTAAATAATTTACTTTTTAGTCCGTGTAGGGTCGGCTTAGATTAGCCCTACAGCCCCTGGATAAGCGTGTCGTGAAAGGCGACAAACCCGAGTGACCCCCGCTTGGTGGAAGGATTCCGTCAGGATTCCTTCATATAAAATCTGCCGCCAAATATTACCGCTTCGTTGTTAGGCCCGTGTGCTTTCATCTTCAACCTCGTTTTCACTTAAAATCAGGTGAGATTGAAATCAAACGCGGGTTTAGTCTTTCATAAAAAAAAAAAACTTGTCAAAATTACAGGAGTTTGATTCACGTATGAAAATATAATGTATTCTCTCATTGAAAGTCATTTGTATATGTAATAAAATACAACTTAAAATACAACTTCAGGCGTTCGTTTATAAATCACTTATTAAATTATAAGTCGAGCTTGCTAGTACTTACTTAATAATTACTATAGATAATATTAAAAATAAATCAAGGTATTAGTTTTCCTAGCAATGCCTTACTGTTATTTTGCCGCGGAGTTTTTGATTTAATGCATAGACTTATTTTTTTCTTCATTTCGATCATTTCAGGCAATCTTTTCGAAATTCTGAGATCAGTAGGATTTTTTTTATACAAAGGAGTAGAAATAAATATATTTGCATAATATTTACATAGAAATAGTTCGTTGGGCTACAAAAAACACAATGTTTATTAAGTATACTTTATTAGTGGTTACTTACAGCCTCCGATTTTCCTTGTTCATTTCCAATTTTCCTATGCTACTCATCATCATCATCATCACAACTCTTTGTAGTGAGCCCACTGCAGGAGTCTCTTCCCTGGGTGAAGAGGAGGTGTAGGCCATAATCCACCAAGCTGGCCCAGTGCTGGGTGGTGGATATGTTATGTTACTAGTTTTAACTTATCAAAAGTTGTAGACTTCAGAACGAATGCTAATATTTACAAATAAATTTTAGGGTCTACTCGAAACAAACCACCCGAACACAGCAAACAAAATAAAAACCCACATTGGAGATCTTTGGCTGCAAAGTGCTAAACATGCTCGAAAAGCAGGGATTTTTCAACAGGTAACGTAAAGTTAAGCATGATATTCCTACGTTTCCATGTATTTATTTATACATACATACATACATTTATAGCTTCACGCCTGTATCCCTTATGGGGTAGGCAGAACACCAGCACGGCTAGCACGGGCTGGGGATAAAATACCTCTGAAGAGAGGATAAAATTTTATACCGCTTGTCAATTGTATCTTCCCTGCGAGCACGGGCTTGTTAGTGGAGAACGCTCATCGCCGGGGATAAGGCCTTCTCTCCCTTTAGTATTGCCATTTAGAGAAAATGACAATATAAAATTAAACCATAGAATCAATATCAAGAAATCAATCAGTATTTACATCAATATCGGTATTCATTCATTCTTTCATTCGTTTTTATGTCAACAATCCAACAAAAAAGAAACAACAAGTTCGATCGACTCAATATTTATCTTTAAAATGAGTGGAAAAAAGTAAGTAATGAATCAACTGTTTTACTTATGAGACGGCTGTATTTAAAACCCGTTTAAAAGTGACCATTCATAAGTATATAGCTCCTCTAGGCTTTGCAACTGTTTCATGGTAAACATTATCACGTTAATAATTTTTTATTCTGTTCAAGATTAAGAAGTAATAAGGTGCAAGTCGGGATATTGGTCGACTACATGTCGACCCACAACATGTTGGCGACAGGAGAATTTTCCGGGCCACTTGGCTCTCATAAAAATGAGGCTGAGTGGCAGAAAATTAAAGACCTTCTCAAAGAGCATGGTCCTGATAAGACCATTGGCCAGTGGAAGCAGGTGATAATTAGCATACTAAGCCTTGTATTGTGCTATTTATGAGTTATAACTGTCACATAGTATTTTGTTTCTAGACATGGAAAGATTTGAAAAAGAACGCACGGGCAGAGAATGCCATGATGATGAGGGCACATACCGCTACTGGAAATGTGGTGCATGTGCCCAGCATTTCTGAGGTGTCTAAGAAAGTTTTAGACACCATTGGCTATGCATCATCATCCGGGATTGGACCAGCAGAGTCCCAGATTGGATTGTCCAACGTATGTATTTTATGTAAATGTTAGTTTTTTGGATTTTGTCAAACCTGTGGATATGAGTATAATTTCTTAACTTTTATTTGTATATTTTAAAACAGAATGACATTGAAATCTTGGTGGAGGATCACCCGGGGCAAACTTTCTTTGTACCACCAGAGTTTTCAGATGAAAATGCACCCCCATTGCTAGTAGACCCCATCCCTTTGCCTGTGCATGCTTCCAGCAGCTCCACAAGTGCTCATGCTTTATCACAAAATACACCAAGAGCTCCACCAAGTTCAAGAAAGAGGGTGCATGAAGTATTTTCTAACCTACAAGTGGAAAATAATGATGTGTTAAAAGTATGCTTTTACTCTTCTTTCGACTTTTACTTACTTTACTAACAAAGGAAATTAATTGCTTTCCATAAATTTTTTGTTGCTATTTTATAGCTGTATATTCTGTTATTATATAGTTTTTTTTATTGATTTTGTTCTGTTTTTACAAAATTATTTTAATGTATGCATAAAAATTACTATTTCAGGACATAAGATCTCTATTAAAGGAGAGAAATAGTTTGCTGAGAGAGCAAAATAGAATTGCTAAGAGGAAAAGGTTAGAATTTCAAAAGATTATTGTAGTCGTTAAAATATCTATTTATTATTGTATCCCTTTTTGCCCGAGCTATTCTTAAAAGGCTAGTTTCTTCATTTACTAACAAAGATTGCCCAGCAGGCTCATCTTGAGTTGAAGAAACATCCATTGGAATTCTGAAATTTACAGCACAATATTAGACAAATAAAAAACTTAGTTAAATCATATTTTAATTTACAGACATGCAAGTTGACTTACCGATAATGTTGCATAATATTATAAAGGGTTGCACACGAGTAAATAATTTTAGATGCTTTCTCAGGAGAATAGTGCAAGACCCTGTCCACACCAAGGCACCTAAATATTCCCTTGAGATAACCATTGGTTCTCTCGACACAATTTCTTGCTCGACAATGCCATTGTGTATATCTGTCTGCAGGACTATTTGGCACTGCATTCAAGACAGGTGTCATAAGCCATGGTTCTATAGCATATCCTGAATCCCCTGTAAAATAAATAATAACTTAAGTTAATATAAAATACTTTTTTTTTTCAGGTCAACACGGACATTTCCATTTTCTTTTTAATACCATGTAGATAAATTAATTAATAATAAATTCACATTTAAGGCTTTTGTATGTTTTTCATTTCATCATACTCTTACCCCTTATTCATAACACAAACCACAGTTATCAGAAGTTATAAAATGGTATCAGCATTTTAACTCAAATAGGATTAACAAACTATGTATTCCATGTAAGGGGGTTAGAATATAAACATTATACTTAACAATGTTGCATCTTTGAAATAAATACTATTAGCCTACAACAATTACAAAACTTCTGATTTTAATTTTACTCATATTAATATAATAAGATTTATTTTCAAAGTGGTTTCATCCATATGCCTTTAAACTATCTCGCATTGACTGAAACTTTCTTACCCCATATCCTTTGTATACTTATTATAGTTTTAAGATTAACATACCCAAGAGAAAGTAGTGACCAATTCCTGAATCATATAGCCTCTTCAGTTCCCTTTTCACATTACTATTATTAAATATAAATTGGTCATGGACTCTGCCCGGATACCTTGCATTGATGCTTAGTATCCGACAGTTTACATCTACAACCTGAAAAAAATTTGAAAGTGTTATAGGAATTAACTGTGACTGATACATTCATATTGAATGATAAGTGCCTAGAATAGATTTTCTATAAAAAAGGTTATGCTTACCAGTTGAACATTAATACTACTACGCCCTTTTCTATTTTTATACTGTATACCAGTGGGAAAGGGAGGAGGAAATATGTCAACATGGGTGCAGTCAATAGCCCCAAGTACATCCGGCAGACCATGATTTTGTAAAAAGCCATTACTAACCCTTTGCCTCATGCTTTCAGTACCAGGAAAGTTGATCCACTGTGGCATAAGCCTGGAAATTATGTAGGTATCACAGTCAGTTTCATTGTCAATAAAGAAAAATAAACTTTGTGTAAATAGATTATTTTTAACTCACACTGTAATTATAGCCTCAGTAACTTGTGCCAAGTATTTACTCACAGTAGTCTGGGAAAGAGACAGCCCATGGTCTTGTCCAGTTCCACGTTGGTAACTACCATCTCCCAAAATATGTATACATGTAAGAACCTAAAAAATTTCAGGTTATCTTTTATAGAATATGACCAAAATTTATATTAGAAATTTATGTAGCCATAACAAAATAGGTACTTTTTGTAATATTTACCAACCTTTATGTGAACTGGTAAACCATCTCTAGAATTAATTGGCTTAATGTTTTGTTTTAGGGCATCGCATAAATACAAAGCCATATCTTTAGATACCCGGAAAATTCTTTGAAATTCATTGTCTGGGAATTCAAATGGATTAGAAGCATCTCTGATGCGTTTCCGATGCAGTTTTCGCTCGGCAACCTCAATTTGCCAAGAAATAATATAATTAAAATAAGCACGGGACATTCTTCTCTTTACAACAAATTTAAACCCACCTAATATGATCGCAGATAACGTCTCTCCACCTAATGTCAAACGAAGAGCAATTTATCTTCGATAGACGGAGTCCGTGCTCTAATGCGAAGACAATCGGGAGAGATAAACCCTAGGCAAATGTCAAAGAGACAAAATCTGCCTTCTCTCCTGTCGCCGTGCTCTAGGCGGTGGAGAGTATAGATTTCTCCCTCAAAAAGGGATAAAATCGGGAGATAAGAGCGGCCGTGCTAGCCCTGCAGAGGCTATAAAACCATCTGATGTCACATTTGACAAATTTGTAGGTATTATAATGATGGAGAGAGACTATTGCAGCGACAGGTGGTCAACCTTTCGCCCGCAACAACGCCAATAAAACCTCTGTCCCTTAACTCACTTTTACAGTAGGGAAGAAAAGCAGCTGGCACATTTTTTCGTGTATTTATTTATATCGCTAAAAATTCTTACTCTATTATTTATTTGTACACACTTTATCCCACATAATTAGTTACCTTGCCATATCTACGAATCGATCTCGAATGCTTTTGAAAATATACCTTACAGATTTCTAAATTATTTTTGAATGAATAAAGCCTCAATTTTAAACGTGAAAACTACTAAATCCTTGATTTCTCCAGGGAAAAGACTGATTAAATAGCAATCTATTATTTATTGTACTGTGCCTCTAAAACAAGATTAACTATATTTTGATGAATACATTTAACTTCATTAAGGTCTAAAACTATAAACGAATTTGAATTTGGAGGCATGAGTTTGATATTGTAGTATCATAAAAGGTTATGTAAAGGTAGTATGTAACTAAAGTAAATCAAATAAAAATCTTTGGTTTTTATCAACAATATTTAACACGTAATTTAATGCTAGTAAAGAGAGTATCTAGCTTATAGAATAAAGGATACCAGCTATTCCTTGACTTTTTTTAAATCAAATCTTTTCCTTTTAGTCATACATGTATATCCTAAATGCCGAAGAGTATCACCCCGACGAGTTATTCATTGAAAAGGCTAAAATGTATTGGGCCAGAGGTCAGCATGAGCATGCGTTTGTTACGCTAAGAAGAGGTTTGGATGAAGCCTACCCACAAATTGATCAATTAGATCAGGATCAAAGGTATGAATAAATTTTGCTATATTTTTTTTAGATAACATTAAACTATATACTAAATCTATGGAAATGCTAAGTAGGAGTAGAACGCGTGTTAATATAAAGCGAGCTTACGCTCATTCACCGGAAGAGTAGTATGACGTATCCGTTAGGTTTAATTCACCTTACTGCCGCATAGCCTTAAGGGTCTTAATTCTATCAAAACAGAAAAAAGTCCTCAATTGGCAAGTAGTGGTATTAACTTGGCAAAGAGTATTGAAAATGATGAATTTGTTAGACTAATTTAATTTTACTGCCACATAGCATTAGGAGTCATAGTTATATCAAAACAAAACTCCTTGGTTAGAGGCGCGACATGTAAGTCTATTGATAGCATTACCTCATTTCTCATTTCATTCGCGTGGGTGTTGTAAAAGTCAACTGATTGAATTTAAAACAGAGAACTTACAGGACCGTCGTAACAACCGGCGTCAGTTGTAACAAATGGCATTACTGTACATTTTAGGAGATGTTTGAGTCCAGAGAACGACTTTTGACGATCACTTTGGCGATGGGGTAAACCTGTTTGCCTCAGACGCCAGTGGTTGCGGGTTCGATTCCCGCACGGAACAAGAAAAAAAAAACCGTGTCTGGGTGTTTATCTATTTATGTAGGTATTTATATTCTAGGTTCCTCCCTAGTTCGTTACATGGTATCCCATAACATTTTTTAGAGAGCAAAACCCAATAATCAAATATTTTTGTTTCTCTCAGGAAAATTTGTGCGAAAGCAAAGTTGTTGATCGCTAAATACAATGATGAAACTACGAAAGTAGACGTGGACGTCAACATCGGCTACTACAAGGAAGCTGTGGATGTCTTCAAGCATTGGGAAAAAAGTTTGGTAAGTTTAATCTGATTTCATAAAGTTGGGATAGGACTATCAAGATCCGATATTGATTTGAACTTTACAGCAGATTATTAAGTGACGTAAGGTGTGAACAAAATAAAGAAAGAACAAAAATATGTTTGTGACCTATCATTTTTTTTAGGTTCGTCTAATACTATGTGATGATTTATTTATTATCATTTTTGGGAAACATACAGCATATAAAACACTTAAAACTAAAAGAAAACATTAAAAGTACATAGGCCAGCAAAGTCTCCACTATTACATAATACCTAATGTGCGAATACATCAATCAATATATATAAATCTGTTCCGTTACTGACTGAGTGACCGAGGTACTGAGTGACTGACAGACACCGTACAGCCGTAACTACTGGGCGTAGAGAGCTGAAATTTGGAACATACATTCTTTAGGGGATGTAGGGGTGCACTAAGGAAGGAATTCCCGAAATTCCTTTCTTAACGGGAATGGGAAATATAAGACTTTTTAGTTTGTATGACAAATCTTATTCCTTGAGTGCACCGATGTGAAACTTGGTATAAAAGTTTTTCAATGTGTGTCTGATTGTGTTATGAGAGGAATTCCCGAAATTCCCACGGGAACGGGAAATATGTGATGTTTTAGTTTGTATGAAAAAATCCCATCCCTTGAGTGCACGGATGTGAACTTGATATAAAGGTTCCTAAATAAGTTTCTGTTTGTATTATGGAAGGAATTCCCGAAATTCCCACGGGAAGGGGTTGGACTTTTTAGTTTGTATGAAAAAAACTTATTCCTTGAGTGCATGGGTGTGATACTTGGTATAAAGGTTCTTTCAGTGGGTGTCTGGTTGTATAGTTTCTGAAATTTCCACGAGAAGGGTTAAAGCTAGTAAGTTATATACTTAAAATTATTTCAAATATTTGCTTAAAATTATAACTTAATATGAGGCTAGCTAAATATCTCAAATACAAAATAAGGGCGCGAAAATTCAAACCCAATAAAACTAAGGCAATTAAATTAATTTTAAATTTGGGCAAAAGAAGAAAGAAAAATAAATCAGTTATCGTTAAGATTTGTTAGGACATTACTTATATTTTTTATATACTGGGATAAGGATGAAGTGAATATGTCTGAAGTTGAGTATGTGTTATTGTAATTACTACATGTTCTGGGAATAAAAGAGTTCATAGCATAGTTAGTGTTATATAAGGGAATGAAAAATAGACCTCGTTAACGACTGTAACAGTTAGCGCGCGGACAGCGAATATTTATTTTACTAGTAAATGAGCAGAGTAAATAATATTTAAAATTAAGTTATGACGCTACATTTTTCAGTGTTAATGTGGAGACCGTTTTAAGTGCAATAGTCTCGAAGTCTAATCAAATGCGCCTGAAGAAAGTGACAGTCGACAGTAGATTTTACTTTGCGGTAGATTTTATTGTCGTCCGCTTAAAGCAAAAAATCGTAATTTTTAAAGACGGTTGCTATATCGTTAATAAATACAACGTGTTCAAAGATTCAACGATAAGCTGGCACCAGGGGGTGTACCTAGTCATAACTACTCGAAAAAAAAAAAAAAAAACCTTCCTTTTAAAAAAAATAAATAAATCAAAATTTAAAAAAAATCTGAAAATTAACTCCCCTTATGCCATAATAAATATCATAAGGGGAGTTAATTTTCTGTTTTTTTTTTAAATTTTGATTTTTTTTAAAAAGGAAAATTTTTTTTTTCGAGTAGTTATGACTAGGTGCCAGCTTATCGTTGAATTTTTGGACACGTTGTAAATTGAATAATAAGGGTCCCAAGTGTGACCCTTGGGGTACGCCAGAGCTTATAGGGATGAAGGTAGAGCAGTGACCCTTAATGGTGACAGCCTGGTTCCGTTCGCGGAGGTAGGATTCTAACCAACGCAGTAAATCACCGTGTATACCGACAAGCTCTAACTTTTTAATTAACTATTTGTGTGGAATTTTATCAAAACATTTAGAACACATTTAGTCTATAAACTCGCAAATGTTGGACTCAGTTGATTTTTTAGACACGAATCCATGCTGTTGTTCAATGAGAACCGGTTTTACTACAGGAAAGATATCGTCATAAACAATTTTTTTATAATAGTTTAGGTAGTACGCTTTACTTAGATATAGCCCTGTAATTCTGGATGTCATGTCTGACACCAGATTTAAAAATTGGAACCACGAAAGACTGCTTCCAAATACAAGGCATTTTACCTGACTATAGTGATAATTGGAAAAGTATAAAAATTGGTACAGAAAGCTGAAAAAAATGATGAAGTATACATATAGTATGTCATGGTGTATAAGGAGTTAACTTGAATCGGGGTTACCAGACTTAATATTTTTTTATTGGAGACTAAATCTGCTTTTGACCTCTATCTCATTTGATGGTAAGTGAAGATGTGTCGCAAGCAGAATGTCGCAAGCTTGATCAACTATTTTATCAGGCAGTTAGGCTATTCTTAGCTGACCCAGCACGTCCATAAATTATCTACACTTTGATCAAGTGTGTTTACGCTTCAAGACTAGATCGTCAATGTAAAAAAATGACGTTTCCTTAAAAGGTATGTCTCGGAGCTTACTACGAAAAGGCAAGTGGCAACGATACAACCAACAACACAATGTGGTCTCGGCGGTTGTACGCACTGAACAGTTATGGGAAAGCATTGCAGTATGGACATAAGTATCTGTATCAGAGTATGCCGAGGATGCTGTCTATATGGTGAGTTTTAAATTTAAGTAGTTGATCCATCCCAAATTAAATAAGCCATTACCGTCAATAAAAATAAAAGGCTTAAAACGTTTTTCGAGTAACTTTTTGCGTCGGGGTTTTTGATATTTAAAATTTTACCTTTATATTGTTCTTTTTATAGAATGTATGAATATTATTTATTGAAAAGTTACACAAACTTAAAGTGCTTAAAAGCTTAATAGTGCTGCGACGCATCATTGGACGCGACGGAAGTGGTGAAGACGCGCTTCGACTTGCGGTTTCTCATTTTCGTCATACATATTAGCACGTTACTAAATTGAATTTGACTTAAAAATACTAAAAAGCGTTCCAAACGAAGTACAAGAAACAGTACAAAACTCTCGCTTAACTTATCAATATTCTCTTTCAGTGCGTTTTCATTTAAGATCTCACCCAAGTACCTATACAGGGTTAATTTTAATTAGCGCAACACCTCTTGCAGGCAGCCTCTCTACATCAATCCCAACAACATTTGTTCTACGACTTATTACAAAATATTCTCGAAATATTCCCCTCACAATGTTTTTTCATTGAAGATTCAAATTTAAAATTGTGTAGGTAAAAGCGTTACTGGAACCCTGCGTCTTCGGCTATTAACCTCGCCGAGACCACAGAAATTGCAATTATCTTTTTTGTATTTTACATAAATTAATACTAATAGCCTTAAATATACTAATTGCTTTCGGTCTTACTAACAACTTCCTTAACAGCCCTCATACTTTCCACTTCAATATTTAAGTCAAATTCAAACTTTAACTCAAGTATTATTGATCTAATAATCCCAGTTATTATTTTGTTGAAACTTTAACTCGAACCAATTTAAAATGGCTGAAGGGGTTTGCCAAAATCGTAAATGTAATTTGCAAGTGATTATCGCCCCTCGCGGTTTCAGTAGAACGTAGTGATTGTATGCTTTTTGGTTTCAGGTTAGACGTTGAAGTGACGTCGTCTGACACGAGTATCCATTCGGTCTTGGCTCAGATGACGGAAATTATCAAAACCTACTCGGAAAGATTGCCGCTTTATTTGTATTTGACAGCTTTCTCTCAAATCGTTTCAAGGATCTGTCATCCAGTCAAAGAGGTGAGTTGTTCCATTCGAAATTTAAATAACTTGTCACTTAGTTTTACTTGTTGAAACAGGAATTTTCGCTATTGCTCGTATGTATTACCACAGAATAAGTAATAGTTGGTACAGAAGAATTACTCCGCAAGACTATCTAAATAAATTCGAGTCTTGCTACGACGCGATACGGTGGAATTCAGCTCGCACAGCATTACGTACCTGCAAATTTATATACCTAGAAGTTTTGTCTCTTTCTATCGCATGCCTCTTATCTTTTCTTACGCTGTTAGGGTTGCTGCCTAGTGAAGAATAATTAATCTCCTTATTTGTAATTAAGTATCTACCGATGTAGGTATTACTGTTATTCTACCTTTGTAAAAAATATTGTTTCAACTTACGTAAAGTACAAAATGAAAAAAAAGTTACGACGAATAATTAGTAATACTACCTATGTTTTGTTTGCTAAATTGAACATAATCAAATCTAAACATAATCTAATTGAATATTTGTTTCTTTTTATGTCCATTTTTAAATACTATTTGAGACCTCGATCATAGAATAACTGTGAGTGCTATTAGGTAGGTAGATATCTACAACGTCCCGACGGGCGCGCGCGTGACACACGACCCATTCGAAATACGCCGGCGGAGCGCTTCGTTGTTGGTAAATAACGGATGTACCGCGCGGAGTGAGCCAGGCCTGGTATTACTTTGCGAATATCACCTATTCACGCGGTGGAAAGTCACACCTATTCAGGGCGTATTGAAAGTCTACTGATTGTATTGGAACCTATGAGCTTTCAGCTAGTGGAACATTGTAAAATGTAACAGAAACGAATGAGTCTTAGCTATGATATTTGTCGAAACCTTTTGAAACCTTAATTAATCAATTAGTTTTATTTAGGGAATGACACAAAAGTTCACACAACTTTCACATGTATCAGAATAATGCTCTGATTGTCATTTTGCTTCTAAATAAAATCTCTCATAATTCACATACTCTATCAACTAGTCTTTTCTTTTAGGTTTACCAGCAACTCAAAGCTATTATAGTAAAACTGATACTGGCCTATCCCCAACATACTCTATGGATGATGATGTCGGTTATAAAATCCGCATACCCACAACGTATGAAGCGCTGTGCTGATGTTTTCTCGGATCCGAGGCTAAAGGAACCCCATATGTTGAAATTGGTTAATGATTTTACACAATTGGCTGAGAAGCTGATCGAATTATGCAATAAACCTATTGCTGGGAGTGGCTCGGTAAGTAATTCTTTTAAAATTGTGGTAAGTACGAAGCACACAACTATGACAAGCAAATGAGGTTGGTTCGCCCCAAATTGTTGAATTGTTTTCGTCAAGATTTGAAATGCAGGTTTTAGGTGTAATGGTGTATACAAAATAAACGGGGCTATTGAACTCAAAAAAAAAACAATATTAAACTTGATATTTTAGTTTAAATGCTTGGAAATAGTGTACAGGTCAAAATTTTCTGCGAAATTAATGCATAATTAATAATAGTCAAGTTGATAAAATCTTATAATGTCATCCGATTCAATTCAACGATTCCTGACATCGTTTCAATGGTTTATAAGCAAAGTGAAAGAAGAGCTGACTTAGAAAAATTCAAATTTAAATAATGCCATCAGAATGTACAATAACGAATATTCTGTTACGAGCCTACTGGGATATATCGAATGAGGTATTTTCCTATTCGCGTCTAATGTATTGAAATATATTTATTCCGCAACGCGCTCTTTAACATATTGACAATACTGTCAAGATGTTGACTTAAAGAAAATTGCTGATTATGCGGGACTTACGTTTTTGAGGTCATACTTCAACAATAGATATATTTATTGATAAAAAAAGCTTAGAATTAAAGTACTATCCTGGGTTTCTCAGTCTATTTCATTTAACATTGATATCGTTCCTTTACAGTATAGGGGACTTCTTATAATATAATACTAATATTTATTTATCTTCTATTACTTCATTCAAGGAGGGTTCCTGGGAATCCGTTTGATATAAAAAGGGTTTTATCTGCATAATCTGTAGAATTGTGTGTTCCTTTAAGCGCGCTCATCTCTGAAACTATTTTAAATAACACTTGATAGCTTCATATTGAAGACGACTTATAAACTTTATTATATTCAGTCATTCCTACATGATAAAAAGATAAAAGAGTAAAACCGTGCGAAGATACTTGTATTTAATAAATAAAGTGTTTAATTGCAACACATTTTAAACTTTAATCCATTATTTTAGAGTACAACCGTGTCCGCATTAGTTCGAACACTACCGCGCTTACTTTCGGGTGATAACTTCAGTCACATAATGATGCCTTTTCAAGACTTCTGCAAGATTGTGCTTCCTTCCAAAGCTGCAAGACAAGAGAAGATAGACTTAAACATACCGACGGAACCACCGGTTTACATATCGGGTATTGAGGAGCATATAAGTATTCTGCCGTCTTTGCAGAAACCCAGAAAAGTTACGTTAAAAGGTGAGAATTGTACTATTAAATTGGTGCTGCGTAGAGTAACCATGGAGAAGTGAGTCGTAAAAGACGTCTAATACGATTTACTATCCCTTGATGGTAAGACCCTTTTAGGTTCCGCCTGCCTAGCGCCTACTCTATATACAGGCTTAATTTTAATTAGCGCATCACCTCTTGCAGGCGGCTTCTCCACATCAATCCCAAACACATTTGTTCTAGGACTGATAGTTAGGACTTGATAAGTTACACAAAATTTATAAACAAAAAATGTTTTGCTTGCTACTCTATATTTTGTAAGAAGTGTCTATTATTAATATGATGCGATGTTTTACCTCCGATGTTAAATAGAGGCAATAATATTTTTTGTATGGGAAAACCTAATTTTAAAAAGTTGTAAAACAAATGTTGTTGGGGTTGATGTGGAGAAGCTGCCTGCAAGAGGTGATGCGCTCATTAAAATTAACCCTGTATATAGTCTGCTACTTATAATCACTGTTCCTGTGTTCCGCAATTTTTTGTGTTCCCTGAACCCGTGTGCTGTCAACTTCTGCCTGTAATCCTATTACGGTTCTTTCATGACATTACATGATAAACAAGATTTCTATCTTAGAGTAATAATTATACTTTATTCTCACTCTAAGATTTTTATGATACAATGATGATATAATGAATGAACGAATTCCCTATACACATACATACATTTCAATTCATTACATGCAAGATGCATTACCTTTTGCAATGATAGTTTCAATGATATCATCTATGACTTAAAAACGTCAATTGAAAAAGGTGAGATCGCATCCACTTCTATGATATGTTTGTTTCTTGATTTCATTTGTGTTTTTCCGCTTCGTAAGCTTTCATAAATAAATTCTATATTATTATATTGGGATTATTGTCTTCAGTCTACATGGCAAGAGCTTAGCTAAGAGATTTCGCCGAGGAGTAATACCGAATAATGATCGTATGATAGGTTTTACGTCAAAACTATTTCATGATATTATCGCATGGTTTTGAGATCCATAATAGGCCTGCTGGTCGTCTCTTTCTATCAAGCTTAGAAGGAAACTGGGTTTTCAATAAACCTTTTCGGAACTCATCACCGCTAGATATTTGTCTACAGATTTTATATAAATGATTTGATTGATTTGATGATGAGATTCTCGGATTAATTGTCTTTAACAACTTACTTATCCAGGGGTGTTCGGTCTATTCTAAACCCATAATACTTTTTTATATTAATTAAGCTTAGTTCACGACGATATTGTTATTGTCCGGAGGTATATTTGATTAGTCTTATTTTGTCTAATAAAGTAACTATAGTTTCATAAATTGTTTTTTTTTATTTTTTAAATATTTTATCTCCAAGCTTTTTCTCTTAAAAGAAAGGTTTTTCTTTAATCTATTGCGTGTATTTTACATACGTAACTAAAAAAGTCAACTTAAATTTGTTTATTCTTTAATTGAAAACATTTAACCTATTTGAATGTCGACTAACATACGTTGAATAATTAAATTAACGAGTTACTCGACCGATCGTGTACACGGCTGGAGGTGTTAATTATCCGCACGAACATAATCATGTCCCATTGTAGGATATTAAACAAACATTGATTTGAGCTGAGGTCGAATTTGTCAATATTTGCTTGTCACAATTTAGTAGCTTAAGGCACGGTTTGTATCATTAAAATGATCATGTGCTGTGATTAAAGTTTTGTTTGGTTAGATTATTATCTTTCATTATGATTTGTAACGACAGTCTTTGATATTTTTATAAAGCATAAAAAAAATTGTTGTCTGTTAAACTACTTCATTGATTAAACAAATAATATTTGATATAAAATATTGCGTAAAACTGCTAGTACCGTCAAAAGTCAAAGTCAAAAGAATCTTTATTTCGTAAGTATTTAAATACATTTGCAATAAGTCAAACAGTTTACAAATTCGGAAAGTCGATCTGTTAAGAAGAAGTGGCAAGAAACTCAACAGCAATCATCTTTTAAAAATACACAATAACAATTAACAACCGGGGAATCCCATCTTCTTGCATCCGGATATCTGATAGTAAAACTTTTTATATATTTTTTTATTATCTTTTTTATATACATTTACACCGTATACGCTTAGATACACTATATTAAATTAACTATAGGGACTATAAATACCAATAATATTGACAAGCATTGTATTACGATAACTCTCCTAAACTCCAAGCGATCTTCACAACAACAATAATTCACCCAAAACACCTATTTTCCAACCGCAATATATACTTAATACTTATTTCGGTACGCGATCGAGACCGCCCCTTATCTTAACGTCTCATCTTTCCTTAAGCGTTTAGGAAAAAGCTTTTCCGAGACAGTTCTTAGAATTCCGACAATTATTTACCAGGGTCCGATGGAAGATCCTACATTATAATGCTGAAGCCTCGAGACGATCTGCGCAAGGATTATCGCTTGATGGAATTTAACGCTGTTGTAAATAGATTCTTGCAAGACGCCCCTGAAACGAGGCGTAGAAGGCTTTACATAAGGACTTATAGTGTTCTGCCCTTAAATGAAGAATGCGGCTTGATAGAATGGGTGCCCAATTTGGTCGGTTTGAGACCGATTTTAATGCATATTTATAAGCAGAAAGGTAATGTTGCTTTTATTTTAATTTAGTTACTCATTGTTTTATGAATTAAATAAATTAATCTTCTTGTTGTCTCGATAGACAACTTGCAGACTGTTAATTTGACCCTTAAGTAAGTTACGCAAGAAGAAACTAACTATTAAAACTATTAAAACAGTATATAATTGACCTTGAATTAGATAATAACTCTAAATGGATACTCTGAGCATCTACTTTTGAATAGGAATCCACACAAGCAATCGAGAGCTGAAAGAAATGATGTGTTTGAGCAAAGACCCAGTGGAGAAAAAGAGACGGATATACGAAGAGCAGTTGCTGCCAAGACATCCGGCGGTTTTCCAAGAGTGGTTCAGACGGGTGTTTGCTGACCCTTACGGATGGTAAGATTTGGAAAAGATTCTCAATTGTTCCTCTTATGGCATGTGATTTAAAAATGTACACTAATCTATTAAGATTTCAATGACAGCTCTTGGTTTTAGTCTACCATTTGAAGTGACCTTTAATACTTTTGTTTCGTAACACGTGCGATTTATCAAGTGAGGTTTTTTGTTTCGGTGGGGTTTACAATAAACAATCTTTAAATAACACTAAGTATCCCTATTGACATATTATGAGTAAGTCGCTTTTGAAATAGGAATGACTAAGAACTAAATAATTGCTTTTATAAACAAGTGTACTTATGTTTTTTTGCACCCGCAATGATAGTACAAAAACTTATTTGTTTTCTATGACAAGGCGAATGTTACAGGCGATAATGTTTCTATTTCGATCTTCAATGAGCTTAAGAAAACTAAAACTCTCTTCGGTTTTAAACGATAGATAGCATTAAATCTTAATATTTCTTTGCCTTTGATGATTCTTCATTTTTTAGGTATCAAGCTAGATCGGCGTATATCAGAACTACTGCTGTAATGTCCATGGTGGGATATATTTTAGGTAAATATGGTTTATATGAACTATCGGTTTTATGCTTGAACTAATTGACTGATTGGTGATAACTGTTCTTCACACTTTTACCCCATTTGCAAATTTTTGTAACAAAGTTTCTTTACGAAACATGCAAAGGTAACGAAAGGAACTGAAAAATGCAATTAAACTTTTATTTATTTATAAATGACTGTATCGACAGTTTCTTAGTTCTAAATATCGCATATGAGTTCGTACAAGATTAGTTATGCAATATTTGATCGTATGTTATTTGGTAATTATTCCGAAAAATATTGAACCATCATCGATTTAAATTTAACGTTTCCCATTTAACGTTGTTTATTTATTATTTAAATTTATGCCATATTTAGCTGAATAAACTACTTTGTTATTTAAGCACCCTTGCAAATTTTAATACTGGTTTATTATTTTGTGAAAATTAATCCGTATTCATTTAACACTAACCACTTTATTTAGGTGCCATATCTACCGTTGATACAAGCGTTAAATACAAATAATAAACTATTTTTCGTCTAAGGTCTAGGCGATCGTCACGGTGAGAACATTTCCTTCGACTCAACAAACGGCGATACAGTTCACGTGGATTTCAACTGCCTATTTAATAAAGGAGAGGCCTTTGAGTGGCCGGAGAGAGTCCCATTCAGGCTCACCCATAACATGGAAGCGGCTATGGGGCCGCTCAAACATGATGGCATGTACAGGTAAGTCGACATATTTATTTTTATCGTTTATTTTATATTACTAGCTGTTTCGTTAGGTTTTACCCGCGCAATTTCGAACCCCGCGAGAATATCGCGATAAAAAGTGCTATTCCAGACTGTACACTATCACTATGCCAAGTAGTGTAATAAGATTAGTAAGATAATGGCATAGATAAATGCATTAGTCTACGCTGCAGTACGAGCATAGAACTTTAACGATTCGTGTGTTTACTAATGCTCATATAGTATGGAGTCTGTTTGTAAGGAACAATTGAATTCTACCGACTGCCGTAGGACAAGTGTAAATATTTGAGTGCCTTTGAATTATTGTGGGCATGCTGTATTATTAAATAATACTATGGGAACATTCGTAAACGCGCGAATCTATTGAATTCTGGTCGCACTGCAGCACTTTGACAATACGATCGACACACTTATTTACACCGAATTTGGCGTACCAGACTTTGATACGTACTCAGCAACCAGTTTGAGACGTTAATAGCTCGGTGTGTTTTCCTAGAAACCCTGTCACAGGCATTTTACGTAGAAACCGTGTGGCGAGGCCAATAATCAATTTACACAATCACACTACTGATTTGGGACTAATTACTTGCAGAGTATTGGTCTGAGAATTTGATCTCCTAAAGTTAAATGAAAACTGTTTAGAAATTTGAATAAAGGCTTAGATTGCGATGTTTGAAATTTTGCCTGCGGCATCAAAAATTCTCAGGCGGTTCGGTTTATGAAACTATGTTTTATAGAAGTTCAGTTTTGACTGTTAAGGGCTAAGGGCTATGTTTATGTTCTATGTTTAAATAGTTAGTTTCTTAGTTTCAGGGTCTATTTCCATCAAGTCATTTAAGACAAAGGTCCTATTTTTCAAAATAGCATACCTACAAATGTATCGCTTTTTTAAATACCTATAATACAATTGTTTTTTTCACTATCATAATAAAATCATAAGAAAACCAATATCCTATACATTGGTATAGTTTTGATTTTCGTTAGTATTATGGACGATGTGGACCGTATGGTTGGATGGAAAATGCGATTAAGTATTGAAGTATATTATAATTAAATACAAACCACAAAAACACAAGTAAGTAAGCAAAAAAAAACAAAGATGAACGACAACTGTCAAATTAATCAAAACCAAAACACAATTCCTATTGAAAGAAGTATATAAAATAAAAACTATTTACAAATGAGTTTGTAACATCCTCCGCCCCGTGATGCCTGGATGCACGAGCTGGTAGGGCCTTTTAAAGGTTAAAATAATTTAATTAAATGGTGACCCTATATTATGGATGATGTGGACTGTATGGGGGGTGGTTTGATAGAAAATGCGATTAAGTATTGAAGTATATTATAATTAAATACAAACCACAAAAACACAAGTAAGTAAGCAAAAAACCAAAAATGAACGACAACTGTCAAATTAATCGAAACGAACGCACAATTCCTATTTAAAAAAGTATATAAAAAAAAAACTATTTACAAATGAGTTTGTAACAGTTAGTAAAATATGAAAAAAGCACTGATGTGAAACGAGGATGCCCCAAATTTTTTTTTATTTATTTATATATTTAGACGTACTATACAGGATGACTGGTCACTTTCAAAATTCGAGGACGAGGTAGTTTTAGATCATACACGAAAAGGAAATAAAATAAATATTAATTATTTGCTGAGTAAACTTAACCGAAAGTTAAAGAATTCATTACGCAACGCATGGCTACATTGGTACGGACTTGCGCACGGCGCTATCAACACAGAATAGGTAGGCAGGTGTAAAGGGGCTCATGAACGGTCGTCGACCTAGTAAAACTCTTTATTTATTTATAGGGAATTCTACTGAAAAATTAAGTACCTACTTTTATTACATAATTATGATCAGAAGCGAATACAGAGTGCTCTCCTTCAATATCTAAAATTTTTCACCAGTCACCCTGAGGTTAAAGATATTTGCTACTACATTTTGCAGCCGTCTGATTTTGAAGTCTAAGAAGGTATACCTTGTCATCTATTTATGTACAGAAGATAGCTGTAGAATCTTAGTTGTTTTACAAGTATAATAGGGCTTTAAACGGTTAACTACTTCTTGCAATAACTGATGTTCGAATTTTTACGAAATTTTCTATACAAGCAAATTGTATCCTGGCCTGTAGTAATAAATTGACGATTGACCAAATCCTGACTAAAAGAAACCAAAACTCAAGATAAATTCCTAATTTTGAACCACTACGCTTGGTTTTTAAGGTTGTCTTAAAAATGAGTCGATAATAGCCTCTGGTAATGAACAACCTATTCTGATTTATAGTTTGCGGAATAGAAAGATTAAAAGTAACATGCCTAATAAGTTTATAAGTAACTAGCTGACCCGGCAAACGTTGTTTTGCCATAATAAATAAAAAAAAAATTGATGTTGGCCGATTCTCATAGATACCGGATAAGCACAAAAAATTTCATCAAAATCGGTCAAGCCGTTTTGGAGGAGTATGGCAACGAAAACTGTGACACGAGAATTTTATATATTAGATATTTCATTAAACACCGAAAACCTCGTGTCGCCGAAAAAGCTTCCGGCAGTTTTAGTTTTAAAGAGAGATTGTCCAAAAGAAGTCTTAATGTCAGAGATAGAAGTTGAATTTTATCATGATACTTTTTCCTGCTACAATCATTTTTCTATCTCTTAACCGTATTTTTAATCCATCAAATAACACATTTACACCACCGACGATAAAAAAGATTTGTATTCAGCGTTATAAAAAGCTCGATGTTCTTTGTGACAGCAACTTTGGTTGTTCTCCTTCAGAATTGGGTTATGTGCCCGTAATATTATTCCAATATGAAATAAGCACGTTCCTTATAATCAATTAAAATATACTTTCAATCTCCCAATGCTCTTTTCGCAAAGCACCTTATTTTAAACTCTCGCTTATTTTTTCCATTTGAACTCCATAGCAATGCAAATGCAAGAATTATAAATAATAATAAAATCCCCAGACAATCACACCAACTACATGGCCTCAAAGTAAGCGAAGCTTGTGTTATGAGATACTATGTAGCGAACCTAGAATATAAATACATATATAAATAAACACCCAGACCCGGAACATTTTTTTTTTTTGTTCCGGGCGGGTATCGAACCCGCTACCACTGGCGTCTGAGGCAGATAGGTTTACCCCTTCGCCAAAGTGGTCGTCCAAAAGCCATCATCTGCTCAGGGGCAAAAGCATTCTCAGGATTCTTCTTGTAGGTGTTCGATGTAGGATGTTTAAAATGTGGTTATAGCCCAATCAATGTTGTTTTTTGAGGGAAGTATTCTTTCCAGACCTCTATAGTCCGGATCCTTTCAAGCGATAGGAAGGAATTCCTCATAGAACGATGGTTTACATGATCATCAGCATTGTCTATCAACAGGGCTATTCGCGTAACTAAAATAATAGCGCTGTGCTCGACGACCAGCTCATCGACGAAATGTCGAACAGTTCGACGAATGTCGCTCTTACTCACGCTGTCATCAGCGGCGGGCGCTGGGGTCGAGTTATGTGTTATGTGAATACCTATTATGTCACCCGTCGCTGATGCATCGATGAACTCGACCCTGTTGTTTAAGAGTATAGCCCTGCGGGTAAGGGGTATTTAATGCGTATTATCTATAATTCATATATTATGTAAAATAAGGGCACTCTGACTGACTCTTACCAAGAACAAAACTCTTTAGAAACGTTGAGAACTTACAGTTTTCTCCAAAAAATAATTTTGTTAAAAGGGTGCTTCATGGAGAAATGAAATCAAAAAATAATGAAAGACAGGCTTTTCAATATATCTTAGTTATGAAACCAATTTTGATTTGAAGCTGAACCGTTAATAGACTTTGGGAACAGAAAATTATGTTATATAACAACGTAAGAGCAGAAGCCAAACAAAGTTTTCCTTGATTAAACTGTAATTGAAATATTTGTTATGAATTTGGAAATAGATTAATTAAAGTTCGGGTAATACCTAATTCGATAAATTTTAATAACCAGGCCTGGAAAACAGGCATACCTTGTCAGTTAATCAATACAGACACCTTCTCCTTCAAATATTTACAGAAAAGATATTTACTTATAATCATCGAATGCAGAGCATTAAAAAAACCGACTTCACGTCAACACTTTGGCCGACTAATTATGTCATCCATGTAAACATTCTGCAAAATCATACATATTCTTTCAAAGATTTGAAATTTTCAATGAAGTACTCAACCGATTTCGATGAAATGTCTATGGGACCAACTATGAAATATCCTCTATCATATGAATTGACGACCACTTTGGCGAAGGGGTAAACCTATCTACCTCAGGCGCCAGTGGTTGCGGGTTCGATTCCCGGCCGGAACAAGAAAAAAAAAAATCCGTGTCTGGGTGTTTATCTATATATGTATTTATATTCTAGGTTCCCCCTAGTTCGCTACATGGTATCTCATTACAAGCTTCACTTACTTTGAGGCCATGTAGTTGGTGTGATTGTCTGGGGATTTTATGATTTTATTATTATTTAATTTAATTAAGAATTTTTAAAATCGATTAAGATAATTGTCTGAAATATCGTGTAACAAAGACACAAAAAAACATACAGACGAATTGAGAACCTCCTCCTTTTTTGGAAGTCGGTTGAAAATGTGTGAAATGTAAGCGATGTTTTGTTTGGGTGTGTCATTCATAAAACATAGTCTTTTGTTGCTCAAAGTATATTTTTATGGTTGAAATTATGTCACAACTAAAAATTAAAAAATAATTTGTAGGTACTGAAAGAATAAGCAGAAGAGTTTGTTTGTTTGTTTCGAAGCGCTAATTTCAGAAACACTAAGTAGGTTTGAAAAAATAATTTTGTATTTGGTAATCTAACCCTTGAGAAGCTATATTTTATCAAGCCATTCTACAGAGATCCAAAGTTAAGCACATAAAATCCTGCTAGTACATTATAAAAATAAGTCTTGTAGTATGAAGTAATATTTTTTCTTACGAGGAAAGGAGATATGTAAGGAACTCACGCTTGCGCTGATTGGCCCATTTCACTTTCGTACTTCAGAACACCGCGAAGTAACTAATGATGCCATTTGGGCTCCGTTGGCTTGGGACAATTTAAGTATAATTCGGTGTTGAAGCGGGAAATTTAAATTCCTTAAATGTTTCATAATAATCTAGCATCCAGGTCGCGTATTTACAAAAGCTATACCATTAGAGTGAAAGTGCAAACTGAACTGGCTTAGCTTTTGTATGACAAAAACTTGCCCAAACCCTAATCCATTCTAGTACAGAAATTGACCGAAGTCGTGTAGACTTTGTGAGATAACTTCAATTGAACATTGCAGCAACAAAAGCTATCCCATTTGATATCGATATTTACCGATCGTTGGCTTCAATTTGATACTTAAATGGCAATTGTTCTGATTTTCAAAGATAGAAATAAAATGTGCATGCATAATGACCATCGTTATTTTGATGACTTAACGTTTGACTTTTGACCATGTCGAGATTGTCCAGGGTTGACTATAATAGCTGACCAGGTTTATGGCGCTTCGCCGGCCGCTGCCGCGGCACCGCTCGCTTCGCTCGCTCGGCTCGCGCACGTGTATAACTATATGCAACTTAACATGCTCCTCCTCGCTGCGCTCGTCGTCGCACCTAACCGTACTGATTCCGCCTTCCGGTGCGGGAGCCCTTCTCGTAGCTTATCTCTTTCATCGCAATGCATATCAAACAAAGATATACCTACTTTTCATCTTGACAAAAGCTTATCTATTTGAGTGAATATGTATTATACAGTACTAGGTTTTGTCATTGCATTTCTTTGAAAATTACAAGAGCAAAAGCTAATCCATTTCAGTCAATTTGTTTACTGAGTTCGATTAGGTATTGTCGTGTAATAGGCATAAACAAAAGCTCCTCTATTAGAGTCTGACTCGTGACTCAAATAGTATAAGCCTTTGTATATTCGCATCCAGGTCCGCTCTTGCAGGAGTATTTGACTTATATTTTTTAGGTAGGGGTTGATTTTGATAAATTAAATATTTAACTTATAACTTTACTGAAAGTTTTATCCAAACAATAAACAGCAATTTCAAACGGAATATTACCTATTTTTTATTATTTAGATCTCTTGATATAACGGCACTCTTGCAAGCACTTGCATCATAATCACGACAATGCTATTGAGGAAAAGAAATATTGAGAACTGAAAATAAATTAGAAAATAATATGGGAGTATGAAATAAGAAAAAAATGGCAAATAACTAAAATTCTTAAGTTCATTCAGATGACGGTTAAAAAACTAATGTTGAAACTTTAAAATTTTCCGTCGTATGCAAGTCGTAACTTTAAATATCCGCTACAAAAAATACGTATCGGTATTTCCAAACAAAATCTAATTAATTCATAAAAAGGGCTTACAGTTTGAAACCGCCAAACGGAACGTATGTGAAAAACAATGAGTAATTTTTCGCAGTTTTTCGGTGGTGCTACCTGATTGAAATTCCTTGTTAGGGGGCCGTTCGTATCACACATTCTGCAACGCTCATGTTAATTGGTTTTGTGAACATCAAATTGGGTGATTTCAAAATTCGCAGAATGTTGCCTATTATTCGACCATGTTTGCGAGTTTTGTGATGTAAAATTTGTTCTAATTGGAGGATCACAATGCAATAAAACTGATTGGAATATATTAAAAAGAAAGGAAAATAACTTTATAAATCAATTCATTTTTAATTTAAATCGCGTAGGTCAGAAGAAGCGGTCTCTTCGAAGCAATTCTCATTTTACTAAAAAATGCAAAAAAATTAACAGGTGATGGTAATTTTAAAAGTACTTTTGAAGAATGTATATTTTATTTACATCATCGCCGTAGAGTTTCCCTCATTATACACGGTGAATATTAAAAATTTTGTTTTCGACTTTCTTGCACTCAATATAACAAAACTTCTTTACTACTCAACTTTATCCTGTGACTTATGTCGCGTCAATCGCAGCTCCGTGGGGAAATCAGAATAAAAATTATTCTTTCTGTTATTTCATACAATACTTATCAATGTTTACCTTTATTTTTACATCTCTTTTGTCGAATTATCATAACTCATTTAGGAGTTATGAGGGAACAGATGAACATTCATACCCACATACGTACAGGGCAACATCATAACCGTATTCAGACGACCGGCTGGTGTGGTGGTAACATACATTGCCTTCTATGCCAGAGGTCCTGGGTTCGAATCCCGGCGGCGACGGATATTTGTGTGATGAACACAGAAATTAGTCATCAAGTCATGGATGATTATATGTTTATTTAACTTTATTCTAATAAAAAAATATATATTTATTCAATATGTATGCTTATACATTTCTTAAGTATATCAGTTATCTAGTAATGGGTAACTTAATTTGGGCTAGATAATGTTGTGTGAGTGTCAGAAAATATTATTTTATTTATTTATTTCCCTCCTTTATGCTTCGCTGTAGTCGGGTAGAAACGGATTCACTATAATAACAAATTAAAATCAAAGTGGCATGCGGTCACGTATAGCCTTTCAACATATCTCTATGTTTGATGTATAAAAATACATAAATATTTACGCAAAGACTATTTTCTTGTTTCGTACTTTTGAAAACGTGTTTTTAGTCGTCGGGTTTTAGTTTTTAAACTTTTTTTTTGTTACTTTGCCATTTTAGCGTGAAATATTAACAAATATCCATCAATTGATCTTCACTTATCTTTATTCAGATTATCTTTTAAAAATAACCTTTTAGAATAAGTTGCCAAGTTAAAAAAAAACATGGTTATTTAACAATACATTACCCATAATTACTGTCATCTTTAATTTACCATAGTTAGTCAAGCGTAAAACGAGCAAAACTTAATTTCGCGTATTATTTCGAGTTAACTTAGTAGTTAATATAAGCCCATTAATTACTGATATGTATGTACATTTGCGTAAATGTTAACTAGATTTGGGGTAATAGTAACTATTATCGTAATCTAATTGCATCAGTTGGCGTGGCAATTTGTTTGAGCTAAATGCTGTACATACTAAATTGTACTGAACATTGACATATCTATTAATTATTTAATTAATAAGAAGTGTCGTTTAACTTGTAGCGTTCAATTATAAATTAACTAGCTGTTTCGCGCGGTTTTACCCGCGCAATTTTAAACAGGGACCGGAAAACCCCTTTATTTGATTAAGCCTATTGGTAGGGTAACCCTATCAAAATCTTACCATATGGAAGTGTAACCCTATTGATATGGTAAGCCTATCGACGTGGTAACACTTTGAATAAAGTTAACTACTTTCGGAAGCGCTTACCCTGTGATAGGGTTGCCTATTTCTATCTCTTTTCCGCGCATGCTGTTGAATTCAGAAGTATAATTCGAAGTGCGAGATTGAATAGATGGTGATATTTTTGATAATTTGATATTCTTAGAGATTAAATTTGCCTGCAGGTTTTAAAACCCTATTGAATCGGTAACCTTCAATAGGGTTTTCGATAGGCTTACTGCTTACATGAAGCTAACTCTATTGATATGGTAAGCCTTAAATTAGGGTAAGTCTTTGATACGGTTACCAAATTGATAGGGTTTTTTAAAACAAGTCTATGAAAAACCCAATCAAAAACCTCTTTAAGGGTAAGCGGTTCCGGTCCCTGATTTTAAATCCCGTGGGAATATCGGGATACCCTATGTGCTATTCCAGACTGTACACTTTCACCATTCCAAATTTCATCCAAATCCGTTGAGCCATTTTGCCGTGATTGAGGAACAAACATCCATACATCCATAAATCCAGACATCCATACTACCAAACTTTCACATTTATAATATTAATAAGAAGTAACATTAGTAAGATGCGTTATAATAGCGTTGTCAAGAATTGTACATACATACATACATACATAACTTCACGCCTGTATCCCATATGGGGTAGGCAGAACACCAGAGGTAATAAAACCATCTGATGTCACGTTTGACGAATTTGGAGGCATTATAATAGTGGAGAGAGACTATTGCAGTGACAGGGTCAGCCTATCGCCCTCAAAAACGCCAATAAAACATCCGCCCACAAAAAAGCCTCCCATAACACCTCGGTCCCTTAACTGACTTTTACAGTATGCCCGGGAAGAGAAGCAGCTGGCACATTCTATGTTTTTCTTTCGCTCCCAGTCCAGCATACAAGCTGTATTGTACAAGATTATGTTTATCTGAGATCATTACACTTTATTGTTGTTTTATAACTTTCCTTATTAAACAACAATAACATATACCGTAAGTTTATACACGATTTTACCTGCGCGATTTGGAATACCGAAGGAATATCGAAATAAAAAGTAGCCTATGTGCTTTCCAGACTGTACACTATCACTATGCCAAATTATATCCAAATCAACGGAAGAGCCAACATCTGTACATCCATTCAAACTTTCATATTTATAATATTAGTAATATACCTACATTTGGACGAGATTCGAATCCTGCGTCTTCGTCAAACTTTGCCGAAGTTGTTCTAATACTGACTCAATTTAGACAATTTGTCAATTTCTGTTCTGTAATATATCTCTTTAATAATGCAAATAGATATAATCTGGTGAATAGAGAAAATGCTCAAGTATTTCAAATCCAGCTACTCGGATTGCAGCTGTCAGGTGGCCCGAGCTGCTATCCTGATCAAACAAGACAATCTCTCCGAGTCTATTTAGACTTGCGAGAAAGATTGCAGTTTGCAGTGTCTTTATTTTTTCATGTAGCACAATTGCGAGCTCTAAGAATTCAATTATAGGTATTCATTCACTTTATAACATAATAAACTCTATTTTAACGAGCGAAATAACTAGGTTTAAGAAATATGGATGAATAATTGTTGGACATTGCTCGTGAGCTCATATGCTTATTTTTTCGCACATATTATACATACATTCGTACATATATACAAATAAACATGAACTTGTGCACAAATGTTTGGACTGTAGTTTAAAGGCAGAGGAAACACAACCCATCACCACAGCGTTCGTCACCGTTTACATAACATAAAGCAGTCGAAAGTCGCTTTTGCTCTTTTCATTTCAAGGTCTATGAGGTTACAGGTGTTTAAAAGGAATTCCTCGTTATAAAGCATTGCTAATACACATTACATCCGGACTTACATACGAAGGGAGGTCGCAAGTATGGGATGAATTATTTTTGTTCGCAATCCTTATATTACATAGAAACATTGTGCATCTTAATTTCCTTATTTAATAGTATAATATCTAATGATTGTTAATATGCGTGATTATTGATATGCATTTTTACCTATGTAATTATTTTATGGAGTCTGTTTTATAAACTGTGTAAAGAGAATGGCCGGCCTGATAGAAACGATTCTTCAGACGGCCTTATGTCTTTTCCCAAGTGTTAAATTATTGTATTAATTTTAATTTTTATACTACGCTGTTGTTGTACGATTGACGAATTTTAGTATAACAGTTATTATTAGCCAGAATCCTGAGTGGGTCCTGTCGTCAAGCGGAGAGCATTCGGATTAGTTTCCTCTACGACATCCTTATTGAAGGGTGGTAAGATTGTTCTTATTCGACCCATCAAGATAATAATTATACACCTTGTCCTCCCATAAAACAGCAAAACATTTAACGAAGAGAAACATTATAATTAACATGCTAAGATAGAAGTCTTTGCTCAAAGTGCATGTCATTTCAAAATAACATTTAATACATTTAATTATTGTTTAAAAAATAACCAGGGAATTTTTGACAGTTTTAAAGAGGCATTTTTTTATTTGAGTTGTTGTTTTTATTCGACCTGCTGGTGTAGCGGTAACATACATTGCCTTCTATGCCCAGAGGTCCTGGGTTCGAATCCCGGCGGCGGCGGATATTTGTGTGATCAACACAGATATTAGTCGTCAAGTCATGGATGTTTATATGTTTATTTAAGTTTATTCTAATAAAAAAATGTGTATTAATTTAATATTTATGATTATATATTTCTTAAGTGGGTATATCAGTTATCTATTATCCATAACACAAGTTCTCTGAGAAACTTAATTTGGGCTAGATAATGCTGTGTGAGTGTCAGAAATATTTATTTATTTATTATTATTCGTACGAATGATAACACTCGGACAGGCACTTTGCCAGTTTCAGTCCTAACCCGTCGGTTTCTACTTCGACTTTATTGTCACCAGGGATGATTAGGGTCAAACACGAGATTAGTCACCATCAAAAAGATATCCGCTACCATCATATCAAAACTGCGACTGTGTCTAGACAATTGAAATAACAAACATTACTTACAAAATGGGTGGTGCGCAAAATTCAAAGCACCGTAAGAAATCTTTATTGCGTGGCGAATTAGACGCACTTGTCATACCGCGGTCGTTGTGTTTTGTTTCTTAATAAAGTATAAAGCGTTTCTAAAGCGTTTAAGTGTGACAAGCGACCTTAAAAATAGAAACCTATTCCCCGAACAAGAAGATTGGACGAGAAGCGATAAATCTATCGAGTGAACCGATTTCATCGGACATTTTTTACCGGACCTACCGACGGCACAACATTACCCGCCGATAAAGATATATGTGCAAAATGTAATTGCCTCCAGGCGGTCGTGGGATCGATATGATTTGTAACGATACTTTTGCACGAATCTCATTTTACTTTTATGCGAATATGACATTTTTATTAAGGCATTATTAGTAGCTTTATACAAGTCCTCGCTAACTTGCAGCTGTACACATAGTATAATCTAAAAAGGTATGATAATATGAAAGCTAGTCAACAGTTTTCACATAATATCTATAGTTTATCAAAATATCTCTGTGTATTTCGATGTGTTCCATGACTAGGAAAATTAAACAAATATGTAATATCGCAATGTAGCTTTCTTACAGTGAAAACATTTGTAACTACTCGGAAGCTTTTTAGTACAGGGTGACTGTTGACAAATTTAAAATACTGAAAGAGAGCACTCTGTACTCGATTCTGATCATAATTATGTGATAAAAGTAGGTACTTAATTTTTCACCAGAAATCCCTATGCAATTAAATAAAACACTTTTTAAACGGATTTATCGCGTATATTTACATTTTAAATTTTAACTCGACGCGACGTTTCGTGAGACGTGTCTTTGCAGACCCCGTGGTCACGAGAGAATGAGGTGTCAAGCGTCGAATTGATAGATGGCAAAATTTACATCATCATCTCCATCTGTTTCTCAGTCTTCGAGCGTAGATTGACACAAAACGAGCTGACAGTATCTTGAGTTTTAGGTTGCTGGTCAACATAGAAACAGCAAAACATAAGTCAGACATAGTGCCAGACACAACATACATTAAGCAGCCAATTATTTGTCTACAAATTCCTTCAATATTTTTATCACATTTAACATCAGAATCAAATATCTTAGTATTAAAGGAGTCAACATAGGTTTACAGTTTTCCTTATTAAATCTCTTAATTACATTTTCTAAGTAGTTTCTCTGTGATAATACAGTTGTACCATTTTACAAATTTTGTTTTACATTTATTCCTAAGTATTCTGAAATTAATCCTAGATCTTTAATCTTAAATTCTTTATTTAATACAGTTTTACATTTTGTAATCTCATATTCATTTGTACCAAATATTAACAAAAAATCGACAAAAAATTGTACAAAAATTTTATCCATGCCATTATATCCTTTATACAAACATGAATCACTTTTTGACCTAACAAAGCCTTCTTTAATTATTACAGAATTAAATTTAATGTTCCAAAACTTAGGTGAACTTTTCAACCCATACAATGATTTATTTAACTTTACAATATTATTATTTCCTGAATAAGCCCCCTCTGGTAAATTGACATACACATTTTCTTTTATCTCCCCATGTAAAAAACCCCCGATCACATCCATTTGGTATAGGTAAATTTAACTTGGTTGCTACAGCTACAAATAGTCTAAATGTTGACAGCTTTGCGACTGGAGCATACATATCATTTACATTAAGTACATCTTGCTGTTCAAACCCTCTAGCAACTAATCTAGCTTTATAAAGTTTAAATAAAACTAATTTTGAACCGGATTAATCGCGTATAATTTATATTTTACATTTTATATCGACGTTTCGGTGTCTTTGCAGACCCCGTGGTCACGTGCGACTGAGGTGTCAGGCGTCAGATTGATAGTGGAAAAAGTTATACATCATCTCCATTTATTTCTCAGTCTTCGAGTGTAGCGTTCAGGGTTAACACAAAATGAGCTGACAGTGTCTTGAGTTTCAGGTCGTGCTGTTTGTTGGATGTTTGATTTGATATCTTTGAGAATAGTAATAGTAACTTCATTAGATTTTAATATTTTGCATGAACTTTCATCTGTTATCATAACATAACCTTTGTCAGTTGCACGATTGACTGAAAATAAGTTTGTTTTCAATTCTGGAACATACAACACATTGTCTATGACTGTATCAATCCATTCAGTCCCATTTGATACCTGGACTGCAATCTGTCCGCAGCCTAAGGCACTGATTACTGCCCCATTACCGACTATTACTGACTTTTGACATGTGCTTGAGAATTATGTAAATAGTGTATGATCTCGACACATATGCTCACTTGCTCCCGAGTCAACTTTGATGTATGCAGTTGATGTGATGAGTTTGATGCTATAAATGCATTACTTTTCATTTTGTTCTCAGTCTTATTCAATTTCTGATTTTTAAACCGACACTGCGCCTTGTAATGTCCAAACTTACCACAATAGAAACAGTTTTTACTATGTATATTTTCTTCATGTTTATTACTTTTGCACTCAGATTAATAGTGTCCATTCTTACCACACTTATAACACTTCACAGGTCTTGTGTTTTTCACAATAAAGGCAGAAGAGGTTTCATGGTTAATCTGGCCACCAAGTTGTCAATGTTTTGTTTGTCATCAGGTGCAGATTCACATGCAGACATAAAATGCTTGTATTCATCAGGCAATGACTTAAGCACTTTTGTTATAACAAACTTGTCTGAGATTTCTTCACACATCTGTTTCAACTGATTTTGCATTTCTTGGATTTTGGATAAGAAAACTGACATATGGATGCCTTTCTCATATTTGTACTGAAAGAATCTCTGCTGTACTATATGTACACTTGTTTCTGTCTTCTGCTCATACACGCTGTGAAGTTTTCTCCACATTTCAGCAGAATTCGAGCATGTCATGATGTGTAACATAACCTCTTCCGTTATCCGTGTAACCAGTAACGTCTGCGGCTTGGCATCTTTAGCTTCCCATGCAGGTATTTCAGCAGCAGCTTCCGGCTTCACACATTTTCCTTCAACAATGCCCAGATTCCCTCAACCATCGAGGGCCAACCTTGGACCCTCAACATTACGATTGTTTGAAATTTCCAAATATTCCAATTTTTGGAACCCTCCAGCTTGATCACATTAGTATTATTACTTTATTTTATTATTACATTTTCTATCCTCGTTCAAAACCTCGAACAAGTTTTCCTTCTCGACGATAACGTGTTGGAACACCGCGCCACGTTTTAAACATTTGGCAAGATTACCTCACCTTTTTTCTTGTTCTCGCCGATCTCGAGTAATAACGTATTTACTTTAAACTTGCAAACTCAACAACATACAGTGTTACGGGGCTGGGCCCATAACCTGTAGTTATTTAAAAGAAAGAAAGAACGAGTTTGCAGTATTTAATTTATTTAGATATCAAGCAGATAGCAAAGAGAGGAAACGGCAGACAGGTGACCGGATATGTCAAACAAAAGTATCACCAACTTAACCTGTACATTAGTATAACATTGCCATATTAAACTCCGACGAGGCAGTCCAAACCGCCATCAAAGATTTTATTGATTCCCGTCGTAATGTTTTTTTTTAGAAAAGGCATAAATGAACTACCTATCAGATGGCAGAAGTGCATAGATAGCAATGGATCATACTTTGATTAAATAAATATATTATATTAAAAATAAACGACTTTTGTTCCTCCCATATAAAACGCCAATTTCATATGTAAGGACCTAATACTAATCAGTTAGAAGGAAAACGAAAACTAAACTCTACATTCCATTCCAGAAAATGCTGTGAAGCAGTAATGCGTGCTTTACGGGCTCAAACCGCAGCTCTTATGTCGGTGATCGGTCCGTTCGTATACGACCCGCTTGTATCGTGGGGCCGCGGGCGCGCGACGGACTGCGGGGAGCGCACCAACGAACAGGCGATGCAGCATCTCAAGCATATCCGGCAGCGGCTCAATGGCATGGTGAGTCAGCTGATTAGTGAAAGGAGTATCGTTCGGTTTAGGTGACAATGGCACCAAACTTGGTTGATGTACCTACTGGCAAAGTTAAGACATACAATTTCGAATCCTACCGTAAAATTGGAATAAATAACCTATGTGCTCTTTTAGACTGTAAAGTATCTCTATACAAAATTTCATTCAAATCCGTTTAGTCGTTTTGCCGTGATTGAGGAACAAACATCCACCTGTCTGAATTTTCATATTAAGTAAGATTTAGTACCTCTTAAAAAGATTTTATAACGTTTCACGAGCGAAATGTATCTACGTATCGTCAAAGCTTAAGAGAACTTATATTTTTTTATATACATGGAAAAAAAGACAGTAAATTCAGAAATAGAATTGAGAAAACGCTAGACAAGGGCTTTATTTACAATAAAAAACTATCAATCGCCTTACGGTTACAAATACAATGCTATATCAATTAATACGGTGCCACTATTAACCGTCAGTTCCAGATGCGAGAGCTAAGCCCTCCTAACCGCATCTATGTAAATTGCCAGAATTCTACTTAAGCTATAACCGCGACGGCGCTGCAATCGAATGTCACACAACCATTCATTCGAATAAGATCCTATAAGACATCGTAACTACCTTTTCAACACACTTGCTCGTAAAGTGAGCCTTATTCTATTGAATTTAGAACTATAAACTGGGCTATAAGTCACGCGTGCATAATATATTATACCCTAGTGAATAATAAAATCAATCCTACAAAGTTGAATTGTACCTTTTTGCAAATTACATGCGAGTAAACAGAGCATATTTTATTGATCCGGGTTATACATTAAATATTTTCAGAAACAACAAAGAGGTTTTAAACCACTTCAAATCCATATACATTTTTGAAATGTTTGCGCCTTATATTAGTAAAACAAATATGTATATCAAACAAATTGTTCACAATTTACAATAATTTGTTATAAAATATTAAAATATTTGCATTTACCACTCCAAATTAAACATTTTCACGTAAAATAGGCTGTATATGCTATAGACATTGACACATTTGGCAGAAAAAAAAAACTACGCGCATGCGCGAGGTTCGGCGCCATTCTTCAATCACAATTCACAGCTTTGTTATGAAGTGTGTTTGTTATTTTATGACCACGTATGTCTGTCTTTTACTCACAAGTGTGTTGAAAAACGTCGTATGTAACTTCGCTCACTTGTTACATAATATACTATTACATACGAGTATCTTGATATCGCTGACTAAACGTTAGCTCCGACATATGTGTGAATATTTCTGAAGTTAGTTTTTTGTATCAAGTGACTGTTATGAATTTAATGATTTATTTTAATGCATATTTTCTTATCCTAAGGCCTTTTTATTGCATAAACGTGCTAAAGATTAACATGTCATATCTCATCAATCAAGTGACTATTTTTTTTTCAACGTCAGACTATTTATTTATGCGTTCTTCCCATGAAGATATTTGCACTTACTACGTACAGTTAATAGGTTTATTCTATTCTGCTCCTATTAATTCGTATACTGCTGATGCGCTTACCCTTAAGAGGAAATAAAATAAATATGAAAAAGCTTTTACGTAATTCACTGTCGAGTAAGTTACCTTCCCGTTAAAAAGGTAGCGTAAAATAGACAAAAGGCCCCTGGGCGGGCCATTAACAGACACTCAGATTTCACTTAAATTCTTTACAGTTAATCACGCACTTAAATATACCATTTTTATTCATCTACCTGGAAAAAACTTATACAGTTTCTTACTAATTTCACACAATTACAAATAAAAATATAATGTTTTAAGTTTTCACGATGCATTTTATTAAAAGAAAAAGAAAATTTCTTTTAATTTAACATTTTAACTCGAGATTTTGGTGTCCTCTCAGGCAACGTCCTAACTGGCAATGTTCACTACCGTAATAATATGCCAGGTAAAAATATTTTTAATGTTAGGCTTAAGAGTCACTTTATCTCTTTGAATTCTGAAATTTAACGCGCTTTTTCCTACTAAATCGTTCAGATTTAGATTAACACGTACACCAGAAACGTTCTGTGCGCTTTGTTATCCGTATATCCAATATATCGTTCACAAAGTAGCTTAAACCGGCACCAGGCGATTAACTGCATGTTCGCACTGATTAAGTTTGACTTACCTAACCTCGCGTAAACTGAGCCCAATTTACAGCTCGGTTTATAAAGTCAGTGGTATTTAGCTATCTTGCGAACGATTTAATTGTAATAGCACATACAGTGTCGGTAGATTGATGAAATAGATTTTTAAGCCTACTGAGACTGAAGGCAAAAGAATGATGCGATAAAACTACGCTTACAACGAGATCGTTTTGTAATTTTAATTTTTTATTTTACGTTTCGTCGTTTCTATATCAAAGTATATCTAGCTTAATACTAGACTAGCAGTCGCACTTAGTTTCACTGGGGTCCTACTTCTGATCCGGATGGATTATTTGATAATATTCCATGCTGGGCTAGGAGCGAAAGAAAAATATAGAATGTGCCAGCTTCTTCTCTTCCCGGGCATACTGTAAAAGTCAGTTAAGGGACAGAGGTTATAAAGGTGTTTTTGTGACCATTGTCACTACAATAGTCTGTCTCCATCTTTATAATACCTCTTTATTGGTCAAACGTGCCATGAGATGGTCTTATAACCTTTGATGTTTTGCCTACCCCATAATACAAGCGTGACGTTATGTATGTACATTTAACCTTCTCTATGAGGTTGCACAAAAAGGATTTTTAAAATTGGACTGGAAGTTTCCGAGACTCGGGCGTTTAAATAAACAAAACTTTCAGTTATAACATTATTATAGATGAGTAATAATATTGCCAAGTACCCTTACAGCCCGTTCACACACGGTTCGTTTAACTGGATACGTTTTTCAGGATAGGTTTTTGTACCGTAAATACGTATACTGAATACTGTGCCATATGTGAAGTCGCTCATAAAACTCCATTCGCCATCGATGAAATTCTTGCATTTTTCGCCTTTTACAACACTTCAAGTTTTCTTTTCAACATTATCAAGAGATGCTTAAGGTATTCTGGGCTTGTTACATATAAAAAACTTTAGCAACTGAAAGTACAAACAAATTATGTAAAATTGTGCAGGGGAAATTTTCTCAAGCTATTCTCAATGAATCGAAAATCATTAACCAGTTAACGAATGTTTAAAAAAAATTTCAGCCTACGGCGAATGTATTCCAACAAATACAAGCGATTCAAATATCAAAACTCTTAATCGAGGAATACAGCCTACATAAACTAATGCGGTCACTAATTGGATAATTAAGATTAATCATGTTAACCAGGTTACGCATCAACATTCGACCGCAACAAATATCCGCATGAGTACGTGAATTTCGTTTGAATTCCGCTGATATTTGAAACTGTACAACGCTCTCATGTTGTTATTACGAAACGAAATATTTACGAATATCTCTCATAATTCATGACCCTTTGTGAAATATATACAGGGTGACTGGTGGGTCATTTTCGAAATTCGAGGACATGTAAGTTTGAGATCATACATGAAGAAAAAAAATAATATTAATTATTTACTGAGTAAACTTAACCGAAATTTTTCATCAAGAATTAATCACGCAACGCTTGGTTACACTAGCACATACTACGTTTGCAGCGGCGCGTGGCTGACTACTTTATATTCGGCGGCTTACAGAGTTGTGAGTGCCGCGAAACAACACTTTATTTATGTATAGGTAATTCTAATGAAAAATTAAGTACCTACCTTTCTTACATAATGATGATCAGAATAGAGTACAAAGTGTTCTCCTTCAATATTACATTTTTTTTTTTATGAATCATGGATGGGACGTTTGTCTTCCATGCCACCTGATGTTAAGTGAGCATGAAGACTAAGGTGTTACACGTCCATCCACGACAAACCTATTCACTCGACGCTTAAAAGTACTAGGACTGGTCAGGGAAAATAGACGCAGGCAGTTCATTCCAAACCTTGGCGACCCGTATCAAAAAGGAACTGTCAAAGCGCTTAGTTCGACTATCTACCACACTATCTACGGAATATCTACCACTCACGGATGGAAGTTCTGTCTGCGTCTAGTAGTCCGATGGTAAAAGGGTGAGGGTTCAATTGGTTCAAACAGAGCACTGGCGCACTCACCAAAATGTATCCTGTAGTACACGGTTAAACACGCAACCTTACGACGATGCTCTAATTTGTCACCAGTCACCCTGTGTAACTAATATTATTTTAACTATTTGCTTTTTTTTACTAATAACGTTTGTCCTCCACGCCACATAGTGGAAAGTGAACATGAGAACTTAGATCTTACACGTCATTCATGTGAAACCTATTTGCTTGATACATAAAAGTCACTGTTAGTGAACAGGAAAAATATACGCTAGCAGTTCGTTTCATACCTTGGTAACCCATACCGGATGGTCTCCGTGCTGCTGACGCTACTGCGCCTCGATTCCCGCACGGAACAAAGAAAAAAAAAGATCCTTGTCTGTGTGTTTATCTATGCTGGGTAACTATTGACAAATTTTTGATATAGAAGGAGAACACTCTGTACTCAATTCTGATCATAATTATGTAATAAAAGTAAGTAGGCACTTAATTTTTCAGCAGAATTCCCTATAAATAAATAAAGAGTTTTACTAAGTCGACGAACGTTCGTGAAGCCGTCGTAGAACAAATGTTGTTGGGATTGATTTGGAGAGGCTGCCTGCAAGAGTTGATTCGCTAATTTAAAGTAACCCTGTATATTTGAGGTTTTGATATAAGTAGTATAACCGTGGAGTTTTTTGTGACCGTATAACTCATGTGATCACTAGACGCAGACAGAACTTTCATGTTCATAGCTATATTGGGTTTACTAAAGTGCTTCGACAGTTCCTTTTTGGTATAACAAAAAATCCCCAAACAATCACACCAACTACATGGCCCCAAAGTAAGCATAGCTTGTGATATGGGATACCATGTAGCGAACTAGGGGTACCTAGAATGTAAATACATATACAGGGTGACTGGTGGGTCACTTTCGAAATTCGAGGACGTGATAGTTTGAGATCATGACATGAAGAGAAAAAATAGTAAAAATAAATATTTACTTACTGAATAAACTTAACCAAAAGTTCCTTCCTAAACCCGTGTGCTTTCATCTTCGACCTCATCGTCACTTACCATCAGGTGAGATTGAGGTCAAACGCGGGTTTAGTCACTTATAAAAAAAAAAAAAAAATCATTACGCAACGCATGGGTTACACTGGTACAATTATTAATTTTAAAAAGTCGTAGAACCACTGTTGTTGGGATTGATGTGGAGGGGCTGCCTGCAAGAGGTGATGCGTTAATTAAAATTAACCCTGTATACGCACCCATATTCACCATTCATTTTAATAGTAAGTTATTTATTAGATTAAATAAAATATTATTAGAATATTAAGTTTATTTTTATTTATAGACCAATAAAAATGAATGCGTAAAAAAAAACAATTCTGTGTGAACTCCGGTATCGAAATAAGTCATTTGAAGATAAGTTATTTGCATTGCGAATAAATATTTATTTATTTGTTGAATAGCAATATAAAAGAAATAGAAAACTACTTCACATTTATAATTAAGCGATTCAGATCATACTAAGTCTAAAGTTTTCACAATAGATTATGTTATTGTGAAAATTGTGATTAAAATTAAATTTATAATGTAGTAATAAATGATATAAAACTTCATATAATTAAGTATAACATTTACATTTTAAGATAATTTTGTTACTAACACATCTATGGAAATTATTCTGACAATAAACGTTACATTATTATATTCAATAAAAAACTTTTATAACCGTTTTACGTAAATTATATTTCACATTCTAACTTGACGACGTTGTCTTTACAGAACAGACCCCATGACACGAGTCACTGATTATAAAGTTGATATACACCCTGTATATATCTGGTCATAATTATGTAAAAGTAGGTACTTGAATTTTCACTAGAATTCCCTATAAATAAATACTACTATGTTACTATTTACTTTACATACAACTGAATCGATCGCGGCACGTGACCTGGCACGCGGATCGCTACCAACGTAACCATGCGTTGTGTAGTCAACTTTAACTTTCGGTTAGGTTTACTCAGTAAATAATATATTTTTTTTAATTATATTTTTTCTCTTCATGTATGATCTCAAACTATCACGTCCTTGAATTTCAAAAGTGAACCACCAGTCACCCTCTAAAACGTTAGACACCGCTTTCTATCCTAAAAAAACTGTAATCCTAAATAAAAACGTTCTAAAATCGGTAAACTTCTAGAACACGGCAGGTTACCTGCTGGCACATCCGATAAGAGGTTTAAGCCACTAAACTATTGTGTCCCGTGAGCCATACCTGAAGCCGCAGCGTAATTAGCTCTAACCTTAATCGTGCGGTCAACTAGATAACTCTTATGTTGCCATGTTTTGCATTGATAAGGATAGTTGTAATTATTTGTGTGATAACGAATAGTACATCCGTTGCGTAAGAATTTTAAAATAATTTCGTTGATAAAACCTTTTTGGTATCAATTTAAAAGATGTCGCGCGTCGTTCTACCCGCGTGACTTTTGACTGCAATATATTATGTAGTAATTCATTCAGTTCGGACACTAGCTTCGGGTACAGAGATTTGTTCCTTCAGGTGATTAAAGTGTCGAGTCATCAGCGAATACTGGGGTTGGAGTATCATATAGGAGAAAACAATTATTTCCTTACCTCTGAGGGGTTTATAGATTACCCTTTAATTTAATATTACCAATTTAGTTGTTACATACTCCTTTTTAAAGACTATTCCCGCGACCTCAATCTCACCTTGATATGAAAGCACACGGGCCGAGAGAGAACTGGCTCTTCATAAAATATAATAATTTTTAACTATTCAATTATTATATTACATACACTGCGTTCTGGTTGTATAGGTAGGAAACCATTCAGTGTCTATTTAATTATAAAAAAATATTTAGTTTATAACAGCCGTTGGTTTATCAGGTGAGATCAAAAATGTATCATGAGTATGTATCTATACATATAATAAAATGGTAGGAAAGTCAAAACTGTACATTGAATATTTTTTTAAAAGAATACTTGGGGTATGATCTACAATCGAAACAGAAACAAAAAATATAGTTTTTAGAATTTTTGTCTGTTTGTCTGTTTGTCTTTCCGGGATAAACTCAAAAAGTACTGCATGGATTTACTTCAAATTTGGCATGAAGATAGTTAAGAAGTCGGGTCAACATATAGGCTACATATTATCACGCTAGCAGTGTTATAATCGTAGGTGCGTTTGGTGCTGCATAGCGTTCACGCAGACGACGTCGCGGGCAGCAGCTAGTTATGAATATACCTAGAAGATCCGCTGTTAACGTATTTACAGCATTTAATGAGATTATAATTTATACACTTACATTTTGTCTACGTTGTCTGAAAAGGCATTGAAACGTACAGTTAAATGTATATTATAATCCTTTTACTTCATACGATTACTTTTAAAAATACTAACCCTGCTTACACTCTATAGGCCCCTGTATAAAACTCATTAAATAACTCCCTACGCCCAGCTACGGAGAAACGCTGCATGCAGTGTACAGACCTTGTCTCAACCAGCTTAATTTCACTTGCCGTTAACCCGCCTTAAGTGGTTCTACGTTAGCAGAATTACCTAGGATATATGCATATGTTTATTATACCTGAAGAAGAAACTTTGTACCTTTTTTAGCATATTGCAGGTTTAAATAGATAAACAAAGAGTGCATATACTTAAAATTCAGTTCAATGTATTTATTTCTTAATACAACTAGGGGTAAAACTATGAGTCGAGTGGGGTTGGCTTAGAATAGCTCTATCGCTCTAAGCTAAGCGTATGGTTGCTAACCGGACAGCGACAGCGAGAGAGACAGCGGCGCGGGCAGCGATTTCCGCGACACGATAGAAAGTATTGAGTTTGTATGAAACCGTGACAAATCGCTCGAGAGCCCGCTGGCGTCAAGAACGGCACAGATTTCCCGCGTCGCTGCTTGCGCCGCTGTCGCTCTCGCTGTCGCGGCCGTCCAGTTTGCAGCCTATAGCAAAAGTAAAATTCCGGGCGACTTCCGCTTGATGCTCTTAGAACCTTTGGGTTCGTGTGGTCAGCGATAGTGCCGCGTTGTGTTCTGGGATTGTTTTATAAAGACCTAGTTCATTAGTAAAGACATGACGTGCTTCCAATACTGACCGCAGTTGCACTCACCTTCAGGTGAGATTACGGTCAAACGAGATTGCAGTTACCAAAAAATGTACAGTTATGATTCGCCATACTGCCATCTGAAAATTCTACCACTTAGGTACCGTAAAATTCGTTGATACCGAAAAAAAAGGTTTTGCATTTATAACAATCAATACATATAAAATAACAGAATTATAGTTCAGCTTTTAGATCCACACTATTTTTACGATGGAGTCGGCTCAGTTGTCTTTTCGTAGATTGAACGATAATACAAGCCTTTAACTATTAAATTAACATCCTCTTACCTTAACTTTCTTACAATAAATCGTAGGCAGTGTTAAACACCAGCCAAATAAATCGGTATTTTTGTCCCTGGGCTACCCTTTAATAATATTCATTTAATTCAGGTAACTTAAGAATAGTACAAGATGTTTAAACTATATCTAAGACCCATAGTAAATATATACCTTAACCTAAAATACATACAATATATAAAAACTACACAAATTTACACTAATTCACACGTATGGGCTGCGACGTGGGACGCGACATCCTAGTGTCAAGTATCCGTCCTCGGAAGCGACGGAATACGACACCCTGCGGCCAAAAATCTTCCTTCATGTAGGTCGACAGATGTTCGGTCGGCATTCTCACCACAAAGGAGTTGAAGCTCACTCTGTGGCGGGACTCCAACCGCTCGACCCTCATGTTGAGTCCTGTCTTCGCGTGCAGATACTCCACAACATCCTTCGCCGTGAAGGCGTGGTGCACGCGAGACACGTACAGCTGCGTCGTTGGCACCTCGGTACGCAGCAGAAGATTGTCTCTATTCGGTGCGGTACCACACTTGTTCTTACAAGAGGGCTTCTTCTTCTTCCGCTCCACCTTAGTGAAGCCCTCGCCGTCTTCCTGGTTCTTCATAGAATGGCCCTTCAATGTGAGGCTGGGCTGGGCAGGCTGAACTGCGGCTACTTCGGCGTAACCTCGTTCAGGAGCAGGACAAGTGTCCCGAGGCAGCCACGGGTGACCTACTTAGCGGAACACTACGCAGTAATGTTACTTCATTACGCAGCTCGCCAATCGTACTTTCCGAAGCCTCTAACTTTAATAAAACTTCTGCGAGGCTTGCTTTCAGGAAGTTTATATCTTTCAGCAGCCTCGTGACGTCGACGTGGTCGAATCCCACCGGTGGAAGCCTATGCAGCTCCTTTGCGACGAAATCCGGGACTACGTCAGGGTCGGTCTCCTTGAACAGAGTGATAATGTCCTGGAGACTCTTCTCACCTCCATCTCTTCGCCGGGATGGCATCTGGGCAGTTTTGTCGAGCAGCTGGTATAATAGCGCCTTGCATCGACAAACTTCCTCCTCCTTGAAGTTAGTCTTGCAGACCTGCAAGATGCTAACCTCGTCCATGGTGTCGATGTCATTCTGGATGAATGCCAACAACTCACTGACAACAAGTTGCTTACTCATGGTAACAGCGGGCAGCGGCATTGGCCGCGCGGTTCGCGAATTGAATTTATTTATTACATTAAATTGATTCGCCACAGTGCAAGAGCGATACACGTCCGTACCCGAGCGAGTGACGGATTGGATTGATCCTTTATATGTAGAAAACCTTGTCGTTTGGTCAAACGCCTGAGATAAAAGGTATATGTATATATAGGTATATCGCTATACCTATCTGAATATCTCTAGCAATGGGAGGAGAAAAGCTCTTTAAAAATAATGATACTGAAAGAGTTTAGAAAGTTCAAATGCATTTATCCTTAATCGATGGGGTAAACCTACCTGCCCGGAACAAGAAAAAAAAATGTTCCGGGTCTTGGTGTTTATCCATATATGTATTTATTTTCTAGGTTCCCCCCTAATTCGCTACATGGTATATCATAACACAAGCTTTGCTTACTTTGAGGCCCTTTAGTTGGTGTGATTGTCTGGGGATTTTATGTAATCTATTTTTATTAATATAAGCTGGATTGATAAGTACCTATACGCTCGATTCGCCATATTGACATATTAACAATTCTTTACATGACTACCACTTACCATAAACTTCGCTTTTACCGAAGAACTCATTTTTAACAATACACATATAATACCAGACAACTTGAATTTAGATCCACATAATTTTTTACAATGCCGCCGAAATGCCTCGTATATACCTCGACGTCATATTATAATAAATAACTAACTGCCAGTCTCGCTTCACTCCCGAGTCCCGAGTCAGCTGTCGTTTCGTGGATCCGGGAGGCATTATCATGAAATTTCAGCTGAACAGATACGACCACATACGTATATCATGGAAAATTCATGTTTATTTAGCCTACGTGATAACCTGATTGTTGTAAGAATTGGATAATACATTACGATAAAAAATGTGTAAAATTTTGTAATCGTAATGGTCTTTTTGTTTCGTACTTTTTTATTTTTTCATTATAAAGAGATTCGAACGCCTTGTGACCTCGCCATGGAGAAACTTTAATTCCCTATTTTAAGCCCTTGAAGCCTATTTTTAGTCATAATGTCTCTTCCTATGTCCGCAACTTCTAGTCTTTGTCTGTAAATCGGTTCAGTGATTTTGGCGTAACGGCGTAACAAATAGACGGACAGAGTTTCCGAATTTATTCTGAATTTGCTCATACAAAAGTAGTTCATGAGTTATTTTATAAAACTTAACTTTTAGGGACAACAATAATTGTTTATAAATAGCAATAAAACACGATATTCATTGAAAATAAGGTCTTTAAGATTTTAAGCCTTTTAGGATTACAATATAATAATATACAACAAAAAACAAGAAAAGAATAACAGATATTGCTTCCAAAAATAACTTTTAATATTACATTTTCAATAAATAATAAGAATCGTCGATATAACCGGCAAAAATTACTAAAACAAAACGTAATAAAAAAATCCTGATATCGGAATAAGAACATAAACCATAAAACTCTGGATCGAACTGGATACAAAGTTATGTACCTACCATATTTTATAACCGTTACTAAAAATTGTATTTTCCCTTGATTAAACAGAAACTTGCTGTTCTCAAGGATCAGCGAACTTGATAACTATCGCTCATTAATCTCTATCGATATACTCAAGAAGTCTTCGACAAGATTTAGATCACATGAATTAAGTCAGGAGTTGTAATGCGCCCATCGATATTAGTCGATCGATTCGTCGAATAATTGGTTTTAAGATTGGAAGTTAGACTATAAATATACAGGGTGTCCGGAAATAAGATACATTCCTTGCAGGAGATGAAAATATAGCCCATTTGCAGCCATTTTAGCCCCGGGATACCGGGTCCGAAAATTAGCCATTTCTGAGATAATCAAGATTTTAAACTATTTTTGAAAAACCCCCGTATTTTAGATAAAACTTGCTGCTGTGGTAAAACACGTAGAGTTATTCTTATTATTTTTTTATTTTCTGACACATAAATAAACAATAAATCATACAGAATATTTTTTTGGTAGATAACATCACTAATCTTTAGATTACGACACAAAAACAATCATTGTTTTATGAAAAAAGTCATGTTTTCAGTACAAAAACCTCATTTATTTAAAAAAAATGTACGGAATGTTGCGTAAAAATTATTGAATTTAGTAGCCTAATTTATGAGCTATGCAAAAAGGTATAACATGTCAGCAAAACACTACAATGCTAATTAACAATAATTTTAAAAGTAAACAATCCATTTCCTGGAATTGCTCTACATTGACTTACCGCAGTGGCACGTGTGCGCTAATTGTTCTTTGATATCGCCGCATTGCTTGGGACACAATGGTGTGACAGTAGGGATTATCGGCAGGTAATAACAGGCAAGTTTACTTTTTTAGAAAATTATTAATAAATAAAAATAGGACTTAAAAATACAAAGCGTTGTTATTAATTTAAATCCTGTTCAAAGTGTGAGCCGCGGTTTCTAATGCAGGCTCTAAGTCTTCTTCGAATTTCAGTTTTTGAAATCCGAGCTGTAAGAGTTTCTCGAATTTGTTGTGCTGCATTCATGATTCTTTCACGAAGGTCATCCTCTGTATTAATGGGAGTAGAATACACGAGAGCTTTCATGTGACCCCACAGATAAAAATCACATGGCGTTAGATCGGGGCTTCTCGCAGGCCAAGGAATGGGACCACCCCGCCCAATCCAACGATGTGGATATTTATCATCCAACCACTGGCGGACACCGCGCCTAAAGTGTGCTGGACAACCATCGTGCTGATAAATTAGATGTCGTCTTGTGTCTAGTGGGACGTCTTCTAGCAATAATTGCAACTCGTTCCTTAAAAAAAGTTCATAGGCTTCCCCGTTTAAATTTTGAGGAAAGAAATGCGGCCCAATCAGATGTCTATTAATTATTCCCATCCATACGTTGAAAGAAAATCTTCGTTGGTGTGCTCTTTCTTTTTTAACTCTTGGATTCTCTCCTTTTGGTGCCCAATAATGCAAATTGTGATAATTTGTTATTCCATCACGATCAAACTTAGACTCGTCAGTCCACAATATCCTCTCAAGAAATCGAGGGTCTTCCATGTCAGCGTCGATAATAAAACGGCAAAATTCAATTCTTCTAATTGGGTCTCCTTCTTCTTGTGCATGCACTGGCGTGTAATGGTAAGGATGTAACTGTGATGTATGCAAGGTAAACCAAACTTGCCACCAGTTACGATGGGGTTGGCATGTCTAAATAGAAAAAAACCCCAAAATTTAATAAAGATAAAAAAAAAAAAAAAAAAAAAAAAACTTGCCACCGGGATAATCCAAGGTTCCTTGCTGCGGTTCTTGTAGAGATTGTTGGATCTCTTCGAAACAAATCCAGTATGTCTTCTTTTTCATCGGGAGGTAAAACATGCGGTCTGCCTGCGTCTCTTCTTCTGGCTCCAATACTGCCGGATTCTCGCAAACGTTGAAATGTTCCGCCAAATACTCTAACGTTTGGTATACGCCTATTAGGAAAGCGTTGTATGTACTCTCTCCGGGCCGCTGCAGCGTCACCGTTGCAAAAGCCGTACACAAACAAAATATCTGCGTATTCTTCATTACTAAATGAAGCCATTGCAAGTTGATAAAATACGTATGTCTGAACTCAAGGAGGGATCAGTACTAACTACCTAGATAATTTAGTTAACCCGATAAAGTAAACTTGCCTGTTATTACCTGCCGATAATCCCTACTGTCACACCATTGTGTCCCAAGCAATGCGGCGATATCAAAGAACAATTAGCGCACACGTGCCACTGCGGTAAGTCAATGTAGAGCAATTCCAGGAAATGGATTGTTTACTTTTAAAATTATTGTTAATTAGCATTGTAGTGTTTTGCTGACATGTTATACCTTTTTGCATAGCTCATAAATTAGGCTACTAAATTCAATAATTTTTACGCAACATTCCGTACATTTTTTTTAAATAAATGAGGTTTTTGTACTGAAAACATGACTTTTTTCATAAAACAATGATTGTTTTTGTGTCGTAATCTAAAGATTAGTGATGTTATCTACCAAAAAAATATTCTGTATGATTTATTGTTTATTTATGTGTCAGAAAATAAAAAAATAATAAGAATAACTCTACGTGTTTTACCACAGCAGCAAGTTTTATCTAAAATACGGGGGTTTTTCAAAAATAGTTTAAAATCTTGATTATCTCAGAAATGGCTAATTTTCGGACCCGGTATCCCGGGGCTAAAATGGCTGCAAATGGGCTATATTTTCATCTCCTGCAAGGAATGTATCTTATTTCCGGACACCCTGTATAACTTCGCTGAATGAACCAAATTTAAAGCATGTAGACTAAATAGTGGAACTATGGGTTAGCCTAGTAACCTAGACCCAAATCAGTTTGCAAAAAGATAATAATAAAAGGAGACTACCGGGTTGCCTGGTAGAAATCGCTTTAAGCGATAAGGCCGCCCACATTGTCATTGATAATATTGTTAAAATGTTTTTTTTTTTAAGTTCTGTGGCAATAAAGAATATTTATTATTATTATTTTCCCTAAACTGACGTGGCATGATGAATGCTCTACGGAGGCGGCTACTTCGTTTAATTTTGTCACATCAACCTAATTTGACATTTGAAAAATAACATAGATTTAACTAACTACTATTTAAGACCCGTTGTCCACACTGAATCCTCAAAACATTGTTGATGCTTTTATTTTTTATAATTTTAATGAAGACGAGCGTTTGCCCGCGACTTCGTACACACACAAACTAAAATTTGCAGTTCCCTTGGGATATCCTTCCATAAAGCATCCTGGCACACATTGAAGAACCTTTTTACCAAGTTTCATATCGGTGAACTCAAGGAATAAGATTTTGCATCCAAACTAAAAAGTCCTATATTTTCCGTTCCATTGGGGAATTTTGGGAAAGAAAGAAAGAAACATTTATTTGCAAGAATGTGGTAAATACAATAGTTCTTAAATAAATTAATAGCGCAAGACACATTCACCCTTATAGGGCATACAAAAAAATTTGGTCAAATAATTATATCGGTACCCACAATACTATTAGATACAATTTAAGTCATCATGTATTGCATTAATTAAAAATATAATGTCATGTTTCATAATTAAAATATTCATTGAGGTCATAAAAACATTGTTGAACTAGCCAAGTCTTAAGTCTAGGTTTAAATTGATTAAATACAAGAGTTTTAATGTCATTGGGCAAATTATTATAAATTCTTATCGCCATTGAGGAACAGCTTCTAGACTTCATGGCTGTTCGCATTGTTGGTAGCAATAATCTGTTTGGACGTCTACAGCTACGGGTACGAGAAATATCATATAAGCAATCAAACAATTCTAAATTATTCTTGACAAAAACACACATCTCAAAAATATATAAGCTAGGGACTGTTAAGACATTCAGTTTTTTAAATAAAGGTCTACATGAAACACAGTTGTCTACGTCGAATATGGCACGAACACATGCCTTTTGAGCAATAAAAACCTTATTGATAAAACAAGAGTTTCCCCAAAGAACAATGCCATATCTTAAAATGGAACAGACGTTCCCATAATATGCCTGAAGGGCTGTTTCTTTATTTGCAGTTTTACTAAGTTTCCACAAGGCGTAGGCATAGGAGTTTATTTTATTTGTTAATTTAGTGATATGCTGTTCCCAAGAGCATTTTTCATCGAGTACTATACCAAGAAAAGTGATGTTTTTTGTTTCATTTAGTAACTCATTGTCATAACCAATCTTAAGTTTATTTTTGTTGCCATTTTTATTAGTGAACTGTACATATTTAGTTTTATTCATGTTTATCTTAAGATTATTATGTTCTAGCCAGTATATTACTGATTTTAACGTTTTATTAATTTCTGTGTTATAGTCATTTTTGTTTACACATGGTATTACTACGGAAATATCATCCGCGAATAGTACACACGGGCAATTTATATTATCAGGGAGGTCGTTTATGTAGATAAAGAACAGCAGAGGCCCAAGTATACTCCCCTGTGGCACGCCAAAGTTATTTATTTTACTTTCTGACTGAAATGTTTGAAGAAGATTATCTTTACCTAAACTTGATATTTCCACGAATTGTTTTCTATTTGTTATATAAGACTTAATCCAATTTTGAGCTAAACCTCTAATACCATAACGCTCACATTTAAAAAGGAGCAGTTCATGAGACACATAGTCGAAAGCTTTGCTCATATCAAAAAAGATGGTGGTCAAAGGGATACGCTGATCAACATATTCAATAATTTTAGATACTAATGTAAAAGCAGCTAATGTAGTGGTTTTTCCCTTTTGAAAACCATTTTGTTCATTTTTTATAATATTATATTTGTCTATAAAACGTGTTAACCTAACTTGCATGGCCTTTTCAAAAATCTTTGACCATATAGGTATCAAAGATATTGGTCTGTAGTTGTTAGCTTCGCTCTTGTCTCCTTTTTTAAATATAGGCTTAACTACTGACGTTTTTAGTATTTCTGGAAATCGGCCACAGGCAAATGAAAGATTTATTAAGTAGCACAATACTGGTGCTATCTCATCCTTAACAAACTTAATGATCTTAGTGCTTATTCCGTCATAGCCTGTGGAGTTCGTGGGGTTTAAGGACATGATGATCTTTTTCGTTTCATAAATGTCAATTGGATTTAGGAATATGCTTGAGTTATTACATTGGATTTTATTAAATAATGAATGGTCAAATTTGTAATTTAAGTTATTGTTACATGTCAAGTTTATAAAATAATTATTAAAGTGATTTGCGATGTCAGTTGGATTTATTATTTTCTTAGTCATACTATTTAATGTTTTAATTATATTTCTGTCACTAGTTGGTCCCGTTCTATTTTGAATAATTTCCCATGTCGCTTTCATTTTATTTTTTGCATTTGATACATATTTTATATTAGTTATTTTTTGGGCATGAAAAATGCATTTTTTAAATATTTTATTGTAGCTTTGATATTTATTTTTATTTATAATATTAGGTTGTTTATAATAAAGAAAACGTACATTCCTTTTAGTATTTGAAGATTTTTTTAAGCCCATCGTTAACCAAGGAAGCTTTTTCCGTTTATTTGTGTATTTCATTTTCGTTATAGGGAAGCAAAGGTCATAGAACAGTTTAAAATCTCTATGAAAGGCGTTGAACGCTGAATCGAGTTCTGAATCTAAAAAAATCTCAGACCAAGATAATGCTCGCAAACACTCTTGGAATTTTTGTAAGTTACTTTTGCTGAAGTCTCGTTTGTATTGATACCACGTTTTGATTTCTCTTTCGACTTGTTTGCTCTCAAACGTTAGAGATTGGGCTGTATTGTGGTCGGAAAGACCTAAATTATGAAGGCGCCCTTCGGCTTCGGGAATATTGCTGAGAATATGATCAATACATGTTTTTTTCCGCGTAGCTTCCGTAATGTGTAGTTGTAAGTTGAAATTTTTTGCAATTCTTCTTAGTTCATTTGATTCAGTTGACGTCTTTAGGGTATCAATATTAAAATCCCCTGTTAGTATTATTTTGTGTTTAGTTTTATATCTTAGTTTTTTTAATAATGATTCCAATTTTGATAAAAAAAGTTTTGGTTTAGAATTTGGTATACGATAGATACAAATAATTATACACTTACACGATATTAATGAAGAATGTTACTAGGTATGCCAAATCGCTTGAAATTTTGTCTCAGTAAAGCCTGTATGTAAACAAATACACTAGTTTTTGTTGTAGTCAAAAATACCTAGTAGTTTTGATTTTATAGGCATTCAAAGTTTTGAAAAATATCGAGTCCCGCTAACAGCCACGTGACCGCTTGTGACGTCATATCACAACGCGCCGCGCGGGCCGGGCGGGCCCACAGAACATTTTTACCCTAAAGCGGGCCATGCTTGCTTAGTATCAAGTCGCCAGCGGATATAGTAGGTGTAATAGCTTGCGCAGTATTTTGTTGTGTTTTCGTCCGCGTATTACGTTAATAGTCTAATAATAGTAAATATTATTCGATTAATAAAATGGATGAAGGATTCGAAAAAGGGCAATCGGATAATTTACCTAAAATAGATGGATTAATGGTTGCGCATTATTTATCAACAAATAGTGATTTCGTTGCCGCCGAAATGCGAGGAATAAAAATGCAAAGGTAAGTAAACTTTCCTTGCTACTACTTATGCTTAATAGTTTATCTGTTCTAAATCGTTTTATCAAAACAAAATACCCAACGAATGTCGTAATGGAAGAATGCAACTCAAACAGTAGAAGTACCTATGTATTATAGTTTTGTAGCTATAGGTAGGTACGTATGTATATATAGGTACCACACTTCTTAGTAAATTTAAATAAATACATACATTGATTTATTGCAAAGTAGCTTCCGCCAGCAGCTTCGCCCGCGTTTCCCTCGGGAACTGTATATTAAAATTAGCCTATGTGTTGCGTGAAAGATAACAAACACACACACACACTCACACTCACAAACTTTCGCATTTATAATATTAGTAGGAAGTAGGATAGGTGCCTAGGATGTAGATGTAGTGGGTTGAACGTTACAGATGTACTAAACCTTTTTTTATTTGTATTTTTTTTACAAACAAAATACGTAAGGGCATTTAATTTAATTTAATTTTTATTGCAAATGTAGATGTTTGAACAGATGTACTAAACCTTTTTTATTTATTTGTATTTTTTTTACTTAACACAAAACAAATTACGTCCATTTATTTTTATTTTAAACTTATTTCAGATCGGCAAGAGACAGCTATGGCGATGATGCTATTGGTTATGTTCAAGTAAAAAGAGTAGGTGATGTATGTACGGTTAAATGTAGAATCACGCCAGAACACCGCGTACGTACCACACCTTATCATTGCAGTTTAGAACGCAATGAAAAAGATCAAGAAGTTTTAAATGTAACCTGCGAAGATTGTGCCGCCAGCCGAGGTGGCTGTAAGCATACTATAGCATTTTTAATGTGGCTACATCGTCGAAGCGAGGAGCCTTCAACGACTGCTACCAAGTGTTATTGGAAAAAATCTAAGCTCTCAGGTATTGGTACCACACTGAAAATGATTAAAGCTAAAGATTTTGGCACAAGTGGTATAACACCTCATTTAGCCGGTCAGAATGGAAATATTTTTTTTGACAAAGTAGCATTAAAACTTAGAGAGCTTCAAATACAGTGTTCTCTTTCACATTTTATATGTGAAAAAAAAGAAGTTGAAAAGATGTCTATTCATTATTTAATTAATCGTTTCAAAAAATCCTGTGTTGATATTGACGTCGAAAGTTTTATAACATTTTGTATGAACGAAATGACGGAATCAAGATGTCTTCAAGTAAAAGAGGGTACAATAGCTCAATCAGATTCAAATTTGTGGTTTGAGATGCGCTACGGACGTATAACAGCTTCAAAAATGCACGAAGCTGCTCAGTGTAGAACAAAAGATGGCTCTTTAGTTGAAGAAATATTTGGTGCTGTAACTTTTAATGAAACGAATGCTATCAAAAGAGGAAGAATATTAGAAAAGGATGTCATAAAGGAAGTCGCGAACGTACACAATATAAAGATTGTGGAATCGGGTCTTTTTTTAAAGAATGAGTGGCCTATGATTGGTGCCTCGCCTGACGGGCTTACTGATGACTGCGTTATAGAAGTAAAGTGTCCAACCAAGGCAAACACTTTTATTACGTATTATAGTAAAGGTAAACTAGGCAAAAAATATTATGCTCAGATACAAACACAAATGCAAATGACCGGAAAAAGAAAAGCCCTATTTTGTATTGCACACGTTGACTTTGAAACTTCAAGGAAAGTTGATGTGCATGAAGTAGTTTATAATAAAAAATATTGTGATGATCTTTTTGAAAAATGTGTAAAGTTTTGGAAGGAAAATATTTTTGACAAATTAATAAAATAACATTATCCTAATGTAATATAGTTTTATTAACCTCTCAGCTGGCTAGGCTTACGCGCGCCTTTCTCCGCGTCTGTCAAAAATAAGCACATCTTAAAAGTGTTACCTACTACTTACAACTATAAAAAAACATACCCCCATACACATTTTGTTCTGTTTGTCCGCCTAAAAACACAGCACTTTATGCACGCGGCCGCGCGCGCAAAAAATAAACTTGAGTTTCAACGTTTCAAGTGTTAGATCCCGGACTCAAGTCACTTTATTTATTATGACTTTTATTGGTATGGTGTAGTTTGGTTCATGGAACAGCACTTAATATAAACAAAAAATAGTATAGATCTTATGATTTCTGAGAGTAGAACTAATAAATCAACGTACTTGATATCGGCTCTAAAATATTAGTGACTTTACAAATCGGCCTATGAAAATAAAACTATTTAAGTTTTTAGTTCATTTCTTTTGTTATAACTCTATAAACACAAACATTGGTGGAAAATGAAACGTACGTAACCTCAAAATTTTTAATACAATAAAATAAACTTAAATGTATTTTGCTTAAAACACTAGGAAGTTACTTTAAATGAAACAGACTGCTTTGAAGATTAACTATTCCACATGCAGAAATCACCACAGAATCTAGCAGGTCGACTTGCTTTAGATCTACACAAGCGTGTGGCAACATGAACTCAAAGAATCTAAGTCTGCCGATAGCTCTTTCTACGTGTATCCGTAACGCTGCAATTTTTTTTGTCTCCAAAACTTCTTTTTTGGTCGGTTTTACTTTAGTGCTCACGCTAGGAGGTCTGATCAGAGTATGTCCATTTTGTTGTAGCAAATGCGCAATATTTTTAAAACCTCTGTCTGCTAATACTGCTGATCCTTCAGGTAAAGTTTGCAAAATACCACAATCTTCAAAGATTAATGAATCTGTTGCTCTGCCGCCATACCCTGGTGAAATAAAATTTATTAACCCGTTAGGTGTTATTGATATTAAATATTTTATTGTGTTACAGTTTTTGTAATCCGACCACGTAAGAGCTTGCTTTACGGCATCAACAGGCTTTTCAATTTGAATCTCAAAACAGTCGATAATGCTTTGAACCTGATTGTAATTTTTTCTAAATGGAATAGGTAGATTCATCTGGACATCGGATGAAGGTGGAAAGTATACAAGTGATTTAAGTACAGATGCTATAGCCGGAACAGTAACCCTTATGATTTTAGTAACAGAACTAGTCGACAAACCAAAATCCAAGGCCAGAATAGTATTAGGTTGATATAAGCGTATTTTTTTTAAAGTTATCATTATATTTCGCGCAGTACATTTTGTTGTTTCAGATAACATATTAATACAAAAATAGCATTCTTTAGGTAAACCTAACAACAGTTGTGGTTCTCTAGATATGGATAAAAGAGCAGCCTTTTGCATATAGTTTCTAAAAAAAAGTGTTTCGCATTCCGGTTCTAAATCTGAATCTTCATTAGGATTCTTTGATTCTTGATCAAGGTTAAACATTTCATGTGAAGAGGCGTTTGAAGATGTGTCGTTCATACTCCCAAAAGATACTGCATCGGGTGAAAATATTATTTTCCTCTTTTTTTTTTAAATATTTGTTAACAGTCATGGTTGATTTATGGACACCTTTAGCTTTCAGGTTTACTTGCACTCCCTTACTTTTTTTTGATATTTCTATACACTGATCATTATTTTCAAAACTTAATGGATCTTCTATTACTATTTCGTCTTCACAGCTAGCAAATAATGTCTCTTCAGGTTTTTCTAACGCTGAAGTTTCATCTTTATTTAATAGTTTCTCAAAATATTCTATACGATTACGTTTTTGCACTGCAGATCTCTGAGGTTTATCTTCCTTTTCCTGTTGACATTTGAATTTGTGTGGAACTATATCCTGTTTTAGTTTAATTCTTCCCCCGACCAACTTATATTTAGTATAGTTCTCCATATCATTCTCAATCTAAAACAAGAAAAAATCTTATTAGCCATGTACGTACACCTAGCCTACGCGAGCAGAGCAGTAGGCACAGTCTAGTATAGATTAAAACTTGTATAGAAAACAAAGGATAACGCAAAACAGCTGCATTGTTCTCAAGATATTATAATTATGTAATACTATGTAAAAACATAACGGAAAGTTCTGACACCAAAGGTTTCGCACCTCTGACCAGATTTTATGTTTATAGGTATTAAATAAATGTAAACTACAAAAAATTATAATAGTAATGTCTTAGGTATTCATGATCACTGTATATTATAATGAAACTATTTTTCAGCGGATTAATCGCGTGTTTATTGATTTTACATTTTTCCTGCCAATGTAAAATCAATAAACACGCGATTAATCCGGTTAGAAATTGTTTCATTATAAGATGAAAATAATTATTATTACATATGTAGGTACCTACGTAAAATATGATCACTATACTTACGTCAAAATGGTCTTCACAACAATAAACTGTACTTTTATCTCCAAATGGATCTAACCTCTTCATAGCTTTTATCCATTTTTTTCGCATTTTAACGTCCTTTGGAACTATAAAAAACAACTTTTCCGGCGAATTGGTAGTTGTATTTTTACATTTAGGCACAACACATGATTTCCTAGTATTTGGATTGGACATTTTTAAAAGTATTTAGGTATAATTTCGACAGCACGGGCGCGCGACCGCAAGCGGACTGAGTTAGCCAGACTGAGCGTGTTGTGCGATGACGTCACACCGTCACCGGCAGCCCGCGTCGTGCGGTTACAACTTGCTTTACTTCTAAATCGGAAACTAATTGACGTATCGATGTAATTCTTTTACTAGTATTTTTTATTTTTGACAGAGAATATGGAGTACTAATAATCAAAATTAGTTAACATTCTTCATTCGATACCGCAACATTCAAAAATATAATCCGTAGCAAAGTCATTTACAATTTTGAGTTCCTTTGCCTCATAGAAATCTTTACACAATATACACACACCGCCACGTTTATGGTGCTGTCTGGAGTAGCTGGATATAAGTTTGTAAGAAGGACAAAAATGTTCCTTTCGCTTCCTTTTTTTATGAAAGTTTCCGATAAACAGAGTACATCGAAGTTTGTATTTTTGCTATTAAGGTCTTCTAAAGTTATTTCTAGGGTGTCTTTTTTACTGAGAAAACCCGCAACATTTTGATGAAAAATAGTTAAATAATTTAGTTTAGGATCGAAAAAATGGTTTTCCACTTTTCACGCAGTTTATTTGATTAGGTTTTTGTATTGTGGGGAAATAGTCGTTGATAGATTTTTGAATTTGTTTGTATGATGTATTACGATTTTTACAGTTTTGTTTTTTAAGTGTGCACGACTTCCTTAGATGTTGACGTGTATAATTAAATACGTTAGCATTGGTTTTCGTTAGTAAGAAATTGTTTTCATAATCAATCGTATCAATTAAAGTATTGATTTTAATACACATGTTTTTAAGTTGAGCTGATTTACTTGAATATTTCAATTTCTGATCAAGGTAAACAAAACTACAATTTTCAAAACAATTACATATTAGGTTTAGATTATAATTCAACAATTTCTCATTTAAATAATCATTTCTTAATACGCTCAATATTATGACTGTGCTATTTGTTATTTTTTTTAATGTGGAGTATAGTTCAGATGTTGCTTTTATACAATACTTGTCATTTTCACCGATACATAAAATTATTTTATCATTACTACAAAATCCTTGGAATGGTATTGCTTGTAGAATTTCGTTACTCAGCGCATAAGGTTTAGTAAATGCAGTTATTTCATATTCTTCGTAGTTTGTGGATAGACGGGATTTCATTAGGGAGACTGCTATGCCGACGCACTGCTGAGATCCATATATGAAAATTTTCTTTTTGGCAGGTTTTTCCTTCATATCCTTGTTTATAATTTTCGGTATCATGTTTGTCTCAGTATCTAATTGTGTTTGTGCAGTTTTGTCTAAAATTTCAGTGTTCTGTAATGATGTGTTAAAAGATTGATTTTTATTGACGTCACAATGAGTTTTATTTCTTTTCTTTTTTGGGCTCGAGAGGCATATGTTAGATAGTTTCTTTATTTTGCAGTCTTGTTCGTCAATTTTATTTTGTAATAATTTATTTTCCATATGCAGATTTTCAATTTCAGAGTGTGCACTTTCTAGCTTTAAATGTAGGCCTTGAATTATTTGTTTTAAGGAGTTTATTTCCTCACTATCGCCAGTAGATAGGTCAGGTAAACTTCTTGCGACCCCTTGCGAAAGAGAATCAGAGGACAAGAAGGAGTTATCGTTGTCATCAAATCCGATACCTGTACTTGGGCATGTTAAAGGGCTATTTATTAGTAGATTGCTCCTGGGTTTTCTTCTCGTAATATTATCTTCGAATGACGAACTTAATTTATTATGCTTTGTCGAAGAATTACTCTGGGACATAGGAGTACTAGTGTTTTTATTTTTAGTAATTTTATTGGATTCATCGCAATTTTTTTTTCTGAGACAGGTAATACATTTCCAATTTTTCCTCTTTTCAACCGTCATTAGATAATATCTTTTATCTGACACATTTCCACAGTCCAGATCATAAGTCTTTTTACAGTAAGAACATTTCAAAGATTCTTTGTCTAAAATTTTTTTTTTGCAAGAACTACAGCTTGCATTAGTCGCAAGAACATTTGAAGATGACATATTTTGTATAATAATATCGAAGAGGAAAAAAAAAAAAAATATATATAAAAATAAAAATTGTCAATCCTGGTCTCGAATCCTGGGCTTCACGAGTTAACTTCACCAACACGCAGTATTTACATTAGTTGTATAGAACGCCCTCTAAATATTTTTGTCAGTACTAACTGGAACTTGGGACGACAGGATACCAATGTAGATGTTTGTTATTGATGTAGGCGGTTAGTAATAGTAACAAATGGTAGATGTCGCTACTACAAAGATCGTTACGTACACACGTCGGTTAAAATGTTCTTTGTTTTGGTTATTGTCAACCAAAATTTGTCAATTAATTGCACTGTTTACGGATGAAATTTCAGTATTTGCACTACATATCACTGGTAAAGACACTTTGTATGTGTTCATGTATTTATTTAGTCATTTAATTCACTGAACGGGGTTTTAATTTTGGTTAACCCTTTAAATTTGGTTGTGTTGGAATTCTTTCCTTAGTGCAGTCCTACACCCCCCTTAGGAATATACAGGGTAACAGGTGACAAATTTTAGATACTGAAGGAGAGCACTCAGTACTCGATTCTTATCATAATTATGTAATAAAAATAGGTACTTAAATTTTCACTAGAATTGCCTATAAATGAATAAAGATTTGTTACTATGTACTTTACTTACGCCTGAGTCAATCGCGGCGCGTGACCTGGCATGCGGATCGCTGGCAACGCTAGTGTAACCATGCGTTGCGTAATCAATTCTTTAACTTTCGGTTAAGTTTACTCAGTAAATATATATTTTTTTTATTATTTGTTTTCTCTCCGTGTTCTCAAACTATCACGTCCTTGAATTTCGAACGTGACCCACCAGTCACCCTGCATAATTAAAATTTCAGCTCTCTACGCCCAGCAGTTATGGCTGTACGTTGTCTGTCAGTCACTTAGTACCTTAATTAGTAGCGGAACCGTTTTATGTAGTTATATTGATTTTTCGTTCTGTTTTAGTAATAATACATTTTATTTGTTTTCTTTTCAGGTACGCACAAAGAACAAACAGCTATCGCTGTCTCTTTCTCCAGAAGGACAAGTTGAACATTTAATTATTGAGGCAACGAGTGTACATAATTTGTGTCAAATGTATATTGGCTGGGGACCATTTTTATAGCCTAATATTTCTAGTCTACTTAGTATTAAAATGCTCAAAGACCTTTTGTTATTTTCTCTGTCCTTTGTTCTGTAAATTTAACTGTACGCTGCTAATGTTCATTAAATATAATAAAGGGAATATAAAAATGTATTATGATCTTTTGTACTACATTTTTAATGAAAAAAGATTGAATAAATAAGTTAGACTTTATATCCAATTATTTTTTATTATTTTTGTACCTAATATTTCTATGTTATGTCTTTTTAAATTTCATTAGCAAGGTTTTTTTCGGACTGCTGTTTTGAGATGAAGTGGCCCAGTAAATCCAGCACTTTGATAATATATGAAGTGCCCCAACAGTTCTATATAACTAATTTATGTATAACTTTGGAGTGTAACATTCATTAGAACAAAAGAAGTGAAGAGTTGATTGTTTGTTGAGGGACGCGCTGTGTCAGTAGAGTTTAGTATCGTAGAATGTAGTAAATAAGTACTCGGTTATATAAATAAAACCTTTCTATTATGCTTGTTTAGGGCCATTGTTTTCTGTTCTGTATCTGGCCATGAAATAGTGAATCCACACTGATGCTGTGAAACTCAGGCACATAGACATTATGAGCAGATAGTTATGATATGATTAAAAATGAGTTCCCGTCCTAAAGCCTACGCTGGATAAGCGTGATGTTCCAGTAAAATCCTTCCCTTCACCCAGAACAAATCTACGCTGGTTTTGACGGCCGTAAAAACAGGATCGACGGTTGTACCCTCCAAGGCGTATCGATAAAGGAGAGGCTCATGAAGGAGAGAAAGTATTATGTTATCAATGTCTCCCCGCTTTTGTTATGGTGACATGAATGGTGATAATGAACAATGTGGTGTTTCTCAAGGTTCCTATGAATACGTACGAATCTAGTTATAGAAATTAGTCGGCTGTAGGTATGGCCCATTCAGAGTTTTACCGGCTTAGCGACCGCCCTTAATATTAAGTCTGCGCATAAAAATAGCTTCTATAGCAGTGATGCGTTCCGATAATGTTTTGTGAAGAGCCAGTTCCTACCCAATTGTCATCTGCGACCTCAGCGTCACTTCCCATTAAGTGAGATTGAGGGCAAACGCGGTTTTAGGCACCGTTAAAAAGCCACTTCTTATGTTAGGCGGCTGGCAGGGTCGCCATGTAAGGCGGGAATTTGGAGACTTATTGAAACATCGAATGTAGAAAGAATACTGCCTGTATTTGAGATATTAAAATGATTATATATGTATTATGTACCAGATACATTATATTATATTACATTGAATATAATAACGGTTAGGTACACACTACATCTACAGGGTCCATTTATAATAGTCAATTATATTTTAATAGCAGATTAAGAATGATGAGTAAGGCATGAAATTCAATAAAAAAAAACTTTAAATATTTTTCGTAAATTAAAATTTCAAAATTCTCTTTATTGAGTAAAATTTAAGTTTAATCTACATTTTATGACTACATACATGAGATGGAAATGTTGTTATTACTTGCTGTGTAGTCATAAACAAGAGATTAAACATAAATTTTGATCCCTTCGAAAAATTTTGAAATTTTAATTAAGTAATGAAAAATAATTGTAAAAAAAATATTATTTCGTATTTTAGACCCACCCATTATTTTTAATCTGCTATTAAAATATAATTGACTATTATAGATTGACCCTATATATTGAAGTTCTTATAATGAAAAAGTTGTCTCTGGACATGATTAGTACAATTGAATTGGCGTAATTTGTCACATTAAGACAATTCTATTTACCAACTGCATGTTCCGCTTCCTCGATAACGGGTTTCGACAATGTTCAATGAATCGCCAGTTCCTTATTAAACCTGTATATCCCACTTAAGACTTCATTGTCACTTGCAATCGGGTGAATTGAGGTTAAACGTAGATTACTCAACAATGAAAGACGCTACATGAAAATCATGCAACACAGTTAAGCAATCCATCTATATGTCGCAAACTTATTCCTAAGAATGTATTTTCTGTTCTTTCATACCGCGTGACATGATTCAATTGTTTTGACAAATACGTCTCAGTACGTTATCAGTGGCGGTGGTAAGTTTTTGAATTGGCGACAACGTAATCAGAACGGAGTGTGAATAGGCCCTCGCAAAGTGACCTGACGATCATAATGTCAATGTCGTTGTATGTGGGATGCGCAGGACCGACGACGCGCGCGACGACGGCGACGGACGCGTGGAGATTCCAGTAGGAGGCAATTTCTTCATGACCGTTTCGTTTGCTCGGTCAGGTTTACCAATCCAGAAATGAATTGCACCAAATTTTCGGTGAAATTAGTAAAAGCAATAGTAAAGTTATATGTGCTTTATTATGGCCGCTCAATCGAAACGCGGAGAATGGCGCGCTCATGAAGATCTTGAAAACTGCGACAGCTAGAGTTTTAGCCTTTTTTGTTAAGTCAAGATTAATCAAAAAACAAAACTTCAGAAACTATAATTATTGTAGAAAATACGCTTTTTTTAATTTTTGCCCGCGCTATTCTGCTTTTCCTGCTTTTTCGTCTTTGATTATTTCCAAAATCGACGACTACTAATGGCTATAATCGCTCCTAGGTATTTTCAAGTAATTTGTCAATTCTAAAAAGAGCATTAAATATTTCTGATATCCAATAATTCAAACAAAAACTATTTTTCACCATGAAAATTTAGTGTATTTCATTTCTGGGTTGGTTAACTTGGCCGAGCAATTGAAACGGTCATGTTTCTTCGGCAGTCCAGCAAAAGGCATCTAAGATCAAATTACAAGGCGAATTCAATAAACGCTCTGTTAGTCATTTAGGTACCTCCGTGCCTAGTTTATAGCTAAAATCAGAAAGAAAACACTTTTTAACTCGATTTCGCGCGTATAATTTGTATTTTACATTATAACTCGACGTTTCGATGTCTTTGAAGACCCCGGGGTCACGAGCGTCTTGTCTTGTAAAATCAGATAAATGTAAATCAATTTAGACTGTATGCAAATAACACATTTAAAATGGATTTATAGGCACTACCATTGATCAAGCTATCGAGGCTTCAGAATTTGCATAAGGATGTTACCACACCAGGATGTTCTCCACCAATCGGTCGACCGTCGATCGAGAGACCCTAAGACTGGATTTGAGATACATCACCATCTCAATGGCGTAGTGTTACTAATAATATCAAACACCAAGAAGTTCTCAGCATACCTACAAGAATTTGTTTTTGTTCCGGTTAACGTAATATTTGTATTCAAAAGTTAACAAGTTTGTTAGAAGTTAATAATAGCAGGTAAACGAGAAGTGTAAACTGAAATTATCAAACAACACTACCCAAAGGTACAGTCACACTTAAAATCACGATTTTGTCATATGTATATTCACGAGTTCCCAATTATTTGCCATTGCCGCAAACACCGTAGCCGGATGCTTTGTAATTATTTAATTGAAAATAAACACAATAGCCTATCATGCATAAAATACTGAAACATTTTTCTGGTATATCAATTTGATTTCTTAACTTTTAGATATTTTTAGGGTTATTTAGCAAAATCATGGAATTGAAACCCTAATTTTTAACCACTCTATCTATCTGCTTGTTAAAGGCCCGTACTATAAGACCTTATGCGTTAATCATACCCCTGTCATAGTTTCGTTGTCTTTTTCATAATGATCAATCAAAAATCTTCACTTAAGTAGACTTTAAGTCTGATTATTTATTGAGCCTAATTAACCTCAATAGGCATCTTCTTAGAGGCCACAGTTACAAGCACAAAGCTATTATGTTATTTAGGTTCCAGGCATCATGAACAAATATACCCTCTGTCCTTTCGTTGCCCGGGTGGTTGAAATTTCAAAGTAACCAACATTAAAAAAAAACTAATAACTACGGTTTTTTTTAAGTTCAGTGCGAAATGCTTTGATGGGTGACTGTTAAGCCAACTGCATGTTATGTGCGACTTACTTTTTTAATGTATGGAAGATAAATGATTTTCTGATAGCTACGAGTAGTAAACATATTTCTAAGAACAGTAGGTAGACACCCACACGTGTAGTAGCATGGAAAGGCAGAACACTATAAGCTACGTTTCAGCGATTTCATCCCACGCATAAATGCAGTAGACAAGAACACATTTTCATGTAGAGTAGCATATTTGTTTTAAAATACTCGCATCTCAACCTAAAATCTTTTTGGTATAAGAACATTATTGAGCTTTCCACTATGATAATGGAAGGTAAGAGTAAAGTAAAGCTTGACGATGGTTAAAAAAGTTATGAAGAATTGGAAAGATCAATCAAAAAAGCAATAAACGAGAGTACGGTTACAAAATGGAAGAAGCAAGATCCACTGAGGACTGACTGGATAAATAAAGATATCATAACATTAATCAAAAAGAGGAACGAAATGTGGCATGCAAATAAAAACAGTTTTGATAAAAATGATAATGAAATAAACCAAAAATTAAAATCGATAAGAACCGAAGTTTATAAAAGGATCCAAGATGCAAAAAGTCAGTTTTACTTGAAGACTTTCAAAAAATGCCAATCTAAGCCTCTCAAGATGTGGAAACTTATAAATAGATTAGCAAATACAAAAGATAACAAGGAATCTGCCCCAACTAGACTCGTAACACCTGCAGGCCCTATTTCTAATATCAAGAGTATTTGCGAATGTTTTAATTCGTTCTTCGCAGACATCGTTTCTTTATTGGCAAGTAAAATTAATCCAACATCTCATAATACTACTACACATACCCACCTTTTCAACACACAACACGATACTAAACAAGAACTAACAATACTCAAACACACAACTTCTGAAGAAGTCAAAAAAATCGTTCATAATTTTGATTCCAACACAAGTATCTCAGTTTTTCCCATTTTCTCAAAAAATTTCTAAAAAATTTTGTATAATAGACTTAATAGTTACTTAAACTCTATTAATTTTCTGTCCAACAAACAATATGGTTTCCGTCCTAAATCAAATACCCTTTCCGCCACTATTGATCTAGTAACTAACATAAAAAACAATACAGATAGAAAGAATATAGCACTAGGCATCTTCATAGACCTGAAAAAAGCTTTTGACACAATTAGTCATAAACTGCTCCTTGATAAGCTTTACTGCATAGGCGCCAAAAGTAACGCTCTTAAAATATTTCAATCTTATCTATCGGATAGGTATCAAGCGGTTAAAATACGTGATTCACAAAGCACTCTAAAATTACTTACCTGTGGTGTACCACAAGGATCTATATTGGGACCATTGCTATTCCTTGTTTACATTAACAACATTCAAGAACTTAACTTAAATGGAGATATATCACTTTATGCAGATGATACAAGTATTTTCTACTTTGGAAGTTTAGCAAAAATATTATTCGAAAAGGCTCAGAGTGATCTCGATTCTTTACATTCCTGGTTTAAATGCAACTTACTAACCATAAACATCTCTAAAACAAATTTCATGATTATTAGCGCAAAGAACAAAAAAAATGAAAATTATTCACCATTGGTAGTAGACAACGAACCATTGACAGAGGTACGCTCAGAGAAGTTCCTTGGGCTAATATTGGATAGTAAACTTTTTCTTGGAAACCACACTTAGAAAAATTGCGTGCTAAACTATCGCCACTCATAGGCTCATTGCGTCGTGTAGTCCGTTGCTTTCCTAAGTCAGTTCGCTATACTATATATAATTGTATGGTGAAATCACATCTAGAATATCTCATAGAGGTATGGGGTTCAGCAGCGAAAACTAATCTTAAAAGCCTAAAAATCACTCAAAATAAGTTAATAAAGATATTATTTCATTATCCATACCGCACATCTAGCTCCGTTATATATAAAGAGACCAAACTTATGACAGTCTCACAAATGTACAGTTACAATACCTGTTTACTAGTAAGAAAAATACTATAAATAAAGAAATACACACACAAGTAACATTTTCAAAAGTAAATCAATATCAAATACGAGTGACCAGAAGAGCCAACAATATCTATCTCCTAACTCCGCGAACTAACTATGGAAAAATAAACTTATTATTCGAGGGCGCGCAACTATACAACAAACTGCCAAATAATATCAAAGACATTCAATCACTTCAATTGTATAAAAAAGCACTACGACATTTCATTCTAAATAAATAGGTACATCATCATCATCACAACTCTTTGTAATGAGCCCACTGCAGGGCATGAGTCTCTCCCCTGAGTGAAGAGGAGGTATAGGCCATAATCCACCAAGCCGGCCCAGTGCTGGGTGGTGGATGCCAGAATTTTCAGGGCGCCTAGATGGCTTCTGACAAACCCTAACGACTACTGTATACAAGTATACAGCACCCGGGACCGACTACTTAACGTGCCCTCCGAAGCACGGAAGTCGTCGTGAGATATGAATGGACGGCGGTCACCCATCCAAGTACCGACCGCGCCGAACGTTGCTTAACCTGTGATATCGTATGATACACACAGTAACCACAATTAAATAAATCTTAAGTGATTGCCATTGAAAGCCATGTTGACGATGAATATTCGTAAAGACTTAAGATACGTAACAGCGACTGTCTGCACTAGTAACTTCCTTGTTTAAAATATAGTTTTACCCTCTTACTAAAAATTAAAAATTATGTCGAAATTTGTTAATTGAAATCAATAGCTGTAGTCAAATTGTTATTGAAATTATATTAAGAGGTTTTTGAACTTTGTTTTGTAGATAAAATATGAAATATTTTAATACTAAGTCCACTCTGTATACTACTGAATTTCAAATTGTATTTCTCGAAGACAAGTGAATTGTATTCTTTTATTAACCGAATTCAAAAAAAGGAGGTTCTCAGTTTGACCTGTATGTATGTATGTATGTTTGTCCGCGAATATCTCGCGTTTGGCTGAACCAATTTAGATGCGGTTTTCAGAAAAAGATTCTTCACGTTTAGGAGAAGGTTTTAGTAACCGCCTTCATAAAAAAGAAGGTTCTCAATGTATCTGTTTATTTTGTATCCGAGATGAGCCGAATGTTCGGCCAAACATTCGTATTTCGTACAACATTTGTATTCAGCCGAATGTTTGATTGATTTGCCGAATAATTACCGAATACTAGCAGTTTCTCGCAGATCTACATGCGCAACTTCTGACTAAAAGTAGCCAACTTACAAAGAGGAGTTTAACCTGTATGATAATTATGTTTGTCATCGATTATCTTGCGTCTAGCTGAACCGATGTTGATGCGGTTTTTTAAAGGATATTTGTCCCATTTAGGAGAACCCTTTACCTTTTACTTACTTTCAATTTTGGGCTCGCTTTTAGATTTTTCATAGTCAGTTAGATTCCATATTTGTAGATATTCGTGATAGATTTTGAGTGATAAGTTTTGGATAAGTTCTTAGCTGACTGTTCACACGAAGATTTTTTTAAGCGAATCTCTTTCCGTTTGTCAGTTTCTGCAGCACGAGCATGCTGGCGATACCTAGACAAGACCAACTCGTGCTGCATCAAGTCGTCGTTATATTTCGTTGGGATTTAATTACTCTTCTTTCTTAAAGCGTCCTTCTACATGGTTTTCTACCTAGGCCTACAGGTAAAACGTATATAACAATAGTAGGTAGGTCAAAGTAATGATGTTACAGTACCAAAACATCACATTACCAGAAGAAGTAAGTAGGCAGTAAATAATACCAGAACTAGCCCAAAACTTATCACTAAAAAACTATCACTAATATCTATAACTGTAGAACCTAACTAACTATGAAAAAATTAATAACTAGCCCAAAACAAAAACCAAACACTAAAAAGTATGAAATAAAAAATAAATAAAAAAAGTCATAAAACCAAAACCAAAATGAAAAGCAAACTAATTATTTCTGTTTAAGAAAAAGTGAACCGCATTCAAAAAACCAACCCACTAAAAATGTTTAAATAATTTTTATAAACGCCATCCTATTCCTTTTTCTATTCCACCCATATTACTACCCCGTGTAGTAAATTTCTGCCAAAAATTAATTAATATTAATGAATGTAATAAGAACATTACCAATTTATCTGGGTAGGTATTTACATAGTTTTTGAAGTCGGTGCCAAACCAAATTTTTAGGACAACAAAGCACACTGCATCAGAAGTACAAACATAGTTACATGTTTTGTGTAATTATAAATTAAATAAAACTGTTAATATCGTAAGGAAATCGAAATGGGGAGGGCGCTGTTCTCTAAAATACAGAAATGAAATGTCTAATTTAGGGGCCAGACATTTCACTTGGGTGCTACGCTTTCTTTCGCGGAAAAAGTACCGAAAGGCACACACTTGAAGGCCACACGTCGTCGTCGTCGCGTCGTCGTGAGTGGATGTAACTTCGTTGATACGTTCGCCTTATACTTTTCTCTGTTTGGCAGCAGTCTTACTTTTATTGGTTTGGCACCGACTTCAAAAACTATGTAAATACCTACCCAGATAAATTGTTAATGTTCTTATTACATTCATTAATATTAATAATTTTTGGCAGAAATTTGCTATACGGGATAGTAATATGGATGGAATAGAAACAGGAATAGGATGGCGTTTATAAAAATTATTTAAACATTTTTAGTGGGTTAGTTTTTTGAATGCGGTTCACTTTTTCTTAAAAAGAAATATTTAGTTTGCTTTTCATTTTGGTTTTGGTTTTATGACTTTTTTTTTTTTTGGGAAATAAACTTCTTAAACCACAAGGTATTATGCGTTCCTTCAAACTGAAGCATCAACCTATTAACACCTAAACATATCGATTTTTTGTTTCATTAAAAGTTATAATGTTATGCCTCTGTCACGTTGAAAGTTTTGATTTTGCCAAAAAGCCTTTAAAAACATAACACAAGATTTATTCTAAAGCTAAGTTTGCAAATCATGCGACCGCGCCAATTTCACGGATAAGGAGTACCGCTCTTTTTCTTTGACAAAATAAAGCAGCACCGAAAAAATATTTCCACAGATACAGTTCAAACGTTTATTTAAAGCAATAGAAAAAATACAATGTTCGTTAATACCAGTAGGTTTAATACGTTTTGAAATCTGCGGAAAATTTCAACCTTAAAAAGGTTAATAAGCTTGATGGTCTCTTGAATAGTCCCCCGACGACCTTTTGATAATCTGGTCTTACGATTTACTGATCTTACAACAGATATTTAGGATTATTCTTAAAACTTTTTTCGACATATAATTCTGCCGAAACCCGCTCTTGGCTTTTCTATAAAATTCCTTTTAGTATACATATTCTCTTTGATTTTTTACCTTCATGCAATTTTATATCTTAAGCTTGGCCAATTTACGCGACAGACCCTTTTCCACAGAATAGGAAATAAGGTGCTGAAAGATTTAAGATTTTTACGGCTTGCGAAGAAATAAATGTGTTTTTTCGGTTAATAAAATATCAAAGCCGAGTTTTTTTTCAGCATTTTAAGATCCGGTTTTTATAGTTTTTAAATTAAACGGATGACATACCTATGCTGAAGTTTTAAATTGATTTAAAAACGTGATTTTGATAAAAGTAAAATTAAAATTTATAATAAAATACATCATACAGCACACCAACTATTAAAACGCTGTAGTGATTATTTATGATGTAGGTATAAAGTAACCACCGTAAAACTGATCATAGGATTGGTTTGGAATTAATAAAACTAGACCTACCGCTCTTGGACAAGTATATCGCAAAAGGCAACAAATCCGTGTGATCACCTCTGTGTATAAAATTTGCTAATAAATATCTATCATCATTGCAGTTATGAAGTGATGCAGCATTTTTATAATAATAGTCTGTTTCTTCTTAAACCTTTGAGTTTAGCCTTTCATTGTTTACCCCGATGATTATATTTCAACATTTTTCCACTTCATTATCGCCACTAACAATCAGACATTATGGGCTACGTTACCGATATAAACAATTTAAAAAGTAATCAATAAATTGCCGTCCATTTTTTATTATAACAACTTTATTACAGTCATGAGAGCAAAAGTCAAAAGAGCCAGTCCCTTCCTAAACCCGTGTGCTTTCATCTTCGACCTCATCGTCACTTACCATCAGGTGAGATTGAGGTCAAATGCGGGTTTAGTCACATATAAAAAAAAAAAAAAATGAATATCGGCCAAGATAAGGTTTTGTTGCGTCCCTATTGTAAATGGCATATTTTGTAAACTAGCCAAATTCGACAAGGTTTGTCACGGACTGTACAAGTGAAAGTTAACCTCGGGTAAACTATCTTCAACTTAAAGTATGCTAATAAACTTTCAAGTGTACTTGTTTATTGCGCAACTTTATACTAGTTTTAAACAAGAATATGTACATTGGGTTTGAAAACTAAAACCAACGTAACCCTATTTTGGAAGCCGTGTTATTATGTTGATGTTTTATCTTGTTTCAACTCAGGTATTTACTTTCTCGAAAATTGCGAGGAAGAAGGATTTTCACTTAACTTTGAGTTTCTAAAGTTAGTTTAGTTTATACATTGTTGTACATGCCGAGGTCTTATTGCGTAGGACAGACATCACTGTCATGACATCAACTTTAGTACACGTAGGCACCTACACTGATGAACAAAGTATATTCTAAAGACGCATCGTATTTACGCTAGGCTAACGGTTTGTTGATTGTAGATAGTATCATATGTACGAGTAGTTACCCACCTTTTTATATAATGATATAGGAGAAAGGAAAGAGAAAGTCATTCAGGAATAAGATGACTCTAAAATCCAATTGTACCACATTCTCGTGTCGTAGTATTATCAATGAAATGCCGAGTCTTAGCAGCTATGTTCATTAACAGCGACTATTTGCAAAAAAACGTTTGTGGATTGTACTGAGCGATACTAAAATAAATATGCAGGTACTTTTATATCGTATCAAAGAAAATAATATTTAAAGGCTGGTGACTAAAAAACAAACCCTATATGTTAGCAGCCTACTCACATCATGTTACGCATACTTCCAAGCCGGCTCTCCCTTATCGAGCCTAAAAGAAAACTTTTATGTTTATGTTTATAAGAGCTTTTGGTTATCGAAATAAAACTTTTTTCTATACAAGGAAACTTACACAATTTGAAACAAACTCCAAATCTACTAACATACATGAAACTTAGGGCCATTCGCGAATGGTAATATAGTTTATTTTAACACCTCTTGTATGTCAATGAATAGCGATGAACAACTTGTAAACAAGGCGGTGGCGGAGGTACTTTGAAAACTTTTCTTAGTATACTGTTCGATATTATTCTCAGGATTTTGTTATAAAGTTATGTTTTTCTATTAGGTTACAATATGAAAAAAAAAATGAAAAATCTTTTAGATTTAAAGGAATATGTTATTAAATTCGAAATATTTTATGTCTTAATAAAACGGTATCTACGGTATCTAGGCAGTTTCAATAAAAAAAAAACTGTATATTTTCATGTTAGCTTATTACTGCCCTTTTTATATAATATGATAAAATGCATTGATAATGTTAATTAAGAAGGTGAGAAATACCAAAAAACAGCGAAATATATTTTCACAGAATTTTTAGAATAGTTAAGTAAATTTTATTGTATTGTAAAATTAAATCAATATATATAAAACTGTTCCGTTACTGACTGAGTGACTGAGGTACTGAGTGACTGAGTGACTGACAGACAACGTACAGCCGTAATTACTGGGCGTAGAGAGCTGAAATTTGGAACATACATTCTTTAGAGGATGTAGGGGTGCACTAAGGAAGGAATTCCCGAAATTCCCACGGGAACGGGAAATATAGGACTTTTTAGTTTGTATGAAAAATCTTATTCCTTGAGTGCACCAATGTGAAACTTGGTGTAAAGGATTTTCAATGTGTGTCTGGTTGTGTTATGAAAGGAATTCCCGAAATTCCCACGGGAACGGGAAATATATGATGTTTTAGTTTGTATGAAAAAATCCCATCCCTTGACTGCACGGATGTGATACTTGATATAGAGGTTCCTCAATAAGTGTCTGTTTGTATTATGGAAGAAATTCCCGAAATTCCCACGGGAAGGGGTTGGACTTTTTAGTTTGTATGAAAAATGTTATTCCTTGAGTGTACGGATGTGATACTTGGCATGAAGGTTCTTCAAAGAGTGACTGGTTGTGCTACGAAAAAAATTCCCAAAATTCCCACGGGCACGGGATATATTTGATTTTTAGTTTGTATTAAAAAAACTTATTCCTTGAGTGCATGGGTGTGATACTTAGTATAAAGGTTCTTTCAGTGGGTGTCTGGTTGTATAGTTTCTGAAATTTCCATGAGAAGAGTAGTTAAGCGCATATGAAGTTGCGGGATAAAGCTAGTATTTATATAAAAATAAATGGTTATTACCTTAATAGATAACACTACAAAATTACTTACTGTGAATCATTAGAGAATACTTCCGCACACACCCATGTAGACGTTGAAGACTTAAGAATCGCTGTAAATCTTTTACACCTGTGTTTAAACAATAAAACAGGCATTAACATACCACTTTTAAGTACGACATAACTTCATAATGTGCCCTTTAAAGTAAAATAATGCATAATTACTTATAAAGATATCCTAATAAAACAGCAACAATGTTCTTTTAGTCACTGTTAAAAAAACTAACATTCTAGAAAATATTGGAAGATATTTTTAAAAACGAAAGTTGTCTTGTTAGATTATTTGATCCCTTCAAACAATTATCATGCTGACAAGAACTATTCCACTAATAAGGCCAAATTGTATAGCTATCTTCCTGTTGTATTATTACGAAAGCGCTGACAATACACTCCGAACTTTGTTCGACACAAAATACGCTATCATACTCGCCGACCGACAACATAGAGCAGTGATTTTCTAAAGAAAATAATAACAAGGGTATCCAAAAAAAAATATGTATTTAGATTACTTGTTAAAGTTTTTTGTTGTTAAAATTGAACATTGTTTGAAATGAATAAAAAAATGGAAGGAGCGCTTTATGTACAGAAGACAGCAGATCAAGCATTACATTACCTGTCTAATTTCCCCAACCAATTTTAACGTAATGTCTAGGGCATAGAGTTCAGATTCAAGTAAATTTTTTTGACAGTTTTTAACGCTTGACCTGCTGCCTTCTGTACTACAATTAAATGGTTTTGGGCACTTAAACAGTCGTGAAACACGGGATGATAAATGAATATTAATTTGAAGCATACCGTGAGTAAAATTGGTCAAAAAGTACACTATGCTTTCGTACGTAGTAGTGTACTTAAAATGCCGTACCCTTAAAGACGAAGATCAGATACAAACTCTCCAACCTATCATCGACTGAAATAGTTATTGGGAGAATGTTTTTTTTTTTAAATAAAAATTATAAAATCATTTTACCAAGAACTATTCCGCTAATAAGGCCAAATTGTATAAGTAGTTATCTTCTTGCTGTATTATTACGAAAGCGCTGACAAATACACTTCCGAAGTTCGTTCGACACTATCATACTCACCGACCGACGCGACGACATAGAGCAGTAATTTTTTAAAGAAAATAGTTGATATTTACTACTTTGATACTCAATATAAGTTTTTAGTTTTCAAAATTGAACCTTGTTTGAAACGAATAAAAAGTGAAACGAGCGCTTTAGGTAACACGAGTGACATAACAATCTCATAATTAATATTTTGATCACTGAATATTCTTTTCGTTAAGAAATACGGTAGACAATTAAATTATATTATCTTCTTTTCTATAAGTTATCAACCCCGCGATAGACCTTCACTGTGAAATTCGATGAGGTTGAATGACTGCAAGCGGATTGATGAACTCATAATCAATGGTAACCAACTAACCATCAACTACGCAGACTGTTTTTACTTAGATACTTAGCACTTTTTAACTATGTAATAAACTGGAACGCCTACTGAATTTGTGTTTATCCGTTTCATTTTCGGTCTGAAAAAGTTCGAACGTGTTACAGAATTTCTTAGAAAACTGCAGTGAAAAACCCGATCCGTATACGTAGAAATACCTGTAGCCTCTGTCTCCTTTTTAATGTACTTTTTTTTACTCATCCTCTCCGTTTTTTCACGTGAGCGGTTGACATTTTCTAATGAGGATGCGCTTTCAAGAGCCCATAAGCGTACAGTGTTACAATATTTTGTATGTAAATTTTTATTTACACGCTTTTCTTATTTACATTTTAATTAAAAATTTTGATCATCATCAGAACTCCGTGTAATGAGCCCACTGCAGGGCTATGAGTCTCTCTTCTGGGTGACGAGGAGGTTTAGGCCGTAATCCACCAAGCTGGTTGGTGGATGTCAGAATTTTCAGGGTGCCGAAATGGCTTCTGAAAAACCCTAACGATTACTGTATACAAGTATACAGCACCCGGGACCGACTGCTTAACGTGCCCTCCGAAGCACGGAAGTCGTCGCGTCGTGAGAAATAAATGATCAGCAGTCACCTATCCTAATGCCCACGGCGCCGAGTGCGCTTAACCTGCGATATCGTTGGATATGCACAGGAACCACGGCGCCACAACGACTTTTCTCGAGATTTTTGATACACTTGTCTAAAGATTTTTTTATTAGCTTTGTCCATAATTATTCTCGTTAAATTATAAACACGAAGACATATTTTAGTTAGTTAATTTAAGAAAATTATGTTTTTGCAACATAAAAAGATTGAAAATTCGAGACAAATATAAATAGTGTTCTAAAACATTCAAACAATAAAGTGTGAAATTTGAATTTCCTGTTCTAAATAAAGAATACACTACTTCAGCTCTGCGTGAATCTAACAATCATATTGTTAAACATTAGTTCCGTGCCCATTACTCTTTCTGCCCAATTGTTATAGATTCATCACGCGTCTGCCGACCTAATTCGCAAGATTGTCCTCGAAACTCTATGGATCACTTGTTTTAGTCGACCCTGATTATATTCCGATACTGATTCATAAATAAACTACGTTTTGTCGCTCGCCCTGCTGCTTTCTACTTTCATAAATAATTTAAGCGGACATGGTCGGAGCGCGATTCGGAGGACTTCGCAAGATGGATGGGGAAGCGCTGAGTGGTTTTGACTTTAGTAGGAGCTATCGGTAATGTAGGGATAAATATGAAATAACATGAATTTTCAACAGCGTTAACGGCTTATTTTTTCGTAGCCTTATTTTGTTTTCTGGAATATTGTACGCAGAACGTGACCGTTTTATTTTTTTAGGTGCGCCTTTTGAAGAAGGATAATAGTAATAGTAGGTGTAATTGTCTACTTTTCCAATAGCGTGAGGCTCGTGATATATGGATGTTAGGAGAAAATAAGTGCCTACTTAAAACAACAGCTTTAGATTCATCTGGATCAAAGCGATATGGATTTATTAACAAACAATGGTAGTATTACCATTGATCACAAAAATAGCTAAAATGCACAAAATATACATATAGAGAAGTTTTAGAATAGACCCCTTTGTGAAGAACAGTGCAGAGGCCATTAATTTATGCCACTTCAAATCATCATAAACTGAAGGGTGGTATCATTGAGAGATAATATCTGTCATGAATTAATGTAAATCCCGATTTTCAAGGCTCTTATGGTCGTATTACAGAACAGTACTCATGTATTGATACTAGTTTTGAAACTAGTATCAACGACTTTCTTTATTACAAAACGTTGCCTAATACTAGATTCAATTATCAGATATCACTTGAGTACTAAATGATTTGAACTGTGTTCACGCTTATTATAGAACTTTACTTATGCATATGCCAATGATTGAAACTAGTTTCACAACTGTATTCACTTGAGTGTGCTGTCTACCATACTTGAGCGTACTTCAAAATAAGTTTTTGATGTTGTGAACTGTGGCTTAGAGAAAAACAAGATAGGTACGCGATTCGTGCCTTCTTTAATAGTGATCTGTATTAACTACAATAGATCCTTTCAGTGATATTGACCATTACGATAATATTTTTATAACAACTTTGAACTTTTTAAAACAAGTTTGAACTTGCTTTTCGTAAATAAAAACTATATTGGAATTTATAATTTTAAGTGACTTTACTTAGTAGTTGGCAACATTACATTTAGCTTTTACTTTTCGTTTTATTTTTGAGTGATAAATATAAATATATTTCCATACTAAAGAAGCGACAGTTATAATTTAACGGTACTGCTTCTATCGAAAAACAGATAAATAATTCAAAACATAGGCAATTTTGTCATATATCATATAGAATTTAACGCAATTTATAAGACATTATAATCTAAACGTTGCGTATAACGTAACAGACCATTAGTTTTTGTTTTTAAATGTAATGGGAAACAAATTTTTTTCAAAGAAATCCCAGTATCAACTGAGTCAGATATTTGAAACTAGTTTCAGGTAATCTGGTTTTGATAATTGTTTTGTAATAAGACTAAAGCTCAAGTCAAGAATCAGCTGGTGAACAACGCTTACGTGAAACGAGTATTAAGTCTCGTTCTGTAATACGAGCATTAGATTGCCGATCTGAGTACTGAACTCAAGTTGACAAATCTATGTAGATTTTTCAAGAATAAATTAGTGATACCTTGCAGTTTTCAATAACCAACAACGCTTTTAAGTAGGTCAGTATTTTTTTGGGAGAAAAAAGACTTGTTTGTGGAAATTCGCCATATTTTAGTGATCCAGTTTATCATAATATCAGTATATAAATAGGTTTTAAGTGACCTTATCACTTGTTTGTTCCAACATTAAGGAATTAATTTTAATTTCATTGATTTTATTTTATTTATAAACAAATCCTCTCGACACATAAGTCACTCTCACACACATGCATTTACGCATACACATGCACATTTTTAATAACTACATAAACATACATTTATCTACATGTTATCTGATTTGCAATGACCGTATGTGAATAAAATTGTAAATAACCTGAGCACATTTTTTAGTTTGATGGTAAGTAAGGTAAGTTTTCATTATTCTCACAGAGCAATTTTTATATAACCTTACTGTTATGGAAGATTGGTTTCTCGCAATACAGGCTATGCTTAAAGAGAGGATGAAGATTTTTTCATGTTTCAATTTTTGTTCAGCCACTAACGTCACTTTACCCCATGTAACGTGACGTAAGAGCTCTCATCCGGAACGTCACCGATGCTATTAATTAAAACTGACTGTAAAGGGTGTGTTATTCTTTGATGTCGCTTATGCGTACGACATTGTGACACACACAATGGCTTAATATTTCATAGCTTTGCGTTCAAAGTAGCTCATAGATTCGTGTAATGTAGTATGTTGTAAGTATGTACGTAGGCAAAGGTATAACACGCTGCTTGGAGGAAGAATATCAGTAGGTATTAGTTGTGCATAATCAATAATATTACTAGATTATTAGTACGAGGTGGGGTGAACGTTGCGTTCATTCACAGATAATAAACGATATTTAAACCTTAAAAATGAACCATATAATTGGACCAATGCAGATTGAGGTACGAGTATATGGGTGTTTCTCTGCTATTTGGAAAATGGCCCTGACTATCCCTTAAGCATTTTTTTTAAATTTATAAGAGTTTTTGTTCATAAAATGAATTACAATATTAAATGAATTACTTATGACCTCCTGCGCTACGAACAACGCGAACGCAGAAGGACGCCTGGTATGAGGTATCTAAAAGACCGTTTAGCATTACCAAAAGCCTATTATTTCGAAAAAAAACATAGAAAATAAAAAAAAATTAAATCGTGATATTCTAATTCTGACTTCACCATAGTATTTACATGCATGTGTTAGGACATACGTGGTCTGGCTCTATAAGGGAATTAGATTACACCCTGTATATCTTTGAAAAGCCAACTGATTTTCGTCCTGGTTTTTGTGTTATAGACGATATTATCAAAAATCGTGACAGAGACTGTTGTTAATGCACAAGGACATGTTTTTTATGAATAAAAGCATCTATTTTAGTATAAAACTACTAGGCACTATTTAAATATTTAAAAAAAAACTTATCACACTAATGAAAAAAATATGGCCACTATATTACTATACTTAAACAAATATTAGGAAGTAAAACTCTTAAAAAGAAATTATTGCTTACCAGTGGACTGTTTTACCTAACGTGGTTCACCAGCAGATGCAGCAGTAGCACTAACATAATGGCGGTTGCCTGCTGAACGATTCACCTGTACTAACTTACCTTTGCTTTCCGTTTCACGATTTTAAAGTTTCGTGCCAATACAAAATTTGACTTAAATGCAGGATACAAATTTTATCAGGGGACTGTTTAAAAAAAATGAGGACAGCTTTCATACAATTTCGATTTAATATTTACAATAAAAATATAATTGATTTGTAATGATAGTTAATGCTTTTTCAAAAGTATTTTAATAATAAGCTGTGGCGGGTCTAAAACACCTAATACTAATATACTATTCATACAAAAAAGTGAGAATTATTGCAATTTATTTGATGAGATTTGCTTGGGACAGCGATTTTCCATTTAGTAGAGAAATACCCATATCAGTGATTTCAGCTATGATGGTTTCTTCTCTTCTCTTCCATAGTAAAAAGGTGGAGCTGTGGCTACATACGAAATGAATATTTTTCGTTCAGATTGGCTCATGCAACAAAAAGTCACTTTCCACATGGTGTAGAAAATATAAACGCCTCATCAATTTTTTGTAGGTACCTAGTAAATAACTACGACTTCATTTACACGTAGGTACGTGACGTAACATAAATAGTTTATCCTTTCAAATAATTTTGTATATTTATTTTACGGCTTTATAAAAAAGTAAATTGAAATCAATTAATGAAAACAAATAGACGAAGTATCCTATCGGCTTATGTTTTCATCATAAGCACTCTCACATGATAGGTGTTTCCGGTAAGTGTAGGTCGTCGTATTTTGAATTTGGAATTTAATAAAAAAACTAAATTTTATCCAGTTTTGTTTACACATGCTTCCTTGCTGGACTGGGAACGAAGAAAAACATAGAATGTGCCAGCTGCTTCTCTTCCCGGGCATACTGTAAAAGTCAGTTAAGGGACAGAGGTTTTAAAGGCGTTTTTGTGGGCGATAGGCTGACCCCCTGTCACTACAATAGTCTCTACCCATCTTTAAAATACCTCCAAATTTGTCAAGCGTGACATCGGATGGTCTTGTAACCTCTGGTGTTCTGCCTACCCCATAAGGGATACAGGTGTGACGTTATGTATGTATGTATGTTTTGTTTACTTTGGATGCTGATGAAAATAAAATTAAGTATGTTTGTCTAATATATCTTACTTAACTTTAAGTTTGTTTATCAAAATATTACTACTAATTAAATATTACAATTCTATTGCGTAATATAATTAATTATTTAAAAATTTGAATTTCTTCTGGCCTTTTAGGCTAAAATGTAAGTTACACCCTTCTGCGAAAGCTATTCTTGATTGTGACTCTGAGCTCTTGTTCTGTTTGTTATTGGTAAATTAAAGTTGGATCATACGCTCATATTCATTTTACTTTAGGTTATCATGAAACCATGAAGTCATGTGGGTATCTCAAAATCAACTTTACCTATTGTACACGTAGCAAAATGCACAAATGCAATTGAAGCTAAACAAAACCGACACGTGCTCATGATACAATCTTAAAAATAAATAAGATCTTTCCAACTTAGGCCATGACAGTTGGACAAGTTTTCAAATAGAAATAGTTTCTATTTAGCACAATTAGTGGGGAAACGCAAACCGGACGCAATGTGGCTGAACTCGCGTTAGACCTCCATCTCAATTATATTTGTAAATGACAAATTACAAATACGATTAGGATTAGGCTAATAATGAAAGTTTAAAAAGTTGTTAAAATTATTAAATGTGAGTATATGAAGTATAAACGTCATCGCGTGAGTTATAATTTTTCTTGATAAGTGACTAAACTCACTTTTAATCATAGAGAAGGTAAGTGACAGTGAGATTGAAAGAGGAAAACGTAGGTAAATAATAAAATTTAAATCAAATAAAATACAATCATATCACACCAACTTCATGACCTTAATCTAAGCAAAGCTTGTGATATAGGACGCCATATAGCGAAGGGCAACTTAGAATATAAATACATCGAATACCTAGAGAAACATCCAGACCCGAAACTTTTTCTTATTCCGTACGGGAATCGAACTTGTAACCTCACGCTTTGCCTAGTCGCGTCTTAGACCGAATTGATCAGAGCTGAACGGATATTCATAAAACAAGGCGACGCGGAGCGGAGGATAGCGGGCGGTGCGGTTTGGAGGGCACTTAGGTTGTGTAGTAGTCGAATGGGTGTTAAAAAACGTAAACACAAAAAAAAGCATCAACAATCACTGAGTGAATTAAATGCGCAATCCCAAAAGTAAACTCTGCTTCACTCCGGTCGGCTCTGCTCTGCTTAAGTTGAAACACTTACAACTTCTCAACGCTCTCCTCCGATCCTCTCCAACCTCAAAGCTCTGCGTCAGAAACGCAGCCGTATACCAATGCGCTACGGAGGTCGTCATTCAATGCTGGGGAGCTATTCAAACTGCTGGATGACATCATCGAAGATAGGTGACCGGAAACTTATCGTCCGCGAGCCTAATTTTAACCCCTAAGGTTTCTCTTTTTCTAAGGTACGGCATCTAGTTTAAATACCTAAAATCTAAACTTACTTACGTCAGTCGACCATTGCAAAAGTTTGGCGGTGGAATGTGGCTCCAATCTTGAAATATTTAAAAAACGAAAAAAATTTTCAAGTTGAGTTTTTATATTTCAATCAAAAACTATTAAAGGTATTGTTTAAATAAACATCTGTTTGATTTACTAAAACGAAATATTTCTCAAAAATTGTTCGTATACTTTTGATTTAAATCTATTCTACTCTAACTTAAGTTTACGCACTGATTTCAATATCGTCCTCTGGGACGTTATTAGCAGCCCAAAAAAATTAAACTTATTTTTTTAATTTTTGTAAAAGCCGTTTTTGTAGAAAAAGTAAGTAAGTTGAATTAGTTTCTTTGGTAGCATACTCGTGATATTGTTTAAAAGTTTTAAAATTTTACAAAAAGGGGCCGTTATTTTGCGACTATACCTTTTAGGCGGCAGGCCTTTTTTTGTGTAGCCAGAATCTGGTGATCTAACCCCCGATATAACTGCCACCTGGTGTAATCGAAATGCGTTACACCACCAGCACTCGGCCCCCTTGTCCCCGCCATAATATCGTTCAAAAAAGGGGGCGGTAGGCCTATTCTAAGCTCAATCTACGCGGCTGAAAACAAATTCTGTTACATAAATTAAGTAAATTCACAATGGACATTCAGATATTAGTGAACTTTCCTGGGATAAAATAGGATTGGCCAATTATCCAGAAATGAATATACAACGTGTAACATAATGAAGAGATAATACTTAAAGGGATTGTATGTTTGATGATGTAGTTTATAAGTAACAGTAACATAAATTTGATATCCTTACGGTTCGGCCGTAAACAAAGTTTAGATCAAAATATCTAAGTGTCAACCCTGAAAACAGCTGTTAGCTTTTGATGAAATCTATTCGATCACTATGTGTACAAATAAAGTGATGGGTAACTAAGACAGATACTACAAAGTTCAGCCGGTGCGGGAAAGGTCATAAGGTCACTGACAGCGGCACAAGTCTTGTTTAAGCTTATTAGGTTGACTAGGGTTGTCAAAATATTTTGTTGTAAAATAATTAAATAAAGAATATTGGTCACCTTCCATACATTCAAAAACCTGTCACTTAAATTATTTTATTGACCCCGTCTTGTATTCGTTGGTGCTTCAAACAGTAGTTTATTGTATTAAGTCTCTAAATATATTATCAATATATTTTTGAATTCGATGCAGAAATAAAATTATTTCATAAAATAAATACATAGCCCTACCCGTCAATGTCAGACTTCAATTCAGACTCAGACTTATAAAACTAACAATTGTGTTAGTTTCGCAGCCGGATAGTATCAAATATCAGGATATTAGCTTAATCCTTGCGTAATAATAAGCCTACTGCAATGTAAAAAGAATTAACATAATAAACAAGATACAAAAACGACTGCAGGAAAATATATATCAATCAAATCTGACGATGAGGTCTGATTGATCTATGTGAGTGACAGAACCTGCATCTCATATCTTATAGCTACGTTCAGCTTTAATGTTTAATTACAATGAAAAAAGTATGTATTTACTAACATAATAGTATTTTTTTTACATGATCTTTGCTCTAATATCATTTTTAGTTTCGGCCCTTCATAGGGTTAACTTCTGTTAAACTTAAAACAATAGATTGGCTGCGTTCAAAAACAATATTTCTCGAAAATATTTAAAAATTATTTTCTTTTTTTCCATGGACTGTCTGATCACGGTTTTAATTGCTTTAAAATCAGTAAAAAATCTAAGTTTTTTTGCGATACATTTGAAACTAAGACGCGTCTTTCGGCTATCAATCACTTCAATCAGTTGACAGGTCATAATTCGCCTGCCTTCTTTGTACGAAAGTCTGTACCAGCACTGATCATGCTAATTTTTTTACTGTTTATTCTACGTATGGTATAGAAGCTAACCCTTTAGTTTTATCTCTCCATTTTGTTACACGGTGTAGATATACCTACACAGAATATAGAAACAAAAATAAAAGTAACGAGCGTTGTAGACATTCCTGTTTTATTTCTCCCCTCTCTTAACCTTAATCGCCATTTTATTACTCCGAACTTGAAGTATTTATCGTAATATTAAAATTCTTATAGATTTTCCGAACAGTACATGATAATATTAATATTTGAAGATGTTAAGAAACTCATTTAAGAGGCCTCGAGGGTTCTGTAACAATACAAAGGGTTTTCACAATGCCATTCCCCGAGCAATGAACCGTATTACTTGATGTTCAAATAATACTTGATACAGCTAAATAACATTATTTCAGGAGTTCCAAAAATACCCACGATTGCTGTTTGTCATTCTGTTTGACAGGATGTCACTTTTGTAATATCAGCCCAATGTTAATTAAACAGACATATATTCATTCTGCTTTATTTGAGAACAGATTTGGTAAATTTTGGTGAACATGGAGAAATCGGAGTATATTCATAACTATAGGTAGGTATATTAAATGTCGCACAATGTAAAAAAGGGGCAGGAAAACTTCTTTCGGTCATGTTCCTAACCAACGTAATTGGGTCGTATCCTCACTATTTCGTATCAACCATCAAAACCTAAGTATAATATCGTTTTATCTTTCCAAAAATTAAGTTAATATTGAGTCAAAATAATATAAATCGAAGTAAATTTGTAATTATGAAACTTTAAAAATCCATATTTCAGTACCAATTTTCGCGCAACTTTCAGCGGATATTATTGTCAGCTTGATGGGGGCTCTTAACCAGCAAATATGTATATTTTTTTGTTGATAATTTGTACTTAAATCACATAGTACACTTTTCAATACCAGAATTTTCAAAGGGAGGGTATGGAATATTAATTTACTTTTAAATATTCTTACTAAAAATATTTGCTAATAAAAATTATATTGTCTTAAGGTTTTAAATTCCTCTCTTCAGAAATACACTTAGAAAGTTATAACCTTTTTAAGTGTCTTCTCTACAAATATTTGGAGCCTTCTTACAGTAATTTAAAAAAAATGTCGGTGAGTTTTTAGAAGAATACTACTTACAAGTAATAGGAATCCTACCAAAAACATAAATGTAAAAAGGAGAGCCAAGTTCAATCAAAATTTATGCTTAGCTGTGGACTTCGCCGCAAAAAGAATGGAGATCTAAATGAGTGCCAAGTTCTGTGCAAAATCGAAATATGTATTTATAGGAACAATATAACATTATGAACAAGTATTAAACTCTATTTCTTTGCTTTATTGAATACCTTTATTGTGCGAGCGAATTTCTCATACAAAACTCGTACGCGGCGAACTCGCTGCGTCTTCGCCTTTATACAAATATTTTTTTTTTTTTTTGCTTGGTGGTAGGATCCCTTCTGGGTCCGCCTGGCTAGCGACCACCCTTTATATAAAGTCTGCCGCCAAATGTTACCGCTCCGGCGGTAATGTGTTCCGGCAATATTGTATAAAGAGCCAGTTCCTTCCTAAACCCGTGTGCTTCCATCTTCGACCTCATCGTCACTTACCATCAAAGAGATTCATAAGGTGAGATTGAAGTCAAACGCGGGTTTAGTCACTTATAAAAAATAAAAAAAAAAATAAAACCTAGAACCATTGCATCTTATTTGAAAATGTGATTTCTTAAATAAGGTTAGATTTTAATAGGCCAGTTTTTATCAGAATTAAAATATTGAATAACTTTATAAAATGACTGATGTAATAAAAATTGGCCAAGTCAATTTCGCTGTGATAATCAACTTTTGTAGCTGACTGTACCTACGTGGATGATTTCGTTTCATTAATGGCGGGTTTCAATATTATGAAAACTGTTCGTTTTGCCTACGAACAATAGAAATCACTACCAAAATGCCTTTCTATATTCAAAATCTTGACATCTAAACCACTGCTTACGAACTGTTTGACTGTAATGGGTTGCTAGGTTACATTTGACCATTTACAAAATAAGTCATTATATCTAGCCAACGACGACGTAACAAGTTATTAATTTAAACCAATGAGGTAAAGGTAGCATGGCAGTCTGCTGCGGCCAATAAGAGTTATATTTTCATTACGTATGACCAATTAAATAATAGGTCATTTTATCTAGCCAACGACGTAAAAATTTATTCATTTAACGAAATATCTGTCAACATATCAATAATCCAGTTTTCTCTTTCTAACTTATCTATAACTGTTTTTGAAAAAAAGGACGAATATTATTGAATAACATAATTTTTCTTTTAAATATTTACTTTGACTTCATAAAAATGTGATTCAACCAATGGCAAAATTAGTCGAAGGATTGGCGTTTCGTTTTACGTAAGCAGTTAAACGCAATTATTGATAAAAAGCTCTAAAAACATACTATAATATATTTATCGAATACTAAAACATAGCAAACATAAATTGAATAAGTTTATATATTTCTTTAGTTCAAATATCATACAAATAATTTGCGAATGCGAATATTCTATAAATCACATATCACCTATTTTCTTGGAAGAACGTCACGCAAGGAGGGCCCATGCCAAATTTGAGAACTTACAGCCCGTAGCTAGTAGATATTGTGAAACGCTACTTTTTTCCTACCAGTTTTGTACCTGTACCGGTTACGCATAGCAGTCAGTTGAATATAGAAACCCGCCGTTAGTACCTACACATACGCTTCCACTAGCTGTAGGTTATTTTCACTGCGGCACAGAAGTCAAATGAAATATAGGATTTAATTATGAAAATCGGAAAAGAGGTCTGCAAGAGATTATCTGTAGATGATAAGGCCGCCTATTGTACACTGTACCTATTATATTGTTAGTAAAATTATTACTCCATGTGTACAATGAAGAATAAATAAATAAATAAAATAAATAAACCTGTCTGCTGCACCACCAGCACCTATCCCCGATGGCAGAACAACAATAAATACTATTAGGCAATTCACATAATAATAATAGTCATCTCTACTACAGGCGTAATACCGAAACAACTACACCTATCCCTTGAAACTCTCAATTTAGCCCCAAACACTTACCATCTTATCTTATGCAGAAATCCTTAACACGTGCCGGATAGTGAGAAAGTTTTTACAGACCGAACAGGAAAATACGTCACTAACCCAACCTAACACTATCGCTCAGTCACACTCTCAAGCCCTCCGAACTCTACCCTATCTGACATGCACTTGGCTTAGGCCCGTGTATGCCTTAAAAAAAACCGGCGCAAGCCGAGATGAGAAATCATAAAAAAATATAATAATAATAATAATTCTTTATTGTACACCAACAGCATTAATAATAACATACTACCGACCGACGCCCTGACGCACTGACAAACCTTCGCGCGTACGTATGAGAGTGCAGATTTGCATCATCGTGCGGGTTTTTATGCACTCACGCGTGTAGTTGCGTCGTTGCGTTTTGATTAATTTCATTCAATTTCTTCCAAAATTGCGCATAGCACTACGGGTCTCAATGTGTCTTACCTTGTGTCTCTTTTCCTTTATTATCAAAACACATAGAATCAAAGTAGGTGCTTATTATGTTGAACACTGAAATTACCAGATTGTCTTCTAAAAATGTAGGTATGCAGACTTGACCGAGATACATTAAAAAAAAGTCATAATTAATGTTTCAAAACAAATGTTCTATAAATCGGAACTGAAATAGTACTCCAGGTCAATCATTCATCAAACAAACATAAATGAATGAGCAATGACAGGCTTTAAGTACTCAGTAGTTTCTCATTAGTTGGGATTTACTTTCTGTCTCCCTACTTGAGTGCGAGTGTACGCTGTAACAGCACTCAATATAACTAGATCATTGAGCGCGCGTCAGGCGGTAGGTCAGCGCGTGTGGCGCGGTTGACAGGCAATATCCGGAATGATCCATTGTTCAGCTCATTGCTGATTCTACGCGAGAGCTGGATGCTCCGGTCTGGTACTGACGTATGTTTGTGCTTACTCTGCGGTTTTGTGATTTTCTTAGATTATCTATAGCGTTTGTATTTAATTTTAAAGGAAAACTTTTTACAATAAATGTTTAGAAACAGAAGATTATAAAAAATGTTTTGAGATAAACAACGTCTGTGACAATTGTTACTTTTTGGAATGTTTTACCGAAAGGAAGATTTCGAAAAAATCATATATTTTTATCTCAAGCTGAACAGGATTAAATCTAACTTATTTTTCTATAATACTTTTAAAATAATACTTTCTTACTTAAACTGCTGCTAGATTTTAATAGATATATAAATAACGCTACGCTAAAGCTATATAATTCAATTTAATTTTTAAGATGTATTCTACATTTCAGTGGTTGAAAATACTCGGTCATAACAGGAACAAACTTTTCGCTGCAGGGAACCACGATCGAAGCTTTGCTCCCCTGTATAAAGTTAGAGGCTCAAGGAGCACAGTAAATAATAGAAAAAGGTCATTTTGCCCGAATGAAATGAGCGGGAACGGGGATAAAACTGCTTATCGAAAAAGTTTTTGGAATCGACAGATTAGATTTAATTCAGCTCTCGAAGAAGCAGATATAAATTAGTTAATCATTCATTCAATAACTGGATTTTTAGGTGCGGAAATTGGAATTCTTTTGACAAGCTCTTTTTCGTACTTAATGAGGCATTTAATTAAAATTGAGTGAAAGGAATCGGTTTAACTTTTTCTAATACAAGAGTCTTTTTTTGGATTCAGATTTTAAATAAGGATGTGAATGGCAAAGCTTTGAGCTTCAGGGTTACTTAGTCTTAGAATATTTTAGGTTTTGATTTGAAGTCTGCCACTTATACATATTGTGTGCATATTGAGTTAATTGGAATAATTTCAAACGTTGTCAATCGCAATCATTTGAGTTATTTTATCGGATCATGTAAGTATCGTGATGTTGTACTGCTTATAGATAGCCCCGAGAAAAAGGTATGGTTCAAACTAGATCAAAAAGAGCGTTTGTGCTGTCTGCAATGTGTAATTATGCAATCTTACGCCAATGCTCGAGCTTGTGCCATTTTTAAGGTATCAAGGTGGTTCTACTGGCATCAACACAATGGTTCTACTGGCTGTTTGGTGAATGATCTGTCGCCACGATTAGGTAGAATTTGAATGTTTTGCCTTTCTGAATGGGGTTAAAACACACCGGCAGATTCTAAAAAGTGAAATATTTTGCGTTTTAAAAAAGACAGTCAGTAAAAGTTTCATAATTTTTATGAAATTTTAGCATATAAAAATGTTTTGAACCGATAATGTATTGAAACCTGAACGCCTTTTAAAGTTCTGAATGCTACGTAGGTAAGTTCGGGGCGGGGGTGGTCGAATTCAGAACGAACTCGTCTATTCTCTTGATTTTCTATTTTCGAGAAACTGTCTCAGTATTTCATAGAACGCCTCATGAGGTAATCAATAAACCATTTGTTTATTCTGATCTCATTCCTCTTTCAGTTCGTACTAAGGATCTCGTGGGTTAATAGGTACAGAGATTTTACTAAATTTAGGCCTGTGCAGCAATCTGGCCGATTGAGAACTTAAACTTCATCCTCGCCAGTCCATTATAACATTGAAGTACCTACATGGACAAAGGCTACATACAACTCAAAAATGTCACTCATGTTTCACAACTCTCGGGCAGATTTCCATTTTCAATGTAGCATAACTAAAATAACAATTCCAGTTCCCCACAATTGTTGACCTCCAACAAAAGGAGCATCTCGCTTTATAAACGATAAGGTTAATATTGGTCCGGCAGTAGGCTGTTGAAATATTCATCTGACTATACATTAGTTGGAAGGTAAGCAAGTTCAAGTTTTCATAGAAAATCACAACGTATATTAGAAATTTTTGAAATAAGTAAATGTTCTTCTTGGGAACGATATTTTAAATTATTTTTTCTCATATACAGGCTAGTTTTGAACCATCGGGCAATTTTTTTACACAATAGCCTTCATTTATGCGTATATTTTTTGTAAAAAAATGGTTTTTATTTTTTACCAGGAAATTAATATATTCGCTAACATTACAATTAATGAACACCATGAAGAATAACGATTACTTATATCTTTCAGTACTACGTCGTAGTATTATCAAACGTAATCAATGGAATGCCATGTCGTAGTATCGTACCATGAGTAGTGTGTTCATCAACATCGACTATTTGTAAAAAGTTTATGCTGCCATATTTTTATTTTTTTCTACTAAGTGATAAATAAACAGGTACGTTATATTGTATCAAAGACCATATGATGACTAAAAAATTATCCTGTAGGTATAATAAATTTAGCTAAGCATTAAAAAAGTGAATTGTTTCGATTATTTTGATGTAGAGGTTAGGTTATTTCAGTACATCCTACTTTCTTTAGGAAAGTAAGTTTTATAAATGTAAATGATGATTAGATGATTGAACGATGAATTTAAAGGGCTTAACATAGGTTTTTTATTTGTATCTTTACTAGATAATAAAGCCGTGGTAAACAGCTAGTATAAAAAAACAGCTGTTAGAGTTAACAATTTTACACCCGATAAAAATCATGCATTAATGATTAATATTATTGTTAGAATCAATGCGTTGTGAAGTAGGTGTATATTTTTTCTGTATTTATTACATTATTACCTTATACATAGATAAGTAGATAATTGCGTTATTACTAATCTAATTTTGGTTATTATGAAGTTTTATCAGCATCCATCCAACTACATGGTATCCCTGTCTGTTTCTATTATATCAACATTAAGGTTTTAGAATGATATTGGAGAGTCTTAATTCAAATGTTTACTTAATTGTAATAAAATAGATAGATTTACACATATTTCTCCACCGATGCGATGTAACACGAAAAAAATGGTTTATTTAGTAAACAAAAATTAATTAACTTAAAGATAAACATTTATGTACCATGGAACCAATTAATTCATGACCCATTTTGCTGAAAATTCGTTTGAAACTGTTAAACTTGTTAAGTCTATCGCGTATAATGCAGTTATGAGTTTTTAGATATTATATGAATGTCAGTGCCGAATGTAACGATAACAAGTTCGCCACCGAGGAAACGCATCTTCAAGCGAATATCGAGCTACTAGCATTTAGACGTTTTGCCAAAATGAGCTTATTGTGGTTCATGATTTAGTTGGTTCAATAGTAGTTAGTACCTACTTAGGTATATTTGACAAAGTCTCTTAATTATCAAAATTAATTTTAAAAAAAGATTACGCTTCACCACCATTACATTACATTTGATAACAAACAACCACTACAACCGAAATTTTATTTATTATATTGCATCGTGAAAACTTGAGACAATGTGCCGTTTATATTCTTTGTTATTTAAATATACGAAAATATTTTGAAAACAGCGAAAAATCATATTTATGGAAATTTGATTCCAAACTTCATCCTTCGTTTGTTCAAGTTTATGTAACCTTGGAACTTACACAACTAATAGATATGTGCGGGTTGGTTAGGTTAGAAAATATATTTTAATTCGTCACGAAAGTAAAAGAACACTTTTCAACAATCGCGATTTAAAAGTTAAACAATTTTTACATGGTGACGAAACCCTCGTTTGACCTCCATCTCATCTGATGGCAAGTGAAGATGAGCTCGATTATAACAGAACAAGAACTTAGGAAGAAAACGGCTCTTCTAAAGAGATTGCCGGAACACATCACCCCGGAGCAGTGATATTCGGCGGCATTTTACGATACACTTATCCAAGGCCAGGGCAGTTTTAGCCAACCCTGCACAGTACTTTAAACACATAAGGAAAATGTGCTTTTGTCTTAAGTCGAGACTTAAGTTAAGTCAAGTTGAAGTAAATAAATTAAATTTATTCAACGCAATTAAGTCCCGACTTATATTATCAAGAAACTAAAATACTCCGAAATTACATTACTAACAACCGTGTTCCAAATTGCAGTCTCACAGTAGTACTTACATTAGTATGTTCAAAATTAATTCGTTTCGAATTCACTTTCTTCGCGTTTCAAAAATATATTGCTATTAGTAGAAGTAGATACTTATACTTTATTAGAGGAAGCAATAATACTATCTTGATTAGTATCTGGTTTTAAATAAATTTTGAGGAACTTGTCATTTTTGACTGAGAGGACAAAAGAGAAATGAAATTAAAGATACGTGGGCTGTTTTAATGTCGGCTGAGTCGTTTGATCCAGTTTTCTTAAAAGGCATGTTATTAAAATTTGCTCAACTTCGTGTAAGATCTTAAGTTGGCGAATTTCATACGTTTAGCAGTCCTTAAGACCACTTTTGGAGTTGAGAGCGATCTTCATAAGGGTCAAAGAATCGAATTATTTGGAAACATTTTATCAATTTGGAGATTATGATACCCTAATGTGGAGAATAAATGAGTGTTTGGAATTGAGAAGCGCTACCTTTGACTTTTATATCTATCCTTACCTACAAACAAACCTTAACAAACGTCTCGCAACACTTTCTGTGGGGACAAGATGTTTCACGCGACTAAACTGAAGTTAATATGCAAGAGAAACAATCAATAAACTTCTCAGTCAACGCAAAAAATGACTTTTAAAGAAGTTTATGCTCCATTTTAATCGCAAATTCTGACGTTCGAAAGGAATCAATACTTTTGTTGATCTAGAAATATAAAATTAGGTGAAAAGTGAGAACTTAAATTAAAAATGAAGATATAGGTCCGAAATTAGGTACTTAATTTATATTTATAGGTATATCACAGAAAAAACTTGTTACCATTGTTGTCTTGAAGCACAAACAAACGAGCCGCTCCTGAGCCCGCATGGCACCTGATGTTTACTTATCCCCTTCATGACATCATGCATTACCAACTGCCAGACATTCGATAGTATGTAAGTACCCTAATTGTAATTGTAACTCAGTCCTTCTATCCGTAACACAGCAAAGTTGTTTCCCAGTTGAAATAAACTAGATGGTCGTAACTTAGCCGATAAATATGTTCTAATTACTGCATTTTAAACTGCGAGTAAAGTCCTGAATCCCTGATACATACTTTATATTACTAGCATTAGACGCCCCTGTATTTACAAAATCAAATACTTATTTTTACATTGCATCTGATACAACATCGACAGCTAAATATAAAAGCCTACTACAAACAGCCTCAGATTTAGTATTTGTTTAGTTAGATGTCACGATTCACTTCATTAAATAAAAGATCCTCTTCGAAATGTAGCAACTAATAAAATCCGGTAAAATTCAGGTTATTAACCTCTAATTTACCTACCGAAGCTAAGAATTTGAAAACAATGATGACTTATTTATTAAGCTTCGATAAAAAAAAAAACTTCGGCGTATTTTCAAAAGACTCATGTTCAGTATGCATTGTCAAAATTGCCAGAGAAACACTTGTATGAAATGACGTATTATGCATAGTGTAAACTACTTGTGCACTTTAATTTTTGAACAGATGTACGTCCATTGTGCTTCAGTATGCACTATTGTTACGGTCCGTAACAGGAAAATTGAATGGCTGCGAGATCAATTTAAACTCAATCTGACAGACAGGGCAGTATAACTTCTGCAGTTGACAGATGCGCCGGTAAAAAAAAGTTGGCGCGCACGCAAATGCGCGCGACATTGAAAAACACGGGAACTACGAAGTGAGAAAAGTTTTTCAAAATGTGATTGATGCTAATTTAATTTATTTAAAAAACGAATTGTGTTTTGGTTGTTATTGGATTTTAACTTTTTAGGTAAGTACCTACTAAAACAATTATATCTTTTTTGGGACATTTTCATCATATTGTTATTATGATTTATAAGATATAAAATAAAAGGTAATTTTTTTCTAATGATAGATATCATTAAAAAAACATAGTTAAACATAATAATTTCATTTCATTACTTCAAGAATTTTTTCAAGCTGGAAATTAAAAATGAATATATTAAAATATCTGATTAAAGTGTTCTTTTTATTCGAGATAGAACAAAAAAATTATGTGTAAAAAGCCAACGATGTCTCTCAGCCATTAGTAGATTTAACTAAAATACCTTATAGTTAGTTACCTACAGAAAAATATCCGCGATAGAATGTAGTCTAACTCAAAGAGAGTAATTTAAAACATAACACTAAGGAATGCATTTAAAATTATAAATCAAACATAGTAAGATTATTAACTCAATGAATGTACATTGCATTATTTCTAGAACTTAATTTAGATTTGATTCGATGCATATCGTTATGCATATCGTCACTAAGTATACTAACTTCGTCAAATTTTTTTAGACAGAAATTTTTATTGAAACGATTTGTACTTACTTTTAAAACTATATTTTTGTTATTTCCGTTTTAAAAAATGAATGTAAAAATCAGATTTTATGCAAGAATATAACTTTTTTTATAGACAATTTTATTTTTTATTGTAAATTTGATTACCTCTACAGTGGAAGTTTCCAAATAAATGTTACGTCGCAAGTTATTCTACCGTAGGTACAGTTTAGCAACATGTTTTAATACAATGGTGTAGGTATTTATTATAACTAAATATTGTAATCTTATAGCAATAAATATTACCAGCAAGAATCATTGGTACTTAAGTTAATAAAATATTATCAAAACAAAGTCATTGTCAAAGACTTGTTATTGACATGAAATGTTAGTGCATTGTTATGAATTGAGCACGAGCAAAAATAATGTTTTGCTACTGTTAGTGTGATTTTAATATTAAAATAGCTAAGTTTAACGTATTATACAGCGCGAATGGCCTTTAACTAACACTAGCTATTGCTTAATAAATGATTTAATACAGCGCCATCTAGTATTAAACAATGCAGAGTTTGTGATATACGAACCAGATATCTGATAGATTCCACTTGAGTATAGGTATATTTTTGTGGATAATACTTATAAGGCCTTAACTAAGAAACATATGAGGACATAGTATTGTCTTACGGTTTCGCCATTCACATACTATTAAATAAAACACCTTTTAACCGGATTTAAATTAAGCGGATACATTGTATAAAGGATTCGAAAATTCAATGCACATGAAAATACTTTTACAGATATAAACAAAATAGGCTTAATACGACATTGACAGAACAAATTATCGCTAAAGCTGTGCTTTTTGGCGGCAAAATGTTTATTAATATGTGGTCGCTAGCTAGGCGTAGGTACTCTGAAGGATCTACCATGAAGCATCATTCGGATCATTTGGTATTGGCACCTTAGACGATATATACAGGAGTGATAGGGATATTCTTAGCCAACTAAACCGTGCTTTTAAATTAAACATTCAGTCTTATACTATTAAATATAGAACTATAACAATAACTTCCCTTGCTAATTCGCGACTCTAAAATACACCTGGTGCAGACCTTAGCTATTGCACTACGCTACTGTCCTTACAAAATACATTAATGAAAGCCAGCAGTGCAATGAAAACAATACACAATACCTTATGTATACCAATACAGGCACTTAGCAAGGTTTTATTACTGTAGGTAATACTTTATAGAAATACGTAAGTAGGTGTTACGTATTTCTATAAAGTATCTCCTTATCTAAACATATGAAATTTGAAGATTCTAAAAGTAAGTCATAAAGGGGAAATCCCCATCGGTAGTGCAAAAAGCAAATTTAAAAATAAACAATCGTTAAACGCGCCCATGACCTCGAAAATAGCAAAAAAACCTCACTTTTCCTCATTATTATTAGCTCTAGCTTATTGAACGCGCACAATTATTTGCCATTGCTCGATTATTTCCGTAATCGTCTATGCGGTAAGATTTAATCAGTGAGTGAGTGTTTATCTGAACTCATTGTGATTTCGTTGAAAGAAATGCTGTTTTATTGTATTTTTCGATACGATCAGAATATATTTCTGTACATCAGGCTTTTTAATCACCAGGATGATGGCTCATTGCGAATATTTCTCCGTAAATTCACCGACAGCGTTCAAGTGGATACGAGCATCGAGTCAAGGTCGCTAAATTTTAGCTAGCATTGGTATGAAAAATGCCACCACGCTGAATGTATTGTATACCATTATAAATAATCAATTTAAATAAAATTGACCCGTTACTGATTTAGGTACTGAGTGACTGACAGACAAAGCTACTGGTCTTAGAGAGCTGAGATTTGAAACATATTTACATTCCTTTGGAACAGGGGAGCCCTAAGGAAGTAATTCCCGAAATTCCCTCGCGAAAGTGAATATGATATATGACTTTGTATGAAATATCTTATTCCTTAAGAGCAACGATCTGAAACTTAATAAACATGTTCTTCAATGGGTGTCTGGTTGCACTATGGAAGGATTTCCCAAAATTTGCTCGGCAACGGGATATATGGGACTTTTTAGTTTATACGCGTGCAAAGTCGGACAAAAGCTCGTATTTTAATAAGGAATCAAGTTATACTTAGTCTGGCTATAAATGCTGTTACAATTAAAAATAAACAAAATATAACATTTGAATTTGGAATTTGTCATTTTATATGATTTTTCATTAAAATTCTCATTTTGGCGTCAATATTTAGCGGTATTAAAATGGAGTGGGGTGATATAGAGAACCGCATCGCTGTGATTGCATTGCACAAAGAGGGTATGGAGCCAAATGCAATTTTTAAAGCTCTCCATACGCTTCGTACTAGTCAAATGTTTGTGTACCGGGCTATTAATAGCTACAATGAGACCTCCTATGTTTGTAACGTCGTGTACGAAAAGGTGGTCAGAGCAGTAAGGGGAAGAATTCGAAGTAATCCTGTCGGTAAGCAAAAGATTTTATCTCGGGAGATGAAGGTAGCACCTAGAACCATGTCGCGTATTTAAAAAAAATACTTAGGACTTGCAGCCTATACGAGACGCACTGGTCATTTCTTAACTTTTCTTGACTGTCTTTTAGCGATTGATTTGTATCATCATCATCATCATCATACTACTTACATCTAGGTACTTAGAGGTTACTCACATTGGTAGTGTAGATAGATATGTATTTTTCTTCCTTAGGTAGATACTATTTTCATTTTCTTCCGTTGGTTGATATTCCCTATCTCAACTACTTAACCAATTTTGATTAAACTTAAAGTATTCCCCAAGCAATACCTAGTATAATAAAAAAATAATTACTTAAATCGGACTTCTAGTTCCGGAGATATGCGAACACAAACATGAAAACATACATACGTACATACTTTTTTAAATTAGGCAAATTTGATCAGACACTGATACTGACTAACATATGTAATAACAGGGAAGTTCTGGAAATATTACATACATATGGGTCGAATTGATAACCTCCTTTTTTTGAAGTCGGATAAAAAAGAAGAGGGTGATAAAATCAAAACAACTACTGAAGCGGTACGCAAAGGGAGGTCACAGAGAAAAATTGTTTACGGATGAGATTTTATTTTACATTTAAGCAACATTTTGTCAAACAAAATGACCGTATTTATGCTCAAAATTCTAATGAAGCTTCCCAATTAGTTGACGGAGTGCAATGTGGGCATTATCCGATTTCAGTGATGATTTGGTGGGGTGTTAGCTATGAAGCAGTGACAGAACCATACTTTTGTGGAAAAGGTATCAAAACATCGGCACAAGTGTATCAAGATACCATTCTTGAGAATGTAGTTAAGCTCCTTAACAACACCATGTTCAATAACTACGAATGGTCCTTGCAGCAAGACTCGGCGCCAGGTCATAACAGTCCACGTAGTCTTGGTTGAAAACGAACGTTTCCGAATTCATCAGAGCTGAGGACTGGACGTCTTCTAGTCCCGATCTTAATCCGCTGGATTATGATTTATGGGCAGTCTTAGTACGGCTTGCTCTAAACGCCATGATAATTTGGAGTCCCTAAAATAACCCATACGAATGGAAGAGAAGAATCTTCCCACGGAAAGACTGCGTGGTTCTTTTGATAAATGGCCTCAACGTTTGAAATAATGTATTGCAGCCAATGGAGACCACTTCGAATAATATTAAAAAAAAAATTGTTTTATATTCATGTATTAAACTTACACACTGTAAAAGTAACAAATGTTATTTGCAATAGAAAATAAAATAGTTTTCTTTGCTAATAATATTTATGGCAAGACTAGGTATATTTTTGTGTTAGATCAGAGTATAACTATAATGGTTTATCCATATCTAGATAAGCGTAATATAAGATGACAGAACAAACAATTCACGCTTGTTAGGTCAGTCTGGTTAGCGAACTTTACTCATATTTTTCTTGGCTTATTTGTTATTTATTTAACACTATACCTATTTACTGTGAGTTTTGAAGAGGCATTACGACTATGTTATTTAGCAATACAATTTAAAATATTCAACGCATAGTGTGTATATCAATAATGGAAAATCTTGTTATTCTGTGACTTGGCTTGACACGATGCCGCGTGTCTAGATTTGTCCAGTTTAAACAAACATTTGTTAAATTATTTGATGTATTTATAAGAGTTGAATATAAATCTATTCCTTTCCTGTACTTGGATAATTTTATTTTATCGTTCTTGTAGTAAAAGGTAAGATCCTTATGATATCCATATTCATCAATTAGTATCAGGTGGTATTGAGGTAAAACGCTTTTAATAGAAACTTGTAACACGACATCTATCTAGTTCCTAAGGAAAATACCATTAAACTGTGTTTATAATTTAAATAATTAAATGATAAGTGGTCAGTTTCCTGACTCATATACGTTGTATGATTTAAGAATGGTACAAATAGCCTTAAGCAATAGGTGTAAAACATTTTGTTGAAAAACGTTTAAAATATACAGGGTTAATTTTGATTAACGCATCACCTCTTGCAGGCAGCCTCTCCACATCAATCCCAACAACATTTGTTCTACGACTTTTTACAGATCTTGATAAATAACACTAAAAATAAAACAAAAAAATGTTTGCCCCTTACTCTACATTTTGTAAGAAGTACCTATTATTATTATGGAGCGATGTTTTACTGCGCAAGGGTCGTGGCATACCTACGCTCAGAGTTAATAGAGTTACGCCTCTAAACACAGGCTATAAATATTTTTTTGTATGAAAAAACTAAAATTCTGAAAACTATTAATTTTCAAAAGTTGTAGAACTAATGTTGTTGGGATTGATGAGTACAGGCAGCCTGCAAGAGGTGATGCGCTAATTAAAATTAACCGTGTATACGGTAGTAAAAATAATATAATCTTTTAAATTAAAGAAACCAATAATAAACCCATATATGGGGAATATCCGCATGGCTAAGAACGGAAGGGGTTTTCTGTATCTAATAAAATATTTTTCCTAGGTTAGCTTGTTCGAACAAACAAACGCGCAGATCTTCAGCTTTTTTGTTTTGTCCGAGTAGGCTCGGCTCAGAATTACCCTACCGTCCCTGAATAAGCGTGTCGTAAAATGCGACTAATCACAGTGACCCCCGCTTGGTGTTAGGATCCCGCCAGAGTCCGACTGGCTAGTGACCACCCTTCACACAAAATCTGCCGCCAAATATTACCGGTGCTGCGGTAATGTGTTCCGGCAATATTTTATGAAGAGCCAGTTCTTTCCGTGTGCTTTCACCTCGACCTCATCTTCATCAGGTGAGATTAAAGTCAAACGCGTGCTTAGTCTTTAATTTAAAAAGCTTGGGCCCCAAAGTAAGCTTGCTAGCGAAACTAGGGGGTATCGTAGCATATACCCAGACTCGAGTCATTTTATTTAAGTTCGATTTCTAAACTGACCAGGCTGTGACTCGAAGCCAGGACCTCTAACATCACAGCCGAACATTCGACCAACGCACTACGAAGAACGCACATCAATTATACAGGGTGACTAGTGGATCACTTTCGAAATTCGAGGACATGATAGTTTGAGATCATACATGAAGAGAAAAATAAAATAAACAATAAATATTAATTATTTACTGAGTAAAGTTAAACGAAAGTTAAATAAAGAATTCATTACGCAACACATGGTTACATAAGCGTACCTAATACAATAGATATGTAGGAATGCCATCCCTTTTCTTGGGAGTAGGAACAAACGTCCGTTCCTACAGATACTTAGCGGTGGTGGTGTGCGTGTGATGGGAACACTGCTGTGTGACTGAAGCGGCGCGGCGCGCGGGAAAAGGTGCAGTAATGTCTCTTTATTTATTAATAGGGAATTACGCTGAAAAAATAAGTATCTACTTTTATTTCATAATGATGGTCAGAATCGAGTACAGATTGTTCTCCTTCAATACCTACCTAAAAATTGTCGCCAGTCAGCCTGTATGGTATGAATTCCCCGATGATAGTATGAACCATAATATATACGAACACTTTATTTACTCGTAAGTACCTATACTTATTTTAATCTTGAGTAATGTTTATGACAACTTGTCAAATTGGAATAAAAAATTCAAATCACACGTTTTTTATGTAGGTCTGTTATTTATTATAGACGTCGGACGTTCAGTGGCGACGACTCGACTCACATTGGACAACTCAATCTACATTTACATGTAGGTAACCGTGGGTTTCAACATTCTATTCACATGTAAATCACGTACCTATTATCACTATGGTTGTCATAGTGAGAATAAGATCTTTATCTTCCATGTCCATGACACTAGATGGAATGTGTTCATGTCAATCCAAGAGAAACTCGTCAATTGAAAGACCAGGACTAAAGGTGGTCAGGATACATTTTAATTCTTGTTATCCAAGCTAAGTATATCTACAGATAGAAATAAGGACATAAAATAAGAAGAGTAAATAATAATGTTCAGTATTAACATCGTCAAATAAATAAAACGATCTGTTTTGAATTTGCAGTTTTTTGGGAGTCGCCTTAGAACTTAGAACGCCTTAGAACTCGCCTTAGAACTCGCCTTAAACATTAATATTTATAATACAAGCAGTTAACAACGGGCTTGTTTTAGTACGAAATGAATAATGTGAGTAAAAAATAACGTAGTAAGAAATTGTCTGTGCCAATAAAAGCGATTAAACGCGTTAAATCTGAAGAACCATTTTAATAATATAGGCCAATAGGCACTCTTAAACTTTGCCTGGTGGACTTCTTTTTAAAGTAATTAGCTCTTGTATCCAAGAGAAACACTTTTTGACATTATTTTTTCATATACATAAATAATCCATCGTTACATTTATGTGCCGCCTTTGTGCCAATATGAAATTAAAATGTACCTTTTTCTTTACTTTATTTTTATGCTGTTGGTGTACAATAAAGAGTTTATAATTACATGTAGTTGTAATTAGTTTATAATTACAACTCTCGAGTGAATAGGTTTCTCGTGGATGGACGTGTAACACCTTAGTCTTCATGTTCACTTAACATCAGGTGGCATGGAAGACAAACGTCCCATCCATAAAACAAAAAAAAAATGTAGGTACGTAGTACGTACTAAATGACATATTTTTATAAGGTTTAACCACTATATCTCTTAAGATGTTTTTATAGTTTAGTATGTGAAGTAAAAAACATACGATTACTGTTCAACAATCAATGGTTTTTACTATGGACAAAAACTTACATATTAACTATTCTTCCCATAACTAAGACCTTGAAACATAAACTTATGAATTAGATATAAACATATCTGCAAGTAAATTAGTCAAACGTTTTTCGGTACAAAATTAAAGCGTTGACAAACACACATTCTATTGCCTTATGTTTTCATGATTCACAATCTTAAATGAAACTCTTTTTTCATAGATTTTTTGCGATTTTCGCTCAACAGGGTAAAGACACCGAAACGTCGAGTTATAATCAACGAATGCAGAGCATTAAAAAACCGACTTCACGTCAGAACTAGACTTAATTAAAATCGGACCACATGGGAAGCGACAGCTTTCTAATAAAGAATGAAACATCAAAATCGGTACACCCTCTCAAAAGTTATGAGGTAACAAACATAAAAAAAAAATATCGCACAGACGAATTTCTCCTCTTTATTTTTGAAGTTGGTTGAGTATGTAAAAAACGTGTGATGAATCCGGTTAGAAAATGTTTTAAATTGAAAAAAATATTGATATTACTCTTTTTGAAACTATCATAGCCATTAACGTTTAAATTAACTCAGGAAGGGGATAATTACCATCTCAACTCGAAACGGGACATTTATCAACTCAAAATAAATAAAAGTCCTGGTAACTATCCCGTTTCTAATGTTAACTTAAATATTACTCTTTCATAACACAAAACTAACATTAAAACAAATTTCCAGGCAAAATGCTGAAGCCAAATCTTCATGCTGTCGGCGGGCTATTCCCCATTTATCGCTGGTCCAAAAACTACGATCTATCGACGGCAGTAGGTGATTTAATCGCCGGTATCACAGTGGCTTTGACACTGGTACCACAGTCTATAGCGTACGCATCGTTGGCAGGACTCGAACCGCAGGTGGTATTACTTTGATTTATCGAACCTCCAAGCTTAATGGGTTGAGCTGGGTTTTGTGATGCTTTCATATGCTTTGAAATACTGTTCGGTAATGGGAATTCGTGTTATCAAATGGCGGGAGTATCAAAGTATATGATTTTGAAGCTTTGGCTGTTGTAGTGCTTGTGATGTGTTGTTTATGCGGGTTTTTGGTTAATAAATTTATTTGTTTTTGGTGTGAAGTTTATTGGGGGAATTTGCTGTTTATATTGACAAATATACCTAATAAGGTAAATACGAAAAAATATACACAACATGACTTTATAGATTTTAATATTTTCTGTCACGAAACTGCGAACAAGCTTCAATTAGAAATAAAAACACATTTTGAAATATTTTATGTTACTAGTGGAAAACCGGCGTATGCTACTGCGCTTAAATACAAATTCGCTTTATTCATTATTTTAAGTTTAAAATTAATTCGTACTGTTGATTTTCATATGAAATCGGTGTGGGTCATATCGGTTGAATGGTCTAAAGGTTAAAATGGGCATCGGTAATTTATTTTCGTGTTTTTGTGTGTCAGAATTTTGTCTGACACACATAAACACGAAAACAAAAATCTGAATTGGTTTTTTGAGAGCTGTCATATAACGTATTAGGTAAGTTATTGTTAAAAACTTGTCGTTAGTTAATTTTTGGACACCCTCGGAAGAGATTAAAGGCGGTGTCCTAGATTTGAAGTGAGTTAATTCGGGATAATGACGTAAAGCCAATACTTCATGCGCCTTCTGTTAACGCGACAACGTAGGCCACCTACTATACAACGACTACCTCATATTTTCGGGTCGGATCAGGGCCAGGTCGTTTACTTACGACCACAGAAAGGGGCAGGGCGCTTTCAGATTATTAAAAAGTTTTGTAGCACCTTCGCCCCAAGCACTAATGAGTATTCTTTGCACAAGATAGTATAAGAATTTCTATCTTTACTGTTACTTTAACTCATCACGCTTGATGGTACAGAAGGCAGCACATCAAGCGTTACAAGCGAATTTTACTTGAATCTGAACTCTATGCCTTCGACATTAAGTTCAAATTGGTGGGGGAAATTTGACAGGTAATGTAACGCTTGATCTGCTGGCTTCTGTACGTTAATTGAAGCGATTTCACTTCATTCACTAATGAATATTTTTCTCTTTACAGTACGGCCTTTACGCGTCATTCGTCGGCGGGATAGTTTACGCGTTCCTGGGGACCTGTCCTCAAATCAACATTGGTCCCTCTGCGCTGCTTTCCCTCCTGACATTCACGTATACAAGTGGGACGAATCCGGAATTTGCTATTCTACTCTGTTTTGTCGCCGGGGTCGTGCAGATTGTGGCAGGAACAATTAGATTGGGTAAGTAATAATAATAATAAAACTCTTTATTGTACACCAATATGGTTACACAATTTAAATTAAAATAACAAACACAATTAACAAACAAAGGGCGGCCTTATCGCCGAAGCGCGATTTCTGGCTGGCAACCCAGAGTATTAAGTATTTAGCGACTTGCTTAAAATTTATATCCAGTTTAAAAAGATTTTTTTCAGGTGTATTCTAGGATACTCCACAGTTCCGCTGTGTGGTCTTAATAAGAAAAGCTCTCTTTAGGGTCTCATAGTTGGTATGTCAGTGGGGTAATTTATTTATTTAAGAAATACGTAAATATAAAAAACTTTGATTAATGATTGGCTGCGCTCCTACTAGATACAGCCCTACCTAAAACATTAGCTCCTTAAATGCGGGTTTCATTCAATATCGTAGTGTGAATAGACTTTTTTGGCAACGAAGTTTGTCTGATTTGAAAGGATGTACTTAGCGTACCTACATTAAATGACCACAAAGATTCCCGAAGACTCGGGTGAGCTAAAAATTCCTAAGTATTCCATAGTGTTTATGATAATAATTGCGGCATTTTTTTTTGAAATACCGTGAACTATTCGTATATTATTGTGAATTAAAAGTGGGCTGACAAATTACCTAGCTAACCACAACAAAAGTAACTTACCTGTTGGCAATTTAAGTCAGAAATTGAGTAATGACTTTATTTTGAATAAAAACTAACTTAGAAACTACGGCAAATATTAATTGGAAAAATAATCAACGAATGCAGAGCATTAAAAAACCGATTTCACATCTAAACTTTGGCTGAGTTAGAATGCCATCAACGTAAACATTCTCCGAAATCATACATATTCTTTCAAAAATTTGAAATATTCAATGAAGTACTCAACCGACTTCGATGAAATTTATATGGGACTACTATGAAGTATCTTCTATCATATGAAAAAAGAAATTTTAAAATCTATTCATAGTTGACCGAAATATCGTGTAACAAACACACAAAAAATAACATACAGACGAATTGAGAGCCTCCTCCTTTTTTTGGAAGTCGGTTGATAAGCAAACAACATGGTGAATCCGTTTCTAAAATAAGGAAAACAATAAAAAGTCGAAGCCTTTTTCAAACTCAAAAAACTCGTTAATTTCGTCCGTTTATCTTAGTTGTGGAGATGACACCGCAAAATATTTTCCCTGTAATATTGTCTGTAATATGTTTTTGCGATTCATACTATTAAATAAAACACTTTTTAAACGGATGCATCGCGTGTATTTACATTTGAAATTTTAACTCGAAGTTTCGGTGTCTTTGCATACACTGTGGTCACGAGCGACTGAGGTGTCAATTTCAATGGAGAATTATCAGAGAAGGCATTGAAATTAAAAAACACCCCAATTTCAATAGAAAAAATGGTTGGAAACTATCACCGACATTAACCTGAAAAACATTAAATACTCAAGATTTACCATTAATATTAATACCTAGAATTCAACGAGATTTTGAGTCTGAAAAAGGCTAGACTCTTTTATAGTTTTAATAATGTTTTAGTTTGCGTTATTTTAGAAACGGATTCACCATGTTGTTTATTTATTTTGAGGTTTCAATATTTCATTAAGGAAGTGACGGATAAGGGCGTAAACATACTTCGAAATTACTCTGTTAATACTATCCTCACCCCTTTTAAGAAAGTAGGTCAAATGTTACGTTTACCTAAAGATAACATTCCCTTGGAAAAGCCCGGTGTTTACAGAGTGGACTGTAGTTGCGGGTTGTCTTACATTGGTCAGTCAGACTAAGCATACATAATATGACGTTAAATTCAGGAGAGCATATAAGAGCTGTGTTTTATATTAGTGTAACTCTCATATTATTTTATTCTCTTGGCATTTTAATTTAAAAGATTTTATAATATGGAATATAGTTCTAAATTTAATTTGCTTAAACTTCATAAAGTTAATTATCTCATATTTTGTGCTTCATTCGAACTAAAGACTTTTTAAATCGGATTTTTTTGAGTGTTTACTGTGTTTACATTATTTTGCGCATTTAATATTGGATATTAATATTTAGTTGCATTTTGTTTTAATTTGATACATTTTCACTCGAAATTTCGCTGTTTCCTCCAGAATGAGGATGACGTAAGGCTGATAGTGACTAATGTTGTCAATCGTCACCTCCATCGCTTTATATAAAGCTGAAGAGTTTGTTTTTTTGTTTGTTTGAACGCGCTAATCTCAGAAACTACAAGTGGGATTTGCAAAATTCTTTTTGCATTTGATAGCCCAACTCTTGAGGAAGGTTATAGGGTATATTTTATCCCGAAATTCTTACGGGAACAAAAGTTAGGCGGGTAAAACCGCGCGCCGTGGCTAGTCTAAAATATAATATGAGTATAATTGAGTTAAACATAAATTTATTCACTAACCTTGCGGTGTCGACCTAGTAGCTAAGCAACCAATATTTTGCACCTTTTATCATCAATGTGAGTTCAAATCCCGAAATTTTGAGTCTTATTTATGTACAGAGCTCTCATTAGGCCGTCGTTCATTACCTTTATGATCTAAATGTTCACCTATTACCTATATTGCGTTTTGAATGGAAAATAGTGAAATTAGTGTCTAACACGTAGAATAGGTACAACCAAAAATTAACCAGCTTAAATTGCTTTTTGAAACATTGCCTGAACATTACGAATTCAAAAGAAATAAAATATATTGTGAATATGCCGTTCTTAAACTTAATTTTAATGTCAATGACAATGATGGATTTAAAACTTTTACAGTTTAAAAAGCTAGTCAACATACTAACCCAACGTAAAATCTAAGTATTATCAGCTGTTTAATGCACAGGAAGTTCTTAAGTTCAGTAAATCTTAACTACTCGTTGAATATAAAATAATATTTTCAAATCTTATAACTCAACCATTGCTGAAATTCAACTTTTCATCCACTGTGTGTACTTTTTATATAACATAACTTATTTTATTATTGATAAAACTACTTACTTCTTAAACCATCTCCTTTTTAAGTAAACAAATATTTTTATCAAACGAGATCCAAAAATTAGATTTAAAATAATGTTTTTGTAGACAAGACATAGACGAATTAATCATCACAATATTAGAAGTGTAAGTTCTCCACAATAGATTCAATGACGAAATTCCCTATTCGTACCAAAATATGTTGATTGATGTCAAATGGAACCATTTTCCCTGAAGCAGCCTATTTGTCATCAGGAAGTGCTGGTCACCGAGTGCGTTTGACAGTGGAAATTGTAATGGTATCGGCGAAAATGGGTTTTTTGTTCATTGCTTGAATTATTTATTGTTATGTGACTGGGTGGCATGTTGGTTAAATAGTGCACATGTGTTACAGTTGTTGTTGTAGTAATAATCAATTGATTTTTGCTAAAAAGTCAAATGAGTTTCACTTTGTGAGGTTTGGTAGTATAGCAAAACGAGATCTATTATGTAGCTGAGATGACATTGCATAATATTTATTCTATTATTATTTTCCATATCGACTCCCGTGGCTCTAGGTACCTCAGTAGTTATATTAGTTGAAGAGATATGATTTTTTTTCTAAAATTCAAAAAGTTTTTGGGGTCTTCAAAGCATTTTGCATTTTGTGGGCTACAGAATGTTCGCTTTTTACCGTCGATATTTTCGTGGGTAGATTTGTTTAGAAATAAAGTTATTACTGAATTTCTGATTCAGACGCTAATTTATAAATTTATATATTTCATTTGACGTGATTGCAACTAAAACTATTCAACTGCCCCTTAGCTATTTCAACTCGATGATCGTTCAATATTGTTTTAACTGGAAGTTTCAAGACGATTTTGCAATTATTTTAGATTTCCATTATTCAGAATCAATAGAGTCTCTATATTATTCTTATCTTGACGACCAGCTGGTGTAGTGGTAACATACACTGCCTTCTATGCCAGAGGTCCTGGGTTCGAATCCCGGCGGCGGCGGATATTTGTGTGATGAACACAGATATTAGTCGTCAAGTCATAGATGTTTATTTAAGTTTATTCTAATAAAAATATGTTTTTATTCAATATGAATCTAGTATCCATAACACAAGTTCTTCAAGAAACTTAATCTAGGCTAAATAATATTGTGTGAGTTTCAAAAAATATTTAAGGGCGGCTTGCGTAACATTTGGTCTAACCAATGTATAGTTAAATGAGTTTATCTTGCTAAATATGTTTAGCCTAAATACAATTAAAAACGTTTGGATGGTGATTTAACTAATCGTAGTTAAGGAGTCGGTAAAGCAGTTTCTTGCGTTCCTTTTTACGTTTTCGTGCGTTGTACACTTGACTTAGAGAAAAATGGTTGAATTTTTAAAGAAAAAATGCGTGAAATGGACCGTCACGCTTTCAACTGTCACACAAATTGTGTTGTTGTGATTTGTGAAGTGTTCTCGTGCTATTTCTCGTGGTAATTTTTATTGATAATAATTGTTTTAGTTGAGTTCATTGATAATTACCATGGCAAACAAAAGTGTTTCTTCTAGGGCCCGGGGGACTAATTTTACAAAAGAAGAACTAGCTGATTGCAGCGATGGAACCATACACCCATATTATTGCGTGCAAAAAGACCGACCAAATTAAACAGATTGAAAAGCAAAATGCCTGGGTCAGAATCGCTCATGTTTTTAATGCCAACACAAAAGGTGTTTCAAGAAATGATAATATTCATAGGAGTTCATATACATAAATGGTTCATAGGAGTGACTGATTTGAGCCTGCAAAACAAACAAAAATAGCTAATTAACTACCTATCTATTTATTGAATATTCATTAATAATGAGTATATTTCCTTACTTGTTGCTGGTTTTTAAATGTGGGGCTATTTTTTGTAACAACATTATAGTGGTTTCTTTCGTTAAACGAAACCTTCTGAAGAATTTGTCGTCCAAATACATTCCAAATAAGTCTGCTCTCTCAAACAATTCCCTCGGTCTGTTGATATATACTATAATCTCCTCATCGTCGTCAGAATACAATTCTTCAAATCCTTCCTACAAAAATCCATCTTACAAACTTCCTACCGAACTCTTTACAATCTTTTATAAAATAATAATAAAATTTCTATAACCTCAAAATGATGACGCTCGATTGCTACTAAACGTATCTTATTAAACGTAATCGCCATCTTTGGGTATTTAACTTTGACAGTTCGTTAAACGTGATTAGTGCCTAAATTTTTGTTGTGCAAGACGCTAATTATAATTAGCACACTAAATGCGTTTACGTCGCTCTTAAATTGTATTTAACGACGATGCGCAAGCCGCCCTAAATATTTATTTATTTGAGTAATTTCTAGATTCAGACCCATGCAGGTGAAATCGAGTGAAACTGTCAAAACAGTATAAAACAATTTTAATTTAAAATACCGTTCTTTTTCAGGGTTTCTGGTAGAGTTCGTGTCTCTACCAGTTGTCTCCGGTTTCACTTCCGCAGCTGCCGTGACCATCGCATCATCTCAAATCAAGGGATTGCTCGGTTTGAGGTTTTCTTCTGAATCATTCATGTCAACATGGGTCGGCGTGGTCAATCACATTGGAGAAATAAAGCTGCCTGATGCGTTGTTGAGTATAATTTGCTGTATTGTGCTGATTGGGATGAAGGTAAGAATATATCTTAAATCTTATTTTGTATCGTGTGTTCTTGTCTGTATTTTATTTATTTAAAGTATCTATGAAAATCAAAGAGCAAATATTTAACACTAAAAAAATTAAAATATAGTTTCGTTAAGTAGGTACGGTCAGCATCAAAAGTTGATGAACACATTGAAATTTTCAAAGTCGCTTTTCACCATATGTTGGCATATAACTTATATTGACTAACTCTTATGTTTTATTATCAAATATATTGTGGGGGATAGCTCGAGTGGTCTGTATAGTATATGAATGAGAGATTGTATTCAATGAAATGCGCTATCCACCCACTCTGTAAGCTGGAGTCGATGTGAGGGGCAAAAGGAAAATGCGAAATCACGTTTTACACGGTCGTGAAAGCCAAGCTAAACGGCCCTGTTTCACTGCACTTCACAAAGAAAGACGCCTCACACTATTCTGTCTTCTCCCTTCCCGCGCTCTTCTGTAACTGTAATTTCCCGCCTTCTGTCTTCAATTTGACATCAGGCTTCTATTTAGAGTCTTCGGGCTTCAAGAGAGTTTTCACTGTTCACTGTTCAAGCTTGAGGCTTCACTGCTTCAGGCTTCATTGGGATTGGGGATTTCAAATACATTTGCATAGCGACGATTTATCAATTATCAATCAAATTATAAACGATATTGAATTTCACACTTAAAGCAAACACTATTAAGCTAAATCACCTTAAAACTATCACTACTTCTTAAAACTAACACTGTACATAACACTATTTATTATGATACGTGAAACTTTCACTATGAAACTAATATATAAACGGTCTTATTTGCTCTCTTTAAGAGAGTCTGTTAGCCATCACTTTATATATTTACACTGCACTGTTATTTACTTTCACTGTCCTGCACATCAATCCCGCCGTGCGTTGTCACCGCCGTTGACGACGCATCTTCCTCGATGCAGGCAGGTGACTCAGAGATCAGCACGACGAGCTGACGGGTCTTCCCTGGAGCCCATCTCTCGTCCGCGCGTTGACTGTCAGGGCCGGGGAAGGTCGCCACGATGTCTCCCGGCTGCATTGCGGGGCCGCACCCATGCGACTCTCGCCGGTGATAGAGATCCGGTGGGTGCTCCCGGGGCTACCTGGCCCGGTAGTGGTTCGCCAGCTGTAGGGAGGCGTGCCAGTTATTGCGCCCCCTGAGGCCAAGGTCGGTGAGCGGGACCATGGATGGCGCGTATGGCGTCGCCCTGTCCAGTGTGGAGCGGTACGGAGTGTGCGTCTCGTCACCCTTAGGAATAACGGACACGGGAGTGCGGGGTCGACCGTCGACTGTGGGGTCGTTCTCCGCCAGCAGAGGTCGCAGGACCTCTTCGGAGAGACGCTACTTGCGCAGCAGCATCGCAGGTGCTGTTTTCTCGCGCCTTTCTGTTCGGTTGTTCTGTTTTCTCGTCAGGTTTGAGGTCACGTTCTTCGTTGACGACGGCTGGTTGCTTTCTATGTTGCTGTTCAATGGCGGCGATACTGTGTACTATGTTTTCTGTTTTCTCTGTATTTTCTGTTTTTCTGTTGAGTGCGTTGACGTTTGCCTTTGGCCTTTGTCGTTGGCCTATGTTGCAAGTGCGCGCTCCGTGCAACACCCATCCGAGTGGAGTGAGAGAGGCGACAGGTTGATCGTGCCGTCCCTTTCTCGATATAGACGTGACGAGTAGGGGCCAGTTATCTTGCCCGATGAGTATCTTCGGTTTTGCTCTTTCATATTGGAGCTTCTCGGCGATGTCCTTTATGTGTTCACAGTATCCGCCCGGTGAATGTATGTGCGTGAATTTTGTGTAGTCCTTCTGTTGTTTGTAGCGTGATAGCGACCCCGCATGACTGCTCAGACTCGAACTCTGTACTTGCGATGGCTTCAATATGAAGAGGCTCGACGGGTCCCTTGGCTCCTACTTGCTGTGCTATCTCGGCGTTTATGAGCGTAACTGTTGAACCGTCGTCTAATAGCGCGTGAGTGTGGTCGCTTCCTCGTGGCCCTGTGACTTCTATCGGTACTATCTTGAGATACGCTTGAGTGTTAACTGACGTCCATGTGCTTGCGACGACTTCTGTTCTATGCTCCGTTTCTTCGAGCTGCTCGACGATCGCGCGCCTCTCAAAGTGAAGTTCACTGTCCTGCACATCAATAGATATATATTAATTTATTTATAAAGGCATTTATTTGAGACCATTTACTTGTAAACCTTGGCCGTCAGTATTTTGAAAATGAAATTGTCTGTCTTTAACAAGGTGGAATAATTCAGCCTAGATTAATTCAGTTTAGATTATCTAAAAGGTTACGGAATACGAATGAATTGTATCTATAAAAATAAAAGAACGAAGATTTCCAGTCTTGAGTTCTTTCCGATAAAAGACATTTTCACCAGTTCTTAGCTCATTTATTAATTACGACTTGTTCCAGTAAATGAAACGAAAGATAGATAAAATCAAAACTCACAAGCAACCTTAATCAATCATCTATTTACTTGAAATTGCCACTCCGAATTCTGATTGCGACCTGACCTAGGCATTGACAATACCTATTGCTTACAAGTTGCCTACATTGATTCCAGTAATGGACATGTCAGTATAAGCCTGCGCCCTGCATACGTAATAAGTGAAGCGTTTACTGTGTGCCACCATATAGTATGTATGTCGGAATTGACTTGCAAGCTCTTCCGATGATCGACGATGTTTGGTGAAATACTCCTTTGAACGATTCCAATTAGTTTGGCAAGCTGGCACTAATAGTGTAACAGACACTGGTTGCGGTATTTATTTTTACTCAGGATTGCTTAGTGTCAAATAGAAATCATATTCAGACATTTGATTCAGATATTTGACAATCATATGTATTACGACCAGGGAAAGGGTTGATAGAGCAAGACACGATTACATCTTGAGTGACAATTTATTAACAAATAGAAATAGTTTATATAGTAAGATGTACGTGCATAATTAAGTTAACAATATTTGATTTTATCTTGGTATTGATTTTATCGAGCACGTTTGATGAATAGGAAATAATATATTGATTCTCTGTGGGTCACGTCGGAGGACGCCACAGATACTCCCCCCTTAAAAAAGTAAACACAAAATAACAATTCAATATTCTTACTCTAAAATTAAATACTACATAACAATTTCAAGCAAAACAATCATTTTTTTTTGTTTACGTCAACATCGATGATATTTGCAAACCTTGCACTTTACATACCTTGTTTATGCTGCAATTATTGAATTAGGTACTTATTATAATATTTATATTTTTGTTTGGAAGAAGGTCATAACATTTTTCTTTAAAAATAATAACATTTTAAACAGACATAGTTTTAACAAAATGAATGTCTTTGAAAATGTAAGCATAAAAATAATTAAACAAAGTTATTTAGGGATAAATTATTATGCTATCGCAAACAAACCTAACCGGTGGCTTACGAAGTCTGCGTGGTCGAGATACGTCATTATTTCTCTCGCTGAGGACTTCATAATTATTCGAGCTATCGTCAGCATCTGCGAAAAATGCTGGTTTAACACGGTCCGGTCGATGGAAATAAATGACTGCCGATTGTTCATTTGTATCTTCAAATATTTATCGTTTCTTTCTAGAACTTGATAAGGGCCTTCGTATGGCGGTATTAAGCTTCGCTTCATGCGGTCGCATCTTACGAACACATGTGAACACTTAGAGAGTTCGGGATGTACGAAAGTAGAATTTCTACAGGGTGTTCTTTTATATCTATTGTGTATGTTCGTAACTTTCGAAATATTTTCTCGCAGGTTTTCTATGAACGTTTCGTACGTTGTCAGGCTCGTATTCCTTTCGAAAAACTCTCCCGGTAATCTAATGGGGGTGCCGTAAATCATTTCCGCAGCACTGAGTCCTGTATCTTGGCGGAGACTTGCACGTAAACCCAACAATACGGTGGGTAGTTCTGTAGACCAATTTTCCACACAGCCGCGAGCCATTATTGAGGCTTTCAGGGAGCGGTGCCATCTTTCAACCATCCCGTTCGATTGGGGGTGGTATGGAGTGGTTCTAATCTTCTCAATGCCCATGAGCTTAGCTAATTGTTTAAACGTTTCTGATTCGAACTGTCGGCCTTGATCCGTTGTAATTTTCTCTGGACATCCAAATCTTGTGATCCAGCCATTGTATATTGTTTTGGCGACGGTCTCCGCTGTGATATTCGAAACCGGGAACGCTTCAGGCCACGATGTACAACGATCTATTATTGTAATGATGTACTGTTTTCCTCGCGAAGTAGGCAGTGGTCCGACTATGTCAGTATGAATGTGTGCGAATCGCTGAGCCGGCAAAAAGGTTCCGAGCGGCGAGACAGTATGTCTGGTTACTTTAGCTTTTTGACAAGGTAAACAGGAGTCACACCATTTGTTTATGTCTGAGTTCATTTTGTACCATATGTATTTTTGAGTAATTAATTTTCTTGTAGTGCGTTTTCCGGGATGACTTAGGCCGTGAATATTGTGAAATATAGTTTTCCGCATTGATTCGGGAACGTAGGGGCGAGCTTTGCCGGTTGAAACGTCGCAATAAACATATTGTTGACAATTGGAAGGCTGTACGTATGTGATTTTCAAGCTCTTACTTTGTTTGAGCTTTTCCAATTCTGGATCATTTTGTTGTTTCATTGAAAGAATTTTGTAATCCACAAGCGAAGGTAATGATATTTCTTGGACTACTCGAGATAATGCGTCAGCTACAATATTGTCGTACCCGCTGACGTGTTGTATCTCGGTACTATATTGTGATATGTAATCCAGCTGCCTTATTCTTCGAGGGGTGTCGTTTACGGATGGTTTTTTTGAAAATGCGTAGGTGAGTGGTTTATGATCAGTATAGATGGTGAATTCTCTGCCCTCGATTAATCGTTGAAAATGTTTTATCGACATGTAAATTCCAAGCAGTTCTCAGTCGTAGGTCGAGTATTTTGTTTGTGCTGTGCTTAGCACTTTTGAAAAATATCCCAAAGGCTGCCACTTGTTACGTATTTTCTGTTGTAAAACTGCGCCTACGCATTTTTCGCTAGCGTCGGTAAATAATGCTATGTGAGCATTTGCTGCGGGATAGGACAGCGTCACGGCCTCTCGCATACTTTCTTTACACGATTTGAAAGCTTGTTCGGCTTCTTGGGTCCACAGAATTGGAGTTTTATCGTTTTTCTTCGAATTTTGTAAATATTTGTTTAGCACTGATTGTTTAATAGCTGCGTGTGGTAGACTGCTCCGGTAAAAATTTACCATTCCGAGAAACCGTCTCAATTCTTTAACAGTTGCAGGTTTTGGGAAATCTAAAATAGATTTTGCTTCCTCATCAGTCGGAGTGATTCCTTGGCTCGTTATATGATAACCTAGGAAATCGAGTTCTGTTTTGAGAAAATCACATTTTTCTAAGTTAATAGTTATCCCATGCTCATGCAGACGTTTTAAAATTATGTCAAGGTGTTGCATGTGTTCTTCTTTTGAGCTCGAAGCGCAGAGCAGATCGTCGACGAAAATATAAACGAAGTTAAGGTCTCTGAATATTGAATCCATGAATCTTTGAAATGTTTGTCCAGCGTTGCGTAGCCCAAATGTCATCTTTGTAAATTCGAATAGTCCGAAGGGTGTTATTATTGCCGTCTTAGGTATATCCTTTTTTGAAATGGATAGGCAGTTATAGGCTTTCCGGATATCGAGTTTACTGAAGAAACGTTTTCCTTCCAGGATGTAGGTAAAATCTAACAATCTGGGCAGTGGGTATTTATCTGGAACTGTGACTTTATTTAACATTCTGTAGTCACCACATGGTCTCCATTCTCCGTTCTTTTTCTTTACCAGGTGAAGTGGACTGGCCCAGGGGCTGTCTGATGGACGACAAATACCCCTTTTTATCATTTCATTAAATTCTTGCTTTGCGATCTTATATTTGTCTGGTGGTAATGGCCTCGCACGTGCTGAAACGGGCGCTCCTTTTGTTTCAATATGATGTTCCACTTGACACTTGGAGTTAGATATGTTTGCAGCTGGCTTGGTTATATCTTCATATTTTCCCAGTAATTTTCTTGCACTCTTTTCTTGTGAAACAATTTCGACGATAGGATGATTTGCTCTCATACTTGTTGCAGGCATTGTCAGCTCAGTAACTTTCTCAATGAGCTTTTTTCCGTCTAAATCGACGAGTAATTTATGGTACTGTAAAAAATCGGCACCAAGGATAGATGTGTTAACGTCAGCAATAACGAAATTCCATTTGAATTGGCGACTTAGACCTATGTTAAGGTTCAATGTTTTTTCTCCGTATGTATTTATAACGCTACCGTTCGCAGCGCGTACTTTATGGTTTGTAGCATGCTTGTGCTTGAATGAGTTTCTTCTTAAAACTTATATATTTGCCCCGGTATCGACTAAAAACCTCTCGCCACTTTGTAGGTCGGCTAGGATAAGGCGATCGTAGGGGTGAATAGCACAAAGTTCCATCCTAGTTCGAGCTATTTGTAGTTTCCGTTGTTTGATCTGGTTTTTCCTGGCACATGGTGTTTGATAATTATATGTCTTTTTCATGAATCGCTTATGATATTGACCTTGGTTACGATTCCTCGATGCACTTTTTGACCTTAATCTTGAACGGAATTCACTGTGTCGATACTTTTCGTTTTCGTCGCGTAGTGCAGCGATTTCATTTTTCATCTGTGTCAGCTGATTTGCAAGTCTAGTGACCTCGTTAACTTCATAACTTAAGTTTTCAAATATCCGGTCTGCCATCTCACTCATTTTATCGAATGTTGCGTTTTCTAAAACTGTAAGGATGGATGTAACAGTATTCGGGAGTTGATGTAGCCATAACGACCGGATTGTCTCGTCGTTAGTAATGCCTTCTCCTAGTTCCTTCATTTGACGCAGCAACTGAGATGGTTTTTTGTGACCGAGATCCATTTTGTAGAATAAACGTTGAAACCTCTTTTGCTTCGAGTCTTCGTAACAATAAATGAGGCGGTCCTTAATAGTTTTATATTTGTTTTCTTCCGGAGGGTTAACGATGATGTCACTGACTTCGCGTAGTTCATCCTTCGATAAATGTGCGATTACCAGATTGTACTTGTAGACATCTCCTTGTTTCTGTGCGGCGACTATAGCTTCGAAATGGGTAAACCATAATTTGGGTTGGTCTTGCCAGAAGCGTGGGATACGTTCCGATATGTTTCTGGCGGCAACTTCAGGTTCCAATGTAACAGGATTGACTGGAGCATGTAGTGCCATTTTCCTTTTTATTTCTGGTCGGGTCCTCAAAAATCTTCTTGCTTGATTGGCTGCGTGACTAACTTCGGGGTCACCACTTATTACGACCAGGGAAAGGGTTGATAGAGCAAGACACGATTACATCTTGAGTGACAATTTATAAACAAATAGAAATAGTTTATATAGAAAGATGTACGTGCATAATTAAGTTAACAATATTTGATTTTATCTTGGTATTGATTTTATCGAGCACGTTTGATGAATAGGAAATAATATATTGATTCTCTGTGGGTCACGTCGGAGGACGCCACAATATGATCGGTGACTAAACCTCGTTTGACCTATATCTCAATTGACGGTAGATAAGTGAAGATGAGCTCGAAGATGACAGCACTCGGGCTTAGGAAGGAACTGGCTCTACAAAAAAAAAACAATTTTGGTGGAATATTTTGTTTGAAGGTGTGAAGGTCTCGCCAGCCAGGCCCACCAAGTCGGGGCCATTTGGTGAGGCTTTTGTAGAACGAATATAAAATGAATTGATTAGGCTTGCGACTCTTGAGTAAACATAAATATACCGAGGAAAGTAAGTTTTTACTAGGTTAAAAATATGTATAATCAATCTTAATTACTCACGCTAGAAGGCTAATCAGAATATTGTACTTAAATTAGCATAAATTCTATTGTATATTGAATCGCAATGATAATGTTGCAGTGTAGTACTTAGAATTAAATTACTTGAAGTTGAAATTAATTATTGAATAATTAAATAGTATAAGTTCGTACTGTATGAAAATACTGTACAAATTATACTGTTGTTATGGTATCAAATCAAATCATTTTATTGCTTTTTGTATAGTACAATCCCAACAAAAACATAAATGTAAAAAAGGAGAGCCAAGTTCAATACAAAAAGAATGGAGATCTAAATGAGTGCCAAGTTCTATGCAAAATCGAAATATGTATTTATAGGATTAAAATTACATTACGAATAACATAAAATATTAAATGATTATCAATCTGGCTTTCGATATGGCCAAAGTACCATTACAATATTAGCAAAAATCACCGATGATATCAGAATCGGCATGGAAAACCGAAAGCTAACTGTTCTTACGTTGTTAGACTTTAGCAATACGTTCAAAACTTGATTTTTATATTTTGCTACAACTTCTGCGCTTAATTAACATACCTCCATCGGTGATTGTTTGGTTTCACATTTACTTGTGTGGACGACGGCAGCGTACAATTATCGGCGTTCCGTTTTATCTTGGATCTCTTAAAAGTATTTTCGTGGAGCACTGGTCACGGCCTTGTCGTAAAATTTGCAAAGATCCAGGCGATTATTATTGGTAGTCAGAAACTTATCAACCGCATAGATTGGTCGCTCTGTCCTAAAATTATATTTAATGGAGAGGCTATTGCGTATAGCAAAAACGTAAAAAACCTCGGTCTTATTTTTGACAGTACGTTATCCTGGAAACCTCAGAAAGACGAGTTAAGCAGAAAGATATTTGCAGCCACCTACTCGCTGAAGCGCCTACACAATCTCCTTCCTTTTTCCACCAAAATATCGATTGCACACGCTCTCATTTTACCTATTGTCGACTACGCAGACGTATGCTATCTGGATGTCACCGAAGACCAACTCAATAAGCTTGAGCGCCTCCAAAATTTCTGTATAAGATTTATATTAGGACTACGCAAATATTATCACGTGTCTCAATACCGCGCTAAACTTAAGTGGCTGCCTATTCGATTTCGCCCGAACATCCATGTCCTCTGTCTACTGTATCGTCTACTGTTCATTCCTACTGCACTGCGAGTATTTTATGAGTATTTTAAATTTCGTCACTCCCAACATGAGCGTATTCTACGATCAATATACAAGCTCAGTACACCTTTACACTCTACGAACTACCTACCCAAATCATTTATGGTTCGGGCAGTAAGCTTGTGAAATGAACTTCCTCTAAACATTAAATCCGCAAAATCACTTCTATGTTTTAAAAAACTATGTACTTAAATCCCACACTTGTCAGCGTTTGAAGTAATCTAATCATTAATTTGTGTACAATAGTATGTATATATTTATATATAATGGTCATAACTTGTTCACTTTGGCGTTGGGGTAAACCTATCTGCCTCAGAAGCACGTGGTTGCGGGTTCGATTCCCGCACGGAACTAGAAAAAAAATGTTCCGTGTCTGGGTGTTTATCTATTTATGTATTTATATTCTAGGTTCCCCCCTAGTTCGCTATATGGTATCCCATAACAAAAGCTATGCTTACTTTGGGGCCATGTAGTTGGTGTGATTGTCTGGGGATTTTTTTTATATACTTATTTGTTTATTATCTATGTGTGTATTTTATATTTAAACATCTTAATAATTTAATTATATTGATATGTAGTCTATGTTTTATAGATAAACTAATATACCTTAACCCCAAGCTACTTTTTACGATTATCCTATGTCCATGGTTGTCTGGTAGAAATCGCTGCCCAGCGATAAGATCGCCAATTGTGCAATCTAAGTCATTTTGTTTGTATTTTAAATTGTTATAATATAAAGTTAACAATAAAGTGTAAATAAATAAATAAACATGTATTAAACTCTTTTCCTTTGCTTTATTGAAATACCTAGAACAATTGATGTTATTTAAAAACAAATCTAACCTACTTTGAGACCTTACAGTTTCAAATAACAGAAATTGTTCTAGGTATTCCAATAAAGCGAAAAAATAGAATTTAAAAGTTGTTCGTAATGTTATTTTATTCCTATAAATACATATTTCGATTTTGCATAGAACTTGGCACTCATTTAGATCTCCATTTTTTTTTATTGAACTTGGGTCTCCTTTTTTACATTTATGTTACGACTTTTTCACCTTCATATCTTTGTAACCGTTTGAGCTAGCTTCATGAAAGGGCTTCTACATGTCCTTATACAATAAAAACAGTTTAACTTCAGCCAATTACATAATTCTGTTTTAAGTTTATATGCTGTTAACACCTTAAAACTTTTCAGCAAAGAATTTAAAATTTTTACACATGACTAACATTGATTATGATTGTATTAGGCGAGGCAAATCACCATAAAGTAACGGGTTAGTACCGGAGATCCACATTCCCCGACGTATACGTACCGGAGAACCACAAATACTATAAATCTTATCACATTTTTATTGTTACTTTTTCCTATAGTTTTTAACTTGTACGGTCAACAGAAGATCTCCAATGTATTTCTTTGAAATAATTAAGTTTATTAAAATCATACTTTCTTTAAGAAAAATGTCATAACGGGTCTGTCTCCATGGCGTGTTGCTCTTGAGACATCTTTTGCATGAACAAAATAATTGTCATTACATTTAGCAAACATTGCAGCTTCTAAAACGTACATACAAGGCAATGGCAATATATTTAATAACTTGAACAAAAGTTTGCAAGTTTCACCCGGTGCCTTTCCTTACATTGCTCGGATACATTTTTTTTTGTGCAGCGAAACCCCCAAATTAATAATCCATACCGTAGATCCAACCAATGCAAGCACTTTCATCTAAAAACCAGCATTCTGCTGAGATGTGTCCAATTCATCATGCTCACTAGACTACAGTACAGGAGAACTTTTATTTTGTGTATTTTTTTAAAGATTGTTGATATATTTATTTTTCAGTTATTATTCTTTGTTATTTTCTGTTCTTAATTTTATGACTACGTTACTATTTTGTATTTTTTTTATTGTAACGCACTTTGGTTAATGTCTGTCGCGTCGTCATACCACCTATACATGTATAGCACAAATATAACCTATCGACCTATAACGTCCTATTTGTTTGTTTCGACTAACAACTTTGCTCAATTACGGATACAAGTTCAAGGACTTACAGTCTAATGCCCAAGCCGCGTATTATTTAAACAGTCTCTAATTTGAGATTTCCGCGAAGTCGTCTCGCCGCCGATATCGCAGGTTAAGCAACGTTCGTCGCGGTCGGTACTTGGATGGGTGACCGCCGAGACCGTACATTTCTCATGGCAATTTCCTGCTTTTTTTTTATTTATTAACCAAAAGAAAATATTACAACATGAAATGCTTACTATCTAAAAACCTCGAAGGTTTGTCCAGACAGAGCAAAGTTAGGTCGAACTTGCAATGTTAGAAATTAAATAATAAAGAAACATATACAATAGTTACATTAGTTGCATTTGAGGCATATGTTGTACGCTTCTATTTAAACAATCACTCTTATAGTCAACAATTACATTAATGATATTTCACTACGGAATATCATCACTACCATACTATGTTGTTTCGAGTTAATTCTACAATAAGGATAAAAAGTAATTTTTAAGTTGTAGTTTGATATTTTTGTTTGGTGATTTGAATGATACTGATTTGTCAAGTTTATTAACAATTCTAGGCATAAGGTATGCACAGGTTCGTTGGCCATACATGTTTTGGGCGCGGATGGTTTCTAACTTATTATTTGTTATCGCCCCAGTTGAGTAGCTATGAGAAACGGTTGTTTGAAATTCAGTTTTAAAATAATTTTCTTTTAATAAATTCAGTGTAATTTTAGTATGGACTGGTAGAATCTTGCAATGTTTCAAAAGTTGATTAATATCATGTGAGCATTGGTGTTTGAAGTTGAGAGGCACAATGTTTTTAATTATTCTAATTTGAAGTTGCAATATACTATCTAGGTACGATTTGAATGTGCGACCATAGCTACTAAGTCCGTAAGATATTATGGAGTCTGCTAAGGCATTATATAACATAACCTTTGTCTTAAACGGTATACGATTTTTGACAATGATAAGCATAGATGAATATAAGTACTAAAGTATAGATGACCGTCTCGCGGTTTTTGCACTTTAGCGCCATACAGTAGCCACTCTAGGAACCTTTTTGACCAAAGCAACCCTAGAATGCAGCCCGGCCGTACCGCGCCACTTTCAAATTTTCAGAAATTCGTAGTACAAGTTATTACTTTTGCGCAATTATAATTTGATTCGAGTAACGAGTCAAATTAAACTGCGCAATACTAATTAGTTGAAATAAACTGCACAAAGCATGATGCTATGGGAATTGGAAGTAATAAAAAATATGCATCTCAGACAATTATTTATTTCTTCTTAATTATTTTTTTAAATTTTTATATTTGTGTTTGATATAATAATTGTAGGCCATAGATTTGTTCGAGTCGTCTCCGTCAAACTCAATGCTTTTGCTACACAAATTGTTCACCTCCTTGCACCAGTCATTAAAAATCAATGCAATTCCTTTTCTTATCTCACTATCTCACTAGAAAGTCAGTATCCTACGTTAAAATATCACTTCACAAAAGTAAAAGCTTCAATTCGAGATCGTAAGAACGCGGGGAGTGAACACTCTACTCAACGTACTTTGTAGAAAACACTAACAAAAGAATTAAGCGACTAAAAACACACTGAAAAATAAGCAAATGCAACGATCGCAAACACTTGATTGGTTGAATACCATACTATAGATACGCTTCTTGGTACTATAGATAAATCGATATCGAACGAAGCAAAAAATACAAAAAGTTCCAGTAGTGCCCGGCGCGTAGCGCTAGTAGTAATAGAATTTTGGTATTTGTATGGAAGACAAACTAGCATGATGATAAGTGTAGCTAAGAAAGCATGGAGTTTGTCACATACATAGTTAATATGAGGTTGCCAATTTAACCTTCGGAGGGCTCGTTAAGCAGTCGGTCTCGGGTGCTGTATACAGTATTAGTTAGGGTTTTTCAGAAGCCATTTCGGCGCCCTGAAAATTCTGACATCCATCAACCAGCACTGGGCCAGCTTGCTGGATTATACCTCCTCGCCACTCAGGAAAGAGACTCATAGTCCTGTAGTGGGCTCATTACAAAGAATTGTCATGATGAATTTGAGAGGTACCCTTAGTTCCAATATACGTATGAAATCAACCCACTTAAGATTGTACTAAAAGTTGAAAGCATTATAATGTCCTTGAATGTTGGGCCCATGATGCCACGAGTACTGGTGATGCACCTACAATTTTGGATGCCATCTAGCCCATAAAAGTTAAGTAGGGTCATTCATAAATCCTATTTCACCTAATCGCAAAGTGAAATTTTTAATAAAATTTGGTTACATACATAACTTCAAGCTTGCATCCCTTATGGGGTAGGCAGACCAGCAGAGGCTCTAAAACCATCTGATGTCACGTTTGACACATTTGGAGGTATAAACGATGTGGAGAGACTATTGCAATGATAGGAGGTCAGCTTGTCACTGCAACAGTCTCTCCTATAGTTGTAAAAAACCCGTTAGCTACCGTTACTTAACCAAAATTATGGTTAGCTACCGATAAAATGCCGTTATTAACGGTTAAATATCCGACTGCGAAAGAGGGTAACGTTTTTCTTTCTTTTCTTGTATAGTCAACCTCCTTGCTGAAAAAAAAGATAGATACCCGAAAAGGGTTTTAAAATTAATTTTATTTGTAGGTGATATAATAATTTTTAAAGCGACATATATACGTAGCCCAATTCTTTAATTATGTAAGAGTAATTTAATATAAACCTAAATAATTTACGTAAATAGGTATCTAGTTATTGACTTGACATTGTCGCTTCGTTTGAACAGAGTGGCATCGTCGCCATTTAGGTATAAGCCGCGCAGATATAGAAAAAAGCTGTAAATGGCGGCCGATGTCATATGCCGATGTGTCAGATATTTAGTGTGGCAGTTACAGTTACAGTCAAACGTATATAATTGTTGTTGCGGAGCTCGAATTGATAAACTAAATATGCCGCGCTGACAGCGACAACGAAAAAGGATAAAGTTTTTCTTTCTTTTCTTGTTAACCGACTTCAAAAAAAGAGGTTATTAATTCCACCCGTATGTATGTAATATTTCCAGAATTGCCCAGTTTTCGTATATGTTAGTCTATATAAACATCTGAATGAACCAATGTGCCAAATTTCCATAGTGTATATGATTTATGTAGGTATGTATTCGCATATCTCTGGAACTACTTACACGTTCGATTTAAGTAATTCTTTTTTTGTTAAACTAGGTATTGTTCAACTTAGGTTATATCATAATCTCATCAAGATCGGTTCAGTAGTTTTTGAGTTAGGGAATTTCAACCGACTTTTTTTGCCAGTCGAAGCTGGCATCATCGCGCAACTTGCGATTCACATTTCAATCCGTTAGCGACATCTCGCGGTGGTATTTAACCGTAATAAGCATATAATGCGGTTAAGTAACCGTTAATAACGAAAAATGCATATTTAACCGCGTGGTTAAAATCGTTAATAACCAGCTTCGCATCTATAGTCTCTCCACATCACCTACAAAAACGTCAATAACACCTGTGTCCCTTAACTGACTCTGACAGTATGCCCGGGAAGAGAAGCAGCTGGTACATTCTATGTTTTTCTTTCGCTCCCAGTCTAGCATGATCAATAAAATTTTGTTCATATAGTCTTTATAGATTAATACAACAAAAAATTAAAAAATATATTCCTAAGGGTAATTGTTATAGTAGTATTATTTCATAGCAGCGTTGTGTATCTATTTCAGCATAGTCTCACTAACTAATAAAATCTGGACTAACATTCTAATTAACAATATATATCATTTTACCAAATAAATCGTATAAAAAATAATAGCTACTTCGAAAAAGATACTACAGAGGGAAAATATTTTTCTTTCTAAAACGTAATTACCTCATATTCTGTCGACTTCCCCTACACATGAGAGTTGTTCCGAGAATCGCTATTGAAATAATAAGTAGCAATAGTAATAACTTTTTTCTTTCCTAATAAATCTGTAAAAATTTCTTTATTTCTTAGATATTATTTTGACATACACTTTAAATGTAAGTTACATTCTTTAAAAATTGAGTTTTTATCACCACTTTATATAGTCCATCTGGTAAAAATAAGTGGCACGAAGATCATCATTTCTTTAAATAACAGTATACAGTTTAAATTTATCAAGGTTGCAAACTATACAAAAGTTATTCCTACATAGCCAGAATTTCTACCAAGGAGATAAACCTTGAAACTATCTTTCAATAAAAAAATATTTATAAATAAAAATCACTTTTCGTATAAAAACTTTTAGAACATCCCTCGTTAGTAAGTATTTTGTTGTAATACAATTACCTTAAGGGAAAATGTCCAGAAAATACATAGAAGCAGCGCACCTAATCCGATGGTTATTGTCAAACTTTTCCGAGATCATTTTGTGTTGTGTACTCATAAAACTAAAGATAGGGACAAAAGTAGCATATAATAATATCCTGAATATGGAATAATAAATTTACCTTACGGAGATTGCAAGCGATAAAGAGCCGTATTTCATTCGCTAGGTATTTGTTATTCTGATAATTTGAACAAATGTGTCGTTCACAAATTGGGCTGATTTTTATATCATCGGAGTTGGAGGGGAAAATATGATAAGGAATATGGTTATAAACTATCAACGATTGTTTGGTTATTTCACTGAAACTTTAAAACTTTTTTACATAAAACGTATGTTTTTTTCTAATTTAGAAAACTAATTTAATCGGTCTTGATTTGGGAACCTAGAAATTGCGGTTGGACAATGCAATATAACATCACTTTTTGCATATTTTAATTAAAGTGCGTCTTTTTGACGCCATGGTTCCTGTGTAGGTATATGATTTAATTTTAGATATATCATTTAATATTAGATGAGTCACCTAGAGGAGATACTCGTGGTCCTGCAGCGGGGACAAAGAGTTGTTAAAATGATAAGAAGGAGGAAGAATCTCGTTACAGAAATAAAGTCAGTAGAATGGTTTAAGGCCGGCAAATGAATAAAAAATTCTCAACTTTCAGGAGCCTGAAGCTCAAACTTAACGTGATAAATACTTTTATTACTATCTTCTAAATAATTATAGATCAACCACACGGTTTAAAGTTGCTTTTTAAATATCAATCGAATTTATTTCTGTAAAACTAGCTTAAATTAAAAACAGATTGATTAATTTCAATATCATTGTCTCCTGGACAGACTTATAGACTCTATAAATATCAATATATATAAAACTGTTCCGTTACTGACCGAGTGACTGAGGTACTGAGTGACTGAGTGACTGATAGACAACGTACAGCCGTAACTACTGGGCGTAGAGCGTAGAGAGCTGAAATTTGGAACATACATTCTTTGTAGGGAGGCATTAAGGAAGGAATTCCCCAAATTCCCACGGGAACGGGAAATATAGGACTTTTTAGTTTGTATGAAAAATCTTATTCCTTGAGTGCACCGATGTAAAACTTGGTGTAAAGGTTTTTCAATGTGTGTCTGTTTGTGTTATGAAAGGAATTCCCGAAATTCCCACGGGATGGGATTGGACTTTTTAGTTTGTATGAAAAATCTTATTCCTTGAGTGTAAGAATGTGATACTTGGCATGAAGGTTCTTCAAAGAGTGACAGGTTGTGCTACGAAAAAAATTCCCAATATTCCCACGGGCACGGGAAACATATGATTTTTAGTTTGCATGAAAAAAATTTATTCCTTGAGTGCATGTGCGTGATACTTGGTATAAAGCATAGTATAAAGGTTCTTTCAGTGGGTGTCTGGTTGTATAGTTTCTGAAATTTCCACGAGAAGGGTAGTTAAGCGCATACGAAGTTGCGGGATAAAGCTAGTCATAAGATAAAACTTATTAAAGTAATAAACAATACTAGGAATACATATACAATAATCAATTCAGTAAGTAATACAATACAAAACTTAATGTTGATTTGTTGAAAGTAAGTCGGAGATACGGAGAATTTCCGTGTGTCGATTCTGTAAAATTCGAACAACAACGTAAAGCTCGCTTCGATATCCACTGTCGCATCGAACAAGGTTCAAAATGACCTTGATTTTGCATTCTGTAAGCATCACCTAGGCACTTTCGAAGTGATGGGAACGTCGAAGAGGGCTAGTGACTACCACACACAACAAAATGTAAACCGAAATTTATCGGTTTTTTATTTTACCAGTTCTTGACACAGAATTCTAGCGTTTATGATGTTTAAAATAAAATTCCTTATTTTAAGGAATTTGAGGCAGCTGATAAGTAAAAAAAACAGAAAATTCTAAATTTGTGCCATGAATATAACCTATCTTATCTTACGAAAAAAAATTACTGACAGTATGTATCTGTGGACAATATTCAGCATTGCCATTTTAGTGCTTTCGGCACTAAATCTAGTGCGTTGTTGGTATGTTCAGTGCGCATGTAAGATTTTCAGTGCCTTGTGCTTTTTTTATGTCTGCTCTTTAATTATATATAAATTGATATAGCGAACTTTTCTGGAATCATTTCACCTCACACGACGATGTCACCAGTCAGCACACTAGTGCCGATCGACCCGTGTCGTTGCTCTTTATTATAGTATGATCTATGCCCGGAGAATTTCCTTAAGTAAATTCTTACGAGGGTGGGTTGTCTTAAGTTATAGAGATTTTGATCATTCACGCACACATGGTCAATTTTTGCATTTGTGCACTAGACACAATATATCAGTGTAGAGAACATTATGGCTGGCCCGTCAAGTAGGTACCACACAGAAGAAGCATATTTTGATTTTTTTTAGGTTTGGTTAGGTAGTTAAACATAAAAATATATTGAAAGCTAAGTTTTGAATTTTATGTTCCTTTTTTTTAAATGTATCCCAATTTATGTGCTTTGAAGTCGATAAAACCATAAATCTAGTTGAATTCTCATCGCTTTTAGTGCTCTACAGACTTTGCCTTATGGCAACATTGACAATATTTTTATTTATTGCGTTGTTTTGTTTACATACATTTTGATTGCTTTTTGATCGTTTAGTGCCGAAAATAATTGTTAGTAACGACGGCTGATTGCCATTATAACCAAAAAATTGATTGATTGAAATAATCATGAAGTAAGTTTATATTTCTGGATGTAAAGTTCAAAGATAATGTTAATGTTATAGTGTTTATTTTGTTTTCTAATCCAACAATAACGTTTCAGTCCAAATGAGACACGTTCCTCTCACCCAACGTCGGCAGGTCTAAGCTCTGGTAGATTTTATGGAAAGAAACCCTGGCATATCCTGGTGTAAGTACAAACTAAATATAACTTAATTCTTGAAACAAATGACATCGAAAAGATGCTATTTTGTTATTGCTATTTAATATTTTTTACTAACGCATCGTAGTAATAGGAAGTGTTCTCTTTTCTGCATCACGTCACACTTCTTCAGTCACTGCTCCTCCACCATCACAACGGCGAACATAATTCTCCACCACCACCAAGAGATTCCTAGGGGTAGAAGGACAGCAGCTGGAATTACAAAGACTTTATGCGCATAGATCTTGCAGTCCTGACTGGAGAAGAGTGCAGAGCGAGATAAAATGTAAGCTGGAGCTGTGGCTGCCGTTGGGAAAGGGCTGAAAACATTGGCGGAGACCAAGAATAAAGAAAACACTTTTAATGAGTACTAGTGCAGTTTTATTGAAAGACCCGCCTCACACACCACAGAATACATACAATAAACGACACCAATGAACAATTAGTTAAGATGTGAATGCTGAAGCTATGATAACTATGTTTCGCCTACATAATTGCTCTAGACCTAAATCGGTGTTAGAAGGCAAATCCCTAGTTTGCCTCCTTTGAACTTCAGCAATTGCTTGGAGCTCTTCTATTCGCTCTTCTTCTGAAATGTGAATTTTATTGTGTGAATGTCAATGCACATTTGAGCATTCTGTGTAGTAACAAGCACTGTTGGGATTTCCAACATGAATACGCGCGGGAGGAGACGTGCGGGGCCGGACACTGACGTGACGACAAAACCGGCTCTGTAGCGGTCTGCGCGGGGCGGTCAGGTTTGGGACGACACCGTCGCCGTAACACGTCCTTTAATTGATTGATTCAATATTGTAATATTCTCATAATACGAGCGAGAATAAAAAGCACCTATACAGTCCACTGGTTTTATTATTATATACCTATATTCGAAGGAATCCCAACAAATGGTCCTTCAGGATATCGCCGTATAAAAGAAAAAAGAAAAGGAAAAAGAAATCAATACATTCAAGACCAATCATTTTGGAGCTCTTCAATTGTGGACTTCAGCAACGCGAGATACCTGTTGGAGCCTTCAACATTCCAGCCAAGGATACTACGCAAGCATCCACACACGCGCCAACGCACAGGTCATTTGAAGGACATCGAGCGACGGATTTGAGACCCGGGCGTGCCACCTCGAGTCAACGTGTCATCTAGATCAAGTTTTTTTTGTGGGAAGGCTTAAAGATATGTGAGTTCGTTCCAATTTATCCTTTATTTCTACACTTCTTTCCTATGTTTAAATTGGTAAAATTGAACGAGTGCTAAATTTGTTCAACCATTCCACTCTTCGTATCACGCTTTATCTTTATAATTAAAATAATCATTACGTTTTCTCATGTTTTTACCAACTTAAGTAAAAACTTAATTATACTTTTATTATTTTGATATAAAAGCAAAAATAAAATAGTTCTCTAAAGAATTAATTACTCAGATCAATCCCTATTATTTTGCCATATTAATGCATTCTTCCTTGTAGACTTATTATTATTTTATAACGCAACTTGACCTTGGCCTAGTTACCTGCGATCGGAACCTGTTCTTTTGTTTGCGCTTTTGCAAATATTGCAAAAAATTGCATAACACTCTTTTGCATTTACATGAGTCGTCTCCCACGCCTGGACCTTCTGTACCAATTAACAATTTCGCTAATTCTACTGAATTAAATAAGCAGTTTACTACTCCTCCACATGTTTTGCTTTCCACAGCGATGGTGAAGGTGTTGAACAGCAAGGGCGTCGCGCACCAGGCTCGAGTGCTGCTCGACAATGGTAGCACGGCGAACTTTGCAACGAAGGCGTTATGCAGTGAGCTGGGTTTGTCTTTGCGGAGTGCTAGCGCCACGGTAACAGGAATAAACAATAACACTTCATATAGTACACAGTCTTGTAGTCTCACTATTATGTCAATGTATGATGATAGTTTTAAACTTACTCTTGATTGTCATATACTACCTAAGATAAATAATTCATTACCTTCGTCATTTATTAATATTGAGCATCTTACTCTTCCATCGGGAATTCATTTAGCTGACCCATCTTTTAATATACCGTCAGCGATCGACATATTAGTCGGTGCCGATATATTCTGGGCAGTCTTGTGTAATAACTCTATTGATTTAGGGAAAAATCAACCTAAACTTTATGAAACTAAACTAGGTTGGCTAATGTCAGGGTACATTACCCGCCTTAAGACACAACAATCTTCGACTGTTTGTCATTTCATTGACAAAAAATCTGATCCCGACTTAACTCGATTCTGGGAGCTTGATAGTGTACCTACCAAGCATTCCCTTTCCTCTGAGGAGCATAGCTGTGAGCAGCATTTTTTAGAAAATACTGTTCGTAGTGATGACGGGCAATTTATAGTCAAAATGCCACTAAAGCAAGATCCTTTAGTCTTAGGTGACTCTTATCAAAAGGCTAAATGCCGTTTTTTATCTTTGGAAAGAAAATTCGGTCGCGAACCCGAATTCAAACAAAGGTACGTAAGTTTCATGAATGAATATGAACGTTTAGGTCATATGACATTAAATAGACAACCTTCACCCAACTTTCTTCAAAATATTAACTACTTCTTGCCTCATCACGGTGTCATTCGTGAAGAGAGCCTTACTACAAAGCTTCGTACTGTATTTGACGCTTCAGCTTCATCCAGTACAGGTGTGTCATTAAACGACATACAGATGATAGGCCCCACAGTACAGGAAGACCTCACCTCCATATTGCTCCGCTTTCGCCAGCATAAATATGTTGTAACTGGCGACATAGAGAAAATGTATAGAGCTGTGGCTCTACATTCGTCTCAACGCTCTCTACAACAAATTGTCTTTCGATCTGATCCTTCTAAACCACTTCAAACATTTACACTCAATACATTAACCTATGGGACATCATCAGCTCCATATTTAGCTACTAAGTGCTTGGTCAGTTTGGCAGATACTGCACATGATAGAGAGGTAAAAGACTCTATTAAGAGAGATTTTTATGTCGATGACTATTTAGGGGGGGCAACAACAATAAAAAAAACAATAAAACTTTGCAAAGGGGTTATCTCGACTTTAAAATCAGCAAAATTTAATTTACGGAAATTTAAATCAAATAATGATATCGTTTTAAAAGAAGTTTCAGAATCAATAGCACAAAATAATGATGATAAATTAGAATTTTCAGATATTAATAAGAATATATCATCTAAAACTCTAGGTTTACATTGGAATTGCAGTAAAGACACACTTTCATATTCAATAAACATAGGTATATACAAAAAACTAACAAAACGACACATATTATCTGTGATTAGTCAGATCTTTGACCCACTGGGTCTAGTTAGCCCATGCATTATCGAAGCCAAGATCATTATGCAGAGATTATGGGTGGATAAATATGAATGGGATGATGATGTCTCATCGGAAATAAAGGAGTTGTGGGATTCATTTTCGGCTACTCTACCTCTTCTTAATAATTTAAATATTCCTCGTTTGGTTCTTAACGCCAGCTCTGAGCTCTATGAAATTCATATATTTTCAGACGCATCAGAGCGAGCGTATGGCGCTGGATTGTATATTCGTTCGGTGAGTCATTCAGGGTTCACAACAGTAAACCTTTTAACATCAAAGAGTAAGGTAGCACCGATAAAGCCCACAACAATGCCGCGACTTGAGCTTTGTGGAGCATTATTGGCCACAAGATTGTGCAGTAAAGTGTTGTCTGCGTTAAGTATACCTATTGATAGTTGCACATTTTGGTGTGACTCTACCATCGTGCTAGGGTGGTTGAAAATGCCACCACTTAAACTTACAAATTTTGTTCGCAATCGAGTCAATGAAATTCAGGAAAGTACGACAGGTTATTCGTGGCGCTACGTACCTTCCGAGGACAATCCAGCGGATCATGTTTCTCGGGGCCTGAAGGCCGATTCCATCAGCTGTTCATCCTTGTGGTGGAACGGTCCTAGTTTTTTATTAAAAAACAAAGCAGAATGGCCAAGTAATCCTAATAATAGACATGAAAAGAAGCATGATCTACCTGAATTGGTCACTTGCTCTATCGTTCTCAATGACAATTTGAATTCTGATCCTATTTCTAATTTAATAAATAATAAATCTAACTTCACATATTTACAAAGGTCAATGGCATATTTACTTAGGTTTATTCACAATTGTAATCACAAAAATAATAAATTAAATGGTTATTTATCTGTACAAGAACTTCAAAATTCATTAAATTGTATCATACACAAAGCACAGTTGGAAATGTTTCCTTCTGAATATGCTATCCTTAAGTCAAGGAAAGCACTTCATAACAAAAACCGTCTTATTTCATTATCTCCATTTTTAGATAAAAATGATATTATTAGAGTTGGTGGGAGAATACAAAATTCCCCATATAGTTTTGATACTAAACATCCTATTTTACTCTGTTCAAAGCATCATTTCACGAAAATTATCTTTAATCATTTTCATTTAAAATTTTTACATGCAGGTCCACAGCTTCTCTTAGCCAATGTTAGGCAAATATATTGGCCTTTAGGTGGCAGAAACCTAGCCAAAGCCACCGTTTATAAATGTGTTCGGTGTTGCCGTTTTAAGGCAGATTTCATTCAACCGATCATGGGTCAGTTGCCAGCATCCCGGACTGAGCTTGAATACCCTTTTCTACATTGTTGCGTTGACTATGCGGGACCAGTGTTGATAGCAGACCGTAAAGGGCGCGGATGCAAAGTTATTAAGTCATATTTGGCAATTTTCATTTGTAGTTCGATCAAAGCCTGTCATATTGAACTCGTTACGGCTCTATCCTCTGAAGCTTACTTAGCCGCCTTAAATCGTTTCATAGCTCGAAGAGGAAAGCCCCAAAGCATTACTTCCGATAATGGAACGAATTTCATAGGAACCTTTAATGAACTTTCCAAATTTTTAGCTCAGTCAAACCTTGAAAGCCACGTCACGCAGGAAGGCATAGAGTTTAAATTTGTTCCACCTAATTCTCCTCATTTTATTGGGCTTGCAGAGGCAGCAGTTAAGTCCACGAAGTACCACCTTAGACGGTTGTTACAAACCACCAACTTCACTTTCGAAGAAATGGCTACATGCCTCGCTCAAATTGAGGCCGTTTTAAACTCCCGTCCACTAACTCCTCTTTCTTCAGACCCGAACGACCTCTCTTTCCTTACTCCTGCCCATTTTTTAATTGGACGACCACTTTCTTTTGTGCCTCATCCACAGATAACCGAAGAGATAGACATCAATCGGTTGCAGCGATTCAAGAGGATAGAACACATAAAACAACATTTTTGGAGGCGCTTTTCTCTGGAGTATGTTGCGCTTTTGCAACAAAAACTTAAGTGGCGGTCGTCTAAGTCCGAGCTAAAGATTGGCTCTCTTGTGCTCGTAAAGGACAGAGGTCTTCCCCCTTTGCTCTGGTGTATGGGCCGAGTAACACAACTTTACCCTGGCGCCGACAACGTGTCCCGAGTCGCCGAAGTCAAAATAAAGACTGGCACCATACGAAGAGCTGTTATTAATCTTTGCCCTCTTCCAGATTTTTGAAGTCTTCTAACCTTCAGACTTCAAGCCGGGGAGCATGTTGGGATTTCCAACATGAATACGCGCGGGAGGAGACGTGCGGGGCCGGACACTGACGTGACGACAAAACCGGCTCTGTAGCGGTCTGCGCGGGGCGGTCAGGTTTGGGACGACACCGTCGCCGTAACACGTCCTTTAATTGATTGATTCAATATTGTAATATTCTCATAATACGAGCGAGAATAAAAAGCACCTATACAGTCCACTGGTTTTATTATTATATACCTATATTCGAAGGAATCCCAACAAGCACCGAAATCGAGGAGAGAGAAAATTAGGAGGCCAATTGTTCTCTTTTCTGAATTGCGAGCAGTTAAATAACAATATCTAATAATAATAAAATTGATTTATTATGGCATCGTGGCCCGATTGTTAGTATTACAAAATAAAACTTAACACTATGTTAGTAACACAATTATATTTCAAATTCAAATACTATGTCAAAAATCGATCCATGTCTTTAGTGAAATAAATACAGTTCAAAGAAATAATTTATTTATTACAATATCCTTAGCTCTTAAACATATTTATTAAGTACATTTAAATTACCACTGACAGCCCGTTATGGATGTACAATTTTTATATATTGCTTTAACAGACTTCATGTACAATTACAATTATTATATGCTTAAATTTAACAATATAATTACAGTGGATAAAAGAGAAAATAAACAGGTCAATCAATTGTGTATGTATTTGAGAGTGTATGTGGGGGTGTAGTGTGTCTATGCATATGTGGTAGTAATTTTATTTCATGTATTATGCTAATTATTTGATTCAAATAAATATTAATTAACTCTTAATAAGTAATTGTTTTATTTCTCACTTAAAAATACTCAGCGTTAATGTTATGGAATATATCAGTGACTTGGCTGAAGTATTTTGTAATCTGTGTGTAATTCCTTTATTATAATAATAAAATAAAAAACTAAAACAAATCCTATTTAATTATGTCACAATAATGTCAATTACCCTTACAATTACAAGTCAGATACATATACTATAAAAATCAAAAGTAAAATTGAAAAAAAAAAAATTACAATAGGACCTTAGTAACACCAAAATTGACATAAATTGCTTCTATATAGGAAGCTCCAATTTAGAAGTACAGTCATTGTAAAAAGCTTCTGTGGAATTATCTTCAGCATCACTGATGGGTGTCATAAGGTAGGAGCGCTAAACAAATTCTGAATCACCTGAAAAAAAAACAAATAACTTTATAGATTTTATACCCAGTAATTAGATTTATTTTCTGAAGTTGGGGCAGGGAGGGATTAGCTAACCGAGCATAACAACTTCTTCACCGGCTTTTGTTAATGCCTCTAAGTGGGTTTTTATAACACCTTAGTTAAAAATGAAGCTATCATGAGTAGTTCCACTATATGTTGGATCTACATTTAAAATATTTAGATCTGCATGTGTTATCTGAAAAAAAGAATATTAAAAAGACTAATTGAATACCTAATGATAATCGATTACGAAATTGAAATCCATTTTACCAATTGTACATTTCTTGCATGGTAGCCTTTGCGGCAGTAGAAATATTCTTCAATCTCTGCTGGTTAATTTATTGCCACCGGAGTGCCATCAATACACCCAAGAGCTGCTAGAAAGCCAAATTTTTTGTAGAACCTGTAATTTACAGTAAGCACTGTCACAAAAAATGTAAAAATCAAAGGGTCACTTTAATTATAATATACCTATGACTCATTCTTTTAATATTTGTCTTTCTTGTGTATTTTGAGGAAACCTTATATAGTTTATTACTATTGCCGGATTATTAAGAGCTTCAACTAAGTACTTCATTTATGCAACAAGATGCTGATGGTTACCATATTTGTTCTTATATTTTCTTAAATCATTTTCTGATAACTGCCATTAGCCAAGAATTACAAGGTGCATAATAACTGAAACAATACATAAATCAATAAAAAAGTGTAATACTACTTAATCTAGATCTAAACAAAATTTATTTTGATACAGACCAATTCATGCTTTATATTGGACATTCTTTGCTCATATTGGATCACCAATATTATAACTATACAAGGTCCTTAGACTAACATGAAAACATATATAGCTAGCGGGGAAACCACCTAAAGGGAATACAGATACTCCTTATTATGAAGTGTTTTTTTTTATAGTGTGCTTGGTTACAAATCTTGCAGCTATAAACTGTGTAAATACTTACTTAATTAACTTTATACTTACTTGTAAAATGAAGCACTTTTACACGAGTTGAAAGTCCTTTGCCTCGACGTCTTGTGGGTTTTATCGGTGGCAGTAACTTAAATTTCAGTTTGTCAATTAGCTCCTCTGACAAGCAATACACGCTCACATAGTCGTCATTTCGGGTTAATAAAGATAAACTTCGAATTTTGGTAGATTGTTGACGCTTTTCTAGTTTATCCAAAGCATAAGCTTCTTCTAATAATGATTTAAACAAAAACATTTTTGCCATTGTCATTGCTTAAGTAGTTACTCACTTATTCACTTTAAAAACTTTATTTAAACACTATTTAAACAAAAACATTCTTGCGATCGTTATCGCTTAGGTAGGTAGGGACTTATTAACTTCAAAAACTTGATTTGAACACAATTTAACTATGATTTCTTCCACTTTCACTCGTAAAATAGGTGCTTTTAATTTAACACTATGAATCGGGGTCAACAGGGTTCAAGTTTGAGAGTGAGCTTCGAGATTTACCTTACAGAATACCACTTTTCACGGTATCCCATACTATATCTGTCAAAATCTGCCAATGAATTTAGTTTAACTTGCAGCCACGCTCACAAATGTAGCGCTAGTGTAGATTCAAATTATCAACCGTGTTATAGAATGCCAATCAAGAAACTCACTGCGGATTATGTCATTAGTTTAGAGTTCGAATTTTACAGAATCGACACACAGTTGTTTATTTGTTTCTGTGATTGGTTTATATACCCAAAAAAGCTATAATATTAAGAATTGTTTTCGGTGAGATTCTTACGTTAAAAAAACACAGTTGAGTAAAATAAGGTTTTATAATTTTACTTACTATGCTAATTTTGCAAATTTTCAAATTCGGACTTTTTTAAGTACATACCTACTTACTTTATAAAGATTTTCAAACGACCTCCAAAAAAAGGAGGAGGTTCTCAATTCGTCTGTATGTTTTTTTTTGTGTCTTTTAGTGACAAATTACACGATATTTCGGACAATTACGAATTGATTTTAATTTTTTTTTCACATAATAGAGGATACTTCATAGTTGGTCCTATATTGATTTCATCGAAAGCGGTTGGGCACTTCGTTTAAAATTCAAATTTTTGAAATAATATGTATGGTTTCGGAGAATGTTTACGTTGATGACACTATAACTCAGCCAAAGTTTTGACGTGAAGTCAGTTCTTTTAATTCTGGCTCTGCTTGATTATTATCAACTAATGTGAGCACTAATATTTTTTTTTAAATAAAATGATAAATGAATAAATCTGTTAAATAAAAATCACCCGACCAGCACTCGAACCAGGGACCTCTCGTTTGCCGGACCTGGCGTAGCGCTAGGCCCCGGTAGCTCAGTGGGAGAGCACTCGTCCGGCAAACGAGAGGTCCCAGGATCGAGTCCTAGTCGGGTGATTTTTATTTAACACATTTTTTCATTTTATTTAAGAGTAATCAAGCATTTTAAATGAAAAAACTTCAAAATATTATTTTTATTTAAGTTTCGATATGCACACCTTTCCATGAAATAAAAGAACTTGATAAATATCCCGTTTATGAATAAGTACTATTCCGATTTAAAACAAGTATTTTACAAATTACAAAATGAGTAATACGTTTTCTGATGCCAAATGCAAATGATAAAAAACAAGGAAATTCGAAATTTTAATTAAGAAAACCTCTTTAAAGGCATCAGAAATTCATTTTAGATAGTCAAAATAAATTAAGTTAATAAGAGTGAGTTTTCATCTGAATAAGAGAACTTCTACGACTCATCGTCACTCCATCAAGTGGGAAAGAGTCAAAGTAAAAAAAACTCAAACTGATATCAAAAAGCAAAAGTAAAAAATTAGTTCAATATAAACTGCAGGGAGTAGTGGGTAGAAAATATTTGATTAAATGTGCAAGGTATTCTCAGAAAATTATATTCATGAGATATCAATATGATATCTCAGGGCTTTCGCTGCGTTACTCGGGCGCGGGTGCAGTTTCATACAAAAACACCCGCGCCGGGACCCGCGAAGGACCATTTTTGTTATGAAAAGGCGCCCGCGCCCGATGGCCCTCGAGGGTTATTATGTGTGGAGCGGCTCCTATATGTAAGTTAGATATAGATTTGAAAGCATATCCTGTGTTATATCGAAATCTGTCCTTCTTGAAAAAAAAAAAACACTTAGGTATATTAGCCGTCAGTTTTTTTTTATAAGTGACTAAACCCGCGTTTGACCTCAATCTCACCTGATGGTAAGTGACGATGAGGTCGAAGATGAAAGCACACGGGTTTAGGAAGGAACTGGCTCTTTATACAATATTGCCGGAACACATTACCGCCGGAGCGGTAACATTTGGCGGCAGAGTCTATCTTAAAACATCAATCAATATTATAAAGCTTTAATTTATTTCAGATGTTGAAAGATATAAAAATAAAAATACCTGAAGATAAAAAGAAACAAAAAAGTGCCATATTAATAAATCGAGTCTTCTGGTTTTTCGGAGTCGCCAGAAATGCCGTAGTGGTCGCTTTAGCTACGGTTGTGGCGTTTTTTGTACATAACACCAAGGATGATCCTATAATTCTGACAGGTAAGTGGTAGATATAAAATAAATAAAAAATTACCTAAATTGACACACCAACCATGTGGCCCGTAAGTAAGATATTATACAGGGTTGATTTTTAGTCACCGGCCAATTCTTTTTATACAGTAAGTCGTGTATCATTTATAGAAACGATTTTTGCATGTATTTTTTTACAAGGAAATTATTATATTAGCTAACATATTAAGCAAAGCATGGTCACTCTTAATTGTTGAATGAATACCATTAAAATAAAAACCAGCTACGTTGTAGTCTTTTCATCAACAGCGACTATTTAATTAATATGCAGGTGCGTTTATATCGTATCAAAGAAAATCAAACTTAAATTTGGCTGGTGACTAAAAACAACCCTGTATAAAATAATAAAAAATAAATCCTATCTTGCCATTTCTTGTGTAATGGAGAACACACAGCGCAATAAGGGAGCATCTAAGTATACAGTCGAACCCCAGACAGTTTAGAAGAGTAAGTCTCATAAGCCTGGCCCGACTGTGACTCGACCTCTCACGCCACAGCCAAACGCTTAACTACTGCGCTGCGAAGTCCGTCATATACTCTCTTCGTTTTAAATAAACGGAATAAAATCAACATATTTTCATATTATTATATTTATTATTTATTTATTTTCACTCGTTTTATGTTACTTCTTATTTAACAAATAGCTTTTGAAAAACACAGCGTTCGCTCTAAAAAACTATTGCGCAATGCTAGTATTTTTATATCCGAAAAACTTTAGACTTGTTTCTGAACTTTTTTTGATACGAGGGCGTCGAGACTCTACGTTCTGTATTTATCTAACGTTTGCAGTGATCTTCATGGGGCACCTTGTATATTTGACCTAAAAATTTGGCGCTTTTGTTGTTTTGTTAATTTTGCGAAAACATGCGGCGAGCGTGTTACGTTACGGCATTGCCTGACCTACCTGTAGCCTTGCTCGTGGCGAGCACAATGCTCAACGGCGCTACGCCATTAGTAATCGCCATGACTCCGCTTGGGGTTGTACTGACCTAAAGTTAAGGCATAACGTAGCACTCAAAGGGATTCGCGAAAACCCCGGCAGCCGAGTTGTACACGCAGCCCCCGCAGCGAGCGGCTCGGCTCGCTGTACTAAACTGGATCATTTCAACGTAATGTAACGTAACGTTTCAACAAAGTGTCACAAGTCAGTCGCCACCGTCATAAAAGTAAATTGAAATAAAATCACTGAAAATATCAAAATTTATAAAGTGAATTTATGGTTTTAAAAATAATTTAATATATTCGAAATGATCGGGAGGGCCGATCTCAGCAGAGCTTGGCGCTGCCACTTTCGAGATCAGGCTCCGGCGTGTACTGGTAATGAGGCAGTTTCTGATTGATGAGACCGTATTTTAGATCGAGCTCGTGGTGGAGAATCTTGGCTGCTTGGTCGTGTCTTGGTTGGTTGTGTTGGCGAAAACCGAAAAATCCTGATAAGAGCTAGTGATACATAGGTCACACTAAAAGTTTTGCGTAACTTAAAAAAACAACATGAAAAACTAAATTATCGTTTTCCCACAATATTTGACAAGAGTTTCACAAAAAGTAGATCCCAAATATGAGACTCCCAGGAAGTGAAGGAATGTGACGTCGATCGACGACGCCATCGTTAGTCTGGTAACACCCTAAGCCTGTGTCGAAACTACTGAGATGGATCCATATAAATGAGATACGAGGCTATTTAAAAGTGTTGCCAATATTATGTAATGAAAATGCACCAAATTGAGAAATAAATACACGCACTATAAGCCGTCTGAAATGTTTTAAAGTTTATTCACTTAAAAACGAATGGTGAACACAGAGCACTAGACGAAACAAAAGATTTTTTGAAAATATGAGAATGACAGACAGGAAATCTCACACAAAATTATGAATAGGTATTAAAATGCACAGCTAATTCAAACTATGTATTTAAATAAAACGGCTCAAGTTTCTACATCATTTCCGCAGTAATAATTTGCCTTTGTTCAGATATGCAATAAATTAGGTGACGAAGCCAGTAACTACATAAATCACTGTTGTACTGTAGAGCTTAAGTTTGCTTATTGTTCGTTTTGTAATTGGTGATTAGAAAATAAGTGGATTGTTGAAACGGAGCGTTCGTGGAGAAGTTAGTGATAAGGATTATTAATGATTGAGAAAGGATGCTGAAATAAACTAGACACTGAAAATTATTGCCTTATTTTCAAAATACCTACAGTGTTAAGACTGAGCATCGCTTCAAGGCTCAAAAAGTGGCTCAAAAAGATGAAAAGTAATAATAATTGTAAAGCTTTTATTTTTATTAGTTTTTTTGATTTATTAAGCTTCATATTTCATATCGATATTTCACCTACCAACCCTTAAATGATGCCTAATCTTAGCATAAGCTCCCTGTATAATAAAAAGTTTGCAAAATGTTTAGAGAAATAAATATACGCCTGACAAGTTTTGTATATGAATAAATAAATTCCAATCGGGCTTAGCTAGTCAATTTTAGTTTTCAAATCGGAATCCTATGTAATCCTTCACACACATAACAATGTTAGTTTGTAAAAACGTTAGAATGTACATATTTTATAGATTTTAGTATGTTTTTTGATCCCGTTTTTTGTGAGAGCTGACAATTTAAAAAGTGCAGGTAAGTATATTAAATATTATGTACCGTTAAACGATATACGTATTTCTGATACAGAGACTTTCTTTAGTAACATTTTATTAGGTGAAGATCTGACTTAAATATTGGACGAGATTTATTCCTTTGTATGTACCTACCAATTTAACTGCTTTGAAACGGAAACGGCTAATTAGAATAATATATTTTATGGACCAGTAGATTTACAAATTGTTGCTGCACAATTTCTGCGGAAGTTTGGAGGACTAAATATGAAAATTAGATATATTTCAAATAAACTTTAATATTATCTCATATGACTAATAGAATAACATAAAATAGACAGTTTTTTTATTCGTCATATTTATATGTATAGATATGTTTACAGAATAGCCGTAGTCGTATGCCAAATATTATAGCAAAATATAATGAATCTTATAATAAGTACCTACTTAAATAAAATCAAAGTGGCATACGATTACGGCTATCCTGTAAACATATCAATATCAGTATGACGAATAAAAATACATAAATATTTCAGCGCAGACTATTATTTGTTTCCTATTATTAAGAGCGTGTTTTAGTAGTCGGGTTTTAGTTTTTTAACTTTTTTTATTTATATTATTTAAAACATTTAAGGAAACAAAAACAATCTAAAACCCCGTCTGCCTTGAGTTTTGTAAAGGTTTTTTTAAAACTGATTCAATTACTTAAGCTCCTTATCACAGCCCTTATTAATCTCGTATCTATTTTAAAATTTTCTCAAACTTTGTAAACAATATAAATAAGTTAAGAACAAATCATTATTCTTAATCTGCAAAAACGATCTATACATGTAAATTTACCTACTGTAAATTTGACATTTTTGTTTTGTTTTCAGGTCATATAACTCCAGGGTTACCAATGCCGAAGCTTCCGTCTTTTTACACTGAAGTTGGAAACACTACATACACTGGGACTGAAATGCTGGGTCATCTTGGATCTGGCCTAGTTGTAGTACCGTTGGTTGGAATCATTTCAAATGTGGCGATCGCTAAGGCGTTTGGTAAGTCAACTTTTGCTTGTTAAAGTAATTATACTCTAGTTAATATATATAGTTAGGGTATCATAAAAAGTTATGTCGACTATTGTTAACTACAGGTGAAATACCTAATGTTTCAAATATCAAAAGATCGTTTCACATAAGTCTATAATAATTAATGGACAAAATTCCTAATGGACGATTAACCTACATTTAATGTACCTAATGTTGATTTATCTAAGTTTGATTGAAGTAAACGACGATTCACTTATTGTTGATTTATGTATGGTCCGTCGTCAAGAGCGGCGACGAGCGTAGCGAGGAGCAGCATTTAGGTTGCATATAGTGCACACGTGCGCGGCTGGCGAAGCGCTGTAAACCTGGAGAGATTTGAAATTCCTATGTGTGATCATGAACTTTTGTGAAATATCCATTTTAAGGGCCAACGGTGCGGTTCGAGGTTTCATACAAAATGGGTACGGCCCTATCCCGTTATTTCCAAACGGAACATTTTCAATTATTTCCAAAAACTTAGAAAATGGTAGCAATTTTCATATAATTTAGTGAATACTTAAAAAAATAGCAAATTACTAAAATCACTACAACCTAAACCTCAGACATCATACCATAAATCGTATTACATAGAAGAAAGGCATCACATAACAAAGCTATGTACCAACGAGACTTAACGAGAATCTTAAATTTCTGTGGTAACTACACTTAATAAAAGCTAATTAGTTACCTCTGTAATGTGAAACTTTAAGACACTCGCTTGCTTAATATCCATTACACCAATACCGTTTTACTTAATTACTTTGCATAAATTAGTCTAGACTAGTTCATAGACGGTATAAATAGTTTAGTTTATGCTCTCTTGTGCTGTTCTTTTTGAAGGTCATTTTAAATAGATTCCCTACAATAACTGACTTGCAATATGATGTAAATTATAAAAATACTTTATTTAAAATTGTTTACATGTGTGGCAAACTGGCAACGTCACGTGCAATAAGCAATTTATATAATGATGCACTTTTGTGTAATCTGTAAAATCTCTTTTCCGCTTTGAACGCTGGATTTTTGTTGTATTTGTTTGCGGAAAATATATATATATACGACGACTGGCTGGTGTAGTTGTACCATACATTGCCTTCTATGCCAGAGGTCCTGGGTTTGAATCCCGGCGGCGGCGGATATTTGTGTGATGAACACAGATATTGGTCGTCAAGTCATGGATGTTTATATGTTTATTTAAGTTCATTCTAATAAAAAATATGTATTTATTCACTATGTATGGTTATATTTCTTAACTATATCAGTTATCTAGTATCCATAACACAAGTTCTTTAAGAAACTTAATTTGGGCTAGATAATGTTGTGTGAGAGTCAGAAATATTTATATTTATTTATTTATTATATACATATATTTTCCGCAAACATTTGCATTCAAATTTGCTGTTTTTAGAATTTTTCGAGGAATCCATTGAAACTATTATACAACACTAGCTATTTGTGTGGCTGTAAACCTTAATTTCGTGGTATTATTAAAAAGTATTTTGAGAGTTATTGCAGATTGAACCTATGGGCGAAGTTTCATAATAGAGCCTATGTATCGAGATAAAAGGTAACCTATGTCATCGTAAGTTGGACCAATCTTAATTTCTCTTATATTCATTCTCTTAATTTATCGCTTAGTTTACTAAAAATATTCAGGATAATTTTCGGCTTTTATAATATATCACATTGACAAGTACATTTGCTGTAATGAAGCAAAGTTACTCTCAGAACCCTCAGGGAGCAAAACTTTTGGGTCTCTTAACAAATCAGTTAAATCTTAACTTCTACCGCCCATCACAGCTGTCGCCCTTGCGGAAGCCTGGATTTCTGACTCACACTGCAAAGAAGAAATCGGATATTTCTGTAGTTCCGTTATTTCGTAATATCGTGATACTATTTTTTAAATACATTTAGATATAGGTCACGGTAGGATACGATCATTATCATTGTGACCCGAGAGACGCACACTGCTGCTGGACAGAGCCTCACCTAAGATTTCCCACGTTCGTCGTCACCCGGTCCCGTGCCACCCTCATCCAGTGGTGTTTGACATCACCATTCATACCAAAAGTGAAGGAAAACTTTTTTAAATTTTGATACCGGTAGTTTATTTGTATAGTAAGCACTTTTGACAAAAGTATGCCAGAAGCTTTCTTTTTCGCGGTCTCCGTCATATTATACTTTTCATTCGTTTTTTACCACCGGACTACTAGAGGCAGATAGAACTTCGAATTAAGTTGATAGTTCCTTATTGATATGGATCGCGAAAGATTGGAATGAACTGCCAGCGTTTGGCTTACTGTCTAGTATAGTCCTGATGTATACTTTAAAGCGTTCACTGAATAGATATCTCGCGCATGGACGTGCACCGCCTACTCCTCTTGATCTCTTTTCACAAGGCGTCAAGACAAACGTCCCATCCTTATTTTATCAGAAAAAACGAGGTTATATATTCTGACGATTTTCAATATACCTAAAAAGTGAATTCATATTTTGACCTGCTTATATTAGCTCTATTCGGAAACTCCTAAGATCCCCAAACTCTGAAAATTAGCCAATGATATACCAGTATAATAAATACCAATACAATAAGAATAAAAGCAATGCTAATTTTGCCAATCATTTGCTAGTTATGGGTTGCGTATTAAATAACCGTGTGCTTTCATACCTACAAACGTTTGACATTACTAAATGACGCTGGCGACCTTATTTAAGCTACGTATCTATATAGGTAGAGATGGTATTCATGAATGCTTTGCTAAGCCATAGATATTATTTGATGGTTAATTAAGCCAATGGTATACCGAATAGGTTCCGCGGCTACATATCTGAATTACTAAGGTCAATTTAGACAGTTGCTGAAAAATCAAAATTCGAACTATTCTTTTTATTCACTGTCAATACACAAGACAACTTCGTGTGCTGTCACAGATTATATTAAATTCCACGCCCTTTTTGTTATCTAAATAATATTTGCTTTAAAGCTTTAATAGCAGGCTTTTTACATAATGCTTAACAGGTTTTTAAATTTATACTGATCTATTTTACTGACCTAATTAAAACAAGAAATCTTTCGTCTTTCTAAGGTTATATTTCCAGTTCATGAATTTTCACCTCGAGCATTATGGTCCTTTTGATGATCGCTAGTTAGATATTAAATGTTATGTTTCAACGCGCGAATGCACCTGAACTTTATCCACGTTTCAAGAGAGTATATGGTATTAGATTGATATATCTACCTTACTTAATTAAGATGTGTCCATTTGCAATTTGGTCAAATGGCACCTTCAGACGAGTGGTGACGTATTTAAAAAATACGTGTTTTTGGAAAATCAAGAGTGAAGTTTTGAATCTGCAAACTATCAACTTTGAACTGATTTATTTTATTAATAATGTATGAACCATGTAAGTTATTTGGTTTCTATATAAAATTAAGTTTATCTTTCGTGAAATAAGAGCAAAAAAATACTTTTATGATGGTATCTCGATTTCTTGGATTTTTTAATTGAGTCTATACAATTGTGAAGGTACGAAATTATATCCGTTTATAATACCGACCGTCATAATATTTAATATCTAGATTGCCTTGAATTTTACATACATACATACATAATCTCACGCCTTTTTCCCCTTGGGGTAGGCAGAGACAAGGGAACACCAATTGCTACGATCCAGACATACCTCTTTCGATTCCTCTTTCGCTAGGTTCATTACTCTTTTCATACATGATCCCCGGTTACGTAGAGTACTTTTAACTAGGTCCTTTTTAAGAACATCACCAATTTAATCGGAATTTGTTTGCCTAGGGCGGCCCCTTCCGATAACACCATCCATTCTTGCTCTGTATACCTCTTTTGGAAATCTACTTTCACCTTCTCCTTACTAACCTCGTGGGCTTAGTAAGACATTAATACGTTAGTTTTGTAAGAGGTGTTACATCATAACCTTGACATATCTCTCCATCAGGTGATAAAAGAAGAAAACGTCTTAAACATTCAAGTTTAAAAATAAGTTTAATCATGACATTTCGAATTCCTATCCAATATTTTTGTTATTCAAATTTAAAATAAATCTAGGATTCTAAAAGGCGTCGAAAAATAATGGTTCCGTTGCATTCCTGGCCGCAACCTGTGCCAAAGAATACTGGTCACCGTCCATACATTCGAAAACCTGTCACTTAAATTGTTTGATTGACCCCGTCTTGAATTCGTTGATGCTTCAAACAGTTGTTTATTGTAATAAATATCTAAATATATTATCAATATTTTTAAATACGATGCAGAAATAAAATTAGTTCATGAAATAAATACCTACATAATATTTGTCAATGGCAGATGTCACTTCAGACTCATACTTATAAAAATAACAATTGTGTTAGTTTCGCAGCTAAATAGTTTCAAATATCAGAATATTAGCTTAATCCTTGGGCAATAATAAATCGCCTACTGCAATGTTAAAAGAATTAACATATAAACAAGGCACACGAAGGACTGCAAAAAATACATATCAATCACATCTGACGTTGAGGTCTGATTGATCTTTGTGAGTGACAGAACCCGCATCTCCTATCTTACTATTTTCAGCTTTAATATTTTACAACAATAATTAAAATTATGTATTTACTGACGTAATAGTATTTTTATTTTTATATGATCTTTGCTCCGATATAATTTTTAGTTTTGGCCCTTCATAAGGTTGCTTTCTGTAAAACTTAAAACAATAGATTGGCTGCATTCCAAAGCATTATTTCTCGTAAATATCTTCTTTTTTCTCATCGGCTGTCTTATCACGGTTTTAATTGCTTTAAAATCAGTAAAAAATCTATTTTTTTGTGATATATTTGAACCTAAGACGCGTCTTCCGGCTATCAATCACTTTAATCAGTTGACAGGTCATGATTGACCGAGCTTCTTTCAGGATCGTGGAAATTATTCACAAATTAAACAAAAATACCACATTTAAAGTTGAATCAGTAATTTAGGTATACAAATGAAAAAACAAAATGACATCATTGTCAGAACTCTCCACAGTTATACCTAATAGGCGTAAGTAGTTACTCAATCTATCAATAAAATGTGTTCCGAACGTATAGAGATTTGTCTTTTGTTCTTAGAATGCATAAAAAGTAACAAAAACTTAAAAAATATATTATTACTTCGAAGCATACGAGTTTTTAAACAAAAAGTTATAAACAGTCAATGAGAGATGATCCTGAAAGGTCAACATAATGTACGGAAGTGACTTTTCACCACTACTACTATCTATAAAAATATACAATATTTTATGAATTCAGTTTATTTTTCTAGTTTTTTTATTGAAATCATCGTTTACGTTCAGGCAGTAATCAAAAATATAGGAATGTCGTTGTAAATATGACTTAAATATGGCGTCGTGTCGTCAGGTAGTCATTGTCGAAACAAGTAGTTTTGACGAAAAGTAACTAACAATTTAATTAACAGTTATTTTAAGTGTTTTCATAATGGTATTCCACAACTATTTTATTTGGCACAGTTGCTGGCCAGACGTCCATACTAAAATGAAACGTGTTATTTTTACCTTCCAAATCAACTACACGAGCGTTCTAAGTTAAATAATACAATATGATTTAAACATAAGAAAAACAACCTAACAATTTGATTTAATACGATTACTAAGTCGACTTTAAGAACAATTTGAACAAAAAACTCGAATAAGACGTGAGCGTAATTCTTTACAGCATCAACCAGCTTTCTTGAAAGACAATGAAAATTAAATTATGTTCAAAGCTTGGCTAATTGAACATCTTTGTGAAGACAAACTACGACAATCTGTTTAAGGCGACGAATCGTGCTTTAAAAACCAGAGTTTCTAATTTTATTAAATAAGTGTGGACAGAGGGATTAATTGCTTTGTTCGTGAAGAAGATAATGTGCTTTCATCTTTGTGTCTGCTTAATCAACAAGCAAATAAGGGATTTTTTATATCTAGGCATGTCAATTGCATCGTTTGACAGATGATGGTTTCCATTCAGCCGCAGAACCGACACAAAGGAAACTGCTCGAAACATTATTTATTTATTTATTCTTCATTGTACACAAAAATAAGGAATATTTATACAGAACAATTTTTAAGATACAGAGCACAATAGGCGGCCTTATCATCGAAAGATGATCTCTTACAGGCAACCCTGTGCATTAATCATGTGAATGTGGAAACTACTGTAAAAATAAACACGATGCGGTTTGGTTTCAACGTTTTCGTACAGGAGGCTTTGGAACAAACCACGTGGACGTTAGTTAAGGGCATAATTTATTATAACTGTTGTGTTTAGAAAGCTAAATAAGTCATAGAAAGAGTATCTGAAGTGGTTGTGTTCCTAAGGCTTTGCCCATCTTAAGCATAATTAACGTTGTTAGACGTTGATTTTCTCTGTTAATTTTTGATTAATTCAAGTTCGTGTACTTTCCGGGCGGGTTTAATGAGAGGTTTTCTGAGAGCTCATTAAAAAAACTAAACTGTACAAAATTGGTACAAAAGGCTTCGATAGATGGCGCTTTACAAAAGGCGAAGGCGAAGAATTTATTCCACACTGCGTTTTTAAAAGTAAAATAAATTAATTGACGTCTGTATCAGAAATTGAACGTATAAATAACCATTAATGGTAGATACCACTTACCTACATTATAGTATACAGACTTAACGCCTTCGGCTTTTTAAAAGTGCCACCTATAGAGGTTTTTTGAACAAATTTTTATGAGCTGTCAGAAAACTCCCCATTACCAATAAAATATAGCTGCCACTTATCAATGAAAACGTAAAATTGTTTTGTTCGTATCAAATTAATGCTTGTCGAAAAATTATCATCCTAGCATAAAGGTATCATTGTTTTCAAGATTACGACCTGCTCGACGCCTGGTCGTCTTACCCTCATAAAAAGTGAAACCGTAAAGATGCCATATTCCTGAGTAAGAGTATTCGGTCTACGATAAATTTGGTTTAAAATATTTTAACGTTTCCATTATTTCATGGAGTAATACAAAAATGGCATCTAAATATCGCAGTTGGATGCGTGACAGATTTGCTTACCAGACAAGGCAAAATCACAATTTTGTCTCAGATCATTTTATGATGTCAATAACAGTTTTACTTGCCGCCTCAGACAGACCAAGTATATAGAAAGTCTGAACGCTTCGGCGAATAAAGTGAAGCCATTTTTTATACACTTTTAAAGTTGTGGAATTGGCATTTTACATAACTTAACATAAAAAATACCTATGTAATTTTTTTCATAATTTAGATAATTTTTAGAATATTCAGTACCCAATGTACTGGTAATTTTAATTATGTGTAAGAAATTGAAAGATCTAATATAAATAATATGTATATCAGAAGTTAACAACTTAATGAAAACACTATCAACTAAAAAAATAATGATAATAACCGCCTCTATGCTTGGCAAGATTGAACAATATAGCCGCGTTATGTATTTTGGTTCACTCCCCGATGTTGCACAATGCAAATACTAATCCTTAACGCATAACGTTAAAGAGCAGTTTAATCTCTTGGTCTACTCGCTCAAGAATATCGATATTCATTCCCTTCAAGTCTAGTTTTTTAATAAATATATTTTTTTATATTTTTGACACTCACACAACATTATCTAGCCCAAATTAAGTTTCTTAAAGAACTTGTGTTATGGATACTACATAACTGATATACTTAAGAAATAAATAAACATACATATTGAATGAATGCATATTTTTTATTAGAATAAACTTAAATAAACATAAAACATCCATGACTTGAGGACTAACATCTGTGTTTAGCACACAAATATCCGCCACCGCCGGGATTCGAACCCAGGACCTCTGGCATAGAAGGCAATGTATGTTACCGCTACACTAGCCGGTCGTCAAGTTTACATGCTGCATAGCCCTATAAGTATTCCCACACGTCTAAGTATTCTAGTCATCTTGACAGATCTTGAAGGGTCCAGGTCTTAACGGGGCAAATACTACACCTCGTAAGACCGGCTTAGAATAGTCCTAATGTCCATGGATAGGCGTGTCATAAAAGGGATCTTATCTGAGCGTACCCCACTTGGTTGTAGGATCTCTTCATGGTTCGCCTGGCTAGCCACCACCCTTTACAAGAAGCCCACCGCCAAATATCACCGCTTCGGATGTCTTTCGGCCATATTTTATTAAGAGGCAGCCATTTCAATTCAATGATCCGATTCGTGACGTACCGAAATGTAGATTTAACTTAATCTCGCATGAATATGTCGAAAAAAAAAATTCTCAAACTAGGAATCACACCAAATACGTAATTTTATATTCACCAAAAAACATAACTAAGTAAAAGCGAGTAACAAATAGTATAAAAGGTCTATTACAAGAAGGGATTTTATGTGAAAGGTTCATTTATGAGCAGTGCTACCCAGCTACCCTTATCAACCCGAACAATTAGGTGCTAAACAAACCTTGGATAGAAAATTAAGTGAGACTTTTCGCTATGAACAGATCGTTAGCGACAGAGCATACTAGTTTATTTATGAGATTTATTATTAAAATTAGATTGACGCAATCAAAGGTTAGGTCGCAGGTCAAATGCCACTTCTTTTTAACCTTGTGGGCGGGAGACGGAATATTAATTAATTCATGGTCCTTAGTTCCTATTAATTTCAGACACATCATAATGTATTTGTTCGCTTGTGTTTTCCCTATATTACATTTGCATAAAAGGACTATATTACTATAATTTATATCAGTTGTACCAATAACACAGGTTACTTAAGAGTTTAATAGCGCTGTAATATATTTCCAAAAATAACTGAATAGTTTTTTTTATTGAAAGCTTTATTTTCTTAGTTTTATTACACGATTTTATTGTAACTAGCTGTTTAGCGCGGTTTTACCCGGGCAATTTCGAATCCCGTGGGCACAGTACAGATATCTTCAGTAATTCAACTTCATACAAACGGAAGAAACGTGATCTATACCTACGCGGCTCGATCTCAGCATGCGCTCGGCATGCGGTCGGTCGCGAGTGTGTGCATACCGAAACAATTGTTGATTGAGCTTTACGTTAATATGCGGATTGTTAATACTTTAAAATTTTATAATACATCTTTTCGTGCGTCTCAGTCGAGGTGCAAGTATTTTTCGGTCGCTAATTTATAAGACCGATTTGTTATTCAAACGTAAACATGGTCTTTTGACACAATACGCGTTTTTGTTGAACAATTCCTATTCAATGTACAAAGTATTTACTTTTTATATAAAAAAGTATATTTACAGTCACAAAATGAAATGGAAGTAAACACATAGTAGGAAAATGTAATTTAAACGCTGAAGGCGGGCAGCCCTATAACATGTGAACGGACCGCGGCGCGCTGTATGCATTTATTTCAAAATGCGGCCGATTTGAATTACTGTATGTGTGCCATGGGAATATCAAGTGAAAAATAGCCTATGTGCTATTTCAGACCGTACACTATCACTATGCCAAAATTCATCTAAATCTTTTAATATTTTTAAAGTTTTTGCATTTAAAATGCTTACTTACTCTTAAATAATTGAAAAAAAAGTGTTAACCCTTAACACCACTCGTGGGGGACCTAGTTCCCCCACCGCCTGCTTATTAGCAAATAACATAATTATTTAAAATGCGACGCGGTTGCGATCCGGTGTATTCTCAGTGACGCCCGAGTGCTAGCGCGGGACGGACGTGTGCGCTGTTCACGTTTGTGGTTTGTGAGGTACGCGCCGTTGCGGGACCTAAGTCCCCCACGAGTGTAGTTATGTAGGTATTTTTCCATATTAGTATTTTTATACATTTGTATTTTTTATAGGTTTTTGTGCAATATGGCTAAAGATTTGAATCCCCAGCAGATAGAAAGGCTATTAAATGATCTTGAAAAAGAAGACAGCGAAAACGACGAGATTTTTCCTGAATTATTCTCAGATTTGAGTGATGCAGAGAACGAAGTAAGTGACCGCAATACGGATAGCGATGACGTGGCTGACAGTGCTTCGGAAAATTAAGAAATAGAAAACATCGAACAGCAGACTAACGACTCGCGTGCTTTCTATGGTAAGAATAGGTACAAATGGGCAAAAACACCGCCATTGCAGTCACGAACTCGAGCGCATAACATAATTTTGCAGTTACCTGGTCTTAGAGGTCTTGCTCAGACAAAGAACGAGATGAGTCCTTTTGAAGCTTGGCTATGTCTATTTTCCGATGATATTATTGAATTGATTTTAGAACACACGAATGAAAAAATTACAAAGTATTCGGAAAATCATACATGTGACGCTGCATATACCGACCATCTCAGTAAAGAAGAATTGTGTGCGTTTATTGGATTGATGTTTTAACAGGTATATTCAAATCGGGAAGGGAAGATGCTCGTGGACTCTGGTCTTCTAAGTCTAAAGGTAGACCCATTTTTAGAACGGTTAGGAGTCTCAATCGATATCTATTTATTTTGTCATGTTTGCGATTCGATGAAGAACATTCAAGAGAAGAAAGAAAACAAACAGACCGTCTAGCCCTCATATCAGAACTGTTCAACAAGTTAATAATGAATTGTATAAATAACTATAGTTGTTCTGAGCACGTAACTGTAGACGAAATGCTCGTTCCATTCAGAGGACGTTGCTTGCTCCGAATATATATGAAGTCTAAGCCAGCAAAATATGGATTGAAGATAATGTGTTTATGTGACGCAAGAGCGCATTATTTATATAATGCGTTTATTTATTCGGGAAAGGAGACGTCTTCACGAGCTAATACCACTTTGGTACCTACGAGGAACATTATGACATTAGCTGAACCAATCTATGGAACTAATAGAAACATTACTGGGGATAACTGGTTCACATTTATTGAGTTGATCGATGCATTGAAAGAAAAAAATCTTACATACGTTGGCACAATACGTAAGAACAAGAGAGAAATACTACCGCAATTTCTTCCTCATAGAAGCCGCCCTGTTCTCTCATCACTTTATGGCTTTCAGAGAGATAAGACTCTAGTATCATTTGTGCCTAAAAAAAACGTCAGTATTGCTCTAGTTTCTTCAATGCATCATGCTCCTGCAACCAATCCTGAAACCAGGAAACCCGAAATAATAGATTTTTACAATTCCACTAAAGGTGGCGTAGATGCTCTAGACCAGAAATGTGCTGCTTACAGTGTGAACAGTATTGAATATATCCGGAGTAAACAGTCATGTCCTTTACACCGCATCGAATCACAAACAGATGAGCCGTTACAAGTTTTTAGAAGAACTTGGATATGCTTTAGTGATTCCTCATGTTCTAGAAAGAAGACGCTTATCTAATCTTAGTAAGGAGCTGAAAGATATGATGGACAAGTTTCTACGCGAGGTTGGTGTTGACGTACCTGAAGATCTACCAACACAAGGACCTAGTCAAAATAAAAAACCAAAGAAATCTAGATGTCATTTGTGCCCACGAAGTAAAGATAGCAATACTCCAAGAGTTTGCTCCAAATGTATGAAAAATGTCTGTCGTATCCACTCTATTGATGTGAAAATATGTACCAAATGTCAGCAATAAGTTTATTTTAGATTATAATTATAATGTTTAGACTAATTATTGAGACTGCTAAGATATTTTTAGTATAAGATAAAAAAAATATTGGCCAACTACTCCTATTGTGATTTTTCATGTTCTTAAACTTATTGAAGAGTTTATGTTTGATTTTGTTTAAAGGTATATTGGTTTATTAAAAAAAGTTTTTTTTGTTTTGATATTCTAATTTTCAATATTATTTGGGGTTGTGAAGAAAACACTATAAATGTAATTTGTTTTTTGGTAACTTTTTTGTTTGTAGCTAGAAATATTATTTTTTTATGTTTAAAATACGATTAAACCTGTTTTTTTACTTAAATATATGTTTCTTGTTTATTTTATGAAAATTAATCCTAAGATATTTCATAGTAAATTACTTAAATATTGAATACAAATAGTGGGGACTTAGGTCCCCCACTAGTGTAGATGTGTAAGCTGAAAATGCCAAGTGGTGTTAAGGGTGTTAATTTAACTGAGATTCACAATTTCTGCAAAGAAATTGGTCTCAAGTGGTCTTAGTGCCAACGCTGCGTCACGCGTTCGAACGCGCGTTTCATACAAAACAGCAGTGCTAGCACGGATCTTTTGTCGATCGTAAGTTTACGAATGCTCGTATAGTATGGAGTCGGTTGCAAGTTTTTAGTAACAATGTAATTTTTTATTTTACAGTTATTTAAGAGTAGAACCTGTTAACAAACATTCAAAATTAACAAGGAACACATTTATTTAAGCTGACCATGCGGCAATGGATAGATTTCAATTATTGCTTGCAAAACCGTCTCCATACTATAAGAGCATTCGTAAACTTACGATCGACAAAAGATCCGTGCTAGCACTGCAGCAACGTCCGTTCGAACGTCCATTCGAGATGCGCCAAATTAAGTATGCACACTTATAAAATTGTACTAGCAACGCTGCGTTACGCGTATGATACGGAAGTACGGTATGCGCGTTCGAACGCGCAACGCAGCGTTGGCACTTAGCTGCAAAGCCATACCATAGACCATTAGATGTAGCTCGTTAGCAATATAACGTAAAAACATAAATGTGTTAAGTAATAAAAAGCGTGCTGCCAGGCCCCGGTTGCTCAGTGGAAGAGCACTCGTCCGGCAAACGAGATGTCCAAGGTTCAAGTCCTGAATCTAAATCTGTTGAGCCGTTCTGCCGTGATATAGGATCAAACATCCATACATCCATCCATTCAAACTATCACATTTATAATATTAGTAAAATTAGTAATGGAGATATATGGAGATACATATACATGTAGATATTAGTACATATATATACGAGTAAGCCTAGATCAACGAGATGTACAAGCATGTTTAATTCCCTCCATTCTAAGAAATTGTCTCATTATACAAGAGATACAATTACGAAGTTTTCCTAACGAATCTCTTCACTTGTTTATGTTTCAAAATTAATCTTACTGGGTTTGTTGTTAGGAGTTCTTTGTATTCTGTGAAAATTAATATTTTTCGTTCAGATATTACATATTACTTTCGTATATTTTTGTATCGTGGACTAGACCCGCGTTTGAACTTGATTTTACCTGATGGTAACACACACAACACCGTTGGAGCGGTGATATTTGGGGTACATTTTATTATGAAGGGTGGTGAAGGGGTCCTACAACCATTGGAGGTCACTCAGATTAATCGCTTATTACAATACAACAAGCTTATCCAGCGAGGCTAGCATGCGACCTTTGACAACGAAAATTCTGGCTTTTATATGGATACTAGCTGACCCGGCAAACGTTGTTTTGCCATATAAATAAAAAAAAAATTGATGTTGGCCGATTCTCATAGATACCGGATAAGCACAAAAAATTTCATCAAAATCGGTGAAGCCGTTATGAAGGAGGAGTATGGCAACGAAAACTGTGACACGAGAATTTTATATATTAGATTTTCTTAGAATATGGCGCTTAGAGTATGTATTTCTTATTACATTTGTCATATTATGGTGCGCATATTAGCTAACATGATAGGATAAAATAATAAATTAATATTTATCTTGTTGATACGAGTATCAATGGTCGCATGCTAGTCCTGTAAGACTATTCTGAGCTGATCCTAAGTGGTCTTTTACTTGTATCGATAAATATTCAAAGCCAGTACTTCTGCCATAGAAGGATTTTTTTACCTCTACGACAGCCGTTCATCATAATGGAATTAAAACGATAACGCTCTCTGTGGGCATGATTTTTTCAGACAACTTCAACAAATCGTCAATTTACTTCAATTAATTTACATATAATCGTAATTACGTAATAAAATTATACCAAGTCTAAAGGATTTGAAATCGTACACTGGTAAAAGTTTATGACCTTCAGAATTAGCCAAGACTCTTTGATCGTTTTAAAACGGCTCACTATGGTTGTGAGTAGTAATAGTAGTGTCGAAACTTTCTTCGCCGAAAGCTCGTTTCGCTGGAGATATTTTTTTATATCTCGCTTCGCAGCAGATGTGGCCTAAAATGAAATCTAGTTTAGGTTAGGTTAGGATATATCAATTACGTTTACCAAAAATCTAATTGAAGGCTTTGTCTATTTCAAAGATATAAAACCACCCAAATTTTAACTTTCGGCGAAGAAAGATTCGACTCACCACGCTCGTTTTAAAAAATGTATGCGACGAATAACATTTTATTTTTATTTTCCACAGCAAAAGGCAAATCTCTAGATGCAACGCAAGAAATCATTGCCCTGGGTATTTGCAACTTAATCGCGTCATTCTTCAAGTCGTTTCCAGTGAATGGGTCGTTCTCTAGGAGTGCTGTGAGCGATGCGTCGGGGGTTCGAACCCCAGCTGCAGGGTTTTATACTGGTAAGTAACCTATACTTACTTCTTGTTGTATTGAATTATTTATGTACATACTAGAATACATTGAATTAAAAGAGAGTTGCCAAAAATTTTAACAGTAAAATCGTAATAAAGCTAAGCTAAAATGTCCTTCCTAAGTAGCTGTGTGTCTTTTTGACACCATCTATCGTACTATCAGGTGAAATGGAGGACCACCGCGACTGTACTCGCTGATAAAAAAAGGTTTGCTTGTTTGTATGAGCCGGCTTACCTCACCAGCTACAAGTAGACAATCCGTACCAAAAGGGAACTACCAAGGTAAATCCACTATATAAGTTCTGTCTGCGTCTGGTAGTCCGGTGGTAAAAAGGAGTGGGTTCAATTTGGTCAAAAAGAGCACTCGCACATCAACAAAATGTAGCCGATAAAATACTGTCCAACAGTATTTTTGTTCTCAATAAAACGTCATGGCCTGATTTTATAATAAAATCAATCAAGTGAAGGTTTCTTAAGTTTTCACAATTCAATATTAAATAATATTGATTCTTAACCTAATTTTAGAGCTTTTACTTTTATTTTACAGTTGGACTGGATATATTTTATATTTCTTTGTTTATTTATAAAAGAAACTAAGTAAAACAAAATACTTTCTTTACAACTTTGTGCTATGCACATTGCGGTACAGCCACAAAGTTTTAAGAAAAACAAAATATCTTCAACTCGGCCTTTTTCATAGCAATAATTTACAGTACCCTACCTAGTACATACTTAACTACTTATTTTAATTAAACGTAAATAAAGCAGTCATGGCTAAAGCTTTAATTACAAATATTAGCATTAAAATACTTCCGCTTTCTTCTTATTCTGTAAAATGTAAACGATTTACATGGATGGAAAATATTTTCGTAATTTCGGGCCGTAACGCCAATTCCATTTACAGATTTCAATTAATAGGGTAATTATGAGTATAAAATGTTTATAAAATATGGGTATTTTGCGAGTTTTAATGTCTGTTTTTGGTTTTATTATTGCTAAAGTTTTCAGTTTTGATGGATGAATTTGGGCAATATTGATGAATGGAGCATTTTGGAGAAAGATTTTGGAAATAGTTAAGGTATTTAAATTCATGATCTTACTTGTTTAGTTTAAATTGATAAATTAACTTACGTAACCAACCTGTAGGTATCTCATATTTTTTTATTATTGAATTCTACCTATCATAATAGAAAAAATATATTACAACTTTGAAGCATTCAAAATGCATAATCATAATAGCTAAAAATATAAATGTATTACCAATTATTTTTCCCATGACAATTTATAACAATGATAATCAATAAAAAAAATACATGTCATTTAAAAAAACCTAGGCAAAAAACATACCAGTGTCTGTGCCATTTTTCATTTACAAAATATATAAGCAAGAATCTCCAAGTTGCACACATCGATCGTTAACATGCGACTTAGACCAGACCTTGCATCTTAAACTCACCCTTGGCTTAGTTAGATCCTAGTGAGAAGACTCTGTGAAACTTCATAATCTACTTAAAGAGAACTTTTGAATGGCTAAACAAAAACAAACAATGTTTTGATATTTATTAAAGGTAGGAAACAAGAACGGGGTATGTTAGGGGTTTGATGTATTGGTATGGTCATTCATTAGGTATGGAGGTTCTATACCAAATTCGATCACTCGGGGTTTGCTAAATCTACGTGTAGGTAGTAAGATGTTGATTCAATCAGGCGTACAGCTTCGGCATGCTGTTTCATTTTATCTCATATTATAGCACAAGTAATCCATAATTATCTATTGCACATCCGCGCGATCAAAATTATACTTGCGGTGGTGGGGTTACGAAAGTCGGGATCTTCCGCGGCGGATTAAATCCCCGTGATTTACGCCCGCTGAAAGCAACGGAACCCTTAGGTTTAGCCATTTAAAAATAAGCTACATCTATTACGACTTTCTCTGGCTAAAACTAGCTATAGCCGTACTTAAACTTGTACCCCTGACATATTATAAAAGTATAGGTTAAATGTTAGGTAAAACGTTAGTAAAATCAGGTTTGCTGAACAAAATATATTTTATTTAATCTCAAACAAACACGTGGTTAGGAATCTGTTTTATTAGATTTTCTGCTGCCTAGGAATGTGCTTAAGGAGAATGTATGAATGATAAGTGGTTCTTGTGAAATGAAAAAAGTGTTCTGTGTTCTTAACCTTTGGTTACTTCAGAAGATTCAGTTCGTACCCATAGCAACCAGATTTGCTCTCACCACAAAGCAGATATATTCCGTGGCTCTCACACAGTCACATATTCTTTTAGTTGTAAATTAAGCACAATAATCTTCTTTGATTAACTGAGGAGGAATAAAATGCTTGAGTGTATACTGTAAGCCCTTTGTGTAAGATTTATATTTCATTTGCGAAAATATGATCATGTCTCTAAATATAATTCTAAACTCAAGTGGCTTCTAAATTGACGACAAAGTAATTCTTGTATCTTTATCTTTTATATGAAATACTACTCTTATTAAGCCCTTGGCTACCTTTTTTTTATTTTCCGTCATAATCGTAACTTGTAGTTTGCTATCAACATGCTTATGTAAGATTGCGTTGTGAGAGTTGCAGTAAGAGAGTTTCTCGGTTCAATTTTTAAACTGAGATATCTAAACTTTAAACTGGGTGCTTTACATACCCACTAGGATACTGTATCCTTCCTTGAACCGTGTGCTGTCAACTGCGACCTCATCTTCACTGACCATAAGCTGAGATTGAGGTCAAACGTGAGTTTAGTCACAGATAAAAAAAATACCGATTGGTTTATATTTTCATTGCTGCCTAAAAGTTCTACTAACTTTTTGAGCGGTCGCGTTATTTCCATGAAAGAAATGCCTCAGTCGCCGCTCCCGGGACGCACACTACTCAACTCCCGAAAGCTTTTCCAGGGAAAAAAGAGTTTATTTCCACTCTGTAACTATCAATTGTTGACACAACCCTCTTATGAATGATAACTAAACACATTTTCAATATGTTTCTATTATTCCGCATGTAAAAAAGCAGAACCAGTTTTATATTGATTTTTTTGATGGCAATACTAACAAGTGTGACAAACGATGTCAAATGTAACAACCATGTTAGCGAACTTTTGTTCTATTACAAAAAGTTTTTAGTATTTTATTCGATATTTTAATCCTGAATGTTTTTCTGGCAGGTTTTGCGGCTGGCGTTTTTTACTCTTTCGTTACGTGTTTTATCTTTAAAAAAATATATAAAATAAAATGATTTGCGTTTTTCAATCAACATAGGTTTGCAGAATTTCCATTTAGAAGGTCTTTCCTAAATGTGTTTTTTGAAGGTTAAATTGTTTTTTAACAACATGAATTACTTAGATATGTTATGAACCAATTGATTAATGCGGGCATTATAAATAATGTTCAGGCATTATGAATCATGTCTAGTTGTATCGGGCTAAGTGATAAATTACTATCGAAATAATTATTTATCATAGTGCACGATCAATATTATAATGCTACATAACAATTGGGCAATTTAATAAAAAAAGCAAAATTTGTAATATTATAACGTTGTCGCGATATAACGGTATGTTGACGACCTCACAGATCGTGACAGAACTTTAGCTTGAGAAACGGTGGCAAGACAGTACCTATTTTTGATCGGCAGACGATGTTGTCAAACACCGCACCTATATACTCTTAAAGCCTTATTTATAAAGTCGGACTAAGTTCGGATTAAAGTTACATTAATTTTTCAATTTTTCACTGAGGTTTATCATGCCCTTTACTTAATCCTCTTTGGCCCAATATAAAACAAGAAAATATTTGAGATAAACAGTTATTACTAGTACAAAAAATCTTAAATGAGGATTATGTAAAGGGAATGATAAGCATCAGTGAAAAATTGAAAAATGAACGTTAGTTTAACCCGACCTTAGTCAGAGTTTATTAATAAGGCTGTAAGGGTGAATGGCGCTTCGCCGGCCGCTCCCACGGCACCGCTCGCTTCTCTTGCTCGGTTAGCGCACGTATGGCCTTTATAAAACCTAACTGCTCCTCCTCGCTACGCTTGTCTTCGCACCTAACCAACCAACTCACTTTCTTGTGGTTTAAGAGTCTCTATTTTAGTCGCTCACTTGGTAATGCAGTCGCACGCACTATTAATATTTCATAACATTCGTTTTCATTATTGGTCAGATATTTTTTGGCCAACATTGGTTGATAACATATCTAAGTAATTCATGTTATTAAAAAACAATTTAACCTTCAAAAAACACATTTATAAAAGTCCTAAATGGCAATTCTCCAAATCGGTTCCCAAGCACGCTGACTTAGTTTGTCGGACCCTCTACCAAACTGTATATTTCCAACTCGTTATTATAGAAAAATAACAAAATTAAATACGACTTAAAGAGTTGTTTATTCAAATTTTATTGTCATCAAACAATGTTAGGGGTCAAACAGAATCTATACTAATATATAAAGCTGAAGAGTTTGTTTTTTTGTTTGTTTGCTTGAACGCGCTAATCTCAGAAACTACAAGTGGGATTTGAAAAATTCTTTTTGCATTTGATAGCCCAACTCTTGAGGAAGGTTATAGGCTATTTTCTCCCGAAATTCCCACGGGATCAAAAGTTACGCGGGTAAAACCGCGCGCTGTGGCTAGTTTAGAATATAACTAGATAAGCGTGGACAGAGGCCCACTGCCAAGCTTAGGCATCTCTCGCATTAAATTCATTTTGTGACACGCTAATCCAGCCCAAGAGGGATATTTGAATATATTTGTCTATAGGATATTTCAGCTTCGTATTTACTTTCTCACCCTCAACTTTTATTTAACAACGCTCGTTTACATAATTTGCCTTAATAATTCATGGAACTCTCTTTTTTACATGGGATGTAAAATAATCAAGCGGACTGTTATTAATAAAAAATAATATTCTCATAAGATAACTACCAGTGTTTATATAAAAACTCTTATTAAAATATTATTTTCGAAGCTTTCTTCGAAATAATAAACCAGATCTAGTGCCATTCACGTTTATAATTTCCAGTCAATAGCAGAATCCCTGTAAAAATATAAAAGATCTTCATCTAATGATGACTTTAAGTAATCTTACAAGTCATTACCAAAAATATTTGTTCTGTTATAGTATGTGATGCGTTGTAGAGTATTATGGAATAGAACAGAAAAACATTTATTCACATGAAAAAATGAATAATTGTTATTAATAATTATAATAATTATTATTAATTCTTACTAAATCCAACCTCGCTTCCACTCCTCCTGGAAGCCAATAACGCTTCACCAAATACACACTTTACACACCACACATCTCACTAATCACAACACATAAACACTCTTAAACCAGAATACTTGGCTCAGCCCGTTTCTGGTTTGATAAACCGACTCCGAGTCGAGAACCCAAATATTTGGACACATAATAATAATTAATAATACATACTTAATTCATTTTTATTTATACACCTTCTTATTATGTTATCAACTAGTATTCGCTCGTTATACTTCTAAGGTTTTATTGGCGTGTTTTATGAGCGATAGGCTGACTCCCTGACACTGCAATAGTCTCTATCCATCATTTTAATACCTCCAAAGTCAAAGTGACATCAGATGGTCTTATAACCTCTGTTGTTCTGCCTACCCCATTAGTGATACAGGCGTGAAGTTTTCTAATATATAAAATTCTCGTGTCACAGTTTTCGTTGCCATACTCCTCCGAAACGGCTTGACCGATTTTGATGAAATTTTTTGTGCTTATCCGGTATCTATGAGAATCGGCCAACATCTATTTTTATTTTTATTTATATGGCAAAACAACGTTTGCCGGGTCAGCTAGTGTATGTATATTTGTACTTATAACTTAATCTTTGATGTTTGCGGCGTGGGTTTAGAATAGCCTTTCCACTCTTGGATAAACACGTCGTAAAAGGTAGCTAGATGTTCCGGCGACCTTCATGTTCAGGGGCCGCTAGGGTATCGACCACCCTTCGTGTAAAATCTGCCTCCAAGTATGACCACTTCTGTTCATACAGTTCCTGACCATGCAGTTTCTTCCTTAACTTATGTTTTGCCATCTTTGACCTCATCTTCACCTTACATCAAGTGAGATTAAGGTCAAAGGCGGGTAGCAAAGTACAGGTAGCACGTCAAGCGTTACAAATCTGTCAAAAACTTTTACTTGAATCTGAACTCTATGCCCTCGACATTAAGTTAAAATTGGTTGAGGAAATTTGACAGGTAATGTAACGCTTGATCTGCTGCCTTCTGTACATGTTTAATTATGCTCCCGGTCCTTGGTAAGGTGATGTCTATTAAATTCCACTCAGACAAAGTAGCGGGCACAGCTAGTTAGTAATAAGTTATTTTTCACACATAAAGTCAAATCAACTTCACGCGAAGTTCTATCAAACTTATAAATCCTAAGACATGATCCTAGATCAAAGATCTTCTGTGATCATTTTTCACACCAAAAACTTAGCTGAGCTCAGTTAATAAATCTTGGAAGTTTTCCTTCATAGTTTATTTTCTCTGAAAGTTCTGGTTAAGTTATAAACTTGTGTCTTTTTTTGAATAATTGTTTTACAAATAAATTAAAACATCCAGAGCTGATTAATTGTTGTTTGTTATTTGGTATTATGTATTGTTTTTTTTTTTTGCCGTGATTGTGGTTGATATAAACTGATGGAGTATATTAATGAAAAAAATAAAAATATTTATGCATTATAACATAGATATATTTGATTTTTTTGTGGAGACCAAGTACATACATGATATATTTTGCTCTCCGTTGATTTTAATTTAAGTCTGGCATACTAGTTTAGAGAGATAATTTTAGGGGCCGTTCAGGGTTATCTTCCAGCACGTGTACAACTAAAAATCAGTCCAAAATTCATGTGAAGCGTATCTTCTATTTTCACTTTATTACAACTTCAAGATACATAATCTATCATAATGACAGCTTCATCTTTCTAATATTTTCAAATGAATTATAATTACCAAGCATATGTACATCTCTTAAACAAAAAGCTGAACAGATGTACCCATAAAGAAACTTTCGATCGCTACACAAAACACACAATAATATTTCTCGTTGAAAGTAGCAGTAGTTGATAGGTGTATTCCCACAACTTCAATATCTGTTTCATTTCGTACAGCACAAGGAGGTTTGCGCATTGCAGTCACAAGCTTTACTTCTAAGTATTGGAGTTTCTTGGGAGCGGGTTTCGATGTCATCGTTGTTTTACGTTGCGGACGTTTCGACTCGTTTACTTTGATTTGAGCGGAGGAAAGAATAAACTGTGTTGATATACACTTTTAGATTTGAAGAAGGTTATGAAATATTTTTAAGAGTCGATTAGCTTTTGACTTCATTCTCGTCTAATGTTATTATTATTATTTCTGTTCAGGATTTTAGGCTCGGTATTACTACCGGTTTTAGTAGATTTAAACGGGCCTTTTTTTTTTTTTTTTTTTACTTGAGGAAAACGTGCTATCACGTCCCCGACCGCCCAAGGGGGAGCGACGGGGTATGTGGGGATGATCCGGCAGAAGGCCAGACCTACCCACTAAAAACCTCAAGGTGTACCTCATCTGCCATAGATGGAGCTCACGGTACCGCCATTAGCATTACCCGCGAGCCCCGGCAGATTGCGCTCAGCCTTAGCCGAGCGCCCCCCACGTGGGAAATGGTCCAGCACACGAGACCATTTCCCCACACATAGCCCTAATAGCCGCAGCAGGTCCCCTCACCTGCTACGGCTGGCTATCGGGAGGGAGAAGGTGAGCGTATCTCCTTCTCCGTCCACCCCTCCGCCTACGGCGGATCGGTGCCGAAGAGGCGTCATCCTCCCGGCACCGCTCCGCCGCCTCCTTCTGCAACATTACGTCCTCGCAGAAGGAGATCATGGCCGCCCAAACCTCTCGACTCCCTAACATGGCTTTAACCACGCTAGGGAGCGAGAGGTCCTCTCCGACGACAGACGTCAACTCGTGCCGCAGCCGACCCCACGCCGGACACACCACTAAGGTGTGCTCCGCCGTGTCGTCGGCCGCCCCACAATGGTGACACTCTGTCGTCACCTCCCTCCGGGCGACCCTGTGCAGGTAGTGACCGAAACAACCATGTCCGGTCAATACCTGCACAAGGCGGAAGGTCAGAGTCCCCCACCTTCGCTGCACCCACTCAACGAGGACCGGACGAATCGCATCGATCGTCCAGGCCCCGTAAGCGGGCGCGACGAGGGACTCTTCCCACCCCCTAAGGAGTGCCCTCCTGGCACTCCTGCGGACGCGCGCCACCTCCTCGGTTCAGGGGCGCTCGCCCGCATCCCTCCTCCCGGCTCGGTACCGGTAAACGGCACCGAGCACTACCGCCTCGAGTTCCCAAGGGGGGCGCTTGCCAAGACGCAGGCAGCCCCATGGGAAATCGAGCGGTACCCTCGCGATGCCCTCACCGCCATGACCCTCTGCGGCTTCCGCAGCAGGGCCCTGTTTTGGCGGTTGAGGGCATCCTCCCAGATGGGCGCTCCGTAGAGGGCCATGCTTCCCACAATACCGAGGTAGAGCCTACGGCATGGGGAACCAGGCCCCCCCACGTTCGGCAGCAGCCGCCCCAGTGCAGCCACCGCCTTGATGAGCCGTTCGGCCAGCACCTTAAAATGCTGACCGAAGGCCCAGCGCCCATCTAGGATGAGGCCCAGATACCGCATTTCCCTCTTCAGGGGTATCCGGGTCCCATCCACCATCAGCGTCGCACCTGGAGGGGGACCCTGCCGAGGCCCGTGAAACAAAAGGGCCTCGGTCTTCTCCAGCGCGACCCTGAGGCCCAACCTCCTTATGCGGCCCTCCACTAGGGCCGCACCCTCCTCCATCCGAGTCACTGACTCGGCGAACGTCCTCCCTTGGGCCACTATGAGGGTATCGTCAGCGTAGCAGAATACGCTGACGTGGGGCGGCAGAACGCCCCTCAACACCCCGTCGTAGCCCAAGTTCCACAAGAGCGGACCGAGCACCGACCCTTGCGGAACCCCACACCTCATGGTTCGCCGCGTCAGTGACCCCCTCCCGTCGACATAGATGACGTCCCTGTCCCGGAGGTAGTCCTCCAACAGCCGCCGCAGGTACAGAGGCACCCCGTGAAATCGGAGAGCCTCGAGTATTGCACCGAACGGCAGGCTGTTGAAGGCGTTGGCAATGTCCAAAGACACCGCCAACGACCTCTCCCCCCTCGCGGCACCTTCCGCGGTGAGGGCCTTCAGGGCAGAGACGGCGTCCAACGTCGACCGCCCCCGTCGGAACCCGAACTGCGCCTCGGACAGGTCAGGCCCTACCCCCTCGAGGTGCTGGACAAGCCGGGATGCCAGAATAAATTCCAGCATCTTGGCCGTCTCATCCAGCAGGACCAAAGGCCGGAACGCCGACGGACTGTCAGGCGACCGGCCCTCTTTCTCGAGGAGGCAGAGCCTCCCGTCCTTCCAGAGCTTCGGAAACCGTCCGGTTCTCAGAGAGAGGTCGAACAATTTCCGAAGCTCGGATCCAAGAGTTTCCACCGTTACCTCTAGGATCCGTCCGGGCACTCCATCCGGTCCGGGGGCCGTCCTCTTCCTCCCCAAGCGGGAGATGGCATTCTCCATCTCGGCGTCCGAGATGGGGGGAACCTCAATCTCCCATGCCACTCCCGCTGGGGGAGGCAAGGAGTGGTCGGGGCTGTTAGGAAACAGCTCTCCCACGACCACCCTCAGGAACTCAGGCTGGAGAGTCTCAGTGAGGGGCCGTCCCATGGTCCGGAGTTTGTTCCGAGCCATCTTATAGGGACGCCCCCACGGGTCCCTGTTGAGACCCTCCAGGAGTTCCTCCCTGGCCCGCTCCTTAGCGGCGCAGATCGCCGCTTGCAATGCCTTCTTGGTGGCTTTGCAAGCGGCCACCCGCCGCGCCTCCTCCGCTTCGTCGCGGTGGCGCCGCCGGCGGTAGTGCGAACACTCCCGCCAAGCCCGACCGTGGGCGTCCCGGAGTTCAGCAATCTCCGGAGACCACCAGTACACGGCCTTGCGACCGCAGTGGACCCTCGCCCTGGGCATTGCCGCATCACACACCGCAGTCAGAGCGGCGCGGAAGCGGCCTGCGCCCTCGTCCACCGAGGCCGGGGCAGTGCGCGGCGCACACCACGCCTGGACGACGGCCGCCTCAGCCGCTTTTTCGCGGTCGAGCCGGGCGATCGCCCAGCGCGGGAAGGCAGGGGGATGCCGTGGAGACTCAGCTAGGTGCTGTTGGACGGCGACTTCGAACCGGATGTACCGATGGTCCGATAGGGTCACCGGGTCCACCAGCACCCGCCAATTGCACATCCTGTGTGCGATCGCAAGGGAGCAGAACGTAACGTCCACCCTGGACGATCCCTGCGGTCGCACACAAGTCGGCACTGTCCCTGTATTCAAGAGGGACAGTCCAGTCTCCACAGCCCATTCCCCCAGGGCCACGCCGAAACAGTTGGTGATGGTGTCACCCCACTGGAGCGACCTCGCATTAAGGTCGCCCATCAGAAGCAGTTGGTCGGGCCCCATACGCCCGACCAATGCGTGGAGGGAGTCCAAGTACTGCTCGTACTCACGTAGCGGCCTATTAGGGGAAAAGTAAACACCAATAATGGTGTACTCCCCCCACCTGACCGCCACGTATCCTGGACCCCTCTCCCTGACAATCAGTGCGTGACACCCCCCCAACCGCACGACGATGGCCACCGTGCCGTCCAAGGAGCAGGCCCAATGCGGTCGTGGAGCCACATAGTAAGGCTCCGCCACGACCGCCACTTCAATTTCCCACTGTGCCATAGCCTGCAGGAATAGATCCTGAGCAGCGGCGCAGTGGTTGAGGTTCCCCTGGAGGAAATGGAATGGTCGGTCCATCATTCGGCCATTTCCATTTCCTCAGCCGCCTGCTGGGGCGCCGTCGCTTGGGGAAGCCGGTCTCGACGTATCCCTTTCTTTTTGATGGGGGGAGGATTGCAACTCCTCCTTCCCATCACATGCTCCGACGGGCAGCCCACGTCAGCACATACCGCACAGCGAGTTGCGGCAGTGCAGGCGGCGGCCTTGTGTCCCGGCTGACCACACCGGTGACACAGGTCGGAGCGGTCGATCACAGACGGGCACGTGGCACGAACGTGCTCGATCCCCATACACCTGTAGCAGCGCATGGGGCGTGCCTCAAGTGCCGTTACAGAGGCGGAGCTCCAACCGACAAGCAGGCGACCCGCTCCCACTATCTTTTTTGCCGCGGTGATAGGGCACCGGACAAAAATTGCGGCCATCCCTCGGGCCGACGCCAGAAGTGCACCCGCCTTGACTTGCTCGGGTGCACATTCTCCTCTAGACGCAACTGCCGCCACCACATCCTCAGCGGTGACGGAGTCGTCTAGCCCCCCAATTCGCAGCTCGGCTAACTTCTCCGGCCGGTCCACCCTTGCGACCTCGGCAAGAACAGCTCGCAGCTGAGCCGCGAGCTGGTCCGCTTTGTCCCCACTTTGGGTGCCCGGGACCTCCAGCATGCGAGCTCCCGTTGCAGTCTCCCGGATCTTGACCGTTTCAATCCCTAGGTCAGCCAGCCGGATGCTCTGGCGCGCAGTCAGAATCGCGTCTTTGTAGCTCACCCCTCTTTGGATGGCCTCTGGGAGCAGTGTGATCACCACTGCAGAAGACCTTGGAGGGGTAAGCTTCGGCTTAGCTGCCGGTGGGGCAGGAGGCGCGGGTGCGACAGCCGCCAACGGCCGCTGGGACTGGCCCGCCGGCTTTGCAGCGGACCTCACCACCTGCGTGTAACTAGGGGAGGGCTGAGCCACCAGAGGAACCGCAGGAGGGGAAGAAGCCTTCTTCTTCTTCTTCTTCTTATTCTTTTTTTTGCCGACCACGGTTTTCCAAGGCTGCTCTGATGCCTCGGTCGGCAAAGAATTTGGTTGCACCGGCGCAGGCCCCGGTTGAGGACGGGCTGGGGCTGATTCCTCGCGGGATTCATGTGCCAGTGGAGGCCGTAATTTCTCAATTGGGAACAACGACTTGATGCCAGAGAGCTTGGCATCCATCATCGCCCCCATCGAGATCTGCAGACCCGGAAGCAAAGCAGCTTTGAGTTCCTCCACTAGGTTGGTGGTGGAACGTGCGGCAGGCTGAGGAGACTCACGCTCCCTTCCCTCTTGGTAATCCCGTCTCAAGGCAGCGACCTCGGACTTTAGGTCCTCGACGTACTTTCTGAGACGGGCATTATCCCTACGGACATTGCGAATCTCGTCCGCCTCCGTCCTCCTTGAGAGAATCTCCACCATGTCATTCAAGTCTCGGGCACTTTCCTTGAACTCCTTCACATAGATGCCCTTCAGGTTGTTGGAAGTGGTAGCCAGCGACAAGATCCGTGCGGCCCTCACACTTGCCCTCTCCCGAATCTGGTCAGCAGCCAGCGTCTCTACGTCCAGCTCTTCCATGACTGGAAGGGGCGGACTAACTACGTCCTTGCGGAAGGTCAGCTTGAGGGGATCCCCCTCTGCTTTCTTCTGCCGTTGCTTCTCGAGGTTCCCCTTTTTGGGGGATCCCGCCTTCCCTTTTTTGACAGGGACAACATCCCTTGCCCTAATACGGGCCTGGCTGTCCGTCTCCGTCTCTGAGCCTGAAAGTTCAGTGCCAGAAGGAATGGCACTAAACTCCAAACACCTCTTCTGAGGACCGCAGGAACTTCCGAGTTCGGAACCGCTGCTTTCCCCGACCTCCATCGAGATTGAGGAGGCTTTTCTTTGTGCACGGGTTCTTACTCCCGTACTACCCACACTTCTCCCTACACCACCTTCTCGGCGTCTACTTAACCTACCCACATCGGGCACAATAAAATCTTGGCTTTCGCAGCCAACTCCGTCTTCGGTGACACCACGTCCTACGTGGAACACGACTCCGCCCTTCTCAGGCACAACCACAACTCCGCCTTTACGGCTACCATCAGCTCCGCCTTTCTCGGGCACACCGTCATCTCCGCCCGTCTCAGGCACTACGTCTACTCCGCCCGTCTCAGGCACTACGTCTACTCCACCCTTCTCGGGCACATCGTCCAGTGAAGATTGATGATCCATACAAATCCCACGAGTACCGCGTTTGTGATATTGTCTGAGTCGAGGCAGTGACGCGATGCCAAGGACAACCCTACATACACCTGGGGGTCGGGAAGTACCCAGGGTTGGTCGCTAGTTGGCAGAATTGACCCACTCTGCCACCTACAAAGAGGCAACCGATCGCCGCGTTTCCCAGCGATCGGTCTTTTGGGGTTTTTTATAGAGGATGTCTCCTCACGGTCCGGGCGGCTAAGCCAAGACCCCCGTTCCATCAAAGCCGCGAGACATGATCCACGACACTTCGACAGGTTACGGTTTTGGTGGCAGTGACAATTTAATGCCTACGCGACGGCAGTGTAAGTGCTCGCCACGCCTACCACCCCCTCACCCCGATACCACTGCCGCCCGCTACGGGTCAGACGCAAGGTACCGGAGGGGCACACTGCCGCCCGATACGGGACAGACGCAGCGCGCCACCATCGTAGGAGTGATTTGGCTTCACCCAGTCGCTGGATTGCGACGGGCTACTGAGCCCCCCCGCCACGACAAGGCACACTCCACTTGGGGGGAGATTTAAACGGGCCTAGGCCAAGTTAAAATCAACAATGTCTACTTTACTCATGTGTTTGTCGGATTTTCAGGACTAGCTTGCAAAAATTTTCTGACAATGCGACAAGTATTTAGGATGACAGATTTTTGCATACTGATGTATATGTGTTTCGGTAATTCTAATGATGAAATTGATTGGTGTAGTTGTTTGGGAATTACACCTGTAGTAGATAGGACAATGGGAACTATTGTAACCTTTCGGAGCTTCCACATTCTGCTGAGTTCCTCTTTCAGTTCAATATATATATATATATATATATATTTTTATATTGTAAGGATAGGACGTTTGTCTTCCATGCCACCTGATGGAAAGTGCGCATGAAGACTATGGTGCTACACGTCCATCCACGAGAAACCTATTCACTCGACACTTAAACTTATAACTTAACACTTATATTTTGTTAATTTTCCTGATATGGCTGTTTGTAAGTTGTGAGTGTTCGGTATTGCTATGTAATTATTATTAAGGGATGATGAACTCAAAGATAGTACGTAGAGGCTTAGAAATATTCTAAGCTGCGGAACCTCGGGTTAGAACAGCTCTACCACCCTTAGATAGTGTCGTAAAAGGCAACTAATCCAATCGGTGGAGACTGGCTTGATTCACATAAAGACTGTCAGCAATTATCACCGCTCCAGCGTTATAAAATAAATAAATAAATATTTCTGACACTCACACAACATTATCTAGCCCAAATTAAGTTTCTTAAAGAATTTGTGTTATGGATACTAGATAACTGATATACTTAAGAGATATATAAACATATCACTACATAGTATAAAACAAAGTCGCTTTCTCTGTCCCTATGTCCCTTTGTATGCTTAAATCTATGAAACTACGCAACGGATTTTGATGCGGTTTTTTTTAATAGATAGAGTGATTCAAGAGGAAGGTTTATATGTATAATTACATCCATTAAGTAGTGAAGAAGTACTGTTATTTTTGAGGTTTCTAATGTGATGTCGTAAATAATTACATTTTTTCCGCTTACATTGCAAACGCAGGCTGAACCCTACGAGTTTTATCAAAATAATGTACTAAGTATTGTACACATTGAAAAGGTCTACAGAAAAGTCCGTGATGGTATATGTCTATCTCTTATGGATAACCCACAATAACTTTTTTTTGTCATTTACTTTTTACGACAAATAATGGCTGATTTTTGAAGCGATTTTAACCAATACAGCATTAATCCTTAACCAATTAAATACATTGAATACATTGTTCATTTAATATAGATCTATATGGCCCTTTACACCGTTTGATTTAAGTGAATATTTTCGAAGATATTACAGATTTAAAAATTGCGGGACGTAGCGTTTGCGGCGGTACCGGCGGCGGCGGGCCGCCCGGTGCGGCAAGAGCGTGTATCAGCATTGCACCCGTGCGAAGCCGGGGCGGGTCGCTAGTATTGAATAAATACAAATTTTTATTTAGAACAAACCTAAATAAACATATACATCCATGACTTGACCACTAATATCTGTGTTCATCACACAAATATCCGCCGCCGCCGGGATTCGAACCCAGGACCTCTGGGATAGAAGGCAATGTATGTTACCGCTACACCAGCCGGTCGTCAAAGCAGCCGGTCGTCAAAGCAGCCGGTCGTCAAAGCAGCCGGTTGTAGAGTTCCCACAATCCCGAAAACTGTGCACCATCAGTTACATTCACAAGTGAGTATGAGGTAGAAAATATAGAATTTAAACGACCACTTTGGCGATGGGGTAACACTGTCTGCCTCAGACGCCAGTGGTCGCAGGTTCGATTCCCGAACGGAACAAAAAAAAAATGTTCCGGGTCTGGGCGTTTATCTTATTTGTATTCTAGGTCCCCCCTAGTTCGCTACATGGTATCCCATACCACAAGGTCTGCTTAGTTTGGGGCCATGTAGTTGGTGTGATTGTCTGGGAATTTAAAATGACAGAATATAGGTTTAGGAAGGGGCTAAACCTTAAAACCTCTCGATTCGAATTGGAATATTTTAGAGTATGAATTTTCACTGGCTGCTACTTATTTGTCATTGGCTCGTTATCCTTAGGCATGATTATTTTGTGCTTTTTGTTGGTATATTAAATTTATTTAAACCGTCCCACGTCTATTTTTTTATTCTGTAGTGTTCTAGTGCAAATAGTTGGCACTAACACATAAAAAATAAAAAGACAAGAAATTGCCATATTTTTTCAACTTCCATTGCCACTTTTGCCATTAAATCTGAAGCAATTCTATACATACAAACTGTTTGCTTTAGCTTTTTATTTTTTATAAGCGATAAACGATAAATAGCTGTCTTTTCCAATGAAAACGTCAGTCTTCAAACTTATTTTAAATAGAAATCCGTAAAGACGCGATTACCTCAACTTTTTAATTGGACGTATCGGTTCCTTTAAATAGCGAATATTCAATGTTATTAATATCTGTTGCAATAAAGGTTGTGTGTTTCACAAAAAACGGTTTAGTATGTAATACCTAACTCATAAATATTTTAATTATTATATTAGGTATATTTTATTAATATTGACTAATTTCTATGTATAGTTATAATAATAAAACATAGAAATTAATCAATATTAGTCGTTATTAAGGCACAATAGCGTGAATAGCGATTTTGAAAATTTCTAGGTGGTCATCAACTTTTAATGCTGACTTAACCTCGAATTTAGAACCCACGCTAAAAACATGTCACTTATTAGCCTCGTTTTATACCTCCACCTCAACTGATAGTGCAGATGAGGTAGAAGATGACAGCACACAGCTTTAGTAAGGTACTGACTAGCGGAAGCTGGAGGCTAGGCTAGCAAGCAGGGGCGGTATAAAATAAACGGGTTATCTTACTGGCTAATTTTGTACTGAAACTAAATGGGCAAAACTCTAGAAAGGCTTAAAAACTCAGAACTAATTTGAACTTAGAAACGGCACCATTGTTTGACTGCCTCCATGGTGCACTGACTCAATGATCGCCTGTTGTGTGAGCAGCAGCTGCAGCAGGTCCGTCACTTTAGGAACTATTTTAATTGGCCCGAGTATGGGTGTTTACTTGGGGTATACTGTTCCGCTGTGTGGTTTCCAATCTTATATAAAAGATTACCTTGTTGCACATAGTTGGTGTGTCAATTGTGTAATTTTAAAAGTTATCATTCATACATACATAGCTCCACGCCTGTATCCCTTATGGGGTATCCCATCTGATGTCTCGTTTGACTTTGGAGGCAATATAATGATGGAGAGAGACTTTCGCAGTGACAGGGGGTCAGCCTGTCGTCCACAATAAATCTCCAATAAAATCCCTGTCCCTTAACTGACTTTTACAGTATGCCCGGGAAGAGAAGCAGCAGGCACATTCTATGTTTTTCCTTTGCTCGCAGTTTCATAAAGGTTAAATTTGTTGTTCTACAGGTTTCATAGTAATTCTGACGTTGTTGTTGCTGACGCCATACTTCTACTTCATACCCCGCGCAACTTTGGCCTCAGTGATCGTCTGCGCAGTACTGCATATGGTAGATGTTGATATTGCGAAGAGATTATGGAAGACTAACAGTAAGTAAATATTTAAGTTTGACGACCGACTGGTGTAGCGGTTACATACATTGCCTTCTATGCCAGAGGTCCTGGGTTCGAATCCCGGTGGCGGCGGATATTTGTGTGATGAACACAGATATTAGTCGTCAAGTCATGGATGTTTATATGTTTATTTAAGTTTATTCTAATAAAAAAAGATTTATTAAATATGTATGTTTATATATTTCTTAAGTATATCAGTTATCTAGTATCCATAACACAAATTCTTTAAGAAACTTAATTTGGGCTAGATAATGTTGTGTGAGTGTCAGAAATATATAAGTATATAAAAAAAAAGTTATGAATATAATGTAATTGTTGTTCATTTCAGTAATAAAATACAGTTTCGTAGTTAAGTCACATGTTAAATTACTGCAGAGCCCTACTACCTTAGTATGAGTAGACCATATACGTGAAGGGTCGGTTCAGAATAGCCCTACCAGCCCTGGATAAGTGTGTCGTAAAAGGAGACTAATCAGAGTGACCCCCGCTTTGTGACCCCGTCAGGTTCCGACTGGCTTGCGACCACCCTTCATATAAAATCCGCCGCCAAATATTACCGCTCCGGCGGTGATGTGGTCCGGTAATAGTGTATGAAAAGCCAGTTCTTTTCTTTCTTAGGCCGATGTGTTTTCTTTCATTTTCGACCTCATCTTCACTTAATGTCAGGTGAGATTGAGGTCAAACGCGGGTTTAGTCTTGAATAAAAAGAAAACCATGTTTGTTTTTACAAATCAGCAGTGCGAGCACAGAACTTTATCGACTCGTATGTTTACGAATGTTCGTATAGTATGGAGACGGTTTGTAAGCAATAATTGAAATCTATCCATTGCCACACGGCCAGCTTAAATAAAAGTTTAGTGTGCCTTGTTAATTTTGAATGTTGTACTTTTAAATAACTGTAAAATAAAAAAAACGCAATGTTACTAAAAACTTGCAACCGACTCCATACTATACGAACATTCTTAAACATACAGGTCGACATAATTCTGTGCTCGCACCGCAGGTTAAAGTAATTAGATTCATTAAATTAAGGGACATGATACACACTGTTATCACAGGAGAAATGATAATTTAAAAACAAACAGAAAACAATAGTTTTCTATTGCTTAGCGTGTGTGTATTATTATATCAATTACTAACTACTAATATAGGAATTTAATGCTAATTCACTATGCTTAATTTTCATCCTTAATGCTTCAAATATGACAAAGGAAGTTTATGCAGTTTCAATTCATAACTTCACGCTTGTATCCACAATGGGGTAGGCAGAACGCCAGAGACTATAAAACCATCTGATGTCACGTTTGACACGAGACGTTTGGAGGAATTATAATGATGGAGAGAGACTATTGCAGTGACAGGGGGTCAGCCTGTCGCCCACAAAAACGTCAATAAAACCTCTGTCCCTTAACTTACTTTTACAGTATGCCCGGGAAGAGAAGCAGCTGGTACATTGTATGTTTTTCTTTCGCTCCCAGTCCAGCATGGAAGCAGTTTCAATATTAAGTTGAAAGTCACTGAACAACAAAACTAACTTTGAAATTCTTGAGCAAAGACTCTGCTATAAAATTGTATTTCTATACGTATTGGTTTCGTATAAATTTAAGGACAATCGAACTCGTAACGGCCCCGGCCGGTCCACAACATTTTTATCGCTTTTAATATATGTTCAAGATTTAAGATAAGACTTCCCTGTATTCATGGTCTTTGGCTGGAAAAGTATGCAGTGGGTGCATTCTTTAAGTTTTAAAAATCGAACGTTTTTCTTTTGAAATCATACAGATTCCCTCATTGTTACTATGTTAGCTCCAGGAAATCTTGCATTTATTAATATGTAATCGTGAACATTCGTAAAATATTCTTTTTTTCTTTGCGGTTTTAATAGGAATTCTGTAGTATTTATGGTACAGAAGGTAACAGATCAAGTCAAATTACCTGTCAAATTTCCCCAGCCGATTTTAACTTTATATCGAGGGCATAGAGTTTAGATTCAAGTAACAGTTTTGACAGATTCGTAACGCTTGATGTGCTGCCTTCTGTACAGTCTGCAACAATGTGCATACTCGTTGTATGGGTGAGGGAGACTGGGTGGTATACATAATTCTGTTGCAGACTGTACCTAAGCAACAACCCTCCTATAAAAAGACTTAAAATTTTATGAAATAATAATTAATTGAATTCCTATTTAATCTTGTCCTACGTGGGTGAAACCGCAAGTGAATTCTTGTTCTTGACAAAATTTTTAACTAAAGACATTCAAAAAAATTCAACAATAACATAGAGTTAAAATCAAAGTGGAAAACCGTCTCGTAAGCACCTTATACTTTGTCATTTTCTAATATCAAATATTCAATGTCCAAATAATTTAAATTTTAGTTAATCTGAGATTGAAGTAGTTCAATTAATACACCGTGGTTCAGAGAAGCACCCTCAATACCATATTATTTATTGAAAAAAAAAATTGGCCAGTGACTAAAAAAAACCCCGTCTTTCAATCATCGCCCTAAGATTTAAAACACTAACTTGAACGAACGATGCCATGACACTGAATTTTTGATTTTGATTTTGATCGACTATTAAAGTCAGCAGGTGATCGCCATTATAGACTAACATTGACATGAAGTGAACATGTTCAACATCACTCGTAAATAGGTAATTGTAACTCATATTCAATTTAATGATGATTAGATTAATACACCTTGTTGACACATCAAACAACAAAGAGAAATAATTTATCCTTCCTACTAATATTATAATTGTGAATGTGAGGATGACTTATCTACTAAGTAGATAAGTCTCAGCGCGATCAAATCAACGTACAGAGATATCTATCGGAATAAAGTGACTAAAATTTTAGAACTAAATATCGTTTCTGTGTTTTTTGAAAGTGCGTCTGCCTGTTTCGCTTCCACGCTTAAAGTACTGATCCGATTTAAAAAAAATTTGGTATATAGATAAACTAGACCCTAAGGATGGATATTTGCTAACTTTTATTACGAAAAACTCGTTGTGGCCGTTGAAGTCATTGTGGCGCCGTGGTTACTGTGCATATCAAACGATATCGGTGCGGCCGGTATTAGGATGGGTGACCGCCGATCATTTATTTTTCACGACGACTTCCGTGCTTCGGAGGGTACGTTAAGTAATCGGTCCCGGGTGCTGTATTGTACTTGTATACAGTAGTCGTTAGGGTTTGTCAGAAGCCATTTCGGCACCCTGAAAATTCTGACATCCACCAACCAGCACTGGGACAGCTTGGTGGATTACGGCCTAAACTTCCTCTTCACACAGAGGAGAGACTCATAGCCCTGCAGTGGGTGCATTGTACGGAGTTGTGATGATGATGATTACGATAAACGGGTTGAGGGATTGAATGAGTTGAGGGAGGAAATAGGGCGTGAAATTTATTTTGTAAATCCTCGGAACCAATAATTTATATGTAAAGACTATGTTGGCAGTTATTTTTTGAGGAATAAATATGAAAAAGGTTTTCAACACCGTTGCAAGGATACTTAATGGAATCGGCTACGTAAACTTAATGTTTTATAGTATCTATAACATATAACAAAACGTCTCCGGGGAGGATGTCACAAACAAGATAGACTGAGGTACCTAGAATTGCGCTGAAATACAAAGATAAGCCATCAACAAATAAACAATATATTATAATATAATAAATGTTTAAAAAGTTTGTTCGTTTAGACGGGATAAATGGATTTCTCTTAAATGGACATGTACAACTATCTTTATCATGCTCACCTATCACCTAGCATGAAAAGGATGGTATAAAAAACAATGGTCCCATCCGCATTTTGTAAAAAAACCCACTCGTTGGATTCGATAAGCTATTTTAATTTATATAATAATAATAAAAATAAAATCCCGAGACAATCACACTTACTACATGACCTCAAAGCAAGCAAAGCTTGTGTTATGAGATACCATGTAGCAAACTGGAAGGGAACCTAGAATATAAATACACATATACATATAGATAAACCAGACCCAGAACATATTTTTTTCTTGTTCCGTGCGAGAATTGAACCCGCGACCGCGCGATTAGCGTAATAGCGTCTAGACTACTGCACCTCGGAGACCGTCATTTAATGAACTAATTCTAGAGGAAGTTTTTACGGGATCACAAGTTACTCTGGTGAAGTAACTTTAAACTATCTAAACATACACATGAGCTGCATATTAGAGCAATAAAAAACAGTACTATTACTCGATTTTGTAATAATAGAACGTACCTTGAACACTACAACCAAAAATAAGGCTGTGCTGAAATTTTATGTTGCTGGGTAGTTAGTAAATTACCTAAATGAAATAATTGCCGAAACTGGCGAAAATACTATTTGGCTCTAAAATAATATTCAGAATTCAGAAAATATGGACCACACATTGACGTTATCGAAAATCCTAGTATACACTTAAAACTGACCTAGTAGGAAAAACTGACCCCGTAAGGACTCTAATCCAGGACCTCTCACATCTTAGGTGAACCCTCTACCAATGTATCAAGGAGGCAAAGTTCATTTTGGAACAAACAAAAAATCTTTTAACGAACTTCTCCTACGGATAAGTTAGATACAGTTCAAATAAAGAAATGCACCTTACAATCCAGAAAAACCGAATTATTGACTGAGGTATATTAGGTAAGAATTATATTTAAGTTGAAAACAAACTTTTAATGTTGAAATAAATAAGGAAGAGCCGCGCTCCATTACACTCGGGATCGGATAAAAAGCTTTAACTAACTTCACAAAAGTTGCTTCATATCAGAAACATTGGGTTTTAGATTAAAACTGTTCTCATGTATTTTATGAGTCCGTGCTTTTGGAGAAATAATTGATGTATTACGCTCTAACATTCGTCTGAAGTTTAGTATAAACTTTGCACAGGTATTTTGCGTAAGGTATTTACATATTTTATTGATTTAATGCGTAAATCTGTAGTTTAGATGAATCCAACTTTGTAATAATAGAATAGAATAGAAACTCTTTGTCGTATAATGAATTTGTATAGAAACTATATATTTTCTGTATCGCCCGTTCACGTTAGTACTGTAGAATTTACAATACTTTTGATTTTTTGAAAACTTACCTGACTTTGAATTTATTTATTTATTTATCATGTAAGACACACCAATAACATACATATTGAAACACTTAGGGCGGGTTGTATCAAACGGTTGGTTATCGTATCATACGTACGTAACTTTTTGACGATTACATCAGATGTTTAACGTACGTCAAATTCAAAGCGTTGTTTCATCTCAAAAAAAACTGTTCGTCAATGTCTTTTCTCTTCCTTTCCACAACTGAATCATCATCACTATCATTTAAAATATATGAAAATAAAACAGAATCCATAATGTTAAAGCTTTCAACCAAAGATGTCCTGCCCGTCAACTCAGTTTTCACTAGAAAGTTACGTTAACCAGTGGGTGGATGGACGGTCAACGTAATCGTTAATTTTTGAAGTCCGTTATAGGTGAAACAACCCGTTTTCTAGCTTGACAGTGGTTAACGCCATTTTTAACGTTGACAGACACGTAAAGTAGTTGTGATACAACCCGCCCTTATTAAATAACACTCATAAAAAATGATATTCTAATACATATGTCAAGTTAGGCATGTACAGCATTCAAATGTATTGTAATGACTCTAAAGCTAACAATGGAAATTAAAATTGACATTTGAAATATAAAAAAATAAAAATAAAATAATCAATTAATAAAATAAAATAAAATCAATAGCAATTAAAAATGTAAGGCTTATGAATGTCAAAAGGAAAAAAATCGAGAAATACAATAAACAAAAAAAAAATCTAATAATGGAAAATTATAAAATAAAATAAGAGGCAGTGTCGATGATAATGTTTGAATTAAGTATAGCTATTCCTAATTTTCTTATGCCAATTGGAAACGGAGTCATGGAATATATCGGGTTTTGGGTCATCAGCTGTCTTGAATAAATTATATGTGAATAGATTATTATGAATAAATAGATTATAATATAATCTATAAATAATTTAGCAAGAAGATAATAGCATATTTTGGTTGTCTTATATGTCGTTACCTTCTTGCTAAATTACCTTAGATAAATTTTATTTTTTTCTTTCTTTTCAGGGTTTGACTTAATACCATTGCTTGGTACGTTTATTCTATGCCTTGGTCTTGGAATAGAAATTGGTTTGATCTGCGGTGTGGGTATTGACGCCATTTTATTAATGTATTACCATTCACGACCCTCATTGGATATTCAGTATGTAAATGTAAGTATTATTGAATTTATTTATTTTCTACGGAAAAAGCTCGGCTCATACTGACACTTTGAGAATTGCTAGTATAAGAGTGTCATTTACGTAAAAAAAATGATTATGTTTAAAAATTGATATGTTACCTGCCTGAAAAGTTTCTTTAAGCTTAGAAAAAAAATATTTAACTCTCATGACTTTTTTTTATACCAACTTACGAGCCTATTTAAACTATTTTTTTTCTAAACATCAAAAATCAAGTAGTATGATATCGTTTTATGTCAATATTTATGCTTATTGGCAGTAAACATAATGCCAATCAAATGAGGTTATGATGCGTGGGAAATCCATATTTATCGCAACTTTAAGGGAGAATGTTTAATATAAAGACCGTAGTGATATACAATCAATAAGTTCATTTATGCTTATTAGACTATATGGAAGTCATATATTGGAACATATAGAACTGCGGTCAAAAAATGTTTTTGTTCTTAAGGCATTGATTTTCCAACGTTGTAGTTTGTGAATTTCAAACAAATTTCAAGTTATTTTTAGCCAACTGCGACACGCAAAGGAGGGTTATATTTTCAACGCGTATGTATGTATGTATAATATCATATCCGTGAACGGGTATATTTCTTGTTGCGTCGTAACTACTGAACGGATATGTGGATTTAAAAAAACAAATGAGGTATCAATAGATTTGTCCTCGCCTGCTGCTACTATTTCTTACAACAAATATTTTAAAATTCTCTAATAGTCTTATATACTTGTTTTGTGTTTTTTAGTTGTCAATATTTAAGTGCTCAATATTTTTGCAAGGATATTTTATATTCCGCGGTCGGGTTTTTTAGTTTTCGTAATTACTTTTTTTATTTAATATTATTTTAATAATCAATTTTTTAAATAAAAGCTACTTACAAAATCTTTACTAATTAATGTTTATTTTTAGGTTGGAATTCTGCCTGCACACTACGCCATAAACTTCACAGGGGGTTATCATTTTGCGGGAGCTGAAAGAGTCAGATCCAAATTGATTGCATTAAAAAATGGCAAACTCTCTACTGCTTATACTAGAACACAACCACAACTAGAAACAATAGCAATAGGAACAGAATATTCACCAAACGAGGCTATTCAAACGACTAATGGAGTTATACGTATACCCAACAGAGGTCTGTGTGATATCAACAGAGATATTAGACCGAATGGAAACTTTACTTCAACCAATAGAGATTTGAACATAGGCAATGGTGTGTCTTCACAAGGATACACTAATTGCTCAATTAATTCAAGTCTTGGAAGACCTAGAATCCTAGTGTTTTATTGCAAGTCGTTACGTTTAATGGATTTTACATTCTTACAGGTAAGAATTGTTTTAAGTTTAGAACATTTGTAATAAGATCGATTTATTTGCGCTCAAAGTATTTGCAATGCATGGGGTTATAAATACGATATCTTCTTTGTATGTTGCAGCGATGCTTCATGTATGCATTCTTAGGGTATTCTTTAGTTACTGGCCAAATTTTAATTCTTTGATAAAATATATTTAACGTATCGTATAAAGGAATCGCTCGGTAAAAGAAAATAAACTGCAACTATTTTACAAATAGTCGCTGTGAATGAACGCCCTACCCACTACCCACCCATGGCACGATATTACACTACAACGCGACATTTGATAGATTACAGAATCTTAAAAAAAAATACATAGGTACCTTTTTTGCAAAGTTTTTAGTGTTTAAAAAAATTTAGCCGGTGATTAAATTATGTATATTTTCCTGCAATCTTATAAACGATCAAATAAAGTACCAGGAACATTAAAAAATATATTTTGAGTACTTATTCACGTTGAATTACATTTCCTTCCTATAAAAATTTTCGTTTTATGTATGAATAAGAATATTTTTTAATTTATACAAACGGCACGGTACGGTTCATGGGTAGGAAAAAATTCTGCAAGTATCCATATTTTTACAATTATATTTTTTACCCTTCTAAAAACACAATAGCGTATGGTATTATTATCTTTGCAATTTTTAAGCCATGTACGGTATAAGCCGCCTGAAAAATATTTGGTACTGTAATAAATAAAAAATATTTCATATATTCACGACCACACTACCTAGTACAATAGGTTTTTCAAAGCGCTTGTATGACAGGAAACTGATAAATAACCTTTAAATGTTTAAAATTTCATATTGAATTTATAAATTATTAGAAATACAAACATCTATCCACGTCTAATATCTGTTTTCAACCGACTTCCAAAAATAGAGGAGGTTCTTAATTCGTCTATATGTTTTTTTTGTGTCTTTGTTACTCGATTTTTCGAACAATTATGAATCAATTTTGAAAATTCTTGTTTCATATGATAGAAGATACTTCATAGTTGGTCCCATATAAATTTTCATCGAAATCGGTTGAGTACTTCATTGAAAATTTCAAATGTTTGAATGAATATGTATGAATTCGGAGAATGTTTACGTTAATGACTCAGCCAAAGTTTTGACGTGAAGTCGGTTTTTTTAATGCTCTGCATTCGTTGGTTATCACTATTTAATAGTAAATTACTGCAGCGGCCGGCAAGAGAGGCATTGATGGACGAACGTGTGAATGTGGGCCGAAGCCGTATCTTAGCAACTGCGGCCAAGGCTTGTGTAGTACTTTTCTCAAATAATCCGCGGAAATCATACTAAGTAGTACAATTCACAACTTTATTTAAAAAAGTAGCTTTATCGCGCAACTTCGTTTGCGCTTAACTACCCTTCTCTTGGAAATTTCAGAAACTGTACAACCAGACACCCACTGAAAGAACCTTTATACCAAGTATCACACCCATGCACTCAAGGAATAAGCTTTTTTCATAAAAACTAAAAATCATATATTTCCCGTGCCCGTGGGAATTTTGGGAATTTTTTTCGTAGCACAACCAGTTACTCTTTGAAGAACCTTCATGCCAAGTATCACATCCGTACACTCAAGGAATAAGATTTTTCATACAAACTAAAAAGTCCTATATTTCCCGTTACCGTGGAAATTTCGGTAATTCCTTTCATAATACAAACAGAAACTTATTGAGAAACCTTTATATCAAGTATCACATCCGTGCACTCAAGGGATGGGATTTTTTCATACAAACTAAAACATCATATATTTCCCGTTCCCGTAGGAATTTCAGGAATTCCTTTCATAACACAACCAGACACACATTGAAAAACTTTTACACCAAGTTTCACATCGTTGCACTCAAGGAATAAGATTTTTCATACAAACTAAAAAGTCCTATATTTCCCGTGCCTGTGGAAATTTCGGGAATTCCTTCCTTAGTGCACCCCTACATCCCTTAAAAAATGTATGTTCCAAATTTCAGCTCTCTACGCCCAGTAGTTACGGCTGTACGTTGTCTGTCAGTCACTCAGTACCTCAGTACCTCAGTCACTCAGTCAGTAACGGAACAGTTTTATCATAGATCTCTAACACCGGATATCATCTCACTGAGATTTATATATATTGATTGATTGATAAAGTATTTAAATGCAATGACAAAGTTGACAAACAACAATAGTTTTTTACGCGCCAAATATTTTTTTTCTTCTATGTGCAAGCCAGTTCGAAATTAAAATTAAAGCTTTGATAAGTTTCCTCTTTGTTTGCCATGTTGAGGAGTAGAAGATTGTTCCATTTTTAAATTACACAACAAATTTGATTTTGCATAGTAATTTATTTGGCTGCTAAACACGACAGATATGGATTTTCATACAACTATTGCAGGCCGCTGCTCGACAGGTACAGCAAGTTCGATTTATCTTAATTCTCAATCATTTATTGCTTTCATACTAAAGGTCTTAAAACTATTTTTACAATGGAGGTTCATAAGCATAAATAAAACATATAACACTACTAGCTGTTGCGCGCGGTTTTACCCACGCAATTTCGAATCCCGCGGGAATTCCGGGATAAACTTCGGGTAGCCTATGTGCTATTCCAGACTGTAAACTATCACTATGCCAAATTTCATCTAAATCCGTTGATCCGTTCTCCCGTGATTGAGGAACAAACATCCATACATCCATACATCTAAACTTTCACATTTATAATATTAGTAAGATAGGCCTAACGTAGGCACTGCAACGTATAAAATATAAAAGGTGGGCATTTAGTATATACTTAAAAATAAGAATACATAAAATAAGCTTATTTAAGGGTTAAATTTATCACATTATATTAAATTTAAATTTATCACAGTATTCTCTTAATCTCGAAGAAGGTTGTCAAAATAATGCTCAAATTGTTTGAGAAAAATGTTTGAGAAAATATCTTTCCCAACTAGAACCTGAACCCAATTCCATAAAAGGCATAGTTCTTATTGCTACATCGGAATACCTCTAATCCATAGAAGCTTTCAAACTTTGAATTAAGAGTATGACAGGCGGACAAAGCCGCACGATTAGGCATTCTCTTCTGAAATAAAATTCACACAATCGCGATTTTAGTTTAAAGTACGTGTGGTTTCATACAAAAACAAAGTTCTTTAAGTTAATTAGACTTCACGTCGCCCGAAACTTCCAAAATGTTGATATCGGATATATTAAACGAAAACATAATTAAGGAAATTGTTTAATGGTTAACATTACAAGCTTTGGCATACATGTGGTTCGTGGGAAATATTTAGAATACAGTAAGTGTAAACTGTTTAATATATTAATCCGAAACTGGCATAGCTCTAATGTTAGAATTTAATTCTCACTCATAAATTAATTAATTTGATATTAATGATATTGGATATCGCTTATTAAAGTAGAAGCCCGAACAATATTTCAATATTATGAAAGTCAAGAAATTTGAGGTTTGCTTTCAATAGCTCCCTATATTTTCGAATTAGATTATAAACATCACTTCTAGATAAAACAACAAGTACCTTCACTGTATATTTAATTATTAATTGTCTTTGTAGGTAATTAGGTTTTTTTTCGGTAAGTAAACCCACGTCATAACTTTAAAACTTCTTTCTTATTTTCAACTGACTTCCAAAAAAGGAGGAGGTTTTCAATTCGTATACAGACGACGTTTTTTTTGTGTGTTTTTGTTACACGATATTTCGGACAATTATGAATTGATTTTGAAAATTCTTGTTTCATATGATAGAGGATACTTCATTGTTGGTCCCGTATAAATTTCATCGAAATCGATTGAGTACTTTATTGATTTTTTTTTTAATTTCGAAAAATTATATACGATTTCGGAGAATGTTTACGTGGATGACATTCTAACTCAGCCAAAGTGTTGACGTGAAGTCGGATTTTTTAATGCTTTGCATTTGTTGATTATTGTGTTATTTATTTATTTTAAGTACTTCTCTTCTCGCGAACTTTGATTATTCAGCTTTTCATTACATCTATCTTCAATTTCAGACATTACGTATAGGACATAGCTCTGGATTTCACTGAAGTATGAGAAGTTCTGACCTCGGGTCTAAGCCGGGACAGCTTTTACAACGAACTTTTCTAAAGCCTGGTTGTGTACAAAGACATATACTTCTGCTGTGTGTCTGTCATATAACAAGCCACCTTTCGGGTATTTATTTAGTTATGCAAAAAGAAAAAAAAGAGTAGACCACAGTTTTAATCATAAATCAACACTAGTCAAGGCTAGTTATATATTCTGTTCGCTCACGGGTTTTTAAAGTGAAAAGTATTCAGGAAGTTACGTTATATAAAATATTCAAATTGAGATAAATCAAAATATATCCGTACATGAAATTAAACAATTTTATTATTAACACAGCGATTTATTAAGTAATGTTTTCATTCAATTTGGATTGCGGAGGCCGAAATTTATGATTTTGTTTATATTCCACTTTGTCTGCTGAATATATGGGTTAAAATAAAATTTTATTGAAGCTCCCTGGCATACTCAAAAACAAATTATAATAATTATGTGAAAGATAAAAGAACAAGAAAGAAATATAAGTGTATATAGAGTCAGGGGCTTTTCAAGCAATCAAGGGGAAATAATAATAAAAATAATAAATAAATAAAATCCCCAGACGATCACACCAACTACGTGGCCCCAAAGTAAGCATAGCTTGTGTTATGGGTTACCATGTAGCGAACTAGGGGGGAACCTAGAATATAAATACATAAATAGATAAACATTTTTTTTTTCTTATTCCGTGCGGGAATCGAACCCGCAACCACTGGCGTCTGACGCAGACAGGTTTACCCCATCGCCAGATATTTATATATTGTTATATTCACTTCTTTCAAATCAAAAGAAATTATTTTTCAATTATTTCGACAAATAATTCGAAAATATATTAATTTTAGATTAAATGGGTTGAATTAAAAATCGAATATTCAGGTCATATTATTTGAATACATATAGTACACAACTTCACTCCTGTAATCCTTTATGGGCTGGGCAAAACATCAGATGTTATAAAACTATCTGATGTCAAGTTTGACAAATTTGGACCCTTATAACGATGGAGAGAGACTATTGCAGTGACAGGGGGTCATCCTGTCGCCCGCAAAAAACCTCCCATAACCCCTCTGTCCCTTAACTGACTGTTACAGTATGGCCGGGAAGAGAAGCAGCTGGTACATTCTCTGTTGTTCTTTTGCTCCTAGTCCAGCATTATTATTTGACTTGATAAATTTTTACGTAAAATAAATAGTAAATAAAATAAAATCTCCAGACAGTCTCACCAACTGATGGCCCCCAAGTAAGCATTGCTTGTGTTATGGGATAGAACCTACAATATAAATACATAAATAGATAAAAACCCAGACACGGAACATTTTTTTCTTGTTCCGTGCGGGAATCGTACCTGCAACCACTGGCGTCTGAGGCAGACAGTGTTGCCCCAGCGTCAAATGGGTCGTCAAAAAAGTAATTAAGATGTATGTAGGACTCGTTATGCAGAGCTGACTGCTAACCTTGGCTAAAAGCCCATTAGAAGAAGAAGTATTTGTGTACGTAAATTGTTATTATACAGGGCGCCCAAGACTATCAAATCAAATCATTTATTTCAGCCAGAGCCATATCAAAATTTACATCATCACAAACATAAATATTAAATTAATGTAGGCACATACAATTCAATACAATAGGTAGATAATTACAATAAAAACAGTAGACTATTAATAAATTTTGTAAGTAATGTCAATAAGAGTTAAATATTATATGAATGTCAAATTTAATTATTACTTAAAACATTAAAAAAAAACAGTAAAATTATTAATAAGTATGCAATGTCAGTAGAAATTTAAAAATATGTAAAATTAAATTATTATTGGACTTTCCGATGTTAACATAATAAAATCACAATGAATATACATAAATAGGTGATAGATTAATAAAAAACAAAAAACAAAAAAACAGTTAATTAACGAAAGCGCCTGGCTGGTTGCCAGTCGCATGAATACCTACTATTTTCTGGAGTAGGGTAGAATCCCATCTGTTCACCAACGCATCCAGGATGGTATTGGAGGTGCCGCGCACGCGTCGCAACAACGAGGCACTACGCTTACGAATAATTGCATAAAAACAATCTATGTGCGTCTCCGCGAACCTTGTCGAATGACATCAAAGGAAAGTTCCTTAAAAACAGTAAATAGGGTGTTTTGCTGAAAGAAGATTTAAAGATTTCACGTGTATTTTCACTTTATTGGTTTCAGCAGTTTCTCGTTTCTTTTTAATTTGATTAGAATTATTATTATTATTTGTTTCTTTTTTTCAAATACTATGTTTCTTAAGAAGAGAATTGGCATCGTAAAAATAGTAGTGTTTTTTTTATTTATTTTTAAGTCGGTTCGATTCCCAGATGAAACAAGTAAGGTTTAGGAAATCTTCAAATGCAGAATTACTTATATTTAAAAATCAAATAGAGACTATAAACCTAAACCTAGAGGCCTAAACCTCCTCATCACCCAGAGGAGAGACTCATAGCCATGCAGTGGCCTCATTACACGGAGTTGTGATGATGATGATGAAAAATCAAATAAAGTCTTCTTTCGGTGAAATACTCTATCTACGATATTTAAGGTACTTCTCCTTGATGTCCCATAGTCTAAGGACGCCATTTCAACGGCCAAATTGTTTTTACAACAAAAACAACATATACAACTCTGTATTACGATTAATAAACATTTGTCACTTAGCGATGATCGAAACTATCACGATCAGCCGGCTTCTCGTCCACTGCGCCACCGGCGATTAATTTTTCGAAATAATTCGAAGTTATCTCATTGCAGCAACTTGCTTAAATTAAAACAACTTTCAGCACCATCCCAACCCATTCAATGTGTGTGCATTAGTTTTGAGCTAATTATGAGCGAGTTTACAATTTAAACAAACCTTAAGATTAAGTTGAATTAAGTACGTGCTTTTGTAAGGAACTTTTGCAAAGTAACTTTGTGGTTAAATTCTACCTATCGACTCGAAGTTTTAACTACTTATCTCATCAATGTATCTTGTCGAGAGAGATTTAGGTTTCTGCAATGTCTGTCTATCAAAATAAATTGGTTGTTAGTTCAGTATATTTCTGTAGGAAAAACTAAAGTTTTAGTAAGAAATTAAGTTTGGATAAGCGTGTCGTAAAAAGCGACTAATCCGAGTGACCAGGTAGCATCCAGTAAGCGTCGAACTGACTAGCGACCTAACTTCATATAAAATTTGCCACAAAATGTTATCGCTCCGACGCGGCGGTGATGTACGGTACAGCAATATTTTATGAAGAGCCATTTCTTCCGTAGGCTTTCACCTTCGACCAAATCTTCACTTACTATCAGGTGAGATTGAGGTCATACACGGGCTTAGTCATCAATAAAAAAAGTAACACTGCATTATTTTCATTAGGACTTAAACAATAATTCAGTAATCTCTCTCTCGGGTCAATCCCTCATGTCTGTGGATTGAGGGTTGCATCTAGAGCGCTTGATCTACCTCCATCAGTTTCTGTATTTAGAATTTAGAAGTCGAAATTTTTCAATTGGTCTATCTTGATGATGAACTACCGCAGGATCTTTTGCCTTAGGAGTTTCCAACCACAAACTATTTTCCCAAATTTTATCTCCTCTGCGCCTTGTGTGGGCGAAATACGTATTGTTAGCTATACAACTTATCTATACATTTTGTGTTTTACCTTTTAACCATTTCTTTCAGAGTGTTAAGTCTCTTGTGACGGACTGCTCCAGAACCCATCTAATAGTTTGGTGTGATGTGCAGGCTCGAGTGAAAGCACAGCTAGACGCTGTACTTACGGATTCCGCTTCTTATTGCGATAGTCAGCAATTACGAAGCTTATTGCGTAAGTATTCAAATTGTCCCTATGATTAAAAGATACTGGCGTAACTTTGCGGAAACCCATTACAACTATAGTTATAATATGTAGTTATATTCTCTGTTCACTTTTGTTTAAAAGCAATTTATGTATAAGTATAGGCTCTGTGTGATAAATTTTAACTTAATCTGTGGACTCGTTTTATCTGAAAGATGAACAAACATGCAAGTATGTCCCAAACTTTGAAGCTTGACATAAATAGCATTAATAGAAATAGGCTAACTTAATCCACGATACAGTGTTACCACCTCGTTGGGAACTGAAAATATATTTGAGGAAATGTTTGTATAACCGTCGCTAAAAGTTTGGAAGTATTATTACCTATCTAGATATTATAGCATGTTTTAAAAATAAAAGAAGATTATTTGGAACTATTCTATGTATTGATATTTGTTTGCATTGAATGGTGATGAGCTTTTCTTATTTAGTAGATAGCCTGCAGTGTTTTGTGTAAAAAGTCCTATACTTGGTTGGAGTTTAAAAAAAATCGTTTTCAGTAAGATTTTTAGCGCTAACATTACATATGTCACCAGTTAATTTCAACCATATCACGTTCATTGTATGATAAATGAAACCACAAATGTTTAGAAAAAGTTACTTTATAGACTAAATAAAGATTCACTTTACCGATTCTTGCTAAAAAAAAGGAAAACAAATGAAAAAACTTTTTGCAATAAAAGTTGCAGTTAACAAAGTATATCTAAAAATTCCACACAATTCCTTTAAACTTTTCTTATTTAGTTATCAACTGTGTCACATCGGTATCTCCCAAGGGGAGGATTGTTGCCAAAATAAGAATATTTGAATTTCACCACGCATTTTCATCTTCCCTCAGAGATAACTGTTCTGATATTTTATTTTTAACTTCACAAATAAGATGCTATCTAGGCAACGCTGATAGGCGTGATCGAATGTGGTCACAGGTAACTGTAATATTGTTGAACTTAAAGGGTGCTGCCATCGCAATCAATAGTTTTTTTTCAAACTAAATTACCCATACTGACATATGTGGTAATGTAATGTGGCGTATACAAGGTGGTCATTTTGCTTTCCCATAACTCTAGGGTATTAATGGGACTATGTAATAGAATCAAATACATGTGAATAATTTTATTTTTTTTTAGTTTCAAAAGTGCTTACTTTTAGTAAGGAACAAAACCTCAAAGTTATGGGATATCAAAAAGAACACCTTGTATGTATAGGTTGTGTTATGGAGATCACACAGCGGGCCCCATTCGCGAAATCTATGCGTTTTCAAACTCATTACAACCGGCTAATATTGTTTGTCTGGATCGGATAAAAATATATGTTGAAGTTTGTTTCATATATTTTATAAATATTTGGATCAAAACACGATACCAAAAACTTTACTCGATCATAAAAAATTATGAAAAAGATGAAAATTTTAAATGATTTTCCGATATTCTAAGAGAATATCAAACTTATACTTACAAAAACTTGTCATAATATTGGTAATGTAGCATAAAATCATATTTTGTGGATAATTTTTTTTTAAAACCGTTCTATTTTTTCTAATATAATATAATATAATAAAGACGGCGGTGCGATACAATTCAGTACCACGCGAGGCGTCATGGAGGTAGGACCTGTGTCGCTTTTGCTCCCAATTTTCCCGCGTAATTGATCGTCTTATTGACCATAGCGTACACATAACAGTACGACAATTTAATTATTTAATTTTTGTTAAGTCACATTTTATATTTTGATTGATAAATGAAAGGAGTATTATAAACAATTATCACTGATGAATATAGAGCTAAAAACTAGTTTCTGATATTTATTTCTTTTTTTTTAAGTTTTTTAGACAGCAAGTGCAAAAAGAGCATATTAATTTTTTTGCGATAAATCTTTTCTTACGTAATTACCCGACGAAACCAAAAGGAGGATTATTATTCTATACGTACGTATACAGGGTTAATATTAACGCGTCACCTCTTGCGGGCTGCCTCTCCACATCAATTCCAACGTAGAGATACTGATAAGTGCTTATCGATTAATATACAGGGTGGAGTTTTGTCATGCCATCTGGAGGGAAAGTACTCTAAATAATAGAGATAGCAAAATTTACTCCAAAGAAACTGTCCTTTATTATTGAACAGAAATAAAACCGCATTCAAAGATTTTTGAGAATTCGCTCGTTTCACCTGGAAGTCAAACCGACTAAAATCTGTAAAAATGACACCCTGTAATTTTATTGTGTGGTTCGTAAGAGCCTATCACAAGAATAAAATCTGTCTAACATACTAGGTTAATTTAATGAAAGGAAAACCATGAAATCTTCATTTTTAGATTTAAGTCGGTTCGATTCCTGGGTGAAGAAGCAAGTTTGTTGTAAGTTGTAAGTTTTTGAATACAGTTTTAATTTTTCTATAACATGTGAATAAGAATCAAATAACATGTGAATAATTTTTCAAATTACTTTTGGTTTTTATTTTTCATGCAAAATAATTCAATTAAGTCAAAAATAACTTTATGCGAAGTATGACAACGTGGCTTTTTGTACTCCTTTTTTATCGCTATGCACAGGTAGGTACAGTTTGCGACGTTTTTCGGTGTACATTGTATGCAACATTCCTCAACGTTTAAAATGTTTTTGTTGTTTATTGTATGACTTCAGTGACACGCGTCTATTGAGTGGATGAGATTTTACACGGGTGATAATTTATGAACTCATTATATTAAGACCGAGGATATCTTGGAAAGTATGCACTTTTGAACCACATATTCTTTGGCCAAAAGTATTATTTTTTACCCACGACGGAACGGAGACGGTATATGCGTTTGGGGTGAGAGGGTGTTTGTGCAAACCAATGTTACCATTTATCTCCAGAACCACTGGTCCGATTTTAATGCGGTTTTCAGTAATCGCTTTGGATTTGATTGGTGCATGTTCTTAGATAGGGGTAGCGGTAACAATTCACCAGGGGGCGCTGCAGTAAACATTTGTTTGTAAAAGCCAATGTTACCGTTTATCTGCAAAACCATTGGTCCGATTTAAATGCTGTTTTCAGTGATCGCTTTGGATTTGATTAGCGCATGTTCTGAGATAGGTGTTATGGTAACAACTCACCAGGGGGCGCTGCAGTTAATATTTGTTTGCAAACAATTGGTCCGATTTGAATGCCGTTTTCAATTATCGCTTTGGATTTGATTGGTATAATGTTCTTAAATAGGTTTAACACAAACCATTCTAAGTAATATGATATCGAGTTACGTTACAACAAAGCCCCAGCAAAGTTGAGCCATCAGCAAAGTTGAGTTGTAAATACTTATAATAATACTTCACTATGTATTTAAATAAACTACATGGGTTTTCCAGCAGTGGTGGGGACATTAGAGGGCTAATGAGGAACGAGGTGTTGTGTAATGTAATGTATGGTACCTATATTATGCTCTTTAAAAAGTTTGAAATAAAACCAAATAAAAATTTTGAAAAACCCACGACGCTACCGTAATTTTTAACCGTAGCGTCGTGGGTTTTTCAAAATTTTTATTTTGTTTTTCTTAAGTAAGGAAAAAAACCTCTAAGTTATGGGATATATATTATATAAGTATTAAAGAACACCCATGCCAAGTTGTATATTATAGAGGTGTTCTTTTTGATGTGTGCTGATAGATGCTGATGGGTGCTGATAGTTACTGATAGGTGACGATTGTATCTGATGGATGCTGACAGGTGCTGATGGGTAATGATGGTTGCTGATAGATGCTGTTGGGTACTGATAGGTTGGGTGCTCAGATGTGCTGATAGGTGCTGATGGGTAATGAAGGATGCTGAGAGATGCTATTGGGTTCCGATGGGTACTGATAGGTGCTGATGGCTTCTCATAGGTGTTTATGGGTGCAGATGGGTAACTACTGATAAGTACTAATGGGTATTGATAGGTACTGATGGGTGCTGATAAGACATTAGCACTGATGGTGAGGTGCTGATGGGTATTAGTTATTAATATCGAAACGAATATCATTTAATTTGTTAGTTAATTTGTTTGAATGGATTACGTTCAAATAATATTGCTTTGCCTGTACTTAAACGTCCAATAAAATAATGGATTGAAAATGTTTGTCCGTTAAAATACCTTGTATTTATTTTCGTCACGAGTAAAATAGACTCTTTTTCAAAAGTTCCAGATATCAAATTAGTTTCGTATCTTTATAATTTCAAGAAATATGTTTTTGAGTAATGCTGCCACCTACAATTCTTTTGATGTACCTAGTTATTAATAAATAAAAAGTACTTACTTCGTTCTTGAAAGGGAATATAGATGGGATCTATCACCAATTTTCCTGTGTGTTAAAATTATGCTTCCAGATAGTTATAATTTCACAGTGTTAAAAGTTAGTTTAAATTGGTCACGTTTTATGTATTTTGTGGTTAAACTTTTATATGCTTTGTTTTCAAAAATATAGTGTTTTGTTTTATACATCAACTTTAATAACATTAAATTATATCTGATCAGTTCTTTCACGAATAATCTAGTTCAAGACAAACCCTTCGGCTTTGTAGATTAGACGGCTAATAGATTATGACGACACATATAGACATTTAACAATATAATCATACATAATTATTTTGTAGATATTAAAAACTACTAAAAATTTACTACTTTGTGTAAACAGGAGCACATTACGAAGGGGTGGATTGAATTTCATAAAAAAAAAATGACTTATTTGTAACATTCACACTACATTATTTAGCTCAAATTAACTCGTGTTGTTGAGTGACTAAATAACGGATCCATACTAAATAATAAATGCGAAAGTCTATCTTTCTGTTCCTTTATTTCAGCTAAACCATCCGACCGATTTGTAGAAAATTAGTAATGAAAATAGCTCCCAAACCCTACTTTTTTCAAACAGCAGCCCCTATAGGATTGAAATGAGACATAAAAGTTTATGTAAAAGATCTCAACTACCTACTTATCTGATTTTAATGAATTTTGGAACAAATAATTTATGAAAGTTATAAATTAACGTCACGATATACTTTCAAGTCAAAATAGCACGATTTTCACAACAGAATTCAGTAAGGATATAAATTTAAAAAGATTTCATCTATAAAATGGCCATTACAATATTTATAAAAAATAAAATAGTAAGTATAGGTATCGCAATACTAAATCCAGATAAATAAAAAATATAGATTATGTTGTAACATCCTTCACATAAGTTTTAGTCATCGTAGAAACGAATTTCGTATAATAAGCCCCACTATAGGTATAGTACTACTATTAATTATACTGTGACAATTCTGTGCGCTGACGTGTTCATTTACGCGACTGCCCGCCACGCAGTCCCATATAGCGTTAATTGCCTACTGCGCTCGAAAATACTCGCCTTAACTAGGGGATATCCTGGTCATGATAAAAGTTCAGTTAATAAACTGGCCCGGAAGAACCCTGAACCCAGGACCTCTCACGCCACAGCCTAACACTCTACAGTTTACATTGCTACCAAATTAGAACTCACATTCTTAGAAACCATTATGACGAAATTATATATACTTATGGTCATAACACATAAATAAAATAAAAAGCGATATGCAGGGTGACTGGTGACAAATTTTAGATACTGAAGGAGAGCACTCTGAACTCGATTCTGATCATAATTATGTAATAAAAGTAGGTATTTAATTTTTCACCGGAAACCCCTACGAATAAATAAATAGACCTTACAGCACTTTTCCCGACGCGCTGTCTCAGTCAAAACGTACACAGTAGTGTTCCCGCCGCACGCACACTACCACCCGCTAAGTATCTATTGCATTACTCTTATGTAACCATGCGTTGCGGAATGAATTCTTTACCTTTCGGTTAAATTTACTCAGTAAAATAATAAATATTTATGTTTTATTTTATTTTTTCTCTTCATGTATGATCTCAAACTATCACGTCACCCTGTATCCTAAAATAAAAATAAGGTTTTGATTTTTTTCAGTTTTAAATTATTTTCATGAATTACAGTCTACAAATACATTACTAAGAAAGCTTATGATATCAAAATTAATATGCATTAGCTTAAGCACCTGTCTTGTATAAATAAACAAAAAAAAATAATTTCGAAGTCTAAGTCTTACCAAATATAAAAAAAAAATACTGAAAAGATGATTTCAAAATTGGTAATTTTAAATCAAATTTCATTGCAGTTAATATGAATGACTTTTACTTACACATACATTACTCTGTGTAACAAAGCGTTACAGCGCACGGGGCTACAATTTTCCATCAATTTGCTTGATAGATATAACAGAGTTTGTAGCAAAGTAGCGTAACCTCGAATGTTAGTTTAAAATTATCAAGGTAAAACTCGTGAGCTGTGCTAAAAGCTTTTAATGTTTACTTGGCACTTTAAACGTTAAAACAACAATGTAATGTTCGTTTATTAAAAACTTTTTGGTTCTAGCTATGAATAAGTAGCTTTTACCCGTGGCCCTTTCGTGTTAATTTTGTGGTGTATAATATAACTAGCTGTTTACGCGCGCAATTTCGAATTCAGCTCGAATTTCGGGATAAAAAGTAGCCTATGTGCTATTCCAGACTGTACACTATCACTATGCCGAAATTTCATCCAAATACGTTTAGCCGTTCTCCCTTATTGAGGAACAAACATCCATACATCCAAACATTCACATTTATAATATTAGTAAGATAGTACTTTTACGTTTGGATGAGAAATCACTCTTCATTTTAATGTACGTTACCAAAGAGCTTACATAAGTAGTTAACCTTCTTCCTTCACAATTTTTTCTTCTTTACTTTCCATCGCCATCAACTGGTGAAGAGGTAAAATATGCCCTTCTATATCAGAGGTTATGGGTTCGAATCCCGGGGGATGGATATTTGTGTATTGAAACAAAGATATTAATCATGTCATGGATCTACGACTAATCAAATGTGAAGATAAGATCGAAGATGACCACTTAGTTTAGGATCGGACTAGCTCTTCAAAAAGCATTGGTCGGTCACTTTTATCGTCAGTTTTTTTATGAGGGACTGGGAGCGAAAGAAATACATAGAATGTGCCAGCTGCTTCTCTTCCCGGGCATACTGAAAAAGTCAGTTAAGGGACAAAGGTTTTATTGGCGTTTTTGCGGGCGATAGGCTGACTCCCTGTCACTGCAATAGTCTCTCTCAATCATTATAATACCTCGAAATTTGTCAAACGAGACATCAGATGGTTTGATGACCTCTGTTGTTACCCCATAAGGTAACACCAACCTACCCCATAAGGGATACAGGCGTGAAGTTATGTATGTATGTATTTTTATGAGGGGTGAAAACCCTGAAAGAAAACTTATATTCTTACTCGGTTTTTTAATGCTCTGCATTCGATAATTATGCTACGTCGGGTCGGCATAGAAAAGCCCTTAGTTACTGTATATGTAAGCTTATACAGTAACTAAGGGCTTTTCTATGCCGACCCGACGTAGCATAATTATCGAATGCAGAGCATTAAAAAACCGACTTCACCTCAAAACTTCGGCTGAATTATTACGTCGCCAAGGTAAACATTCTTCGAATTCAGACATATTTTGAAAATTTCCATGAAGTAATAAATCGATTTTGATAAAATTTGTATGGGACCAACTATGAAGTATCCTCTATCATATGAAACAATAATTTTCAAATTCGATTCATAATTGTTACCGTATAACAAAAACACAAAAAAACCATACAGACGAATTGAGAACCTACTCCGTTTGGAAGTCGGTTGAAAATCAAGAAATAATATAAATATTCATAATATGTCATAATTTTACCTGATTATCATTGATCGTATGGTTGAATTTAAGGCATACGGGTTTGACAGTCCCTGTATCCCCTTTGTAATGTAGACCATTATTGTTATCTATAGTTTCATAGTTCTGTTTAAATTTTACACTGTTTAATACAAATTCAATTTTTTTTTCAGTACAAATTGAAGAAAATTTGAATCCAGTAGGTGACACACATTTATAGTATTATACTACAGGAAATTAAGGTCATAAACAAGTTACCGAAAGACATTTATAGTATTATGACAATACTATTCAAGAAACGATGCTCAAGAAACAGAGGCCGATAGTCAAGAAATCATAAGGTGTCAAAAAGATCATTTGTCTATTTACTTTTCTACAAACTTGGAGGAGAAATGCCAAAGTAAGCATGGGATTACCCTAACTATATATGGCATATCAACATGCAGCGTTGATTACGACGCATTTCAGGAATAGACAGATGAAGAATACTAAATATGCTGACATTTATCATGAATATTTGTATTTGATTTCATTAAAACGAGCTGTTTTTGGATTTACCAAGAAAAGTCTGATTCTGTGGGAGTTACGGGATAAAACGTTTTAAATAGGTATTATGTTCAGACTACATACAGACCTTGTGCAAATATCAGTTGATGAATTCTAGTTTTCTAATTTGATTGCGATCTGGCGGCGAAAATAAATTATTAACTTTACAATCAATTTTAGACAGTATTTGTAGTAATTTTACATAGATCAGTCATAAATTCATAATATCTAAAATAAATTATATATACAGACACATTGCAGCCTCGTTATGTTTTTATATGTATCTATAGATAATACAACTAAGATAAATCTTGTTACCAGTACAATGTGATATGTAAATATTTGTTACTCATCCATTAAGTTATTTTATATTATTCTTAGGTAAAAGCGACTTAAATAAAATTATAAAATATGTTGTGAAATTGTTTTATTTTTCTCGTTTTATTCGGTAATTTCTCTCATATTAAAGTTTTTAAATTGTCTACAAATTTTACTGCAACCTCAAAGTTAGTGCTTTGGGTGCAGGGGGTTCGGTTCTTTATTAAATATTACTTACATGCACAGTCAACAAAGTGCTGATATTTGGTGACTTATTTTATATTATGAAAGGTGGTCACTAGACAACTGATCCAACATAAAACAGTTTTTTTTCACAGTTTTGTTTCTGTTTCGATTGTAGATCATACCCCAAGTATTCTTTTAAAAAAATATTCAATGTACAGTTTTGACTTTCCTACCATTTTATTATATGTATAGATATGACCCCAAACTTAGCAAAATAAGGGCAACCTAGAAATTAAAAATTTATCAGATAAACACCCGGAATATTTACTTTTTTTTGCCCCGACTGGGGACGTATCCCGCGGTCTTACGAATTACGTTACTTAGACATTCTTAGAGGAATGGTAAGAATTGAAGGAACTTCGAAAGGGACGTTGAGCAATGGTCGACTACGAGTACATTTGATTGGCAAATCCAGAAAATTCAGGAATCCCCTAGTTAGTCCTGGGCCTTAACTTATAAAATTCTTGTGACAAGTGTGTTATATTTAAAAACTTAATCTAAATTCAGTCAGGTTATAGTTTTGCAATACTACGGTATTTGCCTACGGCATCAGAGATTCCGTATTCGGTTTCCAGCAAGAACAGTTTTAGAAGGAAAGTTTTCTAAAGTAGGTGCTTGTTGTTCGGACTGGGAATAGTTTTCTTCCGCGTTCCTAGTTTCACTGCGGTTTAAGGATAGTATATTTACAACATATTTATTTATTTATTGCACTTCAGTGCAAACTGTATCACTGTAAGAAAAATAAAAATAAAGTAGGTTTAGTACAGCTAGGCGGTTTCATCGCAGAAGAGCCAATTTTTCCAGACAATCTAAGGAAGCGTTTATAACAGGATTATAAATATTTTAACCATTTTGTAGTAATAGTAATAGTGGAAATTCAGGAAATTATTATCAAGTATTCACCATCATATTAAGAACATAAATATCTGTATACACTTTTGAATTATAATAACTCAACGAACATCAGTAATAAATTGAGGCAAAATAAAGAAATGCTAGTTGGGGAATTCAGTAGTATCGGTTTTGTATCGTACATGAATAACGATAACACATTGCCTCAATGGCTCATTAGTTTGAAAAATGTTGATCATTCGTATGCGCTAACCAAAAGGCCAGAAAGGTTTTATGGGCAGAACTAATGAACTGGCATAAAGCGGGAAACGAATTGAATTATTGTATAAGAATATGCAGTTCTATTGAAGGTGTAGGTACTGATAGTATTTATGGCACAGTTTTGTATAAAATATTGTAACTATCCCAACTTTTAATCAACGAACTGAGGTAAATGAAAAATCTCCATTACGGTGCTTTAATCGAACGATAAAACCGTAGGTCATCTTTTGTTTTTAACATAACCGTATTATTTGAACACGTTTTGTTTAGTGATTGTATTTATGACTATTTAAAAAATTAAGGAATTCTTTAGGCTTTTGTTAACGTGAATGTATTTTTCAAATTTTATGCAATAAAAGATTTGAAATTATTGTCAACTCTATCCTAGCTAAATTGGAAGACATTTGCGATCGAAATATTACTATTACTTATCTATAACTATTTAGATTCCTTCCAAACCATCATATTTTCGTCACCACAACAATGACGTAAAAGTACAGTTGCGTTTTAGATAAAGGACAGGATCAGCCTATGAAAGTATACATACAATAGGACTTTATTTTTAATGATTTCCATGTCTCTGGATACCAGTTACCAAAATATGGGCTCAGCGCCTATTTGCCATCTTTCAGGCTGGCCAATCTTTTCACCACAATGGTAAACTCTCGACAATTCGGATCACCATTGACTCGAGAAGAAGAATAAGAACTACATTTAAAAAAAAAAAATTTGCAACCGCGCAACTTTTTTGTGCAAAAACAAATTTATTTAAAAATATATGATTCTCTTTTGTACTTTGGTAAGTTTACGCCGATTATGAAAATGTTGTCAGACTATCATGAAAGTACCTATACTAAGATTTATACCTGTACTAAGATTATATACAGGGTTAATTTTAATTTCAATCCCAACAACATTTGTTCTACGAGTTTTTACAAATGTTAATAAATAACCCAAAAATAGAAAACAAAAATTTTTTTGCTACCTCTGTTATTGAGTAAATGCAGAGTAATTGTTATTATTACTCTGTATTTTGCTGCGTATCACCTCGCAACCCCGCGCTCCGCTGCACGTGATTTGAAGTGTAAATAGAGTAACGCGAGTTTAGAGACAATAAATATTTTTTGTATGGAAAAACTTAAATTTTATAAATTATTAACTTTAATAAAAAAACAAAATAAAAATTTTGAAAAACCCACGACGCGACGGTTAAAAAGTAATTGAAAAAGAATAAAATTATTTAAAATCCCCCGACTGAAATGATTTATGTGACGAGAGATAATTAACGTGAAAATAGAAAATAGCTTTTTTAAAAGTTCACTTGATCTCACACAGAGTCGGTCATATTATGAACAACATACTATTCGTTTTCATAGCACTTCCCTACGCTTACCTATTCGGTTCTCGAAGATGTAGATGTTGCAATAACATAGGTATTCAACTCCTTATGAACTTTATAAGAAGAGCAAGAAAATCCGTCTGGGGCTGCCATTGAATGAATTCGTTTTGTAGTTTTATATTGAAATTTAAAATCTAATATATAAAATTCTCGTGTCACAGTTTTCGTTGCCATACTCCTCCGAAACGGCTTGACCGATTTTGAAATTTTTTGTGGTTATCCGGTATCTATGAGAATCGGCCAACATCTATTTTTTTTTTATTTATATGGAAAAACAACGTTTGCCGGGTCGAAGTCGAAGAATAAATGGAAAGAGGGCGCCTGCTAGCGTTGATGCGCTAATTAAAATGAACCCTGTACACGTACGTTCACTACTAAGATTTACTCATGGGTGATTTGTATCATCCTATCTGAGCTTATAGAGTAACTATCTTTTAGGTGTACCTCGATTTTATATTATTTACGGATAGCGAAAAAAAAAACAATCCTGAGTACTGTTGATTTATGTTGGAATAATATGATTAACTGAATTTTAAAGGGCAACATCAGACTTATCAGTAGCCATCAGAAGAGGTAAAAGGTAAACGTAAGTATGACTTTTAATTGTTATAAGTATTTTTGACTTTAAAGAAAAGTTAAAAAAACATTCATAAACGCATAAAATTCCTTCTAAAAGCAAAAAATCAAAGTGTCAATACTGTTCTATTCTACAGTATCGTTCTTATATTATCGAATAATGTAAATGTTAGATGTTTGCATCACCTGGAATTCTAAATATATACTTTTCCTGAAATTCCCACAGGCTCAGGAATAACGCATTTGAAGTCACGGAATACGGCTGCTGGCGGCGTGCTACTAGCAATAATGTAATATCTATGGTTCAAACATAGATACCTACTATTGAATGACCAAGTATATTCTGAATTGATCTAATAGATCTAACCTAACTTCACGCCTGTATCCCTTATGAGGTAGCCAGAACACCAGAGTTCATAAAACCATCTTGTGTCACGTTTGACAAATTTGAAGGCCTTATAATGGTGGATAGGGACTATTGCAGTGACAGGGAGTCAGCCTATCGCCCACAAAAAAACCTCTGTCCCTTAACTGACTTTTACAGTATGCCTGGGAAAAGAAGCAGCTGGCACATTCTACATTATTTTCTCTTACTGGGAGCATGGAAGCAAGAATCTCTTTTATTTAATCGAATGAATTATGAAAACATGAGACAAATTTAGGTGTATTGAAATTAATATATTGTTTCATAAATCACATGAAAGACACAAACAGTACAGATTCTGAATTTGAAAAAATAATGACAGCTTCAGAATCGTTTTGAAACAATTTATATCCCGCCCAAGCCTCGACTCTGCGATTATTACGTACGAAATTGGTTTTTGTGTTTTATTTTGTTTCAGTTAATCATGTTTTCCGTAACAATCTGTCAGAAAAAGTAGAAAAGTTTAGACGTTTATTTTGAAGGTACACTCAATTAATGTTTTGTGATATTATCTAATGAAAATGGAGAATACAATACAAGCCGAATTTTTGCATTTAAAATGACTTTTTATATCATTTACTGATATTAAAAAGAAAACTTGTAATACACTACATTTATTATAATAAGTTGATTATCAAATACACCCCGGTAAACTTAAGAATTATATAAGTTTAACTTGATGAATTTGTCATGACCGTCTACATAAACTTAGATTTAAGGACAAGAAATAAAACTGTTTAGTATTCTTAAGACGCTTTGAGTTAACAAGCGTCCACTCAATGTATTTTTTGACTAACGAAGTCTGAATCTGAAATGAAGGAATAATCTTGTAAGCTCAGTCATTTCGCGCCGCGTCACGTTACATGTAATCTTCGCTGCAATCTTGATACTTCATTATTTTTAGTAGCAGCTTTCTGTGGTTTTATCGGCTTATGATATAGCTATAGATATTGAGAGAATTTCTTGATAAAATATTACCTGCAATGTTTCTTAAGACCTTCAAGAAGTTTCTTACTAATTGAAATAATATCCAAAATACGAACGACCTCTAAGTACGACTTTCGTGCTTTGGAGAGCACGTTAAGCAATAGGTGACGGGTGCTGTATACTTATATAACTACAGTATTTGTAATGTTTTGTCACAAACATTTTGGAGTCCTGTATTTCTGACATCCACCAGGCAGTACTGTTGTTTAAGTCCTAAATCTCCCACCCAGTGCCCATTACAAAAGGTTGTAGGTATGTAATGATAGCTGTAGTGATAGCGTTTTTCAGTCCAACTGCTAGTTTCAGCAATTACCACATTTAAACAAACCTTCAGCTTTGTCATAATAATTATAGGCACAGAAGGCCGCAGATCAAGCGTTGTAAACCTGTCAAATTTCTCCATCCAATTTTTAACTTAATATCCAGGGTATAGAGTACAGATTCAATTACAATTTTTTGACAGGTTTCGAACAATCGATCTGGTGCCTTCTGTGCATATATCTTTCTGTAAAGGTCCCCCAGATAGTTGAAGTAAATGTAAGCTGAATAATTCTTTGTTAATAATTAGTCCACTTAGACCTAATCTTGATTAAATTATGAACTAACGACAATTTCGTGGGTTAAACTTGAGTCGTCAACAGAAATTGTTGTTCTTAAAGCAGTATTTTAAGGGGAAAAAGTCTAAAAGTCCTTGCATTAACTCTAGAAGCAAACAATTAAACTGTATCGAAAATAGTTTTCAATGTCATAAATACCAAGCCTTTATTAATTTTGGTACCGTTGTATGGGTAAATTATCTATCAGATAACATTTTCCAATTTTTGCCTGTTATCACGTCTACTAGTTTAATCTACAGTCAAAGAGTAAAATACACATATTTACACATAGGCTTATGTTTCATCCTGTATACATTTGATATTGGTATTTTGTAGTTGCAAAGGCGGGGTAATCCCTTAGAGATCTTAAAGGTATATTGTATGTGCTTGCCCTTTATTTCCTTAACCATCTCACGGAAGGAGATTATCGGTATAAAAGTTTCGTATGTGCTAATCCAGGATTCGGATTACTCGAATCATTAAAAAAAATCTAATGATAACAGGTACATATTTAATATTCTTCTTAGTTTTCAGGATTTATAATCACAAATAAAACCTTTTTTATATTGGATTTTATATTTTACATTTCAACTAGACACAATAGATTTTTATACTGGGCCCAATTCGACATTGAATTCTCTTATTTTAAACGTTTCTTAATGCCGTGACAGAAAGGGTAAAAAAAATAGTTTCTGTGTGAGGCTGTCACGTTTCACGTAAAATTTAACACGGAAGAGACTTAAGAATAAGAAAATGCAATGTTAAATATGGCCCACTGTCCTTCAAAGCGTTTATTAGCTTTAGGGACTTTAATCGTTCTCAAGTAAAGGAGAGTCCATATTTAAGTACAAGTAAATTGGCTAAGGATAGTCCTTTCTTCCCTGATTAAGAATATCGTAATATGTCTACCTACATCTAAATATCATCTCACTCACTATTATACCAGTAAAACTCCAAAATACTTAACCCGAATATATTTGTGAAAATAACGCAATGGAAGTTGCCATTAAAATAATATTATCATAAAATAGCTTCTATAGGATCGTTTAAAATAATGCAAGCGCCCTGCTCATCTCAACAAAATATTTCCGCAGGTTAATGCACACAACGATTAAGTAAACGACTGACTGATATTAATGCGAGTTATTTTATTTTCACGTAAAAATATGCGGAGACAATTCCATTTATTTCGTATCTTTTTTCTTTTTTTTTTTAATTAAACGTCTGTAAACAAGTTGAGTTGTGAAGCAAATTGATTCTACAAGGCTTTAGATTAATGTCTTGCTTTTTTGTTTCTTTTTGAGGTTTCCTGATGAAAGAAAGTTGATTGATAATTGTAATAAGGAAAATAGCCTTTTTTATTTCTTTCTTGTATACCTTAACTTAATTAAAATTAGATTTTTGTACAATCATAGTAATATGAATCAGAATTTATTTTACTTCAAAGTTTGACGAAATGCGAAAATCTGATATTTTTTTTTTAGAACTCGGTTCTTCGCGGTTTTGCCCAGAAATGTAAGGGTGTTCTTGGATCCAATGGTGCCACTTACCCATTGGTAGATTGAGTTGTAATTTGCCAGCTTTCAGTAAGAAGTCAGGACTTTATAAGGGTCCACATAACCTGCAACCAATTTCAAAGGACAGTTTGCCGATTTTTTTAAATTTTTGATGTGATGTATTTCCTCAATGCCTAAAGTAATCCAGTAATGAATTCTTTATTTTTGAACAGAAATGTTATATATTTTATATTTATATGTTAAATAGATCAACAATTTTAGAATTTTAGTCTAATGGAGAAACGATTCCCAGAAAACGAAGGTATTAATTAAAAAAATAAAACTATGTTTTTTATTTGTTTTTCTTTAACTTTACTGTCTATTACCATATGAATACCCAATAGAAATAGAAACTTATGTTTTAGATCTCTGAGATAATTTTAAGGCCTTCTGCATTCCTGTTTCTTTCGCTGCCTTTGGATGTTCCTCATCGCGTGTCCTTGAAAAAATAATAACGATTTGTTAGTACTTAGTATTTAAAGAAAATATTGGACTACAGTTAAAGTAGTTTTTATCTTAAACTTATTTTCTTATTTGCATACTTAGTTTTCAACACTCCCCCCATCAAATTGTTAATTATTAAAAGTAAGTATTGACCCCGGGACAGTTTGGTATATTACTAAGCGTCTTACAACAAGACCAAGGATTGACACAATCAATTATAGATAGAAGTTTATGTGATGTCACCAACCGAAGGTTAAAGCTGAAACCTCGTCCCTGTATTTTCCCTGCCTTTAGTAGTACCTATTGAAATTATGGTTAAGTATTTGATGTGATATGATCTTAAATTACTGTCATCAATGAACTACTTACGGACTATAATGTCCCATAGATTTTTGAATACTCAAAAACTCGGCAGCAGTTCTATCTGAAAATGGTCCAAGCCGAGCTGGAAACTGACTCCGCAACGACTTGTTCATGCGGTTCATTTCCTTTACATTTTCAATAAACACCTTCATCCGCATCTCTTTTTCTTTTTCAGAGGCATACTTTTTGCCAAAAGTTTTTACATAATGTTGAAAAAGGATAGAAGGATTTTTTACATTATAAATAAAAGGTTTAAAGGCTAAAACTAGTTGTACAATAAAACACGATATTACCAAACGACATGCTAACATGTGCATTGTCTTTGTCAAAATAACGAATTAATCCGTTGATGCATTTGTGATTTGACGGATGATGGCAAATTGGTAATTTCGATTGCAAGCCAGCCATGTGCGGAGATTGCTTCTACTTATTTTTCATTAATGGATTATCTTAAGGCAAAAGTAAATGACATATCTACCTACTCTGCCATTTTATTTTTACATATACGTATTATAACCACTAGAGTATACCCAACGTATACACTACACTAAACAAACACTGAATGTGCCCAATTCATTGTTTAAGTGGACTAAAAGTATCATCGCCTTTCAAATGAAACCAGTTCAGAGTACATTGAATGAATGGTTTCATAGCCTGGAAAGGTATAATAAATGTATCTTTTTACATACATACATAACTTCACGCTTGTATCCCTTATGGGGTAGGCAGAACACCAGAAGTCATTAAACCATCTGATGTCACATTTGACAATTTTCAGGCACTGTTATGGTGGACAGAGACTATAGCAGTGACAGGGGATCAGCCAATCGCTCACAAAAGTATCCCTCATATAATCAGTTTTCAGTATAGTTCGTATTACCTCTGCATTCGTAAGTGTATTTTTCTAATGGTAAAATACTTTTCGAAACCGGCAAATATTTGTAATTTTTTTTCTTTATAATATTAGTATTGATGGGCCAAAGCCAATCCCTTTCTCGTCTTTTAAGGATTACCTCGAATAACACGCATTTGCGGCCTTGGCTCTTATTTTGAGGTATGGAAACCACACAATTTCCATACCTCAAAATTAGTCGACCTCTTTGGCGATGGGGTAAATAGTAAATAGTGGGGCAGATAGCCTTAGACGCCAGTGGTTGCGGGTTTGAATCCCGCACGGAACAAGAAAAAAAAAGTATTCCGGTTCTGGGCGTTTATCTATATACTGGGTGGCGCAAAAGTTATTTGGTGGGTATTTTTAAAGACCCTATTTGATTCAGCTATATCATTTTTTCTATTTGAACCATTAAATTTCGTAGCATTAGGATTTAAAGATGATGTCTTTTAAATGGTGACCTCCAGAGTTGATGCACATTTGAGCCCTATTTATGACATTTTGCATAACTTGCCGTAACACTTCCTGCGATATGTTCCTTATTTCTTGATGAATGTTTTCTTTTAGAGCTGCAAGAGTCTGTGGCTTGTTCACATACACCCAAGATTTCAAAAAACCCCACAGAAAGAAGTCTGGACTGGTCAGATCGGGTGATCTTGCAGGCCAAGGCAAATCGACAAAACGAGAGATAACTCGACCTGGAAAAGCGTCCCTCACTAAGTCCATAGTGTCGCGCGCTATGTGTACCGTAGCGCCGTCTTGTTGAAACCAGATGTGCTCCAGCCCCGATTCGTTCAAACTGGGTATCAAAAACTCACGTAATATGGTTCTGTAGAGTTCTCCAGTGACAGTTATCGCATTGCCTCCAGCGTCTTTGAAAAAATAGGGTCCAATCACTCTGTCAACACAGATGCCACACCATACAGTAACTTTTAGTGGGTTTAAAGGTGTTTCCTGAATAACGCGCGGATTATCAGTGCCCCAGAACCGAGTATTCTGCTTATTGACATGCCCTGAGAGATGGAAATGCGCTTCGTCATTCATAACCAATTTTGAAGAAAAATCATCCTCTTCAAGGTTGAGGTTTATGACGTGCTGGCTGTATTCTAGACGAGCTCGGTGGTCAGTACACAGCAGTTGATGAGTCATTTGAGTTTTGTATGGGAACATCTTTAAGTCTTTCACCAAAATATGCTGCAGGGTCCGTCTGGAAATGCCCGATTGCGTGGCACGTCGCCTCGTTGATGTTTCTGGACACTCTTCCACATCTTAGCGCACAGCATCGATATTTTCAGCTGAACGGCCTGTTCTTGGTCTCCCAGACTTAGGTCTATTTTTTATTCGGGTCACGCTTCATTAATAAAAAGAATTAGGTATTAGAGGTTTTCTAGGAGTAACATTTATTGCCTTCTATGCCAGAGGTCCTGGGTTCGAATTCCGGCGGCGGTGGATATTTGTGTGATGAACACAGATATTGGTCGTCAAGTCATGGATGTTTATATGTTTATTTAAGTTTATATTCTAATTAAAAAAAAATGTATTTTATTTAATATGTATGTTTATATATTTCTTAAGTATATCAGGCCCCGGTAGCTCAGTTGGAAGAGCACTCGTCCGGCAAACGAGAGGTCCCAGGTTCGAATCATGGTCGGGTAATTTTTATTTATCACATTTTTCATTTATTTAAGACTATGTTCTTTCCATAATCAACGACACAAGTCAATGCCAACTGTCAAACTGACAAAGTAACTGAATAGCAGCGGCCGGCCGAAAGATTTTCATTCCTTTGTTTCTGTGTGTTTCTGCTTTGTGAGTGATTACATGGTGCTCTGTTGTTACATGGTGGATAATTACAACTTGTGTTTCTTAACACGAAATCAATAGTGACATAACTTGTTCACCTTATTATATCTAAAAATAATAAACTTTATATGGTAGGCATAAAAGCCAGGCAATGTATGGACACTGAAATGAACCCTTTCAACAATAGAATGACAGGATATTTCATATATAAAAAAACAGTATTTTCTTTAGTGCCAGTACTTTTGCGCCACCCAGTATGTATTTTTATTCTAGGTTCCCCCTAGTTCGCTACATGGTATCTCATAACTTAAGCTCAGCTTACTTTGAGGCCATGTCGTTGGTGTGATTGTGTGGGATTTAATTATTTATTATTTAATTAATATACAGCGTCAACTAGTCGAATTTTTTTCTTTTTTATAGTTGAATAAACCCACGTTTGAACTCAATATCACCTGATGGTAAGTGAAGATAGAATCCAAGGATGACAGCGCACGGGTTCACGAATTAACTCGCTTTTGATCCGAGAAAACATCATCGTCGGAGGGGTGATTTTTGGAGGCAGAATTATACAGGGTGACTGGTGACAATTTTTAGATATTAAAGGAGAGCACTCTGTACTCGATTCTGATCATAATTATGTAATAAAAGTAGGTGCTTAATTTTTCACTAGAATTCCCTAGAAATAAATAAAGAGACATAACTATACTTTTCCCGACGCGCCGCCTCAGTAAACACGCACACAGTAGTGTTCTCGCACACCACCATCCGCCAATTATCTATTGTATTACGTTTTTGTAACCATGCGTTGCGTAATGAATTCTTTAACTTTCGGTTAAGTTTACTCCATAAATATTTCGTATTTATTTTACTTTTTCTCTTCATGTATGATCTCAAACTATCACGTCCTCAAATTTCAAAAGTGATCCACCAGTCACCCTGTATAAAGGATGATCGCTAGCCATGTGGACACTGAATGGGTCCTTAGACCAAGCGGAGGTCACTCGGATTAGCCGTTTTTTGCGACACGCTCATTTAGGGATGGCAGGGCTGTTCTAAAACCAACCTTATACGCCCTTCAATGTTCCGGCTGAGATTCGGTCCAAAAACAGCTCTTACAGCAATCAAAAATCTACCACAACGCCACCGTATGTCATATTTTTTATTCAGGTCACGCTTCATAAATAAAAATAATTAGGTTTTAGAGGTTTTCTAGGAGTAACATACATTGCCTTCTATGCCAGAGGTCCTGGGTACGAATCCCGGCGGCGGCGAATATTTGTGTGATGAACACAGATATTAGTCGTCAAGTCATGGGTGTTTATATGTTTATTTAAGTTTATATTCTAATTAAAAAATATATGTATTTTATTTAATACTAGCTGTTGCGCGCGGTTTTGCCCGCGCAATTTCGATTTCCGCGGGATTTTCGGTATAAAAAGTAGCCTATACGAGAATCCCTCTAAGTAATGGTAAAAGAAATTTTGAAATCGGTCCAGTAGTTTTTGAGCCTATTCAATACATACATACAAAAATACAAAGGTTTCCTCTTTATAATATTAGTATAGATGAATGTTTATATATTTCTTAAGTATATCAGTTGTCTAGTATCCATAACACAAGTTCTTTAAGAAACTTAATTTGGGCTAGATAATGTTGCGTGAGAGTCAGAAATATAAAAAAAAATCTCAATTAATTTCAAATTAATTTCCAGCTTGATGGATTATCTGTTTAGAATGGATTTTTAATGTAAAAATCAATTTGCTCTGACGGAACCTAATGGTTTTATTAGTATGTTTCGGCACAGAATAAGTAATAGTACCGGTGGTAGTTTCGGGCAATGTTATATTGAGAGCCAGTTCTTTCCTGAACCCATGTGTTGTCATCTTCGACCTCATCTTCACTTAGGTACCATCAGATGAGATTGAGGTCAAATAAGTGACTTGATCCCGAACAATTATTAAAAGACCCGAAATAATTCTTTAGTAGCATTAATAACTGAGATGAAATATTCAGTAGTTATAAAGAGATTTCAAAGTTTGAAAATGCATAACATTTGAAAACTTTTAAATATTTAATTCATTAAAATTTATGATATTGAAATAATTTTCCAATTTCATCTTTCGTTATATTGATTGTCTATATTAATTACCCTCGGCCATACTGTGGTAAAACCAATTAGCGGCAATTATTGTCTATGCAAAATGTATACGAGGGACACACAATAACTTTGCTTGTAGCTAAATTCAAATTTAGAATTGTTTATTTTTAGGAAACGCTACATGAAATTTAAATTATGTTGACTAGTAGTTTGTTTTGAAAATTGCCGTCGATGAAATACAACCTGTTGTTCTTTTATTTGCAGTGTAACTACTCTGATTTGCTTTTCAACGAAATCATATAATACTCACGTATTCAATCAAAAAATATTCTTGGTTTCTAGTTACTTCAATTGCTGTTGTATATAAAAATATTGTTTGATTGATGTTAAATAATTGTTGAAATAAAAGAACATAAAATTTTGCTAGTCGAATACTGTACTGTATATTATTTACTGACTCGATTCTATATTAATGGTTTAACACTGATATTTGTTGTAGTATACTTAACTTAAGAGGTAGAAAATATTAATAGTATATTATGTAACAAGTGAGCGAAGTCTCGGCTCATTATTAAGCCCTCGCCTGCGGCTCGGGCTCAAATCACAGCCTCGACTGTAATTAGCAACGCTCACGAGTTATATACGACGTTTTTCAACACACTTGTGAGTAAAAGACAGACATACGTGGTCATAAAATAACAAACACACTTGATAACAAAGCTGTGAATTGTGATTGAAAAATGGCGCCGAACTTCGCGCATGCGCGTAGGTTTTTTTTTCCGCCAAATGTGTCAATGGCTGTATAGCATATACAGCCTATTTTACATGAAAATATTTAATTTGGAGTTTTAAATCCAAATATTTTAATATTTTGTAACAAATTATTGTCAATTGTGAATAATTTGTTTGATATACAATTTTGTTTAATAAGGCGTAAACATTTAAAAATGTATATGGATTTGAAGTGGTATAAAACCTCTTTGTTGTTTCTGAAAAAAATTTATTTATAACCCGGATCAATAAAATATGCTCTGTTTACTCGCATTTAATTTGCACAAAGGTACAATTCAACTTTGTAGGATTCATTATATTATGCACTAGGGCATAATATATTATGCACGCGTGACTTATAGCCCAGTTTATAGTTCTAAATTCAATAGAATAAGGCTTACTTTACGAGCAAGTGTGTTGAAAATAATTTTGTATTTGTATTAGCAGTATCCGTGTCTTCAGGCGTTCTTCAAATTCGTAGCGCTACGCGGGAGATAACATCAGCAGGGCTAGCATGCGACCATCGGTAAAGACTCGAATCGACAAGATAATAGTATATTATGTAACAAGTGAGCTAAGTTGCTAATTACAGTCGAAGCTGTGATTTAATAATGAGCCGAGACTGTAATTACCAACGCTCACGAGTTACATAGGACGTTTTTCAACACACTTGTGAGTAAAATACAGACATACGTGGTCATAAAATCTCTTTGTTGTTTCTGAAAATATTTTATAGCTGTCTTTGTTAGTTCCACTTAACGCACTAGATGGCGTTGATTGTCTTTTAAATCGCGCATAAACTGAAATAAATAAAATTATGTATACTTGTTTTAAGGTTGTTAAATTGTTCGTACTTGCTTCGGCAGTACATATACTAAATTGTTAAATTGTTCTCAAATAAAGATAGTGGTTTCCTATAATATACATACGTATGAGTGGTTCCATTGGTGGTGTAATCAATATACAGGGTGTCCCAAAACTCAACGATAATCTGAGACCGGATGAAAGGCCAAGTTATACCAGTTTTGGGAAAAATAAAAAAAAATCCATATCACTCAGTTCAGCGATAGTAGACATTTTAAAAAAAAAGTTGAAATTCGACACCCTTGTTCGCGTTTTCAAGTCCTGTGATCACCAATGTCACAATTTCGCTGTGATTTTTTTAATTTCCTGATCTTCATTAACGATGCTATTAATCGCAACTACAAATGAAAGCAAAAAACATTGTTAATTTAATAAAATAAATTAAGTTTTAGTGAGTCGTGGATCACAAAAATATTGTTAGTTAACTTTGACACTTCATATTGAAAAAAAAATGTAATACGCTACCCCTGGCAAGTTATTTCAAAAGATGGCGCATCTAATTAAGATTTCAAAATGGTGCAAAACTTGCCACTTTTCTTGCGATAAAAAATTTTATTTCTTGTTTTTTTCAAATTAAGCGCACTTCAAAAATAATAATTGATACGGGAAATATATGACTTTTAGTTTGTATGAAAAAATCTTATTCCTTGAGAGCATGGGTGTGATGCTTGGTATAAAGGTTCTTTCAGTGGGTTGTATAGTTTCTGAAATTTATTTATTTTATTATTTTATCCTATCATGTTAGCTAACATGCGTACCATAATGGATAGAATTACTCGATTCGATACCATGATTAAGCCCACAGAGCAAAAGATGCCATATCAAAAAAATCCATACACCATGTGCCATGTTTTAAGAAAATATCGATATGAAGGCCCGATTTATCGTTGTCGCAGAAGTGTCGAAAATTGTTTTGTAGTATCGTTTTATATTTACCGCAAGATAGCGTAATATTCACCGACATTAATATTCTCGTTTTGAATGTATAGAAACAAGACCCTCTTATTAAAAGGTATTTAAAATATACCGGAAACGATCTTTCTTTCTGCCTTTTTGACACAGCCCAGAAGATTTCCTTCGTTCTTTTATTTGAAAAACGTTAATTTCAGTGCATTTGTGCATAAACTAAACCTTTGATCTTGTTTCAAGAGTACAGTCACGTGCAATAAGATGTACACACTTCGCAACTTATTCGATTGTTGGTTCAAATTCCAATGAAAATGTATACATCTTATCAGATGTGACTGTACACAAATAGCATTCCAGAAAATCACCAACTCGTTCATGGGTCAATGTGTACGCTTTTATAATAAAATTCCAAAATATTTAAGATTAACCCTTCGATAGATTTAAGGATAAGCATAAAGTTTTATTATAAGATATCCGGATGCAAGAAGATTGTAAATTGTTATTGTTATTGTGTATTTTTAAAAGATGATTGCTGTTGAGTTTCTTGCCACTTCTTCTCAACAGATCGACTTTCCGAAGTGGTGGTAGATTCAGTTCAATTTGTAAATTGTGACTTATTTCAAATGTATTTAAATACTTACGAAATAAAGATTCTTTTGACTTTGACTTTGACTTTAGCACGAGGGAAAAATATTTTATTTTGAACCTAATCTTATGTCATGTAATACTCATAGAATTACACCAATATGCCTGATCGGTCTATTAACCTATTTGTTACATAAGTTACTTACTACAACGGAATTATTCTGCCATGAAATAAAATTATCACTAGTGGGTATCAACATCTTCACAAACTTTATTTTCTCGATTATTTTTGAGATTTAGCTGTTTTTAAAACTAAAATTTGACATTTAAGTTACCTACCTTATAAAGCCATTACCGATCCTGAGAAACTATTGTAAACAACATTTCCTGTAAATAAGAGACTAAATCTGATTTATGTCACGAAAAATAATGGCCCGCATAATGCCTTAATCTCGACTTAATCATTCGTGTATAATTTTCCCAGAAATCTGTAAATTAATATAATGAGCATTGAGTGTAGATTAATTTATTCTGGAACATTCTCTACCAGCCGCAAGAGTCTTTTCAAAACACCGAAAAGGTTGTATCTCAAATTTAGTGCGACATAATCGTTAGCATAATAAGGTAGCAGCTGGGGCAGCTTCACTTCCAAATGAGATTTTGAATAGAACATAATGCTTTACTTCCAATAGAATCATCAACAAAAATTTATGTTTTGTAATATTTACGTTTAAGTGGATAAATCTATGGTCTGAGTGAGGGGAAATCTTAAGAGGACCGGCTGGTGTAATAGTAACATACATCGCCTTCTATGCCAGAGCCCTCGAATCCCTTTGGCGCCGGCGAATATTTGTGTGATAAACACATAGCGGGTTGTTTTTTAAACGGTCCGTACCTAAATGTTTGTTTTAGTATTCCTCAGTACAAAAAAATAAAAATATGGCACTTTAAACTATATTACAAATAGTCGCTATTGATGAACATAGCTACTACGATTCGGCATTCCATTGATAATTCTACGACGTAGTACTACAAGATGTTTTGTAATAGCGTGTAGTGGTATTTATTTTAATGGTATTAATTCATAATTTAGAATGACCATGCTTTGCTTAATATGTTAGCGAATTATATTAATTTCCATTAAAAAAATACACATTTAAAAAAAATATCTTTTCTGTAAATGATAATTAAGTTTAAAAAGAATTGGTGACTAAAAAAACGACTATGTATATAAGTCATGGATGTTATTATGTTTTTTTTTTAAGTTTATTGTTCAATAATCAATATGTATGTCTTTTATCCATTATGTTAGACACAAGTTCTTACAGAAACTTTATTTGATCTTGACAATATTGTGTGAATATAAGTAATATTTATTAATTATACTCTGTCTAAAACTAATCACAGAGATACCCAAAGCTTTATTCGTATGCTGTAAGAACTAGGATTGTCCGCTTAATACGAGGTCAGATTGGAAAGAACTGTAATGAATCTGGAAACTGATCTTTTGACCTATCTACCTCCGTAGTAGAACATATTCTCGTGAAAAGAAGGGATGAGATTCGATTCTTGTCGCGTGCCCGATATCGATTGTCGATTGTTCTCGTAGGTCGGGCGATTAGCTGTTATTGTTCATATAAATGGTCTGCTACTCATGTTATAAGTCGGATGAAAATTTAAGTATTCGTAATAGTTCATGTAATCATAATGTTGAGATTATCAAGAAATAACATCCCCTACTATACATATCCTACATACCTACAAATCTACCTACATTGAATTTACAATCAAAACAAGGAAAACCTTTGACATAGAATTATTGCTTATCGAAGCAAACCCATTGAACTATAGATATAAATTTATTTGCCAAAATTTAGTTAAATTATTGTAGTTAAATTAGTGTAATAAATTTATTTGCCAAAATGTAGTTTAAGGCTTCCATGCTGGACTGGGAGCAAAAGAAAAACATAGAATGTACCAGCTGCTTGTCTTCCCGGGCATACTGTAAAAGTCAGTTAAGGGACAGAAGTTTTAGTGGCGTTTTTGTGGGCAACAGGCTGACCCCCTGTCACTGCAATAGCCTCTCTCCATCATTATAATACCTCATTTGTCAAACGTGACATCAGATGGTTTTATAACCTCTGGTGTTCTGCCTACCCCATAAGGGATAGAGGCGTGAAGTTATGTATGTATGTATGTAGTTTAAGTTCATACAAATCCATCAAGTTATAATCTCGCGAAAATACGCTTTCACAAGCCTACCTTAAAATCCACTCTACCAATTTATAAGCTTATTTCTCAAATACAATATTCCCTATGCACAGAAATATGGAAATTATTAAAGGCTTATCTAAAATCCTTTAGAAATTAATAGCGGCTGCGGAGATCCCTACAGGACCCCACTAAGCTCAGCATAAACTATTAATAATATCTATGAATGACAGGTTGAGTTGTAATTAAGATTTATATTGTTACAGGTGTTTTAGATTATTACTAGTAGCTTAGGTAAGAATTATTTTGAATTTGACTGTTGTTTAGTTATGTTAAGTATTTGAAATCTACTGCGCTTAAACTAAACATAAAGTAACAAAATAAAGTTCTTATAGCCACTTATAGATTAACAGTAAAGAGTACCTGATAAGATAAAAAATGGACCCCTCGTAGGATTACTTTCTCGTCTGTCCGTTTGTCCATACCCTTTTGCTCTGAATCGCGTGAACAAGCTGAACTCAATAGATATCATTCAGGTCTGCTATGTATAGTATAAAAAAATGAGTTTTTTTTACTACACACATACATAACCTCACTTTTGTCTTCTCTTGGGGTAGGCAGAGACATACTATAGTCATTTCATAGAATTGACATAGTTGTATGGAAACTAGCGACATCTAAACTCCAAAACGATAGTTATTTGGTGCTATGTTATCTATGGTAATAGTTACTGTTGAAAGTTATTTTTATTTTTTACAACAATAAACTTGATAATTACGCAAAACTTTCTAAATAATTATTAAGTTTATAATAAGTCTTGTTTGATACTGAGTTAAAATCGATCACTCAATCATTACTCTGATTGATATTTACTTACATCTGTAGTCTTTCTGAAAGAACACCAACATCAGACAACATGTCCGTTTGCAGTTTGCTCAAAAATTTTGCATTTTGTGCATGCATTTCACGAAACTTTACTCCGTTTTTTCAATTGTTATACTGGGTGGCGCAAAAGTAAAGACCCTATTTGGTTCAGCTATTACATTTTTTCTAAATTAGAAAACTAGATTAAGGTTTTTTAGGTACCAGCGCGTTGTATAAGGAGGTGATCGCGTGGATATAAGTGAAACCTCGAACGTTCCTCATCACAAAGCCAAGGTTCCTGTACGCTCTCTTGCAGCATGCTATTATGTGACCCTTAAAGTTGAAGTTGGCATTATAAGTGATACCTAAATCCCTCACATCCGTGACTCGCGCCATCAAAATGTCCATCCTTTCTTAGCACGCGTAAAAAATATAGATACACATTTTGAGGCATTGGATTGCAAAAGAATATCCCTCCGCCAAGCCACAACCCTATCAATATCTTCCTGCAGCCTTGAGCAGTCTTCCTTTGTTTTTATTACGTGGTAGAGTTTAAATCATCAGCAAAAAGAAGACATTTAGCATGCTTAACCATTGGGGGGAGATCGTTTATCATCAGAATAAATTGTAACGGCCCCAGATTACTTTCTTGACTTACTCCAGACAGGGTCAAGTATGAATGCGACACATGCCCGGTGTAGTCAACATGCTGCTTTCATTCAGTCATGTAGCTGGCAAAAAACTTTAGAAGGTGGGGTGCAAAACCGACGCCAGCAAGTTTTCTAAGCAGAATGTCGTTGTCTACTAAGTCGAGCGCTATTTTTTAGATCAAAGTATGCAACGTCGATCTGCCCCCCTCATCTACTACCGGTACAACATCTACCATGAAGCTGAGTAAGTTGCTGGATGTGCTTCTTGGCGGTCGAAACCCGTGTTGTGCCTCGGACAGTTGGGAACTTGTGTGCTTGTATATTTGGTCATACATAGCTGACACAATCACTTTAGCCGGAGTTGATAGGATAGCAACTGGCCTGTTGTCCTCAATTTTCTTACCACCACTGCAACTGCTAAGCATTGATTAAAAATATGCAGTTTAAGCGACCGCAAGGCGCGCGTCACGTCCGGCTGCAGCGCGTTCACGCTCACGCGCGCCGTCATGTTGTGTCCGCCACTCGTGCGCACCGCCGCCCACACGTCGTGCGAGCCTTGCGATCACTATATACCGAGGCATAACATAACTTCATGTAGCCTATAACCAGTGGACAGTGAAGAGGCATCCAACGACACCTCATTTGTCCAATTATTAGAAATTCTGAGGGAACAGATGAACATCTACACCCACATACATACATACACGTCAAAATCATAACCCTCCTTTTTGCTTCGCCGTAGTCGAGTAAAATAAACCGACTCAACAGAAAATTTCTAAATAATTTCATTTCAACCTTTAAGAGAAAACACCCGCCACAATAGAAAATAGCTTTAGCGTTACGTTCGAATAGACAAGAGCAATAAATCACTTACCTAGTAAATCCATAGGCATCCACAATTCTTTAGTGTTTCATGCAAACAACTCGCGAATAATAGTATTTTTAGATTTATTAAGCTCGCTGTTGAGTCTGGTGAAGTTGCAAGAAGTTTTTGTGTGTAGGTGGCGCTTCAGTCGCGATTATTTAGACGTCTTTTCTATGAAAGATGCAAAAAGTATGTTGTTTTTTCCTAAGTTTTTACGATTTATGACTTATGTCTATAAATAAATTATTATTTATTTATTTATTACCCAAGACGGAACGGAGACGGTATATGCGTTTGGGGTGAGAGGGTGTTTGTGCAAACCAATGTTACCATTTATCTCCAGAACCACTGGTCCGATTTTAATGCGGTTTTCAGGAATCGCTTTGGATTTGATTGGTGCATGATCTTAGATAGGTGTAGCGGTAACAACTCACCAGGGGGCGCTGCAGTAAACATTTGTTTGTAATAACAACCATTAATTCTGCAAAACAATTGGCTTGGATTGCTTCGGCTGCGAGGAAGACAACCTCTGTAAAAAATTACCCCAATCCCCGGGTGCCCGAGGTGCCTCATCCGATGGCTGTGGGGGCAGTCCGTCTGCCGAGGGGAAGTGAAAGGGACACGCGCCGCTGGGGGGGGGGTTACATTCTGGTGATCTAAAGCGACGCTATCTCACCGGTCCCTAACCCTTTCCGGCCATAGTAAAATCCCTGGGCGGTGGACATGGGGGTATCTGCCGCCCTGCTCAAGGGGATTCACTGAGGTTCGGCGTGCCTGGTGTTTTCGGCACGCTGCATGTTGAGGGTTTCACGCAAGTGGATAGCACCGGTGGTGACATGCTTCGGCTTGCCCGTGATTCGGCCACTAGACGCGGTGGAGGAACACTCTGGGGTTTTAGTCGGTTAAAGTCCAGACTTATCCATGGAAGATTTCCTCAAGTAGAAGAAAAGGCCTTTCAATATAATAACGCTACTTGTGCCCAGGGTAAAATATAGATCAAAAACAAAACTATTTATATCTTAATAATCACATAATTTCAATGACAATGCTGAAAGGTTATTTTTTGAGTAGGATAGTATTTTCAAACTCTTACGCGACGTACGCTCTAATAACATACCCAGTCACCATGACTTTTTTCTTTCGAGCTTTATTCAAAATAATTTAGCCAACCATGTCTATTTTATTTAAGCCCCATGAAGCTCCTTTAAAAATTACTCTTTTTAGTTTATGAGACTCGACTGTAGCAATAGACAAAAAGGAAAATTTTATTTATTAGACGACAGGAAAAAGCAAACAATTTAACAGGAATTTCGTGAAAGTAATGTTAAAATTAAAATAAACAAACTGTTCCTTGAATTCCGGAAGAACTTATTGATAACCTTTGACAAACGACGGTACAAGACTTTTTTTGATTTATCCATCTATGAATCATAATGCAACAAAACTGAAAATAAATTTTGAACCGACTTCCAAAAGGAGGAGGTTCTCAATTCGTATGTATGTTTTTTTTATTTTTGTTACACGATTTTTTTGATCGATATTGTAAATTATTGTTTCATATGATAAAATATACTTCAGAGGAGGTTCCATATAAATTTTATTGCAATCAATTGAGTATTTCATGTAAAAATTAAATAAAAAAAATATGGTATGAACTCGGTCTTTTTAATGCTCAGCATTCTTTGATTATATTTCTATTTATTTCGTTGATTGCTTTTAACATTCCCCCTACTTTTACTCGGCTCTAACGTAACTGATGAACTACATAGGTACGCCAAGTGACTATTTGGAGTAACAATGGAACAATTATTATTATTCTGATCATTGGAAAGCTATATGCAAGGTGATGGAAGAAATAAACCAGTGATATCTCAGGAACGATTAACATATAAGATTTTTTAACCCGATTTTAATATCAGTGAAGTTACAAACCCTATGTTGCAAGTGAAGCTTACGCTATAAAATCTCATTAAAAAGATAATTAATTTAACCCTGCATATGGGATGAGAATTAACATGTCAATACTTTCTAAATATACTGGAAAATTACTTTCGGGGTATTGCATTTAAACATTTCATTTTGAGAAGAGTCGTCATGGAATGCCTCTTCTAAAGTGATACTGTAAGGTGGAAAACTATGGCTCAATAGTAAAAATCTTTAAAGGTCTATCTAGCTAGCCATCACTGTAGCAGACATAGAATTAGCTGAAACGCGATACGTGTAAATTTTACCCTTGTTTGGGGAAAATTATTGTTTGCTCGATGGATATTTATCATAAGATTAGGTTTAAATTTCTACATATTGTCATCGTCATCGTCAGCCTGGTGACGTCCAGTGCTGGATATAGGCCTCCCCAATGGTTCTCTACGACACTTGGTCCCGCACCGCCTTCATCCAGCGTTTACCGGCGACTTTGACCAGGTCGTCGGTCCATCATGCGGGGGGCCTGCCTACGCTGCGTCTTCCAGTTCGTGGCCGCCACTCGAGAACTTTACTGCCCCAACAGCGATCTGTTCTGCGAGCTGAAAAAAAAAATGAGCTAAAACTTGGTTGCTTGGGTTTGATATTATTATTTATGTTTATGTATATATTTAATAAAGTTAGGATATATACTATTATTAATTATCAGTTTATTATTCTCAGTACTGTATGAATAGGCAGACAAGTCCTGGAAGTGTCGAATCTTTTATCTTTTTTTTTTTGTATGCATATTATGGCCTCGATGTTCTATATTTCAAATCAATTTAATTCACTTAACTATATTGTTAGCTATTGTTGATAATTATTTTATTGTATATTTATTATAATACATTACCTACATAAGATGTATCATTGCATCCTAATGTAAATGCGTCGGTATTGTTACACGTGCCACTGCGCAGACTTCACTGGCGGCAACTGAAAATCGGTGGTTTGCTTTAACGCAAACGCTTCACTGAGGTGTCGCCATTTTGCATCGGCATACACTCTACTAAGTAATTTTATTTTATTGTTTAACTTAAGATTTTTTTTGTTAATTTATTTTTTCGTTTGTCTAATTTTAATCTTTCTTTGGTGTTTTATGGTGTTAATAATGTTGTTGTATGTGTGCTTGATGTGAATAAATAATTATCTATCTATATATCTATGTGTCCTGCCCATTGCCACTTCAGATTTGCAATCCTTCTGGTTACGCCAGTGAGTTTGGTTCCCCTACGAATCTCTTCATTCCTGATTCGTTCAACCACGTACTTTTTGGCCCCTTCAAATTGGACGGTCTGGTCTTGGTTGTTGATAAACATTGGATATAGGTAGCGCAAGACCGACTGTTGTGGACAACCTTGGCGAGGCCTTTGTCCATCTGTGGCCCTTTACCAACTGATGATGATAATAATACTCAGTTTATTACCCAAATTATTCAATTATTCTTTCCGAAAACTACCAGTTATCAAGTTTGGTGAGTATTATATTTAAAGATGACAAAAAGGTGCAATTAAAAAAGGACAAAAAAATCGTTAATGTGAACAATCGAGCAACAAAGTAATAGTAAAGGTTACTTTGTTTGAATTGCCAGTGGTAAATGTCAAATAAAGCTGAGAGTTTTTGCAGCGGTAATATAAAGAAACCCGAACGTCATTATTGAGCTTAGGACGACGACCGTTGTGGCACTGGGGTTACACAATCTGCCTCAGACGCCTGTGGACGTCAGTGGTTACGGTTTCAATCTCTGGGCTATTGGACTGAACGCCTCAACATGATTATATGCAGTGTATTATGTATGTTTTTACGAAAAAAAACATCAAGTATTTTATATTGACGACCGGCTGGTGTAATGGTAACATACATGGCCTTTCGTGCAAGGACGGGTTCGAACCCGGCGCGGCGGCAGATATTGGTGTGATGAACACAGATATTAGTCGCTAAGTCTTGGATGTTTATATATTTATTTCCATTTGTATTTTAATAAAAAAAAAATACTCAGTATGCATGTTTACACATATATTTCTTAAGTATGTCAGTAATAAGTATCCACAAAACAAGTTCCTTAAGAAACTTAATTTGGGCTAGAAATGTTGTGATATTTATTAATTAATTATTTATTTATCACAATAATTGTTGATTGAGCCTGAATGGATCAGTCAACAAATATATTAAAAGTGGAGGTATAGGCTTACTCTATTATTTTAATTGTAATCAACCGATTTCAAAAATGAGACTTTCACCTTTAGGTATGTGTTTTTTTGTGTTATTTAAACGTAAGATTAACGTCAATTATGAAATACTTACTTTTTTTATTCGTCGTTATGAAATAATACTTCAGAATGCTTTCAGCATGTTACAAAAACTTCATTAAAACAAAAAAAATATATACAAAGGTGATGACTTTAATTAATACTTTGCATTCGTTGATTCTTTTAAAATACGGCTGCTTAGCTTATGATGCCAAAACATCATAAATGAAACTGTTTAATATAAGGAGAACTTAAACTGAACTCGCATGATGCAAATAAAACTGTTAATTTGAAAACAATTAATAGTGATAACTCATAAAGCTGAACCGCATATAATATGAATATTCAATAAATTAATCATAATTATACCGCATTTCTCTGTTATGCGGTACAAATTGTGTACCCTCATAAATACAGGCTTATCTCAAACACAATCTGTACAACACACGACGTTGAGATAAGGGCTCCATAGTGGAGTACATAAATTTAATTTATCTGTAGTCATTAAACTATGTTTACTATAAATATTTTGAGATATATTTTAAGTTTTTTTTTAGTTTTATTTATGTACAGTACTTAATACTGCCTTTGAATGCCTACGTTGCACATTGGTCTCAGACGCTACTACGCAGATCGTTAGTCGTAGCGGGTTCGAATCCCGTCCGGAACAAGAAAAAAAATGTTCCAAGTCTGAATGTTTATCTAAAGGTATATGTATTTATATTCTAGGTTCCCCCTAGTTCCCTATATGGTATTCCATTTTACAAGCTTCGTTTGTTTGGGGCGTGTAGTTGGTGCGATTGTCTGGGGATTTTAATTTTCTTAATTACATTATTTTAATTCACATTTTTTTTTTATTCACATTAATTAACATTCATGATCTAATTAATGGTAGCTTTATATAAATATTAGATGAACTTGATGTAAAATATGTGTGAAATAAAATAAAAATATTTCCAACATTTGGATGGTCCGGATATTTTATTGTTGAATTAGGCTTATATGCACCCCCTGATTTGCTACAAGGTATCTCGCAAACACTTTTTTAGTTTCGGGTCATACAGGTGTGATTGTCTGGAGATTCTCATAAAGTCGAAAAGAGTCAAAAATCAGTGATATAAATTTTCGGATTTAGCAAACAAAACTCAATCTTACTGTATAATTGATACAGCTGAATTTAGCTTGGTTTCGAAGATATCTAGATAATTAATGCGTGCGATAGTAACGATGTTAGATCGGACTTAAAAGATCCAACTTATATTTATTTATTGATCCTCGATGTCAAAAGGTGTTACCACACCGATCGGTCGACGTCGATCTACGGTCGACACTTGACACATTTGGTTTTTATTGTTTTTAAAGTGGCTTATCGATATACTTTAAAACAGGTCTCTGGATTAATAATATTATTGTGTTCAATACGTTGTGGGACCTATGGGGCTGAAACAATGCAAGAGACACTTTGACTAACTGTAAAACCTTGTTTTTTACTGTAAATACAGGGTAACTGGTGGGTCACTTTTGAAATTCGAGTAGTTTGAGATCATTCATGAAGAGAAAATATAAAATAAAAATTAATTATTTACTGAGTAAACTTAACCGAAAGTTCAAGAATTCATTATGCAACGCATGGTTACTCTGGTACGGCCGTACGCAAGGTGCTATCAAGACAGAATGTAGGTAGGTAGGGATAGACGGCGTCACAATCGGCCGTCGACCTAGTAAAACTCTTTATTCTTTGACAGGAATTCTGCTGAAAAATTAATTTCATCATCATCATCATCACAAATCTTTGTAATGAGTCCACTGCAGGGTATGAGTCTCTCCCCTGGGTGACGAGGAGGTTTAGGCCATAATCCACCAAGCTGGCCCAGTGCTGGATGGTGGATAACCTACTTTTATTAAATAATTATTATCAGAATCGAGGCTTTCTAAAATTTGTCACCAGTCGCCCTGTATATCGTTCAAACTGCTAATTTTAAAACAGATATTTTAATTGGTTATGTGAACCAAATTACTATTGCTTTGAATTGTGTCTTGATAAATTAATTGAATATTATTTTATAACATTGCCCCAAGGGTGGCTCATTCATCTCTGGGTCGATTTATAAGCTTACCATGCTCTATATTTTATCCCTTTTTGAGTCATGAGGGACACTTTATATTTTGAAATAGAATTAAATTATGGGACTTAATACGTCCTAGTCTCACCGCCACAGGTGTCAAAGTATTAAGAAAGTGGATTTCAAATTTTATATAAAGTACTTTTTTTGTTTTTGTTAAAAATGTTGAACCTTAAAAAAAAGTTTAGTACCTACAAAAACAGAAATTTTCCAGTTTTTCAATTCTTTTATCTTTCATCAAAAAAAAAAAACATTGCAAACAAATCATTACAATAAATCAATGTGAAAAGAACAAACTGAATTTATGAAATACGATATGCTCTTCAAATAAATATTCCTATTAGTTAAATAAATTTAAATAAGGTACTTATTTGGATTTCATCATATAAGCTATCCTAAAAAAACTAAAGACAGCTTTCAATTGTCGTTCGTGTTGTTTAATAAATTAATATGTAACTTCTCTAAGGACGTGCCTCCATGTCGATTTGCACAAATGACATTTTAATACATACAGTGTGGTAGGAAGGGAGATGGTTATCTTAATTGAAACTACACTTCTATACAACACAACATATCTTCCGTTCAGGGTGAATATATAGTCGGAAACAGAAATTTGTGTTTAATTTTAGTTTTAACATGTGACAAAATGCAGTAATACTCAAAGAATGCAGAGAAGTATAAGGTTATCAACGTATTCATTCTCCGTATTCATAACATTTTTATTCGAACATTTAAATTTCTTCTAATAGTACTCAATTGATTTTGATAAAAAAATGGCGAACATTGTCGGTGCCGCTTTTACTAGCGCAGAGCATGCACGTATGAAAAGCTAAATAAGTAGGTTTGAATGTTAGGGTGACTATAATCAAAATGTAATCATAAGATTTGCATAATGTTTCAGTTGCAAATAAAAAGGAAAATATGAATCGAACCTTAATAATTCAAGCAAATTACCTTTTTGAAAAAAAAAAATACTGGGTTTAAAAAGAACTAAAAAATGCACGAATTCATGAATAAAATTTTATTTTAAACAAAGAAAAAAGACAATTATTTTATAAAAGTCAACACATTTTTTACCGATTTGTTATTTTCTCGAGGCCTTTAAAATGAAAAAATAAAATATTTAATAAAATATAAAAAAAAAATCTCTGGAGAATTTAATTTGAAAAAAAAACACTAAACCTTTTCACCTGTCCAGGCAAAAAGGAGGGTTGTGATTTTATCTCTTTCATGCTACCTGCCTCATAATTTTTCCTTAATAATGATTATATGTACTTAACTAATTAATTACAAAATTTAATTATTTTTGTAAGCGCCTTAAATATTCACTAGCTGGTTATATGGCTTTGCACATATATGATATTGAATGTGGTGTTGCTCTCTAGGGGATATAAATCCATTATTTTCCGTATTGTGGCGTATAGAACGAGCTGTCTGGATCTGCATTTCCTGGCTATTACCAGCCTGGTACTTTTAGGCATCGAGTGAATGGAAGTTTACCCTCTTAGACTTTAAGATCACGTCCCGCCCGGTTTCATGGAAGGCCAATCATCCCATTATTATCATAAAAATAGTGTGCAAAATTGAAGGCGGGGCCCCTTAAAAATAGTTTTCTTAACATATTTATATCGTCATTAGCCGTTTTAGACATAGGCCTGCCTCAGAGTTCTCCGTACTGATTGATTCCTACACTTTTAAAATTATTAGTGGTCAATTGATGACAGAGCAAAGACTACAGAACAAAGAAAATCACCAGGAAAAGCTGTTTAGTAGTAATACTGGAATGAAAAGGTCCCAACATCCATACATCAGCTAGACGTTTATAATATAACTAGGAATTTTCTATCATCTAAAAGGAAACCTTTCTGTCAAAAGCGATACTTGTTTAATTTCCTGATGCCGCGTGTCGTATTTTTGTTTTTGAACGCGCTGTGTCGGTGTCCGATTGGCGCGGGTCGCGTCACCGATATTTTGACAGTTTTCATGTTTGTTGAAGCAAAAAATGTATTCGAATTTCGAAATTATACCGGGAACAATGTTTCTATTTCAGTTCATTTCAATGGAGGGATTTACGGTTAGATTGGCTTGTATTTTTAGCTAAAAATATATTTTATTATGTTGATATTTATCCGTGATTTGTTATGGATGGTCTCAAAAGAGTAGTGCTCTGTTCTTAATAAATTTTTAGAACGCTTTTAGGTATTTAAATGTGGTTTTGTTTAAAGTTCATATAAATAAACTTTAACTTTACACTAGGAGTTAGTTCCTTGTCTGCAAGTAAGTTTTACATTTTAAACTGCACATGGTAGGCATTGAAAACTAAAATTTATTTATTTATTTCTCCCACAATAATATGTTACATACTATAATTAAAAACTACTAAGTAGTTTATGTATGTAAAAAAGAAACATAAATAACCTACACTAATTTATATCGAGTGTTAACCGAAAATTTCTTTAATTTTCTAAACATACACTTCCTTTCTTTTTATTGTCAGGTACATTTTATCTTTCGTGAAATATTCTTTATTTTCAACGCCATTGATATTTAATAAAGTACGTCTGCACAGAGGCAAACCACTTTTATTTTGCTTTCTCCTTGTTTGTTGCACAACGATCCCTTAAGGAATTAGATATGAAACTGGGATAAATTGTAACCTATTTTACCCTCAAAAATTTTACCATTATAAACTTTATGTCTGTATTATTTTACGCAGAAATTGTACCAACAAACAAACCGAGTGAAACTTGAGTCTGAAACAGAACTTATATTTCTAGAGCAGTACTTTAAGCCATACTCATTGCAATAACGCAAGAACCAAACAATTAAACTTAACTGATAATCATTTAAATAGCAAAAACACCAACCTTATGAACACCCTAAGTACAAATGCTATCGCTCTATGACAGCTTAACTTAGCAACTAGGACGACCATGAGTAAATTTAAATCATTTTCTTTTTAGTATCTACTGAAATAACAAACAGCGTTTGCATATTTCTGCATGTAGTCGCGTCCATGTGTGTAGCAGTGCAGTTCGAAATTAACGAAGTCCGTAAAAAATCACATCAATCTCTTGAAATTAATTGCTTTTAACATTTTTTTCTCTTCTTTGTTTATTTTTACCATGAAGTTTTTATTATCTGTATGTATTTTTACTATTGTATTGATTATTAAAAACTGCGAATGCAAAAACAGATTTGGTACACACAAAGCTAAGAAACTTTTTAAGCAATTTAAGCTGGATTTTAACAAGCACTATGCGAATGCCCGTGAAGAACACGCGCGGTTTAAAATATTCAAAAAGAATTTGAACCTTATAAACAACAGTTCCGCCAAAGATCCGATTGCCGTTAACGAGTTGAATAATTTTTTTGATTGGAGTGAAAAAGAAAACGGTCAATTGCTTGATGGAAAATTTGTAAGTTAGTCGTTAATAATATTGTGCAAGATAAATTTTATAAGTCTGAAGCACCCTACTTGTAGAGATAAATAGCCTTAGACAACATAATTGATACCTCTGAAAGCATTTTATTTCTAGTATCTTAATAAAAGAACAAACTACAGAGGATGCACTATGGCTAGAATTATCTACTATTAATACTTACACACCAATAACTGACAGCAAAGTTCTTGAGAGCGACACAGCGTAGGTAGGCCCTCCGCAAGATGACCGAAGGTTTGCCTTCGTAAAAGGTCACTGGTAAACGCTGCCGAGGGCGACGCGGGACCGAGCGAACTGGAGGCCTTGGCCTTTGTTCAGCTGTGGAAGTGTCCCGGCTGATGATGATGAATCATTTTCTTCTCCATTTTAACTCAATGCCATTTTAACGCAATGTTGATTTAGCAGCTCGTACTGGGAATCCAGTCATCCAGGTGGTGTGATATTGGTAGCCCTGCAACGTTTGAATGAATATTATCGCCCTGTCAAATCACAAAAGTAGTAACACGAACTTACAGCACACTCTCTGACTCATTCTCCCAGACAGATGCTTCTATACCTAGACATAAATAAATTTTAAGTTCAGATTTCTCTCAGTCATTAGTTTTGAACTTTTAAAGTAATTACAAATAAGGCTAAAAACTTAGGTGTTATGTTTGACTCTCACCTCACCTGGAACGTGAACGTTAATGAAATTAGTCGGAAAGTTCATTTCTCGTTCCACTCTCTAAAAAGCCTCCAAACTTTTTTGCGTTTGAAAATTAAGATCTCTTTATCCCAAAACATCCTACGACTTATTATTGACTTTGCTGACGCTTGCTGCTTGGATGCCACCGAGCTATTAAACAAACAGGAACGCTTGCAAAATATTTGAATTCGCTTTGTTTTCCATCTTAATAAATTCCACTATGGCGAGATTCTCCGGTGGCCCCCCAATACGTTTTCGTAGGAACACTCGAAACCTTTGTCTCCTTTTTAATGTTCTCAATAGCCCATATCCTCCCGTATATTTGCGTGATCGTTTTTTATTCGCTGATACAAATATCACTGTTTGTAGACCATTTAAGTGTGGTTTACTAGATATGACTGTCCATAAGACTGATTTTGCTTCTTATTATTTTCCCGTCCACTCCATCCGACTGTGGAATTTAAGCTTTAAAAAGTTTGCATATTTTTAAGAGAACATAATTTGTAGACTTATATTTTGTGTTTATCTTTTGTTATAAGTAACAGTGTTTATTTATGTTATCATGTTTTTTATTTGTATATATATGTAGGATTTGCATGTATGTATGTATGTATGTATACAGGGTGGAATTTTGGAAATTCCCCTGAAGGAAAAGTACTCTAAATAAAAGGGATAGCAAGTTTTTCTCTAAAGAAACATTCCTTTATTTTGGAAAAGTAATAAAACTGCATTAAAAAAATTTTCGAAAATTTGCTTCTACAAATGAAGATATCATGGTTTTCCTTTTATTAAATTAACCGAGTATGTTAAAGAAATTTCATTCTTGTGATTGATGCTAACGATCGACGCAATAAAATTTTCCTTTTGAGTACAAATTCCTATCTCTATTATTTAGAGATATTATTATTTATGTGCTTTCATCTTCGACCTCATCGTCACTTACCATCAGGTGAGATTGAGGTCAAACGCGGGTTTAGTCACTTATAAAAAAAAAAAAAAAACTTTACCTCCAGGGGGCATTCAAAAATTCCACCCTGTATATATGTGTATCTTACTGTATATCTTGTGTATACGTCCACTTTGGCGATGGGGTAAACCTGTCTGCCTCGGACGCCAGTGGTTGCGGGTTCGATTCCCGCACGGAAAAAAAAAAAAAAAAGACAAATGTTCCGTGTCTCATTTTTATCTATTCATGTATTTATATTTAAGGTTCCTCCCTAGTTTGCTACATGGTATCCTATAACACAAGCTATGCTTACTTTGGGGCCATGTAGTTGGTGTGATTGTCTGGGTTTTTTTTTATATGTATTATTAACTTAGCTGCACACTAAATTGCTCTTTATAAGTCCCACTCTCCACTCGCAGGACTGCTGGAAGAGATTTCGCTAGAAACAAGCAGAACCTTTGTGAAATTTAATTATATTCCTTTAATTCTATTACTATTTGTAGAGTGTACATAAAAAAAAAAAAAAACAAATTTAAAAACTTGTTGTTGGGCCTTGATGAACTTTAGTTATCTTAAAGCATTTATATGCAGGATAAATTTTGTTATCTCTGCATTTTGTACACTTAAATAATATATTAAGATACTAGTATCTATCCGCAACAACTCCTGAATAACTTCATTTTAAATCAAATCTTCCTGGAGTAACGAAGTTTTGAATATCAAAGCAATGAAAAAACATATTTAATATGAATATGAATATTTCTGACACTCACACAACATTATCTAGCCCAAATTAAGTTTCTTAAAGAACTTTTGTTATGGATACTATATACTGATATACTTAAGAAATAAATAAACATACATATTGAATAAATGCATATTTTTTATTAGAATAAACTTAAATAATTATAAAACATCCATGACTTGACGACTAATATCTGTGTTCATCACACAAATATCCGCCGCCGCCGGGATTCGAACCCAGGACCTCTGGCATAGAAGGCAATGTATGTTACCGCTACACCAGCCGGTCGTCGCTTAGGTAGGTTTAGCTAGGGTTTATATATTTGTGATGACTTTTGAAGGTTTGTATAAACTCATGTTAGGAGATTTTGAATTGAAGTTACGCGCACGCGTCACGATGTTTCAGATGAAAGGTGTCTAGAAATTTATTTACCTACTCGTTTCACGAATAAATAAATTTTATGGTGCTCGGGGAATGTGGAATTCGAATTCGAACTCGTTGAATTCCACTGGCTGGAAATATTTTGATAGCATAATAATTAATTTAAAATTAAGAACCATCAGGATGTCAAGTAGGTTTTTATATTTTGATTGTCATTCCCCAGTGAGCGTCCGAAAAAAGCGATCACAATAAATGTTTAAGTCTCACGCATTCTAGCTGTTTCTTTTATAAAGGTAATTCGAAAGTATCGCCTCTACCTGTCGATCCCAGAAAGGTCGCTACAGTACCAATTTTTGTTTTTGGAAATCATTACGATGCGAGGATAGAAGCACTGTTTATCGAAATGCTGAAAAAAACCAGTCAAAACCATTTTTATATAAAAATCAAGTTTATATCAAGAAATTAAAAATGTAGGTAGTCTGAATCTGAATCCGTTACACAAATTTGGTGATTCAAATAAATCTTATTTCCAAGTGAAATAATAAATGTTGAGAGAATAGGGCCATAGGCACCCAGAGTTCGGAGGTGTCTTGGAGAATTAACAGCGCGAGTGGCCGGCCAGCGAACTACTCCTAAGATTTTGATTGAAACCAAATGATGTAAAGACAATTTTATTCACAATTAAATACTTATCTAATTATAATAAATCTTTGGAAGTAAAAATTCTGAACATTGAAAATATCAAAAAAAAATGGCGGGGGTATTTCTAGACTGAACCCAAAAATATGATTAAAATTTTTTTTGTCTCTCTATCTATCTGTTTGTTCAGGCATCACGCAAAAAACTACCGGTTCGATTACGATGAAACTTGGTATAATTATTTTTTAATATCTTGGGCACAACACTACTATTTATTCCGGAAATGTATTTACAATAAAAACAAACTTAATTTTGCGGCTCGATCCCTAGACCCGATTACTGTACCAACCGCAAATAATAAGTTTGTCGTAGGTTATGTCACACGCAGTACACTAAGTTATAAGCTATGCTGTAAATGTAGTGATTAAGGTTGAATTTGGCTTGCACCTTTCGCAACACACGTGTGGTGCGTGGGAGCCACGGATCGCTACCGTACCTAAGTAAAAGGACGGTTTTTTGAAATTTGAATTGTATTGAACGTGTCAAGTGGCGAGCGTTGTAATATTAGCATTCTATAAATTGTATGTTTTAACTGCTACTTGCAATCCTCAACCGTGCGAATAAAAGCTTTTAGTTTTTACTAAACACAGTTTCAGATAGAGTTATTTAGTTTAATTTGTATAAGTCGTAGGTATATATTTTAATTTTAAAGTATAGGTAGTATATGTGATATTCTACGTGGTGACCCTGGTGACCGTAGGTTGTTTTATAATACTGTTAGGTAGGATTAGTCATGCGTATACTTAAGTATTAGGTTTTTTGGGATTTTGCTTTTTTATTGAGTTTAGATTAGTTATCATCAGAAATGGGTTTATAGGGATGGTCTAGGTAGGTAGGTATTTTATTTTCTGTTATTGAGTTTATTTTTTGTTTTAGGTAGATATTAGGTTTACTTTTATAAGGCATAGACCGTATAGATTTTATATTTGAGCTTAGCCGTAAATCAGTGTTGATAGCTATTCGAGCGTATTAATAGGGTATAAGTACGGTATGAGTACGCTGCAGAAACTATCTATAATCCTACAGAGCTATTAGAAACTTTGGAAAACAGAGTTTCAAATATAACATCCGAGCATAAATTGTTATTTGACTGCGTCTGCCTTAGTGTTAATAATACTTTGGGAGAAATTCTATTAGGAATAGCAGGAATACCAGGAGGAAAAACAGCTCATAGATACTATGTTTAAAATACATATGGATCTTTTCTTTAAATCTTTTATTAAAAAACTATACACCTATAAAGTTAAGCGTACAGAAAATCCGGTATGTGGCATAACTAGGAATAGTGATAAAGCGCAGATTATTCGTGAGTGTTTACATAATTAATGCAGAAATTTTAACCGGTTTATGTGCCGGGGAAAGTGTTTTCATTCCTATAATTAATTTGATTCCGAACAATTTCCCATTTCAGTTTAAGAGAGTGGGTACAGTTTCCAGTAGCTTTATACGCTATATGACAATAAATAAGGCACAAGGTCAGACTTTGTTGTTGCTGGCGTCGATCTTAGTTGTTTAGTTGTTTTTCATATGATCAGCTTTAGCGTGAGTAGTCCAATGAACCTTTATGTCCATATTCCGGACGGGCTCACTGATAATGTCGTGTACGCTGAAGCTCTCAATTGATGTCGTACGGTGACTATCTGTCGTTACCATTATCTTTGTGAGAATTCGATGCAATGAACGTCAGCTTCACTATCGCGGACTTTTTTTAGAACTTTTAAAGAGGAACAATTCCGTCGTACATTACTTTTGCGTAACGTAAACCGTTTACGCAGCGTAGCAATGGAAGCTCTCAAAATTGAATAAATTTCCCCGTTTAAGCAACATTTTCCTTTGTAACTTCGCTCCTTTTAGTCACAGCGTTATGTTATATAGCCTATAACCTTCCTCGACAATTGGACTATCGAATAAAAAAAGGGTTTTTCAATTAGAACTAGTAGTTCCTGAGATTAGCGCGTTCAACCAACCAAACAAACAAACTCTTCAGCTTTATAATATTAGTATAGATTGTATCAGGAGACTTGATGATACATTTTATATTAAAAACAAGGTGTTTCCCATGATTTTACACCCAGAATTCTTCGTGCCGAGGTGATAATGGGATAGAAGAATTCCTAGGTGTCATTTCAAGTTATTCAAGTGGCTGAATTTCTTTGATTTTACATTACCATAAATCTAAAACTAACTAATTCTTTTATAATCTTTACAAAAAAACGGCCTTGTCTTTAGAAAGCGATCAATCTTGGTTTATGTAAGTGATTTACGAAATTGTAAAAGAGGCATAAGGATACAGAAAGAAAAAACTTACAAAAAATAATCAACAACAAGTAAAAATAGAACAATTTTGTCAAGCCTTTTATAACTGGAAAAATAACTGACTCCCTGAGTTTTGTAAACCTCTTATGGATAAGTATTCAATAAAAAAAAATATTTAAAAACTTCAGCCTCAAATCTAAAGCCTAAAACTAGCCTAGAAGAATGTTTTATTGTTTGAAATTTTATCAGCAAAATTCGCACAGTCCTGTCAAATCACAATTATCCTAATTACGCTTGTAATGCATCGATGGGACTGAAAGCGTTTGTTGACTTTGAACCCATACGACTGCTGCCTAAGCCTAGGACATCTGTTTGAAACTAAACAACTATTTTGAATAGCTTGTTATAGAACATGTGGTTCTTTGGCAATGGTGTTCGGACTTCTGCTATGTGAAGCCTCGATTCAAATCTTCAAATAGTCGATTTATTTCCCTTTTTTTAAACATAATGTCTGACACTTGACAATAACTTAACCAAGATGCCAAAAATGATGGTCATTATCAAAAATGTTCTAAATGTAAAAAAATATATTTATATAATAACGAGTCTCTGACTTGTACGATAGCTTACTTCATTATCATCTTGAATGCGAGCATATGCGCTGAAAGATTTTATAATATATACATTTTAGTCCATAGAAGCATAGGTCAATTGCGTCACATCTGGTCTTATCTCATCGTGTCACAACGCATCGCATTACGTAGTGACGCGTTTCATCAAGTAGTCGTTGTATTTGGTGAATTACTACGTTGACAAGTCGCATTAGGTCGAATCGCGTCGCATTGCGTCGAATCTTTTTGTATTGCACCGCAACGCATAGTATTTAGTCGCATTTCTAAATGTCACGTCCCATCGCTCACCTAGGTTAGTGCCTTGTAACTTGCAACTATAGAAACTTGGCCACCTTTAAAATTCTTGGTAACTGTAGTTTTGTTTCTTAAACCTTACAAATCTTGTTTCATCCCGATTAGATATTGTCCAATTTATATTTTTAATTTGTTTTTTCATAAGTTCTAGGACTTCACAAGTGAATTGTGAAGATGAAGTAAAAAGTCACATTTACACAAAATTTTACACTAGAGTTTGAATCACTGAAATTTAAAAACTGTATATTTCCAGTCTGGTATGCTTTGGAAGACATTTTTTATGTCTACTTCCGATAAGCCACGCCAGGCGGTCAGTTCAGCATCTCAAAGCTGTTGAGGGATTTGCAGAGGGTTCGATGCTGTCTTGGTTGTGTTTTTCCGCTAACCTCAAATAAGTTCTATAGAGTTTAAGCCCAGGCTGTGAGGTGGCCACTGCGATTTTCAAATGCAGACGTCGTAGATGTACTCATTTACAAAACGAGCCACGTGTGGACTTGCATTATCGTGCATTAAGCAAATTGGTCACATCCAATTTTAATTTACAAAAGCGGTAGTACTTTTGTATGTTTGAGCTGCAGATCATTTACATATTCTAATTTTTTTGGCAGATGCAGCTCGTTGTGGAGCTCTCGATGCAATCCATGACAGCATTAGCTGCTGATCTCCCTCCAACCTGCAGCAGGCCAGTGTATTGCCAGAGTCGGTTGTTGCACTGTTTCCAGTTGGCACGATTGTTCCAAGATTCAAAGAGTTTTGTTGATCTTCAACTAGTCAAGAATGAAAATGAAACACTTAATGCTTTTGATCAAATTTATAACCAAAGAAATAGCTGTCCATCAAGAAAACAGTTGCAAACTTTTTTGGGACAGTATTTTCATAATGCTACTGAATTGGAAAGCTGGAGCCCACCTGATTTTGATGAAAACCCAAAATTTCTTGTCGGTATCCGAGATGAAACATTAAAAAAATTTGCTAAGGATATCAACGCAATTTGGCCAACTCTTGGTAGAAAAGTAAAAGCTGAAGTATTTGAAAATGAAGACTTAACTAGCTTGGTGCCAGTTCCACATGGTTTTATTATTCCAGGAGGAAGATTCACTGAACTTTATTATTGGGACACTTACTGGATAATTGAAGGTCTTCTTATTAGTGGCATGAAGGACACAGCTCGTGGGAAAATTGAAAATTTGATAGAGTTGCTCAGGAAATTTGGACATATTCCTAATGGCAGCAGATGGTACTATCAAGAGCGTAGTCAACCTCCCCTTTTATCAAGTATGGTATCGCTTTACATAAGAGAAACGAATGATCTTAAATTTCTCAGGGATAATATTAAATATTTAGAAGATGAGCTTCACTATTGGTTGGAAAATCACATCGTGACGTTTGATAAAGATGATAAAGCTTATTCTTTACTAAGATACTATGCTCCCAGTGAAGGTCCACGTCCAGAATCTTATTTTGAAGATTTTTCCAATGCGCAGACATTTAATTTTAAAGAGCGCCAACAGGAGTTTTACGTTGATGTGAAAAGTGCAGCCGAAAGTGGATGGGACTTCTCTAGTCGATGGTTTATTGATTCCAAAGGAAAAAATGATGGAAATTTCACAACAATACACACTACTGAACTTGTGCCCGTTGACTTGAATGCCATTTTTGCCAATGCTCTTCAAAACGTAGCTTACTTCCAAGCTTTAATGAATAATCGAAGAAAAGCCGCACACTGGGGCTATTTGGCTAAACAATGGAGAAGTACTATAGAACAAGTATTGTGGGATGATGAAGAAGGGATTTGGAATGATTTTAATATCGCTAATAGTAAATTTAGGCGGTATTTTTATCCAAGCAATGTAGCACCCCTGTGGATGGATGTTGTAGAAAAACATTTAGTAAAGAAACACGCTGACCAAGTGCTGTCATACCTTAGTCGTTCACAAGGTCTTCGCTATGCTGGTGGAGTACCTGCTTCTTTGACAAGGTCCGGAGAGCAGTGGGACTTCCCTAATGCTTGGCCGCCTCTTGTCAGTATTGTAGTGAATGCTTTAGAGGCTTTAGAAACACAACAGAGTAAAGGGGCAGCATTTCGTGTTGCGCAAATGTGGGTAAGAGCTAACTACAACGGGTTCAATGCAAGCAGTCAGATGTTTGAAAAATATGATGTAATAATTCCTGGGCAATATGGAGCTGGTGGAGAGTACACCGTACAAAATGGTTTCGGATGGACTAATGGCGTAGTTTTAGAGCTTATAAAAAAATACAAAGGAAAAATGACCGCCATAGATGAACCAGGCGCGTCTGATGATTATGTTGACTATAGCGAAGAATATTAAGTCAGGTAATGCTCGCAGTCAAACTGTCATTAGAATGCTCAACTATATCATCATCTTTCATGGTATTCATATGTGTTGTTACATTACCGATACTGATTTCTCCATAATGCCATCAAAAATTATATACAGGACGAGCTTTTTCCCGCAACTTCGTGCGCGCATAAACATAAATGTCTTATTTTTCCCGACCCCGTGGAAGTTTTAGGAATTTCTTCCATAATAAACATCCGTGAAAAACATCCGTGCACGCCAGGAATTAGATTTTTTCATACAAACTAATACATCATATATTTCCCGTTCCCGTGGGAATTTCGGGAATTACTTTTATAACACAACCAGTCACTCATTAAAGAACTTTTATGCCAAGTATCATTTCCGTGCACTCAAGGAATAAGATTTTTCATACAAACTAAAAAGTCCAATAATTCCCGTTCCCGTGGGAATTTTGGGAATTCCTTCCTTAGTGCAACTTTTGAGGATTTTATGTTCCAAATTTATGCTCTCTACGGCCAGTAGTTTTGGCTGTGAGTTGTCTGTCAATCACTCAGTCAGTAACGGAAGAGTTTTATATTTATTTTATAGTTTTTATTAAAAGATGAGAAATTGTATTTATTCGTGTATGATCTGAAACTATCACGTCCTCGAATTTCGAAAGTGACTCACCAGTTGCCCTGTTAGCCCTGTAAAGCTACCTAAAAGTTAGGTACCCTTGGAATATTATTTAAGTTAAGTAATGTGAATTAGTTATATTTAATAGATTTATATAGTATTATTTATTTAAACAATAAGCTTGTCATGTTCAACTACTGTACTGTAACAACTGTAACTGTTCCCTTGATTGGCAGTTATTTGTTTGGATATAAATTTGATCAAAAGCATTAATTAGTGTTTCATTTTCATTCTTGACTAGTTGAAGATCAACAAAACTCTTTGAATAGGTACTGGAACAATCGTGCCAACTGGAAACAGTGCAGCGACCAACTCTGGCAATACATTGACCTGATGCAGGACCGAGGGAGATATGCAGCTAATGCTGTCATAGATAGCATCGCGAGTTTCACTACCAGCTACATCTGCCAATAATCCTCCTTTGCGTACCGCAGTTGGGTAAAAATATTAGAATATGCAAATGTTTGGCAGCTCAAACATTAAAGGGTACTACCGTTTCTATTAGTTTTGTGATTTTTAAAGGTTAGTTTAATATTGATGAGGTATTAATATAAGTAATATTGCAAATTTCACATTCACAAGCAGATTAAGTACCTTGTATTTTAAGCGGGATCTGTTTTTGTCCAAGAAATACACAACATGATCTATTAGATGATATACCTAAAACACTAGGGACAAATGATTGAAATACTGAGTAACGCTTTCAATACACGCTTTACGATTATCTCTCGTTTCGTTTAATAAATAAACTGGTAAGTTTTCTAAGGATGTGCCTTAACCTATGTCGATTTGCACAAATGACATTTAAATACATAGTGTCGTAGGAGGTATGGTAAGATGGTTATCTTAATTATAACAACACTTCGATGTAACACAACGTATGTTTCGTATTTTACAGTCATGTCTAATAATGTGTATAAGTTTTCATTGAACTTTGAACCTTATTACAAACAAATAAGTTGCTAAGTGTAAACATTTTATTAACGTACAGGGTGAAACAAAAGTCGGGATCAGAAATATGTGTTTCTCACTGCTTAACTTTAGTTTAAACATGTGGACGTTACAACATGCACAAATATGATAACGTTGGTTGATGATTTGTCAATAAAAATAATTGCTTTATATTTATTAAGTGCCATTGTTACCCTAATTGCTACGTTAAATTGTCATAGACCCAAAGCACGGTAATATTATCTATACAGTATATCCACTTCATACAAAGGGACGAAGTGCGAGCTATACACCGCGGCTCGATCTTGGCATGCGCTCGGTATACGGCCAGGCGCGACTGTCTGCATGCCAAAACAATTTTTAATTGAGCTTCATAAGAAAGAAGAATATTTACATTAACAAAACTATATGGCAGTTAACGCAAACTAGGCAAATGTCATTAAATTAGGGGAGGCGGGCAGCCCTATCTCATGTTTACGTACGGCGCAGCTGTAGGTATTTATTTCAATGATTCGGCCGAGTTGAAATACTGTATAGATAATATTACCGTGCCCATAGCATGTAACTAAGATTATTCATTCCAAAAGTAACCATAAGGTTTTTGTATTTGTTAATTCAATTCAATTCAATTCAAATACTTTATTGCCATTTGCATAGAATGGATAAATATTAACAAACAATAATATACAATCATCATCATAATCACAACTCCGTGTAATGGACCCACTGCAGGGCATGAGTCTCTCCTCTGGGTGACGAGGAGGTTTAGGCCATAATCCACCGAGCTGGCCCAGTGCTGGGTGGTGGATGTCAGAATTTTCAGGGTGCCGATATGGCTTCTGACAAACCCTAACGACTACTGTATACAAGTATACAGCACCCGGGACCGACAGCTTAACGTGCCCTCCGAAGCACGGAAGTCGCCATGAGAAACGAATGGTCGGCGGTCACCCATCCAAGTACGAACGCCAAACGTTGCTTAACCTGTGATATCGTAAGATACACACAGTAACCACGGCGCCACGACGACTTATTTACAAATATAATTAAAATTATTGTCAATAAAGTCAAACTGTTTCCTTCTAGAGTTAATGAGATACTTACATTTGCCTTTAAATAGAAACAAATATTTCTGTTTACAACTTATTATTCACTCTGTGTAATGTGTAAGAGAATGGATAGGAAATTTTGAAGTAGGATTTAGGTAACACGATAGAATCATCACTTCGCTGTTACTTAGAACTGTGGCAGGCCTGGCGCGGTACATCCGTTATTTACCTACAGCGAATCGCTCCGCGCCGGCGGATTTCGAATCAATCGTGTGTCACGCGCGCGCGTTGTAGATACCTACCTACCTAATAGCACTCACAGTAATTATATGATCGAGGTCGCAAATATTATTTAAAAATGGACATAAAAAGAAACAATGGTCATGGGGTGTTCTCTTCAGTAGTCTGTCCGACTGTGAAGAAAAGGCACTCGGGTAAGCGACCCCGGCCTCCCTAGTTACTGCGTACACAACAAACGTCCCCTCCGTGTATGCAGCATCCTCATAATACCTTTTTCCTTCCCGTCATTCATAATTCCTTTCCAAATTACCCAATCCTTTCCTATCCGATGAAGTAGGAGAATCAGATATGATGAGGAGGGGAATAAGAAATACACTACCCCAGGAGGGTACCAGTCGAGCTGGAGAATCCCTCCCTGAGGTCAACTCAGGCTGCCCCATCGTATCTGGGGGGGGCAATATTCCCGACGGCGACGTGCATTGCCACACGTCACGTCTTGTCCCCCCAGCAGGCAAAAAGAGGGCAGGGGAATGCTTATTTGCGACGATGAATGTTTGTGGAGGAATAGATGATAAGATTGACGAAATATGCGAGGTGATGAATGCCAGGAAGATTGACGTGTTAGGTGTGAGTGAGTCGAAAAAGAAAGGTTGTGGAATGTCCACGCATGGCCGACTCTCTGCTTACTGGGCGGGAGTAGAAGAGTCTGAGAGAGGAAGCCAAGGTGTGGGCGTTCTTTTGTCGGAAAGAATGAGTGATTGTGTGAAAGGTTATGAGTATGTGAGTCCCAGGCTCCTGTGGTTGAGACTGAAAGTAGGTTTGACCAGGATTTTTATCCTTTGTCTGTATGCACCAGATATGTCCAAGCCACAGGCAGTCAGGGAAGAGTTTTGGGACAATGTAAGAGATGTGCTTGGAAGGTGTGAAGATAATGAAAGGATTGTTATGTTAGGCGATTTTAATGGCTGGGTGGGAGTAAAGCGTGATGGGTATGAAAGGGTGTTAGGTAATTTTGGTGACGAAAGAATAAATGATAATGGCACAAGTCTGTTAGATGTATGTTTGGAGAGAAAGCTTGTGGTGACTAACACTATGTTTAGTCACAAAATGATTCATATGTATACATGGCAGAGACAGTCTGAGAGAAGTATGATTGACTTTGTAATAGTGGATGAACGATTGAGAACGAAAGTTAAGGATACGAGAGTGTACCGTGGAGTAAATGTCGGAAGCGACCATTTTCTTGTGGTGTCAAGAATAGCAGGTCTGCTCAAAAAATGGCGACATCGCCCACAGGTACGTATGTCTGGAAGGAAAAGAGTGAAAGTCGAAAATTTGCAAGATGAGACTGTCCGTGAGAAATATAAGTTAGAACTGAAAGAAAGGTTGGAACCGCTATTGAATGATGAAGACTGCGAGATAGAAAAATATTGGAGTAGATTTAAGAATGGTATCGTAGAAACGGCCACCCAAATATGTGGGGTAAGTGTGAAGAAGAATGTGAGAAGAGATAAGAACGAGTGGTGGGATGATGAAGTGAAAGGTTGTGTATTAGAAAAGAAGAAAGCGTGGCTAGATCTACTAGCTGTGAGGGGCAGAAATAGAATACGAGATGACTTGAATGATGATGAAAGAGTAGCAAAAGAAAAGTATGATAGATTAAGAAAGACTGTGAAAGATATTGCAAGCAAAAAGAAAGAAGAATGTAAGAACAAGCTTGATAGGAAATTCTCGGAAAACTTTCGAGCCAATTCCAAACTGTTCTGGCACTTAGTCAGAAGAGCTCGAGGGCAGGTTGGAGACTCGAAAGTGGGCGTGTTAAGAGATCAGGATGGGAATATTGTTAGTGAGCATGAAGATATTATGAATCAGTGGAAAGAATATTTCGAGAATTTATTTGAACGGAGTGCGAGTGATGTTTTGGAAAGTAGGTGGTCCAGTGGTGTGGCCAATCGTGAAAGTGAGATAAGTATGGAAGAAGTTATGAAAGCAATGGCAGGTTTGAAATTGGGTAAAGCGGCAGGGTATGATCGAATAGATGCCGAAATGCTCAAGGCGGGTGAAAGTGTCACTGCAAACCTGTTGTACCAGCTTTTTAATAAGTGTTGGCGGTCCGGCCGTGTTCCAGGCGACTGGTGCAAGGCCGTTATTGTGCCACTTTATAAAGGAAAGGGGTCACAGCAGGAATGCAAAAACTTCCGTGGCATTAGCCTTTTGAGTATTGTGGGCAAAATGTATGCAAAGATATTAATCGAAAGAGTGATGGATGAAACAGAAAGCAAGATCTGGGATGTGCAAGCGGGATTTCAAAAGGGGATGGGATGCACGGATCAAGTCTTTGCCTTAAGATCAGTAACCGAGAAGGTTCTGGCTAAACACCGAAAGGTTTTCTGCTGCTTCATTGACTTGGAAAAGGCGTATGACAGTGTGATGAGGAATGAACTTTGGTCAACACTATCCGAGTTTGGGGTGGACAGTGACTTGATACGGGCACTCAAATCCTTATATAAGGACTCGAGTGCTTGTGTCAGGTTGAATGATGACTACACAGAATGGTTTAGCATCGATCGCGGTGTTAGACAGGGCTGTGTAGCGTCTCCATGGCTGTTCAACCTGTTCATGGATAGCTGTTTGAAAGATCTGAAAGAGTCTGAATGGGGTTTAAAAATGAATGAGACAGTGATCAAAACTCTGCTTTACGCCGACGACCAGGTTCTACTTGCATCGTCTGCGTCGGAATTGCAACAAATGGTCACTGTGATGCATGAGTCGTTTAAAAGAAAAGGTGTGAAAGTGAATGTTGGAAAGACGAAAGTCATGGTTATGGAGAGGAATGAAGATATGACGGAATGCAATATTATGATAGGGGACGAAAAAGTGGAACAAGTGAAAGAGTTTGTATACTTGGGGTCCTTGTTTACAAGAGATGGGAAGTGTGAAGGTGATATTGAAAGGAGAGTAAAAGCAGGAAATTGTATTAATGGCGCCATATACTCGATAATGGCAAGCAAAACTATACCAAATAAGGCTCGTCTTGCCGTACTTGAGGGAGTTTTGGCGCCAACGCTTATGTATGGTAGTGAATCTTGGGTGTGGCAGAAGAGACATGAAAGCAAGATTAATGCTGTGGAGATGAGAGCGTTGAGAAGCATGTGTGGAGTGAAATTGAGTGATAGGGTGCGCAATAGTGAAATAAGAAAGAGATGCGGATTGGAAGAAGATGTAGTGACTAAGATTGAAAAGGGTATGCTACGGTGGTTTGGACATTTGGAAAGGATGAGTGAAAGTAGATTTACGAAAGAGGTTTACAGAGCAAGAATGGATGGTGCTGTCGGAAGGGGCCGCCCTAGGCGAACGTACGCCGATCAAATTGGTGACGTTCTTAAAAAGGGCCTAGTTAAAAGTACCCGTAACCGGCGATCATGTATGAAAAGATTAATGAACGTGGAGGAAGCGAAAGAGGTATGTCTGGATCGAAGCAATTGGTGTTCCCTTGTCTCTGCCTACCCCAAAGGGAGACAGGCGTGAGGTTATGTATGTATGTATGTATGTATGTATGTAAAAAGAAACAAATATTCAATTAGATTATGTTTAGATTTGATTATGTTCAATTTATTACTAATTATTCGCCGTAACTTTTTTTTCATTGTGTACTTTAGGTAAATAAAACTACTTTTTAACCGGATTAATCGCGTATAATTTATATTTTACATTTTAACTCGACGTTTCGGTGTCTTTGCAGACCCCGTGGTCACGAGCGACTGAGGCATAGAACACATATACTCAAGAGAAGAAGTACAACTTCATACATTAAAAGTTAAGACTAGACGCCATCTGAAAACGGTCCACATAGCTAATATGGCGGGAATTTCAAACAGTTCAAACGTCTTCGAGATTTTAATTTGCTCTGGTCTGAATAAAAATAAGCAAATACTTGCAAACTTGTTAGGTGAAATACCATATGTATCAGTTCTGTTAGGTTTGCTTATTTTATTCCGACTGGCTAAATATAAGGTTAACTTGATGAACAATAAATAAAACAATAAATAAGTTTTTGATATTTTTATTTTGTTTAAGGTAATACAACAAAAATTGTGGATAAATTGACACTCTTTCTTAAAAATACAAATTCACAGTGACGCGAGTTTCTTCAAGCAATCAGGGGGAGGAAAGTCGATTAAATCACAAGAAAACTTAAATAACAAACACAATTTAAAAATATCGCAAAACCGCAATCGCGAAAAAATATTTTCATATTGTGAAGTAGACGTAAATTTTTGACATTTCTTTTTATGTCTGTGTTGCTATATTCAAATAACATCGATTTGCTAATTCATTCGATTATGTAATACGGTCCCTTTAAGTATTTGTTAAATTATTTAAAAATGATGAAGAAGTCATGAAAAGTTTTCGTTTAATGTTATTTCTAATAAAAGCGAAGATTTCTTGAAGAAAAATATGAATAAGTGTTAACTCAAAAAAATACTGTGATGTATTCGAACAATCGATTGAATATTTTTTTTCATGGGCTACACTGGTATCATTCTTGCTCTTTTCCTCTTATTGTGTTCTGTCTTCCTCACTCTGACTCCAGTATGTAGTCTGCACCATCTCCATACATTGTCGACGCCCCCTGGACTGAGGTGTCAGGCGTCAGATTGATAGTGGAAAAAGTTATACATCATCTCCATCTATTTCTCAGTCTTCGAGCGTAGCGTTCAGGGTTAACACAAAATGAGCTGACAGTATTTTAAATGTAAAATATAAATTATACGCGATTAATCCGGTTAAAAAGTAGTTTTATTTAAATTATGAATCGTGAAAACTTAAGACAATACTACTTTAGGTAAGTTGAAATAATATTTTTTACAAAGGTAGAATAACAGTAATACCTACATCGGTAGATACTTAAATACAAATAAGGAGATTAATTATTCTTTACTAGGCAGCAACCCCAACAGCGTAAGAAAAGATAAGAGGCATGCGATAGAAAGAGACAAAACTTCTAGGTATATAGGTACGTAATGCTGTGCGAGCTGAATTCCACCGTATCGCGTCGTAGCAAGACTCGAATTTATTTAGATCTTCTGGCGGAGTAATTCTTCTGTACCAACGGTACTATTACTTATTCTGTGACTGTGGGCTTGGTTATATTATAACCCTAGCTGTGCTAACCATTCAGTCTTTTTTTGTGCGTCTGTCTCGTCAATTAAGTACTTTATAGTAACAATTGCAATACTAAAGCAATTAATACCGAGCGACAACTTTTCGTCAATTTTATATTCGTCCCATGCTAGTTTGTCTTCCATACAAATACCAAAATTCTATTACTACTAGCGCTACGCGCCGGGCACTACTGGAACTTTTCGTATTTTTTGCTGCGTTCGATATCGATATATTTATAGTACGAGGCAGCGTATCTATAGTGTAGTATTCAACCAATCTTTTTGCGCTCTTTGCATTTGCTTATTTTTCTGTGTATTTTTTATCGCTGAATTCTTTTGTTAGTGTTTTCTACAAAGTACGTTGAGTAGAGTGTTCACTCCTCGCGTTTTTACCATCTCAAATCGAAGATTTTACTTTTGTGAAGTGATATTTTTACATAGGATGCTGACTTTCTAGTGAGATAGTGAGTTAAGAAAAGGAATAGCATTGATTTTGAATGACTGGCGCAAGGAGGTAAACAATTTGTGTGACAAAAGCATTGAGTTTGACGAAAACGACCTATAATTATTATATCAAACACAAATAATTAAGAAAAAATAAATAATTGTCTGAGATGCATATTTTTTTACTACTCCCAACTTGCATAGCATCATGCTCTGTGCAGTTTATTTCAACTTATTAGTATTGCGCAGTTTAAATTTGACTCGTTAGTCGAATCGAATTATAATTGCGCAATAGTAATAACTGGTAAGACTACGAAATTCTGAAAATTTGGAAGTGGCGGTACGGGCGGGCTGCATTCTGGGGTTTTTTTGGTCAAAAAGGTTCCTAGAATAGATACTGTATGGCGCTAAAGTGCAAAAACCGCGAGACGGTCATCTATACTTTAGTACTTATATTCATCTATGATTCGTCCGCGCACCTAGCCTCTCTTAGCACATCTAGGATGTCCTATGCCAGAATCCTGCAATATAATGTGAATAAGTCATTAATTTCACTTACCTACCTTTATAATACGTTACTTTGGTTATCGTTAGCTCCAACGTAAACAAATGTTAAATTCAGTTTAATAATCAGAGAAATAAAGTTTTATATTGTAATTGCTTGAGGGTAAAATAGGTTAAAATTTGTCCCAGTTTCATATCTAATTCCTTAAGGGATCGTTGTACAACAAACAAGGAGAAAACAAAATAAAAGTGGTTTGCCTCTTTGCAGACGTACTTTTTTAAATATCAGCGAAATGGCGTTGAAAATAAAGAATATTTTACTAGAGAAAAAATGTACCTATCTATAAAAAGAAAGGAAATTAAGGTATGTTTAGAAAATTAAAGAAATTTTCGATTAACACATGATATACCCACTTTAATCTCACGCTAGTATACAGGGTCAATTTATAATAGTCTGTGATATTTTAAAATTGGGTTAACAATGATGTGTTGGTTTAAATTATGAAGTAAATTTCTTTTTTATATTTTTCATAAATTAAAATTTCAAAATTATTTTTAATGAATAAAATTTAAGTTTAATCTACACTTCATGACTACATAGCAAAAAATAAAGGTACATAGCAAAAAATAAAAATATTTCCGTCTATTTCTTTTAAGAAAATCACTTCACCAAAACAATAATCTTACGCGAATAGTAGATACCTACGCATCCGAGCGAAGGTCGTTGACGCGCGCCCGTGTGTTTGCGTGACCTTAGCGCGGAATCAGCTGTAATTACGTCATACATCAGCATAAAAGGTGATTCTAATGTCCCATCACACTACTGTTACAGGTTTTTGACTATCAATTTCACGTTAAACTAATTGTATCTAAATACTGTTTTAGTTTTGATCTTCATTAAATTAAAAATGAACTTAAAATAAAGCATTCGTGCTTGAAGTCTTTGTTATAACAAATAAATTGATTTTACAATTAATTTAATGTTAGAATGACGTGTTTAGTAACTGGAATAACCTTATTTATAACTATGTACAGTGTAGGTATAACATACAAAAATAACTTACATTTTTACCTTGCGTCCTGTCGCTGATGTTAAATACCGTGCTAGGTATTAGTCACTGATAGATAACTTATCACATTCACAATTATAACTGCTGTACATGGAGTCCCATTAGCCCATATACTGAACACAAAACCTGTCATGTTTAGCTTATTAATTTAGACTATCCATAAAGTATCCTTATCACTTTTGATAACAGCGATAGGTGGACTCGTCAGTCCATAGAATGTGCTTCAGCAACCACACGCGGAGCATAGGTAGTTGCTTCAGTTCTTGCACTTTCGTAAAGTGGTAAGACTTGAGCCCTCTCGTCGCAGCAAGCGCCGCACCCACGAGCTGCTGACTTCGAAAACCTGAGCCGCATCGTTTGTGCTGGCTATCGGATGCTGTTCAAAACACTCCAGCACGTCTTCTTCGAGTCTTCGAGTGAACCAGAAATCGAGGTCTGCTGGCGTCTGTGACTGTGGATTAAACGTGCCATAATCGCGTAATTCGACATTTTTGTTAGTTATCGATTTAGTGTTCGCGCGCGCGAATCTCTGGACAGACTGACGAGCGGGGGGCGCGGCGTGCTTTCAATCAAACATAGTAGGCGCGGGCGCGGCGGCGCGGCGGCTCGAATTTGACTTTCGGCTCGTTTGCTTGTGCCGTGCAAGAACGTATAGGTATTGTTTGGTAATGTAACTAATATTTTATTGTTTAAAAGAAATAGATGGAAACGTTTTCTCAGCTTGCTATTTAGTCGTAAATTAGAGATTAAACTAAAATTTTATGCACTTAGAAGTAAGTATTATGAAATTTTAATTTATGAAAAATGTTGAAAAAAAATTTTTTTTTTTCGAAATTCAGACCCACTCCTCATTCTGAATCTGCTATAAAAATATAATTGACTATTATGTGGCGACCCTATATATTTCTTTATTACAAAGTTTTTAGCACAATGTGAAGATTAAAATAAAAACTTACAGCTAAGTAACTGCCTCCTAACATAAAGCTTATCTTTGTTAGTACGATTTTAAAACGAAATCTCATTTAAATATCCTTAAGCTTTCTAAAAAAACTATAAAGAACAGCTACTCAATTGCATTTTTGACCATCCATACCAAATAATATATAAATTTCAAAAAATAGAATTTATTTTTAGCTTAAAGTACAAGCCCATCTAACCGTAAATCCCGCTATTGAAAAAAACTGAAATAGAAACATTGTTCCCAGTTCCCAGTATAATTTCGAAACCGAATACACTTTTTTGCTTCAACAAACATGAGAACTGTCAAAGTATCAGTGACGTGACCCGCGCCAACCGGACACCGACACAGCGCGTTCAAAAACAAAAATACGACACGCGGCCACAGGAAATTAAACGACTATCGTTTTTGAACGAAGGTTTCCTTGTAGATGTTAGAAAAATCCTAGTAATATTATAAACGTCTAAACTGAGGATGTATGGATGTTTGTAACCTTTTTAAATTATTACTTTTGAACCAGTTTTGATGATATTTGGTAGACTGTTAAGTTTTTTTTTAAATCCAGATAAGTTATTTCTCTGTTACGAACTACGAACTACGATCGAAATTATTGAATTTCAAAATTGAATAAAAATGTTTCTTGAAAACCAATTTTAAAAAGAGTCTTTCATTTGTATACTTTTTTATGATAATGATGGGACGATTTGCTTTCCATGACACCAGGTGGTCATGAAGTGAAGTGAAGTCATGAAGACTAAGGTTGTAAGCGTTCATTCCTTGATGTCTAAAAGTACCAGGATGGGTAGTAGCCAGGAAATGTAGTCGCAGGCAGATCGTTCTACGCCTCACAATACGGCTATTAATGACTTTATGTCTCCTACAGAGCACCAAATTCAATATCCTAAAAAGCCATGTTATGAGCTAGTGAATAATCGTTTTACCAATAATATCTGTATCCAGAACTTCCACGTAAGACGTCCATTTAATGTATTAACCTACCCAGCTACCTACTTAAACACAATTTTTTACAATAATGTCAATTAGATTACCTTCACGGCAATTTTTCGTAGAAATAAGATGTTTCTCTGTGACAAAAGTTACTTTTTGCTTTGTGTATTTTGTTGCTCTGTGATCCGTGGCGGAGATATAAATGTAATTATTTTTTATATTTTGTTTCTGAATGACATTGAAAAGATACAAATTTCTGTCTGTTTTTCTTGTTAAAAATATTTGTTTCATTTAGGTAAGATATTGTTTGGTTCTTGGAAGTATTTTAAATTATAAAAATGACAACAATAACTGCATAGTATAATGTTTCGTCTACGTTATTAACGTGACGATGTTTCCCCTGCTGATTCTCAAAGTGATTGTTGATAATCACTCACGATAGAGTAATTACACAATTTTGGCGAAAACATGTAACGAAAAGATGCTGTACATTCAAGAAATTTAGTATCGAAATATATCTAGAAACGCTTGGTGATATTCAAAGCCACACAAAGAAAAAACTTTAAATAAATCTGTTTATTATTCATCGGCTGTTCTCCGGTATACTTTTCTTGACAGTCTCGTTCCGGATCGGTTATTTCAAAAACAAGAGCTGCCTGCTATTGGAAACTATCTAGTTCGCAATGGAATAATATTGTGCTATGGGTTCTGAAGTTACAGGACATATCTACCTATATGAAGTTTACTCGATATGTAAATAATGCTGGATTTGTTGCTTTTTATTAAAGATTTGAAATTATTCCTTCCTATAATTTAAATTTAATAAAGTTTAAATGCGCCTACGACCACATGTAATTTGTTAACTTTACCAATAAATAATACTACACAGTCGTTCTCTAAACGTGGTCGTCGAATATTGTTCGTAACCATTCAATATGATATGATAATGTCAATCAATATGATAAATGCCATTTCGCAGTGTATTACCGCCAAGCACCCAAAGACAGATACCGTATATAACCGCACAAGCTAACATAAGTTGAAAAAAATCTTGGTGTTTTTATCGATAGTACAATGTCTTGGAAACAGCAAATCCATGGAGTTAGCAGGAAGATATTTGCTGCAGCAGGATGTCTAAGGCGCCTCCAAAATTTTTTACCCATATCAACTAAAATTGCGCCCGCTCAGTTACTTCTCCTCCCAATACTGGATTATACAGATGATAGCTATCTCGACTTGTCCGGGGAGCAGTTAGACTTTAAGCGCCTCCGAAATATGTGCATACGGTTCATATTTTCATTGCAAAAATATGACCATGTTTCAGAGTATCGCGATAAACTGAAGTGGCTCCCAATTCATCTTCGCAGTAATATACACATACTTTCACAGTTATGTAACGTATTATTAAATCCAAATTCACCTAATTAGGTACTTAAAAGCATGTTTAAGTTCAGATATGAACTTACGTTCTGTTAATAATAAGTTTTTTCCGTTGCCCTGTAACTGTTCTGGTTTCTTTCACAATTCCTTCACTGTTCATGTTGCTAGTTCATGGAAATCTGCAGAAAACATTGTGCAGTTAAAAAAAATTAAGTCAAATTCTAATGTTGTATAATAAACTACTATCCTGCTGTAAAATTTTCAAATACCATATGTGTGTAGTACATTTCAATGTCTAGGTATTTAATTTATTATTGACTAAGTAGTTATATTTTACTTTATCTTTATTGTGTGTATTTACAGTATATTTGATCATTTGGACAAATATTTTACATACTTACATACCTATTTTACTTTTTTAAGCACTGCCCTCATTGTTTTGTTTAATAATGTTAACGTTCTAAGTTTTGTAAACGGGTTGCCTGGTAAAAATCGCTTATAGTGATAAGGCCGCCCACATTGTCCAAAACTTGTGGTTTTTTGTCACTCTTGTATTTTTTATTGGCAATAAAGTGTAAATAAATCAATAACCTGACTGACATAATCAGCTCTCCATAGACCTGGATAATCTCCAAGATACCAGCTCTACAGATTCCAGCACTAGTGTTTAGTGGATATGATTGTTCCGAGAAATCCTGCACCGTCAGGAAACCTAACGGAGTTGCCATGTCATGCGTAGCATACCTACACCTGGCTAGAGGCTTTATTGAATTATTGTATGACAAAATTTTTCCTTGGATGAAAAATAACATATAACCTGGAAAATAAAAAAGATCAGTCACTCGTCAAAACGGACATCAACAGTTGGACGCCGCCGCGTCGAGTCAGATTGAATCAAGTCAATGAATCAGATGATTAATACAATACATTAATAATATAATACATATTTTAATAATATAATACATTAATAATTGTGAAAACTAGGGACTACATTAAACAAAACAAAAACTCAGTTGCTAGTCACATACAACAGCTTTTAAGCAGCTTTGTTATTTTATTTCTTTTTACAATGACCCCCTAACTTGGAACCTACAAAAATGTGAAACAAAATTAATTAACGCCGTGCCTTTGTATAATCCTTACAAAGAAGTCCTATCGTTATTGTTATTTTTTAATTTCGTTTCCTGACTTTTCAATAGAAAATATAAATCGGTTAACGAACAATACACGTTTCGTTTCTGGGTAAAAGATTTCTTTGACTCCTTTTAAGTTTTGAAATTTACGTTAAAATAAGGTTAGAGACATTTTTACTGCTCAAAAATAGCTTTTTGTAAAAATATTTTCCTTACATTGCGTGTGAAATCATAAACTAAATTGCTTAACGTGATTTTTAACGGTGAATTGCTTTATTAAATTATCATATAAATGATATCTAATTTTAAATTAAAATCAATTTTGAATCACAATTTGGAATTGATTTCATGGTCCCATATAAATTTCGTCGTATTTATAAAGCACATTTTGGTAAATTTACAACTTTCAAAAATATTTTCTGTATGGAAATGGAAATACCCTATGCATACATAATTATATACTTAATAATACTATTATTAAATAGTGTAGTTTTTAGTTTGTAATTTGGCAACACTTTATCGTTCGCTCCTACACTTGTTCTTTTAAATTTAAGTAAATCTGTCGCATTTTCGTTTTCACTTTGTTAGTTATTTCGTTGTCGTTATTTTGTATCTTAATCTGTTATTTAATTTATTTATTTTATTGTGCTTGTGTCTGTGACGTGTAAGAGGAAAACCTGTGTTTGGACTTCATCGAGTCATCATCACCGCTCATTATCCACTACCAGGTATTCGCGGAGCGACTGAGGTAAGTCTAGATAAACTGATTTCAATCCAAGGATACCGTGGTTCCTGGACTTGTGAGGTTTCGACTGTACGAGGTGAGTTCATTCGCAGTTATTTCTTTGCACTATCATTCACATCCATTTCATTATCATTTCCATTAATTTATCGTGTACAGTCCACTTTCAAAACCGTTCAGTAATCATTAATAATACCAGGTACGTAAAGACAGAAAAGAAGCAAATATTTTGTGAATATTAGGGATCCAAAAATATATTGTAATTGAGGAAATATGTAATAAAAAAAAAAATCTTACACTTGATCGTGGTTGATAGTTGATAGTGATCGTTTGATTTTCTTTGTTATATTTCACTATTTAGATGCATACTACTTAGATCAATAAATACTAAAATAAGGTACAAAAAGTGCACCTTCCTCAACTTTTATCTGAAATAACCACCTTTTTTGAAGTCGGTTAATAAACTTCTGAAGTTGCTTCATTAGATCGCAAGTAAAAACCATATACCCTTTATCTAGCAGCATCCAAATTCCAGTAAAAAGTTTGCTTAAAGTTCACTCATTAATTCTTCATAGCTGAGTCTAAAAACAACTTTTTCGAACAAACCTCTAAGCTAATGGCGGTTCTTGTAAAATATTAAAACAAAAACAAAGAACTGGCAACTCAGGAATTTTACGCTTTCCTCTATTATCACACTACATTGTCAGATCACAAACTTTGCATCCCACAAAACCAACTTGAGTAAGTTCCTGGTACATAAATTATCTTACTGGTTAGCGTCTATCTACCCAATTTATGGGTATCTGGAGAATTCTCATTATTCAATAATGTCCAAATTTGTGACAATTTCAGAATTCTAACTAAAGGACATAGTTCTGAGCCCATACATTAATCGCTTAAGTACTAACAGTGATGAGAAATACCTTTGTTACATGTTTTTATATTTAAGAACGCTTATTATTTATGGACAATGTGGAGAACTTATTCACCATAAATACTATCGAATTTATGATTTTTCTATTTGATGTGAAACAATGTAAATCTTAGTTGTTACGACTTCTTCAAAATGTTAGCTACGGTTTTTTCTTAAAGTTTAGATAGATAAGTAAGAGTGAATGTCTAAACTAAATAAAAAAAGTTTATAATTAGAACCTAAGAATTTTAGAAATAGACTACAAAACCTACAATAACTAACAGTAAATGGGTCTTAGTTAGTTTACATATAAATTAATTTAAAAAATACATATATTTTTTGGATTGAGTAATGAATATAATTTTTACATAAAAAAAATCGTCTGATGGTTCCGGTGGGTGCACTTTAAATTAACTCTCTACAATGAGGTGTAAATACACAAACAACTAGATAAAAAAATAAATGTGATGCTTTTAATTTTTCAAAACTAGAAATGTTATAACAAAGCTGACAAAATTTTAATTAATTGCCAGCTCAAAACAACTTTTCAAATTATCCTCTGGGATGCTCCAAAACAATTACATTCTAATTTATGCCGACCCAACTTCTTAGAAACGTTATTTTAAAATTCTACTAAATTTACTAAGAATACAAATAGAGATCCCAAGATGGTACTTAGAGGGATCAATCACAATTTGGTTCAGTGCTAAGGCGTCCGATAATAAGAAAAAAATCTTTGTTAGCTCTTCGCTCAATACCAAGCGAGTCTGGAAAAATGCCAGGGATCTGTCCCATAACTGGGAACGACGGATATGGACAAGCATTAAAGAGGTTTTATTAGAATTCTTTTATCAAACGAATCTTCAATTCTTCGATTTCGAAATATCAAATTTTACGCTTTCAACTGTTACCGCAGGTCGTAAACTATGTCGAATTCTTGAAGACAATGGGTGTAATTCTTAAGTGGCTCCATCCAGAGACATATTAAAGACACACGTTTTTACATGATGAGGATAGGTACCTAATAAATGAAAAAAAAATGAGCCTGTGATGATTGGCAAAATTGACGCACAAATAAAAATATCAACGATATATTTGTGACGTAAAAATAATCTATACTAATATATAAAGCTGAAGAGTTTGTTTGTTTGAACGCGCTAGTCTCAGAAACTACAAGTGGGATTTGGAAAATTCTTTTTGCATTAGATAGCCCAACTATTGAGGAAAGTTATAGGCTATATTTTATCCCGAAATTCTCACGGGATTAAAAGTTACGCGGGTAAAACCGCGCGCGGTGGCTAGTAGTAAATAATCTTCTCAATGGCCTTTGCAATGCAAAAAATATTTATTAGATATTTTTTTCAGAAAAGCTATAAGTACAGTTAATTTTATTTGTTTTCATTTTATCAGATTGATTGCAACCGCATCATTGCAAGTGCCATTTGTAAATTCCAGGATAGCGATTCAGGTAAATTTAGGCACGTCTGCTGCTTAATTGTACCCACGCATCAGTTCTCCTGAAAGCGCCAAACCAAAAACTAGCCATGCCAACAGTGGTGTACGCCGTCACATCGGCAATTATGGGGTTATGATAAGGGACTGAAAATGTCCAAGTTACTTTTATCACCATTTAAAAATTTAAAAACATAATTTAATGAAATACTTATAATCACAGGATATTTCCACAGCTGTTGTAGGAGAATCATAGGCTGACACCCCTTTTTAAAGAATCCTACAGTTACAAGAAAAACATGAAAAAGAATATATGGCAGAAAAAAGTTAAGTGCATTTGGTTATTCATTTCTTACCTTCTTCAATTTGAAGACCTAATACGTGAAATGACCAATGAATAAATTTAAGCTAGCTTGTCATAATTTTATCCTAGTCTTTGGAATAATTTATCCAAATTAAATAATTTTATGTTAATGACCCCTTAAAATCTCTTTTCGTTGTAATTATAAATAAAAATATTCCAGCATAGGATATTTTGCTAACTCATTTTGCAGTCACCCTTGGGATTTCAAGTTTATTAAAGAAACAAGCTACTTCTTAAATAACAAGAACATTAAAAGGAAAATTTTAAAAAACAATGAGTCTTTAGTTAAGATGAAGGTGTGCATTTTTAATTACATTTTCTGACGAAAAAGTTATTTTATTCCTTTTTTAAAGGAAAATAACAAAAGAAAGTATGAATTGTGGATTTATGTTTTAAGTTAATGATTCATCAGCATTTTTCTGTTCTTGTAGGGAACCAATTATTTTTTCAAAAAGGTCATTTTTATAAGGGGTATTTAATCTTACAACTGTAAATCCACATTTTTCTATCAAAGTATTCGAAATTGCTAACAAAAATACTGAATTGCACACTAAATTTGCGCATCAAATAAATCAAATATACTACACTGTTTGATGTTTAAAGCTAAACTATTTTACTGAATTACTATCTGTTAACTTATAGTATATCTAATTATCCTTTTAGTGCAATGAAACATTTAATCTGTTTTTTTTTTTAATACGTCAGCTATTGAATTTTAAAGATAACCTAACCTAAGCTAACCTATTAGTAATTTTGTATTACAGCATAGTACTGGTGGTAAGTAATTATCTTATTATTTTCTGTTAAGCATGTCGGGATTGTTGACAGGGTTGACTATGATAGCTGACCAGGTTTATGGCGCTTCGCCGGCCGCTGCCGCGGCACCGCTCGCTTCGCTCGCTCGGTTCGCGTAGATAATGATTTTAGTAATTCGGTGGTAATATTGGATAATTTAGTGTGCAAATCAGTATTTTTGTTATACGGCGAGTAATTTTGTTTTAGAATGCTTACGTATATCTGTGGTTTTAGCAAGATAGTAAAATAATATAAATAAAGTCGCTAACTTTGATATATTTTAGACATTTTCTTATGCTACACATTTAGTTATACAATTATTTGATTTGATAAACAGTCATTTATTTGATATGCTGGTTACATTATAAGTGGATAATTGTTGTTTGCTTAAATTTTAAACAGAGGTGCAATTAAAAATTCCCCTTTTTATAATGGCCAAAAGCGCTTAGCCCATGGAACAACTTAACTTTATAAAAGGTTCCTGTAAAAAATTGCTTTAACTATATTTTGATTTTAATAAAATTTTTGATTTGTATTTATGTTGTTTTTGATTTATAGTTTTAATTTTTATTTAGATTTGAATTTGATGGTTTTGATTTAGATTTTAATCAGGATTTTAATATTACTTATGAATAATGCTTTGTTTTTCTGTTAATTTGATTTTAAGTAAATTATATGATCTGATTTTCTTTTGAATTATATTTTGATTTCATTTTGAATCAATTAACTTAATTTTATTAAATTGATTCAAAATGAAACCTACATAGCTTGTATTTTTCTGATTGTAACCAAATATAGATCTTGATACATATTTTATTCTATTTATTTTATATTATAACATTGACGGTTAACATTACCGTGTAAGATTTTAATGCAAATAAAAGTATTTGCTACCCAACAGTCAAAGAAATCGTGTTTTTTTCTTAATTTTTGACAGTGGTATGAATCGACCCATTCAAAAACGCTATTCGGCGATTCATACCACTGGTATGAAACCCCGCTGGTATGAAACAGCGAACTCCCCGTAGTGGTCAAAGCTGTTATTTATGTTGCTATATTTTTTACAATTTATCTGCTGAAATTAAAATCAATATGTAGGAAGACCGTGGTTTTTGCTACCCACTAATTAAATTAACGTGTTGCCGTATCAAATTGTCGAAAACCGTAAGAAATCACTTAATCTCTAGAAATTAATTGCTTTTAACATTATTTTCACTTCTTCGTTTATTTTTACCATGAAGTTTTCATTATCTGTTTCTATTGTTATTATTGTATTTTTTATTAAAAACTTTGAATGTAAAAACAGATTTGACGTATACCAAGCTAAGGAATATTTTAAGCAATTTAAGCTGAATTTTAACAAGCACTATGCGAATGCCCGTGAAGAAAACGCGAGGTTTAAAATATTTAGAAAGAATTTGAACCTTATCGACAACAGTTTAGATAAGGATCGGGTTGCCTTTACCGAGTTGACTTATTTTTCTGACTGGACTGAAAAAGAAATTGGTCAATTGCTTGATGGAAAATTTGTAAGTTAATCATTAATATGCTAGTGTGAGATTAATTTTATACGCCTCCTACTTCTAGCTCCTTCTAGATCAATAATTTACTGAAATGTTTTTAAAGAATTAACTCTGAACTTAGTGTTTACCTTTGTATTTTGTGTAGGGATCTAAAATACTGCGTTCCTACCAATGTCACATATTATTCTGGCTTGGGAAATACTATCTAATCTGCATTTCTACGGTGACAAGCAAATTGTATTGACATCCTTTTACTGGCAAAAAGATATCTGTCAACTGTCAGAGTCTTCGAAATGATCTTTGTATATCTCTTTCTGGAAAATAAAATTTATTATTATTATTATTAAAAAAAAAAAAAAAAAAAAAAACTTTAATTCGTGCCCTGGATTGTAATAGTTAAGATTTTATGTAACATCTATGCAACAGGATTTAGCGTAGCAATGTTTCACATTGCAATATTTTTTGTTTGCGATTTAAGTGAAACATTTACGATTATAATATGAATGTGACATCGGATTGTTTTTCTCGTGTGATTGCGTTTCGTAGTAACGACATCTAAGACAATAATTTTCTAAAACTATAATTATTATTATGCACTCAATGAAAACGCTATCCTGTCACACCGATTTATAGTCCGACAAGGATCTTTTGGCGCGTGGAAATAATTGGAACTAACCACCGTCTTGGGAAATGTCACATCATGACTTTTACCACTCATATTTGTTAATGTACTTTTTCAATTCAATATAAAGATATGAAATACGCCAAAATTTACAAAATATGAGCTTACTTATTGTAGTTATAAAATTGAAGAAGTTGTTTTCAGGGAGAAAAATAATTTAACGTCTCAATAAATCCCTTTTAAAGAGTAAAGAAGCAAGTTGCCTCTGCAATGTTTACATATTGCCATACTTTGAAAAATACACTTTAGAACATTAATAAACCATTTCAGGAGAATTGTCTCCGTAGAAAAACGGTATGAAAGGTAAAAACATAAGCAGTTTTTTTACAAACACTTAAAATTACGAGCATTTGTATCTAGTACAAGTAGGTACCCTATAAAGAAAGTAGAGGTGACGAGGATGACGAGGAAAACAATTTGTCATAAAAACATGATTTTGATTTCATGTCACTTTATGTTTAAATATATTTTCTTGCTGAATCATATATTTATATCTTCAACCCTTTGCTTTTGTACCACTGACATTTTTCTCAAAGTTTCCGCGACAAACCTTTTGTAGTAAATAAAACGAAATAATTTCTGTTTCCAAACTTGAAAAAAGCTAAACATTTGTGCATTCATATTTTTCCCTGAGAATAGGGAAATTGTACTTAACGGTAACCCTTATTTAACCCTCACGCCCCTCTGACGTCATCATCCAAGCGCCAAAAAAGCCTTGTCGGACTGTAAGATTGTCGCACCAAAAGCTTGCAAGTGGCATAATTAATAGCTCTTTGCTGAACTACAGCATCGGAATGGTTTTGAAAATGACACGATTAAGATTTTAAATGAAGAGCAATGGTTAGATTTGGTCGTATGTGTAGTGTGTAACCATTATTATGATCAATGTATGTACCTACCTATTTACCTAGTTCACATATAACCAATTAATAACTTAAAAGACAGTATTCTTTCTACATTTGATGTTATAATACCTCTCCAATCTCCCGCCTTACATGCCGACCTAGCCAGCGCGCTGTGAACCTGGCGCGCGCAATTTGTTATAAATTCCATTTCCATATACGGACGAAGACTATATAGAAGCTTCGCTGATTTCAAAGTTACTCCATTAATTGTAATAAAATATATTATAAAACAACAAAATCGGCCGAACTAAGTCGAAAGGAGTATTTATCAGTCAAAATGTATCTGGAGGAAATAACCAATCTTCGTTTGATGGATTAAAGGTGCATACGGGAGCAACCAATATTATTCTATTGGTTATGCTGGGTTTCATCATATTGGCTACACTGTATGGCTGTATATATAAATGTCATGTGTATAAACGGTGTCACACAAAATGGACTGACCGGCAACTGCAGCACCATATACTTCAGCGTTCGTTTTTACGTGCTATCCCGAAAAGTACTATGAACAGTCAAGAGGTCTAAAAGTGAAAAGTGCTATGTTTCAAAGTGCAGTGTAGAATATAATAGCACAAGTGCGGTTTTTAAAAATCTTAGTTCGTCTCGGAGTCATATCATAAAATAGACATGCGGCTATAATATCGTGAAATAGACTGGAATTTTATTAATAAGAATGTTAAAATCAGTTTAAAGTGTAGTAAAGAGGTAACCTATTAGCATATAAAAATGAATACTTTATATATATACTCGTAAGGTAGTTCAGGATATGACACCCAATCTTCAAATAATTAAAAATTATAAATGAGATATTGTACATAAAAATCGTATAAAAGTATTTAAAACTTAAGTTAACTACACTTATGTTACATATAACTCTAAAATGTATCTATTACTTATGTTATGTTAGTGTACGATTTTAGAAGATTCGTATACCTTTCTAGCTTAAAATAAAATAAAAAATATGTTCTTATTCTTTTTTCTCTGACGAAAGGAGATGTAGTGTGTAAGCACTTTTTTTTTTCTCCTCACATATAATTTTTATCAGTATTTCATAATTTTAATGATTTGAATATAATAAATTGTTACTCGTCACAAAGAAACACAAAAATAATGTAAATCCGTAATTGGCTTTAAGAATTATTCTCTAGGTATATTTTATGTATTAATAATTATTAAGAGCTGTGGATTTTGTTGAATGAATAAATAAATAAATAAATAAAATTATTTTAATCAATGTATGTACCTACCTATTTACCTAGTTTATATAAAGGGTTAATTTTAATTAGCGCATCACCTCTTGCAGGCTGCCTCTCCACATCAACCCCAACAACATTTGTTCTACAACTTTTTAAAATTAATAGATTTAAAAATATTAGTTTTCCCATACAAAAAATATTTTTATCCTCTGTTAGAGGCGTAACTCTATTTACTCTGAGCGTAGGTATGCTACGTACCTTGCGCATTTAAAATATCGCTTCATAATAATAATAGACATAGAATAAACACTTCTTACAAAATGTAGAGTATGGAGCAAATAATAATAATAATAATAAAAAATAATAAAATCCCCAGACAATCACACCAACTACATTGCCCCAAAGTAAGCATAGCTTTTGTTATGGGATACCATATAGCGAACTAGGGGGGAACCTAGAATATAAATACATAAATAGATAAACACCCAGACACGGAAATTTTTTTTTCTGGTTCCGTGCGGGGATCGAACCCGCTACCACTGGCGTCTGAGGCAGATAGGTTTACCCCAACGCCATAGTGGTCGGCAAAAATATTTTTGTTTTTATTTTTATGTTATTTATCAAGATTTGTAAAAAGTCGTAGAACAAATGTTGTTGGAATTGATGTGGAGAGGCTACCCGCAAGAGGTGATGCGTTAAATAAAATTTACCCTGTATAATCATTTGATATCTTAATAAAGACAGTATTCTTTCTACATACGATGTTTTAATACCTGTCCAATCTCCCGCCTTATATAATTTAAACGTGGCGAGAGAGAATATGCCTACGTTCTGATATACTTATTTTTTTTAGGACGGAAAAAAGGTGCCTCCAGTTATTGTGGAAAGAAACAGGCCTTACGGGCCGAAAGAAAAAAATGATTTAAAAACAATTATATACTTACTTTCACCTAATGCGGTTAGTTAAGTATTTTAAGCTTTTTATATTTTTAATGTTTCTGAATAAAAAATAACACAAAAGCAAGAAAGCGACTTTTATTATTAGTATATAAATATAAACAGAATATCCACAACTTATTTATTTATGTACCTTTACTACAATAACAAAAAAAATACATATGATAAAATTTTCAAGCATATCTGAAATCACAAACATTGTTATTTTATATACCTACAGTAATAAACATAATACATACAAGTACGAGATATTCGTAAGGTATTGTGAACTCATGTAGGCAGACGTTTTCAGATCCACAGCTGTAACTTACATTAGATCACATAAGTCATCATGATTGTAGTTTTTTTTATTTATTTTTTATTACTATCTGCTTGAATGAACTTATTTAAATTTCATGACAAAAAAGATGCACTTGACCGGGGGCATATTGGAATATAATTTTTTGCTATGTGGACAGAGAGGCATACCGGACTGGGACCATAAAGGCCAAAGCCAAAAAAAGTACAGAATTCCACGAGGTAGTAAGGTATAAAACAAAACTGGATCGTTCGTAACATAAAGAGGATATTTAGAATCTTCATCAAAGAAAATTAAAAAAAAAACATCATCATTATGATAGTTGGCGATGATATGTTTTTCGGCAACTGAAATTTGATAAGTCAATAATTTCCTGAACCCCTATCTATACAGTATTGCTAATTCCAAAGTACGATGCTAAATGCATAAATATCACAGAGTCTCAAGCATTGTCATAAAGTTGTTTTTGTGCCTCTATAATACGGAATCATACATACATACATAACGTCACGGCTGTATCCCTTATGGGGTAGGCAGAACACCAGAGGTTACAAGACTATCTGAAGTCACGTTTGACAAATTTGGAGGTATTATAAAGATGGAGAGAGACTATTGTGGTGACAGGGGTTCAGCCTATCGCCCACAAAAATGCCTTTAAAACCTTTGTCAGTTGTTTTTATGCCTCCATAGTACGGAATCAATGTTGTGTTTATTTGTTATATGGTATGGTTAGGACTTTCATACCACTTGATAGAAAGTGCGCATGAAGACTATAGTAGTACATGTTCATCCGTGAGAAACCTTTTCACTCGATTAGTACTAGTGGTCATGAAAAGCCGTATTAAAGAATTTATTTTGAATAAGTTGAACCCTTTATTCAAACTACTTTAGTAATTTCTATCCCCACAAAGTGGGTATTTCCAAATTGGTAGGTATTACCAAGGTGTGGAATGATATACTTATAATTATAACTGCCTGGGTCTGTTTTTCCTGACCTAGTCCTATTTCTACCAAAAGTCCCGTGTCACATCGTAGTCTTATGTAGTGAGATCTAAACTTCATGATGAAAAGCAACTGAATTCAAACTGGCTAACTGTTGCAACTGATATTGCATTACTAATATTGCACTCTGATCCGGATTTTTCCATTATTTATCTGGATAATGTGTTGTACACGTTCGAAAACTAATAACGCACTGTTTGTTCAACAGATGTGCTGAACCGTCAACATCATTATCGCGTTCTGTGATGAATCGTTTCTTTGTTAGAGCATAATAAAAACTACCGTGAATTTTATTGCAGCCTATTGTTATCAAAATAGCAAAACCAAAAAGCTACCTTTGTGCTGGTTGGTTTTTCAGAGTACCGAAAAGGCTTCTGACATACTCCAACAACTGCTTAACGTGCCCTCCTTCCAAGCACGGAAGTCGCCGTGAGTAATAAATGACCGTCACCCATCCTAGTACTGACCATGTCAAACGTTGCTTAACCTGCAATATCGATTGGTATTCACAGAAGCCACTGCACCACAACGACCTCTTAGTCAGATATAATCACAGAAAAGAATAAACTAATGTCTATGCAATTTAATAATATTTTAAACTTTATTCTATACTAATTGCAGTAATTTTTGATATTGGTGGAATTTCGTAAAAAAATAAAGAATATAAATCGTCCCCAAGAGTTAGACTAATAGGTACATAAAATAATTCTAATGTGTTTTACAGAAATTAGCACATTCAAACAAACCAACTCTTCAGCTGCTTTATGTATATGCAAACTATCTAATCAATTTTAATTTTAAATGCATATTCCGTAGAAAAAGGCGAGTTTCGTTAAAGTAATAAAGTAAATGCACAAGAGAGGGAACGTGGTCTTATCTACCGACGAAACACTCAGCAAACACGATGTCCCTCTTCCTTGAATCTGCATATATTTCTCATTCCCCCGTTATTATACATAATTTATGATGCGAAAAATTATTTATTACTTGTTTATAAATAAGGGAAAACAATAAATTGCCACTATTTTTCCTTGTTTTCAATTATTTGCGCCCTTAACGGCGTGTTCGAAAGCGCAGTGGGCTGTAATTATCGTTCTTCATAGCTGGAGACAAACAAATAAACATAAATGGTAATTTGTTTATGAAAACAGATAAAATACCGTGTTAGCAGATAATTTGAAGTGGAACCCATGGGTTTAAGGCATTTAAATCCTAATCTTGAGAAAATCTTAAAAGAATACACAAAATTATCTCTTTATATGTATTAGATTTAATATTGTCTTAAGTTTCCGCGATTTATACTATTAAATAAGCTCAGTCGCTCGTGGCCAGGGGTCTGCAAAGACACCGAAACGTCGAGTTATAATTTAAAATGTGAATATACGCGATAAATCCGGTTAAAAATTGTTTTGTTTAATGTATTAGATTTGTTTAGCTTCAGTTGAAATTAAACAAAAAAAGCTAACATATTCAACATGGAGTCGTGGAAATTCCAAGCATAAATTTTCCTTCACAATTATGTAATTATCATTAATATCTATGAAGCATTCTTAATTGGATTCTTAGTATTTTGTTTATTTATTTGAATTAAAAACAACGTAGCACAATATCACTTCGGCCTGACGAATAATTTTATTCGGCACAAACAATTTTTCATACAATTGTATGACATTGATATAGAGTGACAACAAACTTGAGACTAGCTATTGTAGCTGTCGAGTAATACTTTATAAATTAAATAAATTTAATTTCATCATTGACGCAGCGTTCTGTTTGTATCGTTGCTTTTTGCGATTTATTTATTTATTACATATATTAAAATATCACTAATAATGTTTATGTAGTATATGTAAGTCACACTAAAAGTATTTCGTAACTTAAAAAAAAATTATTACCAAAATAATAATATGTTTACCTATTGCTTTTCAAAAAACTCTCCTTTACTCAAAATTTATTTTTTCATCCGATCGAACCATTTTTTTAAATCAGGAGGACTACAGGTTTGAAGGCATGTTTTCTATGTGCTGATTGAACGCTATCACTACCTGTTTGGAGTAGGTAAAAGTAAAACCTGTCATTAAATCTTTGATTTTGTGAAAAATACAGAAATTGCTAGGTCGGGGGCTATGTGCTATGAACACACTTTTGATGTCTGTTGTCGTACTTTAGTAGCATCTGTGAGCACCATTCCACGCAAGCCCGCTTCTGTTCCGCTGTCAGTTCATGAGGGATCGAAGGACAACAAAGTTTCCGAACTTTTAATTCTTCATGTGAAAAAATCTGTATCTGGCTCATACCAATCTCCAATAGTCCTTGAGTTGTCTCATAGGTAATCCGTGGTTTTTCTTCAATTAACCGCTTAACAGTAGCCATATTCTTCTTATTGACGACAGTTGAAGGCCGCCCTTCACGAAATTTGTAATGTAAAAAACCGACCTCTTTCAAATTAAGCAAACCACCGCCTCACGGTGCTCAAACAAGGTGCTTCTCTCCCAAAATCATTTTAAGACGAGCGCCACCGTCTTGCAGAGAGAGAGAGAGAACTTTTACAATCCATTGTTGTTGCTTACCAAAATCTAATGGCAAAAAGGGAAAAAAGAAATTGACGCTAGCAAAATGAAATGTATGTCAGGTTATTAAATACTGTATAGTTGAAATGACCGAAATATTTTTCTTCAAGTGTGAAATTGCTTTCGAAGTTAGGCAGGGGTTATATTAATGTTTCAGTAAAATGGTTTATATTGGACTAGTTTCCACGTTCGTTTTCATGAGCGATGTTAATTCAGGCCCTTATCTATATAGGTACCAAATTGCATTCAAACCAATTCAGTCGTTCAGGTGAAAAAGTGGAGAACTATTAAAAATATTACTACATAAATAAACATTTAGAAAAATATTTCAGTCCTACCCCATATGCAGTACTTAATTTACTCAATAGTGACAGTATTTTTGATATAGAATTTAACCGGGCCTGGGTTAAATTTTCATAGTACGTGGCCATTGTCCTTTGAAAATAAACCAATAACAATTCCTCGAAATTTCAGTTGACACATGAATTTTTTTTGTTGCCAATGAAAATTGCAATTTTTTTACTTTTTTTTTGCCATCAGATCCTGGTAGACCTATAGAACTTTGAATCTGTGATAATAAACAAAAGACAAATGATTGCCCTACATCTTTTTCTATTACCAAGCAGCTTTGATTATCTATATGTCTAGATAGAGCGTCATCGTATTATGATGATTAAAAAAATGGGCCAAATTTAAAATGAAATGCGTCTAACGCACACAAACAATCGTAGCTATTGTATATTACAGTCGCGACACAACACCCACTCAAATTTCTAGAAAAAATATTTTAATACCTAGATGTATTTTCAACATAAATAAACTTAGATTTTTGAATATTTAATATAGGTAGGAATACAATTTACTTTATATGATCGATAAAAATCTAAAGTCTATTGCTTGATTTCTTACATTGAAAAAAAAAAGGTTTACATTTCGCATTCACCCATAAATTCACCTCTATTTTTTGGGACGCGTTTGAAGCTTTGACTGTCTATCTAGACATATAGATAATCAAAGCCAAGCAGGTTGCAAGTCATTTGAAAAAATATAACATTCGAAATTCAAATAGTAGCTAGAAGTGTACACTCTGGCGGGTCGCATCACAACGCAACAATCCGCGTGCGAGCCTCTCATACATTGTATATAAACTATCGCATAAGAATCGTATAAGAATGACGCAAGCGAATTATTGCGCTGCGATGCGCCCCGGCATAGTGTGCGATTTCTATTGCTTTATTTCTTAATATTTTCTGACTCTGTGAACAGTTTAATAGAACGTCATGAAAGAACTACAATGATGTGCTTTTGCAAATCTGAGGCTAGCCGGAAATAAACAAAATTATTTTGTGAATATTTGCAAAGGTTTCTATTTTTAAAGTCGACTTTTCATTACTCTTTAAAAGTGTACTGAAATGGTTTTACTACTACTTTGTCTATTTAGAATTATATATGTCGAAACACGTACCTATCAAAATTTCAAATGAAACTATGAACTTTTTACCCGACTACGGCGAAGCAAAAAGGAGGGTTATGATTTTTACGTGTATGTATGTATGTATGTGGGTATGGATGTTCATCTGTTCCCTCAGAACATCTAAACTACTAATCATAATTAGACAAGTGAGGTGTCGTTGGAAGTCTCTTCACTGTCCGCTGGGTATAAAGTTACGTTCAATTTACTAAAGCGCCCTCTAGGAGACTTAACGTTGCGGACAATTTTTTTTTTTCTTTATAGTTTTGTGTGGGGTATCAAATGAAAATGCTTTGTGAGCACAGCTCAAAAATGTAAAAAATATTACTCAAAAATGAGTGAAATAATAATTACAAAATTATTAATAAAAACAAAATTCTTGACGGTTTCGTGTGGGATATCAAATAAAAGAACTTCTTTAGCACATTTCAAATATGTAAACATATTACTCTAAAACGTGTGGAAAAAAAAATAAGTTCAAAGACTGAAACCCGACTACTAAAAAACGCTCTAAAAATTAGGAAACAACTAATAGTCTCCGCTGAGATATTTATGTATTACGTCATATTGATAGAGATATGTTTAAAGGATAGCCGTGGTCGTATGCCACCTTTTGTAGCAAAACAGATTCATTTTAATATTGAAATAAAAAGAAACATTCAACATATCTATATCAATATGACGTAATACATCAATATCTCAGCGGAGCGGAGATTATGTTTTCAAAATATATTCTGTTGGTTGGTCAGCTTAAATATTGACTCTTTATTCTACCAATGAATAAATTGATATTTATATTGATTTTTTTATATGCAAATAACCACTGAAGTGACAGTCGTACTCGCTCACCCCTTAGGCACTTGTAGCGAAGTAAATAGTTCATTAAGGGAATCGAGTCTCGAAGAAGTGACTAATTAAAATTAACCTTTTTGACTTATAACTCCAGAATCCACCTGGCCAGCTTCATATTTATTTTTTCTGCCAAATTTCATCGAAATATTTTGTAAGGTTATGTTTTTTTTATTCGTATAAGTGATATAATTACTTAATTCAATATTCTTCGGTTAGTTCGTTTGGTATTTTTTAGGTTTTTCGTAAAAAAAGTCGCAAGTTTAATTTGCTGAGTTAGTGATTCCAAAAGGAAATAACTGCATAAAAATAAGCCATTAAAACTACTTCATCTCGAGCGTTACTTCATTATGAATTCAAAAAACGAAGTTGACTAAAACTTTCAATGAGTATAGTACGCTAAAAAAATTCAAAAGATTTTTAATTTAGTTTTGGGCGGAATAATTTGAATTTTATCCTTTGAGGGGATCTGAATTTTATCATTTAAATTGGTGTCGCGAGCGGGCGCGCACTGCCAAAGGCAGTTGGCGTCAGTCGTCTAGAAGTACTTGGAAAACTTCGATTAACGAGTTCCGAAGATTTAGTGGTACCGTAATCGGCAAAGAATTACGTCTTTTAGAACCTTTATCGCATATTTTTAAGCTTACTGCAGTTTATGGAGTTCAGTATTTCAGTGCTAACAGATTTATAGCCTTATATGGAAAGGCCAAAATGTTTGATATAAATAACAAATAATTTCTTATTCGATTTCCTTTAATTTTCTCTGTTTATTTTTAATATTTTAATAGCTGCGAACCCAGACGTTCATTGAATATTTGTGGATGGTATTAATGAATACAATTTAATTAAATTAAATAATCATAGCTCAAAGGGTATACTTTTGCCAAGGGATTTTTGAATATCTAGGTCTTATTTTGTTTAACCTGACTTTATAAAATAATGAGATTTGGGTTTGCTTGAAAAAGCTATCTTACTCTACATGTCTATAGAGTTTTGAGTCAATAGAGTAAATTTTAATCATAACAAATCTCCAGAAAGGCTAGCTTATTTCAGTTTTCCTCCTAATTAATAAAGTAATCTTGACATCTTATAATTAACTCACTCAGTCAACCAGTATTTCAGCTTGATCTTTGAAATTAGCTAACTTCTACCCGCACTTACTAATTATCATAAAGTTTTAAACCTCCCAACTTTTTGGCAACACTATCAAAGTTTCCCGAATTTCGAGGAATGTTTGAATATTAAGTCGGGTTTTTTGGCTCGGAGACACTGCATTAAAGTTGATGAAACTTCAAGAAAATAGAAGTACCCACTTCAAATTCAATGGAATACGCATATTTTTAATTTTAATTAATCTGGAAGTAATAATTAAATAAGTTTAACTTTGCATATTTTTTTTTTTATTAAATGTGTTCACGAATTGAGTTGATCGTTTTGTATTATTACGCAATTTTAAATACAGCTGACGCGAAATTTTGAAACATTTGGGCTTCAGTTATTCGAGAGGCCTATTTCCTGTTTTTATGATATTGTATAGCTTCTATCGCGGGCCTTGAGCGTGGGGACCGAATCCAGAAATTTCGTAACGAAAAAAACCTGACACCTGACACTGACGACCGGCACAGCGGTGATACTTTGATTTCATAACTTTACATGCGGGCTTTAATAAACAATCAGCGCCATCTACTAGGGACTTGTGGAACATCATATTAGATCAAACATTACTGCATTAATAAAATAAATAAATAATTATAATTGTATAAGTTGATAAAAAATGCTATGCAATAGCTTTACCGCGGCAGTCTCCAAGTGCCACACGTCTTTTTTTAAACTGGTTTCATCTTCATCATCATCATAACTCCGTGTAATGAGCCCGTTGCAGGGCCCGCTCCTCTGCGTGACGAGGAGGTTTAGGCCGTAATCCACTAAGCTGGCCCGGTGCTGGTTTGTGGATGTCAGATATTTCAGGGTGCCGAAATGGCTTCTGACAAACCCTAACGACTACTGTATACAAGTATACAGCACCCGGGACCGAGTGCTTAACGTGCCCTCCGAAGCACGGAAGTCGTCGCGAGAAATGAATGGTCGGCGGTCACTCATCCTAATACCGGCCGCACCGAGCGCGCTTAAACTGCGATATCTTTTTATTAGCACAGTAATCACGGCGCCACGATGACTTCACTAATACAGAAACTAGTTTATTCTTTTATTTATTTATTTAGGTATACACAACAGGTTACAATTAGGCATTGACAAAAAGAGTGAAAAACAAAGGTATTAAACTAAATTATAACCCAACAGGGTGTACACACAAAGTAACATTTACATGACACGTAAACACTGATAAAGAATTACAATAAAATACAAATAAAGTGCAACAATTAATAAATAGCAGACAAAAAAAAATTTAATAATATAATATTAAAATATGTTCCCAGAAAGCTCAGCAGAGGATACGCTTCACTGAAAATCTAAATGAAACATGCCTTGTCATGAATATGTCAAGTTCCTCGTTTGTTTTCGAAACCTCATTGTAAAGACGGCACATACGAACTATCGGATTATAAAAGGAAGTGTTATTTTTGAAGATGTTTAGGGTGAAAACTGTTCTTCGCCTACGAGATAGTTAAAATGTTGTTAAAATGTCGTATGTTAAAATTAAGTAGGGAAAGCAAATTAGGGGAGTCAAATTGGGAATGAATGATTTTGTGCAAGTGGAGAAGGTCTTGCTGCTGGCGTCGTTACAAATAAAGACTATCATGAATATTAGTCTGGTAACCCCAGTCATTCAGAGACTAATCAAGCTCAATAGTATGCACAGTTATAAGGGTGAATTAGACGACAAGCCCAAAAATAACGTTTTACGGGTTATCTCTATATATCTTAAGAATTCAAACTTTGTATTTTTCTTCATATTTTGTTTTTCATTGATTAGTTTTATATTTAAGACACTCACTATCGATTTTATAAATGTAATGGTATAATGCACAAAATTACCGAAACAATGATAATAAACTACAGAATTTTTATACAAATTACTATTTAGCCAGGGGAATATTCAGTGACTTTAGCATAAAGCGGGGATCATATAAGTTATTCTCTTTTTACCATTACCCTACCTCACACGGCCTATAATTGCTATCTTCATATTACTGTTCTTTAGCTTAACGTAATATTACCTAAACTGAATTTAAATTTAATTCCAATCTGAAAAAGGGCAACTTTGTGTTACAGATTTAAATGTACATCTTTCCGCAAAACCAGATTACAAAACTTATTTTGTATCGGAAAAAATATCCGCATCTTAATTTCGTTTTTGATACAGGAATTAATATATTTCTATCCTTTCATTTACAAATTGAATGTCGGAAAATATTTCCTCTCAAGCAACTCCGAATATCTTAACCTGTTTGCTTAAAAGAAAATTTCATTTCAACGCACTTTGTAAATTGGATTCGTCATTATCAAAACGGAAATACGCAAAAAGTCTCAGTTTATTTGATATTCCAATTTACCTCGACAATTCACGTATTTGGTTAACAGTTTTTAAATCATTTTGCTTGTGTTATGCGTTGACATTTAGTTAATTAACGTTCGTTGTCTGTTTGTGTTAGACAAATAATGTTGACATACTGATGCGTTTGATTAAAACTCTGACTGTGCTTTTAATTATATTTATTTACACATATACAAGTGGTTTCACGTGATTTTATTCAAGCAGCTCCTGTGGGCCTATTACGGTTCTTTTATGACGTGACATGATAAACAAGATTCTATCTTAGACTAATAATTATACTTTATTTTACTCTAAGATTTCTATGATACAATGATGATGTAATTAATGAACGAATTCCCTATACATACATTGCAATTCATTTCATGCAAGAGGCATTACCTTTTGATGAAAGTTTCAATGATATCACCTCTATGATATGTTTCTTGATTTCATTTGTGTTTTTTCCGTTTTGTGTGCTTTCATAAATAAATACTATATTATTGTATATTGGGATTATTGTATTCAGTCTACACGGCAAGAGCTTAGCTAAGAGATTTCGCCGAGGAGTAATACCACACGAATAATGATCGTATGATATGTTTTACGTCAAAACTATTTCATGATATCATCGCATGGTTTTGAGATCCATAATAGGCCTATCTCGTAATAATTACATATATACATACATAATTTCACGCCTGTAACCCTTATGGGGTAGGTAAAACACCAATGTCTGTAAAACCATTGTCACATTTGATAAATTTGGAGGTATTATAATGATGGAGAAAGATTATTGCAGTGACAGGGAGTTAGGCTATCACCCGCAAAAACGCCGAAAAAAACTTCTGTCCCTTAACTGACTCATAAAGTATACCCGGCAAGAGAAGCAGCTGGCACATAATATGTTTTTCCTTTGCTCCCAGTCCAGCATGGAAGTACTCATAATTGCTCAGTATAATATAGCTTGTTACTTTTGAATTATGTAATTTCTCATAGTAACAGACTTCTTTCAATTGTAGTACTTAGATAAAGCGTAGTATTTTATGCGGTTATTATCCAACAAAAATAAACAAAAATCAAATCTTTCCACGTTTTAATATTTAAAAGACACATGTTTTTGTAATGTTGACTTAAGGACCCAGATCGTGAGAGTCACCGAAAAGAGTGTTACGATTTTTCATATTTAACCTATTTAGATATGATAGTGGTGATAATTTGCATATATCAAAATGAAAGACCAAAAATTATCATAATGCTCATTTTAACTCTTAAAACCTAATAGTTATTATATAATATTTGTCAACAAACGCTCAAAATTGAGAAAAAATGCTAGAACATACCTTCGTATTTTTCAGATTTAACCCAGTAAATCAAGACGAATTGAATAAAAACATATTTTTTGAATACTGAAGAAACGAAGAAATATACTTGTGTACATTTTTTGTTCCTTTACAAACAAAGTTCTTATTATTATTATTTCCAAAAAATCTTTGTTTAGCTGCACATATTCAACTTCAAATAATTTTGCTGCGGTCGCGCGAAATCGATGTCGCTCGGGTACGTTCCCGGCCCTTAATTGATGCTTTTAATTTAAACTCAGACATGGCTTTAATTATATTTTTACCTACATTTAAAACGCTGTGAAATATAAAGTTTCACTACATACGTATTAAAATTCTGACATACACATTTTATATATATGTAGGAACTAACACCTCGCTCCTACAGTGGTGACCCCTAGCTGAACTACCTTCGCAGCCCTCGAAGAAGAGGACCATCATCTCCATCGTCGTCATCGTCTCCATCACTCTCCACCCACCAGCAGCGAGTACAACACGCCAGCCGCCGCCAGCACACTTCGGGCTACCTTGGTGGACCAGTACGCTTGTAGCGCTGCAAGCCTGGTCTACCACCTCCAGCCTCCACCTGCAACTCGGTACAGCACCCTGCACTTCGGCCGGTCACAAGCAGAGCACTCTACTCTCCTGTCCGAAGCAGCCGCCAGCCACCCCGACTCACTGGGGCCATTGCAGAAGAGCACTCCTAGACGCACTGAGTCACTCCGATTCACTGAAGCTTTTTCAGACTCACCGGGACCATTCCCCGACAGTGTCCAGGACAGCACTGCATGCAGTTCTGACTCACCGCGAACCTTGCGGTATTCTCATCCGATTCCGACTCACCCCACTGGCACCCCACCCCACAAAATTGAGAAAAAATGCTAGAACATACCTTCGTAATTTTCAGATTTAACCCAGTAAATCAATACGAATTGAATAAAAAAAATAGATAGATAGATAGACAGATAGATAGATAGATAAAAACGTTTATTGTTACTAAAAACACACACTTATAAACTTAATATTTAAACAATTCTTAAAAATACTTAATCTAACTCAGTGTGTGTTATAGCAGCGCAAAAAGCCATAGCTCAGCGTCCGTATTGCTTAAAAGCAATACGCTGATATTCTGCTACAGCTTAAGGAGGTTAAGTTATAACTTAAAAATAAAGCATTATCTGGTTAAATTTGTACAATTATGCAATGATTATTATAAGAATATGTCCGATTTGAAGTTAATACTAAATATATATGAAATTGAATTAGTACATGTTAGTAATAGAATATGCATAAAGTCACAGTATTTATTAGTAAAATGTCATGCTAGAAATTATAGTATATGAATTGAAAGTACATAATAAATAATAAATAATTATTAAAATATGTCAGAATATATTTGGTCAGCAATAAATTCAATTAAATCCAATAAGTAAGAAAAAAAATAAGGAAGTCCAAAATGATGTTTTAAAATTATATAATATAGAATTGAATATTAGCTACTTGCAAAGTGGTTTGGAACTTTTAGTTTTTGTATATCCATAAGGAGAGTCTTTAATTTAGTCTTAAAACTGTACTTACTTTGGAACATTCTAATGGGTGGTGGAATGTTGTTCCAACACTTTGCTGCGCAGTATCGAAAGCCAGTAAACGCTACGGTTCGGTGGTGTTGCATGCTTAAGGGGGCTCGTAAAGATCTAGGTTTAAAGTCACGCTGTGAATTAAGATTGGGAAATTTAAGTTTGTCAAGTAAATATTCGGGATTTTTAAAATAAATAATGTCAAACATCAACGAAGCTAGATGCAGCCGTCGGCGTGATTCCATATTTAGCATTGATGCTTTGTTGAGAAAGGGTGTGATATGATTTCTGGGAGGAACATTGAATATAAACCTACAACAAGCATTCTGCACTCTTTGTATCAGTCGACTAGTCCTGTGCAATAATCGAGGACCATACAAAATATCTGCGTAATTGAGTCGAGACAAAACTAACGATTCACAGACAGTTATCCTGGCCTTTTCCGAAAGTAAATGACGGATTTTGTACAGTACCTTTAACCTGTAAAAGCAGTTTTTAACAAGTTTTTCTACGTGGGACAATACTGTCAAAAGCGCGGGAAAAGTCCAATAGTGTGAGGATTGTTCCATGGCCTACATCTTGTTCTGTCAATATTTGGTCAACCACGTCAAGGAGGGCAGTGACCGTACCGCGTCCTTTTCGGAAACCAGATTGAAAATATGGCAATATATTATTTTTCTCAACATGACTTATAACTTGCTCGTACACTGCTTTCTCCAGTATTTTAGATAAAAATGTCAATATACTAATTGGCCTTAGATCTACTAAATCAGTTGGGTTATCCACTTTGGGTAAAGGAGTTACCAAGGCCTCCTTCCATTGGCTAGGAACAACTCCAGCTCGAATTGACTCATTGACAATAGCGGTTATGATTGGCAATGTTCTAGGCAGTGTTAACAATATCATGTCCTTGCTAACGTTGTCACATCCGATTGCATTCGACTTCACAGACATAATATATTTAGAAACTTCCGTCTCAGTAACTGGACGCAGTGAAAAAGAAGGTGCTCCAAACGTAGACGTTGCATATTTAGACCTTTCTAAGGTTGTTGTCATGATGTCAAAGTCAGGAAGTTGTAAAAAGTGGTCGTTAATTTTATTAGGATCGTCAAAGTTTCCAGGCAAGTACTTTTGTTTACTGGGGTCAGTCAGGATTTTATCTTTCAAATTTTTCCAAAACGTTATACTATCTTTAACGTTAGAGTTAATATAATGATTAAAGTATGCACGTTTCTCAGAATGAATACTTTTGTCTACAAGATTTTTCAAATCTTTGTAATATTGCTGACATGTATCTGACTTTGTTTTTTTTTTCTTATTGTGAGCGTCATTACGTAACTTTATCATTAGTTTGATTGTGTCAGTAACCCATGGTAGTGATTTGTGGCCTTTTATCCGCACTGTTTTCAAAGGAGCATGCCTTTCATTTAGATCTATGATCATTCCAGTAAATTTGGAGACCATGGCATCCACGGATGGTTCTCTTAAAACACATTCCCAGTCAAAAGAGTCCAAATCACTACTGAAATGGTTTATATTTAAATCTCTGAGCGGTCTGAAGGTTATAGTTTTAGCGGGATTTTTAGTTTTTTTTAAGGTCAGCATAACATTAACCATTGAATGTCCATATGTACCGGAAATGTTGCTAACAATCACTTCACGGACTGGACAGTTCGTACAAATAACGTCTATTAGTGTCTCAGAGTCAGCAGTGGCGTGCGTAGGTTCGGTTACTACTTGTCGCAAATCAACGCAGTTCAGGAACTGTGCTAGTTTGACAGTTTGGCTGTTGTTAATGTCAAGCATATTAATATTAAAGTCTCCCATAAGCACAGTGTAGTCATAGTTGGAAAATCCAGATACTGAGTCAGTCAGTGCATCTATGAATTGGTCTGTATTCATCCATTGTGGCCTGTATGCTGTACCAATCACCCTGCACTTCGGCCGGTCACAAGCAGAGCATTCTACTCTCCTGCCCGAAGCAGCCGCCGGCCACCCCGACTCACTGGGGCCATTGCAGAAGAGCACTCTTAGACGTACTGAGGCACTCCGATTCACTGCAGCTTTTTCAGACTCACCCCGGGACCATTCCCCGACAGTGTCCAGGACAGCACCACATGCAGTTCCGACTCACCGCGAACCTTGCGGTATTCTCATCCGATTCCGACTCACCCCACTAGCACCCCACTGGCACACTGGCAAGCATCTCAAGACGCAAGACCGTTGACGGATCATGACCATATCGACCTCCGCTCTCGAAGGGGAGTGATGTAGCGACATCTAGAATCGCTTCATAGTAAATACGACGATGACGACACAACGGATCCTACAACGCGCTATCAACTAATTCAATAGCAGCGATATATACGACGTTCCGACATCAACCGACGACGGGCCGTGGGCCACGGTCTGCCATCCCTTTTCTGGTAGTGGGAACAAACAACCGTTCCTACATATACATATATTTCACAATTTATGTGCATTCTTGTAATGAAAAAACTTAGGAAACATAAATAGAGGTACAAACGTACAGCTTATTTCTACAGAAAGAGTAATGTTCACGGCTCATACAGTCTCTGACCGGTCAAACTACTTTTTGTTAGGTATGTAAATGTATAAAGATGATATTGTCATTGAAATGCTGCCTATTTATATCTAAACAATTGGTGCAGACTTGATTTAATTTCTTAGAAACGATATCGGGATTTCCATTTCAAGTGGATGATACTAGTAGTCCATTGAGTAACTTGAGAGGGTAAAATATTAAAATCCTTGCTGCGCTTTCTAATATAAGTAAATGATTTGGAATTAACCGAACATGAGCTATTATTTACACTATAATTTTGTTTTAATACATTTCATGAGTTGTCAAAAATCTGACAGGTCAGCTATGAACATAACTATTTTCTACCAGCAGACCTGACTTAAGATATTAATATATCACACCAACTACATGGCCCCAAAGTAAGCATAGCTTGTGTTATGGGATACCATATAACAAACTAGGGGGAACCTACGACAGAAATAATAAAAACTGTTGCAAGTATAATCGCGCCTACTATAAGTTACATCGTAAATTTATGTATAGAAAAAGGAATATATCCGGATAAATTAAAGTTGACCATAACTGTACCTATATATAAAAAGGATAACAAGATGCATCTTAAAAACTATCGTCCTATTGCTTTAATCTCGATATTCTCAAAAATCTTTGAATACGTTATACACAAGAAGATATACAATTATTGTGAGACTAATAATTTATTTTCTGAAAATCAATACGGATTTCGAAAAAATAACTCAGTAAACGAGGCAATTTATAATTTTATGGAGAAGGTTATAACCAACGTAGAGAAAAGAAATCCAACAATAGCATTGTTCATGGATATGTCTAAGGCTTTTGATAAAGTCAATCATAATATCTTGTTGGACAAACTCGAATTATATGGTATAAGAGGCAATGCTCTTAAATTAATTAAGTCTTATTTAACAAATAGAAGACAAATCACCCATCTAAACAAAATCAACATAGACACTTACATAAACACCACATATAACTCAAGAGAAAGAATTATATCTACTGGTATCCCACAAGGAAGCATACTGGGACCCTTATTATTTATACTATACATAAACGACTTACCTAATGTGACTAAACACCAAACTACATTATTTGCTGACGATAGTACAATTTTATTTACCTACAATGACTCAAAAAATATAGAACATGACATAAATAATAATCTATTATCTATAATAAGCTGGCTAGAATATCATGACATGAGTATTAATTTGACAAAAACAAATTTTATAAACTTTAAACAACGCAATAACACTAAACTTGACATAAATATAACACATTCGGACAAGTCAGTGAAAGAAGTAGAATACACAAAATTTTTAGGCCTAACAATTGACAACAGACTTACTTGGAAAAAACATATTATTAATTTAATAAACAGGGTTAATACATTTTCATATGCTCTACGTAAATTAAGAACGATTTCAAACATAAAAACAGTTTTGACAGCATATCATGGGTATGTAGCTTCTATATTCAGATATGGTATATTATTCTGGGGTAATACCACTGAAAAACAAAATATTTTTAAAGCCCAAAAGCGGTGTATAAGATCCATGTTTGGTTTAAAACAAGAGGATTCAGCCAAGCCCTTCTTTATAAAATACAAAATCCTCACATTACCGGCAATGTACATAAGTGCAATAGCAAACTTTGTAAGAGGCAACCCGCAATGTTTTGAATTTAATCCGATTGGTAGCCGTCGTGAAGGAACGCTTAAATTCACCCAGACCAGAAAAACTCTTTTACAAAGAGTAAGTGTAAATGCAATGGCACCTACCATTTATAATAAAATTCCCGAATCGATAAGAATGATTAAGGATGACAAACAATTCAAGACGGTTCTAAATGGCTTCCTTGCTGAAAAAGCATTTTATGATTTGAAAGAATTTTTGAATGACAAAGTTTATTAACAATACCAAATACTTGATAACATTATTAGAATATATTATTAATTTAAATAACTTTCAATAATTTTATATTGACCTTTACTGAACCCTTAGTTGATAATTATAGTTTTTAAGGTTTTAACATTTAAATTGTGATTTTATTTTATTTTATCTTATATGACTTATGAAAGAAATGTAAAATTGACTTAAAAATTATCTATAGACATGTACAATAAAAAGTTGACATTTTAGTTGACATATTAAAATTCATATGCCAATATGGCGAGTCATAGCTGCGCCCATAATATTTGTAACATCTCTACTATGTAACTACCTATGATTATGAATAAATGATTTGAATTTGAATTTGAATTTGAACCTAGAATATAAATACATAAATAGATAAACACCCAGACAGGGAACATTTTTTTTTTCTGGTTCCGTGCGGGATCGAACTTGCAACCACTGGCGTCTGAGGCAGATAGGTTTACCCCAACGCCAAAGTGGTCGTCGAATATTAAATATTAACTTTTGATTCTTTTTATACTGTTTAAGAAGTATTTTTTTGTGTTTGACCTATTTTTATGTGTTGTGTTTATCAATAAATGTATTTCTATTCTATTTAATTATAGTATCTATAATAAGTTTAATGTTGGGTAACTAAGTTTTCCTAAGATAAAAAAGAATCCAAAGCATTTGGATTACGAGCAATGTTGAAAAACTTTAGAAACCCGACTTTCCCTTGAAAGGGTTATTTCTTCGATGCACGAGTCGAAGTTCTGAGAGCCGGCGCCAGGAGTGCCACAACCTCATTCTGAAGTTAATTAAATGCTCCTCAACTACGCATTGTCAGGGAACATTTACACCGCTAGTCGTAATTATGATACTTCATTATGTTTTCTTTATTTCTTTGGCGGAACTTAGGCGAAGGTTTCTTCAATAAAAGAGGTTCAGAAGGTAGAATGTGGAATGTATTTTAGTAGTAAAATGTGCTATTTTTATATGTGGCGTCCTCCTACGTGACCCACAGAGAATCAATATATTATTTCCTATTAATCAAACGTGCTCGATAAAATCAATACCAAGATAAGATTAAATATTGTTAACTTAATTATGCACGTACATCTTACTATATAAACTGTTTCTGTTTGTTAATAAATTGTCACTCAAGATGTAATCGTGTCTTGCTCTATCAACCCTTTCCTGGTCGTAATAAGTGGTGACCCCGAAGTTAGTCACGCAGCCAATCAAGCAAGAAGATTTTTGAGGACCCGACCAGAAATAAAAAGGAAAATGGCTCTACGTGCTCCAGTCAATCCTGTTACATTGGAACCTGAAGTTGCCGCCAGAAACATATCGGAACGTATCCCGCGCTTCTGGCAAGACCAACCGAAATTATGGTTTACCCATTTCGAAGCTATAGTCGCCGCACAGAAACAAGGAGATGACTACAAGTACAATCTGTTTTAGAAAACGCAACACCAAAAAAAAAATTGTGAGATGGCAGACCGGATATTTGAAAACTTAAGTAATGAAGTTAACGAGGTCACTAGACTTGCAAATCAGCTGACACATATGAAAACTGAAATCGCTACACTACGCGACGAAAACGATGACGAAAAAGTATTGACGCAGTGAATTCCGTTCAAGACAAGGTCAAGAAGTGCATCGAGGTATCGTAACCAAGGTCAATATCGTAAGCGATTCAAGAAAAAGACACATAAATGTCAAGAAAAGTGCCAGGAAAAACCAGAAAAATAACAACGGGCTCTACAATTAGCTCGAACCAGGGCGGAACTTTGTGCTATTCACCCCTACGACCGCCTTATCCTAGCCGACCTACAAAGTGGCGAGAGGTTTTTAGTCGATACCGGGGCAAATATGTTAGTTTTAACGACGGAAAAAAGCTTATTGAGAAAGTTACTGAGCCGACAACGCCTGCAACAAGCATCAGAGCAAATCAACCGAGCGTTGAAACTGTTTCACAAGAAAAGTAGCATAAGAAAATTACTGGAAAAATATGAAGATATAACCAAGCCAGCTGCCAACATATCTTACTCCAAGTGTCAAGTGGAACATCATATCCAAACAAAAGGAAGAACACCTGCAACACCTGGACATAATTTTAAAACGCCTGCATGAACATGGGATAACTATTTACCTAGAAAAATGCAAATTTCTCAAGACCGAACTCGATTTCTTAGGTTATCATATAACGAGCCAAGGAATCACTCCAAAGGATGAGAAAGCAAAGGTTGTTTTCGATTTCCCGAAACCAGCAACAGTTAAAGATTTGAGACGGTTTCGCGGAATGGTAAATTTTTACCAGTGCAGTCTACCACATGCAGCATCAAACTTAAAGCTATTCGCCTCAATTAATTTTGTGGTCTTATCTATCAACCCTTTTCTGGTCGTAATATTATACAAAATTATCAAGGTCATTTGAGTAAGACAAGTGTGTGAATAATAAAGCAACACAAATTAGGAGAAAACGCGCTTCAATACACGCGCGCTGCCGCGTCTCCCCGATTGTATAAAAGGAGCAGCGTCGCCGCCGCTCGTTCCTCCCCTACAACTTCCCAACTGGCTTCCATTGCAGAGAATGTGACGCTTTCCGCCCTATCTCCGGGGACTTTCCGGTTCCCAAACCCAAACTCCCTCCTCACATCCTCGCTTTAATCAAACAAAAAAACGTCGCACTTCGCTGGGCTAGGCGCTATCCAACACCCGAGAATAGGTTAACGGCAAATCAACTTCAGCGGAAAGTCAAAAAGTCCCTCGCGGAATACAGAGAACTTCAAGCTAACGAGCTTATGGAAAACATAACTCCATCTCATACGGCCTATTATAGAATGGCACGCTGCCTTCGCATAGACACAGTCTCCCACGTCCCTCCCCTGGTCCGCCCAGACGGCACCTTAGCCTTTGAAGATGATGAAAAGGCTGAAACGTTCGCCGACAGTATTGCCGCTCAATGCTCCCCCAGCTCCCAACCCGTCGACCCCGCCCATCTAAAGGCGGTAGAAGACGACGTCCTCTTCAAGGACTCCCTACCCCCGACCAGCGAACCCGTCAAGGTCTCCGAAGACGAGATTCGCCTTCATATCAAACGCCTCCATGCTAAAAAAGCACCGGGGGCGGATGGTATCTCTAACCAGGCGCTCAAGCACCTCCCCCATCAGATTCTTGCCATTCTGGCAATACTCTATAACGCCTGCCTTGATCTTAGTCACTTTCCAAAAGCTTGGAAAGAGGCAATCGTTATAGGCATCCCCAAACCTGGGAAACCCCATCATATCCCATCCAACCATCGACCCATCAGCCTCCTCAAGGCTCTGGGTAAAAACTTCGAACGCATCATACTCACGCGTATCAAAAATCACCTATTTCCTATAGACGGTGATCCCCTAATCATAGCCGAACAATTCGGCTTCCGCGCTCAACACTCCTGCCCTCAGCAGGTTCAACGTATCACCGAACACGCTCTCTCCGGCTTCTACCCTGGACGCCTCAAAACTGGCGCCGTCTTCTTCGACGTAGCCAAGGCCTTCGACAAGGTCTGGCACGCAGGCTTAGTACACAAATTATACGGTATAGGTCTCCCAGATAGGTTAGTCCGTATAATTTCGTCATATCTCAGAAATCGCACCTTCCGCTTTAGATTCGAAGGCACGCTTTCGTCCCCCCATCCGCTAAAAGCCGGAGTCCCTCAAGGCTCCGTCCTCGCGCCGTTACTATACTCGGTATACACTAACGACATCCCCAAACCATCCGAAGGTGTCCAACTCGCCCTCTTTGCCGACGACACTGCTCTCTACTATCGCGGTCGCGAAATGTCAACAATAGTTAGAAAGCTACAAAAGGCTGTTAACAACCTCAGCGCCTGGTTCTCGAAGTGGCGTATTGAAGTAAACCCCGACAAGAGCTCGGCGATTTGCTTCACTCACAAAGAACGTCGAAGGGCGGCCGCGTCCGACCCTTGCGTCCGCATGCGTGGAGTCCCCATTCCGTGGCAAGCTACGGTCAAATATCTCGGCGTCACACTCGATAGGACGCTATCGTTCGAACCCCATATCACCAGGGTAACCAAACTGGCTAAATTCTACCTCAGCCGACTCAATAGCATGATAGGTCGCCTCAGTAAAATGTCACTGCGCAATAAATGTACCCTATACAAGGTCTGTATCAGACCAGTCATGACGTACGCCGGTCCCGTATTTGCTCACGCCAAGCCTCGTTTGCTCTACAAACTCCAAGTAGTTCAAAATAACTTCTGTCGGAGGGCCACAAACGCCCCGTACTATGTTAGGAACGCGGACTTACACAGGGACCTCAAACTCCCCACCATCCAGCAATACCTTAAGTCCCTATCCGTATCCCACTTCCAACGGTGCGAAAATCATCCAAATAGGCTAGTTCGTGCGACTGTCGGGTACCAACCCAATCCAAAATGTTTCAAACGCTCTTGTCGTAGGCCCAAGGACGTTCTCTCGGATCCTCCAAACCAGCTCTCTTCTGATCTGGACAATCTCCTGTCTGCCAGCTCATAGCTGATGTAAGTAGTCGATTCAGCACGTTGTGCTTCTTATAAATTTTTCTACGCGCAGCCTGCACTACCAACTGGCTGTCGCTCATTTCTTCGGTCGATTGTCTGTAGAAAGACAAAAGATCATTAAGGGGGAGTTTAGTGAGTAGAAGTCTCACACTGTTGGGTGTCATCTGGCCGGGGACTAATACCCCCTGGCAAGTGCCCCTTCGTACTTCTGACGTATTCTCCTCCTCCTCTCAGTGAGCTCTCGTACGGTCAATAGGCCTGCGGGTGCTCTGAGGGGTTGTCTTCTGTGGCGGAAAAACAAAAAAAAAAAAAAACCGCTCGTTCTTTCCATCGGCGGCCGTCGCGTGAACAACACGTCGCGCTGGGAGCGCGCGCGTGGCTTGAGATATCCAAACGGCGGCGTGCGTGTGCCGGCGTGCGGAAACATTCGAACGCCGTGTGTGTGACCTGTGCTGCTTGCTGCTTGCTTCTAAACTAAAAGTTCTTTTCAGAACTACTTCATAATTATTCATTCAATATCTGTGCGTTTTATTTAAATCCTATACCAATTCTGTCGTGTGCCTTGCTGCCTTCTTAATTCATATGATAGTTCTTTTCAGAGCTGCTTCATTTTCATTAAATATCTGTGTTTTTTTTATTTAACTCCTATACCTATTCTGTCGGTAGCCACATTTCTGTATGTTACTGTGTAAGATTCAGTTTACACATTTATATTTTTTTATTTGTAAAATAAATCACCTTTTTATCGGGAATACTTACTTGCGTATAAATTAATAAATTTTTCATTCAACAGTCTCTCGTGACCATGGTATTTGTAAAGACACCAAAACGTTGAGTTAAAAATGTTTGATATTAATGTTTGGTAATATTAAAATTAATTAAAATATTGAAAACGTGTATTATTTTAAGAAATGAATCGTAAACACTAAAGATTATGTGTTTTTCAAATAAGTGTTTAATATAAAAGTTTCACATATGTATTTTAAGAATGCAATATTTATTTAGTATGTTTTGACACTTGGCAGCTTTGGTATTTTATCCTAAATTTGATAGAAAGAGACGGTCACAAATGGTTGTATATTATTCAACATACATGCCTACTGACACAGTTGCACCTTACCAGAGTTTTAGCTCGCTTGTCTTACACTGAACCAGTAAAAATTCCAGGGAAATAACATTTTGTAAATAAATAATTGTAGCAACTACCGCAAATAAACAAAAGACATGCTACTTGATCCTGAGGTTCTAATAAATATGAACTTTAAAATCAACAAACACTAGTAGAGTAGTTTTTGTCTACTCTAAACGTTTTGTGCCAGAATAAATAGAAATCAATGAAGTGTTTGGTGTGAGCTGCACCCCACTATTGCGTTCAACAGTCACAAGACAAAGATAGTACTTAGGCAGGGCAGACTCCGACGGAATTTAGCACAAACAGCTTTCCACCACAGCTACTTCTTATTTGAAACTTGCTTGTGTACTAAACTACGGAGTATAAACGAAATTTAAGGAGAATCTTAATTTTGTAGGAGGTTGGCGATGCGACAGTTTCACTACAGTCTTGCATATGATCCTTGTATATTGTTCGTCCCTGCAAAATGCAGAATGTATTTTAATAAAATGTAAAATTTTAGTCTTAGTATTCATTATTCAGTTTTTCGTTAAACAAGGTCTGAGATGGGGTTTGTAGGTGTATGAGGGCGTTAGCATGGTTTGGTAAAAGCGAATGTCTCGAATCTTAATTTGATAGATGCATTAAGCAATTATTTTTTCCATATGTTGATATTGTTTGAATAAAACCATTTTGACGTGATTTAATCAAAATTTATTCGAAACTTTTGTCACAAAAGTTTCGCTGAAAGAGAAACTTCAGCGTCACAAAGTCTTATGACTAACAGTTTATATAATAAAATATTTCGGAGAGGCTGGACAGCATAGGCGAAGCTCTTATCTGTCTATTACGTTAAACCATCGATGAACCAAGGAGTTATACTGAACAATTTGACAGTACTTTTTAAATAAAAAATGCTAAGATATTGATTATTCTGTCAGTTTTTGTTCTTCCTGACCACTAAAGTCCTCATCATCCACACAACTCTTTGTATTGAGGCCATCAGTCACTCCTCTGGGTGACGAGGAGGTTTAGGCTATAATCCACCATGATAACCCAGCGCTGATTGTGCGATTTCAGAATTTTCGCTCTCTTTGAGACCATGTAGTTGGTGTTATTATCTGGGGATTTTATTTTATTTATTATTTATTAACTGAATACAAGTATACAGCATCTGGGATCAACTACTTAATGTGCCTCCGAAGCAAGGAAGTCGCCGTCAGCAATCAATGATCGGCGGTCACCCGATCATTGATTTCATTGATAACTTGCATTAATAATCGATAACTTGCGAAATCGATTGATATACACAGAAGCCACTGCACTTCGACGACGACTTAAGTCCTGGTCATTTAAAATACATACATACATTACTTCACGCCTGTATCCTTAATGGGGTAGGCAGAACACCAGAGGCTATAAAAACCATCTGATGTCACGTTTGACAAATTTGGAGGTATTATTATGATGGAGAGAGACTATAGCAGTGACAGGGGGTCAGCCTGTCGCCCGCAAAATCGATAATTATTTAAAAATTATAGTAAAAAGTTAGGGTCCATATCGGCTTACATATTTTTTATCATATTCGTTGTCTTACTACCGATTTGTGTTCATAATAATCACTCCTCATAATTTTATTTTTCATACTTTTTTTATTCATACATTTTAATTACTAACAACGGAGTTCATTACAATTAGTGATAATATATTTTTTTATTATAACTGTTTCTACCAAGAATGTTATCAGATATTTTTTCCCAGAAATACTTGAACTCATAATGTCTTATTTCAGAATAGCTCACTTCATAACAGATACATAATATTCATAATTTTTGTATTTATAAAGGCAACAGGTGCCAACTTAGTAAATATCAAAAGAAGATATTAAAATTGCGGGTACGCTTCAAACGGCATAGCCGCATCTCAACCCTACGTAGTTTGTATCAGAGTGCAGCACTTCGACGAGTTTTAACGTAGATTTGTTTTTATAACTCATACAAAGGGATGTCATTTATATAAATTCATTTAAAACATGTCGTGGAGGAGTTCAATATACCACTACAAAGACATAAGATGCTAATTTATGATATAAATGTTAATCAATTTGATTGGAGGTTGAAACGTCTCCAGCGCTGCGGGATTTGCAGCCCCTTTGCCCTTGCGTAACGAAACGCAAGCACCAATGCTCACCTTCGCAGCTTCGGCTTTCTTTGGCTGCGCTTCGCTTACGGCGGGCGAGGGCTGCAATCCCTCCGCGCCTCCGACTTATAAAAAACACTCTAGGGGGTAGTCGGGGTCGTGGTGATCGAGTTTGTGAGATTCGGTCTTGTCTTAAAATTGATATCTGTGAGAAGTAGTCAATCTCTTATGTATAAAACAAAGGTATGAATAAAAAATATGGATACAAATACTTATATGATTAATAGAAGAAAATTGTTAAAATCACATTTATGAACATGATCGTTATTTATTCAAATAGTTATGAGTTTCGAAATATAGGTGTTAAGAAAAATATTTGTAAAAACGAAGTGTGATTAATGGTATTATGAATATCAATGATAATGTTTTAAATACTTATTTACTTTCTTAGATTTTTTATGAAGAATGATCATTATGATTTTTATAATAATAATAATAATAGATGTTCCATCTTTAACCCTTAGTCTTTTTGACCAAGGTGAATGTAAAGCATAAACACATAATAATAATAATATTCGTTTATTCAGATAATTAAAATCCACTTATAAAAATTTACACTTAACAATAATCAAGCACATACAGATGACAAGCAGAACAGATAAACATGCATACACACATGCACACAACGACAGCTGATCTAGATCACAATTTTTAAATTAATCAAAACATTAGAAAAAATATAGGTAAAATAAAATAAGACATAAGTAATAAAATTAATAACACAAAGATATTTAAAAATACAGGAACATTATACAAAATAAGGGCAGAGAAACAAAAAATAAATTATATAATAAGAAATTAAATTAAATGTCATCTTATTTGTTATGTCATCATAATTATGTCATCAAAATTTCTTTAAATACTAGCCAAGTTCAGTGTGGACCCTTTCCCAGTGCTTCCAGATAGGGCAGTCAGGTCTGTCGGCCAATACGGCCAGGATACTATTAGAGCTACCGCGTACACGCTTCATCAAAGAAGCTATTCTTTTGCGAAGAATAGCATGAAACCCATCCGTAGCCGTACTAGCGAACATGCCTGATGCACTGCAGTGGCGTGGGAGCCCCATCAGCATTCTAAACGCATTATTATATTGCACTCTTATACAGTTTAATGCTTTTTTAGTATAAGACGTCCACAGGCTACACGTATAAAATGCCTGGCAGAAAGCTTTAAACAAGATAACTTTTACTTCGGCTTTACATTGCTTAAACTTGCTATTTATCATATTAGCTCTTACAGATAGGGCTCTCCTTTCTCTATCTATGTCAACATTGTCCGACAAGGTATCGTTAATCCAATGGCCAAGGTATTTAAATTGAGAAACACGTTTTAAGGGCACATTTCCAAGAAATACCGGCGGAACTTCGAAGATTTTATTTGGCCCACTAGGTTGAAATACGAGTAATTCGCTCTTTTTCGCGTTGTACCTTAGCCCATAGGTCAACGCGTACTGTTCACAAATTGCAATAAGTTTTCATACTGCACTGACTGACGGACACAGCAGCACCATATCATCGGCGTAGCTAATATTGTTTATGGTTACGCCACCTATGGAGCAGCCCACACCGGCGCTACGGAGTCTGCCAATCAGTTCATTTACGTATAAGTTGAAGAGCTTTGGAGAGGATAAGCCACCCTGCCTCACGCCGCTCTTCAGTCTATACGGATCGGAGTAACAACCCGCCCATCTTACCAAATTTGTCTGGTTTTCATACCAAAACCGAAACAAGTACATTATCTCAACAGGGAGAGTCGTTTCTGTGTGTAACTTATGCCACAATACGTCATATGACACCAAGTCGAAAGCGCTTGACAGATCTAAGAAGCACGCGTATACAGGAGTGTTTCTTTGAGCATAGTAATGGACGGTCTGATTCAAACACAGTACCGCTGTTTCAGTAGAGAGTTCTGTCTTAAAACCAAATTGTTCATCACTGATTGTTACGTGCTTGTCGAGGATACTATTTAACAAGCCATCCAACACTTTACAAATAATAGTGGCTAAAGATATCGGCCTATAATTTGATATATTGGTTGCATCACCCGTTTTATTCTTTGCTAACGGTACGACTATCGTTTTTAACATAGATTCTGGCATGTATGAGTGGCGAATGCACATATTGAAAAACATTGATAATACCCTAGGTAGGTGGAAGCCTGCGTGCTGAAGGTGCTCGATACTTAACCCATCATGACCGGGTGATTTACCTCTAGTCATGTTATCTATGACCTTTTTAACGTCTTTAGAAGCTATGAATATAGAACATTGTGAGGCCACAGCATAGGGCACCCTCAACACACTAGGGCGTACTGGAGGTTCAAATTGAAAGTGATTTTTAAAAAGATTTGCTATATTCTGTGTCTCACTCATACCGCCTATCTTATCTGGAATCATAAGTTTATAATTAAACGTTTTTTACATTTTTCCAAAATTTACGAAAATCTTTATTAGTATGATGTGTAGGTAGCTAAAGAATCTAATTTTATTTTATCTTTATTTTTTTGACACCATTTTAACTTAGATTTAAATATTCTTTTAGTTTCAACCATTCTATCGTACCACTGGCCATAGGTGGGCTTACCATATAGAACCCAGAGATCAAAGTGCCGCCTAGCCTCACAGTGTGCCTGTCTTACATATTTGTTCCATCCTACTACCGTTCGTTTTTTAGTAAATACTTTTTGACTCATCTTGGCTGCATTACATAGCAAAGATGTGATGTTATTATACATATTGTCTATAATTTCTCTGTGTACACAAATTAGTACTGCATTTCTGAAATTCCGATGGAAAATCAATGAGCTTTAGCAACTCATGACAGCAGGAAGTATAGCTAGTTATTAGCACCTCGTTTCTAACACCCCATATAACTCCATCAAAATTATTTGTTTTAATTTCCATCTTAGGTTTCAGTACACTAATATCACAGGTTACCAGCACGGGAAAATGATCTGACCAATACGTCCCATACAGGACGCTTATTTGAGATATCGAGGTCAAAGCAGCCTGAGTGACAACACAATGATCTAACCAGCTCTTACAACCATTAATGTCACTGACGTATGTGTAGGTATCTGGCTTTATCATATTGAAGTCTACACATTCCCAATTTTGGTCCCTACAAAAAGATAACAATTCATTACAAAATAATTTATTGGGATGTGCATTATAATCTCCTACCATAAATACTGAGTCTATATCACTACTGTCTATAATTGCAGTAAGCTCACCGAGACACTGAATGAACTCCGGCAGATTATCTTTTCCATTGGTGGGCATGTATATAGAAAACACTAAGAACGACCTTGATTGCACAATCACTTTAATAGCAACGAGCCACGCACTGTTACACTGCACTACCGACACTTCGTCGAACGCACTTTTCCGCCACAGCAGCGCGGTATGAGAAAGATTTTCGTATTTCCAATGATAGGATTTTAAAATGTAAAACAATGCGTCCCCAAAAAGTTAACATGATACATCCCCACCATCACTTTTCATAAAGTCTACAGGTAAATAAACTCTCTATATTTTTTATAACAATGAGAGTATTTTTTGTGAGGTTTGTTATTGGTGAGAAATTTTTTGTTAAGTAATTGTGCATTAATAAGTATTTCGTGTATGGTCGGCTTAGAATAGCATACTCCCAAAAATACATATATTTATTTTAGGATTAATTATGAAAAATCCATCTGAAAAAGGCCTATTTGAACAGAATATATTGCGGAAAACCTTCACATTGTGCGGAATCAACAAACGTGAAGATGCTTTTACGAAACGTTTGCTAGTTTAGTATAAGACGAGGAAGCCATTAATTCAGTCAGTTCAATTTAAGTGGAAATCCATTTCATGGATCAAAACAACTCAATCCAGATAACAGTCTCTTACATTCTATGTTTTCCATAAAATTACAATCAAAACTCTTGGAACTGATTGACTTGAGATTATTTTAGTTTTAATGGTTTGGAGTGTTATTGTTTTAGTCTCAAATACTTACTCATTCTCATAATTTTTTATGCTTATACTTAGAATTTAGGAATGAACTGGTGAAATAAAGTGTTTTTTTTTATAAAAAAAAACTTCCACCTTAGTGAATACGGTTAATCTATTTGTAATGTGTTTAGAAGTCTTTGTACCTCTTTTAAAACACATTGTGAGCACAGAAAACTTGAAATTTGCTACATTTAAAGTTCAGAAAGAGAATTAGTGATACCATTATTGTCTAATTTATTATGTGATTATGAATCAGTCGATGACAACTAGTTTTTATTTAAATACACTTGCAAAGAAATTATAAATTTAGTGATGGACAAAGCCTAATGGAAATGTAAATCATGTAAATCATAATCATCATAAATTATAGAACAATTTCGAAGCAACTATTTATTTTTGTTTTACCAGCCCTGTATATTTTTGCGAATGACTTTGATCTGATCTGATAGTAATTATGGTTGTTGTTTTAGGGGAAATACAACACCTCTGGAGCGATTGTTTTTACATACATACATACATAACTCGCCTAATGGGGTAGTCAGAAGTTCTGACTCAGAACACCAGAGGCTATAAAACCATCTGATGTCACGTTAGACAAATTTGGAGGTATTATTATGATGGAGAGAGTCTATTGTAGTGACAGCCTATCGCCCTCAAAAACGCCAATAAAATCTCCGTCCCTTAACTGACTTTTACAGTATGCCTGGGAAGAGAAGCTGCTAGCAAATTCTATGTATTTGCCAGCAGGTTAAAATGCATGGTCAGTACAAGGATGGGTAACCTTCGACTATTTGTTCTCACCGCGATTTCCGTGCTTCGGAGGGCACGTTAAATATGATGCTGATACACAGTGATGACGAATGCAAATATAAAAATGGTTTATTTAATAAAACATCTCACACATTTCTCAAAATTGATTTATCAAGATTTCGAAAACCCCGGTCCTTATAACAAGCAATTACCGGGTGTCCAATTATTTATCGTTATTATTATTAATAAACGATCGAATGTCTTTTCTATTAATATGATAACCTTGTATATATTAATTATAAGATTGGTTTTTGTTCCCGGAAAATTACTGATTGATTCCTCAAATATTGAAAGCATTTTACTAGGAATTTCCGAGTTAGTTAAAAATTTGTACTGAATTTATTGGAAAAACCACTTCTTACACTTAATTAACTTTTCTTGTGTAGGCAAAATGTTGTATTGACTTCCAGTGAGTGCGGTGAATTTAGTGTTAATGGATATAAGTATTATTATACCAACATACTTGCTCTAAAGGAATTATGCCGTAGTAAAATTTAAGATAAACTTGCGATGAATTTCAGTTAACAAGGTTGAGTCTGCATCTTTTCTTTTTCTGATTAATAAATAAATGAAAAAGTACGAACAGTCAATGGTACTTGTGACAACGAACGGTTTGTAACAATTACATAACATTATCTTAGATTCTTCAAGAACTTGTGCGATGGATTTATACATTTAAGAAACAAAGTAGATATTGAATTTACGAAAATTCCAAGAAAAACATAATTAAACATGTAAGTATCGTGAATTGATGACTAATATCGAGGACCACTTTGGCGATGGGGTAAACCTATCTGCCTCAGACGCCAGTGGTTGCGGGTTCGATTCCCGCACAGAACAAGAAAAAAAAATGTTCCGGGTCTGGGCGTTTATCTATATATTTTCTATTCTAGCTTGCCCCCTAGTTCGCTTCATGGTATCTCATAACACAAACTTTGCTTACTGTGAGATCATGTAGTTGGTGTGATTGTCTGGGATTTATATTTTTTATATCTGTAGTCATCCCGCAAATATCCAAAACCGCCAGAATTTGAACCCAGAAGTTTTTGGGTTATTGTAATACAGGTAGATGTCGTAACTAAGGACTATAATTTTCAAGTTTAAATTATAGGGTTTCTTCCATGTTGGACTGGGAGCGAAGGAAATACATAGAATGTGCCAGCTGCTTCTCTTCCCGGGCATACTGTAAAAGTCAGTTGACAGAGTTTTTATTGGTGGTTTTTTGTAGGCGATAGGATGACCCCTGTCACTGCTATAGTCTGGTTATAGTTTATAACCAGCCTACCCCATAAGAGATACAGGCGAGAAGTAATGTATGTTTATAATTACAGATTAAAAAAACTAGTACTTCTCAAGACTAACTTTAACTTGTTCTTCAAGTAGAAAACATTTATATCGAAGTCTAATTGATTTTGTCTTTGCATTTGATTTTCGCATGAATTCTACATTGATAACAAACAAAAAATCCGTCCATTATAACTATTACTTAGGATTTTTGAAGTCTATGTATACAATATATCAATTATTGAAAAAATCATTTTGAAGAAAACTATATGAAAATATTAAACAACATAATCACCTATTATGTAAAAGGTAACCAAAATTAATCAAACGCACAAAAACAAATTCCATTTCAACAACTTACCGGCTTTAAATTTTTACTCAGTATTTTTATTAGTAATGTTAATTAAAGATTAGCATTTAGCCGCTTATTTGAAAAAATCAGTTTCTTTTCTTTCTAATCGCTTTCTACAGTGTTTTTCAACTATGATTAGTCCTGTGATGTTTCAAGTTTGACAGTTCTAGAGCTTTTTATGTTTTTTCCCTCCCAAATTGCGTAAATTAAAAATTGAATTATTTTTTATAGGATTTAGATAAAATTTAATCAGTAGACACAGACTTTGTTCAATATTTCAAGAAGTATAGTTTTTATTTTTTTTATTACATGGCGACAAGAATCTATGACTTTATAAAAATCCTTTACGAAAATGGTATGCGTAAATTAGAAAATTTCAATGTTTCAAAGGCCTCATCATATTTGAAAAACACTGTAGTTACTAATTTAGAGAAAGTTGAAAAAGAGTTGCAAAGGTGTCGAACGAACGGTTTGCGTCTGTTTTTCCTGATTTCCATGAAATTTATATGGGTCACCCCTGTATTTTGGTCTATCAAAGAAAACAATAATGATTAAAATCAATTCATAATTGACCATTTAATCAAGTAGCAAACATACACACGATTTACATACATCCTCTTTTTGAAAGTCGTTTGAAAAGAACGTGTTCGTGCTCGCGACGAAATACGGAAAAAGTCTTTCTCAGCGGGGCTAGCATGCCACCATCGACAACGATAAACCAGGCCGTTTCTTATATATATATATATATATATATATATATATATATATATATCGTCATTTTCTTAGAATATGGCACTTAGAGTATGTATTTCTGTAGAATATCACCATCTTTGGTTCTGTGGGCTTAATCATGGTATCGAATCGAGTAATTCTACCTATCTATAATGGTGCGCATTTAAGCTAACAAATAAGATAAAATAATATTTATTATGTCGATTCAAGTCTTTGTCCATGGTTGCATGCTAGCCCTGCTTCATCCGTAGTGAATGCTCAGTTCGTGCGCAATACACGTCCAAATAAAACGAGCGTAGGCATCGAGCGCTGGATGTTACATTACAGCAATCTATACGCACCATTAAGCGACGAGTGAATAGGTTTCTCATAGACGTATACCACATTAGTCCTCCATGTTCACTTAACACCAGGTCCCAAATGACACCGGCCCTGTGTAAAGAACAGTCAAGATGAACGCCCCATCTTTATTATGTAAAAAAAAATTAGAAAGATTTTAAAAAGCGGATCTGAAACTACTATATAGCATCGTAGGATAAGTAAATATTAAGTCTAATATTCAAAAATACTCGTTATTCGAGCTACATCTAAAATAACTAAACAAACAGTAGAGTTGAGGTAAATGCCCGCGGCTAGTTCGCTCGGATATTATACGAGTAATACGACGTCCCTTGTTATATACTTTAACATTAATTTGACAGGGTCTTGTTAATGAGAGCTACAGATTACGTGTCCAGAAATATATTTGCTACCAACGTTGAGTACATTGCTGAGGTCGATACAAAAGAGAAGTGTTTTTGTTTGTCTGTAAAAGGATTTGTTCAGAAATATGAATTCGATGATAAATTTAATTTTATGACAATATTTTTTTTTAACTAGTTTTGAAAGCTTTTATTTTTTATTTATAATCATTTTTGAAAGTTGAAAAGTCGAAAAGAATATGGTGAAAATATATATTCACACTAGCTTTTGCCCACAACTTCGTACGCGCATAAACATTGTTTATATTTAACACAACCAGTCATTGAAGAACCTTTATATCAAGTATTACATCCATGCACTGAAGTAATAATTGTTCATACAAACTAAAAAGTCCAATATTTCGTGTTCCCGTGGGAATAGCGGGAACTTCTTTCACAACACTAACAGTTACTCACTGGGAAACCTTTGTATCACAAGTATCATATCTGTGCACTCATGGATTTTTTTTCATACAAACTATAAATTGTATTATTTCCCGGTCCCGAGGGAATTTCGGGAATTCCTTTCATAGCACAACCAGTCACTCTTTGAAAAACCTTCATGCCAAGTATCACAACCATGCACTCAAGGAATAAGATTTTTCATACAAACTAAAACATCATATATTTCTTGTTCACGTAGGAATTTCGGGAATTGCTTTCATAACACAACCAGTAACTTTTTGAAGAATCTTCATGCCAAGTATCACAACCATGCACTCAAGGAATAAGATTTTTCATACAAACTAAAACATCATATATTTCTTGTTCACCTAGGAATTTCGGGAGTTGCTTTCATAACACAACCAGTAATTTTTTGAAGAATCTTTATGCATGGTATCATATCCGTGCACTCAAGGAATAAGATTTTTCATGCAAACTAAAAAGTCAAATTATTCCCTTTCCCGTGGGAATTTCGGGAATTCTTTCCTTAGTGCACCCCTACATCCCTTAAAGAATGTATGTTCCAAATTTCAGCTCTCTACGCCCAGTTGTTACGGCTATACGTTGTCTGTCAGTCACTCAGTAACTCAGTCAGTAACGGAACAGTTTTATATAATATAATATATTCACATAATATATATTAGACATTTCGGAAAAGCCTTAGTTGACATTTGTAATCGCGTAGGATCGACTTAGATTAATAAATAAAAATAAAATCCCCAGACAATCATACCAACTACATGGCCCCAAACTAAGCAGAGCTTGTGATATGGGATACCATGTAGCGAACTAGGGGGGCACCTAGAATATAAATACATAAATAAACGCCCAGACCCGGAACATTATTTTTTTTTGTTCCGTGCGAGAATCGAACCCGCGACCACTTGCGTCTGAGGCAGACAGTGTTATCCCAGCGCCAAAGTGGTCGTCTTAAGATTAGACGTACACTTAAATCTGGCTTGGCACCTTCGCTGAGTCACCAAGTCCAGTGAAAATTAAAGGGTTTTAATGCAGTACATATAAAGTCGAAATAATATTCAATTCCATTTAACTATATTTCATACTGCTATAGGTACTTTATTTATTTATCATAGAATACACACCAATAACATACATATTGAAACTCTTACTAAATAACATTTATTAAAAATTAAATGTTCTGATATATATGTCAAATTGTCAAATGAGGTATGTACAGCATTCGAACTTGTAACGTCTCTATAACTAACAATTCAAATTAAAATTGAAAAAAAAACAAACATTAAGTAAGCAAATGGTAGTAAAAAATGTCAAGGTTAACAAATGTCAAAAGGAAAAATCAGAATCACAGGAATACAACATACAAAAAAAAGACAATAATAAAAATTTTAATTAAATTGGAGGCATTGTCGATAAAATGTAAACTAATTGCAGTATTTTCTATTTTTCCTGCACATTATAGAAACAGTACTTAGATAAAACTTCCTCAAGAGTTGGAATATCATATACAGCAATTTGACTTGACTGGTGATTTTAGAGATAAGCGCGTTCAAACAAACTATCCACTATATATAATATATTAGTATAGACCAGTTATGAGAAAGAAGGTTCTCTTATTAACCCTAATTGGTAAAAAGTTTATTAGATTAGGCGGACCGAAGCGTGTCGTAAAAGACGATTAATCAAAGTGACTCCCGCCAAATAAGTATCGCTGCTACTTCTACGGTGATGTGTTTTGGCAATATTTTATTAAGAGTGCGTTTCTTCCAAAACCGTGTGTTGTCATCTTTGAGGTCTTTCTTCTTCAGGTGAAACTACCAGGTGAGATTAATATCAAACTCGAGCTTAATCTAATAAAGAGAACAACAAGAGAACAATATGATACCAAAAGCTGATTTTTAATAGACGTTGCACGTATAAAAGAAAACAAGTGTTCACTTCATTACGAAAGACAATTTTATTTCAAAAATAATACATTTATGAATAATTTATTAATATTCAAAAAAGACTTTCTTTAAAACACTTCCATTTTGGAGTTTCAAATCATTACATTTTCTCGGAATTATCTAAATAAAACAGTATTCTAGCGCATTTTATGAGAGTCAAATAAATTCTGGGAATGACCAAAGTGGTCCTTACAGCAAATTTTGTCTCCTACCACCTACGTTTCAATTTACCCTTAGGCGTTTTTGTCGACTGCAATAAAATGTAACTACTCTTGTATAGAGATTTTGTTTCGTTGTCAGTTACGTTTACGATATCAATTGAATCGTGAAAAGAATAGTGCTTGTTTTCGATCTCTATTTGTAGCTTCGCGGACCGAACGTCGTCGAAACTATTTTGAACAAGATAGCTTATAAAACGTGGGTACTTGGAGGAGACTTGATTGTTTCAGGATATTATGTAATATTAAATATCTTGAGTTTGTTTTTTTTTCAACCGACTTCCAAAATGAGGAGGTTCTCAATTCGTTTGTATGTTTTTTTTGTGACACGATTTTTTGGACACTTATGAATCGATTTTAAATATTCTTGTTTCATATGATAGAGGATATCTTAGGGGTGGTCCCATGTCGGCTGCTGCCGAACGTGGGGGGGCCTGGTTCCCCATATCGTAGGTTCTACCTCGGTATTGTGGGAAGCATGGTCCTCTACGGAGCGCCCATCTGGGAGGATGCCCTCAACCGCCAAAATAGGGCCCTGCTACGGAAGCCGCAGAGGGTCATGGCGGTGAGGGCATCGCGGGGGTACCGCTCGATTTCCCATGGGGCTTCCTGCGTTTCCCCCGTGGGAATTCGAGGCGGTAGTGCTCGGTGCCGTGTACCGGTACGAGCTAGCGCCCCTGTCCCGAGGAGGTGGCGCGCGTCCGCAGGAGTGCCAGGAGGGCACTCCTTAGGGAGTGAGAAGAGTCCCTCGTCACGCCCGCTTACGGGGCCTGGACGATCGATGCGATTCGTCCGGTCCTCGTTGAGTGGGTGGAGCGAGGGTGGGGGACTCTGACCTTCCGCCTTGTGCAGGTATTGACCGGACATGTTTGTTTTGGTTACTACCTGCACGACAGAGTGTCACCATTGTGGGGTGGCCGACGACATGGCGGAGCACACCTTAGTGGTGCGTCCGGCGTGGGGTCAGCTGCGGCACGAGTTGACGTCTGTCGTCGGAGGGGACCTCTCGCTTCCTAGCGTGGTTAAAGCCATGTTAGGGAGTCGAGAGGCTTGGGCGGCCATGACCTCCTTCTGCGAGGACGTAATGTCGCAGAAGGAGGCGGCGGAGCGGTGCTGGGAGGATGACGCCTTTTCGGCGCCGATCCGCCGTAGGCGGAGGGGGGGACGGAGAAGGAGATACGCTCACCTTCTTCCTCCCGATAGCCAGCCGTAACGGGTGAGGGGACCTGCTGCGGCTATTAGGGCTATATGTGGGGCAATGGTCTCGTGTGCTGGACCATTTCTTACGTGGGGGCGCTCGGCTAAGGCTGAGCGCAATCTGCCGGGGCTCGCGGGTAATGCCAATGGCGGTACTGTGAGCTTCATCTATGGCGGATGAGTGTACCTCAAAAACCTTAAGGTTTTTAGTGGGTAGGTCTGGCCTTCTGCCGGATCATCCCCACATACCCCGTCGCTCACCTTGGGCAGACGTGGACGTGATAGCACGTTTTCCTCAAGTAAAAAAAAAAGGGGTGGTCCCATGTAAATTTCATCGAAACCAATTTTGAACTCTATTTGGAAAAATATGTTGCATACGGAAAATATTTATATAGCCGAACTTATACTTCAGTCAGTTTTGAAGTGAAGTCGGTTTTTTTAAATTTGATTATTTACTACGCAATTTAAAATCTCATCAAAATGAATCAAATCTTGAGGAAGTTAAATCTCAGTACCTATAGCAGTATGAAATATAGTTATAATTGAATATTATTTCGACTTTATTCTTCGATTCTGAGCAAACAACATTTAAGTTTTGCGTACATTCATTACCAAGTTGTATATTGTTGCACAAAAATGTATTTGAAAACTCTATTTAATTTTGAAAATACACGGCACTACCAATGAAAACTTTTTGGTACATGAACAAAGTAATCCGAAACGTTATAATAAAACTTCGTCAAAAAACATGCATCGTAAAACATAGACAGAACTGGCTGTTTCTGGTACAGTTTGGATGTCCCAAATAAAAAAAAATCTTTGAACATTTTTAAAGTTGAGGAAAAACCTACGAATGCAAGGAAAACAAATAAAGTGGATATCTCTTAGCAATTCAGAGTGAAGGTAAAACAAGCTAAGCACGGTTCGATGCGTTCTCCTTTAAAGTTTATGTTCGTCGCAAACTATGTACGACGTCGGGATTGCACCGATTCCAAAGTGGCTTTTGTTCAAAGAAAATAGTTGCTCTTTTTTTTATACTTTAATGAAGATTTACTAATCAATTTCAGTGTTATATGAATCGTTGTTTTAAACTGTAATGTTCATTAGCATATGAATAACTTTAGTAACTGGATATTATGTCATGCAATACCGTTTTCCGTGGAAATCATAGCGATTGTCATGATCACGGTAATTATAGATAATATTACCATGTCATGGTCATTTGCCGAAATGTCAAATACTCAAAATAAATAAAATACATATTAAACAGAAAAAGTTACTGATAAGGCTGTCATTAATTTGTCGATTTATTGAGGCTGGTTGAAATATTATCATTCAATCATTACACCACTTTGAAAGTAGTTAGCTTAACTTCAAGTATTACTATTATGAATACCAACTCAACTTTAGAAATAATGATATTAGGTTAAATACAAGGTTAAGTAGAAGAAAAAAATATATTTAAGTTTTAAATTACGCCATGAATTAAACATAGAGCCTGGTTTGGGTTGCCTGGTAGAAATCGCTTCCAAGCGATAAGGCCGCCCTTTATACTGTGTATAATGTGTTCTTTTATTTGTGTTTTTTTATTATTCTGGATTTGTTTTTGTGTATAATAAAGGGTAAATAAATAAATAAATAGATACAAACATAGATATTCGTTTAATTAAGAAACGCCGCATCATAGTCTTCAAACATAAATACCTAAGTATTTTAATTTATAAATTTAAATTAATGTATTCTTTTATATTCAACACTCAAGCCTAAAATTTTGATCCACAAAGTAAAATTTACTTAGAAGTCTTAAAAAGTAACCTTAAATCATCATTGACATGCCTACCCCGTCCTCACAAATTTCATCGCATTTATTTTAAGGTTTTTGTTATAGTCTGGCTAATGAAAGAAGAGAGTGGGAAAACCTTGCGAAACACATGGATTAAAGGAACTTGATCAAATTCAAATCATTTATTCATAATCATAGGTAGTTACATAGTAGATATGTTACAAATATTAGGTATTATGTCAATATATGACTCGCCATATTGGCATATGAATTTTAATATGTCAACTTTTTATTGTACATGTCTATAGATTATTTTTAAGTCAATTTTACATTTCTTTCAAAAGTCATATAAGATAAAATAAAATAAAATCACAATTTAAATGTTAAAACCTTAAAAACTATAATTATCAACTAAGGTTCAGTAAAGGTCAATATAAAATTATTGAAACTTATTTAAATTAATAATATATTCTAATAATGTTATTAAGTATTCGGTATTGTTAATAAAGTTTGTCATTCAAAAATTCTTTTAAATCATAAAATGCTTTTTCAGCAAGGAAGCCATTTAGAACCGTCTTGAATTGTTTGTCATCCTTAATCATTCTTATCGATTCGGGATTTTTTTTATAAATGGTTGGTACCATTGCATTTACACTTACTCTTTGTAAAAGAGTTTTTCTGGTATTGGTAAATTAAGGCGTTCCTTCACGACGGCTACCATTCGGATTAAATACAAAACATTGCGGGTTACCTCTTACAAAGTTTGCTATTGCACTTATGTACATTGCCGGTAATGTGTGGATTTTGTATTTTATAAAGTAACGCTTGGCTGAATCCTCTTGTTTTGAACCAAACATGGATCTTATACACCGCTTTTGGGCTTTAAAATATTTTGTTTTTCAGTGGTATTACCACAGAATAATATACCATATCTGAATATAGAAGCGACATACGCATGATATGCTGTCAAAACTGTTTTTATGTTTGATACTTGATTAATTTTTTTTTATAAATGTATGGTAATAAATAACAAAATTGGCACTGTCCTACTTTGTGATGAGAAGTATATTAGTAAAATGATGAGCAATTAGTATTAATAAGTTTTAAAAATAAAGCAACAAAATACAATAATTATTTTTACTCATTTTACTTAATCAAAATCTGAATCTAGCAATTCTATATGGACTAAATCGTCAGAGTCACTGGTATCGCTGTTTCCTAGATTGATTAACTTTATAAATTTTCATTTTTTTATTCATTTTCAAATACGATAATTCTAAAATCTCAATTACCAAAACCACCAACAACCGTTCGACTGACAACAGTGACACCAGAAAAATGAGTTTCACATTCATGCCAGTACTGCCATATAAAATGTTTGCAAAAATCTACATTGTCTACTTTCGTTAGCCAGACTCTAGGATATTCGCTTTAGTAAACTGTGTTTTTATTTTTGTCTAGAAGTGTAGTGTATAGTCACGAGCATAAATGTGTTACCATGGACATCAATAATATCTGATTTCATGATTCATTATTTTCTGTTCTCAGGTTGAGAACCTTTAGAAGTCTGTGATCCTTTGTAGAATGCATGCATATGTAGCGGCACAAATATGTTACACCCACACAGACTCTAAGCATTAGATCAATATTTATTTTAATAACAGTTGACATGATCCGTAATTAACGCTATATTTTAATTAAAGTAGAATACGTGACAATGACAGCTTTGACAGTAACAAAAATGTCAAAAAATGCGAAATGTAAAGGCGACTTTGCATGCCGGTTGCCATTTACATTACCTAAACTTTTACATTTTGTGCGCTATTAATTAAGCTTATTGTAGTTTTTCGATATTTTTATCGAAACCAGCATAATTTTAGCAACGTTGTGGTCTAGTGTTTATTAAATATTCCAATTTGGAAACATTGCCTTTCATCCAAATCCGTTAAGCAGTGATTGAGTATTCATCCGTCATCCCTCCATCCAAACTTACACATTTATAATATTAGTGCGATTAGTAATAAAAAAAATCCCCAGACAATAACAACTACTACATAGTTCCGAAATAAGCATAGCTTTTGATATGGGATAAGATAAGATAACAATTGCTAGAACTTGTTTTCAATATTTTTTTTAAGCTAAATAGACATCTATAGTAGTGAACGTGGGATTAATTATTGAATACAAATAGATATTATTTAAAGACAGCCATAGCTCGCCAAGTGATCGTTTGGTTTTCAGCTAGACTAGTTTGGTATAAAACTTTTTTAAAGTGACTCGTATCTGGTTTGCATGTTCTGTGGTAAAAAAATATAACATGCGTTTTTTAATGCCTTCATTATCTGGGTGTCAGTTTCAGTAATTTATTTAATAATAATTTATTATCCAATTCTGAACGGAGATAAATGATCCTCATTTTTAATATCACTTCGCAAAATTACACCAAATTACGTTTATAGTAAGGAACCAACAGATTATTACATTAAAATTTGAATATGTGTATTCAAATTTTATATTTGATATTTACTAACTTCAAGTGGAACAATTTACGCAAAAATCTGGAAGGGATTCCCGCCTTTCCCTATTTAGTGTCTACACAAAAACGGAAATCCTATTTTTCGGGGCAGGTTGTCTGTACAATCTCTGTCCCATAGGAAATCTCCGAAATTACAGTATACACACAAAACCGCGTAAAAACTTTACCTCGTTAACAAACTCCGCTGTATAAAAATCTTTACACAAAATTTACTGTAAATTTTCGCTATCGCCATCCCATACAATACAGGTCTAAAGTTTTATTTAGGTTGTAAAAAGTTCTTCATTCGTACTGGAGTTGAATTCAAAGCTGATCGTAAAAGTTATTTGAAGTTTAGAAGAAATCACATTTACCATTTGGAACGGTTTCTGAATTCGGTGCACACAAACAAAAGAGAACATTTCTTGTGATTCATCACTGGCGCTGGGGTTTCCGACCGCAACCGCAGCACTAGCTTAGTTCTCCAGCCATCGTTTTGTTAATCGATGCTTCGATAAACATTTGCTAGCTTCAACTTTGGTTCAGATTGAATTGATATTCCTTAGATAACTTTGTAAACGAAGTCTTGCTTTTGTTTAAGTTGGGTTAGGTTAGACAAATTGTATCTAGAATTTAAGACTTAGAATATTAGCAATCGATATTTCATTAAAATCCATCGCAGCAGACGTTTACTGTTATGCAAATAAAATATTTATTACGAGTATGAAATTTGATATCTGGGAACGAGAATTTCATGGCGATTTTAATATATTCTAGAGATACAGCGTCTGAAAGAGGAACGACGGCAATCTATAATAAAATCGCGCATCTCGGTACGCGGCTGGTACCCAAGTAATCTATATTACAGGCTACGCTCAGCATATCAATCTTGAGGTATGGTTCCACCGATAATCCCAAGCATTTCCTAGACTCCCTACCAGAAAGGGACGAAACTTCTTTAATTATATGATGTGTCCTTTTCTAATTTTGTCGTTGGATTAAAATTGAATTCACGTGATCAACTGTAAGGATTAATGAGAAGTCGGAATAATAATTTTGAGTGAAGGATTCTAGTTATTGGAATTAAAATATTCTTTCCCTAAATGGATAAATAAGAACTTTTGTCGGACACATATCTTATTTTTTTACAACGAAGACATCGCAAATTGTTTTGATCTCTCAAAGTGGTTATTGCTTTGTTTTTGATACTATAATGTTTAATATTTTTTGCACTAGTGGAGTACGCAGCGAAAATTTTGCTTTAAATGGAAATAGGACATAAGACGATTTTTGTTTTTTATGGAGGTGAAATTATTCTTGGAGAGGTTTCTCTACAATCTCAAATCTACTTCAACAAAATATTTCTGACTGTCCTTGACCAGCAGGACATAGCAAAACTAACAACGTATACTCCAACAAGGATCTTTTGGCGCGTGGCAAAAATGGAACTAAACGCTTGCGAGATGTCACATCATGACTTTTCCCGTCTTACATTTATTGTTGTACTTTTGATTCAATATTAATATATAAAACACGCCTGAATTTATAAAATGTGGGCTTACTAATGGAGGTGGTAAAAGTGAAGAAGTTTTTATAAGAAAGAAAAACAATCTAAAGTCTCTATAAATTCATAAGTTGCCTCTACAATTTTTAAAATTTATTTATTTTCGCGAAATATACAGCTCTTTAATATTGAAATGATACAACTTTACTTAATTACTTTATATATTTTATGAAATTTTATTATTCTTGTAATTCCATTAGATGCAACTACGATTTCAGAATGTTCAGCCACACAGTCACATAGTAAGCAGTCCACTGCTTAGTTTAGTACTTTATCAAAAGTGAAGTAAAATCAGTAGATCATTTATGTGAAATTTTTACCACTCGAATTAAGCAGTGGTGACGATATTTAGTATGAATAGAATATTTGTTTTTGCTACCGCCACTTGATAAAGTTAAGTATTGTAAAATATTCTGAGTGTTTTTCTGTAAATTCGTTAAAGAATTAAAACAACACTTAGAAACCTCACGGTTAAAATACGTGTAAAGTGTCTGAACCAGTATAGAAAGGTTTATTTTTGAAGCCGACAGTGATCGGCTTCAAAAATAAACTTTTCTATACTGGTTCAGATCTGGGTATATAACAAACTGCATTCTAGTTCTGCTTTATAGTCTCTATAATACAAGCTTGTTGAAGCTTACTTTGGGGCGACATAGTCAGTATTTCAGTTTGGGAAATTAAATTATTTTGCTAGCGTAAGTTCGGATTGCTCATATTATATTTCATAAAGTTTTTATATGTAACTAGCTGCTGCCCGCGACGTCGTCTGCGTGAACGCTATGCAGCACCAAACGCACCTACGATTATAACACTGCTAGCGTGATAATATGTAGCCTATATGTTGACCCGACTTCTTAACTATCTTCATGCCAAATTTGAAGTAAATCCATGCAGTACTTTTTGAGTTTATCCCGGAAAGACAAACAGACAAACAGACAAAAATTCTAAAAACTATATTTTTTGTTTCTGTTTCGATTGTAGATCATACCCCAAGTATTCTTTTAAAAAATATTCAATGTACAGTTTTGACTTTCCTACCATTTTATTATATGTATAGATAATACTTAATTATTCTTAAATCTTTACATACTACATAACGTCACGCGGCACGCCTGTATCCCTTATGGGGTAGGCCGAACACACCAGAGGTTATAAGACCATCTGATGTCACATTTGACAAATTTGGAGGTTTATAAAGATGGAGACAGACTATTGTAGTGACAGGGGGGTCAGCCTATCACCCACAAAAACGCATTTAAAACCTCTGTCCCTTTACTGACTTTTACATTATACCCGGGAAGAGATGCAGCTGGTACATTCTATGTTTTTCTTTCGCTCCCAGTCCAGCATGGAAGACTTTTGATTCAACATATAGTTATTTTAAAACATAAATCTTTTTATTCTTAAAAATGCTAAAGCATTGCACATTTAAAACTACATTGCATAGTTAAAACTAAAATTTACATTTTTTGTATGCATTGATGCAAATTAATACCACTAGATGTAGCTACGTAAGCAGTATAACTCAAAAATAGAAGGTAGGTAATTGATTTCGATGGCATGTGTCAAGGGCCCGGAAGCTCAGGGGGAAGAGTACCCGCCCGGCAAGCGGGAGAACTAGGTTTGAGTCCTGATTGGGTGGTTTTATTAAGGATAATTTTTATAGATCGTACGGAGAGTAATTTCCTTTTTCCGAAAATTTAAACATGCTCACTTATATATAATATTTTTCCTAGAAGTAGGGAGATTTTTCTGAATGGTAACCTTAATTTCACCTCACCCTGACGTCATCATCTAAGTGCCAAAAAACTTATACTCTAAAATTAGAGGGGTTCTTCGTATACTTTCTATGCATCCTTTTCCTCTTTTCTGTCATCCTGTCTTATAGATATTCTATTTCACGAAATCCGTTCGGCTTTGATTGTAGTAGTGACGTATCCCGACAAGCGCGCTTGTGTGTGTAAATGTAGGTAACGTTAGCAAAGAAATCATAATAATATAATATTTCAAGTCGAGATTTAATAATCGAAATATAATTTTGGTTTTAAAAGTATATACTTTTTGTAAATAAATTAGATTAGGTTGCAATAAATACAAAAATATAAAGAAGATGTAGGCATTTAATTTTACATTGGTGTTACAGAATGGAAACGAAACAAGTACCTAGTACTTGTCATTCAGTATTTTCATTCACTATCAGATAAACTTTCGATTTCCGATTCCGTTTTGCTGTCGTCAGAATCATCTTGTACATTGATTATAAATTCAAAATCAAGATCAAAATATTTCAAGTAGTCTTTTTCAAGTTTTTCAACATGATCACAAGTTTTCTGCCACGTTTCACTGCTAACTTGGCCCAAACTTTCATTGATCAGTCTTTCCGTATTCGTCATGTTTTGCTCGATATTTTTAGATGCGACATAATTTTTTCTCCTTTTCTTCATAGGTGAAGTGAATCTTGATGAAGTGGATGGGAATTCCTTCTCCTCTTTTAATATTCTTTGAACTGTTTTTTGGCTGACACCCGTAGTTTCAGCTGTACGGCGTGTAATGTCTCGTAAATGAGACAAATCACAGTTGAGTTCCATTGATTTTGTAAATTCATATTCTTCTCGCAGAAAATGATAAACACTAGCTATCATGTTTCGACCCTAAAACAAAATGTAATCAAAATAATTAAGAAATATAAACATCTTATAACACAAAAAAATATTCATTTTATAAATACTTCTTTTGCTATATTAAATATCGTTGCATAAAATTTTAATCGAAAACTTATAAATAAATATTACCTCACTATGGACAACTCTTCTCCGTTTTGTTGCCATGCCGACCTTACTCCGTGAAACAATTTGGCGCGGACCGTGTGAGTCCCGATCGACACTGAGTCACTGAGCGCTCTCGAGGTTACGCACACAAAAATAATGTGCATGTGCACGCTTGACAACATTCATAGCCAAACGGACTTCGTGACATAGAACATCTATACTTTAACTTGAAAATTGAAGAAGTTATTTTCAGAAAGAAAAACAATTTAACGTCTCAATAAATCCCTTTTTAAGAGTAAAGCAGCAAGTTGCCTTTGCAATGTTAAAATATGGCCATACTTTGAAAAATACACTTTAGAACATAATTTATTTCATTTTTTAAATCTCAATATAAATTACGATTTCAGGAGAATTGTCTCTTTAGAAAGACTGTATGAAAAGTGAAGAGATATAAGCTGAATTTTACAAACCATTCAAAATACGAGCATTTCTAGATACGAGTAGGTACCTAATAAAAAAGGGATTGGTGACGAGGATGACGAGAAAAACAACTTATCATAAAAACATGATATTATTTTCATGTTACTCTATTTTTAATATTTATATTTTCTTGCTCTATCTTCTATTTATATCTTCAACCCTGTGTTTTTGTACCACTAACGTTTTTCACAAAGTTTACGCGACTTGCTTTTTTGTAGTACATATAATGAAATATCTGTTTTCAAACATGATAAAACTAAAAGTTTATGCATTCATATTTTTCCCTGAGAAGAGGGAAATTATACTGAATGGTAACTTTTATTTCATCCTCACGCTCCTCTGACGTCATCATCCAAGTGCCAAAAAAGCCTTGTCGGACTATACATTGAAAAATATTGAGATTAAAAATTCAAGCGTTTTGGGAGAAGAACGGCCAAAAGATTATAGTGGTGAGAGAGAAACTAGATTTTTTATTATAGCTGTGCAAAACCGCCCTACATTCCGGTTTTTTTCGTTTTTAATCTAATATAACTATCTCTTAAATATTTTTTATATAGGTACATCTCTTAACATATACCTATAAATATTCATTACAGCATCCCCTTGGTTACAAAAAAACATTAGTTTTTCGCTATTTGACCCAGTTATATCAGATAGCCAGAGCTCTTTTTAGTGAAGTGAATTTAACTCTTTGTCTTCATTATGTATGCATTAGTGTGAGTTTGCATATTCTCTCATAACTGATCTACTTATTTTAAACATACTTTGGTTAACAGGGTTATTTTTACCGAAAACAAAACCTTTAAGTACCTATATTTTATACATATTATTAATATCAGGATCAAAGCAATTGGTGTTCTATTGTCTCTGCCTACCCCAAAGGAAGGTATGAAATTAAAAAAAAAAATACTTTTATTCATTATAGGTTTACAAAAAAAATCCTTTATGAACGTCAAACGGTAGATGAGGGCTGCGCGACGTGGAGAATCTTGGGGAGGCCTCTGTACAGCAGTTTTCGTCTTTCGGCTCACGAAGATGATGATCGCCCATTATCCTTCAATACAGCTACTTACTTATTCGGCTTTAAGAAACGAAATAAGAACCCTAGGTAGATTGAGAGGAAAAATGCCGGTGGAAAAAAAAAAACGAGTAGGTACCTTGTAAAAAAAGTACCTAGTGGTGACGAGGATGACGAGAAAACAATTTATCATAAAAATATGCTTTTAATTTCACGTTACTTTATGTTTTAATATATTTTCTTGCTGAATCATATATTTGTATCTTCAACCTTGGGTTTTTGTACGTTTTTCTCAAAGTTCACGTGACAAACCTTTTGTAGTACATAAAATGAAATAGTTTCTGTTTCCAAACTTGAAAAAAAAACTAAACGTTTATGCGTTCATATTTTTCCCTGAGAATAGGGAAATTGTACTAAATGGTAACCCTTATTTCACCCTCACGCCCCTCTGACGTCATCATCCAAGCGCCAAAAAAGCCTTGTCGGACTGTATTGGTGCTTGCCAATGTCATGTCACAGCCAATCTCCTTACATGGTTATTTACATTTAATATTTGGGAATAACCTCTGGAGACATCAATCCCACGCTCTTTTATCATCTAAATAATATTTAAATTTAAATTTAGTAGCCTTTTTTTTCATAATGTTTCTTTGATAGTTATGTTAAATTTATTACCTTTAGGAATTGAGTTGACTTTGGTATTTTATTATAATTACGTATTGAAATTCCCATAAATGATTTGGTGCTTTTAGCCAGCCTTAATTTGGGAAACGCTAAGTTATGGTCGTGCCTTGTCCTTACAGAATATTTTTTGTGATGATTATCTGTCATAGTTTTAAACTTCTTACTATTCTTTAAAATATACATAATGTTTTCATAAATATGTTGTGAAGAAGATATGTATGTATGTATTTGAGGTATAGTTTAGATTTTATCCACACTTAGTATTTTTGCTATAAGTATATTCATAATAGTTTATGAACCAAGATATTTTTTAGTGTAATTAATTCGAAGCGAGGTTGCTAGCCAGGCAGATCCTGACAGAGTCTTAAAATTTTTACCCCGATGTGGTAAATATTACAAAATGTCAAACAAAGCGCTTTGACAGTTCTTTTTTGATACGGGTCAACAAGGTTTGAAATGAACTGCCTGCGTCTTTTTTCCTGTCCAGTTGTCCAGGTAGTTTTCCGAATGGAGTGTATAGATTTCTAGTCTTCACAATCATTTACGACCAGGTGACATGGAAAATAAACGTCCCATCCTTGTTTTATAAAAAGAAACGTATAATTTTAAAAATAGGCTTGGCAAATAAATATTTTTATCTTTTTAATCTACAACTTTAGCCAAAATACTAGACATATATCAATATATAAACGGGGGATGTCATTATCACTGCATTTGGCAAGCTAGTTGGCTGTTGCTGTATGAAGGGTATTTATAATAGGAACGCGGCTTTTTAATAATTTCATTAATTTCCCATAGTATTAAGATATATATTGATTTAATGGCAGAGGGTTTAATAAGACTTATTTACGTTACAAAATACTTTAACTAATGAAGCTTAACGCTTGGATACAAGAGTGCTTGGTTGTAAATAATTTTGATCGCTGTTCAGATTCAACTTTTCAACTTTCTGAACTGGAGGTATATTCAGTGAAAGTGCAACTAATGTAACTTATTTCAATTGTAACGAACAATACACGTACGAAAAAAAGATTAGTTACAATGAGCCGCTTTTAGCTACATCATCAATCTGTTTCTGAAATGTTCATTGCATCATTAAAGGCACCTGATCGAGAGTTAGCAAACATTAAAAAAGAAAACAAACTTTAATATAGATATCTAATATACTTATAATATAAATATAATATATCAACACCATCAACAGCCAGTAGAGGTCCACTGCTGGACATAAGCCTTCCCCAAGATTTTCCACTACAACGCTTTGTGTTTACTGTGTGTGTAAAGCTTCAAAAAAGGGAGGTATCTTTACCTTACATCTAAAACCTGAGGATAATGCCCCTTTTATGCCAACCTTAAATACTTAATATAAAATCTTACTTCCTAGAAAACAAAACTTCACGTCTGATAACTCTACACATCAATATTTTAGAGTAAAAATTGCTAAAGTTGCCAATATTACCAATATTTATTAGCAATTCATAATTTAGGTAAGTATTATATTATTTTTAATAGTAATACTAGCATACGCATACATACTCATAAACACACAAACACATTAAATGCGTACATACATTATTTTTCGCTATATATTTAACCCTAGATAGCTAACCTTCTGGCGAAACCTGTTTAAGCTAACCATCCGTCGAAACGACGGGTGTTTTAAAAAGGCTTATTTTTTTATGAAGTACTTAATTTTTTTAACTTTTATTTAACTATATGGTTAAAACTGATTGTTTAAAATAAAACACTCGTTTTATTAATCAACTTTATTTATTTATTTATTAAAATATACCTACTTTTTCTAAACATCTAAAAAAAAGGCACTTTTTGTTATTTATAATTTAAATTTGCAAAATTAAAAAAAATATTCTAAGCACATGTACTTTTTTTGCCATAATTGGACACATAGGAACACAAGCAGTACTAATAACATAAAAAAATTTATTTTTCTTGAGCACAAGTGACACAAAAGTCAACTTTACGTTCACTACCTACATATCGGTAACTTGCAGTTGGCACAGACACTTTTAGTCATACGCTTTTTCTTATGGTGGCATTTCCCACACGTTTTTCTTTTGCGATTTTCATGAGAAAACGCCGTTGATTCCTCTTCAGGTATTACAGCAGTGGAAGTCGAGGCCTGCAGGTCGCGGCTGGTGGATGGATGCATCGGATGGACTGGCGCTTTGTGTCGCGGTCACAGTTTGATACAAACATCTTTTCACAGATATTTCAACGTTCGTCCATATCACGATTTCTTCGCGAAATTTCGTTTGTGAAAAACTTTCCGAAACAAGATACTTCCTTCACCAATCCTCTACATGAACGGTTAGGTCCCCTTGCAGTGCGGACAATTTTCCTCGCCGACGTTCTGTTCGAGATGTTTCCTTTACTAGTAGCCCAAACATATCGATTATTACCTCGAATATTCCTTTGAGGCAATTGAATGACGTTGTTCTCCAAAGTTTCAGAAGCAGGAGTATCAGGGCTTAAGTCTTGAGATGGAATCACACATGATTCTTCGGAATCAGACGGTTGATAATTTTCATCACTTTGTACCTCGTCTTCCACCACAATATCTTCGGTCTCACTGGCTGAACTATCATCCAGAGCATCATCACTAAGTCCTTGCCAAAGCAGGTTAACTATTGCATCATCTTGCAATGAAGACATGATAAAAATCTAAAAATAAATAACAGATTTTGTTACACACTCACACTAAAAACTAACAGTAAAGCTAACCATCCGTCGAAACGACGGGCAAAGGTCTTGTACCTTAGAACTTATGACACTTACCTTACCAACGCGTGCGCCACTACAACGCCAGTGGTGACTACTTAGTTGGCTAGGCTAAACAAAACCATTGAATGCACCGTTAAAAAGATATAGCGATATTATTTTACGCTGCCCGTCGAATCGACGGAGGTTAGCTATCTAGGGTTAAGAAACATAGTATAAAAACGTAAGTAATGTAATATAATAACTATTCTTAATATATATTATATCTCATATTTATATTGTATACCAAATCAAGAGACATGCCATAGGTATCTAAATTTTTTGTGTCATTGGGGCTCTGACAACTTAATGCGTAATATTTTTATAACTACCTTCATTTTGGGCAATCATTCAAAATCTTGAAAGATTTTGTTAAAACCACAAATTATTATTTTAAAAAACAATGTCTACCCTCACTTTTCATATTTTGTGAGTTTGCTTAATTTTTAAGAAAGTGTTTTCTTTATAGATTTGTAATAGACTTCCAAAAAAGGAGGAGGTTCTCAAGTCGTCTGCATAATTTTTTTTTTGTCTTTGTTAATCGGTTGAGTACTTCATTGAAAATTCCACCCTTCCACCGTCTTATTAAGAGCTAGTTCTTTTTTAAATCCTTGTGATGTCATTTTCACATACCATCTGATGAGATTGAGATCAAGCTTAGACTTATAACAAATTTAAACTTTTGTAATGTCAAAATCGTAACGTCACTGTCTCACTGTACATACAGAAATGGAGACACTTTATTAGCATTGGAAATGTCCATTAAATTACTGGTTTAACACGTTACCAACGATGACAAAGGCTGTAGGCATATCTGAAAATTTCGGGCCTATTACAGAGAGTATTTCCAATAATTCTGGCCACGAGGATGTCTTTGTAACGTATGACTGTAGTAGCACTCACTCAATGGCAGGTACCTTTGGTTTTTGACACCGCCTTACCTTTTTGTATTAGTGTTTTTTAAGCCGACCCTTATGTATCATACATGTATCATAAATTGTTCTCTATTTGTTTAAAAAAATCTCATCCAATTTTGATGTGGTACTATTCGGACTTTAAATGTAAACAATTTAGAAAAGGTTTACAATATTCAATAGCAACATCTCCCTTTGCAGGGTTAAACAGCTGTATAGAGTACACCAAGTAACGTGATTGCGGATAAGGTCAGGTTGTCTAACGATTTGCATTCTCTCGTTTCTCTGATAAAGAGTTGTCTGTCTAGCATCGGTCTTCATTTATTTTTGTCAAATATAAAATGTGTACCTATGTGTAATGTTATAATCTACGCCTTCATTGTAATTGCCACCGATCGGACCCCTGTAGATACTCACAGATCCGCCACCTCATCTGCCTTGGCGCTCCAATGAAGAACCCCTGGACACACCCTTCGCTGCCCACGTTGTTAATTTATAAATATTTCCGTATGCCATGCGTTTCTCATTGGTCTGAATCAAAAGCCGTGAGTATGTCGTTCGTACACTGTCTAGGCTGAGCTGCTATGGCTCAAAACTGTTACAAGGGAGAATATTTTGAATAGGTAAAATCTTTTTTCGTTTAACTTCGTAATTTTCTTTCACTCCATACTCCCCGGAATTAAAAATATACTGTCTTTACACTTACATATTTAGTAAGTCAGGACTTAACCGCGATATTATTTTTTTAATTTTACCTACCGACAAAGCTATTCATGACAATTTTCTGTGATACGAATAATATATGTCATGCTCCGTTCATTAGGAAATCTATACTTATAATAAATCTGTAGAGAGGTCAATTCTGTACATGAAATATTTTTTCAAAATAACTATCAGGGGGTGATTAGTGATCGATACTGATGCCAAAAATGCAATCAGTAAAATTTTTGTCTGTCTGTCTGTCTGTATGTTCCTTATAGAAACAAAAACTACTCGACGGATTTTAACGAAACTTGGTAAAATTATTCTTCATACTCCTAGGCAGGTTATAGTATACTTATTATCACGCTACAATCAATAAGAGCAGAGCAGTGAAGGGAAATGTTGAAAAAACGGGAGAAGTTACTTCATTTTTTAAGCTTCCGTCGCGTGTGCAGCCTTAATGGTTAAAGCTACATAGAAATCATGTATGACAGAAATATTCTTCATAAAATTATATAAAAAATATCCCACAACAGTATATATCTATATTTTATGGTTGACTCATAATAACACGTGTAAATCCCGATAGCTTAGCAGTTCGGAGCTTTCTGATTATATTTATTTACTCTTACGTTTATAATACTCTCACTCATCAATAATTTAAAAAAAATAACATTATTACCTATTCAATAAAAAAAGAATCATAGAAATCGGTATAGAAACACCAAACTTATACATAAAATACGCTAATAACCCATCGCGCGTGAATACTGAATGATATAGGGATTATTTTTGCGTAACGGTTGCCGCGCTCGACGCCGTTCGCGGCGGTAGGGTATAAAAAGGCGGGAGGCGAGCGCAAGCTTTTGCGCGATTTAATATAGGTAGGTACAGAAGGAACAAGCGTTACATTACCTGTCAAATTTCCCCAACCAATTTTAATTTATTATCGAGGGCATAGTTCAAATTCAAGTAAAAAATTTTGACAGATTTGTAACGCTTGATGTACTGCCTTCTGTACATACAGAGATAAAATGGAAATCAAGGTTTTGTTTATTTCATGATCGTTTCTGCCTCTTGGAAGTCAGAAACCGTAGATTTCTTCGGAATAAAAAGTAACGTATGTGTTAACTACTATACCAAATTACATTAATATTGGCTTAGCCGTTTGGCAGTGAAAAGCAGCCATACATAACTATAGGTAGTATTGTATGTATACTGATAATGGCTGGATGGATGGATTTTTGCTATTCTTTCACGCAAAAACTACTTAGCTTTACCTAGAATAACAATAAGCTAAGTATAATTAGTGAAGATATTGCATGAATTAAGTAAAATTGAAGGCATTAAATAAAACACTTTTTAACCGGATTAATGGCGTATAATTTATATTTTACATTTTAACTCGACGTTTCGGTGTCTTTGCAGACCCCGTGGTCACGAGCGACTGTTAAAATTTAAAATGTAAATATACGCGATAAATCCGGTTAAAAAGTGTTTTATTTAATAGTCATCCCGAAAACTTAAGACAATATTAAAATTTAAGGCACTTAGGCACCCGATTTGTTTATAACGCTATGTGCCTTTGTAATGTACCTAATAGATAGTTACCTACCTATATATGTTTGTGGTAAGGAGTTATACATATTATATGGGCGAAGATTCTTCATTTTTATTTTTGCTATTAAAGACAGTTAGGACCTTGGAGAAGAAAATAACCTACTCGAAATACTAATTCAATACAGACGAAGTCGCGGGCATCATCTATGTAATATACCTACCTACCTATACTTTTTCACAAAACCTAGGTGAAACTGCGGATCACTGCTTTGTTGTAACAGTTTTTGAAGTAATTCTGTCTGTTTATCTATCAGTAACGCTTTCACAGCTAAACTACTGAGTCGATTTTGACGAAATTTAGAATAAGGTAAGTTTTAACTACAAGGAGAGTACAATAATAGTATTTATCCAACTCTAATAAACGGTATCCACGCGGACGAAGTCGCGGGTCACAGCTAGTTTAAAATAATTTAAGCTACACTAGACAGTTTGATTAAATTATTTGGGAGCATTAACAGCCTGCCACCCTTAATTAAGCGACGGGCTAGTATCACGGCTGACCGTATCACGGAATAGATTAGAAACGGTATTAACAGCAAAGTTTTAAATATAACGAATTAATTATTAGGAACCCAGATAGTTAATTGTTGGAATAAATCTGCATTTTTTAACAATGTTTATATTTTTTCTCTTTGTACAGTTTAAAATTAAAAGTCTTTCGGTTCAAAAGTAAACTACTGCACTTTTTCAAACGTTCCTTAAAATCGGAAAACAGAAAACTCGTTGCAAACAGCGTTTTTTATTCTCTTATCCGGAATGTCGCAAACCAAACAGCACTAGCATGGGTGGGGGTACGTTTAGATAATTCCAATCCTCGAACTTTAGGAGCCGAGGGCTGCAGCATTGGAAATAAAACGGTTAACCCGATACCTACGTAGGGGAACTAGAAATGGTTATTGTTCATTTGGAATGCAAGTGAAAATTGCATCCAACCCCTAACGGGTTTTGGTGAGTTTTGAATACAATCGCAATTCTGAAGGCGCCTGTCCCGGTTGCATATTTATTGTTGTTTATACAGTATGGAAACTAATTTCCGTTGTAGAAATAAGTTTAGCGCTGGATTTAATTAGGAATGCGAACTAGTAAACAACGTACTAAATAGTGTTTGTATTTGTAAGCGGAAGTTTTTAAAAATAGATTTTGTGCATTCGGTACTCGTAGGTGTTTTTGGTATTAATATTAAAGGTATATGTGAAAATTAAAGTAATTGAATCAAAATTTTAATGGTAGTAATATCCTTGTAGGATATTATGCATTCTGCATGTCTGGGGCAGTAATAAAATCCTTCCGATTTTAACCACTATAGTAAGTACGTGTAAGTGTAGTGCGTTCTGGGTAAAGGGGAGCAGAGACACTGAAATTACAGGACCAAAGGGCTTTGCTAGCTAAAGCTTTAGGTCGGCAAGGTATGATTAATCTTGTCATCTTAACTATTAATGATGTCCATAGGCCTGGTACCTGCTCACCTTAGGTGGATCCAGTGCCCGCTTGCCGGTAAAAAAAAACACTTCGGATACAGGTTTCAAATTAAAACAGCAAATATTTTATTTTTGAAGTCACAAGGTTATTTTTAAAAGTTAAGGTAAATTACTGTGTTGTGATCATAATTGTTTTTATACTTTTTTCAGATGAGTCTGAGAAGTTATATTTGATTCGCTATCCATTATGTAATGTTTTATTCACTCATAAAAGCACCAGGTACCGTAAAGAACCATTAACCTAACCATTAATTGAAAAAGTAATTTATGCACTAGCATAAGCATACAGCTTAAAAGGTTAAAATGCACTCTATTTTATAAGCAATAAAGTTTTGATTCTTACAATATCAGAGTGGTCACTTGTTCTTTGCTTTTTGTGATCGTTTCCTGAAAAACTTTCATTAAAGGGTAGGTAAGTGCCATAATTGTCACACTAGCCGAATGGTTGTTGCTTTTGGATAAGCGTGTCGTAAGAAGCGACTAATATGAGTGCCTCCCGCTTGAATCTATTTTATCAACCGACTTCCAAAAGGAGAAGTAATTCGTGTATTTTTTTGTGTCCCTATTACACAATTTTACGGACAATTATGAATCGAGTTTGAATATTCTTGTTTCATATGATAACATCGTAATCGATTGCGTTCCTTTTTAAGTCACTATTTAAGGTTGCCAAATAAATATTTTAGTTTAGGCATGATGTTACTATAACACGGGTTGATTAAATTTAACGCAAGATTTAGAGAAATAAGAATCAAATAATAGCCACTAATGATAATATGACAATATATCACATACCTTCTGGTACAAGTGGCAGATAATTGGAAGTTGATGCAACTTAATTGTATTTAATTATATTTTATGGTCTAATGAAAACGAAAAATAGCCTCTCGCAATCATTATAATACCTCATTAGTCCAACGTGACATCAGTTGGTCTTATAACCTCTGATGTTCTGCCTACCCCATAAGGGATACATGCGTGAAGTTATGTATGTATGTATGTATATCTGTAAACGAAAATTGTTTAATACGAGAATTTATGGACACTTTATGCTTGAGCCCGCCAGGAAAATATACAGTTCCCTTTAAATAAAATTTGTGTAGAAAAATAAAAATAAATCTTCAAGCTAGCTAAGTTGATTCATTCTTTCTCTTTTTCTTGAATCCTGTTAAGTAACTTTATGTAGGTATTATTTTGAGGGTTCTATATCCAAAAATAAGTTAAAACAGGACCGTATTACTAAGGCCCCGCTGTCTGTTTGTCCAATTTATCCAGCTGAATCAGGCGGTATCTGATGAACCTTAAAATTTTAATATTTATTTAAAAGTTAAAATTTTCGCAGATGATGTATTTCTGCTACCATTATAACAAAAAGAATAAAATATACAACAAAATTAATATTTAAAGAGGCTCCTATACATAGACACTTATAAGTCGCGGCAGTTTCCTAACGCAGGCACTAGATGGCACTGATGGAATTTGTAAAATTAAAGTAAAGTTCAATGACGATAACGGATCTAGCACCACAAACGAATAAGCAACATATTTATTTATTAGTATAGACATTTTTACAAATGTATATAGCGCTCGTCCACTTAAGTGGAAGTGGATACCTACGCCTTAAACAGTTACAGCCGTCATAAATAGTTTGGCTTTTGTTAAAACTATATACGCCAGTTCCGATCAAGTAAAGAACTCATAAAATTGGTTTTTCCATGAACTATACACCGCATAGAGAGAAACTTGGTTTCAATAAAAACCATGGTTAAGAGTGATTTTATTGTATTAGAATAGAATCAAAATAATTTTGGATTAATGCATTAAATTAATTTATTTAATACACAATTTAGAATCAAAGAAATCATTGCCATATCTTGTTAAATACCTAAGTATAAATGGTCAAAGAACTCACTAAAGTGGGTATCTTAAATTTTATTATAATTTTTAATAAATGCAAGATTTTTTGCCAAATATATGTTATTGTTCTTTCTGATACAAAACGGAAATTTTATGCTAATTAGAAAATATCTCAGTTAGTAAATAGTTTAGTCTATCTGCAAAAATGCCAAAGCGTCGAATGAAAAAACTCGGATATTATCTATTTATTGTTGCTTAACCTTTTGTCAAATGAAATCATAAAAGAGTTTCCCTTCAGTTTCAAACTGATCATACGTAGCACTTAAATCTGCCAATAGAACCGGACTTTTCTGCAAATATCTGTTGAACTAGAGTATATTTTCAGCAACTTATATTAAACTGATAAACTACAAATTTATCCATTTGAATTTTCGCTCGTACAATGTAAAGTTTTCTACATAGAAATCAAATATGCTAAAGTCATATGATTTTGATAAATGTAAAATATGTGTGCTCCAGTTCAGTCGCCAGAACCTAGGTCAGAACTACCAGCTCCCTTTATGTTCACAAATAGATTCGAATCCTGGACTATTTCCAGCGCATTCCAGTTTATTGCAGCATAAATCCTTATCTGGAGACTCGATTTTTGCTCGCATGCCAAAAGAACTTATATCAAACCTTTCCTTATAGCTTGAGTAATAAAGTTTACTTTCCGATAAATAAATGGATTTTCTTTTACTCCTCATAGTGCTCATCTCTACTCGGTATCAACCATGGATTAAAGTCATTAACATGGCAATAATTATATCACATAAGGGTGGTCTGGTGTAGCAAATTTTTATAGCAATTACGAAGTTTTATTACAGCTGGGTTTCTGTATTGTCAACTTATCTTGCGAAAGTGGGATACTTTGTTGATTTGAAACGAGAAACTTTGTGATACTTTCTTGGTTTATGTCGAGAGTCGGGCTTCTTTTGTTTTTTGTTCTGTTTGATTTTTAAGTTTACTTTGTTGACAATAATTTGACTTGCGGTAATTGAAACTTATTTTGTGGTATTTGTGTTTCTTAAAGCCATGATTAGAGATAGGAAATTTAATACAACTGGAATGTTTTGATTCGATGAGCTAAACAAAAGGTTGTCTTCAAATTGAGCGTCCGCCATTTTCACTTTTAATTACGCCTACATTTCTAAGGGTGTACAAGAAATCAATATCTAATTTTGTTTGTTGAAAGTAAATTTTATTAAAAACAATTGGTTCCAGTTTGCTTGCTGTTTTGATACGAATCATATTGAAAAACAACATCCCGCGTTTGTGTGTTGCTTTAAAGAAACGTTTTAACCAAATTATGAAGTGATTTATGCCAAAGATTATGCATGCATGTAATTTTTTGTGTTTTGTCTAAATTTAAACTGTTCTAAGCCCAAACAATTCAGATATGCAGCTAATTTTGGACATGTTTGACGTTTGACTTTGCAAACCCTGCAAAGCCGTAGCAGATTACTCTCTAAATAAAACTACTTTTTAACCGGATTAATCGCGTATAATTTATATTTTACATTTTAACTCGACGTTTCGGTGTCTTTGCAGACCCCGTGGTCACAAGCGTGTTTATTTAGATTAGGTAGTTTTATTTAGATTACTCTCTGTTTTTGACCATTATTTACGTATTTTAAACGCAAAAACGTAGTGGATTTAGTTTATTTGTATTGTATTTTTATTAATTAGCGATAGGCTGACCCTTTGTCACTTCTATAGTCTCTCTCCATAATACCTCCTTTGTCAATGTGATATCAGATGGTTTTATAGCCTCTGGTGTTCTGCCTACCCCATTAGGGACACGGGCGTGAAGTCATGTATGTGTCGCAGTCATCTGGTTGAATTTGCTATTTAATTGAATGACTAGTGCGTTCATTGAATGACGACATTTAATTGAATCACTAGGCCGAACGTTGATTGAACAAGCGTCACTCAACGTCCAACTAGTTAGCGGATTGTAACATAGCCCTTTGAACATAGCGGACGTCAAATCAGTCAGGTGATTGAAATTTAGTTCATTTTTTTCAATCCGATAAGTAAAAAAATTGTTACAATAATACAAGAAAGAATAGGGCCTTACAATTTTTTTACAAGGGATCATATTTTGTCTCAGACTCTGTTTTGTGCGATTATAAAAAAATAACCCTCGGAGGATAATGCAAGGAGCTTCGCTTTGCTTCGCTCCTTGCATTAAACTCCTAACCTAACCGGTCCATGTCGGTTTTCAGGCAGTTATAACTATCGTTTAAGACCAAAATTATTCATGAAATAGTGCGGACAGATATAAGAGCCAACCCTGTTAACCAAACATTACAAAGTCGGCTATATCCCATTCAACAACTTCGCTAAATAATGTTCAGTCAAGACGTTAAACGTTACATTTAACGACTTGACGAGCTGTCCTTTAGTCATTCAATTAAATGTCGTCATTTAATGAACGCGCTAGTCATTCAATTAAATAGCAAATTCAACCAGATGACTGCGACATATGTATAAGATTGAGATCAAACGCGGGTTGAAGCAGCAATAAAAAAAGTTCTACCACAGTCTCGGTTGAATAAAAAGTTTAATAATAACTTAACCTTTAAAGTAAAGCTAGTCTTTCAAATAACAATTCAAGCAGATCTGCTCTAAACCTTTTAATACCCATCATAAAAAAGGTAGGTAACTTATATTTCTTTCAAAGTTTGTGAAGGACCATAATCCTATAAAATCTCTAGGTGAGTTGGGAAAGTGGCAAATTCAATTAAAAATTTAATTTTCAAAAGCCAGAGAAATTGCGTCCGCTGTTTTCTGCGGTTTCACGGTTTGTGTCCGCAACTCGTATTGTTTCCTGAAGCTGAAACATGCTGCGCTAAAAAATGTTAACTGAACTGTAGAACTCCACAGATTTTCATAGAAAATTTATTCAAAACATATTTCTTGTTTTTGTAAAATTTATTCAAGATTTAATATTTTACGTAAACTGAAAATACTTTGGAACAGTTCTGACAATTACAACACTACACCGTTACATGACTTACATCACATCAAATATACAGGATGACTTTCAGAATTCGAGAACGTGATGGGTAGTTTGAGATTATACACGAAGAGGAAAAGTAAAATAGAAAATGTATATTAATTATTTACTGAGTAAACGTAAACGAAATTTTAAGAATTAATTACGCTACGCATGGTTGCACTGGTAACTACTTACTACGGACTTACGCACGGCGCTATCAACACAGAATAATAGGTGGGTATACACGACTTCACGAACGGTCGTGAAGCCGTGAAGCATTCGTGAACTATAAAGAGTTCTGGTAAAAAAATGAGTACCTACTTTTAATACATAATTATGATGAGAACCGAGTACAGAGTGTTCTCCTTCAATATCTAAAATTTGTCACCAGTACCCACCAGTAAATTAGTTACCCTGTACATGTAACAACAATGTTTGTATTTTATCCCTGGAGTTACCTGTCCACAGTATGAGGAACCCAATAAAAAGTTATCAGCTTGGAGTAACCCAAATCCTTGTAAAAATCGCTTACTAGCCGTAAGTGTGACGATAAGTGTCACAATGTGTACGAAATCAGTTATAAGTGTTTTGGAGATCATGCTCATGACAATAATATTTAGAATGCCACCACAGCAAGCCCCATAATGTGATATTTTTTAAACAGCAAATAGCTTTTTCATCAAGGAAATCAATATTTTATTTCATATTTATTCAAAGTCAAAGTCAAAAGAATCTTTATTTCGTAAGTATTTAAATACATTTGAAATAAGTCACAATTTACAAATTGAACTGAATCTACCACCACTTTGGAAAGTCGATCTGTTGAGAAGAAGTGGCAAGAAACTCAACAGCAATCATCTTTTAAAAATACACAATAACAATAACAACTTATGACAACAACTTATGATACCTAATAACTGACAAAATGTAACATCCAGATATTTTTCGATTTTTTGAACTCTTATTATTTGAGATAATAAATACTTGTTAGAAACTTACTTTATTGAATTCCGGTTGTATTGGGCCCTTTTAAAGTGAAAGTAAAAGCGAAAGTAAATTTATTAAGCTTAATAATCTCAATAAATTTACTACTTTACTATTTTTTTTTCAAATTCCAATTCAAAAGCATCGCAACTAGTAAACTGTGTTTCATTAGCCTAAGTACAACTAGGTCTGTTGCACCTGATGGCGTTGCGGCGACGTTTAACCAGTCTTGTTGCAGACAAATTGCAAAATGCCGCGACGTTTTCTCTTGTGTCGTTCTCAATAGCCGCGGAACTACAGAGTTACTTGCTTTTTGCTCTTGCCCCTTTACTCTGTAACTAAAAAACGACGACTGTTGTTATATGATGCGATAAACGTTACATTGATATGAGTGTGACGAGAAGGTTTAGGCATTAAACCACCAAGGTGGCGCAGTCATTGGTAGATGACAGAATTTTCATGGTGCCGATATTGCTTCTAAAATACCCTAACGGCCATAATTGCAACAAGAATACAGCATTTGGGACTCATTAATTCCCAGATTGATGCGCCCTCCAAACCAGGAAAGTCCTCGGAACAAATGAATTGTGCCGACCATGGTGGTGACCCATCATATTTTTGAAAGAAAAACAACATATTTTTCACGATCATTCCAAAATAGCTATTTCCGCATTGACGCTTTTTCCGAGAGACGTGTGACGTCGTGGCTTGTAAAAAATAAAATTGGATAAGGTGAAATGTTTTTTTTTTCGTCTACGTGCGTGTAACCATTATTAAATTAACTGTAATTTAATTTGCAACACAATGAAGTGCGTAGAACTGACAAATCATTCAAAGTATATTGTATACAAGTTTTCATAGAAAATTGACATGTTTAGGTAGTTCGCAATATCTAATCTATACTTATAATAAAGCTGAAGAGTTTGTTTTTTGTTTGTTTGTTTGTTTGTGTGAACGCGCTAATCTCAGAAACTACAAGTGGGATTTGAAAAATTATTTTTGCATTTGATAGCCCAACTCTTGAAGAAGGTTATAGGCTATATTTTATCCCGAAATTCCCACGGGGTCAATAATTAAAAGCCGGTAAAACCGCGCGCGTTGGCTAGTTAAAAATATTCTTGAAGCTAATCTTGGCCGTAGAAGCGAAATTAGATAACTCGCTAACCATTTTTACGAGAAAAAGTTGATTTAGTGTATTTTTTGACAAACACCGAAACATAAATTTTCCTGCATATATTTTTGCCGTCGGGATTTTCATATGTTAATAAAGAGTACAATGTGCATGTTTTGAGTGTATTGTAAAATCCATATCATACAACCTAAATATTAAAAAAGTAATTAAAAAGTTATCTCATTTTGCTTCAATGAGATTTCGGAATAAACACGTAGTATCTATTTATTGTGTTAGTTATTCAGTTTTTCTGATTTAGTTGGACATGATGAGCATCATTGTTCAATTATTCCACAGTAATGTAATTCATCAAATTTTGTCTACTTTTTCGGATGTATATATAAATACAAAAGTCCATGTTTATGGGTGACTGGCTGCGCCCCACGGTTTCACTTGCTCAGTTTCTGTTTTTTGTCTATTAGAACCATCTTATGGCAATAAAAAACAAAACAAAAACAAAAGGGATCAGTGAAATGGGTTCTGCAGTTCAAGGGTGATACCGTTACCAAGGAAAATGAATCCATCATGTATACTCATTTTATAAAGAGGAAGGATTTGATTGTTTGTTTGTATTGAATAAGCTCCGAAACTACTGAACCGTTTTTGAAAACTCTTTCACCATTAGAAAGATACGTCTTCATGAAGCAATATAATAATAATAACATGTGATAAATAAATTCACATAAATTGGCTCTTAATTGCTATAATCATTATACCCGTAAATTAGAATGGTCTATTATTAAAAACCCATAATATTTCTGGTCTTACATTAAGCTAAAACGTGGCAGCTCCAGTAACTACCCTGAAACGATGACTGACGGCAACACAACCTCAAGTGACCTTGTTGTAATTTGTAACTTATTTTCAAATCATTTTTCTGGTGTCTATAATAACGTCGTTGGCGGTGTTGAGGCCGACCCTAGCACCGCTAACGTGTGTTTAAGTAATTCAATCCTAAATAACATATGTATATCAAGAGATCAAGTATGCAAAGCACTAAAAAGCCTAGATTTAAATAAAGGTGCTGGACCAGATAACCTTCCCCCCATCTTTCTTTCCAAAAATGCAAACATACTGTCAAAGCCACTCACAGCAATATTTAATGAGTCTTTACAAACTGGAGTGTTTCCAACTTTTTGGAAGGAAACTAAAATTATCCCAGTCCATAAAAATGGTTCTAAGAATTTGGTAACTAATTACAGGCCTATAGCAAGTTTATCAATTACAGCCAAAGTATTTGAAAATCTCATATTATGTCCTTTGCTCTTTCGTCAAATACAACAGATGTTAAGTATCTACCAACATGGTTTTTTAAGAGCTAAATCGACAGCAACCAATCTGTTTTCTTTCGTTGACAGTCTTGCTAGAGCAGTAGACGAAGGTGTTCAGGTAGATGCGATCTACACCGACTTTAGCAAGGCCTTTGACACTTTAGATCATAAATTAATAATAAATAAGCTTAAACTTTTTGGAGTGTCAGATCCCCTTCTGGGTTGGTTTGGATCGTATCTTACGGGGAGATTTCAAAAAGTAGTATTGAATGGCTCTTGTTCTGACTATTATATGGCTACATCAGGAATTCCACAAGGATCCCATTTAGGCCCGTACCTTTTTCTCATTTTTATTAATGACATTGAAAGCTGTTTCTTGAACTCCGATATCTATATGTTTGCAGACGACTTAAAGATAACCAAAAAAAATTGTAATATCGAAGATGCTCACCTACTTCAAGAAGACTTAGATCGACTGCAAAACTGGTGCATAAAAAATAAACTATATTTGAATGAAATTAAATGTAAACATATAAAATTTACTAGAAATAAAAAAATTATCCTCACTCAATACAACCTAAACAATATTATATTAGAAGAACTAAGTGGTATACGAGACCTTGGTATCAAAATAGACCAAAAGCTTGGTTTTGTTCAGCATATAGATGAATGTGTATTGAAGGCTTCCAGAATGCTAGGTTTCGTACTAAGAGAATCTAAAAAAATTAAAAATATTACAACGAAAAAAGTCTTATTCAATTCTTTAGTTCGTAGTCACCTTGAATACTGTAGTGTAGTATGGTCACCCACTTACAGAAAACACGTAGATCAAATTGAACGATTGCAGAGGACTTTCACTAGACATTTATCATAATATGACCAAAAATCTTAGATCGTACAGACTAAAATATTTTAATATGTTTTCTTTAGAGAAACGCAGAGATATGTTGGATATGGTGTTTCTTCAAAAGATTATTACAGGACGTATTGATTGCCCTCAGCTGTTAGCAAAACTTGATATTTATGTTCCTAGGCGTATTCCTAGATCGTCCAATAAAAATGTTAAGTTCTTTTTCTGTCGCAAAGCTCGTACAAATCTTATGTCTCATTACTCTTTGCACAGGTTATTTTTAAAACATGATAATTATAAGAAATTGTTCGATATAAATTTTGTAAAGTTAAGTGTACTTAGAAAAACTGTTTTAAGTACTTAAGTGGCCAACTTTGTACAACTTATATTTATAAATGTCACTTTTATGTATAATTTCCTTCTTTCGATATTTTGATATATTATTTACTTTTAAACTGTTAATTTGTTTCTGATTTTTTATATTGTTACTACTATATTTTTTCTAACCTTTAATATTACTAAACTTTGAAAGTGTACCTTTACAAAGTGCACGCTATAACTGTTGATGCTGTGCTTACCTTAAAAAATAAGGCACTTGATTTTTTTTTCTGTATTTCTTATATTTTGTATTTATGTAACAGTGTACTTATTACTGGTGAGCCAAAATAAATAATTTAAAATTAAAAAAAATTAATCAAAAATTAAAACACACGTGGACCATAAATCCTCTGTGCATTGTCTGCGCTTCATGGGACCTCTTTGGGGAAACCGAAGGGTTTGTTTTTGCGATACAGGAACAGGTTTTCAACCTTGTCCACCTTGCACACGAGGTGATAAAAATGTGGGAAATCATGTGCCCCACAAAATGATCCCGGTTGTTATATCCGCAAACGGTATGACTCCAGCCACATTGGTCAGATACCTTGAAAGGCTGGGATTTGGCGATGTTTCGCTTTCAAAACGCATGCATAAAGCGTTTTTGCTTGAAACTGCCCGAATCGTTCGTCGGTTTTTGTCTCTCTTGTCCTGATCCTCGACCGACCGGACATATTGTCAGGTCATTCGGCCTAAGAAGGCGTGTAGTTTTAAAGATAGGTACCCCAATATACTAGTAACGGATACAGATAACCACACGTCCTGATTGGTGGGCTATATAATCACGTGGGGGCGGACACACGAATGTGAAATTACTAGCATGGATAATAGTGAGCTTAGCACCGGTATCACAACCCCCGCAACCGGTGCCCGCCCCTTAAGGACGGCGCATAAGATGGATGCAGTTTCAAAACGTCAACCTCATGCGTGCGTATTACGGGGCAATAGAGACGGAAACAGACAGAATGGGGTATCGAGCACGCATGCACCTCACTTTCATGCTGCTGGAGCCCAATTAAACCGTCGCAAAATTTTGTGGACATAGATCAGTGGATTATGCGTTCTAACATCTTCGCTCACATCTTTGCTTCGTAACAACCCCCAATCACTGCGAATGTCGCCTCCCCAAATGTCTGCTTTAGAGCAGCGTGCAGGAGATGAGACATACTGGAATGACCCGGTGAAAGTGGAGGGTGCAACAGAGATAGGTCCCCAGGATCGAGAGCATACGACAAGGCATACGATAAGGATCCATCGAAATACCGGCCCATAACTGACCACCTACAAGACACTTACCTCCATTCTGAGTACCAAGATTCGCAAGCATTTAGATGCTAATCGGGCTCAGAACAGATATGAGGCTGGTAGCCGCGGATCAAAGCAACTCCTGGTGGACGGTGTATTAGGAAAATTGGTTAAACGCAACCGTCGCAAATTCTCCGCAGCCAGAATCTACTATAAAAAAGCATTTGAATCCTTGCCTCATAAATGGCTTTTAAGAGTTCTTCAACTGTATAAAATCGACGGTACAGTTCAAATATTTCTCGAGCGATGTATGAAACAATGGAGTACAATGCTCAGTCTCCAAGGCAAGTGAATGACGGATGCGGAAGACCGAATACCAATTGGTAGAAAAATATTCCAGGGTAATTGTCTGAGCCCACTTTGGTTCTGTCTGGCTCTGAATCCTCTTAGTACATTGCTGGAGGGATCACACTGGCTTTAAATTTTGGAGAGGAAGCATGCATCATCTTTTCCTCATAGATGACCTCAACCTGTTAGCTCCAACCGCTCCACAATTGAGGGAACTGCTAAAAATTATTAATAATTAAAAAAAAACAGACAATCTACATGGCCGAAAAGTAAGCAGAACTTGTGTTATGGGATACCATGTAGCGAACTAGGGGGGAACCTAGAATATAAATACATAAATAGATAAACACCCAGACACGGAACATTTTTTTTTCTTGTTCCGTGCGGGAATCGAACCCGCAAATACTAGCATTTGACACGTTTACTCCATCGCCAAAGTGGTCGTCATCAGCGATTATGTGTATTGTTCGTTTCTGCAACATATTTTTTTGCATTTTTAAAATTTCCGTTAAGGAGAAACTGATTGAGGGTCATCAGATGTTTGATATTATAATAGCTTATTTAGAAATTAATTATTAATTGGTCAGTTATTAAATTTTTCTTCAAAATTTTTACTTCCTTTATTGAGTGTTCATTTCTGCTACACAGCCTTACTTTTTTAATTATCTTTGAAACGAAATGAGCTATCAAAGCGAGAATGATCAAAAGATGCGGCCTCCTTTAAACTTAAAAACCATGCAAAAAAGTCGATTTTGGAAAAACTGTTAGTTGTTCGATTTCGCTTCTACAGCCACGATGTATAAAATTTGTGTAATTGAAAATTCGCGTAAGTTCTTGAATAAGGCCGTGCTTTTTGTTTTCCTGGGCTGTATTTTTTCAGAGTGCCGCAGGCGTAGGACGAATCCTGTAAAGAATGTTATTGTTTTAAAGCATCGTCTAGCCATGTGCAAAACTTGAATGAATGTAAAGGGTTAATTTTTATAATTAAGAGTTGAATAAACTCTACAAGATAAAAAAGGGTTCACTTTCCTTTGTTCTTGTATTTGTTAGTATAGGAGTGAATAAAGACTGATTAAAATATGAAAATATTCCTGAATAATACATTAACTTCCTGAATAGATATAAATGAAAGAATTAAAACCGATTTCATCTGCATTTTTAACTTTTGATCTATATGAAACAATCCCTAAAGTATGTATTCTATATTCCTACCCAATAAAATAAGATTCGTCGAAATCGATTTGTATTTTAAAAAAATACACGAATTTATTGTGATAGTCCTTCTTTTTGAAGTCGATTGAAAAAAGGATATCTTCCTTGTTGCTACCTTGTTACAATTAGTACTTACTTAAACTAACTTTCTTTTTCATTTGAAAGGGTAATATATGAACAAATAAATATTAAATATATATATATACATTTAATATTTATTATATATCAATATCAAATATATTATTTGTGATTTAGAATGGTTGTCGAAGTTTTTTTCTTTTTGATTAAGCTTTGTTCGTTTATCAGATTAATCGATATATTTTTAAGAATACATGGTACAGTTTTTTCGAAAACGGTATTGGGTCTTTCTTAATATTATTTGTATGTCTCATTGCGCTTCAACTAAAATTGCAAAGCACATACTTGTGCATTTAGCAGTTATAAAAATATAATTTTATTTATTCTATGTTTATATGCATAAACCCACCTACTAATAAATTATAAATCTTTTAAAAAATTACGTACATATTTGTCCCAAGGCGGTCTGATCTGATTTAAAAAGTACAACATTGTAAAACTTACAAATAAAAACAAAATAAACCTTTTATTTAAGTAAATATTCTTTTTAGGCAAAAAACAAAGAAAGAAACCCTGGTCATTGTTTAATTTTCCCGCTACGAACTGAAGAAAAATGGCCGGCACGTAGGCCACGGGCCGCCAAAGTGCGTATCGCTGTACAAGCTAACGTGAGTGATTCGCAGGCAATTTGCTGTGATTTTTCAACCCACTGTCCCTTGACCTTGTGGGTTTACTGGATAAACGGCAGCGATTTTTGGCACAAAACTTTTTAAACCTAATGTTGAACATAGCACACGGGTTGATGAGAGATAGTGAAATATTTGTTTGTTATCTAGAATCCAAAATACAAGTTCTTTAACTTAATTTGGGCTCAATAATGTTATATGAATGTCAGAAATAATTATTTATTTTGTATATAAACATGTAGAAAACTTGATAAAAACGTCATTTGTTTGTCAACGTCACGTCACGTCAAAAACAATATTAATTTATGTTAATTCCTAACCAACTTATAGAGTCAGTGTCGGTCGGTCTCCCTCCCTTAGGTTCGTTTTCGTTTGGATTATTTATTTTGTAGGTATATTATTTGTACAATGTTCTTTTGAAAATACCAATAATAAATGCTGCGGCTTGTCACGGCTAGAAGCTACTCCGTTGGGTGAAACGCGTGAAGACAGATTGATTGCCGAATAACATGCTAAACAAGTGAAGTAGAATCCTGTAACGCGTTTCGATATTATTTAGTTATTTTGAAAGTTCGAGTAGCGTCAACAACAATGTCGTCACCGTCCAAAAACCGTTTCAAAAGGCAAACTTGGTACCTGCTGTTGAAGAGTGTACCAATTACAAAATGGCTGCCAGAATATAATTTGGAGAAGGCTATCGCTGATTTGATAGCTGGTATAACAGTCGGACTCACAGTAATCCCGCAAGCTTTAGCGTATCCTACTTTAGCAGGGCTGGATCCACAGTACGGACTTTACTCCTCGTTCATGGGCTGTTTCGTGTACATAGTCCTGGGGTCCTGCAAGGATATCACCCTGGGCCCCACAGCGCTGCTTGTTCTGATGACGTATCAGCAGATAGAAGGAAGGAACGCTGATTACACGGCACTGCTGTGCTTCTTGACCGGCATAGTGCAACTTATTATGGGCATTTTACATTTAGGGTAGCCAATAAATTAGAAAATTATAACGCCTGACACATTCCAGTAAGTCGTATGAAAAATGCTTCTTCACAGCAAACGTAGTACCGCAATTTTAAATTCAATGCTTACTTTCAACATTATCTGAGATTGGGTCATTAGTTCCAATGACACCTTAATATCTTGAATCTTGAACCAACTTATAGAAACAAAAACAATATTTTGCTACTCGTATGATTATGCAGAATAAAAAAAAAAAAAACTTTTTAACCGGATTCTAGAAAATTCGTTAGGTACCGTATAAAATTCTATTTTACATTTTAACCTAACGGTTCGGTGCCTTTGCGGACCCATGGTCACGTCACGAGCGAATTATACGGGATAAATCCGGTTAAAAAGTGATTTTTAATTATGAACCGTGAAGACATTTTGATTACAAACTTTTATTCTCTTTTAGTTATTAAATCAAAATCTACGAACTATTCCTATAGTATATCTCATTGATTTTTTTTTAAATTGAATAGTTCTCAAGTTGTTACAGAAAAAAGTTGTCATTCAATTAATTTACAAAACTAATACACGCAAAAATGACAAATCACTTTTAATTCATTGACTGTTGAATACAACTTCAAAGTGTTAGATTATTGTTAGATTGACGACCACTTTGGCAAAGGGGTAAACCTATCTGCCTCAGACGCCAGTGGTTGCGGGTTCGATTCCCGCCCGGAAAAAGAAAAAAAAAATGTTCCGGGTTTGGGTGTCTATCTATATATGTATATATATTCTAGGTTCCCCCCTAGTTCGCTACATGGTATCTCATAACACAAGCTTCGCTTACTTTGAGGCCATGTAGTTGGTGTGATTGTCTGGGGATTTTATTATTATTATTAACCAATTTTATATAAACCAAGCGAAGGCGTTTTGACCCAAGTCAAGTTTGAACCCTTTGAATTGAAGTAAAATGAACCAAGAAGCTCTGGGTAATCTGGCAGATGCCAAAATCAATATTGAATCCAAATCTTAGGATTATTGGCAATACTATCAACAAGTTTACTGAGAAACATAGTGTCAGTGTTCGGTCAACTGGTGTGCTTTTCAAAGTGACAAAGACTTAGTTTTAATCTTTTGTCTATATTGAGACAGAATGTATTTTAAGGATTAAATTTTAATTGAAATTTTTAAAAGAAGCTTTTCTCTATTGCTATTAGGTTTAATATACGTTTGATAAACTAAAATACTTTGTCGTTTAATTAAGAACTTTATCAACATGCGGGGCTAGCATGCTACCGTCGACAACGATAAATCGGGCCTTTTATCGATATTTTGTTAGAATAATGGTATTCAGTGTATGTTATTTATTAAGGTTATGACATATTTGGTTCTGTGGTCTTAATCATGGTATCAAATCGTGTAATTCTATCTATTATGGTGCGCATATTAGCTTACATAATAGGATAAAATATCAAAATAATATTTATCTTGTCAATTCGAGTATTTATCGATGTGAGCATGCTAGCCCTGGATCACTTCCGATGCGCAGTGTTGTCTTGCAAGAGTGAATATAAAAGATCCAGATTAAAAAACTAAATAAACTTTAATGAAATAAATAGTATCACAAAACACTAAACTTATAGTGCAGAAGTAGAGCGAGGTAATGAAAGAGCAGTGAAGAAGAACTAACAGAACGAAGCTAAGGGGTTAACAAGGTGACAATCACATGTCACCCGATTCACGTTTTGTAACGTGACAATTTTGTACGTGTGTTATAATGAAATTAATTTTTTTTTTTTAATAAGATCGCTCATTACATCAAAAAATCAAGGCGATGGTTCTTACAATTTGACTATTAAACCATAATATCATAGCATGTTCTTTTTAAGATTTATTTTAAATGGGGAAAATACAATACTAAGAGTTGATATATCAAAATTAGACTAAACCAAAGTATATTATATTCTATATTCTATTCAGAATAGAAATATCATCTGTAAGCATACTTTTATTGTATGCCTATGACTAAGGACTGTGTAACTTATTCAATATATTAAGTCTGTGAAAATATGTTAGTACTAATAATAATAATAATAATAATAACGATTATTATTATACGGCTCCACGATTGGGGGAACTGCTAAAAATCGTGACAGATTTTAGCAGCTCCATCAAAATGGAGTTTGGAGTGGACAAGTGTGCGGTTGTTCATGTGGAGAGGGGAAGGATTACTCGGTCTCAGAGGGTTGACCTAGGTCCCGTTAACCTGAGAGCTCTCTCCGAAAATGAAACATACCGGTATCTGGGTATGTCACAGAACATCGGTGTCGAAGAAGCGAGCGTAAAACAGTCTGTACGCGAAGTCTTTTTTGAGCGCCTGACAAAGGTACTAACTAGTTCTCTGTCGGGTCTCAACAGAGTCCGAGCGTTTAACGGATAGGTTATGCCCGTTCTTTCGTACACCTTTGGCGTACTCAGATGGACTCAGACCGAACTAGACGCCCTGGATCGGAAGGTCCGCACTACTATGACCCTCCATAGAATGCATCATCCTCGATCGTCAGTAATGAGGCTGTATATCTCCCGGAAGTGTGGAGGAAGAGGCCTACTTAGCGCCAAAACCTTGCACAATCGGGAGATATATAGCCTCCGAGCCTATTTTATGGCGAAGGCGGACGTGGGTATGCATACAGAGGTTGTAGCGTGTGACAAAGGACTCACCCCTCTCAATCTGGGCCTCGAGACATGGCAGACACCGGCGGTACTAAGCATTTCTGATCGTGAGACCGTATGGAAAGAGAAAGAGCTGCACGGAAGGTTTTACAAGGCTCTACACGAGCCACACGTGGACCGTAAAGCCTCCGTGCATTGGCTGCGCTTCGGGGACCTCTTTGGAGAAACCGAAGGGTTTGTCTTTGCGATACAGGATCAGGTTATCAGGACGAACAACTACCGGAAGTACATTATGAGGGACGGCACAGTGGACGTATGTCGGGCGTGCCGCCAACCTGGCGAGTCCCTCAGACATGTAGTTTCGGGTTGTTCGGTTCTTGCTAACACTGAGTATCTGCATAGACACAACCAAGCAGCCAAGATTCTCCACCAAGAGCTCGCTCTGAAATACGGTCTCATCAATCAGAAACTGCCTTATTACCAGTACACGCCGGAGCCAGTTCTCGAAAACGGCAGCGCCAAGCTCTACTGGGATCGGCCCATTATCACGGACAGGACTATTCTAGCGAATAAACCTGATATCGTGTTAATGGACCGATCGTCGTCCAAGGTGTTTTTGGTGGACATAACTATACCACATGACGAGAACCTCGTGAAGGCCGAGACCGAAAAGCAACGCAAGTACTTGGACCTTGCACACGAGGTGACCGAAATGTGGGAAGTTATGTCCACCGAAATCATCCCGGTTGTAATATCCGCAAACGGTTTGACCCCAGCCACTTTGGTCAGAAACCTTGAAAGGCTGGGATTCGGTGGCGGTTCGCTTCCAGCACGCATGCAAAAAGCGGTTTTGCTAGATACTGCCCGAATAGTTCGCCGGTTTCTGTCCCTCTTGCCCTGATCCCCGACCGACTGGTCAAATTGTCGGGTCTTTCCGCCGAAAGGCGTGTAGCTTTAGGTATAAATAATAATAATTCATTTATTTCAGGCAATATAAACAAAAACACACTGATAATTGATTACAGAGGCCCATAGTAAAATAAATACCTTAAAAACTAACATATATATAAATAAATAAACACAAATCACTTTGCAGCGGCGTGAAGCGCGGGTCTGGCGGCTCCTGAGGGCGGCGGGCGGCCGCGGAACTTGCGGAAGATAACTCCCTTCGGCCACAGCTCTTCCTTCAGGAACACCGATACGTGGTCTCGGGGTACGCGCACAACAAACGAATTAAAGTTGACGTTGTTGCGCGTTTCCAGTTTTTCAACCCTGAGCCGGAACTTCGTCTTTTTCTAATAGGTTATTGTGATTGTTATAATTCCTTGAAAATGTAATAAAAACGAGATCGTGTTTTAGATAATTGATTATTGTATAATGGAATGAAGACATTATTATTTTTGTATTCAGGATTTGGCATTCTGCCGGAGACCACAAAAAAGTGACAGTCGTGTGTAATTTAAGTTGGTATTGTAAATTGTGATGTCATGTGATTGGTGAAAATACAAAATTGAATATCCAACACGGTTTTATTTATGTATCCCACACTTCCGATGCGTTCCTATACATAATTCAAATTGGGCGTTCCGAATCTAAAGGAATACTTATACATAAATTGTAGACTAAAATTTTATGACGCTTTGTTGGCATGATCGCTTATTGCTTTAAACAATAAAGTTTTGATTTCACGCTGTATAACATAAGCTTCTCCAAAAAAGCCTTTAACACAAAAAAAACCGTCCGTTTTACCTTTTGTAATCGTTGTTTACTCATACTTAGGTTTTCTGAGCATTTCCCATAAAAAAACTGTCATAAAATCTTTACCTAACTAGAGTGCTAACCTGAGCTATTTCCATAATACTAGTCATAATATGTTATAATGGCACTGAGCCCTTTAAAGAAATGCCCCCTTTAAAAATAATTGAAAACCGCTTTCGCTTACAACACACAACATCCTTGGCTGAGTTTTAGCTTGTAATGTTTTTGTGAAGCCGTAACTCAAGATGGGTGCACTGTATCATTACTGTTAATTACTCTTGGAGTGTTTTATCCTGTTTGTGTTCAGTATAATTTGGTGTCTGTCGGTTTTCCATGAGATATCTGCATGACTGTTCACCAAATTTTATGAGCTAACGCTGAAAGCTTTGGCTATTTTGCAATAAATATCTTGCAGTGCTCCAAACTCATAAGGATTATCTTGGCGGGGTTATTATGGTGTAAATTAAAAAAAAACGATATTTTTTCTCCCATATTAAGTATCCTACTAGATAATGTAACAAAAACTACACCTAATAAGAACGTAAATATATACAGGGTGTCCCGTTTAGTATCCATAAGGATAACAGAAAAAAATAAAAATTCGAAATATATGTTTTCATACAAAAATTTAAAACATAAAGGGCTGGCATTTCAGCATAATGTCATGTTATAATTACTTTTATTTGAATGAAGATCAAGTGCAATACTTAACTGTCCAACTATCTGAACCACAAAATATTTGGTTTTTATTTAAGTAACAATTTAAGTTGGAAGATCTCGCAGAATAAATCAACTTCGATTTCATATTAATAAATTCAAATTATCATGTTTCACACTAAATATAGGTAGCAATTAAGGCATAATACTTGATTTGACCTATATTTTTTTGTAAGAACATATTTTAACTAACAGAATATAAGTATTTTGAAAAACAGTTTAAAAGTGGGTTACCTACAAAACGAAAGAAAAATATTTTTGACGTTCTCCGTAGTGCAGTCACAACAAACTTGAGGTTGCGGGAACGATTACCGCCCGAAACAAGAATAACAATCTTAAGGATCTGGGTGATTATCCATAAATATATTCTATATTCTAGGTTGCCCCCTAGTTTGCTGCATGATATCTCATAACTTTTTTATATATATTAGCTTTGCTTAATTTGAGGCCAATGTAGTTGGTATGATTGTCTGCATATTATATGTTTTTTTTTACCTTTTTCATTTCCTATTTTTTCAAAGCATGTTGTCATAGTGACTAGCGGGAAGATTTGTTGTGGTTTCATGTCTCGCTCAGACCAAATACCACATTATGGGGCACACATGTGCACAACAGCCTAATGTTCTACGGCCAACCAAGCAATTACAATAATAGTGAAGTACCTATTTGTTTACTAAAAATAAAAAAAATATAACAGTAAGTTTTACAGCTTATATGTCTACTTTTGATGTTACATCTTATTAACTTAATATTGGCAGACGAAGAAAATCCAAGTATCTAGTAGGTTGATGCCATCGCATATTTCTAAAAGTAGTAGGTTAAGGTACCATTTAAACTCACAATTCATCATTCACGTCACTGCCTTACATAGCAACAAAGTAAGCTCTGCTTCTATTTAAATTATTTTCCAAAACATACGCTCCCAAGTTTTAGGAAAGTATGCATTTGCTGTTGAATTTTTTTATGCACAATGATGTTGGCTGCATCATTTCGGTCACTATACCTATTGTAAAACTTATTTACTGATGAACCGGGCATCTTATAGTCCTCAATGACATAATAATATATCAGTTTTTATTGAAAAAATCATGCTGAAATTGAAAAATTGTTTCATTGTACGATTTATACCCTCTACAACCCACCGACAAAATGTCAGTTTTAAAAACTGGCAAAATCCAGGTCTATGATGAGAATAATACGTCGAATATGAGCAGCTCTCGTAATTAAGAGGTATATTCCTTGATGAGAAGAAATAAAGAAAACCAAAATTGGATTAAACGGGAATAATTCCCTTGTTGCACAATAACAAAGCGAATGTGTTTTTAATTGAGGGTTTGCGATTGAAGAAAACATTTCCGCAAATAATCCTTTAAAATAAATACATCAATATTGATATCATATAACATTGTTTTTTTCAATATTTTCGCAAAAAAAATGGTTTACAATAAAATTATAATATTATCTTAAAAACTCAGCAAGTATCAAGCCTCTTTCTTGTGGTGTCTTACTTTTGTCACACCAGTAGGGATGTACCTACTAGCATCCTGGAATCGCGTGTGCGCGCGAATGAGTAACAACATTATTTAAGTTTCTTTAGAGATTAATGAACTAAATATAACATAAACTACTGCAATCGATTCTGTCAGCGATTCTGAACAAACTGTTTTCAGCAAAAAATAACGTACATTTTCTGTAGTACCTACTCGATATTTCATTTAAACATATTATTTCCGGAATGTCTACTTTACGAGTTTGTCATATCAGGGTAACTCATTCATATGCACATTTTTCCACTAATTCAAGAACCCTGCTGGGTCGGTAAAGCAGCACGACTATTGAATATCTTTTAATTTTAATTCATTGAATGCTGCATTCGTTGGTTCAGATCTTTTCTTAGTATTTTTTATTAAATGTAATTCGAATTATGGAATATTTTTTATTTGTAAAAAGTACTGTAATCTAAAATGGCCTGACATGAATTCCAATATTTTGATTTTTTATTTTTTAAATATTTTTGCTGTATTCCTTATGGATACTAGAATAGGTATGTTATAGGGTTTACGGGACACCCTGTATATTGAATATTTAGATATCGGAAATAAACTCACATAATATGTAAAAAATCATAAATTCATCACACAAATATCCGGGAATAGGATCCCTGGCATAGAAAGCTGTTTTTACTGCTACACCACACTGGTGTAGCTTATCATAACTACAGTTAAAAATATTTAAGTACACCATTTGAGTGAATCTACTTGAAAAATCTTAATTCCTCTAATAGTTTATTAATATTTCAAACACATTAGAAACCTCGAACTCACTGCTGGTTCTTAAATATTTACATAGGATTCAAAGTTATCTTATGCTGCGTACAGATTTATATAACTTGTAATGAAACATTCTGCGCACTACACGTCCAAATACGTAACGTGCGCAGAATGTTACGTTACAAGCAATCTGTACGCACCATTACATTCACAACGAAAATTGATTGTGTTCCAATGTTTCTTAATTGGAAAATCCATCTTATTCTTTAATATTTGTACGTGTACGAGACAACTCTCTTTGTTATTATCCACAACAAAACATCTACACAACTAGATCGTAGCATTCCACTCCCAGGGCTACCCCAACAGCTTTGTGGAATTTTGCTGAGATTAGAACATACATACATAACTTCACACCTGTATCCCTTAGATATGGGGTAGGAAGAACACCAGAGGCTTTTGAGGTGAGCACAAAGCGTCTGATCTCACGTTTGACCCGTTTGGAGGGCTCATAAAGATGGAGAGAGACTATTGTAGTGACTGGGGTTAGCCTATCGCCCACAAAAACGCCTCTTAAAAATCGTTCGTAATGCGGGTTCTAAGTCCATTATTGTATTAAAACAGAACTGTAACATTACTTTACACGAAACGAAGGCTGAACAGTTACAAGGATTACAGATAATGTTCTAAATATTTTTATATAAACTTGAAGTGTAGAGCTTGAACATTTTAACATTAGCCAACATATTACTTAAGACTGCAAGACTCATAAATACCCCCTAACCCCTAACTTAACCTCTAACGATATAATACCCCTACGCTTTAATAATCTGTCAGTTTTGAATTCTTGATGAACCCATCATTTCCATCAGGACTGTATATGTAGGTATGGTGATCGCCAGTCATGGGAACAGTGAATGGGTCCTATTACCAAATGTGGTACATTTGAAACAGTTGCCATACAGAGGGACTTATCCAGGAGTGGTTGTACTATTATAAACTGACCCTACGCATTCTACACTCCAACTTAGAGAAAATAAATGTAAGTCGCTCTTTGAAAACTACGTTACGATAAGAATAATGTTACTCTTGGACCAAGTACATTTAACTTAAATTACTTTTATGACTATCCACCAACCACATTTGATCCAGTTAGTAATTTTTTACTCACTCAATATTTTTTTATAGGCATGAAACTTATAGAGGTAATATTTTAGTACAAAAATAAGTTTTAACGAGTATGAAAGGTCTTACCAAAGTTAAAGTTTGGATGTATGGATGGAAGTTTATTTATCAATCCCAGCAGAACGGCTGAACGGATTTAGATTCGGTCATAGAACATAAGTCATAGACGACTCAATTTAGGAAACAAACTCTTTAAACTGGCTCGGGCTGTGTGTATACTTAGGTACCTCACAGTACACTACCTTATGGAGTTCACAGAATGATTTTAGACTACTCGGGGATATTTTGTATGAATTGGTAATTTATTATTAAATAAAAAATCCGGCAATTTTATTACATATGTCCACAAACAGGTTAGTTAACAATTATTAACATAAAATCATCAACATATTGGGTTATTGGTAATTGGACCGGAATCTTTTTACGTGACGTAGGAAATATTTGGTGTTATTCCTTTTTTTTCTGAAAACCTAGTCTGACTACTTCAAACAACAATTGTAAAAAAACTAATGGTTTGGTTAAAAAATGGTTAGAAAAAAATGGTTAAAGCCAATTGATTTCAATGCTCTTTTTAGTTTTAGATAGCAAATCAACAATAAACCGTAATAAAATTGTTTCAATGTGATTCCAAACAGAAGCTGCAGGAAGTTTTATACAATAAAAAGGAATTTTTTTTTTGGAGCAATGTTTACAAAAATTATCTTTTTTCAGAAAATAGTGGTTTTGGTTAGGTTAGGTTACCAGACCTTCCCATGTGGAGTTGCTGGTCTCCCATCGGGCGCGTCTCCAGGTGGCGGATAGGGGAATACCCCCCAGAAATGGGGGGTACCGTTTCGACGGCGCGGACCAAAACCAGCTGTGGGGGCCTTGTCGGTTCCCCAAAGGAGTATCAGCAGCTCACTTTGGGGAATCGATGAGGGCATGAGGAGGGGAGCGCTGGTTTGAGCCACCAGCTGCTCGGAGGGACGGCAGGCTTGGATTGCTTCGGCGTCCGAGCTGTCGGCCAACCCGTAATCCTGGGCAAAACAGGACCGGGGGCTTAACGGCTGCGAGGAAGACAACCTCTGTAAAAAATTACCCGAATTCCCGGGTGCCCGAGGTGCCTCATCCGTGGGATGGATGGCTGTGGGGGTCAGTCCGTCTGCCGAGGGGAAGCGAAAGGGCCGTCCACCTTTTTGAATCCCCTTTGCGGACATCCGGGATCTAACGCGTGAGCGATTTCCCCGGATGATGGCAGGCCAGATAGCCGGATGCTGGTGGTCTAACGCGACGCGATTCCACCAGATTGAGGCGCGGCTGGGGGGGGGGGTTTAGATTCTGGTGATCTAACGCGATGCGATTTCACCGGTCCCTAACCCTTTCCGGCCTTAGTGAAGTCCCTGGGCGGTGGATACGGGGGTATCTGCCGCCCTGCTCAAGGGAGTTCACTGAGGTGCGGCGTGCCTGGTGTTCTCGGCACGCTGCATGTTGAGGGTTCCGCGCAAGTTTCACGGTTGAATGCTTCGGCTTGCCTGTGATCCCGCCACTAGGCGCGGAAGAGGAACACATTGGGGTTTTAGCCGGTTAAAGTCCAGGCATAACTTTGACGCTCCCCCGAGCGTCATCGTATCCATGGAGGATTTCCCCAATTAAAAAAAAAAAGATTACCAGACCTTCTTCTGGCTATACAACGAGGTAAAAATGGTAATCTAACTGCACAGTTAAAGAAATAAAAATCAACTACAAAACCGAATACCTACATTTTAAATCCGTCAAGGGAATTATACAAAGAGATATGTCATGTCATGTCATTAATGGCGGGTTTCAATATTATAAAAACTGTTCGTTTTGCCTACAAACTATAGAAATCACTACCAAAATGCCTTTCTATATTCAAAATCTTGACATCTAAACCACTGTTTAACTGTTTGACTGTAATGGGTTGCTAGGTTACATTTGACCATTTATAAAATAAGTCATTATATCTAGCCAACGACGACGTAACAAGTTATTAATTTAAACCAATGAGGTAAAGGTAGCATGGCAGTCTGCTGCGGCCAATAAGAGTTATGTTTTCATTACGTATGACCAATCAAAGAATAAGTCATTTTATCTAGCCAACGACGTAAAAAATTATTCATTTAACGAAATATCCTATCAAATATCTGTCAACATATCAATAATCCAGTTTTCTCTTTCTAACTTATCTATAACTGTTTTTGAAAAAAAGGACGAATATTATTGAATTACATAATTTTTCTTTTAAATATTTACTTTGACGTCATAAAAATGTGATTCAACCAATGGCAAAATTAGTAGAAGGATTGGCGTTTCGTTTTACGTAAGCAGTTAAACGCAATTATTAATAAAAAGCTCTAAAAACATACTATAATATATTTATCGAATACTAAAACAAAGCAAACATAAATTGAATAAGTTTATATATTTCTTTAGTTCAAATATCATACAAATAATTTACGAATGCGTGATATTCTACAATGTGTTAGGGTTCCGACTTTTGATACTTTACCTACGTGATATACATCAAATTTCATCGACAAAAGTCACCTTAGGGGGGGCGCACCCCTCACCCCTCGTGATGGGGGTGATTTAAAAATTTCGTTTCTCTGGTTTGCTTTAAGTTCGTAAAACCATTTTTTTTTCATATTTATTGTGTGTATCTTGTTGAATTACATCTCATTTTAAAGCTTATTAAATTTACCAACTTTTGATACCACATTCACTAAAAAGTCATAAGAAGAAAAGAATTAATTTTAATGACTTAGAAAAAAAATCTTACTTTTTTGTAGTATTTTTTTAGTTTTTTGTCATTAAAAAAAAAACGAAGCCCTTAACAATGCATTTTTTTCTTCTTAACTAGTACTATTTGAGTTTATCTTTCTAACGATGCCAAAATTTAGGCCCGGTTCAGTAATAAGTTAAAAGGAAACACGAAATTAAAATATCAAAAGTTTATTTTACTAAGGTAATACGTCCTAGTTACAAAATTTATGTACTATCAAGACTCGCGAGTTAGAGCGCGCGCGCAATGCGGTAGCAGGTTGCTTCAGGTTTTCGCCTGACTGCCTCTGCGCTCGCTGCGTTGGCAAGGGATGATCAGGGCGAGGCCCGTGCCGAAAGGCTAGAGCGCACCAATCACGTCGCCCCGCGCATCGTACGAGTCGAAACATGAATCTCTTTCAGTCTAATAGTGAATGAGATAACAATACTAAGGTACTGGTTAGGATTTCTACTTGCTAATCAGTTGTCCTTCGTTTCTCGTTGCGATTGCTACAAAGTTTTACTTTCGAATTTAGCTAAGTACTACTTACTCGATACTATGGCAGTTAATTATTCACCAAGTGAAGTGGCCGACATTGTATTTATTTATGGATACGCCAATGGAAACGCTGCGGCTGCTGTTCGGGAATATCGAATTAGATTCCCTACAAGGCGCATACCTTCTGCTCCAACTTTTGCAAGCGTTTTTGCAAGATTGCGCACTCATGGAATCCGACAGCCGCCTAATGAACGTGCTGTTGTGGGGAGACCAGACATGGAAGAAGAAATCATTGAAATGATTGCCAGTGACCCGCGACTTAGCACTAGAAATATTGCCAGAAGACTTGGGATTTCGCATTGGCAAGTTCTACGTCGGGAAGGATTACGGCCGTTTCATTTTCGTCGAGTTCAGAATTTAATTGAACCAGATTATGCTGCTCGCTTTGTGTTCTGTGCGTGGCTTAATAGGAAAGTGAGACATGATGCAAACTTCGTACGGCGAATATTATGGACTGATGAAGCCAAATTCACAAGAGCTGGGATAACCAACCACCGAAACCATCATTTGTGGCTTAATGAAAATCCCCATGCTGTGAGGCCCGCCTCGTTCCAACACGAATTCTCAATCAACGTGTGGGCAGGCATTATTGATGATGAGCTGCTAGGTCCCATCGTCTTACCAGACAATCTTAATGGTGAGAGATTCTTGGAATTTCTAAGAGGGGATTTCCTACATGAGCTACCATTGGAGTACAGACGTGAACGCCGGTCTTTTTATTTGCAAATGGATGGAGCTCCTGCCCATTTTGCCCGGAATGTACGAGCATATGTGGATGAACACTACACCCCCTGGATTGGAAGAGGAGGAACAATTGCCTGGCCGGCTCGTAGCCCTGATTTGACACCTCTAGATTTCTTCCTGTGGGGGACCATGAAACAGCGGGTTTACCTAGAGGTGCCTACAACAAGAGAAGAGCTGCTGCAAAAAATTATGACCGCAGCTGATGAATTAAAAGCCGACAGAGCTATGATTAAAAGAGCTACACAACAAGTAGCATTAAGGGCTACTTCTTGTTTATTAAACAATGGTGGTCACTTTGAACAATTGTTAAATTGACTTAAAATCGGCAAAACTAAATAAAAAAGAGATTGTAAATTTCGTGTCTTTTATTTTGATGTCATTTTAGCTTAGCAGTTAGGACTGTTTCTTTGAAGTTAAACTGTCGTATTCTGTATCGTTAGAAAGATAAACTCAAATAGTACTAGTTAAGAAGAAAAAAATGCATTGTTAAGGGCTTCGTTTTTTTTTTAATGACAAAAAACTAAAAAAATACTACAAAAAAGTAAGATTTTTTTTCTAAGTCATTAAAATTAATTCTTTTCTTCTTATGACTTTTTAGTGAATGTGGTATCAAAAGTTGGTAAATTTAATAAGCTTTAAAATGAGATGTAATTCAACAAGATACACGCAATAAATATGAAAAAAAAATGGTTTTACGAACTTAAAGCAAACCAGAGAAACGAAATTTTTAAATCACCCCCATCACGAGGGGTGAGGGGTGCGCCCCCCCCTAAGGTGACTTTTGTCTATGAAATTTGATGTATATCACGTAGGTAAAGTATCAAAAGTCGGAACCCTAACACATTGTATAAATCACATATCACCTATTTTCTTGGAAGAACGTCACGCAAGGAGGGCCCATGCCAAATTTGAGAATTTACTGCCCGTGGCTAGTAGATATTGTGAAACACTACTTTTTTCCTACCAGTTTTGTACCTGTACCGGTTACGTATAGCAGTCAGTTGAATATTGAAACCCGCCATAAGACGCTAACTTTTTGTTTAGTAAGTATAAAGGTTCACTGGGTGTCTGGTTGTATTATGAAATGAACTCCCGAAATTCCTACGGGAACGGGAAATAAAGGCCTTTTTAGTTTTTATGAAAAAGCTTATTCTTTAATGAACCGATATGAAACTTGGTATAAAGGTTATTTCAATAGGTGTTTGGTTGTATAATTAGGCGTTTTTGAAATTCCCACAGGAAGAGTATTTTAGCGGATACAAAGTTGCAAAAAGAAGCTCGTGTGTTAAAAGATAAATACTAACATGTTTTATTTTATTTACACGTTCAGAAGTCATCATGGTGCCGTGGTTACTGTGTATATCATACGATATCGCAGGAAAAGAAAAAATGGTCGGTAAAAGTATGGATGACCGCCGACCATTCACTTCTCATGGCGACTTTTGTGCTTCGGAGGGCACGTTAAGCCGTCGGTTCCGGGTGCTGAGTACTTGTATACAGTAGTCGCTAGGGTTTGTCAGAAGCCATTTCGGCGCCCTGAAAGTTCGGACATTCACCAACCAGCACCGGGTCAACTTGGTGGATTACGGCCTAAACCTCCTCGTCACCCAGGGGAGAGAGTCATAGCCCTGCAGTGGGCTAATTATAAAAAAAGAGTTGAGATGAGACGTTAATAAAAATAAACATAATTAAGGGCATTGAAAACGACTGAGAAACCGAAATCAACAATATTCATTGAAATGAAAACATGAAAGGTTTTCTATATTAAATTCAGGCGTGAGTAGATAGGGATTACCATATTTTATAATAAACAGGCATGCGTGTGTAGTACGTATGTATACATATACGCATGTATGTATATCAGGTGAAATGAGGGTGTACAAGTTTGTAACAGTTAATTTAATATATCTGACTATATGCGTGTTTGAGAGTTATGAGTAAAGTTTAAGGGGCAGTTTTTCAGTACAGGCACAGTGATTCTTTAACATATGATGTAAAAGTAGCGACTTTTTTATGTTTGATGCATGCATTATATGGAAAAGACAGCGAGGCGTGATGAAGTTATAGTTTTTGATAATAATTGTTATCCTTGTTGTTATTACTTATTTTGATTTTTTCCTTATATTTTAACCAGAGACTTTAAAAAATATTGTTATGATCCAACTTAAAGCTCTTTTTATGGGCATGTTTTTTATTTTTTGTATCTTTTCAAACATTAGTATTTTTTAATTATTTTTGAACCTTATTTACTAATATATCATAAAGACGTGTAAAATAATAGCTGCAAAACAAAATAAAAATTACTTAGCTTCTCATTCTTGTAAGATTCATATTTTTAACTCGCTAAACTGTACAACAATCTTCTATGAAAAAAAATAAACATTTGAATAAAAAAAAGAGTATTGCCATTTGCGGTTCACGAAGCTTCATTAGTTAGCGGCATCGCAATAAGACATGTCAATGTCATTGTCAACAAAGGCAGGAAACTGGCAATACCTACTGTACATATATCACAGAGTATGCCTGTATAGAGAAATCAAGTAGAGACACTTAATTAACTTTAAAGCCTGACGCAAACTTCCCCCACTTTAGTTAGAGGGTAAGCCTTTGAGGTTTGTCCGGGTAGGGACGTGCATTTTTTATAATGAACCTTTTTTATTTTGATATATTTTTTTATTTTAATATTTTTTGTGATGCTTCGCAAATCCGTATTTATGACATAAGACCTGTGAAGACTGAAATACGTATTTATTAGGGCTAGATAAGATATAAATTAAATTTAAAAGCGGTAGATAAGTCATATCTATTGTTTACTAAGCCGTTTTTACTCACACGATTAGTAGGCTTTGTCCAACAAGTTTTAAGCTCAAATAATACAATGTTTAACTGCATTTATTGCATTTTCAGTGTCTTTACAAATCGTGTCACTCGTGCTCAAGAGTTCTGTAAAGACACTAACATCTTGAGGTAAAATACAGGGTTAATTTTAATTAGCACATTACCTCTTGCAGGCAGCCTCTCCACATCAAATTTAACAACATTTGTTCTATAACTTTTTACAAATCTTGATAAATTACACTAAAATTTAAAAAAATGAAAAGTGTTTTCTCCTTACTCTACATTTTGTATGAAGTGCCTACTATTATTTTGAAGCGATATTTTACTACGCAAGCTGCGTGGCATACCTACGCTTAGAGTAAATAGAGTTATGCCTCTAAACCGAGGCTATAAAATTTATAAAAATTTAAGAAAATAATTCACATTACTTTCGGCCTTATATATGGAGTTAGTACTTCATCAGGGATAAGTGCAATTTCGGCTGACACTAATCTTGTGATAAATGATTGACACTAATCATTTAGCCGAATTATCTTTATTATTTAATTAAAATATTAATTAACTATCCGCTTACTAAACAACAGAAAATAGTAAATCTTACTTATTATAATTACTATAGAATATAATTGCTATAGATACTCAGCCTGGTTACGTCCAGTGCTGGATATAGGCCTCCCCCAAGCATTTACCGGTGACCTTGAGCAGATCGTCGGTCCACCTTTGGGGGGCCTACCTGCGCTGCGTCTCCCAGTTCGTGGCCGTCACTCGAGAACTTTACTGCCCTAACGGCCATCTGTTCTGCAAGCTAGAATTAGCTATGTTCATTGCCACTTCAACTTTGCAATCCTCCTGACTTTGTTTCGCCTGCGTATCTTCTCATTCCCGATTCGATCCCGCAGGGAAACTCCGCGCATAGCCCTTTCCTTTGAAGCTTGTTATAAATACGAATAAACTTCAAAAACATATTTAAAAACACAATTTATTAATTTAAAAATAAATGCCTTTAAGATAGATCAATTTTTATAAGTTACTAGCTGACCCGGCTGTTGGCCGATTCGCATAGATACCGGATAAGCACAAAAAACTTCATCAAAATCGGTCAAGCCGTTTCGGAGGAGTATGGCAACGAAAACTGTGATACGAGAATTTTATATATTAGATTAAAATTTGTTAATATAATTTAACGTTTATATAATTTTTCAGGTATTTAAGTATAATTGAGCATTTTAAATGCAAAACTTAAAAAATATTAAACATTGCAATGCGTCACTTTAACTGGGATTCAAAATTTCTGAAAAGAAATTGGTCTCGGGTGGTCTTAGCTGCAAAGCTTTACCATTACATGGAGTTACGTTAGCAATATAACGTAAAAATAAAAAAAGTGCAAAGTAATTTCGAGGCGTACCGCCAGGCCCCGGTAGCTCAGTGGAAGAGCACTCGTCCGGCTAACGAGAGGTCCCAGGTTCGAGTCCTGGTAGGGTGACTTTTATTTAGCACATTTTTTCAGTTATTTAAGAATAATTAAGCATTTTAAATGCAAAAACTAAAAAACATAATTTAAAGTGTATGATTAAGATTTATTGTAAGATTAAGATTTTTGAATTTCATTGAATCTTTCATTGAATTTGAATCTTATCGTAATAAAACGAAAAAAATAAAGACTATATTAGGACAGGTTAGGAAAAGCTGAGAACTATACATAACATTATTTGGGGAGGCACTGAGGTCAAATGTTGAGAACTTAGCCTTCTTACTAAGTGTATTGCAGAGTTACTCCGACTTTGTGACTCTTACGTGTCATGTCACCAAGTATAAATGCTTCACTCTGAGTTTCTGATTACTTGTGATAGAACTGTGATATTAATGCTCTTGTTTTTAAGACTCATTTTCCATTAAGACGGAAGGCTGTTGAGTGGTTATTATTAAGCCTTTCGGGGTAATTACAATGCTTTGTATTTTTATTATTGTATTTTGAAAAAATAGTTGGTAACGCAATGCTTGCCTAAAATGCGGCTAGGTGTATAGTAAAATTGTGGTTTAGAAGAAGAATGAATGAAAGAAAAAAGAATGAAAGATAGAGTGAAAAATGTTAAGTCATTTTCCAAAAATCAATTAATGAATGTGAAAAGCAATGCATTTGATTCATTTTTGATTGAAAATATTTCATAATAATTACTGATTAAGATCCGATATCTAAATAGAAAAAATCTTATAAAAAGTCTTATTTTTCAAATTACAGGTTCGATTCCTGGAACTTGAAACTTTTTTTTCCAAATCTAATTTTTTTTTTTTCTTATGCATAAAACCGATAGCGTGGTTTGTTAGAACATATCTCCTTATGTCTTATAGGATCAGACTTTCCTTGTAGACAGACAGACCGAGCTTTATTACGCTCTGTATATCCCCAAATGTGCCTAATCACAATGACATGCTTGGATTTACACTTGGTCATTAAATATAACTAAAAGGCACATACCTACATACATAACTTCACGCCTGTATATAGGGTAAGCAGAACAGCAGAGGTTGAATTCGGAGATTTTATAATGATGGAGAGAAACTATTGCAGTGACAGGGCGTCAGCCTATCGTCCGCAAAAACGCCAATTAAACCCCTGTCCCTTAACTGACTTTTGCAGTATGCCCGGGAAGAGAATCAGCTGGCACATTCAATGTTATTATTTCGATCCCAGTCCAGCATGGAAGTTGTTTAGTTGTTTAATATGTTGATTTTTAATTGAAAACACGCTTCGATTAAATAAATAAACGAAAAAGATAGTTTTATCAATGAAAACTAGTAAAAATATCACTTATCATCATTAATCTCAATGATTTAAAGTAATTATAATCCTAGTTCATTTAGAGTCTATTCAGCAGTGCGAGCACAGAACTTTCTCGAATCGGTTTGTAAGCAATAATTGAAATCTATTAATTGCCGCACGGCTCAATTAATGTGTGCCTTGTTATTTTTTTAATGTTTGCAAACATGTTGTACTCTTAAATAGCTGTAAAATAAAAAAAAATATAACGTTACTAAAAACTTGCAACCATCTCCATACTATACGAACATTCGTAAACATATGAGTCGATAATGTTCTGTGCTCGCACCGCTGTATACACTTTGAATATGTGGTTGTACTGGATAATCTTTTCCTAAAATCAGCTACAAGTATTTAATGATGTGCTCCATAACAATTCAATTTTGTTTTTTCAAGTTCTAAGTCTTTCTGCACCATTGACAACCTCACCACCATTGTCCATCATGGAACTTAGATATTTCAGTCAAAATATAATATATAATTAACAATATAATATACCATGTGTATTTTATAAAAAAAATAAACCTAAAGGTGTGTTTGTATCTCTTAAGGCGACATTATCTCAAAAGTTCTAACGCGCATCTTTTTCAAAAAATATTATTCTCTTAGTTCAGGCACTTATTCTATAGACTACAAATTATTTTCACAACATATTTTCTTTGAACACAGGTCAACGAAAAACCAATATTAAACAGACAATTTACAAAAAGTTTCACTGTGACGAATACAACTAGAAACTGAAAAAGTTCAACTAAACAACTGAAAACCCCATTACATGCCCCGAACTTGCGGTGCAGATTACGCAACTTTCGACGGTCCAATTTGTCATTGACTTCATAGATCTAGTTTCTCCTGTGGTTTTTTCTACAATATCGTTAACACATAGAAAATAACTCCTGATTAAGAGATAAAGTCTAAAACTGCTGGTTTGTATGACGAGTTTAAAACTTTTTAATCGCCATTCAAATGTTAATATATATTTTTTTCTTGGGTAAAAATATAATAATGATTAACATAGAATTTGTCTACAAAACACTAAAAGTATGCATTGCCTCGCTCACTACACACTACCTTTTTTATGTCTGGAGGAAAACGTGCTATCCCATGCCCAACTGCCCAAGGGTTGTGAGAATGATCTGATCGGACCGACCAACTAAAACCTCCTGGTGTACCTCCTCCGCCATAATTAGAGCCCACGGTATCGCCAAGTAGCATTACCCGCGAGCGCCAGCGGTTTGCGCTCAGCCTGCCATGTGCCCCCCACGTAGGAAATGGCCCAGTACATGCGGCCATTTCATAGCAGCAGTAGGTCCCTGGCTATTGGGTGTCGAGAGGGAGAAGGCGTCTCCTTCTCTATCCCAACCTCCGCCCAGCCTAACCTAAATTAAAACCTAACCTAACCTAAACGACGTAACTTAACCTAAAACCTAACCTATCATAAAACCTGTTTTTTTTTAATTGGGAAATCCTCCATGGATACGATGACGCTCAAAGGATTGACAAAGTTGTGTCTGGACTTTAACCGACTAAAAGGTGTTCCTCTACCGCGCCTAGAGGCGGGATCACAAGCCGAAGCATTTAAGCGCGAAACCGCCCGCGCCATCCGCTTGCGTGGAACCCTCAACATGCAGCGTGCCGAGATCACCAGGCACGCCGCACCTCAGCGAATTCGCTTGAGCAGGGGCGGCACATACCCCCGCATCCACCGTCCAAGGACTTCACTTTGGTTGGAAAGGGTTAGGAACCGGTGAAATCGCGTCGTGTTATATCACCAGAATCTAATCCCTGAAATATAACAAAGTCAGTATGGTTAAGTGAGAATTTTCTTTAGCCTTACGTATATCCTACGATATCTTAACTAAAATCGTTACACCGCTGTGTCCAGATACACCAGATAGATCCAATACATCTAATCAAGATAAGATTTAATTAAAGGAACTTAACTATTTGTGGATTTAAAAAACAAACAATGCGAGATGCTCTGTGGTTTTCAACCGAATAACTAACATTACCTCAGCTTTTAATACCATTTCTACAACACTCTGTATATAAAGTAGACAATAAATTCTAGAACCCGCAATCTCCGAGAAAGTATAAAATCTCTGCTCAGAGCTCTTAGCTGGAAACGTGTAAAACAATACCCACGTTGCAATCCTTGATATTTATTAGAAAGAAAAAATATAATATACAAGACTCGTGCAATTACTTAATTATCTATTTATTTCAAGAAAAGAACTCTTGTTTTATTGTTGAAATATCAGTTTACGTTTACTTGGAAATGCTTTATTAGTCGTAACTTATTGGTGTAGTATATGACTAAAAATGACATAATACCCCTGTTCCTGTGATTAGAATTTGGATGTAACGGTATTTGCGGAGACCATAGAAATTACTCTCCATACCTTGGCAATTAATCCAATGCAGTAAACTGACAGTTCAATATGTCAAAAAAAATGAAACTAGTTAAAATCTTCATACGTTTTCATTCTTTAAAATTTTAAAGAAATGTAATGTTACAGTTGCAGTAAAAGAAGTGTTATGCTTTTTTTAAGGTCAACGAAAAAGTAAATGACGTAATCTCCAGTCTAGAAATGAGAAAATGAAATCGAGTCCAAATATTTTTTTTCCCAACTTGACCAAAAAAATAATAATCATTCATTCACTTAAACCGCATTACTATTTTTTTCTTCCTTAAAGTAAATTTTATTTTCATGGCGGGAACACATTGGTGTAAGATGGACATGCAGTGCAACCAATTCTCAACAAAAAAGGGAGCGGTGCGTGCGCGCGAGACGTCTAAACAAATCTTGAAAATTTATTCTATTACATGTTACATTACACCAATGTGTTCAAACCTTTACATATTTTATACCCTAAAACCTTAACAGTACATTTGAAACTGTTTATTAATGAAATCCTTACTCAAATTGAAATTTAATAACTGCGCTACTTACTTCAGACTGAGTCTATTATAATCATTCAACCTTTCCCAAATACCTCGGGAATCATGTCAACACAACCATTTATAATTACAATAGTATAACCAACATCATCACAAAATTGGTAACAAGGCAAATTCCGACCAAGATTCTGAATATAATGAATCTTATTTATATTTAATTAGAAGCGAAATTCGGGTAACAATGGTTTGGGATGGGTTGCGAACGGAATCGCGTAGGACATGTTTATACAACCGCAGATATCTAAGCTCTAGTACAAACTGGTTTAATAATACCAGCAAATTAAAACCGCAACTTGATTCATCATGTAATAATAATTGCAGTATTTGATATAGACATATATTAGTGACTCAATTGAGCTTCTTATTTTGTTTTCAAATGACAAGGAGGTTTTCAAATGTTTTTTTTTTTCTAAAAATAAGCCATTTTTTAAAGGGTTTGATACGTATAAATTATGTTTTACTATATAACTGTACGTTTCAGTATCTTTAGAGGCCGTGTGGTCATCAGCGACTACTACTTAAGGCAATATTATAATAAGATAAAATTATATCTGCACCGCCTTAGGATAAGCAACTCGAAAAGGAGACCAAATCCGAGTTGTCCCGCTTGACGATAGGACCCCTTCAGGGGTCGACGATAGGACCCCTGGACGATAGGACCCCTGGACGATAGGACGATAGGACCCCTGGCTAGCAACCATTTGAACAAAACCAGCCATCAAATATCACAACTACGTGTTCCGGTGGTATTTTATGAAGGACCCCAGTTCCTTCCTAAGCCCGTGCCCTGAGATCTTCGACCTGAGGCAGATTAAGTAACCGATCAAAAAAAAATCTGGTGTTTTATATAAGTTTTAAAATAAAATAAAAAATATTGGCAACCATGTAAAATCTGAAATATTTCAAGAGATATTTGAATATAAGTTTAAGGAACATTTTAAATGTTGAGTGAGTTAAGTCAAGTAAGGCTTTACTCAATGAATGTCGGAGAAGTTTCGGAATGAGCGAGTGCAGTCGCGGTTGCGCCTCGACTCGCACTTGCAGTCAGTTAAAGCTTAAAAAAAGCAGAATTTCGTTACTTATATTTGAAACAGGAAAGATCTTATTTTATAAAACTTTATATCATGTATACTTTTTATATTACAACCCCCATATAATATAACTTTTTGGTACCTATTAAGGTTCTCAAGTTGCAACCAGGAACTGGGAGACACAGCGTAGACAGCACCCTCGCAAGCTAGACCCACGATCTTGTCAAGGTCACTTCTTCATCATGAATACTAGTTGGACGGATTTCGAAGGATCCCATGCGCTCAAGACAGCCTTTTAAAAAAATATATTGAAAGGCATCTAGGTAGCCACTCCGTTGGAATAGCCGTATCACCCCTAGATAAGTGTGTCGTAATAGGTGACTAATTCAGGGCAAGCCTGGCTTCTAAAAATCTTAAGATTCTATAAAATCTCACTATAAATATCACCGTTCCAATGATGTGATATATTCCAGAAATATTTAATGAAGAGCCAGTTCCTTACTCAATCCGTGTGTCTTCGACGATTCTTCACTTACCATCATCATCATCATCACAACTCTTTGTAATGAGCCCACTGCAGGGCATGAGTCTCTCCCCTGGGTGAAGAGGAGGTATAAGCCATAATCCACCAAGCTGGCCCAATGCTGGGTGGTGGATGCCAGAATTTTCAGGGCGCCTAGATGGCTTCTGACAAACCCTAACCACTACTGTACACAAGTATAAAGCACCCGGAACCGACTGACTGCTTAACGTGCCCTCCGATGCACGGAAGTCGTCGTGAGATATGAATGGTCGGCGGTCACCCATCCAAGTACCGACCGCGCCGAACGTTGCTTAACATGTGATAACCTGAAAAACAGTGCAAATCGAGGGAAAGTCAATATTCGTCACTTTTCGAAAAAAAAATAATTGAACAAAACGACACACACTAGTGTGTATTCTCTTTGAGAGGATGTTAAAAGGAGTATAAAGTATATTTTCCTAGAAAAAAATATGCTACAATGTTCAAAGAGGACTTTATTGTTAACTAGCTGTGACCCGCGACTTCGTCCGCGTGGATACCGTTTATTAGAGAGAATACTATTATTATATCCTCCTTGAAGTTAAAACTTACCTTATTCTAAATTTCGTCAAAATCGACTCATTAGTTTAGCTGTGAAAGCGTTACTGATAGATAAACAGACAGAATTACTTCAAAAACTGTTACAACAAAGCAGTGATCCACAGTTTCACCTAGGTTTTGTGAAAAAGTATAGGTAGGTAGGTATATTACAAAGATGATGCCCGCGACTTCGTCTGTATTGAATTAGTATTTCGAGTAGGTTATTTTCTTCTCCAAGGTCCTAACTATCTTTAATAACAAAAATAAAAATGAAGAATCTTCGCCCATATAATATGTAGGTAAACATAGCTAGGTAACTATCTATTAGGTACATTACAAAGGCACATATCGTTATAAACAAATCGGATGCCAAAGTGCCTTAAATTTTAATATTGTCTTAAGTTTTCGCGATAATTATTATGTATGACTATTAAATAAAACACTTTTTAATCGAATTTATCGCGTATATTTACATTTTAAATTTTAACAGTCGCTCGTGACCACGGGGTCTGCAAAGACACCGAAACGTCGAGTTAAAATATAAATTATACGCCATTAATCCGGTTAAAAAGTGTTTTATTTAATGCCTTCAATTTTACTTAATTCATGCAATATCTTCATTAATTATACTTAGCTTATTGTTATTCTAGGTAAAGCTAAGTAGTTTTTGCGTGAAAGAATAGCAGAAATCCATCCATCCAGCCATTATCAGTCTACATACAATACTACCTATAGTTATGTATAGCTGCTTTTCACTGCCAAACGGCTAAGCCAATATTAATAAAATTTGGTATAGTAGTTAACACATACGTTACTTTTTATTCCGAAGAATTCTACGGTTTCTGACATCCAAGAGGCAGAAACGATCATGAAATAAACAAAACCTTGATTTCCATTTTATCCCTGTATGTACAGAAGGCAGTACATCAAGCGTTACAAATCTGTCAATTTTTTTTACTTGAATTTGAACTCTATGCCCTCGATAATAAGTTAAAATTGGTTGGGGAAATTTGACAGGTAATGTAACGCTTGTTCCTTCTGTACCTACCTATATTAAATCGCGCAAAAGCTTGCGCTCGCCTCCCGCCTTTTTATACCCTACCGCCGCAAGCCACCGTTACGCAAAAATAATCCCTATATCATTCAGTATTCACGCGCGATGGGTTATTAGCGTATTTCATGTATAAGTTTGGTGTTTCTATACCGATTTCTATGATTCTTTTTTTATTGAATATGTAATAATGTTAATTTTTTTTAAAATTAGGGATGAGTGAGAGTATTATAAACGTAAGAGTAAACAAATATAATCAGAAAGCTCTGAACTGCTATACTATCGGGATTTACACATGTTATTGTGAGTCAACCATAAAAGATAGACATATACTGTTGTGGGATATTTTTTTATATAATTTTATGAAGAATATTTCTGTCATACATGATTTCTATGTAGCTTTAACCATTAAGGGTGCACACGCGACGGAAGCTTAAAAAATGAAGTAACTTCTCCCGTTTTTTCCAACATTTCCCTTCACTGCTCTGCTCCTATTGATTGTAGCGTGATAATAAGTATACTATAACCTGCCCAGGAGTATGAAGAATAATTTTACCAAGTTTCGTTAAAATCCGTCGATTAGTTTTTGTTTCTATAAGGAACATACAGACAGACAGACAGACAAAAATTTTACTGATTGCATTTTTGGCATCAGTATCGATCACTAATAACCCCCTGATAGTTATTTTGAAAAAATATTTCATGTACAGAATTGACCTCTCTACAGATTTATTATAAGTATAGATATAGATAGATAGATAGATAGATAGAAGATATAGATTACTTGCAGTCGAAAATAAACAAAAGTTCTGAAACTAAAATTGTAATTAAAACTGTTTTAAGGTTATTTTTCGTCAATTTCATGCTATGTTTGTTTGCTAGCAATGTGTATTTGCTTCTTATATTATTATACATGTGAAAGTTCATGATGTCGGAAGGCTGTTTGTTTTCGCGCTGAAACTTTCCACAAAGGTAGGGAAAAGCCTATAATAATACTTGGATAAAGCAACTAGTTTACTGACTGACTAGTGACTTAGAAAACTACTTGGTATCGTGGAATGTTCTATTGACATGTTCTATGCTTACATAAATGTTAATGTTTCGGCTTATTTTTGTTAAAAATGGTTGGTTGGATATTAACAATGATATTATAGCAAAATTATCTCTTGTTTCCCGAGGGTGACACATAAAGGCACAAACTAACATTTTATTTGGGTTAATAATGTTTTTAAGTTTTTGCATTTAAAATGCTCAATTATTCTTAAATAAATAAAAAAAATGTGATAATTAAAAATCACCCGACCAGGACTCGAACCTGGGACCTCTCTCAATTGCCGGACGAGTGCTCTTCCACTGAGCTACCGGGGCCTGGCGGTGCGCCTCGAAATTACTTACCACATTTTTGTTTTTTACGTTATATGCTAACCATCAGATGATGAGACACTCCCAACTTGGGATATCTCAGCAAAGGGGGTGTTTAGCGGGTAACACTGGGTTCGGTGAGTCCCGCACTGTTAGGGATTGGCTGGCGGGGTAGTCCCCCAAAGGTCCCCTCTTCGTGCATCAAGCATTCACCTCCTCTCCTTCTGTGGCTTCCTTCGGGGGGTCAAGTCAGTAGTTAAGCTTTCTGTGGCGGAAAAAAAAAAAAACCTTACGTCAGCGTGTTAAAGTAAAAAAACAACGCGATGTGCCGTCTTAACCAGACATCATATGCAATTCGCAGCAGCCACTGCGCCACAACGACTGAGGCATTAAGAGATAGAAACAAAACATTTAAGTTTAGGAAAGAACTTAACCTTCCTAAAAAATATGCTGTAACATATTAGGTGTTAATAAGTAAAATGAAAATAAAATTTGCTAGTGCGATTTGAGGATAATTGATGGCAGACTTAATATGACATGTGGTCACTAACCAGTGGGATATAATCCTCTTCTTATCTACTTACAATAACTATTATTATAATTATTCTATTTGCCACTTATTTATCCTTAATTCAAATACGAGCCACAAAACTGTGGCGAATATTTTATTCAACCATCAATTGAAGATGAAAATCTCACTAATTGTATAAATTAACTTCTTCCTCAAGTTGGAATTATTTCTTTTAGTAGTTTTTCCTTTTCTTTATTTCTTTTCTTGTTAGCATGTTTTTATAATGGAGTTCAAATAACTTGATAATTAAAGTTAAAGATACTCAAGAAATACTAATAATTTTTCTTTGTTGCATTCTTTATTGTTACAAATAAGTAAATAGTGGTTAAAGATTTTAATTACAAATTATGTGCTAACATTATTTTCAAAGTTTATACACGAGCCCAGCCACCTATCATGTTATTCCATATCCACCGGTTTTATCAAACTTTGAAAGATAAAAACTTGTCCACTCCATCCTCTATTAAATGGCCTGCTAGGAAAAGAACACAGACATACATCTACATAGATCACGATTTGTATTGAAACCAGCGTGCCGACTATTTAACACTTACTGTGACGTCATAGCAAAGACACCGATGCCGCCGATAAAATCGATTATTAAGAACGATATCGATATTATGATATTGACTTTGTATCAGACATACATACGCGTGGACTGAATCTAGCGACGACCAACCTTGGCGCTTGGTCGGGGTTCGGACACGCGAAGTACATCCATTTGCGTTATCTCTGTTTTATCTTTATTTATAATTATGTCAGAGCTACTAACTTCTTCAATAATGAGTCTTTCTACCTGGTGATAAGCCTTAGGCACTAGGAAGACGGTACTCGCATAGGGGATACATTTTGATGGGAATAGTCCTCTGCTTTAGCAATTTTTATCCTGTGTGGATAATATTTTACATTTGAGGCTGGTTGAATATTGCTGAAGGTGAGGTACCATCCAAGCCTATGGATATCTTAGATCGAAGGTGCATGTGTAAGTGATTCTTTCTTTAACCAATAGAAAATCGCAACGTGATTAAATAAAATAATAAATAAATATTTCTGACACTCACACAACATTATCTAGCCCAAATTAAGTTTCTTAAAGAACTTGTGTCATGGATACTAGATAACTGATATACTTAAGAAATGTATAAACATACATATTGAATAAATACATATTTTTATTAGAATAAACTTAAATAAACATATAACCATCCATGACTGGACGACTAATATCTGTGTTCAACACACAGATATTAGTCCCTCTAACACAGTCATTTTGAGCTAAACAGAGGGCCCCAGATGATAACCCTGTAAAACCTGTTTTAATGAAAATAAAAGTTATTATTATTATTATTTATACCTAAAGCTACACGCCTTTCGGCGGAAAGACCCGACAATTTGACCAGTCGGTCGGGGTTCAGGGCAAGAGGGACAGAAACCGGCGAACTATTCGGGCAGTATCTAGCAAAACCGCTTTTTGCATGCGTGCTGGAAGCAAACCGCCACCGAATCCCAGCCTTTCAAGGTTTCTGACCAAAGTGGCTGGGGTCAAACCGTTTGTGGATATTACAACCGGGATGATTTCGGTGGACATAACTTCCCACATTTCGGTCACCTCGTGTGCAAGGTCCAAGTACTTGCGTTGCTTTTCGGTCTCGGCCTTCACGAGGTTCTCGTCATGTGGTATAGTTATGTCCACCAAAAACACCTTGGACGACGATCGGTCCATTAACACGATATCAGGTTTATTCGCTAGAATAGTCCTGTCCGTGATAATGGGCCGATCCCAGTAGAGCTTGGCGCTGCCATTTTCGAGAACTGGCTCCGGCGTGTACTGGTAATAAGGCAGTTTCTGATTGATGAGACCGTATTTCAGAGCGAGCTCTTGGTGGAGAATCTTGGCTGCTTGGTTGTGTCTATGCAGATACTCAGTGTTAGCAAGAACCGAACAACCCGAAACTACATGTCTGAGGGACTCGCCAGGTTGGCGGCAAGCCCGACATACGTCCACTGTGCCGTCCCTCATAATGTATTTCCGGTAGTTGTTCGTCTTGATAACCTGATCCTGTATCGCAAAGACAAACCCTTCGGTTTCCCCAAAGAGGTCCCCGAAGCGCAGCCAATGCACGGAGGCTTTACGGTCCACGTGTGGCTCGTGTAGAGCCTTGTAAAACCTTCCGTGCAGCTCTTTCTCTTTCCATACGGTCTCACGATCAGAAATGCTTAGTACCGCCGGTGTCTGCCATGTCTCGAGGCCCAGATTGAGAGGGGTGAGTCCTTTGTCACACGCTACAACCTCTCTATGCATACCCACGTCCGCCTTCGCCATAAAATAGGCTCGGAGGCTATATATCTCCCGATTGTGCAAGGTTTTGGCGCTAAGTAGGCCTCTTCCTCCACACTTCCGGGAGATATACAGCCTCATTACTGACGATCGAGGATGATGCATTCTATGGAGGGTCATAGTAGTGCGGACCTTCCGATCCAGGGCGTCTAGTTCGGTCTGAGTCCATCTGAGTACGCCAAAGGTGTACGAAAGAACGGGCATAACCCATCCGTTAAACGCTCGGACTCTGTTGAGACCCGACAGAGAACTAGTTAGTACCTTTGTCAGGCGCTCAAAAAAGACTTCGCGTACAGACTGTTTTACGCTCGCTTCTTCGACACCGATGTTCTGTGACATACCCAGATACCGGTATGTTTCATTTTCGGAGAGAGCTCTCAGGTGAACGGGACCTAGGTCAACCCTCTGAGACCGAGTAATCCTTCCCCTCTCCACATGAACAACCGCACACTTGTCCACTCCAAACTCCATTTTGATGGAGCTGCTAAAATCTGTCACGATTTTTAGCAGTTCCCCCAATCGTGGAGCCGTTGGAGCTAACAGCTTGAGGTCATCCATGTAGAAAAGATGGGATAACCGCATGCCCCCTCTACGAAACTGAAAGCCTGTCTCTGATCCCTCCAGCAATGTGCTAAGAGGATTCAGAGCCAGGCAAAACCAAAGTGGGCTCAGACAATCACCCTGGAATATTCCCCTACCAATCTGGATTCGGTCTTCCGAATCCAGATTGGTCTATTATTATTATTATTATTACGTATGCTTACAGCTACACGCCTTTCGGCGGAAAGACCCGACAATTTGACCAGTCGGTTATTATTATTATTAAATATCCGCCGCCGGGATTTGAACCCAGGACCTCTGGCATAGAAGGTAATATATGTTACCGCTACCCCAGCCGGTCGTCAAATCGTCGTCTGGTGTAGGTCGTCAGATTGATTGAATCATGCCCTATTTTGCGGGAATCCATTAAATTTAATATAATTAAGTTAACTTTCCACGATTCCAACACGTGAGATGGTAGTTGAGTTCTGAGATGGGTTATGCACCCTGAGGATTCGACGAGACATAAAATAAAAATAAAATACTTTGCATGTGAGTAAATATTTCAATTAAAGGAAGAGTTATTCCAAGATCAAGAATAAAATTGAACGCATGAACTTTTTTTAAAATCTAATATATAGTTGTTCTGTATAATTAATATGCAATGTACTTTACAGCTAGAAACTTCATGAAACGACCTTTCTTAAACTGTTTCATTAAAAGATACTTAATAATGCCCCAAAGTAAACTTCAACAAATTGGTCGCATTTTTTTTGTTATCTTTTCCTGTTATAAAGATCTTAATAAAAAATTGTTATTTAAGAAATGTGCCAGATAAACCGCCTGTTATTATATTATTACTTCCCCTTGAAGGTTTTGTGAAATCATTTGTCTATTTTTTCCGAAGGATTATGAACCATTGTGAAGCATATTTGTTTCCGCTGTTTGAGTATATTAGAAAATAATTAATTCGTTAATGAATGTGAACATTAAACAAGTTCTTTAGAAGAATTATAATTAAAATTGTTGTTAGAGTATGTTTTTATATATTTACAGACAATATGAATAATCATCATCATAAAAAGCCTTTAATGAATAAAAGATGAAGGATAAAATCAATAAAATTGATAAAATCTTAAAGATGGTGGCTTTTTTTTATCCTGAAATGATCATGTTAATTGAAGAGAGCAATGTTTTATGAAGAGAGATTTCCTTTTTCTCCACTACTATCATCTTGCGTGAGAATCGTGAGATTGGAGTTAAGTCAAGATTTAAGCTTTAATCACACACCTATTCATACTTCCACTAAGAAAATATTTGTAGTTGAAATTGTAAAGACTGTTGTATTATCAAACCAACTGAATCGTGATCCACTTTGCTGATCATTCGTTTGAAACTGTCAAACTTGTAAGGCCTATCGCGTATAAAGCACTTAAGACATTTTAGATACTGTACGAATTCTGTACTCAGTAAATGTCTGTCAGTGTCGTATGAAATGATAACAAGTTCGTCACCAAGGAAACCTATCTTCAAGCGAATTTCGACCTATTAGCATTTATACAGTTTGCTATAATGAGCTTATGGTGGGTTATGATGATTCAATTGGTTCGATAGTACTTTAGAGATCTCCAAAAAGAAGAGGCTACTACCCTAGCCTAGTTGTCAATTGCAATCTCAACTAAATAATCGAGATTGGATAGTAAAACCTGCCATATATTACTTTCCACCAGCTTGGTAAAAAAACTTCAGGTTTGAATAATTTTATTATCCTTTTCATTTTACAAGTATATTTTGATAAGGCCTGATATTCCAAAGTCAGTTAACAGTTATCTAATGGAAAAAGTTTTACTCGACAGCTTCACGCTCGTCTCAAGGTTAAAAACATTCTATGTCATTATCATACAATTATAAAAATCGTAAAACACCACTTATTCCGCATTATTCGTTAGGGAGGTGAACTTTATACAGCAATTCAAAAATCAGACCTAAGAAATACAAGAATACCGAATAAGGCATCTTAAAATTACATACTTTTAGATACCAGAAATTCCTACCAAACCTTTCTCAACCAAAACCGACGAAATATAATATTTTCCTCTGCAATTTTTCAAAAGATTACACTGTGTAGCAGTGTAAAACTAATTTCGCTAGCAGTTAATACAGACTTTTCCCGGCTCACGAAGGAGGTCACGAGTCGCGGAGATCAGCTGACTGGAGTGACGCGGCTGATAATACGCCGATTTGCCCCGTCCACAGAAAAAAATGTGAACCTGTTGTGGATTTCTGTTTTTTAATTAGTTTAGGTTCTTACATTTTTTTAAAACTTTTTTTAAATATTTTTTAAAATAGCCTTTTAAGCTTAATATTAATAAGTATCTAATATGGTAAGTATGATGATTTGAAAAATAATAAGAAAGTAAAAAATTGAAAGCACACGGACAAAGATTTGGCTCTTAGCACAAAACAATGTGTGTTATAAAAAGGTAGTTTTGTGTACTTGTGACAATAATTAATGTGAAGTACTACACGGAAAAACTAGAAAGGCCCCCAAGAAGTAGAAAAGGTTAAATAATGATAACTTTAACAAGCAGGTTGCTACTGATAAATATTCTTGGATTGGTTTTTTTTTGACAAGTTATGGGTTCGTGGCATTAAAAGATTGCCACTGAACGCGAAAAGAAGAAAATAAGTATTTTATATTCCATATACAAAAACAAATCACAGTCGCTTGTAACCAAAAATACAAGTTTAATATGAAAATTGCAACACAAATTCTCGACGCTATTAAGTTTTCTTGCAACATATGTGCTAATTAGCAAGTAGGTAATAGCGCAGCATCCTCACAGTTTTCATACTTTGGCGTCACGCCAAAAACCTATTCTTTGGGTTTTACACCACTATTCCATTATCCTAATAGAAGTTTATATGGAGTACGTAGTATTTCGCAGTTAACGCCGTAATTACTGCATTATTTCAAGTCGAAGTGTGACCAAGAGTACCTAGACTCAACCTATTAACATTTATTATATTTCTGAACTGAAATGGAAATGGAAGATGTCAGTAATAAAATGTTGATACTCGTATATCATCATATACAGGCTGTTTATTTTCTCGACTTGTAAAAATCTCATTCATACAGAATTCAGATAAGCGTGAAAGGATGTTTCATTTGAATTTTTTCGCAGATTTTTTTATCTGTGACTAAGCCCGCAGGTGATGGTTAGTGACGATGAGGTCGAAGATGGATCACCAAAGTCGAAGAAAAAAAATCTGCAAAAATTCAAATGAAACATCCTTTCACGCTTATCTGAATTCGCAAATGGATCCTAACAAATGCTTTATCTGACGACCACTTTGGCGTTGGGGTAAACCTATCTGCCTCAGACGCCAGTGGTTGCGGGTTCGATACCTGCACGGAACCAGAAAAACAAAAAATATTCCGTGTCTGGGTGTTTATCTATTTATGTATTCATATTCTAGGTTCCCCCCTAGTTCGCTATATGGTATCCCATAACACTAGATATGCTTACTTTGGGGCCATGTAGTTGGTGTGATTGTCTGGGGATTTTATTTTTTTACTTTATTTTATTTTTTATGAATGACCTTCTTACGTTTAGTGACTATAAAAATGACAATCTTGCACTTAATCCACAGCCCGTCCTTGTCTTTCTCCTTTTATAAAAATACCCTGGTTCTACTTTGTAGTTTCCTTAACACAAGCAAGCCGACCCATACATGGGATTTCAGATATTAAACAATCTACAACCTACGATATTATCAATTACAATCTTTATTTGATTTAATTTTAGTAATCTGCTTTCATTTTTGGTATCTTTAGTCTCTGACCGTTTATAGTTGTGTGAAGAATTCCAGTGAATTAAATTATTTGTTGTTGTTTTTGTTGACTAAAAAAGTTGGAACTAAAAGTTAGAAAACATGACCTCAAAAATGTAAATTTTATTATATCATGAAGTTGTTATCGATCATATGTAAATGTTGTAATATAAACTAGGTTACACTGTTATATTTATGTCACAAACGAAATAACAATTATTTAATTTTTAATTTTACGATATTAGCGTAGAAATTCAATGAACCCATACATGGTCTCGTCGGCTCAACTGTTATACATTACAGATTTTTATTTATATATATTTTTTTATTATTTCACATACAAATCTTTATTTTTGCACAAAACTTTGGATGAATTGGAGTATAGTGAGAAGGTAGTGCCTGAATGCATTATATTTGAACCACCGGATAACGCGAATACTGCTATTTCTGATGAAGATTCTGGAGATGTGGATAATAGTGCCATACACAATTTACCTGGTTTTATGTTACGAGCACCCGCCAAAGCTTATTATGGTAATTGTACTTGTGTTGTACTTGTAAGAATCGGAAAGCGAAGATGATATTCCCTTGATTTGCTGGCAAAAAAGATCTCGCATTGAACAGGCTAGTCAACATTCAATGTGGTCTACTTCTACATAAAAAAAAAGACGTGTGGCACTCGGAGACTGCCGCGGTAAAGCTATTGCATAGCATTTTTTATCAACTTATGCAATTATAATTATTTATTTATTTTATTAATGCAGTAATGTTTGATCTAATATGAAGTTCCACAAGTTCCTAGTAGATGGCGCTGATTGTTTATAAAAGCCCGCATGTAACGTTATGAAATCAAAGTATCACCGCTGTGCCGGTCGTAGTGGGGGGTGTTAGGATTTTTTCGTTACGGAATTTCTGGATTCGGTCCCCACGCTCAAGGCCCGCGATAGAAGCTATGCAATAGATTAAAAATAGAAGTCACTGTTATCCCTTGTACCACAGTGCAAAACAAAATCTACCAGTGGAGGAATCGACATGAATCAAATAAGTTTCCTGATTTACAACCTGTAGAAGGTCCCAAAAACGATTTACGTTCCCCAATAAGCTATTTGAGCAATTATTCAATCACAATGTTATAAATATGCTTGTCTGTAGAGTATACCAAATTATACGCGTTTCAAAAAAATAATCCAGGTAACGTAACTACGAGTGAAATGAAATGTTTTATTGGAATTAGTATTATAGTGGGACGTATCTTCGCCAAGACATCGTATGTATTGGGAAAACTCGTCTTATTGTGAACCATTTGTTTTTTTTTTTTAATTCATTATTATACTACTAAATAATAAACCTTTGTAAAACTAATGGTAGTAAACAAATAAATTCATAAATTTTTCTCGCTAAAAAGCTTTCATTTATATTAAAACATATCATTTGAAGCAATTTTGTAAATAGTAGCAGTCGTGACCATACATGGGACATAATTTTCCAGCTTTTCGGGTAGTAACAAATTTTTTAAATCTTTTTTCCTGAATTAGTGGGGTCCCTATTAAAGCATTTATGAAAAAAATTGCAACTTTCGATGTCAAAAATAGTTTTAGGCATATCTGGGTTAAGTTGTTTCTACCGGGTGCGGCAATTGAAATGTCCATATTAAAAATTAAAATATATTTTTTTTATTTTGAATATTTATTAATATATTTTTTACATATAAAAATAAAAGGTCCAAAGTTATATTTTTATTTATTCTACTGGAATACAACCGCCTTTAGCCTTCACAACAAGCTTGAGTCTCTTTCGGAATGAAGCACAGGCTGCTCGAATAACGTCGTCACTTAAACTGTTCCATTCTCGTGTAAGAGTAGTTTTGAGCGCCTCCACTGATGTGTGTTTTTTAGCACAGGCCTTCGCCTGTAAAACACCCCAAATACAAAAATCTAGAGGGTTTAATTCGGGCGAAGACGACGGCAACATATCTCGGTCGATCAGCACAGGAACGTTCGCTTTTAACTAATTTTGCGTCCCAGTTGCTCTGTGCGATGGCGCCGAGTCTTGTTGGAACGTTCAACGCTCCAAACCAAATGTCTTGCGTGCCCACGGTATCAATCCTGTTTTTAAGACTTCATTTTGATAGATTTGTTGATTTATTTTAGCTTGGTTGCGACCCATTGGAAGAAAAACAAGCGGAGAACGGCCTTTTTCGGACACCGCCGCCCATACCATGATTTGGTCGGCCCCTTGTCGTCGAGTGACTCTCAGTTCATCTGAATGATCGCTGACACGTCCTTTTAACCACACACGGTCATTTTGTTTGTTAAGAAACTGCTCAACACATAAAGTTTTCTCGTCTGAAAATACCAAGTTGGGAAGCTCGCCAGAATCGAGCAAGCAAATCAGCTCCTTTGATCGAGCCAGTCGCTTGCTCCTTTGCAAAGCAGTGAGTTCTTGAGAAAAGTTTTTTTTAACGGTTTAACCTTAAGCTTTTCCTTTAATATACGACGGACGCTGCGGTCGCTCACCTTAAGATCCTGGGCTAGCTGATTTGCTGAACGTGCTGGATTTCTGCGTAATCGATGTCGTACCTTTTCGACAACAGCTGGCGCCGTTGCAGTACAGCGTCGACCGCCCCCGTACCGTTTCTTAACACTCCCAGTCTCGTTAAATCTTTGGATAGTACGACTAGAACGTAGTGATTGTATGCTTTTTGAGTACGACACACAAATTTTTCGTTCAATTGAAGATTTGGTAGCGCTCGAAGAATTTCGATGTTCGATTTTCCCTCCAAATAAAAAGCAATCACTGAATTGCGTTTTAAATCCATTATTTTAAAATTAGAACGTTTTTTCTCACGACCGAATAGTTTTGAAGTAACAAAGATAATGTGTCACAGATTATTTTTTCAAATTTTTGCCGCGTTCGATTCAGTAGTTCGAATTTTACAAAAGTTACAAGGAGACGGACAGTTCAATTGCCGCACCCGGTAGATACTACGGTAATTAATAAATTAATTATTTCTTTATTCATTCAGTAAACTTCAAAAGTATTTGTTAATTTTTTGTACTTGCTTTCTTTCTGTGTTCGATACAAATGTATAGAAACTGTTCTCGACTGTTTAACAGCACACGGGCTTGGAAAGAAACTGGCTCATCAAAAACAACAGGCTCATCAAACAACATTTTTGTTCTTTATCAGGGGATATTTAGCGGTAGGTTTTAAATGAAGGGCCATGCGAATCCTAAAGGAGTCCTGCCACTAAATGGATTTCACACTCGGATTAGTTGCCTTTTACGATAGACTTATTCAAGGGTAGTAGTGATTTTCTAAGCCGACTTTAAACGGTTAAAACAGACTAACGAAATTTTTATATTTTTGTATAGGACGAAAAAACTAAAGAACTATGTTGTAAAATAAACATAGGGATTTCATTTGTACTATGCTCGAATCAAATATCAATTTTTTGAATAGCAATTTGCCAAATGTGCGGCTTTCTAATAACAATGTACGATCATTTTGTATTCAATTATTCCATATATTCGGTCTCGATACAGTGCTACGATTTTATCGTCAGTTATGATTTGTGACTGTGCTGCGTGTAAATTACTAAATCGGAAGTATGTTATTAAATAAATTACATTGTTTCGGCCGATTTCCTAAATAGAAATTTCGAGTTTTAATTATAACAAGATATAGTTTACATACAGTTATTTATGTTAAATTCTCTATAAATTACATTCTAGTTAATCTATTAATACCAGTACTAACATGCATTGAAGGATTACTGACTGTAACAAACAACTTTTTAAACTTTTGTTAGTTAAGTCTACTATAACATTCGACGTCATAAGTAATTCACCTTTTTTCGTAGTTTGAATGTCAAAACTGAGAGGCAGCCATGCAATACCATGCATCCATGGGCGTATCACATTTTGAGTAGGACTGCAAAACCAGGGTCTAAAGGGCTATTTTCAGTTCACCCTTTACGGGTGATACCACTTTGCCTAATGCTACTTTGTATAAGCGTTCAATGGCCACTAGTTTGGTAGACAAGCCAGCATTTTAAAAAGTCGATTAAATTCGTGTTCTGTAATGTACCTACATCGATCGAGTAGAGGAAAAGGGGCTCAGTCGGCCTCAGTTGAACTCAGTCTGGTTCCACAATATGTGCATAAACATGTTTGCATATAGAAATCTAGGTGTAGGTATTATGTAAGTATTACGAAGAAGACACACAAACTTTTACATACAAACAACCCTCTATCAACTTATTTTTACTGTTTCATTTAGATAAAACTTTTAATCAAGCTATTTTTAAATTTACGCCCAGGAATTTCCTAAATTGGACTTTATTTTTCAGAACCAACACGCGGTATTTTTTTAAATGTTTCAGCTAGACAATGCTAAACAAAAGGTTGATTTATACAAGGTGATCGTTTTTGAAATTCGAGGACGTGATAGTTTTAGATCATACATGAAGAGGAAAAAAATATCAATTATTCACTGAGTAAACGTAACCGATAGTTAAAGAATTGATTACGCAATGCATGGTTGCAATAGCGTTGGCAGCGATCCGCGTACCAGGTTACGTGCCGCGATCAATCGCGTAAGTTAAGCAAATAGTAACAAAACTTTATTTATTTATAGGAAATTGTAGTGAAAAATTTAGTACCTACTTTTATTACACAATTATGACTAGAATCGACTACAGAGTGCTCTCTTTTAGTATCTAAACCAGTCATCCAGTATGTGGTTTTGATTGCTGTAACATGAATACACATGTAAGGTATCAAAGCACACTGTATCTCTTCCCGATCTTACACAAGCAAGTGGTAAACAGTTCAGTGGCAAGATCACTGGTTTATAAATACTTGTATTCTTTGGAAAAAAACAATAGTTTTTTTTTATAAGGATGGGATGGTTGTCTTTCATGCCACCTGGTGGTAATGAAAATGAAGACTAAGGAGGTACACGTCCATCCACGTTATTCATTTCAAATGAAATCCTTGCGCCATTCCAAATTTTTAAATTATTTTGTATTATTTCAAAAATTTTAATCCTTGGTTATTAATTCTCCTTTGAAATAACATTTTAACAAGTCCATATAGCAAAACCACAGCTACTATGAGAGCTTACTAAGAATAGAACTGTCAAGATGCCATATCGCTCCGAATTTCAAAACAACTTCATTTGCGATGTGTAATATAAGGTGTGCAAAAACAGATGTTTGAAAAATATTTGTAAACGGCATGTGTACCACATTTTTAATTATTTTAAGTTCTTGATATCCCGAATTTTTTTCCAAATGTTGAAAACCATACCCTGGGTAATAGGTAACACTTATAATCCCTTTTTCAGACCTTTAAAATTATACATACATAGCCTGTATCCCTTATAGGGGCAGGCAGAACACCAGAGACTTAAAAACCGTTTGATGTCACATTTGAATTTGGAGGTATTATGATGATGGAGAGAGACTATTGAAGTGACAGGGAGTCAGCTTATCACCCGCAGAAACGACAGTAAAACCTCCGTCTCTTAACTGACTTTTACAGTATGTTCGGCAAGAGCAGCAGCTGGCACATTCTATGTTTTTCTTTCGCTCCCAGTCCAGCATGGAAGAAATAAAACTTTATTAATTAAAACATACTAACAATAATATTAAGTAAAATAAATTTATGGCCTATTTCCGTATATTATCCAGTTAGATCATCATACCATCTTTTTGATTTGTAATATAATGGTTGTAAAATTATTAAAAATAAAAGATGAAAGTTGTTAATTAAATCGGGATGAACTGCCTTAATATTGCATTAAACTTAATAATGCAACAAAAGCTGTATTTTTAGGCTTCATCAAAAATTTGTGGTGTGCAATATGAAATGCAAATAAATAACCCACTATTCAATTGCATTGCATTTTTTCTTCAGCGATATTTTTTAACAAACTTGTTTGCTCACATTACTTACGAATATGATATTGTATGTTGTTAAAATTGAAGTTGGCTACAAAATTGATCATATTCTCATTTCATTCAAATACGAGTAGTAATTTGTTTCATTTGCAACTCTGTTCTCAATAGAATTAAGTTAATGGTAATCTCAGTGATTACAAAATTAATCCTACGTTCATATGTGTATGTGGGTTCTTTATGCCGAACTAGGTCGTTTAATCTTGTAGATATTCTGGTAAAAATTATGATAGGGCTACCAATTGACAAGTATAAGTCGATCTCTTGAAACGGATTTGATATTATGCAAGAATATCTATATATATAAAAGAAAGTCGGGTTTGTTACAACACTTATAACTCGAGAACGGCTGAACCGATTGCCTTGGTTTTTGATTTGTTGGATTAGTTTCCGTCCCGAATAGCAGAATACATCTTAAAAACAATGAAAACTCTATATGTGTAATAAATACCATAATCATTTCAATAAATGCTGATTTGTTTATTACATGTCAAACATTTGTAGTCCAATCCTGTCAAATAGTGTAATCACAATTTTTTTTTTGGAGCTTAGGACCTGGTTGCTGAGACTTTTAAGCCACAACTTCATTTTTTTCTGAAGACATCATGTGTGCGTTCAGAAATTTATTTTTTGTAAAATTTCTACAAAGTTCAGGTATAACAAAAAATTCTTAGAATGAATACAAAAAAAAAATGTAAACAAGAATATTTTATTTTTCTACGTGATCTCCTTCTAATCTAATACACTTAGAATACCGCATCTCCAACTTTCTTATTCCTTCCGCAAAAAAATCATTTTCTCGACTATTAAAAAACTCCTCTGTGGCAGTCATCATCGTCAAATTTAGTTCCACGAATATGCTCCTTTAATTTTGGAAATAAGTGAAAATCACTCGGGGCTAAGTCAGGAGAATATGGTGCGTGATCAAGGACTTCGAAGCCAGCACACTGCGGATTGCGGTGAGCGCAACTTCCGAACGATGAGGTGGAGCGTTATCCTGGAGAAACAACACGCCCAATGACAATTTCCCACGACGTTTTTCTTTAATCGCTTCACATAATTTCGGGATTAAGTTTGCATAATAGGATCCAGTTATCGTTAGCCCTTTTGGCAAGTAATCAATAAAAAGGATTAATTCACTATCCCAGATAACGAAAACAGCTTGACAAGCAATAGTGCCAACATAACGGCAGGGGACATCTTACGATGAACGAGCAATAGTGGTGATATACTCTTTGAGTTATTCTCTATGTCCCGAAAGTTCAGGCACTGTTATTATATTTGGTGGTTTTATGCGAGTGCACATTTTAATAACAATGCCGCGTCCTAGAAGATCTAATCTTTCCCAGCGAAGCCGTAATGCAATTAGGCAACGGAATATCGCGAGTCAATTATCTGATGGAGAATGAGAAATTGCACGAGAACAGCGCCGCGTTAGTATGGAGCAAAGAAGGGCCTTAATTCGTGCATCTCAAACACAAGAGCAAAGAGAGGCAGCCCGTGAAACGGCTAGGTTAGAAACGAGAAATCGTCGAGCTTATCGTACAGATGAACAGAGGTGCAAGAAGAAATGGTTCAAGTATTGATTTGAATCGAGCAGCGATGAATGTACCTCTGTTGAATCCTAAGCAGAGGGAAGTTTATGATACACTGATTAATGCAATTGATGATGGAAATGGCGGCTTATTTTTTTTGGATGCCCCCGGTGGAACTGGGAAGACATTCCTCATGTCATTGATTTTGGCCACTGTACGTGCGAGATCCGAAATTGCGGTAGCAATAGCTTCTTCTGGAATAGCGGCCACATTGAAATCTATCGACTGTGTAACAAACGAAGAAGAAGCCACTAATTATCCAACTGAATTTTTAAACTCCTTGGATGTGCCTGGTTTACCACCGCACAATTTAAAACTTAAAGTTGGCTCGGTAGTCATAATGCTTAGAAATTTAAACCAACCAAATCTGTGTAATGGAACGCGTTTGGTGATAAGAAAGCTGATAAGCAATGTGATTCACGCGTCGATACTTAAAGGAAAATTTAAAGATGAGGAAGTTCTTATTCCAAGGATTCCGATGATCTCAACGGATATGCCCTTTGAGTTTAAACGAATTCAATTCCAGATTCGTCTTGCCTTCGCCATGACGATCAACAAATCACAGGGCCAATCCTTGACTATTTGTGGCCTCAATCTAGAAAATGCATGTTTTTCTCATGGTCAATTGTACGTGGCATGCTCACGTGTCGGCAAACTTTGCGCCTGACCAAAAAACAAAGAATGTCGTTTACCACAAAGTGCTTCAATGAAAATCCTATTAATGAATTAATCCGAGTTTTATTTTTTTTTTCCAATCTGCACAACATAGTTTTCAATAATTTTTTTCTGACATGAGTTTGAAGTACTTAATTATTATTTTTTATTTTTTTTATTTTTATTCTCATTCTGTATGTATGTTTTCATCATCATTCATCATAATAAAATACGTTTTAGTTTCTATCTATATCAATATATTATTTTGTATCATTGTTTTACGTTCATGAAAGCCTAAATAAGTTCAGCTAAAAAGTAACACGACATTCATTGTCTGTTAGGCGGTACGAAGTTCGCCGGGTCAGCTAGTTTAAAAATAAATAGGTATTTACATAATCAAGAGTTAAATACAAATAATAAAATCCTGAGACAATCACACCAACTGCATTGCGCCTAAATAAGCAAAGCTTGTGATATGGGACACGACCAAGCAGTGAGCTAGGGGGGAACCTAGAATATAAATACATAAATTTGGATAGACACTCAGACTTGGAACATATTTCTTGTTCCGTGAGGGAATCAAACCCGTCACCTCACGATTTGCGTAGTAGCATCTTAGATCACTGCACTACGGAGGCTGTCAAAGGTTTATTAGCAGGTTTTATTTGCACTTAGTCTTGAACAGCCCCAGAACCTCCCACACCATAGACAAACACTTGACGACTACGACAACTACGAAGACTACGACGACTACGACTACGACACTGAGAAAAATACGAGTCTCTTATATTTCACGATATTCATGAGTATTTAAAATCCAGTATTAAAAATGACTGATGATTATTATAAAAGATCCAGTCTCAACTCAACTAAGGTTTTTTGACGACCACTTTGGCGATAGAGTTACAGGCGGGCTCAGACGCCAGTGGTTGCACCCGATCCCCGCACAATGCAAATATTAGTCTGGGTGTATTATGTTATATTAAAAAAAATGTATAAGTGTGCATATCCGTTGTCTATAGTGTTTTTTCAAATGCGAGGAGTCCTGTGATGTTTCATGTTTGACAGTTTTAGAGCCTGTATCCTACAAAGATCTTTTGGCGCGTGGCGAAAATTGGAACTAACCACCGTCTTGCGAAATGTCACTTCATGACTTTTATCGCTCAAAGTTGTTGATGTATTTTTAAATTCAATATTAAGATATGAAATACGCCAAAATTTACAAAATGTGTGCTTACTTATTGAAGTTACAAAATGGAAGAAGGTGTTTTCAGAAAGTAAAACAATTAATCGTTTCAATAAATCCCTTTTTAAGAGTAAAAGAAGCAAGTTCCCTCTGCAATGTTTACATATTGCCATACTTTGAAAAATACACTTTAGAATATAATTTATTTCATTTTTTAATCTCAATGAAAATTACGATTTCAGGAGAATTGTCTTTTTACAAAAACTGTACCAGAAAGACTGTACCTATCAAAAGTTTAAAATAACGAGCATTTCTAGATGCGAGTAGGGACCTTATAAAGGAAGTAGTGGTGACGAGGATGACGAGGAAAACAATTTGTCATAAAAACATGATTTTAATTTCATGTCACTTAATGTTTTAATATATTTTCTTGCTGAATCATATATTTATATCTTCGACCCTGTGTTTTTATACCACTAACGTTTTTCTCAAAGTTTACGCGACAAACCCTTTGTAGTACTCAAAATGAAATAATTTCTGTTTCTAAATTTGAAAAAACTTAACGTTAATGCATTCATATTTTTCCCTGGGAATAGGGAAATTGTACTAAATGGTAACCCTTATTTCACCTTCACGCGCCTCTAACGTCATCGTCTAAGCGCCAAAAAAACCTTGTCGGGCTGTATGTTCTTTCCCTCCTTTAATCTGTTCTGTTTCATACACTGCGTAATTTAAAAATTAAATTATCTTTAATCGGGTTCAGATAAAATGTAAGCAGTAGACACAGGTTTTGTTAAATATTTCAATGAGTGTTATTTTATTTTTTTAATTACATCATCGTGACAAATAATCAATGATATTTTAAAAATGGTATGCGTAAATCAGTAAATTTCGATGTGTCACGGGACTCGTCGCATTTGAAAAACACTATAGTAGCTATAAAACAAGCTATGTGCGTACTTTAGAGCTCAATGGCGCTGTGTGAATATACGAGTGTCCAACAATATTTATTTATTAGACTTTATAAAAAAATTTGAAAGAGCTTCTTCTGAAAAGTGTAACGTGTAAAGTGCAGCAAAACTATCAGTGAGGAGTAGTATTGACTTTCAAACTTAACTATTCACAACCACAGACTAGGTGAATCAATATTCTAATCTTGTACAAAACAAATGCTGCCCTCTGTTGAGAAAATCAAATAGCTTCTTGTCTGAATCAAAGGATGAGTTTCTGAGAATAATACTAAACAAGTTAAATTTTATATTTTTATTATAAGCTAGAGACTGCTGTTGACAAGGAAATTTATCCTGTGATTTGCATGATAAAATTAAGCATTAGGTATATTATGCAAAAAATAACATTTAAAAAGGTAATTTGAGGGTTTTGGAAAACACGTAAGCCGTCGGTCCCTGTTACTTTAATCTGGTAGGTATTTTTGAATCCTGTAAGTCCGAACAGAGTTGGGACTAACGTAACATTAGAGGAGCGTGCTGTAGTTATAAAGTTCTCTTACACAAAGTGAATCAAGAAAGCGAATATAATTGGTCACATCATTAAAATTTGATACTTCAAACTTAATAAGTTCTAATAGTATTATAGTATAATGCAGATATCAAATTTAGTCTAGTCATTTTAGACATTTCTAACTCCAATTATTGTATACACCTTTAAAACGGCACGAATGAAGATGTGAAAAATCGACATTGATATCGTGCCGGCTAAAAAAGTTACAGAGGGTTTTGAACTCTGTAACATTTTTAACTTTTTTTGTCATGAAAATTAGTTTTTCACAAATATCTCGCGATCTTTTGCACTATAGCCAAAACTCGTCATAAAATTTACCAGAAAAAATGTCTCTTGCATTTTTCTGTACAATTGATCGTTTTCAGAGTAAGAGCGACTGAAATGCACTCACATATGGTATTGAACGGCGGCGCGGCGTATACTAAGGCGTAAACTCGATGTTTTTTTCATGTTTATTGTATTTTTCCTTTTTTACTGTGTGCAATAAAGTGTAAATAAATAAATAAATGTTTGTGAGTGTGCAGTCAGTACAATCTACTCCATGCACAGACACATAGTACGAGTAATACTAGTATAGACGATACATTTCGTGCCCGTAAATGCCACATTGAACCTCAACTACTTCAAAACTTTTCAAAGCTCTGTACTCAGAATTTTTGAAAGTTCAACCTCTTATTATTGTATCCTCATAATATTATTTATAATATTTTAAATTTAGTTTTAAAAAACAATACCTATTTAAATATTGTAAATTCGTTAATTCTAAGTTGCATATACGTTGCCTAAGTGTGTGTGTAATTTCTAATGTATGGGACCAATGTTTTCTGAAATAGGTGAATATTATTATTTTCAGCCCTCTACTTCAAAAACCGTAAAATTCACAGAAAATTCAGGAGACATTACAACGCCGTAATAAAGGTGCATACAAAAATTCAGCCCACTAAATTTTTTTCCGCAGATGAAACCTAAAATTACTGGGCAAATTAGCAGATTTAGTGAAACTTTCCTGCTAATTTGAAGATTTAGTGAAAAACCTCTTAATTAGTCTAAACTTTTGCACAGTTTGAAGTGCATCATTTAACACATTGCATTACTATCATGGACCGAGGAAAACAAGCTGATCAGTTGACTGGAATAAAATATAAGATTATATCAGTTTATCGTTACTTTTTACGCGAGTGAAAGAGAATCATAAGCGCAAAAAATAGTTGTGTTTTGCTCAAATAAAATAAAACCTTGATAAAATATTTACACATTTATTTACTTGTCTTAATATCATGTGCAATGGGGTAAACAAACATATGGCTAGCCCTTCCTTCTCCCTAAGTATCTACAAGCGAGATTCAGATTAAACGAGGTTCAAAAATTTCAAAAATATTCAAAAATATTTTTTTTTTATACCTTTTTTATTTGAAACCATTCCTAATTCCTAATTGTATTTTTTTCTGGTCACTGAGCAATATGAGTTAAATTTTAATGTTGCTTTTCATTTAAACCAACAAATTCGAATCGTGGCACCCCAAAATTTATAGAATCAAGTAAGACTGAAAAGGCTTTCTTTACACTACTCAATCATTATTATGGAAAATTTCCAAAAAAGAATAAAAAACACAATATTCTCTTTACTAAATAACTTATACCGACTTGTACTATGAATTTTCATCAAAACATTAAACACCCAAGTAAATTTTAACTTTCAGCTCACTACAAATGAATGCTATAACAAATATACGAATTAAATATCATAATTACTGGAACGCTTGAGGCCTTTTTCTCCTCCTTACTTTACAAACCAACACTTATAATAAGGGTTACAGCCCTTTATGAAGACTTCAAAGCACTCATTTGCATCCAACTTCAAAGGTTTCCAAAACCTTAAGAATATTTTCTTATTTTAATTAGAAGTCTATTTTATATTACTTCTCTCGAAAACACGAAGCTCAATACACTCCAGCTTTTGACGGAATCTCTTCAGCTTATGTTACTGCTTAGGTGACTATTTAAGACTTTAAATCTGCTTATTTCTGGAATAGTCTGAAAATCTGTTTTAGTAAGAATTTTTTAGAAATTTCGATCTATGCAGCCTCGGGCAGCAGTTTGTATGCTTCTTTCTTCCTTAAGGCACTTATAGTATCACCGTTTTTATTTAAAAACATCAATTGCTGTGTTTTTATTTATTTCAAGCATTTAATAGTAAGGTTTTATAAAAAAATGGATCCTGCTGTGGTTTTTGTCTTGATACGGTGCTATAACCAGTGCTCTTAAAATCTCCCTGGAATGTCAACTTGCGCTGTGAAAAATTCACTGAACTTTATCTGCTACACTGCTGAAAATTCAGCCTCAGCCTCGTTGTCTTAAAACGATCAGCTAGTATTAAAGTAAATCCTCATTACTGAAGGGTTTTATTTCAAAGAAACTGGGACGCTGACAACAGATCGCTATATTCGTACATACACGGGGGCGTGCGGGTTAAAATTAGACTCCGGAATGTAACCAAGGTATCGAAGGTAGGCCAAGTCTGACGGGTCTCACATAAACGTCTCCGTTAGAATTGGTGGACATCATTAAGTATTAGAGTGCACTCCTTTGATGTTGCAGAAGTTCACTCAAAGAGAGCGGAAGGGCAACCACTGTGAAATTTTAGTTTTCTTTACTTAAAAAAGTATAAAACCGTAAATACAACATGACACGTGATGTATGTGTTACTAATAATATAAACGTTAATATTTCCGAGTAGAATGTATGGATAGGTATTCGTTAATCTTTCACCGTAAAATACCTCGATTCTGAAATGTTATCAGCATTTACGTGGGTGCAGCCATGAGTAACAACTAAATTATATTTTTCAAGATCTTGTTTATTTTTCAGAGTATAATAAATGTAAGCGATGTGTGAGTTACATAAGGGTAACAAACGTATTCAAAAACCTGTAAAGGAAGCAAAAGTAAGCTTTTCTTAAAAACACACGTACTTCAGCAATCACAGTAAAATGCCGTCAAGAATCTCAAATATTTTTAACAGTAGCTACCTTCACATATATCTGTCACGCTATTCACGTAGCTCTTCTTATTTCTCAAATTTATTTATATTATACACAGTGCAAAGAGGTATGTAAGATTATTTGTAATTTCATTGACAAAGTTGTCAGAGTTTAAAGTGTTGCTTATTACTCATATCAAGTATTCGACGTGTTTGGATGTCTGGGTTTGTTACCCAGAATCCCAGATGTCGATAAAGCGAGGGCCTCTCATTATCGACAGATGACGATTGTATATGTTCATGCTGTATATCGTGTATATTATACACTTGGATTGGAAGGAAACACTCCGCTTAGGATCTGCAAAGAAGAGCGTTTGTAGAATATTTAATAATCATGGCAATTAAAATATATGTTTTATAATAATTCTCGTATATATCTTATAAGATATATGAGTACTTGCTAAAAGCCGTCAAAGTTTTGGCCGATTTAATTTCAAATGCTAATTCATGACATAGACAAACCTAGACAAACCGCAAGGACAGGTATTAAACGACTTACCATAGAAATCCCTACTATGCATCATTCTCGTTAACCTTAAATTAATTAATTAATGCAAGTTCTCAAATAACTTTTGGATTGCGCAGTGAATGTAATTGAAATTTTCTGTCAAATACCTCGGTGTACGAGAATTGAACAGCGCGCGATACAGAAGACAGAGTACCTATACGAGCATTCCGGAGACAACGAATTGGAAGCCACTTGAGCTTATTGCGGTATTCTAAGATGTGAATTCCACATATTTTTTTATGTTTCCATATATGAAGAGGTACGTCTTATTGTATCTTAAAGAGAGTTATACTATGGAAATTTCACTTAAAAAATTAAAGTTTTTACTATAAAAAGTAAAAACCTAGATATCAAAAATGAATACCTACCCTAATTTAATTGGTTCACTAGCTTTGGAGGACTTTATTTTTTCAAATGAACAACGTTTTTTTTTTTTCAAATAAAGAAGTCATTATTCTTATTTCTTAAAATTAAATAAAGACATTTGTGATGGTATGAAGACATGTACCGCGTAACCTTTATTCGACCTCTATGTCACCTGATGCTAAGATGAAGTCAAATATTTAGCACACGGATTCTGAAAGACAAACACTTTCCAGGGTAGAGCGCATTTTTGGTGGTAGACTTTGTATTCGCCACCCAAGCAGAAAGTACTGGAGTCTTACCCCCAAGCAGGGGTCACTTGGATCATCATCATCAGCCAGTAGACGTCCACTGCTTGACATGGGCCTCCCCCAAGGTCGCTCGGTCCCACGCCGCCCTCATCCAGCGTTAATCGGCGACTTTGACCAGATCGTCGGTCCATCTTGCGGGGGGTCTAGCTACGCTGTGTCTCCCAGTACGTGGCCGCCACTTGAGAAATTTCCTACCCCCACAACCATCTGTTCTGCGAGCTATGTGCCCTGCGCATTGCCCCTTCAGCTTTGCAATCCTTCTGGCTATGTCGGTGACTTTGGTTTGCTTGCGAATCTCCTCATTCCTGAAACTTCGATAAATCACTTTTTTCGATATGCTTGCAAAAATCAATAGGTCAATTTTAGATCCTATGCGGATATCGAAATAGTATGGAAAGGCTTGATATAATGAATTCGCGGATTATTTATATTTTATTGTTGTCCATCCAAATCATGTAGCTTTACTGTATGCCTATACTTATACTTAATTGACCATATATTGATATGGTCAACTAGGTATAAGGTAAAGTTGTGGTTAATTTGTTTTCAGTTTTATTTATTTAAATTGGATTAAGAAAATATATAGTTTTATTGGTTCTGTATATACAATTATGTATGTTCGATTATGAATTGGTTGTTTCAATAAATTATTATCATCCATTGGTTGTTTTAATCAGTGAGTTTAGAGCCATAAAATGCATAGACTTGTCAGAGGTATGAATATTTTCTAAGGTCTGTATTTATGTTTTAGTTTTCATCGCAGTTTAAATTTGTCTTCCAGGATCGTATACAGTACGTACGTCTATTGTATATGAAATCTGCAAAAACTCAGTTGCAATTTAATTTTAATGTGGTTCTAAAGAATTATGATCTTTATGTAGGTATTTCTAAATAACAGTTCCAAAAAGTCACCTTTTATGTTTAGGTATGACAAAATAAAATACAAATATAGCTATGTCGATTGCTATATAATATTCAGAACGGGGGGGTCTTCGGTTACCTTAGTTGAAGGTAACTAACTTACTAAAGCCAACAATTAAATACATTTACGGAATTACACAAATACATTCTGGAATTAGGAATATATGCCAAAATGAAATGTCGGAACGTAAATAATAGGTGAAACAAATCAAATCTAGCACCTAGTACCAGGTGTAAATATGATCGTACTGTTAGCAAAATAAACGATAACATAAAATGTACAAAATTTTGTTTGTTTATTACGGTGTGTTTAAAACGAAGGATATACAATATTAAGAAAATTGTATTTTATTCAAATAATAATTACACGTAATTAGTGGTGCTGTGGAATAAGCTTCATTATGAAATAAAATCTGCCTTTTCGCTGAACTCATTTAAATTAAAACTGAAAAAACATTATTAATCTTTAGTACAAGATTAATAGACGTATTCGTTATTAATGTATTATGTTCTGTATATATGTTAATGTACATTATACAGGGTGGAATTTTTAAATGCCACCTGGAGGGAAATTACTCTTAATAATAGATATAGCAAATTCACTCCAAAGAAACATTCCTTTATTTTGAAAAAGAAATAAAACAGCATTCAAAGATTTTTCTCCATTTGGCATTCCACTAGTTCGAGTTATTTTATTTTATTGTGTTGGTGGGGTTATATAAGTTCCACATATTATATCGTGTTTCTATTTTTTTGTGTGCTTAATTATAAGTTTTTGTATTGTATAGCTTAGGTTGTCTGGTAGAGATCGCTCTAGAGCGATAAGATCTCCTTTTTTATATTGTTATCCTTTTTTTTTGTCCAATAAATAGAATAAAGTAAATAAATATTTATTATATCTGAATCTCCGTTTGACCTCGGTCTCACCTCATAATAAGTGATAATGAGGTAGAACATCATTATAAACTAGCAATGGAGCATGACAAATAGAGCAAAAGTACCAAGTAATGGTTGTATATGAAAAGACTTTTATATGAAGAGTGATCCTTAGTGAGTTGGATCCTGAAATAGCATCACACAAATATGTTTATTACTGGACGACACTTCAGGAAATATAAATATTATTTACTTTCACGCCTTTCATAAAATTTCAAGGCTAAAATTACCAGAATAATAATTAATACGAATATTCTATAATACTTTTACAATTCTTTTTTTAATCACTTTATTCATTAAAGCGGTACAAGATACCTCGAATCTAACAATAATGTGTTTTTTACAAGCTTGGGATCAGAAAGTACAAATACCTTTACTGAAAATAGCCAATACAGGCATGGTTTATCGCTTATTAAGTCCAATATTTAAGGTAAGATGGAGGGTTAAGGTCAAGAGTGCCTTTTAAACTTTCAAGAGCAGCGGGTTAAGTGCTTGCTACCTACGTCGAGACTATAATATTTACATATGTGAGTAATTTTCATAAGTGAAGAACGTTAATGTTTGCCATTGTGATGAGATTATCAGGCAACTAGCATTGCACTACTGGCACGAAATAAACTGTCTTCCGTGTCTGCTGGCTTCTAACCAGTGGGGTAAAATGGAGGAAAGTGTTGTCAAAGCATCTCGAATTTTATTAAATTTTATTTTAGCAAGTGAAGATTTAAAGGAAATTCAAGAATACGTAGATCTACATTTCGAACAAATAGTTAGTTTGAATAAATTGGTTCTTGCTATTTGTCAAAAGCGTTATAATCACTTATCGTTATTCACCATCCAATTATAAATGATGATACAAATTTGTTTGATAAAGGCTTTATCTACTAGTTTTAAAAACGCCAACTAGAGCTGAGACATCCATATGCAAAACCTTTCTGACGATGGCAAATATTAAAATATAGTTATGACAAATAAAAATATTGAAGACGACCACTTTGGCGATGGGGTAACGGCCTCAGACGCCATTGGTCACGGGTTTGATTCCCGCATGAAACAAGAATAAAAAAATGATTCGGGTCTGGGTGTTTATCTATAGTATATGTATTTATATTTTACGTTCCCCCATAATTCGCTACATGGTATCCCATATCACAAGGCTCTTCTTAGTTTGGGACCACGTAGTTGGTGTGATTGTCTGGGTTAATAAATAAATAAAAAGAAATAAAATGGATTTGATAATAAACAATGTCTTATTTTTTTTATTTCATTGCGAATGCAAATGCGTTTTATAGTAATTTTATGCAGTTTTATTGAGCGTAAAACAAAAGAAGCTCGTTGCTCCTTCCCTCAGACTTTTCTATTGTTCTGTGTTGCTGACTACACAATTAAACAATACAGTGAAAGGTCCAATCAGGGACTTGTCGGTCTAGGCACAACTTCGACCGTTTGTCTAATTACATTTGCCTTGGTCCTGTGAACACAATTGTTAGTACTGGACCTATTTCTCCGTCGAGCAAATGTGTTGTTATGTTCATAATTGGCTTCTGTTCAGATTCTACGCTCAAATACAGAGGTAAATAAGCACACGATTTTATAATAATTATAAGTAATTATAATAAATATAAGCATAATTATAATGCTTGAAGTTTATAATTAAATAATAATAATTTGGTATATCTTATACATGACGTAAAACTTTCTTCGGTATACAGACAAACATTATAAATGTTTATTTAAGCAGCGGTAATATTAAAAAATATCACATAAAACAACAACAAATAAAAAAATATAGAATCGTGAGAGCGACGTAGAGCGCGTTCCCACTACGGTCGTACGGTTAATTTATCGTCGGTTAATCTATGTGTAGACAGTCAGTTGTATCGTTCTGTATGTGAAGACCTACATTTAAATATACAAACCATGACACTTAAATCTAGACGACTATCTAAAGTCACGACTTGGTAGGGATAGCTTCCTTGCTTGATTTAATACCTCTTACAGGATGCATTTTGAGAGTTTTTTTATGTTTTTTTTTTCGTAAAAAATAACCTACATCTTTTTACCATTCAACTACTAGATGTGGACAGGACTGCCATCCCTATATAGAGAATGTTTCAAAAGGTCAAACGTAAGGCTTCAATACGTCCTTTTAGATACAGTTATGAAATGCATTGGATTGCATTTGAAAATGCATGAATTTATCCTGACCACTTTAGTCTGGTTCATTCAAGCTTCGAATGAATAGGATTCTCATAGATGAACTTGGAATATCTAAGTCCTGATGATCGCTCCCACTATGACAGAAAACATGGAAAACAATAATAAATAAATCCACATTTAACAAACAATCAAAATTTTCAAACACGTAAAACTTTATTGGAAAAACGATTAAGCGGTTTGGTGGTTTGGCCACAAATTAATAACATGTTTGATTTTAAGCCAAATATACCCATACATACATACGCACACATTATTTTCCGATGAAATTGTTTTCAAATGCTTGCTACAAATGTTTGGGTATAAATTGTATTCTTTTCTAAATTAAAGTTGTGCTGTATTTCATGTTAAATTTATCAGCTGGCGCGTAAATATTTTAGTACCGTATAAAATTTTTACCGCTTTTCATTATTCAAAAAGAGGAAACTTTGTCAGAAATAACATGAAATAAAAGCCTCTGAAGCTTAGCTTAGCTTAACGATTACCCAGATGGTTATTTATTAACAAAAAATATAAAATTAATTGATTTGAAACTGGTAGACACACATATCACCAACAAAGAAGTTACTGAAGTAAATAGTTATTTATGACGATTGCAAATACTATTTTTTACCTCTACAATAATTAAATATACGCAATGGTTTTATATCGAAACTTAACTTATAATTATATATTATACAATGTTTTATGCGATAAATGATTAATGTTTTAATGTGCGGTGATATATAAGAATTTATTTTCTGTTTCGATGTTAACGTCTAAAGTGATGTAAACCATCTAAGGAGGAGAAGAAAACTACTGGCACATGACCCGCCATAGGAGCAGAGCGTGTAGATAGAATCATTTGCAAGTATTTAAAGCCTACTTTCTATGAGTCAAGTCTTATAGTTTTGGAGAAAGAAAAAATTTTGTACTTTTTTGAAATTTTCCCAAAAGTTTGCCTTTAGACTCTCACAACTTCTTTACTTTTCCATATTTTTTATAAATTATCGTTAATGAGTAACTTATACGTGCCTGTGTTTAAATTACTTCGATTTTAGCCGGAAATAATTCTCATTAAAAATATATTGCCCTTGAAAAATCACAAAAGTGTGAAAAAAATCTCAAACACAAACATTTCAACACATTTGAAAAAAAAAATCGGCAGAGTTTTGTAAATTTATTTTGAATTGAAAATCTTCTTTAGTCCATAAGCTTTCCAAAAATACCAAATTTAAAACTAAAACATATTTTTTTTTCAAAGCAAAATTCTCTTAAGGGAGTAACGAGACTCATTTTCCGTATGATTTATTGCCCATTAGTAAACTTACATTTATGTAAAGGCTAGAAAATAGGCTTTTATGTTTTGTCTTTTTTACGCTAAGGTCAACCCTGTGCAGCTCTTCTAGGACTATTTATTTTGACATATTAGAACTCATGGTGTTGTAAAAAAAACTTTACTGAGTCTTATTAGACCTCTAAACCGTGCCATAGAGCTTTATTTTCCGTCGCGATTAGGTACAAATGTGTTGAATTTTTTATGTTCCAGATTTTTTTCGCCCTTTTGTGATTTTCAAGGCAATATCTTTTTAATGAGAATTTATTTGCGACAAAAATTTATGTAACTTAAACACAGGCACGTATAAGTTACTCATTAACGATAATTTATAAAAAAATATAGATTAACAAAAAAGTTGTGTGAGTCTGAAGGCCATCTTTTGCAAAAATTTAAAAAAAGTACAAAATTATGCCTATTTCCAAAACTATAAGATTTGACCTATAGAAAGTAGGCTTTAAATACTTGCAAATGATCCCATCTACACACTCTGCTTCTATAGCGGGTCATGTACCAGTCACCCTGTATATGGGATTTTAGACAGAAAGTTCATTATTGTTTAAAATCCTCCTACCAAACACTGCAAGCATAAAATATCGAATAAATAAAATTGACAGGCATAAATCATGATTCCTCGATATTTAATTACCTGGTTATCCCGATTTTTTCAGCATATAAAGTACTTATTTACAAGAATAAATCAATAAAAAATATTAAATAAAACACTTTTTAACCGGATTGATCGCGTATATTTACATTTTAAATTTTGACTCGACGTTTCGGTGTCTTTGCAGACCGATAAAAAATAGGCAAGTTTTAGACAATTTTTGTTTCTTTCCTCGCAATCAAATTGATAGACTGTTTAGAATTTCACGTAAAATAAACTAACGATTTCTCTTGATATAATAAAACCATATATTTATTTGACCAGTGCTCATTAGCCCTTCTCTAAAATATAAATAATAGACAAAACCCGGCTTGTTTCTCATGAGATAATCTAACAAAGCGCCTGAGGCCGGCACACGTCTCATTTAGTATCAGTCGTATAGAACAAAGGTTTCTTATGACCTTTGAGTATAAAAGATAGAATATCCCAATTATCTTCTGCCTGTTAATTAATTTTCATAGAAAACTAAATTAGCTTTTTTATACATATAATTACATTGTACTTTAAGCCATTTAATGAGAGGTTTTCTTGAAGATGACTGTTTTCGAGGCTAATGTACTTACTTAAATTTTTGATAAGTTTAAGAAATATTTGCCGGTTTCTTTCTCTCTTGCCCTGATCCCCGACCGACTGGACAGACTGTCGGGTCTTTTCCGCAGAAAGTTTTATTTGAAGAATTTATTTCGTTATAAATCCACTTCCCGTTTGCGTTCGCTCCCGAACGGTCGTGTCTGCGGCCGCTCCCGAGTGTTCGTATTGCGCTGCCCTTGTTCCGTCCCCCGCACTCGTGCGGGTCAGGTGCCAAGTTAAGCTCTTTCGGAAAGTTTTCTCTTGTGGAGGCTGTGTGGTGTCGGGGCTAATTCATCTGCCCTTTTCAGGGCGGACCCGACTGCTGCCGGCCGAAGCATCGCTGGTCAGGTGGATACGTAACCGTGCCAACGAAGCCTGATCGTCCGCCGTTCATCGGCAATAGGCCCGTACTAGGTCGTTCTTCTTTCAGCGCAGTTTGTGCAGTCGTGTTGCCGTTCATCGGCACGCATCATCGTCTTGGATAGACTTCTTCTTTCAGCCCAGCACTATGCCTCGTTATACTGAATCTAACAACGAAGCCGCTCGTCGTCGCATTCGAGAGCTTCAAGCCGACAAAGAAGCCCTTGAGGCTCGGGTCATTTCCTTGCAGGAGTCATTAAAAACCCGTTTTTCGTATACCCAACTCATCGAACATTTGTCCAGCGAAAAAGAATCACTGGTAGCTCAACACGCAGCCGAGAAGGATACCCTTCTCACTCAAACTGAGTCCTTACAAGAGCAATTATCCTCTCGTCCCTCAGAATTCAGTCAGTTGTCTTCAGATTTCAGCCAGATGTCCAGCGATAAACAATCACTGGAAGCCGAGAAGGAAGCCCTTCTCGCCCAAATCGAGTCCATGCGGAAGCAATCGTCAACTCGTCCTCAGGTCGCCTCTCTCTCACAGGAGTTTCAAACCGACTCTCCGGCGTCTCCAGATCTATCCGAGTACGTCGATCCCCTTTCAGACTGCATGTCGGTAGATTCCACCGCATGCAAACGGAAAACTACCCCGCCAGGTAGTGATTCCGACTCCGCACCTTTAGTTCCAGAATCTCCTGCTCCGTTCACCGAGGTTCGCAAAAAGTCCAAGTCTAAGAAGAAGAAGCAAGATGCCTCTTCAGTCCTATTCCCATCCGTTTCAGCTGCTCCAGCAGCTGTTCCTGCTCCGCAAAATGTCGCACCGGCGTCTGCTCCTGCGCCTTTTGTTCCAGCGATCCCGGTGTCACAGCCTGCGTCGCAATCAGATTCGGCCCCGCCGAAAGTCAAGTCTCCGCCCCCCGTCTTTCTACGGGACAAGAGCCGCTGGACCGAGGTCTCAGCTCTCTGCGGAACGCACTCCCCGAAGATCCAGTATAGTAAGGCTTCCAATGTGGGTGACTCTATTAAGGTCGTTGTCTGCTCAATTTCTGATTTCAGGAATTTCACTCGGCTTCTTGCTGACAAGAAGCTCGAGTACCACACTTACGCCCTCCCTGAGGAGCGTAAGATTCGTGCCATCCTCAGGAACGTACCGTTCGAGCTCTCGAACGAGCAAATCCAAGAGGACTTGTCTTCTCAAGGCTTCCCCGTCGAATCTGTGCACAAAATGCACAGCCGCCGAGGCAAGCAGTTCCCACTTGCGCTAGTAATCCTAGCGAAGAGCCCGCAAGGGCAGTCCATTTTCAGAGGCAAGCTCACCGTGTGCGGTCTCTCCAACATCCGAGTCGAAGCTCCACACAAACGTGGTTTCCCAGGTCAGTGCCACCGCTGCCAATTGTATGGTCATGCGGCGGCAAACTGTTTTGCTTTCCCTAGGTGCATCAAGTGCCTAGATCCGCATGGGACTAAGGAGTGCTCTCGCATTCCCGAATCGCCCACCGCTCCGTCCTGCGTCTTGTGCGGCCAGTCTGGCCACACAGCAAACTTTCGCGGCTGCTCCAAGGCACCGCGTGCAGCCAGGGCTACCGTGAAGCCCATCGAGAACTGGAGAGAGCGACCGCAGCCTAGCTCGGACGCTCCTCCAGTCAGTTCAAAGGCCCCCAAGGCCTTCACCTCTTTCGTTTCAGGTCAGCGCAGCCGGGACGCGACTCAATCGCAACCGGCCGCCAAATCGGCTTCCCAGTGCCAGAACGCAAAAGGTTCTCAAGACCGCATGGCATTCTGGATCCAGCTCGCTCCCATCGACGAGATCCTGGCTTTCGGCGCCGCTCTCGACGCCAGCCCAGAGGGTTTCAACGGTGCTCTTCCGGTCCTAACCAAGTTCGCTCCCCTTATCAGGAAACTCCAGCAAGCTCAACGTTTCTAAACGTAGTCCTTCTCTCCAGCATTCCTATCTCAGAGTGAGTCTGATCACTCTAGATAATATCTTAGTTTCAGCTTTGTCATTTCTGCTAATCTTAGCTTTGTTTTTCTCACTTTCAGTTCCTTTTGGTGGCAGCCGTCTGGATGCCGCTCACTACGCAGCCTCTCGCTCCAATTGGCTGTCGTTCCGACGATGACTAAGGACCTTAATCAAGGTGAGTCAAAAGGGGAATGTTTAGTGGGTATGCTCAGCCTATCTGAGAGAGTCTCCACACTGTCTGGGCATTCTATTTGCCATTAGCCACTTATGGTTAACAGCTTATAGAATGCCCATTCGTCCGTAATAGGATTCATCCTCCTCCTGATCAAAAAAAGTTATAAATCGTAATACATTCGTAAATCGTAAATACAATTTTACAGCAATTATTGACAAGAGCCTTCTTTTAAGCACAAGTTGCCTGTATCAGAACACTCTGATCTTCCATTTTGGGAGGAATTCCGTATGCTAGTTACATATAAACGAAAAAATATAATATTGTCTTAAGTTTTCATGATTCATAATTTAAATAAAACTATGTATGTATGTGAAAGGTGTTACCGATAAAATTTACCTAATTTCAACAGAGAGGATGGTAGGAAACCATCACCAGCATGGGACTCTATTACACGGCCTAAAACTCAAGACACTGTCAGCTCATTTTGTGTTAACCCTGAACGCTACGCTCGAAGACTGAGAAACAGACTGAGATGATGTATAACTTTTTCCACCTACCAATCTGACGCCTGACATCTCAGTCGTTCGTGACCACGGGGTCTGCAAAGACACCGAAACGTCGAGTTAAAATTTAAATATACGCGATAAATCCGGTTAAAACGTGTTTTATTTAATAGTATGAATCGCGAAAACTTAAGACAATATTTAAAAAAAGTAAAGTTGAAAAATTATTCACATATTATTTGATTCGATTACATGGTTCCATTAATACCATAGAGTTATGGGAAATAAATAAACGAAAAGGTTTTTTTTGCAGTTATCGGTGATAAAAAATTGTTTTCACAGGTATTGATAAAATTAAATAAAAAACTCTCTAACCGGATTTATCGGTAAAAATTTTGTATTTTACATTTTAACTCAACGTTTTGGTGTTTGAATCCATGGTTACTACGAGTGACCGCATTTTTCTAATAATATTATAAGTAGTGACCTCTACACAATATCGTAAATAACATCTTTGTCTTCTGCACGTGAAAATGTCACAAAATTATCAGTCTACATTTGCCTTACAGCCACTTTCTTCAATTCGTTTTTTAAAAGCCTAAATGGATTTTTAAACATGCTTCAATGAGTCGATTGTCATTTATTCATCCATGAGTTTTCTTTATCATACCAAAATACCAATAGCAATTCGAATGAAAAATGCTATTCCATATTAGACAGAAAATAAATATTTTACTTTGAATTTTTATTTCGTTTTTCATTTGCAGGATTTCCAAATATATTTAACGATCCGAGACGCAAATTTAAGCCTACAATAAAGTTCTTATTTTCTAATTAATAGGTTCTATGTATTGTTCTGAAGCTTAGAGCTTCATAAGACAAATTTTCATTGTATAACTTTCAATAACTTTGGTAAATTAATCTAATTTTACCGAAGGCTTCTTGATCTACAAGAACAAGCCAAAAGTTCCTAATTCAATTTCAGAAATCCAATATTTTGTTGTTAGATTTTGTTCGCGGAACAGATCTCATATTCCTGGACATAGAATTTGATATGCAAAAATCAAAAGCTTAATAGTTTATGGTTTATCCTCGTCAATCTGATAAGAACCCCATGGCCTTCTAGTAGACTGATGTGATTATTAAGGTTCCGAACTCCAAGGGTAAAGCGCGACTTCACTGTCCGTCTATTTGTCTGTCCGTCTGTCACCAGGCAGTCACGTAAACCGTAATAGTGAGACACTTGAAATTTTGGGGGAAATTTTCTGAGGCTCCAATACAATAGACATACAGTATTCTTATAGGGAAGTTGTATGAACAGTGCTGTGTGGTGACTAAATAGCCAGTGTGGTACGTGCGTGGTTTCGATCCGCACTATGTCGTTTTTTTGTAAATGTAAGTTATACCTAATACATAAATAATGCTGTTAAAGTAGATCTGCATTGCACGTTGGCCCCGCGACGGTTATGCGATGGTTGCAAATTTCTAATATTAAATGTATAGAGATAGGGACAATCAAATAAATTTAAATTATATTACGTCCATGCTGTACTGGGAGCAAAAGAAAAATATAGAATGTGCCAGCTGCTTCTCTTCCCAAGCATACTATAAAAGTCATTTAAGGGACAGAGGTTTTATTGGAGATTTTCTTGTGGGTGATAAGCTGACCCCCTGTCACTGCAAAAGTCTATCTCCATCATTTTAATGCCTCCAAATTTGTCAAACGTGGTGTCAGTTGATTTTATAGGACTTTGTTCTGCATACCCCATAAGGGATACAGGCGTGAAGTTATGAATAAATGAAACAATATTCATTTTAACGGTGATTAAACCCACGTGCGACCTCAATGAGTAAGTGATTTGATATCTAAGATAAAGGCACACTGGTTTGGGAAGGAACTAGCCCTTCATTAAATATTGCTGAATCACATCGCCGCTAGAGCAGTAATATTTGCTAGGAGAATTTAAATTGATTTTATATTAGTACTAAAACTACGTAAAGCAGACGAACATTTTAAAACATTAAATGCTGAAATGTGAAAGTTAGGACGCTGATCAGCATCGCTCGTTGGCCACACGTCGGTTCTACGTTGGTTGCGACATGGAATCCCATATCATAAGATTTGCTTAGTTTGAGTCCATGTAGTTGATGTGATTGTCTGGGGATTCTTTATTTTATTATTATACCACTATAGCTTTTCTTGTCTAATACAAATAAAACTTTTTAAGTGCGCTGTAACTATCTGTTGAATCGTTTTGATACGTCCTATTTTACTGAACTTAAGTAAACTTTCTATACTTACCCATCAGTCACCTTAATAAGATTCTAGAGATTTAAACACAGAGTATGATCAAACTCAGATATCCTCCATAACCCAAACCTTTGTACTTACTTATATTAATGAAATCTAATTTAAAGTGTATATTTCATAAGGCCTTACATTAACTCTTGTTTCTTGTATCTCATCTTACAACAAACGCGGTAGATTACATAACATTTGTTTTTAATGAGTTATCTCTATGCTTAAGTTGTCAAAATCCTTTGAGCATGGTGCAAAGTTACGCCTGCCTACAAACTTCAGGTTACAGCTTCAATTACATCATAATTAACTTCTTTTGACAACATGAAAAGGGCGGGAACAGGTTATTAACCAACGTTGAGGTAAAAATAATTTTTAAGATTTTCTTTTAATTATAGCTACTGTTTTATGCTAATGAAGGATGGTAAGAATTTATAAATTTAGCTTGAAATTCAAGTTACTTATACTTTTATAATTAAGTAAAATTGTTCTTTTTTTAGACACTAATCTCTGTAGCTACCGATTAGATTTGACCTTTGTCTTTGATGACGTAAATATTCGGGTAGATTATACACAGTTTCTTATTTTTTTAGGATTAAGCATGCAACATTAAAGTAGACTTGAGCAAATCACACTTAATCTACCCTAATAAAACCTATCGGCTAGATTCCTGCAACCGTTAATTTACCAAGGTGGAACTGCAATCGTCAACTCTATTGGAGCCAAATCACCTCTTACAGACATTGCATTGAGTCTCTCGAAGTCATTAAACTTCTAAATATCACTGAACTGTCTTTAGCGACGATCGGCATAACTATATTTTACAGCAAATCGTCGTTATATAGTAGAGTTAAGAACCAAGAATAATATAGTTCGGGATTTCGAGAACGATCCAAAAATGGTTCCATGGTCTCGGTAAACCCTATATTATTAAGTAAGATGAATGTTTAAGTGCAACTTTGCAACGTTTTCTACACTTTGACGTTAATGAGAAGTATTCAATATGTTGTTACGTATGTTGTTATAGCTTAAAAGCTTAGGCTTTTTTGCCTTTCAGTATTACGGGAAATAAAAGCAGGTAATTTTTAGGAGACTCAGGCCACGTTTGACCTAAAGCTCACCTGGTAAGTGAAAATGAAGTAGAAGATGATGAAACGGGTTAAAGACGAAATTGGCTCTTCATAAAATATTGCTGTAATATATCGCCGCCACAGCAGAGATATTTGGAAGCAATTTTTTAATGAAGGTTAGTCGCTTGAGTTTCGGACCATAACGAGATATGGGTGTTATCTCATCATCATCATCATCACAACTCCGTGTAATGAGCCCACTGCAGGGCTATGAGTCTCTCCTCTGGGTGGCGAAGAGGTTTAGGCCATAATCCACCAAGCTGGCCCGGTGCTGGTTGGTGGATGTCAGATATTTCAGGGTGCCGAAATGGCTTCTGACAAACCCTAACGACTACTGTATACAAGTATACAGCACCCGGGACCGACTGCTTAACGTGCCCTCCGAAGCACGGAAGTCGCCGTGAGAAATGAATGGTCGGCGGTCACCCATCCTAATACCGGCCGCACCGAGCGCGCTTAACCTGTGATATCGTTTGATATGCACAGTAACCACGGCGCCACGACGACTTTATAACAACTTGGTGTGGTAACAACCTACTACCATCAAGCGGGGGTGATTCGCATTTGTCGTCTTTAACAACATGTTTATTCAGGGGTGATAGATAGCTATTCTAAGCCGTGTAGGGAAGTCTCAGCCAAAAATGAAATATTAATAAAAACAAAATAGTTTTACTAAAAAACGTCGGGTGTTTTTGAAATGTATGTTATTAAATTACGTGAAAGATTAGATCAATATTGACAGTATAAATCGAAACTTAAGCGTGCATTACATAACCTCTTCGTTATTTGACTTTTAGTGCTTAGATTGAGTTGCAATGGCCGTGGTCACGAGAAGATAATACTCGTATAAACTGAAGTTATAGTATCAATGAGTTCAAATCGCTTTAGCTTCAAAACTTTTAATATGGATGAATTTCAATACCTATAAACTGCATGTTCATTATTGTCTAATATTCATTAAAACATCTCTATATTTTTATGTTTAAGTATCTACTATATTAATAAGGGGCAATTCACTATACGTATTTTAATTATTTTATAAATTCTAAACAGGAAAGAGGACGGTGACACGTACAACGAGTATGTTTATTGTTATCTTAAATTAATTTGAGTGATAAACGATAATTGATTACTACAAATAGTCAAGAGAATTCCAAATTCAAATAAAATTTCAATGGGAGGTAAACGCAAACATTCGCATTAGCATTACACATTAGCTATAAATTCCATCGAGAAAATATCTCCATTTTCATACACTTTAGCGCCACCTGGTCAAAAGAGTATATAGCTTTCCATGTGATACTTCTGAATGATACTTCATGCTGGACTGGGAGCAAAGGAAACACATAGAATGTGACATCTGCTTCTCTTCCCGGGCATACTGTAAATGTCAATTAAGGGACAGAGATTTTATTGGAGGTTTTTTGAGGACAACAGGCTGACCTCTTGTCACGGCAATAACCTCTCTACACCATTATTATGCCTGCAAATTTGTTAAACGTGACATCTTGGTTTTATAACCTCTCGTCTTCTGCCTTCCCCATGAAGGATGCAGGAGTGAAGTTATGAATGAATTAATGAATGAACTTCTGAATCATATACTAGTAACTCAGATTAACTAAACAGATGTATTGGTGAATTTGAGACGAAAATGAACACGCGATAAATAGGTTTTGAAGTTTCAGTATTGCATAGTTACAGTTTGTTACGCTTAAACCTTAAACTACTGAATGGTATATTGGTCGAGTTTTAGACTGCGTCGTGGGAGCTTCTGGTTTCTGAGTTTGGGTTGTAGTAGGTTACCCCTATTTCCACTGTATAGTATGCATAATGAAGCTTATACATATGTATAAAAGCTTACGCCGGGCTCACATATTTGGTGTGTCGGTTTGCGTCATTTATGTATGTTAAAAAGCTCTTACGGAAGTTCCAACGAAGTCACGCTTTCACGCCTAGCCGACTTAAATTAAATCAAGGAAAAAAAGTTATTTAAACGTTAGAAAAAGACATGCTGGACTGGGAGTGAAAGAAAAACATAGAATATGCCAGCTGCTTCTCTTCCCGGGCATACTGTAAAAGTCGGTTAAGTGACAGAGGTTTTATTGGCATTTTTGTGGGCGATAGGCTGACCCCCTTTCACTGCAATAGCCTCTCGCAATCATTATAATACCTCATTAGTCAAACGTGACATCAGTTGGTCTTATAACCTCTGATGTTCTGCCTACCCTATAAGGGATACAGGCGTGAAGTTTATGTAAAAAGACATAGACTACTTTGTTTTACTAAAAAGGAAGAGGTTAAAATAAGGGATGAAACTATGTTGGGAAGACTGTCTCTGTCGAACGTGAAAGCAAAAAGGATACAATCACTTCATATGAAACCATGATACTTTAGGCACTTCATGAAAATCACTACAAATACTGTCCCAAATAGTTCGAATATTTTAGCTACTGATTGATTGACAGATAATACTAAACGCAGTATGAATTTCCCTATCAACGAATGCTTTTGATCGTAATTTTGAATCAAACTATGTAGATTAAATGAGTAATATTTTGTAATAAATAATTGGTTTTTGATTCAAAATAGGAAAATACGAATGTTATTCGGCTTAGGTATGTAAGGAAATTAATATTATATCATATGCAGACCTACATACATACGTGCTAGGGATCAGCAATAGGGTTAGTTTTTTAATCAAGTACGATAAGGTTAAGGTATTTAGTACTCGTATAACCTGTGAGTCTTACAGCTGGCTGCTATCAGTTGTTCATGAAACCAATCAGTCAGATAATTATTAATTTTTACTTTGTGATAGCTGAAATATGTGTTTATCTTTATTTATGTGTTTTAATATTATGTTCACTCCGTACATCCCACTAGTATTACTACTATAAATGTTTAGTCTGTGAGGCAATCCCAAAATAACATAATTTGTGAAATTGACAACAAGGAAAATTGCTAATAATTTATATTTTAAAGTCACTTACTTAGTTATTTGAATAGCCTTCTTATATGGGGTGACAGATATAATACAGTCCACTGATACAGTCAATTAAGCCATAAGTATATTTGAAGTGATATGCTGGTCTAGTTTTAGATAAAAAATCATCATCATCATCACAACTCCGTGTAATGGGCCCACTGCAGGGCTATGAGTCTCTCCTCTGGGTGACGAGGAGGTTTAGGCCGTAATCCACCAAGCTGGCCCGGTGCTGGTTGGTGGATGTCAGATATTTCAGGGGGCAGAATTGCCGAGTAGTCGTTAGGGTTATGAATGGTCGGCGGTCACCCATCCTAATACCGGCGCACCGAGCGTTGCTTAACCTGTGATATCGTTTGATATTCACAGTAACCACGACGACTTCATAATAAAAATAAAAAGATAAAAAATAATAAATCAATTTATACACAAATGAAAATATATACATTACAATACAATATTTTTGAGCCAAAAGGGATGCGTTCTGCAATGTTGTCTTTAGAAGACCACGCTGTTTTTCAAAGCACCCTGTTACTAAGTGCCGAACTGTACATTAATAAAAAATACAATAATAAAACATATAATATACAATCACAAATCATAATTACTATAATTTTAAATCAAATAAGATATATAAACATTACTTTTTCAAATTAATTACCTTATTTCAAATCAGGCGAAGTAAAAATTAAAACACAAAATACAAATCACTAAAATTCTGATAACTTTAGATTGTAGTTTTTAGTGGGCGTTTAAAAATATGTCACAGTTTCGCAGCTTTTGCGTTATTATAGGATCGTGAGGCAGAGTGACACTCAGCGTTTGCTCAAAGCCATTTCGGTATCCTGAAAATTCGGACATTCACTAAACAGCACTAGGTGGCTAGTCACTTAAATTTCCTATAATGTATGGATGGGACGTTAGTCTTCCATGACACCTGAAGTTAAGTGAACATGAAGACTAAGACTCATCCACGAGAAACCTATTCACTCGACGCTTCAAAGTACTAGGACTATACTGGTCAGAGAAAATAGACGCAGGCAGTTCATTTCAAACCTTGGCGACCCGTATCTAAAAGGAACTGTCAAAGCGCTTAGTTCCACTTTTTGGAATATACGGGTACATACGGATGGAAGTTCTGTCTGCGTCTAGTAGTCCGATGGTAAAAGGGTGAGCCTGGGTGTTTATCTATTTATGTATTTATATTCTAGGTTCGCTACATGGTATCCCATAACACAAGCTGTTCTTGCTTTTGGGCCATGTAGCTGGTGTTATTGTCTGTGGAATTTATTTTTATTTTAATAATCAGCGTCAGTCAAGTATCGCAGAGCTGAAGTAACATTAACCTGAATTATTTGAAAGTTGTATATTCAAATTATTGTTTAGTGATGGTAATAATTTATAAGAAGGTCCGTAAATTTATTATTAAAATAACATGTTTTACCACGGCTTTTATGAATAAGGCTGCGTATCCTCTGACGGGGGAATGGGCGGAGCGGAGCTAAGCGGTGCCTGAATAGACCAATCAATATGCTCGAATCTCTGCTCCGCTTCGATGGAAAGAGTATGAGTGGAATGGAGAAGAATTGAACGGACATTCATATAAATACAGCGAGGCGACGCTGAGCGGAGAACAGCGGAGCGCTGCTGCAGAGCGGAGGGAAGCTAGGATGTGTACTGGTTGAATGGGTGTGTTCAACTACGTAAACAGTGTTCAAAATACATAAACACTATTATTAAAAGAAGAAATCAATTATCTCTGGGTAAATTACACCGAGTAATTTATTGAAATAGTATTTTTCATAAGATCTGTGTTTAAGTTCTAATAATAAATAAGTTTTGAAATAATTATACTATGTATCTAAGTCTAAGTTATTTTACTTGAACGTAATTAAAATTACAAAGGTATTCTCCAGTCAACTGTGCTCCACTCCTCTCCGCTCCACCCCGCTCCGGTCCTCTCCGCCCAGCCTAACTATTGAATGGCACTTATCTTTAAGATGGTAGTAGCATTATCGTTAATTTTGATCTAACTATTTATTAGTAAACTTTTATAAAAAAAAATATGTATCTGTGTTTTGCATTATTGTGGAGAAATGTCGCGCGTTTGATTGAAACATACCTAAATTCAATTTTAATGAACTTGCTTTCGATTTCACTTAAAAACCAACATGAAACGTTTATAAAATGCACCCAGTACTGTACTATAATTGTGATTTTTTGATTATGACTTTCGCAATCTCTTATATTAATTATAATATTTTCGTTCAGTGAACCAAGTAAGTAAAGCAAAACATGCATTTTTTTAATAAAAATACCCTGCAAGATCCCATTGTAAGTATGGATTTTATTTAAATCCGAAATATAAATAATGAAAAATGCGACCTGTTAGTCTTTAACTTACTTTCTGTGTAGGTACTTGTCTAAAAATAAACTGCGAAATTATATTCCTATCCAAAACCCGGAAGCAGATTAATTCACTTCCTTAGTTAAATTATATGTGGTGCATCAAATAAAAACTTTTCTTCGTGTCTCAGGCTCAGACTCGGAAGTTTGAAAGGAAGTTCCAATTTTCACAGCTTTTTCCAAATCTAATTTAATATGAGGGGAAAAAGCAATGAAAAAAGTCAGCAAAGATTAAATGTGTTGAGTGTACTCAGGAGTGTGGTACAAATTAGACATTGTTTTGAAATAGCTTCTATTTATAATGATTTTTTTTTAAAGAGGACGTTTCTTGCCTAATAAAACAGGCGTTTCATCTATACGAGATGTCTTGAAATTCCATTGCTCGCTCAAATTTTTCATTTCTTTTTTACTTCTAATACAGCTTGCATATAACCGCTTTAAAACACTTTCAATTCTATACTGCTCAGAATTAAGAAGTTGCATACTTCAATACTGTCTTTATCAGCATTACAACTCTTTTACAAGTCCACTGCAGGCAGTAGTGACGAGGAGGTTTAGGCCATACTTAAACCAACAAGGTGACCCAATGCTGGCTAGTGTAAGTATGACAACATTTTCAAGCAACATACGCAGTAACCGGTTTCGACTGTTTAACGTGCCCTCCGAAGCGCTGAAGTGGCCGTGAAAATTTAATTTATTAGCGGTCATCCATCCGTACTGAGATATCGAGATGTCTTGAGCCACTACACAATGGTATCTGCAACAAATACATCATCATCCACATTAAATTTATTATTATTACATTAGTGACCCAGGGAAAGCATTCACAAGGCTCTGATGGGTAAGATATAGGCATGGGTTCGATCTCCGCAATTATTTGTCCATGCATACAAATAATTGAATTTTGACTGTGGATTTGCATTGATCTCGATGTACCTCGTATTATAATGTTAAGTTATATTAATGAAAACAAAAAGTATAAGCATGAAAAAAGTTTTATTTAAATGAGTGCATCACCTCTTGCATGCAGCCTCTCTACATATATCCCCACAACATTTTTTCTAGGGCGTTTTAGAAATCTTGAAAAATAACAAAAAAAGAAAAACTTAAAAATGTTTGCTCTCTATGTTATTTATAACTATGTATTTTGTAAGAAGTAGGAACCTTATTATTAAGCGATATATTGCCTAAGCAAGGAGCATAGTATACCTATGCTCAGAGTACAAGATTTACGCCAGTAAATAATTATTTGTATGGGAAAATTTAAATTTTAAGAACATTTAATTTTAAAATTAACCCTGTATGGGAGATCGGGGCAAGGCCGTACAGCTAAGGAACTGGACGTTTAATTCATCCGCAACCCGTGGGTATATACGATATTGCCCCGGAATTTACCGTGTAACATTGCATCTTGTGCAAAAGAAGTCGTACAACTTCTGTGTATCACAGCTGGTTCAGTCTTCATGGGCCCAACCTTGACAGCCTATACATTTTATGAGGTCGAGTTATGTAGTGGATGTTGATGAGATCGGGTCTCGACCAACTCGTTGCAAAGTGGAAGTTATCTTGAATGACAAATTGAAAGTGGACGGTGTTTGGTCAACTAGCAGCGCTGATGAAAAAATGATAATAATTGGACTTATCGATCTGGATTGAAATCGTATATAACCGGCTTTACCCCATACGATTGTGCACCAACACGGGTGTAGAACAAAAACACTATTCACTCACACATTGTTAATACAACATTCAGGTGCAAACATTGCATTTAAGAACAAATACATCACCTACAACATAGTTGATCAGTGATTTACCTGTAGCGTATGTACACTTCACAGTCACTGCTTGTATATTCACGAAAATAAGACTAATAAATCAAGACTAGCGATAAACCATAAAATTAAATAACTTCAAATTGCGCTAGCCTACAACGACAAGTGTTTGTTAGCTTGGTGGGCACCTCAGAGCGGCTTGTGCGCACGAAACTTGGATTATTGGCGAAAATAGCTGCGCTATACGGTTTTACCCAGCTATACGGTTTTGTACAGATTTTCCCTATTTATTGCTATCATCTATGACACAAGCTATTTGGTTTAAAAGTGTGAAAATATTTATTAGTACTATTAATGTATTTATACATTAATTGTAATGACTGCACTATGGCCTATGTAACAGTTTCCATGTGAGAATCCTCAGACTTTTTTATACAAGTTTTTCATTTTTAATATTATATCACTTTAAAAAAGCACTTATTTTAATAACCATTGTACATTTGAAGCGGACACTCGCGTTTGTGCAAAGAAGTATAATGGCCATTTCAACACATAAGAGCGTGCAAGGCTCTTTTCAGCGCTCATTGCACGAGAATTTGAAGAGCTTTTTCATAAGAAAATAATGTGTGTGAAATTGCGTTTTACTGTTAAATTGTCATCGTTTAAACACAGGAAATTGTATCGTTCTGGTACGCTTGGGTTGGAATTAAAGTTTTGTATAAGAAAGTTTTAATGACACTAGTTGATCCGAGATATTTAACTTGAGAGGGAATTAAAATATTGTTGCAGAAACTTATAGGAATATGAGGCGAAAATTGTGTTGCAGAACTTACGTAGGCACACGTATTATGATGTGAAACCCGTAGTTGCCTAATAGTTTAAAAGCCTGTACAGCGCTCGCAATTTTAGATTTAAATCCTTTTCAAGTCCCAAAAAAATTCGATGTCCAATATAAAATTTGACTACAAATTATCGGTGATAAAAAATAGTCATTGGGATGTTATTAAATTGATACCAGCCAATAATGATGCTAAGTTCAATATTAGAAGTACCTTCACAAGTATAGCTGAGTATTTCAATAACGACTACTAAATGATGAATTTTCGTCAACAGCACTACGTACAGGTACAAAGTGAACGATTTTACCTGGAGTCATTAATAAAGATAGCAATTTACTACTTTTTCACTTCCGTAGTAATATTTTGGTAGTTCTTTCGAGTATAGACGAAATATTATTTCTAAGGTATGGCTTATAGAGATGGTTATTATATGAGGTGGTTTCTTGTTTCATAATAGTACATCTTCCATGCATTACATTTTTGTATAGAATTCTTCTCGGTGTTACTGCAAAATTCATGCGCTTTGCCGCAATATTTTACGTTGCACTATCTAAAGTAGAGGAGGACGATTTGAAGTTGAAATATCCTTGCAACAAAATAATATGTAAGTGTTTATAGCGCAAGTCCACACGGGAAGTTTGTATACTATGAGATTTTATGCCGTGATATTAATTTATTATTGTATCATCAATAGTGGTTAGTTTACGGATATTCTAGAACTCTCAACACAAGTCTCCAGACTTCTTGTGACTATTTCGACTCGGTTAAAACACCGAGAAAAAATAATAAACTAATGTTTAAATGTGATAAACTCGTCAAGTCAGCTTTAAGCTTTCAATAAATCATACCGCTTCCTTTAAATTTCACTTCATTATTTTCCTAATTATAAATCTAAGCACCTGACTTTAAAATTATGATGTAAGTTGAAACCAAATATTTAAATATCTTAAGTAAGTCTGGAATAGACGTAAAATTCAGTTTTTGAAGTTGATTGTCTAATTTCTAAGCTAAACATAGCACGTTGTGTAGGTAATGGAATACTTACAATAATTAGATTCTGTACTCTCTAATATTATTATTGAATAAAACTAAATTCCTCTTCCAATCATTACTTAGCACTTGCCCATTATACATATTCAGTTTTCTAGATAATTTTAACCTTCCGCTCGTATAAGGGCTTTGCATGGCCCATTTTATCTTATTCAGCTAGCTTTTGATTTAAGTTTAAAAGACAATGAGGGTGATATTTTGAGCTCTGAGAACCCAAATGTACTCTCACTCTTAATATAATATACTAATACAACGTGTAACATAATGAAGAGATAATACTTAAGGGGATTGTATGTTTGGAGATGTAGTTTATAAGTAACAGTAACATAAATTTGTTATTCCTACGATTCGACCGAAAAACAAGTTCAAAGCTTAGATCAAAATATCTTAGTGTCAACCCTAAAAGCAGCTGATGATAGCTTTTGATGGTATCTATTCGATAACAGATGTCGAAAAATTAAGTTATGGGAAACCAAGACAGATACTACAAAGTTTGTCGGTGCGGGAAAGGTCATAAGGTCACTGACTGCGGCACAAGTCTTGTTTAGCTTATTAGGTTGACTAGGGTTGTCAAAATATTTTGGTGTAAAATAATTAAATAAATTTGTATGAAAATCTATCCCAGCACTGATCATGCTAATTCTTTTACTGTATATTCTACGTATGGTATAGAAGCTAACCCTTAAGTTTTATCTCTCCATTTTGTTACAGTTGTATACTCTTAATAAATAAGTAGCTCTAAAATGAAGTACATCCGCAAATTCACTTTATATAGGGCTAGTTTTTAATCACAGGCCAAGTTTTTTTGCACAATAAGTAACATGTGTAGAAACGATTTTTGCAAAAAAGGTTTTATTTTAATGAGGAAATTAATACATACGCTTACATATTCAGCAAAGCATGGTCACTCTAAATTATGAATGAATACCATTAAAAATAAAGACGACGACGCGCTACTACAAAAAGTCTTGTAGTACTACGTCGTAGTATTATCAAATGTAATAATTGAAATGCCACGTCGTAGTACCGTACCGTGCATAGGATGTTCATAAACATTTAGTAAAAAGTTAACACAACTTTATTAGTAAAAATGCTTGTGTTAACTAAATTAGTTTCTCAAGGAAAAGCGTCCCAAACATCGTGTTTAATGTATATGTACAGCAAGGCTATTCTCCTAAACAATAGTGTCGTCGAGATCAGCGAAGAGTGACATATTTGGTATTTACATAACACAATAAGTCGATCTAAGCGCTCGCGCTGATGATGGCGTGAGTAAGAACTGACATTCGCTGAATTGTTTGACATTTCGTCGACGAGCTCGTCGTCGAGCACAGCGCTGTTATTTTAATTTCACGAATAGCCCTGCTGTTATAATAATCCGAAACATTATAATATTGAGCGTTTGTTTATTTAAAAGGGTTGAAGGGTGGTAATAGGGGATGTTTTTTTATGAAAACCCCCGCAATCGATAAAACGTCGTAGTTTAGCTTTTTATTATTTCTGTAAATGAAAAAGTTTTTGCGCCTGAAACCGTAAAAATGGTGAAAACAGTGAACGGTAAAATCTAGTGTGATTTAATGCTTCGTTGAAAATGCCCTAAATTAAGATATAACCAACCTGAACCTAAAAATAATAATTATTGCATAAATTTGCGTACTAACTTGAACTCAAACCATTAATTTATACTCACGAGTCAAAGTTAACTAAATTTATATTGCCTCATCATTTTATTTAATAAACCACTTAGTTCCCGATCTAAGCTAACGTTAAATTATGCTCAAGAACCAACTACTCAAATCTTAGGTAGGATAAATTGCATAATATGAACACCGGGGAAGACTACTAAGCAATTTCGTACGTAACTGTACCCCGGTTACGTGAGACATCAATCAATAGGTACAGTCATATGGATCAATTTATAACAACTTTCTTAAAAAGCTGCTTCGGAAAGCTTCCATTTGACATGACTTTGATAAATTGTTTGCCGACGCGGTTTCAGTTTTGTCACGTAGATTGTACCACATAGCTTTATATGGTAATAGATTCTGCATTTTTGAAGAGAAAATTTTTACATCTCTATTGGTTATTTTTAACGTTTAATCTCATATAGCTTTTATTGATATTATTAAATCATCAAAATTACTATGAGCGTAGTATTTTCACATAATATGAGGGAAAAAGTGTAAATAAATAACTGGAACTAGAGACAATGAGGAGTTTTCAGATATACATTCAAAAAAGAGATTGAGAATTAAGCAGATGGCAATGTACAGTCTAGAACAGAATGATGTATACCGCCCAGTCTCCCGCACACATACATTTTGGCAAATTTTATTTATCAAATGTACTCAAGGCTTATGTCAATGTCAATTCTGAAGATTCTGTTTTTGAGTCTTATAGCTATTACTGACCGACCGTAATGTCATTATCACATATTTTTTTGACATTATGGTATGAACGCCATCTAATGTGATTTAGTTAACTTCTTGATTTTAATATTAAAACATAAAATCTATCCTTTTTAAATCAACAGCTTTCTTTTAGTTTTTTAATATTTTTTGATAATATTTCTTGCTGACTGGCAAGAATGTCCTTGAAAATGTCTAGACAAGTAGTACAAGATTTTTCGTAAGTCTCGATCTCCCGAAAGGTATAAGGGAATAAGGCTAAACATTATATATCGTTATCTATTGTTTTGTTTCATGCAATGAAAAGAGTTCTTAAAATGTCATAGGTATATTAATTTCATAATAATCACCAGGTGTATATAATTCACTTGGTAAGAGAGTCAAAAGTGGAATCTGGGAAGATCTTATTTTAGATATAATAAGTAAAACCGTGACCAGTGGAAGATTTTGGATTAAATATTATGCTTTGAAATATGGACGAGTAGACGATTAGAATTAATGTCATATTGTCAACGCGACTGTTTTTCAACCGAATTCCAAAAACTGAGGCGGTTCTCAATTCGTCTGTATGTTTTTTGTGCCTTTTTACACGATATTTCAGAAAATTATGAATCGATGTTAAAAAATCACAATTCATGTGATAGAAGATACTTCATAGTTGGTCCCATATAAATTTCATCGAAATCGGTTGAGTATTTCATTGAAGATTTTAAAATTTTGAAACAATATGTATGTTTTCGGAGAATGTTTACGTGGATGACATAATTAGTCGGCCAAAGTGTTGACGTGAAGTCGGTTTTTTTAATGCTCTGCATTCGTTGATTATTATTTACTTACTTTCGTATTTAATATTGTCTTACCTAAGCTGCAATGGGTTTGGAAATTTATGAATTGGAAAAACTTGTATCTACATCAGGTATTTACGTCGTACTTAACAATTACTTAACTGTTTTGCCAGAGAATAAAAAACTTTATTTAAATATATTAAAAAATAACTTTTTTTAAATTTCAGGTTATTTCACATAAATTTTATTTTTTTATTTATTCTTGATTGTACCCAAAGATAAGGAATATTTATACAAAACAATTTTTAAGATACAGAGCACAATAGGCAGCCTTATCATTGAAAGATGATCTCTTACCGACAACTCTGGATTAAGATTAAGATTATTCAAATTCTAAAACAAAAGAGATAGCAATATAAGTTCTTCAGTTTATAGAGAGTCATAAAAGTTAGCGAATATGAATATAAACTACCTTTATTAAGTTAGAGCAAACCACGTCATACATCGCAATATTATATGCATCGCAACACTCATGTACTGCAAATAAATGAAATGATAAATTTGGTATTGAAATGTATTGCGCGTTAGGTAATACACAATGGTTAAAAGCTAATCCGTTTTAATAATAGAACCAAGCTTTATTTTTATGCAAAAAGTAGCTGCGTCAAGCGTTTTACCTGTATTCCTACAGCAGTCCTTTTTTTTGGATGAAAATTAGCTTTTGTGTTATTCCAAGGCCTTAGTTACTTACTTGTCAAATTTCATTTAATTCAGTTCAGCTGTTTACTTAGCCAAACATACATACCTACTTGTAGACAAACTTTGAAATCAATGATTCGCAATGTAATAATTCGTATGATTTATTACAACAGAAGGTATTTAGAGATGGAAACAACTTTATTAATTTATTATAAAATTAAAAACTCCTATTAAATGACATGTGGTCGAAATTAAGAAGTTCTCATTACTTTATGTTCCCAAAAGTCATGATATTATACTCTTAGAGTTCATAAAGCAATGTATGCTAGAGTTAACATGTAGGGGAAACCTGTACAAAACCGTATACCTGCGCCAGACTGTCAGATCGCGAAGCGACGACTCGGGAACCGTCGCTCGTAGTTCGACGAGGGTGCTGAAGAGAAAGAAACAATTTAATAACACTTAAAACTTTTATATTTATTTACAAAGGAAAAGAAGCACTTAGAGTTCTCTATAACACTGTTGAGTTAGCGGCCCTCGGCCGCAGTAGACGCCGTCGGAGACCGCGGATCACAGCCGCGGTAGTGTCGGAGGCAGCCACTCGCAACCGCTAAGATAGCGGCAGGGAGGCCGCTCTCAGCGGCAGGGACCACCGCGAGGGCTGCAGCACACGGCCGCAGCTGTGGAGAGCGCCGGGCAGTGCGGGGCGTAGCAATTTTCGCCAATAATCCAAAGAGGTTCACAAAGACTGTTCACGGTCCATACAGTCTCCAACCTGTCAAACTACTTTTTGTTAGGTATGTGAATGTATAAAGATGATATTGTCATTGAAACGCTGCCTGTTTATGTCTAAACTATTGGTGCAGACTTGATTAAAATTCTTAGAAACGATATTGGGACTTCCATTTCAAGCGGACGATACGTGTAGTCTATTGGGTAACTTGAGATGGTGAAATATTAAAATCCTTGCTGCGGTGTCTAATATAAGTAAATGATTTGGAATTCACCGAAAATGAGCTATTATTTGCAGTATATCTTGTTGTAATACATGTCATCAGGTGTCAAAAATGTGACAGGTCAGCTATAAACATTACTCTTTCGTGCGCATAAGCCGCTCAGAGGTGCCTATCAAGCAGTACTATTTGTAAACAAACACTTATCGCTGTAGGCTGGCGCAATTTGGAGTTATTTAATTTTATTGTTTTTTTAGTAGTCTTGATCTTATTTACTAGAATATACAAGCAGTGATTGTGAAGTATACCTACGCTACAGGTTAGTCACTAATCAACTATGTTGTAGGTGATGTATTCGTTTATTAATGCAATGTTTTCACCGGCAAGTTTATTTTTAAGAACCTAAAAATAATAATTATTGCATAAATTTGCGTACTAACTTGAACTCAAACCATTAATTTATACTCACGAGTCAAAGTTAACTAAATTTATATTGCCTCATCATTTTATTTAATAAACCACTTAGTTCCCGATCTAAGCTAACGTTAAATTATGCTCAAGAACCAACTACTCAAATCTTAGGTAGGATAAATTGCATAATATGAACACCGGGGAAGACTACTAAGCAATTTCGTACGTAACTGTACCCCGGTTACGTGAGACATCAATCAATAGGTACAGTCATATGGATCAATTTATAACAACTTTCTTAAAAAGCTGCTTCGGAAAGCTTCCATTTGACATGACTTTGATAAATTGTTTGCCGACGCGGTTTCAGTTTTGTCACGTAGATTGTACCACATAGCTTTATATGGTAATAGATTCTGCATTTTTGAAGAGAAAATTTTTACATCTCTATTGGTTATTTTTAACGTTTAATCTCATATAGCTTTTATTGATATTATTAAATCATCAAAATTACTATGAGCGTAGTATTTTCACATAATATGAGGGAAAAAGTGTAAATAAATAACTGGAACTAGAGACAATGAGGAGTTTTCAGATATACATTCAAAAAAGAGATTGAGAATTAAGCAGATGGCAATGTACAGTCTAGAACAGAATGATGTATACCGCCCAGTCTCCCGCACACATACATTTTGGCAAATTTTATTTATCAAATGTACTCAAGGCTTATGTCAATGTCAATTCTGAAGATTCTGTTTTTGAGTCTTATAGCTATTACTGACCGACCGTAATGTCATTATCACATATTTTTTTGACATTATGGTATGAACGCCATCTAATGTGATTTAGTTAACTTCTTGATTTTAATATTAAAACATAAAATCTATCCTTTTTAAATCAACAGCTTTCTTTTAGTTTTTTAATATTTTTTGATAATATTTCTTGCTGACTGGCAAGAATGTCCTTGAAAATGTCTAGACAAGTAGTACAAGATTTTTCGTAAGTCTCGATCTCCCGAAAGGTATAAGGGAATAAGGCTAAACATTATATATCGTTATCTATTGTTTTGTTTCATGCAATGAAAAGAGTTCTTAAAATGTCATAGGTATATTAATTTCATAATAATCACCAGGTGTATATAATTCACTTGGTAAGAGAGTCAAAAGTGGAATCTGGGAAGATCTTATTTTAGATATAATAAGTAAAACCGTGACCAGTGGAAGATTTTGGATTAAATATTATGCTTTGAAATATGGACGAGTAGACGATTAGAATTAATGTCATATTGTCAACGCGACTGTTTTTCAACCGAATTCCAAAAACTGAGGCGGTTCTCAATTCGTCTGTATATTTTTTTGTGCCTTTTTACACGATATTTCAGAAAATTATGAATCGATGTTAAAAAATCACAATTCATGTGATAGAAGATACTTCATAGTTGGTCCCATATAAATTTCATCGAAATCGGTTGAGTATTTCATTGAAGATTTTAAAATTTTGAAACAATATGTATGTTTTCGGAGAATGTTTACGTGGATGACATAATTAGTCGGCCAAAGTGTTGACGTGAAGTCGGTTTTTTTAATGCTCTGCATTCGTTGATTATTATTTACTTACTTTCGTATTTAATATTGTCTTACCTAAGCTGCAATGGGTTTGGAAATTTATGAATTGGAAAAACTTGTATCTACATCAGGTATTTACGTCGTACTTAACAATTACTTAACTGTTTTGCCAGAGAATAAAAAACTTTATTTAAATATATTAAAAAATAACTTTTTTTAAATTTCAGGTTATTTCACATAAATTTTATTTTTTTATTTATTCTTGATTGTACCCAAAGATAAGGAATATTTATACAAAACAATTTTTAAGATACAGAGCACAATAGGCAGCCTTATCATTGAAAGATGATCTCTTACCGACAACTCTGGATTAAGATTAAGATTATTCAAATTCTAAAACAAAAGAGATAGCAATATAAGTTCTTCAGTTTATAGAGAGTCATAAAAGTTAGCGAATATGAATATAAACTACCTTTATTAAGTTAGAGCAAACCACGTCATACATCGCAATATTATATGCATCGCAACACTCATGTACTGCAAATAAATGAAATGATAAATTTGGTATTGAAATGTATTGCGCGTTAGGTAATACACAATGGTTAAAAGCTAATCCGTTTTAATAATAGAACCAAGCTTTATTTTTATGCAAAAAGTAGCTGCGTCAAGCGTTTTACCTGTATTCCTACAGCAGTCCTTTTTTTTGGATGAAAATTAGCTTTTGTGTTATTCCAAGGCCTTAGTTACTTACTTGTCAAATTTCATTTAATTCAGTTCAGCTGTTTACTTAGCCAAACATACATACCTACTTGTAGACAAACTTTGAAATCAATGATTCGCAATGTAATAATTCGTATGATTTATTACAACAGAAGGTATTTAGAGATGGAAACAACTTTATTAATTTATTATAAAATTAAAAACTCCTATTAAATGACATGTGGTCGAAATTAAGAAGTTCTCATTACTTTATGTTCCCAAAAGTCATGATATTATACTCTTAGAGTTCATAAAGCAATGTATGCTAGAGTTAACATGTAGGGGAAACCTGTACAAAACCGTATACCTGCGCCAGACTGTCAGATCGCGAAGCGACGACTCGGGAACCGTCGCTCGTAGTTCGACGAGGGTGCTGAAGAGAAAGAAACAATTTAATAACACTTAAAACTTTTATATTTATTTACAAAGGAAAAGAAGCACTTAGAGTTCTCTATAACACTGTTGAGTTAGCGGCCCTCGGCCGCAGTAGACGCCGTCGGAGACCGCGGATCACAGCCGCGGTAGTGTCGGAGGCAGCCACTCGCAACCGCTAAGATAGCGGCAGGGAGGCCGCTCTCAGCGGCAGGGACCACCGCGAGGGCTGCAGCACACGGCCGCAGCTGTGGAGAGCGCCGGGCAGTGCGGGGCGTAGCAATTTTCGCCAATAATCCAAAGAGGTTCACAAAGACTGTTCACGGTCCATACAGTCTCCAACCTGTCAAACTACTTTTTGTTAGGTATGTGAATGTATAAAGATGATATTGTCATTGAAACGCTGCCTGTTTATGTCTAAACTATTGGTGCAGACTTGATTAAAATTCTTAGAAACGATATTGGGACTTCCATTTCAAGCGGACGATACGTGTAGTCTATTGGGTAACTTGAGATGGTGAAATATTAAAATCCTTGCTGCGGTGTCTAATATAAGTAAATGATTTGGAATTCACCGAAAATGAGCTATTATTTGCACTATATCTTGTTGTAATACATGTCATCAGGTGTCAAAAATGTGACAGGTCAGCTATAAACATTACTCTTTCGTGCGCATAAGCCGCTCAGAGGTGCCTATCAAGCAGTACTATTTGTAAACAAACACTTATCGCTGTAGGCTGGCGCAATTTGGAGTTATTTAATTTTATTGTTTTTTTAGTAGTCTTGATCTTATTTACTAGAATATACAAGCAGTGATTGTGAAGTATACCTACGCTACAGGTTAGTCACTAATCAACTATGTTGTAGGTGATGTATTCGTTTATTAATGCAATGTTTTCACCGGCAAGTTTGTATTGACTATGTGTGATTGAATGATGTTTTGGTCTACACACGTGTTGAGGCTCAACCGTATGGGGTAAAACACGATTTGGATCCAGATAGATAAGTCTTATTATTATCATTTTGTCATCAGCGCTGCTCGTTGACCAAACACCTTCCATTTTCAATTTGTCATTCAAGACAACTTCCACTGCGCTAAGAGTTGGTCGAGACCCGATCTCATCAACATCCACTACACAACTCGTGAAATGTATAGGCTGTCAAGTTTGGGCCCATGAAGGCTGAGCTGTGATACACGGAAGTTAGATGATTTCTTTTGCACAAGATGCAATGTCGCACGGTAAATTCTGGGGCAATATCGTATATAGTAGGTATACGGTTTTACCCATGGGTCGGGGCAAAACCGGAAAAAGTAGTTATTTGCTTTTTCATTGAAATTGTCTAATTTCATTTATTTCAAAAATATGGTTATTGTATTGGGTACCTAATGGGTCTGACTGAATATATAATATGTTGATTTAATACCTTTGCGTTTTGAAACGGATGAACTACATGCCCAGAGCCTTAGCTATATGGCTTTGACCCGGTCTCCCATAATTGCAGAGCCGTTGTTATAATGCAAAAAAGAAATCTATGGAGTGGTAGTATTGTTAGAACAACTGTGAAAAGAAAGAAAGCTGAAATAAAAGAAAAGATGGACATAATTGATTGAAATATAGTTTTTTTTATTAAAGTCTAAGCCAGCGTTTGACCTCAAACTCACCAGATATCTAAGTCGACAGTCTGTATTGACTACAACAGCATTTAGGCTTCTAGGTTCAGTTCAAACACTTCGCAATTACTGGCCAAATTTTTAATTAAATTATTCGTCTCATTATTGATTTATTAATTACGAATATATATCTTTATTTACAATCACAAAATAAAAAATACAACATAAAATTTGAAAATTTACAAAAAAATAATAATACTAGAATGAACTTATGATTAACTAACAAACATTAGTGGCGGAGGCAACTAATCAAAAAGGCCCTTGGCAATATCCGAGGCAAAGGTGCCCATGACGCTCGCTGCATTACCACGCTGGATTGCTATGGCAATTCTTTGCCCCAGAAATGTCCCGGCCCTAGGATCGCATTCTTTTTCCCTTAGTCGACGGCCGATAGCATTAATAAATTTTTTAGTGTCCTCGCCCCAGCACCCCATAGTTTCCACTGCTAGAGGAATAAATGAGTAACTATCTGTGAGGGCTAAGTATTTTAAACATTTTCTGTCGGCCGCCAACTCTGCCGCGGCTCCAGACACTTTCATAGTACTTGTGATATGACTGGCCGCAAAGGTGTCGACGCAAGTAACGTCCCACAACAGACACCTTCCCCTCTCCCACGGTACCATGGTCAAACCATCAGGCCTTTTGCCATCAGTCCTACTAAGGCCTGGGGGCTCCAGGACACAAGGAACACCTGCAGACACCAATGCTCTGCGAATTATATCGTTGAGTGCATGGTGGCGAGAAAACCTACCCGAACATCGCCGACAACTCAGCGAGTGGCGGCCTGTGTTATCTACGCTTGAACCGCATATGCAGGTGTGTTCCTCGCATACTTTGCATCCCAAGCGGAGTGCTACAGCTACCCTTAAAGAATCATTATCAAGGAAGGTGCCCATTTGTGGGGATGGAAGTGCGTGCAACCAAGCGCCTGATTCTATTTGCGCTACTGCCTTCAATCGAGCACACTCTGCGCTCACCGAATTTCTCAGAAGGCTACTATACAAATTTTTGGCACTAATTTTATCCCACGAGCGCTGGATGTGAGGAAACTCAGAGATTGTAGCACTTGGATTTCGAAGCTGCCATTCTTCCATAGCACCAGCCGCGAAGGGAATGCAGACCCTGTCACCGTTAGTTGATATTATTTGAGTGACTAGGTCTACCACCCCGTGTGCTGAAGCCAAGAAGGCCGGCAAACCGATATCCTGCACTCGCCGCACCCCCACGCCTCCGTAACGAATTGGTAAAGCCGCTTGATCCCATTGGCTGGAATTCAGGGACACATTAAGAATAGACTCAAAGACCTGCAGTACTTTTTTGTCGAAGGATTCTACTTGATCCTGACAAATCCACGTTGGAGCGGTCCGCAACAGGTATGTTATCTTCGGGACTGCAAAGCACATTTTAAGAAGAACCAGTGCAGTATGGGCTGAAATTAGCTGGAGGCGTTCGCATGCGATATGCAGCATGCGTTTCCTGGTTTCGAATGCTTCAGGGATGCCTTCAGGAAAGATTGGAGATCCAAGTATGCTTAGCGACTTAGGCGTGAGTTCTTTTAAGCCAGGTAGGACAGATTCGATGGTTGGGAAATAAGCACTTGATTCAAAACTGCAAGGGAAAAACTCACATTTACTTGTATTGACCTGTAACCCTAATTCCTTTAAACGTGGGATAAGTATATCTAGATCTCTCCGAACGATGTCTGGCTTCCCTCCCAGAGTTCCATCATCGAGGTACCAGATATTTAATGGGGACTGCATATCCATTATCAGGTTTTGGATTGCCAAGCTGAAAACGAGAGGCCCAAGAGGATCTCCCTGCTGTGATCCTACTTGAGAAGGGATCCAGTTTTTATTGTAGGCTAGTTTTGTAGGGGCCTGGTAAACTTGGTACAGAAAAGGATAGAGCATTGGAACTCGTTCCTTAGCCTCGCTCAACAAAACATCTCTTTCGAGAGAGTTGAAGGCATTACTAATATCCAGCTTTATAAGGATGGTATCTGCGTTTGCTGACTCTGTAACGAATGCTCGAGTAGCATGGATAGCTGCCTCACAACCAAGTCGGGTACCAAATCCCAATTGGTGTGGTTTCAGATAAGCTGACATTTTTTCTTTTACCGCACGGCAACCAAGTTTAGCTGTTAACCGACGAAAAACACTACCTACGGCAATGGGCCTTACATCACCGGTTTTTTTCATTAAGGCGCAGAGTGATGCTCCATACATATATGGACATACTTCTGGGTTAAGTTGTCCGCTTAATAGGAAAGTACACAACTTTGTCACACATTCGAGAAGACGCTGGCCACTGTCACCAGCTGAACGGGAAGTAAGCTCGCGCAAGTGGCATGGGCGAATCCCATCCAGTCCTCCGGCTGACCCTACGTGAAAAGAGCTGAGCGCTTCAGCTACTTCCTGCATATTCACGGCAAGTGGAAGTATAGATTGGTCTGGAGCTGTTGGGAAACGGATTGGCCGAGAAGGGCTCGGGTGCTTAGCGATCAAAGATACCAATGTTTCAGGACACGACGGGGCTATTGTATCTTCAGACACCAGCAATCTAACTGCACCCCGAATATCTCCTTCAAATACTTTAGATTCTATTGATCTCGATGTCGAAAAGGTCTTTCCACAACTTGCAGAGAGCCAATCTGTGTGCGAGAAATCATCAGAAGCTAAAGAGGAAACATTGCGTTTAACCTTTGTGGTTAAGGTACCAGGACCCGTTTTATCTGGTATTTTAAGGCCAGTGTATGAAAAACTTAAAAGCGCAGCCCAGTCCTCGCACTCATTACTTTCAAGGCACTTATTAATTAAATAACAAAATTTTGCCGCCGCCATAGCTCTTGCGCCTTTAGGGATATGTCGAAGTACAGGTATTGTGTTTCTATAGGCTGCTAATTCCTCTAACATGCAGTTTCGTTGTTGTTGCCTGGGGGAAGCGGCTTCACTCGGAGAAGGAAACTGTGGAAGTAGTGGGCGGGGAACCACCTTGTGCATCCGTGTTGTATGGATCTTCAGGCCACGAGGCCCAAATAGTCGTTGCGAGTGAGGGCAGTGAGGACATCTCTGCTGCAAAGGAGAGCTCATTGTTTTTGTGTCAACAAATTGTTTTTAGATGAAAACGCAGACAACTTTAACAGTCATATCGAAAATTTCTAAGCATAGAACAATATAACATATCAAAATATTAAAAGAAAAAAAAATACACATATCCAATATCACATCTCAAAATAATAGACAAAAAAAATAACAAATCCACGGTATTTAAACATAAAAGATTTAAAAAGTAAAAATATCTCACTTATACATTAATATACCTACTCTAACAAAATTAAATAAATTAACAATTAGCAGAACATATTATGTATGCGTACCTATATAGAATAAAATGTCAAAATTACCAAGCCATGAACTTAATAAATACAAACTTCACATATTTAAAAATATCTTATGCAACTACATAGCGGCGACTAATTTAAATAAGGCAAAATTACATAATTGTTAACAAAATTATTATCAATTTTTTAAAATAACACAAACACAAAAAAACATTAATAAAAACCATTTTCAAATTAAGTAGTTATCAAAGAAATAAAAAACTTACTTTACTGTTAAGTCAGTGAAGTACCTACATTACAAAAATAAATCCTTCACTAATATAGACATCTGACAATCAGTCATCAAAAACACTAAATAATTTATCTCAAGTATTCAAGTATATAATAAAAAATTAAGCAAATATAATTTGAATGTTAAAAGATAATTTAAGGTGTTTTAAATAAATAATCTAACAGTATGAAAACTTTATTTGCGAAAATAAAATTTCAAGACATTACAACTTAAAGAAAAAATGCATAAAAAAGGGAAAAAAAAAGAAAAACAAATAGGACAAGAAGAAAAAAAAATATAAAATTAAACACATTGAAGATCAATTCATAAGGTTCGAAACCGTTTCGTGTAAGATTGAAATGACGACACTGCAACCATTACTCCACAGCGACCACACAAAGCACAGTGAAATTAGCTTACAGTTCATGCATATCATTATACAAAGCGGGTGGAAACTCGGGGGCCCAGGCAGGGTGAAGCGTCGCGGACTGCAGTCTACCGCTCTGTTGCATGCATTATCAAAGCGCGAAGATATTTGATATTTAATATTTAAATATATTTTCGGTAGTTACTCACGAACTATATTGACCATTGAAATTCTGTTTACACCACTGCAATCCTCGTAACTAGTGCTTCACTTAGGGATAAAATAGTTGATTTGTTAAAACTGATCACTGTTATAGTTTAAATTATTTAAAAATGCTTTCGATGTTAACTCACGATCTGTGATGACCATAAAAAAACTGCTTATAGCACTGCAATCCTTGAAATTAGCACATCACTTTGGTATATTTTAATTTGTTAATCTGTTGAGTTTGAACACTTATATAATTAAAAATGTACAGAGCGTGTGAAAAAGCTGTTGTCTTTAGCGCGCCATCTATCCTCGCATTCAGTTTAATTATAAGACACGTTGCTTTCTTTATAAAAATAATTAAGTGTTTCTTGTAAATATACCTGAGCTAAATTTTAAGCAGTTATTATTTATTATGAAAAACTGCGATGCTTCAATCCTCAGCTTCTTCATTATTTGTCCTGGATTTCGAACAATAGTTTCAAAATTAACAAACACAAACATACTCTTTAGGTCAATAAAAAAACATAATTAGGAACTAGATTGCTCTATTAAAACTATAAACAATTTTTGAGCTCTGCAGCTGCTTACCATTTCCTTTTCATCTCTAACTTTCTTTCATGATAAGTACACGTTGGTCATTAAATAGTCACGGAATTATGTGTCGCTTTGTAAGTACTAGGCGAAACCACCGTAGTCGCTTACTTTTTTCAGATTTTATTTCCCGTAAAAGCTTTTCCACAGAAACTGCGCACGTTCAATTAAAAGTTCTCTTTTTGGCGCTCACTTCTTAATAGATGGAGCTGATTGTTTTATTTTCGGAATATGTAAGTTACGTGAGCGAGGGATTGGCAATTGTTTGGGAAACAGTTTGTTGTAGAGTAAACTAGTTGTTGATGAAACTTATTTACCTTTTGTCAGGTAAAACTGACTCAAATGTAAAGTTTGCCTAAAATCCTACTGTATATAATATTTGTAACATATGTAATAAAATTCAAATAATTGATTGTTAGGACACGGTTGTTTCTCAAACTATCGGTCTAATTTGTTGACTAATTAAATCAAAAGGTATATTTTATGAAGCAATTCTTAAATGCTCAAAAAGTTACACGAAATATCGTTCAAAGCTGCGAGTAAAATCCAAACAGCACTCGATAGAAATTTTTACTGAAACTTCACAAAATGAGTTTGTTTTTGCATAACCTCTTATAAAAAGTAAAATTAAAAATTTTAAAAACCCCCCGACACAAAAAAAGACCTTAAAAACTAACAAATAATATTTTAAACCTATTCTAATTATTATCGTCCCATATATAATTGACTGTAAGACTTGTACTTTAAAATATTTTTATTTTCCGAGCTTCGTCGCCGCGTCGGGGACCGCTCAAGTATATAAAGTATTAAGCCAACAACAGCTAATTTATTATTACATTTGGGTATGAGCGATCTTAAGTTTCATGCATAGTCTACGCTCTACGCAATGCCGCGCGCGGCGAGCTCGGTGTGCGGCTTGCGGCGCCGGGGTGGGCGTCTCCAAGTGCGGCGAACCGAACGGGCAGACACGTGAGGGCAGACGACGTTGACAGTTGTGTCGATTTTACGAATTATTCGGAGTGAATTCTTTTGATGCAATCTGCAACTGACAACTGTTTTTCTCACTTAGCGGTCCCCCGACGCGGCGACGACGCTCGGAAATTAAAAATATTTTAAAGTACAAGTCTTACAGTCAATTATATATGGAACGATAATAATTAGAATAGGTTTAAAATATTATTTGTTAGTTTTTAAGGTCTTTTTTTGTGTCGGGGGGTTTTTAAAATTTTTAATTTTACTTTTATTTTGTACTTTTTAAAGTAGGTTTTAATATTAGGAAGGTATTTAAAGTAATTAGTTAGTTGAGTTAGTAACTTAGTTAGGTATTAGATATCATATTAGTTTTCATTTACTAGATTAAGTCTTAACTAGTATGTAGTCTTAGGTTAAGTTGAATATAAGGTAGGTATTTGTGATCAGTTTAAGCAATTTAGGTAGGTATTCGTTTCAAGTTAGTTAGGTACCACATACTTTCAATTTCACTGAAGTAACACGGTACGAAATTTCGAATCGATAGGACATATGGAAGGTAGTCAGATCCCCTCATCAACAATAAGAGAGCTGATGATCTTCAAACGGCTGATCAGGTCATTGTAACCTTACCATACAGTTTCAATTTCATTGTAGTAATACGGTACCAAATTTCGAATCGATAGGATATATGGAAGGTAGTCAGATCCTCTCATCAACTACTAAAGAGCTGATGATCTTCAAACGGCTGATCAGGTCATGGTTCCCTTACCATATACTTTGAATGTAATTGTAGTAATACGGCACCAAATTTCGAATCAATACGACATATGGAAGCTATTCAGATCCCCTCATCAACTATTAGAGAGCTGATGATCTTCAATTGGCTGATCAGGTCATGGTTACCTTACCATATACTTTTAATATCATTGTTGTAATACGGCACCAAATTTCGAATCGATACGACATATGGAAGTTAGTCAGATCCCCTCATCAACTATTAGAGAGCTGATGACCTTCAAACGGCTGATCAGGTCATGGTTACCTTACCATATACTTTCAATATAATTGAAGCAATACGGTACCAAATTTCGCATCGATAGGACATATGGAAGGTAGTCAGATCCCCTCATCAACTAGAAAAGAGCTGATGATCTTCAAACGGCTGAACAGATTTTCATGAAACATGGCTAAGAACACTCGGGATAAAATTATCTATAACACAAAAAAAACTAAACGAAAATCGGTTCATCCGTTTGGGCGCTACGATACCACAGACAGATACACAGATACACAGATACACAGATACACAGACACGTTAAACTTATAACACCCCTCTCGTTTTGCGTCGGGGGTTAAAAATTGCGATTTGAATTGTAACGGTACACACGTGCCCACGCGACAGCCAATCACTGATCATTGTGTTGGGTTACTCGGCTGTCATTTCTGTGCCAAACCATGTAGGGAATTTAAAAAGTATTTTCATGTTCTTTTAATAGTAATCAAAACAGTTCGTGTGGCACGTGTTTTAATGTTGTTTCTTTGAAACAGTAGCCACGTTATGACACGAAAATTACGAATTACTAGGTTTGATTTTATTGAATACATAAGTCGTCGTGGTCGAAAATGAATATCGAATGTTAAGCTTTCATGTTGTTATTCAAAATAATTCATTTTGCATTTTAATCGAAATAATTTTTTCACATGTTATATTGTCATTTTAGCAATCACAATACTAAAATAATAAAACTTGAACCCATATATTATGTTCTTTAGATAAGAGATTTCAGTTTATAAATTTTGGTATGCACCGTTTTCTTAATAATATTATAGCTGGGAGGTTTTATTTCACACAGTGCTCATGGAAATTTAATTAAATAAATCAATATATCTCGGAAAAATGCAACGACAAAGGTATTAAAATCGAGTCTATGTGCTTTGGTATAACCCCGGCTTCATTACAACGAAATTTTTAATGAGAGTGCGTTTACAGTAACAATCACAATGCTAACTCAATGAATAATTAGCTATTATTAACGATCAGGTTGAGATACGTCCACGCGCCTAGCCATCCCAACCACGGCATTGACAATCAAAGCATTTTATTGAATTTAAAGAGTTTGGCCATAGCATCATATTTACGTTTGGTGGCGCCACTTATTATTGGCAACAACAACTTAATATGAGTGAATTGAATGAGTGATAGTGAACTTAAGTTTATCATTTATGTAACTGAATTGTTGTGATGCTTGATAGACTTCATGATTCACATATTTCATCGAATAACTTTATAAGTATCAAACATGCTAACAAGTGTTGGTTTTTGATTATTTTAGTTAGTGGTTCGTTAATTCGTTGCCATTGTACTATAAAATAAGCACCATTTCTTTCACATATGAAAATCAATATTTATCAACAATAATAATAAAAACCACTATAGTGCATAGGCCACCCAAAAAACCTCAAGCACATAAGCGCCGCCAAGTGGCAAAAAAGCTTGCATTCCAAACTCCCTATAATATTGATGTGTCCTATCTATACTTGTACATAATACTTTCTAATCTGTGATCTCAACCGTATCTCACTAAACCGCTGGCGCTGCAATCGAATGTCAAACAGTCATTCATTGCATTTAGCGCTCAACTTACGTTACCATGAAGTCATACAAACATCTTAATATCGCTGAGTACTCGAATAACTTAGAAAAATACAGCGAACAAATATTCGTATCCACAAATATGCTTGAAATATCTCAAACATCAGTAACCTATGCGCAAGATAACAGGATAAAAAGTACTTACCTTAAAAGCTGTGACCAATTTGCAATAATACACCTTAGTTTGCCTGTAGTTAAAGTGTGAAAACTGAATAAACACCTCACCATTCTTTCAATTATTTCACGTTAAACTAACTAGTTACATTAAGAATAAAATAATTCAATTGAATTCATTAAACACCTTCAAGTAAACGCAGACATATAAAATAATAGAATTTTAAACGAAAATTATCCTCATACCTTTAATTGCAACGTACGTAAAATTAGTCCCCTTCCGGTTGGCAAATTAATATTATCAAATTGCGAGAATCTTATCATAGCCCAATTTCCAGGGCGCTTATGTAGCGTTCGTTTAAAGTGATCCATTATCTCCAGGGGGTTTTCGCCGTTTTCTTTTGAAAGAGCCGGCAAGCTGCGCCATTAGGCCCTAAATTAAGTGGTTCTTTACTACAAACGCTTGCGTGTAAACCACTTGGCCTGGATCTTGTAAAGTAGGTATGAGGTGGTTTATAGGGAAACAATATTGTAATAATATTAGAGATGTGTTTGTGTGCTGTTTAGGGAACGTTTTTTGTTTTTTTTTTTAGGTAGTAATAGATTTTAGGGCTTAAACTAGTTCTATTGTGGGAAAACGTTATTTATTCTTTTTAAGGCTTTGTATACAGATAATTTATACTAATATATACACACCGGCACAATTAGCGGAACACAAAAAAAAGCAGGATTTTAAAATCTTTTAGTTGAGGAACTGGCCAGTTATGATACTTTTTTGATTTATTGTCAAATTTGAAAATAGAAAATTAGATGACATACACTTTTTTTGATTCATTTGTTTTATTTTCCCGAACAATACATTTTGTCAACTTGTTCGAGTAATAACTACGTAATTGTAATTTTTTTGAAAAATTGCACTTAATGATTTTTTATAAATTTGTTATTCTATAGGCAATTTTGTTTATTAAAAGCTCTTTATTATGCCTGACTTAACATCACTGGAAATCATTAGGGCTGATGAAATGAGAAGAAATGGCCATACCTACAGATCGATTGCCTCAAGGCTTCGTCGACCAGTATCAACGATTCATCGCAGCATCCAGCGGTACAGATCGTCTAATTCTCTTGTGAGGAGGAGGGTCAAGGTAGAAAAAGATGTACATCAAGGCGAGATGACAGTTTTTTACAACTTGGAGTTCGTAGGAATACGCGATTAACGGCTGTAAAAGCTCGAAATGAACTGGAAGACGTTCGAGGAGTACGAGTAAGTGAGCGTACAGATCGCAGGAGATTTGAAGAAGTTGGTTTAGGGTCGTATATACCTGCCAAAGGCCCAAAACATGAGAGACGTCACCGCGTAAACCGATTAAGCTATGCGCGAGAACATCGTCATTGGGATTTGAACGAATGGCAGCAGGTTCTCTTTACTGATGAGTGCAGAGTTCTTTTAAAACAGATCGATGGGAGACAGCGACTATGGAGACGCAAAGGAGAACGCCACATACAGTCTAATTTTGAACACACAGTGGCTTATGGTGGCGGCTCGATTATGGTTTGGGGAGGGATATGTTTGGGAGCTCGCACGGAGTTACTGATAGTCACAGGAGGGACCATGACAGCAGATCGATACATCAGAGACATTTTAGAAGAACTTGTTGTACCATTTGCCCCATTTATTGGTGACGACTTTATTCTAATGCAAGATAATGCTCGTGCTCATAGTGCACAATCGGTACAGGCATATCTGAGCCACGTAGGTATACCGGTGATGCAGTAGCCAGCAAATTCCCCCGATATGAATCCGATAGAGCATGTCTGGGACTTGCTAAAAAGAAGGGTTAAATCCAGAATGCCACCCCCCAACAATCAGAATGAACTTGGAAACGCATTACTTGAGGAGTGGGAGCGGTTGCCTCAAGAAATCATCGATAACATAATCTGTAGCATGCCCAGACGAATGGAAACCGTAATCAGAGCAAGAGGGGGAAACACTCGTTATTAAGTTTGCTTTAATTTTATTGTAAAATCATTTAATGTTTACTTTTTTTTATTTTTTGTGATGGTTCATAATCATCAAAAAATTTCACTTATTTCAAATTTCTTTATTTTTCAATAAAAAATAACGAAGACTTTTCAAAATCGTTGTTAAAAGATGTTAATCAATTTGTTATTTTGTGTCTAATTACATTTTCGTCAAATATATGCGTTATTATCTCATAGTCTCACTTTTTTTTTCTGTTCCGCTAATTGTGCCGGTGTGTTTTAATTAACAAACAGAATCTATACTAATATATAAAGCTGAAGAGTTTGTTTTTTGTTTGTTTGTTTGAACGCGCTAATCTCAAAAACTAAAAGTGGGATTTGAAAAATTATTTTTGCATTTGATAGCCCAACGCTTGAGGAAGGTTATAGGCTATATTTTATCCCGAAATTCCCACGGGATCAAAAGATACGCGGGTAAAACCGCGCGCGGTCGCTAGTAATATATAATAGGGCCAAACTAATACTGGCAACTATTGTAATAAATAAAATGGTTGCTTATTCTACTTAATTAGCATAAAATTTTAATTTATTCAAAGATCATCTGAATGAATTTGTTTTCAAATAAACTTTTGAAGACCATCTTCTAGCAATTAACCTTTTCCTGCTTCTCTTAGTTGCCGTTGCACGGTGCGGCGCTGCAACGTTCCACGGCGTCGTGCACGGCGCACCGCTCAGCGCTATATATTTGCTCTTCAAATGATCTCCATCATGAATAAATGAAAAATGTGATAACTAAAAATTACCCGACCAGGATTCGAGCCTGGGACCTCTCGTTTGCCGGACGAGTGCTCTTCCAACTGAGCTACCGCTAATTTATATTTTAATTATCACATTTATAATTAAAATATAAATTAGCTTATTTTTATTTATCACATTTTTCATTTATTTAAGAATAATTGAGCATTTTACATGCAAAAACTTAAAAACATTATTATGATCTCCATCATGGTTCATTTTAGTTGCCGTGGCACGGCGCGGTGCCGTAGACTTGGATCCACGCCTTTACTCTTAATTATAATATAAATGTGAAAGTTTGGATACATTTTTGGATTTTGATTCCTCAATCACGGCAGAACGGCCCAATGGATTTGGATTTTGAATTTGGAAATTTGGCATAGTGATAGAGTAGTATACAGTCTGCAATAGCAAAAGAGCTGCTTGCAATTGCGTGAAACACCTATTTAATTTTATAGATTTACTACCACTCAATAAACGTTTGTAAAATATATCTAATAGGTACCTACGGTCTAACATGACAAGGAAAGCAGTTCGAAATTTAACATGAAAGGTACCTATCTAATAACTGAATCTCAAAAGTTTAATATGATAAATCTTACAACCAAACGTGACGAAGTTATGTACAACACTGTCATTCTAAAAGGTATTTGTTACTGATAAGTACTTAAAAACAAAATAAATTGCGTGAAACAAATTGTTCAACAAAGTCGAACAAAAGCAATCAACAGAAAAAGTAAAATAAGCCCAATTTCGTTTTAAAGTTCTCTCAAGACTGTTAAATGGCATACCATTTTTAAGAGAGCAAATTTCACAAAACTTGTTTAAATCTTATTGAAGTCTTGCTACAAAGTTAGCGTTTTGGAATCGAGTTAAGATCCATTAACTATTCGTGGTTTAATTTTCTCGCTGATGAGTTTTTAATTCTGCCTCAGTTATGAAGTTTGTCGTAGCTAAAGGCTGGAGCGGTCACCTCCGTTACTTAACTTTGAAGTAACTTTGTCACGTACTTGGAGCTCTAACTTAAACTGTCAATAAACGATATAGGCTCTATATCGTTTATTTGAAATAAAAACTTTTAAATTTTATCAAAAGGCGTCTGATAATGACAGATTCTCTGAAGTGAGTTTTGGCTTTCTGGATTAAAAAAGATGAATAATTTATTTAACAAAATAAGTATTCAGGGATATACTATAACAATTATGAAGTATTTGGATGCGCGACAAAGTACTAACAAAAAACATAAATGATGGTTTCATTAAGATAAAAAAAAATGGGTAGTAGGTAAAAATGGTAGTAACTACAATTTATATTCGTGGTATACCACTATTTATCCTATTTTGACCATGTCGGCTTGTCCACGGTTGACTATGATAGCCGGCCTGGCTTATGGCGCTTCGCCGGCCGCGTCCGCAGCACCGTTCGCTTCGCTCGCTCGGCTCGCGCACTATATGCAACCTAACATGCTCCTCCTCACTGCGCTTGTCGTCGCACCTAACAGTACCGATTACGCCTCCTTTTGCTATGAGAATGTAGGCATATCATCGTCGTACGCTCTGGTTAATCTGCTGTGCACTCAGTATTTATGATGAGATTATGGTATTTTTGAACCTAAAGGAATTTATTTGTTTCTCTTCAAAAAAAAAGTAATGTCGTGCTGATGAATATTTTCGATTTTTCGGTAGTACTAGCTTTGTTAAACATTTATTTTATTTTGAGTGAAATAATTTATTTGATGTAAAAAAGTATATAAATGATGAAAATAAATTGATAGTTGAATATTTATTTAATGTGCAATTAATAATTTCCCAAAAAATCTGATTGATGTGAGTACTAGAATCGAAAAAATTGTAGTGTTAATGTTAATATTTTTCTATATAAATTTTATAAATTATCAATAATGTGTGACTTTTATACGTGCATGTGTCTGAGTTACATCGGTTTTTGCCGGAAATAAATTCTCAGACAAAAGATATTGCCCCTGAAAAATCATAAACGGGTGAAAAAAATCTCGAACACAAAAATTTCAACACATATAAAAAAAAACAGCGTCATGGTTTTGTAAATTTATTTTTTCCGAGAATTTATTTCCGGAAAAACATATCTAGCTCAAACACAGGCACGTATAAGATACTCAGTAACTTTAATTTATAAAAATAATGATCAATAAAAAAGTTGTGCGAGTCTAAAGACAAACTATTGGGAAATATTCATAAAAGTATAAAATTATGCCTATCTCCTAAACTATATGACTTAACCCATAGAAAGTGGGCTTTAAATACTTGCAAATAATTTCATCTACACGCTAAGCTCCTATGGCGGGCCATGTGCCAGTCACCCTGTATATAATGAAGGCGTGATGTTACGTACCTAAGTCAGAGATGATATTTTTATTGGTTGAATTTCTTAATTAAGCATGTTGGAAGAAGTTGTGTATCACAAAGTCTGTCATTTAGTATTTTTTTATATAAAGGGTGGTACTTAGGTGGTAGGTTGTATTAGGTTCAGTCAAAATAAACAAAAAAAGTTAAATTTAAGCATGAATTATGTATTTTGATCGGAGAGATATTTTTAGTTATTATGTCTGGAAAAGGTAAGCTGTAAGTAATAGAAATTTGTATTTTTTACCTGTTTTCATGACTGATTATAACATAACTATTAGTGACATGAAATAAAAAAAAATACTATGGTAATGACATTTTATATAACTTATTGGCCGTTGATTTGTCTGAGGTGTTATAACACCTGGTAGTATTATCCACGTCTAAAACAGTTTAAAGTTGGATCATATGTTTTTTGGGTACGACCAAGAAAAGCGTTACAGCTTAGAATTATGAAAGAATTAGACATAGTGAACTTTGAAACAACCTTGTCAAGTGTTATCACTATTTTGCTATTTTCGAAAAAAACCTTGTGAATTTGAACAATCTTCCTTGCTATTATTATTATCTATTATAAACAATTAAATCATATTTGTTGGTGCATTTCACGAATATATGTCACTTTATACGAATATATGCACACCAAATGTATAAGGCACATAAACATGACTCCAGCAGAGATGAAAATGTTTTCTTGGTATTTCGGTGTTAAGTGGATATAATATGGTGGTGCCCTTATGACAATGTATTGGGAAAAGTCCTCAGATGCAAATTTCTAAATGAAATTTAAGTTTTATTACAGAAAAAATAAATAAAATTTCATAATATTTAATTTTCTCTATATTAACCTTAACCTTACCCCTAAGTAGGTACTTGATAGCAGCATATACCCCTACCAGGTGTTATAAAATCGTACATTTTCCGGCTTTCCCAGGCAACTGAGAATTTTTTCATGATCTTATCGAAGCTTTAGAGTCGTAAGTAACTACATACTAAATATCTATGAAGAAAAATAGTTTCAGGGTTATGTGGGTTAATATATCAATTAAAAATCCGTACGTACGATTTTTAAATAATAATTACCTAAATCCAGTTATTAAGGGATATACAAGATTACATACATTAATAATCTTGGGGACTATACAAGATTACATACATAGAAACATACGGGGTAGGCAGAACATCAGAGGTTTTAAGACCATCTGATGTCACGTTTGACAATTTCCGAGGCATTTTAATGGTGGAGAGAGACTATTGCAGTGACAGGTGATCAGCCCACAAAAAAATCTCCAATAAAACCTCAGTCCCTTAACTGATTTTTACAGTATGACCGGGAAGAGAAGCAGCTGGCACTATCTATGTTTTTCCTTTTGCTCCCAGTCCAGACTGGAAGTGACAAGATCGAACTATACAAGATTGAAGTGGTAAAACATTTAAATTGGACTTCAATCTTTCTTATGTTGTACTTTAAAGATAAATTTCATTACATGTGATACACAGGAGCGAATACAGGCGATATTTTCCACTAGATATAAGTACAACAAGGTCAACTGCAAATTTATGCAGATTGGGTTCGCTTCATAGCTCCGTTATTATACATACGTTTGTCTAGTTTTCAGATAACGCAAGATTTATATATGAGACAGTTTATTACGCATCCTAGTGTTGGTTATCTCATTTTAGCGGGACGTGTTTTTTAGATACACACTATAATTTTGGAAAAGGTTATATAAAAAATACGAAACTAGGTAATTTCGAAGACTTGTGGTACACACAACGTACGAAGAGGTATTCTAGTATACTTATACACATACCCGAGTCTATCTAGAAATTTTCGTTTCATAATGGGCTATCTCTAGTTAAACATTCGACTGGCTGTCAAAATGGTATAACATTCAATATTTTTTTTTATTCTTATTTTTAAGAGGCTTTTATTCTAGGAGAATATGTCAGCCTCATCGTAACCTAAACTTAATTTATAGCAAATAATTTTCATTATAATAATCATATTTATGAATCACAGAGAGAGATTTGTTTGTGCAAAAATATGTGAATTAAGTTATTAAACACTTCTGAGTTTGGGTTTTATAATATGGTCAAGAATACGCCGACATTTAATCTATTTATATCAAATTTTTGCAACAGGTCTTGTCTTTCTCTCTGATACTTAACACATTCTGAAAGTATATGCTGGACGTCGTCTATAGTATTACAGGTTTCACAATAAGGCGATTCTAGTTTATTCATTAAGAAGCCAAATTTTCTAGATCGATAATGGTTAGATCGAAGTCTGTGGGCTATAATAATATAATGTCTACTTTTTGGCGCACTGATAAACCATGGGATCCTAAGAGGCTGACACTGTATTGTCTTATACCAAATTCCCTTTTCTTTACTTCTTTCATCACAGTATTCTGTAAATTTGTCATAACATTTGTTTTTCAATTCATATAGGATCTCTGTAAAATTGGTAAAATAGATATTTCTAAACCCTCTGTTAAAGCTAAGTTTGCCAATCTGTCAGCCTTTTCGTTTCCCTTTAACCCTATATGAGAAGGAACCCATTGCAACCTAAGAGTAATATCACGTGTACTAAAATTATGGATAATGCCAAGAATTCTGTAAGCTACCGATGTACCTCTGCTGTATCCAGAGGCGCATCGAGCTAAATGCTGCAAGGCACTTTTGCTATCTGTAAGAATAACAAAGTGACATTCTAATCCGCCTATAAATTTCAATGCTTCAAAGATCGCAATGAGTTCCATCGTCATAATAGAAACATTGTATTTATTCCTAAACATAGCTACATTTCCCATACTATCACAATAGGCTGCGCCCAATCTTAACCCATTCTTAGATCCGTCAGTAAATATTTGTGACCATCCTATATATTTTTCACTCAACTCCTTTAACACCTCTGCTCTTACACAATCCATAATATAATTCTATTTTGGTTTTGTAATACATTCCATGTTATCTACTATGATGTCATTTACATTAATATATGATGCCCAAACTGATAATTTATACATTTCTAAGGGATATGATGTATGAATATTATAGTTTTTACATTCTTCATATGCCAATGTCAGTAACGGTTTTGTGTTATTTTGCCAATATCTATTATTTATCTGAGTTTAGACAATTTAGTAGCTGACTGGTATTGTTATTCTCCCAGGACATACATTTGAGACAATTTTTAAAAGCAAGGTATAATCTCCTCACTTATAATGGTTGGACGCCGAGCTCGCTCTCCATCACATGGATAGGCGTGCTTTTAATAAAACCCCCTATAATGCGAAGTGCCTGGTTTTGTATTCGGTCTAGTTTACTTAGATGTGTTTTTGCACTAGTATTATATAAAAAACACCCGTAGTCGAGTCTGCTGCGAATCAATGAAATGTAAATAATACGTAGGTATTTGGGATGTACACCCCACCCTGGCCCCGCTAAGACTTTTAGCTAATTTAGGAATTTAGTCGTTTTTTCTACGATTTCGTTTATATGCTTATTCCACCTTAAGTTCTTATCCAACCATAAGCCTAAATACCGGACATTTTCTACTACAGATAAAATATTGTTTTCAATTACTAAATCCATCTCTCTCCGTTTATAACCTCTATTAAAAACACAGCAATAAGTCTTAGTAGTAGACACACGGAGCCCGATTTTATCTAACAAGGAAATAATATCATTTAGGGCTTGCTGTAACATATTTTGACAATAATTTAAATTTTTATAACTTAAAAATAAAACGAAATCATCTGCATAAAGCAATCAAAACATTCCGCAACTGAAGACAGATTTGAAATGTGACTATATTAAATCTAGTATACACATTTACATACCGAATCTATCTAGAAAATTTCGTTTCATAATGGGCTATCTCTAGTTTAACATTCGACTGGCTGTCAAAATGGTATAATATTCAATATGGTATATGAAAAATATTATTGCACACATATTTGACCAGCATTAACTATCCCTTAAGCACGTGGCTTGTTTTAAAGGTATTAGACAACAGATATAAATAAATACAAAAATGTTTATGTAAATGCAAGAATATAAAATTGATTATTCAACCAGCTTAAGGTTATTCAAAATAAAAAACGGTTGATGTAAACTTTGTGCTTAATCAATCAAGCTCAAATTTTGAAGACAGGTAAGACTTACACAGGTTTCGCATTGATAAAACCGATACGAATCTGGAAAAATACGGTCCCGCATAGCCGTTTTTTTTTTTATAAAGTATGGATGGGACGTTTGTCTTCCATGACACCAGATGTTAAGTGAACATGAAGACTAAGGTGGTACACGTCCATCCACGAGAAACCTATTCACTCGACGCTTAAAAGTACTGGGACTATACTGGTCAGAGAAAATAGACGCAGGCAGTTCATTTCAAACCTTGGCGACCCGTATCAAAAAGGAACTGTCAAAGCGCTTAGTTCGACTTTTTGGAATATTTACCACATACGGATGGAAGTTCTGTCTGCGTCTAGTAGTCCGATGGTAAAAGGGTGAGTCTGGTTTGTTTAAACAGAGCACTCGCACACTTACCAAAATGTATCCTGTAATACACGGTTAAACAAGCAAACTTACGACCATGCTCTAGGGTCGGCAGTTTTTTGGTTGTAAGGTCGACGATGTTTATTAATTTACGGGCTCTTCGGTCAACGGAGTTCAGCGCTTCTAGTTGATATTTGGCTCCCAAAGATGACTGCAGTACTCCATGCATGATCGCAGTTTGATCTGGGTATAAGTAAAGAAGATGTGCAGGGCCGAAGTACCGCGGTATCTTCGAGATAATTCCCACCTTTTTCGAAGCTCCTTGAGCCATAGACACAATTTGTTGACCGAAGTTTAAACTGAACCGAGTTTACCGTTACGCCTAAAAGCCCTAGATGGTCGGTGATGGGGACAGATACATTTTGGAAAATGGGAGTTAATGTGAAGGTCTTTTGCAGAGAATAGATATGCCTAAGTTTTGGACGCGTTGATTTTGACCAAATTTGACTCAACCCAATCGGATACTTTCCGTAAGGTCAAATCAACGCGCTCAATCATTGACTTTCTTAAACTCTGGATTTCACGGGCCGTAGAACTATCTCTATAGTAGCCGACGCATTAGATCCGTCTTCCGTCATCCATCTACTTCATACAAGATTTATAGATCCGTATTATCGGGTGTAGTGTGTAATCTCTCTAACTCTGAAATAGTTATAACAATTTTCGCCGGGGAATTTGAATAGCATGGCGATATTGCTTATACGTGGAAGAAATCTTGAGAACAATTTTTATCGGCTATTTATCGCGTCTCAAGGTATTTTAAGATAATTCTTTAAAGGATAAGATTTTTTCTTCATACATTTTTGCCCATATGTGTACCGCGAGGTACATGGACATCAAATTGTAGGGCATTAACCAAGGAATTGTAAAATATAGGATATGTTTACCTTTTCATGATTAAATGATGTAAAATAAATTATTTAAAAGTATAAAAAATTGCCGTTTCGGAACATTACATAATTAATTTTTTTGACATATGTCGGCATACATATGTATCATAAACCATATGTATATACATTTGACTTATGTATCATAAACCACTGAGCGTACCTCGGTAGCTTTATTGTATTTTATTCCGAAATTAAAACTAAACGAAAAAAAGAATAATAATAAACGCCATTTACTTTATTATTTCAATTTAACTATTCCGTCAATGAAATAGTAGTTACTTTACAAAAAATCTCAAAATAATTACTTTTATTTGTACAAAAATAAAAAGCAATTATATATTTTAAAAATAAACATATAATAATGCTCTGCTCTGATGATACATAAAGTAATATAATTACAAAAATATGCAGATTTAATATTAAAAACAAATAAAAAGTGCAATGAGCTTACAATTAGAAGAATATCAAGCTACCAAAAACATTTTTGCTGAAGTTACACCAATCTTTGTAAACATTGAAAAAATTCAAATGTACTCGCTTGCCAAACTTTTGTCTCTAAAAGTTTCCTATCTTATTAACCCAAAACCTTGTTTACACAATTTGCAAATAGGCAGCACCTTTTTCCATCGCTGAAACGACTACACTGCGATCACCAACCCGCTCGCAAAACGTTGTTATTATGATATTATCTTCCCTTTCTATAGAAGCCTTCGCTCACCAGTGAATATATTGAATTTTTCCCTGATTTAATACAGTAGAATCCTCTCTTACAGTTTATTATAAAAGCCATATATGATTTCTTAGAAATATGCTTTATAGCGAAAATAATTGTTAAGATAGTTAGTAATTTATTTATTAGATAAATAAACACAGAATCAGAATTCAATACTGTTTTCTAAAGTCACACTCAAAAGAATTACAAAAACAGTCAGCACAAAAATAAACAATACTAAATTACACAGTAAAGTTTGTCCTAAAAATCCTTACAATCTAATCTTGAATTTCAAAAGGGTAATTCGTCCGAAACCTGGCTTTGGGTCCGGTTACAGCCCGCACATAAAGCCGTACTGTAGACAGTTGTGTTAGTATAAACAAAAGCCGTGTCTTTTCAAGTCACGCCTACTGTATTCACTAATTACCTTATTTACTTGCTATCCTTTCTGGAAGGCTCTATTTTAGCCCGTTTGTTTTGCTTTTCAAGTGCCGTTAGCTTTTATGTGTGTGTAGGGAGTTCGGCTTATACGGTGTCTTCTATTTTGAAATTAGAAAGAGGGTTCAAGTTAAGGAAATGCGAGATCGTTCAATTTTAAATATCCTATTTCTTGTTAAATTTATGTACACACAAGGTACAAATGAGAAACACATTAAACCAAAAAAAAGTACAAAGTTACTTCTTGTCTCTAATGAAATTTCTCCCAGCATATCCAAGACTGGTGAGTTTGGTTAAGATGTAATAATAGTGTGTAAGTATAATAATAATAATAAATATTCTTTATTGCCAATTAACTTAAATAATACACATTTTAACAAAATAAGCGATGACAATGTGGGCGGCCTTAACGTTTAAAGCGATTTCTACCAGGCAACCCGGTATATAAAGGGTTTATAAGTATATAAAGTATAAAAAAATACTAATATAAGTATATAAAGTAAATGTAATATTATTTTTATTTGTTTACATGTAGGTATATACAGGGTTTTTTTTAGTCGCGAGCAAAATTAAGAAGTTATTTTCTTTGAAAAGATATAAACGTACCTACATATTTATTTTAGTATATGCTCAGTAGAAAAAAAAAAGTTATGGTACCACAAAATATTTTACAAATAGTCGCTATTGATGAACACAGCTACTTCGATGTGGGATTTTATTGTTAATACTACGACGTAGCACCACAAGATGTATTGTAGTAGCGCGTAGTTGTCTTTATTTTGATGGTATTCATTCATAGTTTAGAGTGACCATGATTTGCTTAATATTTTAGTGAATATATTAATTTCCTTGTAAGAAATACCAACCATTTTTGCAAAATAGTTTCTATAAATGATACTTATTGAGTAAAAAAAAATTGGACCAGTGACTAAAAAACAATCCTGTTTATACATAAATACGTAAAAATAATATTACATCTATTTTATATACCTATACATAAAATAAATATACAAAATGTTTCATAACGTACAGGAGAAAAAAGTCTTTGATTTTAATTTTAAAACTAATTATAGTCTAAACCCACGAATTTCGTGCGGTAATTAATTCTATAATCTGACTGCGGACAGAGAAAGAGTAGGAATTATAATCGGTTTTATGAGGTGGCAATTATGTAAAAAAGTACGCACAAGTGCTTTACATGGCGTATCCTGAGAGTGTGAGTATGATGATGAGTATAATTAATATAAGTATTATATTAATTGCACGACCAAAGAAATAATCATAAATTAAATATAAACACACTTACGATCGAATTAAAATACATGGCCTCCGTGGTGCATTGGTCTAAACGCTATTACGCCAATCGTGAGGTTGAGGGTACGGTTACCGCACGAAACAAAAAAAAATGTCCTGGGTCGAAATGTTTCTGTATGTATGTATTTATTTTCTAGTTTCAACCCTAGTTCACTAAGTAGTATCTAATGACATATGCTTACTTTGAGGTCATGTAGTTGTCTGGGGATTTTTATTTACAATAATAATAACACAAAATTACGGAAGAAATAATGTGATGAACAATGTTTTATTTTGTGCTTTCTGCCATTTTGGGGGTTAATATACAACACAAACGGTTCGTAATGCTCTTTATAAAGTGACCTTTGATTGCTGATTCTTAATTTAAAAAGAAAACCAAACCAAATAACCTTTTTTTAGTTTAGTTTGAAACGCACATTTAGAATTGCTTTTATTTGGTGCTATGTGCCACTTTCTAATTGTACATTCAAAATAGAAGGGTTTTAAAGTATTTTTTGGAACCGGTTCACTCATTTATTGACTATTCTGAAGTTAAAATGAAAACCAAAACAGTTACCAAAAAAGAAAAATACAGTCGAGTAGAAAAACCTTCCTTCACTTTGACAGACAAACAATGAATACAGAATTTACTTTTATACCACAAGTTGATGCAACGAGAAACCTGAACAGGCGAGTCCTTAAATAACTAAAAGAAAACAGGTAACATTTCAAAGGAAAACGTAGCTAAATCCATACATTTTGTGTGCAGACGTTTTCGTATGCACACAAGAAGCGCGCGCTCAATCAGTTCCCAAAGAATCGTCAAAGAGACGCGAGTACTGGCAAGATCAAAGGCGGAGTCCGCGACTCGTTGCCTCACGTCTACCGGTACATTCGGGTGGTGAAGTGAGGTGGATTGAATGATCAATAAATTGTAAGACTCATAAGGCACACTCGTAGCTGTGCAGTAAGATTGTGGCTGTATGTTCGTTATAATCAAATCTTTATTGCGCTTTTATTTTGAAAACGCTTTAACGCGATTTATGAAAAGTTATAAGTAAAAGCAGTATTTGAAGATATTCCTTGGAAACCCATTATCTGTCATCTTACTTATCTTAATACTGTCATAATAGATTTAATTTTTCCGGATGAAAAGTTTTTTATTGCAAAAAAGCTGGTTAAACTTATTTACAACATAAGTTTGGCAAACATACAAAAACAACCACATGATTTCAAAAACTTACTGTGGTAATAGAAACAAAAAACTGACTATTACAGTTGTTTTCCAAAGACGTGCGTGGCAATTCAAGGATTAACAGGTATTCCAATAATTACTTCGAGCAGCTATATTCTTTTATTTATTCTTAACCTGTGATAACACCCTTTATCGCTTTACTGTCTTAAGTCTAGGTTGAATCACACGATCACTTGCGGTTTAGGTAACCGATTCTCGCTTACAACGCAGGCATGTGTTATAATTAATTGCCACACTTGGGACAGTCGTAATTCATTGAGTCCTTCATTAAGCACAGTGAAGTGATTTTCCTTTGAATGCCGTGTTTATTTGTTCTACTGGTTTTAAATAAAAAGATCTTTTTTTAAAAAGAAATAAACAGCGAGCTTATTACAAAATGCTCAAGCGTATGTATGTATGTTTATCTCTTTTTTAAATAAGATCCCTGCGATTGTCTGATTTCCCATTTTTCAACCCCTGAATCATGGAATTAGGATCACTAAAGGTCGAATTACTCTGCAGGAACTATCTGTTCAAAATGTTTATCTCTGTAAATCTTTAGTTAGGCTACTAATCAATGAAAAAAAAATCTTGAGCAGATTAAAAATGGCTAACATGCGATTCATCTACCAAAATTATGCTATTTATCCCTACTTCTATTCTTTACTCTACCATCTTCCTACGAACACAAGGTAAAATCAGGGTTTGAATAACAATACGTCCTTAACAGCTTAACCAAGAAACGTTTTATATAGTCTACAAATAGTTCTTCATTCTCGTCCAAAATCCTAAATCCAAGTAGTAATAGTTCAATCCCTTAGGTATAAAATTAAGTATTTATTTAAATTTAAAATAAAAGAAGTACATTCTCATACTTACAAACAAGATACAAGCCAATGTATAAGGGCCGAAGCTGGCAATAAAGTAGGTTTCGTATCTGCCTACAAAAAATTAGATAACTTCATGAACTTGACAACATTTTGAGACCAGATTAAAACTTGATAACTCTAAAGCAAAGTCAACAATAACAAACATAGTTATGCAAGCGAATGTTTCTGCTCGTAACATCACTAAATAGGTACAACCATACTGCTAAGCGTTCAGATTATGCTAATTGTTTCAATCGTTTCAATCATGGAAGGCCTCTCCTCGTTGGATTACGAAAGGCCATTAATTCAAACTGCATTTTATAATGTTTTATAGACTACAAAAATTTTTACCACCGTACTACCAGACGCAGACAGAACTTCCATCCGTATATAGTGGATATACCAAGAAGTCGAACAAAACGCTTCGATAGTTCCTTTTTGGTACGGATTGCCAAGGTGTGGAACAATCTGCCTGCGTCTGTTTTTCCTGACCACTACAGTCCTGGAACTTTTAAGTGTCGAGTGAATAGGTTTCTCGTGGATGGACGTGTAACACCATAGTCTTCATGCGCACTTTCCATCAGGTGGCATGGAAGACAAACGTCCTATCCTTACAATATATAAAAAAAAAAAAACTAAAAAAATATATATATCTAAAAGTAGTTGCGAACTTATTGATATGTAAAGTGCTTGCTTTTGAATGTTGTGCCTAGTTTTAATTAACTAACCATTGTTTGAGAAGCTTAAAAAAGTTTGTATAATTATAATAAGATTTATTATCATTTTACTGAAATAAATATAATTAGTTTAATTATATTAGTTTAATTATATCTGGCTCTAATAGTTCAACATTCAACCTTTGAAAACTTTTTGTGGCTCTGTGTACTTATTTTGAAAGTCTCTAAAGACATTTTGTACTTACGTTTTTTAACTTGAATGAACCACTGTTGTAAAGTAGAATGTTTTATAGAAGTCTATGCTCGTTTATTCTTGGACTTGAAGTTATTATGTAACGAGATTTTATTTAAATACTTGCGTAATTTTCAACCATTGTATAAGCTTGTAGAAAACTGAATTGAAATGTATTCGGTGTTTCTTGTATTAGTCAAAACACACTACTCACTCTTGACACTAAGGCTGCGTCCCCAGTAGGCAAACAGTTAGCGGCCGACTGAGTAATCTGCAAATTCGTGGCGAACTTTAATTTGAGTTAGCGGCAAACTCAGGTCAATTTTCGTACGTCGCGTGGGAGTCGGCCGCTCACTGAGATAGTCGGCGCGCGTATCGCTGCAAACTGCGTACAGTGAGCGCAAAACCAGCAGACTGTGGACACTATATTTTAAAACATTGGAAGGGCGTACTAAATCGTTAAGCTGCAAACTCAATCGGCCCTTAACTGTTTGCCTACTGGGGACGCAGCCTAAATTACTTATGAACTAGGTAGTGATTTCTTAATAAAGATTGTTGTATGTGACACTTGCGAGGTTAAAAGTACTTTTTTGAATACAGGGATTCAGATAATTATTTTCATTAACTTATATTCTTTAATGTACGTAACAACTAATAGGTATGTCATATCAAGAAGCTTGTTCATAGGCAGAAGGAAGTTTTAAATGTTTTTTTATATACCAGATATAAAATGCTTTCTAATGGTTCATTGCAAATGTGTACAAAGTTTCTAATAAATACTTTTTATTTTTATTAAATCTGATTTCGTTGCAAGTGGTCTTTAAACAATTTTGATACAATTTTAATCTTACAGAATTCTTTATAGTCCTTAATACTGATCGATGCACTTTTTAATATTATTGAAATGTTTATATATTTTTTTAAATTCCAGATGTATAACTTATTTCTTCAGTTATAGATACTTTAACTTTATTTTACATTTGGATATAATAATCAAAACCATGAATATATAAGCATACATTTTTAAATGTATTTTTAAAATAAAAACATAAAAAACCTTACTCGCCGACGACGCGACACTTCGCATATCAAAATATGTTTGCGAGTATTTTGCTTACCTACTTTAAATTGTTTTTCGTGTAAAGAGCGAATAAGCGCATGTTTATTAATGTTTCCAGTGTGTTTTAAACATGAGTTCTTAACATAAATAATAAAATAGTGTATGTACAGTTTTTAAGTATAAAGTTAATATTTAAATGAAATAATCTCCTTTCTTTCCGCGAAACTGTTCGTTCATTTTTACGTAATTCTTTTTATTTACTAATGATGGTTACTATTTTTATTTTAACAAGAACTATTTTACTTTTCTTTTACGATACCTATATAATAGCACGTAAAAAACAGGCTCGTAACATTCTAGCAAACGAACGAACTGCCAAATTTAAAACTGCGAGGTGAAAATAACTCCAACTTTTAGTGGAACGATATCACACAGAAATCGAGATAACATTTTTTTTTTAATTTATAGTATGATTTCAATCGGGCTTTGCTAATTGATGAGAGCTATCGGTTTTATCACTTTAAGCTTTTATGAAGCAGGTATTTCAATTAAGCTCAGTGGTAGCATTGCTAAAATTCTGCAATGTGGACTGCAAATATAATTTTTATAAAAGTAATTTTGAAATTTGTTTTGCTTGTTAAAAAATTTCATAATAAATGTTTCATTCAATCAATGCAACATTGTTTAGTTAAAAGGGTGAAAGGTTTACATTTTTAGATCTTTATCAGTTTGCTTTAGATTGTGGTAATTTTTTTTTGGGATGAATGATAGATTTTAAGCTAAAATATGTATATTCGTAAATATGTACGATGGTAAAAAAATTGTTCCGCAAAATTTGTTTTCACAGCAAAAGGTCACTAAACATTTTTTTTAAATATATGTATAGGTATTTCCAAAGGATTATTGCACATGGTGAGTTTCTAGTTTTTTTTTTTTAATTTTAAATGATATCCACGTCCCTCATCGATGTTGAATGATTGATTTGTATCACCTTTAGGCAATTGGAGAACTGATTTTTTTAGGAGTTTTAAAAATGTTTAACGTATCAAAAAAAAACTAGGCTATATCTAGTTAATAGATCAATGTTAGGCACATATTTTAGTATCGCAAGTTTAGAAATAATTGTTGGGAGTGCCTCAAAATATACAAAACCAATTATTACGCCAATTTCCTTTTTTTCTGGCAATAAGAAATATCGCTATTTATGCAAAAAAATATATGCTTTTAATGTGTCAAATAAACTTAAACCGGATAAGCACAAAAAATTTCATCAAAATCGGTCAAGCCGTTTCGGAGGAGTATGGCAACGAAAACTGTGACACAAGAATTTTATATATTAGATTTAAATAATGACAATGTGTCCTGATTGTACATGGTTCGTTTATATTATGTCAAGTGGTTTTTGGTCTATCATGTTCTTTTCTCAATTCATAATTGCTTTCAAGGAAATGCTTCGAGAAACAAAAAACCTTTTTTAAATTTAAAAGAAATTGGGTTCGGTACTACAATTTTTTAGGTACGAGACAAATTTTTTTTTGCACGATAATATAATTTTATGGAACCAAATTTGACAAAAAAATATAGATTTTTTTACAAGGAAATAAATATATTAGCTAACATATTAAGCAACGCATAGTAAATTACTAATAAAGCACGGTTAATTATACATGATTACTAATAAAATAAAGACGACTACGCGTAGTCTACTCTCGGAGTATTATCAACGAAATGCCGCATCTTACTAAATGTTTTCATCACGACAACTATTTGTGAATAAGTTTGTGGTGCCATACCTTTATTTTTCTCTAATAAGCGATACTAAAGTAAATTATGCAGGAACGTTTATATCGTGCCAAAGGAAATATAATTTTAATTTGGCTAGTGACTAAAAAATAGCATTGTATATTCGCGTAATTATTTTTTAGATTCATATTTCAACTGTGTATTCCCAACTGCTACATAAGTCTTATGATCAAATTTTGATAACCAGTCCTCCTAGCATTCTACGTGTATATTTAACATATTTTATACTCAAAAAGGATTGAAATAAACATATTCGATCATTAATTTCTTATACGTTCAATATACCACAGTGAAAACATTATATTGACACACTTATTATTTATTGCATAAATTTTGCCTTGTCATAAACTTATAAAGTACTTCATAATTTCATAAACCTTGCAAATAACCCAGGTAACATGAAGGAGCTTGTGCATAAAACTCTTACGTTTGATCTCTCACTTGTGAAATATGATATGTAGCATAACTCCTTTCATTTTTGTCACAAAGTTGAAATACAATTCCTCGAACTGTTATTTTATATCGAAGCACGGGTTTGCCTTCAGGTCAATAAATATTCAACTTGAGAGTTGATAAAAAAAGTTTATAGCTTAATTTCGGGACAATATTTTTAATGAGTAACTTCTCAGTTTTTAAATACAGAAAAAAATATAGTAGGGAATGTGTTAGAGTTTATAGTTTTTCTCCACATAACAAAGCTAACTATCTCTACGAAAAAAAGCAGGCACTAATTTAATTTGAGATTCATCAAAAACTTTGAACCATTAAGTTGTTGCCACAAACGTTGCCACAAACAGATACAATCGCACATGCACAGCTTAAAGTCTGGTTGTGATTTGATTATACTTAAAAGAAAAAAGCCATTTTTATTTAGTGCATAGCTCAAAACTCAACCCGAAGAAAATTGAATACCAAATAATTTAAAACTTAAGCATCATTATGGCAGAGCTTTACTTGAGGTGTCTAAAATCGTTTATCATAAGTATCATCCGCAGAAAAAGTGATTCTATCAGCTTTTCGACATCAGATAAATATAGATACTTGTTTTTTTGCTCATCGCATATCGTACCAGGAAATATTCCGGAAGGGAATGAAGCCTCCAGAAATGTAATAATATCTTTAATATCTGCTCGCAGATGGTTATGTAAACATTCTTAGCGTGTCTAGAGTGGTTATCTGGTAGGGCTATGAATATAGCACTTGTCGTAAACGATCTTATGGTCGGATTATCTACTCGTCTTTCGAGAGATTAGGGGTGTTAACGGGTTGGAATTATGTCAGAATTATGTAGAGACACTCGTATTTATATTATAGTGGGTATTTTTCAAGATTAGGTTTTTAGACGCAATAAACATTATAGGTACTAGGATTTAGTTTATTTTTTAATTAGGTACAATGTGGATTTGACAGAGTTATGGAAATACCTAATATAAGATAAGAAACAAAATTAATATTTTACATGAACACAATTGAATCTTAAGTAAATATACTAGAAAAGTGTTATTTTTATGATTATACGGAAGACTTTTATAAGGGCATCCTCGTTTTAAGGCATTCAATTACTTTAGGCCGTAAATGAAACATTTCAAGAAATGAATTGCATTTAATTACATAAGATATTTTGTTAACCAACGTGTTGTTGTCTTTTTAAACTCACTACATTTACGTACCATAGTAATAGTTGATGAAATATTTTGAACTAATTAAAAGCCATTTTTGTTTTGATGTTGACAGCGTTGGTGACGGTAACGTGGTGACTGTGATTGAAAAGCAAAATACGCAAAATATTGTAGATTCCATGCACGACGGATATCTGTTAAGAGTTAAAAAGATTTTGTAAGATTTTGATTTTTGCCCCGGGACTGGGTTTAGGACTTTTACAAGTATTTGAGCTTTATATCCATTAACTGCTTCTGAATTAATTTAGGGAAGGTTAATATAAGGAGGAATATACATATTATTCATCTTAGAGTAAAGATCTTGTCAAAAATATTGCTTTTCTTAGCCACTATTAGTTCTGGACCTTTAGAATTTAGAGAAGGTAGCAGATCAAGCGTTACAAACCTGTCAAATTTCCCCAACGAATTTTTAACTTAATTTCGAGGGCATAGAGTTCAGATTTAATTCAAGTTTTTTGACAGGTTCAGAATGCTTGATTTGCTGCCGTCTGTACATCGCATTGATGTGTAAATCATGGAGGACACGTTCCTGAGAATTACGATAATGCGTGATAGAAGGACAGAGATGGAGGAGTAACAAAGTGATCACTTTTTTCAGGTAAAGACCCTAGTAAATTGTAAAAGAATTCAATTGAAGTAATAATTATGCCCAACAACTTGATACTTGTCATACACGAAAAAGTAATTCAATATATTCTTAAATTCCACTTTTCTTAGAGATATTCTACTTTTTTCAAATGATTCTATCACAATTTTATCGCAATACTTTGGATCTTTGCTTGCAGATAATGCAGTTTATCAAACTCGTTGGTTGGATGACGGAACTATATTACTATCTTATTTGAGATTTCCTCTTTTATTAGATATAAAATTTGTTGCGACCGGATCAATGTTGGCTTTAAACCTGCCTCTACTTTTAATAAACAAAGCTTTTCCGTTTTCATTGATCTATATTATTAATTATCGTAGTTTCCAAAGAACATCATTCAACATTGGAAATGGCTGTATATGGCCTTGCGTGTTTGGGAAACAACGGGGATAAAAAACTTTTGAAGATATTTAAATAAATATAGTACAATAGTGTTTTTTGCGATTTCACTTACCAAAAGTTTCTATCACGTACAAGTGTACATGTACAACGTGGAAGCTATCCTTTAAGTTTTGCACCAGTGCTGTCGTGTCGCATAGTGTTCTATTCTAGCTCTTTAAGACGTGCTAGTGTTGATAATCTTCATGCTCAATTTCTCCTCACAGTATAAATTACATTTTACATTTATTATTTTATTTTAATTGTATTAATAAATAACATTGTATTTTAACCAAATTCAATCGCCTTCAATTATATTTTAGATTTTAAATCCACATTTATTTCCAGGGTTTGACTAGTGGGGTGTGATAATCTACATAAATAAGTCCTTAATTTGTTCTAATATATCGTGAAAGCAAAATATACACTAATAATGGGTTTTAAGAAAAAATATCCTATTTTAGAAATCGATTATTGAAGTAAATGTTTCACTTCCATATTTATGAATATCCTCATATTCTTAACGTCAAATAGCATTCATGTAACGTCTATGCAAAAGGCTAGACATTTAACCAATATTTCTTAGTCTAGTGCAGAAAACGTTCGAACACAAATCAAGTTGCAAAAATAAGGAAGAAAAATAAGACAAAATGGCTTGCGATAGACGTGAATTTTATTGAGAAGTATGTTTCAAATAAAAAATGAGAGTATATGCAGTGAATACGAAGTAATGATGAAATAGTGAAACAGTTTCGTTCTTGGCACGATTTTGAGTTTTATTCAATTGTTTTCTGGAAACGAAATAAAATTAGAAAGAATTTATGAGGGTGTGTTATCTTTTTGTAGATTTTATTTTACCTTTATAGTTTTATTTCATTTGGGTATACTATTACAGTATAATATGATTATGTACAATACATGTCATTTCGGTTTTTAGATTTAATTCGTCTTTAAAAAAATCACATTTAATTTAATTTATTTATTTCGAAAAAAAAAACTAATTTTTGTATCAAATAACTGAAAAAACGTGCTGAATAAAAATCATCCAACCAGGACTCGAAACTGGGACCTCTCGTTGGCTGGACGAGTGGTCTTCCACTGATAGCTCAGGGGTGTCCAGGTTCCAGGTTCGAGTCCTGGTCGGGTGATTTTTATTTAGCACTTTTTTTTAGTTATTTGAGAATAATTGAGCATTTTAACTGCATAAACTTAAAAATATTATGAGTTTATGTCTCATTTTTTATTGAATTGAATTTAACCAAGCATTTGAAGCTTAAAATAGAAGTTCATAATTTAACAGATTTAAACAAAGCTTTGATGAATTTGAAATAGAATTATTCCGTGTATACAAAGGATACGTGGAATACAAAAGACTTTAACATAATTATTTTCTAAAATGTGCTAAAGAGTTGTTTAGAGTAAATTAAGCAAAAAGATTCACCACTTTGGGGATCCCCTTGTCTCTCATAAAAAATCGCCTATTTTTATACAGGATTGGCAAGACACTTTTAACAATAAGTAATATATTTTTTAATATTACATTTTTAGCAATCTAACAAAGAGGGTAAAAGTGGAAGCAAATAAATAACAAGAAGTTTTATTCAATCATGTCATCTGATAATAATTTTCGTGGGTGGGTCGCCACTTGTCATTAAGTGTATTTAGTGGACTATCAAGCTGGCCCAGTGCTCGTGGATAATACAGTTAAGATGACATATAACAAAAATAAAAAAATAAATGAAGAAACGATGAAGTTTTGGTTTCCGAACCAACGGCTAACTCTTCGTTTCTCGAGAAGTACATAAGCCATTTCTTCTTAAAACTCTTTCTATTTCACTCATTCCATTCTATACAGTGGGGCATTTACCATACTCGCAATGAAATGCCCTGTTTACGATATTCCATGCAGTTCTTCACATTTTTTAATGCGAAGTCAAAAAACTCTATACATGACAAAATTTAAGTTTTACTTTGAATATCTTCTGCGTTTGTTATAAGGCATAATATTTATTTTTATATTATTTATTTACGAACGGTATTTTATTTTATGCTCTATAGATTTTTTAAGTGTTTTATAGATGTAATTTATGACTGTATTAAGTCATGTTGTGTATTTTAAAACTAAAAATAATTTTAGTTTGCATGAAGACTAACAGGCAAGCATACCGGTCTTATATGGTCTAAGTAAGCTTAAATAAGCTTATGGTATGGAAACAACCCAGCTCAGCCCGACTGTGAATGTATATAATGAGACAAACAGAAGACATACCGTTAGAGAGTTATTCTCAAGCTATTAAGATATCTTAGCTACTAGAAACCAGAACATGAAAGTATCATAATCAAATAACTATTACGGAATGATATCCCGTACTTATTAGTTTTGGCAGGAAACTTCAGGGTCTGTTTGTCTAACGACCACGCCCAAATAAAGTCTACCGCCAACATAAATGTCTTAAAATATTAGCGATCAGCTATAATGGCGCAGTCATCAAGCCATGGACGCGCGATTCATTGCTTTACATCGTATTCGATACATCGTAAGCGATAGCAGTTCAATCGTTCGTTGGTCGCAGAATGCACTTATTGCTACGATACTAGCGCCAAAAACAATTCGGTAGCTAAAAAAGAAACCAATAAAATGTGAAACAGATGTTTGCTTTTAAAATTTCGCAGAAAAGTACACACGAAAAGTATGAAAGTCAAAGGGATTATATGCACTTTTAGTACATCGATTGTACGATAGAGGCAGCACAATCGTCGGATTGCTATGGGTTTGTTTTTGCTGTAACGTAATACGAATTAGTTCTTTTTTAGCAAATCTTGCGCAATTCACGTCATCGCTTTGCTCTAGCAAGTTACGTGATAAGGCAGCCAGTTCCTTCTCTAACACGTGTGCATTTTTCTTCAACATTTCGATTAAGTAGTCCTTTAATAATATTATCATAAAATGTATATATTTGACGACCACTTTGGCGATGGGGTAAACCTATCTGCCTCAGACGCCAGTGGTTGCGGGTTCGATCCCCGCACGGAACAAGAAAAAAAAAATGTTCCGTGTCTGGGTGTTTATCTATTTATTTATTTATATTCTAGGTTCCCCCCTAGTTCGCTATATGGTATCCCATAACACAAGCTATGCTTACTTTGGGGCCATGTAGTTGGTGTCATTGTCTGGGGATTTTATTAATTTATTTATAATCAAGCTTTTTGATTTTCAGCCATGTTTTCTTTAATTTCACAATTATAATAGTATAATATAATAATTTATTTAATTGTTAAACTTAATTGTTTAGTTTTATTTACAATGGAATGGAATAACTACTGCACCTTTTTGTGATCATAACAGATATTTTGCAAAAATGAAGAGAATCGCTAATCTAACGTATTTTTTTTCCGTCACAGAAGACAACTCCAATAAGAACCCATAGGTATGAACCATATAGGAACTCTCGAGAGGAGGGGGAAAATATTCAGAAGTACAAAAGGGCCCTGCGTGTGGGGGACAGGCCCCGGCAGTCGAAACCCAGATAGTGTGAGACTTCTACTCACTCAACTCCCACTTAATGATCTTTTGTCTTTCTACCGACAATCTACAGAAGAGATGAGCGACAGCCAGTAAAGCAACGTATCATTAATCTTTGCATCTATAGTTGATGGCTGGAAGACATTAACCATCAAGTAAATCAAGTTTGATCATCTTTTAGAAGCTTCTTTTGAAAAAATAAAAGTACCCTTTTACGTCAGAATAAAATCGGAAGCGAAAGAGGTATGACTGGATCGTATCAGCGTTCTCTTGTCTTTTCTTACCCAAAGGGAGACAAGTGTGAAGTTATGTTTGTTTTAAAGGATTCAAGACGGGCTCCATGGTGCAGTAGTTGAGTGTTTGCCTGTGGCGTGAGAGATTCTGGGTTCGAATACCAGCCAGGCCAGTTTAGGGAACAAACTTCTCTAAACTGGTTCGGGTCTGGTGGGTGGGATTACCCGTAGTTTCGTTGTGTGGTCTCCATAATAGCTTATATAAAACCTTACTTTGGGGCAACATTATTGATGTATCAATATCAGTCCCATGCTGGACTGGGAGCCAAAGAAAAACATAGAATGTGCCAGCTGCTTCTCTTCCCGGGCATACTGTAAAAGTCAGTTAAGGGACAGAGGTTTTGTTAGCGTTTATACGGGCTATAGGCTGACCCCCTGTCACTGTAATAGTCTCTATCTATACATCATTATTAAACCTCCAAATTCGTCAAACGTGACATCAGATGGTTTGATAGCCTCTTGTGTTCTGCCTACCCCATAAGGGATACAGGCGTGAAGTTATGTATGTATGCAATATCAGTATATAATAAATGATATGACTACTACTATAACTTTCCTAGAGCTTTAAGACATAGTGTACTCTTTATTTTTCTATATTAGGCTCATAAACAATTCTAAACACAAAGCATAAAAATGCAAAACACTGTCCTCTATAATATAGGCTAAGACCGAAACGAAACAAACTTTATACGTGTTAATTGATTATAGGCATATCCTCTGATGAAGAAAACATTATTAAACTACCCTACTTTATAGGCAACCAGGTTCCAAGCTTACTTTTGATACCCAATTCATTGAAATCGATCTCATGTGCCAATTCCAACGGTCCATTATGTCACATATTTTACTCTCATCCCTCGACTTAATCATTGTGAGTAATGTACAAAGCCTGACATTTGATGATGATCCAGACAGATTTTAGTATTCCTGCAGTGAATCCTTTCAACCACAAATCGTTGCCTTTAGTAAGATTTTGCACAACTGTGGCTTGATGTGTCCGCAACGAACGAGATACAGTGAGGTTAAATAAATTCTCTATGCAGCTTGGATGTGATCTTTTCAGATTGAATTGAAATGACATTATCCATAGATTAACTTTACTTTAAAAATATCTTTCTTCGAGTTTGTTTAATATCTTTATTTTTTTTTATGAGTTAGGCAGGCTACTGTTACACATGCTCTTAAATAAGCATGCTGAAAAGCTTGTTATTTAGTATGCTCAATTTACATTTGTTTTGTATTTTGTTTACATTTGCTAGCAATAAGCATACTAGTTTTCAGTATGCTTTTATATCTAAGTATGAACAACTGATCGATACTAGCACGCTCAATAAGCAAACCTGCTTAGATGCGCTTAAAGCAAATCCTTCCACCCGCGCTGCTGGTATCATGCTCGATCATGCTCATTTTGAGCAATATTCCGATACACATTATTCAAGCAAGTGCTCACGTGAAGCATGCTTTCGTGCTCGAAATGAGCATGTGTAAAAGTAGCATTATATTTAAACGATTGTAAGACAAAATTCTATTTCTGTCTACATAATGTAAAATTATTATGCTTTGCGTTTTATGAGATACAGCCTGGTGATAGACGAACAGCGGAGTCGTAAATAGGGTCTCAACGAAATGAATCGTGAAAACTTAAGCTAAAAACAGAATTCCTATAAAATTTATCTAACTAAGAAAATTTAAAGCTGAAAGACATTAAAGATAAAAGCAACTTAGAAAAGGTGTAAGTAACATTTTCTTTTTTTTAACTTAACGGAGTTAATTGCCTCTAGGTCGTTAGGATTCTACTCATTAAGTGGAACTCGATATTCTGCTTACACTTCAACATTTTTTTGTTGGAACCAGATTTTCTTTTCTGTAGAGTAGGAAAGAAATGGCTCGGAAAATGAAAAAGCTACATGTTGAATGAACGATTTTTTTCCTTTATAAGTAACGTTTTCTATTAGGTTAATTAAGGCTGAAGGATATTTCTTATTTATATTCTACTTTTCAGAGTTAGGATATCTTGTGTTTAATTTTATATAACTATCAATGACGGTCTCCGTGTTGCAGTGGTATAGACGCTATACGCCAATCGTGAGGTTGGGTTCGATTCGGAATAAAAAATTCGTGTCTGGATGCATATCTATATATAATATGTAATTATATTCTAGGCCCATATATATACATAGCTATGCTTACTTTGAAGCCATGTAGATGGTGTGATTGTCTGGAAATTTGATTTGTGTAACTTCGTCGTTATCGCACTTTGTTTAAATACGACTACTTATGTATATCTGTGATTAGGTACTATATTTAAAGTACTCACGGTACCAAAGTTAAGTTTAGATATTTTAACTTCAATAAATAATACGTTTCAGAAAAAATAAGTTGCTTGGCGTCTGCAGACTATGCGAAAGCCATCGAGTCAGTCGATACATGGGCCGTACTCCAATTTTAGCAGAGTGCCAAATTGACTATCGATATATCGAAGCGTTAAAGTATTTGTAAAAAAAAAAACAAAATAAAAATTTTGAAAAACCCACGACGCGACGGTTAAAAAGTAATTGAAAAAGAATAAAATAATTTAAAATCCCCCGACTGAAATGATTTATGTGACGAGAGATAATTAACGTGAAAAGCTTTTTTAAAAGTTCACTTGGTCTCACACAGAGTCGGTCATATTATGAACAACATACTATTCGTTTTCTTAGCACTTCCCTACGCTTACCTATTCGGTTCTCGAAGATGTAGATGTCGCAATAACATAGGTATTCAACTCCCTATGAACTTTATAACAAGAGCAAGAAAATCCGTCTGGGGCTGCCATTCAATGAATTCGTTTTGTAGTTTTATATTGAAATTTAAAATATTGATGGCAGCCATCGACGGATTTTCTTGCTCTTCTTATAAAGTTCATATGGAGTTGAATACCTATGTTATTGCGACATCTACATCTTCGAGAACCGAATAGGTAAGCGTAGGGAAGTGCTATGAAAACGAATAGTATGTTGTTCATAATTTAAAATTAAAAAAATTAAATTTAAATTTAAATAAATAGCTCTTGGGAATGCTAAAAAAACTAAGCGATGAACTTTAGTACTATTCTCAAATTATTTTTTATCCGTGTAATAAATAAAACTCCTACTGTATGTATTCCTACATATTTTTAGTTTGCTTTTGTAATTAAAAGAAGAAATTCAATATTTACATACGATTTATATAAATATAAATCTCAAACTACCTTCGTTACTGATGCTATTCAATGCAACTTAAACCGTTCGTTTCAATAGTAAATAATGAGGTACTCAACTTGCAGTGAAGGTCCCTTTAAGATTTCATTAATCTTTGCGCGACATCGACATCAAACACAACTTATTTTATTTTCCTATATCTTTGAAACTTACTTATACTATTATTCTAGCCTTGTGTATAATTAATATTATGTTATAGACTTATGCCGCTTTGGAAGAAATTTTTGCAATGGAACATGGCTGTAAAACCCAATTTGTTACGTAAAAATATTATTATTTTCATTTTTATTTCGTATTTGTGTCTGTAGAAACCCAAATATTTTAGGTTTTTCAATAGCTAAATAGACTAAAGCTACATAGAATTTGGGTTCATTTTGTGATGATTTCTTAGGGTGTTACCACACAAATCGATCGACATCGACCGGATATTTTTTTTGCATAGTAAAAACTACTTCCATACTTCCATGCAGCTTCCATGCTGGACTGGGAGCGAAAGAAAAACATAGAATGTGCTAGCTGCTTCTCTTCCCGGGCATACTTTAAAAGTCTGTTAAGGGACAGATTTATTGGCATTTTTGTCGGCGATAGGCTGACCCCCTGTCACTGCAATAGCCTCTCTCCATCAATTATAATACCTCCAAAGTCAAACGTGACATCAGATGATCTTATAACCTCTGGTGTTCTGCCTACCCCATAAGGGATACAGGCGTGAAGTTATGTATGTATGTATGTAAAAACTATCAATCGACGTAGACTGTTCGATTCATCCGTCAATCGATGGTTGATCGATCGATGTGGTAACACCTTTACAGGCCAAGTTGGTATAAGTACAAGTTGGCAACTTTGAAGTATATCACCAAGAGTGACTTGGTGATATACTTCAAAGACTGCTACTACGGGTCCGTATGTTATGTATACAAAATAAGGATCATTGTTTAGATAAATTTTGTTTTTTTTTTTTTTTACTTTCATAATCCAACCATCTTCTTAATATCTAAAACTCTTCCGTTACTGACTGAGTGACTGACAGACAACGCACAGCCAAAACTACTGGCCTTAAAGAGCTGAAATTTGGAAAATACAATCCTTAGAGGTTGTGGGGGAGCAGTAAGGAAGGGATTCCCGAAATTCCCGCAGGAACGGAATTTATTTGACTTTTTAGTTTGTATGAAAATTCTTATTCCTTGAGTGCACGGATATGATACTTTCCACAAAGGTTCTTCAATAAGTGTCTGTTTGTATTATGGAAGGAATTCCCGAAATTCTCACAGGAATGGGAAATATATGATGTTTTATTTTGTATGAAAAAATCTTATTCCTTGAGGGCATGGATGTGACACTTGGTATAAAAAAACTTCAATAAGTGTCTGTATTATGGAAGGAATTCCTGAAATGCCTAGGGGAACGGGAAATAAAGAACTTTTTAGTTTATGCGCGTACGAAGTCGCGGGAATGCTCGTCAATAAATAAGTATTCACTATAGAATATGGCATTAAAATCAAATAATCGCATATGCGCAGTCGACCTGTAGTTGGTCAACTTGAAGTCGAATTAAAATTGTATCAATATTGAATTAAACGACTGGTCAGATTGTTAGGTGTCTTCCGCATAAAAAAACATGTAGCGTATTAAATATTTGAGGTAAAAAGATCTTATGGCTGATGTTTTTATTGAACAAAGACTATTTTCTAAATCGCTAATTTTTATTTTTATTTTAAGTAATAGTTTTTCGACTCGAGTCAACATGGTTCAACTCAACTCAATAAAAAAAGTTTTAGAAATCAACTGCTATTTTAAAGATCTATTTTTAAAGATAGGTTTTATAATTACTTAAAAGTATCGTCTGGCATACCACATGGCTTTAGAGTACATTATTGAGGGAACGTGCACGTTAATATAAAGTGTCACGATAAATGTGCAGTTCAGATGCTAAGTACACTAGACAGACATACTAAAATTGTAGTTTCACTAATAGCAAGAGCTCTTAAACATGTGGCTTGATATATCTCTGGATTTAAATTTGAATTCAGTATAAAGTAGTTACAAATAGCTTACTCGTTTCAATCTGAGTGAGTAAGCTAATTTTTGTTATAAATATATATTGTTAAAAATGCTTTGTGAATAATTGTAGAATGAATAGATTGAAAGGAAGAGAAAGGGAAAAAAAATATTTTCGTTAAATTTTATAAATACTTAATGAAAAGAAAATTACAAAGATCGCATAGTATAACGAGTTAAATATTATGATATCTATGATAAATTCCAAGATCTACGCGAGCGCTATTTCTTGTTGATCATGAAACTGAAACTTCTTTGCTGTGTTCTGGCAACCCGGAGCACATTAAAACCTGTTTGGTGATGTAAACAATCAAGGTGGCCTACGTTGACGAGCACGATAAAGAAAATTAAGTAGTTGGAATTGAATTGCATAGATTCTTATTATACTCGTGTTTCGTCCGAAGAGACAATCTGAAAGAAATTATTATTTCATTTGTACTTGTAGTAGTGTACCTAGCGACTACCACATCACACTATCGTTGAGATATCTTCACTCTAATGAAGAATGAATGAATGAAGCTTTTTAACTCCCGGTCCTTTTCCCATCGTCGGTTCCGCTGCGATCCTACGTCATTGTTGTTCTTAGTGTCTAACCACTCACACGCTTAGCTTCTTACTTCAAATTATTTTTTAAGTAATTACGTCTTAGTCTTAAAAATGCCTAAGAGGTCAAGTGAAAATGAGTTAGTCAATAATTTCAAGAAAGTTACTAAAAATCGAAAGACGTCGTTCTTGAAAAAGAATATTACGAATATCATCGTCGTCATTTGAAGATTCCTGGAATTCTCAGATACACAGAACAGTAAGTACTTTCAAGAAAATGTAATATTTTATCCAATAATTTGTTATCTAGATAATAATTTTAAACAACGTATGTTTAAAATGATTCTCAATCTACCCTCATTTTCTAAGTAATTCAATTTGATAAAATCAATTATTAAATAAAACCATTGTGCATCAGGACAGTTACAAGAGCTGATCCGACGCATATTGAACATTGCTAATTGCACCAGGACTGCTACAAGGGCTGCTCCGATGCTTACCGCAAATATAAACTACTCTGTGTTCAGGATATATTGCACCAGGACAGCTACCAGGGCTGCTTAGCCGGATAGCATACCTTGGTACTTGCACCAGGACTGCCACTAGGGCTGCTCCGATGCTTACCGCAAATATAAACTGCTCTGTATTCAGGATATATTGCAACAGGACAGCTTTAAGGGCTGATCCGCCGCATATCGTACATTGTTACATTCACCAGGACAGCTACAAGAGCTGCTCCGCTGCAAAGCATACGTTGGTACTTGCACCAGGACTGCCACAAGGGCTGCTCCGACGCTTACCGCACATATAGACTACTCTGTATTCAGGATATATTGCAACAGGACAGCTTTAAGGGCTGATCCGCCGCATATCGTACATCGTTACATTCACCAGGACAGCTACAAGGGCTGCTTCGCTGCATAGCATACGTTGGTACTTGCACCTGGACTGCCACAAGGGCTGCTCCGACGCTTACCGCACATATAGACTACTCTGTATTCAGGACATATTGCAACAGGACAGCTTTAAGGGCTGATCCGCCGCATATCGCACATTGTTACATGCACCAGGACTGCCACAAGGGCTGCTCCGACGCTTACCGCACATATACACTACGCTGTATTCAGGATATAATGCAACAGGACAGCTTTAAGGACTGATCCGCCACATATCGCACATTTTTTCATGCACCAGGACAGCTACAAGGGCTGCTCAGCCGCATAGTTAATAATAAATTGATGATGTTGCGAACGATAGCAAACTACATACCTATTAAATTTATCGTCTGTTAACAAAAACTTCAATGAATAGAGTATTATAATACTAAAATAATAATATTATAGGAATTAAGTATTACGATAAAAAAAATATATATATATTAAACTAACAATTAAAAGTGCAAATTATGTGCTTTTTCTATTGTCCGGTAATTTCCAGCTGGGAAATCATCGGCTCTTCCGAATGAAGCGAATGTGGATTCAATTTTATTGAAAATAGATAGCAAAAAGAAAAACAGCATTTTGCAAGTATCATCACGTCACTAATAAAGATAGGTGCTATATCAGAATGTAAATCCTGTGAAAACTAATTTCTTTTAAGCATATTTTTACGCACTAAACAATCGATAAAATGAGATTAATTTAAAAAATCTAAACTTTATTAGCCATTTTAAAATTGAAGGTTTTCAAACTGCTTTAAAACTAAGTAGTATCTCAGAATTGCTATATATATGGCCATGATTGATATTAAAGATGCTATTTGACTGCAAATGTAAAGGTATTAAAAATGCTGATAAATTAAAATACTTAGGGCTCATGATTGACAGTAAACTAAGCTGGAACTTACATATAGATCTTGTATGTGATAAACTGAGATTTACATTAGGAAAGTTTTGTCATTTAAAGCAAGTAGTAAATAAAAGGACATTATGTATGATCTATCATACACTTGCTGACTCAGTTTTAAGCTATGGAATAACTAGTTATGGACGAACCTGTAAAACAAATCTTCACAAAGTTATATTCTTGCAAATCAGATTGCTTAAACAACTAGATGATAAATAAAAAAAAAAAAAAATAGACGTGTGGCACTCGGAGACTGCCGCGGTAAAGCTATTGCATAGCATTTTTTATCAACTTATGCAATTATAATTATTTATTTATTTTATTAATGCAGTAAAGTTTGATCTAATATGAAGTTCCACAAGTTCCTAGTAGATGGCGCTGATTGTTTATTAAAGCCCGCATGTAAAGTTATGAAATCCATGATAAACTTAAATTCTTAATAGCGCTTGAACATATCATTGTTTGGATACCCTCCAAGTATATAAGCCGTATGCCTGTCTAAGACAAAGCATAAGAAAATCAATCTTCATTGTGCTATAAACCTCTAACTATTATGGTATTAGAAACAGAAGTATATAACGCCATAAATATATAATGAAAGGAAAAAAAAAAACACTTAACTGTAATAGATAATAGTAAGCTTAATTGAGAATTAAGACACATAAGTAAGTAGAAGAAAACAAATTTATAAGTAATATCTCGATTACAAAGAAATTGTAAGAATCTTTAGGGTTCGTAATTAACGAAAGTAAAAGTTGTCTTACACCATCTACATCCTGCTAATTCCTAGGATATTATGTAATAAATTCAAATAAATTAGAGATTCCTTGGCCTCCAGAAAAAAGAAATCTTACTAAATCTGAATGAATCATATTTCTCTCAATACAACGATGCACCATTACAAAGTTTGCCTACCTGGTTGGTTTGTTAGTCATTTGAAAGTAATCTGCTGGACCTGCCATCGAATATTGGTGGCTTTACATAAAACGTTGCGAGACGTGCAAATTTCTAAATTTAAATAGAACCTTGACTATGACAGTAACATGGATATTTCAAAACATTACTGCCTGATTTTCAATGGTGGTACAAAACCATTTATCATTCTGTACATAGAATCTTGGAAGAGCAATACAATTTAGAAAATTACTCTGAACCTCAACTTCGGGGTGGGAGGCAGCATGCAATGGTGAGGTGGCTAGTGGACTATGGTCTATTGAATAATAATAAATAAATAATAAATACTTCTGACACTCGCACAACATTATATAGCCCAAATTACGATTCTTAAAGAACTTGTGTTATGGATACTAGATACCTGACATACTTAAGAAATATGTAAACATACATATTGAATAAATACATATTTTTTATTACAGTAAACTTAAATAAACATATAAACTAATATATGTGTTCATCACAAATATCCGCCGCCGCCGGGATTCGAACCCCTCCCGTCTGGCATAGAAGGCAATGTATGTTACCACTACACCAGCTGGTCGTCGTTTTGAGGTGCGTAAAGCGTAAAATGTACATTAATTATTAAGAACTGCTTGCTTCGTTTAAAGCTCATAAAAGATTTGCAAAAAACTATAATAAGAGTCAAATATTACTTAAAATAGACAATTCCAATGCCGTTTTATATATAAATCACATTGGAGGTGTCCAATTACCTCACCTCACTAGAATAACAAGAGAAATTTGGCAGTGGTGCGAATCGCGAGGATTATTTTTTTTCACTCTTCATATATCCGGTCTAAGGATAATATGATTGCCGATGCTGAATCCAGAAGTATTCACAAAGACATTTAATGGGAATTAAGTGAACAGGCTTTAAATTGATTACACTAAGTTCGATTCCCCTAATATAGACTTATTTGCTAGCCGCGTAAATATGAAGTGCTCACTATAATGATCATTGCATATAGACCCTGATGCATATGCTATAAATGCATTTACTATTAGATGGTCCACATTCTATTTTTATGCCTTCTCACCTTTTGCAATTATATGAAAATGTTTAAAGAAAATAATTGCTGATCAAGCTACGGGTATAATTATAGTCCTTCATTGGGAGAGCCAGCCATGATAATCACTATTTCAACGATTACTCGCACCGAAATGAATTAGGTATAGGCATACACATGATAACGGCTTGGACATGTATACAGCAAGTATGCCTACGGTTCTCTCGTTCCTTTCAAAATATTCTGTAATGGATCTCAATATGGGTCACCCAATAGCTATAGAGCTGCTTTATCCTTGATTTTAGGTAACGAAGTAACAAATGATAGTAACATCAAAAAAATTTTCAAAGTTGCATTCAGACTTAGACCTCCCCGTCCTAAGTACGATGTTATCTGGGACACCATAGTTGTTTTAGACACCTTATCAACTAGTATCCTAACGATACGTTAAGTTTAGAAAAGTTGCCTTAAAAGTCAGTTACGTTAATAGCAATAACAACTGCCCACTGAGTACAAACTATATCGAAAATTAATGTATTAAGTTTAGAGCCATCAGAATTACATATCAGAATAAAAATTCCGGATTTAATTAAAACATCAAATAAAATAAAAATCAAGTTATACCTATATTCTTACTAAAAAAATACTAAAGAATTGCGCCGTTCTCATAAAAACCTTATAATAAATAAGCTTCAGAAAACCACTTAGGTAGTGGACAAACAATAGCTCGATGGGTTAAGACAACTCTTGCAGATTGCGTCGTAGATGTCTCTATTTTCACTGCACATAGCACACGCCACGCTAGCATCCCCCGAGCTAAACAGCAAGGCCTAGATCTCGACGCTATTCGTAAAACTGCGGGCTAGTGTGAAATAAGCACTGCAATTGCCAGGTTTTACGACCGACCAATTCAAAATAACGAAAGATCTTTGGCAAGCTTGGTTCTGCCGGATCAATAAGAGGATTAGATTTAAATTGTGACTGTGTAATAATAAAAGTAAATGTTTTTTAATTGTTTATCAACAGTAATGTGATTATGTTAATACATATTACTTTAGAAATTGTTTAATAGATATTTCCTCGACTAAATCATCTCTCAAAGTCTACAAGTACAAATGAAATAATAATTTCTTTCAGATTGTCTCTTCGGACGAAACACGAGTATAATTGATGATTAAACGAACTTACCTGTACGTGAAGTTCGATCATAATTATACGAAGTGTTTCGTCCGAAGAGACAAGCATCTATTTCCCGCCCAACCCTCCCAATTTAGTCTCGAAAATATCAAGATTGGACTAGTCTAGGTTACTCTGAACTAAATGACGTAGGATCGCAGCGGAACCGACGATGGGAAAAGGACCGGGAGTTAAAAAGCTTCATTCATTCATTCTTCATTAGAGTGAAGATATCTCAACGATAGTGTGATGTGGTAGTCGCTAGGTACACTACTACAAGTACAAATGAAATAATAATTTCTTTCAGATTGTCTCTTCGGACGAAACACTTCGTATAATTATGATCGAACTTCACGTACAGGTAAGTTCGTTTAATCATCAAATATACAGGCAAACTGAGACGTCCAAATGGTGGTGTAGCAATAACAAAACATTTCCTTTTATGCATCATGAGCTCGATTTCCGATAGCGGTGGATATTTGTGTGATAAACATAATATACAGGGTAATTTTTTTAAGATGAAAACATTTTAAGAGAAGATTAAGAATAATATGTGGATTCAATGTATGACAAAAAAAACTACATATAATTTTTTTAAATTGAAATTTTACAATTCTTTGAAGTGACCAAATTTTTCTGACTATTGAAAAATTGGGGCTAAACGTATTTCTTAATAGAAATAGTTGGAAAAACGCTTTTATTTCTTGCTATTTAGTCGTAAATAACAGATTAAACTAAAATGTTGTTAATTTATGAGAATTATAATATATCAATTTACCTAACAAAACAATTTTTTTTCATAAATTGAATCCACACATCATTCTTAATCTTATCCTAAAGTATTTTGATCTTCATAAAAAAATACCCTATATACAGGGTGTTTGGTACACAGTTGGCCAAATTGAAATGGGGGGTAGATAGGCCTATTTTAAATCCGAGTTATCGGAGTACTTTCAAAAAAGACGTGATTTTTGATGACTTGTAATAATGTGTTGCATATCATTAGAAAGGATATAAACCGAAGAAGTTGTTAAAAATATTTTAAAATACTCATCGTTTCTTTTTATTTTTTATTGCAATGTAAAAAAATAGCTGATGTAATTTTGCCCCGCCCTCGAGACTTTGTTGCCTCATAACTTTTGTTCTCAAAGTTTTTATTCAAATACTTATTTATTTATAATAAGGCTGTATCTTAAATACGAATAAAATTTATTTTGAGAAGATACTCATATAAGAAAAAAAGTTATTTAGATTAGAAGGTGAAAATTTAAATATTTTTTGAAAAATATGAAAAACTATCATATTTACTTAAACTGTAAGAAATAGGCTAGTAGTACCCGATGCAAGTATGTTCAAAATAGGCTCACCTACCCTTCATTTCGTATTCTTCATTGTATAAATACTAAAGAATATTTATTAATTACTGTTTAAAACAAATAACTTTAATTAATGAATTGATATCCTGCACCATAAAGCTAAAAAAATGACAGTATGCCTTAGCTTTAAGCGATTTCTTCCATGCAACCAAATTAAACAATATACCTACTCAGGCAAGTGACAATAAAATAGAATCCATGATTAATATACAAAGTAATCCAGAAAATATCATAGTAAATCCATTAGAAACATCTAATGTCTATGAGATATACATACAACCATCATAATACTTAAACTAAAGTCTAGTATCAACTTAAACGAAATGAATAGAAACTTTGCCACGATTTGCAAGGTAACAGCTTCAGTAGCGTGTAAGCTATTAATTAAGCTGTAATCACCTTTAATTACAGCAGCTTAACGTTCAGCTTAAATAGCAAACTGTGCAGCTTTAAATTGACGGTTATGAATGAGCATAAATTGCTAGGAAATGCAGTTTTCACTTTTAATTGAGTTGGGTTGGTAATATTAAAACACCTAGGCATTTTATTATGCAAAAGATTTAATCTTTTATTGCTTTAAAAAATTGCTTTCCCAATAATGTCGGTGTGATTCCTTGCTAAGTCAGTTTAACACACACATACATAACTTCACACCTGTATCCCTTAGGGGGTAGGCAGAACACCGGATGTTATAAGACCATCTGATATCACGTTTGAGTTGAGAGGTATTACAATGTTAGATAGAGACTATTGCAGTGACAGGGGGTCAGCCTATCGCCTACAAAAACGGCAATAAAACCTCTGTCCCTAAACCGACTGTTACAGTATGCTCGGGAAGAGAAGCAGCTGGGTACATTCTATGTTTTTCTTTTGTTCCCAATCCAGCATGGAATATTTTAAGTTTTACAAAATCTGAAGTTTGGGTTATTTATGTATTTGATTTTACTAGCCTCCTTCTTTTTACTGGAAGTTTTTATAAATTCCTGTAAAGTCACATTGTTAAACTTACTAAAATACATTATTGGGCTGCACTGCATCCTGGAGGAGGGATCCAAAAAAGCCTCTAAAAGATCTTCTTCCGAAGCCACTTAATAAATTATCGTAACTATCAATATTTTATTTGCTACGATCTATTAATGATTATTAACTCTGTTATACAAACAGACATTAAGAAAATACTAGGTTATTAGCTGTTTCGCGTGATTTTACCCACGCCATTTTAAATCCCGTCGGAATATCTAGATAAAAAGTAGCCTATTTGCAATTCCAGACTGTAAACTATCACTATGCCAAATTTCATTTAAATCCATAAAGCCGTTTTGCCGTAATAGAGGAACAAACATCCAGACATGCATACATCCATCCATCCAAACTTTCACATTTATAATATATAAAATTTTTGTTTGCTTTTATTCGACAGATGTCGCTGTACGTCGATTAAATTGCGCAAGAAGAGTTGCATATGACTTAGCCATATTTATTTCGTAGACTACTTTTATTTATCCTCACTTTCACAATTACTATATTAGGTAGTAGGATTCTGAGGCTTCATTGAATCCTTGTTATCATTATCATCTGTAATGATTGATGTGTATAAACCTACCTAGATGCCATGTTCCATCAATGGATCTAGTATTTATTTTGCCTATTAAAAAAATATTCTTTTTGTAAATTGAATGTAGAAATTGGTGCAAAATTAAAAACTTATCATAAACTATCGTATTTTTGTAATGAAATCTCAAGCCACGACTCACATGTAGTACAGCTAAAAAAAAAGTAGTATAATGTAGCTTACTGTTTAAGATCGTAACAAGCTGAGACTTATTGCAAATTGCTACCGGAGTTAAAGCAAAGATTATTAAAAAAATGCTTTTCTTACAGCAGTGAGACGTGTTTACTCAAGTCAAAATAATTATATAGCTCTGCTTGTGGGCATTGTTTGTGTATATAATTCCATTAAGAACAAACTTAGTATTTGTTAATAATTTGGCGCAGTGAAACTTCATGTAAAAAGATATTTAAATGAGTTCCTTTTAATTTTGAATCTGTTAAAGCGCCATAATGATCTCAGTAAATAGGATAAATAATATTCGATGGTCTTTTATCCACAGTTAGAAACTTCTTGTTCAAACATATTGAGACCTGAATGTTATATACACGAGTTTGAGGGTTTGTTCCGAAATGTTAGTGGTTTTTTGTCGACGAATTTGTAAAACCTAAACTAAACGTGTATTTTGACTAAATCTCCTAGGCATTGAAAGCGGTTTTGCAATACAAGCTGAAAGCTTTCAGGGTTTCTCCATTTTATTGACTGCCACTATGTTTAAGACTACTGGAGCCGCAGGGGACTAGTATCCAGAGCTCGTAAGTGCGTTACATCTAAGAAAAAAAACGATAATCATACTTTTATCTAAAAACGGCTATGGTTGACGAAGTATTCCCTCCTATAAGTATACACTAAGATACAACTACTGTGATACAAATAGTTTTGCATTCGATAATTAATAATTAAAATTATATGATGTTATTAAATATACACTTACGCGCTTTTGAAACTGCCTTTACTCTTACTGTGTGTCTGTTGTATCCTCCTCAACACTTTTTTTTTTGTATTTGCTATTACGAGTATAGTGACTACAGAAATACATTATCGGTCCAAAGTTAATCTGCCTAAATAACTCAGTTTATGAGATACAGCCTGATGACGGGCCTTAGATTCTCAGTAACAGTATCCCATTTTAACATTTGGGTACGAAACTCTGAAAATTAGAGAAGTCTCAATGCGCTTCGAGTATATTTTGGCGTTTATTTTTAAATATTAAAATCAAATTACAAACGAGACTCTAATAAACTCTAAAGGACACTCAAAATTACTCTCCAAAACTTTTGAAACTTGCCAAGGCCACAATCATAAAAACTCGACGGCAGTAGTTAAATCTCGTCGGCGCGGCGTGAAAACTTACTAAAGTCAATTTACATAAAAAATGAGACAACCCTATACCACCGGTTCATTTTTGAGTGGCTAATCTGCTTTGCATGACAAATGTCGGAGAATAGCTTGGAACATTTTAACACTTTGAGAAATGATTGCATTTAAATATTATGTCTTCTACCTTTCTGAATGGATGGATAAAGAAAATTGTTAAGATTTTATGATAAACCCTATTTAAACTTATCTCTTTTACTTTACGAACGATAAAGATTAAAGGATTGTAATAGCCTATAGGTTTTTGGATATTTGTTAAATTGTAATTTGGAATTTGCATAACCATTATGGTAATTAGTGAAAAATAAGTATATCATTCAAAACTTGACTTTTCTGACAAGAAGATACACCAACTATTTAAATCTATCAGGGTAATTCTGAAGTAATTATTGATAACACAGTGACATAAAAAAGGGGTTGGGTAGGTACTTCTCAAGAATGTTAAGAACAAATATGAAAATAATACTTATATGGTAATGCGTCCCACATTCGAGCAGATATTAAGTCCGAAAAGAGCACCGCTCCTTAAAAAAAAAACTTCTGAAAACATGTGAGTTAGCCTTATTGTGGAAATGACTTTGTTGTTTATGTATCAGTTTTTGTGACCGTAGTTTTTGTGTGCATATGTTGAAGAATTATGAATAAAATGATATTATTTGTCTTTGAATAATTTTGATAATGTTATTTTATGTTAAATTTTAGAATTTCATTCTTATTGTAAGTACTAATACTACACTAGTAATCATTAAACAATTTAAATACAAAAAAAAAATTATTATAAATTGTTATTATAATTATTATAAATTATAAATGTTTAATAAAGAATGTTTTGGTAGTCTGAAGATGTAAACATCAAATACAAACATTAAGAAATAGTTTTAAATAACTTACGTTATATGACAGGTACAGTTATTTTACCACCATAATCCCTAAAAAACTTGCTATATCAAGGTTTTATGTATAGCATGTATGCTCTTTTCGATTTGGACTACACTAGACAAAGTATCCATCCTTTAATAGTATATATTCCATAAACTGAAACAAAATGCTTCGATAGTTTTTCCATCAATATTTATTGAAGAGCCAGTTCCTTGCGAGCATTAGCCGCTTTTATTTACACTTCATTAAATATAATACGACCTTTATTTATAACTAGCATACATATACCTGTGCTAGAGTTTATGTAATGTTCTTGAAATTAAAACTATACCTTCAAATTAATTTCCCTACTGTATTTTCTAGCATATCAAATAAAGACATTTCTGTACTTTTTTCAATAATAATAATAATTATTATTATTCCCACTGAGCTCGAACAACTGAGACGCGAAGCCTTCTCTGTGGTACCACCCCCAGTCACTGCAAGTGTCGCCTCTCCAGTGCAAATGCCTGCTTTAGAGCAGCGTGCAGACGAGGCAGACCGGAACAACCCGGTGGCAGGGGAAGGTGCAACAGAGATGGCTTCCCAGGATCTAGAGCACATGAGAAGGCTACTAGAGGAGGCGATCGAGGAAGTACATAATACTCCCCTTGAAGGAAGGCCGATGCTTCCCAAACTACCATGCAGTGTTCGCAATAGGCAAGTCGTTGAAGCCGTTAATCGGATGTTGCCCCAACATTTGGAGAGCAGCTCTGATCTTGTCGAGTTTTTTTTTTTTTTTTCCGCCAAGGAAAGTCGTTTGGCACCCACTAAAACCAGCTTTAACCAGTAAAGCTAGCTTTAGCGGGAGGAGGATGAATCCTATTACGGACGAATGGGCATTCTATAAGCTGTTAACCGTGGCTAATGGCAAATAGAATGCCCAGACAGTGTGGAGACTCTCTCAGATAGGCTGAGCATACCCACTAAACATCCCCCTTTTGACTCACCTTGATTAAGGTCCTTAGTCATCGTCGGAACGACAGCCAATTGGAGCGAGAGGCTGCGTAGTGAGCGGCATCCTGACGGCTGCCACCAAAAGGAACTGAAAGTGAGAAAAAACAAAGCTAAGATTAGCAGAAATGACAAAGTTGAAACTAAGATATTATCTAGAGTGATCAGACTCACTCTGAGATAGGAATGCTGGAAAGAAGGACTACGTTTAGAAACGTTGAGCTTGCTGGAGTTTCCTGATAAGGGGAGCGAACTTGGTTAGGACCGGAAGAGCACCGTTGAAACCCTCTGGGCTGGCGTCGAGAGCGGCGCCGAAAGCCAGGATCTCGTCGATGGGAGCGAGCTGGATCCAGAACGCCATGCGGTCTTGAGAACCTTTTGCGTTCTGGCACTGGGAAGCCGATTTGGCGGCCGGTTGCGATTGAGTCGCATCCCGGCTGCGCTGACCTGAAACGAAAGAGGTGAAGGCCTTGGGGGTCTTTGAACTGACTGGAGGAGCGTCCGAGCTAGGCTGCGGTCGCTCTCTCCAGTTCTCGATGGGCTTCACGGTAGCCCTGGCAGCACGCGGTGCCTTGGGGCAGCCGCGAAAGTTTGCTGTGTGGCCGGACTGGCCGCACAAGACGCAGGACGGAGCGGTGGGCGATTCGGGAGTGCGAGAGCACTCCTTAGTCCCATGCGGATCTAGGCACTTGACGCACCTAGGGGAAGCATGACAATTTGCCGCCGCATGACCATACAATTGGCAGCGGTGGCACTGACCTGGGAAACCACGTTTGTGTGGAGCTTCGACTCGGATGTTGGAGAGACCGCACACGGTGAGCTTGCCTCTGAAAATGGACTGCCCTTGCGGGCTCTTCGCTAGGATTACTAGCGCAAGTGGGAACTGCTTGCCTCGGCGGCTGTGCATTTTGTGCACAGATTCGACGGGGAAGCCTTGAGAAGACAAGTCCTCTTGGATTTGCTCGTTCGAGAGCTCGAACGGCACGTTCCTGAGGACGGCACGAATCTTACGCTCCTCAGGGAGGGCGTAAGTGTGGTACTCGAGCTTCTTGTCAGCAAGAAGCCGAGTGAAATTCCTGAAATCAGAAATTGAGCAGACAACGACCTTAATAGAGTCACCCACGTTGGATGCCTTACTATACTGGATCTTCGGGGAGTGCGTTCCGCAGAGAGCTGAGACCTCGGTCCAGCGGCTCTTGTCCCGCAGGAAGACGGGGGGCGGAGACTTGACTTTCGGCGGAGCTGAATCTGATTGCGACGCAGGCTGTGACGCCGGGATCGCTGAAACAAAAGGCGCAGGAGCAGACGCCGGTACGACATTTTGCGGAGCAGGAACAGCGGCTGGAGCAGCTGAAACGGATGGACATAAAGACGAAGAAGCATCTTTCTTCTTCTTCTTTGATTTTGATTTTTTGCGAACCTCGGTGAACGGAGCAGGAGATTCTGGAACTAATGGAGCGGAGTCGGAATCACTGCCCGGTGGGGTAGTTTTCCGTTTGCATGCGGAAGAATCGACCGACATGAAATCTGGCATAGTATCGACAGGCTCGACATCTGGGGACGCCGGGGAATCTGTCGGAAAACTAAGAGAAGGCGGAGTGGTCGGGAGGGTCGCAGATCTTGCCTGAGCGGATGCGAAATGTTGACTTAGTAACGTGAACATGTGAGTGAGTTGGACGACTTGCGATTGCAACTGACTTACCACGTCCCGGATTTCTTGCGATTCTCCGGGACTAGCCGGGGATTCGATGGGTGCCTCCATCGATTCCGGGGAACCTAATCCTACTCTGAAAAAGAGCCCTAATCCTAACTGGAGGGACCTATGTGCCGGTGAACGGCGAAGTAGCTGCACAAACTGCGCTGAAAGAAAGATCAACCTAACACGGACCTATTGCCGATGAACGGCGGACGATCAGGCTTCGTTGGCACGGTTACGTATCCACCTGACCAGCGATGCTTCGGCCGGCAGCAGTCGGGTCCGCCCTGAAAAGGGCAGATGAATTAGCCCCGACACCACACAGCCTCCACAAGAGAAAACTTTCCGAAAGAGCTTAACTTGGCACCTGACCCGCACGAGTGCGGGGGAGGGAACAAGGGCAGCGCAATACGAACACTCGGGAGCGGCCGCAGACACGACCGTTCGGGAGCGAACGCAAACGGGAAGTGATCTTGTCGAGACGAACTCAATCCTTTTTGGAGCGGCTATGGCGGTATGTCGGTTTACTGGCGCCATGACTGCTCCAAGCCCAACTGCTGGACGTGCTACTCCTCGGAGTAACGCTGTACCAGCTTGGAAGAGGAGGATTGAGCGTCGTATCGAACAAGCCAGGATCCTCATCGGCAAGCTAACTTGCTTCAGCTCGGGCAACACCAGGCCAAGGATTGTGCGTTTTGTCAGGAGGGAGTTTTCCGGAATGGATACTAACTTGACCAAACCGGACTTCACCCGAAAACTGACAGAGCGCATCGACGAGCTGAAGCAAAAGATCGCTGCATGGGCGAAGCGTATTCGGAGGTACTCCCAAAGGGTTGAGAGATACAAATAAAATCGCCTCTTCTCGAGTGACCAGAGGAAGTTCTATAAATCCCTGGAGAGTTCCGAACCCTGCTCGACTGGCCGCATACCGGATAAGGCCGATGCCATTAACTTCTGGCGAGGCCTGTGGGAGCGGCCAGTAGAGCACGAAGAGGGTCCCTGGATTGATAGGGTTGAGGAAGCGTGTGCGGAGGTGATCCCTATGAGTCAAGTCCTCATATCAGAGGAGGACGTAAGTGCTGCAATCCGCCGGAGCCCGAACTGGAAAAGTCCGGGCCCTTACGGATTGCAGAACTATTGGCTCAAGGGATTTTCTCTTTGCCATGCAACTTTGGCCCGTCAATTCCAGGAAGCCTTAGACACCGGAGCTCTCCCGAACTTCCTCACTACTGGGGTCACTCATCTAGTTCCTAAGTCCAACGATACCGCGGATCCATCAAAATACCGGCCCATTACGTGTCTGTCTACCACCTACAAGACACTTACCTCCGTCCTGAGCACCAAGATTCGCCAGCATTTAGATGCTAATCGCGTTATATCTGATGCTCAGAACGGATGTAGGGCCGGTAGCCGCGGATCAAAGGAACTCCTTCTCGTGGACGCTGTCGTTGGCAAACTGGTCAAACGCAACCGTCGCAATTTCTCCGCAGCCTGGATTGACTACAGAAAAGCATTTGACTCTGTGCCTCATACATGGCTCTTGAGAGTTCTTGCACTGTACAAAATTGACGGTACAGTTCGCATATTTCTCGAGCGATGTATGAGACAATGGAGTACAATGCTCAGTCTCCAAGGCAAGCGAATGACGGCTGCGGAAGACCGAATCCAGATTGGTAAGGGAATATTCCAGGGTGATTGTCTGAGCCCACTTTGGTTTTGTCTGGCTTTGAATCCTCTAAGCACATTGCTGGAGGGTTCAGAGACGGGCTTTCAGTTTCGTAGAGGGGGCATGCGGTTATCCCATCTTTTCTACATGGATGACCTCAAGCTGTTAGCTCCAACGGCTCCACGATTGAGGGAACTGCTAAAAATCGTGACAGATTTTAGCAGCTCCATCAAAATGGAGTTTGGTGTGGACAAGTGTGCGGTTGTTCATGTGGAAAGGGGAAGGATTACTCGCTCTCAGAGGGTAGACTTAGGTCCCGTTAACCTGAGAGCTCTTTCTGAAACTGAAACATACCGATATCTGGGTATGTCACAGAACATCGGTGTCGAGGAAACGAGCGTAAAACAGTCTGTACGCGAAATTTTTTTTGAGCGCCTGACAAAGGTAACTAGCTAACTAGTTCTTTGTCGGGTCTCAACAAAGTCCGAGCGTTTAACGGATGGGTTATGCCCGTTCTTTCGTACACCTTTGGCGTACTAAGATGGACTCAGACCGAACTAGACGCCCTGGATCGGAAGGTCCGCACTACTATGACCCTCCATAGAATGCATCACCCTCGGTCGTCAGTAATGAGGCTGTATATCTCCCGGAAGTGTGGAGGAAGAGGCCTACTTAGCGCCAAAACCTTGCACAACCGGGAGATATATAGCCTCCGAGCCTATTTTATGGCGAAGGCAGACGTGGGTATGCATAGAGAGGTTGTAGCGTGTGACAAAGGACTCACCCCTCTCAATCTGGGCCTCGAGACATGGCAGACACCAGCGGTACTAAGCATTTCTGATCGTGAGACCGTATGGAAAGAGAAAGAGCTGCATGGAAGGTTTTACAAGGCTCTACACGAGCCACACGTGGACCGTAAAGCCTCCGTGCATTGGCTGCGCTTCGGGGACCTCTTTGGGGAAACCGAAGGGTTTGTCTTTGCGATACAGGATCAGGTTATCAAGACGAACAACTACCGGAAATACATTATGAGGGACGGCACAGTGGACGTATGTCGGGCGTGCCGCCAACCTGGCGAGTCCCTCAGACATGTAGTTTCGGGTTGTTCGGTTCTTGCTAACACTGAGTATCTGCATAGACACAACCAAGCAGCCAAGATTCTCCACCAAGAGCTCGCTCTGAAATACGGTCTCATCAGCCAGAAACTGCCTTATTACCAGTACACGCCGGAGCCAGTTCTCGAAAACGACAGCGCCAAGCTCTACTGGGATCGGCCCATTATCACGGACAGGACTATTCTTGCGAATAAACCTGATATCGTATTAATGGACCGATCGTCGTCCAAGGCGTTTTTGGTGGACATAACTATACCACATGACGAGAACCTCGTGAAGGCCGAGACCGAAAAGCAACGCAAGTACTTGGACCTTGCACACGAGGTGACCGAAATGTGGGAAGTTATGTTCACCGAAATCATCCCGGTTGTAATATCCGCAAACGGTTTGACCCCAGCCACTTTGGTCAGAAACCTTGAAAGGCTGGGGTTCGGCGGCGGTTCGCTTCCAGCACGCATGCAAAAAGTGGTTTTGCTAGATACTGCCCGAATAGTTCGCCGGTTTCTGTCCCTCTTGCCCTGATCCCCGACCGACCGGTCTTATTGTCGGGTCTTTCCGCCGAAAGGCGTGTAGCTTTAGGTATAAATAATAATAATAATAATAAAATATTTATTTGCCAGTAAGTGCGTTATAAATTTAATAAATAATAAATGTCCGGTCACATACTGCTGACATATCAGCGAGCAAATGTATAGTCATAACTTTAGAAAATTTGTCAATTATATAATTCAGTCAAAGGTAAACGATTATGAAGAAACATATTGGGAAACCTCATTAACATATAAAACATATTAAAATTATCATAAAACATTTGTAAAATAGTATAACAGAGAATGGTCAAAACTTTGAATTAAGAAAATAAACAAGTCAAAGAAAAAAAAGTCAATACAAATACAAATGGAGAGCTAAAAACATATATCAATTGAGCAATCGAATTCAAATAATACAGTACATACAATTACAGGTCTTCAAATTTTAAAAATAACAATAACACAAATAACATAAAAGATAGCAAAAAATAACAAAAGTCAATGGAGTTTGTCAATTAAATAAGCATTTATGGAATAATACATATTTTTCAATAACAAATTAAATAATGCCGCTTTGAATTGATGTTGTGGTAGCTCTTTGTACTTATAAGGTAGTTTATTGTAAATGCGTATGGCCATACAATACACATTATTACTAAAAACGCTCAGTTTCTGATAAGGGACATACAATTTATCCTTGTCTTTACCACGACGTCCGATCATATGATTATCATCAGCAAACAAGCTTTTATTGTTTTTAACAAAGCAACAGATTTCAAATATGTAAAGTGATGGAAGTGGTAAAATTTTTAATTTTTGGAAAAGTGGCTTACAACTATCTAAGAAATGTGCCCCACAGATGGCTCTTATTTATTTTTTATTTATTTAAAACTTTATTGCACAAATAATTGAAGTACAATGGGCGGACTTAATGCCATTTGGCATTCTCTACCAGTCAACCACCACAAAAGCAGAGAAGTTAAATAAGTGGTGCAGATTATATTAAAAACTATAATATATACATAATTAATAATACACAACTACATAAATACATATACATATATACTCTATACTCTATATCTGTATGAAATATATACATAAAAGCTATTAAACATATATGAAAATAAACAAAGTGAAAATTAGGATGATTCATTTGCTATCTTGAAAAAGTGAGCTCTGACGCATTGTTTAAATGTCAGTTTGCTAGGGGCTTTTCGTAGGAATACAGGTAACTTTTCCCACAGCCTTATTGCCTGAATAACAAAAGAGTTTGAAAGAAATCCAGAATGGTGTAAAGGAATATGCAGGCTAAGGTTATCAGAAGATCGGAGATATCTATCATGTGATGAACCAAGATACTGGAATTTACATTTTAAATATTCCGGGGCGCATGGATCATTTAGAATGGAATAAAGCATGCAGAGTATTCGGAGATGCCTACGTTGTCGAATGGGAAGCCACCTCAGTTGTTCTCGAAATATGGATACATGATCGAACTTATGTAAGCCAAAGACAAAACGAATACAATTATTAAGGAGACGATCTAATTTTGTGAGGTAAACTTCATTGAGGTCTGTGCAGCAAACATCAGCGTAATCAATGATGGGAACTATAAGTGCGCTAACAAGTAGTAATTTTGTTGATTTTGGCAGACAATGTTTAAATCTATAAAGTGACCTTAGCGATGCTGTTACCTTGCGGCCTACCTCCTCAATGTGCTTATTCCAGTTTAGTGTTGAGTCAATGTGTAAGCCGAGATCCTTGACACATGAGCTGTAGGGAATGGTAAAATTGTTAAATACAAGTGGTGGTGCCGAGGACCTGTCTATTTTAGCTAACTGACTCGAACTGCCTATTATTATGGCTTGACATTTGCTGGGATTCACTGTGATTCCGAATTGCTGTGACCAATGAAAAATATGTAACAGGTCTAAGTTGAGCAGATCCACAGCAGCGTCCACATTCAGGATGTTAGCACGGGCGTAGAGTTGCAGGTCGTCGGCATAAAGGTGATAGGAACACTTGAGATTTAAGGTAATAAGATTAATGAATATAGAAAATAATAATGGAGAAAGAATTCCGCCTTGTGGTACGCCAGTATTTAAGTTGACCCAGTCAGAAATTGAGGATCCATCAGGACTAATTTTGATAGCTTGTTGGCGACCACGAAGATAAGTAGAAAACCACTGCGATACTAATGGTGAAATACCGAGTAGATTAAGAGCAGCGATAAGAAGATCGTAATCTATGGTGTTGAAAGCATTTGAGAAGTCAATGAGAACTAAAACCGTCACCTGGGCAGACTCCATACCCGTTCTGACATCCTCTAAAACATTAAGAAGTGCTGTGGAGGTGCTGTGACCAGGTCGAAAGCCAGATTGATACGGGTTCAGTAAGTTATGTGAAAGTGTGAAGTCCGATAGTTGTTTGTGAACTACAGCTTCAACGACTTTGGATAGGTACGGCAATATGGATATAGGACGAAAATGGATCAGTAATGATGGGTTATTGCTTTTAGGGAGTGGAATTATTAGAGCTTTACATCACATTGCGGGAAAAGTTCCGGTAGAAAGAGAACAATTTACAATGTGCGTAAAGATAGGGATAGGGTAATCTTATGCAAGCATTTCTTTTGTGCTATAAATACATTATTTGCCTCAACCAAATTACCCCACAATATAAGTCCGTATCTGATTAATGAAGACACATAACCATGATAAGCAAGTTTTGCAGCTGAAAATGATATAATTTGTAGGATTTTTTTCAATACGAAAATAAATCTATCAATTTTTAAACAGGCTTTATTAACATGACATTTCCAGTTGCAGTTTTTATCTATTATAACGCCAAGGAACTTAGTAGAGTCAACAATATCCAATTTGATGTTATTATATTTTATGTCAAATTTAGGGATTTTAGAGTTATAGGTTTGAAATTGTATTATTTTAGTTTTTTCAATATTAATTAATAATTCATTCACATCTAACCAAGTCATTATGTCATTTAAAGTCTTATTCGTTTCTTTCTCAGCGTCAGATTTTTTGTCACAGTTAATCGTAATAGTTGTATCGTCAGCAAATAAAATACATTGATGTCCTATATAACTTGGAAGGTCATTTATAAAAATTAAAAATAATAAAGGTCCCAATACGCTACCCTGAGGGACTCCACGATTATTTGGAGAATAAGAAGACTGAATTTTTCTCTTTTGAACGATTTTTGTAGCTTTTATTTCCATTTCTAACACCTCTATCAGTTTATTAAATACTACAGTTTAACACATTTATTCTACCACTATTGTATATTTTCTTTGTGTTGGATTTTAAATTTTGTTTATTTGCTTAACTGCTTTTTTAATTCTTAAACCTGAAAAATTTTTCTCTGTTGTATATTCAGGTGTCTCTTATTTCTCTTATGATTTCATCATAATCGAAGTCAGTCCCTGATTTAATGCGTAATATTTATTAACAATTTTATTATTCGGATATTTGTGACAGAAAGTAAAAAATAATATATTAAAACAAGTTTAGTTCAGTTCGTTAAGTCAATTATGTCCTAAGTTTTGAGAAAACATTTTAGAAAATAAAACTTGTTTTTATCCGGATTTTATAGCATTCAAATATTTTTACATTTAGAATTGTTGTTTTTGTGTCTTTCCATACATCCTGAGGTGATTAAATCCGATATAATCCGATTACAAAGGTCAAACTCAAACTCAAATATACTTGATTTCGTAAATATTTAAATACTTTTGAAATAAGTCAAACTATTTACAAATTGAACGGAATCTACCACCACTTCGGAAAGTCGATCTGTTGAGAAGAAGTGGCAAGAAACTCAACAGCATTTCTTTTAAAAATAAGAAAAAAAATCACATTAACAATTTACAGCCAAGGAATCCCACCTTCTTGCATCCTTATATTAAACCTTTTCACATAACACTTATCCTTAAATCTATCGAAGAGTTAATCTTAAATATTTTGGAATTTTATTATAAAACTAGCTGTGCCCGCGGCTCCGCTCGCGATAATTTCGGGATAAAAAGTATCCTATGTTACTTCTAGTACCTCTCATGATTCGTCGAGTAGTTTTTGCATGAAAGCTGAACAAATATCCACGCTTTCATATTTATAATATTAGTAAGGATAAGGATTGACATTATATAATATTTGACAATTAATTGTTTAGATCACTTTCACATGAGGCTTAAGTATCTATGGAACGAAAATACTTCAGCGCAAAGCTTCCAAGTAAACTATATTGAAAGTTGACCCGTCCGGCACGTGAACATGAAGATTTCTAGAACTGCTAACCCGGGAAAGAGCGACGTATAACTGACCATGCGAGAAACAACTGACACCGAGATCTACTCCAGCAACACGAAAAGTCTGCCCTTGAGCCTTATTAATTGTCATTGCAAAACACACCAATACTGGGAATTGCGTTCTTTTAAATTGGAATGGAAAATTATTTAGTATTATGGGAATTCTGGGAATAAAGACGGTTTCTCCTGCACCGCAACCTGTTAAAATTTGAGATATCCAAATAGCCAGAAATATGTACAACTTACAACAGAAAAAGAAATGAAAATAAAGCTGAAACGCCTGTGCAATGCTATCTACCTATACCTACTTCACTTAAAAATAAATACCTATAACTACAATAATTAATAAAAGTACCTACGCTTTTACCTAAAAAATACAAAAAAAACTGAACATTTTTGCTTGGTGGTAGGATCCCTTCTGGGTCCGCCCGCCTAGCGACCACCCTTTATTAAAGTCTGCCGCCATATGTTACCGCTCCGGCGGTAATGTGTTCCGGCAATATTGTATAAAGAGCCAGTTCCTTCCTAAACCCGTGTGCTTTCATCTTCGACCTCATCGTCACTTACCATCAGGTGAGATTGAGGTCAAACGCGGGTTTAGTCACTTATAAAAAAAAACATAAATTAGCCAAAATTTGGAATTTGACCGAATATTTAAACACTACCAAAACAACTAATACCTATTTTATAAATTAACAACGAAAGAAATTCAAATAAACTATTTAAAGACTAAAAGTCGCGCTGATAAGCACGGTTTATAATATCCATTCATCATCACATCATCACAACTCTTTGTAATGAGCCCACTGCAGGGCTATGAGTCTCTCCCCTGGGTGACGAGGAGGTGTAGGCCATAATCCACCAAGCTGGCCCAGTGCTGGGTGGTGGATGTCAGAATTTTCAGGGCGACAAAGTGGCTTCTGACAAACCCTAACGACTACTGTATGCAAGTATACAGCACCCGGGACCGACTGCTTAACGTGCCCTCCGAAGCATGGAAGTCGTCGTGAGAAAATGAATGGTCGGCGGTCACCCATCCAAGCACCGACCGCACCAAACGTTGCTTAATCTGTGATATCGTATGATACACACAGTAGATTTTCTTAATGAACTAGTCTTATAAACAAACAAATTTAAATCAACGAAACTTCAACCGCTAATCCTTCTCAAAATTGTACATAAACCATCAATAAGAAAACCACAGTAATCCTCAATAGTTATTTATATTAAAAACAAAACAAAGACTTGCGAAGCGTATAAAAGAAATACCTATACATTTTGATTTATTCAGACTCGTGTAATCTGTCAGTAAACTTTCTAGTATTCACCGAAAATGGCTTTACTCTCTCATAGACAGCAAAAATATACAAAAATAGTCTTTAGCGATACAGAATAAGGTTCTATGATCTTACAACAAACGGTTGATTCGTTATAACAAGTTTCTCAGTTGGCTTGCTCCACTTTTATTTCGACTCATTTCAATTGTCTGGCCCATCATCAATCTTTGGTTGCGAGATATTTTCATGGCTCTTACAAGGAGGCACGATTGGTTTTGAGGAAAAAGGTGAAGATAAAAGGCGATCGACACATTTGATACAAATAATAAGTGCTCTACAAGGTTAGCTAACGATATACTTGGAAAAGTAAAGTAAGTAAGGTAAGTGATTTTTGTAGACGTAACTGTTTTTGCTTTTTCAAGATAAATGCGAGGTATTATATTTCGTCGCTTCATTCTTCAGATATTATATAACAGGTAGTCCTTTTTAGGTACTAGGTAACTTCGCACAATTTAAAGTATCATAAAAAAAACACTTTGGTGGGGCGCCGCGTGACATGATCCACCCGGTTCGCGCCAAGCCCTCATTCTTTTTTCGTGCGTGGTAACAAGCATACGTCATTTACTTTAATCATTTACTTAAGTTTTTACAAAATTCCTAAACGTACAGCAGAAGAACAGCTTCAACATTATAATATAAAGATAAAAAAGTTGGAACAAAAAATAAATAAAAAACGGAAACAGCGAATTATTTCTTCCGATGAAGAAGAAATCTTACAAGGTAAACCTACTTATTCGGTTTAAAAATCTTATTTAAAAATTCAGAGCAGAAAATGCGTGTAATCTATAATAGATATATCACGTTAACTGCTCAATATCGTAATGATGTAAACTTTAATAAATTTTATCTGATCTTATCGATCACCTTTTGTTTTCAATACGATTACAGAAAATGCGGGTAATCTCAAAGAGATATATCTCGTTGTCTGTAATACGTTATGGGCGTTATATTAATATGAATTATATTATATGTTTGTTGAAACATAAACATGTCGTCTCCAAGGTATGAGTTACCGCTACCACTGGATGATGTAAACCTGGATAACCAGAAGACTGCCGCGTCATTCACTGTGGATCAAGAGCTATCTGCAGAGACGCTCCCTAATCCCGAGCCGTCAATATCACAAGACGCACCAGGCATATCGGGAGAACCTAATCCCGATCTGTATCCAGAGCTGCTTACTGCACTTGGAGCTGCAAATTCCGATACACCCGAATTTGGCGCTAAAATACACGATACGCTCTCAAATTTATGGACACCTTTACTAAGAAAAGGACTGTCCAAAGAAGACAAAGATAAATTAACCATAGAAAATACGGTACCCGAAAACTGCAAAAACTTGCAAGCCCCAAAATTAAATGCTGAAATCTCAGCAGCCATAACTGACATAGCACGAGCACGTGACAAAAAAAAAAAAATCCAAAACTTTCAGCAACAGCTGGGGTACGGTATTACCGCCATAAATCGAGAGATGGACGTCCTCCCTGAGAAGGAAGAAAACAAAATGAAGGCCCTCCGTCACGCAAGTGATGGATGCTGCCTATTATCAGACCTCCATTTTATGTTCACCAAAGATAGGGTAAAACTGATTTTACCTTATTTGGATACAAACTTTAAACATGTTATACAAGACTCCGTAAGAGACGAAACTTTATTCGGAAGTTCGTTGCCGGAAAAAATAAAGGCAAGTAAAGCCATTGAAAAGTACGGAGCCCTAATTAAAAAAGACCCAGCCAAAACAGTCTCCTCTCAAATATCAACGGTCAACCGGTCGTCTCAGCAGGGAACTGGACAGGACCTCCTCGTTACCCGTCGTTCAGGCCCCCCCTGAGGTCAGAGGAAACCGATAGCAGCTCAAACACAGCGGCGCCCTCAGTCGAACTCTGCGTTCAACGCCAAGTTCCAGCCGCAGACTTCGTCCAGGACGCGTGCTCCGACCCAACATTAATCAAGGTAAATGCAGGTCGAATTAATTTATTTTATGATTGTTGGACAAAAGTAATTAAAAACGAAGTTATATTGAAGTGGATAAATTATGGATTTAGAATACCATTTGATACTCAAATTTGTCAGTATTCTATTCCTAAAAATAATTTGTCATCATGTGAAAAAAGAGACATGAAAATAGCTATAAATAAATTATTAGACTTAGGGGCTATAAAACCTTGTTCTCCTTCAAATGATCAATTTATTTCAAATATATTTTTAGCTCCGAAACCTAACGGAGAAAAAAGCTTTATACTAAATTTAAAATCTTTCAACAAGTTCGTAACAAAAGTACATTTTAAAATGGAATCTTATAAAACAGCCTCGAAATTAATTCCTCGTAAGGGATACTTAGCCAACATAGATATGAAAGAATCATATCTACTTATACCGTTTTTTGTTAGTGACAGAAAGTACCTACGATTCGAATTCCAAGAAAATGATTCGTCTGAGCCGATCACTTACGAGTTCACAGCAATGCCCTATGGATTATCGGTAGCTCCGTGGGTATTTACAAAAATTATGCGTGAAGTAATGAGTCATTTGAGAAAACAAGGTTTTTAAGTCTACTACCTATTTAGGAGATACATATGAAGAATGCATGATTAATGTAAGAGAAACTTTGAAGTTATTACATTGTCTAGGTTTTATTGTAAATTTCGATAAAAGTCACATTGTACCAAAAAAGTCAATCAAATTCTTAGGTTTTATGTTCAACACAGAACAGATGTCTATTACGTTACCTGGCGATAAGCGGCATAACATTGCACAGTTAATAAATAGGTACATTAATCTTAAAACTTGTTCATTACGAAATTTCGCTAAACTTATAGGTGTATTGATCGCAGCCTGTCCAGCCACAAAATATAGATTCTTATATACAAAAATATTAGAGAGACAAAAGTTTTTAGCCTTAAATAAGTTCGGAGGAAACTATGAGGCGAAAATGAATCTTAATAAGATATTACTAAAAGATTTATGGTGGTGGAAAAATAATATTAATATTATTTCTTGTCCAATCATTACTCAAAATTATAAGTCAGAAATTTACACCGACGCATCTAGGACAGGCTGGGGAGCAGTATGCAAAAATAATAAATATAGTGGTTCATGGACGAACAGTGAAAAAGAAAATCACATGAACGTTTTAGAATTACTCGCGGTTTTGTTAGGTCTCAAAAGTATAGCTAGTGAAGGAAAAGATTGTGCAATATTATTACGTATTGACAATACTACCGCCATTAGCTACATTAATAGGATGGGAGGTATTCAGTTCCCACATTTGAATATTTTAAGTAGAGAAATTTGGCAATGGTGTGAAAAACGCAATTTATGGATATTTGCTTCTTATGTTAACACCAAAGAAAATCGAGCAGATTTCGAGTCCAGAAATGGGCCCTCTCGGATAGCGCTTTCCAACTTATTGTAAATAGTTTCGGGCCCATTAAGATCGACTTGTTCTCAAGTCAAGCCAATGCCAAATGTTAATTATTTGTCACCTGGAAGCCTGAACCTGATGCAGTCGCAGTTGATACATTTACAATAAGCTGGGCTGACTTGGATTTTTATGCATTTCCTCCCTTTTCTCTTGTATTAAAATGTATACGAAAAATCATTGATGATAAAGCCGAAGGGGTACTTGTATTCCCTTTCTGGCCATCCCAGCCATGGAGTCAGCACCCACTGCACTCCAGCCTTACCCTGGGTGCCGCGGGGCTCTCCGGGCGTCGTTCAGCCGGCGCGGCTGCCCACCAGAGGCTCTCACGTTGATGCTCGCCTCGTTCGCAGACACTACTGTTCGCCAGTACAACGTCTCATTGAAGTTATGGTTTCAAGAAGTGTGGTTATGAATTAATAGTTTCGAAAAATCCATTCCATTAGTTCTTTGATTTTTAAACGAGCAATTTAATAAGGGATGTTCTTACGGTTCATTAAATACACATCGATCTGCATTATCTCTTTTATTAGGAGAAGAGATAAGTGATAATAGTTGTGTTAAACGCCTCTTAAAAGGAGCCTATAAAACTAAACCTATTAAGCCTAAATATTCGTTTACTTGGGATCCAAATTTAGTACTAAATCAACTGTCTTCTTGGTATCCAAATATTAATTTATAATTAGAAAATATAAAAAAAAAAAAAAAAAAAACTCGTTACATTATTAGCTTTATGTACCGGGCAAAGAGTACAGACATTGTCTTTAATTAAATTAGAAAATATTGTTTTTCAATCTGATAAAGTAAATATTATTATAACAGATATAATCAAGACTTCCGCTCCAAATCGTGAACAGCCCTTATTATCTCTCCCAAACTTTCAAAGCAATATCAACATATGCCCAGTATCAACTTTAAAAGAATATATTTTTATTACAAAAAATATCTGAGGTTCAAACTCCGGGAATCTCTTCGTAACATTCAAAGCTCCCCACAGAACTGCATCAAGTCAGACGCTAAGTCGATGGATTAAGCAAACGCTCGCCACGAGCGGCATTGACATGAGCGTTTTAGTGCGTACAGCACACGACACGCGTCAACCTCAGCCGCGCGCGCGGCCGGTATCAGTGTCGATGTCATTCGAAAAACGGCCGGGTGGACACAAAACTCACAGGTGTTCGCAAAGTTTTACCATCGGCCTTTAGATGATCAACAAAATAACTTTGCTTTGTCGATACTTAATCGAGACATGAACAATACTTAACCTAATATTAAAAATAGTTATTGAATATTACGTATTTTGATATTAAGTAAATTACAACATTAAAAATTATGTGTCTATAAATAGACTATCACTAAGTTTCATTAATTTAAGCTGATTATAATTTCTAGCAACTCAAATAAAGTAAGATTATTTGAAGCTCATTATGTAATAATACTAATTATTAAGTACTATAATAATAAATATGTAATTACATATTTATATCTTTACTTATTTCAATTCCAAGTATATACCTAAACAAAACTTTCTATCTCTGAAAATCTACCTGTTATATAATATCTGAAGAATGAAGCGACGAAATATAATAGATGATTAAACGAACTTCTAAGTGAAGTTCTATCGCTATTATATGAGTCGCTTCATTCGAAGATATGACGTACCCACCCACCCCAGAACCCATTTAAAAGTTTCGTTTAGGGTCTCTAAAGAATGAGGGCTTGGCGCGAACCGGGTGGATCATGTCACGCGGCGCCCCACCAAAGTGTTTTTTTTATGATACTTTAAATTGTGCGAAGTTACCTAGTACCTAAAAAGGACTACCTGTTATATAATATCTTCGAATGAAGCGACTCATATAATAGCGATAGAACTTCACTTAGAAGTTCGTTTAATCATCTATTATACACCTAACGCGACTTTTTTGTTAACGAAATAAAAAAGTCAAAAGGTGTTGTGTGTTTTATTTGTCTGAACAACTACACTCTTTCTTGTGTTTGGTTAATAGGTTTAGTATATTGGTTTTTTTTTCAATAAAAGTAATGCTTAAAAAGTTGATCTTGGGTGGTGAAGCTGTAAAGCATTATCACAAGATGGAGCTACTTTCGGAAGATGGTGCTTAGAATCTGAAGTTTTGCAGTAATTCAATTCACAAATGTGTATTTTTAGATTTCTAATCACATGTCAAAGCATCTTCATCGTCAATATGAATTTTATTTAAGTTTGATCATAATGCTGGACTGGGAAAGAAAAACATAGAATGTGCCAGCTGCTTCTCTTCCCGGGCAAACTGTTAAAGTCAGTTAAGGGACGGAGGTTTTATTGGCGTTTGTGCGGGCGACAGGCTGACCCCCTGTCACTGCTATAGTCTCTCTCCATCATAATAATACCTCCAAATTTGTCAAACGTGACATGAGATGGTTTTTATAGCCTCTTCTGGTGCTCTGCCTACCCCATTAGGGATACAGGCGTGAAGTTATGTATGTATGTATGTTGATCATAATAGAGATGAATTACTTTCCTTGATAGATAAACCATAATTTTCGCCAATGCTTAACCTTTGTAAATAAATGAAAGACCCAAAATAACACAACAACTATTAGCTATACCTACACTAATAGGTTCTTAGTCAATAAGTTGTTCTGCGAAACCTTAAGAAAAACACAAGATATTATATTGTTTGCGATTAAATGTATTTTAAACTCTGAAGCTAGAGATGCTATATGTTGAAATACAGATTTTTTATAGTTCAGAAAAACAACTGGAATATTTGGATCGTAAGACTACATGTAAAAATTACACTATTCTAATGTATAGAATGGCCGCAAATCGACTTTAATAAATCTGTCAAAATTTTTTAACTGAATCTGAACTCTGTGCCCTCGATATTAAGTTTAAAATTGGTTGAGGATATCTGACAGGTTTCTTACTCTGCCGCCTTCGGTAAATTGATGATTTATTTTTTGTACATACATACATACATCAAATTATTATGCTAATTACGAGCCACGTAATATCTGCACATGAGTACTTTCAGATACAGCGTACTCTTTAAAACGCAAGCGAGACCACAAGAAAAATAAGGTTACATTCCTTGAAATAAACACACGAAAATGGCACACGTGTATGTTCATTTAATTTTAGAAATGAAATAGTTACTGAAATATGTTTTTGATTTTAATATTTGTAAAAAAAAAGTAAATTGAGAATAGCAAAGTCATTAAATTATTTCATTTTAAGTAGGTATTTTTACAAAAACCTTGAGTTGCTTGATTGAGAAACTGAGAAAGAACTGGCTATATGTATAGGTATTTTAATATCAAAATTTTAAAACAAGATTTTTTCAAGAGGCAACCTGAACTTTGGCTGTCATGGCAATGCCCATACATTGCAGTAGGTGTTTTAAATCCAAAGCTTTACAATCTAAATAATGAGCATTTGTAATGTCATTCGACTAAATTCTCTCGGACACAATCTTGATAGATTATTGAGACCATTAAGGAGATTGCGTATTTATCTACGATGTTCATCTACATAGTAATTTGTCTATGATGCTGTCAAGATAAGCGATGTAGTGCTCAAGTTTCAATGTAGTATAGTAATTACGTTCCATTCATTAAATGATTGAAAATATTGGCAATATCATAAATTGTTAAGGGTTTTATGTCAGTTAACGAGCTAGCATAGATATTTTAAAGTAAAAAAGCTTTTTTTTCACATTTTGTTGATAAAATGTCTCTACTTTTGATATTGTATATTTTATAAGGAGCATTTTCTAACTTCATAACCTGTGGATTGGCGCATCAATTAACACGGATTTCGAATAACGCGCCAAAATTAGATTTTTGTGTAGGTACACTGAAAGTTCGTAATACGATTTCCTACGTAGAAATAATGCTGCGCAAGCAAAACGAAACATTAATGTTGTGTGCCTTGCACTACTTGATCTTAATGAAATCACGAAAATCATTTATTTGTATAAAACTAGAGTCATAAGCCTATTTCAAAAATATGGGTCTAAACTAAGAACATGAATTTATTATACTGTGAAGATCACTCAATGTATTGAATGACTGAGCCAACATCCAATTGCAGCGCTGCAGTTGTAACTTTGACTTGAAGTTGGAATCTGGCGAGTGACAGATTTGTTCAGCACAACAGGAAGAGAAGGAAAATTGTAGGTTCAATAGAATCTAGTGTAATATTGATTCTACTGTCACATAAGTCGTTAACATAAATTTTGGTTTCTATAGCAGCATTTCAAGGCGAATTAATTGCAATAACTCTAAAATAAAACAGTTTGACTTTATTGACAATAAATTTAAAAATAAAAAACACTTATGGTAAAGTTGAAAGATTAATCTAAATAAAAATGCCATGGATATACCCTAATTGCTACATCCAAAAGTGTAAAAGTCCATGAGGCAAAGTAAACTAAAAATTTTTCTTTTTAATAAACGTTTTATCAAACAAAATTGTTTACCGTTGACACGTTCACATGTCCAAACTGATATTAAGGGCCCCATTCGCGAAATCTATGCGTTTTCAAACTCATTACAACCAGCTAATATTGTTTGTCTGGAACGGATAAAAATATATGTTGAAGTTTGTTTAAGATATTTTATAAATATCTGGATCAAAAGACGATACTAAAAACTTTACTCGATCATAAAAAATTACGAAAAAGATGAAAATTTTAAGTGATTTTCCGATATTCTAAGAGAATATCAAACTTATACTTACAAAAACTTGTCATAATATTGGTAATGTAGCATAAAATTAATTTATGTGGATAATTTTTTTCTTAAACCGTTCTATTTTTTCTAATATAATATAATAAAGACGGCGCGGCGGTGCGATACAATTCAGTACCACGCGAGGCGTCATGGAGGTAGGATCTGTGTCGCTTTTGCTCCCAATTTTCCCGCGTAATTGATCGTCTTATTGACCATAGCGTACACATAACAGTACGACAATTCAATTTTTGTTAAGTCACATTTTATTTTTTGATTGATAAATTAAAGGAGTATTATAAACAATTATCACTGCTGAATATAGAGCTACAAACTTGTTTCTGATATTTATTTATTTTTTTTTTAGTTTATTTAGACAACAAGTGCAAAAAAAGCTTATAATTTTTTTTCTTACGTAATTACCCGACGAAACCAAAAGGCGGATTATTATTCTATACGTACGTATACAGAGTTAATATTAACGCATCACCTCTTTTGGGCTGCCTCTCCACATCAATTCCAATGTAGATACTGATAGGTGCTTATCGATAAATATACAGGGTGTAATTTTTAATGCCATCTGCAGGGAAAGTACTCTAAATAATTGAGATAGCGAAATTTACTCCAAAGAAACTGTCCTTTATTATTGAACAGAAACCGCATTCAAAGATTTTCAAGAATTCACTCGTTTCACCTGGGAGGGAGTCAAACCGACTAAAATCTGTAAAAATGACACCCTGTAATTTTATTGTGTGGTTCGTTAGAGCCAATCACAAGAATAAAATCTCTCTCACATACTAGGTTAATTTATTGAAAGGAAAACCATGAAATCTTCATTTTTAGATTTATGTCGGTTCGATTCCTGGGTGAAGAAGCGAGTTTTTGAAAACTCTTTGAATACAGTTTTAATTTTTCCTAAAATAAAGGAATGTTTTATGGAGTAGAATTTGCTATCTCTATTATTAAGAAAACTTTACATCCAAGTGACATTAAAAAAATTTGCCATGTATATAATGTACAATATGTTCTGCTTTATTTCCCATAACTCTAGGGTATTGATGGGGCCTTGTAATAGAATCAAATAACATGTGAATAATTTTTCAAATTTCTTTTGGTTTTTATTTTTCATGCAAAATAATTCAATTAAGTCAAAAATAACTTTATGCGAAGTATGACAACGTGTTTTTTCTACTCCTTTTTTATAGCTATGCACAGGTAGGTACAGTTTGCGACGTTTTGCGGTGTACATTGTATGCAACATTCCTCAACGTTTAAAATGTTTTTGTTGTTTATTGTATGACTTCAGTGACACGCGTCTATTGAGTGGATGAGATTTTACACGGGTGATAATTTATGAACTCATTAAATTAAGACCGAGGATATCTTGGAAAGTATGCACTTTTGAACCACATATTCTTTGGCAAAAAGTATTATTTTTTAAGTAAGGAACAAAACCTCAAAGTTATGGGATATATATTATATAAGTATTAAAGAACACCAAGAAAGATTCTTTTTGATGTGTGCTGATAGATGCTGATGGGTGCTGATAGTTACTGATAGGTGACGATTGTAACTGATGGATGCTGACAGGTGCTGATGGGTAATGATGGTTGCTGATAGATGCTGTTGGGTACTGATAGGTTGGGTGCTCAGATGTGCTGATAGGTGCTGATGGGTAATGAAGGATGCTGAGAGATGCTATTGGGTTCCGATGGGTACTGATAGGTGCTGATGGCTTCTCATAGGTGTTTATAATTAGGGTAACTACTGATAAGTACTAATGGGTATTGATAGGTACTGATGGGTGCTGATGGGTGCTGATAAGACATTAGCACTGATGGTGAGGTGCTTATGGGTATTAGTTATTAATATCGAAACAAATATCATTTGATTTGTTAGTTAATTTGTTTGAATGGGTTACGTTCAAATAATATTGCTTTGCCTGTACTTAAACGTCCAATAAAATTGAAAAATTGAAAATGTCTGTCCGTTAAAATACCTTCTTGTATTTATTTTCGTCACGAGTAAAATAGACTCTATTTCAAAAGTTCCAGATATCAAATTAGTTTCGTACCTTTATAATTTCAAGAAATATGTTTTTGAGTAATGCTGCCACCTACAATTCTTTTGATGTACCTAGTTATTAATAAATAAAAAGTAATTACTTCGTTCTTGAAAGGGAATATAGATGGCATCTACCACCAATTTTCCTGTGTGTTAAAATTATGCTTCCAGATAGTTATAATTTCACAGTGTTAAAAGTTAGTTTAAATTGGGCACCTTTTATGTACTTTGTGGTTAAACTTTCATATGAAATGTTTTTCAAAAATATAGTGTTTTGGACCTTTATACATCAACTTTAATAACATTAAATTATATCTGATTGGTTCTTTCACGAATAATCTAGTTCAAAGTTCAAACAGACAAACCCTTCGGCTTTATAGATTAGACGGCTAATAGATTATGACGACACATAGACATTTAAGAATATAATCATACATAACTATTTTTTAGATATTAATAACTACTAAAAATTTACTACTTCGTGTAAACAGGTGCACATTCCGAAGGGGTGGATTGTATTTCATTTCATAAAAAAATGAATTATTTGTAACATTCACACTACATTATTTAGCTGAAATTAACTCGTGTTTTAGTGACTAAGTAACACATCCATTCTAAATAATAAATGCGAAAGTCTATCTTTCTGTTCCTTTATTTCAGCCAAACCATCCGACCGATTTGTAGAAAATTAGTAATGAAAATAGCTCACAAACCCTACTTTTTTTCAAACACCAGCCCCTATAGGATTGAAATGAGAGATAAAAGTTTATGTAAAAGATCTCAACTACCTACTTATCTGATTTTAATGAATTTTGGAACAAATAATTTATGAAAGTTATAAATTAACGTCACGATATACTTTTAAGTCAAAATAGCACGATTTTCACAACAGAGTTCAGTAAGGATATAAATTTAAAAAGATTTCATCTATAAAATGGCCATTACAATATTTATAAAAAATAAAATAGTAAGTATAGGTATCGCAATACTAAATCCAGATAAATAAAAAATATAGATTATATTATATCATCCTTGACATAAGTTTTAGTCATCGTAGAAACGAATTTCGTATAACAAGCCACACTATAGGTATAGTACTACTATATTAATACTATTAATTATACTGTGACAATTCTGTGCGCTGACGTGTTCATTTACGCGACTGCCCGCCACGCAGTCCCATATAGCATTAATGCCTACTGCGCTCGAAAATACTCGCCTTAACAATAAGAAACACATATTACGACTTACGTTATGTCCTGTATAATGTGATTTCATAGTAAAAATCATGAAAAAATAGATTTCAGTGAAATCATAACCATTTTTGATTCACAAGGTATATGGTTGATATTTAATGAACGTCAGAATTGACTACATTGGATCTCAACATGAATGAAAGGTAGAACGTGAGGCAAAAAGCCGGTGAAAAAATAAACTATCGGTATTCGATACGAGGTCTCCACTCGAGGACCTTACTGCCCCATTGGCCATTCGGTCTTCGAGCTTTGTGCCTCGCCCATTACCACTTGAACTTTGCGATCCCTCTGGCTATGTCACTGACTGGTATGCCAGCGAATGTCCCCATTATGTTCTTTTACCTTTTTACATAATGTTAACTGAATAGTTTTCGTAAGCTTATCAAACGGGATGGATTGAATCGATTTAGAATTTATCATGACTTCTCTTTGAAATTCCGATAAACTGATTTGCTAATATTACCTCACCTTAATTTTGGACACGCTAACTAATAGTCGTTCCCAGTCCTTGCAGAGTTGTTATTATCGTAGTTATCTTACCTAATTTTAACTCAACCACTGTTTTTTGTGAATATACAAAAAAAACATTTTGATAAATACTTGTTATACAGGGAAAAAGATACCTACTTCTTGAAACTATTCTCATAGTCGAAAGGTTGTGAGTGCAACTCCAGGCATATAAAAATGTATGTTATTCCAGATATTTCTACGCGACTGTACATCGACTGTCATTTTTATAATCTGACGTTTTTACATTCAGGCTTTTAAGATTTCAGACATTTTGGGACCCAGGACATTGTGACCTTCAGGTATTATGTAAAGATGTTATTATAACATTAAGGCTGGACGTGCCGCACCCTTATTTTATAGATAAGTATAGGACATATTGACAAACTTATATCTGTTATTTGTCTTTAATATCACAAGGCTTAATTTGTCTGAGGCTGTGTTAAAACTAAAGAATATCCAGCACATTTATAGAACTACAATCCCAGGGCTCATTCAAACCTATTGACAAAGACTTAGCACAATATAAATAATGTAGATGATAATTATTTTATTTCCAAAAACCGCTTCTATACAAACGGGACACTATTTTTCTTACATGACAAACTAGCCACAGACTAAACAAAGCGTCATGTTGACTAAATAACGCAACTTGATAAACATGTAACGTGTTACATTAAATTAACGTTTCATAGACTATTGTAACAGCATCGTGCAACTTTATTATACGTTTAAATCGACGTAATGTGAAAAGTGGTAAGAAGCTTCATTTTTTTACTAAGTACAATATCCCATGAGCTCAAGGAAAAGGTAAAATAAAGCTTGCGAGCTGACATTATAAGTATAAGTATAACACGGCGATATATTGCAATTTCATCTAGTCACAATAAGTGCTTCACCATAGCACATGATTATTACAAATCAATAAGAATTTGCAGATAAAAATATGTGTATAATATTAAATAAATTAGATAAAAATTTGGATATTTCATAAAGCGCGTCTGAACCACTTACGTACTAAATAATGAAGTACATGCAGTATACAGAAATATTTTCCTTCAGTAAATAAGATTACATTTAAAGTGAACATTAGGATATGCAATCGCTTGCGGCAGTACACATGTTTATAATAATCAAAACTTATGAGCTGTACCTTTACGATAAGTTTTATTGTTATCCTTCTTCAAAGCTGAATTGTATTAAATTTACGATTTAAAGTACCTAATTCTTAAATAAATGTACCTTACAGCTTGCAAACTGGTTTCACCTGAAAATCAGCGCTACTTTCTGGTTGAGGGCATTTGTTGCACTTTGCTGAGTTGGATCGTTTTCAGTATGGCAAAATGAGTTTTATTTTCAAATTCTATGGTTAGGTATTGCTAGCAAAGTGTGTTATCTTTTTTCTTTGTTATTATAAGGAAATAAACATATATTTCTTACGTTTTAAAGATTTTATTTTCTTTCAGTTTTGATGAGTAAAACTGAAAGAAAATTCAAAGTAAAAAGAAATTTCAAGTAAAACTTCTTAGAAAGTTTTGATGAGTGGCAAGAATGCCAAAGTCAATAGACGAATCACGTTCTAGCTCCCGAAGGAATTCCCTGACAATATTGAAATATAGCGAATTTATCATTTTCAAAAATAATGCTTAGTTAACAAATTTTTAACCTATTTATAGTCTCAAAAGAAAAATTTTCTTAAAAACTAAAGTAAAAAACCTTAAAAAATACATCCCAGCAGCAGGCATATTAATAAACCACGAGCTGTTTGAACAACCCCAGTAAATAAATTTCCAACAAATGGTTTTAAAAGCAAAAAGCATGCATTTGGGCAACTATAATGAGAGTTCCGACCATCCACAATGTGAAATATGTGTTTGCGAAGTGATAAATTCGAGCTACTGTGAAAACGCTTGGTTTAAATCGATTAACTTCGATGTTTATTTAGGATGGTAGAAACGGAAAAAGCTTTATAGTTTGTCATAAAGTAGTTAGATTTTTTATCAAATTGACGGTATAGCCATTGAAAACTAAAACACAAAAAAGACTAACTTTTTTTGTATTTGCATTTTATTAACTGTACTGTATTTATATAGGCGGTATACATTGTATTAGCTTTAGGGAAACAATAAAACAAATTTGGACTATTTTGAAAAAATATATGAAAATGAACGGTTTTAAATATTAATAGTGCGACTGAATTACTAAGTGAGCGACTAAATACAGACTATTTATTCATAAGAAAACAAGTAGGTTGGTTAGGCAGTTGTGGTAAGTCTGTTTGATTAGCACCCTTAAATAATGTTTTTTCATTGATTTTTCGTCACTCGCAGTCAGTTGCTCACTTACGAGTAATTAAAACAGTAAGCCAAATTCATTATTTTTGTTTACACCTAAAATTTTTATTTACAGTTACTCGATTAAATACTACCCAATATTATCTAATGTTGCCCTAATTAATTACTAGCCTTAGCTTTATAGTGTGTATTAGTAAACGTTTTTTTTATTTTTAAATGAATGACTATTAGAACACGTCTTCTGGTCCTTTATTTGTTTGGTTTATTTTCAACAAATACGATCTCGCAAAGTTTATGCTCATGTTTTAACGTAAGTAGGTCAAAATTAAATATAAAAAATAATAAATTACAAATGGATTTATTAACTGCTAATAAAAATTTGTGAAGATCGATAGCTTATAAGAATAAGTTCAACATTACCAAACGGTGTAGAATTTCACGGAAGGTTAGAAACTCAATATTTAATGAAGTATGATCATACATAAATTAACTAACCTTAGACATCGTTTTTAAGCACACCGTTGGCAATTCTACCAATCATCCATGGTCTTAAAGTATTACTCTATTTTGGTCCATAACAACGTATTTAATCACCAGTATTTTTACAAAGTCAAGTCAAAATACTCTTTATTTTATGGAATAAAGATGTCACACTATTTATGAACCAAAATAATTCCACTTCTGCCTTAAAAAGTCCTGTATATATGTATGTACATTTTATGTTCCCCCCTAGTTCGCTACATGGTATCTCATATCACAAGCTTTGCTTACTTTGAGGCCATTTAGTTGGCGTCTGGGCGTTTTTATTTGCTTTATTATTAGAAATAGTGTCAAGATATTAGATAACAAACATCTTAAATAACAATGTTTACAGCCAAGGATCTATTATCAATATCATCAAGGATCTATATTGTCCATGTATTTAGATAATCCTTTATACATAACATCTTTTATTTATTTTTTTCAATTTTAGTAGAGTAAATCTTGAATGTTTTTCGAAACTAGAATGTGTGAGCGAGTACCTTCAACAATTTTTTTTATCCCAAGACACTCACATCAACTACATGGCCCCAAACTAAGCAGAGCTTGTGATATGGGATACCATGTAGCGAACTAGGGGGGAACCTAGAATACAATCAATAGAATACACATATAGATTGCATCCTCTGACCCCCAGACCATCATTGTCTGTGGAAGATTCATGCTCAAACGATGACCCGATCTTTTATCGATTATCTTTACAAAATCCATGCTGATCCATATTTGGCGGTCGCCATCACCATTGCGTATAATATTCATGTATTATTTCAATTATTTTAGAGAAATAAGAAAATCTAATATCTACATAAAAGATGTGGCCATGCTCTGGCTACTAGGGGTAGTACATTAGTACATTACATTATTATTAAGTATAATTAATAAGTAGTACATTATTATTAAATCTGTTTTTGCGTTTCACGGACCAATAAGGCTTCTTTTGACGGTCTTTGTGGTGCATTGGTCGATGCGCTACTACGCCAAACGTTTGATTCCCGCTCGGAACAAAAAAAACTGGAATTTCTGGCCGTTTATCTACATATTCTATGTCACCCCCTAGTTCGCTAAATGGTATCTCATAACACAAGCTTTGTTTACTTTGAGGCCATGTGGTGTGACTGTCTGAGGATCTTGTGTTAAAATTGTAAAACATAGTGTGAATCTTAAGAAAGCTTTTTTAATGGGAATAACAATTATTTACAGATATTTCTTGTTATTTTACGGTTTTCTTATCTATGTGAGTACATACATAAATAACTTTACGTCTGTATCCCTTAGGAATGGGGTAAGCAGAAAACCAGAGGCTTTTGAGGTAGGCAGAAACTTTCTTATATCACGTTTGACACGTTTTGGAGGAATCATAAGGATGGAGAGAGACTATTGTAGAAACAAAGGGTCAGCCTATTTCCCACAAAAACGTCGATAAAACTTCTATCCCTAACTGATTTTTACAATATGCCCAAGAAGAGAAGCAGCTGATACATACTATGTTTTTCTTTTGCTCCCAGTTCAGCATGGATCTTTGTGCGTCTTCATATAAAATACCACGTGCTTAAGTGCTTTTTTATGAAAGTAATATTCTGAATTCAATTGTTATTGTAATAAACTGTACCTAGGATAATATTACACCATTAAAACTTTGTGGCAACTGTTATAACTTTTCTTTGTACCTCCATCTTTAAGTCTGCTTTTAAAGAACATTGGCACTTTTCTCCATTTTTATTAAGAGTTGGAAAATCTAATGAACTACACCCAAAAAAGTCACTGAAATGAAAAGTAATTTAGAGACATGTTTGGGCCTTCTTAATATAGTTCTGTATTTGTCGTACAGTTAACTGGATTGACCCTCGTTATGTTCTAGTAATTATTTTTGCTTCGCTTACTTTCCTAGATTTTTGGATCAGCTCATGTTTGTGGTCAGTACACTTGTCTAGATCATACTGTAAAGTTATGTATGTACTTTTTTTGTATGGCGATCTTCTGGTGTAGTGATAAATGTTTTTTGGATTTTTTATCTCCGTTAAAATAGTCTACCAAACATTCTTCGAAACACGTTTGTTTGAAGTTCTTCGTAAGTAGTCTTTGTACGCTTAAATAATAAATAAATATTTTTGTCATTCTCAAGTTATCTGCCCAACTTAAGTTCTTTAAGAACTTGTGCTTTGGGTTCTAAACAACGTATAACAAACTTCAGAAATATAAAAACATGAATATTGAATATACCAATATTTGTCATTAAAAAATAAAATGTAATAAACATATAAACATCCATGCATTCATGGCTAATATCTGTGTTCATTACACAAATATCTACACCGGGATTTGAACCCAGGACTTCTGGCATAGATGAGGCCAATATGTTACCACTACACCAGCCGGTCGTCGAGATTATTTTCAATATCTATACTCATTGTCTCTTTATTTATTTATAGGGAATTCTGGTGAAAAATTAAGTACCTCCTTTTATTACATAATTATGATCAGAATCGAGTACAGAGTGTTCTCCTTCAATATTTGAAATTTGTCACCAGTCACCCTGTATATAAATAAACACCCAGCCACGTGATTTTTTTTCCGTTGGGAATCGAACCAGGAACCTCTCAATTGGCGCAGTACCACTGCACCAGGGAGACCATCAAGTTTATTAGTTAATTTATCCGTTGATAACCCAATTTTTAATCAAATTGAATTTGCGGTAGATAATGAATACCTTTAAGTAATTTGTTTGCTTGAATGTAATTTGATTGAATGTATGGGATTTCCGATCGGATTTGAAAAAACCTTCTATAATTGATAGCCCGTCCCTTGAGTAAGGTTACTTAAACATATACTACGAGACCAGTAGATACATTAAACCAAACGAAATTGCAAGTATTCTGTAACCTTACTCAATCAGCCCTTTCCAAACCTGTCATCTTTGATATCAGTAAGAGAGATGTCAAATGCAAGTTTAGTAATCAATAAAAAAACTAAACTATACGGAGTATGGTACTTTTTAAGATTACTGCTTTACACTAATAAAATACATAAGCTTTTTTAGATTCATAATTCTGGTAAAAAATCTTAAAACCTAAAAAACGTCTACATCCTAAGCAAAACCTTATTTTCTTAAAGGATTCCAAAAAAGAGTAGCTATAAAAGCAATACCAAAGCTTTCCTATAACTTAGTTTTCTCTAAAAGCTATCACTTAACCAAAAAACTTCGCTCGCTCACAGCAGGTGTTTTTATTAAGATTACATAGATCTCCCAAACATAATACTGTGAGCACCAGATGTGGCCTAAACGAATGATCACTTCTCTATTTAGTCAGTAGGGTTGTGCCATGAAATGGGATATTTATAAGAGAACCTCCTTACGGAGATGTGAAATTTCATTACGTACTTCAACCCTAGTTTTAACGAAAAATATGTTGAAAGCGTCTCGTTTGGAAATTGGCATGCGTGATGGTTGAATTGATAAAATAGATTTATTTATCTACTTTTTAGGGAGCTTGATGAGAGACCGCAAATTTAGGAAAGTAAAAATAGTAGACTCGTATTTTTAGAACTTACTTAGACTCTACATACATACATACATAACTTCACGCCTGTATCCCTTATGGGGTAGGCAGAACATCAGAGGTTATAAGACCAACTGATGTCACGTTTGACTAATGAGGTATTATAATGATTGCGAGAGGCTATTGCAGTGACAGGGGGTCAGCCTATCGCCCACAAAAATGCTAATAAAACCTCTGTCCCTTAACCGACTTTTACAGTATGCCCGGGAAGAGAAGCAGCTGGCACATTCTATGTTTTTCTTTCACTCCCAGTCCAGCATGGAAGTAAACAACTCTAACAACAAGTAAAAAACTCTACTCAAGTAGATTTTTAACAGTAGATTTTTAACATGTATCAGTGAACATTTCACAAGGGATCAATGTTTAAGTCCTAATCTACAGTCTTACCTTAAGCATTGTAATATTATCTTACTTATATTATGAATGTAAAAGTTTGAATGTATTGATGGATGTTTGTTTCTCAATCACAGCAGAGCGGTTCAACGAATTTGGATGAAAAAGTGATGAAAAAGTGATAGTGGAATAGTTCAAAAGCTATTTTTAGAAATTACGCTTAAATTATTAATAACACGAAAAACTGCGCGAAACTACTTGTAGATAATGATATCCAGACGTTTACACAAAAATAAAACTACAGCTTAATGGTACAAATCAAGCCCTCAAACCTTAATCATGTTTTCAAAATAGTGTTTTATTTTAAACAGTACATATTATATTTCGTCGCTTCATTCTTCAGATATTATATAACAGGTAGTCCTTTTTAGGTACTAGGTAACTTCGCATAATTTAAAGTATCATAAAAAAAAACACTGTGGTGGGGCGCCGCGTGGCATGATCCACCCGGTTCGCGCCAAGCCGTCATTCTTTTTTCGTGCGTGGTAACAAGCATACGTCATTTACTTTAATCATTTACTTAAGTTTTTACAAAATGCCTAAACGTACAGCAGAAGAACAGCTTCAACATTATAATATAAAGATAAAAAAGTTGGAACAAAAAATAAATAAAAAACGGAAACAGCGAATTATTTCCTCCGATGAAGAAGAAATCTTACAAGGTAAGACCTACTTATTCGGTTTAAAAATGTTATTTAAAACATCAGAGCAGAAAATGCGTGTAATCTATAATAGATATATCACGTTATCCGCTCAATATCGTAATGATGTAAACTTTAATAAATTTTATCTGATCTTATCGATCACCTTTTGTTTTCAATACGATTACAGAAAATGCGGGTAATCTCAAGGAGATTTATCTCGTTGTCTGTAATACGTTATGGGCGTTATATTAATATGAATTAGACATAAACATGTCGCCTCCAAGGTTATTTAAAAAATCAGAGCAGAAAATGCGTGTAATCTATAATAGATATATCACGTTATCCGCTCAATATCGTAATGATGTAAAATTTAATAAATATTATTTGATCTTATCGATCACCTTTTGTTTTCAATACGATTACAGAAAATGCGGGTAATCTCAAGGAGATTTATCTCGTTGTCTGTAATAACGTTATGGGCGTTTTTTTAATATGAATTAGACATAAACATGTCGCCTCCAAGGTTATTTAAAAAATCAGAGCAGAAAATGCGTGTAATCTATAATAGATATATCACGTTATCCGCTCAATATCGTAATGCTGTAAAATTTAATAAATTTTATTTGATCTTATCGATCACCTTTTGTTTTCAATACGATTATAGCTGAAATAAATGCTGAAATCTCAGCAGCCATAACTGACATAGCACGAGCACGTGACAAAAAAAAAATCCAAAACTTTCAGCAACAGCTGGGGTACGGTATTACCACCATAAATCGAGAGATGGACGTCCTCCCTGAGAAGGAAGAAAACAAAATGAAGGCCTTCCGTCACGTAAGTGATGGATGCTGCCTATTATCAGACCTCCACTTTATGTTCACCAAAGATAGGGTAAAACTGATTTTACCTTATTTGGATACAAACTTTAAACATGTTATACAAGACTCCGAAAGAGACGAAACTTTATTCGGAAGTTCGTTGCCGGAAAAAATAAAGGCAAGTAAAGCCATTGAAAAGTAGGGAGCCCTAATTAAAAAAGGCCCAGCCAAAACAGTCTCCTCTCAAATATCAACGGTCAACCGGTCGTCTCAGCAGGGAAACTGGACAGGACCTCCTCGTTACCCGTCGTTCAGGGGGGGGCGGGGAGGTCAGAGGAAACCGATAGCAGCTCAAACACAGCGGCGCCCTCAATCGAACTCTGCGTTCAACGCCAAGTTCCAGCCGCAGACTTAGTCCAGGACGCGTGCTCCGACCCAACATTAATCAAAGTACATGCAGGTCGAAGTAATTTATTTTATGATTGTTGGACAAAAGTAACTAAAAACGAAGTTATATTGAAGTGGATAAATTATGGATTTAGAATACCATTTGATACTCAAATTTGTCAGTATTCTATTCCTAAAAATAATTTGTCATCATGTGAAAAAAGAGACATGAAAATAGCTATAAATAAATTATTAGACTTAGGGGCTATAAAGCCTTGTTCTCCTTCAAATGATCAATTTATTTCAAATATATTTTTAGCTCCGAAACCTAACGGAAAAAAAAGGTTTATACTAATTCTTAAATAAATGAAAAATGTGATAAAAAAAAAAAAAAAAAAAAAAAAAAAAAAAAAAAAAAAAAAAAAAAATTACCCGACCAGGATTCGAACCTGGGACCTCTCGTTTGCCGGACGAGTGCTCTTCCAACTGAGCTATCGGGGCCTGGCGCTACGCCTCGAAATTACTTACCACATTTTTGTTTTTACGTTATATTGCTAACGTAGCTCCATCTAATGGTATAAGCTTTGCAGCTAAGACCACCCGAGATCAATTTCTTTACAGAAATTGTGAATCCCAGTTAAAGTGAAGCATTGCAATGTTTTTAATAATGTTTTTTTTTTTTTTTTTTAAGTTTTTTGCATTTAAAATGCTCAATTATTCTTAAATAAATGAAAAATGTGATAAATAAAAAAAAAAAAAAAAAAAAAAAAATTTCATTTATTTAAGAATAATTGAGCATTTTAAATGCAAAAAACTTAAAAAAAAAAAAAAAAAAAAAAACATTATTAAAAACATTGCAATGCTTCACTTTAACTGGGATTCACAATTTCTGTAAAGAAATTGATCTCGGGTGGTCTTAGCTGCAAAGCTTATACCATTAGATGGAGCTACGTTAGCAATATAACGTAAAAACAAAAATGTGGTAAGTAATTTCGAGGCGTAGCGCCAGGCCCCGATAGCTCAGTTGGAAGAGCACTCGTCCGGCAAACGAGAGGTCCCAGGTTCGAATCCTGGTCGGGTAATTTTATTTATCACATTTTTCATTTATTTAAGAATAATTGAGCATTTTAAATGCAAAAAACTTAAAAAAAAAAAAAAAAAAAAAACATTATTAAAGGTTTATACTAAATTTAAAATCTTTAAAAAAGTTCGTAACAAAAGTACATTTTAAAATGGAATCTTATAAAACAGCCTCGAAATTAATTCCTCGTAATGGATACTTAGCCAACATAGATATGAAAGAATCATATCTACTTATGCCGTTTTTTGTTAGTGACAGAAAGTACCTACGATTCGAATTCCAAGAAAATGATTCGTCTGAGCCGATCACTTACGAGTTCACAGCAATGCCGTATGGATTATCGGTAGCTCCGTGGGTATTTACAAAAATTATGCGTGAAGTAATGAGTCATTTGAGAAAACAAGGTTTTAAGTCGACTACCTATTAAGACGAACTTCTTATTGAAGATACATATGAAGAATGCATGATTAATGTAAGAGAAACTTTGAAGTTATCACATTGTCTAGGTTTTATTGTAAATTTCGATAAAAGTCACATTGTACCAAAAAAGTCAATCAAATTCTTAGGTTTTATGTTCAACACAGAACAGATGTCTATTACGTTACCTGGCGATAAGCGGCATAACATTTCACAGTTAATAAATAGGTACATTAATCTTAAAACTTGTTCATTACGAAATTTCGCTAAACTTATAGGTGTATTGATCGCAGCCTGTCCAACCACAAAATATAGATTCTTATATACAAAAATATTAGAGAGACAAAAGTTTTTAGCCTTAAATAAGTTCGGAGGAAACTATGAGGTGAAAATGAATCTTAATAAGATATTACTAAAAGATTTATGGTAGTGGAAAAATAATATTAATATTATTTCCTGTCCAATCATTACTCAAAATTATAAGTCAGAAATTTACACTGACGCATCTAGGACAGGCTGGGGAGCAGTATGCAAAAATAATAAATATAGTGGTTCATGGACGAACAGTGAAAAAGAAGATCACATGAACTTTTTAGAATTACTCGCGGTTTTGTTAGGTCTCAAAAGTATAGCTAGTGAAGGAAAAGATTGCGCAATATAATTACGTATTGACAATACTACCCCCATTAGCTACATTAATAGGATGGGAGGTATTCAGTTCCCAAATTTGAATATTTTAAGTAGAGAAATTTGGCAATGGTGTGAAAAACGCAATTTATGGATATTTGCTTCTTATGTTAACACCAAAGAAAATCGAGCAGATTTCGAGTCCAGAAATGGGCCCTCTCGGATAGCGCTTTCCAACTTATTGTAAATAGTTTCGGGCCCATTAAGATCGACTTGTTCTCAAGTCGAGCCAATGCCAAATGTTAATTATTTGTCACCTGGAAGCCTGAACCTGATGCAGTCGCAGTTGATGCATTTACAATAAGCTGGGCTGACTTGGATTTGTATGCATTTCCTCCCTTTTCTCTTGTATTAAAATGTATACGAAAAATCATTGATGATAAAGCCGAAGGGGTACTTGTATTCCCCTTCTGGCCTTCCCAGCCATGGAGTCAGCACCCACTGCACTCCAGCCTTACCCTGGGTGCCGCGAGGCTCTCCGGGCGTCGTTCAGCCGGCGCAGCTGCCCACCAGAGGCTCTCACGTTGATGCTCGCCTCGCTCGCAGACACTACTGTTCGCCAGTACAACGTCTCATTGAAGTTATGGTTTCAAGAAGTGTGGTTATGAATTAATAGTTTCGAAAAATCCATTCCATTATTTCTTTGATTCTTAAACGAGCAATTTAATAAGGGATGCCGTAAGAACATCCCTTATGTTCTAACGGTTCATTAAATACACATCGATCTGCATTATCTCTTTTATTAGGAGAAGAGATAAGTGATAACAGTTGTGTTAAACGCCTCTTAATAGGAGCCTATAAAACTAAACATATTAAGCCTAAATATTCATTTACTTGGGATCCAAGTTTAGTACTAAATCAACTGTCTTCTTGGTATCCAAATATTAATTTATCATTAGAAAATATTACAAAAAAACTCGTTACATTATTAGCTTTATGTACCGGTCAAAGAGTACAGACATTGTCTTTACTTAAATTAGAAAATATTGTTTTTCAATCTGATAAAGTAAATATTATTATAACAGATATAATCAAGACTTCCGCTCCAAATCGTGAACAGCCCTTATTATCTCTCCCAAACTTTCAAAGCAATATCAACATATGCCCAGTATCAACTTTAAAAGAATATATTTTTATTACAAAAAATATCTGAGGTTCAAACTCCGGGAATCTCTTCGTAACATTCAAAGCTCCCCACAGAACTGCATCAAGTCAGACGCTAAGTCGATGGATTAAGCAAACGCTCGCCACGAGCGGCATTGACATGAGCGTTTTAGTGCGCACAGCACACGACACGCGTCGACCTCAGCAGCGCGCGCGGCCGGTATCAGTGTCGATGTCATTCGAAAAACGGCCGGGTGGACACAAAACTCACAGGTGTTCGCAAAGTTTTACCATCGGCCTTTAGATGATCAACAAAATAACTTTGCTTTGTCGATACTTAATCGAGACATGAACAATACTTAACCTAATATTAAAAATAGTTATTGAATATTACGTATTTTGATATTAAGTAAATTACTACATTAAAAATTATGTGTCTATAAATAGACTATCACTAAGTTTCATTAATTTAAGCTGATTATAATTTCTAGCGACTCAAATAAAGTAAGATTATTTGAAGCTCATTATGTAATAATACTAATTATTAAGTACTATAATAATAAAATATGTAATTACATATTTATATCTTTACTTATTTCAATTCCAAGTATATACCTAAACAAAACTTTCTATCTCTGAAAATCTACCTGTTATATAATATCTGAAGAATGAAGCGACGAAATATAATAGATGATTAAACGAACTTCTAAGTGAAGTTCTATCGCTATTATATGAGTCGCTTCATTCGAAGATATGACGTACCCACCCACCCCAGAACCCATTTAAAAGTTTCGTTTAGGGTCTCTAAAGAATGACGGCTTGGCGCGAACCGGGTGGATCATGCCACGCGGCGCCCCACCACAGTGTTTTTTTTTATGATACTTTAAATTATGCGAAGTTACCTAGTACCTAAAAAGGAGTACCTGTTATATAATATCTTCGAATGAAGCGACTCATATAATAGCGATAGAACTTCACTTAGAAGTTCGTTTAATCATCTATTATACTTTACTTCATGTAGGTAAATACTTTACCTTAAACTGAAAGTAAAAATATGTGTATTTTCTTCCTGTTTTGATAAAAATTAATTTCCCTTGTATATTACTGAGGTATATTACTGAAAATACACGTTAAAATGGTGCAGGAAAATAATTTACCCTTATTTCTTGTTACTTTTTTATGATCGAAAACTCTCTTATCTCTGAAGCATTTAAAAACGTTGAAATCGCATGAAAGTGTACACACACATTATCAAAATCTCGGCTTATAAATTTGAAGTTTTTAGTATAATATCTAACTGGCACTTTTTTATCCGACTACCGCGAAGCAAAAAGGAGGGTTATGATTTTGACGTGTACGTATATATGTATGTATATATGTATGTGTGTGGGTATGGATGTTCATCTGTTCCCTCAGAACTTCTAAACTACTGATTATAATTGGACAAATGAGATGTCGTTGGAAGCCTCTTCACTGTCCGCTGGTTATAGGTCACATAAAATTTTGTTAAATTGACTACAGCGCACTCTAGGGGACTTAAAGTGAAGAACTAAAAAAAATTCGATTTTGTGTGGGGTATCAAATAAAAGAGCTGTATTAGCACAGCTCAAAAGTAAAAAATTATTACTCCAAAATAAGTGAAATAATAATTATAGTAAGGAATTTGAAAAAAAATCTTGACGGTTTCGAAAATGTAAACACTATTACTCCAAAACGTGTGAAAATTTTAGCCCATACGTGTGAATCAGTAAAGTGTAGTTTGAAGTATATTATATGTATATGGTTGTAGGCGACGCACACACAATTTCCTATTTATTTTGTACTTTTATTATAAGTAAACGTTTTTACATTTATTTTGTACTTCTAAAGTTAATTCCTAATGTACCAGTTTTATACCTATTACCTATTTAAAAATAAATCGCAACTTCGGGCCGCTGCCGCTACGGATATTTTTATTAACTTTGATCGGGTACCTAGTTATATTTTTGCGTTGACATAAGTTAAGTTATATTGGCATTCTAGTAGCTTCCAGCCCGTGATCGTAAAGACAGCTTTCCGTTTGCTCTGGATCAAATTCGGTGTTTTATTTCTATCACGTACAATGGTTAAGGTATTTATTTTCTATGGGCCTTAGATTTCGTATTTAACAACCTGTACTATTCTTAGAAAAGACCCGACAATCGGACCAGTCGGTTGGGGATCAGGGCAAGAGAGACAGAAACCGGCGGACGATTCGGGCAGTCTCGAGCAAAACCGCTTTTTGCATGCGTGCTGGAAGCAAACCGCCGCCGTATCCCAGCCTTTCAAGGTTTCTGACCAAAGTGGCTGGGGTCAAACCGTTTGCGGATATTACAACCGGGATGATTTCGGTGGACATAACTTCCCAATTTTCGGTCACCTCATGTGCAAGGTCCAAGTACTTGCGTTGCTTTTCAGTCTCGGCCTTCACGAGGTTCTCGTCATGTGGTATATTTATGTCCACCAAAAACACCTTGGACGACGATCGGTCCATTAACACGATATCAGGTTTATGAATTATTATTGTTACGCATACTTATGACTACACGTATTATTATTATTATTACTTGTTTCCTACTTTTGAGAGCGTGTTTTTAGTAGCCGGGTTTTAGCTTTTGAACTTATTTTTTTGTAATCAAATACTTGGGTGGGTCTTACTTATGTAAGACCATCATTTAAGTGGGTCATCTTATCTATTTTAACCACTATCACAACCATATGTACGCACATTTGTATTATGCACATCTAGCATGGGCTTTCTTTTCTCGCAGTATTATTGACAGATTTATCCTCTCCACCTTCTATAGCACGCATACCGTGAAAAATATAAACTTGTCTCCCATATATAAGTATACATCAGAGATAAACATTAAAAATCTTCTCAAAGGTCTCACCCGTTTTTGCTCACCAAGAAACCGATCTGGAAAAGAACGGAAAGGAATTTTTTTTTCGGTCTTACTCGGGGAATTAGTAATCTAATTTTGGTCTATGCTAACTGGCCTGCATAAATAAAATAATTAACGAATGCAGAGCACTAAAAAAACCGACTTCACGTCAAAACTTTGGCAGAGTCATAATGTCATCAACGTAAACATTCTCCGAAATCATACAAATTTTTACAAAAATTTTAAATTTTTAATTAAGAACTCAACCGATTTTTAAATGGAAACAACTATGACATATGAAACAATAATTTTCGAAATGGGTTCATAGTTGTCCAAAATATCGTGTTACAAAGACACAAATAAAAACATACAGATGAGTCGAGAACCTCCTCTTGTTTTGGAAGTTGGTGGAAAAATAGCCAGTTAATTTACAGGAATAAATAGTTATCGAGGTTACGTTCTTGGGTGATCATTATTTCAATCATCATATTGATTGCCTATGGAAACTGTATATGATGACATTCGTGATCTAGTCCAACTCAGGTTTTGGTAGATGCTATTTACCTTTAGATAAATCTAGTACTCGTTTGGCAACTTTGTTACCTGAAATAGAAAGTAACTACTGCAATTTTACTTCACTCTCTATTTGGAGAACTCCAAGAGAAATTGTCCTGAAGCCATCCTAATATGTAAACTCAGTTATGGTCGTAGCACGTCGCAGTCAATAAGTTTGTCGATACTCAGTCTTGTAAGCTGTAACACTTTTAGTTAGTGCACTGTTTTCAACAGTCTGTTCAGACAGTCTGTGCATAGTGATAAATTGCATAGGAGCGTACACATTTCGCAGCGAATTCAATGCATTATTTTGTCTTTAATGTGGTTGTAAGTTCTAAACTTCTTCCGATTATTGATTAGAGTCTTACAGATAATGTAACAAAGGTTATTTTATGTTGGTTATTATTATGTTTATAATAATCATTTTATTTCCATATTCTTATTCTATTACAAATGTTGTCATCTGGGGTCTTCAGTTAGACATAAAATGCCTGTGTTTGAGAATGTTTATTGTTGATCATTTGATCCTGCGCTACAAATTGGCCCTTAGATTAAGCGTTTTGTTCTATTTGAATGAACCTACGAATGAACTATGAAAAATATACACATTTTCTTTTCTAATAAAAAATAATGTCGTATGAATAAATCTGTATATTTGTATGAAAAAACTTACTGTTTTTTTTCTTTACAGCATACGTACACAAAATACATTGCTCTAAAACTCTCCACTTGCAAATGTGCCGGAAAAAATTATCACAAAGATAAGCAGTACCTTTGTCCTTCAATTCGTTTTTTTGTGTTATTTTCACTTGTGTTTCTTTTATTGTCGTTATATCAAGTGAAAATATCCCAAGTAATAATACAGCATTCTGTTTTCTTAGCGTTGTTGAGGGCGACAGGCCGACACCCTGTCACTGCAACAGTCTCTCTCCCTCATAGTACTACCTCCAAATTTGTCAAACGTGACATAAATTTAATAATAATAATAAATTTAATAATAAAAATTTTATTTATTTCCTTCACATGCAACAGAAAAATATAACAAAAATTTATTTGGTTATAACAAGATTTGACATCAGATGGTTTTAAAGCCTCTGTCCTTGTACCTTCCTAGTACCTGTCGTGAAGCTATGTAGATTAGCTATTTTTGATGGTAGGATTCCGTAAGGGCCCGCCTGGCTAACGGACCTTAATATTAAATAAAAACATTCATACAGACATATGTATGTATGTAATTTTGGTTGCCTGGCAGAGATCGCTTAGTAGCGATAAGGCCGCCGATTGTGTTTTATTTTTTAATGTTCTTTATTTTCTATTTCTTGTATGTTATGTATGCATTTTTGTACAATGAGGAGTAATTAAATAAATAAATCTACCGTCGGATATCATCTCTGCGGCGGTGACGTGGTCCAGCAATATTGCATGAAGAGGTTTGAGTACAAACGCAGTCGTTGAAAAAAATCCCTATTAAAAACAAGGTTGTGTTTCCATTTAAAACCATTGTCTTAAAATTGTTGTTAATTAGTTAATATATAACAAAAATTGTAATAAATTCATACTATTATACTTAGAAAACTGTAGACATAAAGTTTTCAATTCATGGTACTGCAGTGCGGCCAACGCACAAGTACATGAGCGTCCAATATTCAACGATTTTGTGTCAGGCAACGGGATATTTATTCTGTAAATCATCAGCAATCGTGATCCAATAAGATTGTACGCAAATTGGAATGAAAAAAGAACTAGGGAAGAAGTAAAAAAAGGAAACGTAAAATTTTATACGGATCTTACCGGGCAATCCTAGAAAGTTTGGTGTTAGTCCTAATTCTCAACTCCGTCGCATTCTTATCTAGGCAGTTTATCAAATAAGTTCACCCCGCGCACAGATTTATTGCTGCGTGAAGCGCCGTCTTAGTATATATATGACCAAAACCTTTTAATATATTTTCGGAAAGATTACCTTTTTGTTTTAAAGGCTTTTCTTTCGGATACTGTTATAGATCTCTGTTAATCTGATAGAAACTTTCAAATAGGTAAATTTATAAAAAGTTTCGGGTCTGGTATATTTGGAAACCTAGTTTAAATGTGTGGTTTCCGTAGCACAAACTCTTTAAACTTTCTTTGGGAAAAAAAGGAGTAATTTTTTTTTAATTATCTACGTAACAGATGATATTTACTGTTCTAATTCAAAGAACCCATGATAAGCAAACAAATCAATCAATTTCGTTGATCATGCGTGATATGTAATGCTCTTGTCGATAATTTGATCTTTCGGCTATTCGTGGAAATGGTTTGAAGCAAAATGTTTAGGCAGTAACTATTCGGGGAAAATTATTAGCATCAATCAGATTAGCTATATTAATTTTAGGGACGCAGAATACAAGAATGAATTGGTATTATAATAATCCACGGTAAATCGCAATAATTAATTTTGATAAAGTTTTGCCAAAGTACAAATCTATGCTGGTTTGTCGATAGTGACGGGATAAATAAGAGTTTTACCGATTTCTTATAGTATGATATGAATATCAATTTTATTATTTATTAAAGCAAATAAAATTGATATTAATATACTTAATAATAATTGAATTGCGTAATATTCAACAAAATTTTCTTGTTAAATGTAGCAACAGTATATGTAAACTTTTATGAGCATAGCTTCGAGTACAAATATAAAGCTACAGTTACACACGCTCATGTCAAGCACGAAAGCATGCTCATTACGAGCACGCTTGTGAATTGCGATTTTTGGGCGTGCTACCAGCGGTGCGGATGGAAGGGGCGTGCTTTATGCGCGTCTAAACAGGATTGCTTATTGAGCATGCTAGTATCGATCAGTTGATCATACTTAAATATATAAGCATACTTCAATCAAGTCTGCCTTAATCTAGCAAATGTAAACTGCTCCTAGGCATGCTCGTATTGAGCATACTAAAAATTATATAATAGTACTATAATAGCAGCATAATAGACGGTGAGTACCTATACAGAATGTTCGTTGTCATTTTTCCATATAAAAAGTAAGCTTCTAGAATACAAGCTTTAGAACTTGAGATTATTAGGTACCTATAGTATCTTTTATTTTCCATAAGGTAATGAAATAAAGGCTCAAATCCCATTGTATAAAAAGCATACGCTACAATACAATGATATCCAGGAAAACGGGGATTTGGATTAACCTTTATCATTTTTATTATAACGTTATATTTACGAGCTATTGTCATTTTCTTTCAGCGACCGAAAATATATGAGGATTTTTGATATACAGGTTTGACGTCAAAAATCTACAATAGGCAGGAAATATATATCAGTTGTTTGGTAGGCAAAGATTCATTTTATTGAATTTCTGTTTATATGCCTATACAAATAAAACAAATAATTATGTATTGTGGTCTCATAACTAATAATAATTATTCACACGTATGTGTCGCAGATATCCGACTTGCTTTGGACTCTTATATGTACTTTTTCAAAATATATTGCGTAGGGTTTATGGCTAAGTAATAGTACTTATTTAGTAAGAAGTAAATTCATAAATTTATTGAGTTCATAATCTTATATTCTGAGCATTATGAAACTGTTTACGTTTAATTAAACCATCCTGATAATTTTCATCAACATTGTTGAACTGTATCCAGATAACAGATCAGGATAGGCTGAGAATACTGACGTCAGTAACTGATACCATAACATGGTACCTTAATTCCTAGGATTGACAATCACTTAAAATTCAATTGACAATCTCCCTGGAATTAATACTGTTTAAGGGCGATGGTGATAACTTAGCTTTAGGATTCCCATATGTTGGATTATCTACTATCATAATATAAAAAAAGACTTATAAGATTATTATTTAACAAGAACAAGTACTTTTTCAGTGATATTGCTAACTAACCAAAGTTGGTAAAGAAATCGAAGATAACCAGAATCTTAGAAATTCATTTTGTTAATTTCTTCTAACTAGGTACCTACTTTAAAATTTAGAAAAAAATATGTACTTTCATATCCACATGCACATTTATAACAAATTCAAGAGTTAAGTTTATTTCTTACGAATAAGCGCGAATTGGGGGAGTAATGACAAGATAGTGTATGTGAGAGATGCAAATAATCTCCAGCTTTATAAAACGTGCCGCCTCAAGTTGTGGGCAAGAGTTGAATACGAATGTTGAGTAGGTACCTCTGCACGGGGATAACTGGGAAGGGCTCTTCCCGTTTTGAACAAACATATTTTGAAATGCTTTTACTAATACAATCTGCAGTTCAATTAACAGCGTTTTTCATTGGATTCTATCATATTTTCTTTCATTGATTGTGAAACAGATTTATTTGTGTTTGTTTTTATTTTAAAAGTTTATAAATTAATTGTTAATTTATAAATTATTGAGTGCCCTAAATTACAAATAGGTAATGAATTTGAAGTCGTCGTGGCGCCATGGTTACTGTGTGTATCTTACGATATCACAGGTTAAGCAACGTTCGGCGCGGTCGGTACTTGGATGGGTGACCGCCGACCATTCGTTTATCACGTCGACTTCCGTGCTTCGGAGGGTACGTTAAGCTGTCGGTCCCGGGTGCTGTATACTTGTATACAGTAGTCGTTAGGGTTTGTCAGAAGCCATATCGGCACCCTGAAAATTCTGACATCCACCACCCAGCACTGGGCCAGCTCGGTGGATTATGGCCTAAACCTCCTCGTCACCCAGAGGAGAGACTCATGCCCTGCAGTGGGCTCATAACACGGAGTTGTGATGATGCTGATGAATGAATTTAATATTTACACTACACTTTACCCTATCCCTAAAGGCAGAACACCGGATGTTATAGAACTGCATGATTTCACGATTGACAAATTTGGAGTTATTATGATGGAGGAGAGAGACTATTGCAGTGACTGGGGATCAGCCTATCGCCCACAAAATTACCTCCAATAAAACTATCCCCTAACTGACTTTTACAGTAGGCCCAGGAAGAGAAGCAGCTGGCGCAATCTATGTTATTCCTTTGCTCCCAGTTCAGCATGAGAAAATGTTAATACCAATTTGTAAATTAGTTATTTTTAATATAAGTTCATTAAGTTCCAAACGAATGTATAAAATGAACTTAAGATAAGCTTAATCACGAAAGAGCTTATCAATTAATACTTTGTTACGTTTCTTGTAATGAAGACGAAGTAGGTTACTAAGTTCAAGAACTCTGATTAAATTAAACAAATACTAAGTATATGTGCAAAATAACTTGTTTCCAACTGAGCACAGTATACTTTAAAGTCAGCGTAGCTTCGAGAAGCGGTGGCCCTTATCGCATACGTGATTTGACTAGTACATTTACATTCGTCCAGTGTGGCGAAAATGTTTGCTTCTCCTGACTTTTGATGAAAATTGATACATAGGCGTCGATAAAGACTCTTTTGAAAGGAACATTGACTTAAGATAATGTTTGAAATAGGTTAGAGTACAGGTTTTTTGAATGTTTTTTTTTTCAATTGTTATGATTTAGTGTGCTATGTGAATATATACATGAATATATAATGCAAAAACCCGTACTAATTGCAGTTGAATTTGTAGAAGGTACAAACAAAACGATAAATGAATTCCATTACTAATTAGTTTTAATGTTTCGATAATTCATCAGCGTCGACAAGGTCGATTTCAAAGATGAGAGTTTGATTTTTCTGAACTGAAATGAGTGTTTGAACAGTTCTTGTATTTTTATTTGAAAACGTCGATATGTGTAGTACCTACTTACAGTAGAAACGAACGGTTGCTTGCTACGTTTAAATAAATGCAAGTAAGTTGAATGCCACTTCAATAAAATTAGCGAGCTTATTTATAAAGATTTACCCTTGAGAGCTTTCTGAGTCTTAATCAAAGTTTTTCTTTGACAACGTCATGGTTGTCAGACGTCCCTTTATAATTGCGGAACAAATTTCGGAGGAAACCAGTTTGATCTATGCTCGAGTTCTGTGATCCCAAATTGCCATAGAAGCAGCTTTGTCCTTTTTGGGCACTTAACAAACTTAACACCACAATCCCTTGGCTAAGAATAAACAGGGTTAAATTTTATAAATCTTGATAAATAACACAAAAAATAAAAACGCAAAATGTTTTACTTCTCTGAAATAATAAAAAATAAATGCTGTCTGTCCGCTGTACCTACGTGGCGATATTTTGCCTACAGAAAGTGCGTGGCATACCTACGCTCAACAGTTAATAGAGTCAGGCCAGTTGAGAGGCAATACATAACATTTTTGTATGGGAGAACTTAAATTTAAAAACCATGAATTTTAAAAAGTTTTAGTATGAATGTTGTTGGATGAGCTAATTTAAATCAACCCTATTTATTTTAAGCTAAGGAACTGTGGTGTTGGGTTTGTTAAGTGCTAAGAGTCATTTTAATGAGGCATTTGATGGTGGAGAGAGACTATTGTCGATTCATTAAAATACATAGAGTTTAAAAATGTTATCAAAAAGAAAACTACAACAAACACAAACAAAGACGTAGAAAAGTAAATCCGAAGATCTTAACTCTTATTATTCAAGTCATGTTTATAATGCAAAGTTTCTCCACTGCACTTATCTTACAGTGGCTTTAGTTTTCCTACCGTTTGATGTCCCACAAGACCTTTGAGCTGAGCGTTTTCAATTTACATGCACAGGTAGTTTTACAGAAACAACGTATACGAGTACCTGAAACAATCTGAATTGTAATTTTCGTGTATAACACAGTTAGTTGGAGTATAAATTTTAAACAGCTGCAGTTGTATTAGGAACGTGCAGGGGTTCAAGGGTTGTAGAAGTTCTTTAGAACGCTTAAATTATTTTGGGAATGGAATGTAAGTAGATGTCGTTATGTTCACATACATTTTGGTTGAAGATGTGTAAATTTTGGAGGGTTTCATTTCATACTTTAGTTGCGCCATATGATATTTCCAAACCGGGTCGTAAAGGTTTGGAATGAACTGCCTGCGTCTATTTTCCCTGACCAGTATAGTCCTAGTAATTTTAAGCGTCGAGTGAATAGGTTTCTCGTGGATGGACGTGTACCACCTTAGTCTTCATGTTCACTTAACATCAGGTGTCATGGAAGACAAACGTCCCATCCATATTTTATAAAAAAAAAACTTTTATGTATCATATTGTGCAACTAATAAATAGCAGTACGTTGAGGTTATAATCGGAATCAATTAACACTGTAGTAGTAGGGTAAGATTTAAAGCGATGGAAACAAAAGGCAAAGAACGATACATAACTTTGTATGAGATCTGGTACCCGCTTCAATAGACAAGTGTGATAAATCGTTGAAAAGAGTTCATCTTCCAGCTCGGCTAGCATGCGACCATCGATAAAGACTCCAATTGACAAGATAAATATTATTTTTTATTTTATCCTATTATGTTAGCTAATATTTAGCACCATAATACATAGAATTACTCGATTTGATACCATGATTAAGCTCACAGAAACAAAGATGCCATATTCTTAAAAAAATACTTTACGTGCCAAATTCTAAGGAAATATAGATAAAAGGCCCGATTTATCGTTGTCTATGGTGGCATGCTAGCCCCACAAAACAAGAATTAGTATGGCACCTGTCTTGATTCTGAGTCCAAGCTGATAACCAACCTAATATAATCGATCAAAATCTCCGAAGGCTTAGTAGGTTACTAAGACCTATCCAAAGGCGTATCCTACATGGCTATTGAAGGTGCGTACCAAAGTTATGCATCGTCGTTGTGAACAAACATGTTACAAAGGAGATTGTCAAACATAAAAGGCAGAATATGAATTTATTAGTGATGTTGCATGCAAAAGAAAAAAATTATAATTTTCTATGCAATAAATAAATAAATATTTCTAACACTCACACAACATTACCTAGCCCAAATTAAGTTTCTTAAAGAACTTGTGCTATGGATACTAGATAGCTGATATACTTAAGAAATATATCAACATACATATTGAATAAATACATATTCTTTATTAGAATAAACTTAAATAAACATATAAACATCCATGACTTGACGGCTAATATCTGTGTTCATAACACCGATATCCACCGCCGCCGGGATTCGAACCCAGAACCTCTGGCATAAAAGGCAATCTATATTACCACTACACCAGCCGGCCGTCTATGCAATAATTAAAAAACTTATCATATCATACAAACACAAAAGCCAATCATTCAAACGCGTTTTATTTACCACAAATAACTAAACAGCGACAAATTAATATGTAAATATAGAAACACATAATGAATTTTGATATTAAATTTATTTAATTTTAAGTGACTGAAAACTTTATACACTTACAAACACTTCATGAGGCGTTTGCTCTGAAATGTGTTAAATAGCATTTTAGAGCTTCCTCTTGCAGATAGAGAAATAGAGAAATAAAGCGACTAAATTAAATTAATTTAACTGCTAATGCAAAAACTGTTTTTTTTTTTATGAACGCGTATATTGTCTCTAACAGAAAAACTTTTGTAATTAATTATTAAGATTATTAAGTGTTTTGTTATGAATGTTGCAGATCCAAAATCAAAAGAAAACTACTAAACAGTTCAAAAAATAATGTAGGTATCATCATCATCAGCCTGGAGACGTCCACCGCTGGACCAATGCCTCCCCCAAGGTTCTCCATGGTATTGGGTCCCGAGCCATCCTCATTCAGCGTTTATCGAAGACCTTATCCACATCGTCGCTGCACCATGTCCAACACTTAAATATCTTGACTGCAAATCCTCAAACTTGAGATACCGTCAGCATAAACCCCTATACCCTACACACTTATTAGTAATTTAAATCTTTGTTTGGGCGGCCTCTTTAGAATCATCTATTCAGTGAGTTTAATACCATAGCTATAATGTTTTTCAGCGATTTCAATGTCTAGTCACCTTCTCCCAAGGTCATCTATTATTGACCTTATTGTCACTTACTATCAGGTGATATTAAAATAAAACGTGAAAAAAAACTCAGTCTTTCATGACTGCTTTTCAAATAAAGAACCAGGAAATCAAATAGTAGAAATACAAAATCAAAAATATACGCCAGTACTTCAACATTTTTTTATAATAAAGACAAACCGTACTAACAAAAAATACAGTAGATATTTTTTCAACAAACATTATATAACCCTACCGTAGGTGTTTTTTGGTGCTACAGCTCTGGGCAAATAACTCCATATATTCCAGTTACTCCGTTGTGTAAATACTTAGTAACTCATCGAAGGGAAAAGGATAAAGCCTCAGGAAGTAGCCCATTGATGTCCTCAATGCTATCGGGTATTAGCAATTTGCTTTGTGTAGGGCACTCAGCCCTTAAAGTAGGACTGTAATAGCTACAGATAAGGAGTAAAAAAGGTCTTTTTTGATAATTAACCCCTGAATGTTCCAGTTGAATGTGACTTGAATAAATCTAATTGGAGTACTATTAGAGTTTTAAAAAGAATAAAGGGAAATTACCCGATCTTTTATTTCGGAAAAAGAGTGATGTCCTTTTAATGATAGTTAAAGAACTTGGAAGTAAAATGTCTTTACATTATTTTTCTAAATAAAATAAAGGACGCAAAATTCAGAAGGCCAATTCACATACTTTTTTCTCAGCGTGAACGAAACTTAAAGATAAATCAATGCTATTTTGAATTGAATGAAATTTGTAATTCGACAAAAAAAATATTTCATCGTGTTATCATTTCCTTCTCTTGTCATTCATACTTAAAAGTGTTACGTGAATACCACTTTGCAATGTTTAAGTTTCAATATAATTGCGATATGATCTCATTCTGATTTGCTTTTGACGTTTAAAAACGTGTTACGTGAAAATCATTTTGACGTTTAAAAGATTGCAATAATATCCCAATGTCATTTTGAGGAGAAATAAATTAGCTGAATAATTAGCACTTTTTGAACCGGATTTATCGCGTATTACTTAAATAACTCTGATCTGATCACGGTCTGTTAGTAACGAACGTTCTAATTGGTGGTAAAAACACTAAAACATCAAATTTTATACGCGATTATTCCGCTTAAAAAAGCTATTAACTAAAGATTTATTTAAAGGTTTTACAAACTCTAAGAAAACATTACGGCCATATTAAAGAATGTTTGATCTATGTATAAATAAACTTTGCTGATTGGTTTATCATTTTAATATTATTAATATTGATTCTTAAAGCCGAAGCTGCGTAAATTGGCGATGAAATATCGATTTTCCAAGGATCATCTTTATTAATGTATTCCATGAGAATTGTGTTGATTACCAATAATTTGATTAAAATTGAATATTGACGAGAGATAAGTATAATGGTTGGATCTTGATTCTTGACATGATATAGAGAATCTGATATAGTCTTAGGTTTTAACGCTTGAAAGTGTAAACTATAAATACTTATACCTACTCGATAAATCCGTTCAAAAGGGTTTAATCGGAACTATTGAATCTATTGAAGTATGGAAAAAAGTCTTGAAAAAAGTTCTTTACAATTTTGATTAAATTTAAATTGTTACGACTGAGCGAATACTGTATTGATAGATTGTTTTGCGCACTCTGTTATAAAATTTTAAAACATAAAATGCTCACAAAATATGCACTTCTTAGAAGTCCGTAAGAGTTCAACAATAATTATAAAAAATAACGCTGAATATCACAGCTTCGATTTGCTTTGGCAGCGTTTTAGGAGTTGTAGAAACTTGTAAAGCACGGAATACCCAAAATTAATTAACGACAAGTCTTTTTAAAATTGGCTTCGCAAGTCACGTACTCAAGTACATGAGCGAAGACAAAATCCGAGCAACTGACAGGGCATCGCCGTCGACGGATACATCCGGGAGTCCTCCCCTCATCATCATCATCATTGTCAAAAACCTTTAAATTTTAAAAAGTATGCATTACTGATATTTTTAAATATGGTTTACATTTTTTGTACAAATTTATTGCTGTTGTCTTATCGTGGAAAATCAAACCTACATTTTGTTTCAGTTCATTGAAAATCTTGTTTTCTGCGTTTTACACTGCTTATAAAGATTTTAATTAAAAATCAACTTTATTTCGTACCCATAAAGAACCATACCTTTAAATTGAAATTTAGATGTCCTCGCCAAAGTTAATGTTCGCGAAAGTTCGAAAGGGACAACTTCTAAACTGTCGGACCCGCATCAAAACAAGGTTTTTTCTTGTAACCACATCCTTATCTTTCTTAGCTTTGTTTGGGATTGTACAGAGAACTTGGCTAATAAAGTCAAATACACGAGAAATATTTTTAATACTTTTGAAGATTTTTGGGGTTTTTCAGCAAATAGACATAGGATTATATGTTTGTATTAAGAAGATAATCTTTTTTTTATATTGTTTTCACAACGTATTCTCTTAAACAAAATACATTGTGTCTTTGATTTTTTAGTAATGAGCACTTCTATGTAGTACCTAAACAACTTCCCAACTAATACACACACGAGAACAATCAACCACTTAAGTGTTGATATAAAATGATATGACAATTTGCCATGTCAATTGAATTTTTTTAATTATAAATAAATAAATATTTTTGACACTCACACAACATTATCTAGCCCAAATTAAGTTTCTTAAAGAACGTGTGTTATGGATACTAGATAACTGATATAGTTAAGAAATATATACATATACATATTGAATAGATACATATTTTTTATTAGAATAAACTTAAATAAACATATAAACATCCATGACTTGACGTAATATCTAATATCTGTGTTCATCACACAAATATCCGCCGCCGCCGGGATTCGAACCCAGGACCTCTGGCATAGAAGGCAATGTATGTTACCGCTACACCAGCCGGTCGTCAAATTGACACTGTTGTGCACCTTAAAGTCACCTCAGGACAAATGAGGTAAAAGATAACACCAAACGGGCTTAGAAAAGAACTTTAGGTCTGCTTTAAGATATCCGGATGCAAGAAGATGGGATTCCCTGGCTGAAAATTGTTATCGTGTATTTTTAAAAGATGATTGCTGTTGAGTTTCTAGCCAACAGATCGACTTTCCGAAGTGGTGGTAGATTCAGTTTAATTTGTAAATAGTTTGACTATTTCAAGTGTATTTAAATACCTACGAAATTAAGTTCTTTTTTTTACTTTGGCTTTGACCGTCTTTCATAAAATAATATCGGAACTCATCAGCGCATCGGCAGTGATTACATGAAGGGTGACCGGGAACCCAGAAGAGCTTATACAGGGTGTCCCGCTTCATCATCATCATCTCAGCCCGCGCTAGTCCACTGCTGGACGTAGGCCTCTCCCAACGCGCGCCACCGAATTCGGTCTCTAGCGCTGCGCATCCAGTCCCTGCCAGCCGTCTTCCGCAAATCGTCTTCCCAACGTGCCGGGGGGCGTCCCACACTACGCTTGCCTTGACGTGGCCTCCATTCGAGAACCTTTGGACCCCAACGATTGTCAGTTCTTCGACATATATGACCAGCCCACTGCCACTTTAGCGTGCTGATCCGGTGAGCTATGTCGGTTATTTTTGTTTTTTGTCGGAGAACCTCGTTTCTGATCCGGTCTCTCAGAGAAACACCTAACATAGCTCTTTCCATAGCGCGCTGTGTGACTTTAAGTCGGTGAACTAGCCCTACTGTTAGGGTCCACGTCTCGGCTCCATACGTGAGCACAGGCAGGACGCACTGATTGAAGACTTTGGTCTTCAGGTTTTGCGGAATAGGCGACGAGAAGACGTGACGTAACTTCCGAAATGCTGCCCACCCCAACTGTATCCTCCTGTCGATTTCCCTCTCGAAGCTGTTTTTACCCAGATGTATAATCTGCCCTAAATAGGTGTATTCGGTAACAACTTCGAGAGGCGTATCTGCGACGGTTATCGGCATTGGGGTAATATGTTTGTTAAACATGATTTTTGTTTTATCTAAGTTCATTCCCAAGCCAATCCGCCGAGAAGACACAGCTAAATCGTGCAGCATTTCTTGGAGATCCTCCAGCGATTCTGCCAAAACGACAATATCATCCGCGAAGCGGAGATGTGAGATGCGTTCGCCGTTGATGTTGATGCCACGTCCGTTCCAGCTGAGCGTCTTAAATGCGTCCTCCAATGCGTTAGTGAACAGCTTCGGTGAAATAATATCACCCTGCCTCACTCCTCTTCGCAATTGGATAGGACACGATCGCTGATTCTGTACTTGGACGGACATTGTGGCGTTCTCGTACAGGCATCTCAAAACATCTATGTATCGCCAGTCAACTTGACATCGCTGTAAGGACTCCAGCACAGCCCAGGTCTCGATCGTGTCAAAAGCCTTCTCATAGTCCACAAATGCTACGCACATAGGCAGATTATACTCGTTGGTTTTTTGGATAATCTGCCTCAGCGTGTGGATGTGGTCCATGGTGCTGTAACCCGACCGAAACCCGGCCTGTTCTGGAGGTTGGAAGTCATCGAGTCTTCTCGCTAGACGATTTGTGATGACTCTCGAGAACAGCTTGTATACGTGGCTTAGGAGCGAAATTGGTCGATAATTCTTCAATAGGGTTTTGTCACCTTTCTTGAAGAATAGGACGACGTCGCTCTGACTCCACGCCATTGGAGTTCTCCCGTTGTGAATGGCGGAATCGAAGAGCTTTTGTAGCTCGATCAGTATCGGTGTATTACCGGCTTTGAGAAGTTCTGCTGTGATTCCGTCATCCCCTGGGGCTTTTCCATTCTTAAGCTGTTTGAGAGCCAAACGCATCTCGTCTAAACTGACGACGGGGAGTTCGTCGGTGTAGTGGCGGGTCAATGTAGCACGGGGGTCTGTGATTGTGGGCACCTGCCGTGATTGCTGGGAAGCATACAGTTTGCCGTAGAACTGCTCTATCTCGGAGAGGACTTCAGGTCTAGAGGTGACGGTCGTGCCTTGTGATGTTTTGAGAGTTGTCAGAGCGCTTTTGCCGAGCTGCTGAGCAAACACTTTCGACCCTCGGTTCTTCTCAATAGTCTCCTCGATGAGAGTCGTATTGAACCTCCGAAGGTCGCGTCGGATCAGTTTCCTGATCTGTTTGTTCAGCACTCGGCGCTCCAACAACGTGGCAGAGTGTGTTTCCCGTCTAACCCTCATGGCCTCCAAGGTCTCATCCGAGAGTTTGCCCTTACGGCCCGTTTGCCGTCCCTGGCAGATTTTCATACCCACTTCCCGTATGGTGTTAACTACATTTTGGTAATCCTCATCGATGTTGCCAGTAGTTTCCAATGCACCGAATCTATTACTTAGTTCCAGTTGGAATCTTTCGGATCCCAAGGAACTTTGGAAAGCAGACGGGCGGAGTATCGGCTTCATTAGTTTGGCACGTTCAAGCTTAAAATCGATATTCAGGGTGCCGCGGACGAGGCGGTGGTCACTTCCGGTATTAAACCTGTTAACCACGGTGACATCCCTGAATATATGCTTTTTGTCCGTAAGAATGAAGTCGATCTCGTTCCGTGTTACACCGTCCGGGCTCTGCCAAGTCCACTTTCTGTGAGGCTTCTTTTTGAAGAAGGAATTCATCAAATACAATCCTTCGCTCTCCAGAAAGTTTACTAGCATCTGCCCCCTCTGGTTTCTGCTTCCATATCCGAAGGATCCCATACTAGATTCGGTGTGACTGTGTACTCCTACTTTGGCATTGAAATCTCCCATGACAACACTGTAGTGAGCCCTTGTGGTGTTGTGCAGTGCCTTAACGATATCTTCGTAGAGCAATTCTACGTCATCATCTGAGGATGTCGAGGTCGGTGCGTATACTTGTACAACCTTAAGGTTGTACCTTTTGGTGAGCTTAAGTACAAGATACGCGACCCTGTTCGACACGCTCGAGATTTCTACGATGTTGTCAGCGAGAGATTTGTTGATGAGGAAACCGACACCGCCTTGGGAGAGTTGGTCGTCCTCTCGAAAGTAGAGAACATGACCCGATGGCAGAGTTATGGTATCCTCGCCCTCTCTTCGGACTTCACATAACCCAAGTATGTGCCACCGAATCTTTTCCAGTTCTACTTCGAGTTCCGTTACACTAGCGTCGAGCCTCAATGTTCGTCCGTTGTACGTCGCCAGGGTCAGTTGTTTTTGGTAGCCTGCCGTAGCCCGGGGATTCTTAGCACCCCCTGTTCCACCGTTACCTAAGCCGCTACCTTGGCTAGGAATAATGGAACTACCGGGAACTGGGGGCCGATCGGGGACGGGACTTTCCATTTTGGGAGGATTTGCCCTTAATCGCCGCGCTGGGCAAATGCGTGTTGGCGATCGCCAGAGCCTCGTTTGCTGTTTGGCAGGGTGCACCGCGGGCAGGTGAGGTTGGCTTGGGCCAAGAAGGTGGTGGTTTGGCCCCTTACACCCCGCTTACCCTATATAATACCTTCTCGGAGGTATTCTATTACCCATAAGGATTACAGAAAAAGTATAAAAAAAGAAACATTCGATTTTTTTTTTCAATTTTTGTGTGTAAGCAATAAACTTCGACATTTTCTTTCATACAAAAATTGAAAATTAATTTTGAATTTATCATTTTTATTATTATATAGTCCCGCTTACCCTATATAATACCTCCGAGAAGGTATTATATAGGGTAAGCGGGACACTGCGAGTGACGCTTGAACAATCAAGCGTCACTCGCATTTGTCGCCTTTTATGATATTCTAATCTAACGAAATTTGGGCTATTCGAAGTCGATCCTATGAGGCTCAAAAACTTTTCTTATTATTGATATTTTCTTTAGGTAACTAAGTCCATCTTTGACCTCATTCTCACATCATCAAAAGCACTGATGGGGTCGATGAAAACAATTTACACTACACTACGCACACGAATTAAGAAAAGAACTAGCTCTACATAAATAAATTATTTCATAATTTTTTTCCGCGAATTTATAAAAGATTTATTCACGGAATAATTTGTATATTTACCCGACTACGGCGAAGCAAAAAAGAGGGTTATGATTTTGACCTGTATGTTTATGTTTGTATGTATGTATGTGGGTATGGATGTTCATCTGAAGAACTTCTAAACTAGTTATCATTATTGGACAAATGAGTTGTCGTTGGAAGTCTCCTTATTGTCCGCTGGTTATAGGCAACATAAGGTTTCATTAAATTGACTACAGCGCCCTCTAGGACCTAGGCCCGTCTGCACTAAACTTTGATCCTAAGTTAATTCTGAAGCCTTTAGTCTGACGTGCAACGATAATTGATTGACTTTTACTGTCATTTGTCCTGTTTGACGGCTGATTTGACACGATCGAAAAGTAATGAGAATGCTCTAAATAAACTGTCGAATTCATAGAGAATTTGTCCACGTTAAAACAGCGTTACAGAGGGTTTACAAAGCACAACCAAAAAAAGGTGATTCATAGACGATAAATGACATTGTAAACATACTATAACGGCTTTCTAAACATGTCAAATTTACAATCAGCATGAGGCTTCTTTAAGCCCATTTTACCGGCCGAGTCTACCCAAAGGTTAACGAATATTAACGAGTTATTGAAATTGATAATTTGAGTTTCACAGTTTCACTCTTCGTCTTCCTTCCTAGTTCCCTGTGATTATTTTTTTCGTCGCGTCAATTTGTGGTCAGTGATGGATGGAAGTCGTCGTGGCGCCGTGGTTACTGTGTGTATCATACGATATCACAGGTTAAGCAACATTCGGCGCGGTCGGTACTTTGATGGGTGACAGCCGACCATTCATATTACTCACGACGACTTCCGTGCTTCGGAGGGCACGTTAAACAGTCGGTACCGGGTGCTGTATACTTGTATACAATAGTCGTTAGGGTTTGTCAGAAGCCATCTAGGCGCCCTAAAAAATTCTGGCATCCACCACCCAGCACTGGGCCAGCTTGGTGGATTATGGCCTACACCTTCTCTGCACCCAGGGGAGAGACTCATGCCCTGCAGTGGGCTCATTACAAAGAGTTGTGATGATGATGATGGATGTGATGAACAATTTGATTAACATACAGCTGATAGCTCGTATTGATGCAAATAGAGTGCGACGTAGGAGAAAGGAGTACCGACGAAGAAAAGACCCTTTTACTCTAGACGATATTGAATTTTAAAAGAGATATCGCTTTAATAAAGATACTGTACGGCGTATTACCGATTTAGTTCGTAATGAAATTACGCGATGTCCAAGAGGTTTTGCAGTATCCCCTGAGCTACAGGTGCTGACAGCGTTGCGGTGCTGGGCGAGAAATGAGGTTAGTACAGGGAGTGTGTTTCCATCTGAGTGCGGTGAGAGGATGTGAAGATGAGTCTGTTGTAATTATATTGACCATTTCTGGCTCTTTATTTTCCTTGCCTCACAAAAGAAAATCTCACTATAAGGCGATAAGTATTACAAAGAGGATATCTCTTGTGAAGCAAAGCCATGTACACCCTGTACAGAGTTCATATTTTATTGTAATAGTTGTACGTATTTCACCCACAATAACAATATTTTATTTCAATAATTTCAGGTTCAGGATGACAGTGGTGAGCTTCATGGCATAAGCCAAGCTACTGTATGCCGCATTTGTGCTAGAGTAGCAAGAGCTCTTGCCCGATTAAGTAAAGAGTTCATTTTCATGCCCAACACTGTGCAGGAGCAAGAACAGGGTGATGAGGGAGTTCCGAGCAATCAGGAACTTCCCAAATGTAATCAGGGCAATAGATTGCACACACATCCGCATTAAAAAAACTGGTGGTATTTTTCCAAGAATAGTCGGGAGTCGGGGCACAGAAAATTTAAATAAACGAAGGCACTGAACAAGGCGATAAATCTATAATAATTTGTAACGAAACTGACGAAAACAAAAATAAGTAATGAAATGAAATGTCTGTATCGACCTGTCAAATGCCAATTATAACTGCAAGTAAATAAAATATCCATAGCCCTAGGGCAAAAAAAAACACAATTTTATCTCTGGTGCAATGAAATGCGACGTTTCCGCTCATGCGTAATGTAATCCGTATAATAACGGTGTATTAGTTAAAATAGGATTTTCAGATGTCTATGAATCACCTTCACTTACAACACACTATAAACCTTAAAGAGTGTTGTAGCTAAAATGCACTTTAAATGCTTTTTAACTATTTTCTATGAATTTGACTGAAAGTATTCTGGGAACTTGTGTAGCTCAGGTTTTGTCAATATACCAACTAGTGACGGGGAAAGGAATTTTTGTTTTTGAGATGGTGTTACATGTTTTATTAAAAAAAAAAATAGATTTGGTAAAATATTAATAGAATAGAAATACTTAGAAGTCGTCGTGGCGTCGTAGTTACTGTGCATATCAAACGATATCGCAGGTTAAGCGCGCTCGGTGCGGCCGGTATTAGGATGGGTGTCCGCCGACCATTCATTTTCACACGACAAGGTTTCAAGTTTTGAACTTTATTTGTTATTGTTTATTATGATCTTGTCTGTATCAGTTATAATTATTTTTTCTTAGTTTATATCACTGGGGATACACATGATGAATAAAAAAAATAATAAGACCAAAGTAAATGTTTTATATTTGCGCAATTCAATCGCATATGAAAGATGAAGTATTCTCGTGAACGCATATGAAATATGATGGTTTTCATTCACCACGATGGGATGTTTCTATCGAGTTGCAGCGATTGTGACATCTCGATTAAAACATCGAGGTGCATAAATAAATGAACTGAAGTTTTAAAGTGGTTAAATCTAAAGTATATTTAAACTCAACATTATTGACTTGTTTTGTTCGTCCAACATATAATATATGTTTTCAGTGCACTTTATTTATTATTGTGAAATACAGAATCAGTATTTTTTTAATTTTTTTTTATTTACTGGGGACTGAAAACTGCTCGCGTCCGCAAGGTTTAGCCCTCGATGCCTTGTACGTGGTCCCTGGGTGGCGCTAAACGAGCGGTATCATCTGGTGGTAGGCTTCGGCCGCGGCTTGTCACCACCCACTAGACAAAACCATGCCGCCAAGTGACTTAGTCGCGTTCCGGCATGTTGTTTAGTGTAGCCATTTAGGAGGGTAGGTCTGAGTAATCGTGCTGCATTGGAGAACTGTTTTCAACTCGTAGGATAGTGACTCACCGGGTAACTCGTTTTGGAGGGTAGCGGGATCCGAAGCACGGTGCACCGCTGGCCGACCGCAGGTAGTAGGGGGCCCAAGTAGCATGCCAGCCACATGAGAAAGGCTGCCCCGCCACCTCGCGAAAAATCCCGGGAGGCTCCATCGTGCCGGTTGGCGACCGGTTGGAGAGGACCCGATGGCGACCTCGGGGGGGTTCGGGCGTCCCCGCAGTCTCCAGGCGAGTTCCCTAATGGTGCGTTGTTCCCTACGAGTTGCTTGGTTCCATTTGCAGCGCTTCACTCAACTTCTATTCTCCTCCCTATTCACTCCACTACCAATTCACAATGAAAGGTCCTAAAAAGAGTACGGTTCAACAGCGGTTGCACTTCCTCTCCCTTAAAGTGCACTTCTGTTACATCCGAGGAGTGCACTCCAATCTGAATGATGTCCACCACCATCTTGAGACGGAGAGACCACACCTACTCTTTCTAACGGAGACGCAGATCTGCGATCCGTCAGACTCGGCATACCTTGGTTACCCAGGCTATATCCTGGAGTCTCTTTTCCGCCCGCACGCCGGGGTGTGCATGTATGCCAGTGACGCGATCTGTTATCAGCGTCTCCGTTACTTGGAAGTGCCGGACCTTTCAGTCATGTGGGTTCACATAGATACTGGCCTAGACCAAGTGATTTACACCTGTATCTATCGTTCACATAGCGGAGATCGGGAGACAACGAGGCTTATGGAATACCTTGGCAATGCAGCAGATAAGAGTCAGCAACGTTTTCCCACGGCGCAGTTGGTGTTTCTGGGGGATTTTAATGCTCACCACGGGTAGTGGTTATACCCGTATCAGGACACTGACCATGCTGGCAGAGAGGCTTTTAAGTTTTCGCTGACTTATGGTCTCTCACAGCTTGTTAACGAGCCTACGCGCATCCCCGACGTTGCTGGCCATACTGCGTATTGCTTGGACCTTCTGCTGACAACCGATCCTGACAGATACTCGGTGTCCGTCACTGCTCCTTTAGGGACATCCGATCACTGTATGGTGAAATCTGTATCGCTGTACTCGCCACCTGACACCCGCCCAAAAGGCTCCAGGCGAGTATGGAGTTACAAGTCAGCAGATTGGGATGAAATGCGACATTTCTTCGCATCTTATCCATGGCGGCAAACTTGTTTTACATCAACCGATCCATCGTGCTGCGCTGATGCTGTCTCAAGTGTGATAGTTCAAGCAATGGAGTACTACATTCCCCACGCTGACCTATCCCTTGAAACCAAAGCTTGCCCATGGTTTAATAGTGCTTGCCTTGCCGCTGAAAAGCGAAAGCGGGAAGCATACAAAGCCTGGGCAAATGCTCGCAGAAGCAAAGCCCTGGATTCGCATGAACTTAAGAAAATATACAACGCTGCCGCCAAGTCCTGCAAAAAGGTGATCAAAAGAGCTCGTTTTGTTCACATAGGCCGTATCGGAGACAGAATAGCAGCATACCCTTCGGGAAGTAAAGCTTTCTGGTCCCTTGCCAAGTCGGTCGAAACGAACTTTTGTCGCCCGTCGCTGCCACCACTGAGGAAACCCGATGGTTCTCTGGCCCACACTGCTAAGGAGAAAGCAGATTTATTTGCTAGTATCTTTGCGGAAAATTCTCGTCTAGATTGCCAAGGAAAAATCCCACCCCAATTACCTCAGTTCGGACCTACAATGGGTACCGTTCACATTCGCCAAAAGGAGGTTCTTAAATGCTTGCTGCACCTAGACGAGAACAAAGCTAGTGGTCCAGACAGTATTCCTGCAGTGGTCCTAAAACGCTGCGCAGCTGAGTTGTCTCCCGTTTTGACGCGCCTCTATCGACTTTCATTGGAATCGGGTAAGGTCCTCAAGTCCTGGAAGCTTGCTAACGTACAGCCAATACCGAAGAAGGGAAGCCGTGCCGATCCTGTCAACTATCGACCAATTTCAATCACCTCCATACTTTGCAAAGTCATGGAACGTGTATTGAATAATCGACTCCTGGCATACCTCGAGACCAACGAGCTCCTAAGCGATAGCCAATATGGTTTCCGCAACGGACGCTCGACCGGCGATCTTCTCGTGTATGCCACTCACTTATGGAGTGAGGCCTTGGAGGGTCATGGTGAAGCAATAGCTGTATCCTTAGACATTTCCAAGGCCTTTGACAGGGTCTGACATGATGGTCTCTTAAGTAAGCTTCCAGCATATGGCATACCGATTAGGCTCTGCGACTGGATATCTGATTTTCTGAGGGAACGGTCAATTCGAGTAGTCTTAGATGGCTACTCCTCCGACCAAATGGCAATTAATGCCGGGGTACCTCAGGGATCTGTTCTCTCTGCAACATTATTCTTGCTGCACATTAATGACCTTTTAACACCGGGCATTATTGGTTATGCTGATGACAGCACTGTTGTAGAGAGATACGTATCCAATGCGCGAGCGAGCCCCCGTGAAATCCAGAGTTTGAGAAAGTCAATGATTGAGCGCGTTGATTTGACCTTACGAAAAGTATCCGATTGGGGTGAGTCGAATTTGGTCAAATTCAACGCGTCCAAAACTCAGGCGTGTCTATTCTCCGCAAAAAAGAGCACCTTCACATTTACGCCCACTTTCCAAAATGTATCTGTCCCCATCACTGACCATCTAGGGCTTTTAGGCGTAACTGTAACATCCAGTTTGAACTTCGGTCAACAAATTGTGTCCATGGCTCAAGTAGCTTCGAAAAAGTTGGGAATCATCTCGAAGGTGCGGCGGTACTTCGGCACTGCACAGCTTCTAAACTTATACACAGCTCAAGTGCGATCATGCATGGAGTACTGCAGTCATCTTTGGGATGGTTCAGCCAAGTATCAACTAGAAGCGCTGGACTCCGTTGACCGAAGAGCCCGTAAACTTATTAACGACGTCGACCTTACAACCAAAAAACTGCAGACCTTAGAGCATCGTCGTAAGGTTGCGTGTCTAACCGTGTACTACAGGATACATTTTGGTGAGTGCGCCAGTGCTCTGTTTGAACAAATTGAACCCTCACCCTTTTACCATCGGACTACTAGACGCAGACAGAACTTCCATCCGTATGTGGTAGATATTCCGAAAAGTCGAACTAAGCGCTTTGACAGTTCCTTTTTGATACGGGTCGCCAAGGTTTGGAATGAACTGCCTGCGTCTGTTTTCCCTGACCAATATAGTCCTAGTACTTTTAAGCGTCGAGTGAATAGGTTTCTCGTGGATGGACGTGTACCACCTTAGTCTTCATGTTCGCTTGGCATCAGGTGTCATGGAAGACAAACGTCCCATCCATAATTTATAAAAAAAAAAAAAAATTAATTGTATTTGTAATTTTTTTAATATTATCTCTAAGCTTTCACTCTTAAAAGCTTAGAATAATTGATTAAATTAATTTATTTTTTCAATTTGTAAATAATCCCTGAAATTTATAAGTGTATAGCTTTTTAAATAAAGATTTAAAAAAAATCACTAAAATAATTTCGAATTAATAAATTACATATAATGTAATTTTTACGAGCTTAAATTTGCCATTTATGTATTAATGTCATTTCATTACTATTGTTATTCTTGTTTTATATATAATTGTAGAATTTGTAAATATAACCTTGTATTTGAAAATAATGTACGGAAGAGCGGGACCCTCTACCCCCCCACAGTCATTTTGAGCTAAACAGAGGGCCCCAGATGATAACCCTGTAAACCATGTTTTAATGACAATAAAGTTATTGTTATTATTATTATTACTACAGCAGGGCTATTATAGCACATTCGTTTATTTAGTCGTAAAGGGTTGGCTTAGAATAGCCCTACTCAACAAGATAGTCGTAAAAGCGACTAATCCGAATGACATCCGTTAGGTAATAGGACCACTTCAAGGTTTGCCGGGCAAGCCTTTCATATAAATTGTGTTCCGGAAATGTTATGTTATCAAAATCACTTCCCGTTTGCGTTCGCTCCCGAACGGTCGTGTCTGCGGCCGCTCCCGAGTGTTCGTATTGCGCTGCCCTTGTTCCCTCCCCCGCACTCGTGCGGGTCAGGTGCCAAGTTAAGCTCTTTCGGAAAGTTTTCTCTTGTGGAGGCTGTGTGGTGTCGGGGCTAATTCATCTGCCCTTTTCAGGGCGGACCCGACTGCTGCCGGCCGAAGCATCGCTGGTCAGGTGGATACGTAACCGTGCCAACGAAGCCTGATCGTCCGCCGTTCACCGGCAATAGGTCCGTGTTAGGTTGATCTTTCTTTCAGCGCAGTTTGTCTATAGACTTTCTTTCAGCCCAGCATTATGCCTCGTCACCTTGGGTGTACCGGGCTTGAATGCGATCATTGCAATCATATCTTTCTTGAAAAACAACGTTTTCAGGAATCCTGCGACACAGAATATGCAGCACACTGTGATAGGGTCGATAAATTCAATAAGTTGGTTCATGAATACAACCAGCTGGAAAAGGTAAAAAATAACCTTTCCACTCAAGTCAAGTCCTTGCGTAAAGAATCCAGTCAGTTGTCCAGGGACAAAAGATCACTGGAAGCTCAACATGCCGCCGAGAAGGAAACACTTCTCTATGAGAAGGATGCCCTTCTCTCCGAGAAGGTTGCTTTTCTCTCCGAGAGGGATGCCCTTCTCGCTCAAATCGAGTCCTTGCGAGAGCAATGGTCCGCTCGTCCTCAGGTCGCCTCTTGTTCACAGGGGTTCCAAACCGATTCTCCGGCGTCTCCAGATCCCTCTGAGTCCGTCGATCCTTTTTCAGATTACATGTCGGTAGACTCCACCGCATGCAAACGGAAAACTACCCCGCCGGGTAGTGATTCCGACTCCGCTCCTTTAGTTCCAGAATCTCCCGCTCCGTTCACCGAGGTTCGCAAAAAGTCCAAGTCTAAGAAGAAGAAGCAAGATGCTTCTTCGACTTCATCTCCATCCGTTTCAGCTGCTCCAGCCGCTGTTCCTGCTCCGCAAAATGTCGCACCGGCGTCTGCTCCTGCGCCTTTTGTTCCAGCGATCCCGGCGTCACAGCCTGCGTCGCAATCAGATTCGGCTCCGCCGAAAGTCAAGTCTCCGCCCCCCGTCTTCCTACGGGACAAGAGCCGCTGGACCGAGGTCTCAGCTCTCTGCGGAACGCACTCCCCGAAGATCCAGTATAGTAAGGCATCCAATGTGGGTGACTCTATTAAGGTCGTTGTCTGCTCAATTTCTGATTTCAGGAATTTCACTCGGCTTCTTGCTGACAAGAAGCTCGAGTACCACACTTACGCCCTCCCTGAGGAGCGTAAGATTCGTGCCGTCCTCAGGAACGTGCCGTTCGAGCTCTCGAACGAGCAAATCCAAGAGGACTTGTCTTCTCAAGGCTTCCCCGTCGAGTCTGTGCACAAAATGCACAGCCGCCGTGGCAAGCAGTTCCCACTTGCGCTAGTAATCCTAGCGAAGAGCCCGCAAGGGCAGTCCATTTTCAGAGGCAAGCTCACCGTGTGCGGTCTCTCCAACATCCGAGTCGAAGCTCCACACAAGCGTGGTTTCCCAGGTCAGTGCCACCGCTGCCAATTGTATGGTCATGCGGCGGCAAACTGTTTTGCTTCCCCTAGGTGCGTCAAGTGCCTAGAACCGCATGGGACTAAGGAGTGCTCTCGCACTCCCGAATCGCCCACCGCTCCGTCCTGCGTCTTGTGCGGCCAGTCAGGCCACACAGCAAACTTTCGCGGCTGCTCCAAGGCACCGCGTGCTGCCAGGGCTACCGTGAAGCCCATCGAGAACTGGAGAGAGCGACCGCAGCCTAGCTCGGACGCTCCTCCAGTCAGTTCAAAGGTCCCCAAGGCCTTTACTCCTATCGTTTCAGGTCAGCGCAGCCGGGTTGCGACTCAATCGCAACCGGCCGCCAAATCGGCTTCCCAGTGCCAGAACGCAAAAGGATCTCAAGACCGCATGGCGTTCTGGATCCAGCTCGCTCCCATCGACGAGATCCTGGCTTTCGGCGCCGCTCTCGACGCCAGCCCAGAGGGTTTCAACGGTGCTCTTCCGGTCTTAACCAAGTTCGCTCCCCTTATCAGGAAACTCCAGCAAGCTCAACGTTTCTAAACGTAGTTCTTCTTTCCAGCATTCCTATCTCTGAGTGAGTCTGATCACTCAAGATAATATCTTAGTTTCAGTTTCAGCTTTGTCATTTCTGCTAATCTTAGCTTTGTTTTCTTACTTTCAGTTCCTTTTGGTGGCAGCCGTCTGGATGCCGCTCACTACGCAGCCTCTCACTCCAATTGGCTGTCGTTCCGACGATGACTAAGGACCTTAATCAAGGTGAGTCAAAAGGGGGATGTTTAGTGGGTATGCTCAGCCTATCTGAGAGAGTCTCCACACTGTCTGGGCATTCTATTTGCCATTAGCCACTTATGGTTAACAGCTTATAGAATGCCCATTCGTCCGTAATAGGATTCATCCTCCTCCCGCTAAAGCTAGCTTTACTGGTTAAAGCTGGTTTTAGTGGGTGCTAAAAAAAAAAAAAAAAAAGTTATGTTATCTTATCCTTAGGCCATAAACTGGACGGCACCGACAGCGAGAGCGACAGCGGCGCGGGCAGTGACGCGAGGAATCTGGGCCGTTCTCGACGCCAGCGGATGCTCGAGCAATTAGTCGCGGTTTCATACAAACTCTATGCGTTCTATCGTGTCGCGGAAATCGCTGCCTGCGCCGCTGCCCGCGCTGGTTTCGTTCTCGCTGTCTCTATCGCTGCCGTCCAGTTTTCAGCCTTCCTCAGCTCATGTGCTTTCTTTTTCGACCTCATTTTCACTTACTATCAGATGAGATGGAGGTTAAATCAATTCAGTTTCCCTACGCGGATTTTACACTATTTACAACTAAAAGTGTTGACGCGTTAACCTTTGTTTGGATCCAATCTCATAAGCACTTTTGAATTAGGGCAATTCCAACATTTCTCCAATCAAATAAACGATAAAATTCCAATTATAGTATAACAATGAATAAGTATGCAAAAGTAAAAATTGCTCCGAAATCAGAAAATTTGTTGGTATTACTCAGGAGTGATTTAACAAAAACATCTAAAAAATTCCGGAGCTTTGCCTGACTGAAAATATGCCAAGCCTTTGACATCTCTGACGAACACTAAACGGAATATAACTTAAAATATTCAACACACAGTCAACGGTTTTGTATAATAACAAATACAATACAAACCCGATGAAAATTTATATACTTAAAATAAGAATTCGGGGGAATAATCCGAGATCAAACATAAATTTTAATCAATATATATAAAACTGTTCCGTTACTGACTGAGTGACTGACAGACAACGTACAGCCGTAACTACTGGGCGTAGAGAGCTGAAATTTGGAACATACATACTTACGGGGATGTAGGGGTGCACTAAGGAAGGAATTCCTGAAATTCCCACGGGAACGGGAATACTTGGACTTTTTAGTTTGTATGAAAAATCTTATTCCTTGGCATAAAGGTTCTTCAAAAAATGACTGGTTGTGTTATGAAAGAAATTCCCGAAATTCCCACGGGAACGGGAAATATACGATTTATAGTTTGTATGAAAAAATAAATTCCATGAGTGCACAGATGTGATACTTAGTATAAAGGTTTCCCCAGTGAGTAACTGTTAGTGTTGTGAAAGAAGTTCGCGCCATTCCCACGGGAACACGAAATATTGGACTTTTTAGTTTGTATGAACAATTACTTCTTCAGTGCATGGATGTAATACTTGATATAAAGGTTCTTCAATGACTGGTTGTGTTAAATATAAACAATGTTTATGCGCGTACGAAGTTGCGGGCAAAAGCTAGTATAAAATAAACTGAAAGAAGAAGCCAAACATCAAACTATACCGTGAAAGTCACAGCGTAGACTGATGAATTGACAAATATCGCGGTAAAAAGGAGATGTGCGTAGCCCAGAACCAATGGGCTTGGAGGTCCTTTGAGATTTTGTCCAGCTGCCTTTTAACTGATAACGACGATTTCAATTTTACCTACGCCTAGCTTTTGTATGATGCGATCAGTCTGATTTGGATTTTCTGGATTTTTTTGAAATGCAGATCGAAAGTATGGGAAAGACTGCAACTACAGGAAATACACAGATTGGTTCTAATCTGCAGTATCTATTATCACCAAAATCAAGGAATCCATTTTTCCTTAGAATAAATATTGTGTGTAACATTATAGGGCTCTACACACGATTAAGATACTATCATATTTTATCTTAAGATAAGATATCGCTTGATATAGCATAAAATGGACCATCACACACAACAGAAATGAATATATATTTTACGTATATAAAGCCAAAAAAAAAACGAACTGTTTTAAGAAAATAAAACAAAACTAGTTAGCTAATAATATTGGTTTAAAAGAATCATAAAACAGTATACTAGAGATCAAAATTAGCTGTCTACATTTAAAACTGATTTTATTTTTATATTTTTACGATTATTTCGGGGTGATAAACAAAAAAGAAATCTAATTAAAAAAACACCACAAGGCTTTTGAACTTGCCGATTATGAACAAAACTGTACTTTAATATGAAATCTTAGGATAAAAATATTATATAATTTTAGCCGTATGCAGCGCCCTTTAATTTTACACACAATATTTATTCTAAAGAACCATGAAATTGATTTTGGTGATAATAGAAACTGCAGATCAGAACTGATCTGTGTATGTCCTGTATTCCCCATTCTGACCAATCAAGCATCCAGTGTAATTTGAAGTATTTTTTGCTTTCCGATCTATTATATGGGTATACAATTTATTTATGAGGTTTTAAAGGCGTTTTTGTGGGCGATAGGCTGACCCCCTGTCACTACAATAGTCTCTCTCCATCTTTATAATACCTCCAAATTTGTCGAACGTGACATCAGATGGTCTTGTAACCTTTGGTGTTCTGCCTACCCCATTAGGGATACAGGCGTGACGTTATGTATGTATGTAATTTATTTATGATGCGTAGTTATTACTGAGCTGTTTACCTTTTACGATTTTACTTTCATTTATTTTCACACGGTTTTCACAAGTATCAAACTCGAATTAAAAATGGAACCAAATAATTGGACGAGTCAATAAATAACAAGTATGCCTAAAATTGGTGGTAACAAAATTGTATGCAAATAATTGATGTGCTTATGCAAATAGACTTATCCTATTTCGCAATTGAGTTAGCAAATTGGTTTATCCATTTATTGGGCCATTAATACTTAATTTTCAATTGATTTCTAGTGCAAATGATAAATTAAACAATTTATTTAGACGATTATTTCAATTTACATTGGTTCAAATACTTGAGTTTGTTTTATAAGTAAAATATGCATGGACTTAATTTTTTTTAACTATTATGAAATGTATGTAAAAGTTTTCGTGATCTTTTCGATTACGATATTACAAGATATTCAAATAGGTACTAATTTGTAATTTTATGGTACAATTTTTTTTGTCAACTTTGTATTTCTTTCACACATTTTTTTATATTTCTGTAATGAATAATCCTTTGAAAATTAAATTAATTTGGATCTGTTGGTAATATTTGCACACAATATGAGAAGGCACACAAAAATTCATTAAAACAGTTTTTAATCATTAAATATTTGTTAAATAGGTCATAAATATATTTTAAAATTATTGCGGCAATATTAAAAGCAAATGCTAATTGAATATCATAAACTATTTTGTTTTGTTTGCTTCCTACAATTGATTAATTGTGTATTTATTTTATTTTTCATGAGCCACTTTTAAACGGCATCGAATTTAGGTCTGTGTCAAATAACATTAATCTTAAACTACTAGATAATTGAATAACTAAATATTAAATTTACTTGAAAAGTACAACTACTTAGACCGTTTAAAAAAAAAAAGAGGATGATAAAAGTTGTATTTTGCATTTTATAACGCTAAAATATAATGTTATCTTATCTTATCTTACTAATATTATAAATGTGAAAGTTTGGATGTATGGATGTTTGTTCCTCAATCACGCCAGATCGGCTTAATGGATTTGGATGAAATTTAGCTTAATGATAGAGTACAGTCTGGAAAAATACACTTTTTATCTCAAAATTCCCGAGGGATTCAAACAGCCAGTTAAAGATAAAAATATCAAAAAAAATGGATCCCTGTTCGGACGCGACCCTAGATCTTCCGCATTCCAGGCGGTACCCTTCCGGGCTCTTTTAATCTTTATTTTACGTCATATATTCGTTACTTGTTTTCACAAGAATAGTGTTTATAAATCTTAGCATTTGAACCAATCACAACATTTCCGAGAATAAAGCCGCAATGTCACTTTATTGTAAAACTATTTTATAAGAAGAGTGCATCTATAAAATCGTAAAAGACTATTGTTAACGCATGACGCAGTCTTCTACGAGTGAATATTGCCGTTTATTAACGTTTACGACCTTCAATTTGATATTTTGTATTTAGATTTTTCTTGGATATTTTCCACATTATTTGCAAATATATCACGTATTTTTCAAAACGAGTTTTTCAAAATATTACCTTTAAAATGATATCTAAATCAAGTTAATGAGCCTTTAAGTAATAAAGTAATTCGCTAAAAACTGTTTTTAATTTTTCCTGTAAACTTCTACATTTTCGATTACGGCTTTATTCTGTGAGGCGTGAGATGAATGTATTTTATTACGACAAAAGTTTCATTAAACAAATGAAAACCATGTCTTTTATAAATAAGAATTATTTTTAATATTTACAAAAATATCAATTTTGTAAACTTTATAATCATGAATGTTTTGGAACAATTGCGATCCATGGTGGCATTTTGATAAAAAAAAAGTTAAATGTGAAAAGATTATTGCTTTTGAGGTAGGAAGTCATTTAAAATGTATTGATTATTTTTGTTTGATTTTCAACACTACATTTAGTGTGTGGTGACCACCAATCTCTAAAGTGTTCATAAATCGTAACTTGCACAACTAATTCCTTATTATTGAGCATTTCGCATTTACAGTAATCATCCGTGTCGGCACTGTCACTCCTTTCATAGTATTTGTAATGTTTTTCCAACGAAAATATTCGTGATACTCCTCAGGATTTTCAATCAAGAACGCCAATAATGTCTGCTAACTCTTTAGGTTTGTATTCTATTGCATTCAAGTACATTCCGTCTGGCATAAATCTGAAAATATATTGACGGCGTTATAGAAATGAAACCATTTATATAGCACTCCCAAACCTAACAAATTGTAGCATACCGTGTATAATTTTCCCCGCCATAAACTATTGGCACAGTGTTGTGCTGTAACGGATAAAGTATTTTTTCTGTAACATAATCTTCACTGAATGCATTTTCAAATGAAAGATTAAAATAATAATCTCTTTCAAGCATCCTACCGCACTCTACTCTAAAACAAGATAAAATACCGCAGGTTCTGTAAATATCAAATGTAAGATTTGTACCTTATGAGTTCAATTTGCAATAAGTGAGAGAAAACTTCACGTTTACTTTTTGTTTGGCAATTCGACACAAACCATGCCGCCGCTCTAGTTTTACTGGCAATACTTTTATTGAGTTCTTCGTATGTATTGGGTCCATGTCATCTAACTTAATCCAATGCATGTCTATTTTAGGACCTCTTATTTTGTTATGTATGTCTTTTACGGCAATGTAGCCTCCTCCCTTCAGAGTCGAGTGTGTAAGTCCACGACCAGTTGAAGTAACCTTCAAAACGCTTATTGCAAACAGGATAATAGCTTGCAGACTCTATACTAGCAAATACGTATTTTTGGCGAGGAGATCGGGTATAAGGTATAGGATAGTCGATGATCTTGGTAATTTCAGGCCCAGCAAATAAAACAACGTCAAATTTCGTGATATCACCTAAATATTTTGTTTTCCCAGTTACGTAACAGTTTGTGTATGTACAGTTTCTTTTTATAAAGACACTTTGTCCTTTGACCATGTACACAAAAGGTATAAATTTGGATGAAGTCCACAGCAAGATATATTTTAATTTAGGAGTTCCAAAATCAAAGTTTTGCGCTTAATTATTAAGATCACTTTGCATTAAATTATATGTCTCTATAGTAATATTTTTAAGCACATAATGCCTTGTTTTATTTGATAAATTTTGGAAAACAATTTTCTTCGCATAGTGAAATTCACAATACACACGTGTTTTGATTTGGGCTTACGAGTATCAACTGCCCTAGGTTAAGATATTGTAATCTTAGATAAGAGTTAAGTTATCGACTATAAACTTTTACAGTTAGATGAGAAAAAAATACATTAAGAACTTAGTAGTTGGTTACAGCCAGCTTCAAGGCTGAGGAGCCTGACATAATTATTTGTGAAGCCAAGAAGTGTTTGCTTGGATTTGTCGCATTTACAATACGCTCATTCAAGGTTATTTACATCCGACCCTTTACGACTTGTCTTCGAAATTCCATCCAAAATTTAACTATTGCCACCCAAAGCATTAGGTTACGGAGTAACCACAGACACACATCTACATAGATAACGCAAGTGCCACGATTTGTATTGAAACCAAGCGTGCCGACTTTTTAACACCTACTGTGACGTCAAACCAGATATTTATTGATGGGAAAAACAAACCGATTCTAAATCGATTACTAAGAATGATATCGATTTTCTAACAGACATACATACGCGCGGACTGAAGCTAGCGGCCCACCAACCACGACATTTGGTCGGGGTTCAGACACGCGAAGTACATGCATTTGCGTTGTCATATATCTATATTATGCAACATGCATTTGCGTGTTGCATAATATAGATATATGTCTTTGGGAGAAACCTATGAGCCTATTGCTTATCACAAGGCTCAAGATAGGAAACCAGAGCTAGACTTTAAAAACTGAAAAAAAATATGGTAAATAAAATCACCCGAGCAGGACTTGAACCTAACTGAGCTACCAGGCCCTGGCGACACGCTATCGAAATTACTAAGCGTATTCGGTTTTTACTTTGCATTGCTAACGTAGCTCCATCTAATGCTTAAGCTTTGCAGCTAAACTACCCATGATCATTTTCTAATTGGAAAAAATAAATCTGAAGGTCACAGGCGGTTTCCCATACCCTCCTTGTTGGATTAAGTTGAATAGTTAGTCGTGTATTTTGTAGTAGTTTTGACCAAATTAGCCCGAAATACAATACTAATGTGATGTTAATTTGTTAGCATAGTTCCTTGCGAACAAATAAAATGGAAAAACTATATGTTAAGGGGCCGGTTTTTAGGTAGCGCACATTAACTACAAGTTACTTGAGTGTTTCATAAACTATTTACATGCTAGCAAATATCATAATCTTTCAAATAAGACCGCTTTTGTAGATCGGGGTGACATGAAAATGTAAAAAAAATTAGTTTCAGTGAACTCTTTTTGGGTCAGTTTTGGGGACTGAAAACTGCTCGCGTCCGCAAGGTTTAGCCCTCGATGCCTTGTACGTGGTCCCTGGGTGGTGCTAAACGAGCAGTAAAATCTGGTGGTAGGCTTCGGCCGTGGCTTGTCACCACCCACTAGACAAAACCATGCCGCCAAGTGACTTAGTCGCGTTCCGGCATGATGTCTAGTGTAGCCATTGAGGAGGATAGGTCTGAGTAATCGTGCTGCATCGGAGAACAGTTTTCAACTCGTAGGATAATGACTCACCGGGTAACTCGTTTTGGAGGGTAGCGGGATCCGAAGCACGGTGCACCGCTGGCCGACCGCAGGTAGTAGGGGGCCCAAGTAGCATGCCAGCCACATGCGAAAGGCTGCCCCGCCACCTCGCGAAAAATCCCGGGAGGCTCCATCGTGCCGGTTGGCGACCGGTTAGAGAGGACCCGATGGCGACCTCGGGGGGGTTCGGGCGTCCCCGCAGTCTCCAGGCGAGTTCCCCAATGGTGCGTTGTTTCCTACGAGTTGCTTGGTTCCATTTGCAGCGCTTCACTCAACTTCTATTCTCCTCCCTATTCACTCCACTACCAATTCACAATGAAAGGTCCTAAAAAGAGTACGGTTCAACAGCGGTTGCACTTCCTCTCCCTTAAAGTGCACTTCTGTAACATCCGAGGAGTGCACTCCAATCTGAATGATGTCCACCACCATCTTGAGACGGAGAGACCACACCTACTCTTTCTAACGGAGACGCAGATCTGCGATCCGTCAGACTCGGCATACCTTGGTTACCCAGGCTATATCCTGGAGTCTCTTTTCCGCCCGCACGCCGGGGTGTGCATGTATGCCAGTGACGCGATCTGTTATCAGCGTCTCCGTTACTTGGAAGTGCCGGACCTTTCAGTCATGTGGGTTCACATAGATACTGGCCTAGACCAAGTGGTTTACGCTTGTATCTATCGTTCACATAGCGGAGATCGGGAGACAACGAGGCTTATGGAATACCTTGGCAATACAGCAGATAAGATTCAGCAACGTTTTCCCACGGCGCAGTTGGTGTTTCTGGGGGATTTTAATGCTCACCACGGGCAGTGGTTATACCCGTATCAGGACACTGACCATGCTGGCAGAGAGGCCTTTAAGTTTTCGCTGACCTATGGTCTCTCACAGCTTGTTAACGAGCCTACACGCATCCCTGACGTTGCTGGCCACACTGCGTATTGCTTGGACCTTCTACTGACAACCGATCCTGACAGATACTCGGTGTCCGTCACTGCACCTTTAGGGACATCCGATCACTGTATGGTGAAATCTGTATCGCTGTACTCGCCACCTGACACCCGCCCAAAAGGCTCCAGGCGAGTATGGCGTTACAAGTCAGCAGATTGGGATGAAATGCGACATTTCTTCGCATCTTATCCATGGCGGCAAACTTGTTTTACATCAACCGATCCATCGTGCTGCGCTGATGCTGTCTCAAGTGTGATAGTTCAAGCAATGGAGTACTTCATTCCCCACGCTGATCTATCCCTTGAAACCAAAGCTCGCCCATGGTTTAATACTGCTTGCCTTGCCGCTGAAAAGCGAAAGCGGGAAGCATACAAAGCCTGGGCAAATGCTCGCAGAAGCAAAGCCCTGGATTCGCATGAAATTAAGAAAAGATACAATGCTGCCGCCAAGTCCTGCAAAAAGGTAATCAAAAGAGCTCGTTTTGCCCACATAGGCCGTATCGGAGACAGAATAGCAGCATACCCTTCGGGAAGTAAAGCTTTCTGGTCCCTTGCCAAGTCGGTCGAAACGAACTTTTGTCGCCCGTCGCTGCCACCACTGAGGAAACCCGATGGTTCTCTGGCCCACACTGCTAAGGAGAAAGCAGATTTATTTGCTAGTATCTTCGCAGAAAATTCTCGTCTAGATTCCCAAGGAAAAATCCCACCCCAATTACCTCAGTTCGGATCTACAATGGGTACCGTTCACATTCGCCAGAAGGAGGTTCTTAAATGCTTGCTGCACCTAGACGAGAACAAAGCTAGTGGTCCAGACGGTATTCCTGCAGTGGTCTTAAAACGCTGCGCAGCTGAGTTGTCTCCCGTTTTGACGCGTCTTTATCGACTTTCATTGGAATCCGGTAAGGTTCCCAAGTCCTGGAAGCTTGCTAACGTACAACCAGTACCAAAGAAGGGAAGCCGTGCCGATCCTGTCAACTATCGACCAATTTCAATCACTTCCATACTTTGCAAAGTCATGGAACGTGTATTGAACAATCGACTCCTGGCATACCTCGAGACCAACGAGCTCCTAAGCGATAGCCAATATGGTTTCCGCAACGGGCGCTCGACTGGCGATCTTCTCGTGTATGCCACTCACTTATGGAGCGAGGCCTTGGAGGGTCATGGTGAAGCAATAGCTGTATCCTTAGACATTTCCAAGGCCTTTGACAGGGTCTGGCATGATGGTCTCTTAAGTAAGCTTCCAGCTTATGGCATACCGATTGGGCTCTGCGACTGGATATCTGATTTTCTGAGGGAACGGTCAATTCGATTAGTCTTAGATGGCTTCTCCTCCGACCAAATGGCAATTAATGCCGGGGTACCTCAGGGATCTGTTCTCTCTGCAACATTATTCTTGCTGCACATTAATGACCTCTTAACACCGGGCATTATTAGTTATGCTGATGACAGCACTGTTGTAGAGAGATACGTATCCAATGCGCGAGCGAGCCCCCGTGAAATCCAGAGTTTAAGAAAGTCAATGATTGAGCGCGTTGATTTGACCTTACGGAAAGTATCCGATTGGGGTGAGTCGAATTTGGTCAAATTCAACGCGTCCAAAACTCAGGCGTGTCTATTCTCCGCAAAAAAGAGCACCTTCACATTAACGCCCACTTTCCAAAATGTATCTGTCCCCATCACTGACCATCTAGGGCTTTTAGGCGTAACTATAACATCCAGTTTAAACTTCGGTCAACAAATTGTGGCCATGGCTCAAGTAGCTTCGAAAAAGTTGGGAATCATCTCGAAGGTACGGCGGTACTTCAGCCCTGCACAGCTTCTTAACTTATATACAGCTCAAGTGCGATCATGCATGGAGTACTGCAGTCATCTTTGGGATGGTTCAGCCAAATATCAACTAGAAGCGCTGGACTCCGTTGATCGAAGAGCCCGTAAATTAATTAACAACGTCGACCTTACGACCAAAAAACTACAGACCCTAGAGCATCGTCGTAAGGTTGCTTGTTTAACCGTGTACTACAGGATACATTTTGGTGAGTGCGCGAGTGCTCTGTTTGAGCAAATTGAACCATCACCCTTTTACCATCGGACTACTAGACGCAGACAGAACTTCCATCCGTATGTGGTTGATATTCCGAAAAGTCGAACTAAGCGCTTTGACAGTTCCTTTTTGATACGGGTCGCCAAGGTTTGGAATGAACTGCCTGCGTCTATTTTCCCTGACCAGTATAGTCCTAGTACTTTTAAGCGTCGAGTGAATAGGTTTCTCGTGGATGGACGTGTACCACCTTAGTCTTCATGTTCACTTAACATCAGGTGTCATGGAAGACAAACGTCCCATCCATATTTCATAAAAAAAAAAAAAAAAAACTCTTTGAAGCACGAGATATTAAATTTTAAAATGGCCGGCATTCAGAGGGGTGAGGGGTGCGACTCCCCTTTGTATAGTATTTTGTCGTAAAATGTAACGTAGTATATGAAGTATCGGAAATCAAGTATAATATTATGAATATATTTTAAATTAAATGACTTCTTATATAAAATGATGGGAAACATATTATGTTATGTTTATTTTTTATTTTTATTGAATGATTTTAAATAAGTTATAAACCAACTTTATTAAAGTATTTTACGAAACTCAAATATAAAAGATGAACGACTCTGTAGAAAATTAAATTAATGTATTAATTATTTGGTTTTTATAAAGAATTATATGATACACTACATGTAATTTGTGGTGACCACCATTCACCAAAGTTTTTATAAATCGACACTTTCTCAACTAATTCCTTGTTGTTGAGCATTTCACAGAATTGACAGTAATCATCCGTATCAGCGCTTTCACTTCTTTCATAATATCTATAATGTTTTTTCCAACGAAAATATTCGTAATATTGTTCAGGGTTTTCCATCAAAAATAAAATTTTTTTCGCTAAATCTCGAGGTTCTAACTGTACTGCATTCAAATAAATTCCGTCGGGCATAAATCTGAAAATATATTTTTGATTGCGTTAAAGAAATAAAAAAGTCTTTATAGCACACCTTAACCCAATAAATTTTAATTGAATGTGGAGCATACCGTGTATAATTTGCGCCACCATAAACTATTGGCACAGTGTTGTACTGTAAAGGAAAAACTAATTTTTCTGTAACATAATCTTCGCTGAATGCATTCTCAAATGAAAGATAAAAGTAATAATATTTTTCAAGCAACCTGCCACACTCTGCCCTTTTGTTCTTTGAACAAGATAAACTGCCACAGGTTCCGTAAACATCGATAGTAAGATTATAACTTTCAAGTTCTTTTAGTAAATAGTAAGCGTAGAATTCTCGTTTACTTTTTGAATGACAATGTGATAAAAACCATGCAACTGCTTTAGTTTTCCTGGAAATGCTTTTTTTGAGATTATCATCTACGGGGTCCATATCTTCTAACTTAATCCAATGCATTTCCTTTTTTGGGCCAATAATTTTGTTATTTATATCTTTCACGGCTACATAGCCCCATCTACCTTCAGAATCGAGTTTATAAGTCCACGTCCAGTTGAAGAAACCGTCAAAATGGTCAGAACAAACAGGATAATAATTTGCAGCTTCTATACTGGCAAAAACAAATTTTTGGTGAGGAGACCGTATGGTAGGTAATTGATAATCAACAACCATAGTGATCTGTGGCCCGGCAAATAAAACAGCGTCAAATTTAGTTTGATCACCGATAAGATGCTTGTTTGATGTCACATAGCAGTTTGTATACGTACAGTTTCTTTCTAAGAAGACACTTCGTCCTTCACCTAAATACACAAACGGTATTACCTTGGGTGAAGTAAACAGCAAGATATATTTAAATTTAGCTATTGCATAGTCTCTCCCATCTTCAAAGTTTAAGTCATTTGCAAATTTATTAGAATCACTTCGCATTAAATTGTAAGTGTTTATAGTTATGTTTGGTTGAAAGTTTTGTCTTATTTTAATTAAAATATAAAATACTATTAAAAGGAAAATTAAGAATACAGTTTTGTGAAACAACTTTCGACGTATTACACGCATTATTATTTAAACATATTTGCAATACCCACTCGCGTTTTGGTTTCAGCTTACAAGTATATACTGCCTTAGTTTCTGAAATTATGGTCTTCGATAAAAGTTAGGTTATTGACTATAAACTATTAACATAACTCCAGAGTTTTTAATTTTTGTTTTTATTTTTAGATAAGAAACAATAAACCTACTTATATTATGATAACTGCCAGGTATGGTTCGAGTGGAACTTGCATGATTCTTTTTGAAACAAGTGATCGCCACAAGACGCTTGTTTTTGTATAGAAAAGAAAAAAACAATTTTATTTCTACGTTTGTTATATATAAATAGTTTTAATGAGAGAATATGATTACAGTCTAAAAAGCTCTTGCTCGAAAGGGCTTCGAACGACCAAGTTTTATTGTCCTTCTTATAATACTAACCGCGCCGTCTACAGGGTGAATGGTGGGTCATTTTTGAAATTCGAGGACGTTATAGTAGAGATCATACATGAAGAGAAAAAATATGATCAAAATTAAATATTAATTATTTACTGAATAAACTTAAACTTTATTACGCAACGCATGGTTACACTAGCGTTGGCAGCGATCTCCGTGCCAGGTCACGTGCGGCGATTGGTGGTAGTAGAGTAATAGTAATAAAACTTTATTTATTTATAGCGAATTCTAGTACAAAATTTAGTACTTAACCCATAATGACCAGAATCGAGATAATCGACAATATTTTTTTATAACAATTACCGATTTTTATTTTGAAATTGGTGCGCACATGCAGATTAAGATGTTCTATGATCTTAGTAACCAAAATTCTACGTAAGATTACTAAATCCATAGTTCTGAGCGATTGAAGGCTTTCCGCCATAATTTATATATCTGCCGGCTACCAAGTGTACAGTTAGCTACACCAATGAAAATAAAGTTATTGTAATAATGAAATAATGTTATAACCAGCCTGTAACATGCTTTTGTACAAAAATAAGTCGTTTTGTTATAATAAAATATTACCTTAAACTGTACTGAAAAAGAACACATGCCTAGCACCAAAATAATATCTAATACCTAGAACATTTTTGAATAGGAGCTTTCTTTAAGTTTTTTCATAATACCTACGTAATACTAGGTAATTAATAGGTTTATTATACTTAAGATCAAGATTCAAGGGATAGATCGCGCAAGGTGAAACCCAATATATTTTACAAAAAAACACCTTATACACACACACACACACACTTACCTTAATAATATGACGTATATATCTGTGAATGAACCGCGATCTTATGAAGTGTCACTTCATGACTTTTGCCGTCTCATATTTATTGTTGTACTTTAAATTAACAAAACTGTTGAAAAAAACGTGTATAAAATGTGGGCTTACTTATGGTGGTGGTAAAAATGAAGAAGTGATTTTAAGAAAGAAAAACAGTATAAAGTCCCTATAAATCCATAAAAAAGGTAAAAAAGAAAGTTGCCTCTGCAATGTTTTACATATTGCCATAATTTGAAAGTTGTATTTTAAAAAGGTAATTTTTTTATGCTTAAATGAAACTACGATTCCAGGAGATGAGCCACTGCTGTAAGGACTTTATGAAAAGTGAATTAAGCTCAGCAGATATTTAAAGTGTATTATTTTATTCCGAAGAAAGAAATGGTAACGATGATTAAGAATAATAGAACATTTTTTTTTGATACGGCACTTGATATAGGTAGTCAATTATTGCAAAATATTCTGACGGTTTCTAATACACAATTTATTATGGAATTAAACAAACACTATTTCTGTTGTTTCTTACGGGTTCTTTGTTTTGCATCTTAGTTTAATTCAGCTAACTTTACAGATATTGCGTTTACCGCCATATCAGTGTGATCTTAACATATTGTTCGAAATTATCAGAGTTTCCATGAAACGAAAAGTAATAGAAGTCAAACTTGGAAAGCAACCCCGTGAAATCCCAAAAATGTTTGAAAATGCATTAAATGCCATAGGAGCTATTGAAAGCGCAGTCGTTGTTCACATGTAAAGAAATTACGTGAAGGATTTCGCAAGAAAGACAGATATTTAGAAAAGACTTTCATCATTGAACTATTTTCGAAGATCGAAGAAAGTAGTGATGACGAAATTGATGAAATTAAAAATTGATATTTTTATCTCGTTATCTATTTATATGATATTTGCCGAGCCCAATTACAGTAAAAGATTTTGATACTTTTATTAAATATTTATTAAAAAAATATTTTTAATGTTTGATCATTAGTTTTGACTTTTCAGATCTAACTTTTTTCTTGAAAATAATGTTTTTTTGCATTAATGTTTTTCCCTGAGAATATGGTGATTTTACAGAATGGGAACCCTTATTTCACCCTAATGCTAACAATGTCAAGCGCCAAAAATGTCTTGTCGGACATGACGAAACAAATAAAATAAATTCAGTTAAATAGCTTTTTTATTCAATATTAAGATTTGTACAAACTTATTTACAGAATAATTCTGATAAAACGAATAATAAATTTTAGTTTATGTTTTCGGGCCCTCCTATTCTGGACAAAAAAGCATGTAACTCTATAGAATGGTAGGAATGGTAGCCGTCATTGACGGGGTCTCAAATAATTAAAAATATTTTTTACAGTTTACTTTTCGTTTAAGAATATCTAAAATGGCAGACGTTTGGCAGATTTGACGACCGGCTGGTGTAGCGGTAACATACATTGCCTTCTATGCCAGAGGTCCTGGGTTCGAATCCCGGCGGCGGCGGATATTTGTGTGATGAACACAGATATTAGTCGTCAAGTCATGGACGTTTATATGTTTATTTAAGTTTATTCTAATAAACACTTCCCGTTTGCGTTCGCTCCCGAACGGTCGTGTCTGCGGCCGCTCCCGAGTGTTCGTATTGCGCTGCCCTTGTTCCCTCCCCCGCACTCGTGCGGGTCAGGTGCCAAGTTAAGCTCTTTCGGAAAGTTTTCTCTTGTGGAGGCTGTGTGGTGTCGGGGCTAATTCATCTGCCCTTTTCAGGGCGGACCCGACTGCTGCCGGCCGAAGCATCGCTGGTCAGGTGGATACGTAACCGTGACAACTAAGCCTGATCGTCCGCCGTTCACCGGCAATAGGTCCGAACTAGGTCGTTCTCTTTTTCAGCGCAGTGTGTGTAGTCCTTTTGCCGTTTACCGGCACGTAGATTCCTTGTAAGGAATAGGCTTCCTTTCAGAATAGTTCAGGTTCCCAGGGTTCGATGGAGTCCCCCACCGAATCCGGGGTTAGCCAACGCGAACTCCAGGAATTCCAGAAACAGGTAGGCGAGGCTCTCCTCCAACAAAGCCAAGAACTACGGTCAATCAATGCTATGATTTTGAATCTAATAGCATTACTCCATCAGGCTCAAGCTGCGGCCCTCCCGGCCACTCCGCCTTCTCTTAGTTTTCCAACAGATTCTCCGGCGTCTCCAGATGTCGAGTGTGTTGATACTACGTCAGACTTCATGTCGGTTGATTCTTCCGCGTGCAAACGGAAAACTACCCCGCCGGGTAGCGATTCCGACTCCGCTCTTTTAGTTCCAGAATCTCCTGCTCCGTTCACCGAGGTTCGCAAAAAATCCAAATCAAAGAAGAAGAAGAAAGAGGCTTCTTCGACTTTATCTCCATCCGTTTCAGCTGCTCCAGCCGCTGTCCCTGCTCCGCAAAATGTCGCACCAGCGTCTGCTCCTGCGCCTTTGTTTCAGCGATCCCGGCGTCCCAGCCTGCGTCGCAACCAGATTCGGCTCCGCCGAAAGTCAAGTCTCCGCCCCCCGTCTTCCTACGGGACAAGAGCCGCTGGACCGAGGTCTCAGCTCTCTGCGGAACGCACTCCCCGAAGATCCAGTATAGTAAGGCATCCAATGTGGGTGACTCTATTAAGGTCGTTGTCTGCTCAATTTCTGATTTCAGGAATTTCACTCGGCTTCTTGCTGACAAGAAGCTCGAGTACCACACTTACGCCCTCCCTGAGGAGCGTAAGATTCGTGCCGTCCTCAGGAACGTTCCGTTCGAGCTCTCGAACGAGCAAATCCAAGAGGACTTGTCTTCTCAAGGCTTCCCCGTCGAATCTGTGCACAAAATGCACAGCCGCCGAGGCAAGCAGTTCCCACTTGCGCTAGTAATCCTAGCCAAGAGCCCGCAAGGGCAGTCCATTTTCAGAGGCAAGCTCACCGTGTGCGGTCTCTCCAACATCCGAGTCGAAGCTCCACACAAGCGTGGTTTCCCAGGACAGTGCCACCGCTGCCAATTGTATGGTCATGCGGCGGCAAATTGTCATGCTTCCCCTAGGTGCGTCAAGTGCCTAGATCCGCATGGGACTAAGGAGTGCTCTCGCACTCCCGAATCGCCCACCGCTCCGTCCTGCGTCTTGTGCGGCCAGTCAGGCCACACAGCAAACTTTCGCGGCTGCCCCAAGGCACCGCGTGCTGCCAGGGCTACCGTGAAGCCCATCGAGAACTGGAGAGAACGACCGCAGCCTAGCTCGGACGCTCCTCCAGTCAGTTCAAAGGTCCCCAAGGCCTTTACTCCTATCGTTTCAGGTCAGCGCAGCCGGGTTGCGACTCAATCGCAACCGGCCGCCAAATCGGCTTCCCAGTGCCAGAACGCAAAAGGGTCTCAAGACCGCATGGCGTTCTGGATCCAGCTCGCTCCCATCGACGAGATCCTGGCTTTCGGCGCCGCTCTCGACGCCAGCCCAGAGGGTTTCAACGGTGCTCTTCCGGTCTTAACCAAGTTCGCTCCCCTTATCAGGAAACTCCAGCAAGCTCAACGTTTCTAAACGTAGTCCTTCTTTCCAGCATTCCTATCTCTGAGTGAGTCTGATCACTCAAGATAATATCTTAGTTTCAGCTTTGTCATTTCTGCTAATCTAAGCTTTATTTTTTTTTACTTTCAGTTCCTTTTGGTGGCAGCCGTCTGGATGCCGCTCACTACGCAGCCTCTCTCTCCAATTGGCTGTCGTTCCGACGATGACTAAGGACCTTAATCAAGGTGAGTCAAAAGGGGGATGTTTAGTGGGTATGCTCAGCCTATCTGAGAGAGTCTCCACACTGTCTGGGCATTCTATTTGCCATTAGCCACTAATGGTTAACAGCTTATAGAATGCCCATTCGTCCGTAATAGGATTCATCCTCCTCCCGCTAAAGCTAGCTTTACTGGTTAAAGCTGGTTTTAGTGGGTGCCAAACGACTTTCCTTGGCGGAAAAAAAAAAAAAAAAAAAAAAAAAATTCTAATAAAAAAATATGTATTTTATTCAATATGTATGTTTATATATTTCTGTTGTTGTGTGAGTGTCAGAATTATTTATTTATTATTATTATATGCTTTAAAACATCTAGGTTTTTTCAGCTATTCAATAAGGTATCTAAACTAACTTCTAACAATCTAGACTTTTATTTAGATCCGGTAGCTCAGTGGAAGAACACTCGTCCGGCAAACGAGAGGTCCTGGGTTCGAGTCCTGATCGGGTGATTTTTATTTAACACATTTTTTCAGTTATTTAAGAGTCATTAAGAATTTTAAATCAAAAACTTTAAAATATTATTAAGCATTGCAATGCTTCACTTTAACTGAGATTCACAATTTCTGTAAAAAAATTGGCCTCGGGTGGTCTTAGCTGCAAAGCTATACTATTAGATAAAGTAAGCAACATAACGTAAAAAAAAAAAATGTGCTAAGTAATTTTGAGGCGAACCGCCAGGCCCCGGTAGCTCAATGGAAGAGCAATCGTCCGGCAAACGAGAGGTCCCAGGTTCGAGTCCTGGTCGGGTGATTTTTATTTAACACATGTTTTCCGTTATTTAAAAGTTATAGTAAAATAGCTGTCAGCTGGCAAACGAGAGGTCCCAGGTTCGAGTCCTGGTCGGGTGATTTTTATTTAACACATGTTTTCCGTTATTTAAAAGTTATAGTAAAATAGCTGTCATAAATAAAAAACACAATTGTTTTATTTTTAGCGGTTTCAAAATATGATTCTCAAACATACATACATAACCTCACGCCTTTGGGGTAGGCAGAGACAAGGGAACACCAATTTCTGCGATCCAGACATACCTCTTTCGCTTCTTCCACGTTCATCAATCTTTTCATACATGATCGCCGGTTACGGGTTCTTTTGACTAGGCTTAAATGTCGCCGATTTGATCGGAATACGTTCACCTAGGCCAGCCCTAAAGCAGAAAATCATTTATGGGAATGTGAATACGTATGTATAACAAAATTCTGAAATCAATTCAATCCCTGCCATTCAATAAATTTAAATCAGTTGCACTGTTTGGACCGGGAGCTTAATAAAAGACAACTGCTTTAGTTGGAAATTAACTGTATATTGAGATAATTAAAGACACTCTATCTCAAAAAGCTTATTATAAGGCTAAAGAAGACGATAAAAAGGCATGGCATTAAGCACACTAAAGGATATTTCAAAAAGTTTCTAATTACTTATTAATTTTGTTAATAGCATGGCTGTGCAGTATGACATGTGTCATACTGGTGACTGTTCCACTCACTTATTTTCTTGTCAAGACAACAGCAAGAACATCATGCTCCCTCGGGCGGCATGTGGTAGCGTCGGGTCACCCTCTACCCTAAAATATGGTTCAGGAGGATGATGGCTGGTGCTTACGTTATACTCGTAAACTGGTGCTGCTAGTGTTGCCAGGTCGTTTTTCTGATGATACTACGACTATTTTATTTTTTCCATTCTTGTTTAAATACTGAGAGTTTAAATGCTGGACTGGGAGCGAAAGAAAAAAGAAAAACATAGAATGTGCCAGCTGCTTCTCTTCCCAGGCATACTGTAAAAGTCAGTTAAGGGACCAAGGTGTTATGGGAGGCTTTTTGTGGGCGATAGGCTGACCCCCTGTCACTGCAATAGTCTCTCTCCACTATTCTAATGCCTCCAAAATGTGACAGGGGGTCAGCCTATCGCCCACAAATCACCTTTAAAACCTCTGCTTCAAATTAATATTGTCTAAAGTTTTCTTGATTCATACTATTAAATAAAACACCTCAGTCGCTCGTGCGTGACCACGGGGTCTGCGAAGACACCGAAACGTCAAGTTAAAATTTAAAATGTAAATATACGCGATAAATCCAGTTCAAAAGTGTTTTATTTAATAGCTTCAAAATTACTTATTGTAATAACTTTTGAATTTGAGTTTGACATTAGAAAGACATAAAATTAGTGAAACTATAGTCGATTTGAGCCCATTGTGTTAAATCATTATAATAAATGACTATATTGACGGCCATTTTCCAACTAGTCATTTTTACGTGTCCGGGCTTGCGTTTCCGTATTATTGTTAAATTTAAGGAGTGCTTCTATTTTTATATATTATTACTCAGCTATATCTTGTTATACAATGTGTTAGGTATCGGATTTCTAATACTTCACCCCTGTATAGTATGGTAAATTTTATCGACAAAATACTATACAATGGGGGGTCGCACCCCTCACCTCTCTGAATGTCAGCCATTTTAAAATTTAATATCTCGTATTTCTACTAGTTCACTGAAACTTATTTTTTCACATTTTCATGTCGCCCCGATACACAAAAGTGGCCCTATTAGAAAGATTTTGATATTTGCTAGCATTTAAAGTAATATTTGTTAAGAAGTAATGCAGAATTATCCATGAAATTCTTTAGTTTAGCCGAAAAACTTGGAAAAATTTCACTATTTTTTTTGTTAATATGCGCTACCTAAAAAACCAGCCGCTTAACATTTTTTTCCGTTTACTTTGTTCGCAAAGAACTATGCTAACAAATAAACATCAATTTAGTATTGTAACTTGGGCTTATTTGGTCACAAATTACAACAAAATACACAATTATTAGGTTGTACAAAACGGGTAACATTCCATTAGTGTGCGAGTGTGAGCGGTATTTTAAAGAATAGTTAGGTGTGGGTGAGACAAAAACTATTTCTAATTGTTTTTCTTTAATTTAAACTAACTCTTCTTTTAATATTGTAAAAGTATAGTAACCCCATAGTAACCCATAGTAATACCTAACACACTGTATACAAAACTATTAGCCTCAGTTTAAATTAATTGAGGCGTATAGAATTTTTAGAACCTCTGTTCTCTAATCACCGTAGCGCGCCCGAACACCAAGTCGATGTGGATTTTGTTTGTTAGGATTGGTATAATTTTCTTTTTTCAACATTTTAAAAGGTATTTAGCCTGTCTATAACAAGGAAAATATAGATTCAATAGAACCGACATATAAATAAATATCAAATAAATACATGCCGAACTAAATTTATAATTACCGTTACGTTTTCGGTTTCTTGATGACCTCCCTAAATAACAGTAAATTGCGCGTCACTTCTGCATACTTCGCAAGCTCTCGGTTCTCGCCGCCGCGGCCCACCAGTGATTGTGTTATTATTATGTTCTGCCAATAACGCACGTAAGCTAAGCAAATAAGGCAAGGCTAGTGGTAGCGTCGGGTATCGGGTCACCCTCTTCCCTAAAATATGGTTGAGGAGGGTGATGGCTGGTGCTTGCGTTATACTCGTGAACGGGTGCTACTAGCGGTGCCAGGTCGTTTTGCTAATGATACTATGGCTATTTTATTCCATTCTTGTTTAAATACTCTGGTCCCAGTTTGTCATGTTCGTATTGTGCATCCATAGCACATTGCACCTGCTATATAAGCAATTTGGTTGTGGCATGACAATGGCTCTCACAATTAGCTGTCTTGTGTTTGTTTTTTTTTCATGTCATGGTCAATTTGTACTATACCTATTTGTATTAATTTGATAATTCTGACTGAAAAAGAGTGCCAAGAGTTTTTTTCCGCCGGCTTTTTTTTGTCTTTTGGTCTGTAATATCTTATTTAACAACTATCAACAACTAGTTAAAGCCGAAGTATGTGATGACTGACTTCATCAAGTGTTTTGTGAAATTCCTAAGATAAATAAAACTTTTTGAATTTTGAATTAAGTGTCTGATTACCATGGCCTTGGTTGAGAAAATTTCTAATTACCGTTTATTTATTTTTACAGTCTATTTTTTAAGGTAGACGTAAATATTAAAATTTAAAATAGATACAGTACTGTGGTTTGTAATAAATAATTTCTTGCCTTCTTTACGGAAACTTAAAATTTTCAAGAATATCTATAGTTTCCTAATTTCTGTGTACTAATTACCATAAATACTTATCACCGTTGTATGATATTTTACTCACTAGTGGTACCTACGTACTTCGTTTCCATGGTTTTAGTGTTTCGAGCAGATCGCGATATTCAGCGGTAATGTTCAATTTTAATGGTAAAATATCGTTTTAATCGATGCTGAGGTTTTTGAGATAATTAGATAAACACATATATTGATTTTATGCTTGTGAAGAGATTATTTGATTTGATTCAATGTCTTGAATATTTTTCTGTTTATTATTCACTTATTGGATGACTAAAACAAAAAGACCCAGGAAGAAATCAAAGAAAAGAATAGGTTTGCGAAACAAAAAGAGAGAAACAGGTATCAGAAAAGAAAAAGTGTATTATTGTAAACAACTATCAATAAGCGAAATTTCACCAAAACATAGGAAGTAAATTCAACAAATAAGTAAAAAAATTCAGAGACAAAGAAAAACTCGAAACAGTTGAAGAGGAAGTAGATGTAGATTTAGATGTACATTATGAAAATATACGAGATCCTCTTAATACTTATTTTAGATTTTATAGCAGATTTTTCCGACTGGCCAATTTCATAATAAAAAAGATGTTTTACGTTATCTCGCCTTTTTCTAATCTTAGGGTGGTTAGCTGGAATTACACGTAGAAAAACCATGTCAATAATTCAGCACAGGAGTAACTATAAAAAGAACTGCTGACAGAATTGTGGCTTAGGGTTGTGATATTATGGACATTCAAACTCTTTCAGGAAAATTGAAAGCCAATGTCAAAAGTGTAAGTATGGAATAGATATTTTTCAAAAAGACGTGCTGATCATTAAAATAATACAGGAGTTCAAAAACATTTGGAATTCAGCAAATACAAACCTACTTGCAATACGAAAATTGAGATGTAGTTTGTACTAGTGCATATACCAATTAGATGTTATCATGGTAAAGATCACGAATTTTACTCTAGAAAAAACGATTTAAAAGACTGAATCTTTCCCCTCGTCCGGATTCATACTATCTTCACTTTTGAAAAAATGAGCACACTTGAGGTAAAATATCAGTTTCCATTAAAACGAGAACTTACAGCCAACGCTGTGTTAAGCGGGCGGTGCGAGCGCGGTTTCATATGCGCCGGGTCCATCTTTGTGAAATCGCCCCCGCGCCCGCGCCCGTGCCCGCGTCCGCGCCCGCGCCCGCTTAACGTAGCGTTTGTAAAAAAAATGTGTAACGTAATTTCGAGGCGTACCGCCAGGCCCCGGTACACTTCCCGTTTGCGTTCGCTCCCGAACGGTCATGTCTGCGGCCGCTTCCGAGTGTTCGTATTGCGCTGCCCTTGTTCCCTCCCCCGCACTCGTGCGGGTCAGGTGCCAAGTTAAGCCCTTTCGGAAAGTTTTCTCTTGTGGAGGCTGTGTGGTGTCGGGGCTAATTCATCTGCCCTTTTCAGGGCGGACCCGACTGCTGCCGGCCGAAGCATCGCTGGTCAGGTGGATACGTAACCGTGCCAACGAAGCCTGATCGTCCGCCGTTCACCGGCAATAGGTCCGTACTAGGTCGTTTTCTTTTTCAGCGCAGTTTGTGCAGCCCTCTCGCCGTTCGCCGGCTTGCAGGATCGTCTAGGATAAATATTTTTTCAGCCCAGTAAAATGAGTCATCGTGATCGTAGCAGGTGCACCGAAAGCAACTGCGAAAGATACGAGGACTGTAGATATAGATTCCAAACTTCTAGAGAGTTTTGAAGTCGAGAAGGCTAGCCTTCAGGCTCAAATCGAGTCCTTACAGCAATCAGCCGCTTGTCCCCCTTCCTCTTCGTCTAAAATCAGACAGTTGGAAGCACAACACGCATCCGTGAAGAACACCCTTCTCTCTGAGAGGGATAGTCTTCTCTCCGAGAAGAATGCCCTTCTCTCCGAGAAGGACGCCCTTCGCGCTCACATCGAGTCCTTGCAAACGCAATTATCCGCTCATCCCTTGTCCTCAGAATTCAGTCAGTTGTCTTCAGATTTCAGCCAGATGTCCAGCGATAAACAATCACTGGAAGCTCAATACGCAGCCGAGAAGGAAGCCCTTCTCGCTCAAATCGAGTCCATGCGAAAGCAGGTCGCCTCTCTTTCACAGGGGTTTCAAACCGATTCTCCGGCGTCTCCAGATCCATCCGAGTACGTCGACCCCTTTTCAAACTGCATGTCGGTAGATTCCACCGCATGCAAACGGAAAACTACCCCGCCGGGTAGTGATTCCGACTCCACTCCTTTAGTTCCAGAATCTCCTGCTCCATTCACAGAGGTTCGCAAAAAGCCCAAGTCTAAGAAGAAGAAGCAAGATGCTTCTTCGACTTTATCTCTATCCGTTTCAGCTGCTCCAGCCGCTGTTCCTGCTCCGCAAAATGTCGCACCGGTGTCTGCTCCTGCGCCTTTTGTTTCAGCGATCCCGGCGTCACAGCCTGCGTCGCAATCAGATTCGGCTCCGCCGAAAGTCAAGTCTCCGCCCCCCGTCTTTCTACGGGACAAGAGCCGCTGGACCGAGGTCTCAGCTCTCTGCGGAACGCACTCCCCGAAGATCCAGTATAGTAAGGCATCCAATGTGGGTGACTCTATTAAGGTCGTTGTCTGCTCAATTTCTGATTTCAGGAATTTCACTCGGCTTCTTGCTGACAAGAAGCTCGAGTACCACACTTACGCCCTCCCTGAGGAGCGTAAGATTCGTGCAGTCCTCAGGAACGTTCCGTTCGAGCTCTCGAACGAGCAAATCCAAGAGGACTTGTCTTCTCAAGGCTTCCCCGTCGAATCTGTGCACAAAATGCACAGCCGCCGAGGCAAGCAGTTCCCACTTGCGTTAGTAATCCTAGCGAAGAGCCCGCAAGGGCAGTCCATTTTCAGAGGCAAGCTCACCGTGTGCGGCCTCTCCAACATCCGAGTCGAAGCTCCACACAAACGTGGTTTCCCAGGTCAGTGCCACCGCTGCCAATTGTATGGTCATGCGGCAGCAAACTGTTTTGCTTCCCCTAGGTGCGTCAAGTGCCTAGAACCGCATGGGACTAAGGAGTGCTCTCGCACTCCCGAATCGCCCACCGCTCCGTCCTGCGTCTTGTGCGGCCAGTCAGGCCACACAGCAAACTTTCGCGGCTGCCCCAAGGCACCGCGTGCTGCCAGGGCTACCGTGAAGCCCATCGAGAACTAGAGAGAGCGACCGCAGCCTAGCTCGGACGCCCCTCCAGTCAGTTCAAAGGTCCCCAAGGCCTTTACTCCTATCGTTTCAGGTCAGCGCAGCCGGGTTGCGACTCAATCGCAACCGGCCGCCAAATCGGCTTCCCAGTGCCAGAACGCAAAAGGTTCTCAAGACCGCATGGCGTTCTGGATCCAGCTCGCTCCCATCGACGAGATCCTGGCTTTCGGCGCCGCTCTCGACGCCAGCCCAGAGGGTTTCAACGGTGCTCTTCCGGTCTTAACCAAGTTCGCTCCCCTTATCAGGAAACTCCAGCAAGCTCAACGTTTCTAAACGTAGTCCTTCTTTCCAGCATTGCTATCTCAGAGTGAGTCTGATCACTCTAGATAATATCCTAGTTTCAGCTTTGTCATTTCTGCTAATCTTAGCTTTGTTTTTCTTACTTTCAGTTCCTTTTGGTGGCAGCCGTCTGGATGCCGCTCACTACGCAGCCTCTCGCTCCAATTGGCTGTCGTTCCGACGATGACTAAGGACCTTAATCAAGGTGAGTCAAAAGGGGGATGTTTAGTGGGTATGCTCAGCCTATCTGAGAGAGTCTCCACACTGTCTGGGCATTCTATTTGCCATTAACCACTTATGGTTAACAGCTTATAGAATGCCCATTCGTCCGTAATAGGATTCATCCTCCTCCCGCTAAAGCTAGCTTTACTGGTTAAAGTCCTTGGCGGAAAAACAAAAAAAAAAAAAAAAGGCCCCGGTAGCTCAATGGGAGAGCACTCGTCCGGCAAATGAGAGTTCCCAGGTTCGAGTCCTGGTCAGGTCATTTTTAATTAACACATTTTTTCATTTATTTGAAACAGAACAACACAATAGAAAAAATCAAGACCTCTGGAATAAAAACAAAAATCTCGAATTAAGAATATCAGCACTGGAGCAAAATATAAATGACTACAAGCATAAAAACTTGTCTTTTTCCTTAGAAATAGCCGGTCTGCCAAACATCAGTCCCAACTACATTCCAAAAATGCTGAAAACCATAGCTACAAAGTTGGAGATGAATAGCAGCGACGTGAAATCTTCATCCCCTTTTCCAGGATCTAAAGAAAAACCAGGACCTATCGTCATTGAAATTAACTCTTTATCTAATAGAAGCCAGTGGGTTGCCGCGAGCAAAGGAAAATGCCTCACTCTAGGAGCCCTAATGCCGGACCCTCTTCATGGAGCAACTGGTAACAGAATTTACATTCGAGAAGCCTTCATATTATTAGATAAATTTCTGTTAGGCAAAATGTTTCAATTTATTTGGTGTTAAGATGGAGAAATATGCGTTAGAAAATGTCTGAATAGCAAAATATTTTACATCCGATCTTTATATGGCATTAAAATTATACAAAATTACACTGAAAACAACAGTTCTTCATAGAATAGAATTTAAAAAATACAATTCTTGATAATATACATAGGATTATGAATAAATAGAGCAATAATAAATTACCTCAGGAACTACGCGACAGCTTGACGCCTAAAAATATTAAGATTAGTCTAAAGCCGTACTTCCTAAGGAATTTAGTTGTTTGAAACATTGACGTTTTAGTTGCCTAAACTCGAACTTTGAACCACATTAACTGTATCGTTATATTATAATAATTTTATTCCTTACCTATGCATGTGTTGTGATTGTATAAAAATAAACTTTGCCAGTGCACCTTTGCCTTTGCCTTGAAAAATATAGTTACATAAATAGATAAAAATGCTTTATATGTAAAGTAGTTATAAGAAAATTTTGTACTAAAGTAGACGATTTGCATTTCGCAACCTTCGTAGTTTGTTTATGCACTATAAACATGTTTGTTTTAAAATAGTTTTTGTGAAATGATAATTAATGGAAAAAACAAAAACAAAAGTATTCCAAAGCAATCCTATTGGTTAATTTGTGATTACGTCAAAAGCATTCAATATTAACGCGAAATGTACGCTCGTATGTATACATACATCCAAACTTTAAAAAAATAATACTAGTAGGTCTATAAAACGTTAAGGGACAGAGATTTTATTGGCGTTTTTGTAGGCGATAGGCTGACCCCCAGTCACTGCAATAGTCTCTATTTATCATGATAACACCTCCAAAGTCAAACGTGACATCAGATGGTCTTATAACCTCTGGTGTTCTACCTACCCCTTAAGGGATACAGGCGTTAAGTTATGTATGTATGTTCGAGTATGTATGTCTATAAAACTTTTGTAATAATTGATTGAATCCGGCTTTACATTGCAGAAATTCATTTTAACTACATAACCTTAACATTTACCTTGCAATTCTGCCACAGCCAAAACACAAACATTTTACTGTGGAATTCTCTTCGTTATAAATTGTAGTTAAAATTTGTGGTATATTTATCGAATATTCGAGAATAGGGTCCCGATCGGCACACACGTTGCATTCGTATTTGATTTAGTCGAGTCCATCTGGCGGGTAAACTGAATGCTTTTTGTGTATCTCTACCGTTTGCTTTACAATTTGAATGAAACATTCGGTGACGGGCAGGTCAAGTATAAATTTGAAACATCCTATATCGTTGCAGTAAAGCCAATAGAGAGTTTATGCTAAGCTGGATAAAGGTGACCAGTGCCGGTTGGAGTTTGCATAAGGAGGGAATGTGAAACTTTGCTATATACAAAAACCTTACCTTTTCGTGTTACACACTTTTAGAATACAATGTTTGTCTGGCAGAAATCGCTCCTCAGCAATTAAGACCGCCAAGTTTTAATGTATAATGTAACTGTTTTATTTTACTGTACCTGTATTATGTAAACTGAGTATAAATAAATAAATAAATGTTTACTTAAATTGTGCCAATAAAACATGAATTATAATAAACTAGATTGCATTGATAAAAGTAAAAATAATGTGTCGTCAGTATTTTGATTTAAAATTAATTAATTTATTGAAGCAATGATTTCAGACTACTGTACTTCTTTTTATAATTTAGTAAATTTTTCAGCCTAGTCATTTTTTGCAAACGCCGTATAAAAACATCACTTTCATGGTTAAATCTCTGGCTGTCAACGGATTAAAAAAGACCCAAAGACTGTTAAATGTTATACACAAACTTCTTTTATTAAAATCTGATCTCATAAATTACGAGTTACGGTTATCGAAATTCAGTTGAAATTTGGTCAAAAATAAATGAATCTTCTTGAACTAGGCCAGATGTAACTAAAAGTGAAATGAAGGTTTAAATTATAAATTTAAAAACCTTAGTGAAGACGGCTTTTTGCTCTGCATTAGTTTTTTCATTATTTATTAACATTTGGTTTTGATAAAACATGAATGCTTCTTATTTATAAGAAACAAACGCAGTGCGTGTGTTTGCAAATGGAAAACCGCAAAGAAATCTATAGATACGATATACTGCATGCTAACACACTTTTAATAATTTAAGGGCAGTTTGGTGATGAACAATACTATAAAAAGCTCGTTGCTTGAGAATCGAAGAACCCTTTTTATAAACTGGTTTTCACTCATTTATTAGAGCTGTCATACTTTGGTTAAAAATGATGTTCATTATGGCAAGGATTGGTGAATATGGAGTCAAGATAGGTCTATAGTTGTATCTCTGTTTTACTTTTTGCGTTATATGTTGGCGTGGATTTACAAGCTGCAATAGAATAGCAGTCGTTGAAGTCGTTGTGGCGCCGCGCCTTGGTTACTGGGCATATCAAACGATATCGCAGATGAAGCGCGCTCGGCGCGTCCGCTATTAGGATGGGTGACCGACCGCCGATCATTTATTTCTCACGAAGATTTCCGTGCTTTGGAGGGCCAGCTTAGTGGATTACGGCATAAGCATCCTTAAGTCCAGAGGAGAGACTCATAGCCCTGCAACGGGCTCATTACACGGAGTTGTGATGATTATGATGATGAATAGAATAGCAAAGGGTTTATTTTCCAACCTGTTTCGCTTAAGGGCTAATTTCCTTAATTAAATATTTGTATTTTTTGGAATTAATTTGTCACAAGTAATTGTGGCACCAGGTAATAAGCTTTATTGTTAAGTAAAACGTCTCTTTAAGTTTCTTCTATATAAGACATATTTCGTTATGTGCGCCTGAATCTTATCACTATTATAATCGACATTCTTGTGTAAAGTCTACTTTTTATTGCAGGTACCAATTAGACCCAAGGTTTCCTTGCTTCTATAGACATATGTAAGTGATATCATGAATAGCAAGCGCAAAATAATTGTTAAATTTTCAGCATGTTTTGAATCTCGATGATATAAAGACCCTTTCGAGCTCTTTCCAATTTTTTTGTGCCAAAAAAAACGTGTACTCTATTTCCAACCCTTTTAAAAACCAATAGAATCTAGTTATTTATTTTATACACCACCTTTGTTTAAAATTCGCATTATGTATGAGATAAACTCCACCTAAAACAAGATATTAATCCCTTAAGATTAAAAAAGGTATCTTACAGGGAATAAACAAAACTTTAATCCTAAGGGTTATAATGTCATTTGATTTTAGAATGTCAATTGGAGCGAAATTTAATAATACCTACATGGACATGGCTGTATGACTAGTTGCTTTGCCTAATCAAAAAATATATGAACTTTAAATTTGGCTATATAAGTTTGTGTACATTTCACTTCCCGTTTGCGTTCGCTCCCGAACGGTCGTGTCTGCGGCCGCTCCCGAGTGTTCGTATTGCGCTGCCCTTGTTCCCTCCCCCGCACTCGTGCGGGTCAGGTGCCAAGTTAAGCTCTTTCGGAAAGTTTTCTCTTGTGGAGGCTGTGTGGTGTCGGGGCTAATTCATCTGCCCTTTTCAGGGCGGACCCGACTGCTGCCGGCCGAAGCATCGCTGGTCAGGTGGATACGTAACCGTGACAACTAAGCCTGATCGTCCGCCGTTCACCGGCAATAGGTCCGTACTAGGTCGTTTTTTCTTACAGCGCAGTTTGCAGCAAGTTCGCCGTTCACCGGCACGTAAGGTTTTTTTTAGGAATAGGCTTCCTTTCAGAATAATTCAGACTCCCCGGGTTCGATGGAGGCCCCCACCGAATCCGGGGCTCGGCCCGATGAGCTCCAGGAACCGGTAAGTCAGTATCAATTCCTTCAATTCCAAATCCAAATACAGCAGACGCTCAAGTCATTAAGTCAGCAACTCGCAGCAGCATTCCCGGCCATCGCGTCCCTCCCGGCCACTCCTCCTTCTCTTAGTTTCCCAACTGATTCTCCGGCGTCCCCAGATGTCGAGCCTGTCGATACTATGTCAGATTTCATGTCGGTCGATTCTTCCGCATGCAAACGGAAAACTACCCCACCGGGCAGTGATTCCGACTCCGCTCCATTGATTCCAGAATCTCCTGCTCCGTTCACCGAGGTTCGCAAAAAGTCCAAGTCCAAGAAGAAGAAGAAAGATTCTTCTTCGACTTTATCTCCATCCGTTTCAGCTGCTCCAGCCGCTGTTCCTGCTCCGCAAAATGTCGCACCGGCGTCTGCTCCTGCGCCTTTTGTTTCAGCGATCCCGGCATCACAGCCTGCGTCGCAATCAGATTCGGCTCCGCCGAAAGTCAAGTCTCCGCCCCCCGTCTTTCTACGGGACAAGAGCCGCTGGACCGAGGTCTCAGCTCTCTGCGGTAGACACAATCCCAAGATCCAGTATAGTAAGGCATCCAACGTGGGTGACTCTATTAAGGTCGTTGTCAATTCCATTCCCGATTTCAGGAATCTCACTCGGCTTCTTGCTGATCAAAAGCTCGAGTACCACACTTACGCCCTCCCTGAGGAGCGTAAGATTCGTGCCGTCCTCAGGAACGTGCCGTTCGAGCTCTCGAACGAGCAAATCCAAGAGGACTTGTCTTCTCAAGGCTTCCCCGTCGAATCTGTGCACAAAATGCACAGCCGCCGAGGCAAGCAGTTCCCACTAGCGCTAGTAATCCTAGCGAGGAGCCCGCAAGGGCAGTCCATTTTCAGAGGCAAGCTCACCGTGTGCGGTCTCTCCAACATCCGCGTCGAGGTACCACACAAGCGTGGTTTTCCAGGTCAGTGCCACCGCTGCCAATTGTATGGTCATGCGGCGGCAAATTGTCATGCTTCCCCTAGGTGCGTCAAGTGCCTAGAACCGCATGGGACTAAGGAGTGCTCTCGCACTCCCGAATCGCCCACCGCTCCGTCCTGCGTCTTGTGCGGCCAGTCAGGCCACACAGCAAACTTTCGCGGCTGCCCCAAGGCACCGCGTGCTGCCAGGGCTACCGTGAAGCCCATCGAGAACTGGAGAGAGCGACCGCAGCCTAGCTCGGACGCCCCTCCAGTCAGTTCAAAGGCCCCTAAGGCCTTTACTTCTATCGTTCCAGGTCAGCGCAGCCGGGTAGCGACTCAATCGCAACCGGCCGCCAAATCGGCTTCCCAGTGCCAGAATGCAAATGGTTCTCAAGACCGCATGGCGTTCTGGATCCAGCTCGCTCCCATCGACGAGATCCTGGCTTTCGGCGCCGCTCTCGACGCCAGCCCAGAGGGTTTCAACGGTGCTCTTCCGGTCCTAACCAAGTTCGCTCCCCTTATCAGGAAACTCCAGCAAGCTCAACGTTTCTAAACGTAGTCCTTCTTTCCAGCATTCCTATCTCAGAGTGAGTCTGATCACTCTAGATAATATCTTAGTTTCAGCTTTGTCATTTCTGCTAATCTTAGCTTTATTTTTTCTCACTTTCAGTTCCTTTTGGTGGCAGCCGTCTGGATGCCGCTCACTGCGCAGCCTCTCTCTCCAATTGGCTGTCGCTCCGATAAATGATCAAGAACCTGGATTAAGGTAGGTCGTAAAGGGGGATGTTTAGTGGGTATGCTCGGCTTCACTGAGTGAGTCTCCACACTGTCTGGGCATTCTATTTGCCGTTAGCCACTGGGGTTAACAGCTTATAGAATGCCCATTCGTCCGTAATAGGATTCATCCTCCTCCCGCTAAAGCTTGCTTTACTGGTTAAAGCTTGTTTTAGGGGGTGCCCAAAATTTTCTGTGGCGGAAAAACAAAAAAAAAAAAAAAAAAATTGTGTACATTTGCATTTGGAACGACTTCCAAGAAAAAATTAAAAACCCTCGTAAAAAACCTGTATGCGACGGTTTCTTTTGCCTTTTGAAAAAGACAAATAAGAAATAAAATGCGCGGTTTTTGAAAAGAAAATTTTTTCAGACTTTTTATTTCAATAGTATTCAAATAAATAAAATATGTCGAGCTCGAGTGACAATTGACAAGTGACCAGAAGATATTAGAAATGAAGCAAATAGTATCGTCGATAATATTTTGCCGTGTAAATCGAAGCAATTGTACATGAAATTTTAGGAAGATTTCTTTGCTTGGAAAACTAAAAAAGCCGTGAAAATTATTTCGGACTAATTGCTTTTAGTATATTTTCAACAGTTGTCTGCTACAAAGAAACCTAGCAGCCTATGGAATGTTTATTCAATGTTGAAGACAACAGTAAACAATGAATATACCAAATAGAAATATCACTTTATCTTTACATAACTGGTCAATTGTTTCTAATATTATCTTTAATTTCTAAATTATTAAATACCTAAGTACTTGATTTAATTCCTGCGTTTCATTACCTGATTATCTTACAAGGTGGTGTATAAAGTAGAGTAAGCTCCTCGGGGATAACAGTGTCTTAGTCTTGGGCAGTCTTGAATCCCTCGCTTCATTCAGGATTCTTACCATAATTCCCTCACTTCGTTCGGGAATTAACATCTTAATTCCCTCACTGCGTTCGGGAATTATCTACAGAATCCTTCATTTCGCTCAGGATTCAATATGATGCCCGTGACATAATACACTGCTTTATCCCCTTGTTGCATAATCTACTATTTCTAATAACTTTAACTGGTTCAATGATGCAACAGTAAAAAAAATTATGAAAAAGACTTGAATTTAAGCTATTTGTTCTGTTTAATAAATGTACTATAATGGTGTTTTAAAATGAAATTCAAAGATATCGCTGCCTTTATTTGAAAAAAAAAACTCTGGCCTTTGACATGAACCATTTGGACATTTGATCGAATCCATCTCTTCCCTGACTGACTGTAGCTTGGAAATATCCAGCGCATACGTACAGACACAGGATAAAAAAAATTTTAGTCACTCTTTTTGCCTGCTGGAGGGCAAGACGTGACGTGTGGCAACGCACGTCGCCGTCGGGAATTTTCCCCCCCAGATATGATGGAGCTGCCTGAGGTGGCCTCAGGGAGGGATTCTCCAGGTTTTTATTTAACTTGCAATGTATGTAAGTATGTTCGGGTGAAATCCTGCAACTCAATTTTGAAGCAGGTAACTTTAACCGATTGAGCTTAAATTTTGTATAGCGTTCAGCTTAGAAGACAATGCATGGTTAATTGTTTGACGTCATTCTAAAAATTACATGGTGCCATACCAATGGTATTAAGAGGATACTGTATCCACGGAGGGGACGTTTGTAGTATACGCAGTAGCTAGGGAGGTTAGGGTCGCTTACCCGAGTGCCTTTTCTTGATAGTCGGACAAACCAATGAAGAGAACATCTCTCAATTACCACTGTTTCTTAAAACGGAAGTCTTAGATGTTTTTGTCGATGATACAAACAAATAATTAGTTAAGTGCGAAGTAGTTTAAAGTCCAATGTAAATGTTTACATATTATAAGACGTGACTGTACACACCATTCAGTGTAATTAAAAGAAAAAATACACAGGAACGCCATCAAAATAAATATCAGTTTTCCTCGAACGCTACATACATAAAATAAAAAATAATTTTGCTCTGAAATTTTTGATGTTTAAAAATCATTTTAGGAAACAATTGTTCCAGGAATACATAATGTGAACTTTGCTTTCAATATTTTTTTTGCATTTTATATACTTTCAGATCATAATAGCTAAAAAATATTATCAAAAGAGTTGGAGATCCTTGTAAAAATGACAAAATAAAAACTTCAATATCAAAATAAAATCTATTAAGAATTCCCTTTTATTAAGAATTCCGTTAAAGGACTTAATTTAATTTAACATTACCTATATGGTACATAAAACCATTATTGAATTTAATTTTTTTGCATCATTAACAAAATACTTAAATGTGCAGTCACGTGTATTAATATGTAAAAACTTCGCAACTTATTCGGGTGTGATAAGGTTTAAATTTCAATGAAAATGTATACTTACATATTATTAGACGTGGCTGTACCAAATAGTGATAGTTGTTATGATTTATAGTACCTTTTTGCCGAGTAATAAAGTTTTGAATTGAAAAGCAAAAGTTGGCGTCGAAGCAGCATTTTCTACTTAATTAACGAGCTGCTACAAGATGCATTGTTTTATTCTACTTTATGCCGAATTAATTTATTAGAATTAATTACTTGTTTTGGGAGCAAAACAAAACAAAATATGTTTAACTGCCTTATTTAACAGGATAGCAAAATTATAACATAATTCTTCGAAACCTCGAACCTAGAGTTCAATTGGTGATTTATATCGTGTAATATCATTTTATACGTGTTTTTACAAAAAATAAAAAAATTATTTTATTTATCAATTTTATATGCCGAGAAAATAGTTAAAAACTTAAATGAAGATTTCTTTACCCAATTCCGGTGATAGTAGGCTTTCAATTTACTGTTAGTAAAAAAGATTTAAATATTGAATAAAACTTTTTTAAATCAAATTTCGCGTATACTTGTATTTTTAGTATTGTAGTATGATTTAAATTAAATGTTCTATTTTGTTAAATCAGTGCCCTCAATTTATTTATATTATTTGAAAGGCGAATATGGAATGAATCAAAATTGTTACGTACACTTCCTGGTCGTTCAAGCTAAATGAACAAATGTTCAATTAAGTCTACCAAAGTTTGATGTTCTCTGCCAACAATACGTTACAGTCCGATAAAATTTACTACATTAAACTGCTAGGTTTAATAATAGAATCTGATATTCATGCTTTATTGAATCGTATTCGTATACCTAACTATAGAGCAATTTGGGCCAAGAACGTTTTTAATGTCGCTTATTAATGAGATGATTGAGTTAATCATAATAATATTTTTCGTTCAGTAGGTATAGTGACTAAGCCAGCGTTTACTCTCAATCTCAGCCGATGGTAAATGATGTTGAGGTTACACACTGACAGTAGCTGGCTCTATATAGGGTGACTGCTGACAAATTTGCAATACTGGAGGAGAGCACTCTATACTCGATTCTGATCTTATGATTGATATTATGTAATATAAGCAGGTACTTAATATTTCACCAGAAATCCCTATGAATAAATAAAGAGATCTTACTACACTTTTCCCGCCGCGCTGCAACACGCACACAGCAGTGTTCCCGCCACACGCACACCATCACCAGCTAAGTATTATTGTATTACACTAATGTAACCGTGCGTTGAGTTATGAATGCTTTAACTTTCGGAGAAGTTTACTCAGTAAATAATTAATATTTATTTTTTAAATTTATTTTGTCTCCTCATGTATGATCTTAAACTATCACGTCTTGGAATTTTGAAAGTTACCCAACGTTCACCCTGTATAAATCACTGACAAAACATATCACTATCACAGCGGTCACAATTGTGTTTTTTTAGTGGGTACGTATAGAAATGGATTTGCCAAATGTTTTATTTGGAAATATACAGGGTGTTTGGTACACAGTTGGCCAAATTGGAATGGGTGTACGAAAAAATGTTATTTAGATTAGAAGGTGAAAGTTTGGAATATTTTTAGAAAATTATGAAAACTACATACATACATAACTTCACGACTATATCCCTTATGGGGTAGGCAGAACACCAGAGGTTATAACACTATCTGATGTCACGTTTGACTTTGGAGGTATGATAATGATGGATAGAGACTACTGCAGTGATAGGGTGTCAGCCTATCGCCCACAAAAACGCCAATTAAACCTTTACTGACTTTTACAGTATGCCCGGGAAGAGAAGCAACTGTTACATTCTATGTTTTTCTCTCGCAGACCAGCATGGAAGACTAATCATACTTATTACTAAACTATAAGACATAGGCTAGTAGTACATAAAGCAAGTATGTTCAGAATAGGCCCACATTCAAGTTTGTGAACTGTGCACCAAACACCCTGCATATTTTTGTGTTTAAATAAGGCAAAATAAATAAGTATGAAACGTCGTTTGCTAATCCCAACGAGTAATTTACCGAAGGAGTCGTTGTGGCGGGATTTGATACTTATCAGAAAATGACTTTATTCCTTTTGTATTTGAAACACTAAATATAAAATCAAATATAATAATTACCTGTTTATGGTACGGTTTACTACAGTACCATCGGATCTTTATTCTAAAAACTAAAGTTTATCAGAAACTTGCCAATTTCAAGACCAAAACTTTGATTTATTTGCAGAATTGATTCTTATTTCAAAACAATATATGTGAGTGAATAAACAAACATACTAACTGTACTATTATTCATATTTAGTTCTTACCGCACGGGTAGGTCTGATGTCTACAGGTGACTGTTAAAAAATTGTACCTACTTACATTGTATATATAGAATATCTTTCTAATTACAAAAGCAATTTCACCATAAGTTCTCAGCTGATCCACATGGATACCGAGACTAGTTAGCCTTAGTTACCAACCAATTTTGTATTGCCTTCCTTCCGGCAGAAACCAGAGTTACCAAGTTGGTTCTCATTAACTTCCGCTAAGTTCATTACTTAGCTTAGTTCTGCGATGCGCTGATGCTCATGTATACTCTACAAAAAATGTAGTTCAACTATAGAGAGGATTTAGAAGGTAGTGTTTGGTCAGTGCTATTGATATCTGTACAAAATTATCTTCGTCCGGTTACAATTAGAGATAATGAAAGTTGAACTTTCTTTTAGTGAATACTTTGGAAGTGCATGTGATGGATACAAAAATTACAACAGAAGCATTTTTTTTTTCTTTGGAAATCGATATTTTATACCTACATAAAATGAAACTGTAATCAATATAAAAGAATATGTAACTAACTTTCTGAGAGGATTTTATCCGTCGTGCAGACTTATTTTCCGGGATACTTTAAATACATACATACATACATAACTTCACGCCCGTATCCCGTATGGGGTAGGCAGAACACCAGAGGTAATAAAACCATCTGATGTCACTTTTGACAAATTTGGAGGCATCATAATAGTGGAGAGAGACTATTGCAGTGACAGGGGGTCAGCCTATCGCCCACAAAAAACCCCCCCCTTAACACCTCGGTCCCTTAACTGACTTTTACAGTATGCCCGGGAAGAGAAGCAGCTGGCACATTCTATGTTTTTCTTTCGCTCCCAGTCTAGTCCAACTTTAAATACTATCCACTTTAAATTCATTTTTAAATTCGAGGTAGTGCGGTACTGTATTTTCTGATGTTCATTACTGTAGCAGATAGTTATAATAATAGGTCTTGATGACTTTATTTTTAATTATCAGAAATTGTCCTGATAGTATTTATAAATGAGGATTGTTGAGGATAAAACTGGCTTTTCTTAAAATACCACGAGAATACATAATCTATTTGGCGGTGGGTTTTAACTTAAGATACTCCTAGGTACTTCCAGGAACCCTTCTGCTTGATTTCAGTTTAACTATAAGTTAATAGGTTAATTCCAGACACAACTAGATTTCGTGGCTTGTACTTGAGTTCTGAGAAAGACTCACAAATTTCCACAGAACTAAGGAACAGCACTTGCTGAAGTTTTGAAGCAACGATTCATGGTAATCACTTTTGTAACTAACAGCCCGTTCACACATGGTCCGTTTTACTGGATACGTTTTACCGGATACGTTTTTTTTTTTCATCAATGGCGCATGGAGTTGTGTGAGCGACTTCACATATGGCTAAGTATCCAGTATACGTATTTACGATACAAAAAAGGTATCCAGTAAAACGGATCATGTGTGAACAGGCTGTAAGGTTGTTCCAAACATTTCTTTGATTTGTAGATTATTTATTTGTCCAAAAATAGAAGTATTAAATATTTAATATTATATAAAACTATTTAATAATAATGCATATTGTGTACTCTGCTTTTAAAATGAGAATAGGACTGGCTTAGCGCCATATTGTGACGTCATAGCTGTAAATTTGAACTGATTCGGAAATTATTCCGCGTTTTCTATTACTTTCATTCCACGTAATGACCAAAATTCATTTTCTGAAGAGTCAACGTCGTCGTATAATTTTGGCATGGTTTCCGCGCTTTTTCACCATGCGTCCTCTTTACTGTCGCGTGTAAATAAAGTTTATAAACTTATAAGGTAAATAATAAGACAAAAATAATAAAATAAAGTTTTTATTAAGCTATTGCATAGCTTCTATCGCGGGCCTTGAGCGTGGGGACCGAATCCAGAAATTCGTTTAGGTGCGTTTGGTGCTGCATAGCGTTCTCGCAGACGACGTCGCGGGCAGCAGCTAGTACTAATTAAAGTTACTTGCACTTTATTGCAATGTGTTCATTGCATTTCTTGCTACTTGAGGGAGGGAGGGCACTGAACGAACAAACGAAAATCCTGCATCGCTAGTGCAAGTGCAAGTCGCGTAATTAGCAAGGTAACTAAGTTATAGTAATTGTCATGGATTTTGGCAAAATAACGCCTGATTCAATAAATTACTTGCTTGTTGCTTTAGAATTAGTTGCTTGCAAGTAATTCCTGGAGCGATAACATCATTCATATATAATTCAAGTATAATCTAATCATTACTGTTAGAAAATTATTTTATATTTCGAATTAATAATTTCAATTCCGTGAAATCTGGCAACTTTGCCATTTTTGGTAGTGTATTAAAATTCAAGAGACGTTATTTAAAAAAAAAACACTATACACGACTGTTGAGTAAATTTTTTCAATTCTGTATTTTATAAAGGCGTCCTACGTGTTCATGAATTTTAAATATATTTACCAAAAACATAGTAAACAGCCAAAAACAAAATATGGCAAAGATGGCCCTACTGTATGGCAAGTTTGCCAACAGGGTTTTGTATCTCATTATGACAGGCTTTATTATGACCGATTGAAGAAAAACAATCTATAAGGCCTTTACAGTTTTAGTGTAGGTGATTCATTACTTTTTTTTTGCAATTACATAATAGAAAGACCAATGTGGTAAAGTTGCTTACCTGAAAATATTTTTTTCATACAAAACTAAGATATGAGGTTAGGGTTGTCCAAAACTGAAAAAACAAATGTATGCACGCACATAATATTCTATCTATCATGGCGCACACACATCTTCTAAAATGTTAATTAGACAACAAAATAATCAATTATAAAATATGTTTATAAAAAAGAAATGAGCACACATTATATAGGTAGTAACAATTATCAGGTATTCCTTCATTAGGTTTCTACTCTTAAATACTATAATGGCATTTAGTAATTGGCAAAAATTAGTAGGTAAATAATTCTTATAAACTAAGTGTTCAAACAATATTCTTTCAAACAAAAACAGTCTTCGAAAAATAAAAATAATCAGTTCTGGACTGGAAAATAATCAGTACCTGAATACCTTATTTTTAAACTCCATAGAAGTTAGTTTTTCTTATAATAATATGGTAAATGGTTATAAATGTTGATTGCCATACAATTTATGATTCTACTAAAACATTGCGGGCGACGTTACGCACATAGTTATACCTACTTCTTCAAAAAATTTAAAGTACTTAGTCTTGAAAACAAAGTGACAACCCTAGCCCTCAACGAAATATGGTAAAGTTACCAAACCTTGTTTTAACACCGGTATGGTGACATTGCCAACGTAGATATAGACGAAAATATCTGAAGTTAAATAATTATGATGATTTGATTAGCTACTTTACGCATAAATATAGCTTTACATGAAAATATACATACCTCGTAGCAGTATTTATCAATTTAATTGTAAAAGTTCGGGAGCACTGATTTTGAGGTTAAAACGTGCACGAAATTTGCGTGTTCAAATATATGACAACTGTGGGTCCAGTGCTGCCAAAATGAAATTAGTGCTGCCAGTCGTATATCAACCTTTCTACTTATTAAGGTAGAATTTCTAAAAAAATATCTGCGTCCATGGTATAAGGGATTTTGTAGAAAAAGTCAGCATGTGGCAAAGTCAACGTCCGTTGGCAAAGTTGCCAGATTTCACGGTTCTATTCGATTTTAATTTCTAACTAACATCCTTGATCTATCTGCTCTCAATCTTAGAAATTGATTAAATAGGAACACGTAAAACAACTTTATTCAAATATGCTAATATAACATTAATAAACAGAATATTTGCATTTTAAACACGTATAATGTTAAGTTCTGTTTATACCTATTTAATTAAACACAACTTCTCCTAGAACACAATGCGCCATGAAAGACAACGCTGTAAGTACATTTGCGGTGCGAAACCACCAAAGTCATTAACTGAGACTCGCGACGATTGATGGCTTGGCATCTTAAACGTAAATAGCTGTATTTAAATGTGTGTTTGTACGTCATTTGCTATTTAAATAGATATGGGGGTACGTGAATGTTTCTGGAAATTGTTAGGGTGTGGTGCAAAGAAATTGTGCACAAAACCTTTTTTTTTTTTTTTGATTGCTTATCCCGATCAAGTAACAAAATTTCCTCTTTTCTCTTGATTTTTGTGAAAATGATCTCCAGTATAGTTGACGTACTCAGTAATACTCGGTACAACATACTCATTATCATAGATTAAGAATAAAGCATAGAGCACGCATAACCAAGTGGTAATAGTAGGCACGGGTGAGAACAACGCTGTGTTCCCACCGCACCGCAAGTTTATGTCAGGAGCGAATTTCTGTGTTTATTTTGATATTTAACGCATAAAAATACTTAAATGTGCAGTTCGAACGTGTAAAAATAACACTCCGAAACAATCAAAATGTAATTCTGATGTCACACTTCATAAATAACTAATATTTTCAATATTTTTTGAACAAAATAATCACTCACCAAGGGGGTGAAACAGACGCGGGAGGGGTGCATGAAAACGCATTCCGCGCTGCTCTGTTACCTCTTTGACCTAAAGATTATATTCTCTTTGCTCTTTGACATACAGGGTTGATTTGTAGTCACCGGCCAAATTTTTTTTACACAATAAGTATAATTCATAGAAACGGTTTTTGCAAAAAAAAATATTAATTTTTAACAAGGAAATTAATAAATCCGCTAACGTATACAGCAAAGATTGGTCACTCTAAATTACCATTAAAATAAAGATGACGATACTACACGCTACTACATGTCATTTTGTAGTACTACGTCGTAGTAGTATCAATGAAATGCCGCAGCGAGTAGCTATGTTCATCAACGGCGACTATTTTTAAAAAAGTTTGTAGTTCCATATTTCTAGTTTTTTGTCGTGAGCGACTCTAAATTAAATTTGGCTGGTGACTAAAAGTCAACCCTGTATAATTATTCACGACCCTATCTGTTATATATTTATCTACCTACGCTACGCATTAGGCGGAAAATGCAATACACGCGCTCTATACCTAATTATTACAAAAAATATTGGTACACAACAGACACACAGCAGTTTCCTACTGTAGTCACTAGGAGGCTCTGTATGCTTATCAAAACGCGTAAGTGCTTATCTAATTGCTGTTTCACATAATGAAAGTACTATTGTCCTGTATGTAATTGTATTGAACTGTATTATTTTATTATTGAAAAAAGTATTGAACTATAAAAGTAGTTCGACTCGCATTTAGCTGTCTGGAAATTTCCTTGAAATATTTCTAATATTCAATATTCAACGTAGTTCAATCATTCTACTTATTGTTTGCTATAAGACTATTTTATATGTAACAAACAAGGTACCACATATTCTTAATAAGTAGGCTTTTATGCCATTTTACATTTATGTGATAAAAATATTGAATGGAACAATAATTATCGGAAAAAAGGTTGATTTTTCAACTGTTAATTGTGTGTCAGTATTGGTTGATTTTTGTAACAGTTAGTTTTAGAGGTAAAAATATTCAATTGATATTAGTTCATTTTATAAACAAAATATCAATTAATAGTTGAAAAAATCATCCAATCAAGCCATCTCGGTAACAACACGGTATAGGCTACGTATAGTATAAAAAGGATTTTTTTTGTTTGCTATACCAAATATCCTCAAAATTTGACTACCTATTTAACCCTCATACCATTAGAAGATAGACTATTCAGAAGCCACATAGACTGTATTTTATCCCTACATATTTACAAAATCTGGAGCCATACGTGTTATCGCGTGGAACTACTAGTTTTAAATAACACAACATACTGAACAAACTCAAAAAGTCAACACGTACCTAATGTTCATTTGCGTGTATTTTCGTATGCATAGGACACAATTTATTCACAGCCGTCTATTAATACTGCTATAAATAAATATTTCCCTGGGGTATTTACCCAGTGATCTAAAATTACAATTAATTTACATTTATGAAGCCCTTTTCGTTTGAAAATACTATCGATTATAGCTTAAATTTATTTCGCATTTGTAGTAAAACAATGTAGGTTTAGAGATTTACTATTTAAATATACAGTGGTCCGTATTCGACATTGCTTTTTCTTATTTTTAGGTGTCTCTAGTGCCAAATTTGACAACGTGAAACTTGACAGCCTCACACAAAAACTGTTTTTTTTTTCTCTTTCTGTCACGGCATTAAGAAACACTTAAAATAAGAGAATTCGATGTCGAATCGGGCTCATTGTAGTATTAATTTAGTGCCTAAGCATAAATATATTAGTTTGTATAGATCTGGACTGTCTGATCAACTTTTTGAGCGAAAAATGTGAAAACAATATTAATTGTACATTATTTGAGGGAAGGTCTATAACGATTATAATCATGTAAATCCAGTATGAAAAAAGTACAACTTATCGTATCATAATTGTATGTCTATTAACATTTCATGCTCTGCGCAATTTAAAAGTAAAACATCTAAACTATGCCCGCGTGTCTCCAAGGACTAGACAGCATATATTAAAGGTTTATTGAACGTAGTAACCAGAAAACCACGTTAAAAATAAATAACAAAGTTGCCAGTCAACGTATAAAAATATTTTACACCGGAACATTTTTAGTTTATTTTCAGAGTAGGATCGTTGTTTGAGGTAAACAACTTTATATTGAGTTTTTTTGGTAAAAGAAAACTGCAGACAAATAATTTTGCCAAACTGATACACTAACTTTGTAGCTCTACTACGACCACGTACCACCCAGTAGGCTTAGGAAGTTATGTTTCCTAAATTGGTTCGGCTGGGATTCGAACCCATGAGCTTGCATACCGCAGATGAATTTATTGTCGATCAACTTTCACCAATAAAGAGTAACTGTTATACCTTAGATTCATGATCCAATATTTTATATCGATAAATTGAGTTCCAATCATTTAACTAATCATGTTAAATTAAAAGCAATATAGATTTGAAATGAATACATAACCAAACCTTTTAAAAAGTTGCCAATTTCACTCTCATTCCAATTTCAAAAAGAAAAATAGAACAGACAGCCACATTTTAAATCAACTTTAAAGATGTACGACATTCTAAAATGGGCCGCGGCACTGACGTCATACCTTCATTTCTACATTTGGGACATTGTATGACCTAGAACGTTCGTTTTTGGAACTTTATGCAAAACTTATTTAGGAAATGGTTATACAGGGTGACTGGTAAGTCATTTTCAAAATTCTGGGATGTATGTGATTCATGTATGATATTATACATGAAGAGAAAAGAACTTAAATATTAATTATTTACTGGGTAAACTTGACCGAAAGTTAGAGAATTCATTACGCAACGCATGGGTATATAAGCGAAATGCAATAGATACTTAGCGGGTGGTGGTGTGCGTGTGGCGGGAACTCTGCTGTGTGCGTGTTGGCTGAGGCAGTGTAGTTCTTTATTTATTCATAGGGATTTCGGGTGAAAAATTAAATACCTACTTTTATTTCATGATTATGATCAGAATGGAGTTCAGAGTGCTCTCCTTCAGTATTTAAAATTTGTCACCCGTCATCCTGTTTTTTTTTAACAAAGCTCAACAAACAAGAGTTAACTTAAACTTTTCGTAATTATGTAGATTTGACTTTTCATCACTCAAGCTTAGTCAATTAACGTAATATAAAAGGAGGAAGCCTTAATGTAGCAGAAAATAAGGAATATTTTGAAATAGAATTAGGAAAAAGAGTTCTTTTATCAAAAATAACTTCCTCAATTAAGTTCACAATTAAATAGTTAGCTGTTTCGTGCATTTTTACCCTCGCTATTACGAATGCTGTGGGAATATCGGGATAAAAAGCTTTTGTGCTATTATAAACTGTACACTAGCACTATGTATTATTTCATCCGAATCATTTGAGCCGTTCTGCCGTGATTGAGGAAAAAACATCCATCCATATATCCAAAATTTCGCATTCGTAATATTCGTAAGATAAAAAATGCAAGAACGTTACAACAAAATCGAATACATTTTTTGTATATTTTAGCATATACAAGAACATTTTAGAACAAAGGTTTGAGTATTTTCCTGCAGCAAAGATTAATTTGTAATTTTTTTTTTGTAAATACCTATTAGGTATTATTGCCGAAAGAAAGATAAATATATGTCGGAATCGGGGTGATTCCTCTCTTTTATTCAACATCAGGTATTCTTGGGGATTTCATAATCATGATTTTCTAATACATCCTTTTGTGTGGGCGTCTTTAGGGCGAGTTGGTTTTTCTACTGTCGATAATGCTTGTGGTGATGAACCGATTGATCTTCGGTGCATGGCAGTATCTACGATTTCACTGAAGTGACACTTTATAGTTGATACTTCTCTTGAAGATCATCTTCCTTTGAAGCATTGTTTAGAGACCTTATTTTTTTATTTGTTTAGAGACCTCTTGTTTTATCATTCTCTCCGCCGGTGACAATCTCGTGACGTTGACTCTGTCAAGCACCATGAAGGTGCTGGCATCTGAAGTCATTCCAAATAAACTATAAGGCTCTAGCTAGACACCGACGACATATACATATAAATAAACACAAGGGCTGAATATTACTTTTAAAAACATGTGTTATAAATACCATATAGAGAAACTACTAGTAGCGCATAAGCCATTTTCACTAAATGAAAAATATATTATTGGGAATAAAAACATAAGTGATAAACAAAGGCCTAATTATAGGCCTCTGATTTCCGCTTACAAACAAAATAAAATTTATACTGAAAACTTGATTTTTTTATTTGCCTTGTTTACTTATGTGTGTAACTTTATTTGTTCGGAGGAGTAATCTGGGTTTCTGATATAGAATTTCTATGTAATATGTGACCATCATTGATGACCACTTTGGCGATGGGGTAATACTGTATGCCTCAAACGCCAGTGGTCGCGGGTTCGAGTCCCACACGGAACGAGAAAAAAAAGTTCCGGGTTTGGGCGTTTATCTATAAATGTATTTTCAACACACTTGCTCGTAAAGTGAGCGTTATTCTATTGAATTTAGAACTATAAACTGGGCTATAAGTCACGCGTGCATAATATATTATACCCTAGTGCATAATATAATGAATCCTACAAAGTTGAATTGTACCTTTGTGCAAATTAAATGCGAGTAAACAGAGCATATTTTATTGATCCGGGTTATACATTACATTTTTTCAGAAACAACAAAGAGGTTTTATACCACTTCAAATCCATATACATTTTTAAATGTTTACGCCTTATATTAGTTAAACAAAATTGTATATCAAACAAATTATTCACAATTCACGATAATTTGTTACAAAATATTAAAATATTTGGATTTACCACTCCAAATTAAATATTTTCATGTAAAATAGGCTGTATATGCTATACAGCCATTGACACATTTGGTGGAAAAAAAAAACCTACGCGCATGCGCGAAGTTCGGCGCCATTTTTCAATCACAATTCACAGCTTTGTTATCAAGTGTGTTTGTTATTTTATGACCACGTATGTCTGTCTTTTACTCACAAGTGTGTTGAAAAACGTCGTATATAATTCGTGAGCGTTGCTAATTACAGTCTCGGCTCATTATTAAGCCCTCGCCTGCGGCTCGGGCTCAAATCACAGCCTCGACTGTAATTAGCAACTTCGCTCACTTGTTACATAATATACTTAAGGATCAAACGAACTTACCAAGTGAAGTTCGATCACAATTATGTGAACGGCTTAATTCGAAGCGATTTAAAGTTAACATGTTGTAGTAGTACTTCCAAGCATCAGCCTTGCACGGTTTTCAGAGACACGTTTTTTTTTTTTTTTTTTTTATTTGGCAACCCTGATCCCCGCTCTTGAACTCCTCTCCACTTACTTCCTCTCATCATCCCTCCTCAATAATCATTTTGTTTAGAGCTAAAGTTCCTAGGTAGTACCCATAAAAATAATTCACATTAATTATGGGTGGGTGATATTACTTTAAAGGAATACTGTTTGGGCGGGTTTATATCAATCGCTTCGAATTAAGCCGTTCACATAATTGTGATCGAACTTCACTTGGTAAGTTCGTTTGATCCTTAATTATGTTTCACGGCTTAATTCTTTGCGATTTAAAGTTAACATGTTGTAGGATGTTCAGAATATTTTAATGTGAATTATTTTTGCAGTATAGGTATAAGTAAAATTGTTAGAGTATAACCAACAGTAATAAATCACAAATATACATCTATTTATTCTAAGGAGTTACATAAAATACTAGTTGCAAATTGATTGGCATCCGATACAATTTCTTTGTTGTAGAATTTGGCAAATACTGAGGAGTTATTACTCCATCCTGCGGTTTTCCGTATGACATCAATATTGACACCGACTCTGCTAGCAGTGGAAGTGGCCGCATGGCGCGTGCTGTGCGCGCTAAACACTGATGTGTCCACGCCACTGCGTTATAAAGTATATTTGATACAGTGACTCAAAGTTTGAGACAAACTTTTAAGTGAGGTCTTTTGTGGCTAATAAATAAAGTGTCACAACTACGTAAACCACTCGTTTTATTTATATAATCTAAAATGCATCTGGCAGGGCATATTGCAGGATTTGTATGAAAAAATGGTAGCCTTAGAAGGGGTTGAAAGGAGTTTGGTTTTGAAGTTTTTACTAAGTCAGGTATTTTAACGAAGATTTCTGTTCTGTTTTGAGTTATATTATTTATTTTAATGAGAGAAAATGTTTGTACTCTTTGCGCTGTCACCAAACCTAGCACACCAGCGTTTCTTAGAGAAATCTTCTAAACTAAGGCTTTCATTTGGCCATTGAGTGGCCAAATAATTTAACACTATGTTTGGGTCCCAAGAAGTATTATATTTTGGATTGGTGGGCCTCAACTTGTAAACACCCTTCATGAAACGTTTGACTCGATCATCATTTAAGCTATTACCTAACAAAAGAGATAAGGCAGAGCGGTAAGAATTGATGGTCCCGTATTTAGCGCCTTTATCAAAAATATCGGTTAAAAAATGTATTACAATTGGAATAGAAGCATTAAAATAATCATTATTATGTAATCTACAGTAAATTATCCAAGATTTTATGCAAACATCGTACTGTTTGTAAGTATTATTTGCAAGCGAAGCTAGCATAATATCTACTGACCTATTCGATAAATATTTCCTTAGTAATGCTTGCCTGATAATTTCGCGGCAACAAGGCGTAGATTCTTGTGTACACAATCTACAATCTACTGAAAGGAGATGTTAGAAGGTCAATATCTGGTCCAAAATACAAAAAAATTGAAACAGACAACTTTTTAAACAAAGGAAACCAAGGTTGACTTGGCCAATATGGCACCACAACAATACCCTCTGCCTTATGACAAATGATTTTCTGCATTAATTTTACTATAAGCGAGAATGGTGGAAAGGCGCAAAATAACATATTGGTCCATGGCAGTGTAAAGGCATCAACAGCACATGCTTCGGGATCATTTCTCCACGAAACATATTGTTTACACTTAGTATTGGATCTGTTTGCAAACAAATCAATACTGGCATACCAAAGTTGCAAACTATTTCATTAAATGCAATTTGATTTAATTCCCACTCTGTATCCTCGAACTGTTTTCGAGATAATGAATCTGCCTCACAATTATCTTTAGTATTGATGTAAGAAGTGAATAAGATTATTCTACGTTCTTCGAACCATTTCCACATACTTCTAGATATATAATTGAGGATCAAACGAACTTCTAAAGTGAAGTTCGATCCTAATTATGTGAACAGCTTCTTTCGAAGCGATTGAGGTTTACTTTATGTAGTAGCGCCACCTACTGCTAGCCTTTGCACGGATTTTAGAGTCTATGATAAGGGTTCTTTTTTTTTTTAACAACTGTCACATTTCGCTCCCTACGTCAGCATCCAGTCTACAGAACTCATTTTGTTTAAAGTCAATCTGTCTTATTCCTGTTTGTTCATTTCACTATATTGGGGTTGGGTAAAATACAAATATAAATTGAAATTACTCCATGTTGAAACATATTCATATTATGCTCATTTCAAAGCATATAAACGGGTGGGTTTATATTAAATCGCTTCGAAAGAAGCTGTTCACATAATTAGGATCGAACTTCACTTTAGAAGTTCGTTTGATCCTCAATTATATTTCACAGCTTCTTTCTTCGCGATTGAGGTTTACTTTATGTAGGATGTTTAAAGATTAGTTATAGTGAAATGAATTGGCAGAGTAGTAAGGTAAAACTCTTCAATAGTAAATAAACATACTTATTGAAAACAATTCAACAATGATTAGGCAAATTATTTTTCGTTACAAAGTTTGTTATAATTTCTAGCAAGGACTGAGGAAGAATCCGACCATCCTGCAGTCCTTTTGATAGGTCAATAGAAACTCCTAAATAAATAGCTCTTGATGTAGCAGCATGTCATGTACTATGTGCACTAAAAATATTTTCATCAATACCACTGAGAGTTAAAGTGTTTTTAACCCAGTGACTTAAAGTTTGGAAACCTATATGTTTCTTAAAACTAATAAACAAATTATCAGGTTTCCTTAAATTTTCGTTTTATTTATATACTTACTTCTGTAAGGTTTTTGCTGGACAAATTTCTGGACGAATATTAAAAAACGGAAACTTTACCAAGGTCTGTTTACTATTAAATTTAGAGGTTTTTATAAACCCTTTTATGAGTACTTTTTTAGTTATTAAAATATTTTTAATCTTTGTCACGGATAAAATTTGAACACGATGTTCCGTTACAAGAGCTATTAGTGTAACAGTCTTCTTGGAAAAGAGTCTTTAAGTCAAGGTCTTCATTAGGAAATTTTGTAGGTAAGTAGCTCAATACAACTGCTGGATCCCAGTAAGATCATACTTGATGTGGTTGGTCTTCACATAACGACTCCTTTCATGAAACTTTTTAACCTGTTATATTGGGAATTTATGTTTAATATTAATGATAATGCAGATCTATAGCTATTAATAGTACCGTACTTAGCACCTTTTTCGAAAATTTCAGTTAGAAAATGAACAATTATTGGTTTAGAAGTTTGAGTAAAACTAAAATTATTATTTTTGCAATATTCAATCCACGCCTTGATACCTCCTTCACACTGTCTCGGTAAGAATTATCCAACAAAGATGCCAACATAATTTCAACGGACTTTGAAGACAGTGATCTTTTTACTAACGCTTGCTGAACAATTTCGCGGCAACCAAGGTTAACGTTTAATGAAGGTTGTGCGCAGATTTGGTAGATAGTGATGATATCACGGTTGAGCGGGTGAAATTTTGTGGTTAAGCGGCATTCATAATGCCTTATTAAATAGATAGTCTGAATATTGAATTTGTAGATTTTCTTTCTGATTATCGTGTATCCGTGACTCGGTAGAAATCGCTTTGTATCTGGCCAATCTTCGATTATTTTGCTGCGATTCTTAGGAAACACGTTTTCTTATGTTTTAGTAACATTAAACTTGTTATTATTTTGGCAATTGGAAACGTAGTATTACGATAGTGTGTGTTTAATGAACCACGGAGATAGGCAATAACGTCGAGATTGAAAAGATTGAAAATTGAAAATGCGTTGAACTTGTTGCAATTGACAAAAGAGCTGGATTTTACTGTCGAACTGTTTGACATCCCATTCAGTGTCATTAAACTGTTTTCGTGACAAACTCTCAGCTTCTATATTATCTTTTGAAGTAATATAAGATGTAAAGATATTGATCTTACGCATTTCACGCTATTTCCATTGGTCTCGGGTAATATGATCCATATGTGAAAACTGAACAATACCCATTCTATTTATACAGGTAATGGTAATATCTATTCGTAACAATATATCACAATCGTAACTACCATAATTATGCGAATGTTTTAAGTCCGAAAAAACTGCTTTTAATTCCAGAGTATTAGTGTGTAGCGACGACTCGCTTTCCTTCCAATGACCCGCTGCCTCTTTTCCATCACAAAACCCGCCCTAGCCAGTATTATGATGCGTCAGGATAGATAGTTTTAGTGTATTGGCCTGTTCTAAGAGGAGAAAAGCCCTCTTCTAGATAATTTAACCACCAAGTAAATTCATATTTATTATATCTGGGTAAATTCACTACCTGATCATAAGTAGGATTTTTATTTGGTGACAATATTTTAAATTGCTCGAATAACTTTGTGTATTATTTTTTCTATTTTAAGAACTTATTTTTTTTTTTTTTTTTGGGGGTAGTTTTAAAATAATTTTCTCTGAATCAAAAATAAACCCAAGGAATTTACATTGTGTTCTAGGAACAAAGCAACTTTTTTCGTATGCATTATGAAACCTAAATTTATTAAAATATGTTTTGTAATCCAAACATTCTCATTACAATCAACACAATCTTTGCCAATGTAAAATATATTATCTAGATATATTATGGATGAAAAAATTATCCCGACGTAAAAATTCCATGACTGGTTTTAATATTTTAGTAAATACTTATATAAAGAGCGGTGCATAAGTCAAACGTTTAATATTTGAATTCATATAAAACGTTGTTATATTCAAATCGAAGGTACTTTCGGAAAGACTTATCAACATTGATGAAAAAATAACTATCTTTTGCATCTATTGAGGCCATGTAGCATTGTTTTGTTAACTTATCAGCGGTTCTGTAATCTTCCATTTTGAAGTGTTTTGTAGTAAATTAATTCAAAGATTTTAAATTATGTATGAAGCGATTTTCACCGTATAGCTTGAGCACAAGAAAAAATTTGTGATAAAATTTACCTGGCTCATGAGAACATACGAATATAGCATTTATTTTTAATAGTTTATCCAACACTAAAATATAATCTTTATGGCCATGTATTGGCCTTGGGTAAACACAAGAGCTACTTTGTTTAGCGGGCAGATATTTAAAAGGTTTTTAGTAAGCAGCTATTCACGATAATATTAATGGATCACTCGTTATCTAAGCCCATTTTTGATGAAAATATCGTAAACGTCCATCGCACTGCACCTGGTGGTTTATTTCCGCTGGTTGCTAGTGTTCCACGACCGTTCGTGGTAGGTCCCACGTGGCGGGTACGTGTAGCTCTGCTGTGGAGCTCGAGCCGGCAGCTGTGGCTGCGGAGATGACGTCGTCGTTTTTTGCAATTTGCAGCGTTTCAGCAACATCTCCTCCCAATAAATAATCATCGCAACTTGTATTGGTCAGCGTGTCACGCAGGCATACGTTTATGGAACTCATTATTATGTTACGATGAGTTTTAGTTTCCCTATTCTGGCTATCGCGACAAGCGTAACTCAGCAGTTTTAAAAGTTTTTGCTTCAAAGTTTCATTGAAAATGATGACCATCGCTTGTGATAAAGCTGCCAAGGCGATTCCAATTTGCCCTTTTTTTTTTTTGTTGTTGAAGTATAGAATCTCGTTTGGTGAGAGTTTCAGCCAATGCTGCTTTTGCTTCTAAATTTAATAAAGGGAGCAAGTAAATATTTGCAAATTGCGGGTACAAGATAGTCCTCAACAGGCTTATCTTTAGATTCTTTAGATCTTCAGCCGACAACTGCTGGTTTTTAGACCTCTTCCGGGACATCAATCGTAACAAAAAAAGGCTGATAATGACGGAGGTAGCTCGGGCACTTCAAATCTTGGATTCGGCGTGCAAGACCGCAAATCAGATTAATCGCCAACGGCGATATTATCTGGTAACTGACTAATCAAAAAAATTAATTATATGCATCGAAACTCGATGACTACACGCACATACCATGTGGGTAATTTTGTGTCAACGACATTTTTTCTAATATTTATTAAAATTATATTAGAGATTCTCCACCGTACATCAGATTATATCGCCACCGGCGATTTTATCGAGTAACGGACTAAATAGGAGACTTAATTATATGCATCGAACCTCGATGACTACACGCACATACCATGTGGGTAGTTTTTGTGTCAACGACATTTTTTCTAATATTTATTAAAATTATATTAGAGATTCTCCACCGTACATCAGATTATATCGCCACCGGCGATTTTATCGAGTAACGGACTAAATAGGAGACTTAATTATATGCATCGAACCTCGATGACTACACGCACATACCATGTGGGTAGTTTTTGTGTCAACGACATTTTTTCTAATATTTATTAAAATTATATTAGAGATTCTCCACCGTACATCAGATTATATCGCCACCGGCGATTTTATCGAGTAACGGACTAAATAGGAGAATTAATTATATGCATCGAACCTCCCAACACAGTTGGGTTCTTCGGAATTTGTAATTTGATGTCTCAACCTCCTCGAATTATTTTCTTGAGAATTTTCTCCTCCTTCGATGCACAATTTTTACCATTTAAACTTTTAAAATTTAACTAGCTAATTAATATATTTTAGTCGACGTGCGCAGGCTACAGCACGGAAACGCAGAATGAGTTCTGTAGACTGGATGCTGACGTAGGGAGCGAAATGTGACAGTTGTTAAAAAAAAAAAGAACCCTTATCATAGACTCTAAAATCCGTGCAAAGGCTAGCAGTAGGTGGCGCTACTACATAAAGTAAACCTCAATCGCGAAGAAAGAAGCTGTGAAATATAATCTAGGTGATCATATTGAATACTGCCCATTCTGTTAATAAGATGTCACAATTAGATAATTCTTTGGTGAAACGTTTCAGAGCTAGAAAGGCTGCTTTTAGTTCCAACTCGTTTATATGACAAGAAGTTTCGTTGTCTTTCCTATATCCACAACATCTAACTGTATCACAATACGCTCCCCATCCCGTAGAGGAGGCATCAGAAAAAAAAATCTAAAACAAAGTTGTTCGGTTTGAGTGATGAATGGCCTATATCTATGTTTCCTAACCACCAATATAATTCTTCATGTAGGGTAATTAAGATATCAATTGTCTGATCGTAGTTTGGATTTTTTTTTTTTTTAATAAACAATTATATTTATATTGTTCAAGCTTTTTTGTATATAACCACGAATAAGTTATTGTTGGACATGCGGAAATTAAATACCTAATGAGTTTAGCGAATTCGCGTAACTTGCATCGTTTTATACAAAGAAATCTATTTATAAAATCTTTCAATTTCATTTTCTTTTCCTCGGGTAGTTTTAAAATCATCTGCTTTGAGTCGAAAGTGAAGCCCAAGAACTTACATTCACGTTTAGGTATTAAACAACTTTTTGAAAGGTTAATCAAAAAACCCAAGCTCTGTAATAGATCTATAGTTGTAGATACATTAGTGACACACTCCGAGTAAGTCTTTCCGATAAAAAAATGTTATCTAAATAAATAACTGAAATCATACCCCGACTACACAGGTATTCTATAACTGGTTTCATTAATTTAGTAAACACGAGAGGTGCGGTACAAAGGCCGAACGGTAAACAATTGAATTCATATAATATATTGTTGTATTTGAATCGAAGATATTTTTTGTGAGCTTCATTTGTCGCAACAAAGAAGTATGCATGTTTTAAGTCTATTGTCTACAGCAGTTTTCAGTCAATAATTTTGACGCTGTTCTGTAATCTTCCATTTTAAAATGACTAGCAAGTACAAATTTATTTAACTTTTTTAAATTCAATATAAACCTTTTATCACCATTAAGCTTAGGTACAAGAAATATACTGGATAAAAATTGTCCTTCAATATAAGTACATTTCTAGATGGCACCATTGCTTATTTGTTGCTTCTGTGGTATTAATGAAGATGATCCTACGAGTGTTTCGGTAGCTCTTCCCAGAGCTGCTATAGCCACACCAGTTTGTCTTTGCCTAAACATGAGGGAGGAATTCCGTTTAGAGACCGCTTCGATAACTGCCACTTTTGCTTCCGGATTCAGAGCAGGGGCAAGGAGTAGTTGACAATTACTAGGAATAAGATAATCCTCTAGGATTTTATCTCTTGTCTCTTTGGGTAGTCCCTTTAAAAGGATTTCAGACCACCGCACCGGGTTGAAATTTCCTTATGTAAAGGTTTTCCTAGTTCTTCAGCAATTATATTAGCCTTATTGTATGATGTTTAAATAGTAAATAGTAATTATTTTGTACTTAGACTGTAAGATTACTCTGTAAAAAACATTCAAGATTTGTGGCATGAATAAAGAAATTTTATTATTATTTATTATTAATCTTAGGAGCATCTCCCAACATCTCTAAGATATCGCTATCCAATTCTATATCCTCAACATCCATCTACTGGTGGATGTTTTGAGGTAGATGGCACTGAAAAGACGAAAGTAGTCAGCGTCTCGAATAATAATTCGAAAGAAGTGTTTTTAGCACCTACGAGCATAAAATGCAAAAAGTAGGGTAGTCATTTTAGCGATAATGATCACTAAACAAAGAAATTTTCCATAGTCTCGAATAAAGATTCGAATTAGGTAAAGAGGATTGGCGGCCACGGTATCACTTAATTTTAGAGTTTTCAAGCGTATCAAAACCGGGCTATATGTAGTTAATAGGTCAATATGAGACACGTTTTTTCCAACATCTATTGTTGTGATAGTTGTTGGGAATATTTAGAAATACAATAAAATCAAATTAAACTTGCCGAAAGCACATTTTTTAATTTCCCGGCAGTAAAAAATAATAGTTGTAAAGTCCTACTGTCAAACTTGAATTAAGCCGCCCGCGCCGCCACCCCGTTTCAAACCTCTGGATTGGTTAATACCTGCTTATGTAATGTAATGGTTTCAAAATACGACGCCATGTTAGAAAAGACGGACTATAAATTCCTGTAATTTTTAGGTTAGATTATTGTTTTGACTTTTTATTCCCAACTTCTGTATAAATCTAATAATTATATTCTGATTACTCGTTATCTAAGCAATAAAACGCACATATTAAGTTTGAAGTACGTGAATGCTATGTGAAATAAAAGCGGTACTTACAATGTATGGGACCTTGCCATTCTTCTTTTTGAGTTTTAAACTCGGCTCATTGAAATGCAGTGATAAAGGTCATTGAACTTTGTTTTCGAATAAGGATTCGAAAAGTCATTTTAGCGATAATGATCACTAAACAATGACATTTACCATCGTCTCGAATAAAGATTCTTACTAGGTAAATTTGTGAGTTTTAAACTCGGCTCATTCAAATTCAGTGATAAAGATCATTGAACTTTGTTTTCGAATAAGGATTCGAAAAGTCATTTTAGCGATAATGATCACTAAACAATGACATTTACCATCGTCTCGAATAAAGATTCTTACTAGGTAAATTTGTGAGTTTTAAACTCGGCTCATTCAAATTCAGTGATAAAGATCATTGAACTTTGTTTTCGAATAAGGATTCGTAACGCAATTATGCGATGTAAAGAGCCATGGATAGTGATAAGGTACAAATTTCACTTGGCATTTGCTTCTTTTGAAGCTTTTTTTCCAGTTTTCTGATCTTCTTGCGTATGGTCTCGATGTCTTCATATTTCCTTTTCACCATTTTTACGAACGACAAATAATAAGTTGAGATTTAAATTTTTAAACTATAACACAAACTATTTAACGTTTAATTTAAGTAATAAATTATAGACGCACGTGCGAAGGCTTGAGCACGGAAATACAGAATGATTATTGAGGAGGGATGATGAGAGGAAGTAAGTGGAGAGAAGTTCAAGAGCGGGGATCAGGGTTGCCAAATAAAAAAAAAAAAAAAAAAAAACGTGTCTCTGAAAACCGTGCAAGGCTGATGCTTGGAAGTACTACTACAACATGTTAACTTTAAATCGCAAAGAATTAAGCCGTGAAACATAATATTATATTCTAGGTCCCCCCTAGTTCGCTACATGGTATCCCATATCACAAGCTCTGCCATGTAGTTGGTGTGATTGTCTGGGGATTTTACTTATTTTCTTTTACAGTATCGAGGTATCGAGATTTGTAAGTACAATCAGAGGTAGGTACGTACTATTAAAAAGACCTAAAGGAACAGCAAATTGTTTTTTACGAAAAAATAAATAAAAAGTAAAGTTTTAATTTTGGTGCCTCTAGATCCACAAATAAAAGTGTAATGTTTACCGTGATTGATCGCCCTCATAAAAGTATATATAGTTCGCTGTAACTATCTTTTTATGTTTACATCGCTGAACAAGTGTCATTGTTTTTCTCTACATTGATAAATAAAGTGAAGGATTAAAAAAAAGCTAATTCTCACGTTAATTATCGCGTTGTGTGGGCATAGAATAGCTCTAGCGACCCTGGGTAAGCGTAAAGTAAAAGCGACTTATCCGAGTGGCTCCGATAGCTCGTTGTACCCTTTAAGGGTCAGCCTCGCTGTATATAAAATCTGTACCAAATATCACCATTCCTGCGGGGATGTGTTCCAGAGATAATCTTAGTGTTTAGTTTTTGATCTAATTGAGTGTAAATTGACATCGAAATAATATGTTTATTTATTTAATCTTTTTCCCAGGTGAATTTTGATCCAAAATTTCTGGATACAAGTGTCCCAAATGTTACTTTAGGCTGTGAAGTCACGAAACCCTACCCGCGTGTTTTTTTTAGTTAAATTCCTGAAACAGTTTCAGCATGAAATAATAAGAAAAAACACACATCCATCCATCACTAACTTCGAACAGCACAGCGGTCGGTTACCAAATTTTACCGCAGTAAAGGTGAAATTTGGGAACGTCTTTTTTTTTATTTTTGATTGATCTCTTCGATGTTGGACCATGAACTTTTCGTTTTACGATGAGGTTTAAGCGGGATAGAATTATATTATCTTTTTGTTGACTCAAGGTACAGCGTCAGAATAACATGACCCCCATACACGAACTTAGTGCCGTGTTGAAGGCTAATTCACGTAATTTTTCGACAGCAAGAACTTGAAAATGTCGCAGTGCATTTTGAATTAAATAAAATTTGTTATTCAGGTAAAAAAGATAAATCTCATTGAGTCATCATTTCGTTCTCTTGTCAATCACTAGGTAATCTCTATAGAGAAAATGTAATACGAATACCATTTTTAAATGTTGAACGATGTGAATGCGATATTATCTCATTTCGATTGGCTTTTGATGTTTAAAAACGCGTTACGTGAATATCATTTTGACATTTAGGAGATCGCAATAATATCCCAATGTTGTTGTTGATGAGAAATAAATTAGCTGAATTGCCTTTCCAATCAGGGTGATTTCAGGAGATATACAGTCAAAGAAGAAATTTCGCAATCGATGGCATAAAAATAATCTGTTACAATAAATAAAAGGTTATCCACAAGAGTAATATGGTAATACGTTTAAAGTATTTTATTTACTCTCCTAACAAAACCTAGTTTAACATTGTTTATGAATGAATAGATCTACGTGAGCTAATCTAAGCGGACAACCTAGTTCATCAATAAATCCTAATGAAAACTTAAATCCAGAGAATCTTAACAAATAAAACTTTATCTATCATCAACAGATGCAAATTCCCAGAGTTCTCCACACTTGAGTGAGGCTGCTTTTGCCCTCCAAAGCATTTGTACGCGACATCCCTTGATTAATCGCCAGCGAAGATTCTACTCATTCAGCCTGATTGATTACTATGTAATCTTGTTTGTGACTTGACTGATGTACCGTCTGTACTGTTAGAGTTCTTTGCCTTTGAAAAAAGAATGGGAACCTCTGAGATCGAGCACTTTATTACCTTATTTGTCGATTTGTTTCAATTACGATAGGCTTGATAGAAAAAACGTATTTTATGTTTTGGAGATTTTAGTGAGTTAGGTACTTATATGTATAGGTATGTTCGCGATTTATGCATGAAATATATAGATTTTATCTGATGGAGCGAAAGATTATGTGGGATAGTCAGTGTCAAATAATTAACATCATTGGCAAAAGTGAGCGCCACAACTGTTTTTGATGGCTAGTTTAGGTGCAAATGAAAACAAAATATGTCCTGCCTTTCTACCTGTAAAGGAAATAAGTGCAAACAATGGACAATTAAAAGGACACGATCCACTTAAAGTATACACCGCAAGTTAACGTAAACGTAATAATTCAGAGGTTTAATTAAAAAGTACAGAAAATAAATGCTTTTGATCAATTTACGCACTATTTGTGCCATTTTATGGCTCAGTTACACGGAACTTTAAAACTCTTCAAATTCACTTCACAAAAAAGCTTTGTTTTTTACCTATCAATGCAACAAGAGTATAACTAATTAATTTGCATGTTTCAATTAATATTAAACGTCATTATGTCTTTATGACATAATCATCAACTTTTAAGTATCAGAATTAAGTACCTACTTTAAAAGTAAATCACGTACAACTTTGCGCAATGGTAAAATGATGATGAGTTGCAATGAGTTTCAAACTATTATCAATACCTACATTATATTTACGGCACTCGTATAAAGTATCCCTTCCTATATTCAATAGTACAAAAACAATGACAAGCTATACAACCTTTCAAGAATCAACAAGCAGGACACGTATGTTATGAAGGGTTTGTTAAGCGTACTGTGATACTGTCATATATGACATTTGTCAGCATGTTTTGTGTTAATTTTGAATAATAAGGCTCGCATGAAAGCAGATTTGCAGATTTAGATTTGAACTCTACTTAATTAAAGTTTTGACAGTTTCTGTTTGACGACTAGCTTGTGTGTAGTGGTAACACACAGTCCGACAAGGCTTTTTCGGCGCTTGGATGATGACGTCAGAGGGGCGTGAGGCTGAAATAAGGGTTACCATTCAGTATAATTTCCCTCTTCTCAGGGAAAAATATGAATGCATAAACTTTAAGTTTTTTCATGTTTGAAAACAGAAATTATTCGATTTTATGTACTACAAAAAGGCAAGTCGCGTAAACTTTGAGAAAAACGTTAGTGGTACAAAACCACAGGGTTGTAGATACTAATCAAGTAAATATAAGAAATAAAAATATCATGATTTATGATAAATTGTTTTCCTCGTCATCCTCGTCACCACTACTCTCTTTATTAGGTAGGTACTCGTATCTAGAAATGCTCGTTTTTCTATATTAGTAAACCTTATATAGTTCCATTCCAAAGAACCTAATTAGTTTGTATAACCTTGAAAATAACATCGTATCCAACTTCAAAAGGGGTAGGTACGATTGAAGATCTCCATCAAAGATCTATGATTAAAAGTAAATATGCAAAACAAATAAAAAAGAATTAAAATGGCTCCACTCGCAAAAACCATCTTGTTTCATCAATCCCTCGTCTCACAAATATTCAATGGCCGCAATCCGAAACGCTGGCTTTGAAATACGTGAGTACCTATCCTTTAAATTCCCCAGTCTACAGATTTCTTACTATCGCTGAAGTTGAAAAAGTTTCTAAAAGGACAGAAATTTAAAAATATAAAGAGGTACAAGAAGTTTAACATGTTTTGGAGAAATAATATCCCAAGAAAGCGAGTTATAAACTCAAAGAAATTGTAACAGATTTTCCTTGAAATTGAATCTTAAAACACATTGATATCTTTAAAATTCAAAATTCAAAAAGTTTTATTCATCTTAGGAATTTCACAAAACACTTGATGAAGTCAGTCATCACATACTTCGGCTTTAACTAGTTGTTGATAGTTGTTAAATAAGATATTACAGTAGACCAAGAGACAAAAACAGCCGGCGGAAAAAATCTCTTGGCACTCTTTTTCAGTCAGAATTATCAAATTAATACAAATAGGTACAGTACAAATTGACCGTGATATGAAGAAAAAAAACAAACACAAGACAGCTTATTGTGAGAGCCAATGTCATGTCACAACCAAATTGCTTACATAGTAGGTGCAATGAGCTATGGATGCACTATACGAACATGACAAGATGACCAGAGTATTTGAACAAGAATGGAATAAAATAGTCATAGTATCATTAGCAAGAGAATACCAGCTTTAACATGAGTATAAGCTCTTTTTATAATTTAATTTTATATCTACATATTACTAATACTCAAGCAAGTAAAGTTTTTATAGTCACGAGTATATCATGACAACTCTATGTCAATGTTGCAGGTTTAAGGCCTAAGTAGCCCAGTCATTTTAGGTTTCATTTGCGGAATAATTCCTAGTTGGTTGAATAATCCTCATAATATAGTCACTTTCTCAGCCCTCTACTTCGAAAACCGTCAATTTCACAGAAAAAGGCAAGAGACATTCGTGGGAAATTTCATGATAAACAATTCTTTTAAAGACCTTTTTGACTTTTGAGCTGAAAACTGATTTTCATGACCTTTTGACCTCTGTAACTTTTTTAGCCGGCACGATATCAATGACGATTTTTTACATCTTCATTGTAACGCCGTTATGAATGTGTATACTAAAATTCATCCCACTAGGAATTTTTCTGCTGATTGGAGTTAAAACTATTTAAAGTGGCTGGGCTAAAGTGCATGTTCAAATGCCACGCTTCGATGAGGTTACACCCGCGCCCGCCACGCGCCCGGTTACTAAAATTCTAACTCTCACATTCCAAAAATCCCTTTCAACAGTAAGCGGTTCACAATTCGTGTGCATTTTTTAGCATCTTTGTAAAAGTTTTAGATAATTATGAAACGATTTTGAATATTTTTCACTAGACACCGCGCGCGGTTTTACCCACGTAACTTTTGATCCCGTGGGACTTTCGGGATAAAATATAGCCTTTCTCAAGAGTTGGGCTATGAAATGCGAAATCTCAACTCTTCAAAAATCCCAATTTTTCAAATCCCACTCGTAGTTTCTGAGATTAGCGCGTTCAAACAAACAAAAAAACAAACTTTTCAGCTTTATATATTAGAATAGATAAGTATATGTGACAGAGGATACTTCAGATGTGGTCATATAAATTTCATCAAAAGCGGAGAATATTTATGTTGACGACCTTATACTTTAGCGAAAGTTTTGAAAAGAACTTAGTTTTGTTAGTGAGGCCGGGTTTCTTTAATGCACTGCATTTGTTGATTACTTGTAGGAAAAAATTGAGAACTCTGACGCCTATTCCGTTTCTCGTAAACACCATTTCGTGTCTTTATACCCTATATTCTCTTCCTCTATTTCCTCTTCCTAAATATCGCACATGGGCAGGTAATGGCCTAAAATAACAAACAGAACATTGTTTATCCTATAACTCCCACGGGATCAGGATTAACGTCAGGCTCAGAGTACAGGAAAAGAAAACTCGGAAACCGTCTTATTTGAAATAATAAATGCTAAAATAAATTAAATTCATTATAATATTTAAAAATAACTTTCCAAAAAGGTCCTCAAGTGTCCAATGAAAAAATACCCGACATATTTTCGTTGTAAATATTTTTCGTACACATGTCAGCTAGCACATGGCGTAGTAAGCAGGATCAACTTATTCGAGCGTTAAAAACGACGATTCGTAACATCACAAGCGGCATAAAACCTCATTTTACATTCATTGTACAACTCACTTATAAATACTTGTCGTCTGGTGAATGAGAATTCAGCCCCAGAGACCTATTCCGTATACGAAATGATGCTAAAAATAAAAATATTCCTTGCTCGTCATCGAGTGTTGCTGTAAAACAAATGGTAAATGTTGTAAAGTTAAACATAACTTTGTTTTAGCTTTTAAAATATGAGCTTATATAATAAATAAAGGCATATAGAACTTTTTATTGCATGTAGAGCGTATTTTAACTTGTAGATAAGTTATTGATAACATTTTAGAGACTTTTTCAAGGTATAGAATAGAGCCTTTTTTATCGGTTTTTTCCTCAATCTACCCTGATTGGTAAGTGAAGATGAGGCCAAAGATGACAGCACACGGGCTTATGAAGGAGATCTGTGTATCTAGAAAAATTATCTTACTATTCTGTTTCCACTTTAAGGTATTATTGTATTCAGGCAGCTTACACAGAGAAGTCGGCTTAACTTTGCCTAGCGTCTACAATATAACTCGTAACAAAACTTTAGGCGACAACACGTCGTCATGTCTAATGACAAGGTCACATCAGTAAGAAAACTTAAGCGCCATAATAAATTCGCGAAATAAATTCGATATTTTTATCTGCAATTCTTACTTATCAAATCAAATCAAATCATTTATTTCAGGCAACTTAAGAATAGTACAGGATGTTAAATACTAAATCTAGGGCCCATAGAAAATATATACCTTAACCTAATATACATACAATATACTTAAAACTACACTTCACTACTTCCCACGTATGGGCTGCGACGGGGGACGCGACATCCTTGTGTCAAGTAAGCGTCCTCGGAAACGACGGAATACGACACCCTGCGGCCAGAACTCTTCCTTCATGTAGGTCGACAGATGTTCGGTCGGCATTCTCACCACAAAGGAGTTGAAACTCACTCTGTGACGGGACTCCAACCGCTCGACCCTCATGTTGAGTCCTGTCTTCGCGTGCAGATACTCCACTACATCCTTCGCCGTGAAGGCGTGGTGCACGCGAGACACGTACAGCTGCGTGGTTGGCACCTCGGCGCGCAGCAGAAGGTTCTGTTTATTCGGAGCGGTGCCGCACTTGTTCTGACAGGAGGGCTTCTTCTTCTTCCGTTCCACCTTGATGAAACCCTCTCTGTCTTCCTGGACCTTCATAGATTTGGTCTTCGGTGCTGTGTCGCTGGGCTTTGCTATTATAACCTGAAAGTGTAATGCAACATTGTGTCTTATCATTTCACCATATTTTTTTGCATTCACTAAAATACATGGTTGTCTGGTAGCGATCGCTCCCAGCGATAAGTCCGCCAATTGTATTTCAGAATTGTTATTGTGTATTACCTTTTGTGTCCTTTTTATGGCATACAGTAAACTATAAATAAATAAATACTATAACATCGAGAAGTTTCTTTACTATTTAGTGATTTTTTACCAGATTCCTTCCTTTCTGAATAATGTGTTAACATTTTTTTACTTTCGATTTCACATAGCATCAGGTGAAATTGAGGTTCGTCAATGATTAAAAAAAGAAATCCATCTCTACCAATTTGATGTTCGAACACCTCGTACACTGTGCAACTTTGAACATAAAATATAAGGTAGCAGCTTTAAAGTTTTTTTTTATATGACGCTAACTGAATTGATAATTAATTATAAATTAAAGAGAATCAATTGTAGAAGGCAATCATTTTAATCTTAAGATCTGTCATAAAATAAAATCAATTTTAAATCACTTGAATACAAAAAGCAAATGTATTTAAAAAAAAGGTTACGTCTAGGAAAATCAAAAAAGTCACCTTAACTCTAAAAGTGATAAATACTGATTGCAAGTCCAAGTCTAGGATGTAATATAAACAGAATCCTCAATATTTTTATTTTATATTTTGATACCTTGAATTGCTCTTTCATGTCCACTGTAAAATCATTGTTCAAAAGTATGGCTTGAAATATGCTTCAATAACAGCAAAAGCACGACAAGTTCGATTGCTCTATGAAATGTTAACTTTATCGGTCGTTGATTGGCATTTCAATTAATACTGAACCGTTTTCATAGTTTCGTCTTCATGGGTAGCGAGCACATGCGGTACAGAGTAGCCGAATTTAGGTAGAACTCGAAATATTGAAGTTGTGCATGTGTTGTTTGTATTGTGTTACACTTTTGACGACGACTGTTCCTTGTCAAACTCGTTCGAAAGAAAAAAAAAGGATTGAGACCAGTTTATGACGGGACTTTTTTTTTAATTGTATGCTAATGTAGATTTTTAAAATATTTTCTTAAGTTTTCATGATTTATAATTTAGAATAAAACACGGTGTCTGCAGACCCCGTGGTCAAGAGCAAAGGCACCGAAAAGTCGAGTAATAATATTAAATATAAATTATACGCGATCAATCTGGTTAAAAAAGATTTTATTGTAGAATTGTTTAGTTGAAGCTTTATTATTATTATTTATTCTAAACTTCTAATAAATTTTCATGTGTTTTGGCAATGTTTTATACAGAGCCAGTAACTTTCTTTACCATATTCATCCTCGCAATTGCCACAAAGCAAAAAGATAGCAAAAAATGATAGAAAAGTAACTGCATAAGAAAATGATACACTTTTCTATAATATCGTAACATAAACAAGTTCTGTACGGCTTTTTATTCCAAGCTACAAGTATAAGAAAACATCTTATACTAGCCTTTATTTTTAAAGGCGAGGATGTAGCATTTTTACACTTTTTTGATCGATATTATACCCAGTAATGTGTACAATAAGAATCATGAATCATCATCGTACAATAAGAAGCGTAAATTCGCCCAGGCATCTTAAAGCCGTAGTGGACGAGCGGTATTATAAGCAGCGTCAGATACAGGACGTGTGAGTTCGATCCCCGTGAACAACTTCTTAAATTCAATTTTATTTTTTTCTTTATATTTATAAATTTTTCACCAAGAAATAAATATGAATGACAGCATAGAAAATAACATAACGTACAGAAATAAACAAAATACAAGACGACGTAGAACATTATCGGACTCCAATACAAACTTATCTCACTACTTAACTGACCTTTCGGAAATTTCTTTACAAGCTATTAATAGAAGTTTAACTGCAAGTCCTATTCTCGAACAATCTATGATCCAAGATTTAAAGGAAAAAAATGAAGAACTACACCGAGATCTAAAATGTGCTCATTACGAAATTGGAATATTAAATATCGAAATTAAAAAATTAAAACAAACATTGGAAGATAAAATTAGAACAATTGAATTATTTAAAAAAGTCACTCAAACCCCCTCACCACGCAAAAGTCTAAATAAGAGCAGTTTGAATAAAATACAAGCATCATCCTCGCCTATTATCAGTAAAAATCGAATGTTCAAAACTATAAACAAATCAACATTATCACCTTTAACTCTGGATAGAAGTGTTTGTATAAACTTGCAAAACCGCTTGAACTGCACAATCGAAAAAACACCTAAAAGTATAGAAAATAGAGAACATATTCAAACACCTTCAACCTTCAAACAAATAAAAACAACCAATGAAAGGAAACCAACGATTTTCATTTTAGGAGATGAACAAGTACGGGGCCTATCACTTAAGATACTGAACAGCAGAAAAGGTACATGGAACGATAGGTATGATGTGTCTTCAATGGTTAAACCCTCTGCAACTAGCTCACAAATACTTAGTAGCTGTGGGTCTTTACAACAAGAATTAAGAAAAGAAGACATAGTTATATTGAGTATAGGTAAAAATGATAAAAACCCTTACACTTTGTTTTGTGAAATTAATAACAGCTTAAAATTGTTAAATAAATGTAGAAAGATATTTTTACTAGGAATATTAAATAATAAATATCTAAATGAAGGATTGCTTAACTTAAATATTAGAATGTTATCGAATAATTATCCTAATTGTAATTTCATTGACATAACTAATTATATGAAGAAATTTAAATTGACTAAAGGGAAACCTGGCTTTAAAAATTATGTCTGTTTTAAATTGAATATAGAAATAGATCTTTTACAATACAGTTCTACTTTTGCGAACAGAATGATACCGGAAATAGTTAAAACCATTGATCAAGCTACTCCAACTACCTCAAGCAACGGTAGTAATCTGCAAGTACCATCTTCCCCGAAACAGTTTTTTCTCTAATATGAATACTCATAAATTTAACATATTTCATCAAAACATAGCCGGTGTACTAGGAAAGCGCGACTTACTTCAGACGTCACTATACGAGCTCTCAAAAAATATAGGTTCCATAGACGTAGTGTGTCTTACAGAGACTTTCATAAAACGAGGATCAGAAAGAAACCTTAAATTAGAGGACTATGATCTAGCAGCACACTACTCACGTACACAACAACGCAGAGGTGGTTCTTGTATATTAATAAGAAAACAGCTACAGTTTAAAGTTATCCAATCCATCCAACCAATAAGAGACGTGTTTGAATGTTGTGCTATAGAAATTACTACCTATAGTATAATTTTAGTATGTATCTATAGAACCCCATCCTCTTCAGTGGATAGATTCCTAATCGAACTAGAAAAATTGCTACATAAATTATTACGCAACAAATCAAACAAAAAGATAATACTAAGCGGAGATTTTAATATCGATATTTTAAAAAATAACTCAATATCAAAAAAGTTTCAGGCTATCTTACTAAATAATAATATGAAAAGCCATATGTTTAAACCGACAAGGAAAAAAGCTTGTATAGATCTTATATGTAGTAATTTTGAAAAAACTAAATCTGAAGTACACTATTTAGCTCTATCTGACCATGAAACAGCACAAACTGTGTCAATTAAAGTAAAGAAAGAAAAAAATATAAAACACAGTCCTAAATTTTGGTTTGAGGAAAAAAGGGATTTTTCAGAGGACAACATGCGTAAATATATAGAATGCATATCATCATTATCGTTTCAAGATGTCTACTCTGAAAATGATACTAATACATCGTTTAATATTTTTCATAATTACCTAATTTTATTTTTTAATTTAGGTATGTTTCCCTATAATAAAAGTTAAAATCAATAACAATAATGCGATTAACAGAAGATGGCTGACCAAAGGTATAAAAAAAAGTTGCATCAATAAAAGACGTCTATACTTAAAGTACGTTTTATGTAACAGTAATAAAAAACAGAATAAAGTAAGATACAATAATTACAACAAGGTTTTAAAAAAATGTATGACAACGTCCTTAAAGTTCTGTAACACCGAATATATTAATAAGGCGAAAAACACTTGCAAAGCGTCATGGAATATAATAAAAAATAATAATAATTCAAACATAAATCGACATGAAAACATTGACATCATTAAATTAAATGACATAACCTATACAAATCCTCAAAATATATGTGACCAATTCAATAATTTTTTTATAAACTTGACAAATAAAACTAATTCTGACATGCTTAATTATAAACCACTTAATCAATCATCAATGGACCACTCATTATTTCTTCTACCGACTAATATACACGAAATTGACGTAGTGATAAAATCTTTAAAAAACACGAATACAACGGGGTATGATTATCTTACCACAAATATAATAAAAAAATGTTCTAACGTCATAAAGGCACCAATGACACACATTATTAATTTGTCATTTAGCCAAGGGATATTTCCTGAACGCCTTAAAAAATCAATAGTCAAGCCAATTTATAAAAAAGGTGACGTAACGGATATGACTAACTTTCGTCCAGTAGCCCGGATCCCAGTACTATCCAAAATCTTTGAAAAAGCAATTTCAAACAGAATTAAAAATTTCTCAAAAAAATTTAACATTTTAAATGATCAACAATTTGGTTTTAGAGAAGGAAGATCAACGAGTATGGCCTGTTTTTCATTAGTAAAAGAAATGTCGGAGAGTCTAAACAAGAGATGTTTTCCTGTGGCCTTACTACTAGATATGAGCAAAGCATTCGATTTTGTAAATCATAATATTTTACTGGAAAAATTAAATAAAAACGGCATAAGGGGTAAAGTGAATCAATGGATTCAAAGTTATCTGCAAAATCGAATACAATGTGTAGAAATAAATTATTTTAATGGTAAATACAGAGAAACAATGCGTTCGCCATATCTGCACAATAAGAACGGTGTTCCCCAAGGCAGCGAACTAGGACCTCTCTTATTTTTGTTATACATAAATGATCTACCAGAGATTATGGGAAATCAAAAATGTATAAGTTTTGCAGATGATACAACACTAATAATTAAATCAAATAATAAAGAAAATTTGAAAGCTGAAACCCAAAAAATATTGACACAGGTAGTGACATTTTTAAACAACTTGAATCTTAAAATTAATTTTAATAAAACAAACATAATACAATTCCAAACATATAATTCTAATAATATGAACATTGACATAACTTTTGACGATAACAAGATTAATAATGTAGAAACGGCAATATTTTTAGGTATTCAACTTGACAAATACTTGAATTGGAAAGCGCACATCGAAAGGCTTTGTCACAAGCTAGACCGATTTATTTATGCTTTAAGGAGATTGAAAGAGGTAGCAGGCAGAAAATCTGCTCTACTATCGTACCATGGCTACGTAGCCTCCCTCTTGCGCTACGGAATAATCTTGTGGGGCAACTCTGTTGACATAGATTTAATATTTAAAGTTCAAAAAAAATGCGTAAGAGCACTATCCGGTGCAGGACACATCGATAGCTGCAAACCAATATTTAGGAACTTCAGAATTTTACCGTTGCCTTGCCTATATATTTATGAAGTGAGCCTATTTGTAAAAAAACACCCACAGTTGTTTCCAAAAAATCGTGATATGATTTCTGGTCGCAAAAGACATGCAGAAAAACTATATGTACCTGCCCAAAAGTTAACATTATTTCAAAAAAACATTGTGTGTATGGCAGTTAAAATTTTTAATAAACTACCAGACAAAATAAAAAGTTTGCCATTTAATAAATTTAAAACTACTCTATTTGAATTCCTGCTATGTAAATTATATTACTCTAATAATGAATTTTTAAATGATAAATATATTGTGACATAAATAATTATTTTTGAACATTTGACTTTAGTAATTGACTTATGTAATCTTGTATCTCGACATATCTTAAATTAAATATTTGCGCACTGACACTTGTCGGTAGAATATTGTGAAACTTCTATGTATACAATAAGACCTCTAATGTACCAATTTTCATGCAAATAAAGATTTTATTATTATATTATTTATTATTACAAAACATGATTTGTCTGAAAAAAATATTTAAAAAAAATTAACCATATAACCAACCGCTGTAAAAAGATAGAAAAAAAAACATGACACAAATTTACCATTTCAAGCGGATATTGCTACGCAATGCCATAATGGCTTCATGTAAAAGTTACATAAAACATAAAACCGATTTTTCTTAACCGATGGGTAAAGTAGAACTCCAGAAAGTCACTAACTCAACGGTCAATGTGTACGCTTTTATAAGCAAATTCCAAAAATATTTAAGATTAACCCTTCCATAGATTTAAGGATAAGTGTTGTATAAAAAGTTCTACTATAAGGTATCCGGATGCAAGGCGATGGGATTCCCTGGCTGTAAATTGTTATTGTGAATTTTAAAAAGATGAGATACTTGCCGCTACTTCTCAACATATCGACTTTTCGAAGTGGTGGTAGATTCAGTTCAATTTGTAAATAGTTTGACTATTTAAAGTGTATTTCAAATAACTCCGAAATGAATATTTTTTTTTAATTTTCACTTTTCAAACTTTTTTGAAAAATGATAAATAATAATCATGTTTTTTTGCTTGCTCCGTCGGCGAAATTCACTAGCGATATCTGGGCGGGAAGTATGAAAGTACGCACAGCGCTACATGAAGCCCAAGCGATAATTCATTGTGACCAAGATTTTTATGATGGTGTTGGGGAAGAGGAAATTATAGCGTAAAAGATTTTTAGGGGAAAATTTTCATTTCGAAGTTTTATGGACCACGGTGGATGTCTGAAATATCCGTTAAAATGTATAGGTTAGGTATAGGATCGTTCACTAGCGATAAGGCCGGCGATTGTTTTTTCTTTTTTTTAAATGTTCTTTATTTTTTTATTTGTGTATATGTACAATGAAGAGTACATAAATAAAAACTTTATTAAATTTAATACCTTATAAGAAATAGTTACTGAATAAAACAGCGTTGCTCTTTACAACTTTACAAACAAAAACAAAGCCATTTTACCATGAAAATGATAAAAAATTAAATACATTTCAATCCATTGTGTTTACAAATCAGCCAATGGAAATAACAGTTTTGCTTGTTATTTTATTTCAATCTCGTTGGGAAATATAGTTTTCTTTGCGTCGCTGCTGCTCAGTGAAGCGTGAAATTTTGCATATGCGTATTTATAGTGGATCTTTTAAGTATGTTGACTTTAGCATCTATTGTGCTTTACGTATATTTGATAAGCTATCCTCACAAAATAACATATGCCTAATGGTTTTTTTAGTTTTTAGGAAACAATTATCTGAATTTAAAACAGAAATACAAATCCAACGTCACTCTAGTTCACGACCACTGTGGCGATGGAGTAAACCTATCTGCCTCAGACGCCAGCGGCTGCGGGTTCGATTCTCGCATGGAACAAGAAAAACAAAGTCTAGGTTAATAAATATGTATTTATAAATATATATGTATTTATATTCTAGGTTCCTCTCTAGTTTGCTACATTGTTTCTTATGACACAAGCTTCAATTACTTTGAGGGATTATTATTTTTTATTAGTGTTTTCTCTTAGTTTTCTTAATCCTTTATATTCTGTAATATTCGTCCTAGAAACCAAATATGTTTTGCCTGAAATAGAACATAAGTATTAACCCAACTGTTAATAAATAAGAAGAAAATTGGCACGATGATACTTAAAGAAGGAAATATGTTTGAAAAGGTTTGAGTTTAGTGGCAGAATTCATTTATTTTAAGAAAACAAGTCGTAACTATTTTTTCCGCTTGGATTTCTTTTGCTGGTAGTCTTTTTCATATTCTAATTACTTATAAAAAAATCTTCAACATTAAACCAAAAGAAGGTATTTTTATAGATAATTTTCTGTCTATTATCTTTGACATTTTTTTGCAAGTGGTTAAGACACATCCTCTTATTACAAATTAGTTATCTAACCAGTTGATATGGCTTAAGTTTTATGATCCACGTTCATGCTCTGACGCAGGTTTTGAGAAGATGGAAGAGTTAATGAATTATGAGAAAACATTTCAGTTGTCAAATATCTGGACCGTAGTGTAAAACCAACTCTTACAACCGCGGTGTCAAATTAGCTATCCAATACCAGTCCATTTTGAACCTATTCCAATAATATTAAATATTCTTTGAAGATACAATGTTATAAAGGCTCAAAGAACCGTTGAATTCTGCTCAAAATCAATTTCTAATAACTTTTCGACTTATGTTTGTTGACAGTATTAATCTATGTCACTGAGTCGTGATTTACAACTGTGGGATTAAATTGATAAACTTTAAATCAATCAAAGGGCAATGAGGCGGACTATACGTGAAGTTTCCCTGCGGGATCTAATCAGAAATCAGAAGATTCACACGCAAGCCAAAGTCACTAACATTGCCCGAAGGGTTTCAAAGTTAAAGTTGTAATGGGCGTGTATCTCACCGGTTAAATGGATGGCCCTTAGGGCAGTGTGGTTACGAGTGGTGACAACTTTAAAAAGAAGCCATGATAGTTAAACAACGAAGTGGATGGTGGTGTTGGATTGAAGTTATGCGGTACGGAGAGGTTAGAAACTTGATTGAGTGAGGAATCTCAATCAAGAATAGTCAGACACGCCAGACAACGTGCTGATTATAAAAATTGGATTTAATATGAATCATATTGAAAAGAGTATATTAACAAAAGTCTGAAATAAAGTACCTGCTAGCTTTTTTAACATAATAAATCTTTGGTACTACCGGAGCGTGAACTTATTATTTTACGTTTAATTTTGTAACAAGCTAAAGTATTTTTAAATTGATAATTATTTGTATTAAAAAAAAAATTCTTTCGTTTTAAACTAGGTACGTGAACAATGCACATTTAAAGCTAGCCGACCGCAAAAACATTTAGGACGGAATTTAATTTATCAACAACAATAGCAGTTGTTTATTTCCAAAAATTTAAGGTAAAAATTTATACAGTTTTGACAGATTCTGTTCACCATAAATACGACTACCCGAGACCATCATATGAATTATTGTGATAGCTGCCATCATAAATAATAATCCGAGTGTCACTACCCTTTTTCGTTTAATTTAATATTTCAAATTCCTATGTCGCTTACGCTTTTTTTTAGAGAAAACGTTGAATGAAAAATATTTTTATGTTTTGTTTTATTTATGTGGCAAAACATTGCGCATATAGATCTTTATTATAAGTTTTTAGATAAAATGCTTGCTTTATCCAGTATTTTATATTCAATTTTATGTTGTTTTACGTTAATGTTTTGACATTAAAATTAAGGTGCTCAGCATCAAATACTTTATTATGGAATATGAATAAAACGCTAGTAAATAACCACAGAGTATCTAGTATGATAATTCAATTAATTTTATGTTATGATTGTCATATACTAGCTATCACATTAAATCTATATAAAGACTCTAAATACGACCACGACCTAGTATTTCTTGTGCAGCTATGTTAAATATTTCGATATAAAGGGAATATTATTTTTGAGGCGACCAACAACTTATTAGGCGACTAACTACTTGGTGACAAAAATAATAGAAAAAACATTTTTTATTATTATTTTATACGTGCGCGAGCCGAGCGAGCCGGTAGCGGCCAGCGAAGCCCCATAAGCCAGTTCGGCTATCATAGTCAACCCTGGACAATCTCGTCATAGTCAACAAGCGTTAAAATATCGAGATAACGATGATTCAAATTCAGTTGCGATACGAAAAAAAAAAAAAATTTAAACAAATCTAAGAACTGAAAAAAAAGCTGCTTGCTACCTTCTTATTAAAATGCTGCTTCACTGTTGCTGCCAACTTATTATTTTTCCTACTCATTTTAATTATTTTTAAAACCCTCAATGAGATTTGTTTGTCGCCGTGTTATTATAAATACATAAAAATAAAAAAGTAGTATATCTCTGAACCTATCAATGTAAATTATACTGATCCATAAAGACTTTCCTTTTTCAGAAAACCCTTTTCCGGATTTCGTTACTGAAAAACATACCTATTTTCTCAGAAATGACTTTTGACAGATAATGCTGAATTTCGTTTAAACTCAATCTCTCTTTGCTCTGTCATCTTTTTTGATTAAGCCACGAAGCTCACAAAGTCTATCGATAGAAACATTACAGGGTGTTTTCCCGCTGTTTTATCGACCTTAAACCTTAAAATAGCAAATATGTTATTTATAACAGTATAACCATTTATGTATGCGAAGCTTCTTCTAAATTCGTCAATCAACCGTTTAAAAGTAAAAGAGCAACAACATGCCTATAAATTTAATGATAATATTTTTTCTAAGAAGTATCGAAATACGAGTACCATCCCTAATTAAGAAAATACTTTCTAGCCCCTAATAAATATATCATAGACATTAATATAATAAAGTTAAAAGTTGTAATTGATTAATAGAAAATCATTTAAGTATAAACGTATATACAGGGTGACTGGTGACAATTTTTAGATACTGAAGGAGAGCACTCTGTACTCGATTCCGATCATAATTATGTAATAAAAGTAGGTACTTAATTTTTCCCTATAATTCCCTTTAAATAAATACTACTATTTACTTTACATACAAATGAGTCAAACGCGGCACGTGACCGGGCACGTGGATCGCTGCCAATGCTAGCGTAACCATGTGTTGCGTAATGAATTCTTTAACTTTCAGTTATGTCTACTCAGTACATAATTAGAATTTGTTTTTTATTATATTTCTTCTCTTTGTGTATGATCTCAAACTATCACGTCCTTGAATTTCAAAAGTGACCCACCAGTCACCCTGTATATTTCAATCCAGCTTATACAGATGGTCATATTTTATCAACTAATACCTGCTGCAGCAGTTTTTTTAGTCACAAGTTAGTGATTAAGATCACTGGCTAGTTTGGGCTCTTAGGAACTCCGCACAGATGGTGAGAGCATGGGGTTCTGCAGTTTATCTCCCATGGACTGACATAATTTATTCCCGATTCCACAATAGCCCAAAATAGTCAGAAATCAACAATAAGTCAGCCAGACATGTGACTCAGATACTTGTAGAAGCTTTTTTAAAATCAAGTACCTTTGTCCTTCATGCCAGCCTGGTGGTAAGTTAATACAAGGACCAAGGTCCATCCACGAAGAACGTAGGCTATTCGTTGCACACCTTGGCAGCCCATACCAAGAAGGCACTGCTTACAAATTGTAGGAATATCAAGCAGCCGCGCCGCTTGAGAAATTATCGGGAGCAGGTTTACCTTGGCCATTATGACTCAGTTTTTGGTAAAGGCAATGAGGGTTAACCGTTTGACTCAGCCAGTACGAGTCAGCGCTGCAGCCGTGACTGAACTCCTCCTGTAAAGAACTCCATAAGGACCCATAATTGTATTTCTATGAAAACCCTGCAGGCAAACGCAGTTAACATTGTTTCAATAGTAAACATATCACCAAATGATTAATTTAGCAAGTTAAGGCTCATACATGTTTTTTATAAGATTATGTTTTTATGAGATTATGTTTCATGAAATACCTTGGCTTTGTATACAGGGTTACTGGTGACAAATTTTAGATACTGAAGGAAAGCACTCTGAACTCGATTCTGATCATAATTATGTAATAAAAGTAGGTATTTAATTTTTCACAAGAATCATCCCTGTGAATTAATAAAGAGACCTTACTACAATTTTCCTAACACAGCAGTGTCCCCGCCACACGCACACCACTATCCGCCAAGTAGGTATCTATTGCATTAAGCTTATGTCATGCTAGTTTGTCTTCCCTACAATTACCTAAATTCGATTACTACTAGCGCTACGCGCCGGGCATTTCTGGAACTTTTTGTATTTTTGCTGCGTTCGAAATCAATATTTGTGATGTCACCGGTTGAGAAAAAAACTTACGCCTGGTAATTCTTACATATAATCTGACAGAAAAATTTATCAATATTTGATTATCAAATCATTACATCTATGACTTGTTGTTTAAATAGTAATTAATCGTTTAACATTATAACTAGGTATATGTGTAATCAGGTCATAATATTGACGTATAATAATTTTATTGAATATGCTTTGGTAGATTTTTCATAAATACTTGCAACACTTAAAAAAGTTTCACACAGCTTGTTTTCTTCAACGGTTTTGAACTTTTGTATACAACCAAATAAGTTTTTGCGTTCGTTGCATTTGATTATTTTGATGTGTGTTTTCTGCAAAGAACGTTGAGTATAGTATTCACTCCTCGCGTCTTTACGATCTCGAATCGAAGATTTTACTTTTGTGAAGTGATATTTTTACATAAGATACATGTATGATCTAAAACTATCACGTCCTGGAATTCCGAAATTACCCACAGTCACCCTATAGTTTTGTAATCGAGAGTAAATTATTTATAAATATTCCACATGTGTATATAATAGGTATAACGATTAATAACTACTACAAAATCATTTAATACATAGAACTTTACAGTATAACGTCAGATAGAAAAATAATCGCTGTCACTTTATTGCCGCGGGTTTTCAGATTGCCGGCCTCTTAAAGAAAGAATCGTCTTTTAGATTGAGTTTGTGTCGATTCAATTTTTATAATTGGATATCACTCCAACATTTTAAATACGAAATTTTGTGCATACATATGTTTCTTTGTCTGAGTTTTAACTGACGGCTTTAATAAAATTTGGCATTTAAGTAGTTTAGGCGCTGGAGGAACACACAGGTGTTTTTATCCCGAAAATGAAAGGGTTTCCGTGGGTGAAACCATGTGACGAAGATAGTCAAAAATAAATCGGCGAAAAGTATATTAAAATTGCATATCAAAAACCTCACATGTCACAACAAAAGAGATTCTTCTATATAAATTTAATTACTTACTCAAACTTCTCGCCTTTCAAACTTACTCGTACTTCTAAATATCTCATTAAAGTCTGCTTTATTTTCAAGACGAACATGCTTTTAGGAAACTAATGAATTCTGATTCCTAGTTAACCTATCTTTAATCTTTCATTATTAAATCTTAAAAGTTGTTTTCGTCTTCGTATTAACGAGGTTGAGATCCTGTGCTCATCTCACGTCTTGTTACTTAAAACTTTTTCCGCCATATTACCTCGATTTTATAGTGATGGGATCATATGAAAATAGTGATGTTCAGTCTTGTACACGGTATTTTATTTTCGACAATATTTTACTCGTGGCTTTGACAATGTCCCCTGAGAATGAGTTACAATGAGTTTAACTGCAACAAAATGTTAGCCGCAGTCACTAACTAAAAATAAAACGATGTCCACATTAAATAAGTTTAATATTGTTGTGTTTTCACGTTAAAACGAATGTTAATGTATTTAAAAATTAAATAAGGTTTATTTATTTATCTTATCAATAAATGGATGATATAGACCTGTGCCTATCTTTGGCAGCTTAAATTACCAAAAGATAAGATTAAGATCAAATGAGAGGTATTCCGAATAAAAAGAAAAAATATTATATCAAAGGTCAAAAGTCATGTGATTCTCGAAAACAAACTTGTACAGGATGAACAGGAAGGAGCCTTGATCGTATAGCTCAGGGGCAATAACGGAACAAGTACAAGTCCCTTAAAAACAATGTTTACGTTTCTTATTTAATATATTTTCGATCACCTTATTGGAACAAGAAACTAAACGCAGGTCAAAATGTGCAGTATATTTATATAATGAAAATAAAGGTTCAATATTTTAATATTCAAACAACAGTTGTTATGTCGATAAAATTTCTAACATTCTTTGTTTTTTACTTCAAAGCCCCATTAAAAAATTGTATAAATTTGAATGAAATGTATGTATAATGTATAAATAGCAATTTTTTTGCTGAAACGTAGACGAAATTAGAATAAATAATTTTATGAATACGTTTCTTTATTAAAAAAAACATATATGCAGGACTGGGAGCGAAAGAAAAACGTAGAATATGCCAGCTGATTCTCTTCCCGGGCATACTGTAAAAGTTAGTTGAGGGACAGAGGTTTTAAAGGCGTTTTTGTGGGCGATTGGCTGACCCCCTGTCACAAAAATAGTCTCTCTCCATCTTTATAATACCTCCAAATTTGTCAAACGTGACATCAGATGGTCTTGTAACCTCTGGTGTTCTGCCTACCCCATAAGGGCGTGACGTTATATATGTATGTATGCATATTGTAAGCTTCAATATCCATTTCAAAGAAAAAGCAAGTAAAAGTACAGCCCTTCTTTTGCACACTGTGGTAGTTAGCAAAAAAGAAAATTTGAAGATATTGCAATGAACCCTATCGATATAAGCAATAGAACTAAGGACATCACTATTATTTACCCGTTGGCAGAAACTAAATAATCCATGGCTCAAGGATATAAGCTTGACGTGCAATCTCAGCCGTCATCAATCAGTGCGGGATGAAAAGAGGAAATAAGACCCGCCAATGATATACGCAGGTATAATGTTACTAATGGTAGAAACGCTTGCTTTTTACTCAAATAGGTAAAGACAAGTATGCTGGGTAAATGTAGTTAGAGTTTTATTTTGAGGTTGAGGAAATATTTTCTTTTTTTGCATTTTGATATGACTAATTTTGAATAACAATGCCAAATATTACATGAATACGAACATTTCACGGGATAAAAAAGCTTTTGGATTAATGTTGCCATTTGAATATTGTCATGTTACGTCTTGAACGATTTAATTTGACTTCACATCTTGTCTGTATCACTTACACATGATTTGTTTTTTGCTCTGATATTGAAATATTTATCAAATATTATTTGGACGATAAAAAAGCGTGAAATTGCTGGAATATACAGGTTTTTTAAGAGTTAAAAATAATTTTCTATGCGCGCTCAGGCATTGTCGTAAGTCCTAAGCAACCGGACGCGAAGCGACGTTAGGGTGTTACCAGACTAATCAATCGATTGTCGATCGAGGTCAAAACCAAGCTAGTGGTCTGATAGCTTTAATTTGTCGAATTATAAATTTTACCATCGATCGACGATCGATTGATTGGTAGGACTGGTACTCAGGTAGCACCGATGCATCAGCGACGTGATGAGGAGTTTTCTGACAGCTCATAAAAATTAGTTCACAAAACCTCTATAGATGGCACTTTTAAAAAGCCGAATGCGTTAAGTCTGTATACTATAATGTAGGTAAGTAGTATCTACCATCTATGGTTATTTATAAGTTCAATTTCTGATACCGATGTCAATTTATTTTACTTTTAAAAACGGAGTGTGGAATAAATGGCTATATGACAGACAAGACTTCGCCTTTTGTAAAGCTCCATCTATCGAAATCTTTTGTAAATTTTTTGTACCGTTTTGTTTTTTTTAATGAGCTGCCAGAAAACCTCTCATTGGTATTCACTTATACTAGTATCATAACACGACACCAGTGCTTGACGCTTATGACGGCGTGAGTAAGTACCTACTGTTATTCGTCGAACTGTTTGACAATTTTCTCTAGATTTTCGTATTCTGCTAAATGTAATATCTGTGATCTCGACGACGAAATTTTTGCCATCTCATCTACAAGCTCGTTGACGAGCACAGCGCTGTTATTTTAGTTACGCAAAAAGCTCTTCTGGTGACTTTAGGTGTTACCGCAACAACGTTGGCCACCTGCTATACAACGATTATTTGATATTTTCTTATAATTAATTATCTTTTATATCATCTTTTATATACTTAATCTTTATTATTATCTTTTATAATATAATTTTCTTATAATCGAATCGTCGCGATTTTGCGTTTATTGTTCACCTAAAACTACGAGTAGGTAACACGTACGAAATTTTTTGAGTTTGTTTCTTTCAATTCCTTAACGCTTATTATATCTGCTTATTTGTAGGTACGGTCAGCATCAAAATTTGATTAACACATTGAAATTTTCAAAATCGCTATTCACCATATTGTGCCTAATTAACTACCAATATTAACTCACTTCTATGTATAGTAGTAATAATAATAAAACATAGAAGTTAGTCAATATTAGTCGCTGCAGTACTGTTTGTGTCAGACGCCAATGGTCGCGGACTCGAAAAATGCACCACCAATTTTGACGACCACTTTGGCGTTGGGGTAAACCTATCTGCCTCAGACGCCAGTGGTTGCGGGTTCGATCCCCGCACGGAACAAGGAAATAAAAAATGTTCCGTGTCTGGGTGTTTATCTATTTATGTATTTATATTCTAGGTTCCCCCTAGTTCACTATATGGTATCCCATAACACAAGCTATGCTTACTTTGGGGCCATATACTTGGTGTGATTGTCTGGGGATTTTATTTTATTATTATATGCACACTGAAAAAAATATTTTCTGTACCTACATGATCATATTTGCTTGCATTGGATATTCACTTTAGGTGTATTTTGTGTGATATATTGTATGTTCAATAAAAAAGTGACCTCGGTCGAGTTAAATCTCTGTTTTATTTGGCGAAATGATTCGTGAACAATTAAAACGATATTATAATATTTTTTATAGAATAAAACAAAAATTATTTAGGTTTATCTGTTGTATAGGAACCTATAAAATAAGCTTACTTTAATGATATGTGGCACTATGAGAATATATGTCCAAATACTATTTATTATTGAACACGTTCATTGCTTAATACAGATCGATAAATGGATCTCGTAGGACGCACTTACCAGTGGAACATAACAATTTCTTGTTTCTTTACATTCTTTGGACCAGAATTTTCTAGTTTTTTTGCATATGGAATAACCATAAAAGCATACCTATTGAATACTTAAGAGCCTAGCTAGACTTACAATAAAATTGTACCACGTAGTTTTTGCCTCGTGCAGATAAGGTGGTAAAACTAAAATTTTTGTTGCTAATCGAAATGCATAAACGGAGATTGTCAAATTTATTCATTTAATTACGTTCAGTTCTAATATAATAACCTGTTCATCTTATTTTCTCCAATAATTTTAGTAGTGATTGCAAGAAAATATCTACTATCGATGAAAATAAAACATCGCAAATTACTAAGCAAGAAATGCCAGTAAATTTTATAAAAATATAATTTCTCCAAAATATGATGACTGAATCTGAATCTTGCCTTCGCATCATAAAGAACCTATTTGTTGAAATATTTACGCTCAGATTTTCATCTTAATTTAATTATATTATACAAGTGACAATACATTATATCCGGGTATTATGATAATGCCCAATATGAGCGGGCAATTTGATAATAATAATTCAAATAATCAAATTGCCTAGGCATAATACATAATGTTAATCACCTTTTGGGCAGAGTGATAAAAAAACATATTTAATTGGTATTTATAGTTTTTATTGTCACTTATATTAACCCAAACGTTAAGCAATTTCAATGATTATTATTTGGAATATTGGCAAGGACTTGATATTATTTAAGTAATTTAAAAAATATGGAAGTAATAATACGAGCGACCAAAATAAGCAACTAATGATGAGATACTGTTTTAAAAAATTCAAAAAAATACGAAAATGAACGGTACGAAATATCAATAGTGCGACTGGATTACTAAGTGAACGACTTAAGTACAGACTGTTTATTAGACCACAAGAAAGCGAGTTGGTTGGTTAGGTGCGACGACGAGCGTAGCGAGGAGCAGCAGTTAGGTTGTATATAGGCCATAAACCCTGGAGTATATAGGTACGGTGTTTGTCTTGAATATAGTCTTTCGATTAAAAATAGGGACTGTCGTGCCACCGTTTGTCAAGCTAAAGTTCTGTCACGATCAGTGGGGTCGTCACCATACTATACTATCGCGGCAATGTTTGTAACATGTTAGTTTGTAAGCATAATATTACCAATTTTGCTTTATTATCAAATTTCCCAATTGAAGTTTAGCAATATGATAACGACCGGGCAATATGATATACAATGAAGTTTAGATAGTAATTTATTACTTAGACCGATATAGCGCGGGCATTATACATAATGCACGAACATTATGTATAATCCCCGCATTCATATAGTCAAGTGAAAGCATCTTGTGTCATAACTAAAGTTTTTAGTTTTTTTTACCATGACTGCCATACTGAGATAAGAATAATATCTTGGATAGGTATATAAATCTTTAAAGTCTTAACAAAGAAGTATCATGAAATGAAATAGTTTTAAAGTCATTACAAAAAACAAGAATGCTTAGTCGATAACTACGATTGTATCTTCTATCAAATGTTTAAAACATAGTACTAAAGGCAATTGGCTTGACTAGTAGTGTGTCCTCAATACATCAGTTTTACCTTTCCGTTGACATAATCTCTTGCGTTGTGAATGACTAGCATTAATAAAGGGAATTATAAAGACGAAGATGTTTTCCCTTCCCAGCCAGAGGGAGTTTTTCATAAGGGTCTTACAAGAAATTAATACGCATCGTTAATCAAAAACTCTGCAATGCAAAACGACGGAGAATTATTACATTTTTGGGGATTATTTTCGTTCCAAAAACAAAATCCGATGTTCATTTTCATAAATCCATCAACCAAGGAATATTATATTTTTTGCAATTAAAAAAGGAGGTTTTTTAACTAAAGTGAATGCGAAGATAGTGACTATTTAAGCAGTTGTGACGCATTAAAGCGTATTGTAATATGCTTTATAGTCAAACTATTAACTTGATAGTGGTCTTGTGTATATAGTGGCCTCCATAATGTTTTCTTTGAGTCTGCATCTGAAGCATTAGAGATCCTAGGTTCGAATCTCAGCCGGTTAAGAAACGACTTTTTAAAACACGATCGCGTCCTTAGATCTGCTTTGGTAATAATTTAATTTAATTCAACTTCTACAAGAGTAGGTATTAAAATTTATTCATCACTTTAAGTTTGCGACTAAGTAAAACACCATAATACAATTCCGAAACTTCTCTTTCCGATGTATTTTAAAAATAGAGATTCAAAATATAATACGCAAACCATTCACATAAAATATCATGAAATCACACCAAAATTCTAACCGCATGTGCTCTGTACAGCTCTCAAAATATGACTCAAAACCACAAATACTGAGTAAAATTGGCGCGTCAAATAAATTCTTGTCATTCGTAAATGCTTTGCATAGATTGAATAGCGGAGAATTCCCGCAACAAAGATGTTACAGAACCAATAAATAGAACGATTCGAATCGCTTTTGACAGAAAGGCACTACAGCGATTGAACCTTCTACCAAATGCTTTGTTCTCTTTTTTATTTTCTTAAACGATTCAGGAAACATTTTCATTTTACAAATCTATTTCTTAGCTGCATAAATTGAAAATCAGCAATGTTAAACGCGATGTTTGCCTTCGGTTCAATTGTAGTGGTTTTCAGTTGATGGTTTCCGATACACAAGGGTATTGGTTATTAAAAAGGATTTTACTGCATGGAAAACTGGAGACTCATAAAACAGAGCTCATAATTAATTTTTGTCGTTACCTACATATTTAATTATGTAACATTTTATTCATAAATTTCGTACAAATTTATTTGAAGGTGCTCCATTAAAATCCTCAATTTAGTCTATATGGACATTGACTGACGTAATGACCCATGATAATTAAAAGAGTAATCGTTCGAAAAATCGAAAACATCATTTGTTCATCCATTCACTCGTGTAAAAAAGGCACCAATCAAGTGTTGCAAATTAAGCAATTACGTGGATTGATAGGCTGTTCACCACATAGCGTATTTTGCAACGCTTGGTTCTTGCACAAACCAGCTTGGTATTGGACATGGGCTTTGTAATCTGTCCTAGCAAGCTCTGCAGTCCATAAATTAGCCGTAGTTAAAAGCACCCATTTAATGGAAGCGCAAAATGAATAGCTGGATGCTTTAGTACTTCGGAATCAGCACAGAGTAGTAGTACCAGGTGGATTGGGCGTAGTGACCACAAGCATTTAAAATTGCACTACGGTTGAACGCGAGTTTGTAATCTACGTTCTGAAATTCGATGTGCATTAATAAACTGGACAAACAAGGGCACTTATGTCTGTGTGCATTCGACTGGGTATTTATGAGTAGTCTGCTCGTTAACCGGGTGTTTAAAGGAGTGTTAGTGCATTAACTTTGGATGTTTGTAATTATATTCAACCAAATTCCAAAAAAGGAGGAGGTTCTCAATTCGTTTGTATGTTTTTTTTGTGTCTTTGTTACACGGTATTTCGGACCATTATAAATCGATTTTGAAAATTTTTGTTTCATATGATAGAAGATACTTCATAGTTGGTCCCATCCAAATCGATTCAGAACTTCCTTGAAAATTTCAAGTTTTTGAAAAATATTTATGATTTCGGAGAATGTTTACAACGTTGATGACGGTTTTTTAATGCTCTGCATTCGTTGATTCGTACCTAGTTAATACATGGATGATAATTTCGTTATTTTACGTAATATGAACTCGTCCCGGTTTTACATGCCAGCAAAGCTCCAACTAAGCAATATTTTTTTGAGCCTTATATTTAACAATTGTCATTAAGTAATTGTAATAGTTGTGTGTTATTTATTTTATATTCTATATCCTCCATGTGATTTAAAATAAGCCTGTTCTTCTCCGATTTTCTAGTTTGCGTAGACGAGATGTTATACTAGAGATGCGCCGCATTGTCAAGCAACGAGTACCGAGATTTACGCGGGTAAATTTTTTTTAACAGCTGAGTACTTGGCCGAGCACAAACAGGCTGGTGGAGAGGATATTTAAAAGAAAATTTTTAGGCAAAAAACAAGAGTCCTTTTATGTGGTGGCACCAGACAAGGTATCCAGAGCTGGCACGTTTAACAAGAGTGTTTCTATGTGCACCTGCAAGCACCGTGTATTTTTATTACTGTTTTCTTAATTTTTTTTGTTAATTCTCATTCATTAGCATAATTTTGATTTTATTAATTGAGAATGTCAAAGATTTCCTAAATTACTTATATATACTTTTTGATTAACACTGTTGTTTTCATTATATCTACCTTAACATATTGCTTTTCTTAAACAAAGTATACTCGGCAATCAAACTGATTTATTCGGTCGAGTACGAGTATCAAAAAACCCGCCCGCGCCGAGTACGCCGAGTACTGAGTATCAACCGAGTACTCGGCCCATCTCTATTTATACTGTTAATCATATTTTTTAGGTGAGAATGAGTAAGTAGTATATAATCCATTAAAATCTGTTTTATTGACAGATATATTAGTATCAATCAGCTGTCAAGTTACTTCGTATACCTAAAAATCTCGAAGAGTTTACCCACAAATGGTGTTTTTCATAAATAGAACATTTTGTCACCATCAATATAACAGAGTGGGCGGCAAGCTCTTAAAAATATTATCAGAAAATATAACCAGGTCATCACCCAGGAATATTAGAACAACTAAGTTATTCAGTAAATGACTGACTCAGTTCATTGAATAAAAACTGAACATTGAAAAAGTTTAGTTTAAATGCATCGAATCAAAATTTTACTTAAGATGGAATTAGATAAGTTTCTTTTTAATTTTAAATTATTTTTTTGGAAATATTGTCATATTCTTGACTTTTAATTTCAGCTGCGATATTTTTTGAACCACGCTGTTAATTCTGCTGCACATTTCGCTTGCATTCTATGTTGGTTTGTCATATATTCTGTTTTAAGACACCCTCAGTAAAAAAATCCAAGGGATCGGTGTAACCAAGGTGACTACAAATCACAAGACACCAATCGCCCAATCGGTGGAAGTTCTTGAGAGCCTACTATTAAAGTTCACCCAAACGTCCCGAGCGTACCTGCGCTGGCAATTGACTTAAAATCGCTAACAAGTCTGGCTATTTAATACTGGAGGCAGCTCTACTGATCCTATTTATTGCACCATTGTAGATTCCACAACATAAGTTTATTTTAAACATGAGTTGCGACCGACTTTCTCTTTCTACAGTCTTCCTGCAGCAACGTTTATGCTGAATTGAAGCCTTTTGGTTCTGCTTAAAGTTATGCGTAAACCTATTTAAAAGTATGTATGGAACAGTTTGTGTACACAGTAACAACATGGTTTGCTCATAAATAATAAAAATATATTTAATTTTCAACTGACTATGATTTTTCCTAAAGCGTCTCCCTTTCCAGTAAAACTCAGTTGTTATTTGCAAGGCGAAATCAGACAGGAGGCCGTTCATTTGTTCAACAAAATTAAATGTGAAATTAAAAGTCCGTGATTTTTCTTTTATTTCATATTAAAAACCTTTTTTCAAGAAGAAGAGTTAGATTCTTATGATAAAACCTTTTGATCAGCTGCTTTTTCATTGACACATTTGTTCAGCGTTTGTAGTATTGATAAAATGTCTTATTATAATAAACATTTTAACATTATTTGACACCAACTTACAATCAAATTTAGCATATTACTTTTGCATATGACATAATATGTAATTTTCAACACACTTGCTCGCAAAGTGAGCCTTATTCTATTGAATTTACAACTATAAACTGGGCTATAAGTTACGCGTGCATAATATATTATACTCTAGTGCATAAAATAATGAATCCTATAAAGTTGAATTGTACCTTAGTGCAAATTACATGCTAGTAAACAGAGCATATTTTATTGATCCGGGTTATACATTAAATATATGAGCGCGCGCGTCCAGGCGGCGCGCGTGCAGCAGCAGCGGCACGCACAGCGCCTCCAAGCAACAATAGCGTGTGTACGTGTAATGGGCAGGGCTACTGACGCGCAGCAGCTAACAGCTGCTTCAAATAAATTTTATGACCACGTATGTCTGTCTTTTACTCACAAGTGCGTTGAAAAAAGGTCGTTTTTTTATAGTTCTTAGCAGGGCGAGCTATCAATATCTTTTGATAACAGTAACTATGATTTTTAGGCCCATAAATTCGGCTAAAAATGGTCTTGTCAGCATTAGTGTATGGTATAATGTGACTTATCTGACCAACACCCACTTTGTGATAGGATCTCTGGAGAGTTTGCCTAAGTAGCGATAATTTTTCATTTAAAGTTTGGTGACAAATATGCGACAACAATATCTAGCGGTTACCTGTATTGGTAATGTTTTATCTGTTTGCCTCGTCTTAAACCTCAATTTCGCTTAGGTGAAGTTGAGAACGTACGCAGGATTAGTCTTTTTAGGACAAAGGAGGGGAAAAAAGCTAAAATAGAACTCTCGCGCCCACAAGAAATGTGCATCAAATGTTTCAATACTTTTTGTAGATTCGTACTGAGATACATTTTTTTTACTTTAAACAATAACGAAATTATGTTCAACATAAAAAATCTAAGTGAACGTAAGTAAGAAAAAAACAAATTAAAATTATTAAAAGTACTTTTTTAATAATTTAAATTACTGCGAAAAATCTCTAGTAAATTTAGCAAAGGGTTGTTTTTTAGTCACTATCCAAATTAAATGCTATTTTCTTTTATACGATATAACCGTAACTGCATATTTATTTTAGTTTCACTCAGTACAAGAAATAAAAATATGGCACAAAAAACTTTTTTACAAATAGTCGCTGTTGATGAACATAGTTACTACACCGCGGCATTTCATAGTACTACTAGATGTTTTGTAGTAGCACGTAGTCGTCTTTATTTTAATGGTTTTCATCCATAATTTAGAGTGACCATGGTTGTTTTAATATGTTAGCGAATACATGTAAAAAAATACATATTTTTTTTTGCAAAAATTGTTTCTATGAGTGATACTTATTGTATTAAAAAATTTGGGCGGTGATTAAAAAACAATCCTGTATTTGACTAGCTGTTCCGCGCGGTTTCACCCCGAATTTAGAATTAGAACCCATTTGGAATATCGGTATAAAAAGTAGCTTATGTACTATTTCAGACTATACACTACCAATATTTCAATTTTCATTCAAGTCCGTTGAGCCATTCTGCCGTGATTGAGGAACAAACATCCATACATCCAAACATCCATACTTTCACATTTATAAAATTAGTAACACAGTAAGATTTGTAAACAACGTCACGTTATCTAAAAAAGACCGAAATATCAATAAAAATGTAAATATAATTAGTAATTATAAACAGTAATGCGATTATCTTTGAATTAACCGTTATCTGAAAAACTACCAGTCGGAGTTGAAATTTCTTAACAAATAAAAAAAATACTAGCCAGATCAAAAGTCACGCGAATTGATTAGTATTTAAAATAATGAATCTTGAAAACTGAAGAATTCAAAATTTAAATAAAATTAAAAGCATTTCAAATAGCACGTCCCAAAGATAAAATGGAAATCGTCAAGCTTTCTTATTATTAAACATTACGGACTTTGCGAAAAAGCTCCCTAGAGTATATTTTCTATTCTAGAAAATGTTCTCCAAGACAAAGATTGAATGGATATACCTATATACTTTTTCTTATTATTTTTCAGTTATGTGTGTCATTTATTACATTCAGATGAAGAATAAATGGAGATGTTTTTAACTTGATACTTAGCTACCTACCTACTTATTTTTACTATAAAATTTATCAAAAGTATTTGGTATTATTTATGGTGCAATGATTTAAGCACTAAGATTAAATATTTAGGACTTGGAGGCCCTGAATAAGCATGTTTTGTATCAGATGACTATTCCATGTAAACCCTGTCTGGTGTTTAATGGTTGCAATGCAACCTTCCTGCTTCCCTGAAGGTTTTACCTAGCTAGCAATTTCCCGTTTTAATTAATTCTGATTTCAACACTGTTATTTGTGCCGGCATTTTATTTTGAATACTTTCAATATTTTTAACTTTCCATGTTTTTACCAGATTGTGGGACGCAAAGGAGGGTTATGTTTTCAACGCGTATGTATGTATGTTTCTTGTTCCCTGTTATCTACTGAACTGCTAGACAGATTTAAACAAATGAGGTATCAATGGATTTGTATTAACTGCGCAAGTTATATAAAATATATAAAAATTCAAGATGGCGTATAAAATAAACATTTTGGGGGGCATAAAATCAAATAATTTCTGATTTCAACAATATTAGTATCAAATGCAAGCTAATGGTCAGCCTATTCTTAATATACCTATATATATTACTGTCGATTCGGGTAGTCTTAGATAGCTACTCCTCTGACCAAATAGCAATTAATGACGAGGTACCTCAGGGATCTGTCCTGTCTGCAAACATTATTCTTGTTGCACATAAATGACCTCTTAACACCGGGCTTTATTGGGTACGCAAATGACAGCACTGTTGTAGAGAGATACGTATCCTATACGCGCGCGGGCCCCTGTGAAAACAAGAGTTTAAGAAAGTCAATGAGTGAGAGCGTTGACTTGATTAAAACCTAGGCGTGTCTACTCTCCGCAAAACAGAGCACTTCACATTAACGCACACTTTCCAAAATGTATCTATCCCCATCACCAACCATCTAGGGCTTTTAGGTGTAACTGTAACATCCAGTTTAAATTTTGGTCAAAAAATTGTGTCCATTGAGCCATAGCTTCGAAAAAGTTAGGAGAAAGGGGAAGGTACGGCAGTACTTCGACCCTGCACAGCTTCTTAATTACTGCAGTCATCTTTGGGATGGTTCAGCCAAATATCAACTAGAAGCGCTGAATGAGACAGTGATCAAAACTCTGCTTTACGCCGACGACCAGGTTCTACTTGCATCGTCTGCGTCGGAATTGCAACAAATGGTCACTGTGATGCATGAGTCGTTTAAAAGAAAAGGTGTGAAAGTGAATGTTGGAAAGACGAAAGTCATGGTTATGGAGAGGAATGAAGATATGACGGAATGCAATATTATGATAGGGGACGAAAAAGTGGAACAAGTGAAAGAGTTTGTATACTTGGGGTCCTTGTTTACAAGAGATGGGAAGTGTGAAGGTGATATTGAAAGGAGAGTAAAAGCAGGAAATTGTATTAATGGCGCCATATACTCGATAATGGCAAGCAAAACTATACCAAATAAGGCTCGTCTTGCCGTACTTGAGGGAGTTTTGGCGCCAACGCTTATGTATGGTAGTGAATCTTGGGTGTGGCAGAAGAGACATGAAAGCAAGATTAACGCTGTGGAGATGAGAGCGTTGAGAAGCATGTGTGGAGTGAAATTAAGTGATAGGGTGCGCAATAGTGAAATAAGAAAGAGATGCGGATTGAAAGAAGATGTAGTGACTAAGATTGAAAAGGGTATGCTACGGTGGTTTGGACATTTGGAAAGGATGAGTGAAAGTAGATTTACGAAAGAGGTTTACAGAGCAAGAATAGATGGTGCTGTCAGAAGGGGCCGCCCTAGGCGAACGTACGCCGATCAAATTGGTGACGTTCTTAAAAAGGGCCTAGTTAAAAGTACCCGTAACCGGCGATCATGTATGAAAAGATTAATGAACGTGGAGGAAGCGAAAGAGGTATGTCTGGATCGAAGCAATTGGTGTTCCCTTGTCTCTGCCTACCCCAAAGGGAGACAGGCGTGAGGTTATGTATGTATGTATGTAAGCACTGGACTCCGTTGACCAAAGGGGTCCGTAAACTAATAAACAACTAAGACTTTACAACAAAAAAAAACTGCACAACCTAGAGCATCGTCGTAAGGTTACTTGTTTAACCCTGGTCATTAACATTTTGGTAAGTGCGCGAGTGCTCTGTTTGGACAAATTGAACCCTCACCATTTTACCATCGGACTACTTGACGAAGACAGAACTTCCAACCGGATGTGGTGGATCCAAAAAGTCGAACTAAGCGCTTTGACAGTTCCTTTATGATACGGGTCGCCAAGGTTTGGAATGAAATGCCTGTGTCCATTTTCCCTGACCCGTATAGTCCTGTTTTTTTCAAGCGTCGAGTGAATAGATTTCATTACATTATAAAAAAAACTACGTGGCAAATGACTTACATGGAGTTTTAAGATATGGTATTCATATTATTGATAGATAAATGACAAAAACCTTATTTTGTTATTAATTGTATGAACCTAAAGTTGACTCACTAGAATTCTTTATATGACTTCTCTCATTACCAATTTATAATTTTATTTGAAATTGACTCGTAAAGTAAAATTAAATTGTATTATTAGTAGCTGGTAAACCATCAATATTTGAATGCCTGTATCAGGCATTTTGTGAATTGTAAACTATTTTATTGTAAACATAACATCGTATTGTACACACGTTCTAGCAAGTATTATTTATGTATTTTATGAAAACGCCAATTTAATGATATTAGGACTTTATAGGAAGAATAACATTCAGGTACACAATATCTAAATAAAAGCCAACAAAATAAATCATAAAGACATAACGATATAAAATTTTGTAAAATCAATTAAACATTTACCTACATAGCATTGTTTTTGTTAATATTGAATTGGTTGGATTTAAGGTTCACATTGTTTGTTTTTTAGGGTTCTGTACCCAAAAGCCAAATTATTGAAAAAACGAGAGTATGGGCAGCAGCGTCCTTCTAGTAAAGATCAACCCAAGACAGCAATCGCCAACCCGCCTTCCAAACGTTGCGATAACGGTATTTTACCCAAAAATGACCCACACAAACAAGCCCCGGCCAATAGACCCCGGTGGTCCTGCTACTTTTGACCAAGGCACCGAAGAGTACAGCCAACCACAGTGCTTGGCGTTCGTGGACTATGAGAAAGCCGTTGATTCGATCGAGACCTGGGCTGTTCCCCGGTCGCAGCGCTGCTGCCAAATTGACTATCGATACATCAAAGAACTGAAGTTATACGAAAACGCCACTAAAGCAGTCCGTCTCCAGGACCAGAATTTGAAGCCTATCGAACTGCAGCGGGGCGTCAGGCAAGGTGATGATATTTGAACCAAACCTGTTCACCGCCGCGTTGGAAGATGTCTTCAAAATTCTGGGCTGGGATGGACTCGGCAAGTGTAGTGACAAATGTTGTACAGTCACGTCAAATAAGATGTACATATTTTCATTGGAATTTGAACCTTATCACAACCGAATAAGTTGCGAAGTGTATACATCTTATTACACGTGACTGTATACATTTTCTTAATAATAATAAAAAATTATAAATTTATTTATTTCTCCCACAATAATATTTTACATACTATAATTAAAAACTACCAATATTATCATCATCACCATCATCATCACAACTCTTTGTAATGAGCCCACTGCAGGGCATGAGTCTCTTCCCTGGGTGGCGAGGAGGTTATAGGCCATAATCCACCAAGCTGGCCCAGTGCTGGGTGGTGGATGCCAGAATTTTCAGGGCGCCGAAATGACTTCTGACAAACCCTAACGACTACTGTATACAAGTATACAGCAAACGGGACCGACTGCTTAACGTGCCCTCCGAAGCACGGAAGTCGTCGAGAGAAATGAATGGTCGGCGGTCACCCATCCAAGTACCGACCGCGCCGAACGTTGCTTAACATGACATGTGATATCGTATGATACACACATTAACCATGGCGCCACGACGACTTCCACCAATATTATAAGAGGTAAATATTAATATTAAGAGAAGTGGGAGACTGGTGCCCCGTTTAGGTTTCCCTGTACTAGGGGATCACCAAGCTCTTCCCTCGTGCCAAGTTCACGATACAATAGTTCTTAAACTAAGACTAAACAATGACAACTATTATGCTACATTAAGTTTATTTTACACTAGCTGCTGCCCGCGACGTCGTCTGCGTGAACGCTATGCAGCACCAAACGCACCTACGATTATAACACTGCTAGCGTGATAATATGTAGCCTATATGTTGACCCGACTTCTTAACTATCTTCATGCCAAATTTGAAGTAAATCCATGCAGTACTTTTTGAGTTTATCCCGGAAAGACAAACAGACAAAAATTCTAAAAACTATATTTTTTGTTTCTGTTTCGATTGTAGATCATACCCCAAGTATTCTTTTAAAAAAATATTCAATGTACAGTTTTGACTTTCCTACCATTTTACTATATGTATAGATTACGTTGACAGGAGATTTTTTCTTAAAAGCTAAATGTGTGCTATTTATTTGGAGTGTGTATATGATTATATTTCGTCGCTTCATTCTTCAGATATTATATAACAGGTAGTCCTTTTTAGGTACTAGGTAACTTCGCATAATTTAAAGTATCATAAAAAAAAACACTGTGGTGGGGCGCCGCGTGGCATGATCCACCCGGTTCGCGCCAAGCCCTCATTCTTTTTTCGTGCGTGGTAACAAGCATACGTCATTTACTTTAATCATTTACTTAAGTTTTTACAAAATGCCTAAACGTACAGCAGAAGAACAGCTTCAACATTATAATAAAAAGATAAAAAAGTTGGAACAAAAAATAAATAAAAAACGGAAACAGCGAATTATTTCTTCCAATGAAGAAGAAATCTTACAAGGTAAGACCTACTTATTCGGTTTAAAAATGTTATTTAAAACATCAGAGCAGAAAATGCGTGTAATCTATAATAGATATATCACGTTATCCGCTCAATATCGTAATGATGTAAACTTTAATAAATTTTATCTGATCTTATCGATCACCTTTTGTTTTCAATACGATTACAGAAAATGCGGGTAATCTCAAGGAGATTTATCTCGTTGTCTGTAATACGTTATGGGCGTTATATTAATATGAATTAGACATAAACATGTCGCCTCCAAGGTTATTTAAAAAATCAGAGCAGAAAATGCGTGTAATCTATAATAGATATATCACGTTATCCGCTCAATATCGTAATGATGTAAAATTTAATAAATTTTATTTGATCTTATCGATCACCTTTTGTTTTCAATACGATTACAGAAAATGCGGGTAATCTCAAGGAGATTTATCTCGTTGTCTGTAATACGTTATGGGCGTTATATTAATATGAATTAGACATAAACATGTCGCCTCCAAGGTTATTAAAAAAATCAGAGCAGAAAATGCGTGTAATCTATAATAGATATATCACGTTATCCGCTCAATATCGTAATGATGTAAAATTTAATAAATTTTATTTGATCTTATCGATCACCTTTTGTTTTCAATACGATCACAGCTGAAATAAATGCTGAAATCTCAGCAGCCATAACTGACATAGCACGAGCACGTGACAAAAAAAAAAAAATCCAAAACTTTCAGCAATAGCTGGGGTACGGTATTACCACCATAAATCGAGAGATGGACGTCCTCCCTGAGAAAGAAGAAAACAAAATGAACGCCTTCCGTCACGTAAGTGATGGATGCTGCCTATTATCAGACCTCCACTTTATGTTCACCAAAGATAGGGTAAAACTGATTTTACCTAATTTGGATTCAAACTTTAAACATGTTATACAAGACTCCGAAAGAGACGAAACTTTATTCGGAAGTTCGTTGCCGGAAAAAATAAAGGCAAGTAAAGCCATTGAAAAGTAGGGAGCCCTAATTTAAAAAGGCCCAGCCAAAACAGTCTCCTCTCAAATATCAACGGTCAACCGGTCGTCTCAGCAGGGAAACTGGACAGGACCTCCTCGTTACCCGTCGTTCAGGGGGGGGCGGGGAGGTCAGAGGAAACCGATAGCAGCTCAAACACAGCGGCGCCCTCAATCGAACTCTGCGTTCAACGCCAAGTTCCAGCCGCAGACTTAGTCCAGGACGCGTGCTCCGACCCAACAGTAATCAAGGTACATGCAGGTCGAAGTAATTTATTTTATGAGTGTTGGACAAAAGTAACTAAAAACGAAGTTATATTGAAGTGGATAAATTATGGATTTAGAATACCATTTGATACTCAAATTTGTCAGTATTCTATTCCTAAAAATAATTTGTCATCATGTGAAAAAAGAGACATGAAAATAGCTATAAATAAATTATTAGACTTAGGGGCTATAAAGCCTTGTTCTCCTTCAAATGATCAATTTATTTCAAATATATTTTTAGCTCCGAAACCTAACGGAGAAAAAAGGTTTATACTAAATTTAAAATCTTTAAACAAGTTCGTAACAAAAGTACATTTTAAAATGGAATCTTATAAAACAGCCTCGAAATTAATTCCTCGTAATGGATACTTAGCCAACATAGATATGAAAGAATCATATCTACTTATGCCGTTTTTTGTTAGTGACAGAAAGTACCTACGATTCGAATTCCAAGAAAATGATTCGTCTGAGCCGATCACTTACGAGTTCACAGCAATGCCGTATGGATTATCGGTAGCTCCGTGGGTATTTACAAAAATTATGCGTGAAGTAATGAGTCATTTGAGAAAACAAGGTTTTAAGTCTACTACCTATTAAGACGATCTTCTTATTGGAGATACATATGAAGAATGCATGATTAATGTAAGAGAAACTTTGAAGTTATTACATTGTCTAGGTTTTATTGTAAATTTCGATAAAAGTCACATTGTACCAAAAAAGTCAATCAAATTCTTAGGTTTTATGTTCAACACAGAACAGATGTCTATTACGTTACCTGGCGATAAGCGGCATAACATTGCACAGTTAATAAATAGGTACATTAATCTTAAAACTTGTTCATTACGAAATTTCGCTAAACTTATAGGTGTATTGATCGCAGCCTGTCCAGCCACAAAATATAGATTCTTATATACAAAAATATTAGAGAGACAAAAGTTTTTAGCCTTAAATAAGTTCGGAGGAAACTATGAGGTGAAAATGAATCTTAATAAGATATTACTAAAAGATTTATGGTAGTGGAAAAATAATATTAATATTATTTCTTGTCCAATCATTACTCAAAATTATAAGTCAGAAATTTACACCGACGCATCTAGGACAGGCTGGGGAGCAGTATGCAAAAATAATAAATATAGTGGTTCATGGACGAACAGTGAAAAAGAAAATCACATGAACTTTTTAGAATTACTCGCGGTTTTGTTAGGTCTCAAAAGTATAGCTAGTGAAGGAAAAGATTGTGCAATATTATTACGTATTGACAATACTACCGCCAATAGCTACATTAATAGGATGGGAGGTATTTAGTTGAATATTTGAATATTTTAAGTAGAGAAATTTGGCGATGGTGTGAAAAACGCTATTTATGGATATTTGCTTCTTATGTTAACACCAAAGAAAATCGAGCAGATTTCGAGTCCAAAAATGGGCCCTCTCGGATAGCGCTTTCCAACTTATTGTAAATAGTTTCGGGCCCATTAAGATCGACTTGTTCTCAAGTCGAGCCAATGCCAAATGTTAATTATTTGTCACCTGGAAGCCTGAACCTGATGCAGTCGCAGTTGATGCATTTACAATAAGCTGGGCTGACTTGGATTTTTATGCATTTCCTCCCTTTTCTCTTGTATTAAAATGTATACGAAAAATCATTGATGATAAAGCCGAAGGGGTACTTGTATTCCCCTTCTGGCCTTCCCAGCCATGGAGTCAGCACCCACTGCACTCCAGCCTTACCCTGGGTGCCGCGAGGCTCTCCGGCCGTCGTTCAGCCGGCGCAGCTGCCCACCAGAGGCTCTCACGTTGATGCTCGCCTCGCTCGCAGACACTACTGTTCGCCAGTACAACGTCTCATTGAAGTTATGGTTTCAAGAAGTGTGGTTATGAATTAATAGTTTCGAAAAATCCATTCCATTATTTCTTTGATTCTTAAACGAGCAATTTAATAAGGGATGTTCTTACGGTTCATTAAATACACATCGATCTGCATTATCTCTTTTATTAGGAGAAGAGATAAGTGATAATAGTTGTGTTAAACGCCTCTTAATAGGAGCCTATAAAACTAAACATATTAAGCCTAAATATTCATTTACTTGGGATCCAAATTTAGTATTAAATCAACTGTCTTCTTGGTATCCAAATATTAATTTATCATTAGAAAATATTACAAAAAAACTCGTTACATTATTAGCTTTATGTACCGGTCAAAGAGTACAGACATTGTCTTTACTTAAATTAGAAAATATTGGTTTTCAATCTGATAAAGTAAATATTATTATAACAGATATAATCAAGACTTCCGCTCCAAATCGTGAACAGCCCTTATTATCTCTCCCAAACTTTCAAAGCAATATCAACGTATGCCCAGTATCGACTTTAAAAGAATATATTTTTATTACAAAAAATATCTGAGGTTCAAACTCCGGGAATCTCTTCGTAACATTCAAAGCTCCCCACAGAACTGCATCAAGTCAGACGCTAAGTCGATGGATTAAGCAAACGCTCGCCACGAGCGGCATTGACATGAGCGTTTTAGTGAGCACAGCACACGACACGCGTCGACCTCAGCCGCGCGCGCGGCCGGTATCAGTGTCGATGTCATTCGAAAAACGGCCGGGTGGACACAAAACTCACAGGTGTTCGCAAAGTTTTACCATCGGCCTTTAGATGATCAACAAAATAACTTTGCTTTGTCGATACTTAATCGAGACATGAACAATACTTAACCTAATATTAAAAATAGTTATTGAATATTACGTATTTTGATATTAAGTAAATTACTACATTAAAAATTATATGTCTATAAATAGACTATCACTAAGTTTCATTAATTTAAGCTGATTATAATTTCTAGCGACTCAAATAAAGTAAGATTATTTGAAGCTCATTATGTAATAATATTAATTATTAAGTACTATAATAATAAAATATGTAATTACATATTTATATCTTTACTTATTTCAATTCCAAGTATATACCTAAACAAAAGTTTCGTTTAGGGTCTCTAAAGAATGAGGGCTTGGCGCGAACCGGGTGGATCATGCCACGCGGCGTTTTTTTTTATGATACTTTAAATTATGCGAAGTTACCTAGTACCTAAAAAGGACTACCTGTTATATAATATCTTCGAATGAAGCGACTCATATAATAGCGATAGAACTTCACTTAGAAGTTCGTTTAATCATCTAGTATGTGTGTGAGAGATGTCTGTATGTGTATGGGGTTAGTGTATGTGATGAAGTGTGGCTGGATGTGTGTGTGTGTGGGTAGGAATTGAGTGTGATGTCTCTGATGATCTAACTATTGTAGTCGTTCAAAAATATTTTCAGTTTCTAAGTAATCAATTGATTTAAGCCGGTTGGTTGATTTGAATTTTGTTTCGGTTTTGTGTAGAGGATATATTTTAAGTTTTCTGTTTACTGTGTTATACAATTTTGCTCCACTGTAGTTAAAAAAAATTCGTGCAAAAAATGTTTGTGTAATGGGAATGTAGCAGATATCATGGTGTCTCCTTTGGGACAGACTAGGGTTATCTTTATCAAAACCAATGATTTTGTGCTTCAGTAAGACAGTACCTAGGATGTACAATTGCCGTACCGATAGCACGTCACATAGCTTGTACAGCTCCTTAGTGGGATAAAGTCTAGGTTTGCAGAACGATATCTTCAAAATCAGTCGCTGAGCTCTCTCCACGTTCATCATGTAACCTTTGGCACTACATCTCCATGATGTTATACCATATGCAATGGGTGACTGAATGGCAGAGCGCTGTATAAATGCAGTTTATTAATTTTGCATTAGCTACATGACGAAGATGTCTGAAGATGTAAGTGAGTCTCCGTATTCTGCTTCATCTTTCTATTAGGTAGTTGAGACATTTTGGTGTCCCAGCAGTGAATTTATGAACCCTGCATTGTTGTACTGTTGCTCCAAATAAAATGAACAGACAAAACCCAAACATGATTCTACGTTTTAAAGTAAATCTAGCTTCAATTGTTTACAGCTTATATTGAAAATTGCAATGGAAGACTATAAAGTTTGAATACGAAGCTCATTAGAATATTAGATTAAATTCTGTATGCAAATAAAATTAACAGTTGAAAAAGCTTCATTTACGAGTAGGTCAACCACTCCTTCCACTCATTCTTTATGTAAATTGAGCACAAGAAAGTTTCACAATATCGGTTTTAAGGATGAAAGGTATCTGGCTTCGGGGAATATGTATACTGACGTTATAAGTGGTCCTCTGGGTGAGGAACGTTATTCAGCCAAGAACGTTTAAATCTTTTGAGGAAATTGAAATTTCAAAGTAAGCTTTATGGTGTTTTTAAAGAAATATTTTGGTTATTGACGCTTTAGCGGTAGAATTGCTTTATTTTTTTCATTTGCAAGGATACTTTTGAGTCGAATAATTTAATTTTATATTTTCTAACTAATATACTTATACAAGTAATATAAATGTGAAAGTTTGAATGGATATATGGATGTTTGTTTCTCAATCACGGTAAAATGGTTGATTGGAAATGGTTTATAGTCTGGATCAGCACATAAGCTACATTTTTTGAAATACCGTTTCTGTATTTAAAATTTTAAGATAAGTATTTTTAATCGCTCAGGAAACTTTTTTTCTTAAATTGCTGTTTAAAATGTGAGATCCCACATATACTAATAAAAACTTTAACGTGAACGAGTCGCTGGCAACACCTATTCTTACTTATGTTATAAATGTGAAAGTTTGGATGGGTGTACATTCCTTTGTATGTTTATGCCTCAATGACGGCGGAACGGCTCAACCGATTCGTATGCAATTTGGCATAGTAATATTGTACTCGTACAGTCTGGAATAGCACCTAGCCTAATTTTTATCCCAATACAGGGTCCGCATATAAAAGACAAATATATTTTAATAGCAGATTAGGTATGATGAGTGGGTCTGAATTTCGAAAAAAAAAATTTTTTTCAATAATTTTCATAAATTTAAATTTCAAACTTGTTCTCTGTGAGTAAAATTTAAGATAAATCTAGATTTTATGACTATACCCAATTAGATGGACACGTTTTTATTACTTGTTGTGTAGTCATAAACTAAAAAATTTTTGATCACTTAGAAGAATTTTGAAACTTTAATTTATGAAAAATATTTAAAAAAGTATATTATTCGTAATTATGACCCACTCATCAGGCTTAATCTGCTATTAAAATATTATTGACTATTATATGGCGACCCTTTATACACCTGAGCTCATAAATTGTACAGGTAAAACCGCGCAAAACAGCTAGTTGTCTATAAACCATGCCTATGTATAGGAATAATAAAAATAAATAAACCTTTCATATCTCAAAAGCAATGTGTTCGTGCTATTGCTGATGTTGGTTCGAGGACAACCTGTAAGCCTTTATTTCAAAGTATGAAACTTCTAACCGTTCCAAGCATGTATATCTATGAAACAGCGTTATGTGTGAACAGGCATCCTGAATTTTTGTAACTAAAAAAAATGTATTGTGTTTTAGCACTAGAGTTCCAACCGAACAGACTATGTCTTCCGAATATTAAAACTGAAATATGTCGTTGAAATAGCCCAATAATGTGAATTCGAATTTTCAATAAATTACTTGGAGATATCAAAACGCTGCCACTTAATTTTAAATACAACTTACGACAATGGCTAATTAATCAATGTTTTTATGATATTAATGTTTTTTTTTTAAACTATTAATTTGACATAGATAAGATTGTAAATAATTATGACATGGAGTGTTATGAGTATTATATAATTTACAATAATAATATTGTAATTGTAATAATAAATTATAACATGCTGGACTGGGAGCGAAAGAATAACATAGAATGTGCCAGCTGCTTCTCTTCCCGGGCATACTGTAAAAGTCAGTTAAGGGACAGAGGTTTTATGGGAGGCTTTTTTGTGGGCGATAGGCTGACCCCCTGTCACTGCAATAGTCTCTCTCCATCATTATGATATCTCGAAATTTGTCAAATGTGACATAGATGCTTTGATGGCTTCTGGTGTTCTGCCTACCCCGTAAGGGATACAGGCGTGAAGTTATGTATGTATGTAATTAATACATTGTAAATAAATGCATTTAGTTTATAAGATACCAATACTGCATGCTGTAATATAGCAAAGTATGCGCTCAAACTATAATGTGTACCGTCAAATATTACCATACATTCCGCAATAAATTGATTTTGAAACAAAACAAGTTGTGAAAATATCGACATACTCGAAGTTCTGATGAATAGCGCCAATGCCTTTGTGGTTTAATTATAGCCGCGGCCTATAAATAGCTGTGATATTAACTATGGTGGCACGATATTAATAATGATTCGTTCCTTTTGTAAGGCTGCTTAGTTTTGATGTGAGTAATACTTCTCATATTTGCATTTTAGGTCTTGCTTGAGTATTAATTAATGTTTCTGCAAGGTGCGATTATATAGGTTAGTATGTGAATTTTTGCCTATTTAGTCATTTTAAAGCAAAAAACATAATCTAACTTTAATTTCTTAAATTACTTGATTTGGGATCATCATTTATAAATTTTATCTGAACAGTAATCATACAATGAATTGATTTAGGCATGTATTAAAATATATTACTAACATGCTTTTTTCCATTGAATTAACACATTCTATTTATGTATAATGTAAGAACAACCAGCCATTGTTACAATTAAGTTAAAGGTATACGTGAATCAATACCGTAACAAATGCCACTAATATCTAAAGTCTGTTGATGGCGATGTATTCTAGGTGATTTTACGAAGAGCCAGTTCAATCCTAAGCTAGGTTTCTAAACCACCATCCACGTCCTCATATAAACCTAACCATCAAGTGAGGTAGAGTTGAGCGATCCTTTTAATTCAAATAAAACTCAAAACTCTATGTTCAAGTTTGCTGTCTCGATAATACACCTTATACAAAAAAAAAAACTGAAGAAATAAATAAATGACTGGTAGTGGGTCATAACTGTAATGGTACCTCCTAAGAAGGTAAATATGCAGATTTATCTGGAAGCCTTTCCAATTTAAGGGCAATTTTGTATGTCCTACCTTCCTTCGTTTTTTTTAATGCTTTAACAACGACTAAGATTTTTTAATGCGACCATCTATGAATAATTAATAATTTTCATGAAACCATTAACCACTTATTACCAGGTGCTCGTTTGCTCGTTTCATAAGAATTTATAAAAACTTTCAAAGTGCTGAAAGTTGCCAGCTTGTAGTTTCTGTAAATAATTTAAAAAACATTATTACTGCAACCCATACAGAAACAGACTTATCGCTTAACTTTCTGCCTTCAGCCATAATTTTTCAGGATTTTTTTTATACACGAGCATTGTTGTATTTATTCTAAAAAAATAACAGAGTAACGGTTGACTTATGAAAACATTGAATTATATGCAAGAAGAGTTGGTTTCGATTCCAGTAGAGGAACATTTTATTGGGACGAAAATAGACATTAGTGGTCAAGATTCGTATGTTTATATGTATTTTAAGTGTAGGTATTTATCCTTAATATTCATTACACAAGTACCTTTATCCATCCTAGTTTTAAGTTATTTCTTAAGCTGTTATTTAATTTTGCGATATGTGAGAACAATAAGCAATCAGGGTAGCCCAGTGCCGGTTGGTGGATATCCGAATTTTCAGGACGCGAGTCTGACAGAACCCATCCAAAGCACAAAAAATTATGATCGGCGGTCACCCATGCTTGTACTGATTAGGTTGAACGTTTTATAACCTGTTAAGAATTATACACATAGGAGCCACTGCGCTGCAACGACTACACAACAGCCATTTCTTTTGCATTACAAACAAAGTTACTCTCGCAATTATAATATCAGATAATATTAACGCTGAAAGTAAGGATATCTAAAAGTCTAAATGACTCGAGATTAAAACTTAAATATTAAAATAGTATTGTCATCAAAATACTTAAAAAGGACGTAAATAAATAGCTCAAATGAAACCTGATCCCAAACGAGTCTTAGCATGAAACATTTGTAAGCTTAGCTTTGTTAATAGCACGCGGACATCGTTCTCATCTACATTTCACATTTCCATCTTATTGTTGCACTCCCCTCATTTCGATGCAAATATTTTATAGTACAAGCCCTCCCGCTACCTCGCATTTTAGTTTTTCCTCGTAATTTGTTTTGGCAATGTTTTGCCCATTTTCATTCTGATTGTACAATTTTAATATGAAAACGTGTTTGAAATTTCGGATGATATGTAAACAAGTTGTGTGGGATTTTTCGTTGGAATTAAAATTGTGTTTGAACAAGTTCTGTAGGAGTAACTTTTCATACTTACATACACACATACATAACTTTTTTTTTTTATAAAATATTGATGGGACGTTTGTCTTCCATGACACCTGATGTTAAGTGAATATGAAGACTAAGGTGGTACACGTCCATCCACGAGAAACCTATTCACTCGACGCTTATAAGTACTAGGACTATACTGGTCAGGGAAAATAGACGCAGGCAGTTCATTCCAAACCTTGGCGAGCCGTATCAAAAAGGAACTGTCAAAGCGCTTAGTTCGACTTTTCGGAATATTAACCACATACGGATGGAAGTTCTGTCTGCGTCTAGTAGTCCGATGGTAAAAGGGTGAGGGTTCAATTTGCTCAAACAGAGCACTCGCGCACTCACCAAAATGTATCCTGCAGTACACGGTTAAACAAGCAACCTTACGACGATGCTCTAGGGTCTGCAGTTTTTTGGTCGTAAGGTCGACGTTGTTAATTAGATTACGGGCTCTTCGGTCAACGGAGTCCAGGGCTTCTAGTTGATATTTGGCTGAACCATCCCAAAGATGACATTGGATGGTTCAGCCAAATATCAACTAGAAGCCCAAAGAAGCCCAAACCCAAGAAGTTCAAAGATATTGGTTGACTTGTAGCGATAAGGCCGCCACATTGTATTTATTATTTAGTACCTAATTGTAAAATTGTATTTTATTTGGCAATAAAGAGTATTTATTATTATTATTTATACCTAAAGCTACACGCCTTTCGGCGGAAAGACCCGACAATTTGACCAGTCGGTCGGGGATCAGGGCAAGAGGGACAGAAACCGGCGAACTATTCGGGCAGTATCTAGCAAAACCGCTTTTTGCATGCGTGCTGGAAGCGAACCGCCACCGAATCCTAGCCTTTCAAGGTTTCTGACCAAAGTGGCTGGGGTCAAACCGTTTGTGGATATTACAACCGGGATGATTTCGGTGGACATAACTTCCCACATTTCGGTCACCTCGTGTGCAAGGTCCAAGTACTTGCGTTGCTTTTCGGTCTATTATTATTATGACTGCAGTACTCCATGCATGCTTATGGGGTAGGCAGAACACCAGAGGTTATAAAACCATCTGATGTCGCGTTTGACAAATTTGAGGTATTATAATATAAATAAAGAATTTTGAATTTTGAATTTATAATGATGGAGAGAGACTATTGCAAAGAGACTTTTCATACTAATATGGTTTTATTGCATTGTTCATGAAAACCTTGAATGTAGTGTTTAAGTTTCTTAGAATTCTATAGATTGACACTTATTGATGTAGCACAGACTCATATTCAATATGTTCAAAAGGCCTATTTTGTACATTCAAAGACATTTCCTATCTCCCCTTAAATAAACAAAATCCAAGGAAAATAGATCCTACAACAGCTGGCCAAATTAGTTACATGTGCCAAACATATAACCAGATAAAAGTTCAAGTGTCAAAAAAACTTCCATTCGCTTCAGAACGATATCTTTAATATAATAAAAAGGGGCTCAATTACGTAAGCTTTTGTTACATTGAGCAGTCAATCTGTCAACATGCATATTTTATCTTGCCTTTAAAGAGCTCTATATTTTTATTTGAAATGCTTTATTCTCATTTACCTACATAGCTTGATCTTAAAAATATTTAATATGAATAATCAACCATTAATGTGATCACTCAAATAGAAATAAATAAAAAACCAAGTTAAATTGTGTTAATCGATATTACTTTTTTCAAAATTTCTCTTACCATAAACAGGAAAAGATAAAACAATAAGTCAAGTCAAAATTTTTGATTTCTTTTATATTTTCTGTTCAGTAGAAAAATAAGAACTGCATAATACACAGGCTTGAATCATCCTACTAGTTTAATATTTAATCTTCCATAACGTCAACGGTGAGGCCGTGTAGCTCGTCACCTCAGCACAAATTAATCCGGTCCCGTTCGATGGCCTGTCATCAATTTTAATAGCTAAACCTCTGTTAGTAGCTCCAATTTGATTAACTCCGTGTGTTCGACAATGACCCAAATTTTGATCTATTTTCACAGGTTAGTTTTCGAAACGTTACGTAAAAATAAAAATCATTGTTTACTAAAAGAAATATCTTAAGCAAAACAAAGGTTATATGTAAAATAAATACATGTTAAACGACTAATAAATACAGAAACTAAATCTATGTTTGTTAAACAAAAAAAAACTCAGATACATGACAAATATTTGCAGATCACAAACATAAGTAGACCTTCGAAATGATTCCGAAAAGATTCTGAACTTATTTTGTGCCTCCACTCACTTACTAAGTACTGTTTACATCACTGATTGAAACCACTCACACGTGTATTATGGGAAAACACTTTATTTGAGAACAACCATAGAACACATATACTCAAGAGAAGAAGTACAACTTCATACATTAAAAGTTAAGACTAGACGCCATCTGAAAACGGTCCACATAGCTAATATGGCGGGAATTTCAAACAGTTCAAACGACTTCGAGATTTCAACTTGCTCTGGTCTGAATAAAAATAAGCAAATACTTGCAAACTTGTTAGGTGAAATACTATACCATCAGTTCTGTAAGGTTTGCTTATTTTTATTGTGACTGGCTAAATATAAGGTTAACTTGATGAACAATAAGTAAAACAATAAATAAGTTTTTGATACTTTTATTTTGTTTAAAGTAGGTAATACAATAAAAAGTGTGGATAAATTGACACTCTTTCTTAAAAATACAAATTCACACTGACGCGAGTTTCTTCAAGCAATCAAGGGGAGAAAAGTCGATTAAATCACAAGAAAACTTAAAACACAAACACAATTTAAAAATATCGCAAAACCGCAATCGCGAAAAAATATTTTCACATTGTGAAGTAGACGTTAATTTTTGACATTTCTTTTTATGTCAGTGTTGCTATATTCAAATAACATCGATTCGCTAATTCATTCGATTATGTAATACGGTCCCTTTAAATATTTGTTAAATTATTTAAAAATTATGAAGAAGTCATGTAAAGTTTTCGTTTAATGTTATTTCTAATAAAAGCGAAGATTTCTTGAAGAAAAATATGAATGAGTGTAAACTCAAAAAAATACTGCGATGTATTCGAACAATCGATTGAATGTTTTTTTCATGGGCTACACTGGTATCATTCTTGCTCTTTTCCTCTTATTGTGTTCTGTCTTTTTCACTCTGTCTCCAGTATGTAGTCTGCACCATCTCCATACAATGTCGATGCCCCCTGAGAACAACTTAACAAACCTTAAAACAAGTATTCATACATTTTATATATTTCAGTTTATTCGCGATTTAATAGACAATCAACGCCATCTAGTCCGTTAAGTGGAACTAACAAAGACAACCATATACAACCACTCTAATCTTACGTAGGTATGGTATTCATTCTACTCGACGTTTTATGTCTTCACAGATACCGTGAATGACTGGGGTGTTAGGCATCATATTATTCATATTGACAGTTACGAAATTGATCAGATATCATCTCCATTTTTTCTCAGTCTACGAGCGTGGCATTCAGGATTATCTCAACGACAGGTATATTTTATCTTGAATTCTGGATCTTAAGCAGCTATTTGAATGTTTTTTTTCAAAATGTATCAAGACATACAGGGTGACTGGTGACAAATTTTAAATATTGAGGGAGAGCATTCTGTACTCGATTCTGATCAAAACTATGTAATAAAAGTAGGTATTTATTTTTTTACTACAATTCCCTATACATAAATAAAGTGTTTTTTCGTGGCACTCAAAACTCTTTAAGCCGCCCGCCGCATCAATAGTAGTAAGCCGCACGGTGCCGCAAAAGTAGTATGTGCTCTAGTGTAACCATGCGTTGCATGATGAATTCTTTAACTTTCGGTTAAGTTTACTCTGCAAATAGTTTGTATTTATTTTTCTCTTAATATATGATCTCAAACTATCACGTCCTCGAATTTCGACAGAATCACCAGTCACCATGTATACTTTCATTTTTTATCATACATTTTTATTACATCATAGATTAAAACACGTAAGTAAATTTTGTTCCTTAAGGAATATCAGTGCAAAAGCATCTTATATATTTATTCTCGGCATTAACCTATATCCAGGATATAAAAGAGTGAGAAATATTCGCGTGTATAGTATTTCTAGGCATAGAACAGTATGATCGAAAATTGTGTAATTTCATTATGTTCCAAATTTTAATGTATTCAAAAAATTACGACCATCAATAACAAAAAAGTCAGCTATGTTTTTTATAACCTATAAAAATGTCATTACCATGTTGTCTTACAGTCACGCTGCCATATTGGAAGAGTGCCAAATCCACGCGCTTCATTATTAAACGCACAAAATTTGCAATACTACTATACTATTTCATTACTGATGCTATATTTTAATTTGGCATTTGGCACATCCCTGCGGAAACCAGAGCCGAAGTTAAGAGTTAGGGACATCATTTGCCAAGTTCAATTGTATTTTTTTCAGTTTGTCTGTAAAATTATATACAAAAGTTCTATTTATTAATAATAACAACGCATTGTTCTTTCGCAGGTGAAATGCAAAGGTAGTTAATATATTTGTGTTATTGAGTAGCATTCGGGCGTAGAACATCAGGTCTAGAGCGTAGAAAATAAGTAGAGCCAGTAATGCAACGTTCTTCCCGGTCGGTACAAGTATGTGTGAAAGCAGATCATTAATTTAATACGACTTTCTGGCTCCGAAGAGGGAGCCAGAAGCTAACGTCAAGCAGTCAATGATGTCACGTCGGTCATGTCGATTAAGTTAAACAGTAGTGCATACTTTTATACAGAAGTCGACGGAATTTTCAGGAGCCGTTTTAGTGCACTAAAAATTCTCAAAACGCCAGCACTGGGTCAAATCCTGCAGTGAAGTATTTTTAGTAATAATAAGTTTTAATAATCTTACAAGTAATTATTATCACCATCAGCCGAGATATATCAATTTCTGGAAAAAACCGCTCGGCCCCGCGATGCTCTCATCCAGCGTTTACTGGTTTCAGTTCGCCTTGCAGGAGATCTGCCTACACTTCGTCTAGTATGTGGTTGCCATTCTAGAACTTGCCCATTGCTACGTCGGTGACTTTGATTCGCCTGCAAAACTCTACATTTCTGATTTGATCCCGCATGGAAACCCAGAGCATAGCTCTTTCCATTTTCCACTGAGTGACTTAAAGCCTTTTTACGAATGACGCACTGACATGGTGGTATTTTTGTACAAACACTTCAACGCTTCGTTGTTTCAATAGTTGACACCGCTGCAAAGACTGGAGTACAGTCCAGGTCTTGATAGAAACAAGGGCTTTCTTATAGTTCACAAATGCTAGGAAATTGGCTTGTTATACTCTCCTTTCTATACAAAACCTGCCGCAGCGTATGGAGGTGGTGGTCTCTATGGTGCTAAAGCTTGTTCGGAAGCCAGCTTTTTTGGAAGGTTGAAAGTTGTCTAACCTGCGCATGAGATGATTCTTTATGTAATAAAAAATCATATCCGTCGACTTATGTAATAAAGAATCATATATTTTCAGTTTTAATTTCGCAATGTCGAAGTGCGCCAGAATCGATATTTTTTTTTCCAAACCCAACAAGGAGTTTATCAATTGAGTTTGTTACTTGAGCTGAGGGACTATAATATGGCAAACAATAATTTGTTGTTATTACCTATTTTATTACCTTTTTCAATAAAATATGAGCAAATATAAAAAATCTGGGTATAATTTTATTTCTATTTGCCAAACTTTATTTCCCTAGCCCGTAAGCTTCTCGCCACATACAGTGAGTAGTGAAATGGCATCATACTATTTTCAGTGAAATTAAACCTTTGGCTTTTATCGAATCCATTAAATATGCGTGGGTTTCCATTTAACACTTGACTTTTTGTCATTTGAAATAAATTTTGTATTTCACCCGTTTGTCCACATAGACTAGAATATAAATATTCATCATTCGAAAACACTGTATGTGTGTGCAACTTTATTAAACTTAACTTATGATTTAAGTAAATGTAAGTTATTACAAATTACAATACAAATACCACAATAAAAATACTTACTTAACATTTTTAAGTTAATGAATGATTCAACTACGTTTTTGAAAATGATTAACTTTATTTTTAATGTTAGTATGAGTCACAATGACTGAACGTGACATTTCCGACACAACATAAGTTATGTTTTAATATTTGCGTCTATTCACAAATCTAGTTATTCGGCATTAATACCGAAAAATCGCACAAAAATCAAGGTATTATGTTAAAAGCAACGTAACGTAAATCTTCGCAAATGCTCCCAGCGGAACGTGTTTTCCCTAAAAATTATAGAGCCTTCGCGAGGGCATTGAACTGTAGAAGCACAGTTCCATATTTTTCGTGGTTATGATGGATTTCGAGCAAATGGCACTTATTGAAATCCATTATCACATTGTTACAGATTTGTCATTATAAAGTAAATAAGATAACAAATTTTGTATAATATTTTACATTAATTTATTTACTTTCATTCTCATCTACAACAGTTTTTTACCTTTGATGTTCATATGAGCCGTATATGCTTTTTTCACGGAAGCCCGCTTACGAGCACCGCTCCCACATGATGGTATGTAAGTTGCACCCAGGCCGAAAGACCTAATTATTAAAAATGTTAAAATGAATGCGTTGCTGTCTCAAGGTTGAACACCCTTTGGTTTACTGGGTAGTCCAAAATGTAACAGCCCTTTGTGATATTAAGAAAGTAAAATCCAGTAGATTGATATAAGCAACCCAGCCAACTCGGAACAAATATAAGTCACTTCTAGTTAAATAAAAGAAAGCTGTTTTAAGGAAATTTTTGTTTAAGCGAGTCACTCAGGAAATACTTTAAGACAAAAACAAACTACAGTTACTTAGAGTCACATAAAGGCTTTGAGTGAACTAACAAGTACAGTAAAAACTCAACTTGGAATTTGAAATTTATTATTCAAAACTAAAATGTTTTCTAAAGACGGGGAAAAACTCTCACTGAGACTGAACGCTAAAGTATATAAATTCAATTCTTTGATGAAAAAAAAAAAACTAAACTATTCGTCTTGGTTTGAAAACGATCCGAAGCAAAGTTCCAGTCAAGAAAATCTCAATTTTACTGAAGTTCAAGTTGTTTCAAGTTATGGCCTTTTAATTAATTGAAGGAAAAGAGTCAAGTCTGGCTATGCAGCTGTGTGCTTCATCTTGAGATTGCTAGTTTTCTACTTTGCATCGTTGAACTTTTTATTGTTAGATGTGAAAATCGAGAGGCGACTACCATGTCTCTTGTCATTTTGCTTTTAAGTAAATGTTTGCTTTGTCAGTATATAAATATGTGCACATATGTATGATTTCAGCACTATTCTGATTGATCCGCTGTAAAGATGAGGCGTGAGATGTTCAAACACAACCTAAAATGATACATATGTTTTTAAAATGAAGAAAGAGCATGATTCATTTGTAAAAAGAAAACTGTAGTAAATGAGCTTCTTTGGCATTTTAAAATTAGGATTACTCTAAGTGCGCTTTATCTATCAGTGAGTACAGTCTAAAATATTCTTGGAATTTGGAAGAAATTTGTTGAAACGGGTAGGAATAGATAAAGAACAAGTGGATATACATTATATCTATATTTTTCGAAGTTTCCCCCTTTTTCAAGGACAAAGGCCGGCTTCAATGTGAGACGTACGGGTTTGTGACAAATGATCGTACAATCTGTAGATTAGTAAAGCTCCTAAGAATGTTACTTATAGTCAGTATTGTCACTTTAAATATAAGTGAGCGAGAAAGACGTTATCCTTTAATATTATTGTTACATTTTTGTTTTCCCATTACTGTGCATTGTATACTTTTTTGCTTGGTTGAGCAAATAAAAAGTAGACTTTCTATGTGGTACAGTTCAGAAACAAACTAATACGACTTTTTCAAAAAAGTTTGTTTCTGGATAATGTAGGATCACGTCGTTGAACTTTTGAATAGGAATAGTTTTTACTATTAAATTCTTCACTTTTATTTTCACTTTATTTTATTTTACCAATTTCAAGATAATGTTATCACACAAACCCAAAATTATATTATTAAACTTCCGGTTGATTGTGGTAGGTATATTGATTAATTATTATGACATAGTTCCAACAAGTGTGCTCAGTTGAATCTTTTGGCATAAAAAGCTGTTTTTTTTATGTTATCATAACGACGCTTGAAGTCTCTCTGCACTATAGATTTACAAATTACTTCAAATCGAATTATTTAAATATGTTCATGGTACAATAATCGGCATGTTCTGCTTTATTTAGGGTAGAACGGGCTTCCAACATATAAATATCCTTCGTCAAACGTCATATAATTTTTGAACTATAAACATACTCAGCAAATCATGTTTAAATAACTTCTCTATACCATTTACCCGCAACCAGAAACTCGAACATGGACAATTATCGTAACTTACCCGCAGGTAACAAAGCCTCCTAGTCATTTGAATCGCACGCGAAGGTAGACAGTATCTATACCTAGTTAATATACAAGTACTTCGCATTCTCCACACGTATCCAACGGACCTTTTGATTCCCTTTTCTCATTGCCGGGGGGGTCCTATCATATGATATGTTTTTCGCTCCTAGCAAATATTTAACCCATTCGATTCATATAATGTTTTTATATTATTTTGTACGATTGGTAGGGAATGGAAATGACTCATTATGAGAGTTAATTATTTTCTTCCCTTTTTGTGATGTTAATACGTAGGCACTGAGTTTCGTATGTGATTGGACATTTATTTGATGGTTCACGGTGGGTATTGCCTACTTAATAATTATTATTATATAATATCTAAAAGCAAATAAAAAGTCATAGTTTTATATGTCTGTAATTGCTGAACAGTGGTATTACTTTTTATTAAGTGAAAGCCTATGCAAATTGCTTAAAATCGTCGGCGAGAGCGGCAGCGGCGCGGGCAACGACGCAATCTGGGCAGTTCTCGACGCCGCGCCGCCAGCGGGCGAGCGATTTGTACCGAATACACGAAAATGTCGATACAGCGTTATGAATACTTTACAGTTCATTTATACGATACGATTTACTATGGACAAAAGAGGACGTTAATCCGTAATTTAAACAATGGAAGCAAAATGCGAGTTTCATCGTAATTATGAAGAACAAAAACAAAATTCAATCAAATTATTTGATAACACTACAATGTTTGTGAAAACATTTGATTATGCCCTGTTGAATATTAAATCTGAATAAGAATTGGATAATAGTTAGATATGAACGTATAATATCTCCAGTAGAAACATCGGTTTTAATTTTCTTGCAAAATTTTTGATTTATTTTTCAATTTTTGTGGTTAAATTTTTCACTGTTTTATTTTTATTTATTTACTGTTTTATATCGGTCGTCTTTCTAAACCAGCTGAAATAATTTCTTCCAGCGATATTTTACGAGTCTAGCATTCGATATCGGTGGGCAATAGACTACACTATAACCGCTCGATCACACACTACCCGTTAGACTTGCGCTCGCCGTTGCCCGCTGCCCACTTCACTGCCATCCAGAACGCTTCATATAAACTCAATACTTTCAATCGTGTCATGGATATCCCAAACCAGGCGCTCAAGCACCTGTACCATTAGATTCTTGCCATACTGGCAATCCTCTACAACGCTTGCCTCAATCTCAGTCACTTTCCAAGTGCCTGGAAAGAAGCGATCGTAATAGGAATCCCCAAGCCCGGGAAACTTCACCACATCCCGTCAAATCACAGACCCATCAGCCTCCTCAAGGCCATGGGCAAAAACTTCGAGCGCGTCATTCAGAAATACCACCTATTCCCCTCTGACGGGGATCTCCTCATCATCGCCGAACAATTCGGCTTCCGTCCTCAACACTCCTACCCTCAGCAGGTCCACAGAATAGTGGAATATGCCCTTGCTAGCATCTACCCTAGGAGGAGAACCACAGCGGCAGTCTTCTTTGACGTAGCCTTCGACAAAGTCTCGCACGCTGGCCTCATTCACAAATTATACGGCATAGGACTTCCTGATAGGCTAGTCCGTATAATTTCTTTCTGTCTAAAAAACCGCACCTTTCGATTCAGATTCGATGGTGCGCTCTCCTCGCCCCGCCGCATCAGGGCTGGAGTCCCGCAAGGCTCAGTCCTCGCTCCAACCCTATACTCGATTTACACGAACGACATTCCCAAACCACCTAAGGGGGTCAAACTTGCCCTTTTTGCCGATGATACTGCGCTCTATTGTACAGGCATTCAAATGTCACAATAAGTGTCAAATAGTTGCAAAGTTGCAATCGGCAGGTAACGAACTCAGCGACTGGTTCACGAAGTGGCGCATTGAGGTCAATCCCGACAAAAGCTCGGCTATTCAATTCTCTCACAAACGGCGTCGTGGTCACTTTGACACACGGGTCCGCATGGGGGGAGTCCCCATACCGTGGTCCAATACGGTTAAGTACTTAGGCGTCACACTCGACAAAACCCTTTCCTTTCCACCCCACATCACCAGGGTGTCCAAAATGGCCAGACAGTACCTCGGCCGACTCTCTAGCATGCTAGGCCGATGCGGTAGAATGTCCCTCCGTAACAAGCGTACGCTTTATAAAGTCTGTATACGACCAGTCATGACTTACGCGGCTCCCGTCTTTGCCCACGCGAATCCCAAACACCTTCACAAACTACAGGTGGTCCAAAATCTATTCTCCAGAAGGGCAGCTAACCTTCTGCAGAATAGATTTTGGCTGGCTCCCTTCAATTCAGTGGCATTCCGTCGGCGAGCGGTTGTCACTGTCGGCCGGGATTTGTTCCCGTGCAGGGTCCAGTTCGTACTGGGAGTATTCACCTTCTCCCTATCTGTGGTCGCCCTTTGGGGCGTCACTGTAGGGTGTCATTCTTTGACTGGAAAAAAAATCGTGTCGCGGAAATCGCGCCCGCGCCGCTGTCGCTGCCGTCCAGTTTGCAGCCTAAAAGTTTCAAGATGGACCCACGATCTGGTCAAACACGCCGATAAACGCTGGAGCGACGACTTGGAGAACCTTGTGGGAGGCCTATGTCCAGCAGTGTACGTTACCAGGTAGACGATGACGATGAAAAGTTTAATCAGACAAGCAAGACATGTATTTGTATTCATGTATTGAGTGATTTCTTCTCTGAATTAAATTATGAACTGAAAGGACGACGCATAATTTCGGTACCCACCTCCAATAGCCATATAGGATACGCCGTTGGATAGGTCTTAGTAACCTGAATCAAAGTTCCTATGGCGCCAACTTCCGATCGTTAGTCCGTTTAGAGCTATAAGCTCCTAAATGTCGGACTATAATTTTGGATCCACCTACAAAAGCCATGTAGAATACGCCGTTGGATAGGCATCAGTAACCTGAATGAAAGTTACTATTACGCTAAGTTCTGATTGCTAGTCCGTTCAAAGTCAAAATAGCAGACAGGTCACCTATAACATAAATAGTAAGCGACACCGCCGCTCTGATTATCTGTTGCACACCTGAATAACGGTTTTTTCTTAATTTTATCTTCGGAGATTTGATTAATTTTATTAGGTTGGTTATCATCTTGGACTCGGAATCGAGACTGGAGCCATACCAATTCTTGTTCTAGAAGATGAACTCTTTTCAACGATATATCACAGATGTCTATTGAGGCGGGTAACAGCTCTCATATAAAGTTATGTGTCGTCCTTTCGCATACTTAAAATTTCCCAATATCAACAAGCTAAGCTAAAGTTAAACACCAATAAATATCAGGGGCGTGAGAAATAAATATTTGCCTCCTATATTCGAATTAGATACCCGCGAATGTCAACGCGAAGCGAGGCTCACGATTAACGAGGGGCATTCAATTAAAAGTGAGAATGCGGTACAAAAGGATAAATACAGGCTGGCAAAGCTGGATAATCCGTTCGATTTAGAAAAAAAAAAACTGATTGTTTCTGCTTTTTGGGAAGATCTTTCGTTTGTTTACTTTTTGTTTTCGCTAGGTCTGTAATCTTCAATAAGTACATTAACTGTTTAAATAAGAAGCTTAGAGATTATTTGCCAGGATAATGATTTGACTATATCAAAGCAAAGTAAATTTTAGTTTTAAAGAATATTGAATTCTTTTAAAAGGTTATTCAAAACCAACTTTATAATAGTAACCAACAAAAGTATACAAAGAGACTTTATCATAAACTAAAGTAAATTTTAATATTTCGTACATACATACATAACTTCACGCCTGTATCCCGTATGGGGTAGGCAGAAAACCAGAGGTAATAAAACCATTCGATGTCACATTTGAAAAATTATAAATAGTGTTAATATAGTTAAAAATAGTGGAGAGAGACTATTGCAGTAACAGGGGGTCAGCCTATCGCCCACAAAAAAGCCTCCCATAACACCTTTCGTTGTAATAGGTACTGTAAAATTGAAAATTATTCTATTCTAGCTTTTGCAAATGCCTTCAAAATAATCATCATGAGCAGGACATGAGTCTCTCCCCTGGGTGAAGAGGAGGTATAGGCCATAATCCACCAAGCTGGCTTAGTGCTGGGTGGTGGATGCCAGAATTTTTAGGGCGCCTAGATGGCTTCTGACCCTAACGACTACTGTATACAAGTATACAGCACCCGGGACCGACTGCTTAACGTGCCCACCGAAGCACGGAAGTCGTCGTGAGATATGAATGGTCGGCGGTCACCCATCCAAGTACCGACCGCGCCGAACGTCGCTTAACCTGTGATATCGTATGATACACACAGTAACCACGGTGCCACGACGACTTTTGTCGACGAAAATAATATGGAAGCTACATTCATAAACCATTTGACCTACAATTGAACGAGAGCTTATGTTTAAAGTAATTTCTTATAAGCAGCCATGTATTAGACTGGACTTAGAAGACTAAGAATTAACTATTTTAAGTAAGTTAAAAATGTTAAAAAAGGTATTTTTCCGAGGTTTAGTATGTTGGTTGTATTTCTTTTAAGTACAGGTAATATATTTAAGTTTATTTTAAGTAAAAATGTTCACTCAAAGGCAAAAGATAGATGCGATGTAGGTATCTGTTATCGCTGAACCATAAAAAGCAATAAAACGATATAAATATTGAAAGACATAAGCTAGAAGATTACACAAAAGATAATTTTATTTATAAGTAATAATTATTTTTATCTTATTTTTTATGTATTTTTGTTTTTTTTTTTGTACTATTTTATTGCAAATAAAATTAAAATCAATAAATGTTTACTTTTTGGATCAAATATGATTTAAACAAACGACCACTTTGGTGATGGGGTAATACTGTTTGCCTCAGACGCCAGTGGTCGCGGGTTCGATTTCCGCACGGAACAAGAAAAAAAAAATTCCGGGTCTGGGCGCTTATCTATATATTATGTATTTATGTTCCAGGTTGCCTAAAGTTCGCTACATGGTACCTATCCCATATCACAAGCTCTGCTTAGTTTGGGGGCATGTAGTTGGTGTGATTGTCTGGGGATTTTATTTATTTATTTATTGAAAATTTGGTAATTAATATTTTTTGTCAATACCAATCAGATTCCAAGAAGCCAATTCTGTACCAATTATTCACTTGCTACAGTTAATTAGTAACGTATAAAAGTAGAACTTTTAAAGATATTGTACAGTCACGTGCATTAATATGTACACACCACGCAATTTATTCGGTTTTGATAAGGTTCAATTTCCAATGAAAATGTGTACATATTATTAGACGTGACTGTACAAGAAACGCGTCTAGACATATCATTTAATTTTATAGTGGTTTACGAAATAGTGTTCTCGTGTTTTCACTTAATGGTTCTATTTTAACAAATCTGAAAAACATCTTAACGTTTTGTCGCGGTTAAGTGTTTTTCCTCCTTTGAACATGTAAATAATTACATCAAGTCATTTTATATCTTTAAAAATATATGAAAAAAGCTATAAAACCGATACTAAAATGAAAGCAAACTAATTATTTTTTTTAAGAAAAATTTAAGCGCCTTTATAAAACCGACTCACTAAAAATGCTTAAATACTTTTTATAAATCTACATGGACAACGCAAATGCATGTTCTTTGCGTGTCCGAACCCCGACCAAACGTCAAGGTTGGTCGCCGCTAGATTCAGTCCCCGCGTATGTATGTCTGTTAGAAAATCGCATTTCACAGCATCAATATTGCTTTTAATAATCGATTTCATCGGCGCCAACGGTGTATTTGAATCGGTTTGTATTTCCCAGCAATAACAATCAGCTGTGACGTCACAAAAGGTGTTAAAAAGTCGGCACGCCTGGTTTCAATACTAATCGTGACACTTGCGTTGTCTATGTAGATGTATGTATGTGCGTAGCACCCAAGTGAAGTGTGTGGCCTCTAAACTAGACACAGTCTGTATTTTAGGGAACATCGCCCTCCCCTTTTCTATTTCCTAAAACTATATGATTAGATTGATTTAATTTACAATTTTACAAAACATGTGACGATGTACTACTCCGTCACATTATCTGTGCACCTCGCTGGAATGCGGACCCCCTCCCTCTACCCCTTTCATTTCTCCGCGCTCGCCCTTTTTGCTCAGTATGGTCAGCATCTTTGTTTTCGATACGCGCCCCGATTATTCGCCTCGGTTACTTTCGTGAAATTGTTTTGTTTTTGGATTTGTGAATTTAGCGCGACCGATGATGAAGAAGATTTGATGCAGGGGATTCAACCAATAGTTTATAGTGACAGTGACTATTAAATAATGTTTTAACTCATTAAAAATAATTTATTTGTTTAACACGATTTATTGTTTTATTTAATTCATTTAGGCCTTCTGCCTTATACTTCTTAGGCAGTGTGCTTTGTTGTCCTAAAATCAGATTTGGCACCGACTTCAAAAACTAACGAAGATAAACGAAGAGAGATTCGCTTATCAAAACTTCGTGAGCACCAAGAACTAGTCCAAAACTTATCACAAAAAAATCTATCACGAATATCTATAAATATGGAAACTATAAAAAACCTAATAACTAGCCCAAAATTTAAGTAAGTAAATGAAAAACAGAAAAAACTGTATCAAAATGTAAACTGTATATTCCACGTTGCGAAAAAATATACATATATGTGGCTCGAACTGATTACTTTCTTTTTAAAGTTAGTTAAAATACCAAAAGGTTCTCGTAAATTGGACAAATATCCTTTTAAAAACCGAATCAACATTAGTTCAGCCAAACGCGACCGTTGACAAACATACATAAATACAGGTTAAACTGAGATGTTTTTTACTAAGACAGTCATCCATCCATCCATGATTGTAATAAAACCACAATAAAACGCAGTAATAAACTACAATCTTGCTATTATTGTAAATGTGAAAGTTTGGCATAGTTAATACGTTAAGCAGTCGGTCCCGGTTGCTGTATACTTGTATACAGTAGTCATTAGGGTTTGTCGGAAGCCGTATCGGCACCCTGAAAATTCTGACATCCACCACCCAGCACTGGGCCAGCTTGGTGGATTATGGCCTAAACCTCCTCATCACCCAGGGGAGAGACTCATACCCTGCAATGGGCTCATTACAAAGAGTTGATGATGATGATGATTACAGCCTGGAATAGCAGATAAGCTACTGTTTATCCCGATATGCCCACGGGATTAGAAATTGCGAGGATAAAACCGCGTGAAACAGCTAGTATGCGGTTATTGTTCTGCAAATCAACCAAACATTTGGCTGAATGTTATAATATGCCGAATGTACGGAATACGAATGTTCGGCCGAACATTCGGCTTATCTTTGATACAAAATATACAGCTGAATTAAGAACCTTCTTTTTTGAATTCGGTTAATATACTAACCTTACTACTAATAAAACCTTGTCCTAAATGTGACAAAAAAGACCGCATCCAAATCGGTTCAGCCAAATGCGAGATAATCGCGCACAAACATACATACTTATATACAAACATACTTACAGTTCAAACTGAGAACCTCCTTTTTTGAAGTAGCTAACAACTAATAGCCATCGAAAGCGATCGAATTTATTATAGTGGCATTGACCTGGTTGGAATGGCATACAAATTGAATACTTTTTGATTTGTAATCTTTGATCGTAAGGTCGGTTAAGAAAAACCCTTCAACCACTGGATAATCGCGTCCTAAAGGCGAGTGACCCCCACTTAGGGCTCATTTAGTGTTCACCTGGCTAGCGAGCACCCATTATATTAAGTCTGCCGCTAAATATGATTCGGGCAATGATTTAAGAAGAGCCAGAACAATATTAAGCCCGTGTACGACCACTTTGGCGATGGGGTAAACCTGTCTGCCTCAAACACCAGTGGTTGCGGGTTCAATTCCCGCACGTAACAAGAATTAATTTATGTATTTATATTCTAGGTTCCCCCTAGTTCGCTACATAGTATCCCATAACACAAGCTATGCTTAGTTACGAGCTATATAGTTGGTGTAATTGTCTGGGGATTTTATTTATTTATTATTATGTATGCTTACAGCTACACGCCTTTTGGCGGGAAAGACCCGACAATCGGACTAGTTGGTCGGGGATCAGGGCAAGAGAGACAGCAAAACCTCTTGAGCAAAACCGCTTGTTGCATGCGTGCTGGAAGTGAACCGCCGCCGCATCCCAGCCTTTCAAGTTTTCTGACCAAAGTGGCTGGGGTCAAACAGTTGGTCAATTTATTTTTATTATTAAGTACCTCCTTGGCCCCATCTTTACTTACCATCAGGTGAGATTGAGGTCAAAAGCGGGAAAAATTAGAAAAGTTTTCTTCATCATAGCGCAACAATGTCGAGCTTGCTTTACGTCAATGAAAAATACCTCAAAAAAATTAACCTTATGATTATGATATGACAAAGCTTAGTTCACAGTATGCATGTTAAAATATCTGTTTAGGTAGGTACACATTACGACATTATCGATGTTAAAGTTAAATATTCCAAGAGTATTTTATATATTACTTGAAACTACATATTTCTAGTCTTTATCTAAACATGCATCGAAATGCACTAAATTGGTTTTATGAAAATTAAATAAGGTTATTAATACATTAAAAGTGAATCCACCGAAGTTAATGGATTTTCCTGAACCCTCAGTTATCTGATTAAACTTCTTAACTTAACTACTTGTTTGCTAAATGATAAAGTAAGCCCTTATAATTTGACGTGCAATATTGATATAGTAAAAAGATAATACTGCTACAAAAATTGCCAAAATGCCAGGCTTTTATTGAAAGATCTGTTGGTGGTGGAATAATAATTTATGGACATAATATTCATCCATCCAGCCCTAAGATGAGCTTATATGTTGTGTCCTTGTGTCACTCATGTCCTTGCCAACGGATATACATACTTATATTTTGCTCCGTAAATACAAAGATATCATACATAATCAGTGATAGGAATAGGTAGTGCAATTTTGCGGGATTTCACGACGAAATCTTAATATGAACATACCATACTAGTATTGTTAAGGATTAGTCATGGTCAATAATTTACATTGGATTATTGTTATATAAACGTAAATTCCATACTACCTTTGTGGACATAATATTAAGGTTGTTGGAATATTCTAAAAATTCGTTAAATTACTAACTTCAGCATATAAGATCGAACTCTAGGAGACCCAACTCAATATTAGGACTTTTTTGTGTAAGTAAACACAACTCACTTTAAATCAGTTGTCAATAATACCTTTTTATATATTTTTCATCTTATTGATTTAAATTGTATATAAGAAAGAAATAAAAAATAATAAATACGTTACCAAATTTCATAATGTTTTTCTTTGAAGTCCTGTTTATCATATTTTATAAGGTGATTGAAGCAATCGTATAAAATTCGTAGCAAATATTGAAAACAAACCCGGTTGGTTTGACCAAGAATTGTTCTACAAAAATCACTAAATCCCGCAATGCCGCAGGCGTATCCATACTATTCTCATATTGGAGTTTATTGACCCTAAATTGCACTACCTATTCCTATCATTGTACATAATACAACCAGAACAAAAGAAGCAAATATGATCATACGCACAATACAAATAATTGAACCCGCGACCACTGGCGTCTGCAGACAGTGATTCCCATCGTCACGGCGATCGCCACATAGCTAGAAAACTCGTAGAGACTTTAACTCCTCAATAATAAAATACAAAAGATTAGACTTTACAGTAACTTTATTTACGTATCCCATATTGTACACATCTATAACAAATAAGACAAACAAAACAACACTTGTGATCCTGTACATAATACATCAATGATAAAATGTCGTGCGCAGAATTGACATTATATCTTATAAGTGAAAACACAGCCATAGATTAATGCCTATTTTTATTTAATTACTTCTATTTTATTTATTAATTAACACCTTTGAATCTACAAATTTTATTCACAAATTCAAAATAAACTCTCTGTATGTTTTACAAAGGAATTCGTTTTAGCGAAATAAAAAAGGAAGGTTGTCTTTTAGTTAGATAAAGTACATTAATGTGTTTTAATATACAATGTACAAAATATAATACTTACCTAATATATAATTTGTATTCACATCTATATTTTAAAGAGTATTTTACAAACCTTAACTTTACTAAAAAGAGAGATTTATAGCTAACTATAGCTTTATATTCTGGTATCCTGACCAAGAGTTTTTTACTTGAATTCAAACCTAATAAATCCTGATACTTGAATATATATTCATTTTTGGGTTGAAAATATAATTTTATGCATGATTAGTTTTAATTACCGGCTAAAATAATATTTTTTATAAGAGAAATAAGACTCAGATTTTCTTGTAGCGCATCACTTAGTAATCAAACATTCAGATCAAACTCTCAAAAAAGTGTGCAGTACTTTTTTAACGAAAAAAGATAAGTTACTTGTTAATACCAAGAAACAAGAATTTGATAACCTAACTTAGACTAAAAAAACAATAGATTTGATTCAAAAATGTACATACATAGTAAATATTGTTTCACAATACAATATAATTTCAGTATACAGAAAAAAATTGAAACGACAAAGGCGAAGTAATAAAAAATATACCTCAATAATGGTTCTAAAAAAAGTATACATTGCAAAGTAACCAAAGGAAATTAATTCATAGTACCGTAAAAGATAAAACAAAGTTGCAGGGTTTGAATAATATAACATAAAATTTCTTTGACAGTGCTCTGTAAAGTGCATTTCAAATAACAAACACGTTCAATATGCGTATATTTTTGCAGGATGTGCAAAAAAAATATATAAAAAGTTTATTCTAAACAGGTTTCCTATTATTACTTAAATTAAAAGGTATATACACAAAGTAGGTAACCAACAATTACTTATTTCATTTTAAATTAGAATAAATTAAAATTAAACTTTTGTAACAGTTAATAATATACAAATTATTAATTAATAATGCGGGATTGAAATCGATGATAATAATTTTGTCTCGATGGACTTATACTAATATCACTGGGGAATATTTGACACGAATCCTCATAAGCTCAATAGGCTGCACAGTAATTGAACTGTCCATAATATAATAAAGAAATTGTTTATGGTAACGTAATTGAGAGTACCTGAAAAAAGAGAAAACGTTGTTTAAAAATGAACATTTGTAATGAAATAGGACTGCACAAACATTCACAGTATTAAAGGTGCAATGTCAAGTGGATGTCAATCCACATACAAGTCTCAATTATTTTTGTCAGAGAAAGAAATAACCACCTTTTGACAGTTTAGCTTGATCGAATTGGGTTCCGAATTCCAATACCCAACACTTGCTTCTGAGAAAATATCAGACAAATTAGAGATCAAAACCAAATTGTGTCAAAAAATCATGTTGACAAGACCATTGTCCGGTTTTGTCCGGTGAGAACATCTGTTATCTTTGAAGCTAGCTAAGTTCTGGACATAGCCCGATGTCTTGGTCAAAATTATATTTGTGTTAAAATGGCTTTTGTAACTATGAACCAAACTAGTTCTTACATGTGATTTAGCATCTGCCGGAAGGAAACGTTTTGAGTATTACACTTAGTAGATAAGCATGGAAATATAACATCATATTCTTTTAGCGCTACATCTTTGCAACTCAACAATTCTCATTTCTAAGAGCGGGTACACATTGGGCGCTCGACGCTGCGTTGAGCGCGCGTTAATGTCGTACACACACCGCACTTTGGGCGACGTTCGGCTAGCGTTAGTATAGTGTGCATTGCCTCAGTTTTAAAATGGAAATCGAAGATATTACTTCTGTGTGGCTTCTCTATCGGCGCTATAAAAGATGATGACAGAGACAAAGAAATTGTAAAAAAATAACTAAAAATTAATCATCTAATATTTTTTTCTTCCTAAACTATTTTCAGATTTGCCAAAAATTTCTACCGTTTTCGTTATTTTAACACGGTATTTTTATAATCATTACTTTCCATATCCAAAAAAGCTGATCCCTTTTGTATTTCGTCAATAGATAAATCAGTATCGAAATGTTCGATCCCCAATTACAGTTAAAGTGTGTCCACAACACATGAAAGCGCACGATCAAATGTACAGCAACATGTCGGCTCATACGACTCGAAGCGCGCGGCTGACGCTCGCTAAACGCGCGATCGTTCGGAAAAATGGGATCGCGCGCTGAACGTGCGCTTAGCCAAAAACGCGCGCTTGCATGTGTATGCATTAATAGAACTTCTGGTTCTCGCGTTTGGAACACGGCAAAACGCGCTTGAAAACGCTTAATGTGTACCCGCTCTAATCAGCTTTAAAATAATAACCTCCATAAAAATCAATTTCAAAACTCACCACTATTTGACACATATTTAGACAGCTGCGTTCTCGAGTACACGGTGATAATAGTGTTGGTTTCCTTGATAACCGGTGGTTCGACGCGCACCACGGCCTCGCATCGCACGCGCAGCGCGCCGCTGGCATTCGGCGGGACGCGCAGGCGCAAGATACGCCATGATGCACGAAGGCCCCCGGGCTGGGGGGCGCTCACTTCTGTACGCTGCCAATTTTCTGGCTGTAGGAAGAAATAAAAGAACTTGATAATAATAAATTATACAACATTATTTTATTTTTATTTTATTTTTTCTTTATACAAAACCGGAACACAATTTGTTCAGAATAGGTAACAGAATCGATTGCAATTGTTTTTATATCATGTTACGTTTTAACTCAATAATCCCTAAAGAAACTTAACTAATTTACACACCCACTCGCGCGCTTATCGTACGCGATCTCAGGATGCAAGTAGGTCCTACGTCGCATGCAGCGGTAGCGAGCGAGCGTCGCGCCCTGGGTGTCCTCTCTCGTGCGATAAAAGCAAGACACTAGAGGCTTAAAACTTGCTGATTTTTTGAAATAATATTATAAAAAATTTTGTATACCGATTTTTTTAACGAAAATTATTGACCCGATTCCTAGGTTTCGCATGAACAAAAATTGGCGTTGTATAAGTTTGTGTTATGGAGACCACTCAGCGGAAAAAGGGGGATCCTAGTACACAACCAGACCCGAGCCAGTTCGTTTCATAAACTGGTATGACTAAGACTCTAACCTCGGACCTCTCAGAATGCAACAGTCGATCAATCGAATTTTATAACCCAAAATAGATTGCTTATAGATTGATTGATAGTAAACATGTGTAATGGATAACGTACTAGATCACGGATAAATCGCACCCTCAGAAATATAAATCCGAAATTTTAGGTATTTGACTTTTTGAAATAAATAGACTCAGTATGACTTGTATCATCGAATTTAAAAAAGTGACCTAAAAGACCGTAGAAAAGGATAAACACATCATTGGGTCTATCTAACACACTCGCCATACGCCGCGTCTTTTTAATTTCATTGAGACGCAATTAGTATTATTTCGCAAGTGTTACGAGGAAGTCATTACGTGTTCAATATTACAAAGACGCTAAGCGACTTAAGAGAAACTTATGTCTTATGTCGGTTAGGGTAAGAAGAAAAAAAAGAAAAAATAAATAATCCGAAGTCGATTCAATCTCTGCCATTCAATAAATTTAAATCAGTCATTAAAGACACTCTATCTCGAAAAGCTTATTATAAAACTAAAGATTATTTACAGGATAAAAAGGCATGGGATTAGGCACACTACAGGATATTTCAAAAAAAAATCTAATAACTTATTAATTTTGTTTACGGCATGGCTGTGCAGTATGACATGTGGCATACTGGTTCCACTCACTTATTTTCATGTCAAGACAACAACAAGAACGTCATGCTCAGGCGGCATGGCTACTTTCAGCGTCTGGTATCGGGTCACCCTCTTCCCTAAAATATGGTTGAGGAGGGTAATGGCTGGTACTTGCGTTATACTTGTGAACGGGTGCTGGTGGCGGTGCCAGGTCGTTTTGCTGATGATACTATGACTATTTTATTCCATTCTTGTTTATATACTCTGGTCCCAGTTTGTCATGTTTGTGTGGTGCATCCATAGCTCAATGCACCTACTCTGTAAGTAATTTGGTTGTGCCATGACATTGGCTCTCACAATAAGCTGTTTTGTGTTTGTTTTTTTTCATGTCATGATCAATATGTACTGGAACGAATTAATACAAATATTAATTCGTATAATCCTGACTGAAAGAGAGTGCCAAGAGTGTTTTCCGCTAGATTTTTTGTCTCTTGGTCTACTTTAATGTCTTATTCAATAACTATCAACACCTTGTTAAAGCCGAAGTACAAAATTGTGACGTCATTAAGCGGCCATTTGATGGTCTTATGATGAATAAAATTTTTCATTTCATTTTCGTTTCATTTCATTTCAAAGGTAAAAATTAGGTACGGTTTAAAATTTATAATTTAAGTCTTTACTATGTTAAAGTTATGTCTCGCATATTATGCGACTTTTTAGTTATTGAGTCAGGGTGTGACTGAAGATATTTAATTTAAAGTTTAATGTCAGAATTAAGAAGGCCTAACAGAAAATATGTCTTTTAAAAAAAATGAGTTTTAGTCTTATAAAGGCCGAAGAGATTGAAATGAAATGAAATGAATGAATGAAATGAAATGAAATTGAAATTGAAATTTATTTATTTGATAAGATTTTCAAACACTTATATGGTCTTAGACAATAAAATGTAGTCGATAGAAAATCTGCCATCCAGGCGTTCAAATTAAGACAATTTATACTTATTACTAGGTTGAAGACATTACATTCATAATTATATTGTTTTATTATTATATTTGACATAATTGAATTTAATTTATATTTAATTAATCAATTCAAAAATACATTTTAGCGATAATGTCAAAATATATTATGATATAGTATAACAATATTATTGATTGGAAAACGGATAGGAGTGTCTATTAAGAACAGCTTGCTTTTTAATTATTAGTCAATATTAGTCCGAATTATAAAATTATGTCAAGGGTTTATTATGCTGAGTCATATATTCAGTGGCTTAGATTAAGTTACATATATTTTACATTGTTTTTATATTCAAAGTAGTCCTTAATTGAGTAGAAACACTTTTCGGTTAGCCAAGTGTGTATTCTACGTTTAAATATTTCTTTTTCCAAATCTTTTAGGTCATTAGGCAGAAAATTATATATTTTTATGGCCATGTAATATACATTTTTTGTTGTGAGGGTGAGTTTACATTTGGGAATCACAAGCTTTTCATCGATGTTTCTCCTTAACTGTCTGGGTCTCACTTCCTTGTGCTTTTGAAATAGTTCAGGATGGTTTTTGACAAATAAGCATATCTGTTTAATGTATAGTCCTGACAAGGTTAATATTTTCAAGTTCTTGAAGTGTGGTCTACATGATTCTGGGATCTGTATATTTACCAATGCTCTAATGCACCGTTTTTGTATTTTAAAAACATTTTCTATGTCAACAGCATTTCCCCATAAAATTAATCCATACTGTAAAACAGAGGCAACATAGCCATGATAAGCTTTTACTGCTACTTCAAGTGACACTACTTCCCGGAGGCGGCGCAAAGCAAATACGAACCGGTTTAATCTCGAGCAAATAGAGTCAATGTGGGATTTCCACTTAATATTGCAATCAATTGTGATCCCGAGAAATTTGTACGAATCAACCTCTGTTAGTTCATGGTTTTCATATTTTATTTTAAGTGTTTGCGGCGTACATCTATCCGTATAGAATTGCATGAGTTTTGTTTTTTCTAGATTTACTTTAAGATTGTTTTTATTTAACCAATTAATTATGTCGTTTACTATTATATTTATTTTATTTTCAAAATTATTGATGTCATCACATTTAATTAAGATAGTCGTATCGTCAGCAAATAAAATTAAATCTTCATTCGTTACCGTTGGCAAGTCGTTTATGTAGATAAGGAATAGGAATGGCGCGACAATTCCTCCCTGAGGAACACCAAATTTGTTTAATTTATACTCCGATGTGAATGTGTTTTTGTAATTTGAGTATAGATTGTTTTTGTTGAGGTTTTTCGTAAATTGTGTTATTTCAGTTCGTTGAAATCTATGAGATAGGTAACTCTGGAGTAGCTTATGTGTGGTACCTCTAAATCCACATTTTTCTAGCTTATCGAGCAGTATTCCATGGTGAACTAGGTCGAAGGCCTTACTCATATCAAAAAATAATGCTACAATGGGTGTCTTATTATCCAAAGAGGTCGTTATTGATCGAACAAGGTTAAAACACGCTAAAGTAGTTGATTTTTTTTTCTGAAAGCCATTTTGCTCCTGTGCTATAATTTTATTTTTAGTAGAAAAACTTTCTAGTCTAACCAATAAAGCTTTTTCGAAAACTTTTGACAGAATTGGAATTTTACAGATTGGTCTATAGTTGTTAATATTGTTTTTATCTCCTTTTTTGTGAATAGGCTTTACTATCACATATTTCAATCTTTGAGGGAAAATCCCTTCTTCAAACATTAGATTTACAATGTGAGATAAGGGCGAAGCTAGTTGACGACTACATAATTTTAATAACTTCGTCGGCAGTTCATCATAGCCTACCGCGTTTGAGTTATTTAAGGACCGAATAATTTTTTCTATTTCATCTGGAAACGTAGGGTGCAAAAAAATTGTATTAGGATTATTAGGTAAGTCATTTTTTCTGTCGGTTAAATTTAATTTATTAGTAAATTTTATAAAATGTTCATTGAACGCGTTAGCTATGTCTAAGGGATTCTCTAATGTTTCATTGTCATAGACAATGGATTCAATATCCTTAACGTCACTATTACTCTCGTTATAATTCTTAATGAGATTCCAAACCGCTCTGCACATATTTGGAGATCGGTCTATATACTTTTGGTTGCAATTTTTTTGCAATTCCATCATGCAGCGGCGTAGTAATTGAGCATATTGTTTATATTGTTTTTTCAACTTAATTTTATTTCTCGACGATCTAATGTATTGGAAATAGAGCCTCCTTTTTTTGCACAACTCTTGCGTATACCTGGCGTGATCCATCTCACTTTACCTGTTCTTGTGGAGAATTTAGCAAGTATTTTAGGAAAACATAATTTGTGAAATAAGGTAATAGTCTCATGGAATAGAGAGAATGCGTGTTCCGGGTCATTTTCGGATAAGACTTCTGAGAATGACAAAGACCGTAAACAGTCTATAAATTTATTTATATTTGCCTGACTATAATCTCTCTTTTCTTCAAACCATTGTTTTTTTGTAAATTTGATATCAGCGGGAAATTCTAACGTTTGTGCTGTTTCATGGTCAGAGAGACCAAGATTGTAAGTTTTACCCATTGCCTCTGGTATGTTACTGATTATCAAGTCTATGCAACTATTCTTACGAGTTGGAACAACGATGTGTGGAATCATATTGTAATTTTTAAACAAGCTTTTCAGTGCAGACGAGTACTTATTTATTTTTATTAGGTCCACGTTAAAGTCTCCAGTTATAATTATTTTGTTTTTACTATTTTTAGTCAATTTTAATAAGAGAATGTCGAGCTTTTTTAAGAACGTATTCACGTCAGAATTAGGTGTGCGATATAAGCATATTAAAATCAAATTGTTACCTTTTATTTCTATCCCGCAACATTCAAACACTTTTGGGGTGGACATTGCCTTTGTTATTTTTAATTCGTTACATTTGATATTATTTTTTACTAGGATGCAAACCCCTCCCCTGCGTTTCTTTTCTCTACCAGAATGCGAGCCTACCTTAAAATTTTGAAATCTAATATTTGCTTCCTCTCCCAGGGGAACAAATGTTTCCGAAAAGCATAGGAAGGTGATATCGATGTTTTCGCTTTTTAGTTGCTGCAGAATTATTTCAATTATGTCTCGTTTATTAAGGAGACCAGCGATATTTTGATGCAAGAGAAATGATTTTTTAGTACTTAGCTCGTTTTTGGCATTGAAAACGAAAAAGAGGATTTTGATTTTCGTTTGTTGTACGTTTTTTATCTGATATTTTGTTGAAGTAATAAGTTATTTTTCTTTGTATATATTGTGTGTTCCCTTTATTTTGATTAATTATTTTTCTATTATTCTTAAAGTTCAGGAATTTTGATTTGTATTCATCGGTATCTATTTCAAGGTTAATTAGTTTGCTATAGGTTAAGTATGGGTTGATATCAGAGGCAACTCTATTTCGACTCCCTATAAAAGTTACGTTTAGAAATGTTTTACAAAGTAGTTTAATTTTTACATTTAGTTTATTATTATTAATATATCTATTTTTGTTTGTTTCAATGACAAAAATTTTACATTGTGAGCATAAGTGTAAAACAATACTAAGGTTTGCCAGTATAGCATAAGGATTTTGATCATTACAACCCATTCTTATAATAATTTTATCACATGGATTCAATGTTTTGTATATATTTCTTATTGACTAATATATTTGACTATTTCACTAGATGGAGCATGCGATAGAATAAAACCAGAAGTACTATAAATATTGTTCCACTTGTTCTCTCTTTGCTTCATTAGGATACCTGCGAAACCCCTAAGTTGTTCATCGCCTATCACTAAAATCCTGGGAGGAATCTCCGAGCTGCTGGGGGGTGACTCATATCCAGGATCTTTGGATTCCTTTGGTGATTTGTTTATTGGTTCTTCCAGATGCACTTTTGCTGTATTTTTTTCATCTGGTGTGGTTTTTGTGAGACTTTTGATTTCTTTTTGTGACGTGGTGGCTAGTGGTGTGTTGTAGAGTACGATTCTGTCGCAGTGAATTGGAGATATGCGATTTGCAATTGAGAATATATTCTGTAATGGTGGAGTTAGCGCTGCTCTTTTTGTTGTTAGAATTCTTTTTGGTGTAGACACTATTTTTACATCTTCATATGATATGAAGATGTAAAAATAGTGTCTACACCAAAAAGAATTTTGATATTTTGATATTAAAAAAAAGTATAGGTATATTTCTTATATTAAATTAATTTATGGTTTCTAAGGTACATCAAAGTCCCAAGATTCACAGAAAAATAATGTAATTGGACTTTTCAAATATATCTGCTGAAAAACTTAACTTGACCAAAAAATTGCAAATGTGCTCAACTTTAAATCCGTTTTTCTCGAAACCTTTCTATTACGTTGCTATATTTCTGAGGGTGTGAAATAATCTTAAGAAATATTTAAGCATTTAAATTGAAAACCTCTCTGACTTACACTGAGAACATCAATGACTTGATGGCAAGTTATATTTAACACGCATTTTCATTGGAATGAATATCGAACCTTTAATGCACGTTAAAGTTGAACTCAAATGTACTGCCGCCGCCCCGAAGGATTCGAACTCATTCATATCTTTTCGCTAACCAGGTGAGTAGGTGCAAGTGAACTAAACTAAAATAACAATAACTAACGTCCTATCCTTACAATATAAAAAAAAAACTAAACTTTCCATATAATTAATTTGTAGTATGTTCTTTTTTGTAAAATAAAACTTGCCTGGAAGAGATCGCTCATTAGTGATTAGGCTGCCTATATTGACTTGAATCCAATTTTCTTTCTTTTTACAATATGTTAAATGTTTGTATATTTTTGATTCTGACAATAAAGTATATTTGTATTGTATTGTAACCAACTGAAGTAAAGCGACAGTGGTGCGATATCATTGAAATGATTTCGTACTTGCAGTTTTTACGATTCGAATGCAACGTTAAATACCGCATTTAATCGTGAGTTCCGTGTATTGCTTACGATAGTCAATTATTTTATCGTTTTTCGTAAATATTCAAGTATTTAACTCGGAAAATGCAAATTAAACGTTCATTGGATATATCAATGAGACATTATTGAATTTGCGCTTAAAATAGTTTATTTTTAAATTATAATGAATTTTAATCATCGTAAGGCAGTGTTAAGCAAAGTTTGAATAATTAATTGCTTTTATATTATAGCAATAAAAACAGAAGCAAATCTATTGCTGATATCAGATGATATTATGAGCTGTTAAAGGCAGAAATTTTTCTGATAAATATATGTATAATTATGTATTAGCTTTCTTCTTGGGAATTCGTTCATGTGAACTTTAATGACCTTTTTAAGTTTTATACTATTTTTAGTCAAAAACATCAAGATAACAGAATTTTGAGAAACATTTGAATCGCACAAAGACACTTTTTTAATTGGCTGTTTTGTACCATGGTACAAAACGACTGATGTCTTTTTGGGCTTCTACATGCTTGTGCAATTCAAACGAACCACTCATGATATGAAAACCAAAATCGTAAGATCCAAAAGTATAGTGCTAGAAGTTTGGGCCATGCATTATAATATCAATAAGGCAGTTTTCATTTCAATATTCTTTTGTATAAAGGGTGACTGGTGACAAATTTTAGACACTGAAGGAGAGCACTCTGTACTCGATTCTGATAATAATTATGTAATAAGAGTAGGTACTTAATTTTTCTCTAGAAATCCGAATAAATAAATTCTACTATGTTACTATTTACTTTACATACAACTGAGTCCAACACGGCACGTAACCTGGCACGCGGATCGCTGCTAACGCTACCGTAACCATGCGTTGCGAAATAAATTCTTTAACTTTCAGTTAAGTTTACTTAGTAAATAATTATTATTACTTTATAAATATATTTTTTCACTCCATGTATGATCTCAAACTATCACGTCCTTGAATTTCAAAAGTGACTCACCAGTAACCCTTTTCACTGTGAATATTTACAAATGCATATACGACGTCAATGTAATATTTATTCCCTCTCTAAAACCCTAAAGAAGATGTTATCTAACCAAAATTTGGTATTCCAATCCGTTGATGATATATCACATCACTCGCGCATACGAAATCAAAACAAGACCATACGAGATGTGACTTACGGCATGTGTAAATATTTCATGTCGAATGTGCAATTTCGCACTATTCCACACTGTAATACAGAGCAGCATTGCATTTATCATCCATAATATGCATTTTGGGAGAGTTGATTTAAAGCTCCACAGGTTCGTACTGATGCACAATAAATTCACCATTTTTAAACAACCTTTAACAATTTTGATCCGTAACGCGTAGGTATAGAGTCAGAAATTGAACAGCAGCTATTTCGCTCACGTTCATATTAAGAAATTCGTCAGAGCCTGTTTGGAAGTCAAAGTAAACAGCTTTTTTTATTTTTATTGCTTACTTTGTTGGGGTTTCGCCGGGTCCCTACTTAAAGGCTTTCATGAGATAATTATTTACCTTTTCAATTTTGGTTTCAGAAGGTGATTATTAGATGATGCATAACTTTGAATTTATGGCGGTTCTTTTTACGTAATGTATATGATAAAGTATTACCTGAGTTTCAGGCTTAAAGTAAAGACGAATTGCTTGAATTTAAGATATTTTTTGTATATCTTAATGAATTGGTTCCATGTTTACAGTAGGTAGAGTAAATAGTATTGAAGATAAGGTAAAAGGTTTCATGATGCAATCTATACAACTGAAAATTTGATTTACTTAATTTGAGTACGCTTGTTGCAATGGGAGTCTATAGCATATTTCTTTTTTTTATCTTTGAGTTTAATATATCAGTAACAAAATTTTTAGACACATAAACCTACTTTAACTCAGTAAAAAATATTATTTCAGGGTGTTACGACCGACGAAGCCTCACTGAGTCTACTGCTCGTTAAAATTACATGAAATAGCACTGTGAAAGTTTCGCAAACACTCAGATTTAAATCTCACCTGCGCTTCTTTAAAAAAAATATTTTAAAGTTGAATGAAATGAAGGTTATCCGTGGCATTTAAAAATAATTAACTTCCAGTATAAACATACTAACACGACTACAAAGTTAATTAATTTCGATATTTTCCTTTACCTGGTTTTTATTTATTAATTCTTAGTTCGTTGTGCTGATTAAAAACGGTTATGTATACTGTACTCATTTTCTACTTTTTTTCTTTTTTTTTCATTTTGTTTTAACATTGATGTTTTACAAGCAAGTCGAAGGATCATATTTCTTCGACCAATTGGTTCCGTAATACTTCGAACACAGTTAAATGCGTTTCTCCGGATTGTAATTAAAACTTAAAAATTACGTTTAAATAAATTACTGAAATATGTAGTTTCAGCAATTTTTTTCTCAGGGTAAAATAAATACATAAATATTATATCATTCAACGTAACTGTAGTAATACATAAAGTAATAATTAACTTTCGTACCGAGTTTAATATGACGATGAAACTCTTTTAAATCTTCCTGAAATTAATTACATTTCCACAAAATGAGAAATAAAAATGTGAAGAAAGAAAAATCCTACACGATCCCGAGTTGTACTGACTATATTTAAAATTAGTCTGTAAATGTTCGTTTAGATGTGTTGTCTGAAATAATTAGTAGGACGTTGATTAAACATCACGAGAGCCTAACTAGGAATGTGTTATACAGGTACCTTTGGGTACGCTAATTCTTTGAAATTAATTACTTGCAGTATTGTCTTCGTGTTATAATCTTCCATGCTGGACTGGGAGCGAAAGAAAAACAGAATGTACCAGCTGCTTCTCTTCCCGTGTGTATACTGTAGAAGTCAGTTAATGGACAGAGGTTTTATTGACGTTTTTGTGGTCGATAGGCTGATCCCTTGTCACTGCAATAGTCTATTTCCATCAGTATAATACCTATAAATTTTGTCAAAAGTGAAATCAGATATCACTATAGTGCTGCTATTAACACATTATGATGTTCCATAAAAACTGCATAAGCATCAGAAGTCAATAGTGTATTTTTTCTGCACAATATTCTTTAACATACTTTTTTATATGCAATTTAGAAAAAGCTAAAATTTTGGATAACATTAAATAAAAGCAGACACAGCTATTCATATAAAGTGTACATAGGAATTCATGAGTGGCAACTGCCAGACACCAGCGTTGGTGAAGTCTCTAATGGACTTGCCAACAAGAAATTTCTCTGCGGTAATACTGCGGTTATTTTGAAATTGTGAGACTGATCCCATTTGTAAGTTGCAGACGTTTTATGATTGTTAAAACATGACAGTCTTTGAATGGTATAAAATATTGACTTGTCTTTTGCATTTAAAGCCATTGTGTTGGTAAAAGTTCGATGGAGTATTTTCAACATTTTATACTCTTCATTGATTGAGTTTTGCTGTTTTGTAAATACATAATTTTCAGATAAAGAAATTTCACCACGATACATTAAGCATCAGTAGCTGTATGTGAACTGAACTTTACTTCAAATACAAAATTGTTAGCTGCAGTACATAAAGATATTAGTCACAGATCACAGCTGAGATCACAGTCAAGGCTGATAACAAAATGCTGAGCTGCGCCCATTTCGGCATTTTTAATATTGTATTTATTTTTTTTGTTTATTTTTGATTTGTTAGTTTTTCTTTTTTTTATGCCGAATAAATGTGTTTCTTTCTTTCTTTCCTTCTTTATATTATTATTTGAAATACTTATGAAATTATGGTTATTAATCGTTTAATGTTAGAGAACTTTTTCACGAGCCATTAGTGCGAGCACAGAACTTTACGACTCGTATATTTACGAATGTTCGTATAGTATGGAGACGGTTTGTGAGCAATAATAATAATAAATGAAATTTATCAATTGCCGCACGGCCACCTTAAACAAATGGGTGTTGTTAGTTTTGAGTGTTTTTAGACATGTTGTACTCTCAAATAACTGTAAAAAATACGATGTTACTAAAAACTTGCAACGACTCCATACTATACGAACATTCGTAAACATTCGAATCGACAAAGTTCTGTGCTCGCACTGCATGTAAGAGTTTTCATTGTCTGTCATCTCTATTATTGACCGTAGTCAACTAAGAGACTACGAAAGTTATTCATAGTATTACGTTTTAAAAGTATGAAAGGGAATCATTGTTCTTTACTCGTATACTTAATGTAGGGTCTTGATAGATAACAAAGCGATCCTAGAAGGGCATATATTTTTTGAGGTTTGGAACCCGAAAGCTACCAATAAGCCGCTATGAGCCCCACACCATTTTTAATCAAATATTGAGATGATGGCTCAATTATTAAAATTCTTTAGAGCGACATAAATAATAACAAAAATTAATTGAATTTTATCGAATTTCTATGCGAAAACGGAACGCAACCGGTATCTTTTTTGTGTTGGTATCAATGACAAATTCGCCATCTTGTCACCTAGTGAAAGTGCGTGTGCGTCGCTCCACAGTAGAGAAAAAAGTATTTTATTAATGCCCTTTCTGAAGGTAAGAATACATGACCTTAAAAACTTTTATTATGCACACCTAACCCTGGGCAACTGGAAGATGATAGTAATATATCCTTATTCTAGAATTTATGAGTACATAAATATAACATAACATTCGCCATTTTGAGGTTAGAACATATTTTATTCCCGGGGTTACTTTGATAATTTTGGTGGGTCGACATTGATAGTTATCAATGTAGCCCCTTTCAGCAGTGCAAAGTATTATAAATGTAAATTGCTTGAGTATTTATTTATTTATTTAAAACTTTATTGCACAAATAATTAAAGTACAATGGGCGGACTTAATGCCAATTGGCATTCTCTTCCAGTCAACCACCACAAAAGCAGAGAAGTTAAATAAGTGGTGCAGATTATAATAAAAACTATAATATATACATAATTAATAATACACAACTACATAAATAAACATATATACATATATACTCTATACTATAATATGTATGAAATATATACACTATCACACTCGCCCCGAATTCTTCACAGGATAATATGTCAAGATGGTGCGGACTTACAAAAAGACACATGGCACGCGAGCTTACAAAAATTACACTGCAGATGACCTTGAAGAAGCTCTTCAAAAAGTCACAGATGGATGCATGCCGCTTCAATGCAATATAAAATACCCTAAAAACAAGAACAGTCGTTGGCCAAACTGTATTTACCCACGCTGAAGAAAAAGTCCTGCTTACAGCAGCAGCAACATGTGCGGACTGGAGTTTTCCATTGACGGCATTAGACTTACGCATGATTGCTAAAGCGTATTTGGATAAACAAGTATCTGTTATATTTGATCTCTATTAAGATTAAGACAAGAGCTGTGAAGATTAATTTGATTCATATTAATACTTCGAAGTGTAGCTTGTATTGAAATTTATTTTACTTTATTAGTGATTTTTGAGTTATGTTTATTGTTAAGTCTAATTAAAGGATTTTTTTTTTATTTGATTTGATTGAAATGTTTGTTTTATTTGTTATCAAATTCACCCCCATTATGAACTTCGCCCCAAAAAACAATAATTCACCGTAAATTTGTGGACTGTGGCCTATTTTTTTATTTTTTGTTTTTTGCTCCATTTTGGGGTTACTTTTGATTGCGATACTAAAAATACCAGCTATCAAAGTATTCTATTTCATGTATAAAGTTGAGAGCATGGTTTTTATTTTTTATCTTTAAACCCAATCAATGTTTTTTAAATTTCAGTAGTACAATCTACACAAAAAACCGATAAATATATAATTTATTGAAGCAAAAAAATCAAACATCTTATGTTACACGCACTTGATTGTCAAATTCCAATCAATTTAACCCCTTTCCAGGGTATTAATGTAATGAAGATGAAGTATTTCTTTGCTCGTAGGTATGTGCTAATTATTCAACTCACCAATTGAATTGTGATATTTTCAACTGACTTCCAGAAAAGGAGAAGGTTCTTAATTCGTCTGTATGTTTTTTTTTTGTGTCTTTTTTACACGGTATTTCGGACAATTATGAATTGATTTTGAAATTTTTTTCATATGATAGAGAATACTTCATAGTTGGTCCCATTTAAATTTAATCGAAATCGGTTGAGTACTTTTCATTGAGAATTTCACACTTCGCAAAAAATCTGTATGATTTCGGAGAATGTTTACGTTGATGACATTCTCAACTCAGCCAAAATTTTGACGTGAAGTCGGTTTTTTAATGCTCTGCATTCGTTGATTATTTTGTATTGTTGATAACCTGAATTTTGGCCAAATGCTGCTATTAATAATAAAGTTGATAATACTAAGCTTCAAGAGTCATAAAATATTTACAAAGTCAGAAACAATCTAACCACGTTAAATTATTCCTTATGTGGCGAAAAACCTGAAGTAAAAAGTACTTATGTTCAATGTTTTATTACTTGTTAATTGCAATAAAACTGTTTTGGAGAAATAGATACGCTTGCGTTGAATTCCTCTCAAGTTGGATAGTTCTTTTTGCTCAAGTTTTTTAATTGGTTAACTTTAAAATATGTTTTACGTTATTTTACAGCAATTAACCAGCTCCATATAACATAACTTAAATGCCTTTTAACTTTTACTTGTTAGGCTTTGAAGGGTGGTCAGTAGCCAGAGGATGCGTTTAATGGTCTTGCAGTGGACAAATTACGCATAGTAGTAACGATGAAATAACTATTAATTAAAAATTACTATCGTACACACCCTTTTCATTTGGCTTTAAAATAATTTTTTAACTTGTTTTATACAAGCTTTAAAGTAAACAACTAATAACCCAGAAAACTAAATTACTTAACTAAATTGAACTTTAATCTACAGTACCTCCTGGACTGCATATAAAATTGCCAACACTTCTATTATATTAATATTTCTGTTGGTTTAAATAAGCCCTAACACCTCTGGAAGAGCCTAGCGGAACTAGAGGGCATTATATAACCTCATTATATAACAACATATAAGGTACAGCATACTACTTGATGGAGTATTTTGTGCATCCTTATTATTAACTTGTTTAATTTTATTATGATGTGGGAGCAAAAGAAATACATATAATGTTCCAACTGCTTCTCTTCCCAGGGAAACTGTAACAGTCAGTTAAGGGACAGAGGTTTAAGTGGCCTTTTTAATGTGTAACAGTCTGACCTGCCACTGCAATAGTCTCTATCCATCATTGTTACTCCTCCAAAGTCAAACGTGACATCAGATTGCTTTATAGCCTCTGGTGTTCTGCCTACCCTATAAGGGATACAGGCGTGAAGTTTGTATGTATCAATCCTAATATAATAAAATAACAATCCTTATAAAATGATGAATTAATTGCGGTCACTCTTATATAAGAATTGTAGACAAGTGAATTTCTTTATGTTCAAAAATAAATTATATATTTTGTTTCCTTCGTAGGATTCCTTCCAAATATTTGCTTAATTTGGGGTAAGACAGCGCCGCGTTTTCAAATGAAACGAATGATCGGCATTTCAATTTATTATTACTGAAAAATCAGAACCCAAGTTTTTAAAGCTACATTTAACCTTTTCACTAAAGAACAAATAAAAAAGTTAAGAAATATAAGGCTTTGTTTGACAAGCACCCTTTTACTTTTAAAAAACTCTTTGCTTACTTCCTATTTAAGACATTTACAAAGAAAGTTCTCCATTACAGCGGAGAAACCTTAAAAACTTCATTATTCAGAGCTATATATTATACAGGGTGTTTACTCAGTGAACGTGGCTGCACTTTTCTCGTTTCAGACTTGATATAAAAATAAATCACGCCGTATATTGCCTACACGTAGTGAGTAAAAATACGATGAACGACCGTCAGTTCGCAATTTACATTGCGTTATTTACACATTCCTCTGAGGTTTTAGGATTTTCTTTCTGTCAGCTTTTGAATTTTGAAGAAATCCTTTGTGTAGTTCTTATTTTATTTTATGATAAAGCTAAGTCTTTAAAATTAAAATAAACCTCACTTTCTCAATTATACTTACTGTTGATACTTCCAATTATTAAAATGATGTTGTTTTGGGTAATAAAGGTACTTTTATTCTGTTTCTTTAAACCTTAAAGGATAACTTTATATTACACTTTTTTTATTTATTTTCCTTGCAATATTGTTATTTGCTCATTTATTTAAGCAACTTAGTCAAGATGTATCACAATTGGAAAAGGTAACGCTTCGCTTAGCTAAAATAATTTACTTTGTCCCAGATGAGTCCATGTTAAGAAACTTAACTAAAAAAAACTAGGTACTTTACAAAAAAAAATCAGTAAGATAAGTCTTCTAGGAACAGTATTAAAACCATTTTTATTGTTATAAATATAAGCAAACTAACTTAAAATGCTAATTATATGTGAACACAGAGATAAGACTTTGACTGCTTTGCCAAGAATTTTAAAACTAGCTACTACACAGAGTCCAAAGTCTTATCTACTGAAACCCATACAGCCGATTTACATTGGTTTAGTACAAGTACTAAGAGGAAAAGTATAGCAAGTCAAGTAGTACTTACAAATGAAATAGATTTTTGGGAGTAAACTTGAATGTTTCTCTATCTAGCCTTTGACTTTCCAAAGATTCTTTATCTAGTTCTTAGGAAGAGCCTCTTTCTGCGTTCCTGGGTTTGTTATACTCGTGCAAAGTTCTATAGAGTAGACTAAAAGTCTTATTATGTTGGCACTGAAGTAACTTAATATACGTATTGTCAAAGACTGAATTTGTAATCAGATAAGTAATTTTGAATATTGCACAATCTCGGCAGAACGTCTCAAAAGATTTGGACCAAATTTGACAAAGTGATAGTGTACAGCCTGAAATAGCACAAAAACAAATTTTAACCTCATATTCCCGCTAGATTAGAAACTGCGCGTAACAGCTAAACAGCTACTCTGTAATATATTGAGAAGCACTTCCTATAAAGAAAGTTATTAAAAAAACTAAAAAAAAAACTAGACTGCGGAATATAAAAATATTGAGCTCTTCAAAGTTTCCACTAACGAACACATAAGACAATTAGAGTAAAAATGTAAAATAGCTTGTATGGAATTAACTGACAGTCGTTAAGACAGATAAAATTATCGTTTCTTTCAATTATTATCCTGAAGAAACTTTGGTATAACGAGTTCGCATAAAACAATCATATTATTGAAAGTCACAACCATTCTTAAGACAGGAGCCAATTACGAAACTACTACTAGTATCATGATACTGAGGCAAAATTTTGTTAACGAGCATTTATAAAAATGTAAAGAAATTGCGATTCAAGCGCTCAAATCAAATTAAAAAATCTTTATTTCGTAGGTATTTAATAAACTTGAAATAGTCAAATTATTTACAAATTGAACTGAATCTACCACGACTTCGGAAAGTCGATCTGTTGAGAAGAAGTGGCAAGAAACTCAACAGCAATCATCTTTTAAAAATACAACAATTTTCAGCTAGAGAATCCCATCTTCTTGCATCCGCATATCTTATAGTAGACCTTTTCATACAACACTTATCCTTAAGTCTATCGAAGGGTTAATATTAAATATTTTTGGAATTTTATTATAAAAGCCTACACATTGACCTATGAACGAGTTAGTGACTTTCTGGAGTCGCTCTTAACTGTACTTGATTATACTTAAATCTTTTCAAAAGAACTATTAATATCTTCCTTTTCTACTACATTGAGTACATGCTTGACTAAGCTTCTGCTTTTTTTATGAGTTTTCCACGCACAGCTTTCTATACAAAGCTAAAATTTTCAGATCTCGGATCTTATAATTATTGAGATGTAATAGCCTGCATAAAAGCAATATAATATTTTAAATTTTAAAATGTAGCACATACTTACATTTGTATATTATGGATATTAAGTAATTTTCTTCTTATATCTTTGTCACTTTCACCTAATTAGTATTGACCATATTTTGTTTACTCTACAGCACAATATTTTGAGGAGGTGATTTTGAATATTGTTGTTTCATGTGATAGAGAATACTTTAGAGTTGGTCTCATATAAATTTCTTAAAAATAGATTGATTACTGATAGTCGTAAAAAGAGTAATTTAAAATTTTTAAGTAATTAAAAATTTTCGAAAAAGTATGTATGGATACGGACGGAGTATATTTACGTTAACGACAACTAAAGTTTTGATAAAGATTTCAAAATAAACTCGGTTTTTTAATGCTCTGCATTCGCTGATTATCACACAGCTTTATCTAGCCACAAACTTAGCAGGCTTCCAAAGTTCTCGAACTATTCAAGGCTCAAATTACAGATAAATTATCAAATACCAGGTACTTATAGCACTAATAATATTTTTATAAAAGGTTTCTGCGAATAATGGCTTGAATCAATAAGAGTCCAAAGAACAGTCGCAGCTGGCCACACATGATTTTAGTTGATTTTATTTTGTGGCGTTTAACAAACAAAAACATATAGACTATTCGGAATTCATTCTTGAGTAACTCAGTGCAAAAAATTCTCGTAGACGAACGTTACAAGAAAAGATATTGCATTTTGAATATTCATATGTTTTGTATGTCTTTGGCACTTACAATTAAATTTTTGGACAAATTATATTTGTTTTAAAACACTAACTTAAAACCAATGAATTGAAAATTCCTAGAAGAATAAGTTATGAAGATAAGTGATGATTAGATTTCTAAACGCTCATTATTTCACGTAACTAAGGATCCGCCATTGTTCTTTTTGCTATTGAATATAATTTGTTTTTCCTGACAATATTAGGTAAAATTTATGTGCATTTACTTGATTACTTCATTGCTTTTAAACTTATTCTCTATCTACATAAAAAAGATTTATAATAAATATCTGCAGACCAAACAGTTACTTTCAGATTCGCAGTAAAACATCAACAAATTTTGCAAATGATTTTTCGGCAAAATGTAATTTTCCCGAAAATACCAGCGGATAATTTTCAAGCTTAATGCAAAGTTATGGCATTGAAAGTGGAATGATAAGCCCTTATTATGCTATATTGATAAATTCGTGTATTTCATGTTTTGGAATTTGTACCTATGTACCTATCTGATTTTTTTTTATATTTATTAGAAACTAGATTATAATATTTATTTGTATGATGGAGATAGACACGTAATTTCGCTTATTTCCTTGTTAAGGAGCAACAATTTTCGGTACATTAATTTGATGTCAATATCACTTAAGGTTTAGCAAGCGTTAGTAATGTCAGATAACAAATACAAGTTTTTGCAAGAAAATACCTTCAAGTAACAACAAAGAAATATTTAAAAATCAAAGGTTCATAATTTCCTGTTTTGTCACTTATGATGTGACTTTTTCTTTTTCGTAAAACTGACATCAAAACTTCAATTGAAAAATCTCTACTGTAATTTAGAACAAATAAATAGAGCAATAGACTGGTGCATTGAGCACTTACGGTACTTTTTTAAGGTACTTTCACTAAGATGGGTTAAGAGTAAAAATGTTATCCTTATAGATAAAAATACCAATAATCTATCCCGGCTGAGACTCGAACTCAGATCTTCCGTATTCCTGGCAGGCACTGAGCTAACTCCAGGGTCCGGTAGCTCAGTTGGTATAGAGCCCGTTCGGAATGAGGGGGTCGATTTTATACATACGTACATAACTTCATGCCTGTATCCCTAATGGGGTAGGTAGAACACCAGAGGCTATAATTTGGAGGTATTATGTAGGAGTACTATTGCAGTGACAGGGGGTCAGCCTATCGCCCACAAAAATGCCAATAAAACCTCCTTCCCTTAACTGACTTTTACAGTATGCCCGGGACGAGAAGCAGGTGGCACATTCTATATTTTTCTTTCACTCCCAGTCCAGCATGGAAGAGTATCGATTTTATTAGGGCTTATCTTATCTATAAAATGAAATTTAAGCATTATAAAATGCGAAATAAAGTTTTTAAAATGTTGATTTTATCCTTGTCAATTCATGGCATTATTATTGCCGTCATGTCGCAGTTTACTATTATGCAGTTTGAACTACAACTTTGAAGTTACCGTGACGGAACAGCTTAAAGTTCAGTTGATAACTTTATCTGCACTACCGGGAATAACTATAAGTTATATTATCACACTGTTTAACGGTTTCCTCTCTGTAATATTGCTCCCATATGCTTTGAAAGCTTGACATGTCTTGGCCCGTTTATTAAGAATTTAACAGAAGTGAATGGGGAATATTGGGTACAATATTGGGTTTATTCTCAACCGGGACTGAATGATAATGTAAAAATCAGTTGAAGATTAACTTTTTAGACTGCTTTGGATATAGGTATTTAATTAAACATGTAGGTCTGATATCCAAGACCGAAAAAGCCAATCGACGTTCAATGTCTCGCAAAACCTTTCATCAAACATTTACCTATCGAAAATGTTTGCCTTAACTTATCCTGTTTTAATTGGATTTCCTTGGGTTATTTAAGCTTTTGATTTATTTACATTCTAAGTATTTTTTTGCATGAAATAAACTCAAAAATACTGAACCGATCCATCGATTTATCGATTAGATACCTACATTTTTGAGGAGTTGTCTATTGCTATAATTTATTAAGTAATTCCTTTGGAATCATGAGTAACTCTGTTTAACCAAGCAAAACTACTAGTAAAATATGAAGGGTCCGATCCACTGTTCATACATCTGCGGTCACCACGCGTACAGTTAGCAAGTGCACTAAAAATATTTTTAATCTTACACTAATTAAGCAACAATCACAGGAAATAAATATTTTTGTAGACAAATAAGTTATCTGTTAAATGTATTTTAAGATTGCATGGAAAAATACAAAAACATCATTTTGATGCATTTTCCAGTCAAACAATGATGTAATATCTACGATATGTCTAGAGAAACGAAACGAAACAAAATAATCACAGCGCAAAAGGAACGTAGAATATGCACAGACAAAAAGGATACATACGATGATTAGAAGGTGTCACAAACAGACCACACTGATCATGTTTGGACTTTACTCATATATGGCGCCACTTATAACCAGTTTTGTGATTGTGTTTATTTACACATCTTTATGTAATTCCTCATTATCGAAAAGGTAACGCAAAATAAATAATAAATGAAATTGCACTATTTCATCGTAAATAATACTTTTTTCTTAAGAGTTTTCAAAAAATAAATAAATAATTATGGTAAATTGGTTTTGAATCAGAAATACTGTACAAAAAGTGGTTATAAGGGCCTGTTATATATCAATGCATTTATGTTAAACCTCATTTATTACTAGAAAAGTTTAAAATATATTCCGTGAAACCTTAATTTAATATTAGCAATAATACGGAAAGCAATAAAAGCTTCATTTGATCTGTGTACCGTGAAATTAGCTTCGCATTTCTTGCTTCGAGTCTGCAAGACATTAATTTGCATAAATAGGACGCTTTCCAAAGTCTGTAAAATCAATGATTGAACTTTACTTTTAGTTTGCGTTCCTCTCCAATTAAAATTATGCAAGTGCATCTGCTGAATAAATCTATATTTATAAAATAAAGCTGAAGAGTTTGATTTTCTTTGTTTGAAAATATTAATCTATGAGACTCGCAGTAGGATTTGAATTTTTTTTTCTGGATAGGATCATCCAAATAAAAACTTCCGGTTTTCAAAAGACACCAAAACTTTTAGAAGAAATGCGATTTATTAAAATTTTCTATTTAAATTAATTAACCGTGAAACCATAAGTCTAGATTTACGTTATAAGTTTGAATTTAATTAAGATTTAAACTGAAAATTAGTTGCAAAAGTTATTAACTGAGGTTAACAATGTCAATCGATATCATGTTGATACGAGTATAAGTAGTAAACATTAACATGCGTTTTTAAACAAAGCCTCGTTAAATTCACTTTATTTATACTGGGTGACTGGTGGGTCACTTTCGAAATTCCAGGACGTGATAGTTTAAGACCATACATGAAGAGAAAAAATAAATTAAAAAATATATATTAATTATTTACTGAGTAAACTTCTCCGAAAGTTAAAGAATTCATTACGCAACGCATGGTAACATTAGCGTAATACAATAAATACTTAGTGGGTGGTGGGTGGTGTGCGTGTGGCGGGAACACTGCTGTGTGCGTGTTGACTGTGGCAGCGCGTCGGGAAAAGTGTAGTAAGGTCTCTTTATTTATTCATAGGGATTTTTGGTGAAAAATTAAGTAACTACTTTATTACATAATTATGACAAGAATCGAGAACAGAGTGCTCTCCTTCAGTACTGCAAATTTGTCACCAGTCACCCAGTAAATCAATTAGGGATGGTGGGCATGAAAGAGCCCAACCAACCACCAAGAAAACGAAATTCCATCAGCTCTTCTTTCTCTGTAGCAATACTTGTCACAAATAACTTAATAAACACAAAGAATACGATTATTTAGTTCCTTAATTAAAACTTAAATTTGCCATTGAATTCGTTGATTTTTTTTTAAACCAAGTTGAGTAAGATATCTGAATACCTAAATGACTATAGTCCTATAAAATTTGTTTATTATGAATTGTGTCAATTTGTTTCAATTAATTAAAGAACAAAATAAAGAAAATATAGAGTTTCCCTTTTAAATTCAATGAATCCAAGTTAACCGTTCTGTTTTACCTCCAAAGTTGGTTCTATCCGACGAAGTCCTTTCTTCCATGAAATTTAAAACTATTTTTAGAAAAGTATAAACATAATACGGTGCATAATCCGCTAAATATCTAAGTGCTACCGAACTCTTAACTAAAATATTTTTCGAATAATAAGCATCCCCATTAAAATATCTTGCTGAACTGAAATAATTAACAAAACTGTTTTATCAGCTGATAATTAAAGAATATTCAAAGGTAAAGAAAGGGGAAGCTTTCAGCAAAATATATTAGCTGCTTTAAAAGCCCATTAGTGAAGAATTATAGAGATATTCCATTTTGAAGTCTGTTTCTAGTAAGATTAGGAGCGATGCATTCTGTTAAGTAGAATGAAAACTGGTCTTGTTTCATTAGTACTAAGTTTTATTATGCAATGAAATAAGTGCAAGGTTTTCAAGTTTTATTAAGATAATATAAAATATAATTACAGTAACTTTACCTCACACAGGTAATTGTGAAGTTGTTAGTTTTATAAATAATTTTAAGATCATCCATGCTGGACTGGGAGCGAAAGAAAAACATAGAATGTACCAGCTTCTTCTCTTCCGGGGCATACTGTAAAACTCAGTTAAGGGACAGAGGTTTTATTGACGTTTTTGCGGTCGATAGGCTGATCCAATCGACCTTGTCACTTCAATAGAATCTTTCCACCAGTAGGTATAATACCTCAATTTTTTTTTAAAAGTGACATCAGATGGTTTCATTGCCTCTGATGTTCTGCCTACCCCGTAAAGGATACTAGCGTGAAGTTATATATGTATGTATATACATACATAGCTTCATCCTATCCTTTATGTGTATAAATGATAGGTATAGGTATAAGTAAGTTGTAGGTATTTGGATGATTATAGAAATAGGATGATATAGATGTTCGTCATTACTTCATAAAATTATAGGCTAGTTATGAGGGCAGCGCAGACTGGGAGATGTGGAGAACCTTGGGGAAGGCCTACGTCCTGCAGTGGACGTTACCAGGCTGATTATGGTCACAATAAAATATGACGATGTAATAAATATTAAAAACTAAAATAACATTAAATTTTAACTACCTATATTAAACTTGACCCGTAAATGCTTGGAAGTAAATTATATATTAAGCCCACGCTAGACTGTTCTGCCGTCTTAACGAAGAGTGCAATAACTAGAACCCGACTACTTTCGAGATATTCGCGGTTAAAGATTAAATTTTTGTTTTAGGTGTATCTTCGTAATTAAAAAAGCTATTAGGTTGAAACTTTTACTAAACAACAGATAAAATAATACTTAATGTCATATAGTATATAATATTTGTACATAAGGTTATGTACACAGTAAAAACTGCAAAAACGTATTTATCATTAGGACATATGAATCATTTTCATATAGCATTCCTAATCATAACTGCAATAACTACACTACTTATTGCAGTTTTTGTTAGTTAACCGACATATTGCTCTTTTATGTAGCAATAGCTATATGCTGCCCTATAGTTTCTTCCAACAATATGTGCAATAACTGTCACAGTTATTGCGCTTTTCCTTAGTTAAATATCTTAACTAGAAATAAAGCATGGTTGATTGAATGCAAGAACGCAATATTCTTTTATAAAAATATATTAAAACAAAGTTATATTTTGGTATGAAAGTATTATCTTCTATATCTTCTATCTATCTATCTTCTATACTTATAATAAATCTGTAGAGAGGTCAATTCTGTACATGAAATATTTTTTCAAAATAACTATCAGGGGGTGATTAGTGATCGATACTGATGCCAAAAATGCAATCAGTAAATTTTTTGTCTGTCTGTCTGTCTGTATGTTCCTTATAGAAACAAAAACTACTCGACGGATTTTAACGAAACTTGATAAAACTATTCTTCATACTCCTGGGCAGGTTATAGTATACTTATTATCACGCTACAATCAATAAGAACAGAGCAGTGAAGGGAAATGTTGGAAAAACGGGAGAAGTTACTTCATTTTTTCAAGCTTCCGTCGCGTGTGCAGCCTTAATGGTTAAAGCTACATAGAAATCATGTATGACAGAAATATTCTTCATAAAATTATATAAAAAATATCCCACAACAGTATAATCTATATTTTATGGTTGACTCACAATAACACGTGTAAATCCCGATAGCTTAGCAGTTCGGAGCTTTCTGATTATATTTGTTTACTCTTACGTTTATAATACTCTCACTCATCCCTAATTAAAAAAAAAATTACATTATTACCTATTCAATAAAAAAAGAATCATAGAAATCGGTATAGAAACACCAAACTTATACATGAAATACGCTAATAACCCATCGCGCGTGAATACTGAATGATATAGGGATTATTTTTGCTTAACGGTTGCCGCGCTCGACGCGGCTCGCGGCGGTAGTGTATAAAAAGGCGGGAGGCGAGCGCAAGCTTTTCAACTTCCCGTTTGCGTTCGCTCCCGAACGGTCGTGTCTGCGGCCGCTCCCGAGTGTTCGTATTGCGCTGCCCTTGTTCCCTCCCCCGCACTCGTGCGGGTCAGGTGCCAAGTTAAGCTCTTTCGGAAAGTTTTCTCTTGTGGAGGCTGTGTGGTGTCGGGGCTAATTCATCTGCCCTTTTCAGGGCGGACCCGACTGCTGCTGCCGGCCGAAGCATCGCTGGTCAGGTGGATACGTAACCGTGACAACTAAGCCTGATCGTCCGCCGTTCACCGGCAATAGGTCCGTACTAGGTTGTTTTTTCTTACAGCGCAGTTTGCAGCAAGTTCGCCGTTCACCGGCACGTAAGGTTTTTGTTAGGAATAGGCTTCCTTTCAGAATAATTCAGACTCCCCGGGTTCGATGGAGGCCCCCACCGAATCCGGGGCTCGGCCCGATGAGCTCCAGGAACCGGTAAGTCAGTATCAATTCCTTCAATTCCAAATCCAAATACAGCAGACGCTCAAGTCATTAAGTCAGCAACTCGCAGTAGCATTCCCGGCCATCGCGTCCCTCCCGGCCACTCCTCCTTCTCTTAGTTTCCCAACTGATTCTCCGGCGTCCCCAGATGTCGAGCCTGTCGATACTATGTCAGATTTCATGTCGGTCGATTCTTCCGCATGCAAACGGAAAACTACCCCACCGGGCAGTGATTCCGACTCCGCTCCATTGATTCCAGAATCTCCTGCTCCGTTCACCGAGGTTCGCAAAAAGTCCAAGTCCAAGAAGAAGAAGAAAGATTCTTCTTCGACTTTATCTCCATCCGTTTCAGCTGCTCCAGCCGCTGTTCCTGCTCCGCAAAATGTCGCACCGGCGTCTGCTCCCGCGCCTTTTGTTTCAGCGATCCCGGCATCACAGCCTGCGTTGCAATCAGATTCGGCTCCGCCGAAAGTCAAGTCTCCGCCCCCCGTCTTTCTACGGGACAAGAGCCGCTGGACCGAGGTCTCAGCTCTCTGCGGTAGACACAATCCCAAGATCCAGTATAGTAAGGCATCCAACGTGGGTGACTCTATTAAGGTCGTCGTCAATTCCATTCCCGATTTCAGGAATCTCACTCGGCTTCTTGCTGATCAAAAGCTCGAGTACCACACTTACGCCCTCCCTGAGGAGCGTAAGATTCGTGCCGTCCTCAGGAACGTGCCGTTCGAGCTCTCGAACGAGCAAATCCAAGAGGACTTGTCTTCTCAAGGCTTCCCCGTCGAATCTGTGCACAAAATGCACAGCCGCCGAGGCAAGCAGTTCCCACTAGCGCTAGTAATCCTAGCGAGGAGCCCGCAAGGGCAGTCCATTTTCAGAGGCAAGCTCACCGTGTGCGGTCTCTCCAACATCCGCGTCGAGGTACCACACAAGCGTGGTTTTCCAGGTCAGTGCCACCGCTGCCAATTGTATGGTCATGCGGCGGCAAATTGTCATGCTTCCCCTAGGTGCGTCAAGTGCCTAGAACCGCATGGGACTAAGGAGTGCTCTCGCACTCCCGAATCGCCCACCGCTCCGTCCTGCGTCTTGTGCGGCCAGTCAGGCCACACAGCAAACTTTCGCGGCTGCCCCAAGGCACCGCGTGCTGCCAGGGCTACCGTGAAGCCCATCGAGAACTGGAGAGAGCGACCGCAGCCTAGCTCGGACGCCCCTCCAGTCAGTTCAAAGGCCCCTAAGGCCTTTACTTCTATCGTTCCAGGTCAGCGCAGCCGGGTAGCGACTCAATCGCAACCGGCCGCCAAATCGGCTTCCCAGTGCCAGAATGCAAATGGTTCTCAAGACCGCATGGCGTTCTGGATCCAGCTCGCTCCCATCGACGAGATCCTGGCTTTCGGCGCCGCTCTCGACGCCAGCCCAGAGGGTTTCAACGGTGCTCTTCCGGTCCTAACCAAGTTCGCTCCCCTTATCAGGAAACTCCAGCAAGCTCAACGTTTCTAAACGTAGTCCTTCTTTCCAGCATTCCTATCTCAGAGTGAGTCTGATCACTCTAGATAATATCTTAGTTTCAGCTTTGTCATTTCTGCTAATCTTAGCTTTATTTTTTCTCACTTTCAGTTCCTTTTGGTGGCAGCCGTCTGGATGCCGCTCACTGCGCAGCCTCTCTCTCCAATTGGCTGTCGCTCCGATAAATGATCAAGAACCTGGATTAAGGTAGGTCGTAAAGGGGGATGTTTAGTGGGTATGCTCGGCTTCACTGAGTGAGTCTCCACACTGTCTGGGCATTCTATTTGCCGTTAGCCACTGGGGTTAACAGCTTATAGAATGCCCATTCGTCCGTAATAGGATTCATCCTCCTCCCGCTAAAGCTTGCTTTACTGGTTAAAGCTTGTTTTAGGGGGTGCCCAAAATTTTCTGTGGCGGAAAAACAAAAAAAAAAAAAAAAAAAAAAACGCAAGCTTTTGCGCGATTTGATATAGGTAGGTACAGAAGGAACAAGCGTTACATTACCTGTCAAATTTCCCCAACCAATGTTAACTTATTATCGAGGGCATAGAGATCAAATTCAAGTAAAAAAATTTGACAGATTTGTAACGCTTGATGTACGCTTGATGTACATACAGAGATAAAATGGAAATCAAGGTTTTGTTTATTTCATGATCGTTTCTGCCTCTTGGAAGTCAGAAACCGTAGATTTCTTCGGAATAAAAAGTAACGTATGAGTTAACTACTATACAAAATTACATTAATATTGGCTTAGCCGTTTGGCAGTGAAAAGCAGCCATACATAACTATAGGTAGTATTGTATGTACACTGATAATGGCTGGATGGATGGATTTTTGCTATTCTTTCACGCAAAAACTACTTAGCTTTACCTAGAATAACAATAAGCTAAGTATAATTAATGAAGATATTGCATGAATTAAGTAAAATTGAAGGCATTAAATAAAACACTTTTTAACCGGATTAATGGCGTATAATTTATATTTTACATTTTAACTCGACGTTTCGGTGTCTTTGCAGACCCCGTGGTCACGAGCGACTGTTAAAATTTAAAATGTAAATATACGCGATAAATCCGGTTAAAAAGTGTTTTATTTAATAGTCATACATAATAGTTATCGCGAAAACTTAAGACAATATTAAAATTTAAGGCACTTTGGCACCCGATTTGTTAATAACGCTATGTGCCTTTGTAATGTACCTAATAGATAGTTACCTACCTATGTTTGTGGTAAGGAGTTATACATATTATATGGGCGAAGATTCTTCATTTTTATTTTTGTTATTAAAGATAGTTAGGACCTTGGAGAAGAAAATAACCTACTCGAAATACTAATTCAATACAGACGAAGTCGCGGGCATCATCTATGTACCTAATATACCTACCTACCTATACTTTTTCACAAAACCTAGGTGAAACTGCGGATCACTGCTTAGTTGTAATAGTTTTTGAAGTAATTCTGTCTGTTTATCTATCAGTAACGCTTTCACAGCTAAACTACTGAGTCGATTTTGACGAAATTTAGAATAAGGTAAGTTTTAACTTCAAGGAGGATATAATAATAGTATTTATCCAACTCTAATAAACGGTATCCACGCGGACGAAGTCGCGGGTCACAGCTAGTTAATTTATAAAGTTTAATTACATGAAATTTAAAAAGTCTATTATAGATATGAGTCTTTGGGCTAAAAGAACAACCGCGTGGCATCCTGACACCAAACGACGTCGCGGACGACCACGGACGCATTTAGCCCAAACTGGCCCACGGAAACAGCTGATCGCCTAAAATGGACAGAGAAAAGGGAGGCCTTTGCCCAATTTTGGGACACCCAGAGCTAGTAATAATAACATGAAATCACTAGCATTTTCTTACTATTTTCATCACAACGTAGAAACACTGTAGTTTCACATATTAATAGAAAAAACACCTTAAAAAATCAACAACATTCTCTTTTACAATTTTTTACTTTAAGAAATGTAACAAGCAAGTAAAGTATTATCTAAAAAGGCACATTATAAGACCAATCTTTAAATCAGTCTAAATTCAATTAAAGTACTAACGTACTTTCTTAATCTAAGTTAAAATTATTGCAGAAGATAAAAGATATTACTTATTGCAGATAATATTAAAACCTAAAACCTAAAACTTTATGCTTATTACAAAAACATGAACACTTAATCTCATAAGGCACATTATGAGATCATTCTTTTAATCAGTAGGTAAATAAAAGTTACCTACAATATATCGCAATTTAAAAAGCAGTGTGTGATCTTAATTCAAGCACAGAATAAGTAATAGTACCACAAGCTATGTTTGACACTTGCGAAGATTCAGGTAAGTTTAACCAAAAACTCCTTCTCTTCTCAGGCATCAGAGGCAACAATTCTGAAATTATTCTTTCTTTCCGATTTTTTGTTACATCTCTGGGTACAATTTTATTTTTTGAATCAGAAAATTTCTTATTAACCGAATTAAAAAAAACGAGGTTCTCAGTTTTACCTGTGGTATGTATGTTTGTCCGCGATTTTCTCACGTTTGGCTGAACCGATTCGGATGCGGTTTTCAGAAAAAGATTTGTCATGTTTAGGAGAAGGTTTTAGTATATTGACCAACTTTAAAAAATAAGGTTCTCAATTTATCTGTTTATTTTGTATCAGAGATGAATTTCATACAACATTTGTATTCAGCCGAATGTTTGATTGATTTGCCGAATAATTACCGAATACTAGCAGTTTCCCGCAGATTTATCTGCACAACTTCTGATTAAAAATAGCCAACTTACAAAGAGGAGTTTAACCTGTATGTTAATTATGTTTGTCATCGATTACCTTGCGTTTGGTTGAACCGATGTTGATGCAGTTTTTAAAAGGATATTTGTCCCATTTAGGAGAACCTTTTACCTTTACTTACTTTCAATTTAGGGCTAGCTTTTAGTTTTTTCATAGTAAGTTAGTTTCCATATTTGTAGATATACGTGATAGATTTTTTAGTGATAAGTTTTGGATAAGTTCTTAGCTGACTGTTCACACGAAGATTGTTTTAAGCGAATCTCTTTTCCTTTGTCAGTTTCTGCAGCACGAGCATGCTGGCGATACGTAGACAAGACAATCTAGTGCTGCATCAAGTCGTCGTTATTTTTCGTTGGGATTTAATTTCTCTTCTTTCTAAACCGGTTTTTTCCATAGTTTTCTACCTAGGCCTACAGTTAAACGTATATAACAATAGTAGGTAGGTCAAAGTCTTGATTTTACAGTACCAAAATATCACATTACCAGAAGAAGTATCTATCTGTTTTGTTTCTTTACCAGTAGTAACCGCAATAACTCGAAGATATATTGCGATTTTATTTGTATTAACAATTTCGAATCGTCTATTTTTCCTTAACGTAAGTGCAATAATTGTACTTAAATATAATACATTTAGTAAGTTAGACATTTTAAGTAATAAGTTTCCTTATGATAACTGCAATAACTCTTGTTGCTGCGCATACGACTACTAAATGTGGCAAAAAATATTTAACGTACTAGTAGTCATAAGTGCAACAACTGCACTTATTGCGATTATTTTATGTAAAATTACAAAATATCAAAGCTATCCAAGTCATAACTCAAGATGTTTCACTTATGATTAGCTACTTATAAATCGTAATATTAGATATTGCAGTTATGATAACCAAAAAATCCGAAACTACTGAAGATACAAAAAAGTCGTCTAAGGCGAGAATATAGAGCTCATTTTCCTGATTACGGATATGGTCTTAAGTCATTTAGCCTAAAAACTCGACTTATTGCACTCTTTATTAGGACGGCAGTGTTGGAAACAAAACATCAAACCAAGGTTAAGTTATGTCAAGTTGTTTGCAAATAATTTCAGTGTCATCCTCACTGGTATAAACGGTGGTTGTAAACAAGCCTCCAAATAAGAACACAAACCAAGATCACGCTAAGCCATGCCCCAAATCGTCAGTGCGCTTTGATCTCCCGCTTTGGCAACATCTTCGCGATGGCAGTTTTTTATGCAATTGAGGATATAAAGAAGGGAAAGCAGGCTAAAAAGCTGCAAAACTCGAGTCATTTTATAGTTATAGTTACATAGTTAAATCAATATATATAAAACTGTTCCGTTACTGACTGAGTGACTGAGTGACTGAGGTACTGAGGTACTGAGTGACTGAGTGACTGACAGACAACGTACAGCCGTAACCACTGGGCGTAGAAAGCTGAAATTTTAAACATACATTCTTTAGGGGGTGTAGGGGTGCACTAAGGAAGGAATTCCCGAAATTCCCACGGGAACGGGAAATATAGGACTTTTTAGTTTGTATGAAAAATCTTATTCCTCGAGTGCACCGATGTGAAACTTGGTGCAAAGGTTTTTCAATGTGTGTCTGGTTGTGTTCTGAAAGGAATTCCCGAAATTCCCACGGGAACGGGAAATATATGATGTTTTAGTTTGTATGAAAAATTCCCATCCCTTGAGTGCACGGATGTGATACTTGATATTAAGGTTCCTCATTAAGTGTATGTTTGTATTATGGAAGGAATTCCCGAAATTCCCACGGGAAGGGGTTGGAATTTTTAGTCTGTATAAAAAATCTTATTCCTTGAGTGTACGGATGTGATACTTGGCATGAAGGTTCTTCAAAAAGTGACTGGTTGTGCTACGAAAAAAATTCCCAAAATTCCCACGGGCACGGGAAATATATGATTTTTAGTTTGTATGAAAAAAACTTATTCCTTGAGTGCATATGTGTGATAATTGGTATAATGGCTCTTTCAGTGGGTGTCTGGTTGTATAGTTTCTGAAATTTCCACGAGAAGGGTAGTTAAGTGCATACGAAGTTGCGGGATAAAGCTAGTATGCAATAAAAAGCGTACACACTGTCCTAAACACAGATATACATCTACATGGATAACGTAAATGCATGTACTTTGCGTGTCCGAACCCCGACCAAGCGTCAAGGTTGGTAGCCGCTAGATTTAATCCGTGCGTATGTATGTCTGTAAGAAAATTGATTCCACAATATCGATATCGTTTTTAATAATCGATCTGTTTGTATTTCCCAGTAATTCTAACCAATCGGTATCAGTAAATATCAGCTGTGACGTCACATAGGTCTTACAAAGTCGGCACGCTTGGTTTCAATACAAATCGTGACACTTGCGCTGTCTAGATAGATGTATGTCTGTTTTTCTAAATACCGCCTATTAAAACCCGCCAAGGTCATGCGTAATTTGGTTGTCAACAGCCGTCTTCACTGTTGTAAACTAGCAATGTCACCTTGGTTTGATGTTTTGTTTCCAACAGTCTAGCTGGGGCTTAGAATATCCATAACTGACGACGAGTCTAGCTGTTGATAAATAGCTACCTTTACTCCAAAGAATATAAGGAAATGTCTTTAATATGTCCCATTACTGCCTTAGAGGAAGGCAATATTTTTTGTGTGAATATACATAATTCTATCAGTAATATTTTTTGTTAAATAAAATACTTTGCTTTCCGAATTTTATGCCGTACATACTTTCATTTTACTGATATATTTTACATAATTTTGTCTCTTCAGTCACAGTAGTCACAACACGTTTTTAGGTTATAATTTTTATAATTTGGGTTAATCGTGGTAAGTTATTTTCCAGTGATACTGGTTCACATTTTTTTGGTAATAAGCCTATGGTATAAGTCAATCTCACTTGGCTTTATGTGATTTAAAATCTAAGATAGAGTGACTTGTCCTTAAAATTCCCGGAACATAACATTGTTTCAAGAATGACGATATTTAATTGTAGTAATCGAAAGGAAATACCACTAAGCGGGTCACTCAGATTAGTTGTTGATTATGAGAAGCTTTCCACTTTTTTCCACCAAGTATAGTTTTGGCACCTAATAAAGCAAGCTCTATTAGGAGGAGGAGGAATCCTGATGACGGACGGTTAGGTTATTCTATATATCTGCTAGCCCGAAGGTTAACAGTTATAGAACAGAGCAGCCACGGCTATACCCTGACAGTGTGGGGAAAGCCTCAGCAGCCACGAGACTCCTCAATAAACTGAGTATACCCACTAAACCTGCGCCTTTGCTGATCAAGCCTTTTTAAGGGCCAGCGATCGTTATCGGAGCGACAGCCAATCGTTAGATAGAGGCTGCGCAGCGGGCGGCACACTGACGGGTTGCCCGCTTGGATGAGCTGAAAGCTAAAATGACAAAGCTGAGATTCTGAGATTATCTTCAGTGACGGAACACACTCTAAGATAGGAAAGAGTAGCTTTCCACAAATACTAGGGTTATTCTAAACTAGTCTTACATGAATCGTATTATGTCAACAAAACTCCTTTTACTCAAATACATACATACATGACTTCACGCCTGTATCCCTTATGGGGTACGCAGAAAATCAGAGGTTATAAGACCAACTGATGTCACGTTTGACTAATGAGGTATTATAATGATTGCGAGAGGCTATTGCAGTGACAGGGGGTCAGCCTATCGCCCACAAAAATAACAATAAAACCTCTGTCCCTTAACCGACTTTTACAGTATGCCCGGGAAGAGAAGCAGCTGGCACATTCTATGTTTTTCTTTCACTCCCAGTCCAGCATGGAAGTAAATTATGTAAATTATGTAATTATGTACTCAAATATGTAAGTAAAATTACTTTACAAACTGCTTCTAGTTAACAAAAGATTTCCGTCAGTAATATTAGACTTATTTAGAATTTACGTTAAATGAAAATGTTTACAGAATTAAGGCATTAATTCCAATATTGACAGCTTGTTAGATATTTAGAGCAAGTGTTTTTGACGTTCACTAATTACCGCCCTAAATTAATGACATAACAAATTGGGGGCCCTCATCGAAATTATTTTTGCAGGTTACAAATTATGTTATTATTAAGAAAGATGAATACTCCTTTAACTTCATTATTTTGTGTTTGCTGTCTTCAAATAAATATCTATGTGTATTTGTATGTAAACTAATCTTAATGTAATGTAGCATGGTGAGCATTTAAAATCATTGAACTAGATTTTTATGCTGAAGTAATTAAAATTAAACAACCTTTACTTTAACCTTTTTTTCTTATTTTTCTATGTGTGTATGAAAATAATCTATGTTATGATTATTTTCATTTGATTTGAAGAGATTTTTTAAATCAACAAAAATAACTGAATATGTAAAAAACTTGAGGTTGTCAACTTGATTTCATAGCATTATTCGCAATAACTCATGGTCACGCTGTTTTTAAATTTTATAAGAATACATGATTAAATAAAAAGTATTTTATACATTTCTTCTTTTAGACCTAGATTAGTTTTCAAATCCGAAAAAGCAGATGATGGTTAAGAGAATGTCTTTTTTTATTTTATTAAATTGTTAAGCAGGTATATCACAAATAAAAAAGAAAGATCTTAACTAAACGTGAATATTGCATAGTTCTTTTGGATGGGAGACTTTTGTTGTTAGATAATTTGAACCTAGAAACATTGGAATCAAAATCCGGTTTTCACTGCGATTACTAATCGAAACTTACCTTTTGTAGTTCATTATCGATGTACCAATTTATTTCCGAAGGAGGCAGAGAGTAGTCTGAAGTACAGTTGAAGAGCATTTGTTCTCCTGGCTTCACAAGCTTGGGTGCACCGACAATTACTGGATCTTCGGCTGGCATAGCTGTAAATAAAGACCTTCTTTAGAATACACACTTTTTCTATTTTATTCCGTAGATATATTGGTTGAGTAGTTTTCAAAGTCCACAAGAATTAATTTATAGTTATTATTTATGATTTTATTTAAGAATGTTAAGTCAGGATGAGGACGGAGTTAAAATAACACGGGCGCAGGATAATAGAAATCTTATAAATCTCTTGCTACTTACTTAAAATAATGTGAGCTATTTTCCTAGCCTTTCTTTGGGTGTCCCTGTCACTGAGTACCTTTATTTTAGAGACATGTACCTTATACATTGGTACATACTGACGTACTTGAGAAACACAAGCGTGCAGATTTTTATCCAACTAAATTCAGACTATAACTTTATCATCTAAAATGGTGAATGAGGCAAATGTCTTAACTGCGTTGACAAAGGAATGGAAAAAAAAACAAGACATTGTTATAAATAAAAATATATTTTCAAATTGTTATACGAGCAATTTAAATTGTCATAATTAACACCCGTTCATTCAAAATATTGTCCCCATTAATCACTTGGTCCATGATATATTGAACTTTCGACAATATTTCATGGGCAAAGTGATTGGCCATATAGTGGTGTGTAATATTTTATTCTATTGTAAAGAGTGTTTTATGAATTTTATTTCCCAATTGCTTTTTATTAATTGCAGTTGCGGAGAAAACAAATTATTAACTTGAACATAATCAAAACTCAGAAAATACTTTTGTCTTAAAAAAATATTTACTCCCAATAATTTCTTGATAAAAGTAAACATTTAAAATCATTTTCATATCCTCCTGGGATTTTTTGAAACAGATTAAATGTTTTGTTAGTTTAATAAGCCATTATGATTTTCTGATTTATTAATTTACAGATAATTTAAAAACGTTGATAATCAGACGGTAGTTTCGTACTTAATTACACTGTACAATCATAATTTTCAATCGACTTCAAAAAAGAAGTATACTCAATTCGTTTTTTTTTTTTTTTTGTTACGTCATAACTTTTGATTGGGTTGATCGATTTTGATGATTCTTGTTTCATATGATAGAAGACACTTTCCATTTAGTCCCCTATAAGTTTCATCTAAATCGAATGAGTACCTACTAAATGTAATTTTTTGTTTCAAATATGTAAGAATTCGGAGATCGTTTACCTTGACGACCTTATACTTAATCCAAAGTTTTGACATGAAGTCGGTTTTTTAATGGTCTGTATTCTTTGATTATTAAACCAAATGAAGCATTAATTAGCTTTTGATATGAAGAACATACGGCTTATTAGGAGATTTTCTAATATACAACAAGACTCGGTCTGGTAGAGAAAACTTTGCTAGCGTGACTGCCATTCAATGAAAGACAAATCAAACGGCCATAGACCAGTACTCAAACCATTTTACACGCATACACTAATCATATCATATCTGCCTTGTAGGGTCAGAATAGAATAGTAATTTCACCCATGCGGGGCTAGCATGCGACCGTCGACAACGATGAATCGATATCGGGCTTTTATATCGATATTCTCTTAGAATATGGCACTTGAATATGTACGTTTTTTAAGAATATGTTCGATTCTTCGATTCTGTGGACATAATCATGGTATCAAATCGAGTAGTTCTATATATTATGGTGGTATTAGCTAACATGATAGGATAAAATCAATCGGTAATATTTATCTTGTCGATTCGAGTATTTATTCGAGCTCGGCTGGAAGCGTCTCGTAAAAGGTAACTTATCTAAGGGGCCCCTGCATAGTGGTAGTACCTCTTCTGGGTAACGAACAGGGTGCATATAGAGTCCAAATATAACCACTCAGAGGGTGACGAGTTCCAGACATTTCTATGAGGAGCGAGTTTCTTCCTTAACCCGTGTGCTATCTTCGACCTCATTCCATTTACCATCAAGTGAAACTGAATTTAAAAAAGAGAAGTATCCTTCCATGCTGGACTGGGAGCGAAAGAAAAACATAGAATGTGCCAGCTGCTTCTCTTCCCGGGCATACTGTAAAAGTCAGTTAAGGGACAGAGGTTTTAAAGGCGTTTTTGTGGGCGATAGGCGTCAGCCTGTCCCCTGTCACTACAATAGTCTGTCTCCATCTTTATAATACCTCCAAATTTGTCAAACGTGACATCAGATGGTCTTATAACCTCTGGTGTTCTGCCTACCCCATAAGGGATACAGGCATGACGTTATGTATGTATGTATGTAAGTATCAAAAAACATACCTATTCACATACATTTTGCAATGTATATTTTTTTCACAAGGATTAATATTACATACATAGCCTCACGCCTGTCTTCTGACAAGGGAGCACCAATTGCTACGATCCAGACCTACCTCTTTCGCTTCCTCCACGTTCATTAATCTTACGAACGTGGAGAACATGGAGAACGAGGTACCGGTTACGGTAACGGTTACTTTAAATAAGGCCTTTTTTTAAGAATGTTGCCAATTTGACGGAAGAACTTACCAACAACAGTCATGTACTTCGTCTTCCTAGCTATTTGGAACTTCGGCCCTTCTGTTGAAACTTCGCAGCTGTATGTTGCCCTTGCAGCCACCGGTGGAGGCATCACCACCACCGTACATGACTCATCACCCTGGCATTCACCAGCCATCACCATTATACCAGTGACGTTGAAAAGCCGGATCGGGGGCTGTTAAATAAGATATAACTTAGAATGTTGATTTTCTCAAAGTCTTATAGACATGTCCGTTTATTGTTCTTTTGCGAAACATTAAACTTTGCTTAGGTCAATGAAATTAAGACAAGGCCATCAGTAAAGCAAATTTTCCTTTTTATTCTTGAAATGTTTTCTGGCTATCTTCGCATTTTATGAAAAACTTTATATTTCATGTTTTCATTTTACCTACTACAATAACGAAAGACAATTTTACTGAATTCACTTCTTTGCCTACACAATGAAAATATTCAATATCGTTATTTTAATCATAAAAGAGAGACATTACAAGATATAGAAATAGTATTTGTTTAAAAAATCCAAAAGTTGCTACAGTCGGTATTTTGTTTTTGTTTTTTTTTTTAAATCTTTATTTAGAAAGCTATACACCTACAAGGCTAAGACAACTTTTTTAAAAAAATTGACAATAGAGCAAAATTAGGTAGACATCATTTGTTTCCTTAACTCCAGAGATTGTATTTAAAAATAAATAACGCGTTGGCTATTCTCATTCGTGAATTTGGAACTAAATATACAGTGAAACATAAACATAATATCTTGTTTATTTTTTGTATTTTATCATACTGTGTTTTTTAAATTCAAATCTATTTGCAATGCAGGTTCTTCGATCAAGATTACTGTAAGTTAGTTCTCTATCAGCAACTTAACTTTAAAAGTGGCAACACTGTGTAAGATCACCACTGCTCAAAGCCTTACTGAAAACTGTAAGTCATCAGCATAACTGTTTTTCTGTATTTTTTATTTATTTATTTTGTTGTATACTTTTACATTTTATAGCATATTATCACATAGTTCTTAGATTTAAAACGAATAAATATAATCAGAAAAATACATAAAAATACTTTCCGCGTGGCTATTGTAGTAATAATAAAATTAAACCAAAGAGTTAATTAAACCAAGTTAATATAACCAAGAGCATGTTTCACTCCGAGCACTGTGGTTTCTTTTTCTAAGAAAGAGCTTTAATGTTTTAATATTCATGAAAGGTGCGTTCTATTAAGCAATAAATAAAGTCCAATTTTCAACCACATGAATCTTTATTTTTCTTGTAATATTTTCCTTCATTTACTGTAATTACTTTAGATTTCCTCGTGCTTTGGGGGTAAGGGGATAGGTACTTTTGTAACATTATTATTGCCGAAAAACAAGAAAATGCCTTTTTTGTCACGATTACCAAATTATCCGTCACATAATAGTCGAGTTAAACTTTAATATGTGCCGAAGACCGAAGGAAGAAGAATATTTTCAAAAAAAGAATATTTCGAATCCAAGATTCGCCCTTTCGAACAATCTCTTTAATTTAAATAAATCAGTTGAGATCTTCAATCTTAACATCATCTGAAAGAAAATAATGATAAGGATTAAGACGTAACATCTCGTATGAAGTGCATATTATTATTCTCTCTAACCTTGGAAGCACAATCGAAAACAAGCTTTATAATTAAGCTGAAGAAAGTTGACTATGATTTGAAATGTCCAGAGCCTCAAGAAAATCGTTTGAATAACGATTCCGGCCTTCTTCATTAATATAAATGTATCATTACACGAAAAACTACCTTATCATAATTAATACAAGCTCGTTTTGAAATAATGCTAACAATGATATGAATAATTAAGAAATCCATTTCAATTAATCGGATACTGGTTTAATTTGGTGTATCTTTATACTATTAACAAATTCCTTATTCAAATATAAATTATGTAAGTATACTAAAAATCATAAACTTTTCTGCAAAAAGATTTTCAAGAAGTTATTTGCTTTAGGGTTTCTAAACTGAAACTTGGTTTGAGTTGACCGAAATATTAATTACTCAATATCTTAATTGAGAGACTATGACAAGATTGTAAACCTTTTTTTTAGAATAACGAGAAAAACAGTCTTTTAACTTTCAAGGAGGTAAGATTTCAGTTGTGACTTAGTTGTGATACAAAAAGTATAATTAGAGACAAAATAAAATAAAATGCCTAAAGAAATTCGAATAAAAAAATAAGGCGCAAATTTATTCATTTTCAATAAATGCAATGTATAGTTACGTAAAACAACTAAATTACGTAACAAATACTGAAATTTTGACTACGAAACTCTATACTTATAAAAACTTGAAAAACAATATTGTACAGTCACGTACATTTCGTATAATATAAGACGCTAATTCAGCAATACGCTCCGTATGACGTATTGCCCTAAATTACATATTTTACATTTAATTAATCATTTAGTAATAAAATCAGTGTTAACTCAACTGTCACTCCGGGCGGTTTTATTTATCATTTCCTTAATTGCTCCGTATATCATCTATTTATCAAGTATATCAAACTGTTTAAGATACATCCTTTACATTGTTTTTTGGTCCTTCGATTATCATCAGTGAACCGCGGCTAGTGACATAAACTTTTACATACAACATTTATCATTCTTTTTGGTGCAAATTATACCGAACTGTGTGACGTGGCTAGTGGTGAACATTGAACTTTGAACATTTTCAATTCAGTGCAGTATATCATCATCATCGTACATTATATCATATCAGGAGGACTGAGATAGTCCCCTTATCTGTCAGCATCTTAAGAAGATCTACATCGAGGTTTGCGAGGCACTTGAGTGCTCACTGCAGCAAATTTATCAACGTCATCAGATTTCAAGTAAGTCCGTTCCATTATCATCATGGTAGCTTCCTTGATTAATCGTCAGAGAGAACTCAAAGCCAGTTTGAAAAATATTGAGACAAATTTCAAAAAGGACTCTGCATCAAGGAAGACACCAGACTACATAAGATTAAGACTTTCTTCGCTAGATAACCTCTGGGAAGAGTTCAAACACAATCATAACGAGTTAACTCTTCGTAAAGAGGAAGCTCAGGAGTACTATTTTGCTGATCAGGTATTTGAATTGACTAAGGAAATTTATGAATCCACGCGTGCCCTTTTGACCTCATTCGGGAAAATTGAAAAAGCCGTACAGCCTAGTGGAGAAATAGATTCGTTGCTTAATTTGCAAAGAACATATTTTAGAGCATTAGTTAGAACTATTAATAGCATTGACCTAGGTAGTTTATCAGAGAAGTGGGAATTAGAGGATAAGTTGCGTAATATTCTTGCCAAATGGAATACGATTGAGGATCTGCATATTAAAATAGATAATATTTTAGAGGGAGGAGATATTAGTTACGATCAAGATTTCACTAAACATGAGAAGTTATTTGAGGATACTAAAAAATTACTTCATCAAAAAATAGCAATCAATAATCATCGACAACATTCCATACCGCAGTTAGAAATCCCACCCTTCGCCGGAAAATACACTCAATGGCCAACCTTTTTTGAACTTTTTTCTGAAGCCATTCATAATAACGTGTCTCTTACAAAAGCCCAAAAGCTACAACACCTTAAGAGCAAGGTCAAAGGTGAAGCCGAGAGGATAATTCAACATCTCCACATTTGTACTGAGAACTACGATACAGCTTGGGACATCCTGGTTCATAGGTACAATAACCCACAGATGTTATTCGCAAAACATGTTGAAATATTTCTAAATCAACCCTCGGCCAAGCAAACATCCTACGATCTACGTCGGCTTTATGATACGACTACCGAGTGTATTCACGCTATACATAATTTAGGCGTAGATACCACATCATGGGACCCGCTCATAGTTCACCTTTTGTGTAAAAAACTAGATCAGCAAACCTATACTGATTATAAGGAAGCAAGGAAAACCCCAAGAGAGTTACCAACGCTAGACGAATTTATGACCTTTATTGAGTCCAAATATCAAGCCCTTGAGCCGATCTATTCAATTCAATTCAATTCAATTCAAATTATTTATTGCTTCATAGTATCGTACATACAAGTTGTTATATAATCATTTCAAGTTCTACATACTATGCTGTCCATCAGCATGCAATATTGTTGTTAACATAAAAATAATAAATTTATAGTCTCAATACAATTTACATATTATTCATGTCATTATATTAGTAGTATTTATTACAATTTTATTTCATGTTCAGATGTTTTCATTTTTACATTTATAAAATTCCTCTAGAGAATAGAAACATTTATTTTTAAGCCATTTTGTAAGTTGAACTTTTAATTTATTATTCGGAAGAGTTTTAAATTCTTTAGGCAAGGCGTTATAAATTTTTGTACACATCGCATAACACTGACGGTGATATAGTTCCAGCCGCGGCATATCTTTATAAATTAACCTTTCTGCATGACGTGTTGCTCTCATAACATCTCTGGCGCGAGTGAAATAATGAGGATTACATTTAACAAACATTACAGCCTCAAAGATGTACATACAAGGCAACGTCATTGTATGTAGTGACTTAAATAAGGGTCTGCATGGTTCGTAAGGCTCCTTACCTAACATTGCTCTTATGCATTTTTTTTGCACTATAAAACATTTGTTTATTTCTACTGAGTTGCCCCAAATAAGCAACCCATATCTTAATACTGCCGCTACATAACCATGGTACGCGGTTAGAACTGTTGACATATTACACGTTTTTCTAAGTCTACTAAGTAGATAGACAAAGCTGTTTAACTTACTACATACATACTCGATATGATATTTCCAATTTAAATTTTTGTCAACATTAATGCCAAGGAATTTTGTGTTATCAACTTCATTCATGTTATTGTTTCCGTAACTAATGTCAATTTTTGAAAGTCGTTTAGTGGTATTAAATCTAATATAGTGCGTTTTCGTTAAATTAACCCGAAGATTGTTATTCAAGAGCCATTCAACAATTTGTTTTATAGTATAATTAATTTCATTTTCATAATTATTTTTATTAAAGTCATTTTTTGTAAATACTACTGAAATGTCATCTGCGAATAGGAAATATTTGTGATATGACACTTTAGGAAGGTCATTTATATATAAAACAAATAAAAGGGGCCCTAGAACACTTCCCTGCGGTACCCCAGTCCCAATTTCTCTAAATGTTGATCTGTGGGTCTGAAGTTCAGCTTTAACGTTTATATATTCTGTTTCTACAGCCTGAAATCTTGTGGATAAATACGTCCGAAACCAATTCAGAACACTGCCCCGAATACCATAATTTTCTAGCTTTTTTAATAATAGGTCGTGTGACACAAAATCAAAAGCGCGCGACATATCAAAGAATATTACGGTGGTTTCTTCTTTGTTATTAAGATTCTTAGTTATTTCATTTATTAGTTCAAAGATGGCTGTGATAGTAGATTTATCTTTTTGAAATCCAGATTGTTCAGTACAAATTATGTTAAATTTAGTTATAAAGTGCAAAAGTCTGTTTTTCATCGCCTTTTCAAATATTTTAGAGAATATAGTGATCAGTGAAATAGGGCGATAGTTCTGTAATTCACTTTTATCCCCTTTTTTGTATATGGGCTTGACGATCGAATTTTTTAGTAGTTCTGGGAAAATACCCTCAGAAAACGACAGATTAATTAGGAATGCTAACGGTTGCGCTAATTCAGTACTACAAAATTTGACAGCTTTCGTACTTATGTCATCATATCCGACTGCACTAGTATTTTTTAAACTTTTTATCAGATTGATCACCTCTGAAGCCGTTACAGGTTCCAGAAACATAGATTGTTTAACCCTTATTTTATTTGTATTTATACAATTGTTAGCGTTTCGATCAGTCAAGTATTTATTAAATTCTTCAGCTATTTCTATTGGATTTTCAATAATTTTCCCATCTGTTTTAATTTGTTTAATGTGACTTTTACATGAATTACATTTTTTCTCATTTATAAGTGCCCATGAAGTTTTGCTTTTGTTATTTGAATTCGTTATCAGCTTGTTATTATACACTTTTTGAGAGAAATTTAAACATTTACGCAACAATTTAGAATAATTTTCATAACGTATTTTATTTTCTGTAGACTTAGTCTTATAAAAGCGATATCTCAAACATCTTCTTGTTCTACAGCATTGTTTCAGACCTTTAGTTATCCATTTAGGTGTCTTGTACTCATTAGATAATTTAATTCGTTTTAGAGGAAAGCAAAGTTTATAAAACATATCGATAGTGTCAAAAAATAATGTCATAGATGTATTTATGTCCGATTGATTGTAAAGCTCCGAAAATGATAATGATTTTAAGCATTGTTTAAATTTATTTAAATTTTCATCAGAAATGTCTCTTATGTATTTATAATATGTCAAGGGTATTTTTTTTATTTGTTTAGGTACATGTAACATTTGTGCTGTATTATGGTCAGACAACTCTAAATTAAGAACTTCCCCCTCAGCGTCCGCGAAGTTACTAAGTACGTGATCAATGCATGAATTTTGCCGCGTTGGATCATTAATATGTAGAATTAAATTATAATTTTCGGCAATTTCTTTTAATTTTTTGCTTCCCTTTGATATTTGAAGTGTATTAATGTTGAGATCTCCGACTAGAATGATTTTATTTTTTGTTTTTAATGTCAATTTGTATAATAACTTATCTAACTGTACAAAAAACGAATCAATGTCTGAGGCAGGGGTGCGATAAACACATACTAGTATGATATTAGTGCCTATAATATTAATTGCACAGCATTCAAAAAAATTATCATTAGAGAATTTATTAATGTCAACTTGTTTGTATAATATACCATTTTTCAATAGTATGCATACACCTCCTCGTTTTTCGTTTCTTTTTCTGCAATATATTGCTGCGGTTCTATATCCGTTCAGATGAATATTACTCTGGTTAGTCGTGTTTGTAAAGGTTTCAGAAAAACATAAGGCATCGGGCATTTTACTTTGGCTACGTAGGTCGGATAATGTTACTTCTAATAAATTTCTTTTTGATAATAGACCAGCAATGTTTTGGTGCAGTACAATAAATTTGTTCTTTTGATCGGTATTATAGTTAAGTTTATTAACGAAAAAACCTTGATTTGTTTGTTTTTTTAATGTTTTTGTCATTCATTTTCAAAAAGTAATAAGGTATAGTACCCTTCTTTATTGGAGCCTTGGAACTTATTTCAAAATTGTTGATACTTGTATGTACATCTTTTTTCTTATACCTTGCAAATGATAAGAATTTTTTACGATAGTCACGTTCGTCAATTAATAAATTCAGTTTTTGGCAAATTGAATTCCATGTGTAACAATCACCTATGTATGTATAATTACAATTAGAAAAGTTTTTACAAGTCATATATATCATGTCATTTAATTTTTGTTCATTCAAATACTTATTATTATTTACACTTAATACTAAAATATTACATTTATTCAAGTTTTTGAGAGCTGCGCTAAGTTCAATCATAGTTTTAGTTGGATTAGAGTCATGCTCTCCAATTGACAATATGACAGTGTCACCCTCTTTAGGTTCAAACCATTTAATCATACTTACAATTTCATTTGACTTAGCGTATGGCTTCAGGTAAGAAATAATTTTGTACTTTTCGTAAGGACTATTGCGCCTAGATTTTGTAAGGTGATAGCTTAAACCTTTACACTGTTTGCCACCTATTATGTATATATTTTTATATATTTTATCATTATCACAGTTACTAGAACTATTATGTAGTTGCAGTCCAGAAGCTGGCGGCGACCGTGGCTCCCTCTCACGTTCGCAATTTGTATTTGTTTCTTTCACCGACGGTTCACTGACAGACTCGCCTGATGTAACCGAATTTACCGCAAATGTTTTCCGTCTATTTATTTTTGAAGAGTTTCCCTTTTGTTGTATTTTACTGTCAGTTTGTTGATTTTTATTTTCGTGTTGATTATTACACACCGATTTCAAACAGTGTACTTGGCGTGATAACTGTGAAACTTCCTTTTTGAGACCTAGATTTTCAATCAAAAGGGTTTCCATTTCCATACGTGTACTCTCTAATTGTAATCTTAAATTGTCAATTTCATTTCTTAATTCATTTTGAGTGTCATTATTAGTATCAATTAGGTCAAAACTTTTTGAGTAAGTATTGTCAATTGAGTCTAGTGATAGATTATGGTCAAGCGACTCACATGACAGTGTTTTTATTTTATTAGGTCTGGCGGTAGTCATCTTATTTTTTGTTTTATTTCTTAGTGTAACGTTCCCAGTTTCACTAGTATTCAGTTTTTTATTACTTATCTCTGTTTGTTGATCGTGTATAGTTTTTTGGTGCGATAGTTTGCGAACACATTTTAAACATTTCCATTTATTTCTATGCTCTGTAGTCAATGTGTTGTAGAAACGCTGTGATGAGACATTTTGGCATTCAATGTGGTATGTAAGTTTACATTTTGTACACGTTAAAAATTCATTATTTACAATATTTTTGTTACACTTAGAACATTGCTTCGTGATATGCTTTGGTGTCATAATGTTGTTAGATTTTATAACAAGCAAAGATAATTATTTTTTTAAATGTAAAAAAAGTTGACCGGGCTGGGTTTCGAATCCTCGACACTTCGACGCAGGAGCGTTTTCTATCACAACGCGGACGCCTTGGCCACTCGTCTATTCAGACAGTACACTCTATATGTGAAATAGTCGATCTATTTTTTGAAATTGCACTGTATGAATCACTGTGTTTGTGATTGGAGTCCAAAGTTCACTAACGCTTGTGGAGTCGAACCGTCAGATAGATGAGAGTTTCTTTGTTCTAAAATTGATCACTAATTCACTTCACAACAATTTTGTATGACTAGCAGTTAGTAAATTGTGTTTTTAAAGTAATTTTAGTATTTGTTTACACTGTAACTATGTTTAAAACTTTTTATGGAGCGAAATATTTACTGTTTATAAAAGTCTTGTTTATGTTATAAATATTGCACAGAACACTTTGCAATCACTGTCACATAATAGTTAAAGGTAATGCTTTATGTTAGTAACGATAATTCACTTTTTAAACAACTTTAGCAATTATTAGAATTATTTAAGTACGGAGCCGATGTAAACAGTGCGCCACCTAGCGAACTTACCCTATAAAAGAGAAAAGGAGACTCCCTCATCCCTTTCAGCTCCTGGAGCACCTAACAAAAATTATCAGCATAAGGTGGTTCAACCTAGGTCATACCAACATAACTTATATCGTCCGCCTCAAGTATCAAATAATCATTATCAACCTAATGAACCTACAAATAAGAACTATCAAGCATTAGCTACATATATTTCAACGTGTCCACTATGTAAAGCAAATCATCATTTATTTAAGTGTAGAAAGTTCATTTACTTGTCACCGGATGCCCAATTGAGGACAATTTCGAAACTTCGCGTTTGTCAAAACTGCCTATACCGACATTACGATAAACCTTGTGCGTCAGAAAAAAGATGCAAGGAATGCAATGCTGATCACAATACATTATTGCACTTTGCCTTTGCTAAATTGGCATCAAATAATTCGAATATCAAACAAAATGAACCTTATCGACCATCAAAGCAAATAATCAACTCATCAGATTCTTCTATGCCCTCAACATCCCATGCCATAGGTAATGCGTATCATATATCAATGGAGGAAGAGGAATCTTTATTAGCAACAGCTATTATCAATGTATTTTCATCAGATGGTTCGCTTATCAAAGTTAGAGCCTTGTTGGACCCAGCATCTCAGGTTTCGCTCATATCGGAACGTGTAGTCCAGCTTTTAGGCTTAAAACGTCGAAGACCCGCGATGTGCTTGTCTGGAATAGATTTGTGTTCGAAGCAAAGTAAGGGCATGGTTAATATCAAACTACAATCGTTACATGACCCACAATGTCAAATTGAGGCAGAGGCTTACATCGTTTCTAAGGTTGTAAAGGACCTACCTAATATATCATTCCAACAAAGGTCTTGGCCTCATTTAGAAAACCTACAGTTAGCAGATCCTGACTTTAACATTTCGAGACGAATCGACATTTTATTGAATGTCGATATATATTCGAAGATAATTAAGGAGGGTTTAATTAAAGGACCTCAAGGGGCACCTATCGCTCAATTGACTAGTTTAGGCTGGGTAGTGTCAGGTAACATAAAAACTCTTAGTTGCCACGTCATCTTAAATGACACTATCAATTTATCAAAATTCTGGGAGATTGAGGATATTGATACTGAGAAGCCGACTATAGCCGACGAAGATACCTACTGTAAAGGTTTTTACAAAACCACAACAACACGGATGACCAATGGTTCATATCAAGTAGCCATCCCCATGAAACCAGGATACGAGGAGCAGCTAGGGTCATCTAAGGGCAAGGCTATCGCCCAATTTAAACAGTTAGAGCAGCGAATAAGTAAAAATCAAGCTCTGGACGTCGAATATAAAAGGTTTATGGTTGAATATATAAAACTAGGTCACATGCGTCCACTATGTTACAGTGACAAAGTGCCAAATTATCTTCCTCATCATGGTGTACTTAAACTAGACTCTGAGACGACGAAATTAAGAGTAGTTTTTAACAACTCCTCTAAAACAACATCAGGCAACAGTCTTAACGAGTTAATGTACAGGGGTCCTAACTTACAAAAGGATTTATCAGTTCTTATTTTAAAATGGAGAACATATAAATTTGTTATCACTGCAGACATTGAGAAGATGTTTCGTAATTTCTTTATCAGGAGCTCGGATCAACACCTGCAGACTATTGTCTGGCGGGAACAGCAGACTGATCCCATACAGGACTATCAATTAACAACTGTAACATATGGGACAAAGGCGGCGCCCTTCCTTGCCATGCGAACTCTCAAACAGCTGGCCGAGGACGAGGCTCATAGGTACCCATTAGCAGCTGAAACTATCAAAACCTCTTTCTATTCCGATGACCTTTTGGCAGGACATAATTCAATAGAGGTCGTGACCCAATTAATAAACGAGCTTATTCTAACATTTAATTCTGCAAACATGAACTTGAGAAAATGGTCCAGCAACGCTCCGCAACTCTTATCACACCTACCTGAAAATCAAATTCACTCGTCTAATCAACCGTTTGAATTTAGATGCCAGGAATCCAGAAAAACCTTGGGACTGAAGTGGAATCCTACTAGGGACTCATTTTCTTTTCATATCAACTTTATGTACGATAACAGCCAAGATCAAGTGTTAACAAAACGCCAGCTGTTATCTGAAATATCAAAAATCTTTGACCCGCTGGGCTGGCTGTCGCCATTATCAGTTAGAGCTAAACTTATCTTTCAAACGACCTGGACAAAAGAAACCAGCTGGGATGAGAAAGTTTCCTGCGACATACATGCACAGTGGTTAAAGCTTAAAGACGAGTTTACTGACCTACAAAACATAAACATCCCACGATACATAGGTAACACAAATGAAAACAACATTATTCATGCATTTTGTGACTCGTCCGAAAAGGCTTATGCATGCGCTATTTATTTAACAAGCATTAAGTGTAAGGGACCTTATACATCCACACTTATCGCTGCTAAAACGAAATAAGCACCCGTCACGAAAAAGATTACTCTACCTCGACTAGAACTTTGTGCAGCGCTCCTGTTATCACAACTTGTGAAAAAGGTTTTATTGTCCATTCCTGAGCAATATAAAAATATCAAGATTCACGCGTGGACTGACTCCATGATAGTACTTGGATGGCTTAATGGAGACGGTGCTCGTTGGAACCGTTTTGTTTCAAACAGGGTCGAGCAAATAACTCAAGTCGTACCCGCCGTTAACTGGAATCATGTAAAATCAAAGGAGAATCCAGCTGACTGCGCTACTCGAGGCCTAGTAAAGCATCCTTTATCAGAATTTAAATTGTGGTGGGAGGGACCCCACTGGTTATCAACATTTGACTCTACTAGTTTCAGTCCCGATACTACGACATTTGAAAGTCCAGATATTGAAATCAAGAAAAATGTAAGTGTGTATGCCACCTTAAAGAATAAAAACACATCATTAATTACGGAGTTATTGCATCAATATAGTTCACTTACACTGATAACAAAGGTACTTGGATGGGTGTTGCGTTTTCAAAGTTGCATCCCACGCAGTTCGAAGTAAATACTTGACGTCGATGGAAATAAATAATTCAATGACCTATATTATCAAAACAATACAACATGAGGAGTTTTATGAAGATTTAGTTAATATTAAACAAAGGGGTCACGTATCTTCGAGTAGTAAAATTATCAATTTGAATCCTTTCATTGATGAGCAAGGCATATTAAGGATAGGAGGAAGATTATCTAATGCTAACATTCATGCTTCGGAAAAACATCCTATCATCTTATCATCACATAGCCGATTTACAAACCTAGTGATTTCAAAGGCTCATATCACGACCTTACATGGCGGCCCGAGACTGACTCTCTCCTATATACGCAATCAGTATTGGATTATCAGTGGGATTCGTACTGTTAAGGGTCAGCTACGACACTGTGTAAGGTGTCGCCGTTTCAGTAATGACAACCGTTGTCACATTATGGGAGACTTGCCGAAACCTCGAGTTACCCCGTCACGTCCCTTTACCCATACAGGAGTTGATTTTACTGGATTCGTCGAGTTAAGAATTAACAAGGGTCGGGGTGTTAAGATATGTAGAGGATACGTTGCAGTCTTCGTGTGTCTAGCTACTAAAGCAACTCATTTAGAATTGGTGTCGGATCTGAGTACCCCGACGTTTTTAGCTGCCTTCCGACGTTTCTGCTCACGGCGAGGAGTCCCTCGTCACATGTACAGTGATAACGGGACCAACTTTGTAGGTGCAGGTCGCCTGCTAAAAAATGAATATAAAGAAATTACCCAACTTATCACCACAGATCAATTTTTTAATAATATTAACGATTTAAATATTGAATGGCACTTTAACGCGCCGGCCTGGCCTAGCGCAGGTGGCCTGTGGGAAAGTGCGGTGAAAAGCATGAAGTATCATTTAAAACGGGTTCTAGGCACTCAAACCTTAACGTACGAAGAGTTCTCTACCCTGTTGCATCAAATTGAAGCCTGCCTTAATTCAAGGCCACTGTGTCAGCTAACAGAGAGCGTGGATGACGATTTTTTAACACCCGGACACTTTCTAATAGGGGGACCCCTCCTATCCAGACCACAAACTGACCCAACATCTATGTCTTTATCAACCCGGTAGCATTTAGTTCAAACTATGAATAAACACTTTTGGAAGCGCTGGTCTACTGAATACCTACAACAGCTTCAAACTAGATCAAAGTGGAGGACTACCAACAAAAATCTTCAAGTTGGGGACGTCGTAATTATCAAAGAAGATAACATGCCACCGGGCAAATGGGCACTTGCTCGTGTTAAGGAGTTACACCCAGGACAGGACGGGTATGTAAGGGTGGTAACCCTTTTATCAAATAATCATTTGTTAAAGAGACCTGTCAGTAAAGTTGTACTACTCCCTGTAAGAGAAAACGACGCGCAGCCCGAACCAAACCTTAAACCTACACCTACGTCATCATCTACGCAACAGGTCTCGGATCAAAATCAGCCCCGAGTACGCAGTGAAGGTCAAACCAGAGCGCCTCGAAGATCAAAACGTTTGCTGACCAATTTTATCACAACATTACTGTTATTGTTTACATTTATATCTCCAAGCGTCCAGCAAATACATTTAATATATCAAGCATAGAAAACCAGCAGGGTCAATTTTTTGATCGAATATCAGATCTTCGATACATAAAGGACGACTGGAAGTTAATTGTTTTCTATAATATGTCGAGTTATTGGCAGGGCATCTCAAAGGTAAAGGAATATGTAGCTAATGTAAAGACCTTTACCAAGAACTTTGAAGGTCAGCTCGGCAGCTCAGCTTTAATATCACAACTTGAGCATGAAATCGCTGAGTTAGATCATTTTAACCTACTGTTTACTAGCCAACAACCCGAAAGGCGACAAAAACGTGGATTTATTAACGGGGTAGGTTATCTAGCAAATACTCTGTTTGGGGTCCTGGATCAAAGGTTTGCTGATCAGTACAAGGACGACATAGAGAAAATATCACGAAATGAAAATCATTTACAATTACTTTTACGTAATCAAACCTCTGTAATTGAGTCCGAGTACAATATTATACGAAGAAATGAAAACCTCATGAAACAGCAATATGATCATATTGAACAACGCCTACAAAACTTCACCATACAGGTTGATAGGATCACCTATGTCAACACTAACGGCCTCAGTATTTTATCATCTGTTTTCATCGCTAATAACATCATATCAAACTTAAGACGCATGCAACAATCTATAATCGATACTATCACCGATATTACGCATGGACACATCGATCCTCATTTGATATTACCCGAGCAGCTCCAAGAACAAATAAACATTATATCAGGTCAATTGCACGGAGATCTAATGCTACCCGTCGACTCCTCAAATTATAAGGAATTATACAAAATACTGCGAATAGCTGCTCGAATAGTAAATAACTACGTAATTATAGAAATAAAAATACCTCTGATAAGCAACGAACTATTCGAATTAAACAAAATCATAACAGTCCCGCAAAGGAAAGGCACTAAATATTGAAGATCAAACGAACTTCTAAGTGAAGTTCGATCGAAATTATATGAGCAGCTTAATTCGAAGCGATTTATTAGGTTTACTTATTGTAGTATCGGTCCCATGTGTCAGCCTTGCACGGTTATTTTAGAGTCTTTTTTTTTTTTTTTTTGTATTGGCAACACTGCTTCACCTCCGGCTCCTAATTAACCGGCCCTTTTGGAATCATTTTGTTTAAAGCCGAATTATATAAAAATGTAATGGATTATTCTATTTATAGGATAAACCATTGCATGGTAAGGTAAAAAAACGATAAGCACATGTAAGTATTTTACTTATATTAAGATATAAGGGTTGGGATATTTATTTTCAGTAAATAAATAAGTAATATATATGTTTCGTTTTAAACTGGGAGGGTGATTACAAATCGCTTCGAATTAAGCTGCTCATATAATTTCGATCGAACTTCACTTAGAAGTTCGTTTGATCTTCAATTATATTTCGCAGCTTAATTCTTTGCGATTTATTAGGTTTACTTATTGTAGGATGTTCAGAGAGAAAAATAAGTAAAATAGCTTACATGATCAACAATTATTATCCATTTTTAGTTATAATATAGCAATTAAATCAATTTCCATACAAAATATAACAACATAATTAGGTACCTACATTAATTATTATGTAGGCATAAAATCACTCAAAATAGTTGTTGCGAAATTGCTAGAATTTTCAATAATTTCTTTGTAATATTTAGCGAATACTTTGGAAGAGTTACTCCAGCCAGCGGCTTTTCTAATTGTATCTAAATTAACTCCAAGCTTGTTGGCCTTAGATGTTGCAGCATGCCGAGTGCTGTGAGCACTGAACAGCGAAGTGTCGATTCCACTTTCATACAGAGTCTGTTTTATCCAATTACTTAATCTTTGTGAAGATAGTTTTGAATGTGGCTTTTTATAACTTATAAATAAATATTTACAGTTTTTACGAAGTTCTCTTGTTTTGTTAATATATGATTCTATACACCGGACAGGACAAATCTCTGGACGTTCATTATAAAAAGGGAGCCTTAATAATGGTTGGGGTGAATGTAGTTTGGAGGTTTTAATTATGTCTGGAATTTTAATAAACATTTCAACACTATATTTACTTATTATCGAGGTGCATTAAAGATAATGTTTGCTTTTTTTTTTTTTTTTTGAGCCAAAAAATCAAGGACTATGTTTGTGTCCCATATGACATCATATTTATATGTATTGCAGAATATGTATTAATAGTTCCGTATTTTGCACCTTTGTTAAAAACATCGGTTAAAAAATTAATTACGACATGAACTGAACAGGTCAAGTAATTGTGCTGCATTTCGGAACAATAACTAAACAAGACTTGATACAGCTGTTATATTGCTTGTAAGTATTACTAGATAAAGAAGATAACATTATTTCTGTAGAATCAACAGATAACGATTTATTTAATAAAACTTGCCTGATAACTTCACGGCAATCAAACCGAGTATCTTGTGTAAGCTGTGTGTCAATCTGATAGGAGATTGAAGAAGGTTAATATTGGGTTCAAAATAAATTGATTTAGAAATAGATATCTTTTTCAATAATGGGAACCATGGCTGTGTGGGCCAATTTAGTACTACGAATATACCCTCGGCCTTATCATCTATTATTTCTCTAAGTGTCTTTAAAATGAGGGCAAATGGCGGAAATGCGTAAAAATAATAGTTAGTCCAGCTGATGGTGAACGCATCAACAGCAAATGCTTCGGGTTCATTTTTCCACGTAAAGTACAATGGGCAATTTGTATTACACCTACTGGCAAACAAATCTATTTCTGGTCTATTTCACCAAATACTCGTTTAATACCACAATAAGCATGTTCACTTAATTCCCATTCAGTATCTAGAAACTTTTTGCGAGACTATGCCGTGAGTAAAAAATTGTCCTTCGTATTAATATAAGAAGCTAATACTTTAATTTTACGTGTTTCGCACCACTGCCATATTTTTTTTTTTTTTTTTTGGACATATCATTTAAATTTGGGTACTTTATGCTGCCCATTCTATTAATGCAAGATATCGCAGTTACGTTATCAATGCGTAACAAAATTTGACAGTCAGATAATTCTTTAGCAAACGTTTTTAAACCTAAATATGCCGCTTTTAATTCAAATTAATTAATATGAAGTGTCATTTCAGACTCCTTCCAATAACCAAAACATTCCTTGTTATTACTCGAGGCACCCCAGCTTGAATGAGAAGCATCAGAATTAATTTCAATTTTATAATCATCAGATCTTAAGCTAGCATAACCATTATCAATTTTGTCTAGCCACCAATAAACATCTTCCCGGATATTTAATGATAAACTAATCTGTCGTTCATATGATGAATTTTCACATAAACTTAAATACTTAAGTCTTTCAAGACGTTTAGAATAAAGCCACGAATATTGAATAGCAGGGCAAGCCGATATGAGAAGTCCAATCAATTGTGCATAATTACGTAACTTAATTGTTTTTGCTTCGAAGATTTTTAAAAGAGATTGTTTTATTTTTACCCTCTTTGTTTGAGGTAATTTTAAAACCATGTTTTGGGAATCAAATACAAAGCCTAGAAATTTAAATGTGTTTGAGGGTTGTAAAGAACTCTTATCACAATTAATCTAGAAGCCTAAACTTTCTAAAAGTGTATTTGTAAAAAGTACGTTATTATAGCAATCTGCCTTTGTTTTACCAACGCAAAAAATATCGTCGAGATAAATAACTGATATCATATTTCTTTGATGTGATCGCAAAAATTCCATAACAGGTTTTAAAAGTTTTGTAAAGGTAGACAATTAAATTCATATAGTTTGTTATTGAATTTGAATCTTAAGTACTTTTTGTGCGAGTTATGAACTGGTAGAAAAAAATATAAGTCTTTTAAATCAATAGTTGACACAAAACATCGCTCGGTAACGAATTTAGATGCAGTTTTATAGCCTTCCATTTTAAAATGGACGGTTTCAACAAACTTGTTTAATTTTTTCAAATTCAATATGAACCTTTTGTCTCCGTTTGGTTTAGGTACTAAAATATATCGGATACAAACTGTTCACTATCGTATGTACACTTAGGTATGGCTTTTATTCGAATCAAGTAATCTATGCAAATTTTAAAATCGTTAAAATTTTTATCTGGCTTATATCTTGAGTCAGGATTACTATTTCCGAAGGGCTTTTTAATAAACGGTATTTTATATCCCTTAATCCAGGACAAAATTATAGGATCATTAGTTATTTTTAACCAATTTTTGTAAAATAGCTTTAGACGGCCAGAATAACTGACCTCAGATGTTAATATCTCCTGTTGTATTTCTTGGGCGGCGAGCGTGAGCGTGTGTAGTTCGGGGTGTGTCGCGGCGGCGGCGGAGGCGGCGGCGGCGGTCCCGAGCGCTGCACCGGGCGAGGACTCCCCGCTTCGGGCCGCGCAGCAGGCTTCCGTTGCGGGGGCTTCCAGTTTAAACAATTTTGAGAAGTAATCCTATAATTTTGGTTGTTTCTGTTTGAAATAAATGGTTGTGAAGGCTTAAGGGATTCTCCGGTTTTTTGTATAGTTTTTGCGGACCTTAACTTTTCTGGTAAATCGGTCCCAAATAAAATGTATCTATGGTGGTCTGACGAAGGGTATCTTTTAGTTCTGCATTGATAGTATTAATAACTAAATTTCTTCGGGCCTTCGTTAGGTAGTAGAAGGAATCGCACAACAATTTGCTTGCATCACTTAAGGGTTTTAGAATATCCTGCGATGAATATTTCTTTGTAATGACTTTCTCTGTCGTTTGCGCTAATGCAGCCAAAGCAATGCTGATTTGTTTTTGACTAAGCATTAAGGAAAAATCTTTTTTGCTTGTCAGTTCTGAAATACCCGCTTTAACTTCAGGGTTGAGGATAGGCGTTAATAGCATTTCACAGTTTTTGGGTACCCGATATTCTTGTAACAAGGACTGTTTTGTCTCTTTGATGAGACCCTTGGTAAGTATGAGCTGCCATCTATCGGATATGTTTTTATTAATTTCATCTCCCAAAATATCTTGCGACTGGGGAACTTCCCCTAATAATGACAGTATTTCGACATCAATACCACTGTCTCCTCGTACCTCCTTTGTGAGATCCGACGTCGAAGGTACTGGATTCTGTGCCGACGACGACGTATGAGGAACTGCCTCGTTCATACATGCCTCCTCTTCAAGCGATTCTTCGTGATGTGGTGAACTTTCGGAAATGACTTCCACGATAGATTCACGGTTATGCTATGATTAGAACTTCACCATGTTCGTATTTTTTTTTGTGGGTATTTTTAAAATAGGTTTAGTTCTGTAGTATAATTTTTGATATTATCATGAATACGTTTTATTTCATAAATGCTACCGGGCACAAATAATGTATGTTGTGCTTAAGTAAAGCATTATTATATATTATATTTTTAGTGAGTACCTACCCTCAGGCGTGGTACAAATTTGTGTCATTTGACAAGTGAGTACTTTAAATAAGTATAAATTGGGTTATAAAGTAAGTATGTTGTGCTTAAGTAAAGCATTATTTTATATTATATTTTTTAGTGAGTACCTACCCTCAGGCGTGGTACAAATTTGTGTCATTTGACAAGTGAGTACTTTAAATAAGTACAAATTGGGTTATAAAGTAAGTGTGTTGTGCTTAAGTAAAGCATTATTTTATATTATATTTTTTAGTGAGTACCTACCCTCAGGCGTGGTACAAATTTGTGTCATTTGACAAGTGAGTACTTTAAATAAGTACAAATTGGGTTATAAAGTAAGTATATCTGCAGACAGACGCGCAGAATACAAGTTTTTAAACAATGTTAAATGACATTGTTACATAATTTACTTAAATTCGATGGATTCTTCGTCAGATGAAATAACGCGAATTCTTTTCCTCAGCTTATTTTCGAGTCTCCTTATTTTTCTTCGTATTATTTCATTCTTATCTTCGTTCTTGCGCTTCTTCCCCATCTTGAGAGCTTTGTGTAACACTAGATGACCGTTACAATGAAGTCTTGAGCGTTGCCAGGAACACGTGCGAAGGCTTGAGCACGGGAACGAACAATGATTCCAAAAGGGCCGGTTAATTAGGAGCCGGAGGTGAAGCAGTGTTGCCAATACAAAAAAAAAAAAAAAAAGACTCTAAAATAACCGTGCAAGGCTGACACATGGGACCGATACTACAATAAGTAAACCTAATAAATCGCAAAGAATTAAGCTGCGAAATATAATTATTATGTGATACCCACACATCCATACCTAGCATATAATATCAACAAGGACGAGGTTCTATTATTAACCGAAAACGATTTTCAATCTTGCCTACACTTTTCGAATAACATTTTATTATGCTCATTAAATAACCCATTATATAAGCTAATGCAAAAACAAACAATATGCGACATTAAACTATTAAACACCGAAACAGGTGGCTCGGCTTGTAACACGATAGTATCAACCTGCGAAGACAAGTGGATCAAGTTACATGATAACAACGCCTGGCTGTTCGCGTGCTGCGAGGAATGCCACATACGCATTTATTGTCAAGGCAGTGTCACAATTAAACAATTAAAGGGCAACGGCATTATTAAAATAGGTCAAGGGTGCACTTTACGGTCGAACTTATTTAGTCTCTACGGTCACAATAACTTTGTCTCTCAAACTAAGGTTCAGCAAGAGAATATTGAAGTCCCAGAGCGGTCTATCTTGAACACCATCATAAATTCTTCGGTACCGGAAAAGCATCTGAAATACCATGACGAGCAGGTATGGAACGCCTTACGCGCCGAAATCGACAGCATTAAGTCGCAATCGTCAAATGAGCTGACTGTGCATGACATACATCACTATTCAATGACGTATACGCTTATTGGCTTCGTTGGAATCACTGGAGCAGTGGTGTTCTTCTGGAGGCTGCGGGGTGGCAGCGTCTGCTGCCAGCGCCGCCGCCGCCGTAGTGAGCCGGAATGCCAGGCTCCCGGCGGCGGCGCGGCCGGCTGCGTCGAGATGCAGTCGTGTGTTAGTGTGTGTGAAACAGTGCCGAAAAGTGAAGTGCGCGCTAGTTACGGCTCCTCAGAAACAATTAATGTTGGGACTTCGACGTCCCCTACGACCGTTAGGTCTCGTCCTGCCTGAGACGGCAGGATGTACAGTCACGTACATTTCGTATAATATAAGACGCTAATTCAGCAATACGCTCCGTATGACGTATTGCCCTAAATTACATATTTTACATTTAATTAATCATTTAGTAATAAAATCAGTGTTAACTCAACTTTCACTCCGGGCGGTTTTATTTATCATTTCCTTAATTGCTCCGTATATCATCTATTTATCAAGTATATCAAACTGTTTAAGATACATCCTTTACAAATATCGAATAAATAACATCCTAAGTATAAAGAATTTGCATAACTACTTTATAATAATTCTCAAATAACACCTGAAATGTTTTCACACACACCTAAAATGATTACATAAGTACACTCAAGACCCATTTCACTCAAGACCTTCTGGCAATATTGCCATCTTACGGATGTTCTCGGCACTTATTTCTTGTATAAACATTTGCGTTTTGCCTCATATTTTTTAATGCTCCCTTACCCGCGTAATTACGTTTCTAGTCGGCCCATACAAGCTTGAAGGATCAGAACCGCGAACAACAGTTGAAGTTAAATTAAGAAAGGTTTATGTAAGAAGGCTTAGAATAGCAGTTCCAAGTGAGATATGTATGTGGTATAAAAATATGACTCATACTTAAGCAGTGGGTGGAATGTAAAGATATGTGACCACTAATTGAAATAAATCTCTACATATCGTCTTTTATTCAGGGTTAATTTTCTTTTAAATCTTTATAAAAGTTCTCTGTTAATTTTTACTTTGTAATAAAAATATTGCAGTAATTTCACAGTCGATGTTTAATCAATTCAAACACACACACACAAAACATAGAAAGAAGAACATGGAAAAGTCGGAGGTAAAAAAGCAAAAAGTTTTTTTCATTACCTCAAGTTTTCAAGATTCATATTATTAAATATGTATGTCTTTGGTTACATTTAACATAAGCCCGTGTGGTGTCCTTGGAGTTCATCTTAACTTATGATTAGGTCAGATTGAGATCGAACGCGGTTTTAACCTCTAATAAAACAAAAACTTTGATTTCAATCTTTCATTCACGAAAAAATCCGTTTAAAAACTTTATTCCAAAAACAAAAAATCTGCATCGGACGTACCTTCTGCGAGGGATTATATCGGAATATTTCGTGCATATCCCTGTACCACTTGACAGAGTGCAACTTTTGGTCATCCATGTGGAAATGACAGCTCAATTCCGCGGCTCGCCGGGGGTCCGCATACAGTGGCACCTGGAGTTGGCTTATTTCGTGGGCTGATGTAATAGCTGTGAACAAAGGACAACTTATGAGACTTGTTATTACTACTTACGAAGACCTGTTTAAGGGTATATTGACTTCACGTAGATCTATAATGACTTGGGAAGATTTGTCTGCAGTTATGCTAGCCCTGTCAATTTTAATTGGGCTTTATGACATGAAGTTACATAAAACCCGAGCTCGCCTACTGTAATTCTTATCTTATAAAAATATTTTCATCATATAAAACTTGATTAAAGATGAGTATACAGGGTGTCCAAAAAAGTACTTTGGAGAAAAATATCCTAATAGGGCTAGTCTTCCCCATTCGAACACAAAAAACCGTTTTGTATTTGGACTTATAGTTTTTCCAAAATTCTAAACATTTCAAGGAAAGCGGGCGCGCGCGACATGTCACCTATCCAGATAACGGGCGCGCCTTGAGATCATCTGGGAGTTATTTTTTGCCCAAGCAACTACAATATGTTTGTACAGTTATTGAAAAAAATCTTTTTTTTAAAAACCCTTATAGTCTGCTGTTTTGAACATTACTTGGACATACAAAAAGACAGATGTTTCCATTCACAGAGTGCACAATATCAATCAATATCAATAAAATAAAATACAATTTATATTTCAAGGATAGTACTTGACTGTTTTAATTTTGAAATACGCTGGGCCTGTGCTGCAATGTAACTTAGTAACTTAATATATGAAAAAGACACCCTTCATAAAAACTCGGAAAATTTATCTTAGCATACAGCAAAACGCTGACAAATCTTTGCAGATAAATTTGCATAAGGTATGAATCATGAGCACCATTCTTCTGCACACAAAGGATGTATTTATTTTAAATGTTGGTATGTTTATTTTGAAACAGCATAATGATATCAACTTCTTCAAAACGTTTGTAAACTCGCGACGCGTCGGAAAAAATCAAAGATGACCTTTGGAAGAATTTGTTCTCTTAATACATTGCCAACGCTTATAATCGCTAAGGATAATTGTGATCATATTAGACTACAAAATTTCTATTCAGGACACAAACTTACTAGGTTAAATGAGAGCAATTATCTCATAAAGGTCCTTTTATAACCATGAGGGCTAACGCTTAGATTACTTGCCTGCTCACACACTTATTACTCGAGGACTGCAGTACTATTAAAATGGTACTCTACAAAAGCTAACATAGTTTATTTATTTTTGAAAAGGTTCAGCTATATTTCTTATGTTTTTACTAACAGAAGTTTCATTGAATTATTAAAAGTCGTCGTGGCGCCGTGGTTACTGTGTCTATCAAACGATATCACAGGTTAAGCAACGTTTGGTGCGGTCGGTGCTAGGATGGGTGACCGCCGACCATTCATTGCTAACGACGACTTCCGTGCTTCGGAGGGCACGTTAAGCAGTCGGTCCCGGGGGCTGTATACTTGTATACAGTAGTCGTTAGGGTTTGTCAGAAGCCACTTTCGCGCCCTGAAAATTCTGACATCCACCACCCAGCACTGGGCCAGCTTGGTGGATTTATGGCCTAAACCTCCTCGTCACCCAGGGGAAAGACTCATGCCCTGCAGTGGGCTCATTACAAAGAGTTGTGATTATGATTATTATGATTAAACTACTTTTCTAGAAATAAAATCATGTAAAGATTTACAATCCCCCGTATCTATGTTAAAATTATATGAACAACACATGTTCCGTTAACAAAATGAATACTAAGCGTAAGAAAACACACTACATCTGCATACTACTTTAAATTTATTCCCTGCAGAAATAACTACGAATTGCGAACGTTTCAAGACCTATATTCTAGCGCTTCACAAATTATAACTAGATTGCGCTCTTTGTGAATCATTATCTAAACGTATGGATCGGCGAATGTGAATACAAAAAGAAAAATGCATTTATAAATTAAAAAACCTTCATATTTCATATTTTGCTAAACATTTTATCCTTCCAAAGGACTTTAATGTTAGATTTCTTAACATCAAAGAACAGTGGCAGCGATCCGTACATGATTTTTGTTGATGTTATTTTGTGAAGTTAAACAAACAAAAACATATTAGACTATTCGGAAATCATTCCTGAGTAACAAAAAATACTCGTAGACGAACGTTAAACGAAAAGATATTGTATTTTGAATATTATATGTTTTGTATGTCTTTGGCCGAATTTTAATTATTTTAAAAATCTTTACGCCAATGTGTTTAAATTCGTAGAAGAATAAGTTATTAAGATAAGTGATGATTAGATTTCTAAACGCTCATTATTTCACGTAACTAATGATCCGACCTTGTTCTTTGGAACATTAAATTTAAATTGTATTCAGAAAACTGAAATGCTATCTAAGAATTGTGAATATTCAAGTTTCTAAAGTTGACAATAAAGAGACTTAAACTTAAAAAATCGGTGTCGAATCAGGCTCATTATATTACCTTCCAATTTTAATCATATACGATCTAAAGTCAGCACCCTTTTCTAGAGGCCCTACAAAAATGATTTCATGTGGTATAATTTAAATATTCAGAACAAAGAACTGCTAATCATATAAAGATTTTATGTTCATTATTCAAAGAAGCAGAGTCTTCGCTGCGTCGTCGGTCGCGTTCTGCGAGTATATCTTTCCCATCTGTTTTTTATAGCGCGTAATATTTCGTGGTTTACTACCGTACGTGACTATTATGTTATGTTTACATATGCAAAGCGCTGTAAGACGAATTTGATGCGTTAAAAGATAACGTAGACAGTAAACTTAAAAGTTCTTCTTAGGTGGAAAAAAATCTGACATATATGGATAGCACAGAGTGTTCATGGAAGTTATTTTAAGATAAAATATAAGAGAATAATTATTCTTAGCGAATAAGCTACATTATAAGATATAATAAATAAAAATTAAATCCCCTGACAACTGTGTTATGAGATACCATGTAGCGAACCTAGAATATAAAATACATATACATATAGATAAACAGCCAGACACGGAACTTTTTTTTTCTTGTTCTGTGCGGGAATCGAACCTGCAACCACTGGCATCTGAGGCAGATTGGTTTAACCCATCGCCAAAGTGGTAGTCGAACGATAACAGTATGAGTAAACCAGGACAAATCCCTTTTAGTAATAGGATTTTATATGACAAGTAGTCGCTAGTACGTCTTTTAGGGTCGTCTTTTACAAAACGCTAATAGGGCTGATAGGGTTTTCTTAGCCGACCCTGTTCGTCAAAAATATTATGTTCAATGTGATGACCCAATTAGGTATTCGATAAAATTCCTTTCAATTTATATGTTGTATGACAGTGACAGAGAGAAAAATCAGAAAGTTAATAAAAATAATTGAGCTAACCAAAACAATAATAAAAATATAACAAAACATTACATTTAAAATAATTTCCAACCCTAAAATAAAATAACTTAAAATTATAAGCACATCGACAATCCACTTAACATTCCGAAGCCAAGCTCTACTTAATGTTTCAGATAATCGGTGAGTAAAGAAAGACATTATCTACTTTCTCTATTATATCTTAAAAGGAAAAAAAGACAAAATTTCCCTGTTCCCTTATCAAAGAATATGAATATAATTTCAATATGCTTACATTCAAACACCCCAATCGCAAGTATATACTATGGTTGTTATCCAAAATATGAAAACTTCGAGGCGTCCCATCGTACGTCTCGCCGTCAGCCATTTTGAATATTCATAGACGTTACGGTGTTTCATTAGTTTAACAAACGCTAGCTATATTATTATACAGGAGAGACTATGTTAAATCAAGCTGATATATAATTCAAATTTGTGTCTTATTTCTTTCTACAGATCAAAGGAGAAGGTTGCACTTTCGCAATGAGTAAGGAGTTGATTGCTTAAGTGCTTGAAAGCGCTTTTGTTTGAAAATGATTTTAGTTTTCACGAAAGATTACAACGAAATATGTTTGAGAATTTATTGTTTCGATTCATATTGTTGTTGCAGTTCCGACTGTGTTTGTATTACGTAGCTGTAGTTGTAAATATTAATTTATTTGTATCATGTTTAAATTAATTGTACAAAGGGTAATAAATTAAATTAAATTTAAACAACAAATCTGTATGTTCCTTTGCTTTTCGTCTTTTAGTCAAACTTTATTACATTTTATATTATTATACAGATTATTATTATTCAGATTGTTATTATACAGATTATTATTATACAGATTATTATTATATAAAAGTTATTTATTTTATTGCTTGCGTTAGTTTTATTTTTCTCAATTTGAAAATATAAGTAAGTCCCTTTTTATCGAATTAATCGTGTTTTATTATTTTTTAAGCTTTCAATGTGTCTTTACATGTTTAAAAGCCTCCACCGTGGTGACCACGTGACTAAGTTGCCTTCTTGTTCGTCGCAAAATAGAAAGGTGTGTAAAAAACATCGAAATGCGGAGAGCAGTGATTGATTTCTGCATTCATTTCAATGTTTCACCACTATGCCAGTCCAGTACAATGCCACGAATCTATTCGAATATTCAAAGCATTGTACTGGTAAATAAAAAATATTAGAATAGGTATTCAGTTAAAGACAGGGATTGTGAGTTTGTACTCTTATTTTAAAGTAGGTTATACAATTTTTTGTCACGAAATTTCCATGGTAATCAAAGCTTGATTGAATCAGGCGTTACTTTGCAGAAATCACAACTACTACATATATCAGTTATGCAGTGGTCTAGTACCCTTTAGAAGCTTCTAGATGAAGCGAAACACGTGTAGGTTGTGGCTTATGGTTTGGGTTGTTGTGTTCCGAGTGTGTATTTGTAATTTTCGTTGCTCACTTTGCAGGGAGGGAGGACGATGCACTAACATACGAAAATCCTGCATCCCTAGTGTTATTTTGCAGTGGCGGTATTAGCAAGATAACTTGGTTATAGTATCCTATGCTATTTAAAGTAAGTTTTATTTTTCCTTAAAAAACTAGTTTAAAACCGTTTACTACATACAAAAGCTTATGCGACGATTTTAACCATAGCTTCAGCATAGCTTTTTTACCTAGTATCAGTAGGTTTGTATAGTCTGTATCACCACTGTCTGTTTCTAGAAATAACAACCAATAAGGTGAGAATTTAAATCTATATGGCTTCAAGTACAATTCCAATTTCAAAATGAGTGTAGGCTGAGAAAATTAAAAAGAAGTATTTCAAGTCCCCATTTTACACTAAGATATTTTCAATAATAGAGTAAATATTTTCAATGGGTAATTTATTATTATGACAACGAGAACGAGATTTACTATATTATGAATAAAAATATATAAAATGTCAAGTAACATTAGAATGAATATGGATATTTTAATGTAATTTTTTTTTAAGTAAGTTGGTACCGTAAGGTTTGTCTGCGCCTTGTAGTTTGTGAATAAAGAGTTTATAAGCGCAAACCAACCTTACGGCAGATGTAAGGATTACATTTGGAATATTAAAAACAAACACAGACAAACTGACGCGGGTTGTCTGTCAGAAAATTTTATGCACTTCTTCATTGTTTTTATTCGATGTATACTGGCCCCGTGGCTATCCGATATTTGTAAAAGTGATTATTTTAAGCTTAATGCAATAAAAACTTTGGTTTATTTAAAAAACATTTCTTTTCTTTCACCGTTAATCTGCTCCTCAGAGTTAGGGTGCTTACATTAAGAAACAGTTTTCCGGTACAGATAAATTATATGCTAATCAATTTTGGACCGTATGGGTGCTTACATAAGAGTGCTTTCATAAAGGAACGGACCCGCACAGGTTTGTCCGTACTGGTAAATCTGTTCCATCCACTCCATGAACGTAACCTGTAAGTTCCCACTTTTATCAGCAGTCGTTCACGGTGAAATCAATATCTCTTTGGAACTCACTACCATCTTCTCTCCACCAAGCCAAAACAATAGCTTCCTTTAAATATCATTTGAAAAACTTCTCTCACACTTATCACATATTATATAGAATAAGTGTTTATGTAAGTTGTATTTAACCTTACTTTTATGTATCCAAGTATATGTCTATATATTATATATTTGTCTATGTATTTATTATATTGTAAGTATATTATTTCAAATAATATTATTTTACCTATACCTAGTTATATATGTACATATTAATACTATTTATAAAATAATGATGCCATGTTATGTTTCTTTTTAAATTCTAAAATTAATCTTAAGGTTGCCTGGAAGAGATCACTTTGAAGTGATAAGGCCGCCCATATTGCACCATTTCATGTTACTATATTACTGTAGGTTTTTAAATATTTCACCATTCCATTCAAATAACAATAAAAGTGTTTTATTTGAATTGAATTGAATCAGCTTTTTATCTTGATATTTTCAAAGAAATGCAAGGACAAAACCTAGTACCTACTGTATTAAACATATTCACTCAAATAAATAAACTTTAGTCAAGATGAAATGTATATCTTTGTTTGATATACATTGCGATGAAAGAGAATAAGCTACGAAAAGGGTTCCCGCACCGGAAGGCGTAGTCAGTACGATTAGGTACGACGACGAGCGCAGCGTGGAGGAGCAAAATACTCCTCCTCGTTTGCATAAAGTTATACACGTGCGTGAGTCGAGCGAGCGAAGCAAGCGGTGCCGCAGCAGCGGCTGGCGAAGCGCCATAAACCTGGTCAGCTATTATAGATAATTCCGACGTGTTTGAGACAAGCGTTAAGTCATCAAAATAACGATGGTCATAATGCATGCACATTTTATTTCTATCTTTGAAAATCAGAACAATTACCAATTCAATATCAACCTATTATTGAAGCTAACGATCGGTAAATATCGATATCAAGTGAAATTGTTGTGGCATTTGTTGCTGCAATTGAATTCAATTAAATTGAAGTTATCTCAAAGTCTACGCGACTTCGGTAAATTTTTATACTAGAATAGATTACGGTTTCGGCAAGCTTTTGTCCGCGATACTTCAGCCCTGAACGGCTGCTCAACTTATACACAGCCCAAGTGAGGTTGTGCATCACCTTTACTGCAGTCACCTTTGGGATTGTTCTGCCAAATACCAGCTCGAAGCGCTAGACTCTGTTGACCGAAGAGCCCGTAAACACATAAATAACAACAACCTTACAAATAAAAAATTGCAGACGCTGGAACATCGTCGTAAGTTTGACCAAATCGAACCCACTCCTTTTTACCACCGGACTACCAGACGCAGACAGAACTTCCATCCCTATATAGTGGATTTACCAAGAAGTCGAACAAAACGCTTCGATAGTTCCTTTTTGGTTCGGATTGCCAAGGTGTGGAACAATCTGCCTGCGTCTGTTTTGCCTGACCACTACAGTCCTGGAACTTTTAAAATTCGAGTGAATAGGTTTCTCGTGGATGGACGTGTAACACCATAGTCTTTATGCGCACTTTCCATCAGGTGGCATGGAAGACAAACGTCTTATCATTACAATATAAAAAAAATACAAAAGCTAAGCCAGTTCAGTTTGCACTTTCACTCTAATGGTGTAGCCTTTGTAAGTACGCGTCCCAGTCAATGTGGTTCATAAGCCACCTTTGATTGAAGTAAACAAGGCGTTATTGATTGCGAGGTAAACGTGAACCTGTGTTTAGCGAATTTCCTTTCAATCTTCTCTACGGCAGTATGTTCGTCATGAAACGTTAATAATATAATGACTTTGCTCTTGGCTCGTTCTTATTTTGAACTATATTTAACATTCCTGTAAGTCCTGAGTTGGCACGTCCACGTACAGTCACGTCTTCTAATTCAAACACTTTATTGCCATTTGCATAGAATGGGATACTTATAAAAATACAGTTTTAACATTAAATGTACAATTTGGGCGGCCTTATCACTTCAAAGTGATCTCTTCCAGGCAACCTTATCTTAAAATAAATTAAAAAGAAACGTAAACATGGCATTATTATTTTATAAATGTTACTAATTAAAGTATATAAATAGGTGTAATAATATAATATGAAATACATATATATAAAATATAAAATCATTAATTTAAAAATAGATATATAAGTAGGAAGAGCAAAGTACGCTTTGTATTAACATAGATTCTATATAAAATTAGATAAGTTTGAGAGATAGAAGTTTTTTAAATGATATTTAAAAGAAGCTATTGTTTTAGCGTGGTGGAGAGAAGATGGTAATGAGTTCCAAAGAGATATTGCTTTCACCGTGAACGACTGCTGATAAAGGTGGGAACTGTGACGGGGAGTTGCCAGCAAGTAGTTGCTGGCAGACCGCAAGTTACGTTCATGGTGTTGATGGCGAAAACTAAAGCGTTCTTTAAGATAGATTGGCAGACAAGGGTTGAATAATATTTTGTATAAAAGATTTAGTGTATGAGTATTCCTTCGAAGACGAATTGGGAGCCACTTGAGCCTTACGCGGAATTCGGAAACGTGATCATATTTTCGTAAACCAAATATGAATCTAATACACATATTTTGAAGGCGCTCAAGCTTGTTTAGTTGCTCTTCGGTCAAATTAAGATAGCTAGTGTCAGCGTAATCCAGTATTGGGAGTATAAGTGATTGTGCGAGAGCAATTTTGGTAGGTATTGGCAGAAAATTTCGTAGCTTTCGGAGAGATCGTGCAGCAGAGAAAACTTTTCTGCTGACAGATTCTATTTGAGGTTTCCATGACAGTGTGGAATCCATGAGAACTCCTAGATTTTTAACCACTCTACTGTAAGGTATGATGACGTTATCAAAAATTATTGGAGCAAGTTGCTGATAATCGACTTTGTTTATGAGTTTAGAGCTACCAATAAGGATAACTTGAGTCTTTGAAGGATTAATATTTAAACCATAATATTTACCCCATTCAAGTATTGAACCAAGGTCCTTATTAATAGTGTTAATGGACAAATTGATGCTGTCGGGACTGAATTGCGTATAGATTTGTAGATCATCTGCATACAAGTGGTAGGAAGAAGATAGGGGGGTCGTTATAGTATTAATGAAAACTGAAAATAATAACGGAGAGAGCACACCACCTTGGGGCACACCGGCGACAGTATTGCACCATGAGGACACTTTGTCATCGGCTAAAATACGTTGCCGGCGGCCTTGCAAATAACTGCGAAACCAGTCGATCACTTCAGGAGATATGTTTAGACAGCAAAGAGTACCAAGTAGAACATCAAAATCAACTGCATTAAAAGCATTACTGAAGTCCAGCAAAGTAAGTAGTGTCAGTTTTTGATGATCCATACCACTTCTTATGTCATCGGTTATTTTCACCAGCGCGGTAACCGTACTATGTCCGGAACGAAATCCAGATTGGAATGGGTTAAGGAGACTGTTGTGATTAAGGAAAGTATATAATTGATGGTGTACTAGACGTTCGAGGACTTTAGAAAGGAAAGGTAATATTGAAATTGGTCGATAGTCAGATGGATCTACAGGATTATTTGTTTTTGGTAACGGTATAAGGTTTGCGACTTTCCAGGAATCAGGGAACGTTGATGAAGATAAGGAGTTATTGAGGATCTTAGTTAACGTCGGGAGAAGGATATCAAGGATAGGAATTATCATATTACGGTTAATGCTGTCACAACCCATGGCATTGGAGGTAATTTTAAGAATACTCTGCTTAACATCACTATCAGTGAAACGCTTAAATGTGAAAGGAGTTATGTCTTCTAATATGTATATACTTAGTAACTTATTCGCTTGTAATAAGATTCAAAGTCCAATGAAAATGTATACATATTATAAGACTTGTCAGTAGATCCAGTAAAGTTAATTAGTTATCTTGAGTTTTAACGATTCATTGTAAGTTTTTTAAAATTATTAATACCAAGCTTTTTTCCGCAACTTTGAAAGCGCAAAACCACCCTTCCTGTGGGAATTTCAAAAACTCCTTCCATAATACAACCAGAAGCCTTGGTGCTTGGTGGTAGGATCCCTTCTGGGTCTAGCGACCACCCTTTATATAAAGTCTGCCGCCAAATGTTACCGCTCCGGCGGTAATGTGTTCCGGCAATATTGTATAAAGAGCCAGTTCCTTCCTAAACCCGTGTGCTTTCATCTTCGACCTCATCGTCACTTACCATCAGGTGAGATTGAGGTCAAACGCGGGTTTAGTCACTTATAAAAAAAAAAAAAGCCTATTGAAAGAAAAAAACTAAAAAGTCCTATTTTTTGCGTTCCCGTAGGGATTTCGGGAATTCTTTCCATAATACAACCAGACCATTAAAGAACCTTTATGCTAAGTATCACATCCATGCACTCATACAAAATAAAAAGTTCCATATTTCCCGTTACCGTTCCTTCCTTAGTGCACCACTATACTCTGTAAGGAATGTATGTTCCAACTTTCAGCTCTCTACGCCCAGTGGTTATGGCTGTATGTTGTCTGTCAGTCACTCATTTAGTAACAGAACAGTTTTATAAATTAAGATGAATAGTGGCTGTCTTTACAAACACTATACGTGACAACGGAGTATTTTTCACGGTAATTGTTTAAGTACTTTAATAAACATTGGATAAACCTGTAAAACACCTGCCTTTGTAGTCGTTAATTGGATGTTAAACCGAATCCAATCACTGAAATATTAATTTATTTTAATCTTTTGGAAAAATATAATTATTTCAGCTATTATGTTTCAGGTTTTAAGCGTATATAGAACGGTCAGAACAGCTTGTAATGTTGTTTTGTTTTTTTTTAATAAAATCGTGTTAAATTAATTTATTATCAATTCTGATAAATAAATTTAACAAAACTATCCTGTTTATAATTACCTCAAATAAAGCTCCAAAAACGTTTCTCGTAAACACGTTATTTTAAACGTTAGTTTTACGAAAAAACGTTTTTTTACTGACCCGACTGCGTGGAACTCGGATACATTTAGTTTAACAACTTTAATTATCTACACAGAAGCTTCTCACCCTATAATTAGGTAGTCATTAAGCGGTCACAGGAGTAATCTAATTCTCTATATTCTCTGTATATCGTAAGTTAGAGTTGCGTGGTGGTGCGCTACACAGCCTCCCCGGAGATACCCCTTATAATTGGTTTAAGTGCATCTGTTTTCACGAGACACTGTCACTTAGTTTGTGTGGCGACGACATTACTTTCCTGGTGATGTGTCTCTTGCGGGCTCATGTGCTCCTAGTACTTATTAAAGTTTTGATTGTTTTCTTTGGGAAGTTTATTTGTGGTTTTTAAGATATTAGAAATATAATAAATGTCGTGAAGTAGAATGGATAAAAATAAAAATAAAAAATTAACAGCCGGCTGGTGTAGCGGTACTAAAATTGCCTTCTAGATCAGAAGTTGTAGGTTTTCATACCAGTAAGGATAAATATTTGTATAATAAACACAGCTTTTAGGCGTCAAGTCATGGATGTCATGCATACGAGTATATAAGTTTTTACACTATTTGCACTGTAGCATGGTGCTGGTGACAGTTGCCTGAATGACGTCACATATGACAGTGCCACTTGACTAGGGATGTAATCAATTTTCGCTTGCAACATAAATCTAGATCACTTTAATAATTAGGTTTAAGGGCATCTATTTTCACGAGAAACTGTCACTTAGTTTGTGTGGCGATGACATAACTTTCCGGGTGATTTGTCTCTCGTGGGCTCATGTGAGCCTGGTACTTACTGGTTTTTTTTAGCGAAACTTATTAAAAATATGAAAATCCTCATGTCTATATTTATTTATGTCTATTATTTTTTATGTTTATACCACGTTTTTTTTACTTTAGTTTATACATAATACATGTCTTAAGTTTACTTATACGTTTTCAAGTAATACATAACACAAGTTCTTTACGCAACTTAACTTGGGCTAGTTAGCGGTGGTCCAACAAATAATGACAACAAACATTAGTAATGGAAGATAAGCTTATTTTAAGTGCTTAACTTTATTTATTTGTACTTGTGACATGTTCTAAATTGACTTATTTTAGAAGTACTTTAGAGACCGAGTTGCTGAGCTAATAAGAAGAAGATCTTTGAAGATGTTTACTAGGATATAGGTACTTTCATTCTTATGACCGCAGTGAAAATAACATTAAATTTTCTTTAGTGTTTGATAGTCTTCTTTTTATTTTGGACAAGTTAATTATTATATAAATGGGCATTGTTCACTTTTTTTAACCTATTGTTTTTATTATGTTATATTAATCTTTAGCCTATTTTGAGAGAACAATTTGAATAGTTTTATTTTTAACTGCGTCGTTTAATTTATATTGATTTTATGAAATTAGTACGTGATGACGTCATCAGTGGCATTAACTTTATAAACATGTGTCAGTCAGTAAAAAAAACATTAGCTGTGTCTGTGTGCTAAAGTCATGCTATGTCACTGTCACCCAATGGATTGTCAACAGACAACAAACCAACATTTCAAACATTGATTCAAATCAAATCTTAACCGTCTTTATTTCCTCTGTTTCTTTTCTTTGTAGTTTATTTATTTATTTATTTAATTGTATAAATAATATATAATTAAAATGATAAAATTAATTATTCTTAAAATTTTAATTGTTAATTAAATTTAGATCAATCGCAGGGAAAAATAAAGAAGCTAAGTTTGTTACGTTGAGGTTACGTTAAAATATAAACAAAACAAAACAACCACCATAGAGCTATAGAGTTTAGTTTGACTTTTTTTAAACAGCTTTAAGGCAAAACACTTGATCGATTTGATGCCTTTGATGACGTCATCAAGGTTAAATAAAGGTCAAATGTATTTTGTTAAAAATCTCTTAAACCCCAATATTTTTAAATGTTTTAAATCGACTAAATTAATCAGAAACCTTATTCCTCGAAACGGTTTTTCGTATGAAATTAATTAAAAAAAATGAACAATGCCCATTGTGGAAATAGATTTTATCCCGTATATTCTTTGATTTTCTGGATTTTTACCTTGAGGGTAGAAGTAAATCTTCGTAAATATTGTTAAAGGCATAAGTACATTTTCCTGTTCCTTAAATATTGGCTTACATATAAGTACATATGTTAAAAGACGCAGCGCAGATTATTGTAATATTGTCTCAATTTTTGCATCAAATGATAAATAAAATACGTTTAGGCAATATTTTAAGGTTTTTGCATTAAAAATGCTTAATTACTCTTAAATAAATGAAAAATGTGTTCATAAAAAAAATACGATTTCTTCCATTTCATCAGGTAAAAGATTATACTAAATTGTTCTTAACTTTCACCATCATTTGCTTTTCATTAATAGTGGCACAGTAAAAACGTTTTTTTTTTTTGTAGAAACCATAACAAGTAAATTGGTAACAGTTTTTGTAAAACTTTACGTATTTAAACAAAAGTATTGACAACCGCAATTTACTTACTGGCGATACATAAATCCGGAGTCTAACTTATCATACCGGTAAAACTATGTTTAGACTACCCATAGTATGCAAAAGTTTGTAAACTCGAAACAACAAAAGTGAATAGTAAGTAAATGACCATGGATTAAACTGGTTGCTGTAATATGTGCAGACAAACAGCCTTCACTCTTCTACCACCAAAATGACATACGTACCTACATACATAACTTCACGCGTGTATCCCTTATGGGGTTCGGCAGAACACCAGAGGTTATACGAAACGACCATCTGCTGTCAAGTTTGACGAATTTGGAGGTATTACAATGATGGAAAAAGACTATTGTAGTGATAGGGGGTCAGTCTATCGTCAAAAACGCCAATAAAACCTCTTTCCTTAACTGGCTTTTACAAAATGCCTTGGAAGAGAAGCAGCTAGTACATTCTATGTTTTTCTTTCGGTCCCAGCATGGAAGCTGTCTGGCTACGGGGTCTATAATGAACGCCGAAACGTCTTCTTAAAATGTAATATATAATTATTCGCGATAAATCCCGTCAAAAAGTGTTTTATTTTAGACTAGCTTTATCCCGCAACTTCGTATGCGCTTAACTACCCTTCTCGTGGAAATTTCAGAAACTATACAGCCAGACACCCACTGAAAGAACCTTTATACCAAGTATGACACCCATGCACTCAAGGAATACGTTTTTTTCATACAAACTAAAAATCATATATTTCCCGTGCCCGTGAGAATTTTGGGATTTTTTTTCGTAGCACAACCAGTCACTCTGAAGAACCTTCATGCCAAGTATCACATCCGTACACTCAAGGAATAAGATTTTTCATACAAACTAAAAAGTCCAACCCCTTCTCGTGGGAATTTCGGGAATTTCTTCCAAAATACAAACAGACACTTATTGAGGAACCTTTATATCAAGTATCACATCCGTGCACTCATGGGATGGGATTTTTTCATACAAACTAAAACATCATATATTTCCCGTTCCCGCGGGAATTTCGGGAATTCCTTTCATGACACAACCAGACAAACATTGAAAAACCTTTACACCAAGTTTCACATCGGTGCACTCAAGGAATAAGATTTTTCATACAAACTAAAAAGTCCTATATTTCCCGTTCCCGTGGGAATTTCGGGAATTCCTTCCTTAGTGCACCCCTACATCCCCTAAAGAATGTATGTTCCGAATTTCAGCTCTCTACGCCCAGTAGTTATGGTTGTACGTTGTCTGTCAGTCACTCAGTCACTCAGTACCTCAGTCACTCAGTCAGTAACGGAACAGTTTTATATATATTGATAAAGGATCGTGAAAATACACAACAATTTTATAATCAACAAACATTCAAATAATTTACTAATTATACGCAACCGCTTCTTGTTGCTTCCAAATAAAAAATAGCAATTTACTTTAATAAAGCTACATAATTTTAAACTTTCATGGAAAAACACTGAGTCTTCTTTGCACTATATACTGTAACTATTCAGCCTTTCTCTTTCATATTTCCAATTATCTAATTGCCAATGTTGAACTTTGTTCAATCCTACGGGAATTAACTTAGGTGAATGCTTGCGAACACGTAAATTACACGTAAATACAGTCAGCATAAAAATTCGATCTCAAAATAAACTTTGTTTTCTTTTTATTGAAAATTTTTTTTGAATATAAATATAATAATCAAAAACACTGAAAATACTACCAATAAAACAATGAAATATAAAACGACAGTTAACATAAGATTAGACTAAAGAAAATTTTTGGAAAAAAAGTTCACAATTGTAATCAAATCTGTTTTAATACCCTAATATTTTATTCTCTTATGTTGCTCTGATTCAAAGGAATCTGTTTTTCAACAATGACCTGTACGCGTGGCTGATGTTATTCAGCGATATCTTTTCAACTGATTTTGGTGTCAAGTGACACGTTTATTTTCTAATGGTTGATTTGGAATCTGGTTTCCAAGTTGTGGACACCATGCCTCCTCAGCCTGGTGAATTGCACTCCTCCCGGCCTCCTAGGTTTGACGCTAGTTTACTGACGTGTGTCGACAACCTTATTTGGTAAGTTGTAGGTTCCAAGACACTTTTACTAACAAAAACATATAAACATATTTTTAATAAGATTAGAATTCTATTGTTTTATGAAGAAAAAAATTGTGGATGAAAAGTCGAATTAGACGTTTGAGGGTTAATTAGTAGGTTAAATATCCATCGCCAATGAATTTTCACACTTTAACTATATTCGTAGGACAGAAATAATATTTTTTAAAACATGTCTAAAATTACCCAATACCTTGCACTGATATCTTTGTTGATTTGACCAACCGTACGTGACTACTTGTTGACCTAATTAACAAATAGTTACTTTAATTTACTGTATAATTTGATTAAAATTAGGTATTCAAATGAAACATGATGTAGTGTTAACCATTCGATCGTTAATTTGGGACGCACCAATTCACTATATAGTATTTTGTAACGCGAACCTAATGAAAATATATGTTGTTTTGATAATTACCTAATAAAAATAATTAATTAATTCAATATATTTAATTGAACACCCTAATATTTTACACCCGAAATTTGTAAACGAAAATAAAAGTAAAACTCTATTTTCAGTCGGTAACATGAAACAACAATAACTATATTGAAAAGCTAAAATTACAGTACGCCGTTGTTTTTTTGTCTGGCCCTAAGCAACTGAAATTGAAAATGGTAACCTATTTTTTTATAGACACAAAAACAGAAAACAAACGACTCAGTTGGAGTTCTCAGGTTTCGTTTGAATGAATACTGAATTAATTCCATTTTTTTAAATACGAATGATATTTAAATCATTTCGATAATACGACTCAGCGGCTTGAAGCAGCCAAAACGAGTCGCCGAAGAACTTAACTTACTTTTTTATGTTTATACTAAACATACAAAAATATTTTTGGACAAAATCTTTAAAACAACAACACTTAGAAATATAACAGAATAATTAACTGCAGTATTTCCCCGACACAGTTTACCCCGAACAATAATTTCAGTGCAATAATACATTTTCTTTGACCATTGAACCGGAAAAATTTTATACTCCAAGTCCCGTGTGCTTTGTCAAATGCCATTGACAGTGCCGACAGAGAGTATCGTTGGAGAACTGGCGAACGGCCAGACACAATACCTCGGTGTCATTACATTTATCTTTTTAATTTTATTGATAGGTCCAAGATCTGAAACTTTAAAGCACTTTAGAATAGTTCGATGTGTTTTTCGTTTATGATTTAGTTTGTGATCTAGTCGTTTTGAATTGTATTTTTGCAATGATATTTGAATTTAAAAATAATTTCAAAAATACAATCCTAGCATTAAATACAATCCAGCATTTAAAATATAGGTAACTTTGTTTAAATTGTTGATGATTATTTTTTGTGCACCCTCACAATAAATGATAATTATTAGCTATCGAATTGATTAATGTTTTAGTCTGTACCTACCATGTACCTTAATACCTAATGCAATAATATTTAATATACCTATCAATATATACCCATTTAACATTATTCAAACTGCAATTCTGAGCTCACTATGTACAGGGGACGCGCGGGGTACTTGAGACATCGGGGAGGGGAAACCCAAAAATTAAAATACTAGTCAGTCAGTCGTAATACTGTTCCCAAGCACGGCGCGCGCCCCCTACTCTCTCAACTTTTGCTTGTACCGTCATTTTGGAACAAATATATCAATACTTTGGACTTTGGCCTTTTTCTTCTATTCTGCTGCACCAGCGTGATCCTCAACAATAATTATGCCAAACCTCAAAACTAATTTCATCTGTGTTGGTTCTTACATATTTATCTCTTGATTGAGTTCTTGAATGATTTAACTTGCCTCAGGAACGAACATCACCAAATATAACAAGATACGTTTAAAACTGGAACAAAATTCGCCTACACCATGCTCAGTTAAAATCAATTAAATATACAATTATTAATTTTATAGTTAATTAAACATTTTATAAAAGGGGCTGCTATTAAACGAACCCGTTTTTAACTACAAAAATCATAATCTTGATCCATTGCGTAATAAAAAGTTATAAAATTTTTTTTTTTTCTACTTACAAGACTAACAAGTTTTTGATTGAATATTACGTTCTCTGAGATACGTTACTTTATTAAAGTTTATTTGATATCATAACATTTATTTTCGTATCACTCGCAATTTGAAATAATATCCAAAATGTATTTGGTAACTGTCTGTTCTTGGAATTTATTAGTTCCAAATTAAAGCTTCGTAAAATATCAAACATTTCTTACCTAACATAATTGTTTCAGACATTTTAATCAAGCAAGAAATGGACATAAAAACAATTTAAGTTCATATCAAATAATGATAAGTAAGCATAAAACCTATGATAGAATGCTTTTTCAAAAGTATAAAATACTTATTTGGGTAGATGTACTAAAAATAATTCATATTTCTTAATAAATTCGTCGAATGATGCTCGAGAATAATTTACTTATTAATAGGAGATTCTAGGAAATTAAGGTATTATTTGATACTTGACTACTCATTTTTAAAACTAAACCCACGCTTAACCTCAATCTTACCTGTTTTTTTTTTTTATTTTAAGTAAAGAAAAAGGTATTATGCGGACTTGCGAACAGAATTACTTTTAAAATAGCACTTTCACGGTTCATGAAAACCTACAGGAAAAGCAAAGTGGTTCTATTTAGAAAATAACATCCTGTGTTCAACTGCATCACTTTTTCTGATTCACTGCTAAGAATCAACTGAATCAAGAGGGATTTCAAGTCGTCAGAAAAGTGGCATTATATTAAACAGACGCCTCATCGACCAAGCGACCGCCTTTCAGAAGGCTTTTTTAGCGCTTTTCATTTCTGATTTAACTTTTAACACTCTAGAATTTCATACTCATCATCAGAGAAATAAAAATATTGTTTTTGAATTTGCGACATCGGTCCAGTTACGGCGAGAAAACTAAAAACTTCCTTTTTCGTAATATAGTCTATTCAGATGTGACCAAAACATCTCTTGTGAAATTTAAAATACGAAACATTTTATATCGTTTCATTCGAAAAGGGAGCCTAAATTTAAACGAGTAGTAATATATCATCCAATCGACTTCTATCAAACGTTTCCAATATGTAATCACTAGTCGTGGCAGTTCAATTAAACTAGTAAATCTGTGATACTTTTTAATTAACACAGTTAAACTATAGGTTCGCCACATAATAGTCCATTCATCATTCTTAATCTGCTATTGAAATATAATTGACTATTATAGGTGGACCCTGTATACTAAAAACGCAGCTTTATTTTTACCAAACTGTAACAATCCATTAATAGCTATGATTTTTAATACCTCCCTATCACTGATTATCCATTTTCTATAAAAATATCCAATGCTCGTAAACGTTATATTGTCTGATAAACTTTAATACAATAACCAACTGATATTTATACCCTCCATAGGGTTATAAAGCCCGAACGTTAGCGCACCCAATTTGGGAACATAAAATATTTTGACGATAACTGCTATGAAATGTAATGTTCAAACATACTGAAAATAGACCAACACACCCCTTTGTATCATTTTCAAAATGGGTTTGATAAAGTTTGATATAATTGGCGCTTTGGATAATAGCTTGTGTTTTATATACCTAATGTATTTAATTCCAAGCTTCAATTGTTATTATAAGCATATATAGGATGAACTATGGTTACGAGTTATTGTTTCGAATATCGTTGCAGGAAAATCTTGCTTAGGCAAAATAAGCCTGATCACAATATTGACTACTGGTTGCGTTGTACAATAGCTGTTATATATGCGAGTACGTACAAACTCCATTAGTCCTTTTTGACATTAGTTTTTATCTCATACGCAGCTTAAGGTATTCTAAACATGCTATCTAAATAAGTAAACTAAATAAAACAGCAAACCGTAAATAGTCGTAATTTATTATGTGTGTAATTTTCGTCAAACGATAATATTTTGATAGACTTTATATAAAATAAATAAATATGTTGTTGGGGTTAAATATTTTAATAATTGTACTTACACAAAGTACTTCAACTAGCTTACAATTTATAAATTCAAATGCTTAGGAAAATTTAAACCACAAGTTAGAGTAGCACTTTCATTTATGTCAACAGAGTGTAAAGGGATCCTTTTCTCATATTGGAAACCTTTCTATAAACAGATTGAAACCTAAAGAATATATTCATGAATATTTTTTTGCTTTGGTATATTTGGCATTAGATAAGATATTTGTACTATGTACGTTTGTATCCCACAAGAAAATACCTAAAGTTTATTTTTGTTATTTACTACCAATTTCGCACATTATCACTAAAATGTAAATACTTACGTGCGAAATTACTTTAAGTCTGAGTTTCAAGAAGCAAAAGGTTTTTTTTTTCAAATAAGGCTTTGATAGCACGGCAATAAGCACGCTTATTCATTACCTATAGATAATTGTTGAAATACGCTAGTAGGTAAGATAGGTACTATTTTTAAATACACATGTTTATATATTATGTACTATATATTATAAGAAACACAAAATAATATATTCCAAAGTTCAACCCCAGTGACTTTCAATTTGTTTATATGCCCTACAAGGCTGTATATTCAGCATTATCTTCAATCTTACTGCGAAATATAATGAATGGGGTGAAATCTGCTCAGCTCATCTTTTTCGCTTAAGTTTATTATTTTTTAAATAAGGTATTCGCAAGGATGACAGAATTAACAAGGTTTATACAACGCTTTTAGTTCTTCGGGCCTGTATTTATATTTAAGTGCATCACAGCAAATTTAAAAAAAAATAATGCGTTTAGTAACAGTTGCCAACAAACTGTCCAATACAAACGTAAAATATCAAAAAGCATTTACGATACAAACCTTAGCACCCAAGATATAGCCCTTAAATCTCTTTCACATAACACAGCTATGCCTTACTAAACAAAGAAATATCTAAGCTCATCCCTCACACATCTATTGAGATGATAATAGCCCAGGAAAGTAATATGTAATCATAACATCTTTGGGAGCTGCTCCATAGATGCTGTTACGATATTTCACTGAAAGCTTAGTACCCATTACCGTTTTATATTTGCGAGTTTCCTGCGAGCGCTCTTTCTAAAGAATAAACGACTGGTATTAAGGTATTCGCTGCACACGAAATTTTCTTTCATGACCATTCAGAGGGATTCGGATGGTCTTAGTGGAAAGATAATTTTTGTGTAAATAAAATTGAATGCGTTTTCGATTTTCAATGTTTGGTTATGTGGTGAGTTTCGTGTGTAATGATTACATACAGGGTGACTGCTGACAAATTTTAGATACTGAAGGAGAGCACTCTGTACTCGATTCGGATCATAATTATGTAAAAAAGTAGGTACTTAATTTTTCCCTATATATCCCTATAAATAAATACTACTATTTACTTTACATACAAATGAGTAAAATGCGGCACGTGACCTGGCACGGGGATCGCTGCCAACGCTAGCGTAACCATGCGTTGCGTGATCAATTCTTTAACTTTCGGTAAACTTGACCGAAAGTATCAGTAAATAATTAATATTTATTTTTTATTATATTTTTTCTCTTCATGTATGATTTCAAACTATCACGTCCTTGAATTTCAAAAGTGACCTACCAGTCGCCTTGTATATGTGGTACTAGCTGAATGTAATTTTTAAACTTTTTTTAGCTCATGTTTAATCAAAGCCATTATAAAAGGCGGAGGGGTTTTTTATGAAGAGTTTTTTACGTTTCAGATTTTAACTACACATTACATTTTATTATTATTATGTATGCTTACAGCTGCACGCCTTTCGGCGGGAAAGACTCGACAATCGGACCAGTCGACTCGAGTTATTATTATTATTATTACTAAAAACTACGAGTTAATTTAAATTAGCAACACTTGAATTTCAAGACATTCAAGATATTCGTAGAACTGTTTTACGAGAAGCAAATTCTGAACAAACAATTTTTGAAATATCATCTTTTTCGTCTCAAACTTTAGCAATTAACTAAATTTCTTTAGTTTAGTTTTGAGAGAATCAAATGACTATGCTTGTATATTCTCAAATATAAATAAAATCTCTTAGATAAATTGTCTGTACTTACATAATTAATAAAAACATTACTATAAAACGTAGCTCAAAATTTAAAGATAGTCCCCTTAACTTTCTTGTACTTTTACCGTCATTGCCCTGAAAATTTAATTAGAACACACTGCGTATCAACCTAGCAGCACAAAAATCCGGTGATAATTAAACCACATTTAAAACCTCAAAGACCTCGCCTAAAAAGCAACCTATCACATCCACATTGCAGACCATTAAAAGCCGCCATGTATCCGCTCAAAATCGTTCAAAACGAACGTCGCCCGTATATTTTGTACGAGGATAAAAATTATCGGGTGGATCGACTACGGCTGTTGACTGGATACGTGCCAACCAGAGCACGGTTTTTGTACGTCTCGCGCTCCAATGGAATTAACAATTTCCTTCTGGGCTGGGGTGGGAACTATGGGGAAATATTAAATCTCGAATTCATGTCTAACAATAAACAAGATCTGTGGTTTTATTTAGGCTTGTAAGTTTGGTGAATTGTTTGGTAATAGTGTATTTTTTTGTTGTAAAATATATTTTTTGTGTTTAATATATTGTATACAGTTAGTATATTATATATAAGTGAATGTTAAACGTTAAATATTTTCATACTTTTTAAACTTGAACGTGTTAAAAGAAAAACGTTTAAAATCAATCTCAGTCCATGATTTTTTATCAATTGAAAATTTTACTCTAAAGAACTGCGTGAAGCTGCTATTTAGTGTTAGATGTAATATAAATATTATACAAATAATAATCTGACAGATTCACCACATTCAGTTTTATCAAAATTGTGTCTGCAATTATTGGGTTGGATTAAATGTTGTATACAGCAACTCAATAACTGTAGGTGAATGAAATAAAATATGATGCTATCAAAATATATATTTTATTTAAATTTATACAACACTCTGCGGTATACCTTGTGAATTTATTTGAAATACGCGATGCAGATACGCTGTCAGTGTACCGGCAGGTAAATAACTGCTAACCATTGATCGAGGTGGGAAACAGGAATATATCTAAATAAATATTGTTCGATATTTTTAAAGGTGTTTTTTTTATAATATATTTTAGTGGTTTGTAACGTAGTTAGAGATATCACAATGGGTAGCTACAAATTGAAACTTATGTAACATTTTTTATCTTTATTCTTGATTTTGTGACTCGGACCGAGGTCCTCTCAAGCTACAGACGAACAATCAAGCAAAGTACAGTCAGCTACAAAAATTGTTTAACACATTGAAATTTTCAAAGTCGTTTTTGACCATATTGGGCCTAAGTCATTATGACTTATATTGATTTAATTTTATGTATAGTTGTAATAATAAAACATATAAGTTAGTCAATATCAGTAGTTATTTAGGCACAATTTGTTGAAAAACGACTTTGATTTCAATGTGTTAATCAACTTCTGTAGCTGATTGTACCACGGCCAAGCTTTGGCTAGAGCTGCATGTACTTAAACTATTGTACAGTAATTAAAATCTGACATTTGACTGACATCGAATTTGAAATGATCAGTTTTAGATAATTTTAGAAGTACTTTACATAGTTCTGACTTGTTCGTAAAGGTTTAAAAAGTTTTATACGATGGCAAAACGGTGGCTTCGCATTCAAATAGCATATTATGTCGATGTCAGTCAATCATACTCGTTTGAGAGTTGTTTGAGAAGTAAGTTTGCTTAAGGGTATGCATACAGCTAGCCAAACTCAAAAAAATCTAAGATAAACCCATTTTAACCCAAGAATGAATACACAGATGAATCGCAAAAACCTAAAACACAAAAATCCTACTACTTTACTCAGTTTCTAAAGATTTGGACTGCATGTTCATATGATGAAACGATTCGATACACATCTGTTTCATAAACAATTTGAAGTTCCTTACAAATAAATTAAAATGGTCTACCCATTGTCATTACTTATATGAATTATTTAACCCAAAAGTCGAATTGAAATTGACGTTGAAATGTTTGTTTTCCAAGAATCAATTTCAAAATCTATCAATAGTATTTTGACTATATCTAAACTTTAATATTGTGGTTTTACTAAAATTTTCAATATTAGATACCAATAGTCCAGCGATTCGGCTTCTAAGTTAATATTGGAAAATGAATGATAGATCAAATAAATGTCATTTTGTTTCTGTAGTATTTTACTAATTTATGTTTCTTTGATTATAAAAACATAACTGTTGATTGTTAGGCACGACAAAAATGCATATATTACTAGGATTCATGAGAAGATGAATCTTTTGATATTTGAATCTTCGCTAAAGGTGACAAAACACAATTAATTACCGAATTTTTGCTTCCAAAATAAGGAAGCCCTTTTAGGTATGCCCTTCCCTTTACTAGATGGAATCACTCTATTTCAAAACTCGATAATAAGTAATCTTACAAACCGATGGAGCACGAAACATTCAAAGACTTTCACAGAAATGAACCGGAACGCTCGAAACGATTGAGAAATATATTTTTTTCCGGAAAGGAAGTAATTTAGATATATTTTAATAGCTGGTAAGGTGCTACTTCAGTGCAAAAATAGTTTCATTCTCATTCTATACAGGGTTGTTTTTTAGTCACCAGCCCGATTTAAATGCTATTTTCTTTGATTCAATATAAATACAATGTACTTGCATATTTGTTTTAGTAAAGCTCAGTAGAAGAAATAAAGATCTGGCACCACAAACTGTTTTACAAATAATCGCTGTTGATGAACACAGCTAGTACGACGTAGTACTACAAGATGTTTTGTAGCAGCCCGTAGTCGTCCTTATTTTAATATTTATTCATAATTTAGAGTGACCTTGCTTTGTTTAATATATTAACAAACTAGCTTTATCCCGCAACTTCGTATGCGCTTAACTACCCTTCTCGTGGAAATTCCAGAAACTATACAACCAGACACCCACTGAAAGAACCTTTATACCAAGTATCACACCCACGCACTCAAGGAATAAGTTTTTTTCATAAAAACTAAAAATCATATATTTCCCGTGCTCGTGGGAATTTTGGGAATTTTTTTCGTAGCACAACCAGTCACTCTTTGAGTACCTTCATGCCAAGTATCACATCCGCTCACTCAAGGAATAAGATTTTTCATACAAACTAAAAAGTCCAACCCCTTCCCGTGGGAATTTAGGGAATTCCTTCCATAATACAAACAGACACTTATTGAGGAACCTTTATATCAAGTATCACATCCGTGCACTCAAGGGATGGGATTTTTTCATACAAACTAAAACATCATATATTTCCCGTTCCCGTGGGAATTTCGGGAATTCCTTTCATAACACAACCAGACACATATTTAAAAACCTTTACACCAAGTTTCACATCGGTGCACTCAAGGAATAAGATTTTTCATACAAACTAAAAAGTCCTATATTTCCCGTTCCCGTGGGAATTTCGGGAATTCCTTCCTTAATGCACCCTTACATCGTCTAAAGAATGTATGTTTCAAATTTCAGCTCTCTACGCCCAGTAGTTACGGCTGTACGTTGTCTGTCAGTCACTCAGTCACTCAGTATCTCAGTCACTCAGTCAGTAACGGAACAGTTTTATATATATTGATATATCAATTTCCTTGTGTAAAAATACAAACCTTCCTTTTTGCAAAAATTGATTTTACGAATGATGCATATTGTTTATAAAAAAATGGCCGGTGACTAAAAAACAACCCTGTATGTGTAATATTCATATGCGGGCATTACAATCCTTATTAGTATAGAACTAAAAGCGAATACGTAACTGTTCTGCTTATTTACACCTTTGGTGAGTTCTACATGAAAGAGCAAGATTGATATAGTAATGACTGGTATCGTCCAGAACTATAAAAGAAATATTGTGCCATAATTGTACGCCCCCGTAAGGTGGACCTAAGACCTAGTCAAGTTCGTCTGTAAATGCTGGACGAGGGCGGCGCAGGCCTGCGTCCAGCAGTGGACCTCACCAGGCTGATGATGATGAAGCTGATCAAGATAAGCAAAATAATAAATGTTCAAAACAATTATTGAATGTTTTTGTAATATTGTCAAAGATTCTTTGACTTCAAACGTCCAAAGCCTCCAATATACATAAGTCCGTCATGCTCATAAAAAGCATAAAAAATTAAAACCTAAAAGTCTTTTAATATATATAAGCGCCAAAACCCGGAACAATTTTCTTTTCTTGTTCCGTGCGGAAATCGCACCCGCGACCTCACGTAGTAGCGTATAGACCACTGCTCCACGGAGACCGTCAAAGATAAAAAAATTACATCTAATATATGTAACTGTAATTTTACACAACAAACCTACTATCCGATCAGCGTTAAACAGAACCAAAGGGTTAAAAGTTTATAATGATAAATAAACATGTTTACCCATGTATTGTTTTATTTGTATAGCTCACATACGCACCGTTTTATTTCGTTTTTAGTATTCCGCAAAGACGTGTAAACCTCTCCAAATGTTTTTCTTTATTATTTATTTCTTAAGTTATCGTACTTATCATCTTATATAATTTTAACGCTTAACAATAAAATAATCGCTCTCGTAATGTATTAGTTATATACACATCCACTCCAGTATATTATTAGTTGTATGCATAAATGTACCAATCGTATATTATTTGAAAGCTCAACATTATTCAGGCGTTTTTCCTTTGACTAGGCATGTTTTACTTACAGATTCTGTTTCTGTGTGAAGAAAAATAAGTTTTATTCAAAGATGCCTTGTGTTGAATTTCGCATGGTTTATTTACATATTTACAAAATGTTTGTCTTTATATATTTAAAGTTTTAGCGTTTAAACAAAGTTAATATATTAAGATTGATTTAGGTTCGACAGATCGTTTATTCTTGTTTAAGAGTTTAAAGGCTAAATCGGTGTTTTGTATAAGCCTTGCCCAACACAAAATGCAAACCCCTACTGTTATTGGGTGGCCATTTATTTAATATCAGTTCCTTCTCCTTGGTTGAAAAACAAATATCCCAAGACGTTTATTGATATTTTATTGATAAAGACGCAAGTATGAAAAGCCTTAGTTTGTGTACCATCAAATTAAAACTCGTTATAATTTGAGCGTGATTCCTTAAGAACTTTCAAAACCAATAAAACTTAGATATTTTATTTGGTAATTAAATAGTGAATAAATGAATCGGATTTTATCACGTTTAAATATTGTCTCCATTTTTACTTGACGTTTTTCTAGTTTTACAGTCAGTTTTTGAAGTTAAACTTGACAATACATTAAAACACATACCCACGAAAACTTGTGCGAATCTTAAGAATATTTTTCATATAGCCTTTGCACGTATCAACCACTGGACGATTGCGATATTAAAATATAAATAAAAGCTGGAGATAGAACACGAATTTTTGACAAATAAATCTACTATGAAACTAAGGGAAGCCTAGCTCCATATTTCAATCAAATGAAATAACTATCGCCAGGGCAGCGACATTTTATTGCACGTCCTATTTTTCAGTGTCAGCGACTTCAAGGATTTATTAAAGTTTTTTCGTTTACATTTTTCAGCACATTGTTACGGATATATAAAGTACACAGACAGACAAATGCTTGGCTTCATTCCAGTAGAATTGTCAAGAAGCAACAAACTTTGTTTCTACGAAGTAAAATGAAATGACAAATGAAAATTAATTTGAACTGTTAACGAACTTAACGAATGTTGTTCTTGGATTTTGATGGGATCAGAATTCCACGGTTCTATTGTGAATCTGTCTGAAACAAAGTTTACAATGGTAATCTTCGTGACGACAAGATTTTTAACTCGAAAGTGCTGATTCGAATTACGCCTTGTTACGAACTGTATAATTGCAATATTTAATTGAGCAGGTTAGCTTTTTAGTTGAAATGAACCATTTATATTAACTCAACTTGAGATAAGTTTAGTACTGTCCCATTTTTCACGTCTTAAGAGACATTTTAACCCGATATTTTCGAATATAATTTCCTTTTCTCATCAATCATGATGTATTTCATCAAAGGATGCTCATATCCATATACCATATATCCATATAATCACAAGATTATTATGTTAATTTTAATCTTATATGATGACTCTATTGACATCATATGTCTTGGATAAATCTTACCAGATAATTTCAATAGTATCAATAGTAGTTTATCTGCTTAATAACGTGTCTACAATCCAAGTATGTATTTTGAGGTACTGGCATTATCCCGATCCATATTTTATTGAAATATGTTTTCTATTAAAACTGAGGTTTTAAATTATTTTAAATAAAAATACCTTATTTTAATTTGCCGTGCTTAATTCAAATAGAATTTCCCTAGTTTGTCAGCCGGCCTCAATAGCCTAAATAGTTCAATGTAGGATGGAATCCATTAATATTTATATTATTAGAAATTGCTTTTGTGCAGGCATCTGATGTCATTTATTATTTGATTAATAGTCCAAGATCCCAGAGCGATAAGACATAACTTATTTTCTAAAAGATGAAACTTTAAGTTCTCAGTAGTGTCTCATGTACTTTGTATACCTGCGTGTTTGTGAAGTTTGCCCAGTGACACCTGGGCAGGTACCAGGTGAGAAAGATGACTAAAAATAAGAGTTACTTTACTTAAATTTAGATGGCTGATTTTTAGATATATTTTATAGAATATCATTCTCAAATGGTATCGCAAGTATCAGACACTTTTCATGGACCAAAACTTTTGTCAGACGCTTTAAAGCTCTACCAAAAATAAATGAACTTTACTTATTTTTTAATGTCTGATTTTTTAATATGTTATCAAGATAACTATTACAAAATTATATTTAGTCAGTCAGACAAATTGGAATGACCAAAAATCCACTAAACACAAAAATTATTCGGCCGTGAGTACGAACGCGAGAGCATTATGCATGCGTTTCAGAGCGAGTGAGACGTCCATAGTAACCCGGTTCTCCTTCTTTAACTCACATTCTGTTTCAGTCTACTGTGTATGTGCGCGCAATGTATAGTATACATTATACCCGGCGCGGCGAACCTTGATCCCTATGACACTTACAGTAATTTCCACAACATAACCTTGTAGTGCCGTCACCGTTACATTAGAATCGTATTGGAGGCTTTTAAAAATGGCATTTATTTATTTTACGTAGCTATATTCCAATAAAATGATATTCCGCTGGAATTATAACAATTCATAACATTTGCAAGAAATTATCTCAATCACAATTTACGTTTACGTTCTGAAAAAGTTACTTCATAAGGTATGATTTAATAAATACCCGACGAAGTAACTTTTGCAGAACGTAAACGTAAAGTGTGATTGAGATAATTTCTTGCAAATGTTATGAATTGTTATAATTCCAACGGAATATCATTTTATTGGAATATAGCTAAGTAAAATAAATAAATGCCATTTTTAGAAGCCTCCAATACGATTCTAATGTAACGGTGACGGCACTACAAGGTTATATTGTGGAAATTACTGTAAAAGCGGCTACACACGACCCTAAAATCACTGGCGATATCGGGACAGCGGTAGTGGGGATGAAATCGGCTACTACTCTACACACGTCTCTGCCAGTCAGTACGAAACCGACCGTGCAACAGACTGCTCGTTGTTCCGAGATGCCGCCGACACTCACAAAACAGCAGAAAATAGGCATTGTTTTGGCACTTACTACGGTGCCACCTAACCAGAGACGAAAAAGGAAGAATATTAAAAAACAGTTGTAACTCTTTAACAAAATAAATGCTTACTCCTTTGCTGTTGTGTATTATTTTAAGTTCCATTAATAAACAATTATATCCTTACGTTCACCCCCTTAATTGTTTATTTTTAAAAGACAGACATCCTTCTAATTGTTGAATTATCTTTGTCTGGTTTTCATCTAATTTTTCTTTTCTGTAGTAATGTGCTTTCTTCTTGAATTATTACGCCGCTCCATTATCAACAACTTCTTCAAATACATTAATTCCATGACAATAATTACTTCCTCGAATAACATCTTCTCAAACTTCATAAACTCTCCAGTACTAGTACCCCATATCACCTTCTCGAACTTCATTTACTTCCAGTACTAATACTTCTTCCATTTTCTGCCGTTCGACCTTCCTCAATTTCTATGTTTTTTATCCCACAAATATGGTAAATCGTTGAATAGATCGATAGCTTTGGTCCACGCTTCTCGATCTTTCTCCTTCGCCATGTTTTCGCGCGAAATAAACAATTATAGCCGCAAGCACGTCGTCGTATCGTCGCGGCACTCAAGCGCAGACTGCGTAGAAATCAGTCCTGATTTCGCTACACACGTACTGACAACGCTCCCTAGACGATAATTGTCCCTAAATCGTGAGCTCGCTCGGAACGATTTAGGGACGATAAAAATCGGGTAGGATTTGCCTACACACGAGACGATTTATGATACGATCTAGGGTCCTCCCCACCACTGTCCCGATATTGCCAGTGATTTTAGGGTCGTGTGTAGCCGCTTTTAGTGTCATAGGGATCAAGGTTTTTTTTTTTTTTTTTTTCCGCCAAGGAAAGTCGTTTGGCACCCACTAAAACCAGCTTTAACCAGTAAAGCTAGCTTTAGCGGGAGGAGGATGAATCCTATTACGGACGAATGGGCATTCTATAAGCTGTTAACCATAAGTGGCTAATGGCAAACAGAATGCCCAGACAGTGTGGAGACTCTCTCAGATAGGCTGAGCATACCCACTAAACATCCCCCTTTTGACTCACCTTGATTAAGGTCCTTAGTCATCGTCGGAACGACAGCCAATTGGAGCGAGAGGCTGCGTAGTGAGCGGTATCCAGACGGCTGCCACCAAAAGGAACTGAAAGTAAGAAAAATAAAGCTAAGATTAGCAGAAATGACAAAGCTGAAACTAAGATATTATCTTGAGTGATCAGACTCACTCAGAGATAGGAATGCTGGAAAGAAGGACTACGTTTAGAAACGTTGAGCTTGCTGGAGTTTCCTGATAAGGGGAGCGAACTTGGTTAAGACCGGAAGAGCACCGTTGAAACCCTCTGGGCTGGCGTCGAGAGCGGCGCCGAAAGCCAGGATCTCGTCGATGGGAGCGAGCTGGATCCAGAACGCCATGCGGTCTTGAGAACCTTTTGCGTTCTGGCACTGGGAAGCCGATTTGGCGGCCGGTTGCGATTGAGTCGCATCCCGGCTGCGCTGACCTGAAACGAAAGAGGTGAAGGCCTTGGGGGCCTTTGAACTGACTGGAGGAGCGTCCGAGCTAGGCTGCGGTCGCTCTCTCCAGTTCTCGATGGGCTTCACGGTAGCCCTGGCAGCACGCGGTGCCTTGGGGCAGCCGCGAAAGTTTGCTGTGTGGCCTGACTGGCCGCACAAGACGCAGGACGGAGCGGTGGGCGATTCGGGAGTGCGAGAGCACTCCTTAGTCCCATGCGGTTCTAGGCACTTGACGCACCTAGGGGAAGCAAAACAGTTTGCCGCCGCATGACCATACAATTGGCAGCGGTGGCACTGACCTGGGAAACCACGTTTGTGTGGAGCTTCGACTCAGATGTTGGAGAGACCGCACACGGTGAGCTTGCCTCTGAAAATGGACTGCCCTTGCGGGCTCTTCGCTAGGATTACTAACGCAAGTTAGTAATCTCGGCGGCTGTGCATTTTGTGCACAGATTCGACGGGGAAGCCTTGGGAAGATAAGTCCTCTTGGATTTGCTCGTTCGAGAGCTCGAACGGCACGTTCCTGAGGACGGCACGAATCTTACGCTCCTCAGGGAGGGCGTAAGTGTGGTACTCGAGCTTCTCGTCAGCAAGAAGCCGAGTGAAATTCCTGAAATCAGAAATTGAGCAGACAACGACCTTAATAGAGTCACCCACATTGGATGCCTTACTATACTGGATCTTCGGGGAGTGCGTTCCGCAGAGAGCTGAGACCTCGGTCCAGCGGCTCTTGTCCCGTAGAAAGACGGGGGGCGGAGACTTGACTTTCGGCGGAGCCGAATCTGATTGCGACGCAGGCTGTGACGCCGGGATCGCTGTAACAAAAGGCGCAGGAGCAGACGCCGGTGCGACATTTTGCGGAGCAGGAACAGCGGCTGGAGCAGCTGAAACGGATGGAGATAAAGTCGAAGAAGCATCTTGCTTCTTCTTCTTAGACTTGGACTTTTTGCGAACCTCGGTGAACGGAGCAGGAGATTCTGGAACTAGAGGAGCGGAGTCGGAATCACTACCCGGCGGGGTAGTTTTCCGTTTGCATGCGGTGGAGTATACCGACATGCGATCTGAAAGAGGCTCGACGCACCCAGATGGATCTGGAGACGCCGGAGAATCGGTTTGGAACCCCTGCGAGACGAAGGCGACTTGAGGACGAGCGGACAATTGCTTTTGCAAAGACTTGTATTTAGCGGAAAGGGCATTTCTGTCCTTTTTCATCTGATGGAATTCTCCGACCAATTTGTTGAACAATTCGATCCTGTCACTGTGTTCATTTTCTTCGGTATCTAATTCCGCCTAATTAATTTATTTATTCTATAATTAATTTGTTTATTCTCAAGGTAGATTCTATCCGAATATTCCTGAAAGTATTTTTTATCACGAAAGATCTTATCGCAATGATCGCACTTAAGCCCGGTGCACTTAGGGTGCCGAGACATAATGCTGGGCTGAAAGAAAGTCTATCGAAGAAAAACTGCGCTGAAAAAGAAAACGACCTAACACGGACCTATTGCCGGTGAACGGCGGACGATCAGGCTTCGTTGGCACGGTTACGTATCCACCTGACCAGCGATGCTTCGGCCGGCAGCAGTCGGGTCCGCCCTGAAAAGGGCAGATGAATTAGCCCCGACACCACACAGCCTCCACAAGAGAAAACTTTCCGAAAGAGCTTAACTTGGCACCTGACCCGCACGAGTGCGGGGGAGGGAACAAGGGCAGCGCGATACGAACACTCGGGAGCGGCCGCAGACACGACCGTTCGGGAGCGAACGCAAACGGGAAGTGATGAGTCAGGATCAAGGTTCGCCGCGCCGGGTATAATGTATACTATACATTGCGCGCACATACACAGTAGACTGAAACAGAATGTGAGTTAAAGAAGGAGAACCGGGTTACTATGGACGTCTCACTCGCTCTGAAACGCATGCATAATGCTCTCGCGTTCGTACTCACGGCCGAATAATTTTTGTGTTTAGTGGATTTTTGGTCATTCCAATTTGTCTGACTGACTAAATATAATTTTGTAATAGTTATCTTGATAACATATTAAAAAATCAGACATTAAAAAATAAGTAAAGTTCATTTATTTTTGGTAGAGCTTTAAAGCGTCTGACAAAAGTTTTGGTCCATGAAAAGTGTCTGATACTTGCGATACCATTTGAGAATGATATTCTATAAAATATATCTAAAAATCAGCCATCTAAATTTAAGTAAAGTAACTCTTATTTTTAGTCACCTTTCTCACCTGGTACCTGCCCAGGTGTCACTGGGCAAACTTCACAAACACGCAGGTACACAAACTACATGAGACACTACTGAGAACTTAAAGTTTCATCTTTTAGAAAATGAGTTATGTCTTATCGCTCTGGGATCTTACTCTATAAGCACATATTTGTAGTCTGTTTTACTCGTATCTTTGTTTATAATTTATGTTTTCTAGAGTTTATTGATTTCTTATTGATATTCTTTCCAATATCCTTTTTTTTTGTTTCAAACACGTATTTTAATAATTATAATGTATTTTAAAGCATGAATTAACAATAAAACACGCTTAATAACTAAAATATATTTTATTCAAGAGCATTGTTTGATGCAGCTTTTAATACTCAGTATAAAATATGTTAAAATAAAACTGGAAAGAGTCTGCATAATGTGTTACTGGATTAATTCACTACTTCACAGATTTGCATAAAATTTATGTACATATTGGGTTTACGATAAAAATGAACAAAGCTTTCTGTAAAAGTAGTTTACATTTGGATATGTATAATTTAACTCAAAGATTTTTTGTGAAATATGAAGTAGGTTAAATTTATACTTTTGTACTTTATTTTTGTGCCTGAAACTGCAGTGTTTTAAAGTGGGCCAAGAAAATGCTGTATCAGTATTATTTTCGTTTCCTAGTCATCAATTTACAACAATGTTCAGAATAGGTGTCACTAAAAGAGATGCATTAAAATGTAAACCTAATTGAGAAGTGTTAATTCGTTATATTATGTTACTTATATCTGAATTAAATTTTAAGCTTTATTATAAAAAGAGAAGACAATTATTTCAGCAATGAAAATTTAAATGTTTCAAAACAAAAGTAATGAAAGATAGTAAACAAAATTCTATTTGGTAAAGAAAAACTCTCCACTTTTTTGCCCCTCTTTACTAGGATTATCTCAAATTTGGTTTTACACAATAAGGAAAATGTTTGTCATTAAAAACCTTGGCATCTTTAAATCTCTTCTAAATTTGAAAATAGATTTAATGTTTTGAAGTAATCACGGAAACTGGTGTACTCTTTTACGAACAGCGATCCTATCTTGTTTCACCCGTAGGCGACTCCTTTGACCTTTGATGTTTACAACCCCAAATAGGTTAGGGCAGTATCCCCTACCAAGCCCGCCCTTACATTCTATGCTTGTTTTGGTATCATGTTGTTAATCACCTTATTTAATCAAAAATCAAATTGATGTTTTTATAACTGTGATTATTTTGTACTCTTCGAAGCACTACCAGAATTGAAGTGTTTGCAAGTGGGCCAACTTAACAACAAACTGAAATTACATATTTAACAGCGCAAATCAAAACACTCAAATTATATTAAATTAATTTCTTCCATCCTGGACTGGGAGCAAAGAAAAAACATAGAATATGCCTGCTGCTCCTCTTTCCAGGCATACTGTAAAAGTCAGTAAAGGTTCAAAGACAGAGGTTTTATCGCAGGTTTTTTGTGGGCGATAGGCTGACTCCTTATCACTGCAATAATATCTCTCCTTCATCATACTTAATGCCTCGAAATTTGTCGAACGTGACATCAGATGGTTTAGTAACTGGTATTCTGCCTACCCTACAAGGGATACAGGCGTAAAGTTGTGTATGTACTTCTGTATGATAATAAATAACAATATTTGAAACCACTGTTTAATAACCCAAACAATCTGTAACACTAAAATTCACTTACTTCTTTAGAAATAATGTTGTCTCAGTGTTTTTTGCTTTTCAATTATATTTTTCCGTTTGAACGTGTTTTTTCCTGTTTTGATGTTAAAAAGCAATAAATGGGAAAGAAAAATTTTGAAAGTATTTGATTCATTTGTTTCTTAATTAATTAAAATTACTTCTCTTTTTACCGAGCTTGGATAAACGGGTAGTAAACGTTGCCTAATCTGCAGTGCTAGCACGGATCTTTTGTCGATCGTAAGTTTACGAATGCTCATATAGTATGGGGACGGTTTTGCAAGCAATAATTGAAATCTATCCATTGCCGCACGGTCAGCTTAAATAAATGTGTTCCTTGTTAATTTTGAATGTTTGTTAACAGGTTCTACTCTTAAATAACTGTAAAATAAAAAATTACATTGTTACTAAAAACTTGCAACCGACTCCATACTATACGAGCATTCGTAAACTTACGATCGACAAAAGATCCGTGCTAGCACTGCTGAATGTGTAGGACCACTTTAATAGACATCCATCACGCCTGATAACAAAGCTTCTGTGAGGATGTGTTCTAGCAGCAAAAACCTTTCTGATATAATCAATGAATGCAGAGCATTAAAACCGACTTCACTAACAAGCTTTGGCTCAAGTATTAGGTCATCAAGGTCCAATTCACCGTATTGATACATATTATTTATTTAAATCTAAAATTCTTAATCGATTTCGATGAAATTTATACAGGACAACCTGTGAAGTATTCTCTATCATATGAAACAAGAATATTCAAAATCGATTCATAATTGTCCTTAAGATCGTGTAAACAAAGGCATAAAAAATCATTCACCCGAATTGAGAAACTCCTCCTTTTGGATGTCGCTTGAAAAGTCCGTAAATACAAAATCATTTCTACACCTCTATAGTCATAAAACACTCAACAGACAGGCGCAATAGGGTTGCAAACTCAATTTCATCTCTCACATATAATATAATAAGTTTAAGGAAATATTGTAGGTATCAAATATTAAATATGATATTGAAAATCTTTTCCGTTACACGACACGATACATCGCATAACCGAGATTGCCTGCCCAAGTACCGTCGAGAACATTCCAGAGTGTATAAATTGGATGAAACGTATCTATTTTAATATTGGTTACTGTGAAAGAGATTCCATTTCGTACACAAATCGTGATATAATTTTGTATTAGATGTGCCATCTTAAAAAACCTCCAAAAACTCCATCATCGCAATGAATTAATTCCTTCCTAGTTAGGAATGTAGTTGATGTAATAACAAGTTTAATCTTGATATTTGCATTGATATACTTAGACAGACACGGGTAAAGCCGTAACAGAGCTAGTAATTATATAAAAGAATACAGATTAATACAAAGTAACAAAAATATTAAGGTGAATAACGAATATTTATAACTTAAAAATGAACTTATCTATTTGGTAACACTTCTTCAGGGCCTTTTTGATTAACGACAAACTTTCATGTACTGTCTGCTGTCACATATCGCTTCGGTGATTATAATATCTTACAGTATTGTTTTTTCAAGGCCCAATATAATACCCAAGCTCGCGTGCCTGATTCAGCCTCAATTTCAATTGCCATAAGGTTAATAAGTCAACATATTACGAACTTATTCATAAACTAATATAACTTCTAATACCTGTAAAGTTATAATTGTAAGTATTTTAATAATTAACTCTGATTTTCGTAGCATTGTTAATACTAAAATATGTCACTTTAAATACTAGCAAAATTTTCAAATCTAAACGTAGGAAGATGATTCTATTACAACAGTACATTTTTCTTTAAAACGGAAGTATAAATAGCAGACATTTACAGTAAACATCACAGCTGCAACTTAAAGTACTGCAACAGTTACCAGGCTACGATCTTTAAATCGGTTCCCATTGTCCTGTAATGTAACTTTGAACACTCAAGATACAATAAGGTTGAAAATTCCTTTCTTATTTTGTCGCAGTTGCCTCTCGTTACATATAAACAATACCCATAACGTTTTCAATACGGCTTGGAATAATAGCCCGTAAGGTATTAGTTTGCTTGGCGATATTGCTATTTTGGTCCCAAATTTTAGTCCGTGACTGTACGAGCTTATTAAAAGTTTCTCTATACAAAGGATTATCAGTAACCCGTAAATAAGCATGGAGTCAGTTACTGTATGAAAAGTCAAAGGTAGTTTTAGGTCAAACTTTATTTTCATAAAAGTTTTATCTTTGTGCGATGCTAAATTCTTTGTCAGTTATTTCGAACTTGAATTTAAAAAGAAGAGATGTGTTTATTTTATGTTTGTTATTTCGTCAGTTATTAATCGAACTTCATGAAAATATTGTTATAAGTTCTCACGATTAAATATAATGAATAAAATACCTTTTAAACGGGAATCCTCTAATCGAATAAAGTATAATTATATTATATTTTATTTTAAATATTTTGTATGTAGGTATATTTTTTTTTATAGAAGTTGTATTTTTTAGTAATTCAGTGTCTTTACACGGGGTTTTGTTCGTACGTGTAGCAAAGCCTTCATAAAGTCATCATTAGCAACACAACTGCTATTATTTACTATACTCTGCAACAATTACGGAATGCAGTCCATTATGTAAAGGCATTATTACTACATAACTTCCACATATTACTTTACTCCTTTGTATATAAACATCAACGTAAGGTTGCTTGTTTAACAGTTAACTACAGAATAAATGTTGTAGTGCGCGAGTGCTCTTTTTGAAAATACTGAATCGACGTTCTTTTACTATCGGACTACTAGACGCACTTCCATACTCATGTGGTAGATATTCCACAAAATTGAACAAAAGGCTTTGACAGTTTTTTTTTATGTAGGTTGACGAGGTGTGGAATGAACTATCTGCCTCTGTTTTTCCTGACCATATTCGGGTGTCTGATTAAAGTGTTGGTCCCTTTTTTTCTAAGCGTCAAGTGAATAAGTTTCCTTTGGATGGACGCGTGGTTTTCAAAATAATTTTTCACCAGTCATGGAAAACGAACGTCCCATTCTTATATTATTGACTAGCTTTATCCCGCAACTTCGTATGCGCTTAACTACCCTTCTCGTGGAAATTTCAGAAACTATACAACCAGACACCCACTGAAAGAACCTTTATACCAATTATCACACCCATGCACTCAAGGAATAAGTTTTTTCATACAAACTAAAAAGTCCTATATTTCCCGTTCCCGTGGGAATTTCGGGAATTCCTTCCTTAGTGCACCCCTACATCCCCTAAAGAATGTATGTTCCAAATTTCAGCTCTCTACGCCCAGTAGTTACGGCTGTACGTTGTCTGTCAGTCACTCAGTACCTCCGTACCTCAGTCACTCAGTCAGTAACGGAACAGTTTTATATATATTGATAAAGTTCATATGTTTAATAATGACGCACATTCTTATTTTTTTTTATTATTATAGCAGTATTTGATACCAGATGTAAGTTAATTTGTAGATTAAAACTAATTGCATTCAAATTGGGAAAAAATTGAGATAGAAGCAATAAAGTATTATTATAAATATTCATTACAAATACTTACATATTTCTTTTAAATCATAACATTATTCAAGAATCGATTTGCAATTAATTTCCCTATAGCTTTTAAATTGTATTACGTTAAAAGCTTAAAAAGCAGTAGATTTCCCATGGGCTCCGTAAATGCTCGATAGAACAGCTTCTGTAAGACGTTTTAACAAAAGCTATTTGTTGAATAACATTAGGAATATTGTTTTCAAATTTCACCGCATTTTGTTTTGTTTGTTGCAAAAATGTCGTTTTAAAAATATTTTTTTAAATGTAGCAAAGTTAAAAGTCAAGCTTAAACTTATACGAGCTTCTTAAATTATCGTTACTTAATTTACTGTAATGTCACAGAGGTATTTTTGGAGGTTTTTTTGTAGGCTGACCCCTGTCACTGCAATAGTCTCTCTCCACCATTATAATGCCTCCAAATGTGTCAAACGTGACTTCAGGTGGTTTTATAACCTCTGGTATTCTGCCTACCCCATAAGGGATACACGCGTAAAGTTATGTATGTATGTACTCCATGATCGATAGGTACCGAATGTCCGTATCGCGTAAATATTCAGCCCAATTAACCTAAGGGTGCAAACTGGATGGCAGCGACAGACAGGCGCAATAGGGTTATAACGACAGCGGCGCGGACAGCGGGCGCTCGAGCGATTTGTCGCGGTTTCATACAAAACTCAAACACAAACTCAAACTCAAAAAATCTTTATTTCGTAAGTATTTAAATACATTTGAAATAAGTCAAACAATACATACATCATCAAAACATACAAACTCAATACTGTCAATCGTGTCGCGGAAATCGCGGCCCGCGAAGTAAATGAATATTGCACTCTTGGACTTATCATTGATACACATCTCTTGGAAACCATATACCTATACTACTGCTGAAAAAACAGCATTAGCTGCTTATTACGCATATGCACATGGTGGTTAACTTACGGAATCATACTGTGGGGAAACAACACAGATTCACAGTCCCCACATTCATCATGCAAAAGAAGTTTGTACGCATCATTTCACATATAGAGCAAACCGAAAATTAAAAAACTGTCTTCCTGAGTACAAAGATACTGACCGTGCCATGCATGTACATAATAGATATGTGTAAATTTGTAAAAAATACCCTGAATTCTTTGCTAACAGACATGACTTACTTACTAGATATACACTAAGGAAAAATACTGCTACAAGACTGATGCTCCCCAGATCAAGGTTAAAACTACACGTAAATAGTCCAAATAATCAATAATCTGCCTAATGTATTAAAAACTCAAACAAATGAAAAACATTATTTAAACAGCTCAAAAATATATTAATATCAAGAAGCTATTATACAGTAAAATTATATTTTAATTATAAATTTGTGAATTTGTAATCAGAAAGTTATTTTTATTTATCTATGTATAATATCTATACGCCTCCTCTCTCCTAATAATGCAGTACCCAATAGGGTCATAATGTATCCTATAATAATTTGTGTATAATGATTTGAAAGCAGTAAAGAGTTATTGAAAATTGAGAATATTGTGTAACCATGCGTTGTCTAATAAATTATTTAACTTACTAAGTAAGTAAATAATTAATATTTTATTTTGTTTATTCTCTTCGTGTATGATCTCAAACTATTACGTCCTTGTATTTCGAAAGTGACCCTCCAGTCACTCTGTAGCTGCTAAAAAAGAATTTAATTGATAAAAAAAAAACAAAACAAAAGACAACCTACATTAATTTTGACATTTAATAGTAGAACATGTATTTTATACTTTTTCTTGTAGTTTTATAATAAATCGTTTCAAGAGCAGTAGATATAAGTAATAGGATATATTTTGTTAAGCTTCAAACAAGTTTGGCTTAATTGTTAAAAAGGATAAAATAAATAGCCCATGAAACTACCGACATAATGATAAATATTCTGGACATTATATTTTCACAGCGTCATCTAGTGCCAAACTAACCGGAACATGTGATTTGGGAACCAGGAAGCGTATAGAATACGGTAATTTGATATAAATTTAAATAATATATACATAACTTCACGCATGTATCCCGTATGGAGTAGGCAGGACACCAGAGACCATAAAACAATCTGATGTCACGTTTGACTTTGGAGGTACAATAATTATGGAGAGAGACTATTGCAGTAACAGGGGGTCAGCCTATCGCCCATAAAAACGCCAATAAACCTCTGTCCCTTAACTGACTTTTGCAGTATGCCCGGGAAGAGAAGCAGCTGGAACATTCTATGTTTTTCTATTGCTTCCACTCCAGCATGGAAGCACTCTTTATAGCTTTATAGTCAAGGTTGGTAAAGACGATCCATAAGAATTGCTCCGTACCACAGAGTCCGTAAAGACCCTGGTATATAATTATATGCAATTAATCCGTGTTAAAATCTGTTTTCAATTAAAAATAACACCATTTTCCATCTTTAATATCCCTATAAAACCGATGAATCGGGTTACATTTATTTTTTAAGTAATAATAAACGGCAAAGGAGGTAAGATCCAGGTTTAAGGTCCATGGATATTATTCATTATAAATAAATAGAATAATAATAATATGTTACCGACCCTTGGACTGATTTTAAAAAACATTCTGACTATGCCTGTAATTTAATTGCACGACTTTTCTTCTAAAAAATGCATATTGTGGTGGTTTAAGTAGACAGTACTATCTACCCTTGAAAACATAACATAATACTGCGTTTTGTAAAGTTAGTGTAACTTATAAAAGCCGAAGAAAATCATATCACAATTTAGAATTAAAAAAAAAAACAAATATCGGAAAGGCAGTTCTAAAATCAAATTTCTTCCTTCCTTTTCAATTCGAGAAACTTTTAAACTTAGAACAATAAATTCTGTAATCACCTTCGGATTACGCAACCATAGAACGTTGAACTCAATAAAAATGCTTTACGTCCGAATCAACGAAAAGCGCTGCTGTGCCAAAATTCAAATTACACACAATAATGTCAAAATAAGTAGGTTTTAACTGCTTGTTAAATTTATGACTGAGCAGAATCGTGTTTTTATTGGACTTAACTGTACTTTACTAAGAAAGGTATTCATAGCGATATTCATGATTGTACAGTTTATTGTTTATGTTCTGAAAAATATACGTTAAATAATACGTAAAATTACGAAAATTTTAACTTTTTAAATGTAGATTTTAACATAATAAAACCGAAATGGAGTCGACTAATTAATCAAAATTATTTTTATTAAACTCAAATTAGGAAAAACAAGGACTTAAAACTGATTTAAAAAGCTTATTTTTAGTAAAAAATTATAAAAGAACGAAGCTCAGTATACTTAGCAATTTTTTAATTTGTTTTGACAGAGATACTCTTTAAATAACGATTCTTAATCAAGATTAATTACATACCTTTTTCTTTTATATTAAAGTAATTTAAACTTAAGAATTATTGGCCTGAGAGCTTTAGAAAACTTTTCAGTTTGATACATATATTGCCCCTGATATGGATTTCATGAAAGAGTTTTCCATTTTATTTTTAATTATTGTAAAAAATAGACTTGCTAAATATAGCAATCACAACTTTTTAATGAACGCCTTAGTATTCTGTTGACCATAGTATTTTTTTATTAGAGATGGTGTTATAAAGTAAAACTTTTTCACTAACAACTTACCCCACAGAGTAATTAGCAGTAAAAACTTCATCTTCCTACAATTCAACCTTTTCACCGCCAACTTACATAATATTTCCTTAATTTTTTATTACTTAAAACACAGCACGTTACTTTCAAACTATTCCAAATTCCAATCACATTTCAAATCAAAAATTCACTTTTTAAAACATTCTGTTTATTTAAATTTAAAATGAATGTTCCAATTCATTAAAAAAGTTAGTATTCGATTTTCAAAAACGAAACTTTAACTTTTTTTATTCATCACCAGAGTTGTTTACAAATTACGAATGCTCTCGTACAGCATTTTCCGCGGGCGCTTTCCGAATGAGCCGTGTGCTTCATTCAGAGTCGCGATCACGAATGTCCTTGGTCCACAGACTACACGTCATGCGCACTATGCATTTTCCGAAAGGGTCCTTAAGTGGATTAAGTTTTTAAACTTTGACAATTGATAAAATGAGATTGTTGAAATAGAGTCGTTAAATGAAAAGTTGTAAATGAAATTCTATTTACTCAAATCGCGGCAACTTTGAAACCATTTTATCACTCCTCGTCTCGTTACGATGATCAAATCGTCGTGATGTCACTTTGAGTTTGATGAAAACATGAGGGGATTTGGGTCTTCCTGGTAGTGACATAATTTTATTACTGTGCCCATTTCATTCGGAGGTTTAGAAATATTCGACTGTCACACCTATGTCAGTCAGGTTTTACAACAAAAACGTAAGATTTCTTATTATTTTTCTAGAAAATAGTTCTAGGGGCTCTTATAAACGCGATATGAATTGCTTTTCGATCATAAGTTCCGAATGACTTTTCAATTTCATGTAAGTTTTTATGATAATATTTATTTATTTATTTACACTTCAGTATACAGTACAGACAGTAAATGAGAAAAGAAAAACAGCGTGTTGAGTAAGGCGGTCTTATCCCTGACGAGCGATTTCTTACAGACAACCATGGTTGTGGAAACATCATAAAAAAATGTGTCAACAAATTCTTAATAATAAAATTACAAATCACACAAGCATAAAAAAAGAACTTAACGAGTAAAACACAAAAATATGCTAATTATTGCATTGTACCTAATGAAACATAAAACCTAAATATATAAAATTATAATACATACATACTAATATAATAAATATAATACATAGATTAATAAACGATGTAATAAATATAATAAATATAATTAACATACTACATAATATTGTCTTAAGTTTTAGCGATTCATACTATTAAATAAAACACTTTTTAACCGTATTTATCGCGAGTGACTCGTGACTACGGGGACTGCTGACGCTGAAACGTCGAGTTAAAATGTATACTCGACGCGATAAAAAGTGTTTTATTTATTAGTTTTATATGACTAGACCCGCTTTCTGCTTCAAGCTCATCTGATGGTAAATGAGGATAAGACAAAAGAAGAAAACATACGGGCTTACAATGGAACCGTCTTTACATAGCCTTAACACGTCACTATCGAAGGGGTGATATTTGCTTTATATGAAGAGCTGATAGCTTCTGGGGTTCTGCCTACCCCATTAGGGATACAGGTGTGAAGTTATGTAGGTATGTATGTATGATCGCTGAAGAGGCGTATCCTGAAGGCATCACCAAGCAGGAGTCGCTCAAATTAGTTGCATTCAGTGGCGCTAGGTCAATTCAAAAGTCGATTTAATACCGTGTCAATAAGTGTGTAAATGTTTATGTGGCGAAATTTAAATGTGTGATGTATCAAATGTCATATCATTTCAATTACCGTCCAGTTTACAGGACTCGAAGACACTCAATTCTTTTAAATGAAATCTGACATTATTTTATTTGCGCAAATGATATTTATTTATTCCTTTGTTATTAAAGAATATTTACTTTTGTTCTATTTTTAGTTCTTTATTTTGAATGTTCTTGTGTTTGTATTCTTTTGTCTCTTAACTACTTTTTGTTTTTCTCTGAAATGGTTTTCTGTTAAGATTTATTTATAAGTACCTATGTGTAAGTTACTGTATTTTTATTTTTATTAGGTTGCCTGGAAGAAATCGCTAATAGCGATAAGGTCACCTAGTTTTCGATGTATGTTATTTTGTAAAACCAAATATTTGATAGTGACAATAAAATAAATAAAGAGTTATATTATTATGCATACTTATAACTACTCGCCTTTCGGCGGAAAAGGAAAAAAAATATTATTATTAAATTCGTTTGACAATAACCCTAGAGATTAATTTTTAGGATAGTGTGTAAATAGTATTTTTAAAAGTTATTTGTTGTATGTTTCGTTAGAATCCTTCATTTTTCATAAGGTCTAGAAGCTGACCAACGTCTACCAAATAAAATGAATCTCATTTCAGACTGAACACATTTTCACTCCTCAGTAAGTTTTGATAAAAGAAATCAACTTGATTTAATTGATTTGGCGACCGTTAAGAATCTTACGAATGGATATCCGTAAGTAAATTGATAAAGCGAAAATATGAGCGTAAAATAATACAATTTATCGCTCGTTTAGAATCATACACTATTATCCAAGGATATTTTTAAACTTACGGTACTTATAATTTTCCGGTAACATGTATATTTTTATGAACTGCAGTGCAACCAGCAGCGTTGTGACGAGATAGATTTATATGAACTTGTAAATATTGCAACTTATTTTTGGTACTCAGGTATAGAATTTCCTGCAAAAACAGTTAACAGGTATGAAGGTTTTTTATTGCAATCATTTCGACTGTAAAGCAAAAGGTACTTAATGACCCAGTAACTACACTACCTCTTTCTCGATAAGGACTAATGTGCTACTAATTAGAGAGGTACTTCTGTTATTATTATTTATATTAAAAGCTACACGCCTTTCGGCGGAAAGACACGACCATTTGACCAGTCGGTCGGGGATCAGGGCAAGAGGGACAGAAACAGGCGAACTATTTGGGCAGTCCATTACTAGCCCTGGGTGTCCCAAAATTGGGCAAAGGCCTCCCATTTTTTTTTCCATTTTAGGCGATTCTGTTAGACACTTATTATCACAGGACTTCTATTTACAGGAGTATATTAGATCTGCTACTACGTGTGTCTACTTCCTGCACTACTTAGGCACAAAAACACGGTGCTATCGAGTTCAATAATAATTTGCTAGTGATAGTCTGAAGTTTTCAAAATATTGAATCTTACTGAAATATTATAGTGTCAAAGTTTGGATACATAGATGTATGTTTGTTTCTTAATCACGACAGACCGGCTCAACGGATTTAGATGAAATTTGGCATAGTGATAGTGTAGAATAGCACATAAACTACTTTTTATACCAATATTGCCGCGTTATTAGAAAATTAAGCGAGTAACACCACGCGAAACAGTTAGTATTATATCATGTATTTTTTGATCGCATTTATTGCTTATACTTTATTATATTTTAAATCATAAATCAACGATTCAGTGTCGTTATAGACCCCGTAGTCCCAAGTGGCCATCACTGATAAATTCCAGTGAAAGAGCCTTAAATTTAATTAAATTAAATAAAAGCTGATGAAGTGCAATGGACGTCTGCGGCATAAGAGAATTTGTTTGATTCCCAGCAGTGTCACTCGTGGAAAGAGGTTACACTGTATATACAATCTAATAGTTAACAAAAAGTGTTATAGTAGTAGTTACCATGTGAAAGAAGAAGCCTGGGGCGGTACTACAGTCCTTCCTATTTTACCCGCCATAGTAACCACGTAAAAGCGTCATTGTCACAAAATTGTAAAAAGTCGTAAAACAACGTCGAGTAATACTTTATTTGTCACATAACTTTCATCCGACAATTGAAAAATCAGGCTTTCAAAATCTTAATATATAAAATTCTTCCGTTACTGACTGAGTGACTGACAGACAACGTACAGCCATAACTACTGGGCGTAGAGAGATGAGATTTAGAACAAATATTCCTTAAACGATGTAGAGGAGCACTATAAAAGCAATTCCCGATATTCCCACGGAAACGGGAAATATAGGACTGGTTAGTTTGTATGAAAAATCTTATTCCTAGAGTGCACGGATGTGAAACTTGGTATAAAGGTTCTTCAAGGAGTATTTGGTTGCATTATGGAAGGAATTCCTGAAATTCCCTCGGGAACGGAATATATGGGAATTTTCAGTTTGTATGAAAAATCTTATTTCTAGCGTGCATCGAGCTGTGAAACTTGGTATAAAGGTTCTTCAATGTATGTCTGGTTATATTATAGAAGAAATTCCCGAAATTCCCACGGGAAGGACCTTTTAATTTATGCGTGAATGAAGTCGCGGGAATGCGCTCGTATACATATTTTGATTATAACACAAAACTAGTTTAAACAAAATTCTATTATCACCAGAAAACTTTACAAGAACTCGTTAATTATAGAAATCTGTAATCGTGCCACACTAAAACACTCACAAGACTGCTTCCGGGCAATTAACTCAAGTGCCTCGTATCTAATAACAAGGCCATTTCCTTACGACTGTTGAACTTTCACAGACAAACACACAAGTTTACTGGGGAAAGTAATTTATTTCAAATACGTCAAGCTTTGCCCCCCTAGAGACGCAGTAAAGTTCTCGTACTTTGCCATTCCCTGTATTGTATTATAGATCATATTTCATGAGATGCGATAAGTTACGGTTGACGAAAGCAATGTAAAGAAGGTTTTTGTTTTCACTATTACCAATATGTTTTTTGAGAGTAAATATTTATGACTTTTTTGAAAAACTATCATTATATTCATTTTAACGTAGAATTTCATAATATGTTTTTGGTGAGGAACGAGTTTAATTTGGGCAACAAGTATTCCATATCTTGAAACTGCGACGATGTTAATATGTGCATAAAAGCGAATTTTATTGCGTACTAAATAGAGTTTATTGCTATTATTACAAAACTTTGCATGCTATTTCAAACTGCTTTTAGTCATACGATTACTTTTTTAATTAAAATAGCATGTGCTTGTTAAAATTAATTCCTTTTTCTGGAACCTAGTATCTACCTTGTTAATTAAGTCGTCATTATTATTTCTAAATGATAACAAAAATAACAAAATAACGTGATATTTAGGATTAATTGAAATTGATTAAGTATATTGTTGTGTACACACATCGAAATAAAATGATTATTACCGTCGTCATCCTTGAAATTTAAGTTTTACCTACGCAGTTCAAGGGCCATTCATAGAAACTCATATCTACGTGACAAAAAGCTCAGAATGGAGACTTCCCCTGATATCTATAAAAGATAATATTGTGAATCCTTGGTTTTATCCAAATTAAATTATGCTGTCATCTAGATGTTAGTCAGGTAGTAGGCAATTAGTTCAGTGTATCATGAATTTGTGTGCTACAATAACAATGACAATTGTTATTTCCAATATTCCAGGACTAAAATGTTATCCGAAAAACATGTTAACGACCCAATTACGACTTTCGTGCTGAAATTAATATTGCCGCTGTGTCACGTAAGCTAGATATTAACGTATTTTTGTTTTTATTTACTATGCATTAACATAAAAAATAAATCAGTTTCTCAGTTTTTTATGCAAAGGGACTTTTCCGAAATCATTATTTTCTGTGAAAGTATGCATGAAGAGTAATTAGAGATGGTGGTTTAAAGGCGTGTAAGAAAAATTGATTATAGTATCACTCATCAGCGACACATTTACCCAGGAATAGTATAGTGCATATTACAGATGGCTCTTAATGGGAAAAAATATGTGTTACACTGTCTACTTAAATAGCCTTTTATCTAGCAATCATGCTGTCACACAATCTCCGTTGATACCTTTGTGGACTACACACCGCATCCCTAACCTTAACCGTTCAACATCTAATCTTGAAAAGACACCTAGGGACGCAATACGGAAGTGCATGCAATTCAGCTCACATGTAAGCATATTTATTGCAGCGACACATTCGTCGGAACGGTCACGTCTCGCGAATGGTGCACCAGTATACCTAATACTGAGTGAATCTTATACACTTAACTTGCCTTTAGACGTATAGAGTCGTCTTAGAAAAGCCCTATTGCCTGCCGCCCCATGCGACTAATCCAAGTGACCCCCGTTTGGCAGTCCGATTGAGCCCGTTTGGATCCCATCAGGTTCGCCTGGCTAGTGGTATGATTCATATTAAATCTGCTGTCAAATATCACCGCTCCGGCGGTGATGTGTTTGGGAATTATTTTATGAAGAGCCTGTTTCTTGTTAAACGCGTGTGTCATCCTCGAACTCATATTCACTTACCATCGAGTGAGTTTGAGGGCAGAGGCGGACTAAGTCTATAAAATATATATTTTAGTCTCCTAATCCAACATGTAGCTTCCTTATCCCAATAACTTAGAAGAAGTAATGCTAAAAAAAGGCACTCGGAGACTGCCGCGGTAATGCTATTGCATAGCATTTTTTATCAACTTGTACAATTATAATTATTTATTTATTTGATTAATGCATTAATGTTTGATCTAACATGAAGTTCCACAAGTTCCTAGTAGATGGCGCTGATTGTTTATTAAAGCCCGCATGTAAAGTTATGAAATCAAAGTATCACCGCTGTGCCGGTCGGAGTGGGGGGTGTTAGGTTTTTTTCGTTACGGAATTTCTGGATTCGGTCCCCACGCTCAAGGCCCGCGATAGAAGCTATGCAATAGCTTAAAAATGAAAGTATAATTATTAGGTGTACAAACACAAACTTATGAACACGTATGTAGATATACAGGGGTGTTTTTTAGTCAAACCGGACATTTTTTTTTACATAGTAGGTATAATTTTTTGCAAAAAAAAGTAATGTGTTTTTTTACAAAGAATTTATTATAATAGCTAACTTAACATATTAAGCAAAGCATGGTCTGTCTAAATTATGAATGATGATGACCATTAAAATTAAGACGACTACGCGCTACTACAAAACATCTGGTAGTACTACGTCGTAGTATTATCAATGAAATGCCGGTCGTAGTAGCTTTGTTCATCATCAACAGCGACTATTTTTAAAAAAGTTTTTGGTGCCATATTTTTATTATTTTGAATTGAGCAATACTACAATCAATATGCAAGTACGTTTATATCGTATCAAAGAAAATAACAGTTGAATTTAGCAGGCACCTTAATAACAACCCTGTATATTTCAAATACAATATTTATGTTGCAAACTTTTGATACAGTTGAGCGGAATTATCTGACAAAAGCAACGACTATTGTTTAAAGGAAGGTTTCTGCTACAAACAATTGTATGTGAGGGTTAATGAAATAGAAGGATTGTTTTTGTTTACGTGAAAGAAGAATATGAAGAACTTCGAAACTTTGGAAAGGAACATATTATGATAATTAATAAAGATCTTATATATAAAACAATATCACAGAATATCAATTTCTCTATACAAACTGCATTATTGTATCATATTTTTTACTATTAAAACCAATTGTAATTTTCCTTTTTTTTTTTACATTTTGTCAACCTTCACTCAGTTCCTTTTTTAATGTTTGAATACTTTTGGAACACTTTAGCGATCTGTACTTGCCAAAATCCAGGAATACCTGCTACTGAGAAAACAGCTGGGCCCTATTTCATAAAACTCAAATCGACTGACAATTGTATGTCGACAATTCATTGTAAACTTACAAAAATGCGTTTCATAAAACCCTGACAATTCATCCAAAATTGTCACATAATGCGTTTCATAAAACAATTGTAGCGACAGGCGGTCTACTGAAAAATGTCATACAAATCGCTATGAATTGTCGTTTATGAAACGCCTGTCATGTGTAAAATTACCAAGAATTGTAGAATTGTCCTGACAATCCGACAGGCAAGCGAGGACCTGTCGACGACTTACAATTGCAAAAAACGAAGACAAATGATAATAATTGATGCAAAATAATGATATTGGTGGCCATTGTACATGAAATTGAATTGAATGGGCATTTAGCAAACTTTGTATATTAATAAAAACTACATTAAGTAGCAAAACCATTTATGCATTTTGTTGAGAGGAAGTGTAATTTTGATTGGTGACCCTTTAATTTGGATTTAAATAAGTATTAAGGAAGTATGTATGTGAAAGAGAGATATAGAATTTAATGATTCACAAATTGTGATGGATGGAAGGATGACGACGAGTAGGTACCTACATGCATGAGAGACGTCGCCTTAAATTGACATGCGTTTCGAAATTGTAAAAACCCTTTTCTAGTTACGTTTCGTTATCAACAAAGGTGAGTGAAATGCAGTATAAATGGATTTTAAGTTTTTTACATCTAGTAACACTTTAAACCCTGACAATGGTCGTGACAATTTTTATGAAACGCTTTTTACTGACACTTGTATGTCACCTGTAGAATTGTAGTTTTATGAAACGAAAGTCATGTGAAAATCGCTAACAATTGTCAGTTTACCACGAATTGTAGCTTTATGAAATAGGGCCCTGGTGGTACTAATGTACCAAAGATACCATCTGCACATTGTATATTGTATATTTGGATTTCGTATCTACTTAGTGTGGAAATTTGAAGCCATACATACATACATAACTTCACGCCTGTATCCCGTATGGGGTAGGTAGAACACCAGAGGTAATAAAACCATCTGATGTCACGTTTGACAAATTTGGAGGCGTTATAATAGTGGAGAGAGACTATTGCAGTGACAGGGGGTCAGTCTATCGCCCACAAAAAAGCCTCCCATAACACCTCGGTCCCTTAACTGACTTTTACAGTATGCCCGGGAAGAGAAGCAGCTGGCATATTCTATGTTTTTCTTTCCCTCCCAGTCCAGCATAGAAGCAATTTGAAGCCAACCCCTATAATTTGTTAAAAGTTTAATATCTGGTTTTCTTAAGTAACTTACACAAAATCAAAACATATTAATTTTAAAGTTTTATTTTAAGTAATGCTTTCATCACAGACACAATCTTCTGCTGCGTGCCAAAGTGCCAACGACGCAGCTGTACGTGTCTCGCGTGCATCACGCCTTCACGGCGAAGGATGTTGTGGAGTATCTGCTTGCGAAGAAATGAGGGTCGAGCGGTTGGAGTCCCACCACAGAGTGACCTTCAACTCCTTCGTGGTGAGAATGCCGACCGAACATCTGTCGACCTACATGATGAAAGATTTTTGGCCGCAGGGTGGCGTGTTCCGTGAAGGATGTCGCGTCCCACGTCGCAGCCCAAACGTGTGAATTAGTTTAGTTTTAATATATTGTATGTATTTTAGGTAAAGGTATATATACTATGGGCTTTAGATATAGTAATTAACATCTTTTACTATTCTTAAGTTGCCTGAAATAAATGAATTATTATTACTAATATAGTTTTCCTTTGTGTCTTTACAGACACCGATACTTCGTTAGTTTATATTTTTTTAATCACACACATGAAATAACCTTTTTAATGGACACCTGTTAATTCAAGGGAACTACTGCGATGTCGATCCAGACACTAGAAGTAAAGACCCAGTGCCAGTAAAAGTTATGCATATTCTGCCCTCCAATCCGTAACACAGGTATTCTACTTTAAAAATTCGACAAACAAAAGTTTTACAGAAGGGCACTCCACACAAGCGGTTGACACTACCAATAGTTCGGTCAATTTAGATATTCGAAGCATCATAAATTCTCACCAAGCTGATAATCGGTAAGATAGTTGAAAATAAAATTTGAAACCGTTCCCCTGTAAGGATTTTTTTTATTCAAGGTCGAACGTCAAAAAAAATTGTTTTTTGAGTTTTTTAAAAAGTTGTAAAACTTGTAATCGTCACATACGAACACGTTTCCACGCCACCTATGAGGTAGTGTTTTAATCATATTTTCAACAATGTTACCGATTGTCAGCTTGGTGGTAATTTATGTAGCTTAACTCTAATTTTTGGTCTTATTTGACCGGACTACAAGCACAGGCAGCATATTTTAAAATCAATGAAAGAAACATTAAGTTATAATAGTAGTCAAAAAGTGTCAATTATAGTAAATTTCCAAAAAATGAACAAAAATAGCTTTATCTTAAAAATGCTAGATATTCTCATTGTGTTTATCTTGTATATCAATAGTATAAAGGAATATTCGCTTTGCATATGCCAGATCTAAAGCCTGAATGTAGCAGGTTCCTAATGAGCGCTTTAAGTTGAAACTAGTCAAACGAATTTTCATCAAATGTTATTTTTACCCACGACGGAACGGAGACGGTATATGCGTTTGGGGTGCGAGGGTGTTTGTGTGTTTGTGCAAACCAATGTTACCATTTATCTCCAGAACCACTGGTCCGATTTTAATGCGGTTTTCAGTAATCGCTTTGAATTTGATTAGTGCATGTTCTTAGATAGGTGTAGCGGTAACAACTCACCAGGGAGCGCTGCAGTAAACATTTGTTTGTAATAACAACCATTAATTCTGCAAAACCATTTGTCCGATTTCAATGTGGCTTTCAGTGATCGCTTTGGGTTTGATTGGTGCATGTTCTTAGATATGTGTTACTGTAACAACTCGCCAGGGGGCGCTGCATGTTACCATTAATCTTTAAAACCGCTGGTCCGATTTTAATGCGGTTTTCAGTGATGGGTTTAGTTGGATTTGATTGATGCATGTTCTTAGATAGGTGTTACGGTAACAACTCCTGCAGATTATTTTGGGTGATATAGAAACTAAAAATTATAGAAAAAAATTAATAAGTGATGGGTTTGGATTATAGGTGTTGTGTAATGTAATGTATGGTACCTATATTATGCCCTTTAAAAAGTTTGAAATAAAAAACAAAATAAAAATTTTGAAAAACCCACGACGCGGCTGTTAAAGCGTAATTGAAAAAGAATAAAATAATTTAAAAACCCCCGATTGAAATGATTTATGTGGCGAGAGATAATTAACATGAAAAGCTTTTTTAAAAATTCACTTGATCTCACACAGAGTCGGTCATATTATGAACAACATACTATTCGTTTTCATAGCACTTCCCTACGCTTACCTCTCGCCACATAAATCATTTCAATCGGGGGATTTTAAATTATTTTATTCTTTTTCAATTACTTTTTAACTGCCGCGTCGTGGGTTTTTCAAAATTTTTATTTTGTTTTTTTTCACAAAAGGGCACTCTACTAAAAGCTGTTATTCCGCGTTTCAATATCAAACTGGTCGTTCTACCTACAAGGTGTAGCTAAAATGCGTTTCTTTCGACGTCTTTTCAATTAAAGTATTACTAACTATTCCTTTACCTACAATTCTTTAGTCGTATTGGTCACTCATAACAGTCCGTTGAATATTGAAACCCGCCACAACGCTACCAACAGAATATATATACCGTACAAGTGCTTTATTTCAAAACCATTGAAAGAAACATAAAGTTATAATAGCAAACAGTCGCCAAAAGATGTGTCTATTATAGTTTATGTCCAACAAATGGACAAAAATAGCTTTATCTCAAAGTGATAGGTATTCTCATAGTGTTTTTCTTGTATAGCAATCGTATAAAGGAATATTCGCTTTGCACATGCCAGGTCTAAAGCCTGAATGTAGCTGGTTCCATTGAGCGCTTCAACCCTTTGAACTTTGTTATTTTAGCGTCACTGTCAAAACAGACGAATCGATTGAACACGGTTTTCTTTTTCATCTTTTTGATGTACGTTGAAATGAAGTATTGGTTTATTATTCAAAGCAAAACGAGTATAAGCCTTTTTATAGAATCGAAATAAGTTTATTTAGTGAGTTTTGCTTTTTGTCTGTAAAATACTTGTGTTTTTTGTTACATACATACATACATAACTTCACGCCTGTATCCCTTATGGGGTAGGCAGAACACCTGAGGCTGTTAAACCATCTGGTGTCACTTTTGACAAAATCAGAGGTATTATAATGATGGACAGAGACTATTGCAGTGACAGGGGGTCAGCCTATCGCCCGCAAAAAAGCCAATAAAACCTCTGTCCCTTAACTGACTTTTACAGTATTCCCGGGAAGAGTGTTTTTTGTTTTCTTTTGTAAATGAAATAAGCACAATAAGCTGTGTTTTTGTAAGACTTAGATAATAGATTTAGATAAATATTCGATTTAGATCTTTTAAAATAGGTAGGTCCATAGTAGGACTCATTACCCTCCAAAGTCTAAACTGATCAGCTCTTACGATTCACATAAATTCTGTCTGATTCTACATACTGTAGTAGTGTTAAGGAATTTTTCAAAATCAAAAAATTCCATTCCACTCTCAATCATAAATTAACGTCATGTGAGATAGGGACCGTATTTTTTTAATACAGAACTGTAATATTAATAAATTTCCTGATAAAACCAATTAACAGTTAAACATTAAAAAAAACTAAAAGTATCATGTTTATTCCTTCACACATAGCACAAAGAGGCTTACTAATCACGAGCTAGCATCTCAGTAATAGATACGCCAATCTAATGTATTTTAATGTTACTTACGTTACAAATTGATTGCTCTACCAAAGCAAACACAAAGAAGCGAGGCTCATACAGTATTCTCTCGTAAATAGCAACATTCCGTATTCCACGTCTGTCTCAGATGCCCTTAGGGACAACTGAGCTTTGTCGCTTCATGGCAAAAGACGGACACCATATTGCGCTAGAACGTGCTGAATATCTAAAGAATAGTTGGTTTTAAAAATACTTCCTTACCTGTTAGATAACAAGGATACGATAAGCGTATCCCGGGGCTGTCGTAACATGAACTGTGTTTTGCGTTCTGTTAACGTTGTTTTAAGAATTGAATAAATTCTAGAAGCTTTTACTGAGAAGTTACGTTTTTCTCTGAGAGTATGGATGAAATAATATGGAAAGGTAGGATATTTGAGACTTAATTACTTTAAATAATTACTTTTTTATGGTCATAAAAAGGCTTCCCCCTTTATTCCCAAATAATACAATCAAAATTATTTGGGAATTTTTTATCACTAAAAATTTTCATAGTATTCCCGGTAAGAGAAACAACTGGTACATTCTTTGTTTTTGTACATTCTTTGAAGTAAAATAAATTATTTACTTCCATTAAACAAAGTAATCATTTTTATTATTTGCCTCCATAAGTATGTATTTTACAGCTATAGCTTTAATTTTAAGCTATGATAAAAATACTAAGTATTAGCAATAACATACTTGACTACAAATTTATTTTAAGGTTGGTCGTTTGACATGTGGTTTGACAAGTGTTCAGAGTCCTGCTTGGTGCTCTTACAATTACGCTCACCCAAGGGTTAAAGAACTTTTTTTACTACTATCTAAATAGAATTCTGCTTTGATAATTATTTCAAAAATACGAGCTCTAACTATGAACGATGTCCGAATATCTTCCGGGGTTTTTCGTTTTTCAGACATTTCAGAGAAAATAAAAAAGAAATTTAATTTTCAGCGTTTTAAAATGTAAAATCTGGTCCATTTTGTAAATTAAAAATATAAATTATCATAGTATTAGCAAAGTTTTTTGGTTTTATTTTATCTGCGATACATACAAGCAACATCGACTACATAATACTTAAATATTTTTTTGAAATTAGCTTAAAAGAAAGAAGGTCATTACAACATAAGTTCCATGGAGCTCTCATTCTTGATATCTTAAGTTTCAATCCAGTTTAAATAAAATGCACTTAGGCGCTTAGCAGACGATAAACTTCATGCGCCTTGTTGCGACAACCGACAACTGACAACTCCCTGTTCATATATTATTCCAATGGAATTGCGTACACAGCAATTCTAGTTAGGAGTTAGTTTCTGATTGCAGCAACTCGCAATTAGCAACTTTGATTAAGTTGCTGATTTTTGCAACTGACAATCGCAGCTAACAAAAGTTTCTAAAATCAGCAATAGCAAGTCGTTCTTTGGGGTATATACGAGGGTGGATTGAAAAGTTCGCGGCCTAGTCAAGAAAACAGAATAAAGCACATACAAAAATATTTTTATTTTTCGACGTAATCTCCATTTAGCTCTATGCACTTCTTCCATCTGATTTCCAGAGCTTCCATACCTGTTTTAAAAAAAGATTCCTCAAGGTCTTCAAAATACAGGTTAACAGCGGCTTCGACCTCTTCATTCGTTAAAAATTTCTGCCCACCGAGGTGTTTTTTCAGGTTTGGAAACAGGTGAAAGTCCGAAGGTGCCAAATCAGGAGAATAAGCTGGATGTGGCAACAATTCGAAACCACAATCACGAATTTGAGCCATAGACTTGACAGACGTGTGGACTCGGGCGTTGTCCTGGTGAAACAACACTTTCTTTCTCAGTAATCCTGGGCGTTTCTGTTTAATTTCTTCACGTAAACGGCGCAGAAGGGTGCTATAGTACGCAGAGTTTATTGTTTCGCCTTTTGGAAGGTAGTCCACCATAATGAAACCCTTAGCATCCCAAAAAACCGATGCCATCACCTTGCCAGCCGACAGAATTGCCTTTGCTTTTTTCGGAGTTGGTTCACCTGATTTTTTCCATTGTTTGGATTGTTGTTTTGATTCTGGGGTGGTGAACCCAGGTTTCATCCATTGTCACAAATCTGTCAAGAAAACCTTGTGGATCAGCCTCGAACATCTCCAAACAGTCGCGAGAAATCGTGAGTCGAATTCGCTTTTGCTCTACTGAAAGCAATCTGGGGACCCACCTAGCCGAAACCTTAGAAAAGCCGAGTTCATGGACAATGATGTTTTGCGTTCGTTCATGTGAGATGCCTATAGTGTCTGCAATTTCTCTGATAGTCAATCTACGGTCTTTCAATATGAGATCACACACTTTATTGATGTTTTCTTCGGTCGTAGACGTCATTGGCCTGCCGGAGCGAGGGTCATCTTCGATGTTCTCTTGTCCACGTTTAAATTCTGCAACCCATTTTTTCACAGTGGTATAAGACGGGGCAGATTCTCCTAATATTGTTTGCATGTCATCATGGATCTCCTTTGGTGTTTATCTTTTTTAAACAAATATTTAATCACAGCACGTTGTTCAAATTTCTCCATTAGTGAAAATTTGTTCTACACACGTATTTATATTGTTCGTAAAATTTTATTTAAACAAGATATCAAATTGAAAATTCGCGGGCTGACAATTGAATAATGACAGTTCAAAATGACGGCAGAAAAAATAACAAAAGTTTTTTTTTTAATGGCCAGGCCGCGAACTTTTCAACCAATGTAGTACTTTCCCTCATCACTGTATTCTGTAGTTTTAAATCACTTTCCAGCAACTTATTAAATATGTAAACAGACATTTTAAAATATTGTTTAAAGTTGTCATTATGTTTCTGAAGCTCATTTATGTTAATAAATCTAGTCCTATCTTGCAAGAAGGGATGAATCCAAAACCGACGATTGCTGCGAATAATTTGTTGTAGTTGCCAGCGTGTCGGCGACGCCGACGTAATATAATTTAAACGAGTGCTGTCTCTCCGGTGTCCATCGTAATACTGAGTGGACTCACCTAACAAACCAGGTTCACATAAAATTGCGACAACCGTAAAGGCCAATTTGTGGTTGCTGCAACTGGAAACCTTTAGAACATTTACAAAAATTGATAGTTGCTTCAACAAGGTTACCAGTTGCATCAATTGCAGATTCTCTAGTTGCAGCAAGTGGCAATTTCTAAAAAAGTTGATGGTTGCCTCAACTAAGTTGTCAGTTTTGTAAACTTAAGTTGCTACGTATGCAAAGCGCCTTAAAGTTTTTCTATTTTCTTTTTCCATACTTCTAATGCCACTTTTTTCCGTTTCTTATTATCTCACCCAAGAGTTATTCTTTAGATCCTTATTAACATTAATAGGAAAAGAAAGGATTCTACAACAACTTTTGCCAGTTAATATTTTATAAGTATGCTAGCAGCGTTATAGGATTTTCTCGTGTAACTTTCGATCCCCAAAGAATTTCATGGTAATAATTCTATGTAACCTTTCTCAAGGGTTAGATTATGTTAGACTATCGAACGCAAAAATCCAACTGGGAATTTCAAAGATCTCCTCATTTGAATTAGCAAACAAACTCTTCAGCTGCATTAACACTTAATACACTTAAAATTTACTCGATGCAACTTTATGAATGTAAGAAAAATCTGACAGAGTGGCTCTATAGCATGAGTTATTTTGACGTAGAAAAAATTCTGGTCAGAAAAGCCTAATCTCCTACATAACCCTCACACAGTTCAATCAAGTAGGGAAATCATTATGCATTCTCATTAGTACACACACTCAATCAACCACTACACATAATTTTTTTCTCCTTTTAATAGTTTTATTCACTTTTAATCCTTAATAATTATTATAATTTTTTTTGTATACCTTTGATTGTAAAGTTAACAAATCCAACAATTACATCTGTTAATAATGCATAGGAAGAGCGAGGCATTCCCAACACAAGTATCTTAAGATTACTTTCTGGGAAGCCCCGGCAACTGATTTGTAAATGATTTACTGAAATAAATTTTTTTTTTTTTTATTAACAAAAATTTAAAGGTATAAAAATCTTATTCAATTTGAATTCGTAAAAACAAAGATATTATATTTGATTTTCATAACTTACTCTGTAACAAAAGTTACATTTATTTCAGAACGCACTAAAGAACATGAAGACCAAGTTCAAACACTTAGACATCTCATACATTACGTCAGCATATACACATTCATCTTAAATTATGTTTCTTAAAATTTCACTGGAAACTAGAACCACAAATCATAATTACTGTTCTATTTGGTCTGGCTGTACCTCGCAAAGCATACATGAATATCATAAAACTTACTACGTGCGCCATCTCCGGGCGAAATCTTAAACTTATATTAAACAAATACACTGTTGTAAAGTTTAAAATGTGTTCTAAACGGGGCGTATTTAAGAAATGAAGTTCAGTTAGAAGAAGTATTTTAATTCATAAAGGGGATAACAATCTTTCTATCTAGTTTGCTTACTAACATAAACTTTCTTTATGAATCAAAGATTTAAAGTTAAACACAAACCTACCTATATAAATAAATTAAATTTAAAAGAATTTTAACACATGTACAAAGACATCAAAAACTCTCACCAACATAAATGCCCAAACCAAATATTTTTATAAAGTTATCATGACTTTTACCACTTTGCGAACAGAAACGTATCTTGCTATAGAGTATCAAGTTAAAATTGAATAAAAAACATCCTTCTTATAATAGTTATTTAAAACTTTCTTTTTTTTCTATACTTTTCTGGAAGTCACTTACGTGATCTGCAATTTCCGCGATATGCAACATCAAAATTGAATTTGTTTGCTATTTCCTCTCAATATTGACGACATCGCCGTTTCGATTACATTACAGTCCACATGAGATGAAGGAAAAATCACTTTCCTCTCAACATACTCATCAAGATACAAGGAAAAATATACGATGTATAATCAGCTAATCTTCCGTGAAATAACCGGATTCGATTCCAACACGGTATGAGATCCGAGGAATTTAAGCAGACCATATTAAATCCTTTTATCCGACAGCGCATCGGGACAAAAGGAGGTATTTCCAAAGTTCTTAGCGATCGAGGGTAAATTTACATTACAAATGGAAAGGGCTTGCTGGGAAAGAGAAAATTACAGACCCAATGATCAATTTGCAGTCACGATTCTCAGTTATTAGCATCGTTATTTTCGTCATGGAGGAGCTGTGTGTAAAGTTTCACAATTGAAACTTTATAGTTTTCTGTATATATTACGTAAATAATTGTGCCTCATTTACGCTAAGTCGCTATGAATTTGTATATAAGAGCCTGTATCTTAAACTATTTGGTCATTATTTCCGAGAAGGTTAGCTTTAAATATTTCTTGTGCGTTTAATCACCAAATCATACCATTTAGGCGACGGTGTAACGGTCCATTTAGCCATCTTCCCTCCATTTATTGGGAAATACTAAGGTCCAACTCAGGTTAAGTAATAAATAAAACCATACGAAGTTCATATTTCACGTATTTGTTTTACTGTATAATATCGGAATATATATAATATCTAAACCATATTAATTTTAGTCAAACATATAATTAATGAAATGCGTCTAATTAAGTCCGCTATAGCCTCACAGAAATTTCAGTATCCATAATTACTAATCTAATTATAAGACAGAATAATACACCAAAATAATCGAATTTAGATTTCCTCGTTTCTAAAATCAAGCCCCATTGTGAATTTATATCTCGCATATTCCATTATATTTCATATTTACAAAGGCATAAAAATCAAATGAATATTAATACTGACCGAGTTTAAAAAACCGTGAAAGCTCATCGATGATTTATTACCGAAATATCGGTTATGGTGACGTCAGAAGCCGATTGGCCACGTTAAATTATGCCGGTCTGAAAAATGTGTAACTCCATATGTGTACATATAGCTCTGCCACAGAGTTATACAGGGCGGAGAGTTAAATATTCAGTTGACCGTACAAGGCAATTATTTCAAATAAAGCATTTAAATCATAAGTATTACTTTTTCGAAAGTTATCAAAATGCATATGATTTTTGTTGTTAGCTTTCACAATATTTTAACACGGTATTCCAAAGTAAATAAAAAACTATGATATGAAGGCTAGTTTTTTATATTGGAATAGTCAGTTGCGATTTCTTCCATAGATTTGCCATGATGAGATTATAGAAGATAAACACTAAGCTGCAATAATTTATTACTATTTATGATCGCATAAATAGCAATAAATTATTCTGGTCAACTCAGATTTTGGAGATCTAATTACCCTCATCTATCGATTATTCTTAAGCTCTCTCATTTAAACACTAATAAAAAGCTGTGTTTTCCGTTAAGACACTTTAAGTTTAGGGCATGGAGACCCGGGTTCTCACTGTTAGGGCATGGAGACCCGGGTTATCACTGTTATGTGTATTCTGAGTAGTTAATTAACTTTTTTTTTTTTTTGCATTTGAGAATCCACTGAGGAATTTCTTGGTAAAAATACAATCATGTTAACAATATCCTCAAGATTTATTCAATCAAATACAAGACTATAACAAACAAACTCTGCAACTTTATTTTATTAATAGGTACCAGCACTAATCACGTGGCTTTATCAATGTAACTTTTAATTCCTTGTGAATTTCTCAATAAAATAAAATAAATAGAATTGAAGGTGCTTTGATTGAAATTAAAAGTATTAATTTATTTTCTTAATTGATTTCCATTTTCTACAAAATGAATTCTAATAAAAAGTCCTGATGAAATACGTTGATAAAAGAATTCAAAAACTGAGAACACCCTTTGTTAGTACACATAGCTAGAAACGGACATGTCTATCTGGATACACGGTTTAGGATATGATTTGTGTTGTGGCGTTTTGTATCTGATAGGTATTCTGATTCAGAACATTCATCCATTTTTTTGCGATTTTGGTTTAGTGAACCGAAAGCTATTCAAACAATAAGACAGTATTGTTTGCGAGTCTTTTTTCGATTTTAATAAATTAACTTCCTTTTGTTATTATGTTTTAATTAGGTATAAGATACTGGTCATAAAAAAGATTATTTCATGTTCACTTTGCGGTTTAAAAAAAAAAAGTTTTATTATGGTAATGAAACACGAAAGAATTTTAACGTAAAGTGCAACAGCCTGAGATAAATAATAATTAAGATTTGTGAAAAGGCGTCTTTATCGCTGAAAGGAAATATTTTCTATACCTATATACAGGGTTAATTTTTATTAGCGCATTACCAAGCAAGGTGCGTGGCATCAGTATCAAAAGAGTAACGCTAGTTTAGAGACAATGAATATTTTTTGTATGGAAAAATTTAAATTTTAAAGTTTTAAAAAGTCTTAGATCAAATGTTGTTGAGATTGATGTGGAGTGGCTGCCTGCAAGAGGTGATGCGCTAATTAGAATTAACCCTGTATATAGGTATATCAGGTATATAACCCTGTATATCTGTATATCAGGGATCCTAGTGGAATAACCTTTACTAAAGATACCATTTATGTCAAATAAAATTATTTTATCCGTCACGTTAAGGATAACAAGAGTTGGTATTTTGAACATTCACTGAACCGTAAATTTATGTTTAGAATATAAACTCAATCTAATAACCTTAATCCATTTATTTAGAGGTAAGCATGAGACGCTTCAAACAACCCACCCTTGTTTTTATTTTTGTTTATCAATTTGATTTGAAATGCACTCGGTCGTCTGTGATATTTTCATAAAAATTCAATATATTACATAATACATAAAATCAAGTGTTTTTATTACCAAAGTTGTAACATTTGAAATTGTTTTCGATAAAAGAGCTATTTTGATTAATTAGATATTGTTTTAGCTGAAAGTGGATGTTTGGCAGTTTTAAGCGCTACAAAATAACATGAAACGGTAAAATGTGATATTTACTCGTTTAGAACTAAGGTTGAGTTTTGGGTTCTTTTTTAACCTGATATTTGTCAATTTACTTGTTTTGTTCACAAGTATTGTTACAGTGTATTGTTTACAAGGATAAATTTTGGTTTTATCTTTTACGAAGAGGTATTTTTTTTGTTTACGATTGTGGCCAAATTTTTGGTGTTCAAGCCAATTCGATGTAGATTTGCTGCTTTAACTATAGATTGACATAATATTACTTTATATGTGAAACTAAATTGGCACAACGCCTACTTACTGTTTACTTTCTATCGGAATGTATTTAACACGGCGACAAACAAATCAGATTAAGGGCTTTAAAAATAAGTTGGAGCTACAGTGAAGTAGCATTTTAATTATAAAGTAGCAGCTTTATATTGAGTTCTTAGATTTGTTCAAATTTAAATTGGCAGTGATTTTTTGGATTTGTTGACTATGATAGCCGACCTGGCTTATGACGCTTCGCCGGCCACTACCGCAGCACCGTTCGCTTCGCTCGCTCGGCTCGCGCACGTATAGCTATATGCAACCTAACATGATCCTCCTCGCTGCGCTCGTCGTCGCACCTAACCATTCCGGCTACGTCTTCCTGTTAATATTAGCTGCCAAGTCATTATTTTTAATACCTCATCTATTATTTTTGACACCAAGTAGTTAGTCGCCTACTAAGTTGTTGGTCGCCCCAAAAATAATAATCCCGTTCTATCTAGTCATGTTAAATATTAAAAACTTTTTAATTATGTAATACCTAACACATTTTTCATTTTGATTATTTTTTTTTAATTAAGAAGATGTATCAAATATTTAAAATGTGCATTTAAATACAACAAACAGGTCTGCATAAAATGTGAATGAATACTAGAATTAATCTTAAATAATCGCAACAAGACTAAAGTCTATGTCAAATATTTAACGAACTTCTATTGTATGAAACATAAATACACCACACAGACATGGTGTACTACAAATAATACTTACACTCAACTCCTCATTACATTTAATTACACTTGATAGCTCTAACGTCTCGCTATATCTATCAACATGTATATCTCAATTGTCAACCTTACGTTCAACTAAATCCCGTTCCGTATTAAATAACTCTTGATCTACAGCCTATGCGATTAACCCGCTACCTAAATTACAACTCTTATGTACCAAACCCCTAACTTTTCTTTAGGTGATAAACGTTCCCCCAAATTACCAACATTTATCCGACGCAGCAGGAAATTCTTACTAATGTGGATATGTGGAATTCCACTTTCAAGGGACTATTATAGTTCTCTTTATGTTTAACTATGTTCATTGTCATGAGATATTTTTGTGTCGTTGGATGCGTGATGAAGTTGGAATGTGCTTCGATTTGCGGCCTTCTATGAGGTAATGAAGAATTGCTTTTGCGAAAATTGGTCTTTGAAAACATGTTTTGAAATTATTATTAGTGAAACAATTGCAGATTGCAAGAGATTTTAAATCTCAATCTAAGACTAAGTATGGTTGTTTTGATTTTTAACAGAACTTGTTGATGACTTGTTGTATCTTATATATTTTATTTTCATAAACCAATGCAATGCAAACCCTACCAAATTATTATTTTTTGTATTTTCTTTTTTTTGTAAATAAAGTTTGCCTGGAAGAGATCGCTCATGAGTGATAAGGCCGCCTAAATTGTGTTGAATCCAGTTTTCCTTCTGTATAAAATATTTTAATATGTTTGTATCCTGTTGATTCAGGCAATAAAGTGTATTTGTATTGTATTGTATTTGTATATCTTATAATCTTTTTTTTTTTCAATAAGTTATTATTGAGATTTTGCACTTGTAAGTCTGCACAAAATGGAACTGAAACAACTGAAGGTATAAGTCAATATTGCCGGTCTGATCACAAAAATAAAGATTCGCATCTGCGACTCAATATTTACGATATATTTGCTTACATTATTACAGTTTTTAAAAGATCAATTAAACAACAATCGAATCTTAGTAAATACAAATATTAATTTAACCATTTTCTTCATTTTAGATAGACACCCATTCAAATATTCCATTTAGAGTTTAATATAACCTTTGTAAAACAAACTTGAAAAATGTGTTTCGAATTTTTCAGCAGAATATTATTTAAGTTCGTTTCCACTACATCGATTGTGGTGTTACACCCAATTATGTACCTCCAACAATACAATCTAGGAAGGATGGAAAAAACATATAACTTATTGTTCCTATCTAAAAATGTTTTCAAATTTTAACCAATACAAATTTTCAGTTTCATGCGCTTATAAGCATTGAACCACAGCGAACTGTGAATATTTTGAGCAAGTGCGTTCATTCGTTTTTGCTATAGACCATCAAATGAATTGAGTAAGCTACTGGCATTTAATAACGTTATACGGTTGGACGCGGGATTATTGGAAAATACTCAGATAAATTAAATTAATTTATTCAATGATGATTATCGTGTAAACGATATTGGACGCTGTTTTGATTTGGATTATATCTCGCAATATTTCGCCTTTGTTGAGCGTAATAAATTTTGTTTGATTATCGAGATAAGCTTTAACTCAAACCGATAAAAGGAAAATTGGAATCAGTTTTTAATGGTGAAGTTTATGAAACTTTGTTATTATTTTTTTCGTTTTCCTACGAAATGCAACTTGTGTTTTTAAGTGTGTACTGAGTGTATATATTTCTTCTGATAGTTTATAGAAGATCAAACGAACTTCTATAGTGAAGTTCGATCGATATTATATGAGTTGCTTCATTCGAAGATATATTCATTTACCAAGTAGTCCCTTTGACTCACACGGTAGCACGCACGAATTTAAGAGTTATGAAATGACTAAAAAGGTCAAAACACGTGTTTTCGATCGTTTTAGTTAAAATTTTTCACACCAGTCTTGATCCATAGGATGCGCCTCTGTCGAGCTCATTATTTTAGAGTTCTTCATTTTATAGTTATGGCAAAACTTTAAGGGCAATAGTTTACTACATTGACAGGGCGGGTGGGACCTTAATATATCTTCGAATGAAGCAACTCATATAATATCGATCGAACTTCACTTAAGAAATTCGTTTGATCTTCTATTATATTTCGTTGCTTCATTCTTCAGATATATTCATTTACCAAGTAGATGTTCAGAGCATAAGGTAAAGTTTTGCTTTATAAAAATTCATTAACTAATATTCAACAGTTATTTAATCAACTCAATGTAAATGTATAACTTTGAAACATTTTATTTACATGCATACTGAATAAAATTACTTAAAGTAAATTAATAATTAAGGATCAACAAAGGAGTTTACTTCTACATTTGATTGAAAAACTGCCCTTCCAAAACTACTTTTATTGATCGACCATGGGGCGGTTATAAAACTTAGCGAATGTTTGAGACTGAGCGGTCCTGCAGGCCGTGCTGCGAATGGCTAGCAGCGATAGGCCGCCACGCGCTCTGGCCGCGGACGTTGCTGCGCGTGCCGCGTGCTGTGAGCGCTGAACGCCGCGCGCCGCCGCCACGCCCGCGCCGCTAGACCCCATGACATGCTTTATCCAGCGACTGATAGACGGTGAGATCGTTGTTTTGTAAGGTCGCTTTGGTTTGACTATAAGGCAATCTACACGCTCTGGCCTAAGTTAACTCGTTACAAATAACTAATTTTCTAAAGCTAATGCAGGGCATATACAGGAATGGCATGTTCATGGAAATATGGCAAAACTAGAGTTGGTTACTAGCAGTAGCTGAAATTATAATCAAATCCAAATTCCCTATTTTGATTTCATTTGCAAAAATTATAAGAGAAATTGCACACGGTGTGCTAGTGGCCTAAAAGCCAGTAAAAATACCAGTTACTGTGTGTGTACTTTGCTCAAGAGTTAAATAACTATTGGGATACCATTTTGAAATATAATCTTAAAACGACTTGAAGATCTTAATCTTAAACCAAGTGTAATTGTGTTATGTTGGTAATGGCCTTAACCTAAGGTAATGGATTAATTAGTTCATGTGATCCTATATTGTTTCCTAATAATAAGGCCAACCTATGACTATTAACTATATCTATTAACTGTTTTTATTAGTTTTACTTTAATTGTTCCTTAAAAAATGATAAAATTCAGTGAAATCGAACGATTAAAGATATCTCCACTGTTATTGTGACAATAATTCTAGTACCGATACGTTGTACCATGCTACGTTGTACTGAGCTTAAGTTTTGTTAGAAAACGACGAGACCACGACTAGGTACTGTGGTGACCGCCTACACGTCTTCTCTTAATGAAACCGAGCCGGGAAGCCTCGCTGGTTCGTTCTGGAAAGATAAATAATTTCTTTTCAAAATCGTTAGCTCAGTAAAAGGGCACTCGTTCGGCAAGCGAGAGGTCCCAGGTTCGTGTACGGATCGGGTCTTTTTTTTTTCTTTTTTTTTATTTATTTTTCCCGTTACCTATTTAAGAATAATTGAACATTATTAAATGCAAAAATTTCAAAACGGCTTGAATGTTTTAATTTTAAAGCAATTTGGAGAGAGAGTAAACGCGTCTATAACCGTAGCTTCAAGATCTCGTTACCAAGAAACCTATTGTGAGCATTTAACATTGGTGCGAGAAGCAAACAGATTTACTTGAGGTTGACTGAAAACTTTGATACGCATAATTGGGTAGTGCTGTATTTTTTCCCGAGTTGATATACGGAGCAAATAGTCAAATATTCATTTTCTCAAACTATTACCAAATACTTTTAGCTAATGCATTTAAATGAGGAAATCGAATTCCGCCCATTAAATTAATATAGATAGTACCTACATACAGCGCAAACGTGTTGGTCCTTTGCAAAACACTGTAACCCATTAAAAGCTGAAAACATGTCTCACTATTTTTCCAGTTTCCATTTGCATGATTATCTTTACAAATTACCCCCCCCCCATCAGGCTGTGACGCAAATATTCGCTAAATATTTCTATGACAAGATGTCTTTCACATGTTTTTCCACCACTGTAAATCTTCTAAAATCTTACTATGTATTTGTATTTGTATCGTTATTATTGCTATTTTTGAGAGCTTTGTAAATATCCTCTCGAAAGTTTGAGTGGTAGTATAATCACTAATATTTAACCGTTGGACAAGCTGAAGTTAATGGTTAGTTAGTTGTGAATTGTGCTAATTCTCAGATGGTGCAACACCTTACTTTTTAAAATTTGTTCCTTACTTTTTAAAACTGAATTTAGGATGGCAACACAGATTTGAGATAGTGAACACTGATTGAAACTGGTTGATTCGATATATGTTTTTATACGTGTTGTTATTTATGACAAATTGTTTACTTCGTATTTCACTTTTTTCTTGCAAAATCACTGGTTATATTTCCACGGAGCAGTATTAATTATCTTTACTAATATTTGCAATTCACTTTGAGTTAATTTTAATATGTTGATATGCGACTTTGTTATAACTTTTCCAAAAATCTTTAAGAGACCTCGTAAACACTGTATTCATTTGACAGATCCGAGTTGAAGTCCTCGAATTCATAAGTTTGTGGTAAAAACTGAAATCGTAATTATTTACGATGTTCCTTTAATATAGGAACTAAAAGATAAGATTCTATGAAATTAATACAAGCTAAAAAGGACTTTTTTGTCACTATGCTCAGGGAGGTTCTAAAATGTTCTTTTAAAATGTGATTTGTTATTAAGGAATTTATAAAATTTGTATAAGATTTAAAATAAATCTTTTGTCTCCATTTGATTTTGGTGCAAAAAATATATTCAGAACAAACTGATCAGACTGAGGAGAGCAGGAGACTATTGCTCCTAGATTAATTGATTTATCTATGGAGAGAGCCTATCTCGAAAGCCTGATTTTATTTAGGAGCAAAATTGTTTATAGGAGTTACGATTTGTATAACTTGACAGATTTTTGGTAATGAGACGCCTTTGGAGATCCACCTTAAACCAACAGAGTCATTGGTAATAGCTGTACCAGAATTATAAAAATATGCCATTTTATTGATTTATTTATTTATACTTCATTGCACACTTACAAAATAATAAAAGGAAAAGAATACATTAGAACAAAAACAGTTTTGAAAGGTACAATAGGCGGCCTTATCGCTATAAAGCCATGTACCTGCGTTAACGATGGGCTAGGGATCATTGTCTCGTTGATATCGTCCACCGAGTTCGGGGGCGTAGCGCTGACAATAATACTGTTGCGTAGTTGCGAGCCGATATTCGGTCCAGTTACCTTGAAACCGCGGGCGTGGGTTCGCTTGACATGTGGATATTTTAAGCATGTCAACATGCTTTTTTATCCCTTTCTTCATTTTCCAATATGTTAACAAATCTAGACCTTCATGGCAGGTTCGTTCTTGTTTCAGTTTCAAAAAAAAAATGTAAATCAGACAGAACTCTGCAATTCTCCACTAGGAATTTTATTGTGTTTACTTTAATATCCAACCAAAAAATAGTCATAGCTTGGCTTATGGCTTGTTGTTCCGAGCCCAAGTGCTTACCTTCAAATTTTTGATTTCAGACTAAGGATTTCAGACTAAGACTTCAATAATCTGGTTGATCCTAAACCTCTCTGGGTAGCCCTTTGCGCAATAACGGCAGCCATCTTTGAGCTAAATCTTGGTGAATACATTCGCCATGTTTAGGGCCTTTGTTAACGGGAACTACCAGAACCGTTAAGATTTAAATTGGAAGCGTTTGTATTTCCGCTTGAATTATTGGGTTTTAAAGGCGTTTTTGTGGGCGATAGGCGGACCACCTATCACTACAATAGTCTCTCCATCTTTATAATACCTCCAAATTTGTCAAAAGTGACATCAGATGGTCTTGTAACCTCTGGTGTTCTGCCTACCCCATAAGGGATACAGGCGTGACGTTATGCATGCATGCATGCGTATTAGTTTTTATTTGACCTCCGTGTCGATTTATAAAATCAACATCCTGGGTACTACCTCCGTGTCGATTTAAAAAATCAACATCCTGGGTATTTTATCCTTCGTGTTAACGCTAGTTAAAGTTCCTGAAGATATTAAACAGTTTCCTTGAATATCGTTGTATTTGAATACCTCCGTGTCGATTTATAAAATCAACATCCGGGTACCACCTCCGTGTTGATTTAAAAAATCAACATCCGGGTGTTTTATTCTTCGCGTTAACGCTAGGTTAAGATCCTGGAGACATTAGATGCTTTTCTTGAATATTGTCTGTATGAAATCACTCGTCTATGATTTTTTCCGCTCCAACCTTCTAAGCTTGCGTTTATAATATTCTTCTTTTCTTCGGCCGTCTTCTTCGGCATTTTTATGACAGGTGTACTTGCTACCGCGCACGAAAAAGGAATGAGCTCGACAGAGGCGCATCCTATGGATCAAGACTGGTGTGAAAAATTTTAACTAAAACGATCGAAAACACGTGTTTTGACCTTTTTAGTCATTTCATAACTCTTAAATTCGTGCGTGCTACCGTGTGAGTCAAAGGGACTACTTGGTAAATGAATATATCTGAAGAATGAAGCAACGAAATATAATTAAGATTCACCTTATAATAGTTTAAATAGTGTAATGAACACTTTATACCTGATAACTTTGATCAAATCATGAAATCATGCATATATCAGTCGTCCGTGAGCGATCGTCGCTAGCGTGCGTGTCTATTGCTTGCGTAACAATCAATTTTAAAAATATGAATAAGTGTTCGTCCTGCAACCTAAACTCTAACGATGGAGCGCAATGTTGTGACTGCAAAGGTTTCTATGACTATGGCTGCGCCGGTATAACAGAACGAGGCTTTCGAAACCTTGGAAATGCCTCAAATGCAAACGGACCCCTAGTCCATCTGAAACTGAGCTTCCTTGTGGCTCTGTAGGAGAACCAGACACCTGGCAGACTATCCTTAAAGAAGTTCGTGAAATGAAAAAAATATTATCTGCAGTTCCCAGTCTAATTGAGGATGTGAAGTGTATAAAATCCGAAATTACCTCCTTAAAAGAATCCTGCGAGTTCAACAGTGCATGTTTAAATAATTTAACAGTTCGGGTTTCTAACCTAGAGAGCGAAATATTAAATGTTAAGAAAGTTCAAACCTCTTCAACATCGCTTCTCAAAGACATCACTAACCTCAAAAGTGAACTCGAGATAAAAGATCAGTGGTCAAGATTAAATAATGTCGAAGTAAAAGGAGTACCACTAAAGCCCAACGAAAATCTGTTTACAATCGCCGATTCACTTGGTAAGGCTGTGAACTACGTGTTCCCAAAGTCGCAGATCAATTATATATCTCGTGTTCCCATGTACAACACCAAAGAAAAGGCTATAATAATAAATTTTTTGAATCGCTACGTCAAAGAGGAGTTCGTGGCTGCAGCGCGTGCGCGGAAGTCTCTGGAAGCAAGGGAGATCGGCTTCGAAGGCAACAACCAACGTATTTTCATAAACGATCACCTGACGCCGGAGCATAAGAAGTTACTCACAAAAACAAGGTCCTTAGTGAAAGATAGGGGTTATGCTTATATATGGGTAAAGTACGGAAAGATCCATGTACGTAAGAACGATACCTCACCTGTATTTATTATTTTAAAAGAGCAGGATTTAAACAAAATTGCCTAATCTATTGTTATTTAAACATTTCAAAGCCCATACCTAAACTGTACATTATATATAAATTGCTTACGCACCGACGAGGGGCCCATTGCTATCCATTTATTAAAAACTGTCTTTGTTCTTGTTCTCGTTTTTGTTTACTTATAAGCAAAAATAGTTTATTTAAAACGCTACTTATAATATTCTTAACCATAACCTATGTACTTATTTATATTTCTTTATGGCTTAGCCTTCGTTATGTATCTCACTTTAGCTATAAAACTGCCAACACTGTTCTGAAAATAAAGCTTTTTTGTTCTGAAAATACTTCAATAATACATTTACTCTATCATACGATGTTTACATTCTATTATCACATTAACGCAATACAAGATCACCTGCCTAAGCAAACTAATCGTGGAACTATCGCTATTAGTGCTCGCATTCATTCGCCGCCGCTGCGTTCGCTTCTTTCGAATAATTGTATAGCTCTGTTTCTCGCATCCGTCTCTTTCATTAAAAGTACCTTACATATGTTTCGTCCTTGTCGTTACAAACATTGTTCTTATAAGGACACCGTTGCTGTTAAAAGAAACATTTTATTTAGTACTAGCTGTTCCCGCGGCTCCGCTCGCGATCATTTCGGGATAAAAAGTATCCTATGTTACTTCTAGTACCTCTCATGATTCGTCGAGTAGTTTTTGCGTGAAAGCTGAACAAATATCCACGCTTTCATATTTGTAATATTAGTAAGGATAAGGATTGACATTTTATAATATTTGACAATTAATTGTTTAGATCACTTTCACATGAGGCTTAAGTATCTATGGAACGAAAATACTTCAGCGCAAAGCTTCCGCTTAAACTATATTGAAAGTTGACCCGTCCGGCACGTGAACATGAAGATTTCTAGAACTGCTAACCCGGGAAAGAGCGACGTATAACTGACCATGCGAGAAACAACTGACACCGAGATCTACTCCAGCAACACGAAAAGTCTGCCCTTGAGCATTATTAATTGTCATTGCAAAACACACCGATGCTGGGAATTGCGTTCTTTTAAATTGGAATGGAAAATTATTTGGTATTATGGGAATTCTGGGAATAAAGACGGTTTCTCCTGCACCGCAACCTGTTAAAATTTGAGATATCCAAATAGAATTATACCCAGAAATATGTACAACAGAAAAAGAAATTAAAATAAAGCTGAAACGCCTGTGCAATGATATCTACCTATACCTACTTCACTTAAAATAAATACCTATAACTACAATAATTAATAAAAGTACCTACGCTTTTACCTAAAAAATACAAAAAAAACTGAACATAAATTAGCCAAAATTTGGAATTTGACCGAATATTTAAACACTACCAAAACAACTAATACCTATTTTATAAAATAACAACGAAAGAAATTCAAATGAACTATTTAAAGACTAAAAGTCGCGCTGATAAGCAAGGTTTATAATATCAATTATTGTCTGTCAATAAAGTCGAACGCTCTGAATGCATCAACAGCCAAATATTGAATGAATTATAAAGCTTGCGCTCGCCTCCCGCCTTTTTATACCCTACCGCCGCGAGCCGTGTCGAGCGCGGCAACCGTTACGCAAATATAATCCTTATATCATTCAGTATTCACGCGCGATGGGTTATTAGCGTATTTCATGTATAAGTTTGGTGTTTCTATACCGATCTCTATGATTCTTTTTTTATTGAATAGGTAATAATGTAATTTTTTTTCAATTAGGGATGAGTGAGAATATTATAAACGTAAGAGTAAACAAATATAATCAGAAAGCTCCGAACTGCTAAGCTATCGGGATTTACACGTGTTATTGTGAGTCAACCATAAAATATAGACATATACTGTTGTGGGATATTTTTTATATAATTTTATGAAGAATATTTCCGTCATACATGATTTCTATGTAGCTTTAACCATTAAGGCTGCACCACGCGACGGAAGCTTAAAAAATGAAGTAATTTCTCCCGTTTTCCCAACATTTCCCTTCACTGCTCTGCTCCTATTGATTGCAGCGTGATAATAAGTATACTATAACCTGCCCAGGAGTATGGAGAATAATTTTACTAAGTTTCGTTAAAATCCGTCGTGTAGTTTTTGTTTCTATAAGGAACATACAGACAGACAGACAGACAAAAATTTTACTGATTGCATTTTTGGCATCAGTATCGATCACTAATCACCCCCTGATAGTTATTTTGAAAATATATTTCATGTACAGAATTGACCTCTCTACAGATTTATTATAAGTATAGATTTATGTATGTTATTGGTGTTCTCAGAAATGGCTACTAATTTAACCGGTTACTATCAAAACGTTCGTGGCCTGAGAACAAAAACGTCGGGTTTTTATCGTAACCTTGCATTAGATAACTATGATTTGATAGCATTAACTGAGACCTGGCTCAATGAAAACATATCAGACTCGGAGATCTTCGATGATAGGTATAGTGTATGGCGACGCGATCGCAGGTATGACGTCACAGGGCAGACTAGAGGTGGTGGTGTTTTGATTGCGATTCGAAAGGAACTTTGTGCACTTTCTCGCTCCGATTGGTGCTCGACTGCTGAGGACCTATGGGTTTCTATTCGGGTAGGCAAGAGATTGCTTCATGTTTGTGTCATTTATTTGTGTAATGAAAACATGGGTCTCAATTTCTCCAATCAACTGACGAACTTTTTGTTGAAGTTACAACAAATTACTATTGCAAACCCTAATGATCATTTTTTAATAGTTGGAGACTTCAATATGAGTTCAATTAATTGGTGCTCATCGCCAGATGGTAAGTACTTAGACCCAAGCAACCTGGACTCTCTTTGTAATAATGAAATTGACCTTATCGACACATTAAACCTATTAAACCTTAATCAATACAACCATGTAACCAACCAACACGGCAGAATACTTGACTTGGCATTAAGTAATTTTGATGTTTCTATTGACAATAACTCGAGTCCTTTAGTACCTTTAGACCCATATCATAATGCACTCAGTGTTTCTATCGATTGTTTAGAGCCCACGGAATGCTTAAAACCTGCACCAAGAATGAAGTTCTGCTTCTATCGAGCGGACTTCAGCATGTTTAAAAATGACTTAGAAAGTATTGACTGGGAAAATAAATTACATTGTATGACTGTCGAGGAGTCGGTTGGTTTCTTTTATGAAACGCTGTATAGGCTTTGTGATAAGTACGTTCCTAAAAAATACATTCGAAAGAAAAGTTTTCCTCCTTGGTTCTCTGCAGCTCTCATAAATATTCTCAAGGAGAAATATAAGTATTTTCGAAAGTTTAAGAAGTATGGTCAATTGTCTGATAAACAATCGATGGTAACACTACGGAATCGAGCAGAGTTGCTTGAGCGAGAATGCTATAAATGTTATATTCAAAGTGTGGAAAACTCAATTAAATCGAACCCTAAGGCATTTTGGAGCTTTTATAAATCAAAAAAAACTTCCATACCAAAAAGTATGACGTATAATAATAATACTGCTAATACAGGGGCTGATATTTGCAACTTCTTTGCTGATTTTTTTCATGCTCAATTTCTACACCCAGACTTATCTTCCACTAATACTTATGATTATAATCAGTATAAATCTACAATAGATTGTGATATTAATACATTTTATATTACTAGATCTTCAATCAGGTCTAAACTACAGAAGTTAGACAAATTTAAATCAGCTGGTCCTGATGCTATTCCGCCGATATTATTAATTGAATGCGCTGACCAGCTATCTGTACCGCTCGAGATTATTTTTAATAAATCCATTAAAGAGGGCTCGGTACCGGCGATATGGAAGAAGGCCTTTATTACTCCTATTTTCAAAAACGGGGATAAAAACTCAGTTCATAACTATCGTCCTATATCCAAGTTATGTGTTATCGCCAAAACATTGGAAAAGACTGTTTATGAACATTTATACGCTTCACTTAGTAGCTCGTTGCCACCCTCACAACATGGGTTTGTTAGGGGGAGGTCCACTGTGAGTAATCTTTTACTTATGAATGAACTTGTTTCAGAGTCAATGCACAAGCGCAATCAAGTTGACATAATTTACACTGATTATAAAAAATGTTTTGATAGGATAGATCATCTCATCCTAATTGACAAGTTGCAAAATGCCGGCATTAGGGGTGACCTTCTGAGGTGGTTTTCATCATACATCACTAACAGGTCTCAGGCTGTAGTTTTGGAAAATTATATGTCCAAGTGGATGACAGCTCCCAGCGGCGTTCCCCAGGGGTCATTGCTCGGGCCGTTATTATTTTTAATTTTTGTGTCTGATATAGATTGTTGTTTTATAAATTCGACCTTAATTAGCTTCGCTGATGACATGAAAATACTAAAATGTATTGAAAATTCGGACGATTGTCATCTATTACAACAGGACCTTGACAGGCTTGTTAGTTATTGTTCAAAATTTAAACTAGACCTCAATGTCAACAAATGTGCAATTCTTACCTTTAGCCGTAAAAATAATCCTATCTCATTTAATTATAAGTTAAACAATCAGCCACTTAACCGTGTCTCTGAAATTAAAGATTTGGGTGTTTGGCATGACTCTAAACTTATGTTCCAGAGTCATACCTCAGCAATAGTAAAAAAAGCTCTTAAGTCACTGGGATTCATCTTGAGGTCGGCAAAAGATTTTAAAAATATAAAAACCTTCAAAATCCTTTATACCGCTTATGTTCGCTCTCATTTAGAATATGCTTCACAGATATGGAACCCTATGTACAGAGTTCATATCGAGCGGATCGAACGAGTACAACGTAAGTTTCTCCGTTTCATTAACTTTCGCTGTTTGTCTAAAGAAAATGATTATTTGAAACGATGCGCTAAACATCACATCTTGCCCCTGGAGGCTCGGCGTAAAATTGCTGATTTAATTTACCTCAAAAAGATTCTCAATTCAAATGTAGATTGTCCTGATCTTTTAAAAAGAATACTATTTTATGTACCAACTAGAACATTCCGCAACAGTCCCCTGTTTTATCTTCCGTCCGTTGATACCAACTACCGCCAGAATACCTACTTGTACCGTGCATCACAAACTTTTAATAATCTGAATAGGCAGAATAATGCGAGTATTGATCTCTTTAGTACCACGATTGCATCTACAAAGAGGCAATTATCAAATACCTTTTTTAACATAAACAGGCCAACATGATTATGTCTTTTCCACAAAACGTTTAGCTCTAGTTTATTATTTAATAAACATTAGGTTAGTATTCTCAATGAACTGATATTTGGCATTTCACTGTAATGTTTTTGATAGTGTATGTATTGATGAAATGTATTACATATATAGTTATAGAAATCAAGTATTGTTTCAGAATTAAGACTTTATATTTGGTCTTGTATAACTTACGGTTCAATAATGATTTTTGTATTGTTTGTATGCTTAATTATTTTTTTTTTACTTGTGGAGACTTGTAAATGGTTATCACATAACTAATTCGTGTTCTATACTATTGTAATTAACTGATTGTCTTCCTAAAAAAAATAAATAAATAAATAAATAAATTAAATTAAATTTACACCATTATACAGTAAACAATGATATCATCATACAATCGGCTCCTCGGTGGCCTTACTATTGGAAATCTATTCCTTCTGGACTAGATGCTGTATTTAATGTAGTAACTTATAGTCGAATAAATAATTCTTATAAATAAATAACTTCTATGCTGGACTGGGAGCGAAAGAAAAACATAGAATATACCAGCTGCTTCTTTTTATTTTTATTTATTTATTTATTCATAAGTTTTTACAAAATTTATAGGAATTTCTTTTCTTATTACTATCTTAAAATCTATCTTAGATTTGTCTAGACAGTATTATCTCGGTAAAAATATAATTACAATACTAACAAACAGCAAACATACCGGAGATTTTTTTTAAATATATATAACTTGGTTTAAAGATAAAGAAGCCTACTAGTATAAAATTAACTTAATATTAGCTGAATAACATTTTTTTATATCAATCAATAGCAGGAGTATATTTCGCACCTTTAGAATTGTATAGATCCAATTCAAATCTCCAAGAAATCGGTTTATCGGTTACCGCGGGCATACTGTAAAAGTCAGTTAAGGGACAGAGGTTTACTTGAAATTTTTGTAGGCGATAGGGCAACCCCTTGTGACTGAAATAGTCTCTCTCCATCTTATAATACCTCCAAATTTGTCAAACGAGATATGAGAAGGTTTTATAGCCTCTGGTGTTCTTCCTACCATAAAGGATACATGCGTGAAGTTATGTATGTAAATAGTTTTAGTTTGAGTTTAATGCTTGAGAAATAAAACGTTTTGATTAAAACACACATTTTATTATAATGCCAAATATGTCAAGTAACACGTTACATAAGTACATGCGGACCTGCTGTTGCTAATACCAATACTTGGTCAAAAATACAGGCGGTAGGAATTAAGCAAAAACACTACCCGTAGTAATCATATTAGAGCTCGTATAATACATGACTTAAAAAACTCTTCTTGCAGCATTTAACCACTTTATTGCTCATCAGGGAAAACCACCCATAGTATTTACTGACTACGGAAAAACTTTTATTGAAGCTTTTAATGAGTCCGCCAATCTATTATCACAGAACTAAACAATCAGCAATATCGATCCATTTATAAAATATCCGTTACGCCACATTTTCATGTCATTAGGAAGTCTTTCGTAAAATTTGTGAAGTAGCATCTCAGACACGCATTGACTTTAAAGTATTTTAATTTACTTAATTTACTAAGATTCGTCTGATGCTAAGTAAAGATGAGGTTGAATTTGACAGCACAAGGGCTAAGGAAGGGACTAATGTGTTCCAACAACATTTATGTTAAGCCAAATTTAACGTTGTTGGAACACGTAACCAAGCGGGGGTCACTCAGATAAGTAGCTTTTTACGACAGGGCGGAAGGTTTATTCTATGCCAACCAATAGTCAGCCCTTCATGGCTAGCCGAACCTACATAGGGAAAAAAGGTTTAGTTTAGATAGACGCAGTTTAAACCAGCGTCTCTCAGCTCTCCCATCTAGTGACCAACCCGAACGAGTTACACTTAGAGAAATTGATAACCATGGTTTGACTTCAGAGAATTTATATCTACCATTTCCATCAAGCAAACAAGCACCATCTAATCAAAATTAACATGTTTTAAAGATTTCCATATACGGCGTATCACCAAATCCCAAACCTTTATCAACTGATTTATATTTTGAAACAATTGTTGTATAGTGGTCAGGCAGGAGCTTTGAAAATAGGTCGAGTTTAAGAATGATTTTATAAGTACACATGAAATTCATTATTAATATTATATTAATTTTGATTAAATTTATTTCTTTATAATCTTAATATTTCTGTACATTTCTCTCTAAACCTTGGTATTATCATATACCCAAAGTATAAACACGCTTTTTTCTGGCGGCAAAGACCCGTCTATCGGACCAATCGCATAATATTAATATTGAAGGCTGATAGAATAAAAATGTCGTTAATTTTCTATTCCTTGAGTAACAGTCCCGGAAACACCTCGTTAAATCTTAAGCAAATAAAAATCTAATTTGATTTTGCATTACACATTTCGTTTCTTTGTCGCTTTCACGCATAAATGCCTTCGAATTTATTGTTTTATAGTCGCCTTGTGACAATAAACCCTAAATATACAGAAAAATACAGTCAAATTAAAACATTTATTTATCATACTAATAAAAATTAAAATAACAATTATACACAATTATCAAACACAAGTAATTAAAATAAGAAATAAAAAGGGAGAAATCTATTAATCACATTCAAAAAGGAAACAACAAAATAAAAATTATTTAGGCTACTTTTAAGAGGTTTCCAAAAGCATTTCAATCATTTTCTCTCTCTGACAATCCTGCATCCACGAACAAGCAGCTTGGTGGTTTATAGTTCAAGCCTTCTCGTCACCCTGAGGAGAGATCCATGGCCTTGTAGTGAGCACATAAAAAGGGCTGTAGTAATAAACATTTCTCTAGAAGTACACACACATAAATAATATATACACCAAAATAAAAACACATGATTTATTGTTTCCTCTATGAAAATTCAAGACGTAGGTACCGATGAATGGTTAGGTATTTAGATTACTAAAGTTTTTTGAAAGAAAGAAGTAACTGATCTTTTTATAGTGAGAGGAAGTTTGTCCTCTAACTTACTTTATAAATATGAAAATCATATCTTTCATGCATCAACTTTATTTTAATGACCATTTTGATTAACGAAATGAGTAAAGAAATTATGATCACAGAAGAAACCTAGCCTTATTTAAAATAACCATTGACCTAACACAACACTTTGATTTTCCTATCACAAAGCAAAAACTAACGGCAAAACAATAAATCTTTATTGCATCCTACCAAGTTCATCTAAAAGTTATCCCTAAACTTATACAATGAACTTCCGATGAAAATCAATTTCCATTACGAAACAACGCTGAGATTGCATGTCCTCGTATTCATGACCAAGCACGTATTATGGGCTCACAAAAGATATTTAAAGGCGCTTTGCTTGTAAAACTGTAATATTGAAGGAACATGCTTTTGAATGATATGAAAAGGCCTTCTTTTTAAATTTCGAGCTGAAGCATACAGGGTGAGAGATAAGTTGTGAATTGAAATACATAATGTGTTTCTGAATGTTCAGCTCTAGTTTAAACATTTGGATGTGACCAAAAATATGCAAACACGTTTTTGATTATTTGTCAATATTTTTTTATTTACTAAGTGTCATGGTCGCCCTAATCGATTCGTTTAACTATCAAACACTACTCATTAATTCAGTATTAATTTCAGTAATATACGACCTCTTTGGCGATGGGGGAAACCTATCGTCATGGTTGCGGTTTCGATTCCCACACGGAACAAGAAAAAAAATGTTCAGTGTCTGGGTGTTTTTCTATTTATGTATTTTATATTCTAAGTCACCCCCTAGTTCGCTACATGGTCTCCCATATCACAAGTTTTGCTTAGTTTGGGTCCATTTAGTTGATGTGTTTGTTTGGGGATTTTATTTTATATTATTATTTATTTTATAATTAAGGTGATCATATAATAACAGCAATAAATTTATGAGCGAGATTAAGATAGAAAATAAATTTGAAAACCTCGCAATGATTATTCGCGTGCCGGTGGAATCTTTGCCTGTTCTTTGTTTGTCTGAAGTGGCATCGGAACACCCCGAAAGGTAAACCGATTTAACTAAATGCAGTTTATTTTCGTAAACGCGACGGCTGTGGCGGTAGATTTTATTTGAAGGAATGTCAGAATTTTAGGAAATATTTAAACGCAATCCTTATTTTTCTAAAACAGTAACTCAATTATCACCTTTTTATGCTTGGTGGTAGGATCCCTTCTGGGTCCGCCTGGCTAGCGACCACCCTTTATATAAAGTCTGCCGCCAAATGTTACCGCTCCGGCGGTAATGTGTTCCGGCAATATTGTATAAAGAGCCAGTTCCTTCCTAAACCCGTGTGCTTTCATCTTTGACCTTATCGTCACTTACCATCAGGTGAGATTGAGGTCAAACGCGGGTTTAGTCACTTATAAAAAAAAAAAAAAAAATATGAGCTGTTATCGTATATGTCAGAACTTACATACATACACATACATAACTTCACGCCTGTATCCCTAATGGGGTAGGCAGAACACCAGAGGCTATAAAACCATCTGATGTCACGTTTGACAAATTTGGAGGTATTATTATGATGGAGAGAGACTATTGCAGTGACAGGGGGTCAGCCTATCGCCCGCGAAAACACCAATAAATCCTCCGTCCCTTAACTGACTTTTACAGTATGCCCGGGAAGAGAAGCAGCTGGCACATTCTATGTTTTTCTTTCGCTACCAGTCCAGCATGGAAGAAATTCAGAACTTCCATATGTCAGAACTTGTTCATCATTATCATGACTAGCCAGGATATCCCACAGCAGTTAGCTGTGACCTTGACCAGATTCTCGGTGCATATGTTGCCCTGGAAGATACTTCTTACAGTCCCATCGGCCACATATTCTGCTAGCTACCTATATGCTCTGCCTATTGCCATTTTATCTTTTAAATCTTACTTGGTATTTCGGTATTACTCGGAGATTTTATCACACAAGGCAACTTCGACCATAGTTTTATTCATCTCTGACCGTAATGGGACTGTGATTTTCATAAGACTCTAAGTGAGCAACCTTGTCATCACTAGCAACTAACATTTGTGATTAAAGCAGATGCTAAAATAACCCTAAGTTACAACGTATGGTCTTCATGAAACAAGATTATCCATCAGAAATACCCGACTTATATGTGATGGCAAGCTAAAGCATAGGATAGGATCATAAGCGTGTTGTTAAAGCAACCAATCCAAATAAACGCTGCTTAATGGTGTTCCCCTCAACCATCTTTCAGATAATTTCCGCAGCTCAACTTCACTTTACATTAGGTGAGACTGAGAGCAAACGCTGGATTAGTCTCCGATAGCAGAAAAGGATTTTTCTAGCCGGAAGTTGTCTCTTACTGTACTTCCAGCTGATATGAAATTATTTTTGACAATACTATTTTCAAGTAATTAAGTATTTCGAGTATTACAAGCATCAAAATGTATAATATTAAGACACCATAAAGTTTATATGTTATTTCGGCAGCACGGGGTAAAACCGTAAATGTAATGGATCAAAAACGTAATCGATAATCTCTTCGGTGCGATTGGTTATCTCGTCAGTTCATACATTTTTTATTTGCGGCACAAGAGGTTGAATTTCCAGCCAGGAATAGTATATTATGCAACTAGTGATTATAGGACGCATTTAAAGCGAGGGCCGTAGATGAGTCACGAGCAAGTGAAGGATTCTAACGATTGAATCACGAGCATAGCGAAATTCAAATCAAATCATTTATTCAATCTATTAATTGATTGAAATAAATGATTTGGTTTGAATTATTGCTTGTTTTAAGCCAGTATTTAAGTATGAATATGGTTGCCTTGATGGAACAGATCATCTTTTTATGATAAGGCCGCCATTTGTGCTCTGTTAACTGTAACTTAAAGTAATAATCTCTTAATTATGTGTACAATAAACAATAATATGAAGGGAGAAGGACCATGCTTCTTTAAAGGTTACTTTAGTAACATGCCAAGGTTTTAGCATGAACAATGTACCTACTGGCGGACAGCACGGCGCGGCGTCTATCTATTACTTGTTTACGTAAGCTTGACAAACTTGTTTCCTCCAGTATTAGTGATAGAGGGCCTGATAGTGGGAACTCTCGCTTACAATATTTAGGGTCTATGTGAGTTTATGCTTAGTCACTAGGTACCTATTAGTCAAATAGAAAAAGAAAAGGTCGATAGATCAAACCATTCGATTCGACTCATTATGGTTTTAAAAAGTGCAGGCAAATTTAACCTCTAAACACTCACTTTACTCACTTTTACTTTACTTTACTACTTTGTGTATTTTACTACCAACTTATTACCTAACTTAAGGCTTAGGTACCAAATCAATAGACTTCGAAAATCATATTGAAGCTTACCGATTTATAAGGGTTTTAAAAAGTGCAGGCAAATTTGATCTCTAAGATTTAACACTCAATTCGACGTAATCGCGTTACCTCGCAATATCGCACGTAATGCGTTGTTAATTAACGTCATTTTGGTTTGATTTTGTCAGTGTTAGATTCACGAATGGTCGCCGACCGAAGTAGTCATTGTAAGCTTTTTGGTCTATACCTACCTACGTATTCTGTATTGATAGCGCCGTTCGGGCGTCCGTACGTCCGTCTTAAGTAGATACCAGTAGTGTAACCATGCGTTGCGTAATGAATTCTTTAACTTTCTAATAAGTTTACTGATTAAATAATTAATATTTTATTTTTTCTCTTCATGTATGATCCTAAACTATCACGTCCTCGAATTTTTAAAGTGACCCACTATTCACCCTGTATAATATAACTTTTAGGTTTTAAGAGTTAAAATGAGCATGAAGATAAGTTTTGGTATTTCATTTTAGTATACCTACGCAAATTATCACTATTATCAATCATATCTAAATAGATTAAATATGAAAATTCGTTACACACTCTTTTCGGTGATTCTCACGATCTGCCTCCTTTAGAGACACATTGTCACATTGTGTCTATAAATAGAGTTTTGTCAGCATTACATAAAATATTTTCTACTGCATTGTACGGACTTGTTAAATGAAATCATCTTGTAATCAGATTATTTACGATCCATTAACTTAATGTCATTGAAAGCAACAAGGCGCAAGTAAGACTTAACCATTTAATTTGTTGTTAATGGCTGTAATTTTACTAAATAATTACTTTAAGAGATTCCCTTTTGAGATTTCAAATGTTTTACTTTATGTTAGTTTAAGATTTTGCCAAGTAAATTTTAACTCATAAAAAGTTAATTACGTTTTATTTGCTTTAGTGATTAACTAAACTATTACAAATATATCACTTTTCAATAACATTAATTAAATCAAATTGTTTAAATGTGATAAAAGAGAAAATAGTAGGGATAAAGTACTGGATACGTCATATCTTTAACTTTGATATTTATCAATGAATGTAACATATTTTATTAATATATATAATTATAATTAGTAGTTTATAATTAAAGTCGAAAATATACGCAAACTAGCTGTTTCCCGCGCCTTCATCCGTGTGAATATCGGCTATTGCTGTTAGATAAATAAGATAGCATGATCTTATTTGATGTTACAGCTTACTCTATTCTAAATTTCGTCAAAATCAATTCAGTAGTTTAGCTTTGAAAGTATTAAGTACTGACAGATAGATAGAGTTACTTCAAAAATTGTTAAAGCATAGCTTTACTCAGCAGGCTCATCCGGTTTTGTAGAAAAAATCTACAAAAAATAACTGCAGTGAAAAGAAAACGGGAACGTAGGTAACAAAAGGCAGACTGGGTAAAGCTTATACATATTTGGGTTTGTATAACTAAATACATAGTTTATTATTGCATTGCGATGTAGTTATATCAGTAAAGTATTAAATCCTTATCCAAATTAATACGTTATTAATCTTTATTATCTTATTATCTGACTTTTATTATCTTAAAAGTCATACATGATTTTTACGTAACTTTAACGTTAACGCAGCGCAAGCAATAATTGAAGCTCGCAAAGTTGAATAATTTTCCCCGTTATTCCAACATTTTCCCTTATAAATTCGCTCCTATTGGCCGCAGCGTGATGTTAGGGCGTAGATCCATGTCTACGGTCCGTGGCACGGCGAGCTGCCACAACTTTCCACGGCGTCATGCACGGCGCAACGCCCAACCCAGCGCTGGCTAGTTCCCAGTAGTTCAACTGCTCAGTTCAATTAGTCAAACAGTACACCTTTTATGTCCTTTTAACTTTTCTTTCTACTGGGACGTGAAAGTTGAACTGTTCATATTATTTTTATTTTAAGATTTTTTGGAAGAGAAGTGGATCCCAAGACTATTACTTAATTGTTATTTGTATAATTTTTTTAAATAGAATCTGAACGCACATTTTCAATTGTTAATCAAATACCTACTTATGTGTGGACTTTTATATTGAATTCCTATCCAAAATTCTTGTTTTGAAACTCTTAAATATCTGAGCGTTGCCATGATAACTAAAATCCAGATTTAATTTGGTATTTTTTTAAATCAAATAAAAGTTGAAATTTTTTTATGATCCTCTTCTTTTTTCGTTAAGAAAGAACAAAGTGGATAACAAGAAATATGTTGGATATTGGAAAGTAAAATCTCTATATCGAGTCTTAATTCAAATCCAAGATTTTTCATACCAAAATTAACATGGATTTCGGTTGTCATGGCAACACTCATACATATATGTGTTTACAAACAAGGATTTTGGATTGCAATCCAATATAGAAGAAATACACTATAAGTAGTTATTTGATCAAACCTTGAAAAATATGTATTCATTTCCTATTATAGACTTAAAAACAAAAATTTTCTCATCAACGATTAAACTACCCAGTTGAACTAGTGGGAACTAGATACCAGTATAGCTTTCATGTCCCAGTAGTGAAACTTTCGAAAGGATTGTACAAAGTTGATTAGAGATTAGGATTGATAAAATTCCCACTAGTTCAACTGGTAGAACTACTGGGAACTACCTTCAGCGCTTCATATTAGCTCTTAAAATGATCTCCATCATGGTTAATTATAGAAAAGTATGCCGTATAACGGCACGACGCCGCCGCATGGTTCATTATAGAAAAGCATGACAATGCTTTTCTATGTATAATACACACATATAATACACATATATACACAATAAGTATCGTTTATCGAAACGATTTTTGCAAAAAAAAAGTATTTTTTTTTTACAAAGAAATAAATATATCCTAACATATAAGCATACCATGGTAACTCTAAATTACCATTAAAATAAAAGCAACTACGCGCTACTACAAAACATCTTGCAGTACTACGTCGTAGTACTCAATAAAATGATGCTTCGTAGTGGCTATGTTCATCAAAAGCGACCATTTTTTCAAAAGTTTATGGTTCCATATTTCTACTCTTTTGTAGGTACTGAGCGACGCTAAGATAAATATGCAGGTGTGTTTATATCATATCAAAGAAACTAACATTTAAATTTGGCTGGTGACTACAAATTAACCCTGTATTATATATAGCCTTAAAATTGTATATGTATTAGCCGCAGTCTCAGATTTTTCATTACAAAAGAATCCTTTTATTTGGTTCTGATCGAAAAAAACCATTAACGCGAACCCCATTGAACCAATTTACACTTCATTCTTTTTCATTCAAAATGAATGGTATCACTTCCCCTTAATTAGGTATTTCAATTGTTGAACCGTTATTTTGACGTATATGTATAAAACGAGATTGTGAATTGCCAGCGAAGAGGTTTCGGGATGAATTACCAATGTAAGTTAAAATTGAATATATTTTTCGAATTTCAGTGCTTTTCTTTATTTGATCGATATATTTTGTGAAAAAATATGTGTTTTAATTGTTTTTTAGTTCACATGTCATAATGGTGTGCTAAAATGTATTTTTTTTTAATTATCACAAATTTTGACATGACAATAATTGTTGAGTTTTAATAGTCTGACTAACGAAAGTAGACAATGGAGGTTTTTGCATGCTTCTTATATGGCAACTTATTCTAGTGTCATTCTTGTCAATCGAACGGTTGTTGGTGGTTTTGGTTATTGAGATTTGGGGATTTTCATATTTGAAAATTATTAAAAAAGTTATAAATTTGATAGTTTCATAACCAATGTAGGAAACAGCGATAGCAGTGACTCTGACAATTCATTTCACATAGAATTGCTGGATTCAGATTTTGATTACAATGAATAAAAATAATGATTTTTTTTATTGTTTTATTTTTAAGCCTGATTTAAACTAGTTGCTTATCATTTTAATAATATACTTCTCATCAAAACTTAGGACAGTACCAATATTGCTATTTTTTACGATAATTTTATTAAAAAAAAAATAATGAAGTATCATGCTTGTTTAATCCACATGTGTCGTACTATAGTCGGGGTTACCGTGATGGGATTTTTTTGAATTTTTTCATTCTCTACTTTCACTAGCTAGACTATAGGTATAATATCAATTCAAGGTTTGTTTGTTATTCAAATTTAAATTTTTCGAAATGATTTCTTTTATCATATCTATACAAGGGTGTTTTTAGTATCATTTATAGAAACAATTTCTTCAAAAGAAGAACCTACCTATGTATTTTTACAAAGAAATTAACTTCAAGCCAACACTACTTAATATCATTGAACTAATTTATTAAAATTTTGTAATCTGTTCTGTTTAATGTAATACTCAAATAAAAACGTTATATCTAGTATAAGTATTTTATAATGTAAGTATTTAGTTCCCCTTGATCCAATAATCTAAACGATATAAAACAAATTGTAAGTAAAACTCCACTTCTACTATAATTTAAAAAAAAAGTACGAAAACGAAATAACCGTAACGTCATCAAAACTTCCTCCTCATCTTTTATTGCTTTATCTGAAAATATTGCGTTTACAGAAAGAATAGCAGCTGTCCAATAAAAGAATCTTATAAATTGGATTTTATTTACATTAAAATCTTGTCTCCTACTTTTGAAATTCCAAATACGCGGTGCCTCGTGCCAGATAAAATGGAATTTTTATATCAAGCTTTGAAAAAAATGTTTCAGTCCCAAAACAACTGGTATTCCTGGAAAACTTGAGCAGCTTTTAAAAATATTTTCCAAAACCAATTAATATCGAGATCAAAGGGACTATTTTTCTTTGCAAAACGCCAAAAGCTAGACTTTAAAAAAGCACGTTGAAACAAAATGTACAATCGAACCAACGGAACCATGACCCACAACAAGCTCATTTTGGAAAATCTTCTTAATGCTAGTAGTTCGAAATTCGCTTGAAGATAGGTTTCCTCGGTGACGAACTTGTTATCATTTCATTCGACACTGACATTTAATGAGTACAGAATTCGTACAGTATCTAAAAAGTCATAAGTGCATTATCGCGATGGTCCTTTCAAGTTTGGCAGATTTAAACGAATTTTCAGCAAAATGGGTCATGATGATTCAGTTGGTTCGATGGTACCAATATTATAAAAAGTAAAAGAGTTTTAAAATTTTATACCCCACTTACACGTTTACCAACAACAAGCGCGCAAAACGGGGTGGTTTGGCTCGGCTTTCATTGGCTTGCGTGAGCTTGCTGCGATCTGGGCTAGCGGCGGTTTTTGAAGACAGATCAAAGGGAGCTTCCGGCAAGGGCTTGCGACGTATTTATATCTTGGGGTCTCTGAGAAATATACATATCCGAAGGATGTAAACCAAAAACATAAAAAAATAACATCCACCATCTTCTCTAGCAAACTTCTCATTTTCTTTGGTTTTGATAATAATAATTGAAAAAAAAATGAATAATAACTGACATTACTTCAACGCCCACGACATGGCCGCTTTGCTTGCTTGTCCGGAACACAATAGCGCACTCGCAAGCATGTAAATGGCATCCAAGATTTTACCGAGACTGATGCTCACTGACCTCTATATTTACCACTGGACTGGCTGTTCCGTAAGTTTGACAGCTATTTTTTTGTGCCTGTTTGAAGCGCCACTAGCGAGTAGCGAGTGTCCGCAGAACAAATTTTGACGTATATTGCAAATGGCCGACAGAGAATTTCTTGCTTATTGTTCAGTGATTTTATATTTTTTAAATATTGATTCAAATTTTATGTTGTGATTGTTATAAGCATCATATAAAATTTATCAAGAATGAGGACATGTGTATATTGTAAGCAACTAGTTTTAGTACCACAGACACTCGCTACGTCCGACAGCGCCAAAATGGCGATTATCAAACGGGCACAAAAGCACTTTGACAGCCGCCAGTCCAGTGGTAAATATAAAGTTCAGTGCTGATGCTTGTTAGGTAAGGCTTGCCAAACCTCGGCCAGCATGTAAATGTAGCATTAGAGTAACATAATGAATATTAAACAAAAGACGAGTGACGGTGTCTGAATAAGCTTTCAAACGCCGAATAGTAAACATTTTTGCCTTTTCAGTGTTTTGGTGGGACAAATATGTATCCTAGTTAGACAGTTGAATTATGGCTACATGGGTCAAACAAATACAATAATTATGTAATGTTCGATGTTGAGTATTTCGTTCAATTATATTATCACAATTAATCATACAGACTTTTCTTAATATTTTTTAAATATGTCGAGAATCAATAGTAGCGCAGGGGACATTTTTGTATTAGCTTTTCTGAGCTTTGTAATCCTCGGGCATTCCGATTTCATTGTTTATGACAAAACATTCTTTTTTTACAACCAACCATCTTTGTTGGAGATAATTAGAAAACTTTAGGCACGCTTAATATATCTCAATGGACTTGAACTGTTTGGGTTTGCTTTGACTTCGTAAAGTTGGGGTATATTATAATTCGATAAAATTAATTTAAGTCTGTATATCTTGTTTATTCTTAAACAGTATGTTTAGTATGACTTCTTCTTTAAATATTTCTAGTTTGGTTTATCAATGAATTAGTATTGTTATCTTATAATAGTAACCGTACAGTATTTTTTGTCATAGATTTGTTTCACTGTTTTAATTTGCTTTTGACCACGCAAATTGGTTATTAAAAATGCACCTCAAAGTAAATTCATGAAAGCTTTGCTAAGACTGATATTCTTAACCTGCATCTTTTCAGTTAATAAGACGCAAGACGCAACATACGATGCAGATTTGAAAAGAAGTGGTCCCATTATATTCTGCTTAAAACACGAAAATGGCAGTCAACCACTTCACTGTATAATAATAATAATAATATTTTTATCATAATCCACAGTATCATCATCATTTACCATTTAAAAACACCAGCAGATACTCTTGGCTTAAGCCCGAGTACCCTGCTTTCTCAGATCCTCTTTGCCGTAAAAGGGGAGAGACTTATCGTCTTTTTTGAATAATAATAAAATCCCCAGACAATCACACCAACTACATGGCCCCAAAGTAAGCATAGCTTGTGTTATGGGATACCATATAGCGAACTAAGGGGGAACCTAGAATATAAATACAAAAATAGATAAACACCCAGACACGGAACTTTTTTTTTTTCTAGTTCCGTGCGGGGATCGAACCCGCAACCACTGGCGTCTGAGGCAGATAGGTTTACCCCAACGCCAAAGTGATAAAACATAGTAGTATGTGAACCATATTTTCACCAAATAATTTCATCTCAACAGATAAATTGGTGTAAAGGTTGTATGCAGGTATTAAATATCATTTTTGAAGCTGCCCAAATATTTGTCATTTTTTTGTTTGTGAAGATTTACACCAAGAGCTATTATTTACGCAAAAAATTTAGTGCTAATTAGAGCATGAAATTAAAAATGCTTAGAAGTTTATTGTTTGTTAGAATAAATAAGGAAATGCATTGAATACCGCAAAAAATACTTTGTTGTTCCGTAGCGCCCCTTATTTAAATAATGCGAACATTCAGGTTTTACGATTATAAGACAAGAACCAACCAATACCGGTTACTAATTTAAAATGGAATTCGATAATCGACACGGCTAGTCGACAATTGTAACCCGGCAAAATTTAAACTGTTAGTCAATATTCCAGGCAGGCTGCACGTTGCTGTAATTTTCTGCACTATTACCTCCGAGGTTTATTTGTTCGACCATTAATATCTTACTCTGAGACGGCAATAATAGCATCTGCCAACATTATTAAATACCCTGAAGCTTTCCTTTCGTCTTTTTAGGAGTAAAAAGAAATATTGATAAATGGCTTATGAAATAGATTGTAGTGATTAACGGAGTTTTTGAAATAGAGGCGCTTTCTTATCGTCCTTTTTGTGATTGTGCCTTAAAGCTTTAATTTATTTACATTTTTAAAGGACATCGGGCACCTTTGTATGGGACACTTACCTCGGGGAACTAAAATAAAATTAGGTTTGGTGTATAGACAATTAAATCTTGTTTAGAATGGTTTAGGTCCCATATTTGTGGGTATGGGAATAAGGAAATAATGGACATTTAAAAAATATATATAAAATGATTTTTTTTTACTGTTTTGTGTCATAATTAAAAGGAAAAAAAGGAATAAAAAAACAACATATTTTCCTCTTTACTTTTATTCTGCGGCATCCAAATCTAAAATAGTTTCGTCGAAAACCCACTAAGTTCAATATTCACAAGAATTATGAAAGACAACCACAATTGTCACAATCTATCGTTCCTTGGAAAGGAAAATAGGCGATGATTTTCACTATCCGAATTACAAGTTGAAACACAACACTTACGCAATTGAGGCATCGTGTAAGTTAGTCACTGTCACTTTTGACAGTGACAACAAAAAATAACAAACAACAGCGTAACATAACATAACTAGAGTGCGGCCGTTGCAAGAATGCGTTCCTGACAGCTCCTTATGTCCACTGAATAAAGTTTATTTCCGATTCGAAAGTCAAAAAAGCTATGGTTTTGACATGGCATTACGAAAATATCACGGAGTAATATTTTAACATCCTGAGCGGTCATATTTAGTAATTAGGAAAAATATTCAACATATAATTTTCATTTTACTTATTATTTCCATTTTCCCGTTGTTATGAATTAAAGTAACCACACTATATTAAATATGATCGGAAACACTATGATTTAAACATTATTTGGTTTATGTTCGCGACTTTAAAAAAAGCGGGTAAAAAACGCCCAATTTCCAATATAAAAATAACTTAAAAAGATTTCGGCCTACAGTGTAAGCTCACATGACTGCAATATAAAGTACGTGTGATTTTTTATATTACTAATGTTAAAATCTACGACGAAAGGATAAATGGTTATTTTTTAATGGATTTAGTCATAATCCGTGTGACTGTGTGGTTATCTCTTTGAATATAATTCCAAAGCAATCAAGTTTACATTATTTATGATATAAACTTCATTTTTCCTTCTCACTATTGTCACTTCTCAAGTAATCATACAGATGTGAAGTCTTTGTCACCAACAATAAGGCCCGACAGCGTTACCAACCCTCAAAGTCACCTCTGCAGAAAAGCTAGTTGTCGAACGTCTGGGACTAGTTTAAGTAAACTTTAAAGCTCAATTTGTTGTTTGTCCTCGATTATAATAACAAACTTACTTACCCGTAGTGCAAAATTAAGGTTTGTATTATTAAAGCTCAGTAAGCTTAATAATATCGGGGACTGGAAACTGCTCGCGTCCGCAAGGTTTAGCCCTCGATGCCTTGCACGTGGTCCCTGGGTGGTGCTAAACGAGCAGTAAAATCTGGTGGTAGGCTTCGGCCGTGGCTTGTCACCACCCACTAGACAAAACCATGCCGCCAAGTAACCTAGTTGCGTTCCGGCATGATGTCTAGTGTAGCCATTGAGGAGAATAGGTCTGAGTAATCGTGCTGCATCGGAGAACTGTTTACAACTCGTAGGATAATGACTCACCGGGTAACTCGTTTTGGAGGGTAGCGGGATCCGAAGCACGGTGCACCGCTGGCCGACCGCAGGTAGTAGGGGGCCCAAGTAGCATGCCAGCCACATACAAAAGGCTGCCCCGCCACCTCGCGAAAAATCCCGGGAGGCTCCATCGTGCCGGTTGGCGACCGGTTTGAGAGGACCCGATGGCGAACTCGGGGGGGTTCGGGCGTCCCCGCAGTCTCCAAGCGAGTTTCCCAATGGTGCGTCACCCCTATCGAGTTGCTTGGTTCCATTTGCAGCGCTTCACTCAACTTCTGTTCTCCTCCCTATTCACTCCACTCCAAAACTAATGAAAGGTCCAAAGAAGAGTAAGGTAACACAGCGGTTGCACTTCCTCTCGTTTAAAGTGCACTTCTGTAACATCCGAGGAGTGCACTCCAATCTCAATGATGTCCACCACCACCTCGAGACGGAGAGACCCCACCTACTCTTCCTAACGGAGACGCAGATCTGTGATCCGTCAGACTCGGCATACCTTTGTTACCCAGGTTACATCCTGGAGTCCAAATTCCACCCGCACGCCGGGGTGTGCATGTATGCCAGTGACAAGATCTGTTGTCAGCGTCTCCGTTACTTAGAAGTGCCGGACCTTTCAGTTATGTGGGTTCACATAGATACCGGCCTAGACCAAATGGTATACGCTGGTATTTATCGGTCACACAGCGGAGATCGGGAGACAACGAGGCTTATGGACTATCTCAGCAGTACAGCGGACAAGGTTCAGCAACGTTTTCCCACAGCGCAGTTGGTGCTCCTGGAGGATTTTAACGCACACCACGGACAGTGGTTATACCCGTTTCAGGACACTGACCATGCTGGTAGAGAGGCTTTTAAGTTTTCGCTCACTCATGGCCTCTCTCAGCTTGTTGACGAGCCTACGCGCATCCCAGACGTTGCTGGACACACTGCTTACTGCCTGGACCTTCTGCTGACAACCGATCCGGACAGATATTCGGTGTCCGTCACTGCACCCTTAGGGACATCCGATCACTGTCTGGTGAAATCTGTATCGCAGTACTCGCCACCTGACACCCGACCAAGTGGTTCTAGGCGAGTATGGCGTTACAAGTCGGCAGATTGGGATGAAATGCGACATTTCTTCGCATCTTATCCGTGGCGGCAAGCTTGTTTTACATCAACCGATCCATCGTGCTGCGCTGATGCAGTCTCAAGTGTGATAGGTCAAGCAATGGAGTTCTTCATTCCCTACGCTGATCTATCCCTTGAAACCAAAGCTCGCCCATGGTTTAGTGCTGAATGCTTTTCCGCTGAAAAGCGTAAGCGAGAAGCGTACAAAGCCTGGGCAACCGCTCGCAGAAGCAAAGCCGTGGATTCGCATGAACACAAAAAGAGGTACAATGCTGCCGCCAAGTCCTGCAAAAAGGTGATCAAGAGAGCTCGTTTCGCCCACATAGGCTGTATCGGAGACAGAATAGCCTCATACCCCTCGGGAAGTAAAGCTTTCTGGTCCCTCGCCAAGTCGGTCGAAACGAACTTTTGTCGCCCGTCGCTGCCGCCTCTGCGGAAACCTGACGGTTCTCTGGCCCACACCGCTAAGGAAAAGGCGGATTTATTTGCCAGTATCTTTGCGGAAATTTCTCGTCTAGATAGCCAAGGTAAAATCCCACCCCAATTACCTCAGTTCGGTCCCACAATGGGTACCGTTCATATTCGCCAAAAGGAGGTTCTTAAGTGCTTGCTGCACCTAGACGAGAATAAGGCTAGCGGTCCAGACGGTATTCCTGCAGTGGTGTTGAAACGCTGCGCAGCTGAGTTGTCTCCCGTTTTGACGCGTCTGTATAGACTCTCTTTGGAATCTGGTAAAGTCCCCAAATCCTGGAAGCTGGCTAACGTACAACCAGTACCGAAGAAGGGAAGCCATGCTGATCCTGTCAACTATCGACCAATTTCAATCACCTCCATACTTTGTAAAGTCATGGAACGTGTATTGAACAATCGACTCCTGGCATACCTTGAGACCAACGAGCTCCTAAGCGATAGCCAATATGGTTTCCGCAGTGGACGCTCGACCGGCGATCTTCTCGTGTATGCCACACACTTATGGAGTGAGGCCTTGGAGGGTCATGGTGAAGCAATAGCTGTATCCTTAGACATCTCCAAGGCCTTTGACAGGGTCTGGCATGATGGTCTCTTAAGCAAGCTTCCAGCATATGGCATACCAACCGGGCTCTGCGACTGGATATCTGATTTTCTGAGGGAACGGTCGATTCGAGTAGTCTTAGACGGCTACTCCTCTGACCTAATGGCAATTAATGCCGGGGTACCGCAGGGATCTGTTCTCTCTGCAACTTTATTCTTGCTGCACATTAATGACCTCCTAACACCAGGCATTATTGGATATGCTGATGACAGCACTGTTGTTGAGAGATATATATCCAATGCGCGAACGAGCGCCCATGAAATCCAGGTTTTGAGAGAGTCTATGATTGAGCGCGTTGATTCGACCTTGCGGAATGTGTCCGATTGGGGCGAATCTAACCTGGTCAAATTCAACGCCTCCAAAACACAAGCGTGTCTATTTTCCGCAAAAAAGAGCACCTTTACTCTTACGCCCACTTTCCAGAATGTATCTGTTCCCATCACCGATCAACTAGGGCTTTTGGGCGTCACTATAACGTCCAAATTAAACTTCGGACAACAAATTGAGTCTATGGCAAAAACGGCTTCCAAAAAATTGGGTATCATCTCGAAGGTCCGGCGGTACTTCAGCCCTGAACGAATCCTCAACTTATACACAGCCCAAGTGAGGTCTTGCATGGAGTACTGTAGTCACCTTTGGGATGGTTCTGCCAAATACCAGCTCGAAGCGCTAGACTCTGTTGACCAAAGAGCCCGAAAACTCATAAATAACAACAACCTTACAAATAAAAAATTACAGACGCTGGAGCATCGTCGTAAGGTTGCTTGTTTGACAGTATTTTATCGGCTACATTTTGGTGAGTGTGCGAGTGCTCTTTTTGACCAAATTGAACCCACCCCTTTTTACCACCGGACTACCAGACGCAGACAGAACTTCCATCCGTATATAGTGGATATACCAAGAAGTCGAACAAAACGCTTCGATAGTTCCTTTTTGGTACGGATTGCCAAGGTGTGGAACAATCTACCTGCGTCTGTTTTTCCTGACCACTACAGTCCTGGAACTTTTAAGTGTCGAGTGAATAGGTGGATGGACGTGTAACACCATAGTCTTCATGCGCACTTTCCATCAGGTGGCATGGAAGACAAACGTCCTATCCTTACAATATAAAAAAAAAAAAAAAAAAAAAAAAATTGTCAATTCTCTATAGAGAAATTAAAGCGAATCTCTGTTTGAGCCATATCACGGTGTAGAAATCTTTCATAACACGGTCGAAAAAAAAAGTATTCAATATGTATGTATGTGTTATATATGAATCATTTACTTACGTTTAAGTAAGTAATCAACTAAGTAACTAATCATTAAGTTTAAAATTTAATTTTTATTTTGATATTTATGTAAGATTTGGATTCTAATTTCTATTATAGCTTTGATATTATACCCAATCTAATCTATTTAATGTTTGAAAAAAAAATTGCTTGTCCCTTAGATAAGTATTTTTTATTTCCGATTTTTTTTTATTCTGCATTTTTATATCGTACTCAATTTATAATTAGTTAGTTGAGTAATTATTAAAGAACCACCCAATTGTAATTTATCATGCATGACGTGTTAACCTTAGTACATTTAAATTTAATGTTTTTAAGATTGTTTCGTTTTGTATGTATTGTTGTAACATTCTCCGGTAAAGGAATAAAAGAAAACAAAAACATATCTTAGTATTATAAATTTCTGCAAGCTCTGTGTCCTGCCCATTGCCACTTGAGCTTTGCAATCCTTCTGGTCGGTGACTTCTGATTCGTTGGGGCAGAAAAGACCTAGTCAACGTAAAGGCTGGATGAGGTGAGGCGGCACCGAGCGACCTGGAGTTCATAAAAACAGTAGTTGATAAAAAAATACGATTTTGGAGAGAGTTCATTAAAACAGTTGATAAAAATTACCATTTTTGAGAAGTAATAATCTTAATATGTAAAGCATCTGAAATATTGTCTTTATATCCGAGAATGGCCAAAAGCACGCAATTTTACAAAAGCCCACGCAAATTGAGAAGTACGCAGTAGCTTAAAAACATAATAATCATTAGAATATAATAACAGACCATTTTATGAAATAACCTTCATAAACAATTCAATGAGGCCCAAATTAGGTCAACCCGTACCTTGTGGATCTAAGTAAAATTTTAATGAATAAATCAATATAAAACCCTAAAACCTTAAAAATTATAAATGTCAGCAATGATTTTTATCACATCGCCGACGATCGTGACAATTTACCTCAAGAAGGGGTGGAATTTTGCAATTTTTCCCCAACTGAAATCTATTCTGGGTGAAATATCGCTGGACGAGTGGCAGTGTCTTAGAGCAAAAGTCACGTACCATGGACATTGACAGTTATAGAGTGAAACGAGTACGTTGCTGAATACATTTTTACTTATGGACCTTAAGCTTACGATAGCTTTTTAAATAACTGTGCAAGCGCTGTAACTTTATTTGAAATTGAATTTGGAACTTACAAAATACTTAACTGTTTTTCTTTTTTTTTTGTTATACGACTTACTTGACCTTAAAGGTATTTAGAATCTTATTTTAACCATGTATTAAAAATCGTCGTGGTGCACTGGCTCCTGTGATTATCAATTAATGTTTCAGGGTACTTGGATGGGTGACCGCTGGCCATTCATTTCATGCGCGACTTGCGTGCCTCGGAGGGCACGTTCAGCAGTCGGTCCCGGCTGCTTAATCTTAATATACATATAAAACTCTTCCGTTACTGACTGAGTGACTGACAGACAACGTACAGCCAAAACTACTGGCCGTAGAGAACTGAAATTTGAAACATACAATCCTTAGAGGTTATGGGGGAGAATTATGGAAGGAATTCTCGAAATTCCCACGGGAACGGGAATTATTGGAGTTTTTAGTTTGTATGAAAAATCTTATTCCTTGAGTGCACGGATGTGATACTTGGCGTAAAGATTCGTCAAAAAGTGACTGGTTGTGTTATGGAAGAAATTCCTGAAATTTCCACAGGAACGGGACATATATGATGTTTTAGTTTGTATGAAAAAAAACTTATTCCTTGAGTGCATGGATTTGGTACTTGGTATAAAGATTCTTCAATAAGTGTCTGTTTGTATTATGGACGAAATCCAAAACTTTTTAGTTTATGAGCGTACGAAGCCGCGGGAGTGCGCTCGTACTTAATAATATTTCAAAGTTTTTGCATTTAAAATACTTAACTACTCTTAAATAGCTAAATATTTTTTTTTTATAAAAATCATCCGGCCAGGACTCGAACCTGGGACCTCTCGTTTGCCGGACGAGTGCTCTTCCAGTGCTACCGGGGCCTGGCGGTACGCCTCGAAGTCACTTAGCACATTTTTGATTTTACGTTATATTGCTAATGTAGCCATCTAATGGTATAGCTTTGCAGCTAAGACCACCCGAGACCAATTTCTTTACACAAATTGTGAATCTCAGTTAAAGTGAAGCTTTGCAATGTTTAATAATATTTTAAAGTTTTTGCATTTAAAATGCTTAATTACTCTTAAATAACTGGTGGTTAGCGTTAGGATTTGTTAGAAGCCATTTCAGCGCACTGAAAATTCTGACACCCACTGACCAGCACTGACCTAGGTGGTTCTCGGCCTAACCCTCGTCGTCACCCAGAGAAGAGACTCATAGCTCTGCAGTGAGCTATTACAGAGAGTTGTGACGATGATGAAAAAGTATTTCCTTCTCGAATCATACATCTTACATCAACACACTACATAATAGAAAACATCGAAAACACTTACAAGTTTTAAATTACACGCCATTTTTTCACTCCATGGAACAATTTTTCTGAATGTTACATTGGAAACAAAACAAGTAAATGTAAAGTGTAAACGTCAGTCTAAAATATACATTTATTTTATAAAAATAAAGACCACAAATCTATAAAAGTCTATAAGAATAAACGAAAAGTTTAAATTCAACTCATCCACATATTGAAAATTGCAACAATTGAGTTGAAATGCATTGTCAGTAAATGTGCAGTGCTGCGATGAAAGTTAAGCGATTTGCTTTCATCCAAGTTACATTACAAATTGTTGTCTATTGGAGAAATTCTGCATTAAAATCACTTTAATACAGATAAATATATTGATAATCACTACATTATGACTAAAGACCGCCGGGGTACTCGTTAAATGCGGTAACCAAAATATAAAATATAATATCAAGGCATATTTTATAATGGTATATTTGCATGATAATAAGTAATATTTGCATATTCCTGTTTATGGTAAATTGTTGCTACAAATTAACAATATCAAATCCGTTCTGTTCACTTGCTTTCTGGTAATTGTTATTTATTTGGTAAACTAGTCGCTGCGCGGGGCTAATTCCGCGTAACTTCTGGACTCGAGAGAGTTTCTGGATAATATGGATGAGGCCATCAAGTCAGATAGTTACTGAGATTAGCGAATTCAACGATACAAACAAACTCTTCAGTTTTATCATTTTAGTATCCTAATCCTTATGTTATTATTTATTTCAGTAGGTAAAGGTTGTATTAATAAATAAAAGTCCCGTGGAACGATTATTTGATAATTCTAATGGTAGTAGGTCACATCCAGACCATGTGTACCTATTAATAAGTATACCTAGATGGCAGACCTGTATTTGCGTTTCCGGCCTAAATCTTATGCTAAATAGAATATGTGATCCTTTCTTAATCCAAAATTATGTGAGCAAGAGGTTAATTTGGCGATTAATATAAAAAGACGCTAATGCCTTGAAACAGGAGTGGCTTATTTAGTATGTAAAGCCCAGAATGCAAGGCCTGTCCTTTCAAAAATTCAGCTCTGTACGTACAAGTAACTGTGATTGTTGAATTATTGCGTACATAGAAAAATAAATAAGACTATTCTTTTTCTATCAAATGCTCAATCAAAAATAGCCTTCAAACGTTGAATAAATAAAAAGTCTTAAGTATGTCATATCGCATCAAAGATAAGAACAAACCTTAGAGATTACCTTTTGTTATTTAAACCCTTTTAAACATAATTAACCTTCAAACAAAAGAGCCCAAAATGATCAAAGCAAAAAGGTCAATCGTTGAGATTCCCTAACCACAATGGCACCAGTGCTAAACACATAAACCAAAATTGTGTCGCAAACGATAATATAATCGTGATGAAAATATAAACTCTTCATTAGTCCTAAAACAACAGAAACTTGACTTGTTTGCACTAAAATTTGAAATCAAAAGGGATTGTAAAATTTATTTATACAGGGTGTGGCCGCATTTGGAAGATGTGGGAACTGACTCACAATGATCAAATATTAATGGATAGAACTTGACTGTTGAAGACCTTACTTTCTTAATCTATACTAATACTAGCTGACCCGGCAAACGTTGTTTTGCCATATAAATAAAAAAAAATTGATGTTGGCCGATTCTCATAGATACCGGATAAGCATAAAAAATATCATCAAAATCGGTTAAGCCGTTTCGGAGGAGTATGGCAACGAAAACTGTGACACGAGAATTTTATATATTAGATATAAAGCTGAAGAGTTTGTTTTTTTGTTTGTTTGAACGCGCTAATCTCAAAAACTACAAGTGGGATTTGAAAAATTCTTTTCGCATTTGATAGCCCAACTCTTGAGAATGGTATCTCGAAATTCCCACGGGATCAAAAGTTACGCGGGTAAAACCGCGCGCGGTAGCTAGTATATATATATGTGTATTCAAAACTTAAATATATGTTGAAATTATTAGGAAATTATAGGAAATTATAGGAATGAGTTTCAAAACGTCGATTTGCGTTTCAACATTACATGCACAAAGAAACAGCTGCGTAAGGAATTTTTTATCTTCATGCAGCTTATTAAGTAGTCACTTTTTAAATCTTTGAAATGAAATTATTGTTTTTATCTTCATAAGAATTTTCTGAAACAAATCAACCCCATTTGTCGACAGAATTTATATGAAGGAGTCCTGCCGCAAAGCGGGAGCCGCTCGGCTTAGTTGCCTTCTACAACGCGCTTATCTAGACGCGGTAAGGTTATTCTAAGCCGATTATCTTTAATGTTACCATTAATGTACACCCTGTACATTCTTCGATATACTATAGGTTATTCTTCATGCAAGCTGAATAAAATGTTATATCGGTACAATAACCAGAACATTACGGTTAAAAATGAATCGTTGCGTGTTTATTCTGTTGTGTGTTTATTGAATTATTTGCGTGTCGGTGACGGTTGTGGTATTATATTAAATAATTTTGCATGTAGAAAATCATTAGGTCCATATTTTGAATATTTGTGAATGGTGGTTGAATAAACAAGCTTTTATTTGTATTGTTATATAAATTAATTTCCACATGAGTATGAAGTAAATCCCTAATATTTAACGTACAAAGTAATTAAGGGGTCATGACATAATCCGTCATGACAATATCCGTGTGGTGGAGTATTATTGGCAGGAATATAATGTAAGCAAATATTTCATAGCAAATAAAGATATATTTTAATCTAGACTGTTACACTATAGTTACGAGTGATATTATATTTTGTTATCTGAATATTGACATGTCGAGGAAAATATCATAATGAATAATTTTGACGATCTTATTCTGCTGTTTCGATAGACTGAAGTGGTCGTAGCGCAGTGGCCCCTAAGTATATTAATTGATATTGCAGGTGAAGCGATGCTTTTGCGGGTTGACACTGCCAACCATTAATTTCTCACGTCGACTTCCATGCTTCGAAATTATGCAGTTAGTCCCGAGTGCTGTATACTTGTGTACAGTAGTCGTTAGGGTTTGCTGGAAGTCATTTTGGCACCTTGAAAATTCTTACATTATCCGCATGGTGACGAAGAGGTTAGTTCGTTTAGGGTCGGCTTAGAATATCCCTACCACCCCTGGATAAGCGTTTTTTAATCGACTAATCTGAGCGAACTCCGCTTCGTGATAGGAGCGCGTTGTGGTCCGACTGGCTAGCGACCACTCTTTAAATAAAATCTGCCACAAAATACATATTAATACCTATTACCAGTCTTTCGGTGATATCTTCCGGCAATATTTTATAAAGAGCCAGTCCTTTCCTAGGCCGTGTGCTTACATCTTCGACCTCATCTCCACTTATCATCAGGTGAGATTGAGCTCAAAGGCGAGCTAAGTCTTTAATAAAAAAATGATTTTTAGCCCTGCAGTGGGCTCATTACAATTGTTATAAAAAGAAAGTCCGAGAAATTGAATTAATAATTTGCGAGAACTCGCTGAATTTTTTCTAATCAATGAGACTTCTTCTTGTGAGATACTGCCATAAAGCTGTCACCAGATTAGGTTGGAGTATTCTTGATATCCATTGTGGTTACTCCAGTCCTTGGTAATTTGGTGTTGCATCGAGACATTTTGTTGCAATATTCTTGCCACTAGGAGAAACGCGTCTCACATAAGTCTTACACTTATTTAAATTTTTAAGTATTGTATCTTAACTTTGTGGAACTTATAAATCAGTGTTTAATTTTTAATTTATTAGACTTTTGTAGACCTATATAGACTGTAATTTAAATTTATTGACTGTATATTATCTATTAGGACTTTTTGATATGAAATTTTGTACTAACCTAGTTTTTAAGATTGTAATACTAACAATTGGGCCAAGATGCCAAAATAAATAAATATATTATTATTATTATTAAATGAAGCAATTAGAAGCAACTTTGCAACAGACACAATTCAAATTTAAAACAGGAGGAACTATGTAGTTGGCTTAAATTCCTTTTGCATCACATAGATGGCTCTGACTGACGGTACAAGCGTATATTTTTAACAACAATGGAATACGTCGCGACGAATTTGCAAATAACATATTTATTCAAGACTTATTCTCACAAGGCAACTCGACAATAAATTCTTAATAGGTAATTGAAATGTATGATTTAAGAATTCTGTTGGAAACGAGTTTTGGTCCCTGCAATACTACAATACAAGCTTTTGGTGCGTGGGCTAGAAAATTCCTGAAGCTGAAATCATTCTTGAAAGATTAGGGTTGGGAAGGTAATACGGTTTAAAAGGGATTGAAGCAAAATCTTCTAAGCAGAGATAAGTTTGCCTATTTACTGAACAAATTGTAATATCGTTTCTTATAACGTACTGGTTAATACTGAAGAGATCAAAAATTGAATATATAAAAAAAAAACATTTTAACATAGATAAAACTTTATAAATCTTGATATTACATAAGTCTGGTTGTTTTTAATTTTATTTTACAAAATTATAACTATTATTTTATCGTTATACCGCCCCGCAGTTTGAAAATATATTAAACATTATCTATTTATTTTTAATGGGCATTACAATTAATTAGGTTTGGAGTAAAACTCTATACATTTCCGATAAAAGACTAATTTGCAGGAACGTAACATTTAATTATTTAATAGTAAATATTAAATAATAAAATAGGTTTAACGATGCTTTCTTTCATTAATCACACTTTTATCCAGAAGTTTTTCCCTGCAACAAAAAAGTTAAGCTACTTTTACATTGCATATTATAGTCTATATTTTCAGTAATGACTTTCATCTTACTAATATTATAAATGTGAAAGTTTAGATGTATGGATCTCTGGCTCAACGGATTGGGATAAAATTTGGCGTAGTGATAGTGTATTACTCGTAGTATGGAATAGCACATAGGCTACTTTTTATCCCGCAATTGCCGCGGGATTCGAAATTGCGTGGGTAAAACCGCACGCAACAGCTAGTATTAAATACGCTGTTAATGATGCTGTATACAGGGTGACTAGTGACAAACTTGAGATGCTGAAGTAGAGCACTCTGTACTCGATTCTGGTCATAATTATGTATTAAAAGGAGGTACTTAATATTTCACTGGAATTCCCTATAAATAAATAAAGTTTTTTACTTTTTACTTTACTTACGCTTGAGTCAATCACGGCGCGAGACCTGGCACGCCGATAGCTGCCAACGCCGGTGTAACCATGCGTTGTGTAATCAATTCCTTAACTTTCGGTAGAGTGTACTCAGTAAATAAATAATATTTATTTTTTATTATATTTTTTCCTCGGATTTCAAAAGTGACCCACCAGTCACCCTGTATAATCTTTTTTTTAAGTATAATTATTTATGTACACACATTGAAAAAGGCACAATGTTACTCAAAAACTAACTTTTAACGTTAAATACATCTATTTAACGACGTTTAAAAGTAAAAATATCAAAATTCTTTTCAAGGTAGGAATCTACGAGACTCGGAGCTATAAGAATACGACACTATCATTTTAAAAGTCCAAAGAATGGATTTCACATAAAGTAGGTTGTATACATTGTGAAGTGCATTGAATAAATATAAAATACTTTTCTTGTCGTGCAACTTATATTGAGAATACTTCTTAACGATTCTTAGTACGTCTCGAATAGCGATTAACTTCTTATACTTTACTGTAAATATAGGGTTGCCTTATAATAGTCAATAATATTTGAATAGCAGATCAAGACTGATGAGTGGGCCATAATTACGAAAAAAAAAATTGTGTTTTAAATATTTTTCATATATCAAAATTCTTTTAAGTGATCTAAATTTAAGTTTGATCTGTAGTTTATGACTACACAATTAATAAAAACGTTTCCATCTAATTGTTTGTAGTCATAAAATGTAGATTAATCTTAAATTTTACTGACAGAGAAGAATTTTGAAATTTTAATTTATGAAAAATATAAAAAAAAAAAAATTTTTCATAATTCAGGCCCACTCATCAGTCTTAATCTGCTATTAAAATATAATTGACTATTATAAGCGGACCCTGTATAAATAAATGAAACTTCAGCTAAAACTTTGATGTTTGTTCGAAGATATTGTTCTTTTTTTAAATCAGAGGGATGTAGATAGGTAGAGTTTTTGTTATCTTGGCAGTTTGGTGATTAGTTAAATAATTTTTGAAACTATTCAAAGTCGCTAAGACAATAATTTTTATACTGCTTAAAAAGTTCTTGCCTAGCCGACTAAGTTAGGTTGTGTGATTATGAAGAAGATAGGACTCAGTGAAAATCCCGAGAAGCGAATATTTTTGAATAAAATCAACATTTTAAACTATTTAAGTGTTCAATAAGTATAGAATCATTATAAAGAGCCTTACGGGTGTATTTCTTCATATTTGCTAGGAACCATGAAGCAGTTGGATTCTCTGTACATAATGTTTCGCTTCTTATTACACGGCCAGGCATCACTCCAAGCGTCATTCTAAACACAAAAAGAAATCTTTTAACAATCCAGCTTGTATAAACATCACTAATTAAATAAAAGTACAATTAAAAATTTTAAAAACCCCCGACACAAAAAAAGACCTTAAAAACTAACAAATAATATTTTAAACCTATTCTAATTATTATCGTCCCATATATAATTGACTGTAAGACTTGTACTTTAAAATATTTTTATTTTCCGAGCTTCGTCGCCGCGTCGGGGACCGCTCAAGTATATAAAGTATTAAGCCAACAACAGCTAATTTATTATTACATTTAGGTATGAGCGATCTTAAGTTTCATGCATAGTCTACGCTCTACGTAATGCCGCGCGCGGCGAGCTAGGTGTGCGGCTTGCGGCGCGGTGATGGGCGTCACCAAGTGCGGCGACCCGAACGGGCAGACACGTGAGGGCAGACGACGTTGACGGTTGTGTCGATTTTACGAATTTTTCGGAGTGAATTCATTTGATGCAATCTGCAACTGACAACTGTTTATCTCACTTAGCGGTCCCCCGACGCGGCGACGACGCTCGGAAAATAAAAATATTTTAAAGTACAAGTCTTACAGTCAATTATATATGGGACGATAATAATTAGAATAGGTTTAAAATATTATTTGTTAGTTTTTAAGGTCTTTTTTTGTGTCGGGGGGTTTTTAAAATTTTTAATTTTACTTTTATTTTGTACTTTTTAAAGTAGGTTTTAATATTAGGAAGGTATTTAAAGTAATTAGTTAGTTGAGTTAGTAGCTTAGTTAGGTATAAGATATCATATTAGTTTTAATTTACTAGATTAAGTTTTAACTAGTAGGTAGTATTAGGTCAATTTCACTGAAGTAACACGGTACGAAATTTCGAATCGATAGGACATATGGAAGGTAGTCAGATCCCCTCATCAACAATAAGAGAGCTGATGATCTTCAAACGGCTGATCAGGTCATTGTAACCTTTCCATACAATTTCAATTTCATTGAAGTAATACGGTACCAAATTTCGAATCGATAGGATATATGGAAGGTAGTCAGATCCTCTCATCAACTATTAAAGAGCTGATGATCTTCAAACGGCTGATCAGGTCATGGTTCCCTTACCATATACTTTCAATGTAATTGTAGTAATACGGCACCAAATTTCGAATCAATACGACATATGGAAGCTATTCAGATCCCCTCATCAACTATTAGAGAGTTGATGACCTTCAAACGGCTGATCAGGTCATGGTTCCCTTACCATATACTTTCAATGTAATTGTAGTAATACGGCACCAAATTTCGAATCGATACGACATATGTAATTTAGTCAGATCCCCTCATCAACTGTTAGAGAGCTGATGTCCTTCAAACGGCTGATCAGGTCATGGTTACCTTACCATATACTTTCAATGTAATTGTTGTAATACGGCACCAAATTTCGAATCGATACGACATATGGAATTTAGTCAGATCCCCAACAATAAGAGAGCTGATGATCTTCAAACGGCTGATCAGGTCATTGTAACCTTTCCATACAATTTCAATTTTATTGAAGTAATACGGTACCAAATTTCGAATCGATAGGATATATGGAAGGTAGTCAGATCCTCTCATCAACTATTAAAGAGCTGATGATCTTTAAACGGCTGATCAGGTCATGGTTCCCTTACCATATACTTTCAATGTAATTGTAGTAATACGGCACCAAATTTCGAATCAATACGACATATGGAAGCTATTCAGATCCCCTCATCAACTATTAGAGAGTTGATGACCTTCGAACGGCTGATCAGGTCATGGTTACCTTACCATATACTTTAAATATCATTGTTGTAATACGGCACCAAATTTCGAATCGATACGACATATGGAAGTTAGTCAGATCCCCTCATCAACTATTAGAGAGCTGATGACCTTCAAACGGCTGATCAGGTCATGGTTACCTTATCATATACTATCAATATCATTGTTGTAATACGGCACCAAATTTCGAATCGATACGACATATGTAATTTAGTCAGATCCCCTCATCAACTGTTAGAGAGCTGATGTCCTTCAAACGGCTGATCAGGTCATGGTTCCCTTACCATATACTTTCAATGTAATTGTAGTAATACGGCACCAAATTTCGAATCAATGCGACATATGGAAGCTATTCAGATCCCCTCATCAACTATTAGAGAGTTGATGACCTTCGAACGGCTGACCAGGTCATGGTTACCTTACCATATACTTTAAATATCATTGTTGTAATACGGCACCAAATTTCGAATCGATACGACATATGGAAGTTAGTCAGATCCCCTCATCAACTATTAGAGAGCTGATGACCTTCAAACGGCTGATCAGGTCATGGTTACCTTATCATATACTATCAATATCATTGTTGTAATACGGCACCAAATTTCGAATCGATACGACATATGTAATTTAGTCAGATCCCCTCATCAACTGTTAGAGAGCTGATGTCCTTCAAACGGCTGATCAGGTCATGGTTACCTTACCATATACTATCAATATCATTGTTGTAATACGGCACCAAATTTCGAATTGATACGACATATGGAATTTAGTCAGATCCCCTCATCAACTGTTAGAGAGCTGATGACCTTCAAACGGCTGATCAGGTCATGGTTACCTTACCATATACTTTCAATATAATTGAAGCAATACGGTACCAAATTTCGCATCGATAGGACATATGGAAGGTAGTCAGATCCCCTCATCAACTAGAAAAGAGCTGATGATCTTCAAACGGCTGAACAGATTTTCATGAAACATGGCTAAGAACACTCGGGATAAAATTATCTATAACACAAAAAAAACTAAACGAAAATCGGTTCATCCGTTTGGGAGCTACGATACCACAGACAGATACACAGATACACAGATACACAGACACACAGATACACAGACACGTTAAACTTATAACACCCCTCTCGTTTTGCGTCGTGGGTTAACAATTTATAAAATAAGTCAGAAAGTATTTATACAACTTTTAGCATAGTTAATTTATTGCAATTAAAACTTTTTTACAAAAATAAATGAGGCGTTTGTCTTCCTTTGATGAGAAAATTACTAATTGTAGTCCAAGCCTTGGCCACCCCCACGTAATAGAACCTACGTAAATAGAACCATTGAAATGTTTCATTCAAATATTTGTAAAAGGTATCTACTATGGACTATCCACATGAACAGATGGAAGTTCTATGTGAGTCTTTTTATCTATTCGGAAAAACGATGGAGGTTCTTTTTCAAAAAGAATATTCTTGTGCTCTCCAAAATGTATCCTGGAGTTTAAAGTAAAAGGTATCCTTACATCGACTCTCAGGACTTTATTTTTCATTTGTTCGATTTTGGGTTCAAGAAGGGCAAATTCTTTATAATCCGGAACTAACAAAATCCGTAGTCAGTCTTTTCATTTCATGTCATTGGATTAACAAAAATATACCTAGATTTTCTTTTCATCGGGGACTCAACCCGCGTTTCCCCCTTATATCTTATATAAGGGGGAAACGCGGGCTTATATCCTGATAGTAAGCGAAAATGAGGTCGAAAATCCCAACACACGGACTAAGGAAGTAACTGCTGCTACATAAATACAATACAATGCCGGAACACATCACTACCGTAGCGGTTTTTTAACCGACTTCAAAAAATGAATGAGGTACTCAATTCGTCTCAATGTTTTTCCTTTTGACTAGGTAAACCGATTTTGATGATTCTTGTTTCATATGATAGAAGATACTTTCCATCTGGTCCCATATTAATTTTATCGAAATCGATTGAGTACTTCATGAAAAAAATCATATTTTTTTTTTCAAATATGTATGATTTCGGAGATCGTTTACCTTGACGACCTTATACTTCAGCCAAAGTTTTGACGGTCGGTTTTTTGATGCTCTACATTCGTTGATAATGAGGATAAATGAGGGATGATCACTAGCCAGAAAATTTACCTTAATTAGACGCCTTTTAAACATGCAAAACTTTAGCTTAGCTTACATATAAGAAAAAACACTTCAGTAATAAGACTCAAATGCTTACAATCTTAGCTCTGAACTTTCTCTTTTTCGGTTCATCGGCTGTCGGTCCACGCGCATTTGATTCTTTTTCATCGTCAACCTTTGAAGTAACAGAAAAATATGTTTTTATTAAACTCTAACTTAAGATGTCTTTGTAATTATCGTTACTTATTTGTATAAAAGAGTTTGAAAATAAAAATACATCGTTTTTTTTTATATCGTTGGATAACTGACAACCTCAAAAACATGCAGAGTACATGCCATATTTTTTAGTACTAAACATTTCATGGAATTTGCTTTTAAAATATTTTTCATTGCAACTATGTTTCAAACCTGCCAATTATTATAAAGTTTATCAGCATCAAAAAAAGGTGTACAACGAATTTGGAAATTTGAGTTTTAATTTTAAATTTTTCTCTTTTTTATTTTTATAGTTTAGAACTACTATTGATTTATGTTATTTGTCAATGGTTACTAATATTTTGCTAAACTAAAAATATGTATTTTGTTTTCAGGGAAAGAGCTTTAAGGTAAAATACTAAAAGTAATGAAGCACTTAGGGTTAAAAATTTGATAAGGGTTTAAAGCAAAGTCGTTACTTTGGAGAAGAAAACAGTTAATGGGTAAATAAGCATTTTTGACACTCACATAACATTTTCTAGCCCAAATTAAGTTTCTTAAAGAACTTCTGGATTCTAGATAACTAAAATGTAATATAAGAAAACAGAAAAATATAAAAAAACGTGTTTTTGTTAAAATATAAACTTAAATAAAGAAGCATATACGAGTAATCCATGACTTGACGGACGACTAATATCTGTGTTCATCACATAAATATTCGCCGCTGCCAGGATTCGAACCCAGGACCACTGGGATGGAAGGCAATGTATGTTACCACTACACCAGCCAGTAATCAACACAGTACGGGCAAAGTTTGAAATAATAAAATAGTAATTCGATACTCCTTTATTCTCTTTCTTGTCCAATTTCATAACAAATCTTGATATAATATTGTTAAAACCACGAGTAATTATTAATTTAAAAATCTTTTAATCACGCAATTTTCATACTGAGTACTTACTAAACAAACTAAATTCAAAACTAATTTTAAATGAGATACGTAGTTATCTGTATTTCAAAGCCATGTATGACAATACTATGAAACTTTGAAAAGTTGTGTTTAACTGCTTTGTCGAATTTTCCGTCTCTTTCACAAAGTATTTTAAACTTTTAAAGTGAACTTATTTGTTTTTGAAGTAATATTTTAGTTGTATGGATTGTTCCTGATATCTATTTACGTAACAATACTGTACCTACTTTTGTAGCTGATACAGAAAAAACTGAAAATTGTAACGATACATCCGACATTTCTTTATAAGGGTGTCATCGTCAGCATCAGCCTGTAGTTTTTGTCAGAATAATTTCCAAAGTACAATAGTTGGTAACAAAATTATCCCAAAATGTAAGTGTTAGTATTTAATTATGTCTTATATGATTTATTCATTATAGGTACCAAATTTTAATTTTAATAACAATTTCTATATTTATACAATTTTTATTTAATTTAATGGAACATTTATAAAGTTTATATTTTATATTGTAAGGATAGAACGTTTTTCTTCCATGCCACCTGATGGAAAGTGCGCATAAAGACTATGGTGGTATACATCCATCCACGAGAAAGCTATTCACTCGACACTTAAAAGTTCCAGGACTGTAGTGGTCACGAAAAACAGACGCAGGCATATTGTTCCAGACCTTGGCAATCCATACCTAAAAGGAACTATCGAAGCGTTTTGTTCGACTTATTGGTAAATCCACTATATAGGGACGGAAGTTCTGTCTGCGTCTGGTAGTCCGGTGGTAAAAAGGAGTGGGTTCAATTCGGTCAAAAAGAGCACTCGCACACTCACCAAAATGTAGCCGATAAAATACTGTCAAACAAGCAACCTTACGACGATGCTCCAGCGTCTGCAATTTTTTATTTGTAAGGTTTTTTTTTTTTTATATTGTAACGATAGGACGTTTGTCTTCCATGCCACCTGATGGAAAGTGCGCATGAAGACTATGGTATTACACGTCCATCCACGAGAAACCTATTCACTCGACACTTAAAAGTTTCAGGACTGTAGTGGTCAGGAAAAACAGACGCAGGCAGATTGTTCCACTCCTTGGCAATCCGTACCAAAAAGGAACTATCGAAGCGTTTTGTTCGACTTCTTGGTAAATCCACTATATAGGGATGGAAGTTCTGTCTGCGTCTGGTAGTCCGGTGGTAAAAAGGGGTGGGTTCAATTTGGTCAAAAAGAGCACTCGCACACTCACCAAAATGTAGCCGATAAAATACTGTCAAACAAGCAACCTTACGACGATGTTCCAGCGTCTGCAATTTTTTATTTGTAAGGTTGTTGTTATTTATGATTTTACGGGCTCTTCGGTCAACAGAGTTTAACGCTTCGAGCTGGTATTTGGCAGAACCATCCCAAAGGTGACTACAGTACTCCATGCGCGACCTCACTTGGGCTGTGTATAAGTTCAGCAGCCGTTCAGGACCTTCGAGATGATACCCAATTTTTTTGAAGCCGTTTTTGCCATAGACTCAATTTGTTGACCGAAGTTTAATTTGGACGTTATAGTGACGCCCAAAAGCCCTAGTTGGTCGGTGATGGGAACAGATACATTCTGGAAATTGAGCGTAAGGGTAAAGGCTTTTTGCTTGGTGGTAGGATCCCTTCTGGATCCGCCTGGCTAGCGACCACCCTTTATACAAAGTCTGCCGCCAAATGTTACCGCTCCGGCGGTAATGTGTTCCGGCAATATTGTATAAAGAGCCAGTTCCTTCCTAAACCCGTGTGCTTTCATCTTCGACCTCATCGTCACTTACCATCAGGTGAGATTGAGGTCAAACGCGGGTTTAGTCACTTATAAAAAAAAAAAAAAAAAGGTGCTGTTTTTTGCGTCTAACCCCGAAACTTTAAACCCCGGCCTCCCGTGTTGCTTTCCAAATATGCCTATGTCCAGCAGTGGGCATCTCCTGGCTACATGATCATGATGATGATGATTGCTTTGCAAAGCACGTTTCAACTAGTGGCTGTAAACAGTTATTTTATTCACCTTAAGCTAATTTAACTACCAGCTATCAGCGCAATAAGCAGTTATAAAAATGTCAATAGTTTATGTTGCAAAAATGACTTTTAAATTGCGTTATAATCATGGGAAAATACTTACAATTTCATCCTGATAAACACTGTACATAGTCCCATTAACGTCTGGGCTGGAAAAATAAAATTTTTTTGACTCTTTTTTTGAGTCTGATGTTAGGACTAAAAACATAGTCCCGACTTGGGAATACAAACCCTTAATGTTAATTTGCCACAAAATATATAATCGGTTTTATATTTTTCATACAATCTCTTAAAAAAATCCGAATGTATGTATCAACTTGGCTTAAAAAAAGTAATTCAAAAAAGACTGAGAGGAAAAGCCCGGCCCGAAAAAGGCTTATTTTTAGAAATACATAAAAATCTTTTTATGTATTTCTAAAAATCGTACATTAAGGCTTATTTTTAGAAATACACAAAAATCTTTTTATGTATTTCTAAAAATCGTACATTTTTCACAGTACACAGAAAGCCCAGTTATGGGCAGTAAATTGTTAAACAACCAAGAGGATGTACTGAATTACTGTATGCCTGGAGCATCACTAGAATTTATAATTGAAAAGGTTTTGAAGGGCAGTTACAGTACTGAAATAACTTTAGTATTATTATTTGGGAGAAGGGGAAATGTGAAACCAAATCAATTATTGACATATTTCGATAAGTTGCAGGCCCTCAACGTAAAAAAAAAAGTTTTGTTTACATTTCCTTACGTGCAGGGTGCAGCCAAAGAAAATGTATTAAGATATAAATTGAATATATGCATGCAGACTTATACGGGGTCTAACAATATATGTTTAAGTGCATGCTGATTAATGTCATCGAAATTAAATTTAATTTGGCAAAAGATATTTTTAATATATTTACTTATTTTTAATACAAATTGCTATTGAAGTTTTTATTTTTTAAACCACCTAAGTATTTAGCTACTGATACTGCTTTTATTGAGCAGTCTTGTATATTGACATGTCATAGTGAAACTTGTAGTTTCACTCTGCTGACAAGTTTGGGTAATCCAAATTATTTAAATTAGTAAATAAAACATCAGGTGCTACAACATCTAGCGATATGTCAGGTAATTAATATAATAAAAATTGTTTAAACCTCAGAGAAAGTCTTAGAGATTGAAATGTTTGTGAATGCCGAGCATATAGACATTCTTTGTGTAACTGAACATTTTTTATTAGAACACCAATTATTTTAAATTTTGCTCAGCACCAAGTTGCTAGTTCGTTCAAAAGACAGACAGCAATACATGGGGGCTCTTTAATAATCAATATATATAAAACTGTTCCGTTACTGACTGAGTGACTGATTGACTGACAGACAACGTGCAGCCGTAACAAATGGGTTCAGAGAGCTAAAATTTGGAACATACATTCTTTAGGGGATGTAGGGGTGCACTAAGGAAGGAATTCCCGAAATTCCTACGGGAACGGGAATTATTGGACATTTTAGTTTGTATGAAAAATCTTATTCCTTGAATGTACGGACACGACACTTGGCATAAAGGTTCTTCAAAAAGTGACTGGTTGTTTTATGAAGAGAATTCCCGAAATTCTCACGGGAACGGGAAATATATGATGTTTTGATTTGTATGAAAAATCCTTATTCCTTGAGTGCACGGATCTGATACTTGGTATAAAGGTTTCTTAATAAGTGTCTGTTTGTATTATGGAAGGAATTCCCAAAATTCCCACGGGAACGGAAACTATAGGACTTTTGAGTTTATGCGTGTACGAAGTTGCGGGCGAACGCTCGTATTAAACAAATCTTTAAAATCTAGGGAACGTACTGACATAGTGAGCCTATCTATTGAACAAACTATTGAAATATCCTGTGTAGAATTGGCAAACTGTATAGTTATTTGTATACATATACTTTGATAGTTTTGAACTTGTTTTCTGACATACTTCTGACATACTCCTGTATAAAACTGAACACAGCAGCCAGGATCAACTGCTTAACGTGCACTTCAAAGCACGGAAATTGTCGCGATAAATGAATGGTTGGCGGTAACCCATCCTTGTGACGATCGCACCGAATGTTGCTTGACCGGACATATCAAATGATATCTGCAGGAGCCACTAAACTACGTCAATTAACCTTGCTATACTCACGCTGAAAATGCTAGTTGGATCTCCAAACCCGATTCAAGGATAGCGTCATGAGCTTCCTGGACTGTCATGGTGTAACTCGCTACTCCATTGATGCTTTTTAATACATCTCCTTTTTTGATACCAGCTAGCTCTGCGCGACTGCCGTCTTTTACCTAAAAAAATTCAAAAATTATAGAAAATTATACTGTTAACAATCTCTACTAAACGTATGCTAAACGTATGCTTTAAAATACAAGTAATAAATTTTATAAAGCGGTCAACTTTTGATCATAATATTAATGCGAGACTTTCTTTTATACCGTCGTTACCCCTGGCTTCGCCTAGTACACCAAACTAAACCAAAAAATCGCCTGATTTTTAAAAAAGGACCACGGAGAAAAATGGCTGATTATAATGTCGTAAAACCATTAGTAAATTTTTTACAATTTAAGTGTGGCAGCACCAATAGAGGCCATTAGCTGCTAACTTAAAGTGTGTTTCACAGTTGAGACAAAATATTACTGGAGCGGGTGAGCATTTTTTTAACAGTTTCAAAACACTTTCCGTCACGAGGAAAATAGAATATGGCTCTGTTTGTTTGTACCATCCATGCTATAATTAATAATGCTTAGTTTTTTATAATAATTCTATATAATTATAAATCGTGCTTTTTCACCATTATGATAGTAAATAGAATATAAGTACCCAGGAGAAGTTCAAGCAATAGCAGACTTCGCCTACCTTTAGTGATGGGAAAAAAATCGAGGCCTGTCGACTCTTGCTAGACCGCCTTGTGCCTTGGTGACAGGTATAAAAATGTATAACTCTTTTGATATCGATATTATTTCCCTTTTTATAATCAAATCTAATATAAAGTTCCGACAACTACAACTGCCAGGCGAAGTCATGGCATTATATCCAAACTTTGCCTACCGGAAAAATATTGATATTTCTCAAGCTTTTCTTAGTTACTATGATGAATTCATGAATAAACTTGAGCACATATTTATAGATAATCCCAAAAATCTGTAAAAATCAGGCGAAGTTAGGGATAACGACCGGTACCTCTAGAGCGATATGGCCGTCTGAACTGTCAAGATTACCTTTCGTGTATAGTTAACATTTTTAATTATAGTAAAAAAAAAAGAATTTTATTGAAAACACCAGAATAAAAATCAAAAGATGACATAATTCACTAACCTATGGAAGCTCTAATTGACTTTATGTTATCCCAATACGATCATCATCACAAAGCTCCAACAATTAACTTATCAAAACTAGCTTCCAAATTCAAACTCGACCAAAGCAGTTATCGTTTACACAAAACTTCTAATGAGCTGACTTAACAACTAGAGTTTTACGCCACATGAATTTTACGCCACATGAATTAGGTACCTGTGTAACCCGCAAGGGTGCACTATAGTACGCCCCCCCAGCCAAGTCGAAGCCCCACAAGGTATCGTTGAAGCTAACCCTCTCGTGTACACCTTCATTACTGGATTCCCAAGAAGGTCTTTTCTCAGTTCTGCGTACGTCCATTTTAAGGGCTCTTGTAAGTTTTTGCTGAGGACACAGAAATATCAAATAGAGCGGTCGGAAAGGTCACTAATTTGTGTATATTGATTTTATTACCTTTCTATGAAAATAGTAGATTTGATCATTTTATTTACCAATGGAATAGTACTTTACCACAAGTAATGAAAATATTATGTATTCCATGGAAATACTTGGATGACAGTCATATTATGTCAAATTCTATGTGACAACTATGGCGATGGGGCAAACCACAGATGGTTATTGATTGCGGGTTCAACTCCCGCACGGAACAAGAAAAAAAATGTTCCGGGTCTGGGCGTTTATCTATATATGTTTTTTATATTCTAGGTTCCCCCCTAGTTCGCTACATGGTATCTCATAACACAAGCTTTGCTTACTTTGAGGCCATGTAGTTGGTGTGATTGTCTGGGGATTTTTTTTTATGTTCAATTTAGGACTTTGTTCTAGGTAGATGTGCAATTACAACTAAGTAATTAGAGTATTTCAACAAATTACTTTAAAAATATACCCAGCAGCCGCTTTTAACTGCGCAAGTTTTGATCTTTTTGAATTACTTAATAAAACAATTGAGGCTGAAAGCTGTTGATTACATGCCAAATGAAAATATTTCTGCAAAGATTTTTGTTTTCACTTAAAACGCTCAATGCTTCATAGGTAAACAGACACAAGATACTTTTTAAAGTAAATATTTCAAGCAATGAGCAAACTTCGAGCTCGTTCTCCGTTAAAATGAAGCGACTCACAGTTTTTGATTTCTCTTCCTTTTCGCGTTCAATATTCAAGCAATATGTTAAAAACTGCTGGCGAACAGTTTTATAACAACTTTTCGTGTGAAATCACAAACAGCAGCGTTGTTCAACTCGTTATATTAATCAGTAGGGCGTATGCTCGAGTATTAATTGGACGTTATTAATAAACATCCATTGACGTTATGTCGTGAGCAGAAATCACCATATTTCATTGGGAGATGTTGCAGCCATTGTATAAAAAGTAGTAGTTGTTTTATGTATTGACATTAATTAGAAATTAAAATGTATTTGAGACTACGAATTTAATTTGCATTAACAAGAAAGCATATTTATTCAACTACACACATTCAGCCTGGTTTGAGAAAAAATTTTGAACGGGGTCATTGAGGCGACATATTGGAAAAATGCCTTGACTTTCATCGCATTCTATAAGAATATGACAAGACGAGCGGATCTGAAATTTTGGTATGTGTAAATTCATGTTTTTATCTCTACTTTGCTTGCTCAAAAACATGATTTAATGATTTGACTCGATAGTTTTTTTTTTCGAAAACATGTCTAAAAACTACTTTTTCTTAAATTACCACGTAGTTATGAAATCCATATGCCTAGAAATAACTTAAATACAATCTTCACATTATTATTCAAACTTTGGTTGCTCAAAATTTACATAGCATTTACCATTATTTTTTCATCGATTTTTGAAACGATTTCAATATCTGAGCGGTCTCGATGATAGCGATTTCTATGCAATACGCGATCTTATATCGGCGTGTTAAAGTGCGAACATTAAAAAATCATTTCTTTGTGCCCCTTAACATCAAATTGAGCTGACCGTAGTAGTTACCTTTATAAATATAATGAAGCGGAAGAGAATTTTTCCTTAATACGTACGTTTAAAGAAAATTACTGAAACTCTTTTTTCTGATTCATACAAGAGTTTAACTTGCGAGGAAAGTATTGAATGTAAAATAAAAATTAACGCGATAAAATCCGTTCATAATCTGGTTGATCTTTTATTTTATCAATGGATTCCAAGGGTTAGATGTTTACGCGGGTATAGCCGAGCTAAGCTGTATGTTCGTTTAGATAAAAAGATAATACAAGCTTCTCCAAAAACGGTTACTGGGAAATTTGTGTATGGTTCTGCAAACTGCACTTGATAAATTATACTCCTTAACTTATAAGCAAGCTTCACAGGAGACCGACCTAAAGTTATCGAACCATAGCTCTTTTAAGGTAGTCTAGTTTATATCCAGAAATGTAGAATAGAATAGAATCAACAAGTGCTGTACGAACCATGTACAAGTATGTGGTCCGATATAGTGGACTCCAATATTGAAATTACATACATTACATAAAAAATACCTAATACAGACAGCTGCCGAAGACACAAACAGTTATTTTGGAGTGAGGATTAAACTTTTAGTTATCTGAAGAATAAAGTATACTCGGCGGAATAATGATGTTTTACGTTTTTGACCTGTGGTTTTGACAATGACAATAGTTTTAGAATGACTATAAAATTGAGACAAGCTTGCAGCTGTCAAGCAATACTTTATTTATTAGATAACTTTAATCGGACTATTGAAAATTCAGGCTTCAAAATAATAGGTCTTTACCTATGAAACTGCCGTTTTGCCGTACTGGCCATTTCAAATGAAAATATTTTTTTTTGACTGATAATTCTAATTTCAAATTAATTTTATTTGACAAACATGGAATTCTTTTTCTAAAATCGTCATTTGTTTAATAGTTAGTGTTTTGTTTTCAACGCATTCGAACATTTTTCCTCATCATGGATAAGTTAAAAATTCGAGTAATTATGGAGTATGAGTACCGTCGTGGCAGCAAAGCGGCACAAGCGTTCGGCTCCACTGCTCCTGCACGACAACGCGCGACCTCATACTGCACAGCAGACGGTCTCCAAGCTATAAGAGTTGGGGTTGGAAGTTCTCCGTCATCCGCAGTACTCACCAGACCTTGCGCCTACAGACTTCTACTTTTTCCAGAATTTGGATAACTTCTTGGCGAGAAAAAAATTCAATACTCGAGAGGCAGTACAAAATGCCTTTGAAGAATTTGTTGTCTCCCGTCCAGCTGATTTCTTCAAGAAAGGCATCAATAAGCTACCAATGCGTTTGCAAAGATGCATTGATTGCATGGGTGATAACTTTGATTAATAATAAATAAAAAATACATAAAAAAATTAGGCTTCATTTATTTCGTGAAAAACGGCAATTTCATAGGTAAAGACCTAATATTAAATTATCAACTTTTTATGTGGACGTCAACGTGTTAAACGTTTTAACTCGACGTTACAGTGTCTTTTACATCGTGGTCACAAAATAACTTTATTTTATATTATTATTTCGGAATTTTGTTCTTTATTTTCACCCATCCTAAAAACTGCTGCATTAAATAATCAATGTTTGTTTAAAATTAACTTGTTAACAAACATAAATAAAACCCAATTAACTGTAGGTGTTTTATTACAGCGACATAGACAACCCAGAGGAATTCTGATTGCTGATTGACAATAAGTAAAATATGGGCGGTGAGGAACGTTCGGAATCTTTGCGGCTTGGCAGGCATCTGGCAAGTGTTCAATAATACTGAACTAGCTGTATGTATAGCTGTGAGAATACCTACTTTGGGTTTTAGTTAGGTTCAATTAGATGTAGAGAGTATTTTTTTTAAGGAAACATGCTTTGAGTGAGTGTAAAAGTAAATAGGGGGAGGGGAAATATGGTGTCAGTGTATTTTAATGAAATATTTGTGTAGTTTATTTTTTGATTCATCCTAGTTTTTAATTTCGTTTTATTATTTTTGTAAAAAAATACACGCCAAGATCGGTAACAGACAAAATTGTGCCTTTTCCTAAGACCCTTTCTTAAACGTAGGTACACTAGCTTGACATGAACACTATTTAATTATTCTTTCGGGCAAACTTTGCAGGCAGTCTCTCAGTATTAGCATATTTTTCTAAATAGTTAACAATGTTTTTCATAATTCAATCAATTCACACATAATTTTTATCAATAAACTTAACATTTTTCGGCCTCGGCTGAACTTCGTCATTTGGTGATAATCATATAGAAATCCGCTCAGTAGTTTTAAACTTATTGCGTACAGACTGACACAGACCCGACGTGGGGTTTTGTTTTATAAATGTATGATATCCTTTATAATATCTGTCTTAAAACGAGGGACCTTTATTAAGGACCAGGAAAATTATTAGTTCCGATGACTGTACGATCTTTAATTTTGAGATATTTTGTTAAAATTTTAACGTGAGAAATTGCTTATTACAGTTTGCGTGAAGCATAATATTAGACACTCATTCAAAAATATTTAATATCGGTGTTAAAAAGTTAACAAGTCTTTTACATACCATGAAGCATTATAATTGGCTTTAATCTATCTTTTTCAGTTTGATCTGAATTGCACCTGGTGGTATGTAAAAATGATGCCCATAAGCTAAGCTCTCATAAAACATTGCCGAAATATATCACTTTTGTTCAAGCGGTGATATTTGACGGCTATTTTATGATTGTGCTAACTGTTGTTATTTCGAATCCCACGGGAATTACGTGATAAAAAGTGTGCTATTCCAGACTGTACACTATCACTATACCAAATTTCATCGAAATCCGTAGAGCCGTTCTGCCGTGATTGAGGAGCAAACATCCAAACTTTCACATTTATAATATTAGTAAGATTAAGCTATCCAGGCAAACCCTGAACCTACCACGGTATGTAAAAAAAATCTGACTTAATACGGATGAAAAACTTGTCTCAAAATCGATTAAGTTAAAAATCTGTTCAATAAGCATATTCAACTTTATCGCAAACGAGACCTACTATAGTATCGGAATAATGCCTGCTGTAATAATGAATAATGCGTCAAAGTGGCATCAATGATGTAGCAATCAGTTCGGTCCCACAACGGAAGGCAGTTATTAAATTCCGATTTTAAGCTTTATGCTCTGCTGTGATAAGCGGATTTTCATTTCCGTATGCCGTTTTTATATGAACAGATATCGCAACCAATGCTAGGTTTAAAAACAATGTGAGTTATTGATTTCATTAAGTAAATTTACGTTTAATTGAATTTTGAAGCATAGATATTGTTTTGCCATTAATATGTTTGTTTGTTTTTGATATTGGGAAATTTTGATAGATATGTCTATTTGATTTCAGTTTTGCTTTGGTTCGATTATTAATACGTACGAGGTGCATTCCACAAAAAGTGATTTACTACCTTTTGCTTTTACAAACTTTATTTAATCTTTTTTTTTTTGTAAACACGTTGAGTACTTGATGTACATGATGTGGCATTCGAGCCAATTTATTAGATGTTAGAATTAATATTGCGTTGTCAAATCTATGCTTTAGCTGAAATTCCGTATTTTCCTAATTTTAGTTTAAACCCTTAAAATACTTTTTTTTATAGACTCAATTTTTGATATAATTCGGAATAGTAACAATTTGTGAAAATAGTTGCGAGCCATAATCCAACTTGTAAAATTAATTGCTCTAAATATCTAACATTTGTCATAGGAGATAGAGATGATGGTCTTTTCAAAGTAAACTGTGATACTCAAAGATCGTAATTTTCGTTTTTAACGCTTCAACTATTTTTAATGAATCCAAACCAACCTTATTACAATAGTTTTAAAGAGCTTTGAAATTTATAAGACACCCTATTCTGTTTTAAGCAGGAAAGCCCGGAAGTGCAGTATAGTAACCTTATTATAAACTTAAGAGCTTTTTCCCGCAACTTCGTACGCGCATAAACATAAAAGTCTTAAAAAATTAAAAGCCCAACCCCGTAGAAATTTCGGGAATTTCTTCCATAGTAAAACCAGACATACATTGAAGAACCTTTAATAACAAGTATCACATCCGTGCACTGCAGGAATAAGATTTTTTCATACAAACTAAAATATCATATATTTCCCGTTCCCGTGGGAATTACGGGAATTCCTTTCATAACACAACCAGTCACTCATTGAAGAACCATCATGCCAAGTATCATATCCGTGCACTCAAGGAATAAGATTTTTCATACAAACTAAAAAGTCCAATAATTCCCGTTCCCGTTAGAATTTTGAGAATTCCTTCCTTAGTGCTCCCCCACAACTTCTTAGGATTGTATGTTCCAAATTTCAGCTCTCTACGGCCAGTAGTTTTGGCGGTGCGTTGTCTGTCAGTCAGTCAGTAACGGAAGAGTTTTATATATTAACTAGCTTTATCCCGCAACTTCGTATGCGCTTAACTACCCTTCTCGTGGAAATTTCAGAAACTATACAACCAGACACCCACTGAAAGAACCTTTATACCAAGTATCACACCCATGCACTCAAGAAAAGAGTTTTTTTCATATAAACTAAAAATCATATATTTCCCGTGCCCGTGGGAATTTTGGGAACTTTTTCCGTAGCACAACCAGTCACACTTTGGAGAACCTTCATGCCAAGTATCACATCCGTACACTCAAGGAATAAAATTTTTCATACAAACTAAAAAGTCCAACCCTTTCCCGTGGGAATTTCGGGAATTCCTTCCATAATACAAACAGACACTTATTGAGGAACTTTTATATTAAGTATCACATCCGTGCAGTCAAGGGATGGGATTTTTTTATACAAACTAAAACATCATATATTTCCCGTTCCCGTGGGAATTACGGGAATTCCTTTCATAACACAACCAGTCACTCATTGAAGAACCATCATGCCAAGTATCATATCCGTGCACTCAAGGAATAAGATTTTTCATACAAACTAAAAAGTCCAATAATTCCCGTTCCCGTTGGAATTTTGAGAATTCCTTCCTTAGTGCTCCCCCACAACTTCTTACGATTGTATGTTCCAAATTTCAGCTCTCTACGGCCAGTAGTTTTGGCTGTGCGTTGTCTGTCAGTCAGTCAGTAACGGAAGAGTTTGATATATTAAGATTAAAGTTGGGCTATATGTTTGTGATAAAATATTGAGACAACATTAATAAAAACTCTCGATCTATAAAGCATCGAAGATTATATTCTTTAAACTAAATCAGTAATTACCCTTACCTATTAATTTACCTAAATTACCCTAAATCTATTCATTTCGGCTATACCTAAGTACGTTGTTATAAGACTTGTTAAGCCTTAATTTGTAGGTTGTTTAACATTTTGAGCTCGAAGCTTAACAGGAGCCGCTTATTTTGATTTACTTAAAAACCGTCTAATACCCTTCGATTGATTACCTTTACGTAATTAATGTGTCGTCTCCACGCTCAGATAATGATTGGCTTATTTTAATTACTTTAGCTGTCGCTCACCATGAACCCATTGACAGTATTCAAAATCGATACTACAACCCTGATGGAGGAAAAAGACGACGCTATATGTCACAGTATAGCTATCTCCATTCCTCTGCACCAATTATCTTCCCGCTGGATAGATATTTGAGCTAAAAGGCAATAACGTTTTTGCACGCTTCCGAAACACAAAATGGGGAATCGATGGTTGGTAATTTCGTGTTTTCAGACGTGAAAGAGATTCGGTATGGGGTAAATTAGATCAACACTTCGATTCCGATGGGACAGAGCGAATCGTCAACCATATTACTCATATTACTTACCAATTTCCCTTCTTTATTGACTCTTAACAATACGGATTTCTTCGTAAAAAGCAATGTAATATTCTCGCCTAGCGTGGAAGAAAAAATGGATAATACATGTGAGTTTTAGTAAGTAATTTTCTTCCACGCTTCGCTGCATGAAAAGGGGGATTTGAAGTGCCAGTATAAAGGCAACATTGTAATTCTGTTATGATAAAATCATGTCTTAAACCTGTAGCTTTTAAGGTAACAAAGATATATAGAATAATTTATTGACTCAACTTTCATGACCAATTACTCATTTACCAATTACTTGGCCTGTTTTGCATGAACAGGCCAAGTAATTGGTAGTCAATATAACGTTTCGTTTGACGTTTCGTAATTTGACACCTCGACAAACGTTGTAGAACGTTGGAGACTATTTTTACTTATATCGCTCTCATGTAAGCCCTTTTCTACATGAACATGAAACATAACCCCTGCAAAGACGATTGCTACAGCAAAAAGCCCGCTTTACTTCTCCGAATGCCTTTATTTTCTTTAACTATCATGAACTATAACTGTTTATCACTACTAGTCTGGGGAAGTATAACAATTATTCTTATTTAAACCACCATTAAAACTGTGCACTCGTAAAATAGAGGTTCTGTTCTAAATACCACGGGTTTAAATAGTCGGTTCTTAAGAAAAAATTGTTCTAGCTAGGTGATGTAGTTCTATCACTAAGCTCGAGTAGACGATAAAAGCTGTCGTAAAGAGTTAATCAAAGTGGAGGAATCTTATTTTCATGTCGTCGCTCAACGCAAGTAAAGATTAATTTAATAGAATGCTTCATGCGAGTTCCACCAACCAGCCCTGGGCCAGCTTGGCCCACTCGACGGCGTAAACCACCTCGTTACTCAGAGGAGAGACTCATTAGCCCTGCAGTGGGCTCATTGCACAGAGTTGTGATGATGATGATGATGCGAGTTCAATATTCACACAAACAATATTTCACAAACGAAAACACTTTTAGAAATATAAGCCAAAGGGCCTTCCAAGCTTGGATAAGCGTTTTGTAAAAGGCGACTAAGCCAAGTGACCTTCGCTTGCCCTTTGGAGTTCGCCTGACTATCTTCATAATAAATCGAGAAAACTTCAACCATATTATGAAAACCTTATCATACATTTCTTTCTCAAATTAGGAATTAAATATTGTGCTTTAATTTTTAAACTAAAGAGTTCATAGGTAATTACACCTACATAGATAGCGAAGACATTTTCATCTCTTAAATGAATTAAGTTAAACTTCACACAATACAGCATGGGCAGCAGCTTCTATCCGAATAAATGACTTCCATACATATAAAGGTAATACTCTTCCGTTAACAGGATTCGCTCGTGCAACAGTATATGTAAAGTCCATAAAAGTATTAAAACCCACAGTGAACAGAACAAATGCAACTCATCAATAAAAAAAAATGTTTAATACATGGCGTACACAATCTATAAATCCCTTCCTGTACACCTTACTTTTAAAGCTAGTAAACTGTTTTTCCACAATACTTTTGTATCACGCTCGAATACGAACCTTTTAAAAATGTTCAATAGTTGACAAAAAATAGCACTTCGTTCAAATAGAGCCAACATCAAAGGTAACTATGGGTAAAAAATCTGATAGCCCACAAAAGGTCTAACATCTTCATAACGCCTTCACAAAAGCAAAAAAACAGTAGCGAAAATGCTTATTTACAAGAAAAGGGCCGCCTCGAAGGCTTAGGAGAAACTGATGAATTTTCGTCGGGGATTAGCTCTAACAATATGAGCACAATTTTACAGTAAGGGTCTTCTTGGGTGACAAATGCCAAGAATGTCACCCAATTTATTCGCGGTCCGCTCGCAGGATGTACCTCACGTATATTTTCTAATAAAAATGGTAATGTTGGGAATTTTTAACGGGTTTTGCTGTATATGTTATAGTCAAAGTTTGAATCGAAGATAAAGTCACGGTGAAGGTAAGTTTATTTTCTGTTTAAATTTAGTTGTTGGTTGTTAGTTAATAAGTAGTTTAGAAGTTACATGGCTAAATCTTCTAATATATAAAATTCTCGTGTCACAGTTTTCGTTGCCATACTCCTCCGAAACGGCTTGACCGATTTTGATGAAATTTTTTATGCTTATCCGGTATCTATGAGAATCGGCCAACATCAATTTTTTTTCTTTTAATTTATAAGGCAAAACAACGTTTGCCGGGTCAGCTAGTATACATATAGAATGTAATTACAACTGTCCATTGGTTTATATTCAAAAGAGATATTTAATATTGGACAGTAACATCTAATTATTTTTTACATGTTCTCGTTATATTTGAGGATCGAGACTAGTTTTTAGATCACATATTTGTCAAAAATACATCGAATGTATATAGTTTGGGTGTAGCGCGTGCGATGGTTGCTAACTGCAGGCCATATAAACAGGTGCAAAGGGCAATAGAAAGGGTTACGCTCGGTGTTTCCCCTTGGCAATTTCTGGCGTATGCCAAAAAGCCAGGTATTAAAAGTTATTGATGTTGGAGTCATAATGTAGTCGTGATTATGCTGTTTTGGGCCGGAATAGCATCTTGTTTAATTAATTGCTTCCGCTCTTTATCGGGAAAACCATTTAATTCATTGCTCAAGAGGTTCAGTATTTCAAGATACTTGACAGTTATTAAATGACCTTCGTACAAGTGAACTACCATATAAGAAAATATTTTGATGGTTTTCCTTTCATTGAATTGACCAAGTGTGTTAAGGTGCTACCACCCACACCAATCGATCGACCTTCGATCGACGGCGTCGGTCGATGGTAGAATGGAATAGTTGACGTCCATCGATAGTTTATACTAAGCCAAAAAAACTGGTAACACTCTTAGAGAGATTTCATCCTTGTGATTGACCCTAACGCTCGATGCAACAAAATTGCAGGGTGTAATTTTTACACATTTGTCTATTGATTCCCGTTGAATTTTCAAAAATCTTTGAATACGGTTTTATTTCTTTTCCAAAATAAAAGAATGTTTCATTGAAGTAAAAGCTATCTTTATTATAATTCCACCCTGTATATAAAATGATTTTTACATATACATACATTAATAGTTACATACCGAGTAAATATACAAAACAAAAACCAACAAAAGCTATTTAGAATCACTCACCTTACCTTTGAATTCTAGTTTATTTAAAACATGTTCACGAAGTTTAGCTGCAACTTCACATTCGCCAATAGCGGTGGGTGGTCATGCAAAAATATCAACGCTGAGTGCATCTGCCCGGTCGCAGTATTGTTGCGTCTTTTATCTACATAAGTTACACAGTAACTGTTTAAATTCGTATTTAGAATGCATGAAATTTTTCGGATGTTGTTTTTTATTTTGGAATGAAATCGCGTTTGCCATACATCTCAACTGATGGTAAGTGAAGATGAGATTCATAACTTTCATCACATTTCATTCTCTTCTACATTTCATCATTTAAAGATTCTGAATATTCACGCATGACTTGAGTATTGCAAGTTAATGCCATACAGGGTGACTGGTGACAAATTTTTGATACTGAAGGAGAGCACTCTGTACTCGATTCTGATCATAATTATGTAATAAAAGTAGGTATTTAATTTTTCACTGGAATTCCCTATAAATAAATACTACTATGTTACTATTTACTTTACATACAACTGAGTCGATCGCGGCACGTGACCTGGCATGCGGATCAATGTCAACGCTAGCGTAACCATGCGTTGCGTAATCAATTCTTTAGCTGTCGGTTAAGTTTACTCAGTATATAATTAATATTTATTGTGTATTATATTTTTTCTCTTCAATTATTATGCTCTCAAACTATTACGTCCTTGAATTTCGAAAGAGACCCACCAGTCATGCTGTATATCCTGGTAAATTTTCTTTTTACTTTAAAAGTTTAAGTCCATTTTCGGCCGTTAGTAAGCTTTTTGTTTGAGCACTTAATAGACGAATAGAATGCACGATAAATAGTTATGTTAATAATGATTTAAAAAAAAGTATCAGAACTAAAATATTTCCAAATAAGATTTGACAAGTTACTGATTAAATGCAAAAGAAGTTTTGCTGGCGGATTATTTTGAAGATAAAGGCTTAATACTTTTAATAAACAGTAAACTATGTATTTAAAACAAAATGCATAATATCAAAAACATATAACCGACTTATTATTTCAATAACCTTGCAATGCATTTTTTTGATTGCAACTATAACTTTTAGTGAGTTTTGTTTTCTTTTAGTTCGAGATCCCTAACACCAAAAATTCAAATACGTCAATCAATCAAATATTCGCTCTGTTATATTACAATAAGTGGATATGCTCTTTCGATTTTCCTTTTATTTTGGACTTTTTTCGCATCATGGACCTCGCTTCTGCTACTTCACACGACCCCAGCAACATCAGGACCCGTATTCTCAAAACAATGATTAAATGTTCTAATGTGTTGTACGTATGATTGCCTTTGACTGCAGTATCTAATTAAACTACAAAAACAAATAAGTTAGTTCAATAACCTTTTAAATATGGGTCATGACATGACTATATAGTGAATCTATTAATAATAATCATGACGCTTTTATATGCTGAAAATCATCAGCTGTAGACTCAACACTATGGACTTAGCCTTTAACAATTTTATTGCTCTTTATTAACAAAAGGAAGTTTTTAATAAGTTGTCAAATTGCAAGAAATTCCTTCCACTGTGAAGCGGGAAAATAATACAAAGAAGAAACTTTACCTAACCAAGCCAATTTATTAAAGTCCAAACGACATCCACATCACAACACATTTATTGCAAGGCTTTTATACAAAATAAAGTCTTTTGTAGTAGGTAAAAAGATCGAAAGTCCAGTATTTTCTTAGAAATGCGGTCGACTGTACCACTACGATTGGTTCACCTATTTTACGACTGACTTCTTATAGAGGGCCGTTTTAGTGAAACAGTGTTAGTATGTAATATACACCTTGTAGTTAAGACCGAGTGGAAATTGCTGTCCACCCGAAAACAAGTCAAAATTTTCAATGCTGAGGGAAATGCAACCTTATGTCCTGCTGATTGCGGCTGACCAAAGGTCAAACGAGTTTGGCAGTGGTTTGCAAGGTATTGTTTTTTTGTTTATTTTGGTAGGTATTTGTACAGTATAATTCTGAGGATATGATGGTTAAAATATGCGTACCAGGTCTGTCGTTTTTGTCATAAAGATATTGCTTGTACCAGTATTGAAATTGCTTTGCGATTACCAAATATTACATTAAGATGTCTTCGTCTTACTTTATACTGGCTGAAACATATTATATTAGAAACTGGATACTGACTAAAATTATTTTATTTAATGACCCATAAAAAACGAGAATCATTAATTTTTTGCAAGTATTACTGTTAAAGAAAAGTAAAAATTTCTTTACCTAGTCCGCCTTTAAAGAACTCCAAAGACCTTTCAAAAACACCTTTTCATTGTCATTTAAAAAGCGATTAAAGCTTTATTTTCCCCGAAATCCGTTGACTTTGACTATCTCCATCCTTTTCATGTTCCCGCTGAAAATTGCTGACTTTGCTAAAAGCTAAAGACTTAAGATCCGTACGTGCCATCTTAGCTCCGTCAAGTACACCCTTAGGTACAGAAAAGGGGCCGACCATACAAAACCATTAGTTGGTCACAGAGACTTGTAACACCGGTACGTTAGTCTGCCAAATTTTGGTAACGATTCCGTAAATATTTGATCCTACTTTTAAAAGATAAAGTTTGTGAGAATGAATGTTTGCAACTTTTTTAAATAAAGGTAAAAATTATTATTTTTAAATATAAAATATAGTTATTCACACAGCGCTTCTAGTCTCTGCCTAAGCGGTTTTGTGCTTACAGTATATGTATCATGCTGCAGTATATTTTAAGTATATTATACTTATTATTTTGACATACTTCTTATACTCAGAAAAATCCTAGACCTGTGACAAATACTCGTCTGCCCATACAAACATTTGTCATGCAGCATAGATCCCGCGACTTTGCACTTTTATATACACTATAATACTTTTTTAACGTTGACTAAAATCGAGTTTGACCTTAATAATACCAAATATCAGTGACAATGAGGTCGTATGAAATGAGCTTCAGATATAAGAGGTTTTTTAACGAAGAGTGGTCTTTTGCTTTGCAAACCCTGAAGCAAACCCAGATTACCAAGCAGGGGTCGCCCGGTTTTCTTTTTATTTTTTAGGATTTGTCTCCTTTCACAGCAATCCTGTCCAGGGACCCTAAGCTGCTTAATATTTTTACCTTGAAGATTTTTATAACTCTTTTATCCTTTTATTCGTGCGAGAATTATTTGTTCATAAATATAAGCTTACCGTTGTATATTTCCATTATCAATTTAGTTACTTGGGGGGTAGGCGAAAAATTTATACATACTTTATTTAATTTATTATAATTTAATTTTACATGTTACATACATACATACATAACCTTACGCTCGTCTCCCTTTGGGGTAGGCAGAACAAGGGAACACCAATTGCTGCGATCCAGATTCCAGACATACCTCTTTCGCTTCTTCCACGTTCATCAGAACGTTACATTTTACTGCAGAATAATTCAACTTTTTTAACGGCATGCTCATCCTCAACCTCATCGCCAATTATACTCGTAAATACGTATAAGGTCTCAAAGTCTTACTACGATTAAGTATTACTACGACTTTATTAAACTAGATGACATGGTTTATAACCCCACGTGTTAAACTGTCCAATGCAAAATATTTGACAATTCGAAGTTTTTGTTTCAAAGAAAGCGTGTGCTAACAAAAAATTACTGCATACATAACTTCACGCCTGTATCCCTAATGGGGTAGGCAGAACACCAGAGGCTATAAAAACCATCTGATGTCACGTTTGACAAATTTGGAGGTATTATTATGATGGAGAGAGACTATAGCAGTAACAAGGGGTCAGCCTGTCGCCCGCAAAATCGCCAATAAATACTCCGCCCCTTAACTGAATTTTACAGTTTGCCCGGGAAGTGAAGCAGCTGGCACATTCTATGTTTTTCTTTCGCTCCCAGCCCAGCATGGAAGCTCTCCTACTTACTCTCCTACTTTATTAGGTTATAAGTTCAAAAAAAAATCGTATTTAAAATGGAAAATCCTTCTTTAAAGAACAGCTATATAAAAATTACAATAGGTTTATTGTAATAACGAGTAAGCTACCTTTTCCATAAATTTTATATACCTAAACTTACATAGAAAAACACCTCAAAAACTCGTTATACTAATTTCATCGTATCGTGCTAAAAAGCTTTCAGATTGTGAGAGAGCTGTCTTGTTTCGCAATAGAGCTTCACTGAAACACAGCTGAATCAGTAATACTTCGGAGATTCAATCATTAGAAAGTTGTTACAATAGCCTGAAAAACAAACCTTTCCTCAGAATTTACAGAATAGAAACGAGAAATCTATTCAGTATATTTTAATTAAAATTCAAACAAAAGAGATTTTAAGCTTTAGGACAGTGAAGGAGTATAATCAGATTGTTGTTACAATAGTTCTGATCTTATTAATATTAATTAAAAGCGGGTGAAACTGAATTTTATCGATAAACGAGCTTTTTCCCGCAACTTCGTACGCGCATAAACATAAATGTCTAATTTTTCCCGACCCCGTGGGAATTTCGGGAATTCCTTTCTTAATACAATTAGATATCTATTGAAGAACCTTTATACCAAGTATCACATCCGTATACTCAAGGGATGGGATTTTTTCATACAAACTAAAACATCATATATTTCCCGTTCCCGTGGGAATTTCGGGAATTCCTTTCGTAACACAACCAGACACACATTGAAAAATCTTTACGCCAAGTTTCACATCGGTGCACTCAAGGAATAAGATTTTTCATACAAACTAAATAGTCCTATATTTCCCGTTCCCGTGGGAATTTCGGGAATTCCTTCCTTAGTGCACCCCTACATCCCCTATAAAATGTATGTTCCAAATTTCAGCTCTCTACGCCCAGTAGTTACGGCTGTACGTTGTCTGTCAGTCACTCAGTCACTCAGTACCTCAGTCAGTAACGGAACAGTTTTATATATATTGATTGATTATATTCCGGTCACATGTGAATGCAGTGTCTGAAACAACAACGAAACATTAAGTTATTTTCTTACCCTCACTCAAACTGTACATGGTTAATTTTAGATGTTACAATACAGCTACAGCGCAAATAGTGTAGGGTGCATAGTATTACACAAAACTACTCTAATTTAGACAAGTTCGTTTTCGAAACTCACCCAGATGGGAACCGAACCCAAAACCTCTAAGAAAACTTGACCATTGCACCCCGGAAACGTTTAATAATCCGTTATGAAACCTTCACTATGAATAATGAATCTAATTAAATGCGATGAGTTACTGTAGTAAAGTAATCCGTTCCGGCCGAAATCAATCAAAAACTCATATTCGTAGTAGGTTTGACCTTTTCATTCTTGGATATTCGGGTGTGACAGGTGCATGATATTCTAGTGACTAGTAGTTACTAAATGATACTTCACTAATAACTTCACAGAGCTAAGGCTAACTCATCTGAGTTCTGGCACGTGTTCATGCTCAACATCTATTAATTTGTTCATTTTACAGGGTGACTGGTGACACATTTTAAAAACTGAAGGAGAGTACTCTGAACTCTATTCTGATCATAATTATGTAATAAAAGTAGGTACTTAATTTTTCACCAGAAATCCCATGAATAAATAAAGAGACTTTACCACACTTTTCCCGACGCGCTGTCTTAGTCAACACGCACTAGCAGTGTTCCCGCCACACGCACACCACCACCCGCTAAGTATCTATTGCATTACGCTTATGTAACCATGCGCTGCGTAATTAATTCTCTAGTTTCGTTTCCGTATTCTCATAATTAGTATTTATTTTTATTTTTTCTCTTCGTGTATGGTCTCAAACTATCACGTCCTGGAATTTCGAAAATGACCTACAAGTCACCCTGTTTTCTTTGTCAAGCATGGCTTATGAAGAAGTCGTCGTGACTTAGTGGCTCCTGTGCATGTAATGCTATATAGCGGGTTAAGCGACGCTCGGAGCAGTCAGCTTAAGAATGGATGACCGACGATCATTAATATCTCACGACGACTTCCGCGCTTCGGAGGGCACGTTAAGCAGTCGGTCCCGGGTGCTGTTTACTTGTATACAGTTGTCGTTAGGGTTTGTCAAAAGCCATTACGGTGACCTGAAAATTTTGAAATTCACCAACCAGCACGGGGCCGGCTAGGTGGATTTTGGTCTAATCCTCCTCGTCTGTTGAGAGTTCTAGAAATAGCTTACAAGTTCTATTAAATCTGGTACTAGGTACTGTAAGTTCTCACAACATAACAAAGTATTTGAAGCAGCTTTAATAAGTCACTTATACAGTTAAGTCTTAAAACAATTCAATTTCATCCAAATTGTTGAGATTTCCGCTGAGATGAGAGTTCTCCCAAAAGGGTTAAGCTAGTTTCGAAGTTCATTGTTTATATTGGAGCCGAGTTGTCATAAATATCGGCGCTTTGGCTTGTCTAACTCTCTAACGAACTCAGCGTCTTTGTTGAACTTATGTAGTTCAATATCCTTGTGGTAAATGAACAATGTGAATTGTTGAATCATTATCTGTACAAGGATTTTCACTCTATTGAGGAAGTATGTTTGCTTTGTTTGGACATATTGTGTGGTTGCTAGTTTGTGCACCGGGATGGGTTTAATTTAACTTGTTATGTAGTAGTAGTTAAATTCATACCAGCTATTAGAAATGGTACCTTATGTACTGTGTTGATACTGTGTTGAATAAAAAACGCTTGTCTTTAATCAACCCAGTTCAAAAAAGTTGTCCCACTGTGTTTGATTTATGATATTCCACTGTATTTTGTGTAACTTATTAACATGCAATTATTTCGTTAAACATTTATCGAATTTTATGTTTCTTATTATATTTAGGAAATCAAATTTTAGAGGTTCTTCGAAATTTTATCAAAACTGTTTTACCAGTTTTTGGTTTTGTTATTTTTATATACGTTCATCTCCAATGAGTCTATAACGGACAGACGATAACTTATTACCTGTTTTCAAAACATAGTCTTTGAAGCCAGAATGCCAACCCACAGTCAGTTAAGATTGAGTACTGTATTGGTGACGCCTATATTTTCATTTCGTATAACCAAACTGGTTCACTGCTGGTTGATGGATGTCAGGATATTGAGGGAACTGAAATGGCTTCTGATTAACTTAAATGCCGTGTAGGTTCGTTTCCAAATAGCCCTGGACAATCGTTTCGTAAAAAGCGACGGTTGAAAAGTTGATCTTCAATAACTTAGAGAGCATGGATTGTATAGCACATTTAATTAACAAAGAATAAGTTTATATAAAGACGACAAATTAGAGAGACGCGAGCGCGTATAGAGGTTTCGTCGCATTGACCTTTGGCAGCTGACAGGCTTGTAGTTCACGTCGAGTGAGACTCGGCGGCGCCTAGACGGCGATGCGCGGGGGCACGACTACAACGGCATGGTACCGTTGTTTATGCGTCAACAGAGACTAATCCGATGACTTCCACTTGGTGGTAGGACCCTTTCAAGGTTCACCTAGCCAGGCCTGGCTCACTCCGCGCGGTACATCCGTTATTTACCTACAGCGAATTGCTCCGCCGCCGGCGCATTTCGAATGGGTCGTGTTTCACGTGCGCGCGTTGTAGATACCTACCTACCTAATAGCACTCACAGTAATTAAAAAGTATTTAAAAATGGACATAAAAAGGAACAAATATTTAATTAGATTATGTTCAGATTTGATTATGTTCAATTTAGTAATCAAAACATAGGTAGTATTACTAATTATTCGTCGTAACTTTTTTTTGATTTTGTAATTTAGGAAAGTTGAAATAATATTTTTTACGAAGGTAGAATAACAGTAATACCTACATCGGTAGATACTTAATTACAAATAAGAAGATTAATTATTCTTCACTAAGCAGCAACCCTAACAGCGTAAGAAAAGATAAGAGGCATGCGATAGAAAGAGACAAAACTTCTAGGTATATAGGTACGTAATGCTGTGCGAGCTGAATTCCACCGTATCGCGTCGTAGCAAGACTCGAATTTATTTAGAGCTTCTTGCGGAGTAATTCTTCTGTACCAAACGGTTCTCTTACTTATTCTGTGACCTAGCTAGGAACTACCCTTCATATAAAATCTTCCGCCAAATGTCAAAGGTCCGACGGTGATGTGTTCCGGTAACATATCATGAAGAGACAATTTCTTTCTGAACCCGTGTGGTCACATTCAAACCCATCTTCATTTACCATCAGGTGCGATGGACGTCAAACATGGATTTAGCCAGCTAAAATAATTTTAGCAGTATTTATAGGTTTTTTTCTAGGATATTCATTTCAGAAGCGGCGGAAAGACGCCATTCAATGTGTATTTTAAAAATTCTACAAACACTAAATAAATAATTCTGATTTTATAAAATGTTATGTATGGTTTTGAGTTACACTAAACTATAAACATAACGGTTTAAACGTAACTACAGATCTATCAACAAATTTTTGAAAAATTGTAAAACTTTTAAATTCATACCTAATTTGAAATATGACCTTCCATGCTGGACTGGGAGCGAAAGAAAAACATAGAATATACCAGCTGCTTTTCTTCCCGGGCATACTGTAAAAGTCAGTTAAGAGACAGAGGTTTTATTGACGTTTTTGTGGGTAACAGGCTGACCCCCTGTCACGGCTATAGTCTGTCTCCATCATTATTATTCCTCCAATTTTGTCAAACGTGGCATCAGATGACTTTATAGCCTCTGGTGTTCTATCCCATAAGGGATACAGGCGTGAAGTTATGTATGAATGTATGTATGAAATATGATATATTTGGTTATTCGTTGTTAACTGGTCGCTTAATTACAATATCATGACAATACATATAGACTGATTGTGTTTACGTTTAGATAATGTTCAAATATTGTACGAGCTTTTGCCCCCAAATTTGTACGCGCATAAATTACCGTTCCTGTGGGAATATCAAATTGTTTTTCCATATGAGATTTTCATCGAGGAACCTTTTTACTAAGTTTTACGTCGGTGAACTCAAGGTATAAGGTTTTGAATACAATCTAAACAGTCCAGTATTTCCCGTTCCCGTGTTAAGTTCGAGAATTCCTTCTTTAGTGCACTTCCTAAGGAATGTATGTTCCATACAGTTGTGACACCCAAAAGTTTCGGCTGTACATATGTTGTCTGTCCTCATACAGAAATGGAAAAGTTTTATACATATCGATTGATTGAGTTTTATTTATCAGCTGCTATTGAACAGTTTAATTTAAATTTTACATTCTATCTCGATGCTTCGGTGTCTACTTGTACAGTTAACACTCGTCCAGTTAAACACGAATTTCATTTGAGTTGTAACGGCACAGCGGCGCCGTTTGCCGTGCATCGGCACGTCGCCGCCGCAGTGGACAGCGCGGCGCAGTGCCGTACTGTGCTGTTTCTATAATGAACCATGATGGACATAATTTTAAGAATAAATATGAAGCGCTGAGTGGTACGCGACGCCGTGGCACAGTGTAGCCTTTTACCGGTAACGGCCATAAAAACCGTACCGTAGAGATGGATCCATGCCCATAGCGAGTGTGTGCTAATTAACACATTCGAAATGTTGTAACAATACTGTTTTACATTCTCTTGCCTATATAAAATACCTTCAATTAAGGATATCAACTCTAAGTTTATATGTATACAACCATGAGGAAAAACATTTTAGAATAAATAACCCTCCACTTTATAGGGAACCTTTTGAAGGTCCTAAAATAACCACACAATTAATATATAAAGTGTTTACATTTAAGGCGAAATCGTTGGATTGTAACCCTTTTGAAACACTTGTTTATTTATTAATAGATTTTAGGAAACCAACTTGGACTTCATGAATTGTAATTCTAGCTAAAGAAGGAAGGCAATTTAATTATAATAATTACAAATTACAAAAATTAACAAACCGTCTATGAAGCCCTCGTGTAAGCCATAATACGGAAATTAACAGAAATAGGGTATATACTACACCTTGACCTGAACCTAAACTATTAATAATTACTTTTCACAACTGGCTGGGACTAAAACCTAGGAACGCTCAAATCTGACTCAACAAGTGCACACAGGAAGCAATGTAATTTTTATTCCCATTATGATTTCATACACTAATAAATAACTACAGGATTGATGTGACAGTAATCAATAATGATGACGTTTTCTAGTATGTATAGAAAATATCTGATTAAATACCATATATGGGATGATATTGAATATTTTTTTTAAAGTTTATCCCATCCGTGCAACTTTAAACCCATCTAATGTTTTGTAATAAAAATCATTTAATTTAAATAATATAGCATATTTTTTGTAAATATTTAAAAGTAATCATAAAATTTATTAACAAAGTTTTCGTGATGTTGCGGTAAAAAACATCCCTGCCACGTGCTGAGGTCTTGCTTTCGAATCCCAGTTAGGGAAACTTTATCATCATCATTGTCATAATTCAGCCAGGACACGCCCACAGCTGGACAAAAAAAAATTCAAAAAGTTTTATTCATCTTAGGAATTTCACAAAACACTTGATGAAGTCAGTCATCACATACTTCGGCTTTAACTAGTTGTTGATAGTTGTGTAATAAGATATTACATTAGACCAAGAGACAAAAAAGCCGGCGGAAAAAAACTCTTGGCACTCTTTTTCAGTCAGAATTATCAAATTAATACAAATAGGTACAGTACAAATTGACCGTGACATGAAAAAAAAACAAACACAAGACAGCTAATTGTGAGAGCCAATGTCATGCCACAACCAAATATGTAAGCAACATACAATACGAACATGACAAACTGGGACCAGAGTATTTGAACAAGAATGGAATAAAATAGTCATAGTGTCATAAGCAAAACGACCTCAACCATACTTTAGGGAAGAGGGTGACCCGATACCCGACGCTACCACTAGCCTTGCCGCCTGAGGGAGCATGACGTTCTTGCTGTTGTCTTGACAAGAAAATAAGTGAGTGGGACAGTCACCAGTATGTCATATGTATACTGTACAGCCAAGCCGTAAACAAAATTATTAAGTAATTAGAAACTTTTAGAAATATCCTGTTGTGCTTAATCCCATGCCTTTTTATCATCTAAGTAATCTTTAGTTTTATAATAAGCTTTTCGAGATAGGCATCCCCCAAGGTTCTCCACACAAATCAGTCCTGCGCTGCCCTCATCCAGCGTTTAATTATACAGGGTGACCGGTGACAAATTTTAGATACTGAAGGAGAGCACTCTTTTATCGATTCTGATCATAGTTATGTTATAAAAGTAGGAACTTAATCGTTACTATTTACTTTACACACAACTGAGTCAATCGCAGCTCGTGACCTGGCACGCGGATCGCTGCCAATGCTAGTGTAACTATGCGTTGCGTAATCAATTCTTAAACTTTTGGTTAAGTTTACTCAGTAAATAATAAATACTTATGTTTTAGTATATTTTTTCTCTTCATCAATGATCTCAAATTATCACGGGCCAGCATCCGGGCCAGCTTGGAAATATACTATATTTCTATACTAGGGGCTGGGTGCCTAGTGAGCTACTCTCTAGTACGCTTTGTGGGCTCCATTATACTAACATATTAAAGCTGACTTCAGCCTATGTATGTACAGAAGGCAGCACATCAAGCATTACAAATCTGTTAAAAAATTTACTTACAATCTGAACTCTGTGCCCTCGACATTACGTTAAAATTTGTTGGGGAAATTTGACAGGTAATGTAACGCTTGATCTGCTGTCTTCTGTACCTAGTTTGTGATTCAGTTTGGGTTATTTATTAATTTAACTAGCTCAGCTTAGGGACGTTTGTAAAAATAAAAATAATTAATTTTGATTATCTAAAAATAAATAAGTCTATGCATTTTTATTTTCCCTGAGAATAGGAATTTAACCATCACTTACACTTATTACAGGGTTGTTATTAGTCACCAGCCAAATTTAAATTTTATTTTCTTAGATACGATATAAACGTACCTGAATATTTATTTTAGTATCGCTTAGTATAAAGAAATTATAATCAACGAATGCAGGGCATTAAAAAAACCGACTTCACGTCAAAACTTTGGCTGAGTTATAATAATGTCATCAACGTAAACATTCTCCGAAATCATAAATAATTTAAAAAAAAAATGAAATTTTCAATGAAATTCTCAACCGATTTCGATGAAATTTATATAGGACCAATGATGAAGTATCTTCTATTATATGGAATAAGAATTTTTAAAATCGATTCATTATTGTCTGAAATATCGTGTAACAAAGACACAAAAAAATATATACAGACGAATTGAGAAACTCCTCCTTTTTTGGAAGTCGGTTGAAAATATGGCACCACAAACTTTTTAACGAATAGTGGCTACTATTAAAATAAGACAGTAATGCGAAGTGGAAAGTATTTATTTATTACTTACTAGCTGTTACCCGCGACTTCGTCCGCATGAATACCGGTTATGGGAGTTGGATAAATAATATCGACGGTTAAAAGGCTAATTGGTCTAAGCGACATTTTTTTAAAGTGACAGGAGAGCGATTTAAAGTTTCGTTTTTCGGAAAAAAAAAACATTTAAAAAAAACTACTGCGTGGACGTTGATCTAATCAATACAGTATTTCCGTAAATACATATTGCATCTTCCTAAATAGTTTTTATGAAAATATAGGCGTTTTTTAATGAAATAAATGTCGCTTGACTCAAAATGCATCGTATTATTTTTTTAATAGAACAAGGAAAAATGGTCTAACTGCCAGTGATTTATATTCAAGTTAAAAGTAAATTAGTTCAAATGTGGATATGGATATGAAACAGAACAAGGAAAAATAACATAAACTACACGAGTCCCTATGCATTTAGCATGTCAAAAGAGTTTAAGTAACACGTGAACTTGAACTGGAGTAAAGTAAATTAATACAAACAACAACAAATGTTCAAACAGAATCAAGTAAAGTGACTGCTTGCTATCATAATATTAGACGTAGGCTCTTATACCATTGTTAAGATTGATCATGAATACGTAAAGATGTAATGATTAGAGTTCATTTTTAAATAAAACCAATGTTTGAAATAGTAAAAAAAAATATTTGGACTATCCAAATCTTTTAACAAAAATAAACAAAATTAGGCAAAGTGTTAAACTTAAAATTGAAGAATCTTCTTTTTAAAAAAGTATCAACTTAATCTTAGTATTACTTATGAGTATCTATTAATTCAGTCTCAGGATTCCCTATATCTCCACGTCTAATCACAATGTTTTCTAAAAATATAAACCTTTTGAGGTATTAACAAAATACAGCCTCTAAATATCTTAATTAACAATAATGCCTAATTAATCAGTCATGGCTTTTTATATGCAATGTGTGCAATATACATTACATCATAATCTGGTATACGATAGGGCATAGAGTATGGAACAGTGCGATTTTTATTTTTTTTACTATCAATAAATGAATTGAAATTAACAATAAACAAAATTAGGCAAAGTGATAAACTTAAAATTTTACAATCTTCTTTTTAAAAAAGTATCAACTTAATCTTAGTTATACTTATGAATATTTATTAATTCAGTCTCATGAATCCCCATATCTCCACATCTAATCACAATGTTGGCTAAAACTATAAACCTTTGAGGTATTAATAAAATACAGCCTCTAAATATCTTAATTAACAATAATGCCTAATAATCAGTCATGGCTGTTTAAAATTATAAAAATCAAAATCCTTATTCTTTATTAAATAGAATCAGATATTAAAGGCGAAGTTTCCTCATTATCTTCAATATCTGTGTCAACCAGTACATCCTTTCCGATTCGATGAGAAAAACTTGCGTATTCTGAATGGAATAGTTTTGGTATAACTCCGGTACTTATCACATAATTTTTTCAAATCATTGTACTTGGTTGTGGTTATGGGCAAAACTGATTTGTATTTTTGGTGAAGCTGCTTTGGCCTTGAAATAATTCCCACTGTTTCATCTTCAGTATCCTCTAGCATGCTGTATTTAACAGTCATAACATTTGGAGATGACTTTTTGAATGTCACCACCCGTATTTTGCTTATCTTACCAGATAAGTTCCCTTTAAAATATTTATCAGAAAATTCCTCGAAATTATTAAAGTCTTTATGGTTAAGAGCTTCTACTTCATATGGGCGGGGAATCCTTACGAGCCAACTGTCAAACTGTGATCCACTGCGATGGTGCCCATATTATAGTATTTCTAACAGAGTTTTCAATTGTAGCATGAATGCTATCTACGGTCATTTCGGTGTGTCCTGGCAGCAAATAATTCATCTGAATCGTCTCAATATTGTTTGCTTGTAGTAAGGCATTGTGTATGGCGGCTAAGACAAGTTTGTTCTTATTTTGTCCAGGACAGGAATCGGAATATAAAACTAAACTTTTAATGGATCCACGTGAGTCAACATCAGCAATATACTTTTGAAGAATTGACGCAATCTCATTCCCACCTCTTTTCCCTTCAGTTTCGCCCCATACATAACAGAATCCGTTCCTCGTAACACTTTCGTAAAAACATAGATTGTAAACTGTATATTTCCTAGAGTAAAACAGAAGCATGCTTTGTCCGTGTGGCGTGTTTAGGACTTTTTGTAAATCGAATGAAGTACAAAGAATCGATTTATTCTTTTTACAGAGTTCACGATGAAAGGCTAACCTCCTTTTTGAGGCTTCTTTTTCTTTTAAATGCATCATCATATCTGGGTTTTCATTCATATCTTTGCCTTCAAAACGTAAACATTTAACACATTTGTCCTTTTTCCGTATGCCGAACATCTCCACCATATTCTAGTAAGTTTTAGGCATAACTTTTAAAAATCTGTTACAATTTTTTAGATCCTAGTTTTTTTTTATGTCTGTAGAATCTTCTCATCATCCTGGACAACTTTTGTTAAGATACGGTGCTGTTCCTATAATGAACCATGATGGACATAATTTTAAGAATAAATATGAAGCCCTGAGTGGTACGCGACGCCGAGGAACGGTGCAGCCTTTTACCGGTAACGGCCATAAAAAGCCGTACCGTAGAGATGGATTCGTAATATTTTAACAATACTGTTTTACATTCTCTTGTCATTCTTCAATTAAGAATGGATATCAACTTTTGAATGAATTATAGAGAATCAAAATCCACAGTTTATATGTATACAACCATGAGGAAAAACATTTTAGAATAAATAACCGTCCACTTTATAGGGAACCTTTTGAAGTCCCTAAAATAACCACACAATTAATATATAAAGTGTTTACAGTGCGAAATCGTTGGATTGTAACCCTTTTGAAACAGTTGTTTATTTATTAATATATTTTAGGAAACCAACTTGGACTTCATGAATTATAATTCTATCTAGAGGAGGAAGGCAATTTGATTATAATAATTACAAATAAAAAATTAACACACCGTCTATGAAGCCTCGTGTAAGCCACAATACGGAAGTTAACAGAACTAGGGTATATACTAGTATACACCTTGACCTGAACCTAAACTATTAATAATTACTTTTCACAACTGGCTGGGACTAAAACCTAGGAACGCAGACATTGACTCAACAAGTGCACACAGGAAGCAATGTAATTTATATTCCCATTATGATTTCATACACTAATAAATAACTACAGGATTGATGTGACAGTAATCAATAATGATGACGTTTTCTTGTATGTACTTATAGAAAATATCTGATTAAATACCATATATGGGATGATTATGAATAATTTTTTTAAAGTTTATCCCACCCGTGCAACTTCAAACCCATCTAATATTTTGTAATAAACATCATGTAATTTAAATAATATAACATATTTTTTGTAAATATTTAAAAGTAATCATAAATTTATCAACAAAGTTTTCGTGATGTTGCGGTAAAAAAATTCCCTGCCACGTGCTGAGGTCTTGCTTTTGAATCCCAGTTAGGATAACTTAATCATCATCATTGTCATAATTCAGCCAAGAGACGCCCACTGCTGGACATAGGCCTCCCCCAAGATTCTCCACACAAATCAGTCCCGCGCTACCCTCATCCAGCGCTTAATTATACGGGGTGACTGGTGACAAATTTTAGATACTGAAGGACAGCAGTCTGTGCTTGATTCTGAGGAACTTAATCGTTACTATTTACTTTACACACAACTGAGTCAACCGCGGCACGTGACCTGGCTCGCGGATCGCTGCCAATGCTAGTGTAACTATGCGTTGCGTAATCCTTTAACTTTCGGTTAAGTTTACTCAGTAAATAATAAATATTTATGTTTTAATATATTTTTTCTCTTCATGTATGATCTCAAACTGTCACATCCTTGAATTTCAAAAGAGACCCACATCGGGCCGGCATCCGGGCCAGCTTGCAAATGATTTTTTCTATACAGACTCGGGTCTGGGTGCCTACTGAGCTACTCTCCAGTACGCTTTGTGGGCTCCATTATACTAACATATTAAAGCTGAGTCTATGTTTGTACAGAAGGCAGCAAGCACATCAAGCATTACAAATCTGTTAAAGAAAATTACTTCAATCTGAACTCTGTGCCCTCGACATTAAGTTAAAATTGGTTGGGGAAATTTGACAGCTAATGTAACGCTTGATCTGCTGGCTTCTGTACCTAGTTTGTGATTCAGTTTGGGTAATTTATTTATTTAACTAGTTCAGCTTAGGGACGTTTGTAAAAATAAAAATAATTAATTTTAATTATCTAAAAATAAATAAGTCTATGCATTTTTATTTTCCCTGAGAATAGGAATTTAACCATCATTAACTTTATACAGGGATTTTTTTAGTAACCAGCCAAATTTAAATTTTATTTTCTTAGGTACGATATAAACGTACTTGAATATTTATTAAAGTATCGCTCAGTATAAAGAAATTCTAATCAACGAATGCAGAGCATTAAAAAAACCGACTTCACGTCAAAACTTTGGCTGAGTTATAATGTCATCAACGTAAACATTCTCCGAAATCATACATATTTTTTCAAAAATTTGAAATTTTCAATGAAATACTCAACCGATTTCGATGAAATTTATATGGGACCAATTATGAAGTATCTTCTATTATATGTAATAAGAATTTTTAAAATCGATTCATTAGTGTCCGAAATATCGTGTAACAAAGACACAAAAAAAAACATACAGACGAATTGAGAACCTCCTCCTTTTTGGAAGTCGGTGGAAAATATGACACCACAAACTTTTTTACGAATAGTCGCTGTTGATGAACATAGCTGGGCGTTTTTTTTGACCATTGATTACATGGCAAAAATCTAGGAAGTGAGTATGATATTATTTTATGTCAGGGTGAAATGTTTTCCTTATTGTAAAAAAAAAGTATCACTAAGACTTTTACGGAAAACGTTATTTAATATTTAATAAAATACTAAAAATGATCCTACTTTTTATGTGTCCTCCATCAAACCCTGGATTTTGATTTCGTATTTTGTAGATTTTTTAAGCTATATTTGGATATTTTTAGTTTTGCTCGAATGAAATAATTCGTTTTATTTGTGTTTCCATAAAATATAATAAGGTCTTAATATATTACTACGCGGAATTTCATTGATGTACTACAAGATGTTTTGTAGTAGCACGTAGTCGTCTGCATTTCAATGGTATTCTTTCATAATTTAGGGTGACCACTTTGCTTAATATGTTAGCGAGTATAGTAATTTCCTTGTGGAAAATTTTATTTTTTTTGCAAAATCTTTTTTTATAAATGATACTTAATGTTAAAAAAAAATTACTGATGACTAAAAAAAACCCTGTATATTATCTTGTCATAATCTTATTCAAACAACATGAAGGTTTTCAACTACGAGTATGTACTTACTTGGACCATATGAATCAGTAAATTATTCATATAAAAAAATTAAGCTAAGTGAGCTATGTTCAAGAGGCTTTATTTGGTTTCAAATTTTGTATGTACTCGCATATTTTATACTCAGACTATAAAAGCTTAGTCAGAAGAAAACTCTTCACGAGTTCAAAAGTGACAGGCGCTTTGTAAGCTTTCAGGGCCTGTAGTGATCCGATGAATAAACGAGTTCTTTAGGAATAATAATATATTTATACAGGGTCCGCTTATAAAAGTCAATTATATTTTAATAGCAGATTAGGAATGATGAGTTGGTCTGAATTTCGAAAAAACATTTTTTTTTTAAATATTTTTCATAAATTAAAATTTCAAAATTCTTCTCTGTGAGTAAAATTTGAGATTAATCCACATTAAGTAAATGACTAAGTACATACAATTAGATGGAAACGTTTTTATTAGGTACTTGCTGTCTAGTCATTAACTACAGATCAAACTTAAATTTTGATTACTTAGAAGAATTTTGAATTTTTATAAATTTTTATAAGAAAAATATTTTTTTAAAATATATGTTTTTTCCTTATTATGTCCCACTCATCAGTCTTAATCTGCTATTAAAATATTATTGACTATTATAAGGAAACCCTATATATACACCAGAGACAGTTAAATAGACGATTCTCCATTAATTATTTAATAGACGTCCTACGTGGTGTAATTTTCGAATGTTCGCTTGTCTGGGTTTAAGTCCCAAAAAAAGAGAAAAATAACTTTTCCAAATTAGTTTGCGTCTCGAATAATTGAAAAAATGTGTTAAATAAAAATCACCCGACTAGGACTTTATTTAACACATTTTTTCAATTATTCAAGAGTAATTAAGCATTTTAAATGCAAAAACTTTAAAATATTATTAAACATTGCAATGCTTCACTTCAACTGAGATTCACAATTTCTGAAAAAAAATTGGTCTCGGGTGGTCTTAGCTGTAAGATGGAGCTACGTTAGCAATATAACGTAAAAATTAAAAAATGTGTTAAGTAATTTCGAGGCGTACCGCCAGGCCCCGGTAGCTCAGTGGAAGAGAACTCGTCCGGCAAACGAGAGGTCCCAGGTTCAAGTCCTGGTCGAGTGATTTTTATTTAATTTTTTCAATTATTCAACATTAATTAAACATTTAAATGCAAAAACTTTAAAATATTATTAGTTTGGGTCTGGGTGTAACCTAGGGTACCCTCTAGTTCCGATATGTGGGATCCACACACTAACCTATGCATAATATATAAGCTTACATTGAAGGTACATGGTTATTGTATCGGCTTGGTTTATTTATTTATTTAACTTTTCATGTACAGATGGCAGCATATCAAGCGTTTAAAACCTGTCAAAAAATTGTGATTAAATCTGAGCTCTATGCCCTCGACATTAAGTTAAAAATTTGTTGAGGAAATTTGTCAGTTTTGTGACGATTGATCTGCTGCCTTCTGTACACCCACGTCTAATTAGTTTTATAAAATTCATTGGAATTTGAACCTTATAACCGCCGAATAAGTTGGGAAGTGTAAAGATCTTATTAGATATGTCTACACACTACAAATAATAATAATTTAATATATTAGGAATAACTCAGTTTAACATCGATTGTGTGTATAAATAGATAGATCTCAATAGTGTAAAAACTTTCTTAAGATAAAACCTACTTTTCGCGCCAATATCTCAATCGCCAAAACATTTTATGTAAATGAAAAACACAATACGCACGCCCATATTAAGATTAAAGTCCCATTGAAAGCGTTTCAAAAGTCGAAAAGGAAAAAGAAATATCCAAGGAAATAGTGTGATTTGTACTGTAAGGGGTCATGATAAATATAGGAAAGTTCCTGAAAATATTCTCACACTGTAAATCAAATATATAGAACGTTGGCATTCTGTGTTTGTACGGGCTAGTGATGTTAAAAACCAATAGTGGTGTGAATTCTTTGGGGACGTATGCCGTTTTCGATTACTCGTGTAACAAACACGTGAAGTCTTTTCTGTAAGTTCTTAAATGATTGTTGGATTCTTTTCAAAGTTTTTTTTGTACATTTAATATCCTTATAGTGTTTTAACTTATGAAACTAGAATATTGATACAAAAGAAAATTTATCTGTGAATGTAAACTGAGGCATTTATTACCGGGCAAAACAAACGGTATGAAAGTTTGTCATTAGAAAAGAATATATCAATATCGCATCACTGAAAGTTATGCAAAATATGGTATGATAAAACTCGAATGATAAACACTTTAGTATTATAGTAACCTTCAGTATCACCGCTTACAAATTAAGTTTGAATGTCGCATGAATGTGTTGTTTGAAACGAAAAGGATCACCATTTAAAAAAACAAAGCTCACACGGATTTACAAGACGAATGATAGAAAGGTATATCAATTATATTGATTTATATTTATTATAGCATGTTTGTTACAACTTTCTCACCAAAAAATTCACCTTACTTACTTATCAAAACCTAGTCTACGTATTACACGTAATAAAATAAAATTTAGTCCTTTTGGGCCCTATCATTTTAAAAACTATTGCATATTTTATCAATAAACATTAACTGTATAATATTTTTTCACTTTTCTTGCAAAATCAATAGGTGGCGACAATAAAATACATTTAACTTGTGAATAACATCCAAGACAATATATGAAACGGTCCAAGACATATGAAACGGTCCAAGACACTCTCTACATTTCAGAAAAGTAGCAATATACCGTATTTGTCCTTCCTGCGTTTGTTTTACCTGACCATTACAGGGTACTTTAACTGGAACTGGTGTATCACTATAGTCTTCATGCTCACTTTCCATCAAGTAACATGGAAGACAAACGTCCCTATCTTACTTTTTTTTTAAATAGGGTTGACTTAGTATATCCATCGCTGAATAAGCTCAGGAGCAGGTTTCCGCCAGCTATTGTTTATATTTCGATTACAATCCAATTAAAAACATGTTCTATTTAAATGGAATTTAGATATATCGGAAAATACAACATGAAAAATTATAAAATTTTCTAAAGTTTTCATATTCATAATCTTGTTCTAGTAAAAAATAGAAAACTTCGAGTAATATTGAAAGTAAAATACTTTTCAATACTTTCTATTGTGTCGTGGAAATCGCTGCCCACGCTGCCGTCCAGTTCGCAGCCTTACCTAACAAAAGCACTATTCTCTGACACTTATATGTATATAAATATCGACAGGGCCAAACCTGTACGTCACTAGTTTGAACTATGGCTAGCGGACTCGGTGTTGAATTTGGAAACACTAGTATCATCGAAATTATCCTCTGTGCGGATGTATGGCGGGGCTATTTGAACGGTAAACACTGAGACAGCGCCGAGTTTGATTTGATTGAAGTTCTACAATGAGTTTGGGGGTTTTGGTATGAGATCTGTAAATACAGCCAGTTTGCTTTGCGTGCCTTTAAACGAACCTTACTCTTTATGTAAGGAGGTTCGTTTAAAGTTAATCAGTTAAAAAAACTGTTTAAGCGTTTATAAAAGGCATGATAATCAGCATAAATCATAAAATATAATAATCTAAACTGATTTTAAGAAGAAAAACCACTTATTTTTTTAATATACTAAATCGATATTCTGAAACTTTTTTCAAAGTTACATCTTATTAATAAATTATCACGTGATCAGTAGCGAAAGAAGATCAGTGGTTTTCTAAAAGTATCTACAGTATAACCTTACACTGTGAACAACTAAATTCTTTTTCCTTGAATATATTTTAATTAGCTTTCCTTTAAATAAAAACTTTTCTTTAGTATCAAACATCCAACTCATGCGTATCGTTGTAGTTATTTTCAAAATACAGCAAGTGATAAGAAAACATATGATCACTTTATCCATTCCCCTCTGTTATGATTATAGCCTGAAGCTATCATATTTTGATCATTCCCCTTATTTAATATCCTCGTCACTTAATTAATTACAAGGAGGTCCTAAGTAAAGATAGTTTAACTTATTAGTAAGAGCGTGAGCTTGTAAACATAGGAGTGAACTTAGCCGTGCAGTCAACTTGTTTTCGTCGTTACTAAAATAGCTGACAAATAAAATTAAAACAAGATTTGCGGGAAAAGTTTCTAATAAAAGACATTGGTAATGATGTGTGAATATTGTCACATTTAACTCCTATTATTCCTTTTTTCTTACAAACACAGTTTATATACCAATGAAAAGGCAAAATATCATTTATTGCTTAATAGAATAACAGTTCAAAATATAAAAGGTATTTTTGTACTTTAATTTGCACAATTGTACAAATTAAAGTACACTGTGGCATATTACATTTTTGTTTTAATTTACAAGTAAATGACAAAATACCTTTTATATTTTGAACTGTGTGAAATTATAATAATATTCATGGAATTAATAATAATGTAAAGCAAAGTCATAGAATTTCGTACATCTTACCGCGTTTAACTCCGGTTTTGAACGTCTGTGTTTGATGAGGTGAAAGATAATCAATTATATGGCTATGTGTCATATTAATTATCTACCGTAACTGACATGATCTTTCTCTACAAATAAACAAAGAGGAATCAAATAGGCTTAAAAGGTTCAAATAAGTGTTTAAAGGACCAATTTACGTTATCCAAAAAGGACAAAAATATGCAACTTTGGTCCTCAATAATATTGTTTATGTTATTTACATGTTCATGTTAGCTCATGATATTTACACCTAAACAGAGAATGATAAACAGGTACACGTTTAGTAATATTTGCAACAATATCGTACATCGTGGATGCAACTTTTATAATAAAAAAGTTTCCACTAACTTAGCTTAGTGTCGGTATAAAGCATTGCAGTTCATTCTAGAACTTTCAAATTGTAGGTGTTGTGAGGGAAGCAACATTAGAATACGCATTTCGAATTAATTTGAAAGGGTCTGGAAATTGAAAAATTTCGTCACAGTTAATAATATTTTAGTGGCTTTATTTTAAAGATTAGCTTAGGGTGTCACTATTTGAAAAGAAGTATCTTATCTCTTTACACAAATTTTCTAAGAATTTACTATTAGTAAACCTTTACGACCGAAAACTTGTTTATTTAATCTTCACAACTCTTAGTAATGTGACCTGCACTGCAGGGCTATGAATCTCTCCCCTGGGTGACGAGGAGGTATGGGCCGTGAACCACCAAACTGCTCCAGTACTGGTTGCTGGATATCAGAATTTTAAAAGCGCTGAAATGGCTTTTACTAACCCTAACGATTACTGTCTACAAGTACACAGCACCCGGGACCGACTGCTTATAGCGATTCACAAGCATCCCTTGATGAAGTTAAGATTTTCATCATGGTCGAGGTTTTGACGCACTAACATGCGTAGCTGCGGCCTGAATCATTTCATTCAATTCCTTCCTAAATCAAGCACTGCGCTGCCGGACACAGTGTGCCATACCTTGCGCCACGACGACGACACACGCGCCTACGCGCGTTTAGGTGCATAGTTCCGCATTGTTATTTGATGGTCATAAGAAAAAAACATTAAATCGATTTTAAATACCTACAGTTAAAGTCATCATCATCACAACTCTTTGTAACGAGCCCACTGCAGGGCATGAGTCTCTCAACTGGGTGAAGAGGCGGTATAAGCCATAAGCTGGCCTAGTGCTGGGTGGTGGATGCAAGAATTTTGAGGGCGCTAAGATGGCTTCGAACAAACCCTAACGACTACTGTATACAATTATACAGCACCCGGGACCGACTGCTTAACGTGCCCTCCGAAGCACGGAACTCATCGTGAGAAATCAATGGTCGGTGGTCACTCATATAAGTACCTACCCCGGCGAACGTTGCTTAATCTGTGATATCGTATGATACACACAGTAACATTTAAAGAATAAAAATCTGTGTTTAATTTAGCGGTGGAAGTATCACTTATTAATGTGAACCAGTCATAAATCCATCCTATACAACCCTCACTTTTACTGTGTCTAACAAAGATGAAACAGTAGGTCTCAAAACTCGTTATTTTAGTTAGATATGAACCAATTCGGTTTTTTAGGGTTTTGAATTTCCACAAGGCTTTTTTCTATACTTTCAAACAAACTTCTTACTAAATAGATTTAAGAATTTTTTACTTCAAAATCCAGTTACATACAAACGCTTTGAAAATAATCATTTTACAGTAAATATATGCTTATTTATTCTGCCATATAAATACTGACAACACTTTTATGTTCAAACATCATTCATGTCTCCTTTAACTAAATACACTCGTACATATTTCTTTTCAGAGTAGTAAAAGCTTTCTACGTGTAGATCCAATTTTCAAACATACTATTTAAGCTTTAACTAAGTATAAAATGTTGTTTTAAGCTCATAAAACTAACTTACTCTTTCATCTCAACAGTCGTTAGTTAAATGCAACTAAGTACCAGGTTCCCTATTTAAAACAATATAACATAAAAATAACATACGAGTAGCACTCAGCTTTAAAAGTGTAAAGGTTTTTTTTTCTGAGTACCTAAATACTTCATGATTTAGATCTGCATTATCATGATAACGTTATTTTTCTATTTTTTTAAGAATTTTTATATTCATGTGTTTTGCAACACATTTTAATTATATTTTAATTAATTAATATATATAAAACTGTTCCGTTACTGACTGAGTTACTGAGTGACTGACAGACAACGTACAGCCGTAACTACTGGGCGTAGAGAGCTGAAATTTGGAACATACATTCTTTAGGAGATGTAGGGGTGCACTAAGGAAGGAATTCCCGAAATTCCCACGGGAACGGGAATTATTGGACTTTTTAGTTTGTATGAAAAATCTTATTCCTTAAGAGCACGGATATGATACTTGGCATAAAAGTTCTTCAAAAAGAGACTGGTTGTGTTATGAAAGGAATTCCCGAAATTTCCATGGGAACGGGAAATATATGATGTTTTAGTTTGTATGATAAGATCTTATTCTTTGAGTGCACGGATGTGATACTTGGTATAAAGGTTCCTCAATAAGTGTCTGTTTGTATAACGGAAGGAATTCCCGAAATTCCCACGGGAACGGAAAATAGGACTTTTGAGTTTATGCGTGTACGAAGTCGCGGGCAAACGCTCGTCTTTATATAAAACCAGATAATTCTGGAGGTTTCCCGGCACTTATACGTGTAAAACATAATATATTACGTATTCGATTTCATTAGAAGAATTTATACACTGCACTGTCTAGGTCCACGTTTATTATAATATTTCTACGAAACAATAGGATCCCCGCAACAAAAGATCTATTGAAAGAAACCCTACAACTTCAAATTTTAATCAAATCAGTTCCATTATGAATGTATTTTAGGTATACTTAATGAGCTCAATTGTTTTTCGTTTTAAATATTAATTTACTTATTTACTTTATTAAGAAAACCAACAGCGTTATTGCACATTATTTCTTAATCTAGTACTTATATCTAATGGTGCGCACAGATTGCTGTAATGGAACTTGTAATGTAACATTCTGCGCACCACACGTCCAAATACGCAACTTGCTTTGAATTTTTTTTAAATGTTAAAAATCCTTCAATTGATTATCAAGTGCAATTTCAATTAATAAAATAGATTCTAAATTTTAGAAGACATTGAAGAATGTGATTCATATGCTCTCCAAATGTTAGCTTTCAAACATAAACATAGCTGAGCCTTCAGAAATGTTATTAAATAGAAAAAAACTGGCGTAAAATCTAATATTATTCATCGATGCTCCACAGGAATTCATAATACCTATATGTTGCAGAACAAAGGGTGCCAAAAAAGCGGATAAAACATGGCTTGTTGATAGGTATGTGTTAGTGATTGGCGGCAAACACAGAGCTAGGGGAAAATAGTCTGGGTATTTAGAAGTCTAGACACGTCTGCTTTATTATTGGCACTTTTATATTATAAACACTTTTAAGAAGTCAACGATTTATGTTAGATTCAATATTTTTTTGATGAAAATAAAAACAACATAATATTTACAGCAATAATAAAGATGCTTTATTGCCACAGAACTTAAAAACAAACATTTTAACAATATTATCTATGACAATGTGGGCAGCCTTATCGCTTAAAGTGATTTCTAGCAGGCAACCCATAAACAGTAAACTCATAAACATAACGATTGAAAAGAGAATGATCAAAAAGTACCTATAGCCTGTTTATACGTTTCTCTTTTAATCTTACACAAGTCGTTTATAAAACTAAAATTATGTTAATTTTACAGAAGTCAAAAAAATATTTCAATCTGTTTATCTTATAAGGAAATGCTGCTAAATGTCGTGAGTTTTAACTTTTTTAAAACAGTGTTGCCCTGATCTAAAAATTACAGGTTTTAGACGTGACTTAGAAAAATTTAACAAGTTCAAATTTTCACAAATAGACAGGATCTGTTATTAGTGTATTTCATAATACTCTTCCGGGAACCCAGGCTTTAATTAAAGCTCTATTATTAGTTTTGAAGTTTATAAAGCTCTGTGTAGTGGCGCTCATTGGCACCGATATCACATTTTTGGCATACCAGCTGGTCGGATGGTACCTCTCAGTTTGTCATTTTATTATTAGATTTGTGTAAAAGTGTAGGTATTTTCTCGCATCGCCATAAATTCGTTTACAAATGTATGGATAATTCGTAATTCTGCGGTTTTTTATTGGTGGGTTTTTATCGCCTTTTTGGTTTTAAAACTGATCAGTTTATCTGTCATTCGAACAAAACTAGTAAAATCATGTGCATAGTGTCTGACTGAACAATGAGTTTCCTATTAGACATCATCACATCACATCATCACCACAACTCTTCAGTAAAGAGTCCACTGCAGGGCATGATTGTCTCCCCTGGGTGACGATCCATAATCCACCAAGCTGTCCCAGCTGGTTGATGGATGTCAGAATTTTCAGGGCTCCGAAATGGCTTCTAACAAACCCTAACGACTACTGTATACAAGTATAAAGCACTCGGGACCGCCTGTTTAACGTGCCCTCCGAAGAACGGAACTGCCGTGAGAAATGAATGGTCAGCGGTAACCCATTAAAGTACCGACCGCGCCAAACGTTGCTTAACCTGCGATATCGTATGATATACACAGTAACCACGGCGCCACGGCGATTTCATCGACTTATTAGTAGTAGTTTATAATTTGCACATTCTAATTCGTTTTCTTTTACGCTTCATTATTTACGGGATATTATTTAATAAATTTACCATAGTTGGTCGTCTCCCGGCCAATACAGTTTAAGCAAAAAAACATAAAATCAAAAAAAAAACTTTTCAACTCACAAAAGCTTAAGAGTTACTACATAGTTTAAATTGACTGTTTGTTTTAACCAACATATCGCTCAAACACCACAGGGTTGTGGAAAATTCTAATTAAAGGTAACATTTTATTAAGAAATTCTAGCGAGATCCAAAGTTTTGACATTTAATACAGCTTGTAATTTACATAACATAAATCATTCATTTTAGTTTATTCATAAGTTTTTTAAGTAGAATTTGTAGCGTCACATAACACATTTTAAATAAGTCGTTCATCCTCTTAAGTAACCGTCTGTATACTTCAAACAATTGACATTCGAACACATTAAATTTGAAGAAGATATTATCGTGAAAACGAAAAATTATTCCATCGTATAAACGTCTCGGGCAATTCCAGTACATTATCGCTTTTAGATATAAAATTTATCTCATAAAAAGACAGTAAAACCGAATGTTATGGGCATTAATCCAGTTGGGACGGGACGGCCAAAATAATGGATTAACTACTTTTATTGGCATCGAAAATGACATAAGTCGGTTGATGTAATTATGTCAATTTATGGCGATGTAATATAGAGTTGTGGCTCGATTGGATGGCTGTTATTGTAACTGATACTTTTAAGTGGAGTATAAAACAAAATTGAAATGTTAAACCGTATTAAAGAGTAATGCAGGTTTTTTTATTTTGAAAGTCTATGAGCATGTTAAATTGTTATTTCATAAAAAAGCTGTGCTGTCAAAAAGGTTAACGAAACGTCGAGTTGAAATTTACACGATCAAATCAGGTTACAACTAGGAAATACCGAATTTAATCAAAAGCTTTGAAGTTAAACTATTCTGAAATGACGCTAATCAATAAACTATTGTCGAATTAATTTTCAACAATCTTGCTACAAGGGACTGTAAGTGACTGGTTGCCGCTTTGTCAACAGTGAGTTGAAACTGTGTACCTGGGCAATCCTCATGTTCTCATGTACTCAACTTTTTAAACGGATTTATCGCGTATAATTTTTATTTTACATTTTAACTAGACGTTTCGGGGTCTTGCAGAGCCCGTGGTCACAATTCTCGTGTTGATCCAGTGAGTCTGTATGTGCCTCCACTGAGTCTTACTATACCTATACAGTACGTCGAAAAGTGGTGTTGTGGTTACCCAAGTAAGCTGAGGCGATCCTTTATTGTTCTGGAACACGCGATGGTTAATGTCTTCATCTTCTCTGAAATGTACACTTACTCATACATACCAGGATAGTGTGTTGTTACACTATAAACGCATTAATGAGAAAAAATGCTATCAAAAATGATTCAGCTTTAATATGCAGAATTTTATAAATAGACTCCGATAAACCTTTTAATTCGCAATTTCATGTACAAGAGTTATGATACCAGAATCAATAAATATACATTCAGCTATAAATACAGTCGTATATTGCCGATCCTGTTCTATATAAAAATGAATTGTCTCATAAAATACATCTATTTTTCCTTCTGGTGACATAAAATGCAAGTTTCGTTTAGACGACCAAACAATAAAAATTGATTTTAGAAGAATGGAGAATTTACGGATGGAATCTTTCAAACTGATTTTTGTGAAAATAGTGTACTTTCTGGTTTAATAACTTTCTTAGTAAACAAGCAAATATTTGTCCTTTGCGCAACAGACTTATACAGAAATTTTTGCGTTAAAAGCAAGTCAATAAAAATATTTTTAATAAACAAGCTTTTATTATTTTTTAAATAAAATTAACATTGCTTCCATGCTGGACTGGGAGCGAACGAAAAACATAGAATGTACCAGCTGCTTCTCTTCCCGGGCATACTGTAAAAGTCAGTTAAGGGACAGAGGTTTTATTGGCATTTTTGTGGGCGAAAGGCTGACCCCCTGTCACTGCAATAGCCTCTCTCCATCATTATTATACCTCATTTGTCTAACGTGACATCAGATGGTCTTATAACCACTGGTGTTCTGCCTACCCCATAAGGGATACAGGCGTGAAGTTATGTATGTATGTATGTAAAATTAACATCAAAGGTAAGACGAATCAAACGAGCCCAAATTCTATTTGCTTGCGTCACGTGTGGTTTAATTACGGATATTGCGAAAAAAGGAAAGAAATTGCGAGCTGTTACAAGTCAAGATTTGTTTTCTGGATATATTAGATTATTATTTTTGCTTGGTGGTAGGATCCCTTCTGAGTCCGCCTGGCTAGCGACCACCCTTTATATAAAGTCTGCCGCCAAATGTTACCGCTCCGGCGGTAATGTGTTCCGGCAATATTGTATAAAGAGCCAGTTCCTTCCTAAACCCGTGTGCTTTCATCTTCGACCTCATCGTCACTTACCATCAGGTGAGATTGAGGTCAAACACGGGTTTAGTCACTTATAAAAAAAAAAAAAAAAAATTCAAAAATTTCACTACTCTTTAAAATATATTCATAACAGTATTCATCAAAAAGATAACTTCGATACAAAAGTCATTACCTAATAGTAAAATCTATAACAACGTCAATGTTTCTTATTATTTACGAAAACTTGAAGGAGCCTAATAAAAAGCGTTTAGTAAAAAAACATTTAGCTATTCTATTCCTGCGTTTAATACGAGTTGATATACTTAATGTCACTAGAAAAGTTCACATGTGTGCATTTTCCAAAGAACCAATTTGATAGTCAGCATATATATTAAAATATGCACGTAGCACAAACCAAAATAAGAAAAAAGACGATAAATCTCGTAATTACGAAAACTTTTCTACTTTTGTTTGTGAATTCAGAAGGTTTTTGTACAAACATAAGTTTCAGGCTTTAAATGCCAAGCACGTATGACAGTTTGCAGTGACAGAACTAATTAGAACAAAGTTGAAATAGTTGTTTTACCAGTCCCATCTAGCGCCTAGCACGCCATTCTGTGACGGGGCTTCAGTCCCCAGTTTTACGACTAACACTTATGTTGCCCAACATAGTTTAAATTGGGACGTCTTAGTTGACGATCTCCAGTTGAAATATTATGTTACTTGATAGGGTCATGATTAATTAATTAGCCTTTAGGTAATGTTTTACAAATTATATGCAAATTGTGTTTCACAATGCTACAACCATCGGGCTTTTGATCGTGGCTGCCATTACTTTTTTTGGAAGAACCACAACATCTAATCCAGAAACAAAGAAAAATCTGTTTGATTGAGTTAGTTTCTTAGTTTGAGTAATTTTCGAGTATTAAGTAAAACACTTTCTAACCGGATTTATCGCGTATTTATTTTACATTCTAAATTTTAACTCGACTTTTCGGTGTCTTTGGAAACCCCGTGGTCATGAAAGACTGAGGTGTCGGGCGTCTCGACAGTGGAAAAAACTACACATCATTTCCTCCATCTGTTTCTAAATTGTCAAGAAAGTTTTAGATTAATACAAAACGAGCTGACAGTGTCTTGAGTTTTAGATAGTGCAGTTTGTTGAATGTAATATTTTTTTAGAATACGGTGTCGGTGATAGTTTCCAACAATCTTCTCTGCTGAAATTAGGGTGACTTTTCTGATTATTCTAGGAATGTGGTAATTTTTTACAGAGTCAAACCTTAAATAATTGTTGGGCTTGTCCGTAGAATGCTCCCAAACTGCAGACTTTAAAACTCTTTGATTTATTAGATGTGCCCTTTAACGCGGGCCGATACGTTTCTTTTAGTTAGACCAAAAGAGAAAAACCCACAGCCGCAGTAAATTTTGTAAGCACCTGGGTCTTGTAAAGGGATGTTGCATTTAACTGAACGAAGATGTTGACTTATTTTTGAATTTGGTTTAAATACTGTTTTAATTGAAGCGTGGCTAAGAATGTTTGAAATATTGTCTGCTACACCAAGAGGTAAAAATTAAGGTCTGCGTTTGACTGTCTGCGGCTTCACGCGGTCGCTGTGGCAATGACGAGGTGTTTTGAGTAGTTTTATTATTCTACCACACCCACGTACATCTTTTTTCGATTTTAATCGAAGTTTAGCCAAATAATAAGAGATTAAGTATTCCATTCACACGGCTGTACAACCACACTTATGAAATTTTACTAGCGAAACTGCGTCACGCAACTTTAGCACGCGCGTGGACACGTGTGACGCAGCATTGGCCCTTACTTGCTTTGCAAATTGTTGTATAGAATTTGATTCTTATTTTACACAATACTCCATTTAAAGTTTCCAGTTCCAGTCTAGCTTTCATGCTGGACTGGGAGCGAAAAAAACATAGAATGTGCCAGATGCTTCTCTTCCCGGGCATACTGTAAAAGTCAGTTAAGGGACGGAGGTTTTAAAAGCGTTTTGTGGGCGATAGACTGAAACCCTGTCACTACAACAGTCTTTCTGCATTTTTATTATCAAATCAAATTTGTCAAACGTGACATCAGATGGTCCTATAACCTCTGGTGTTCTGCCTACCCCATTGGGGATACAGGCATGACGTTATGTATGTAATCCATCTAAAATTCCAATCATCAAAGTACATCCGCACATGCCATGCGCCCAGCCTGCTCACGCCCTGCGCCCTACCCGTGTATGACCCGCACTCGCTCTGTACTCATCCCGCACAACCCTCACGCTTGCTATGACCAATGTCGTAATACTATGTTTAACATTGCGTGGAGAGCGCTTGTGAAACGCGGGTCTGGAGCGTGAATAGCGTGGCCGAAGCGTATGGGTGAAACCTGGGTGACACGCGGGTGTAGTGTGTGATTGACGGGTTCCCTTTGATCTTTATCTTATTATATCAAACAAATATTTTTGTGGTAGTTAAATCCAAGAAATTGGAATTCCATACTCCTCTGAGAATCGGATTAATATTGGGTAAAATTCGATCACAAAGTTTTCCACGGTTCTGATACAGTTCTAGGCAGTAATATTTCAAAGATACCTTGAAATTTTGTATATTAAGTTAGACATTAATATTAAAAAATCTCAAAGGTATAAAATAAATAGGAACGGAAAAGGGAAACGAAAAGGAACTATAAAATTTTGCTACTATTTTCACACACTTTATCAAATATGTATTTTTTTATTTAAAGACTAATATTACTATCATACATAGGTACCCAGACCTCGGCCGAATATCTGCAGAAAAACAAACGTTTTAGTCGCGCAATTTCAAGTCCTGTGTGAACATCGGGATGAAAATGTGCTTTTCCAGACTGTACACAATTAGTATGCCAAATTTCATCCAAATAAAAAAGAAGATTTATTGCCTAACAATAAACCCACTTTAAATAATTGCACAAGAAATAGTTTTGTTGAGCCGTTCTGCCGTGATAATTACTATAAAAAATTCAAATAAACAATAAATAATATAATAAAATAAAATCCCCAGACAATCACACCAACGTCATGGCCCCAAAGTAAGCATAGCTTGTGTTATGGGATACCATGTAGCGAACTAGGGGGGAACCACGAATATAAATACATAAATAGATAAACACCCAGACAAAGAACATTTTTTTTTCTTGTTCCGTGCGGGAATCGAACCCGCAACCACTGGCGTCTGAGGCAGACAGGTTTACCCCATCGCCAAAGTGGTCGACACAAGTAGCTAAGTATTATGTAATTAAAGTAGTATATCTAATAACTAATTTCATATAATAAAATTCTCGTGTCACAGTTTTCGTTGCCATACTCCTTTTTTTTTTTTTTTTTTTTATATGTGACTAAACCCGCGTTTGACCTCAATCTCACCTGATGGTAAGTGACGATGAGGTCAAAGGTGAAAGCACACGGGTTTAGGAAGGAACTGGCTCTTTATACAATATTGCCGGAACACATTACCGCCGGAGCGGTAACATTTGGCGGCAGACTTTATATAAAGGGTGGTCGCTAGCCAGGCGGACCCAGAAGGGATCCTACCACCAAGCAATTACTATTACTCCTCCGAAACGGCTTGACCAATTTTGATGAAATTTTTTGTGCTTATCCGGTATCTATGAGAATCGGCCGACATCTATTTTTTTTTTATATGGCAAAACAACGTTTGCCGGGTCAGCTAGTTTCATATAATTATGGAGGAAAATAAATCGAAATATGCAAGGTTTTTTCAATTTGCAATAGAAAAACAAACAGTCTCCTTTATCTTTTTGGTCTGTCAGATTATGTAGCTCGTATGTCAGATTACGAGATCCCAAACCCATGTAACGCTTGTCGCAGATTTTGTGATGATAACCTACATCTCAGCTTACCACACGCTGTTCTAAAATCTCGCAGACCCAACCCTAATCAAAACAAAGGACAAGAATAAACAAAGTCAAATGTAGGGCCACCGAGACCAACGTGTTGTTATTTTTTAAATTTGTTCATATGTATAAATGCTTATATAATTATAATTATATCAATTTTTCTTATCAATATATATAAAATTGTTCCGTTACTGACTGAGTGACTGGCAGACAACGTACAGCCGTAACTACTGAGCGTAGAGAGCTGAAATTTGTAACATACATTCTTTAGGAGATGTAGGGTTGCACAAAGGAAGAAATTCCCGAAATTCCCACAGGAACAGGAATTATTGGATATTTTAGTTTGTATGAAAAATCTTATTCCTTGAGTGCACGGACACGATACTTGGCATAAAGGTTCTTCAAAAAGTGACTGGTAGTTTTATGAAAGGCATTCCCGAAATTCCCACGGGAACGGAAAATATAGGACTTTTGAGTTTATGCGTGTACGAAGTCGCGGGCAAACGCTCGTTTAGCCATAAAAAGAAGATTGTACAAATTGTTTTCTCAATTTTATTATAGATTTAAAAGAATATTACATTGATATTATAGCTACGTCCAGCAGTGGACGTCTACAGGCTGTTGATGATGATAATGATTATAACTATTATTATTAAATGTTTTTTTTTTTAACCTACTACTTTTAAACGAACACTTTGCGTTTAAAAAAGATACTGAATGCAATTTTATAAAGTCAAAAGGAAGTAAATTTAGCCCCAGAAATCTGCCTAGATTAATTTTAGAAACAAAGACCAAAAGCTGTCTAGGGCTGTATAACTAACACGGTATCATTAATAGTTCTCAGACTACTACAATTACAATGAATATAGTTAAAATACTTACGTTCATATTTAAAAAAAGTACGTAAACAACGGATACTACGCATTTTATGTTTTCATTGTAGTTTATACCGATCTCACGAATGATAAGGATGGGATTGAAGATCGAGCTCACAAATTCAGGATGGGTTGGATATTTGGATACATAAAAGAACCTAACTATATTTTACAGATGATTGTGTAAGTAAGTTAAATAAGCGATAAAAAATATTTTACCTATTGTTTCAACTGCTGAGTTAGTTTAAATACAAGGTTTTTTCTATGGTTTGATTTATGGTCGCTGTTTAGTAGCTAAACAAATAAGATGAATGAGACCCATAAAACAAAAAAAAACAACGATTGCATAACAAAAGCCACTAACGATATCCAGCGCTTAAACCTTTTTGAGTTATACCATCAAAATATTGTTTCCAAACCAAAAACAGAAGCAAAACTCAGCGTGTAAAATTAATCCTAAAATGAAATAAAGCAAAAGTATAGGTGGCCCAAAACCCTAATAACGCGTTATGGGGCTCCCCCATTACACACATCCAGATGTAAGCCTAACAAATAGCTGATCATTCATTGCAGCGTTCGTCAGGGTCCGGTAATTTAGCAACCAAGCGGTTTCTTCATATTACCCCGGAAACAGTAATCCCGAACTGAAATTTGTCAAAATTTCAACATCTCTCAGTAAAAGTTTCTTCACCTTTTATTTCAGCAATTTGATAAACTCAATTCATTATTTCATGTCTGCGTACTCATATTTTAAGGAAAAAGCCCTTTTTTGGAGAAGTACGTCAAAGGAATTATGCGTTCTTTCGTTTTGAGGAAAAAAGCTATTATTGAGTTTTTATCACACTTTGTAAGTATACAGGGTGGTGATTTGAAAGAATATAAATACTTTATGTATATGTATGTTCTTAAGTGAGATGGCCTGATAGTTTGTCAATAAGAAAGTTGATCTGCTCTAGACAAGCCATAATAAGGAAATACAAGTCTGATCACAACAATAATTTAAAATTATAGCGTGCAATATTTTTTTTAAATGTCCCCCACCCGGTTTTAATAAATAAATAATAATAAAATCCCCAGACAATCACACCAACTACATGGCCCCCAAAGTAAGCATAGCTTGTGTTATGGGATACCATATAGCGAACTAGGGGGGAACCTAGAGTATAAATACATAAATAGATAAACACCCAGACACGGAATATTTTTTTTTTCTGGTTCTATGCGGGGATCGAACCCGCAACCAAAGTGGGGTAAACCTGACGTCATGAGATGACGTCATTACAAGCTAGAAGACGAAAATAGACCCTACACGGCTGAAATCTACAGTAAAATATTTACCGCATAAGATAAGATAAATTTTATTACTTCACTTCTTTCACAATGAAAGGTGATTAAAATATAATGGTATATTTTGGTTCAGCGTAGGACCAATCGGTGTGGAGAACTCTGGGGGAGGTCTTTGTCCTGCAATGGGTATCTCCTGGCTGAACAACGATGATAATATTTTAATGATATAAATGGTAGTATTAAAATTATCTCTTCGTGGATTGGTATGTCATACTGTCCTAAACATTTAATATTTTTGAACAACTGAAAAAAATTGCTAAATAAAATCATCACTCGACGAGGACTCGAACCTGGGACCTCTCGTTTGCCGGACGAGTGCTCTTCCACTGAGCTACCAGGGTCTGACGACAAAAAGTATGCTAAATAATTTCGTGGCCGCCAGACCCCGGTAGCTCAGTGGAAGAGCACTCGTCCGGCAAACGAGAAGTCCCAGGTTCGAGTCTAGTGGGCCTATTATGGATCTCAAAACCATGCGATGATATCATGACTTCTCGGCAAAATCTCTTGGCTTAACTCTTGCCATTACACTAAAAACAATAATCCCAATATAGTATTGATTTGTGAAAGCACACGAAACGGAAAAACATGCGATGATATCATGAAATACTTTGACGTAAAACATATCATGCAGTCTTTATTCGATATTACTCCTCGGCGAAATCTCTTAGCTAAGGTCTTGTCATGTAGACTGAATACAATAATCCCAATATTTAATAATAAAGTATTTATTTATGAAAGCATTCGAAACGGAAAATCACTAGTGAAATCAAGAAACAAACATATCATAGAGGTGGGTGAGATCTCAACTTTTTCAATTGATGTTTTATTGATGAACTGACATTGCAAAAGGAAATGCCTCTTGCATGTAATAAATTTCAATGTATGTATGTATATGTATTCGTTCATTCATTATATCATCATTGTATCATAGAAATCTTAGAGAAAGAATAAAGTATAATTATTACTCTAAGATAGAAATCTTGTTTATCTTGTCATGTCATGAAAGAACCGTAAGAGGCCTGCTGATCGGGTGATGATTTTATTTAGCATATTTTTTCATTTATTCAAAAGTAATTAAGCTTTGTTCAATGCAAAAATTGGTAATTGGCGTGTGGCGTCGCCTTAAGAATTACGCGACCCCATTTCTTCCCGCGGGTGTCGTATGTGTCAACTAAGGGACAAACCATAGGACCGTCAGCAACGTCCTTTTGTGTATATTAACATCACACTGCGATCGCCAACCCGCCTGCCAAGCGTGACGATTACGGAATTTCCTGCTAGTCTGGATCAGGTAGCGGTCGAAGAAACGGCGGGCCAGGGGGTCCTAAGAATCCCCGGGTTCGAGCAGGCTACCAACGACGACCCTTGGCCCTGGCGACATACAATGTTAGGACACTGCGGACAGACGAAACGATTGTTGAGCTGGAGAAAGTATTGAGTGGATTGGATTGGGATATCCTGGGTATACCTGAAGTCCGTACACAGGGAGAGGATTCGATAATTCTGAAATCGGGCAATCTTCTCTACTTCCGGGAGGGCGCTCAACTGTCCCAAGGTGGTGTTGGGTTTCTCGTCCACAAAACCCTCGTGACCAATGTTACAAAAATCGAGAGCGTGTCGAATAGGGAAGCGTACCTGATACTCAGAATTACCAAACTATTCGTTGAAGGTCATACAGGTCTATGCTCCGACCTCGACACACTGCGATGATGAGGTGAAGGCTATGATGAGGACATCTCCAAAGCCATACACAGCTCTAAAACTCATTTTAACGTGGTCAATTGACCCAAAATTAGGCAAACAAAGCGGCGATGATCAGAAAGTAAATGAATGAAAAGCCCCGATGATCACACCCAAAACGAGATAGACTTTATCATGTCAACGAGAAAACAGATTTTCAATGATGTCTCTGTGATCAATGCCGTGAAAATCGCAGAGACGAAAATGAGAGACGCAGCGTCCCCGCACTTTGGACCGACGACCTGATCAAAGTCGCCGATAAAGGCTGGATGAGGGCGGCGCGGGACCGAGTGACGTGGAAGCCTATGTCCAGCAGTGGACGTCTACAGGCTGTGGATGATGGTGATGATTTTTATATAGTCAATATTTTCCACTCTTCGTGAAATAAAGCTGTATGTGAAATTCTAAAAAATAAATGAGTTTTCTGTTAAAATATTCATATAAGATTTTAAATAAATATGAAACCAAAAAGCTTTCAACGCAAAAAATATATTTTCATTACGAAAAATAAATTCTGGCCCTCTTTGTTAATTTGATATGTAACTTTTGATAATTAAAACATATGAAACGTTGATTCTCTCGAAGCTTTCGCTTCATGAAAAACGAATTCCTCGACTACAATAGATATTTGTAAATATAAATAAAAGCTCCCGTGCAAATCTCGCTCCTTTTTCCTTCTACGAAACTTATAAAGACAATTAGTACGTAGTTTCAAACAAAAAGAGGGAAAGCAAGCGCTTTAAACTAGTTACAGTTGCTTTGTGAGTAACTTATATTCTACGTTTCTTAGTTAATGCTGATGTTAAATTTTAATGTCTCAATAAAACGAAGGAAATCTGTAGTAACATTTGGTGTAGGGTAGCTAGAGCTCCGGCGGTAAGATTTGTAGATTCTAACATCCGTTTGGGCGTCCGGAACCGTCCGGTTCTTTAGAATGCTTTATGCTGGGGTACATTTGTGGCGACTGGCGACTGGCGACTCCAAGGCTGCAAACTGGACGGCATCAAATGCGCCGGGTGCATCAGCGCGGGCAGCGGCACGGGCAGCGGAACCGCGACAAATCGCTCCGCTGCCCGCTGGCGTCGAAAACGGCGCGTCGCTGCCCTCGCCGCTGCCCGCGCAGCTGTCACTGCTGTCCAGTTTGCAGCCTTATTGTGCGTTCAGATTGATGTACCTAATGGAGTAATGTTGCGTATTTGGACGTGTAGTGCGCAGTGTTACATTACTAGTTCGATTACAGCAATCTTTACGCACTATTACGCTTCGCCGCGCTCTGCCTGCGCACTACACGTCCAGATACGCGACGATTACCTATCTACCTACTAAACGATCATTTGTATATTTTTACGATTACAGGATTATTGGCTGCGTTATAGTTTAAGTATAGTTACGTATCAGTCAAACAGAGCATATAGTAGCTTCTTCTTTTTGGAGACTCCTGATTTAATGAATGAGACCGTCATTTCTCCTTTTACTGCCTTAATAAATATGGTTTAAGCTTAGTCGTATTACGGAAAAATAGAAGTGTCAATCGCTGTAATTACAGAAAGAACTAATTGCTGCAACAATTTGCTCATTATACATAATTAAATTACCAAAGCCCGAATGCCACTTACCATCAAGTAAATTCAGCACTCGTTTGCCGAATTTCTTAAACAAAAAGAGTAGGAAATGGAATTGAGCCAAATTATTTCCGTTGTTTGAGTGATTTTTACAGTTTGAATCCTGTTATGCCAAAATAATGCTTTAAATGACTTGCAGCATTAATTTGTTTTATTTGTTTTGTTATATCATAAAATTTTAAGAAAAGTATTTAAAATATAATATGGAAAATTCAAATAAAATAAGCAGCTTCCAGCTAAAGCACCATCTAGACTGTTTAAAACAAAACATCAAACTAAGGAGACCTTGCTTGTTTAGAACAGGGAAGACGTCTGTTTATAACCAAATTTCGTATGACCTTGGCGGGTTGTAAACGGTGGTGTTTAGAAACACAGACATACATCTACATAGACAACGCAAATGTCACGATTTCTATTGAAACCAATCGTGCCGACTTTTTAATACCTAGTTTGACGTCTCAGCTGATATTTATTACTGCGAAATACAAACTGGGGAATACAAACAGATTCAGAGACACCGATGCCGCCGATGAAATCGATTATTAAGAACGATATCGATATTGTGGAATCGATTTTCTAAGAGACATACATATGTATGCGTGAATTAAATCTAGCGGCGAACAACTCGTGTGGATGATACTCGAAATTATTTGCTAACAACTTGACTTTACTTAACCTCAGTTGGAAGCATTGGTTTTCCACAGTCTGGCTGGGGCTTAACCGTGCGTTCCGTTAACACGAATACACAAGCAAATTTGCCAGGTCGAAACAGTTAGGTACCTTTATTAAATTCACCAGTCGAATGGCTCATGACGTGAGGCATATCAATCTTGCCTTTGAGAAATTGAAAATGCGAATAGTGCTCCTGATGTACCTAAATAAAGTTCCCATTCCAACTTTCCGATTATAAGGGAAAGAAAAGCTTTGATTTTGACGGTTGTCAAGAACGCATTATCTTATCGGACGCTCTATAGGTACCTATTCTGTTCTCCTATCCAAAATGGGAACAAGTAAAACACGCTCATACAGTAGGACATAAAAAGTATACCTAGAAGGACTAAACTAAGGCTACCCCGCCTTATGTCTATGATCTGGATTTTACCAAAAACTTGATCATGAATAATAAAGAAAATTCATATTTATAATAATTATCAGAACAGATTTTCTCCGTTGTTTACTTACGTCTCTCTTCCAGGCGGGGTGCGATGTTATTTACGGAATAACTCAGCATGTTGTCTCCTGCAATTGACGTTTCAATCAGTACTTGTTTATATTGCTTTTTCTTCTTACAACATTGGAATAAATGATAATAACCAGGTGTAAAGGAAAGGTTTATTTTATTAAAACAAAATTGTTGACAGGTCCGTTTTATTTTTCACTATATTTCGTTCCATCATTATATTAAACTAGTCACAGCGCGCGGTTTTACCCGCGTAACTTTTGATCCCGTGGGCATTTCGGTATAAAATATAGCCTATAACCTTCCTCAAGAGTTGGGCTTATCAAATGCAAAAAGAATTTTTCAAATTCCACTTGTAGTTTCTGAGATTAGCGCTTTCAAACAAACAAACAAAAAAACAAACTCTTCAGCTTTATAGATTAGTATAGATTACTTCTTTATTACATCAATCATTGCTTATACAGGGTGTTTTTTCAAAGGGTAGCCAACATTTTTTATGTTGAAAAAAAATGTACGTATGTAAATCAAATATAAAAAATCACTCTTAATTAGCAAATAACTTACTTACATTTTAAAATAAATAGAAAAGTTCGTGACGCATGGGCGCACTATTATAACATTGATAAAAAAATATCAATGACGTACACAAACACGTTTTATAAGCCAGACTTAGCTCCACATATTTGAACACATGTTTGATTGCTATGTGTGGCACTGGACTTTGGATATGTGTTCAAAGTTTGAACAAAGCTTTGCACTTTGCCATGCAGTGTCGGTCTTTTTCGACACATCAAAGCGTTCAAAGTTGAATGTATCAAAAAAAAAGTGTTTGCGAAGGAAGTCTGGCAGGTTACGTCAATATGTGTTCAAATGCTTTTGCAAACTCGTCAAAGATATGTGAAAATCTTTGAAGCTATGTCTGGCGCCTGGGTAAGAATACTACTGAAATATACTGACACTTTAGTTAAACCTCTCTTGAAATTAATGAAAGTGTGTGATTGGCTAGTTTTATGTTTGTTATCATGAATGACTGTACTATCCCTTTATTGTGATTGGTTAGTTTTATGTGGCATGAATGAAAGTGTGGGATTGGTTGGTTCCATATTTGTAATAACATAACAATGACTGTAATATCTTATTATTTTTACTATTCAGTTTCCATTTATGAGCAGCGTGACCAGTAAGTCCTGAGTTTCCTTGTATCTTTTACACTGTGTGTACATAAATAAATAAATAAGAAAACAAGGTTTTTTATAACTGTAATCGACTATATTACCAATTCTAAGCCTCTTATTGTGGCGCCCGTGACCCACAGAGATTGAATATATTAATATCTATTAAACGTGCTTGATAAAAACATGACCAGTGCACATTTAATAGATACTTACTACATTTTAGATAAGATAAAATATTGCTAACAAAGTTAATTATACACGTAGATTTAAGTATATAAACTATTTCTATTTGTCAATAAATTTTCACTCAAGATGTCTTGCTTTCAAACCCTTTCCTGGTCGTAAAAATTGGGGACCGATTGAATAAATACCCTGTATAATTTTCCTGTCTTGACTAGGTTTGATAGCGAGAATCATCAAATTTGAAAAGTTTCTATTCACTGTTTCAACATCAGTTTATCTATTCATTTTCTTTGACGTTTGATTGACTAGTAACGCGATTCATATTTAACAACAACCGCCGCTCTGGTTATGGGTTAACTCTATTTGGCTCAGACACAGTACAGATATCTACAATAATTCAATTTCATACAAACAGACGAAACGCGAGCTATACCTACGCGGCTCGATCTCGAAGCTCGAATGCGGCCAGTCGCGAGTGTCTGCACACCGAAACAATTGTTGATTGAACTTTACTGCGGATTGTTTTTATATGAGGATCGTTTATGGTTATGAGTTATTAATAGTTTATAAACTGATATTGCATGCTGTAAGACAGTAAAATATGAGCTCAATGACGAATATTTACCACCAAATGTATATACCACCATATTTGAAGCAAGCATTTTTATTTTTATTTTTGATTTTGCTTTAAAATTTAATAATACATCTTTTCGTGCGTCTCAGTCGAGGCGCAAGTATTTTTCGGTCGCTAATTTATAAGACCGATTTCTTATTCAAACGTAAACGTGGTTTTTTGACACAAAACGTATTTTTGTTGAACACTTCCTATTCAATTTACAAAGTATTTTACCTATTTATTCATATAAAGAAAGTATATTTGCAGTCACAAAACTAAATGGAAGTAAACACAAAGTAAGCAAATATCATATAAACGCTGAAGGCTGTCCATGGGAATGGACAGCGCGGCGCAGTAGGCATTTATTTCAAAGATGCTGCTGAATTGAATTACTGTAGATATCTTTACGGTGCCTCAGATTCCAGTGCTCTCGGGTTTAATGCTTGCATAATACAAATGTTTTCTTGTATTTGTCGGGATGCATTCGGTAGGTATGTTATGCGTGTATTGCGGAAAACCAGTTGTATAACCTTGTTTTATCTAGTAACTATAACATAAGCTTTGTGGCCCTTCGTGGCACAGTGACGCAAATCGTGAGCATGCGGGTTCAATTCCCGCACGGACCTAAAAATAAATGTTCCGTATCAGTGTGTTTATCTTTATATGTAGGTATGTATTTATATTCAAGGTCACCTAGATCGTATACCTACCCTAGATAGATCCCATTACATAATCTATGCTTACTCTGGGGACGTGCAGTTGGGATTTTTTATGGGTTTTTTTTTGGAGCTAAGTGGCGCTGTGTACTGCGGGGCTAGCATGCTGCCGTCGACAACGATAAATCGGGCCTTTTGTCGATATTTTCTTAGAATATGGTATTTAGTGTATGTAATTTATTAAGATTATGACATATTTGGTTCTATGGTCTTAATCATGGTATCAAATCGAGTAATTCTATCTATTATGGTGCGCATATTAGCTTACATAATAGGATAAAATAACAAAATAATATTTATCTTGTCGATTCGAGTATTTATCGATGGTTGCATGCTAGCCCTGCTGATCGATAATTGCCTACTTGTTTTTTAAACGTGAAAGTTTGAAAATAGTGAATTAAATTTAATTATTTATTTTTTATTTTCTAATTAGGTACCTACTGTTAAGACTTAGTCATTACCATAAAGAGACAACACGTTGTTATAAGAAGTTTTAACATTCAGACACACAATTAATCTCATAAAACACGAACATAAACTTCATACTGTAAACAAAATGGCGGTAGTTAGAGGAACGTTATCTTTGCTGTAAACAAACTTTTGGCGGACTCAAAGCCGGAGGCATTTACAAGTTTTACCAACGGATGTCACTTTGACACAGTTCCATTCACACCGCAAACTGCACCAAGAAGGCAAAACGAGGGAACTTTGTCGAAGTAAACTGAGTTGAGAAATGTCTTGAGTGATGTTTGCGGGGTGAGAGCGCAAATGTTTTTGGTTAGTGAAAAGTGTAAAGGGACTGCTTCGTGGTCTTTACCCCTTTCTATGGCTTAAAATAAAGTTTCTTTTGAATAAGTTACCAAGATAATAAACTTTAAAATCAAATCAAAGTTTGCCAAAGATTACAACATAACTAAGGTCAACTGTATGGATTGCTTCGTGTGACAACATACGGGCATAGTAGAACAGCATAGGTATTTCGTCCTAAGGTGTTCCCTCTATAGCGTCCCCCTGTATATAGATGACCACAAAATTCGATCACCAAACATGGCTATTAGGTATGTCAATAAACTTCGTGTTAGGCCCTTTGTGCATCACAATTTGACGGCTTCTTAGGATAGCAGTAACTTAAGAAGATTTGAGTAATTTATTACACAGATATAGTTCGTTAAGATATGAATGTTTCTATGCATAGGTACACGAAGATACCCGCGAATCCCGCTTGCCGAACGGGTGCTCTATCAGTCGTAGTTAGCGGGTATATTTTATATTTTTGTTAATATCCTCTGGCTGTAAAAGTAACTTAGTTTAATCCTAGTTTTTAAAGGCATGTGGTAAATGGCATAGGCTATACATACTTATAAACTTGTTGTTGTCAATAACATAACATACCCGGACATACACCGACCAATACAAACATGTTCATGCCCACTATTGATGCCTTTGTGCAGGGATCGAAACTACGACCAATAGGATAATTTATTTTTTATACTCGGTACAGTCAGTAGTTATTTCATGAAAGAATTATAAACATACATACATTATTGCAAACTTAGTACCTACATGTAAGGTACAGAAGGCAGCAGGTCAAGCGTTACATTACCTGTCAAATTTACCCAACCAATTTTAATTTAAGGCATAGAGTTCAGATTCAAGTAAATTGTTTTTGACAGATTTGTAACGCTTGATGTGCTGCCTTCTGTACCTACGAATAAAGAATAATGATTGACTTCTGCAGCGTGAACCTGAATTGAACTAAAGCTATATTACCTCAAGCCAGTAGTAAATGTCAAGCAATTTAAACTTTATCCATAAACGAGCGCACGTGTCGTACACGCATAAACAAAAAAGTCCTAGGTATATCTCCTGTTCCCCTCGGCATTTCGGAAATTCCTTAATATTCCTCAATTATGGCAACGAGACATCCAATGAAGAACCTATTTACCAGGTTTCACATCGATGCATTCAAGGAATAAGATTTTTCATACAAACTAAAAAGTCCTATATTTTCCGTTCCAGTGGGAATTTCGGAAATATGTGGACCTCTACACCCTCTAAGTGGAATAAAATTTGTTTATTTTTTTAATTTAATATATTTATTTAATCAAAGTATGATCCATTGCTATCTATGCACTTCTGCCATCTCCTAGGTTCATTTACGCCTTTTCTAAAAAAAACATTAGGACGGGAATCAATAAAATCTTTGAAGGCGGTTTGCACTGCCTCGTCGGAGTTAATTTTTTTCCCCTGCAAAAAGTTATCCAAATTTCTAAAAAAATGGTATTCTGTTGGAGCAAGGTCCGGGGACTAAGGTGGATGTCTTAAACATTCCAATTGAAGCTCCTTTAATTTGGTAGAAGTCTGTTCTGCAGCGTGTGGTCTTGCGTTGTCCTGAAGCAGCAGTGGCCTTGTGCGATTGACCAGTCTCGGTTGCTTAGCGGCTAGTTTATCCATCATTATTTAGAGCTGACTATTTAACTATTTAAGGAAACTGTAGTGCACCACACCGGCTCTAGTCCACCAAACGCAGACCATTAACTTTTTTCTAGTTAATTTTATCTTGGGGCAGAATTTAGATGGTTCACCAGGGTTCAGCCATTGCAATCTGCGCTTCCTATTGTCGTAGAGAATCCACTTTTGATCACAGGTAATGATTCGATTTAAAATCCCTTCATTATTGTGCCGGTTCAGTAATGTAACGCAGCAGTCGACGCGCGTTTGTCGGTTTGCTTCACTCAATTCATGAGGTACCCACCTTTCGAGCTTTCTTATCTTCCCAATTTGTTTCAAGTGGATTAAAACAGTTTTACCATTAACACCGCAGCCTGCAGCTAACTCGGACGTAGTTTACGATGGATCCGCTTCCACAATAGCCTTCAATTCTACATTGTTGACTTTGGTCTCCGGCCGTCAACGGGGATTTTTCTGTAGGTTGAAATTTCCAGAACGAAAACGTTGGAACCAAAAACGCATTGTGCTTTCTCTAGCGACACCACTGCCATACACATAATTAATTCTTCTAGCCGTTTCTGCAGCACTGGTGCCACGGCGGAACTCATATTCGTAAATAACGCGAAATTTAAAATTTTCCATTTTGTAAACTCAATGACGCAGAAAAAAAAACCAAAAGAAAAAATACGGTTTTCGAGACACAAATTAATGAGTAAATAGCTATATAAATTTTAATTTGGAATTCAAAACCAAAAAGGAGATATTTGAGATTAAAGTGGCCAGTACGACAAAACACCAATTTCATATGTAAGGACTTAATATTAAGATATGATGATAGTGCAGCTTAAAAAGTTTCTAAGCTTACCAACTACCAACATATAAAATTGGTAAAACAGTATGTCATATGTTTTATAAGGCTCTCACCTTATATCTAGTTATGTCAGATATTTTTTGGATAGTTACGATAAATTAAATTAATAAACAAAAATCTTAATCACTGGTTGAATAGGTACTCAAGTCACAAGTAAACTTACTCTTTGCTTTTGTAACACAAATATGACCCTCTTGTGTAAGTTTACCAGAAAATACACCTAGCAATCCATTAGAAAATGAAAAGATGTTGCCATCAGAAAAACGTATCATACAAAGTACAATACACAAGAATTATTCCTAGCGAGAATATGCCGTCTCAGTTTCAGCACTTATCAACTTCTGTTGTTCTTTGTACTAGGTATATAGCCCTGATAATATTACACCCCAAACTCTTTGTTTGCTTAAAGCAGGTTAATATTAGTTTAGGACAAATGATTCATTTATTTCGTCTCGTATTACACCTCTCTCTTGTTCAAACAGAATGAGAATTGTGATAAATATCTTAAAATGTAACCCTTTTACGTAGCACGTCGAAAGGGTGTGGAACAGGCGAATGTTACTCTACTTTTCGCTTTTAATGTATAATTTAGTAGTAATCAAATCTTGATGCTCTCTTCTTACTAATGGAAAAATAATGTTGTGTTTTGTTACAAACATGTTAATTTGGTTCTAAGACTTTTTTGTGTTATGAAAGTCCGCAAACGATTTCTGAATTTATCGGATGGGACTTGGGTCTTTAGATATCATTAATTACAGTTGATAGAATTAATGGTGCATTGCAGACCCAAAGTTGAAGCTCGGAAAGAATATAATTCCCGTAACTTTATTAAGAGATGAATATTATCTACGCAAAATGCGTAAAAATAAGTATCGCAGTTAAAGACCCCAGTAGAATCTGATATTTTAAATTCTGGTGCATAATTACTCAAAAATTCATTGTTAAAATTGGGCCCTTAAAACTTATCCTAGAGCATTTAAATACTTACATTGCATGTCAATATTTCGCCTGCGCCCGGTGAACGGATTTTGGTTGAAACCACAAATTAGGAAGATAGTTTCTAAGACAAAAAACTTAAAATAAGTCTAATTACATTGTTTTAAGATCATACCTGGATCAGGACCCTAAAAATAATAAGAAATGGTTTGTAACACAGTTTTCCTGAATATTTAACTTCAATTACTCCATATAATTCCTTGTCTGCCAACCTATCTTAAAGAACGCTTTAGTTTTCGCCATCAATTCCATGAACGTAACCTGCAGTCAGCCAGCAACTTCTTGCTGGCAACTCCTCGTCACAGTTCCCACTTTTATCAGCAGTCGTTCACGGTGAAATCAATATCTCTTTGGAACTCAATACCATCTTCTCTCTACCAAGCCAAAACAATAGCTTCCTTCAAATATCATTTGAAAAACTTCTATCTCTCACACTTATCACATATTATATAGAATAAGTGTTTATGTCTTTAGTGTCAGAAATATTTATATTTATTTTATAAAAAATTAATGTTGTATTTAACCCTACTTTTATGTATCCGAGTATATGTCTATATATGTATATCTATGTTTTAATTACATTGTAAATTATATTATTTTAATAAAACACTTTTTAACCGGATTTATCGCGTATATTTACATTTTAATTTTATTTTTTTTGACTCGACGTTTCGGTGTCTTTGCAGACCCCGTGGTCGGTCGCTCGTGTTTTATTTAATAGTATGAATCGCGAAAACTTAAGACAATATTATATTATTTTATTTTATTTTGCCTGGAAGAGATCACTTTGAAGTGATAAGGCTGCCCATATTGCACCATTTTCTGTTACTATATTACTTTATGTTTTTAAATATATATATTTTTTTATATTGTAAGGATAAGACGTTTGTCTTCCATGCCACCTGATTACACGTCCATCCACGAGAAACCTATTCACTCGACACTTAAAAGTTCCAGGACTGTAGTGGTCAGGAAAAACAGACGCAGGCAGATTGTTCCACACCTTGGCAATCCGTACCAAAAAGGAACTATCGAAGCGTTTTGTTCGACTTCTTGGTATATCCACTATATACGGATGGAAGTTCTGTCTGCGTCTGGTAGTCCGGTGGTAAAAAGGGGTGGGTTCAATTTGGTCAAAAAGAGCACTCGCACACTCACCAAAATGTAGCCGATAAAATACTGTCAAACAAGCAACCTTACGACGATGCTCCAACGTCTGCAATTTTTTATTTGTAAGGTTGTTGTTATTTATGAGTTTTCGGGCTCTTCGGTCAACAGAGTCTAGCGCTTCGAGCTGGTATTTGGCAGAACCATCCCAAAGGTGAATACAGTACTCCATGCAAGACCTCACTTGGGCTGTGTATAAGTTGAGGAGCCGTTCAGGGCTGAAGTACCGCCGGACCTTCGAGATGATACCCAATTTTATGGAAGCCGTTTTTGCCATAGACTCAATTTGTTGTCCGAAGTTTAATTTGGACGTTATAGTGACCCCCAAAAGCCCTAGTTGGTCGGTGATGGGAACAGATACATTCTGGAAAGTGGGCGTAAGGGTAAAGGTGCTCTTTTTTGCGGAGAATAGACACGCTTGTGTTTTGGAGGCGTTGAATTTGACCAGGTTAGATTCGCCCCAATCGGACACATTCCGCAAGGTCGAATCAACGCGCTCAATCATAGACTCTCTCAAAACTTGGATTTCATGGGCGCTCGTTCGCGCATTGGATATATATCTCTCAACAACAGTGCTGTCATCAGCATATCCAATAATGCCTGGTGTTAGGAGGTCATTAATGTGCAGCAAGAATAAAGTTGCAGAGAGAACAGATCCCTGAGGTACCCCGGCATTAATTGCCATTAGGTCAGAGGAGTAGCCGTCTAAGACTACTCGAATCGACCGTTCCCTCAGAAAATCAGATATCCAGTCGCAGAGCCCGGTCGGTATGCCATATGCTGGAAGCTTGCTTAAGAGACCATCATGCCAGACCCTGTCAAAGGCCTTGGAGATGTCTAAGGATACAGCTATTGCTTCACCATGACCCTCCAAGCCCTCACTCCATAAGTGTGTGGCATACACGAGAAGATCGCCGGTCGAGCGTCCACTGCGGAAACCATATTGGCTATCGCTTAGGAGCTCGTTGGTCTCAAGGTATGCCAGGAGTCGATTGTTCAATACACGTTCCATGACTTTACAAAGTATGGAGGTGATTGAAATTGGTCGATAGTTGACAGGATCAGCACGGCTTCCCTTCTTCGGTACTGGTTGTACGTTAGCCAGCTTCCAGGATTTGGGGACTTTACCAGATTCCAAAGAGAGTCTATAGAGACGCGTCAAAACGGGAGACAACTCAGCTGCGCAGCGTTTCAACACCACTGCAGGAATACCGTCTGGACCGCTAGCCTTATTCTCGTCTAGGTGCAGCAAGCACTTAAGAACCTCCTTTTGGCGAATATGAACGGTACCCATTGTAGGACCGAACTGAGGTAATTGGGGTGGGATTTTACCTTAGCTATCTAGACGAGAATTTTCCGCAAAGATACTGGCAAATAAATCCGCCTTTTCCTTAGCGGTGTGGGCCAGAGAACCGTCAGGTTTCCGCAGAGGCGGCAGCGACGGGCGACAAAAGTTCGTTTCGACCGACTTGGCGAGGGACCAGAAAGCTTTACTTCCCGAGGGGTATGAGGCTATTCTGTCTCCAATACAGCCTATGTGGGCGAAACGAGCTCTTTTGATCACCTTTTTGCAGGACTTGGCGGCAGCATTGTACCTCTTTTTGTGTTCATGCGAATCCACGGCTTTGCTTCTGCGAGCGGTTGCCCAGGCTTTGTACGCTTCTCGCTTACGCTTTTCAGCGGAAAAGCATTCAGCACTAAACCATGGGCGAGCTTTGGTTTCAAGGGATAGATCAGCGTAGGGAATGAAGAACTCCATTGCTTGACCTATCTCCCTTTTTTTTTTTTTTTTTTTTAATCAATTATGTATGGGACGTTTGTCTTCCATGCCACCTGATGTTAAGTGCACATGAAGACTAAGGTGTTACACGTCCATCCACGAGAAACCTATTCACTCGACGCTTAAAAGTACTAGGACTATACTGGTCAGGGAAAATAGACGCAGGCAGTTCATTCCAAACCTTGGCGACCCGTATCAAAAAGGAACTGTCAAAGCGCTTAGTTCGACTTTTCGGAATATCTACCACATACGGATGGAAGTTCTGTCTGCGTCTAGTAGTCCGATGGTAAAAGGGTGAGGGTTCAATTTGTTCAAACAGAGCACTGGCGCACTAACCAAAATGTATCCTGTAGTACACGGTTAAACACGCAACCTTACGACGATGCTCTAAGGTCTGCAGTTTTTTGGTTGTAAGGTCGACGTCGTTAATTAATTTACGGGCTCTTCGGTCAACGGAGTCTAGCGCTTCGAGCTGGTATTTCGCAGAACCATCCCAAAGGTGACTACAGTACTCCATGCACGACCTCACTTGGGCTGTGTATAAGTTGAGCAGCCGTTCAGAGCTGAAGTACCGCCGGACCTTCGAGATGATACCCAATTTTTTGGAAGCCGTTTTTGCCATAGACTCAATTTGTTGACCGAAGTTTAAACCGGATGTTACAGTTACGCCTAAAAGCCCTAGATGGTCAGTGATGGGGACAGATACATTTTGGAAAGTGGGCGTAAATGTGAAGGTGCTCTTTTTTGCGGAGAATAGACACGCCTGAGTTTTGGACGCGTTGAATTTGACCAGGTTAGATTCGCCCTAATCGGACACATTCCGCAAGGTCGAATCAACGCGCTCAATCATAGACTCTCTCAAAACCTGGATTTCATGGGCGCTCGTTCGCGCATTGGATATATATCTCTCAACAACAGTGCTGTCATCAGCATATCCAATAATGCCTGGTGTTAGGAGGTCATTAATGTGCAGCAAGAATAAAGTTGCAGAGAGAACAGATCCCTGAGGTACCCCGGCATTAATTGCCATTAGGTCAGAGGAGTAGCCGTCTAAGACTACTCGAATCGACCGTTCCCTCAGAAAATCAGATATCCAGTCGCAGAGCCCGGTTGGTATGCCATATGCTGGAAGCTTGCTTAAGAGACCATCGTGCCAGACCCTGTCAAAGGCCTTGGAGATATCTAAGGATACAGCTATTGCTTCACCATAACCCTCCAAGGCCTCACTCCATAAGTGAGTGACATACACGAGAAGATCGCCGGTCGAGCGTCCGTTGCGGAAACCATATTGGCTATCGCTTAGGAGCTCGTTGGTCTCGAGGTATGCCAGGAGTCGATTATTCAATACATGTTCCATGACTTTGCAAAGTATGGAGGTGATTGAAATTGGTCGATAGTTGACAGGATCGGCACGGCTTCCCTTCTTCGGTATTAGCTGTACGTTAGCAAGCTTCCAGGACTTGGGGACCTTACCCGATTCCAATGAAAGTCGATAGAGGCGCGTCAAAACGGGAGACAACTCAGCTGCGCAGCGTTTTAGGACCACTGCAGGAATACCGTCTGGACCACTAGCTTTGTTCTCGTCTAGGTGCAGCAAGCATTTAAGAACCTCCTTTTGGCGAATGTGAACGGTACCCATTGTAGGTCCGAACTGAGGTAATTGAGGTGGGATTTTTCCTTGGCAATCTAGACGAGAATTTTCCGCGAAGATACTAGCAAATAAATCTGCTTTCTCCTTAGCAGTGTGGGCCAGAGATCCATCGGGTTTCCTCAGTGGAGGCAGCGACGGGCGACAAAAGTTCGTTTCGACCGACTTGGCAAGGGACCAGAAAGCTTTGCTTCCCGAAGGGTATGCTGCTATTCTGTCACCGATACGGCCTATGTGGGCAAAACGAGCTCTTTTGATCACCTTTTTGCAGGACTTGGCGGCAGCATTGTATCTTTTCTTAAGTTCATGCGAATCCAGGGCTTTGCTTCTGCGAGCATTTGCCCAGGCTTTGTATGCTTCCCGCTTTCGCTTTTCAGCGGTAAGGCAAGGACTATTAAACCATGGGCAAGCTTTGGTTTCAAGGGATAGGTCAGCGTGGGGAATGTAGTACTCCATTGCTTGAACTATCACACTTGAGACAGCATCAGCGCAGCACGATGGATCGGTTGATGTAAAACAAGTTTGCCGCCATGGATAAGATGCGAAGAAATGTCGCATTTCATCCCAATCTGCTGACTTGTAACGCCATACTCGCCTGGAGCCTTTTGGGCGGGTGTCAGGTGGCGAGTACAGCGATACAGATTTCACCATACAGTGATCGGATGTCCCTAAAGGTGCAGTGACGGACACCGAGTATCTGTCAGGATCGGTTGTCAGCAGAAGGTCCAAGCAATACGCAGTGTGGCCAGCAACGTCGGGGATGCGCGTAGGCTCGTTAACAAGCTGTGAGAGACCATAAGTCAGCGAAAACTTAAAGGCCTCTCTGCCAGCATGGTCAGTGTCCTGATACGGGTATAACCACTGCCCGTGGTGAGCATTAAAATCCCCCAGAAACACCAACTGCGCCGTGGGAAAACGTTGCTGAATCTTATCTGCTGTATTGCCAAGGTATTCCATAAGCCTCGTTGTCTCCCGATCTCCGCTATGTGAACGATAGATACAGGCGTAAACCACTTGGTCTAGGCCAGTATCTATGTGAACCCACATGACTGAAAGGTCCGGCACTTCCAAGTAACGGAGACGCTGATAACAGATCGCGTCACTGGCATACATGCACACCCCGGCGTGCGGGCGGAATAGAGACTCCAGGATATAGCCTGGGTAACCAAGGTATGCCGAGTCTGACGGATCGCAGATCTGCGTCTCCGTTAGAAAGAGTAGGTGTGGTCTCTCCGTCTCAAGATGGTGGTGGACATCATTCAGATTGGAGTGCACTCCACGGATGTTACAGAAGTGCACTTTGAGGGAGAGGAAGTGCAACCGCTGTTGAACCTTACTCTTTTTAGGACCTTTCATTGTAGATTGATAGTGGAGTGAATAGGGAGGAGAATAGAAGTTCAGTGAAGCGCTGCAAATGGAACCAAGCAACTCGCAAGGAACAACGCACCATTGGGGAACTCGCCTGGAGACTGCGGGGACGCCCGAACCCCCCCGAGGTCGCCATCGGGTCCTCTCCAACCGGTCGCCAACTGGCACGATGGAGCCTCCCGGGATTTTTCGCGAGGTGGCGGGGCAGCCTTTCGCATGTGGCTGGCATGCTACTTGGGCCCCCTACTACCTGCGGTCGGCCAGCGGTGCACCGTGCTTCGGATCCCGCTACCCTCCAAAACGAGTTACCCGGTGAGTCACTATCCTACGAGTTGAAAACAGTTCTCAAATGCAGCACGATTACTCAGACCTACCCTCCTAAATGGCTACACTAAACATCATACCGGAACGCGACTAAGTCACTTGGCGGCATGGTTTTGTCTAGTGGGTGGTGACAAGCCGCGGTCGAAGCCTACCACCAGATGTTACCGCTCGTTTAGCGCCACCCAGGGACCACGTACAAGGCATCGAGGGCTAAACCTTGCGGACGCGAGCAGTTTTCAGTCCCCAAAATCCCCAATCCCCAAAATTGAGACTGCATCAGCGCAGCACGATGGATCGGTTGATGTAAAACAAGCTTGCCGCCACGGATAAGATGCGAAGAAATGTTGCATTTTATCCCAATCTGCCGACTTGTAACGCCATACTCGCCTCGAACCACTTGGTCGGGTGTCAGGTGGCGAGTACTGCGATACAGATTTCACCAGACAGTGATCGGATGTCCCTAAGGGTGCAGTGACGGACACCGAATATCTGTCCGGATCGGTTGTTAGCAGAAGGTCCAGGCAGTAAGCAGTATGGCCAGCAACGTCTGGGATGCGCGTAGGCTCGTCAACAAGCTGAGAGAGGCCATGAGTGAGCGAAAACTTAAAAGCCTCTCTACCAGCATGGTCAGTGTCCTGAAACGGGTATAACCACTGTCCGTGGTGTGCGTTAAAATCCCCCAGGAACACCAACTGCGCTGTGGGAAAACGTTGCTGAACCTTGTCCGCTGTATGCTGAGATAGTCCATAAGCCTCGTTGTCTCCCGATCTCCGCTGTGTGACCGATAAATACCAGCGTATACCATTTGGTCTAGGCCGGTATCTATGTGAACCCACATAACTGAAAGGTCCGGCACTTCTAAGTAACGGAGACGCTGACAACAGATCTTGTTACTGGCATACATGCACACCCCGGCGTGCGGGTGGAATTTGGACTCCAGGATGTAACCTGGGTAACAAAGGTATGCCGAGTCTGACGGATCACAGATCTGCGTCTCCGTTAGGAAGAGTAGGTGGGGTCTCTCCGTCTCGAGGTGGTGGTGGACATCATTGAGATTGGAGTGCACTCTTCGGATGTTACAGAAGTGCACTTTAAACGAGAGGAAGTGCAACCGCTGTGTTACCTTACTCTTCTTTGGACCTTTCATTAGTTTTGGAGTGGAGTGAATAGGGAGGGGAACAGAAGTTGAGTGAAGCGCTGCAAATGGAACCAAGCAACTTGATAGGGGTGACGCACCATTGGGAAACTCGCTTGGAGACTGCGGGGACGCCCGAACCCCCCCGAGTTCGCCATCGGGTCCTCTCAAACCGGTCGCCAGCCGGCACGATGGAGCCTCCCGGGATTTTTCGCGAGGTGGCGGGGCAGCCTTTTGCATGTGGCTGGCATGCTACTTGGGCCCCCTACTACCTGCGGTCGGCCAGCGGTGCACCGTGCTTCGGATCCCGCTACCCTCCAAAACGAGTTACCCGGTGAGTCATTATCCTACGAGTTGTAAACAGTTCTCCGATGCAGCACGATCACTCAGACCTATCCTCCTCAATGGCTACACTAGACATCATGCCGGAACGCAACTAGGTTACTTGGCGGCATGGTTTTGTCTAGTGGGTGGTGACAAGCCACGGCCGAAGCCTACCACCAGATTTTACTGCTCGTTTAGCACCACCCAGGGACCACGTACAAGGCATCGAGGGCTAAACCTTGCGGACGCGAGCAGTTTCAATTCTGTGCAAGTGGCAATAAAAGTGTTTGAATTGAATAATTTCAGTTAAATTAAAATAATTTTAAAGCGTCATTATTTTTTTAAAAAATAAACTATTTATGGATATTTAATTTATCAACAATATAACTTAAATATCGGATATAACAATCGAATCAATCGTACCCTGAATTCCGGATTTTTTTTTTCAGTATCCGGACTGGTAACATCGATGACAAATAAATAAGGTTCCATATTCCAATCATGTATTGCGTATTTTTAATTGAAATATTTGAAAAACAAATACTTACATATGAAATGTGTTGCGACGTGTTCGTAAATTAAATTGTATTTGCAATATTTGAAAATACACGAGGTACAATACATTTTAGGTAAAATCAGTGTCGTTTTAAGCTGCATTTTCCTTTTTGAAGACTAAAGTTATCATTAGTTTTGTTTCATTTTCATCATTATAATCATCACAACTCTCTTAAGATGACCCGAACGATGTGATTCTCCCCTGTGATGTTGAGGGTGGAGCTGTTAAGCATTTAGCTGGCTTTTAGTGCTCATTGGTTGGTGGATGTCAGAATGTTGTTGAAAAATCGTTGAGAAGCTCACGAGCACTGTTTAAAAATCACATTCCCGGGACTGACGGCTTACCATACACGACAGTATTTATGATAAATTAAAGGCATGGTGCTAGTATCGAATGTTAATGTAAAGAATTTGGCATTTTAACATTAATCATAAGGCATTAATTCTCGTTAATTCCTGCCTTTTACGATGCTCTGGATAAGCGCATCGTAAAATGCAGAGATCATTGCATAGTGTTAGTAACTTTTCGAAGTCTTCATAGCTAATTAAAGTGTGCCGCTAAATTTAATCGCTTTTATAAATTATACGAAGAGCCAGTTTCATACCTTCATTGTGTACTATCTTCAATCTCTTCGTCACCATCAGGCAAGACTCGGGTCAAATGCTGGATAGTTCACCATCTAAAAAACTTTTGGATTTAATTTTAAAGTAGCATAAATTTATTTAAATGATCTACACAAAGCTAAAACAATTGTTTATAAGAACTAGGCAAACACACGAAACTATTTTACATACCCTACCTCTCAAATTACTTCTGTTGCAGACTGTTCCTTTGTACACTAGTTTACATTTTGTATTTATAAGGCATTCTACTCTTGAATATTCACGATGAACAACACGACATACATTCATTATTGTTAGTAAGCACTACCTACCGTTAGATACTGTTTGCATAAGTTTACTACCTCGGAGCAGTATCCGCGCATACAAAACACTATTGTTGATGATTCTCTAAGACGTAGCTCATCTGGTTTACAAACAAACGTCTGCTTAGTACGTACTCCTAATATGTTAATTTCAAATCTCAGTGGCGGATAATCAACAAGAGACTTGAGCCTTCGGGAATTTAAGACGAACACTCTGAGACGCAGCTCGTTAGCTGGAGGGGTGACTCCTGAATACGAAAACACGCTATCCATGATTAAGCAACCATTCTGTACGTGACTGTTGACAAAAATGCAAAGCTCGCGAACAACTTTGAAAAAACATCGATACTCGATAGCTGCCAATATTCCACATTTCCCCGAAGTGACATTGACCCGAATTCTAAGATAGGAAATAAATATTTATCGCTGCTATCAAAAGGTTACGTTGATTTACGAGTTTTATTTCATCAAATATGAGAATGTATAGGGAAATGTCTAAAAATTTTATAGCGCAGTAAAGAACTGGATATAGGAAAATTATGTGTATGAAGAAACTCCGCATCGGATAGCAGGAACTACCTACGAGATTTACATTTCTTCTACAGGTTTATTATTATTTTTTACGATTAAAATATTTTGAAATATCTTACGACAATTAAAATATAACTGTTATTAACTGACCGTTAAGCATCAAATCAATGTACTTAATAAAACTTTTCCGTTACTGACGGGTTTCAATATTCAACTGACTGGTATGAGTAACCGATACAGGTGTGCGATCACAGTACTTTATCGAATCGTTTGTTAACGAATGTTTGTATAGTATAGAGACGGTTTTTAAGAAAAAATTGAAATCTATCCATTGCCGCACGGCCAGTTTAAATAAATGTGTGCCTTGTTAATTTTGAATGTTTGTAAACATGTTGTACTCATAAATATCTGTAAAATAAAAAATTACAATGTTACTCAAAACTTGCAACCGACTCCATACTATACGAGCTTTCGTAAACATTCGTTAATATACGATTCGATAAAGTTCTGTGATCGCACTGCAGGTACAAAACTGGTAGGAAAAAAATTGCGTTTCACAATATCTATTAGCTGCAAGCTGTAAGTTCTCAAATTTGGCACGGACCCTCTTTACATGACGTTCTTCCAAGAAACTAGGCGATACGTGATTTATAGAATATCACACATCCGCAAATTATTTGTATGATATTTGGACTAAATAAATGTTTAAACTTATTCATTTATTTATTTATTTATTTATTCATATGACACACCAACAACAAATGTATTACATTAATTCCAGGTTCATTATTTACAAGCTAAACAGTTCTGATACATATGTCTGGATTTAGGTATGTACAGCATTTCATCAAGTCTCACATTTGATAATTTATAAAAAAAAAAAAAAAGTTAATAAATTGACAATAATTAGTTAATTTAATACGATAAAAGCCTAGTAAAAATTATAAAGATAATACAATGTTATAATTTAAGATAAAAAAAGTCAATTACAAATAAAAAAAAAGTCAATCACTTACAAATAATAAAAAATAAAAAAAAGTCAATTACAAATAACAAACAATAAAATTCCGATATTATAATTAACAATTATCAAATTTCTTACAAAAAACCGCCAGGGAGTCATGAAAAATGTCAGGTTTTGGGTCATCAGCTTTCTTAACAAACAAGTTGTAGCTACTACAAATACGGATAAGAGGGCTGTTAGTACTGACGTTACTCTTGCAGAGAGGAATGTAGAATGTTTGCGTGATTGGTCTACGAGGAGTCGAGCGGGGGACATTCAATTTAATTTGAGACGTAATTTCCGCGCACGTTGTGGCTTCGTTAAGTATTTTATGTAGGAATCTTAGGTCATTTTTGGCTCGTCGATCATGCAAAGATTGAATCTTTAAAAATTTGTTACGATGCCCATAGGTGCTTCGATGTGAAATCCCGCTGGATGTAAATGCCAAGCTACGAGTAAATGACCTTTGCACTGATTCAATTCGCTGCGAGTGTATAGCATACATAGGATTCCAGGCTGTAGATGCGTATTCTAAGTGACTTCGAACCAGTGCACAGTATAGCGTTACTTTTAAAACCCTTGCTGTTTCTTTTAACAAATCCAGCCATCCTTGATGCTTTCGTTACAATTTCATCGATATGTGGTATAAATGTCAATTTTGAGTCAATAGTTACCCCTAGATCTCTAATTTGGTCAACCTTAGCTAGTGCTGAATTACTAATGTTATACGTGGTATGAAAGTATTTTTTCTTTTTAGTAAATTTGATATGAAAGCATTTGGATGAATTTAATTTCATTGAATTGATTGAACACCACTCCTCAATTCTGGAGAGGTCTTCCTGCACAAGAAAAGCGTCGTTTTGGCAAGTGATGGTTTTATAGATTTTGAGATCGTCGGCATAAATTTATAATATAATTTAAATATTTACAATTCAAAATTTTGGTAGAAAGATCATTTATAAAAATAAGAAATAAAATAGGGCCTAGGTGAGATCCCTGAGGAACTCCTGATGTAGCAGTATATGGGTTAGAGTCGTAACCACAAACAGTTACGACCTGAAGTCTTTTTGATAGGTAAGACTCAAACCAATGCAACAATGAGCCATGAATGCCATAATGTTGAAGCTTTTTTAAGAGTATTCGATGACTAACTTTATCGAAAGCGCTAGAAAAGTCTGTGTATATTGCATCTATTTCATGTTTTTTGTCGATGGAAGAAGAAAGATCGGAAACGAATTGTACTAGATTTGATTGTGTACTTCGACCCTTACGAAATCCATGTTGACTAGAACTTAGCACTGGTTCGATATGTTCAGTTAATATGGGGCACACTAGGGATTCGAAAAGCTTAGAAAAGCAACAAAGAATGGCAATAGGCCTAAAATTCTTTGTTGAACTTTTATCGCCTTTTTTATGTAAAGGTATCACCATAGTTCTTTTCCATTCGTCGGGGAACCTACCTGTTTTAAGAGATTCATTAAAAATAATTTTCAAGGGGTAAGCCAAGCTGCGTCCACATCTCTTAACAAAGTAACTAGGTATCCCATCAAGACCTGCACCTTTAAATTCGTTTAAAGTTTTAATTTTGTTAAACACTTCTTTTTCAGTAAAAGAAATCCTATTTAAGATGTTATCATTTGTTAGAAAATCATTGACAAAAGTATTGTCTGCTATGTTCGGTACAGTAAAAGACGAAGAAAACTGTTCAGAGAAAAGGTTAGTGACGTCATTTCCAGTACTAGCAGATTTAGTATCATTATGCATAATATTTGGTACAGAAGAAAAACCTCTTCTTTTGCTGTTTATGTAACTCCAGAAAAGCTTTGGGTTTTTTTTAGATTACTTTCTGTACTTTGTATATAGAGCGCAAAGCAAGATTTTTGTAACGATTTGCAGTATTTACGTAAGCACTGAAAAGATATTAAATCGCGTGGGTTATTATACTTAAAAAATCTTTTTCTAAGTTTCTCCTTTTCACGGATTCTTTTGATAAGGGCATTACTAAACCAGATTGGATATTTAGTCTTTGTTGGTCTTACCTTAGGAATAAATTTGTCAGATATCTCAGTAATTTTGCCGTAAAATTTTGAAACTATAACGTTAATGTCAGAGCAATTTGCAAATTCAGATTCCCAGTCTATTTTCAATAATTCGCGATTAATTGATTTGTCGTCAGCTTTATAATAATTTAACCTATTTTTAATTATGGGTGTCAAGAACGAATATTTCATGTCAAAGCTAATAGATATAGTCAAAGCCGGGTGTTTCGGGTCAATTTTGCTTATATTGTCAAGAGCACTAGATACTTCTACGTCAAAATTTGCTAAAACCAGGTCTAAGTTGTTACCGTCAGCATTCTGAACAGCACTATATTGGTGTAACTCATTTGAGGCCATGAAATCAATAAGCTGATAACCCAAAGCGTTATTATATTCAGTTGGAAAAGTGTAATTAGCATCGCTACATTGAGTCCACCGTACAAAGTTTAAGTTGAAATCTCCCAATATAATGACATCCTCTAACATGTTCATAACAATACTACAATTATTAAGATAACCTTTAAGCAGTTCCAAACGGACAGGAGGAGGTAAGTATACGGCGCAAAGTGCGATCTTTTTCTTTTTGCCACTAAGTTCTAAGTTAATAACTATCCATAGATCTTCATTATGGGTCTCCATACTTTCCACCCTGATAGACGAAAACTTACGGTTTACTGCAATTAAAACTCCTCCACCATCTTTTTTGGAACTACTTGCCCAAGAACGATCTTTTCGATAAATTAGATACCTAGAGTCAAATAATTCGGAGCTACAGATATTTTCATTTAGCCAAGTTTCGGTAAAAACTATGATATCGTAATTTTCTAAAATTATATTTTGATATACATCATTTAATTTTGTCCGTAGTCCACGGACATTTTGATAATAAACTTCTAATGAATTGAATTTTACTGACAGACGTAAACAGCTTTGCTTGTGTAATACTTAAAAAATAAGAAGCTAAGATAATTTATTTAGGCCTTCGTGACTTCGTATGTGAAATGTCTGAGATCCTTCATCTTTACGAACGTAGATCCTGCTATTGCGTACCCAAACAAACTTGTAAGCTAATTCTTTAGCCTTTTTACGGGTTGCCGCATGCAATAATTTATTAGCATGGGTGAGGTGTTCTCCTACAAATACTGGCACTTTGTTCCCGCCTATTCCAAGGTGACTGGAGTTCAATTTATCGTTTGCGTTCTTCTTGTTAAATTTAGACACCGCGGCTAGCAGACAGTCTCTTAAATACGGGGTTCGAAGCTTAATGATGACAGATCTAGGGGATTTATTTTCTGTATTTAGTTTGGCAACTCTGGTGGCTTTTAAGATGTCGTCAGAATTTAAAGGCTGTTCAACCGCTTTTGCTATTTGTATTACAGTCTGAACTAAATTTTCGGTTTTGTGCTCCGGAACGCCATTAACTTCTAGATTGCTTTCCCGCATAAGTTGTTCAACCTGATTCAGCATGGACGATAAATCTTTGACCGTGTTTTTTAAAACAATATTATCTTCCTGTAAATTAGTTATAATTGTTGATTTGGCCTTAATTTCATCTTTAAGATCCTCATACTGTTTATTTAAAAACGATACAGCTTGATGGTACTCAGCTACTTGGCGGTTCAGTACTTTGAGCTCATTCGTTACCTGCTCGCGAACAGCAGTAGCTATTTCTTGTTTGATGATGGTCCTCAACTGGTCAGAGTTACAATCTGAGGAAACAATCACGTTGGATGATGACGTGTGGGAGGGTACAGTTTCACAGGAACGCACTGGTGTATTGGAGTTGTTCGTTTTCGGAGTTTTACAGTGACATTCCGGGCATGTCCAATTTTTTTTCGCTTCGAAGTCCATTGTATTAAACTGTTTTCTATCTCGTATGTTGGCACAAAGTAAGTCAAATTTTAAGTCACATTTCGAGCATGTCAGTAAGTCTTTGCCTTTTATAACGTTTTTGCAACCAGCACATTTAGTTGTACTCGCCATTAATAAAATCTTACAAACTATTATCTTATAATAAAATCTCTAATTATAATAATTGAAAACTAATTGAATTAATTGAACGGAAACAAATTAATGTTACTGTATCTTAACTTAAAAACTTACAAAACACAAAATTTTAATGTTCAATTATAAATATAAATTCAGTTAAAAGTATCAAGCGAAAAAAATGAAACAAAATCTTTTTAAAATTATTAATTAAATAATCAAAGCCATCGAAATAATCAAAGCCATCGAAATAATCAAAGCCATCAAATACATCGAAAATTACATCAATAATAATTCAATATTCTTAATTTGAGAGAAAAGTGTCAAAAAAAAAGATTGATTAAAAAAAAAACTAATAAAGCAATGGAGACAAAATAAGTACAAAACAAAAAAAATAAAAGGGGACTGCCAAACTCAGGTCTCGAATCCAGAACGTCACGACTGAGAGAGATAACTATTCTCCAATGTTCCAAAGAAGCTTACTGTTTCAATGCGAAATTAGTCTATATACTCGACGCCGCTGGTAAAAATTCGATGGCAACGTTATAAATCGGTGGGTAGTCTATAAACGGTCACTAACACTGAGCACTGATTTCTTCGTTTCTTAAATAGCACTGTTATTGTTCATTTTGTTGAAAATATTGAAGAAGCACTTTATTTTGTAGATTTTCGCACTTGATAATCGTCGCTGAGAATTGTTGACTTTCTTGTTTGTTTACAAAATGAGATTTGGTGTTCGATGATTGATACGTAGATTTCTTTATCAATACGTAATATTAACTTACGCAATCAATTACACTGTTTTATTAGGACTGTATACACAATTTGAGTAAGTCGGATTTGGTAAAAATAAACTTTATATATTTTTTAAGAATAAATTATCACAGAGCTATCGTTACAGTGGCGGTAAGTAGGGTAGTTTGATTAATACTCTAAACTTATTCAATTTATTCTTGATATTTTTTGGTACCTATTCGATAAATATATTATAGTATATTTTTAGAGCTTTTGTTAATAATTGCGTTTAATTCCTTACGTAAAACGCCAATCCTTTGACTTATGTTGGTATTGGTTAAATCAAAATCTTTGGGTTAAATCACATTTTTATGACGTCAAAGTAAATATTTAAAAGATAAATTAAGTCATTCAATCATACTCGTCCTTTTTTTCAAAAACTGTTATAGATAAGTTAGAAAGAGAAAACTGGATTATTGATTTGTTGACAGATATTTGATAGGATATTAAGTTAAATTAATAAATTGTTACTGTAGTGTTACCTGGAGTAAAGGCCTAAGTAACCTACTATTTAAAGGAAGAGAGAAGAGAAAAATGATAAAGTTAAAGTTTATATATTTACAAATAAAGACTTACAAAGATTGTATAGAAAAGCACTATTTTCACTTAAAGTCCACTAGGAATTTGTATAAACACTGAGATTTTTCAAATGTTAAAAAGTAGGTGTCCAGAAGTTTTCAGGTTATCCACAGCTCCAAAAGTTTATCCAGTTATTTGGTACAATATAGCAATATCAGACTTTTAGTAATTTTCGACTTTAGCTCTCCCATACTATTCTGGTCGATGTTTTATTTCCAAAAAAAGACCCCGAGTTCAGCTCGCCACTCCTTATATAGCCTCGATTTCGTTCGACAGCTCGTAAATTTATTTATGTTTGAGAGGCATCCATTCTTTCATCGGCCAGCGGCTGTCACATCTCGTATCAAGGAGGTTTTAGTCTCTGGAGCAACGGTGGTGGTATGGCAAAAGTGGAGCTGATACTTCTCTTGATTCTAAGTGTGCAAGTCTCAGAATAATTTATATTAAAGTAATAATATAAAAATTAATTGAAAAAGAAATGAATATAAAACCTAATAACAGTTTATAAATTATCTGTGCCGAAAAGTGACATAAGCTACATGACAATTTTTAGAGTTGACAAGTAAATAAATAGTTTTTCAGATACAAAAATATAAACAACAATAACAATACAAAATATGAGCTAAAATTACACATGCAACGTGAGTATATTACATTTTCCCCAAAAACCCCAGAAAATTTTTAGCTTACGAAAAATTTTGAGGTGTTACTTACGCAGTTACTTTCTACATACATACATCTCGGACATACATCTTAAACAATCAAACTTAACTAACTTTCTTCAACATTAAGGGTAGGGGGTAGGGCTCACAGTCAATGGCGTATACTCCCAAAGTAAACCGCGATAGGGAAACCCTACATGACAGAGGCTTATTTAAAGAGTTGTCGTCCGCTCTATCTTAAATCCCATATTAAAGAAGTAAAGTGCCTAGGTATAAGTTACCTAAGGTATGGCCTAAGGCTTGTTTTTAGTGTAGCCAGCCGCACCATTAAAGAAGTGGGTTTTAGTACCCCAAGTAAAGTATATACGAGTATAGTATATGGCCTAAGGCTTATTTTTAGTGTAGCCAGCCGCACCATTAAAGAATTGGATTTTAGGTCCCCAAGTTATGACATTAGGCTCTTAGTGTAGCCCGCCATTACTAGATAAAAGAATAATAACTAGTCTTATTATTCCAGATCTCGACAGGAAATCTCAAAAGAAGTAGCATCAGCTTTCAGAGGAGATTAAAAAGTTGGCTTAAGAGCCATAAATAAAGTTTAATAAACGCAAGACCGAAAGAAAAATATGATGGGTGTACTCATTATAAAAATTGTATCAAAGAAAAATAAAAAATAAATAGTATTTACGGAAAGTAATAGTTTTATTTACAGTTGGAAAAGAATGACATTAATTATTTATAAAAGACAAAAGTTTAATATATTTAGAAAAGTAATAGCATTACTAAATTTTAATATTTTTAGATCTGGTTTATTTAGCAACTCGAATTTAATAAGCCTCGCCATTTTATTTAAAATTTTAAAAGGAATAAAATTTTATAAGTAATTGATAAGTGAAAAAAAAAGGTGGAATATAATTAGGTAAGAGGTGAGTAAAATGAGGTTACTTCAATAGCCTACCGAGGTAGAACTATCTGCATGAGGTACGTCGTCGGATACTCTCCTTCGATACCCTCCGTAAGTCAGTAATCAGCAACCAACCGTGTGACTCGAAGAATTTTCAACACGCGAAATGGTCACTGATTTTGTGAGATATTCAAGTGGGAATATCGTAAGTGTCTAATGTCTGTTAATATGTGATGAGTAGCGAATATGTTAAAGAGTACTGTAAGAGTACCTAACGGAGTAGTGTTGAATAGGTAGGTAAAAGAGAAAACGAGTAAAACAACGAAAAATAAATAAGGGGAGTGTAATATGAGAGGTGTAACGTGGGGTTGCTTACATGCTGAGATAAGTCGTCGGATAGTCTCCTTCGATACCCTCCGTAAGTCAGTAATCAGCAACCAACCGTGTGACTCAAGAAGAGTTTTCAACACGCGGAATGGTCACTGATTTTGTGAGATATTCACGTGGGAATACCGTAAGCGTCTATTGTCTGATTATATGGGATGAGTGGTGAATATGTAAAGAGTACTGTAAGAGTACCTAACGGAGTAGTGTTTGAAGTAAAATGGACTAGATAAATAAAAGTAGAAAACAAGTAGAATGACAAAAAAAAAGTTTATAGCCAAATGAAGCCGAAAAAAAAGGTACCTATCTAAAGTGGTATTTTGGAATTTAGGGGAGAGCACGACTAAGGGAATTTACGTTGGGCGCCAAACTGTAGTGTTACCTGGAGTAAAGACCTAAGTAACCTACTATTTAAAGGAAGAGAGAAGAGAAAAATGATATAGTTAAAGTTTATATATTTACAAATAAAGACTTACAAAGATTGTATAGAAAAGCACTATTTTCACTTAAAGTCCACTAGGAATTTATATAAACACTGAGATTTTTCAAATGTTAAAAAGTAGGTGTCCAGAAGTTTTCAGGTTATCCACAGCTCCAAAAGTTTATCCAGTTATTTGGTACAATATAGCAATATCAGACTTATAGTAATTTTCGACTTTAGCTCTCCCATACTATTCTGGTCGATGTTTTATTTCCAAAAAAAGACCCCGAATTCAGCTCGCCACTCCTTATATAGCCTCGATTTCGTTCGACAGCTCGTAAATTTATTTATGTTTGAGAGGCATCCATTCTTTGATCGGCCAGCGGCTGTCACATCTCGTATCAAGGAGGTTTTAGTCTCTGGAGCAACGGTGGTGGTATGGCAAAAGTGGAGCTGATACTTCTCTTGATTCTAAGTGTGCAAGTCTCAGAATAATTTATATTAAAGTAATAATATAAAAATTAATTGAAAAGGAAATGAATATAAAACCTAATAACAGTTTATAAATTATCTGTGCCGAAAAGTGACATAAGCTACATGACAATTTTTAGAGTTGACAAGTAAATAAATAGTTTTTCAGATACAAAAATATAAACAACAATAACAATACAAAATATGAGCTAAAATTACACATGCAACGTGAGTATATTACATTACGTCGTTGGTTAGATAAAATTACTTATCGTGTAATTGGTCATATGTAATGAAAACTTAATTCGCTATTAGCCTCAGCAGAACGCCATGCCACTTTTACCTCATTGGCTTAAATTAGTTACTTGTTACGTTGTCGTTGGCTAGATAAAATGACTTATTTTTTAAATGGTCAAATGAAACGACGTTGCCTAGCAACCCATTACAGTCAAACAGTTTATAAGCAGTGGTTTATTAAAAAGGCATTTTGGTAGTGAATTCTATTGTTCGTAGGACATGACTGACAGACAACGTACGAAGTCACGGGCAAAAGCTCGACCTGTATATTTTCCTTAACTTCGTTATGAAAGAAATTCATTAGTTTATTAGGAATGTATGCATAAATATGGATACACTTTGAATTAAATTTCTACTGCAAATATCTATGCGTTTGGTGGAAATGTCGGATTTCGGCTGTTCGTCGGTTAACCCACATACCGTGCAAGTATTTTGATTTCATGGTAAAAGTTTATTGTGATATGTTGGATCTTGGTGTGTGTAGTAAAGAACTTGAAGAGGTTTAGTTTGCATCAAACGAAGCCGAATTGCATTTAGGTACATTACTGTTCAGGACTGCACAATGGGAATTTACAAATATCCCGAAAGCTCAACTAATTGAATGGCGTTTTAAAAGATTTTTAATAAAGTATTTTCATAATATGGCAACGATAATAAGAATGCATTGTATTTTAATATAACGTTGAAATTATTGAATACTTATACATATTTAATGTGATATTCAGACCTATTTATGAGTATACTTGTTAGCGAAGCAAGACTGGCTATAAATAGAACTGTTGTCATGTCAGTTTTATTATGTTTAGATAGCAACTGTTCTATGTCTTATTCTTTTACAAATGTTATTGTGTCACTTGATCATAAGCTTCTTCGATGTAAAACAAATTTTAATAAAACCCTTCTACCATATACCTGGATTTATCTGTGCTGAAATCTCTGCTTAGTATATAATTTAATAGGGCTAAAAATTTAGCCCCAACAGAAATAACCTACGACAGGAACATTTATTAGGTACTATAATTTCATAATTTAATGTAATTTTGGCACTATTATTTAATATTCTTAGAACTGACAATAGACAGACATTTCGAAGAATAAATATCTACTACAATAAAAAATCTAATATAATAAAGATCTACTGGATATGAATAACATAATCAAAATACAATTTGCTACTTCTTACATAAACAATATAACCGTTTAAAATTACATTAGCAGAAGACGATATTATCAGAAGGGCTAAAGCTTGATAAATTCACATACACACATAACAGTTGTCCCTCCCCGCAAATACTTTATTTTCACCCCTTAACTGTTTATCTCAAAGTTCGAAGACGTTCAAATAAACACATTATACTATCATAGGGTTTTTGCCACAGAGCAATAGTCTCTCTTTCCACCATTGTAATGCCTCTAAATTTGTCAAACGTGACATCAGATGGTTTTATAACCTCTGGAGTTCTGCCTACCGTATAAGGGATACTGGCGTATACAGGCTTATTTATGTATGTTTAACTCCATTAATATAATTATATTATAAATTATCACAATCATCTTTTCATAATAATGCCCATGCACCAACTTTTTTTGACCTAAATAGATTGTACATTGACACTTCAATTTCACCTTTTTTGAGTAGTTTTTGGTTTGACTCTAACTAAATAGACTCCATACATTTATTACGTCTATAATTGCCAATCAAATGTACGTGACATAGTTCATAATTAATTTAATTCAAGTTCTTCCTATCAGATACTAAAATACTCGGTGCAATGCAAAGTTCTAAAGTGAAATTTTGCCGTGCTCCATTTTTATTTTACGATGAGTACTCATAAGAATCTACTGAAGTTATCGAGTTTTTAACTCAAGCTATTTTCACTTGCCAAGTTAAGCTGAATTCAAGCTCTGGCGCTAATGAGACTACATATACTAATACATAACAAATATAAAAAAGCTGAAGAGTTTGTTTGTGAGTCTATAGGTTAGATTTAAAACTTATCATGCGTTTGCTAGCCAAGCTCTTAAGATATGCTATGTACATTTGCAAATATAAAGTCTAGTCGTGACACTGACCCTTGTGATGAAATATGCTTCTATGCTTTTGTGTGGCGTATAAACCAAAAGTTCCACCAACGAGGATTATCAAAAGTCTAGAGTCGTCGGCTTCACTAATACTTATTATCTAAATGTAATAATCCGGCCGATTTCGACCACGGAGACTGTCTTCAACTCCGGTTTTGCCGTTAGTGTGCTCGCATGTGGCTTATGTAGCCAATTTCGTATTGTCATTTCTAAAAGTATCTCCAAGTATATTCTTTTCTCTGTGGTTTAGTCAAATCGTAACCCTGTATCCATGCTGCGACGCGAGAAACGAAGCTGAAAATTGCTTCCAATTTATATGGTTCAGGGGTGAGGAATAAACGGACAGACCTATTTATCACAGGATGTATATTATTATTTATTTTTATTGTGAAGAGGAAATGTTGGGAAGTGAGGATGTTTATCGGGTCTGTAAGCTGATGAGCATTTTATATTATATGCGCGACAAAATATAGGATGCTTGGTTGTGAAGTTTGAAGAAGTATTTTTAGGTCTTGAATTTTGTATGAATATTATGGTTTAAAGGAAATTTATACGGTTATGATACCTTTGTGCATTCTCTTTAATAAGTTAGGTTTCCCATTCCATCAGGTAGCGTCACACATTTTCTATACTACCACAATTTTTTAGACTGTGATACTACTTTACATCAATTATTCGTCAAATTTAGATTTCGTAGAGAAGGTGTAGAAAAGATACAAGTTAATTTGTCAAATAAAAACCTTTCTGAAACACCCTCCGAGATAGTTATAATGTAAGATGGATCATTCTATTAGATCGAATTTTGAAACCTGTTATTTTTCCCTACAAGTTAATTATCACCATGAATGTACAACTACTTATAATGAAAAACAAATTATTGGTTACGTAATGACTGCGTTGCGTAACGCAGTATTGATTAAAAACCTTGTAGAAAAAAGTGACTTCTTAATCATAACCTTAACTCTGACCCAAAATTGTGTTTATTGTGACCTCAGAGGATTTCTTATAGTTACTCTTTTTTAATACAGTAAGAGCGCAGTACAGGTTTTACGGCTATTTCTGACCGTATTTTCTCGGATTCAAATCGGATTTGGATAGGATGTAGTGCGAAATCACTGTTACATCTTTCTTCTTGATAAAAATTCTGTAGTCAATGTCTTCATTAACACTAACAGATCTTTAATTACAGACAGCATCATTTCTATCACGACTACTAATTTATGTCTATAGATAACGCAGTTATCTATACAGGGTCTGTCGTAATGAATGGATAATCCATTATCTGGAGTTGTTCCGGATGTGGGACTGTTAGAAAATCGTCAATTTTGATAATGTTTAACGTTCAGAACACCTTAAATTATATCAAAATTAAATAACACTATTTTTCAGGAATATAATTCAGTAAAAATTACTCAATAATACCTTAAGTTGTCTTAAGTTTACGCGATTCAAACTATTATGAATCGCATATATTTACATTTTAAATTTTGACTCGACGTTTCGGTGTCTTTGCAGACCCCGTGGTCACGAGCGACTCTGAGTCAAAATTTAAAATGTAAATATACGCGATAAATCCGGTTAAAAAGTGTTTTATTTTATACCCTAAGTTGATGAAATGGCAGCGAAATGAACGAGAAAGGTAGGGAAATTTATCAAAAAGTATAAAAGTCTCCGCCATTTTTATATGGCTGAGTATCCTGCCAAAAAGATACGATTTTCTTACACATCCGGACCAACACTAGATAACGGGTTATCCATTCATTACGACAGACCCTGTACATTTATTTATATTCTAGGTTCCCCTAGTTAGCTGCATGGTATCTCATAACACAAGCTTTGCTTACTTTGAGGCCATGTAGTTGGTGTGACTGTCTGGGTATTTTATTTAGTTTTGATGAATGAACATTCTTGATTTCAAAACACAATTAGATAATGTTTATTTGAACAGCGATGTGATGACCAAAAATAATTCAGTTTTTGCCAAAAGGGAGAATAATATATTTAGAAATAATATTTGCCAAGCTGCAACCTGCGCATCTATATGAGTATCCTTTACCAATACTGAAATGGACAGTCAGAGGCATTTTGAATTAATTCTAGACGAATTGAAATAACCTTGTTGTTATATATTAATTAGTAATAGACTTTGTTTTATTTTCCTCATATTGGATCGCAAGGTTCCCTTTGAAAAGGGTCAATCAGTACCAAGTATGTATTGTAAAATCTTCTATTGTATTTTTGCTTAAGCAATAGATAAGCAAAATGCGGCAGAGCGTGTTGGTTCTAACTTAAACAGAATTAAAACAACGAGTTTAGGGGACAACGCATATTATAATATAGTTTATGAGGTTTTCTTGCCGTTATGCGGCAATAGGCTGACCCCCTGTCACTGCAATAGTCTCTCTCTATCATTATAATGCTTCCAAAATTTTCAAACGCAACATCAGATGCTGGTGTTCTGACTACCCCATAAGGGATACAGGCGTGAAGTTATGTATTTACATATGTATGAGATATGAGAGCAAAACAGATTTTTTCCCTTTTTTTATTTCATTGGAAATGGCAAGTCCAGACAATCCATACGAAGTTTATTAGTTAACTGAAACGAATGGTACAAATCACTATTGGTATTTAAAATCATACACTTAGTTTTATTTAATTATATTTTGTTATGTAAGGCAAGCAGTAACGGCTCGTGTACCATCCGGTCCTATTAGTGAAAAGACTCCTATACTGAGTCTCGTTTGGGTGTTATACTAGGATACGCCCTAAATTATCTATTATATCACAAGCTTTTTAAAACCTGACTTTCGCGCTACTTTTTGGTAAATCTTATTTTTCTTAATTGTTCGTATTGAATATACCTAATTGATAGTAAAATCAAAGTGGTATAAGCATTTACAAAGAACAGATTATCCACATGTTTTTCCTGACTGTACTTAATAAAATCTAAAATCGTTGCTGTCCTTTTACTGTGCAGCTTGACCTCGATCACACTCTTAATGCGGTACCATAAGATTGCATTTCGCACTGCAATGTCGTTATATACCGGTAAGCCGAATAGCTTTCAAGTCAGGCTTCTAGCCAGATCTTTAGAGAGTGGGTTTCAAAAGAAGATCATTTCCAATTTAACGACTCTTTTCCATTTTTGCGAACGCCGTATTAGACAGCTGCGAATTAAATGAGATCAGCTTATTTGTTTTTTATAGACCAGTTTGTAGCTGTGACGTCCTTTACGCTTTAATTTCTTGAGACTTAACATCAAATCGATTTTATTTAAATGCGCATATCAGTCCAGTAAGTCAAAATGGAGATTTTTTTATAATTGGGTATGGAAACCTATAAAATTCATAAATTCAAAATTCAAAAAGTTTTATTCATCTTAGGAATTTCACAAAACACTTGATTTAGTCAGTCATCACATACTTCGGCTTTAACTAGTTATTGATAGTTTTTGAAATATGGTAAGAAAAATAAAAAAACAGTCAATTTTTTTCACTTAAATTAGCATTGTAAATGTTTTAAGATATTTTGTAGGGAAAATTTTCCATAATGTTTATTTTTATTTGATAGTTGCTATTTCTACTTTTAAAATAACATTTTTTTTACATCTGTAGGACCTTTCTGTCCAGAGAAATCGGCATCTTTCAGCAGAGGTATCTACAAGAATAAAAAATATTAAATGGCAGCCATTCCGACAGGAGGGGGGTAGAACCCCATATATGGGTGTTTTTGTCGATGAAATTAGGTATATTTTGTAACCTTAAATTATCGCTAGGTCGTGACGGGACACACTGTATATACCGCACAGCCAAGCCGTAAACTATTAAGTTAAACTAATTACTATTAAATTATTAAGTAATTGGAAACTTTTAGAAATATCCTGTTATGCTTAATCCCATGCCCTTTTATCATCTAAGTAATCTTTAGTTTTATAATTAGCTTTTCGAGATAGAGTGTTTTTAATGATTGATTTAAATTTATTGAATGGCAGGGACTGAATTGACTGCGGAATTCTGTTATATATACGTATTGTCATTCCAATAAATGATTTGCTGCTTTTAGCCAGCCTTAATTTAAGAAACGCTAACTTATGGTCGTTCCTAGTTCTTACAGAGTAATTTGTATCATGATTATCTTTCCTAGTTTTAAATTTATTACTATTCTTATAAATATACATAATGTTTTCATAAATATATTGTGATGCAAGGGTCAAGATACCAATCTCTTTAAACTTTTCTCGAAGAGATTCTCTGTTTCCAAGTTTATACATTCCACGAATAGCCCTTTTCTGCAGTGTAAATATCGTGTCAATATCTGCGGCATTGCCCCAAAGTAGGATGCCATAGGACATTATACTATGAAAATAACTAAAATATACTAGCTTCGCTGTATTAACATCAGTCAATGAGCGAATTTTCTTTACCGCGAACGCTGCAGAAAAAAAATATAAATTTGCACTGTTTCAACTTGATAATAAAATAAATCAAAAAGTTAAATTTAAAAATGTTTTGTGGGTTGCTGCGCCTCGCTTAGCCCTGCAATCATCCCTAAAGAATGACTTCATAAATATATGCCTGAAACTATTCGGACACCTCCAACAATAAAGTATGAATAAAATTCGCTCAATAAACAAAAATCAACGAATGCAAAACATGAATAATCGACTTAACTCACATTTTCAATTCCTTAACCAAAACATTTATTGAAGGGAACGACAAAGCAAAACCTTATCTTTGCGAAAATCAATCACAAATACTATAACCGAGTTAGAGCCCGTTCACATATGGTCCGTTTTACCGGATACGTTATTTTTTCATCGATGGCGCATAGAGCTGTATGGGCGACTTCACATATTGCACAGTATTCAGTATACGTATTCACGGTACAAAAATAAACGTATCCAGTAAAACAAACTATGTGTGAACGGGCTGTTATCTTGCTAATTCCGCAACTCTTAACACATTATTGATGCAGGATTTGGTGTGTTGGTGCACCGCCTGCCCGTTCTCATAAAATCAAGTAGGTTTTATTATAAAGCTGAAGGTTTTTTAAGAAATACTTTCGTTATCAAAAGTTGCGTGGGTTAAAATTGTTCGCGTCTGCTAGTTTATATTATAATCGAGATTTTCAACACACTTACTCGTAAAGTGAGCCTTATTCTATTGAATTTAGAACTATAAACTGGGCTATAAGTCACGCGTGCATAATATATTATACCCTAGTGCATAATAATAATGAATTACATGCGAGTAAACAGAGCATATTTTATTGATCCGGGTTATACATTAAATATTTTCAGAAACAACAAAGAGATTTTATACCACTTCAAATCCATATACATTTTTAAATGTTTGCGCCTTATATTAGTAAAACAAATTTGCATATCAAACAAATTATTCACAATTTACAATAATTTGTTATAAAATATTAAAATATTTGCATTTATGTACCACTCCAAATTAAACATTTTCACGTAAAATAGGCTGTATATGCTATACAGACATTGACACATTTGGCGGAAAAAAAAACCTACGCGCATGCGCGATGTTCGGCGCCATTTTTCAATCACAATTCACAGCTTTGTTATCAAGTGTGTTTGTTATTTTATTACCACGTATGTCTGTTTTTTACTCACAAGTGTGTTGAAAAACGTCGTATGTAACTCGTGAGCGTTGTAACTGATGAGTCTCGGCTCATTACAGCCTCGACTGTAATTAGCAACTTAGCTCACTTGTTACATAATATACTATTATGTTATTTTTATATTAAGCAATTGCCAACCAAATCAGTCAATGACTGTTGAATACAGCTGAATAATTCAATCCCTGTGAAAACGCTTAAAGCCGAACCTTATACTTAATAGTTTTTTTTTTTTTTTTATAAGTGACTAAACTCGCGTTTGACCTCAATCTCACCTGATGGTAAGTGACGATGAGGTCGAAGATGAAAGCACACGGGTTTAGGAAGGATAGTATAGTAAATAAGCTAAAACTATTATCAGTATAGGCATTTATTTATATCTATATTATTACATTATATCTTTGCGAAAATATACCACAAATACTATAACCGAGCTATCTTGCTAATTCCGAAACTCTAGCACATTATATGTACATGAAGGATTTGATATGTTGGTGCACCACCAGCCCGTCCTTATAGAATCAAGTGTAGTAATATAATAACTTTGATGATTTTGTTTGAAGGCAATAATCTCAAGGAATAATAATTAAATTTGAAAAAAAAATTTGCCCATCGCGTGCAACTTTTAAGATTGGCTTTTAAGAAATACTTCCGGGATCATAATTTGCGCTGTTGAAATCGCTCGCGTCCGCTAGTTTATGCTATACCTAAGTGAGATTTATTTTCTTTTTATTTGGAGCAATTGCCACCCAAATCACACAATTACTATGTCTGCTGTATCGCTTACTGTTCAATCCGGCCTCACCAGAGTATTTAAGGAATAGATTTAATTATAGACACTCACAGCACCTACGAAAGCTACGTTCTGCTGATAACTTAATGCTTGCAACACCCCCGCATAAAACTGACTTTTACGGGAAATCTTTCACAGTCCATGCTGTGTCAATGTGGAACAATTTGCCACTGGAGATTAAGTCTGCCAAATCAATTGTCACATTTTAAAAGACTGGTCAAGCAGTACTTCCTTTCTAAAGACACGACATTATAGTACAATGTATTTAATTTATTTAGTATATATATTAAGTATTATAGTTAGTGGATATATGTATATATTTTTTGTAACTATAGTATTTGTATATTAGTAAAATTTTTGTACATGTACGCCTAGGCACCCTATTAATTAGTCTCTAATTCTCACCCAAAGGTTGTCTGGTAGAAATTGCTTATTAGTGATAAGACCACCTTTTGTACCATGTTTCTGCTTTTGTTTTACTTTGTATTTTTTTTCTGTGGTGTACAATAAAGAATAAATAAATTACCAGTGACTGAAATTGTTTCACATTTATTGCTAATTAAACAAATAAAATCCCCAGACAATCACACCAACTACGTGGCCCCAAACTAAGCAGAATTTGTAATATGGGACACCGTGTAGCGAACTAGAGGGCAACCTAGACCAGGAATATTTGTTTTCATGTTCCGTGCGGGAATCGAACCCACGACCACTGGCATCTGAGGCAGATAGTGTTACCCCATCGCCAAAAACTTCTAAAGCCAATAATTATACTGTTAGGTTGTTTGAAAATATCATGATTATACAGGATGACTGGTGGGTCACTTTTGAATTCATGGACGTGATAGTTTGAGATCATACATGAAGAGAAAAAATATAATGAAAAATAGATATTAATTATTTACTGAGTATACTTAACCGAAAGAATTGTTACGCAATGCATGGTTACGCTAGCGTTGGCAGCGATCCGCGTGTCAAGTAACGTGCCGCGATCGACTCAGTTGTATGTAAAGTAAATAGTAGCATAGTAGTATTTATTTATAGGGAATTCTAGCGAAAAATTAAGTAACTACTTTTATTACATAATTATGATCAGAATCGAGTACAGAGTGCTCTCCTTCAGTATCTAAAATTTGTCACCAGTTACCCTGTGTAAAATTCAAATAGAAATAAGGTAGGTACCTATTTCTATCAACAAAGGAAAATGATTAATCTGACTTTGCTTACTACTATATTATATGAGAAAGTTAGCTGTGTATGTTTTATGTTTTTGCTCTCACCGTTTGTCCCTTTTCACAGGAAAATGGCGACGCAGTTTAACGAGTTGATATTTTGCACGGAGATAGTGTGAGGGTTAGAGAGTTTCTGCAATTTATCACGGTAATTTAACATCTAATTCCTACGGGGTTTTACTAAAGCTGAGTAAAAGCCAGTAGTTATAAAAAGTAGTATATTAAAAGTATGTAAATATTTTTAATACGTACCTATGTGTCACTTCTATTTTTAATTTAAGTAATGAAGGTGATTATCTACAGTGAAATCTTTTTTCAAGATTTGTCAACTTTGCCAAAATTTATCTTGAACCTTTCACTTGAAATTGCAACTTTTATTTAGGTTTCTCAAATATGTGACTACAATTTAATCAAAGCACTGCATCGGTACGCAAAATACAAAATAAAAAAGCGTTTATTTTAAAGCCTATTAAAAAAAATCTAAAGTCACAAGAATGTGGTAGAATACATCGTCATAAGTAGCAAATATTTCATAGAATAAAACACTCAGTTTTAAGAGACAATTTAAAAAATAGCAAGCTCCTTAATATCGCGATCAAAACGCCTTTGTATACAAAATAGCAATGCTTAAACAAAGCGCTATCACTAAGTCGTTTATCGCAGGTACCATTAGACGACCCTGACGTGACTCGAGTTACGTGCCTCTCGCAGATCTTGAACCTTTCAACAAATCGTGACTTTCAGGGCATAGCCCTAATCCTCGGTTACACTACTTATCTATGTAGGTAGGCGATTTGTTTATCTCATCACTTTTCATAAAGTATATCTGTAGCTAGGGATTAGGGATTGAGTAATGAGGTAGGCTGAGCCCAAAATGGAGATTAAATTATTAAGTTACAATGCTGGATCATTATTTATTTGTTGATTTTGGGAAAGATTATTGTAATACCTATCGGGGTATACGTAATGTTTTGATAACTTACCTGAAAGAAAAAGATTTTGTGTTTAGATTTTCTATATCTAATCCGAATAGACTTTGCAGAGAAGTTTTTCTAACCTAGCTTAGACTAAGGTTTATCTGCAAAATCCCCTTGTGGCCTACAAAACACTTTGAAGATTAAGGTATCGTGAGAGCATTTTTTTTATTTATTGAATGTTGCCAATGGATTATTTTTTCGTCGTATAGAATGTGATTATTAGTTAGTAACTAATTTACTTGCTAACTTACTAATTTTATGTTTGCAGGGTGCATCGTGAGTCTGTTTACCGCTTACTTCAAAAAATGCTAGAAAAATAAACACTGTTCCAAAAATATTTCGGGAACCTAACCTTTAGTTAGGTACCTAAGCAAAACTTAATGTTTCAATTCCTTTGCTCTGTCTTAATTATCTAAGTTTCCATCTTCAAAACTATAAATGTATTGTTTTATCATTTTTTCAATTTTTTTTATTTAATATTAACTCTCTTCAACTTTTCTGAAGCCGAGTCCATCAAAGGGGCTATTGGAAGATAGATAAAACATAACATCTAAATCATGTTGTTAATCAATAAGATATACCAGTTCTACGACATCTGAACCTTTGAATAAAATATTATATTTTGAATAACTTCTATCAACATCTCAAGAGTAATAATTTTTAATATCATTAAGTAACCAATCCATCTTGTTGGCCATTTTTCAAACGCAAAAGTTGCTAAGTAGTTATAAAAAACTTAGCTCAGAATACACGATTCGTGTTGAAATATAAAACAGCGGATATAAAGTAACAACATCATTTATTGTTATTTACACAACAAGACAAGAAGATTGTTAAACGTTTTACAACATTTTAACGGGGGCAGTAACAAACGTTGTCGGAAATCGTAAAATTGTAACCGGTGAAATACCGGTACGGTAAGTTATCTCTTGGGCCGTATCTGCGACTCGAGAAAACCGTTGTTGTTTCTGAAACGGTTATCTTATTGTTTGTATTTCGGTTAGAGTAAGGCGAAACGTTTTTTACATACATTTTTATTTATTGTAAATAAATAGTGAGTGGCTGATTAATGCCGAAATGGCTTTAGAACTCAAGCATACGGTAAAAGATTTGAAGCTCAATTCTTTTCAATTCGAAATGCGAGGCTAATTAAATCTTAAACTTATTTGACTCAGGTCATTCGCCATTATCCCAAACCTTTTAATCATCCCTCTCTAGGATTATGAGTCGCTTCCCTGGGTAACGACACAGAATAAGTAATAGTACCCTTGGTACAGAAGAATTACTCCGCAAGTTTGTCTCTTTCTATCGCATGCCTCTTATCTTTTCTTACGCTGTTAGGGTTGCTGCCTAGTGAAGAATAATTAATGTCCTTATTTGTAATTAAGTATCTACCGATGTAGGTATTACTATTATTCTACCTTTGTAAAAAATATTGTTTCAACTTACCTAATTTATAAAATGAAAAAAAATTTACGACGAATAATTAGTAATACTACCTATGTTTTGTTTGCTAAATTGAACATAATCAAATCTAAACATAATCTAATTGAATATTTGTTTCTTTTTATGTCCATTTTTAAATACTATTTGTGACCTCGATCATAGAATTACTGTGAGTGCTATTAGGTAGGTATCTACAACGTCCCGACGGGCGCGCGTGTGACACACGACCCATTCGAAATCCGCCGGCGGAGCGCTTCGCTGTAGGTAAATAACGGATGTACCGCGCGGAGTGAGCCAGGCCTGGTAACGGGAGACCATAATTTTTTTGATATTGAGTGCAAATTATACGACTTGAACAATTTGGCAGTTTGTATACAACTGTTTTTAAAAGTTCGAATAACACTCTTTTGTTGAAATTCAGCCAAACTTTGGAGGCTCGGGTTCTTTCCTTAGAAATAGTTTAACAATAAATTTTACTTTGGCCTAACTTATATTTACATGTCTATGGGTGATACTAAATTTGTATTGATAAATCTTAATCATTTTTTATCAAAATTTTTGAGTTATTTAATTTCTCGTAGCTAAATACCTATAGAGGGTGTTTAATTTTTCACCAGAAATCCCTACCAGTCTACACGCACACAGATAAACATTCATAGGGTCGTATAGTAAGTAGATAAGTAATAAACGTTTTACAAATATTAGCCACTATAAATATTATTTTCGACTTATAGAAAAATTACCTAAAAATTTCTCATAAATAGTATTAGAATAAGAATAATTACGCACGTAACGGGTTTTACCCGAGCAATTTTCCAATCCCGCGGGAATATCGGGATCAAAAATAGCCTTTGTGCTATTCCAGACTGTACACTGTCACTATGCCAATTGTGATCCAAACCTTGGAGCCGTTCTTCCGTGATTGATGAACAAACATCCTATTTTATAAGTTATTTATATAAGTAAAACACTAAATCTTCTTATAGCTTTTATTTAGCCGCTTTAACACAACGAGATACCAAAACCAAAGATAATATAAACTTAGTGTTACCAACTCCAACACCTCCCTCCTTAAGATAGAGTTACATTAAACAAGTATCTGTTAGGCATCCTTATTACTCTGCTACTTCTAGTTGTTACAGGATCTTTTACATTGAATGAATTATTCATGAGCTGAACATTTTTGTCATTACTACAACAAATATGTACAACATCCATCCATCCAAAATTTCGCATTTATTATATTAGGTAGTAAAACTAAGATAAGAACTAAAATTTTATATAATTAGTGTATTTAGTCCTTAAATAACATAAACCTATGTTAAAAGATGGTATAGGTATTAGTAATAGATCAAAGTAAAACTAAGGAGCTTTATTCAAGTTTTTCAGCCTCTTTATAGAACTCTTACTACTTTTAGGTACACCAAGTTAGGTATCTGTTTGCAGATAAGCCGGTGCCAACTCTGGCTGTCAAAGAGATAAACAATCACAATGTTAATCAATCAATAAAAAAACCGAGCTACGTAACCGTGTCAGTAGAATATGCGTACGCGCGGCTAGCCCTCCTAGCCGAATCTCTTTTTGCCAGAGTCCTTCTTTAAGAAATAGCCGCTATTTCTAACAAAGTTAACACCCTCTATAATCGCATATCTTCCGTTACTATAAAGTCACATCAACTTCTTCATATTGCTAACTTATCGTAAGCTTCGACATTCGTGCAATTATGCTTCAAATTATACATTATAATTATGTAATATAATTATTATACTCCTGTAAAGTAAAGTACGCTTCTTATTCAAAACTTTGTATTTAATGTATATTTTTCGATAATAAATAAAAGTAGCTATGTTAAAGTAAAAACCACTTTATAGAACGCTTATCCCTTTCAGGTATACCTAGTTAGGTATCTGGTGACCGATAAGCTGGTGCCAACTCTTACTGCCACCGCGTAATTCAGGCTAGGCGTGCCAAAGAGATAAACCTCCTTATCGCGAGCCACCAGCGGCCTCTGGCGGCGAAATTAAAAATCTTCCAGTCTTTGTTCTTTGGTTACCCTTTCGGGAAATTTTGCTTTCTTTCTCAACGAATCCGTTTCGAAAACTTAAAAAAGTGCCCTGTTGTTGAAAGCAATAAAGTGTTTTTTTATCTGTAACTTTGGTTTTTCATTTTGAGCTTTTTTTGATAATTAAAATGTTTGAAATTTGTAAGTAAGTACTTTCTTTAATTATCAATAACAAAATCTTTCGAAGTTCATCATCGAAATAGTTTGTGGTGATGTATTTTTGTTATTGTTTATACAACAACTTATAAACGGCATCAGTAATAAATAAATAAATAAAATACCCAGACAATCATACCAACTACATGACCCCAAAGTAAGCATAGCTTTTTATATGGGATACCATGTAGCGAACTAGGGGGAACCTAGAATAGAAATACATAAATAGATACATACCCAGACACGGAACATTTGTTTTTTCTTGTTCCGTGCGGGAATCGAACCCGCAACCACTGGCGTCTGAGGCAGACAGGTTTATCCCATCGCCAAAGTGGTCGTCATAATTAGTGCACCCGAAGACCTTATCCTGGTTTAACATACCTTTAGTGTCAATTATATTACCTACTAACTAACTGTTGCCAGTGACTTCAAATTTCATTAAAGTTTTTATTAGTATTCGTAGTATCTGACATTTTAAAGAAAAAAAGTTTGCAAAGCATTAAAAAAAGTGACTTCACGTCCAAAACTTTATAAGGTCATCAAGGTAAATATTTTCCGTACCCATTGCATATTTTTTCAATCGCGCTCAATCGATTTCGATGAAATTTATATGGGACCACCTTGAAGTATTCTCTATCATTTGAAATGAGAACATTTAAAATCGGTTCATAACTGCCCGAAAAATCGTGTAACAAAGACACAAAAAAAACATACACACGAATTGAGAACCTCCTCCTTCCTTCCAGTCGGTTGAAAATACTATCTAGTGTCGCAACGTGAACTTTAATGTTTGGAATAAATCTATACCGTAAGAACGGTATATTTTCGGTATAAATGCCGTGGTAATGTCTGACTGTACATTATCACTATGCTAAAGGATCTCCGTTTAAAGGGCCCATTTGAAGTACCGAGGTGCACTCGGCAGTTTATGATACCTTTTATTCCCCTAAAGAAAACTTTAGTAACAGTTTAGGTCTAAGCTGAACTTTAAACTGAGAAAAAAACTTACTCGTGGCTTTGTACACAAGCCATATCGCTGTACTATGCAATAAAAAGACTGTTAGCCATGCCAAGAAAATGCCTACCATAAAAAAGTGTTACCATAACTTTCAAAGCGACAGTTTGTCATTTTGTTGTTTATTTCCTTCTGTTGATTAGAAAACAAGTAGAAATAACCAATACATCAGTAAAAGTCAAGACAGCAAACAAATAAGAAGCACCCGGAACGCAGAAACGAACGGAATAGCAAAATTATTTAACTATCGGAGGGGTGACATCCTGGCATTATTGACATTTGCTGACATACGTCAAAAAATGATGATGTTATGTTCTGGAATGGCTATTTTTTACACCTTTAAATAATTTATTTTACAGTATTTAATCATGAAAAGTTAAACATAGCCTATATTTTACAGTTTCTTGGTTTATGCCCTCTTATTTGGTGCCCATGTATGTACCTCGTGGTACACATATGGGCCAAAATGTATGAAGAAAAAATCTTCTCCTTTCAGACAAATCCGTTACGCTGTCCGTCTGTCTGCCGTGATTGAGGAACAAACATCCATACATCAGTCCATCCATCCAAACTTTCACATTTATAATATTAGTAAGATTGTCTTTTTTTTAATATTCATATTGTCTAGAATACAAACATATGTTGTTTTTTATAAAGATTTTTGGATTTCACAGCTACAAAGTTACCGGGTAAAGCAAGTTACTTATACAAAAAAATACTCATCACAAATTTAATTTAATTACAAAATAAAAACTTATTACAAAAAAAGTCATTCGTAATCTAGACACCAAAAGAGACGCCTAAAGGTCGCGTCGGGTCAAAGTAGGTAAGAAAAATGACGTCAAATGTTAATCGAATTGACGCACAGAGGATTCCGTAGGTTCTTACGTAAATTCCATAATTTTCCGTTACGTATTGTTAGTTCTCGCTTTATACAAAGTTAAATTTTTCTAGGTCAACGGGAAGCTCGCGAGCGTCAAAAATGCGTCATAATCCAAACATAAATATCCGTGTCTTTTATTGCAGGAGCTTAGAAGTTTATTGTCTTTCGCTACTTTAATGAATTGAAAACTTGCCCATTAAATATCATAGCCAATAATTTAGCTTGAAACATCTACGCGTCCCTGGGAGGGAAAAGAGTCTTGCACGGATGGCCAGTTAGACGTTTTTGTTTTCATGAACGGTACCCTAAACAGAAAAAAAATCCTGCTCAAAACGACTTTTATCTACAACTCCTGTTCAAACAAAAATAAACGATATAGAAATTCCTCATTTTTCACTGTTTGCCAAGGACCAGTTGACAATAATTAAAGGCCGTGACTATGCAGCTATGTAGAATAACTTTTTGTAGAATTCGTCAGACAAAACCTGTTTCCGAGGTCAGCTTTGCATCAAACCACGTATGACGAGCTTTGTAAAACATTTGCGCATCAAACTTTGAATCAAACAACCGTATACCAACATGAAAATATACATCGCCAGTATTTTGTTTTTGTGTCTCCTAACACACGCTTTTTCATTAGAATATGAAAACGAAGTGGATGAAAGTGACTCAAGTGAAGTTGTGTTGTACGAATTGAATGATGCGCCGAATCTGTTTTTGGACTTTGTCGCTAAATACAACAAGACGTATGAAACAGAGGAGTTGTATAAGAAGCATTATGCAAACTTTGTAGAGAATTTGAAGGAAATAAATAGACTGAACTCGCAAGGTGGAAGTGCAACTTTTGATATTAACCAATTCGCTGACTTAGATGAGGAAGAAATGAAGCAGTATGGATAAAATGTTACAAAGTAAAATTTCTAATTTTTTAACTTGAGATATGTATATACGTGTATTAAATAATATTAAATACTTCTATGATGTATGGGTAGATGTTTTTTTTTATCACATTTACCTGTATTGCTACCTTTTGATAAATAACGCACACCATATTATCAAGACCAATTTAAGGTTCGTTATGAATACTTTAGTACTTATATTCATCTATGGTTATGAACTTGTGTTATATTTTTATATTATTCTAAACTAAATAATGGAACTATATAAACAGGGTCAATAAATATAGTAAATAAACACGCAAAACAACCACAAAATATGTATTCACTGTTGGTATGTGACATGCACTAATAAATCATTTCAGGATGTGCAACTTTGGTTTTAGAATGTATTTCAGGTAGACACATAGAGAATAAACCGGCGGAACAGCTTTCGGCTCGCTTAAGTCAAATATGGGTAGGTACCTATCTGTACAAATTAGCAGTTGTATCACCCGAATAAGGCACGAAAGACACAAATACGAGACGTCTATCTATGTGCGCTAATGTCATGGCCGTGTCATGGCAAAACCGCCAACACTGAGTATGTAACACGGAGATTTGCATATCATTTTAAAAATAACCTTCGATTTAACAGTATAGTTCTTACATTTAACATTTAATTTAACTTTCTTGATGCTTACGAAAGCCGCCTTTGACTTTCATCTCACTTAAAGTAGTGACGAAATAATTGACAATTTATTTCGCTACACAGTTGGATGGGATTAAATTAAATGACTCTAACGAATCCGGGTATCTTTACCATCATAATGAATATGCATTAAAACTGAGTTAATAAAATTGCCTTGTTTATAATCTCATGGACACACGAACACTATACCTTCACACACATACTTACATGCTCAAATATTTATTATCACTTTCAAACATATCCTCGTGTTTAGTGCACATGAGGTCGAAAGTGACAACACACGGATTTAGGAAGAACTGGCTCTTCATAAAATATTGCCGGAACCCTTACACCAAGGATAATTATAAACAATAAATGAATAAAAATAAATAAAATAAAATCCCCAGACAATCACACCAACTCAATGGCCCTAAAGTAAGCATAGCTTGTGTTATGGGATACCATGTAGCGAACTAGGGGGGAACCTAGAATATAAATACATAAATAGATAAACACCCAGACACGGAACATTTGTTTTTTTCTTGTTCCATGCGGGAATCGAACCCGCAACCATTGGCGTCTGAGGCAGATAGGTTTACCCCATTGCCAAAGTGGACGTAATAATAAATAAATATTACTATCAATGGGATCAGGGCTGAGCAAGCAAATCGTCGCAAAACTACTAGTATTATATAAAACTGTGAAGGGAATGCTTCTATCTTTCCATCACATAGTTGAATAATTCATATTTTTAATAGGTATTGAATTGTTCTATTACATATTCCATTTAATCGTCTAAGGCTGTGTTGTTATTACCTGAAACCAAACTTATTTTGAAGATTGTTCTTTATTTTACTCTTTGAAACTCTTCAATCACGCCCAGCTAGATAAGTTGAGTTTATATCATACTAAGAGCTACTACTAAACACTATACTCTGGCATATTATTCAATGCACTAAACTAAGAGTTCGAAATGTCAAATAAAATAATAATGATACCAGTTAAAATCTTCGTAGTGTAAGGTACTGAATGAGAATGATTGAAATTGAATAGTTATTTTTTATTCGTTTAGTTTGAATAACATTTTAAATAAATATATAAATACATGAATTTGAGTTATTTTCCTAGGGCCCACACGGTCGAATGTACAGAGGGTAGCGGAGGGCATAGAGTTTAGATTCAATTAAAAAATTTTGACAGATTTGGAACGCTTGATCTTGCTGCCTTCTGTACTTTCTATATTACGCCTACACCCACTCGCGACTTAGTTATGGGGTGACCTTGTGGGGAAACAGCACTGATGCACAAGAGCTTTTTATAATTAAAAAAAAATCAATTAGAATAATTACCAGCATAGGACACACTGAAAGCTGTAAGCCACACTTCCACAAACTAAGAATTCTAACTCTGACCGGTATTTACATTTTGGAAATGTGCAAATTCGTACGAAAACATTCTTCCCTATATTCTATATTAAAAGAAACGCCTCGACAGTATTCACTAAGACCTAGTAGAGCAGCAAGACTAGTGTGTCCATCCTCAAAATTGACAATGCATAGTACAAGGCCGGCGCGGCGAACCTTGATCCCTATGACACTTACAGTAATTTCCACAACATAACCTTGTAGTGCCGTCACAGTTTCATTAGAATCGTATTAGTGGCTTCTAAAAATGGCATTTATTTATTTTACGTAGCTATGTTCCAATAAAATGATATTCCGTTGGAATTATAACAATTAATAACATTTGCAAGAAATTATCTCAATCACACTTTACGTTTACGTTCTGCAAAAGTTACTTCGTCGGGTATCTATTAAATCATACCTTATGAAGTAACTTTATGTAGTAACACCTTTTGTGACGTCTCAGCTGATATTTATTGCTGGTAAATACAAATCGATTCAAATAGACCGATATCGCCAATGAAATCGATTATTAAGAACGATTTAGATATTGTGAAATCGATTTTCTAACAGACATACGTACGAGGGGGCTGAATCTGACGGTGAACCTTGACGCTTGGTCAGGGTTCGGACACCCAAAGTAAATGCATTTGCATTTTCTATGTAGATGTATGTCTATGGTTGTAGCTGTATGGCGCGTCAGTCACTGTGTCTTTATTTTATAATGGAGCCAGCATTTCTTACATGAAGAGTTCATGCAACACATAATCGTAGTTGGGGTAAAAAATAGCTCCTGTATAAAATATATAATTTTCCCTATTCTCTGAATTACATATTTCTACTTCAAATAAGACTAAATTATATCAAATATAAGTAAAATGTGAAATTTCCCCACATATATCATATCCCCTTTACCTTTTTCAGATAGGTACTAAAGCACGCTTTTCAAATTAGGTACTTTGGGACGAATAATTCTCAAATAGGTGTGCGTTTTAATCAAACATTTCCCATGAAATGGTTTCCGTAAATTCACAATTTAATAAAGAGACATATTTCAAATAGCAGCTCCAGCGTTATAGTTCATCTAGACTACCTACTAAATAGTCTGGACAAAAGTCATTTTTGATGTTCCTGGAATCATATTAATAACGTGATAGGCGAAACTCACGAACTTTGTATTCCATCAAACTAATTGCTAGCAGGGTCCGTCCATAAAGCTGGCTGGTGAAATACAATAAAAGGAATTATTTAGTAAACATTTGCAATTATGACATGATGCTTTGATGTTCTGATAGACTTCAATTGAAATTTGGAGTTTGGCATTTATATAACTGAAGTCAAAACTATGTAGGTACTTTGTTAGTATAATAAACTAAACTATGTATTTTCTTCTAAATTATTAAAATCTATAGTTAGTTTCGGATTCCAAAGGCTTAGATGGCGGTTGTTTTAGTGTTCCAAGATTTGCTTGCCATATACCGAATACCACGAAAAGCCTTTTGTGTCGCGAAGTTGTCAGCCTTTGTAGTTACGAGTGTTAAGTTCCTTTTCACACGAAGCTTCTGATAGATGATATTACGGTCTCTTCAGTGTCACAATATCCAATAGGAGACAGGCAAAGTAAGATGTAAAATTAAATGTGATACTATTTTTCATTTATTATATAAATTTTCTTAGAAAAAGTGTCATGTCAGATCGACGTGGTATTTGATACCAAAAACGGGCTAAGTGAGAGTCGCTCTCGCGCACGAAGAGCTCCGTACTATCTCGTAAGATACCGTTCGTTGCCGGCCATAGGCGTATAATGAAAAATATAACAATTGTTTACAGAATTAACAAAAAAGTTTAAAAAGTAATTAATATTAATTTACATAATAATGAAAAACTGATTAAATAAAGCGCTATGTGGTAGGAAAGTGCCCCAACACGTACTGTGTGTCTGTTATAAGGGAGTCTTCTTCTTAAATATTGATTTTGTTTCTAGTTTCAGTACTTGTTGCGGCAACAGAAATATCATCTGTAAATAATTTCATTCGCTAACTATCACGCCCGCCCCGCCCCCTCGCCCCCGCCCGCGTCCTACCTTGCAGTGCGGCGCGGCGGCCAACGCCAGCTCCGCGCGCGCCCCCGCCAGCAGCGCCGCATGCGCCGCCAGCTCGCGCCCTGCCCCATCCCCCGCGCCCTCCGCCCGCGATACAGTCTGGTGACAGAAGGATAAATAAATAAATAATTCTGAAACTCACACAGCATTATCTAGCCCAAATTAAGTTTCTTAAAGAACTTGTGTTATGGATACTAGACAATTGATATACTTAAGAAATATATAAACATACGTATTGAATAAATACATATTTTTTTATTGGAATAAACTTAAATAAACATATAAACATCCATGACTTGACGGCTAATATCTGTGTTCATCACACCGATATCCGCCGCCGCCGGGATTCGAACCCAGGACCTCTGGTATAGAAGGCAATGTATGTTACCACTGCACCAGCCGGTCGTCAAATAGATGAAAGCAGAGTCCTACGCAGGCGCGGTCGCAAAATGAAATTTTGAGAGAAATCAAAACTGAATTTTGGGGAAGACACAACAAAATTTTTAAACACAAGTATCTTTTTTTAGCTTATTCTCTTTAAGGGGTAAGATGAACCCCTTAAAAGAGAAGAAAACTTCATGATTTTTTCAGACTTCATGGTTAGAGCAGTTAGCCTTCCAGTCCAGCATTGAAGGCTAACTGCTTTTCTTCTTCGATATGCCACCGCCTGTGATTGTACGTACTTAACCACAACAAAGTTGTAACCGTGGCGGTTGAATGAAGAGCCGCGCCTCGTTTCGCGGTTGGACCGCTGAAATGAACCACCCAGGCGGCCAATCGCTAGTGCGTAGGAGCGCTTAGTAATTAAGACGACACATCGAAATGTTTTTTCTTGAAATCTTAGCACCTTAACACGCCGACATAAGGTCGCGTATTGCATAGAAATCGCCACCATCGACACCGCTCAGACACTGAAATCGTTTCAAAAATCGATAAAAAAATAACGGTAAATGCTATGTAAATTTTGAGCAACCAAAGTCCGAACAATAATGTGAAATTCAAAAATTCAAAAAGTTTTATTCATCTTAGGAATTTCACAAAACACTTGATGAAGTCAGTCATTACATACTTCGGCTTTAACTAGTTGTTGATAGTTGTTAAATAAGATATTACAGTAGACCAAGAGACAAAAAAAGCCGGCGGAAAAAAACTGTTGGCACTCTTTTTCAGTCAGATTTATCAAATTAATACAAATAGGTACAGTACAAATTAACCGTGACATGAAAAAAAAACAAACACAAGACAGCTAATTGTGAGAGCCAATGTCATGCCACAACCAAATTGCTTACATAGCAGATGCAATTAGCTATGGATGCACAATACGAATATGACAAACTGGGACCAGAGTATTTGAACAAGAATGGAATAAAATAGTCATAGTATCATTAGCAAAACGACCTGGCACCGCTAGCAGCACCCGTTCACGAGTTAACGCAAGCACCAGCCATCACCCTCCTCAACCATATTTTAGGGAAGAGGGTGACCCGATACCCGACGCTACCACTAGCCATGCCGCCTGAGGGAGCATGACGTTCTTGCTGATGTCTTGACAAAAAAATAAGTGAATGGGACAGTCACCAGCATGTCATACATATACTGCACAGCCAAGCTGTAAACAAAATTATTAAGTAATTAGAAACTTTTAGAAATATCCTGTTGTGCTTAATCCCATGCCTTTTTATCATCTAAGTAATCTTTAGTTTTATAATAAGCTTTTCGAGATAGAGTGTTTTTAATTATTGATTTAAATTTATTGAATGGCAGGGATTGAATTGACTTCGGAATTTTGTTATATATACGTATTGACATTCCAATAAATGATTTGCTGCTTTTAGCCAGCCTTAATTTAGGAAACGCTAACTTATGGTCGTTCCTAGTCCTTACAGAGTAATTTGTATCATGATTATCTTTCCTAGTTTTAAATTTATTACTATTCTTATAAATATACATAATGTTTTCATAAATATATTGTGATGCAAGGGTCAAGATACCAATCTCTTTAAACTTTTCTCGAAGAGATTCTCTGTTTCCAAGTTTATACATTCCACGAATAGCCCTTTTCTGCAGTGTAAATATCGTGTCAATATCTGCGGCATTGCCCCAAAGTAGGATGCCATAGGACATTATACTATGAAAATAACTAAAATATACCAGCTTCGCTGTATTAACATCAGTCAATGAGCGAATTTTCTTTACCGCGAACGCTGCAGAACTAAGTCTACTCGCTAGTTGTGAGATATGGGCGCCCCATTGCAATTTAGAATCTAAGGTAATTCCAAGAAAAACAGTGTTATCTACTAGATTCAATCTGTTCCCATTAAGCCGCAGATCAGACTCAACTTGTTTTACATTTGGTGCAGAGAATTTTATACATTTAGTTTTTTTATCATTGAACGCTAGATTATTTATATTGAACCACTGAACAACATTTGCGAGAGCATTGTTTACATCGTCATAGTTTATTTTCTGTCTTATCATTTTAAAAATTAATGATGTGTCGTCAGCAAACAATACAATCTCATGATTATTGCCTACCATATAGGGTAGATCATTTATATAGACTAGAAACAGAAATGGGCCCAGAATTGATCCTTGAGGCACTCCCATTCTCACAACCGACCCAGCCGACCTTTTTCGGTTAACCTCAACCTTCTGAATTCTATCACTTAGATAAGAATTCAAAAGTTTGAGGTCAGTGCCTTTGATGCCGTAGTGATGGAGTTTCCTGATGAGAGTGTCATGCTGAACACAGTCAAATGCCTTAGATAGGTCACAAAATACACCTAGGGCATCCTGTGACCCCTCCCAGGCACCAGTGATTATTTCAAATAGTTCAACACCAGCATCAGTTGTTGAACGGCCCTTTGTAAATCCAAATTGTTTATTATGAAGTAAATTATTATAGGTGAAATGGGCCAAGAGTTGATTAAGAATATTTTTTTCAAAAATTTTACTACAAGTAGGTAGAATTGAAATTGGTCTAAAATTAGTAGGGTCTGTAGTGCTACCCGACTTAAATAAAGGTATAACCTTACTATGCTTCATTAAATCAGGAAACTCCCCACTAATAATACAGTTGTTAAATATTTCAACAAGGCAAGGAGCTATTACATCTATAATAGAATTTAATATTTCAACAGATATGCCCCACAGGTCAGTTGTCTTTTTAATATCAATTGTCTTAAATGTTTTAATAATATCCCCGGTGTCTATGGGTTGGAACTTGAAAGACACCTTGCACTCACTCACATGATTTTTGAGCAATGATTCAGCCGCCACAGGTGATGAGCTTAATAATTTAGTAGTTGAAACTGGAATGTCAGCAAAACAGCTCTCAAATGCTGTCGCAACATTTTCATCTGCTTTAATTATTGTATTGTCAATAACAAGCTTAAACTCACTATTGCGATTCTTAACTTTCCCAGTTTCCTTATTAATTATATTCCAAGTAGTTTTAGTCTTATTAGCACTATTTTTAATCTTATTACCTAGATAGATTGATTTGGCTGCGGCACAAACTTTTTTAAATAACTTTGAGTAAGTTCTGACATAGTTGCAAAAGGTGTCATTTTTGTTATATGATTTCTCATGATAGAGATCATAAATAGGTGCTTTCTACTGATATGTATACCTGTGGTAGCCCAATCACTGAATGATTTACACTGGTTTAGAGAGATCTTTTTCGGAATAAATACACTGTCATGTTGTTTATTTATTAATCTACTTAAGTTACTGTATTGTAAATTTACATTATTGGAGTGGGCTATAGTAGGTATATTGTTGATTAGACCACATCGAAATCTCTCCAAACGTTTGTCATTGACTGGAACAACCATTATACTCTTATTAACCTGTTTTTCTTTTGAGTATTTAAATGTAAACAACTGACCGCTGTGATCAGAGCTTAGTTTATTTATTACTGATGAATATACTGGAATTGCATCAGAATACACATTATCTAGACAAGTTGCAGTGGTCTATGTTACCCTAGTTGGTTGTAGAAACAGGTTAATAAGATTGTGACATTTAAATAAATTTATTAACTTTTTACTCAAGGTTGAGTTTTCTAACAAGTCAACATTAAAGTCCCCACAGACAAATATTTTCTTAGTTAAATTACTTAATTTACACAATAATTCTTCCAAAGCTAGTTCAAAACTATCATAGTTTGATTTAGGGGGTCTATATATGCAAACAATTATAAAATTTGACAATTCTACACAGGATATTTCAATAGTTTGTTCAATAGATAGGCTCACTATGTCCTTACGTTCCTGAAGATTGAATTTAAGTAAATTCTAAGCATATGGATTGCATAACTACGTAGTAATTTTAACAAAAGTATGTTTTTAGACGTGTTTTCGAAAAATAAAACTATCGAGTCAAAATCATCAAATCATGTTTTTGAGCAGGCAAAGTATAGATAAAGATATGAATTTACACATATCAAAATGTCAGATCCACTCGTCATGTCATATTCTCATAGTTTGCGATGAAAGTTAATGCATTTTTTCAATATGTCGCCTTAAACCTTTGGGAACGGAACTCTAAAAATTAGTTTTTGACTCTTGCTCAACAAACAGTTGTCAGATCGATGTATGGAAGTTGACTGGAAACGGTGAATTTAATTAAAATTATTTAAACCCTTTGTTTAGACAAAAATGTTTCAAAAAAGGTTTTTTTTTTAGACTGTCATGTAGGTCTTGAGATGTCACACTTCGTGGGCTTTTTTTTATTTTTTATTGTAAATCTAAAATTTAACACTAAAAATAACTATCACATTGTTGCCACATTAGTCCTACAAAATCCGATGGAAAACTACAAAGAAGTAAGGAAGGTAAATTTAATAAATAAATTTCTTGGCTGTGACTATTGAACTAGCGAAGAATTGGTTTTTTGTTGTGACTGACATAAATAATAATAATAAAATCCCCAGACAATCACACCAACTAGATGGTCCCAAAGTAAGCATAGCTTGTATTATGGGATACCATGTAGCGAACTAGAATATAAATACATAAATAGATAAACACCCAGACATGGAACATTTTTTTTAGTTGTTCCGTGCGGGATTCGAACCCGTAACCACTGGCGTCTGAGGCAGACTGGTTTACCCCATCGCCAAAGTGGTCGTCATAGGTAAATTTAATAGAAAAGCATGCCGCCGTATTCTTTTTCAATACTCGAAGATCCATTTTTGTTACGCATTTGTGGCACACAAATATGTTAAATACGTAATATTAATTAGACAATAAATCTCAGTAATATTATCCTAAGTTTGAATTTATCGTGTGTAATTAGGTATATTTACCATTTTAACACAAAAACTGTTTAATAGAAAATAAGTTCTAGCGTTTTGCTGCGTAGAGTCGGCCAGGAATATCCCTATCGCCGCTGGATAAGCAGGCGCGATCCCGCCTGTCACAGGGGACATGACTCCCCCCAAAATCATGAAAAGATGAACAACTTATAAGAGAAAGAGGAAGAAAAAGATACTTCTGATACAAAAAAATTGTCGTGACCCCCCCCAAAATTTCAGTCTGGGACCGCGCCTGTGGATAAGCACGTCGTAAAAACTGACTTATCCGAGTGGCACCCACTCGCTGGACTTTCAGGGTCCCCCTGGCCAGCGACCACCCTTCCCCCATATCATCACTCCAGTGGTGATGTGTTCCGGTAATATTTTATGAAAAGCTAGCTCCATCCTAAGCCCTTGTGCTCATCTTAGATCTCATTTTCACTTACCTTCAGGTGAGATCGAGTTCAAACGCGGAATAACACAAAAAAAGAAAGTAGTCACACAGCTTTTAGTCTTTCCTGTCCTTCTATGTTAAACACAGCAAACACTGACGAAAGAAAAAAGCAGGAAGGTGATATTTCTGAAGACGGGAAAACTTCAAAAAACACCTTAACTCCCATCACATCACAATTTCTTAATGGATCTGTTAATAGTCCTGTTAATAGCAATTTCCAAGTATTGAAACTCCTACCTTCAAATTTAATTTTGCTGATTTCTAGTGTCGTACATTTTGAAGAAAATCCTGGGAAGCATTTAATTTCACTGTTACGCTTTACTTGCCGTTTTCGTCGCGACCCATTACTTTTCCTGGAGTTTTACAATATTTTGAAAAGTTCAGAAAAAATAATTTTGATCTTATTCAGGTTTCAATGCGCACTTTCAATTTGATTGCAAATTTGGCAAAAGTAAGATAGGGGCTTTAGGAGGCACGTTAAGCCGGCAATTCCTGAGTGCTGTGCTATAAGCAGTGCATGATAGAGTTTAATTTTTTTCTAGAAAAGAAATAATACATATTAACCAAATATGACGATTTTTTTATAAACCGACCAGGCTGGTGTAGCGGTAACATACATTGCCTTCTATGCCAGAGGTCCTGGGTTTGAATCCCGGCGGCGGCAGATATTTGTGTGATGAACACAGATATTCGACGACCGGCTGGTGTAGTGGTAACATACATTGCCTTCTATGCCAGAGGTCCTGGGTTCGAATCCCAGCGGCGGCGGATATCGGTGTGATGAACATAGATATTAGCCGTCAAGTCATGGATGTTTATATATTTATTTAGGTTTATTCTAATAAAAAATATATATTTATTCAATATGTATGTTTATATATTTCTTAAGTATATCTGTTATCTAGTATCCATAACACAAGTTCTTTAAGAAACTTAATTTGGGCTAGATAATGTTGTGTGAGTGTCAGAAATATTTATTTATTTATAAAAAAATATGTGGTTTGTGTTATCTATGGTACTAAAGTTAATTTTGAAAGTATTTTTTTTATTTATTACTTTTACCAACGGTGCATACAATCAATTTGTAAGACAATCAATGCGTGTCAGTATAGTAAAAAGTGTCTATACCTAATTATAACATATTTAAAATCACTCACATTCGAATAACCACTTGAAAACTTAATTCTCCAGCTCTGAACATTTTTTCCAAATCTATGCAAGCACAAAGATTCATACAAGTCTTTTGTAATCCATTATTTAATTATTGTCCATCTAAAGCAATAAATTGAAGCAAGGTCCGTTAACGGGGGTGGATGAAGGAATTTAGCATAGGCCACGAGATGTAGGGAAAGGGTCACGACAGCTTCAGGCATAATGAATTAAATTAGGTCCCTGTGATAACCTCTTCGTCCAATCTGAGCTTTCGCATGGGTTATTCAAGGATTGTGACTTACTGGAAGTGCTTTGATATTTTTAAACTAACCTTTTGAGTATTTAGTTAAATTAAATTTGGAAACGGTATGCTTATTTTATTTATTTTTAATTTTGAGTTCTCAATATTTATTTATTTTGAAACATTCAAAATCTCTAACAACGGGTCACATCCAGTACTGACAATTTTGAAAACCATTTGTTCTTTATGGTCAGCGAATTCAGAGCATTCAAGACGACTTGACTCATACATATTTAAAAAAATATATATATAATTTTTCACGAATTACTCATTTGATTTGGATGAAGTTTATATGGGACCAACTCTGAAATATTCTCTATTATTGGAATAAGAATAATTAAAATCGATTCATTATTTTCCAAAAAATCGTGTAACAAAGACACAAAAAAATACAGACTAATAGAGGGCCACTTCTTTTTGGAAGTCGGTTGATAAAAATTTAGATAAACTTCAACTACCAACCGGTAATGAAAACTTTTCAACTGCAATTCTTGGTATTTATTAGTTTAGTCTAAGTAAAATCCACGCTAAGCTAGCATTTGCGTCTGTACTTAGGTACTTTAAATAAACGCTGACTTTAGGCACTAATTACTGTACGGTAATTCGACTAAATAAACTACCATCCAATCTTCGAACACTACTTTTAGGTATCAAATGAAGCATTAGATTCATAAACTTTTATTACTTACGCACGTGTAGCTAAACTAAGCAGAGTGAAGCACGGCATGATTATTTTCAGAATCGTAAATTATTATATTTCAACAAATTGACACAAAACCTTCATTTTTTGAAAGAAATCGAACAATAAAACCGATATCATGAATGACTGCGTCCATTGTTGAAAAATATTTGAAAACCTTTTTAGTGTTTTTGAGTTTTTTGCGTTTTGGCGTGATTTGAATAGTACAAGGAGAAAAAGAGCAAGTTTGGATTACTTGATGTTGAGTAACCACCCACCACAGTCTTGTGGTACCCCTGGAGGTTTATTATAGCGGAAATGTCCTTTAAGGAAGAAGTATACCTACACCTTTGCCGAGAACCTGGAAGTCTTCAAAACATTAGAAATCACTGTCAGAAATCAGAATACCTCTAAAACCTTAAGATACTCATATTTTATTTTTGACACAAATCCCTGCAATAATTAAGCTCATTTACAATTTATTTTACATCTCTCAGCGGGTATGTATACTTTAGGATCTCCTTGCTGGGCTTAGATTACCTATCCCAGCAGAATTAGTACTTCGCAATGTGCACTATCCTTCAGTTTAAAAGCTTGCGCAGACGAGGGATTTTTGTCCGCGGTCTTTTTTGTCCGCTAAAATAGATCGCATACAACTGTATCGAGTAACGCAAACGAGGGATTAAAAGTACCGTAGTGAAAGTGCGAAGTTTTTATTCGCGGAGCGTACTTTTTACTCCGCCGCGGAGAAAAGTCCGCCGTCTGCGCAGGACATTAATTTCCTTCAAGACTCAATTCACTTTAAATGATACCTAATTTCTGCTTGCTTTACCTACTGCTTTTGTTAATCCTACAGATGGCAATGAAACTGTATTAGGCTACATATTTCAACGCCTAGAACTTCAATACTTATTTTAGTGGATTAAGACCTTAAAGTGCAACGATATGGCAAACTGGGACTTCGAAATGCAAACGTAAGTCTTGTAGGTAAATTAACTGTCGAGTCTACTCCTTACTACAACGAGTGGCTCTAGAAAGCTTCCATTATTTTCTTGATGCTGCAAGTTTTTTTATCCAACCAATCCTTGACATAATCTTTTAATATACTTAATTTGTTTTTTAAGTTCGGATCTTAGACTGAAATATGTTTTTTCGATTTTCAATAAGTATTTTCGTAATATTTTCAAAGATTTTTTGGCATTTCATAATGCTTAAATGTAGATAAGAAAAAATACTTAGAGATTACAACACCCGCCCGACATGACATGCGGGAGGCACAGGTTCGATCCCCCGTCAGGACGAATTTGTTTATTGTTTTTCTTAGGTAGGCATTTTTGTCTATATTGTCTATACAGGGTTAAATTAGCTCAGCACCTCTTGCAGACAGCCTCTCCACATCCCAACAACATTTGTTATACAACTTACTAAAATTAATACTTTTCAAAATTTTAGGATTCCCATACAAAAAATATTTATAGCCTCTGTTTAGAGGCGTAACTCTAGTTACTCTGAGCGGAGGAATGCCACGCACCTTGCGCAATAAAATATCGCATCATAATCATAATAGGTACCATATAGGTAAGATTTGTAAAAAGTCGTAAAACAAATGTTGTTGGGATTGATGCGGAGAGGCTGCCCGCAACAGGTGATGGGTTAATTATAATTATAATTAACCCTGTATAGCAATGAAAGTGATATTTGACATGCCATTTGGATGCAAGAAAAAGAGGTTAGGAGAAGAACTACAGCCTAGAGAAAAAATCTGTCAGTTTTTCAATCTTGTTCTCCACTGTATCTGTCCGTTTCTGAATCAAAAAGTTTGGTAAAAAATAACCGGCTGCCTATATTTACAGTGACTAGTATATGCAACAATTAATTATTGATATTATAATTGGAATTAAAAACAATTCACCTTTTGGGGATAAGTTGAACTGAAAATATTACATAACCGAACATTACATACCTACTAGTTCCTTGTCAAATTATACTAAATAAATATTTATATCGAGGCCTCAACCGTTCAGATTTTTTGTGTAGGTTTATATTATTATTTGTATATTGACTTCAACATTACTGCACATCATTTGAACTAAAGTTCAAATGTGCAAGCAGGCCACGATGAATAAATTGAAAATTTAATTAGGTGTAATATTTCACTTCATTTTGTTTTATATCCGTTGAAGGTTTCCCATTTTTGGTACCTACATGTCAAGGGGTGCAAAGCGAAGAATTATGCGCTAGCCATAACGATATCCCGTGATTTATCCCACACGGAATATTTTACTACATATTGCAAAACCTTGGTATCTGCATGTATCTACGGTACTGGTAAACTGTAAATATTGAGTTAGAAAATAATATGAAATCTTAATATGGATTACGTATGTAGGTAAGTACAAAAAATAATATTAAATACGTAATATGCTTTTTTATAAATAGGTATCACATTAACTGAATATAAAAAATAATATCACAAACACTCACAGCAAATTAGATATATATTAGTTGCAGGTAATTTTCATTAATGACCTGTGTTATGGTCATTACATTACGGATTATAAAAGATAATAAAAGATATAAAAGAAACTATTTTACCTACAGTGCCTGACTCAGTTCGTATGACTCGTTGAGACAGGCTCGCTGGAGCGTGTGTTCTGAACGCGATCTTATTATTACCTGCTGTTGGTATTGTCACGTAGAAGCTCATATAAAAATTATACGAATTTTCCTATCTATCCGTCCATTCAAAAACTATTTCAAACAATATCACAAAAATAAAACAATAACTAAAAACAAATGACTGAATTTGAAATTAGAATAACACAACACGGCTTTCTTATAAAATTTATTTTAATTTCGAATTGCGCGTTGATCCACAGGTAATTGTTATAAAATCTCTAATTTCATAGGTATTCTTCACTTCAACCATGATTTTAATGAGTCCATTGAGTCCCATTGTATAGAAGGCCATGTTAATAAGATATGTTAATAAGGCAATGTTAATACGAGAAATTAAGCTTCAGGTTAATCAGTCAGAATTAAGCTGTCTTAGAATCATGTAAGTATGTAATATATTGCTCACAATTTTCCACCTCATATTTCGTTTATATAATTTTTTTTTGTATTCCAGATGTACTTTCGAAAAAAACTGATTACTTATAACTTTTTTTACTTTCTACGAACTTTATTGTGATAAATATTAAACCATCTGTTTTGAAAAAGTGCCAGAAAATTCAACAGAAAATCATGATAAAATATGTTACACCTAAGGATTTTTATCGCCAATTTTATGATACTGACCCTTCTTGTTCTAAACGCTGAGATATTTTTAAGGATCTAGAAGTCTGCATGATTGTATGTGAATCAAAAATTTTACAAAAATAATATCACAATAAATGACTTTGGTGAATTTCCCATATATTAAGTCAAGCAATTGAGTACACGCAAATTTATATTTTATGGAACATTTTGCTTAGCGATAAACGAAACTCAAAATTCAATGAGAACTGATGGAAAAGAAAGCGTACTAGGGTGAATCAAAAAGTTCTTAGAAACTTATATGTATTTAACCTTTTTGGAGGCAGTTCGATATTTTTTTTAAAGATTGACAATTTCATATTATTTATCCAGACTTTCAATTGTTTTCGATAGATCGTTCGCAAAATATTAATTTTATTGTTGAGTGTTCAGCGGGGCTAGCATACTACCTTCGACAACGATAAATCGGGCCTTTTATCGATATTTTCTTAGAAGGTATTTAGTGTATGTAATTTATTAAGATTATGGCAAATTTGGTTCTGTGGTCATAATCATGGTATCGGGATCGAGTAATTCTATCTATTATGGTGCGCATATTAGCTTACATAATAGGATAAAATAACGAAATAATATTTATCTTGTCGATTCGACTATTTATCGATGGTTGCATACTAGCCCTGCTGATAAAAAAACGAAACTATGGAGAAAAACGAGTAACGAGCGGTAATAAAGTATCTGTTCCTGAACAAAATGTCAACGAAAGAGATTTTTTCGGACATTCAACAGACATTAGGGAATTATGCTTTACCCTATTACACTATGGCTAATTGGGTTGCTGAATTTAAAAGAGATAAAGATGACCTGCGTTCTGGACGACCTTCAATCTCCATCACCGAAGAAAATTACAAAAAAGTGGAAAAATTGGTTTTAGACGACAGAAGAATTACAATAAAATATTTATTTAAAATCCTTAAGATATCGTTTGCTGGCGTTCAGTCAATTTTAACCGATTCACTGGGGTTCAAAAAAGTGTCAGCAAGATGGGTGCCACGAATATTAACCGAAGAAAACAAAAATCGACGTTTGGAACTTTCTAAGCGTAATCTCGAAAATGTTCCAACGTGATTCAGATCAATTTTGCCATCGTGTTGTAACCATGGACGAAACATGGGTCCACCATTTCGACCCGGAAACGAAAAGATAAAGCATGTCTTGGAAACGACCATCCTCACCACCCGTGAAGAAATTTCGAGTCTCCTTTCGCTGATAAAGTTATGGCCTCGGTATTCTGGGATAGTGAAGGAATCCTTTTTATTAATTACTTGCCAAAAGGGAAAACGATAACTGGATCCTATTATGCAAACCTAATCCCGAAATTACGTGCAGCGATCAATGAAAAACGTCGTGGGAAATTGTCATTGGGCGTGTTGTATCTCCAGGATAACGGTCCACCTCATCGTTTGGAAGTTGCGCTCACCGCAATCCGCAGTACTGGCTTCAAAGACCTTGATCACCCACCATATTTTCCTGACTTAGCTCCGAGTGATTTTCACTTATTTCCAAAATTAAAGAAGCATATTCGTGGCGCATATTTGACGATGATGACGCGGTCATGACTGCCGTAGAGGAGTTTTTTAATAGTCGAGAAAATGATTTTTTTGCGGAAGGAATAAGAAAGTTGGAGATGCGGTATTCTAAGTGATTATTGAAGAAGATTAGAAGGAGATTACGTAGAAAAATAAAATATTTTTGTTTAATTTTGTTTTTTGTATTCATTCTAAGAACTTTTTGATTCACCCTCGTAGTACCGATCAATTTAAAAAATATGAATAATAAAAACAACATTTAATAGTATTTGATCTTAAGACGTATAGAAATTCGACAATCTCCGAACACTTCACTTTCGTTAGTTTCACAGTAAGTAGTTATGTAATCAATGATAGAATTTTAATGTCGTTAAAACCTACGGTCTACGGCCCATTTCAAAGCGGCCAAGAAATTAAGTGGACTGTCTTTATCGCTAGAGACCACAAGTAGGCGCATCGCAGACGGCAGACTATACGTGACGCACTTTTTAGTCTGTGAAAATAGAACCTATGCAATTATATGCAGTAACGCACACGACGCGCAAAAAGTCCGGCGCACGATAATTTGGCAAACTTTTGTATAAAAGTTTTACAAACTAAATAATTAGCACTAGTATCCGGCTCCTTTCGGTTGCAAATTGACATCAAGTTACAAAATTTGAGAATAAAAAGAAAAATAGTTAACCAACGATTTTTACTAATAACTAAAATCTTTTTGTGCGATTGAGTCTGCGGTCCGGCGCCGCAGACTCGATCGCACAAAAAGTGTGCCGTCTGCGCTGCACCATAAAGACTAACGAAGGATAAGTCTTAGTTCCAAGTGTCCCCAAGCGGCTAGATAAGTTTGTACCACTTTAAATAATTATATGTCAAAAAGACAAAATCCTTCAACATTTCTATGGCTTGTGATCTGCAAGAAGATGGGATTCCCTGGCTGTAAATTGTTATTGTGTATTTTTTCTCAACAGATCGACTTTCCGAAGTGGTGGTAGATTCAGTTCAGTTTGTAAATCGTTTGACTTATTTCAAATGTATTTAAATACTTACGAAATAAAGAATATTTGAGTTTCAGTTGAGCTCCACAATCTCTCCTTGGTAATATTTTCCTGGGCGCCAAGTTGCAATGATAGTTTGTCTTTATCTTATTCAGAATCTATAACCATTATGATACTACAAGTAAGTTAAAATATACACTCACATCTATTTTTAAGCTTAACTGGACAGAATTTCAATATATAATTTTTATATTATCCACTTAAATATGTCATCATACATGCAGTATGCAGATTACGACTGTCGTCGCTAATATGAAATATTTGTGAAGAGATGCGAATAATCACGTAAAAGTCGTCTACGCATCCCAAAACACTGCATTAGTTTTTTAAATGTGCCCAAAGCCAACAAATCTAATGGTTTTATGCCGTTAAACAAGAAAAAAAAATCATGTTTACTTGGCCAGCGAAATTAAATTGGCCTACAAAAAGCAGGCAAATTCATTATGATACATTGAGATAATTGCGTTAGTACATTATCGTTCAATGTTATGATGCCGAGAGCTCTCTCTAATAGTTGTGTCATATAATAGAAGTAATATTAATAATTTTAAGATGTTTCCATTAAATAATGGACGCGTCCTTATTCGTATGACGGATACAACTCCGGTAATCGAAATAAAATCTGGAAAACAAATACAGGATCTTTTTTCATACATTCACTACATTCATACACCTATAATTATTTCCAAAGACATAAAACAAGGAAGCTGTATCATAATTTACTGTGGATTTTTTTATAGATACCCTAGATGGCGTAGATGAATTAAATATCTCAGATTTATATACCTGCTCGCCGGAAAACTGCGTAAATTACATCAAAAGCCCAAATAAAACCCTTAAAATACTCACACAAAACATAATATCAATAAACAAAAACATATATAATTTCCATGTTTTGTTGCAAATACTTTCCACAAAACCTGACATAATTGTATTAACTGAAGGCTGGCTGCCCTGTTCGTCAAATACTAATATACCATCCTTACCCCACTAGAACATCTATCACACGACAAAACATTTAAACCAAAGTGATGGCGTAGTGGTATATATAAGCTCAGACATAACATCCACTGTAAATGAAATTTATTTCGGAGATGCGTCTGGTCTTAGTATAAAAGTAGGGACTGATGTAACTAGGCATTTACCTCTCCCCCCTTCACTATATGCATAGAAAAAATTTTAAGCACCTTAAGTAATACTTTAGAAGCACTCAACTATTTGAAAAATGTTGCTATAGTCGGGGATATAAAAATTAACATAGTTCCATCCGACATCGATTCCCATGCATGGCAATACTTAACTACGCTTGCTTCGCTAGGTTTTCTACCGGCACATCAGCTGCCTACCCGTGATCCAAACTGCCTCGATCATGTCATTTTGAAAACTAAGCTACCCTCTATTACCCTAGCTATCGACTCTACCGTAACTGACCATTTTGCAACATACCTCTTTCTAAACAAAACTCCAACACGTAGTATTATGCATAATACAGTCACAAAAATTAATTACGAAGACTTACACAAACATACGCTAACACTAGATTTGTCGAACAAATACAAAATAACAGACCCAAATCGTGCAATCGATCACCTTATCTCTCTCATAAACTCTGCTATTAAAACGCACTCTACTTCCTTTACTATCACGCGTCGAAAACGTATTTTTAAGTTCCCGTGAAATCCAGAGTTTAAGAAAATCAATGATTGAGCGCATTGATTTGACCTTACGAAAAGTATCCGATTGGGGTGAGTCGAATTTGGTCAAATTCAACGCGTCCAAAACTCAGGCGTGTCTATTCTCATATATTAAAAAAAAATACCAACTAGAAGCGCTGGACTCCGTTGACCGAAGAGCCCGTAAACTAATTAATGACATCGACCTTACAACTAAAAAACTGCAGACCTTAGAGCATCGTCGTAAGGTTGCGTGTCTAACCGTGTACTACAGGATACATTTTGGTGAGTGCGCCAGTGCTCTGTTTGAACAAATTGAACCCTCACCCTTTTACCATCGGACTACTAGACGCAGACAGAACTTCCATCCGTATGTGGTAGATATTCCGAAAAGTCGAACTAAGCGCTTTGACAGTTCCTTTTTGATACGGGTCGCCAAGGTTTGGAATGAACTGCCTGCGTCTATTTTCCCTGACCAGTATAGTCCTAGTACTTTTAAGCGTCGCGTCGAGTGAATAGGTTTCTCGTGGATGGACGTGTACCACCTTAGTCTTCATGTTCACTTAACATCAGGTGGCATGGAAGACAAACGTCCCATCCATAATTTATAAAAAATGGATTACACCCGGACTATTGCGATGCATGCGAAACAGGGATGAAATGCATCAAAAGCTCAAGTCAAACCCAGAAAATTTTGTACTCAAAATGACATACTCTAGGTATCGAAATTTTTGCAACTAAAAAAACTTAAACGGCAGTATGATAAAGAATAGTTTATCAAAGCAGGTAGTAACCCGAAAAAAATATGGAATACCATAAAAAGTGTAACAAACACACAAAAACATAAAGACTCGCCATTAGAGCTTTTGAGTCTATCCTCATTCCCTATTAAATCAGTAAAATTGGTAAACAAGTACTTTGCGACTATAGGCGAAGCAATGGCTAGTAAAATTATTAAAACAAATAGTAAACAGAACGACAATACACCTAAAACTTTTCCTAAATCACTAGTACTAGTTGTACTACTCCCAACAGACCGTGATGAAGTTAAATCTATCATTAACCCTATTAAATCAGATTTAGCTACTGGACCAGATGGCATATCTCCTTACATACTAAAATGTCACGCTGATATATTAGCTTTACTGCTCACCTTTATCATCTACAAATTCCATTAAATACTTAGGAGTAATCATTGACCGTAATCTTAACTTTTAACAACATGTAGATACCTTATCTTCCCGAGTTCGCAAACTTATTTTCCTATTTAAAACTCTTCGCCATCTTACATCCTCGAAAGTCATTAAAACTACATACTTTGCTCTATGCCAATCAATCCTATCGTACTGCATCACTTCTTGGGGTGGTATAAATAAATCCAGTCTAAAAGGCCTTGCTTAAAGTAAGCACCTTCAAACCACGTACTTTTCCTACTATACAACTATACACGGAAGTGAGGGTGCTTACAATTCGACAACTATTTATTTTAAAAAGTCTTATTAACCCACGAACTCACTCCTTATATAGAGAGCAAAACACGACGAATTCACAATGTTTGCACTATACCGTTTCCCAAATTTGATTTTACCAAACATTATTATTACTTTTTAGGACCGTACATTTATAAGACCTTAAACAAAGCTACCTCACAGCACACTTTAACACTCACACGATGTAAACATATTGTGACATCCTGGCTCATAGGGAAATCTTATGATGACACCGAAAAACTAATTACACCCCTCATTTAGATAACCTTCATGTACCTATTAATACTGCCAAACTTACCGCCTAATATTTCTACTCAATATAATCTAATATACTAAACATATTTGCATACATAAGCTTAATTGCAGTCTTAACCTTTGTTAATTTAATATAATTTATATATATATATATATATAGGTTTGTAGGTATAAATATGTAAGTATAAATTATATTTACATATTTATACCTACAAACCTATGTATATAAAAGCATTTTAAATGGCTTCCTAGGGAGAGGGAACTAGTGCCCTTATTACAGATTATTTAATAATCTAGTTAGGGCTCTAGTTACCCTTTAAATATACTTATATTAGCCTTATTGTATGATGTTTGAATAGTAATTATTTTGTACTTAGTCTGTAAGATAACTCTGTTAAAAACATTCAAGATTGTGGCATGAATAAATAAATTTTATTATTTTTATTATAATACTCAATATTTTTAAAGATCTGAAAAAATACACAAATAAAATCACCCGACCAGACCCTACCGACTGGTTATACTAAAGGTAAGCGTCCATATCATGCTAGTTTGTCTTCCCTACAAATACCAAAATTCTATTACTACTAGCGCTACGCGCCGGGCACTACTGGAACTTTTTGCGTTCGATATCGATAGTATCGATATCTATAGTACCAAGGAGCGTATCTATAATAATAATAATCCTTTATTGTACACCAACATAAAGTACAAATAAAAAAAAATATACATTTTAATTTAACATTAGCATAAAGGCGGCCTTATCGCTGTAGAGCGATTTCTACCAGGCAACCGAGTCTTGACAGGATAAGGTAGTGGAAATGAGGATGGGCGTTGGGATACAGGCTGTAATTTGCGACAACATTGAAATTGTGTTAAATAATTTTTTAAGATATACAGGGTTGATTTGTGGTCATCGGCCAAATTTTTTTTACACAATAAGTAACAGTTATAGAAACGATTTTTGCAAAAAAAGTATTTATTTTTTTTCAACAAGGAAATTAATATATCCGCTAACATGTTTAGCTAAGCATGCTCACTCTAAATTACCATTAAAATAAAGTCGACTACGCGCTACTACAAAACATCTCGTAGTACTACGTCGTACTATTAACAATGAAATGCCGCGTCGTAGTAGCTATGTTCATCAACAGCGACTATTTTCAAAAACGTTTGTGGTTTCATATTTCTACTTTTTTTTACTGAGCGACGCTAAAATAAATATGCAGGTACGTTTATATTGTATCAAAGAAACTAACATTTAAATTTGGCTGGTGACCAAAAAACAACCCTGTATGTTTAGCAATTATATCACTGTTCGTTGTCCAACAAAAATAAAATAAATAAATAAATAAAAATAAAATAGACTACGTACGAATAATTACATGCACATACTTACTAATAATACATACATACACATATTAATATATACACATAGGTACATTCTAATCATGACATACACGTGACATTAATACATAATGATAATCAATAAAATAAAATATACAATGAGAGCATTAAGGTAAACAATGTTTCACAAGGTAATGTTGTTTAAGCATTCGTTTAGTAAGTACTGCGAGCTAGGCGGATCTCCATCGGTAGCTCGTTCCACAATGATACTGATCGGACAAAAAACGATTTTTCCAGAAAGGTGGTGGTATGTGATGGTGTCGCTAGGAGGAGATTCGAAGAAGACCGCAAGTTGCGATCGTTATTTGTAAACCGAAACTTGATGCGATTTTTCAAATAATCGGGTACAGCTTTATCATATAGAATACGGTAAACTACAGATAGGATGTGAGTATTCCGGCGAAAGCGAATCGGAAGCCACTTGAGATTAGATCGAAATTCAGAAATGTGGTCGTATTTGCGTAATCCAAATACAAATCTTATGCAGAGATTTTGGAGCCGCTCAAGCTTATTGAGAAGTTCTTCTGTTAGGTCAACATAGCTGGCATCAGCATAGTCGAGAATAGGAAGTAGGAGAGATTGTGCTAGCGCAATTTTAGTGGCAACGGGGAGGAAATTGCGAAGACGCTTGAGCGAATTCACCGCGGCAAACATCTTCCTACTTATTTCAGTGATCTGTGGTATCCAGGAAAGTGTGCGATCAAATATGATTCCCAAATTCTTTACAGTTTTACTAAAAGGAATTGAAATGCCATTAAATTCTACTTGAGGTAGTGTGTTACAGTTGACTCGAGGAATCATTTTGTTGCTGCCGATGATGATCGTTTGCGTCTTGAGAGGGTTGGCAGTTAGCCCGTGGTCATGACTCCAATCCGATATAGATTTCAAGTCCGTAGCACTACAGCATTTGACAGCTCTTCAAGACTGCTTGAAAATGAAAATGAAAACTTTTTTATTCGTAGTAGGTAATTTTATACACTTTACGAACGTCAAATGCTGGATGAGGGCGGCGCGGGTCCGGACGACATGAAGAATCCTGGGGAAGGCCTCCGTCGAGAAGTGTGCGTCTCTCAGCTTATAAAGATAATGATCGCACATTATCCACCAATGTCTTGGTGATGTCTACTACTAATTCTTCTTCGGCTTTAAAAAACGAAATGAAAGTAGAACCCTAGGTAGACCAAGAGGAAAAAAGCCGGCGGAAAAAAAACTCTCGGCACTCTTTTGTAAAAAGTGCTTATTATAGGTACAATTTGGCAGAAATACAGCTCTGCTATGACATGAACAAACAAACAGAAGACAGCTATTCTTGCTTGCCAATATCATGTCGCAGCTAAGCTGCTTACATAGTGATTAATCTTTAATATTTGGAAATAACCTGTGGAGACATCAATCCCACGCTCTTTTGTCATCTAAATAATCTTTGAGTTTATAGTAGCCTTTTTTGCATAATGTTTCTTTGATAGTTCTTTTAAATTTATTAAACGTTAGAGATTGAATTGACTGTGGTATTTTATTATAAATACGTATTGACATTCCCATAAATGATTTGGTGCTTTTAGCCAGCCTTAATTTGGGAAACGCTAATTTATGGTCGTTCCTTGTCATTACAGAATAATTTTTATCATGCTTATTTTTCATGGTTTTAAATTTACTACTATTCTTATAAATATACATAATGTTTTCATATATATATTGTGATGCAAAGGTCAAGATACCAATCTCTTTAAACTTTTCTCTTAGAGATTCTCTACTTCCAAGTTTATACATTCCACGAATAACCCTTTTCTGCAGTGTAAATATCGTGTCAATGTCTGCGGCATTGCCCCAAAGTAGGATGCCGTAGGACATTATACTATGAAAATAACTAAAATAAACCAGCTTCGCCGTATTAACATCAGTCAATGAGCGAATTTTCTTTACCGCGAACGCTGCAGAACTAAGTCTACTCGCTAGCTGTGAGATATGGGCGCCCCATTGCAATTTAGAATCTAAGGTAATTCCAAGAAAAACAGTGTTATCTACTAGATTCAACCTGATCCCATTAAGCCGCAGATCAGACTCAACTTGTTTTACATTTGGTGCGGAGAATTTTATACATTTAGTTTTTTTATCATTGAAATAGATTATTTACATTAAACCACTGTACTACATTAGAGAGAGCATTGTTTACATCGTCGTAGTTGGTTTTCTGCCTTATCATTTTAAAAATTAATGATGTGTCATCAGCAAACAATACAATATCGTGATTATTGCCTACCATATAGGGTAGATCATTTATATAGACTAAAAATAAAAATGGGCCCAGAATTGAACCTTGTGGCACTCCCATTCTCACAACCGACCCAGCTGACCTTTTCCGGTTAACCTCAACCTTCTGGATTCTATCACTCAGGTATGAATTCAAAAGTTTGAGGTCAGTGCCTTTGATGCCGTAGTGGTGGAGTTTCCTGATGAGAGTGTCATGCTGAACACAGTCAAATGCCTTGGATAGGTCACAAAATACACCTAGAGCATCCTGTGACCCCTCCCAGGCACCAGCTATTACTTCAAACAGTTCAACACCAGCATCAGTTGTCGAACGACCCCTTGTGAATCCAAATTGTTTGTTATGAAGTAAATTGTTTTTTGTGAAGTGAGCTAATAGCTGGTTGAGAATAATTTTTTCATAAATTTTGCTACATGTTGGTAAAATCGAAATTGGTCTAAAATTAGTAGGGTCCGTAGAGCTGCCCGATTTAAATAAAGGAATAACCTTACTATGCTTCATTAAATCAGGAAACTCCCCACTTATAATACAGTTGTTAAATATTTCAACACGGCAAGGAGCTATTACATCTATGATAGAACTTAAGATTTCAACAGATATGCCCCACAAATCAGTTGTCTTTTTAACATCAATTGTCTTAAATGTTTTAAAAATGTCCCCGGTGTCTATGGGTTGGAACTTGAAAGACTCCTTGCACTCACTTACATGATTTTTCAGCAATGATTCAGCCACCACAGGTGAAGAATTTAACAATTTAGTAGTTGAAACTGGAATGTCAGCAAAACAATTTTCGAATGCTGTCGCAACATTTTCATCTACATTAATGGTTTTACTGTCAATTAAAAGTTTAAACTCAGTATTGCGATCCTTAACTTTTCGAGTTTCCTTATTTATTATGTTCCATGTTGTTTTAGTCTTATTAGAACTATTTTTAATCTTATTACTTAGATATATAGATTTGGCTGCGGCACATACTCTTTTGAATAATTTTGAGTAAATTCTAACGTAGTTGCAAAAACTTTCACTTTTGTTATATGATTTCTCATGATAGAGATCATATAGGTGCTTTCTACTTATATGTATACCTGTGGTAGCCCAATCACTGAAGGATTTACAATTGTTTGGAGAGACTTTTTTCGGAATAAATACACTCTCATGTTGTTTATTTATTATACTACTTAAATTACTGTATTGTAAATTTACATTGTTGGAGTGGGCTATATGGGGCATATTTTTAATAATACTACATCTAAATCTCTCCAAACGCTTTTTATTGACCGGAACAACCGTTATATTCTTATTGACCTGTTTTTTCTTTGAGTATTTAAAAGTAACCAACTGACCGCTGTGATCAGAACTTAGTTTGTTTATAACTGATGAACTTACCGGAGTAACATTAGAAAACACATTATCTAGGCAAGTTGCACTGGTCCTTGTTATTCTAGTTGGTTCTAGGAACAGGTTACTAAGATTATTACATTTAAACAAATTTATTAGTTTTTTACTCAATGATGAATTTTCTAATAAATTTACATTAAAGTCCCCGCAAACAAATATTTTCTTAGTTTTATTACATAATTTATCCAATACTTGTTCTAAAACAAGTTCAAAACTATCATAGTGTGATTTAGGGGGTCTATATATACAAACAATTATGCAGTTTGTCAATTCTACACAGGATATTTCAATAGTTTGTTCAATAGATAGGCTCACTATGTCGGTACGTTCTCTAAATTTTAGATTTATTTAATACTAGCTGTGACCCGCGACTTCGTCCGCGTGGATACCGGTTGTTGGAGTTGTTTAAATACTATTATTATATCCTCCTTGAAGTTTAAACTTACCTTATTCAAAATTTCGTCAAAATCTATTCAGTAGTTAAGCGTTACTAATAGATAAACAGACAGAGTTACTTCAAAAACTGTTACAACAAAGCTGTGATCCGTAGTTTCACCTAGGTGTTTTGTGAAAAAGTATAGGTAGTTAGGATTATTACATAGATGATGCCCGCGACTTCGTCTGCATTGAATTAGTATTTCGAGTAGGTTATTTTCTTCTCCAAGGTCCTAAGTACTATTTTTTATAACAAAAATAAAAATGAAGAATCTTCGCCCAAATAATATGTATAACTCCTAACCACAAACATAAGTAACTATATTAGGTACATTACAAACATAGGTAACTATATTAGGCACCTTGCGTTATAAACAAATCGGGTGCCAAAGTGTCTTAAATTTTACATAATTCATGCAATACCTATCTTCATTAATTATAGCTTATTGTTATTCTAAGTAAAGCTATATCACTGTAAAGTTTCAGAAGAATACATTCGGCAGTTTTTGCGTGAAAGAGTAGCAAAGATCCATCCATCCAGCCATTATCAGTGTATAATGTGTATCTATCTATAGTTATGATTGGCTACTTTTCACGGTAAAATGGCTGAGCCAATTTAATGTAATTTCTTTTGGTAGTTAACACATCTACGTTACTTTTTATTCTACTTCTAAATCTACGGTTTCTAACTTCCAAGAGCTAGAAATGATCACGAAATAAATAAAACCTTGAGTCCCATTATTTTAAGTTTAACTTTCTTACAATATATCTCTGTATGTACAGAAGGCAGCACATAAAGCATTACAAATCGGTATTTTATTTTTACTTGAATCTGAAATCTATGCCCTCGACATTACCTAAGTTAAAATTGTTTGGGGAAATTTGACAGGTAATGTGACGCTTGACCTGCTGCCTTCTGTACCTACCTGTATTAAATCGCGCAAGAAGCTTTATTAATGATTTAGCCCTATCAACATAGCAAAATTTTCTACTGCATACCAACTATTTTTCAGATTTATTATTTTTAAGCCCCTAGTACTTTTACCAGGAGAATTTCCTTAGAATTCTTATTCCCATGTTTTCGGTGTAGTTCAGTTTTTTTTTCTTCTGGCTATCCGAACGCTTTAACATCTATCTAATCTACTAATGCCACGTTACAATATCAAAAACACTGTTCGTTCGTTGCTTCCACGCTGGACTGGGTGCAACAGAAAATCATAGAATGTACCAGTTGCTTCTCTTCCCGGGCATACCTTAAAAGTCATTTTAGGGATAGAGGTTTTATAACGAATAAAGGCGTGAAGTTATATGTATGTATGTTCGTTTATTCTACGAACAGTAGATTTAGCTATCATACACGTTGAGTATTGAAGCGTATAAAGCGTTTCAATATTCAACGTCTTGTCAAATTACTACTTACCTACTATTCTTATAACTACCTACCATTCGTTTGTAGTAGCTTTTACTCATGTAAAATATTGAAACCCAGCATTCATTGATTTTGACAACAATTTAGTTATAATTTACCCCTAGAATAACCCTACCGCCTCTGAATAATTGACTAATCCGAGTGAGCCCCGCTTTGTGGTAGACTGACTGTCTCGGCTGACTGAAATTTGCCGTCAAATATCACTACTGCCAGCGGTGACGCGTCCCGAAAACATTTTATAAAGAGCCAGTTCTAGAGCCGCAAACGGGTTTATGATAGAACTGGCTTGGCTTCGGTATTCGACCTCATTTATACTTACCATCAGGTGAGAATGAGGTCAAATTCGGACTTATTCACCGATTTGAAAAAAAACTTAGTATTTTTAATATTTTGGAATAGAAAGTTATAAAATTAAACACGTGGGTAGTCTGACTCCCAACCGTTACAAAAATTTGGTGGTTCATTCAGAGAAATCTTATTTCCAAGTGAAATAATAAAAGTTGGGTGAATATGGTCATAGGCACCCAGAGTTTGGTAGGTATCTAGAACAATTAACAGCGTGAGTGGCCGGCCATGCCAGCGAATCACTCGCTCGCCCGCCCGCGTCTTATCGAACATACCTACCTATTTTATGACGGAGTTATTTTAAAATTATTACGATATCTCTTTGGATCTTGATTGAAATCAAGTGGTGTGAAAGACAATTTTGTTCACAATTAAATATTTATTTTAAACAAAATAAAAAAAATACAATAAAAAAAAATACAATAAAAAAAAATTACGCGAGCAGGATCGAACCCACGACCTTAGACTCATGGTCGGTCTACGCGCAACTTAGCAATGAGTACTTCTGATCTGTATGCCGAACATCTCCACCATATTCTAGTAAAGTAAGTTTTAGGCATAACTTTTAAAAATCTATTACAATTTCTTTAGATCCTAGATTTTTTTATGTCTGCAGAATCTGCTCATCATCCTGGACAACTTTTGTTAAGGCATCATATCTATATTTCTTATGGTTTTGATGATCCCTTAAAGGTTCTGCATCAGGTGTTCCAGTAACCGAAATAAAATATACCCTATATGTTGCCCCGGCTTCACAGCTATACATCAAAAAAAGGTTCATTCAAATCCGTCCAGCGGTTCCAGAGATTAGCGTGTGCAAACAGACAAACTTACAAACAAACAGACAAATTTTTTTTTTCAGATTCTTACTCTCTTTTCATTTCTTTATAACCCTAGATAATTTTTTTTGTAAAAATATTAAATGTACAGACACGTTTTTTTTACTGTTTTATTATATGTATTGATTATTAAAGTGCCCCCATGTATTGCTGTCTGTCTATTGAACGAACTAGCAACTTGGTGCTGAGAAAAATTTACAATTAACTGGTGGTCTAACAAAAAATGTTCAGTTATACAAAGAATGTCTATATGTTCGGCATTCAAAAACAATTCAATTTCAAAGACTTTCTCTGAGATGCCTTGTATATTTTGATGTACCAGGTTTAAACAATTTTTATTATATAAAGCACTTGAAATATTGCTAGATGCTTTAGCATCTGTTGTCTTATTTACTAATTTAAAGAATTTGGACAACCCAAACTTGTCAGCGTAGTGGAACAACATGTTTCACTATGACATGTCAATATACAAGACTGCTCAATAAAAGCAGAATCAGTAGCTAAATACTTAGCTGGTTTAAAAAATAAAAAGTTTAATAGCACTTGTGCTATCTGTTTTAAAAAATAAGTAGATATATTATATATATCTTTTGTCAAGTTAAATTTAAAATTACAAATTGAGTTAATGTCAATGACATTAATCAACATGCTTGAGGTTTCACTTAAACATATGTTATTAGACCCCATGTAGCCATGCATTAATAAGTTCAATTTATATCTTATTCTATTCTCTCTGGCGGCTCCTCCTATGTAAGGAAATGTAAACAAAACATTTTTTTTACCGTAAGGGCCTGTAACTTATCTAAATATATTAATAATTGACTTTGTCTCACATTTCCCCTTCTCCCAAATAATAATATTAAAGTTGTATCAGGACTGTACCTGCCCTTCAGAGCCTTTTCAATTATACATTCTGGCGATGCTCTAGGCATACAATAATTTAGTACATCCTCTTGGTTGTTCAACAATTTACTGCCCATGTTTTTACCTATTTCATCACAATACATGATTATTGGGCTTTTACTACTTACATGCTTACTAACTATGGAACTGACATTTGATTTCTCACTTAATGAATTTAATGAAGAAGAGCCTTTATAATTACAATACATGGTATTGGTCAAAGATTGAAAACGCTCCTCATTATATTTAGACAGTGGCAATAGCTCATCCATGTCCAGTACATGTTGATTTATGTATAGATTTGAAGATCGTCCGCATACAGATGGTAGGAAGAAGATATATCAAGAGTAATCGAATTGATGAATAAAGCGAAGAGGAGTGGAGACAACATGCCACCTTGTGGTACACCGGCATTAATATCACACCAGTCAGAAACATCCAACTCAGTAGATATACGTTGCCGGCGTCCATGCAGGTAAGTATGAAACCAGTCAATAGTCGATGGAGATATGTTAAGAGAACGAAGCATTTGCAGAAGGATGTCGAAATCTACTGTATTAAAGGCATTACTGAAATCCAGCAGTGTCAGAATAGTAAGTTTCTCCTGCTCCATGCACATGCGAATATCTTCCGTAATTTTAAGTAAGGCCGTAGTTGTACTATGCCCAGGACGGAAACCAGATTGGAAAGGGTTGAGAAGTTTATGGTCTAAAAGGAAAGTGCTGAGCTGTTGATGAACTAGTCCCTCGAGTACTTTAGAAAGGAAAGGTAGGATGGCAATAGGACGATAATCAGAAAAGGAAAGAGGATTGGCTTTTTTGGGGAGTGGTATAATGTTAGCATCCTTCCATACATCAGGGAAAGCGCTGTTAGCAATTGAGTTATTCAGTATGGAGGTAATTATAGGGAGGATAATGTCTAGGATAGGGATGAGCATCTTACGACTAATGCAGTCTGATCCACTCGCATTAGAGGCCACGGAGAGTATTTTCCTTTTAACATCACATTCCGAAAATTGACTTATTGAAAAAGAAGGAATATTTGGCGTCGGTAAACTAGATATGTGATTCAGAGTATGGATTTTTGTAGAAGCGTCTATAGAGCTAGAAGAAGTGAAATAACTATTTAATAAGTTCAGATTAACATTTTTGAGGGAGCTATCACTTTTAGATTTACCGATTCCCAGCGTTCTGAGGAATTTCCAGACTTTAGCTGGATCGCCATTTGAAACTGATTTATGAATATGGCGCCGTTGTGCGTCCCTACTCCCTACACATCGTGTTGCAGCGGTTCCTCAAATTTCTATACACTAGCAAATTTTCGTTAGTAGTGTTTAATTTGTATTTCGCTTCGGCACAGTCTCTTTTGCGCATCAATAGTTTGATATCATCAGTCAACCAAGGAGCCGGGAGATGTTTAATATAGTATGGTAATCAACAAATCAAGTATTTGCGCTCGTTGCATTTGCTTATTTTTCTGTGTGGTTTTTGTCGCTTAATTATTTTGTTAGTGTTTTCTACAAAGTACGTTGAGTAGAGTGTTCACTCCTTGCGTTCTTACGATCTCGAATTGAAGATTTTGCTTTTGTGAAGTGATATTTTAACATAGGATACTGACTTTCTAGTATGATAAGTAAAGGAATTGCATTGATTTTTAATGACTGGTGCAAGGAGGTGAACAATTTGTGTGGCAAAAGCATTGAGTTTGACGACGACGACCCGAACAAATATACTATGGCCTGCAATTATTATATCAAACACAAATATAAAAATTTAAAAAAATAATTAAGAAGAAATAAATAATTGTCTGAGATGCATATTTTTTATTACTCCTAATTTCCATAGCATCATGCTTTGTGCAGTTTATTTCAACTTATTAGTATTGCGCAGTTTAAATTTGACTCCATACTCTGTAACACTTTTTTTTAGTGTTCCCCTCTTTCTGTCAGCGATTGATAGATTTGAGTATAATCTGTTTCCGGCCGCCCGATCTATGTCAAGTTTCTTTTTATCGGGAATCATCAACTGCACAGGAAACGTCAGATTGGTTATAAAAAGGTAGTGAGATAGGATCGCGTCCTTTTATTTTGCGTCTGCTGCGGGAGAAATAATCAAACAAGCCTGAGTCCGAGCCTGTGGTCCGAGAGAACCCCTCTGAATATGGCGTGATAGTCATATATTTATACATTTTCAATCTTTTTTTTTGTAAGTATTAAACTTAATTCAGTTGGTTGTTGAGTCATACGCAATGGCTTCTCATGTCTATGGTTTTTCTTTCCAGTTGGAGCTCAAATAATTTATAATGTAACTCCGTCTCCATCCGAATAATGGAGGAGAAAATCTACTAAAAAACCCATTTCATTGGTAAGTTCTGCAATGCCTGACCCCCTCGTCGTCATATTTGTCCAATCTGTAACATTTGTCCAAGCTGATTAGGTGTATTTTATTGCAAGGTTTTATTTTCCAGTATGAATCCCTAGTTTTTTCTTTATATCCATGGATAAGTAATATTGTACCTTCGAGGACGACACGTGGTTTGATGTACACGTGCCTTTGACTGCACCGCTTATGAAGAGATGATGCTCACCGGATCCTTCCTAATGTAACTGCGAGATACAACGCCTTTATTAAGACCACTTACCAACAAAGTCCAGAAGTAGTCAAGGTATGACCCTTCTATAAAATGTAAATATGAACGACGCCCTCTGCCCAGTACCTAACTGTCTTAATTGTAAAGTGTAAATTTAGAAATATACTCTTATTTATTTGTGCTCCAACTTGCTGGTTTGATTTCTCAAAATATCCACCTTCTTGTTTGTGCGTTGAGAGCTAGGGCTGGCGCTCAATATCAATAAATTCTGTCCTCTCTCACGCCTCTGAGCCAAATCTTTCTCACGCCCTGAGGGTAAGCTAGCCGTCTCTCCACTCCAGGTATATCCATCCGCTGTGGGTTTAATCTCATCTGGTGACAAGGGGCCTACCAACACCTTAGCGCCCAGACCCACAGAGGAAAAACTGTTACAACTCGAATCAAATTATAATTGCGCAATAGTAATAACTTGTACTACGAATTTCTGAAAATATGAAAGTGGCGCGGTACGGCCGGGCTGCATTCTAGGGTTGCTTTGGTCAAAAAGGTTCCTAGAGTGGATACTGTATGGCGCTAAAGTGCAAAAACCGCGAGACGGTCATCTATACTTTATTACTTATATTCATCTACAAGCTGTGCCCGCGGCTCCGCTCGCGATAATTTCGGGATAAAAAGTATCCTGTGTTTCCTCGCATGATTCGTCGAGTAGTTTTTGCGTGAAAGCTGATCAAATATCCACGCTTTCATATTTATAATATTAGTAAGGATAAGAATTGATATTTTATAATATTTGACAATTTAGATCACTTTCACTTGAGGCTTAAGTATCTATGAATCGAAAATACTTCAGCGCAAAGCTTCCGAGTAAACTATATTGAAAGTTGACCAGTCCGGCACGTGAACATGAAGATTTCTAGAACTGCTAACCCGGGAAAGAGCGACGAATAACTGACCATGCTAGAAAGAGCTGACACCGAGATCTACTCCAGCAACTCGAAAAGTCTGCCCTTGAGCCTTATTAATTGTCATTGCAAAACACACCGATACTGGGAATTGCGTTCTTTTAAATTAGAATGGAAAATTATTTGGTATTATGGGAATTCTGGGAATAAAGACGGTTTCTCCTGCACCGTAACCTGTTAAAATTTGAGCCTCGAGTACATTTTGTTGCCTCGGTTACTTTTAGCCGAGTTCCATTGCAAAGTTGTGGTGGTCTTTAATTTCGGAGCAGAATAAACGGAATGCCAATTTTTAAACAAATTTCATGAGAAGGAAGTCCGGACATATTTAAAGAATTTAAAAATTCTATCGGGTAATTAGTAGCTTCTTGTTCATCGACCATTCTATTTATTGAACTATAAACTTTGCTTTCCCCCTGTATATTAGACAGTATTTTATTATTAATCTCAGATGCCTGGTCATTGCGAGGAGTTAAAATGGACCTTTCGCATAGCCAAGAATTGTCCCTATTTAATATATTTGTTACGTCACCGTAAACCGACGATATAAGATGTTATTGAGATTGCACTATACAACATAACTCAGGAGTCAGAATAAGTTTTCCTTGGTGTAGTTGTGGATAGGTACCTTCACCAATCTTTAATAATATATCAGAAAATTCACGATCATCCGGGTTATCTCCAGTTCTCACTCGCATATTTATAGTCAAATGCACCGATTGTATATCACGCCACAAATAAGAGCTTTTCAGGCAAGCCCTAACCTCATCAGCTCGGGTTCCCCATGGTATTATTTTAAATACCTAACACTTAAAATCTAAGTGCCTGTTTAAACTAAAATATCCAAATAGAATTATACCCAGAAATATGTACAACTTACAACAGAAAAAGAAATGAAAATTAAGCTGAAACGCCTGTGCAATGCTATCTACCTATACCTACTTCACTTAAAACAAATACCTATAACTACAATAATTAATAAAAGTACCTACATACGCTTTTACCTAAAAAATACAAAAAAAACTGAACATAAATTAGCCAAAATTTTGAATTTGACCGAATATTTAAACACTACCAAAACAACTAATACCTATTTTATAAAATAGCAACACAAGAAATTCAAATAAACTATTTAAAGACTAAAAGTCGCGCTGATAAGCACGGTTTATAATATCAAGTATTGTCTGTCAATAAAGTCGAACGCTCTGAACGCATCAACAGCCAAATATTGAATGAATTATGAAGCTTGCGCTCACCTCCCGCCTTTTCATACCCTGCCGCCGCGAGCCGCGTCGAGCGCGGCAACCGTTACGCAAAAATAATCCTTATATCATTCAGTATTCACGCGCGATGGGTTATTTTATTAGCGTATTTCATGTATAAGTTTGGTGTTTCTATACCGATTTCTATGATTCTTTTTTTATTGAATAGGTAATATGTTATTTTTTTTAATTAGGGATGAGTGAGCGTATTGTAAACGTAAGAGTAAACAAATATAATCAGAAAGCTCCGAACTGCTAAGCTATCGGGATTTACTCGTGATATTTGTGAGTCAACCATAAAATATAGACATATACTGTTGTAGGATATTTTTTATATAATTTTATGAAGAATATTTCTGTCATACATAATTTCTATGTAGCTTTAACCATTAAGGCTACATAGAAAGCACAGCTTTAAGCACACGCGACGGAAGCTTAAAAAATGAAGTAACTTCTGCCGTTTTTCCAACATTTCCCTTCACTGCTCTGCTCCTATTGATTGTAGCGTGATAATAAGTATACTATAATCTGCCCAGGAGTATGAAGTATAATTTTACCTAGTTTTGTTAAAATCCGTCGAGTAGTTTTTGTTTCTATAAGGAACATACAGACAGACAGACAGACAAAAAATTTACTGAATGTATTTTTGGCATCAGTATCGATCACTAATCACCCCCTGATAGTTATTTTGAAAATATATTTCATGTACAGAATTGACCTCTCTACAGATTTATTATAAGTATAGATATAGATAGATAGATGGTCCATATGTCCGCATCGTAGGGATCGGACGCATCGCAGCAAACTGATTAATTCTTCTCCGTGCGTCAACTGTATCGGTAGCGAACTTATTTGTCTTAGTAAACATAATTTCAGCATGTCGTCAAGAAAATATCCAAAGACTTTGGTGTCATAATTTAACAAATCAGGAAATAGTGTGTGATATTCTCTTCTTGAACATGTCGTGTATCCAAGATTTTTTTGTATTCTCTTCCTCTTCTGCTAACAAACAAGCAATAATGACTTTTTCTTCTTCGCTTTCCTCCATTCTCACAATTAATACTATCCACACGTACGATCACTAGGTAAAAAAAAAGTACCTACGAAAATCCAAATGAAGTGGTAACGGCACATCGATTGCCAGTACTTGCGTCGGCAAATCGAATGTGTGAAAAATTAATCCGTTTACTGCGATGCGTCCTATCCGTACGATGCGGATACTTGCCTTAAATATTCTTTCCAACTGTAATAAATAAATACTCTTTCCTATTAATAAAATAATTTTGAAATTATGACGGCTCGATGAAATAGGACATCAAAAACAAATATGTCATTTAGAGTTCTCTGAAGTATTTTATTTTTCGGTTCTAAATATTTGATGTAGCTTATTCTTGATCTTGTTCTATATGTTTGATTTGTTTTTTGCTACCGATATGAATAGAAATTTTGCCTTTATTTCCTTTGCACTGCTTTTACTATTATTCACGCGTATTGAATGCAGAGCAATATCCAAAAAAAGTAGATTTTTTTCGATTATTGACAATGCTAGATATGAAAACGTTACGCTACACAAAGATACTTCAAATCTCTATGATTATATGATATTGATGAATTCCACAAAGTTCCTTAAATCCAAGATAGCGACCACAACTCAATCGGTAACAGATGAAGCCCTGTACTATGAATGGGGTGAAAAGTGGCCAAGCTTTATTTTTGATGGCATTTCGTCACCCAATTTCACAAAACCAACAGGAGGCAACTTATCGATGCTAGATGCTGAGTATTTCTATGAAACAGACGAAAGTTCGCCGAAAAAATATGGAGAATATAACTCGGATAATCAAAAAGAAACTTTGGAAAACCAAATCCAACAAAATGAAATACAAGAAGTACATACAAATATAACAACTGAAGAAGTGTCTCCCCCTTGGGTTAAATATCCTCCTATGCAATCAAAAGATGAAATGGGAAATATCGTCGTTTTTAATAAATTATCAGGTGAGTACCAATTTTACTGCTTTAGATTCTCAAATTATTACAGCTTGAAGTTTGGGTAAAATTGAGAACAATAGGCAGTGGTTGGCACTTGGCTCAAGTTAATGTCTAGTGATCTATACTTAAAGAGATTTGGTATTTTAGAATTCTTAAATATGTATAAATATAAATCTATACTCATATATAAAGCTGAAGAGTTTGTTTGTTTGAACGCGCTAATCTCAGAAACTACGGGTGGGATTTGAAAAATTATTTTTGCATTTGATAGCCCAACTTTTGAGGAAGGTTATAGGCTATATTTTATCCCGAAATTCCCACAGGATCAAAAGTAACGCGGGTAAAACCGCGCGCGGTGGCTAGTACTGAATAAAATCGATGCCGAGTGTAATAACGAAATTTTAAAGTGGAAACATTCAAAATACTTTTTATAGCACGATGCATAACTTTGTATGAGATCTGGTACCCGCTTCAATAGACATGCGTGATATATCGTTAATAAGAGTTCTTCTTCTAGAACAAGAATTGGTATGGCGCCTGTCTTGATTCTGAGTCCAAGCTGGTAACCAACCTAATATAAGTAATTAATCAAAATCTCCGAAGGCAAAGTTAAAAAAAAAACCTTTATTCGAGCGTGCAACAGATAATCAGTGGCTCTTAATATCTATGCTATAGGTGACCCATCTGCTATTTTGGCTCTGAACGGACTAACGATTGGAACTAGGCGCAATAGTAACTTTGATTCAGCTTACTAAGACCTATCCAACGGCGTATCTTATATGGCTATTGGAGGTGGGTACCAAAATTATAGTCTGACATTTTCTGGTTATAAAACGGATGTTATTTACTCACCTCTCAGAAACCGGGCTAAAAGAATTTTCCGTTCTTATCTACCTTATTGCAGGTCTGAACATGAGTTTTTTATTTATAAATAGATTAATGCATAATATACAGCCTACATAGTCGTGATACAGTCAGCTTCATTGTGTGTTCTTCTGTGGCCGTACCACAGTTTAGTAACCAGATGCTATAGTTCAAAATAATAGCTACCTAAAGTCTACATACTTTCATCGGAATATATGTATTTTTATAGTACCTCAACAGATAACTTTTTAATTAATAATCTATGTGGTCCGGCCGTGAAGCAGCCAATGTGCTCAAATTGCTTAGGCTATCCACCGTTCTCAAATAAACCGGAGAACACGAACGCCATTCAATCTGGTTTCTAGCATACCTATGCGTTATCCTCAAATTTATTTAAATTAAGATTTGAGGACAGTCAGTAACATTATTAAGCAGGTTACTAGTGGAACTTAAGATCCTCCGGTTTTTCAGCGAGTGCATATTAAATTGCCGAAGGCGTTCTGTATATGAAAGAGTACTTTTCGATATTTTGTCACTGTAAGCTGGATGCCAAACAAGACTTTTTTGTATGAGTTCTATCCTAAGACTGTAAGAAGCATAGTGTGCTCTCTATACAGCGCTACAATACTCCAGCAAATTGAGGAGCAAGCTGTGTGCAGTAATTTGCTTTCTGTATTTTGAAATTGTTTGAAATTACGTATAATGAATCCTAAATTTCTTGAGGCCCGTTTAATAATGCTATCCACATGTGGGTTGAATGTGAGTTTTTTTATCCATCATTGGAGTGATTCTCCGTTGTTTAAATAAGAAATTGGTAATTTTTTTCCACTTCTCAACTATACCAAAAACACAAAATCCAAAAAGTTTGTTCATCATATATCCATCGCCATTCGATGCTTAATGGCATTACAGTTTTGTACTTCGGCTTTAACAAGTTGTTGAATAAGATATTACAGTAGACCAATAGAAAAAAAAGCCGACGGAAAAAGCTCTTGGCACTCTTTTTCAGTCAGAATTATATTATGATTTGATAGAAATAGATACAGTACAAATTGACCATGACATGAAAAAAAAGCAAACACAATATCATGCCAATAATGATGCAGAGGAACTATAACAATCTAATTTTTGTAGCACGACTTCTAGTCAGATCTTATCAAAAGCTTAGTGAAATCTGTGTAAGTTGTATTTACCTGCTTTGTCTTATCCGCGTCAGAAGAAACAATTTCGGAAAAATATAAAGAGTTCCTACTGTAGTGCGCTTTTTATGAATCCGTGTTGATGAGATATTAGGATTTTTTGACATATTATAAGGGATTCAAAATATCTTTGCAAATATAGCTCAGAGATATTATTGGTCTATAATTATGAACAACGTTGTTTTTACAATTCTTACAGATTGGATTCACTTGGAAGGTTTTCCATTTGGAGTGAAATACCCAGGTCGATAATGATTTATTGTACGAAGGTCACACTAAATTTTGCCTTACATTTTAAAAAAATTTTCATGTTTAAACCATTTTTAAAAACCAGAGGACCACATGTTTTCTTCGTGCTGATTGAACGCTATCACTGCCTCTTCAGAGTTTGTTTACTGCAACTTCTTCAGAGTGAAACCTCTCATCGTATCTTTAATTTTGGGGAAAATACAAAAATCACAGGGTGTTAGGTCAGGGCTATGAACAGGATAGTTATCGAGTTGTACTTTTTCGGAAGCTATAATGATTTTGTTTAGTTGACCATTGTGAAGAAACGTTGTCATGATGTAGGAAAATGCGGCTTTTTGGTCGTCTTTCGCGAACTTTTTCTAACACCCTGGGTAAACAAATGGTTGAACACTTGGTATTGACACGCTTTTCTTCAAGTAGAAATCGTGCAGGTGAAAATAGTAGTTGAGTAAAGAACACGATCATTTTTATACCATCGTTTCTCATCTGCCTCATTTTTGTTGGCCTGTTTTCATCGTCCATAAAACAGCATTCACAAGATTGCTGTTTTTTTTCGGGTTCAAAACAATAAATCCACGTTTCGTCTCCTATGATAATATCATAAACAGCATTAGAATGTCCGTGCTCGTTCTTCAGTAGCATCTGTGAGTACCATAATACGCGAGCCCACTTCTGCCCCGATGTGAGTTCATAAAGGATCCAAGGAAAACAAATTTTTCGATTCTTTCTGTAAAATTATCCGTATTTGGCTTAAACCAATCCCCAATATCCTCTAATTGTGCCATAAGTTATCCGCGATTTTTTTTTTCAACTAGCCGCTTAACTCTCTCAGATTCAGCAATCTATCGCCTAATGGTAATCAAACCAGTAGGCCTATTACGGTTCTTTCATCACATGACATGATAAACAAGATTTCAAGATAATATAGCTTTAGTTCAATTCAGGTTCACGCTGCAGAAGTCAATCATTATTCTATATTCGTAGGTACAGAAGGCAGAACATCAAGCGTTACAAATCTGTCAAAAAAAATTACTTGAATCTGAACTCTATGCCCTCGACATTAAGTTAAAATTGATTGGGTAAACTTTTTAAGCTATTGCATAGCTTCTATCGCGGGCCTTGAGCGTGGGCACCGAATCCAGAAATTCCGTAACGAAAAAAACCTAACACCCCCACTCCGACCGGCACAGCGGTGATACTTTGATTTCATAACTTTACATGCGGGCTTTAATAAACAATCAGCGCCATCTACTAGGAACTTGTGGAACTTCATATTAGATCAAACATCACTGCATTAATAAAAAAAATATATATATAATTGCATAAGTTGATAAAAAATGCTATGCAATAGCTTTACCGCGGCAGTCTCCGAGTGCCACACGTCTTTTTTTTATTATATATAGGGGTTATTGTATTCAATCTACATGGTATACCAAATAATGATAGCATGATAATTTTTAAGGCCGCTCCACATTCTCGCGAGAATCTCGCGAGTCGTTAATATAATAATCTGCATACATAGAATATAAAGCCTTGAGATCAAAATGTTTTCATCACAATTTATCTATATTTGTTAGTAAATAAAACATATTAGATATCAATTTTTATCTTCCTGGACCATTTTCAATACTAACAATATTTAAAAAGAAAAACAAAAACTCTTAAAATCTATTACGAGTTACTTCAAAACTCTCTCTCTCTCTCTCTAAAGGGAGTTACGCGGGTGAAACTGCGGACACAAGCTGCCTGTCAATGTATTCAGTTATTCAACTAACCATTCGAATGCTTTCTCTCAAGGTCATTCGGCAATATTGAAGTTAACCATCGTTAGTAATTACGAATATTAGAAGTATCACTCGACTCAGGGCGTTAGTATATTACTATCATTCAAGTCGAATATTCAAGTTAGTACTAGTAGTTTATTCGACTGACATGATATTTCGTAGTCTGCGATATAACCGCTCAAATCGGCAGTTCACTCGATACTGAGAAACATGCGAGTGTGACTCCTACACAAAACTGCAAACTCCCTACAAACCCCAAAAAACACAAAAAGTAGAGAAAAATGAGAAAAATTGAGTACAATACGAGAATGGCTTCCACATTCTCGTTCCTCGCATGTTTCTCGCGTTCTCGCGAATGTGGAGCGGCCTTAACGTCAAAACTATTTCATATCATCGCATGGTTTTGAGATCCATAATAGGCCTGCAGGTGCTTCTCTTCCAAAAGCATTTTGAAGACGAGCGGCACAGTCTTGCAGATAGAGAGTGAACTTAAAAATCATCGCTCTTAAATCTTTTTGACTTAATTCCATTTTCGTTGCCTTAATAAAAACAATTGACAAAAGATTACCCGCTATTTTTTTTACTTAGAAGGTGCAAATACGTTTCAAAAAATATGTCATTCGAAATTCAAATTGTACCGATTAGCTAGAAGTGAGGCTTGATGGTGCTGTGTGCATATATATAAAAATAAAAAAATTAATATATATATTATTATATATAATATTTGTTTATTTATGATTTCAAATTACCTGGTGGCTGCGCGAACGCATCTTTGAATTAATCAAATGAAAGGGCTTTGTTAGAACAGTTCAAATATTTATATACTATTAATCCATTATAAATTTAAAAAAAAAAGTTTAAAAACTAAAACCCAACTAACTTTCAACGTATCTGTATCACAAAGGGTCGTATTATAGAACAAAACTTAAAAGCAGTTTAATATGTTATTAGATGATGTGAGTTTAAATAACGATTCCGGTTTTAAGTACGCGTCGTATTACAGAATGAATATTAAGTTCTGTTTAACTGAATCTTACTTATTTATCCGTACTTGGCTTATAACAGTTTTTACTATGGATAATATTTGTTCTCGTTTACAATTTAATAAAAATTATAATCAGATTCGTTTTACGCATACTTTCTTTTTGTATGCTAGATTTGAAATCGTTTTTTCACCTAAGAAGAGTATTAACTGTAAAGTATTTTGTAAGAATTTCAAAGCAAATATATTAAAACTCTATCAAATGGCTTGAAGTTACCTTACTTACCCAAAATAAGAATTAATAAAAACTATTAGAGTCAATGCATGTAACCGCGAACGGAACGTTTAAATAGTTTGACGTTACGGACGGACGTGACGTGAACCTTCGTTCGTTGTCGTTTTATATTAATTGTTTGATTGGTTTATATTCGAATTTTTTTCGTTCGGCCTGGCCTTTCGTATGTTAATACTTACTTACTTACTATAATTCAATTAAGTAATTAAGCTAGAGAAAGCAAAATGCCTCGTAAAAATAATTTTACGATGCAAGAGCGCAATCTTCTGAAAGAAATATTAAAGAAGTTTAAACATGTGGTAGAAAATAAAAAAAACAGATTCAAAGGAGGGTCCATTTCTTTTAACCTTTTTGCAACTTGTGTGTTTTTTTATCTAGTCTAAATAATGAGCGGAGCAATCGCTTAAATTCAATTCACAGAATAGAATATTATTATATTACAAGGAGCCAAAAAGTATGTAAATTTCGCTACTTAAGTGTGGGTATGACCAAACCTACCAAAACGCGTATAAAACTGTGTTCAAAATTATGATTAAGTATAGTTTGGCAGTTAATATTCTTTCAATAATAAGCAAACGCAAATAGAGTTTTAAGTTAAGTTTTAAAATAAAGCTAAACTGTGATTAAACTAATATTTGTTCTACTGATATTAGTTTGGTTTTCGCATTTTTAAGTTACGTTTGATAATAAGCTCAACGATTTAAACTTTGTTTAAAACTAGTTTTAGTTTTAAGTATCGTTTTAAAATACGGCCCTATGACGTATAAAAGACATAAATATTGCAGCGGAGCCTCATTTCGTGTTTTTTAGTTTTTAATAGTCGGCCTTTTAATTTTAAACTCTACTTTTTTGTCATAGAAAACGAATAATTTTGATAGCGTCTACCAGTACCCGGTAGCTTAGAGGTTAGGGCATGCGCCTGGTATGCGGAAGACTTGGGTTTGATCCCCAAATTTTTTCAGTATCTATTTTTCTTATTTAAAACTGTTTTATTTTCAGATCGGCCTTCCATTGGAAATCTTTATAAGTTTCCACTAGCACGTGATAGATGGTGGTGGGAATATGATAAAGATTACATGCATTGGTATTTCTGGCACTGTCAGCACTGGATGACCTATTGGTTGACAGATCCACCAGTGTCTCCGAATCCTCTGCACACAAATAATCACACTGATAATAAAAAAGAAGATGATGGGAGTTATAAACGGGAACGTGAATATTATTTGTTTAAATACTGCAAGTGGTTATTGAAAGAAGAGAGCAATAAACTTAAGGTAGTCACTGATTTATTAAATAAGAGTGACGATGGAAATAAAATTCAGCAGGTTAATAAGTATACACGAAGTAAAATTGAAATGGTCGCTGAATGCTACTTGTGTGGACAAGAAAGGGGTCGAGATAGAATAGCAGAGGCATGGCAGATCTGTACTTGGGCATTTACTGATCCGAATTATATCAAATATAAAAAAAATCTTAGGGGGTTCTGCTTCGAAGAGGATGTAGGTTATTACTCGGGACTCCTCAACCTTCCGTTTAATAATTTTTGGAATGGAAGAATGTTTAAAAACTCTTGTACCTGGTTTTACACGGAAATTGGGATATTACACACAGTGCGTAGTTGTAGAGCCAGGTTTCATTATGGGAGCCACTCATTATATGGTCGCGTTTATAACCTGTTGAACTTATATAAGGGTAGTGATGATAGTCCGGCGGGCTGTGTTTCAGCGCCCTTTTGGCATTTTATGCGTTTTTCTCGAGGTCTGAAAGGTCTTTATGTAAGAGCGTATGGTTGTATCTGTTATGGTAATTACTGCAATTCTAGCTGTAGACTGTTATCGCATTCCTATGTTTTATATATGAACTTATTTACTCTAGTCGTTTCCAAATGTGTGAAACCCGGTTTTTAAAATGACTGCTTCAGTGATTCGACAATATTTTTTTTAGTTCTTTACTATAACTCTTATTTCACAAATTTTTGAGTGTAGGTAAAATCTTTTACATTTTTGAGCTGTGCTCACAAAGCTCTTTCATTTGATACCCCACACAAAACTATAAAGAAAAGAAAAATTTGTTCTTCACTTTAAGTCTCCTAGAGGGCGCTTTAGTAAATTTAACGTAACTTTATAACCAGTGGACAGTGAAGAGGCTTCCAACGGCATCTCATTTGTCCAATTATGATTACTAGTTTAGAAGTTCTGAGGGAACAGATGAACATCTATACCCACATACATACATACATACAGGTTAAAATCATAACCGTCCTTTTTACTTCGGCGTAGTCGGGTAAAATGTAGTAAGTATTAAAATAATTAATTACGTAAAAACTTTGAAAGAACAAAGAAAATATATCCAATAGTTACAATAATATTATACTAAATATAAAAAATACTAAAAATGACTCTTATCCAGGATCGAACTCAAGTCAATAAATCAAAGGCAGCTGTTTCCACAGGGTTTCTATGCAATGGACTATCACTGCTCTGACGTACTATGATGAAATAGCGGAATACACTATATTTAATTTTGGCAGTTCGGACACATGAGTAGATAAACGGAACAGAGACAAAGCTTCTTAAGAACGTGCAAAATTGTTACCTATTTTGGTAGGGTTGTCACAATAGGTAAAGACAAACTAAACAAAACATTTGTTAAATAGTTTTATTATTCAGTATATAGAATACTTTACAAATTACTTACTCTAATAATTTTCTTTTTATAATTTTTGTTTTTTAATAATTTATTGTTTCTTTTGACGGTGTGGTAAATTCTGAATCTAACATATAGTTTTTTCAAGTACTCTAACGGGAAACACTCACATGGCATATCAAATTTACAATCTTTAATACGTTTAAATATTTCATTGCCAATATTGACAATATGTATTTCAAGAGCGAAATATTCGCGAAACTTTTGTCGCGCTGACCCTGAGATTGTACACTAGCTGTGACAGCGAAAACCGGTTTTTACCAGTGTCGCCGCGTACGCGACAAGCGGCCAGTGGTCACGCACACATGCCCCGCGTGCTTGTAGTATTACAATCGATTCGTGCGGATGTATGAAGCTTTGTCTCTGTTCCGTTTATCTACTCATGTGGTTCGGATCCGATTGTGTTAAAAATAAACGTGTTTTTGAAAAATAATGTTTTTGAATAATAATGTGTTTGAAAAATAAACGAAAAACATTTTATTGGAAATCAAGAAATTTATATAAAAACTTTTGCGTTTCAATCTCGATATTTATGAATTTATGAACTGGCGAAAATGTCATAATCAATAGATATTAGTGCTAGTGTAGTCACCTCTATCTATTTGTTTGTGCGTTCACTAATTTCACCTGTATGCCTAATAATGGTTTTTATACGATATATAAATTCAGTTCAGGTAGGTAGATAACGTGGAGAACCTTGGAGGAGGCATATGTCCAGCTGTGGGTGTCAACACATGATGATGATGATGATGATTAACACTGAAATAACTTAAAGTGCGTGATTTTTTAATTTCAATTAAGTATCGGAATAGAATTTAAATGCACTATTAATACTCAAGTATTAAATACATTCTATTTATAATTACTTTTAAATTTACGTTTATGTAGTAAAATATACTAAGCAGTAATGAATACAGCAAATTTTATTTTACATATAAATTTAAACTTCACCATACTTTACCCACGGAAATATTTATTTATACTATGAAATAGCGCTAGTGTCATGTCAATCGAATGGCGCGAGAATTTTTTACATCCCGTGTGAACATTTTCTTGCTGCCATCTCTCGGTGCCAGAAACCTCAGTAAGCCTCGAAACACATTGCCTTAAAATCTAAGTAGTCGCGAGCTAATTTTAATCGTTGACCCTTATGTCTTTGCTATGTAAGTATATGGTTTCTTTGCTAGTCTTCGGTAATGTAGACCTTCGGCGTGAAGTACACAGCGAACAGTGAGCAATGACGTATCAAACAATTTTATTCCGTAACATCAAATAATCAATGCCTTTTTATAAATCCATTGTGAAAATGGAGGCCCGTATACGCAGCGGGACCCTGCCTTTAAATTGGTCTACGGCGACACAATAACGTCCGTAGTATTTAGTACCTTCCAAAAAATATAAATAAATAGTATATTATATAACAAGTGAGCTAAGTTGCTAATTACAGTCGAGGCTTAATAATGAGCCGAGACTGTAATTAGCAACGTTCACGAGTTACATACGACGTTTTTCAACACACTTGTGAGTAAAAGACAGACATATGTGGTCATAAAATTTATTTGAAGCAGCTGTTGAAGGTACAGTTAACAAACTTATATTCTACATTATTATTTGAAGTGCCAGCTCGTCCTGAGTGTATGTCGGCGACATAAACAAATGAAATGATTTGGCATTAAATAATTAATGCTAGATGTCTACGGTTGTGGTACAAGGCCAGGACAAAACTTTTTCTGCTTCGGCTCTAAGTTAATGCCGCCTGGACACGCGCGCTCAGCGGAGCCCCGAGCGCCGCGCCGGTCAGTAGCCCTGTCCCATTACACGTACACACGCTATTGTTGCTTGGAGGCGCCGCCGTGCAGCCGCTGCTGCTGCAGGCGCGCCGCCTGTACGCGCGCGCTCATATACTTAATGTATAACCCGGATCAATAAAATATGCTCTGTTTACTCGCATGTAATTTGCACTAAGGTACAATTCAACTTTGTAGGATTCATTATATTATGCACTAGGGTATAATATATTATGCACACGTGACTTATAAGGCACACTTTACGAGCAAGTGTGTTGAAAAAAAAATTACCTTAATTTCTGCAAAGATATCACAAGTTATTTTCCAGCAGGACCCTCAGCCGTTTGAAGGTCTTCAGACCAATGGCATATGGCCCCGATTAGAGGAATTTTAGTACCTTGAAAATTCATGTATACCTCTTTCAAATTATTGTTTTTTTATGAGGACAATAATAATTTGAAACCTTTGAGGACCTTTGAGACTTTTTTCACGCCAGCAGGACCCTTTTCTGTTTTAACGTTTTCAGCCCAGACAGTCACATTTCTTATCAGCATTTTATTGGTACATTTCAAAAACCAATGCATTTAATTAAAATAGATAGTATTTTAGCAGACAGTTTACTTATAAAACGCTGATAAAAATGTGACTGTCTGGGCTGAAAACGTTAAAACATAAAAAGGGTCCTCCTGCTGGCAGGACAAGTCTCTCAGGCGATTCCTCATAAAATAATAATAATTTGAAAGAAGTACAAATTAATTTTTTCGTATACCTATCATTGGTCTGAAGACCTTCATAGTGCTGAGGGTCTTTCTGGAAAATAACTTATGATATCTTTGCAGCAGTTGAGGTACAATTTTTTTGTTATACTTTTTGGAAGGTACTAAATTCTACCGACGTTAAACTGTAGCTGTAGATCAATTTAAAGACAGGGTCCTGCTGCGTATACGGGCATCGAAAATGGTATGCGTAAATCGAAAAAATGCAATGTGTCACTGGACTCGTCGAAGTTGAAAACACTTTATATATAGGGTTACCGGTCAAGTGTACCTAGATCCGTTAAGGGCGTATAGAACCCATCTTTTCTAACTTATTTTACTATGAAACACCATACCCCAAACCTAACCGTTTTCGAAATAATCAACTTTTAACTTTTTTTTAAAAAATTGCCGATTTTTTGCCTTTAAATTTCACATTTTGAAATGGGTGCGCTTTTTTATTATTATTATTTATTTCTTACGTGCAGATTAAGATGCTCTATGATCATAGTTACCAATTTTTTACTTGATTACTATTGATTACTAAATTCAATAGTTCTGAGCGATTGAAAGTTAAAATAATCAAAAAATATTTTTTCAGTTTACTTTTCTTTTTTCTTTTAAGTATATTTAAAAAAAAATGGACTATGTTCGGCAGAAAAGCTTAAAAATATTTAGGTTTTATTAGATACCTAACAAGGTATAATAATGTAGGGTTTTATTCAAATTCGCAGATAAAATCTTAGTTTTATAGCCTTAGTATTAAAATAATTAGGCTGATTGAGCTTCATTCATTTTATAGCCCTGGAAAGTACGATAAGTTTAGTAGAATTTTAGTTACCTACTATGATCGTAGAAAATTTTAATCTGCATGTGAGAAATAAATAATAATACTAAGAAAGCGCACGATTTTAAAATTAAGTATGACATTTAATGGCAAGAAATCGGCAATTTTTATAAAATATTTAAAAGTCGATAATCTCGAAAACTTGGAGCGAGCACAGAACTTTGTCGACTCGTATGTTTACAAATGTTCGCAGAGTATGGAGTCGGTTGTAAGTTTTCAGTAACATTGTAATTTTTATTTTACATTTATTTCAGAGTGCAACATGTTTACAAACAATCAACATTAACAAGGCACACATTTATTTAAGCTAGCCGTGCGGCAATGGATAGATTTCAATTATTGCTAAGCCCTCTTCATACTATACGAACGAACATTCGTTAACATACGAGTCGATAAAGTTCTGTGCTCGTGCCGACGGTTAGGTTTGGGGTAGGGTGTTTCATAGTGAAATAAGTTGAAAAAGACGGGTACCTACTGAACGCCCTTAACGGATCTAGGTCGACTTAACCAGTAACCCTGTATGGTTCAACTTATGATATTCTGCAAGTTTCAATACATGTTTCAGGTTTCATTTCACATGATACACATTCCAATCCGTTAGCGACATCTAACGGTGGTATTCAACCGTAACAAGCATATAATGCGGTTAATTAACCGTTTATGACGAAAATTGCATAGGTATTGAACCGCATGGTTAAAATCGGTAATAACCTGCTTCGAATCTATAGGCAGGATCTTTATTTTTTTGTACTGAGCAGGTACGATTATATCGTATCAAAGAAAATGAATAATAAATATTATTTATAGTGACTAAAAATCAACCCAGTATTTCAATAATAAGCATAACCGTATAGTTTCAACTATAGTCTCCTCGGTGCTGTTCTCTCAAAACTCGTCTTCAGGTCGTGTTGTGTTGCTTAACGCTACGGTCGTGAATTGATTAATATACGGGGATGACGTTTGATAACTTTTAAATACAAGGTAAGATCCAGTCAAAACGTTTTTCATTTAATATACACAATCAACACAACATTCAATAAATACACTTCATTCCACATGTCTGCTTGTACTTATTGTTATTGAAACCAAAGAGAAGAATGATATTATTTTAACAAAATGAAGTTATGCTTTAGTTTTGGCCCATGCTTATAGGGGAGATTTGGTTAAATAGTTCTAACTAATCAAGTAACCTTTATAAACGAACCATCGGTCTGTCAACGTTTACATCAACGTTGCTGTCAGTGTCACTATTGTTGATAACGTTCAGTCAGTCAGTGTCGGTCGGTCAGTCTCTCTTGGGTTCGTTTTCGTTTGGATAATTTATTTTGTATATTATTGTGCGTGCGTGCGACTACGGAAATCATTATGTCAGTGCAGATTAGCAATATGTTCTTTTGAAAATACCAATAACAAATGCTGCGGCTTGTCTTGGCTTGAAGGTAAATATCATTCAACAATTTTGTATGATTTCCTATGTTTATAATTGGTCCACCTGGTGTCTCGATGCAACAAAACAACATTTTGTTTTTAAATTAGTGATTTAAGTTCTTATATTTCTTACAATTGCCGTTAGTGTTTTTTAAAGCTCAATGAAAATATGCTGACTTTCTGTAAGAGATTACTCCGAATGTCAATAATTAAAGCTCATGTTTTAGTATGTTCCCTTAATATCTATTTTTGTCTGTTATTTAAAATCCTGTACACATTTGAAAGTTATTGCAATTCAACCATGTACCTATGTAATTTATTCTTACCTACCTACCTTTATGAAAATAATTTATTATTAGACATTGATACAATTGAAACAATAATGAAATAATGAAACTTCTTGGAATAATAAAATTTTTAGCAGTAATTTCCAAATCTATTTTTTTTTCCATAGAGGGAAAAACTTTCTTATTCTATATTGAGACTGGCCTCTGCTTAATAAAACACCCATTATTTTACTTAAATAATTTATAAATATTGTAAATGAATAAATAAACACAGAATTGACTTAATTTTAATAAATAACCACTTTTGTGTGAAGTTGGACTCCACATGATTCTTTCTATTCTTCTAAAAAGCGCAGGTACTTGTTGTCTTATTCACGTATTTTGACAAAAAATCCTTAAACAGTAAATTGTCATAGTAAAGATTTATCATTTAGCATAAGACAAACTTAGATAAAGTATTTAACTCTAATAGGAAGACCAAAAGCTAAGTAAGTACACAATTTCTATTTATAAGTGTATAAATCAGTAGAGGATAAAATATATTCAAAGATGACTAGCTGCAAACTTGTCTATAAGGTTTTTTGTTCCAACCAAAAGAATAATGAGTAACCGATGGTATTAACTAAGAAAATGGTCCTAGATGTCATTACATATTTTTTGATACTACATGCATAAATTAAAACCTATATTTTTTGTTCCCATAGGAATTTTGAGAATTCCTTCCATAATGCAACCAGAAACACATTGAAGAAACTTTTTATCAAGTTTCACATTGATGCTCTCAAGGAATAAGATTTTTCATACAAACTGAAAAGTCCTATATTTCCCTTTCCCTTGGGAACTTCGAGAATGCCTTCTTTAGTGCACCCCTTATTTTCAACCGACTTCAAAAAAGGAGGAGGTTCTCAATTCGTCTGTATGTCTCAATTTTTTTTTTGGGTGTCTTTGTTACATAATATTTCAGACAATTATTATGAATCGATTTTGAAAATTCTTGTTTCATATGTTAGAAAACACTTCATAGTTGGTCCCATATAAATTTCATTGAAATTGGTTGAGTACTTTATTTAAAATTTTAAATTTTTGAAAGAATATGTATGATTTTGGAGAATGTTAACATTGATGACATTATGACATAGCCAAAGTTTTGATGTGAAGTCGGTTTTTTTAATGCGTTATTATTCGTTGATTATACAAATTTCAGCTCTCTACACCCAGTATGGCTGTTTGTTGTCTGTCAGTCACTTAGTACCTCTATTAGTATCGGATAAGTTTTATATTTATTGATTATTACTTAAGTATGGAACATAATTTTATTCATGATAGTTTTAAACTCGTGATATATAAGTCGGTGCTTCTGTATGTGCCCAATTTACCACACTATTAAATTCATTACCACCTTAAAATGTATACACATTATAAAGGGTGTATGCTAAAACATGGTGAGAAAAACGAAAACTACAATAATTTTATAAATACAATTATTCACAGTCTGTTTCACATACAAATTACTCCACTTATTTATATTTTATTACTTATTAAGTAATGCTATTTATAGTTCAATATATTGACTAATATTTTTAACTATTGTGCAAATGTGACTGATGTTAATTATGTATACAAAGCCATCATTTTGCAAATTTAATAATTCACTTTCAAGATTTTTCTGCCATGTTTTGATATATAAAAAAAATTAATATGTTTGTATATGTTTAGTTCTCAATTTCCTTTTTAATAGGTTCTATTGATACTATTTCTTTTCAGGGAATAACTTTTGATTTTTTTTATGTAGTTATTCTAATAATTTGTAATGTTATGTTCCATGCTTGTTGTATGCTATGTTCTAGTTAGTCTTTTCTTAATATTAACGACTAAGCCCGTGTTTGAACTTTGAACTCAAAATCTCCTGGTGGTAGGTGAGTTTGAGGTCGAAGATGAGAGCACAAGGGCCTAGGAAGGAATTGGCTCTTCATAAATATAGCTGGAGCATAGCACCGCCGCCAGAGCGGATATTTGGCGCCAGATTTTTTATATAAAGGGTGGTCGTTAGCCAGTCGGTCCCTTCAAATCTTAGCAAGTATGAATATTGTTCAAATTTAACATTAAATATATCTATCTCATTTATACCAGCATCAAAATATCTCAAATTCTACCTAGGTTATTGAAGATATAATTGAAGATTAAAATATTGTACCCATCTAATCTTTGTACAGTCAGCAGTAAAAGTTGATGACCACATTATGACTACATATTGTTCCTAAATAACAACTAATATTGACTAAATTATATGTATAGTTGTAATAATAAAACATAGAAGTTAGCCAATATTAGTCATTATTTATTTAGGCACAATATAGTGAATAGCCATATTGAACATTTCAATGGTCATCTTTTGGATGCTGACTGTACCTCTTTTGGATGCTGCTGTACATATAATACAGCTGAACGAGTTTTGGTTTCTTGCGCAATTTCAGATACACCAGTTGGATTAAAAAAAAATGTTGTATCTGATACTTCACTCAACTCTCGGGGAAAGTAATTCTACGCGCTCGAAAGTTACGCGACAAAAACGGCACGCGTATAGTTGTAAAAAACCCGTTAGCTACCGTTAATTAACCAAATTTATGGTTAGCTATCGATAAAATGCGGTTATTAACGATTAAATATCTCACAGCGACAACGAAAAAGGATAAAGTTCTTCTTTCTTTTCCCGTTAACCGACTTCAAAAAAGAAGGTTATCCATTCCACCCGTATGTATCTAATATTTCCAGAATTTCCCAGGTTTCGTCTTTGTCAACGTCTGAACAAATGTGAAAAATTTCAATAGTGTATGTATGTTTTTATTCCGGAACTACATCTCCGATTTAAGTAATTCTTTTTTTGTTGTACTTGGTATAGTTTAACTTAGGGTACACTATAAGTGTTATTAAAATCAGTTTAGGGAATTTCAACCGACTTTTTTTCACGCAACTAGCGATACACATTTCGACATCTCACGGTGGTATTTAACCGTAACAAGCATACCTATAATGCGGTTAATTAACCGTTAATAACGAAAAATGCATATTTAACCTCGTGGTTAAAATCGTAAATAACCTGCTTCGCGTCTATAAGCACGCGTCTGTGAGTCTATTTTTTATGCATTTTGTTATTCTAGGAAGTTTAGTATCTGAAAACCATAACTTCCTAATAGGTCATTGCTTATTGCGTCATGAATAAGGAATGCAAATATATACCTACGTAATAAAAGACTGAAGTTGCGGATGTTTTGCAACAAAAAAAATCACATTGCCTTAGTAGTACCCAAGACCCATTTAAACTAGGCCTTAAATACCTAGGTACAGTCTTTATAAAATCACGGAAGTAAAAAGGAAACATTTTATCAAATCATATTAAATGTCTTTGTGCCTTAAAATTGTGTTTTAGAGGAAGTTTCCAAAATGCGGGCATGCAATCTTGTGAGATCATGGTCAAGTCGAGTTCACGCGATATTAATAAATCCAATATTATTCATAACATCTCTAATTGCTTTTCATAACTAATATTGTACTTATTTTATAAAGAACGTTTCGAACAATTAAATAAAATACGTGCATGACTACTATTTTATTATATTTTTAGCAGTTGAATTAGGTAGGTACATGTGATAAATATAACAAGAGTCTTAAAGAATATGATAAAATTTAGAGCAATTGGATGTGAATGTCAAATTAATATTAAAGTTACAATAATAAACGAATTCAGAGCATTAAAAAAAGCGACTTCACTTTTTTTTTTTAAACTTTAGCTGACTTGAGAGAGTCATTAACATAAACATTCCCTGAAATCATACATATTTTTTCAATGTTTGAAATTTTATATGAAGTACTAAACCGATTTCGATAAAATTTAAATGGTATCAACTATGAAGTATCTTCTATCATATGAAATAACAATTTTCAAAATCAATTCATAACTGTCCGAAATATCGTGTAACAAAGACACAAAAAAAAATACAGACGAATTGAGAACCTCCTCCTTTTTTGGAAGTCGGTTGAAAATAATAACCTACCTTCTGTGCCACAGCAAGAGGTCCTGGTTTTAAATCCCGGTATGGGAAAATATTTGTGCTATCATCACGGATATTAATTAGCCATCAAGTCATAGATATTTGTTTATTTATATATTGATTTCTAAATTGTATACAAGGTGTTCCTTTTGATTTCCCATAACTCTAGGATATTAATGGGATCTGTAATAGAATCAAATAAAATGTGAACAATTTTTAATTTTTTTTTTGTTTCTTATTTTTTATACAAAATAATTCAATTAAGTCAAAATATTTTATGTAAGTAAAACATCTTTATGCGAAGTATGACAACGTGGCATTTTCTATGGCTATGTACAGGTATAGCTCGCAATGTTTTGCGTTGTACATTGTATGAAGCGTTGTTCCTCAACGTTTAAAATGTTTTTGTTGTTTATTGTATGGCTTCAGTGACACGCGTCTATTGCGATAATAATATACGCGATAATTTATGAACTCATTGATGATATCTTTTGAACCACTTTGGCAAATAGTTTTATTTTTAAGTAAGGAACAAAACATCAAAGAAATTCAACTTTTTATTCTTAGTAGGTAATTTTATACACTTTTCGAACGTCAAACGCTGGATGGGGCGGCGCGGGTCCGGACGACATGACGAATCCAATTCGGACGGTATCCAAGACGGTACCAATTTCTTTAAACTTTTCTCTTAGAGATTCTCTATTTTAAAGTTTATACATTCCACGAATAGTTCTTTTCTGCAGTGTAAATATCGTGTCAATGTCTGCAGCATTGCCCCAAAGTAGGATGCCGTAAGTAGGACATTATACTATGAAAATAACTATAATATACCAGCTTCGCCGTGTTAAATCAGTCAATGAGCGAATTTTCTTTGCCGCGAACGCTGCAGAACTAAGTTAGTAGCTGTGAGATATGGGCGCCCCATTGCAATTTAGAATCTAAGGTTATTCCAAGAAAAACAGTGTTATCTACTAGATTCAACCTGTTCCCATTAAGCCGCAGATCAGACTCAACTTGTTTTACATTTGGTGTAGAGAATTTTATACATTTAGTTTTTGCTCATTGAAAGCTAGATTATTTACATTAAACCACTGCACTACATTTGAGAGAACATTGTTTAAATTATCGTAGTTGGTTTTCTGCCTTATTATTTTAAAAATTAATGATGTGTTATCAGCAAACAATACAATATCGTGATTATTGCCTACCATATAGGGTAGATCATTTATAAAGACTAAAAATAAAAATGTGCTCAGAATTAAACCTTGAGGCACTCCCATTCTCACAACCGACCCAGCTAACCTTTTCCGGTTAACCTCAACCTTCTGGATTCTATCACTCAAGTATGAATTCAAGTATTTTTCTTTCATTCTATCATTCAAGTATGACCTCAAAAGTTTGAGGTCAGTGCCTTTTATGACCTAGTGGTGGAGTTTCCTGATGAGAGTGTCATGCTGAACACAGTCAAATGACTTGGATAGGGCACAAAATACACCTAGAGTACCCAGGCACCAGCTATTACTTCAAACAGTTCAACACCAGCTAGGGAATGCATTCTTGCGAGATCTCGGCCTAAAAATGGGCGAGATCTCGCGAGATTAGCGAGATTGAACTCGAGCATGAAAACGTCCTATTTGACGCGCAGCAGCGCGCGAACTGTCACGACCGACACGGACGGAGCGAACTCCGATCGGTTTCGGTGCGCGGGCGGCTGCCACTGCCACCCCTGATGAGGATGATGAACCCCTCTCATCCCTTTCACATACTCTGAATGAAGCAGGCAAGCTTTCTTTGCAAGAAGAACTGGAGGAGGCAATAACATCCTGCAAAGACCCTAGGAAAGCAAAGATTTCGCTGGACCAATTGTTGAAGAAGGAAATGAATCTATACGAGTCCGGGGGGTCTAAAGGAGAACTTTTGCAGTTCGCTGATAACTGCCTCACAACTATAGTACCAACAAGTGTGGAATATGAAAGGGCATTCTCAGCGGCTGGCTATCTAATAAGCAAAATCTGAAAAATAAGGTGTAGGTTAGGTGAGGATACCTTAAATACGTTGTGCTTTCTAAGAACCTACTTCCAAAACAGTTTGTAAATAATTGTATAGCGAGATGTTCTAATGTTCCTAATTTGATTGTTTTTATTTGGTTTTCACTTTATATTCTATTTCTCTGTTTAGTTTGGCGAAATGAGCCTTTGATTTGATTGATCTCAACTCAAATTCTATTAGTTTTGTTAATTAATCTTTTTGACTTCGTAAAAATAAATGTTGATTTCAAAATATCTATGGTTCTTTTTCTTTCAATGTCCCGGGAGTTCTATATCTATTTTATTAGTGAAATTATTTGCAAAAATTGATACTCTAACTACCAATCGACAATTTCGAGATCTCGTGAGATTGATTTTCATAATCTCGCGAGATCTCGTCCGATCCTCAATCTCGCGAGATTGCATTCCCTAACACCAGCATCAGTTGTTGAACGACCCCTTGTGAATTCAAATTGTTTGTTATGAAGTAAATTGTTTTTTTGTGAAGTGAGCTTATAAGATGTTTGATTGAGAATATTTTTTTCATAAATTTTGCTACATTTTGGTAAATTCGAAATTGGTCTAAAATTAGTAGGGTCCGTAGAGCTACCCGGTTTAAATATTAAATATGTTTCTTTAAATCATGAAACTCCCAACTTATAATACAGTTGTTAAATATTTGAATCCATACATACAAGAACAAACATCCATACATCCAGACATCCAAACTTTCACATTTATAATATTAGTAAGATAAGATTAGTAGATTATAATATTAGTAAGAAGTAAGATTATACTATTATTATCATACCCATTATTATACCCTCTATTATGATCAGAATCGAGTTCAGAGTGCTCCTTCAGCATCTAAAATGTGTCGCTAGTCACCCTGTATATTATAGGTTATAGATCCATATAGGAACTGACTCGTCGTTAAATATTGATGGAACACATAATTGCCTTTTTAGACCTTTTATGAAGAGCGGTAACTAGGCGGAACTTGAAGGTGTCTCCTATCAATCAAGCAGGTATCGCTTAAATAAGTCGCTTTAATAACCCGCGTAGGGATATCCCTAGCCGTCCCTGGTTTTTTTTTTATTTTACTTCATGGATGAAAGTTACATTATCTTTACTAATATTATAAAGAGGAAACCTTTGTATTTTTGTATTGAATAGGCTCAAAAACTACTGGACCGATTTCAAAATTTCTTTTACCATTACTTAGAGGGATTCTTCCAAATCCGTATAGGCTTTTATCCCGAGAATCCCGCGGGAATCGAAATTGCGCGGGTAAAACCGCGCGCAAAAGCTAGTATCAAATAAAAATACTATTAAATAAAATGTATAAAATAAAATACTTAAAAAAATGGTAATGCACGAGCGACAGATATTTTCGAGTATAAATAATAAATAAAATGTACTTTGCGTTACTTATTTATTATGTACACCATCGATGTTTATATTTTTATTTAAATTTATTCTAATAAAAAATATTTATTTATTCAATATGTACGTTTATATATTTCTTAAGTATATCAGTTATCTAGTATCCATAACACAAGTTCTTTAAGAAACTTAATTTGGGCTAGATTATGTTGTGTGAGTGTCAGAAATATTTATTTATTTTATTATCTTAAAAATTTGGCTACTTTATTATATCGGTAGATCCTTCTTATGTGCCCACTACGAGGCTATGAGAATATCAGGAGGTTTTGAGGCCGTACCTCTTTGTTATAAAATTTGAAATAAATTATGCAACAAAAATTCAATAACAAAGTTATAATAACTACTTTTTAGAATTTAAGGGAGTATTTAAACAGGTAGACTATGTAGGTACACATACTTTTGACTCTTTTTTTATTACTCTCCTATTTTTTTCTGTTTATCGCATTCGAAACCCAGTTAAATCTCTGCTTCAGCATAGCTTGAAAACTTTTCTCGTCGTAATTCATAGCCACGGGAAATGGTGAGAAGTTTCTAACTTCACTACCTAAATACGCGCCAGTCCACACCAGTGCGTGTTGGGAATTACTGACATGGTTCTCGTTAAATGCATTTAGTTTAATACCAGATTTTCTCTTTGAAGAAGTTTTGTTCTTTTGGGGTTTTATGCCAGAACACTACTTCATCTTGATGCGGCATGGAAATCAAGACGAGCTTGCAGCGATTTACAGCGCATCTTAAAATTAAAGCGAGAATTAAGTGTTTTTACACTTTTTAGAACGATTATAAACCCAGTAATATGTAGGTACTGTGGGGGACGTGGCGCAGGTCTGGGAAATGATAAGGAGGAACTGGTTTTAAGGTACTATGTGATATTTATTTTAGGGCTTCGCCCTTTTAAAGTTAATGCATAAGAATAATACAATATTTTGTACTAACGATTTGACATTTCGAGGCTCTGTGTTTGAAATAAAACTAACGCGTCATTATATTATTATCGGCCAGTGGAAGACAACGAGGTTGGTTGGATTCCACAGTACCTACATGCTGGGCCTGAAAAAAAAAATAATTGAGTATTAACCAGCCGATGTGTAAAGATAGAAACATGATTTATGAAAATTTGCTCGATAAAAAAACACAAACAACACTAATTTACAGTTTCAGACGGATATTTCTACGAAACGCCACAATGAATTCATGTAAAAGTTACATAAAAACATGTAGAATAGGTACTTCTCTAAACCGATGGCTGAAGAAACATTTTTAGATATAGTTTTTGAAAAATAAACCAATTAAACGTTTGCGCTTGCTCACGCTTGCACACTCTTGCTTTTGGAATGTAGTAAAATATAGGGAGCTTCCTTTTTTACTTACATACTTCTTTATTATAAGTATGTTATTACATATTTTCAAATAATTTATTACGCAAATATATTGGGTTGCGGGTTTTAAACCCAAAACGATGTGATCGAAAACCCAATGATTAACGCTGCACACAATACACAACTACTTCCGTAACATTAAACGCTCACTGCGGGTCACTCAATCGTTTAATTGGACGACACCAGTTTTTACTCCAATACCCATGCAGTTCATTATAATACAAACAGAACTACAATACAACAATACGATGTATCATGACTGTTTTAATTCGCTTTTGACCGCAATCTCAACTACGAGTAAGACCTATCGCATACAAAAAAATCTCCAGTAAAACCTCTGTCTCTTAACTGACTTTTACAGTATGCCCGAGAAGAGAAGCAGCTGGCACATTACCTATATGTTTTTCCTTTGCTCCCAGGCCAGCATGTAAGAAAAAAAAGCAATAAATGTCATAAATAATTATTAAACTTTCCACTAGTTGGCATCAAGGACAAACTTCCCATCCTCATGTAAAAAAACTTGATCGAGCCCTAAAGTAAGCATATAACTTTTATAAATTTACTAGATTTACATACTCAAACACTGTTTTGTCAATAAAAACATATCCCTAGCGAATACGTAATGTCCAAAATTGTTTTGTGCGGCGATCGAACTCACGGCCACTAGAGTCTGAGGCGGAGAGTGTTATCCCATCACCACAGCGTTGTCAGTAAAGATGATCAGTCTGGATCTAGGATCAAACAAAGATTTGAAGAGATCTGAATCAAAAATGAAGTGGTTGCATCACCTTCTACTACAACATACCTTTGGCGGAATAAGCCATTCATTCTAAGCCAACCTAGCATACATTTCTTAAGATTTTATATTAAGCCTTGTAACATCATTTGCTAGGTAATCAACCTAGGACATTCACTCACCTAATTGCTCGTTTAAGAATTTAGTTAGAAAATCTCACTACTCGTGTAGACCAATAAATTATGTAGGTAGGTACCAAACCAAATTAAACTTACTACTTAACTCCAAGAAAAGAAAAAAGAACAATTGTTTTTCTAAAATTTCACGCAGACCTAGGTACCTACTTCATTAATATTCAAGACAATTTTCGATAAAAATGCAAATATATATCTGCAGTGCAGGTGTTTTAATTATACGCCTGTTCGAATTATACAAATAGCTTCTTTAAAAAACGTCTCAACTGTTTTAATTGGATTTTGAAGTCAAATTATACTAAAAAATATTCTTCACTATTTTGTTGTCACTTTCTGTAGTCTTCAATTTTTTTTTATAAAAGGTTGTCGTGCTTCGGCTAATGTTTCGGACCACAAAGCAGATACATAGTTTCGGACTGTAGATGCAATTACCACTTGGCGTCTGCGAATATTTGCGCTTTCGATTCCCGCGGCATACAATAATTTTGCAAACTGGATGTTTGCAATCCTTAATATCTCCATATTTAAAAAGTTAAGTACCTATTTATTATTCGTGATCTGGATCTCCTGTCACAAGCTGTGCTTTTAATTACGGTCGCTCTATGTAAAATTGTGTCCAACACTGTCAAAGAAGACAGAAGACAAATAAAAACAGAAGATAAATAGTGCTTGGCTTTAAGTTTATCCTGAAGTTGATGGAAGATAATGTGTATTGGACAATACTTGTAACAAAAAGCTATTATGTACAGTCACGTGCATTAATATGTACACACTTCACTTATTCGGTTGTAATAAGGTTCAAAGTTCAATGAAAATGTATATATATTACGAGACGTGACTGTACACTATAGTTTACTACGAGTTTATTAAAGCTGAAGCTGAAGCTTTGTTTGTTACAACGAGCTTATCTCAGAAAATACTAGGTAGTCGTATTTTAAATCTAGTCGTAAGTATTAAAAAATCTTGTTGGCCAGCAAAATAACAAAAAACTCGGTCCAAAAACTATGCAGGTAAAACCGCCCGCGGGAGCTATTTTATAATAATAACAAATCGCAATCGACTTATGAATCCAGGTTTCTAAAACAGTGTTAACTAAACGCTTCTTCATAGGTAAAACTGGGTTACGCGGTAAAAATAACGTCTTCGTGTGTGTTTTCGCAATGTATTACAAAACTAGCTGGGCACGTGGCTTTGTTTCATTCAAAATAAAGCTGATTAATTTACAGACTGTAACATGATATAAGGTTTATTGAATTAAAGTATCACGGTCATTAACATTAGATTCACTTTAAAAACGAGATACCTATTTACTTTGTTTTTATCAAAAGAAGCCGAAACGTGGAGTTAAAATGTAAATTATATAAAACGCGATTATTTTGCCAACGTATCATAATAACCTAGACTGGTTTTGTATGTTGGAATAGGATAGGAAAACTGCTTGAACTTAATTGAAAGAATGAAGAAAAGAAATGAAGTTTATTCAACGGCCAAAAAAAATAAATTATAACATACACACAAAACTATAGAACAAAGCCCCGAAAAGGCTCAGCATAAGGTTATGTAGTGCGGACACACCAAGACGCTGCTGATCTTCCGTAAACGCCTAATTGAATAAAGGTACGCGCACAGTATGACGGGGCGCATCTCACAGCAAAAATCCGCCTGCGAGCCTCTCATACATTTTATATGAACTATCGCATACTATACCGGGGCGGGACGGGCCGCAATTCATATAAAATGTATGAGAGTGACGCAGGCGATTATTGCGCTGCGATGCGTCCTGGCATAGTGTGCTGGATGGATGGATGATTTTTTCACAACCTTTTTTAGATGTTGTGTGTTAGATACCCTGGTCATGAAAGACTGAAATGTATCGCGAGAACTTAAAACCGGTTTTATTAGCCTCCAATACTTACGTAAAAAAATTTATAAACTTATTTTATGGTCTTTATCGAATGATTTTTACAGTCGGAAGTCATTTTCAAACCGACTTTATCTTCTCTTAATATTACGCTATTATAGATAATAAGAAAACTAGTGTTGTAACATTTATCAATCAATGAAAGATATCGTGACTAAGAAGGAAGAAGTTGCCGATCCCTGATTGGTCGATAAGTGTCTCAATCGCTTAATACGAAGTTTACTGATTTATGTCTCAAGGCTAATACACAATCATTGATTGGGTGTTATACGTATCTCCTTATTCAAATTAATGCAATCATTTTAATAAGCAAATTCACGTGGTAAACGATAATTTAAGATTTGTTTATAGTTTTTTGCAAAAGACTTTCCATCCATTAGGACATGTCAGTGTAAAGCCATTGCAAATAAAATACTTTCAATGAACCTAAAATCTTAACCATTAGATTCAAATTCCAAGCCAAAAGAGTACCTAATACAGTCGTGACTAGTGATCTATTTTACTTATCTTAGGTATATGTGAAACATAACTGGTCGTATAACATATGAGGGATAATTAACGCTAAGCACTCAAAACTGTTTCATGTCAGGATTAAATATTTACTTAGCATCCTTTTCATAGTATTTTCACAGACCTGAACCAGTTAACCAAACGGTAACTATAAAAGTGCACTAAACCCTGGTAAATAATTCAATGTAGTCAACTGACAATGCGAAATGTTAAAAAGAAAAATAATTACACCAGTTAAAATCTTCGTAGTGTTGTTACTGAATGAGATTGATTGAAAATGAATGTTACTTTTTCATTCGTTTCGTATAAAGTTTTAAAGCAATGTTTAAATACTTGAATGTGTACTTTATCTTTATTCTAACCTAAAAGAAAATAATGAATTACCAATTATACCTAACCCTTTAAAGCTGTTATAGTAGAAGTAGACATATTTTTTGATATTTCTTAACGTCAACGAAAAAGTAAGTGATGTAATGCATCTAGAAATGAGAAAATGGAAGTATAAAATATTTTTCTAGTCAAAATATTTTATTTCCCAATTTGACGATATTATTTATGAAAAAAAAACATTCATTCACTTAAACCGCATCACTATTTTTTTCTGCCCTCAAGTGGGCACCCTGGAACTGTCTTTTTATTTGCCGGAGTATAGTTTAAAAGTAATCAATCATGGGTTTTTTTCAATTGGATTTCGAAAAAGGAAGTTGTTCTGGATTCGATTTCTCTTTGATGTGATTACTTATGTAACGCTATTATATTTCAATGGCCAAGAGATTTTATGTGTTTTTTTTATAGTTGACCATAAAAAAGGTTGATAACATTTTGAATTGAGACAAACCCATAGTTAAAAAGGTCAGTAGGAGGAAGTCTGGAATTATAATAGGTACAGAAACTTCTTTCAAGAAATGATATTTGCTAAATATTCACAAAAAGGTTGATTTCAAAAAATCATAAAATTAGAAAATTTGCAATTATTTTCTAAAGACACTGTAAAAAATGCTTATTTTAATAGTTGTATCCATCGACTTCTTAATTTAGGTATGCCGTCACGTAACCTCATTATTACATTACTTACTTAAGAGAACGATTCAAATAGGAATTAAAATACAAAGACGTTATATTTGTTTTACAAAAAAAAAAAAACAAAAAAACAGATATAACGTCTTTGTATCTTAATTCCTATTTGAATGGTTCTTTAATATTTTTTTATAATCTCTACACAGATTTTTCCTTAGTCCAGTTTTTCACCTTTTCACAATTTCTGACTTTTTTATACAGCCTATTACTTGATTCTCGATATGGTCTACGGACTTCATTTATTTAATTATTTACAATCAAGTCAGTCACTCTGCGTAAGAGAACCAATATTCGACTTAACGTTCGTGTAGTATTTAAAGTAAGGTTATTTTTACTTGAATTTTTGGGGATTATTTATTACTGGCAATGTAACAGCCGTAAGGTTGATACATATAGCTGTTATTCATGTGCAATATAAGATAACAAGTATTAATGAAGCTATTAGTACTGTAAAAAAGGATATCTTATCAAATAGTCACGTTTTTAGCCATATAATTTCCGTAAGCACGACGAATTTGCGTACATATCTAGCAATGCGAAGATTAACATTTTTTTAAATTATCTTGCTTTCAATTACAAAAGACTGTAATGTATGCAAAAAAATTCAATGTCATGTATGTCAATCAATCGTTTAATCAAAACAAAATACGAATGCCTTTAAGATTTCCTTGATTAAAAAGTTTATGTCAGTATGTTTAATTTAGATTAATAACTCTACCGTCAACATTATTAGGGTTCAATATAAAATGTTTGCAACATCTGGAAACATAGGACTACTTTTGCGCAGTACATATTTTCCCGGGTAAAAAACCTGCTAGGACCCTATTAATGATCGATACGTGCTTGGCGTATCTACAGGGTGTAAAGCAAATCGATTGGCGCAGTAGAGATTGCTTCCTATAAGCTCGTAAAATAATAAATGTTCGTTTTTCCTGCAAAATAACGAATTATGAGAGACATTTTTTACGCCTTTTTAATAACGTTCTAGTCACGTTTTTTACGTATGAAACGTTTACTTGCTGTTATGAACCGTAATAACTTGTGATTTTTTTTGTTGGTATATATTTTTTGCTGTCGATTTAAGTTTGGATCTTACATAATCTTTTATATTATCACGATTGATATTGACCTAGAATCTGTAATCTAGCAATTTAATCAAATGATTTTTCCTATGAGTCAGAGAACTTATATAAGGCTTATAAAATATCTACCGAATTATTGTTCCGTATTAAGATAAAATAGTTTATCTTATCTGTAATAGCTGTTCCACACTCTCGCGAAATTCTTCGAGAATGTGGAGCCGATTTTCGTGTTCAAGATCTTTTTTTTTTTTATAAGTGACTAAACCCGCGTTTGGCCTCAATCTCACCTGATGGTAAGTGACGATGAGGTCGAAGATGAAAGCACACAAGCACACGGGTTTAGGAAGGAACTGGCTCTTTATACAATATTGCCGGAACACATTACCGCCGGAGCGGTAACATTTGGCGGCAGACTTTATATAAAGGGTGGTCGCTAGCCAGGCGGACCCAGAAGGGATCCTACCACCAAGCGAAGATCTCGCGTGTTTCTCCACTTTGTGTCGGTTTTTTGCGCGAGACAAAGGAGCGCGAGAACAGGCGAGATTCTAGTCGCAAGAACGTGTACTGACTTCAATTTGGTCGAATGACCTTGAAAAAAAGCATTCGAATGGATTAGTTTAATGGCATTGACAAACAGCTTTTGCCTGCGATTTCACCCGCGTAATTTTCTTAGAGAGAGAGAGAGTGTGTTTTGAAGTAACTCGTAATAGATTTTAAGAGTTTTTGTTTATTTTTGTAAATTGTTAGTATTGAAAATGGTTACAAATTAATTTCTAATATGTTTGATTTTTATATTTACTAACAAATAAAGATTTATAGTGATAAAAAACATTTTGATCTCAAGGCTTTATGTTCTAAGTGTGCTTCTTTTTAATATACACATAAGTATAACATGCGAATGCGCATAACAATAAACTTGCCGCATCGGTCACTTCAGCGTCCATGGTCATCGAGCGAGATTCTTGCGAGAGTGTAGAACAGCTATAAGCCGCGTAGGCTTAGATATTTATATGATGAGTCTGTTTGCTTGAACGTTCTAATCTCGAAAACTAACTATTGTACTCGATATGATAAAATAACTATTTCTGCATTTGACCTTTGGGAAAGATTAAGAAAAGGTTAGAGGTATACATACATACACATACATAACGTCACGCCTGTATCCCTTATGGGGTAAGCTGAACACTAGAAGCTATAAACCATCTGATGTCACATTTGATAAATTTGGAGGTATTATAATGATATATGTATAGAGATTTGCAGTGACAGGGGGTCATTCTACCGCCCGCGAAAACCGTCCCTTAGCTGACTCTAACAGTATGGCTGGGAAGAGAAGCAGCTAGCACAGGTAGGTACTATGTCTTTTGTTGCTTCCAGTCCAGCTTGGAAGAGCATTTCAGAGATATATTAATTATCAAGAAATTGCTCAGGAATCAAACAAAAAGTTACGAGGGTTAAACTGCGCTTGCCTCTTACTAAAAAACGAAAGGAAATTAAAACAATGAAGGTAAAGACGTAATAAAAAAAAGACAGTTATCGGGAAGTCGGAAGCTTTACACCCTGTGGGTAGTTACAAAACAGATTAGATATTACAGCGAGGAAAAGGCTAACTAAGCACGTTGGGTGAAAACTGCGGCAAAGGAAAGATAAGAGTTATTTTCCCTGTTTGTGGCAGTAAAAATAACCATTAGATTTATATCTGATAGAAGTGATATTTGCGTTAATGGCTCGAACGATTTATAGTTTTTAGATTTTTAGTTTGACAAGTTTTAATACGTTACCGATTTGTTGACGGGTTCAAATGGAACATATAGTTCAAACTTTTGAAACATATTTATAACAGCAATGTCAATGCAATGCAGCGAACAGCGAACCTTTAAATTTGACAAAAGCTATTTGACTTCCTAAAATTCTTCACCAGTAATACGTAGCTTGCTTGATTACAAACTGAATCTTCAATTGTTGTAAAAAATATTAGTAGGTAGTTTACAGGATCTACTATTTTCGTTATATCAACAATTACTTTTAATAGATGGCGCAAATTGATCCAGTCCGCGCTCAACGAAACATATTTGGCATCATGGCATTTCCCAATTATCTGCTTCATGAAAATTTGTTAATTAACTACTTACTTATTTCATCTGTAATTACAATAATGATATATGGTTTGACTAGTCAGTTATGGGTAAAGTCATTTATTATACTAATATAGTAAAGTTTTGACGATCACTTTGGCGATGGGGTAAACCTAACTACCTCAGACGCCAGGGGTTGCGGGTTCGATTCCCACACGGAACAAGAAAAAAAAAGTTCCGTGTCTGGGTGTTTTCTATTTATGTATTTATATTCTAGGTTCCCCCCTAGTTCGCTACATGGTATCCCATAAAACAAGCTATGCTTACTTTGGGACTATGTAGTTGGTGTGATTGTCTGGGGATTTTATTTTTATTTTATTTATTTATAAAGCTAAATAGTTTTGCGCTTTTCCAGCGCGGCTTGGTGGATTACGCCTAAACCTCTTCGTCACCTAGGGAACAACCTTGCAGGGGCTCATTACAAAGGTTGTTCTAGTGATAAACCAGTATCATTGAACTCTTTGCACTCTACCTGTTAAATTTGAACTATTCACTATTCTCGGAAAAGTTTGTTATCGGGAAACTCCTACGGATTAAATATTTCGGGAAAAGCCGCGCGAAGCAGTTAGTTATCGATAACCATTATGACAAACCCTTTTTAATTCTTCCAATGCAAGATTGGGCCAAATATATCTTTTATGTGAGTGGCTTTTAGACCGTGAAACATAAAGCTTGTGTTGTGTTAGATTTGCACAGTAACTATCTATCATCCACAATATACATACTCCGTCCTTTACTTAAAATTAAACCTACATATTATGTCGAGATGTTATTTTGAATGAACACCTTGGTAAATAAAAATAGTATTAGAAGTTTAGGCGACTAATTCGCGCAAGACCGATTTCTCTCCGAAAACCTCTTACAAATTGTATGTATGACAAAATATACCTTTCTTAATTACTTTCTTTCTTTGAAATTAAAGTTGAAAAAGCCTTAATTACTTCAGTAGGTTCCTAAATTAGGATAGTTCTTTCTGAATGATTGCTTCATTAACTACGTTATACAGGGTGTCCAAAAAAGTATTTTGAAGAAAAATATCCTAGATAGTCTTCACCATTAGACTACAAAAAGCCGTTTTTTATTTGGACGCGGCCTTTCACGTAACTAGATAAGCGCGCCTTAAGATTAGCTGGCAGATATTTACATTGTTATGATTTTGAGTGCGCACGTGACAATCGAACTTATTTTAGATTATTTTTTACATAACTTTAGATTTAAATTAGAGAAACAGTGCACTATTGAGTTGATTTAATTAATTACTGTTTGATTTTTACTTTTATTATTTTATCTATTATTTATATTTATCTATTATTTAAGTATATACCTCCCAGCTGAGCGTAAGGCACGCGCGTTATCTGGATAGGTGAAAGGTCGCGCGCACGCACTTTCCTTGAAATGTTTAGAATTTTTTTATGTAAGAATTATAAGTCCAAATAAAAAACGGCTTTGTAGTCGAATGGGGAAGACTAGGCCTATCTAGGATATTTTTCTCCAAAGTACTTTTTTGGACACCCTGTATACCTTGACATGTATGTAAACCTTGTTCAATGATGGCGACCAGTCTTCAAAGCGATTACGATTTTCAGACGTCGAAACTATTCGTGGATTCGAATTGATTCGTCGAATCTACGAATCGTTCACTTTGCCAGAGCTCTAAATTGTTCGTCAGCACGTAGGTTAAAAAAAACAAGGATTCCCTGATTGTCAAAGTGGTATAGCTTCGTTTCATGATAGTTGTATTGATTCGAAGCTTCGTTCATATGATAAATGATACGGTGTAAGATAGTGAATAAATTATGATTCGATTATTGTAACGATGGTTAGATAGTCTTTTTGTGAAATACTCCGGTTAAAATTAATATTATCATAATCCCTTTTTATGAGCTCACTATAAGCCCGTGGCTTCTCTCCTAGATGATGAGGAAGATTAGACCATTAATCAACCAGCTGGCCCAATGCTGGTTGGTGTAGGTTATTATACATAATGGGAAATCGAATAATAGAATCAAATAACATACAGGTTTGATTTGTAGTCACTGGCCAACATTTTTTTACCTTATAAGTATCATCAAAAAAAGGAATGTATTTTTTTTAAGGCAATTAATATATTCGCTTACACATTAAGCAAAGCATGGTCACTTTAAATTACGAATGAATACCATTAAAATGAAGACGACTACGCGCTACTACAAAAATCTTGTAGTACTACGTCGTAGTATTATGAAATTCCGCGTCGTAATAGACTATTTATAAAACAGGTTTTGATGTCTTATCTTAATTTTTTGTACTGGGCGATACAAAAATAAATTTTCAACACACTTGCTCGTAAAGTGAGCCTTATTCTATTGAATTTAGAACTATAAACTGGACCACGTATGTCTGTCTTTTACTCACAAGTGTGTTGAAAAACGTCGTATGTAACTCGTGAGCGTTGCTAATTACAGTCTCGGCTCATTATTTAATTCGACTGTAATTAGCAACTTAGCTCACTTGTTACATAATATACTTATGCAGGTATGTTTATATCGTATCAAAGAAAATAACATTTAAATTTGGCTGGTGACGAAAAAACAAACCTGTAAACAATACCATTTGAAATTCTGAACTGAAATTCAACTAAATACTATCCGTCTAAATGTACTCAGTGAAAATATTTTCCAATTTGGATTAAACTTGTAGTTACTGAGATTAACCTGTTTGTAACATAAATACTAAAAACATAGGATACCTCTTAGGTACATGTGGATGTATAACAATCTTTGGTTATGTGTTTGAAACCACAAACAATATCTTACGTTTTTACGATTAATAATCTGACTATTATATAAATCTGAAAAGTTTGCTTGTCTAATGGAAAAAGCTCCGAAACAACAATTCGGATTCGAAAAAATATTTTGCATAACCTTACTTTGGAGGACAGTCAGGGGAGGCCTACAGAAAAATTCTTACGGGGTCAAAAGTTCATTAATTTTTTTCAAAATCCACACCTGTATAAGAATTTAAAAAATGCAATGTACAGAAGGTAGCAGATCAATCCCCAATCAATTTTCAACTTAATGTTTAGGGCGTAGAGATCAGATTTAATTACATTTTTTTAACAGGTTTGGAATACTTGATCTGGCTGCCTTCTGTACATTTAACTTACAACCGATTTCTTTTTTATTACTTTTTAAATAGTAGGGCGAAGCGCGCGAAGCAGATAGTATTAAATAAAAAAACTTTCACTCTCAGAATATCGTAGTTGCTTATTTTTATACATTCCAGATGTTTTCAACCGACGTCCAAAAGGAGTAGGTTCTCAGTTCGTATGTAAGTATGTCTTTTTGTATGTTAGTTACGCGATTCTTTGGTCAGTTATGAATCTTAGTGTTTCATTTGATTGAAATGGTCTTCAGAGGTAGTCTTATACAAATTTCTTAAAAATCTAATGAGTATTTTTTGAAAAATTGCAATTTAAAAATAAATTATTAAAATGAAAATTTATACGTAGATGACGTTTTACTTCAGCCAAAGTATTGTGCCACAAGTGCCTTCTTTATCTTTTTATATAATGTAGGTAACTTTTTTTTATTTTCAACCTTACCAGATGTTATGTGACAGGAAAGTTTGTACTGTACCTATTTGTATTAATTTGATAATTCTGACTGAAAAAGAGTGCCAAGAGTTTTTTTCCGTCGGCTTTTTTTGTCTCTTGGTCTACTGTAATATCTTATTTAACAACTATCAACAACTAGTTAAAGCCGAAGTATGTGATGACTGACTTCATCAAGTGTTTTGTGAAATTCCTAACATGAATAAAACTTTTTGAATTTTTTGAGTTAAAAGTAGAGCTCATGCTTAGAATGGATTGGCTTGACTTAAAATATTTCCGTGAAAACTTGTAGTCGGAGTGATGATGTCTTTACTAATAGGCATTATAATACTAAAGGGTTTGTATGAACCCAATAATCTCAGGAACTCGATGTAATATATTGACATTTGTTAGCTCAACGCTTGAAAAAATTATGAGAATGGTGTTAAAAAAAAAACCGCGAGCTATAATTTCGCTCGAAACTAAAAACGCGCACGAACTGCGTCTTTTTTGGTGAGAATTGTTTGCAATTCCTAAATTTTACGTTACATGCTACATAACACCAATGTGTACCTGCCTTTACATAACTAAATATTTGAGTTAACCTTTGATGAGTCATTGCCCATCCTGCTTAATATAGTCAAAATAGTTGTAGATAAAAAGGTCGATAAACTAAAGTTATTGGTTATTAGATAGCCAAACAGATGCCGTTAATTTTGATAAACTCAAGTTCCAAATATCTTATTTTTTTCCACATAGTACCTACTGTTTTGTGATTAATTAATATTAAGCAGCATACTTTCAGTAATTGTTATTTTATCGCTAATTAACTATTATTAATTAGAGGCAGTAAATAATTCTCACCAGCTGTGCCTACAATATCTGCTTGCGTTAATTTGACACATTTGTGTTTAAATAGGAAAACTTTTTTTGTGAATATTATCATAAATTTGTACGGTTGCTGAATAAAAGATTTGATAAAGTCATCTGGCTTATCAAAGAATTAAAAAATTAAAGAACTACATTTACTAACTCTTCCTGTACCCGTGACAAATAGTGTAACACCAGCACCTTCGTCCTGCGCGTGATCTCTACGTAAAAGGTATATCTAATATGCAATATTCTAATCCATTTAAGAAGAAATATTTAACTACATGGCCCCAAAGTAAGCATAGGTTGTGTTATGGGATACCATGTAGCGAATAAGGGAGAACCTAGAATATAAATATATAAATAAATAAACACCCAGACACGGAACATTTTTTCATGTTCAGTGCGGGAATCGAACCCGCTACCACTGGCGTCTGAGGCAGACAGGTTTACCCCATCGCCAAAGTGGTCGTCAAAATTTAACTATATTAACACATCAATGTTTCTTATTCATTTAAATTAGTACCTACTTAGAAGTTAAGGAATTTAAATCACGGAGACATACATATTATTACTCAAACTGATGCACCCATAATTAAGAATTTACCATATTAAATAAATCATCATTTAAATATAATCCAATTAAACTCCTAGTCATTAAAATATCAATTACGAAAGTCACAGTCGATAAAAGTTTCAAATACGGATTACAATGTAGGTATGTAATATTATTTCGATAACCTTGTGTAAATAAATGTTGATAACCGAAAGTATTTCATTCATTAATTTTATTTCGTAGAGAGTCCACTGACCGCAATGTCAATGTCCGACTTGTTTTGACTATAAGATAAAAAAAAGTAAAACTTTATGGCATTTACAAAGCTTGCGAAAAGTCAGTTTTCATGTATACTTAAAATAAATTATAAAATATTGTGACCATCACACCAATGACATGCCCCCATCTGAGCAAAGCTATGGGATAAAAGGTAGCAAAAAGGGGGGACCTAGAAGGTATATAGGTTTTTCGTGTTAATAGGAGCTTTAATGGGTAACTTTATATAAGATTTATCTATATATATGTATACGATGCGGCTTTTTTACTGTGATGTCAATATGTGTTTTATTTATTAAATACGGAGGTATATAGATAAACACCCAGACCCGTATTTTGTTTTCCTTGCTCCGCCTGGATTAAACCCGGGACTTCAGAATTGACTAAGTAGCTTCTTACGCCACTTCACCGCGGAGGTCGTCTCTCGTGACCACGGTATCTGAAAAGGCCCAAAACATAGGTATAATCACGGGGTATAATAAAACATGTTAAATAGGAACTCTTGTGTCCACAGTACGTAAAGTTGAAATATAAAATACTAGCTGTTACGCGCGGTTACCCGCGCAATTTCGAATCCGGCGGGAATATCAAGATAAAAATTGGTTTATGTGCTATTCCAGACTGTACACTATCACTATGCAAAATTTCATCCACTTCCGTACGCCGTTCTGCCGTGATTGAGGAACAAACATCCTTACATCCATCCAAATCCCCCTGTCTTACCCCTGGTCTTACCACCAAGCATGGTTCACTCGAATTAGTCGCCTTTTAATACACGCTTGACCGATCTCAGTAGGGCTACACGGAAACATACAAACAGAAAAATGCGGGTAAGATTCCTTACTAATATTATAAATGTGAAAGTTTATCCATGTATGGATGTTTGTTCCTAAATCATGGCAAAACGGCTGATATTCCCACGAAATTCAATATAAAATATAATTATATTGAATTATATTCAATACAAAATATAATTCAATATAAGAATTTTGGATTGAAATCTAATATATAAAATTCTCGTGTCACAGTTTTCGTTGCCATACTCCTCCGAAACGGCTTGACCGATTTTGATGAAATTTTTTGTGCTTATCCGGTATCTATGAGAATCGGCCAACATCGTTTTTTTTTTTATTTATATGGCAAAAAAACGTTTGCCGGGTCAGCTAGTTCAATATAAAAGTCCACTATTAGTAGGTATCTGATTAACACTTGAAAATGTGTGTTCAGTTTCTATAAAACACATTAATAATTACTTCTCACGAGATCCACTTCTCTTTCAAAACATACTTAAATAAAAATAATATAAACAGTACAACTTTGATGTCCCAGTAGTTCAACTTTCGAGAGGATTGAACAAAGTTGAACTACTGGGAATAAAATTCCCACTAGTTCAACTGGTTGAACTGAGCAGTTGAAGTACTGGGAACTACCCTCCGCGCGCGTGCCTAACGTCCGAGTCAACGCGTCGTCGTTGTCATGCTCGTGGCACGCGTGTCGCAGTTTCGCTAGTAAAATTTTATTAGTGTGCTTTTACAGTCGTGTCAATGGAATACTTAATCTCTTACTATTTGGCTAAACTTTTAAAATGTACACACGTGTAGTACACATGGAAGCTAACCACACACCACATGTGTCGTGCCTACGCGCGTGGTCACGAGGCCTAGCAGCTTTATAATAAGACGCGCGTGGACTTAGGTGTAATACAGGGCGTATTGCAAATGTCCAAACCCTACAAAGGAAATACCATTCACCTTTCACGCTTTTTCACTAGGAAATTACCTCCAAAATGCTTTGCGTATTTTTTACGATTATCATTCCTCGCTTTTACATACTGATGATAAATAAATCTGTCATTTTGACATTGACAGCTACTCCGTTGGGTAAAACGCGTGAAGACAGATTGATTGCCAAATAACATGCTAAGCAAGTGAAGGAACAGGGTGAAGTAGAATCCTGTAACGCGTTTCGATATTATTTAGTTTGCTATTTTGGTGAATCTTAGTTTAATTTTGACAAGTCTTTAATTGTATGCTTTATGTACGTATTATAGTTATGTATATACCTACCTAATCATAAGGATACTAGCATTTTCGTCCTCCGGAGTTGCTGCGAGCTGAAATCTCAAATACCCCATGTACATACATACATACATAACTTCACGCCTGTATCCCGTATGGGGTAGGCAGAACACCAGAGGTAATGAAACCATCTGATGTCACGTTTGAAAAATTTGGAGGCATTATAATAGTGGAGAGAGACTATTGCAGTGACAGGGAGTCAGCCTATCGCCCACAAAAAAGCCTCCCATAACACCTCGGTCCCTTAACTGACTTTTACAGTATGCCCGGGAAGAGAAGCAGCTGGCACATTCTATGTTTTTCTTTCGCTCCCAGTCCAGCATAGAAGCTGGACATACCCCATGTATGTATATTTTATGATTTCACGAAGACGTAATCTTATTTCTGTCTCACGCCCTTGCACTAAGTTGCTAAACCCGGTAATATTCACAAGTTCTAAAAGTCATTTTTAATGGCACAGCCATTACAATGAATAAATAGATACATTTCTAAGTCAAGAAAAACTGCTCAAAGTGCAATGCACCGTATTTTTCTATTACCCTTAATTTTCACAAGACTATAGTATCTATAGATAGGGTAGTAAATATTTCAATGAACTTCGCTTATTTTAAAAGTATTGCGAGAATAAAGCTCGTACTTTTTTCATCTCGCTATTCTTTCCAATTAGTTGTAAAATACGACAAAAAAGCTCTATAATATTTTATGCGTCCATACCTTTATATGCCTATATTTTTTTTAAACCCATTTAATGAATTCACAGAACAGAGTAATCAATTTTTGGTATTTTTCTTGTAATACAAAGTAAAAATTTAATTATAGTAATGCTTTGTACTGGATCTACTTTTTTAAAGGTAAGGATTTATCAGGAAAAGTAAATTGTAAAAAAAATATTTTATTATTTGAATTTTCAATCGGTCAGAAACTATGCATTTAGTTATCTAACGTAGAATTTTTGTTACTAAGATCATAGAGCATCTTTATCTGCAAGTCATACTAATATTATGAAGAGGAAACCTTTGTATTTTTGTATTGAATAGGCTCAAAAACTACTGGACCGATTTCAAAATTTCTTTTACCATTACTTAGAGGGATTCTTCCGAATCCGTACAGGCTACTTTTTATCCCGAAAATCCCGCGGGAATCGAAATTAGCTAGTAATACTAATACAGCTAGTATTAAATAATAATAATACTAAAAAGCGAACCATTTTCCAAATATTACATTTAAGGGCGAAAAATTGGCAAATTCTGGTAAAAAATTAAAATCGATTATCTCGAAAACGGTAAGCTTTAGGGTAGAGTGTTTCATTGTAAAATCATTTGGAAAAGACGGGTACTGCACGCCCTTAACGAATCTAGGTTGACTTAACCAGTAACCCTGTATATCTAAATTTTCTTGTAAATGTTAATCTATATAATGCATTTACATTCTGGATATAAAAAACACACAGAGTCAAAAATCTTTGATTTAAAACGCATGTTTTACGCTGCAAATGATGATATATGATGCCGTGTTTTACTTGCCAACATGACGAAATTTTATCATATGGCAATTCTTTCTCGTTTTAACCATGTTAAATATTGCAATGTTGGTAGGTACTCCATTGTTTCGTTGTTTTCAGTAGATACATTAAGATAAATAGTTTTGACTTAAATTTGGTTGCGGTTTCCAGTTCCCACGCAATAACATCCAGTTGGTTCTGTGTTGAAAATAATTAAAATGAATCGTAAATGAACTAAAAATTAATACGTAAACCCTTAAATCCGATAATCCTAAACAAGGTAAACAGGGATTGAAGTATTTTGTTGAGTATTTATTTATATTTATTCTATTCCGGAAATAGCGAATTATTTTTAAGCTCTGTTTAGTACCTACCTACGCAAACCTACTTTTAATTGGTTTGATTAACAAATTTTACGATTCATTATATAACCTCGTCCCACTATCAACATTGTAACTACAACGACTACATTACATCAAACGCCTATTATATTTATCGATAATTTTTATTACATCTACATCTGAATTTGCTAATACGCGCAATTAAAATAATCGTACCCAGCCAAATATAAACCAACCAATTAGGGATAATGTCGCTCTCTTATTTCCGAACCGTGAATATGGCCATCCTGCAATTGGATGCTTTAATTTGGTTCAACTATATCACAGTAGGTTACAATTACCATACGTGATAAATGCTCCTCATTATTTGATACTTCTGTGTAATCATAGCAAGCCTCCATTGCAACTTTATACCTGTTATTATTAGCAGTTTGCGTAATACTAGTATTTTCTATTGCGGACATTGCAAATTAGATTTGATTGTAAGCTAAATAGCGTTTGATTAATGTGTCGTACATTAGTACAATCATTTTTTATCCGTATAAGTATTGTAGCAAGCAATGCTTTTGGAATTGTATTTCGTTTTTAAAAATAGTTTACGCCCACGATTACGTTCTAGTATGTGTGGCATGTGCGACTAACTATAACTTATAACAAAGCGCCATCGTACCATCTCTAGTTTTTACTTGTTAACAGTAGATATCTAAATCTAATAAGTGCAGTTTTTTTTGTTTTAATTTTTTCACAGGCGAAAACTGATGTAGTAAACTCATTTTGTCGAGCGAGACATCTTTGAAAGATCATTAGGTGTCATATTAATAAAGCTGCAATTTAAAATTGGAATTCAGAGACTTTGTTAAAAGCCGTTTTTTTTTCAATACGCTAAGTTCTTTGAAACAAAGTATATGGCATTCTATAAAAATGTTTAACCGGAAAAAGACCATCCAACTATTTTCCAAAGATGTGTACACAATGAGAAAAATCTTTGTACTGAAATATGCTTAAACATATATGCTTACTTAAAGTTACATGACTATAGATATTTAAATATCTTAAGTCAAAGATTAAAGATTAAAGCCTTTTTGAATTGAAGTTCTCGAGTGCACCAGTACAATTAAGTCTTTTCTTTCAATTTAGCATTTCGATGTAAAATTCGGCGGGTAATAATGATTTGCTTTATTTTTTCTTCGTTTTTCTTTAGGATTAATAGGCACGATACCATTATAAACTAAATCAGCTTGGCTCGGTTTGCTCGGCTCATAACCTAAATAATAAAAAAGATAGGTATTCTGTTTCTTTATTTTATTCACCTTTCGTGCGAACTCCATATTCGCTTATTACCAGCCAACCAAAAACCAATTAGCCATCCCTTTATCTCGAGAAATTCCTATCACACATTTATTAAGATATTTCTCCCCTACCAGCAATTCATTTCTAAATGTATACAGCAGAAGAAACTTGTCATTTAATGAATGCCAAGCACGTAATAGGTAATTTCCCGCAATACCGAAGTAATCTTTAGGAGACAAATTGACATTAATTGATTTGTTTCGTCCAAATCCCACAACAAAATGGTTTTTACTGAGTCCCCGAAGTTTCTTCGGGGCTTTTTGTTACTCTGTTATAATAGCTTTGGTCTGTTTCTACGTTTTTTTCTCTTTAGTAGCATTTAAGACCAATCTGCAACTTATAAATACCTAAATAAAATAAATGAGAATTTATTTTCGGATTGCATAGACCCATAGAAGTATTCAAATATTATAATAATATCAATTGCCATAATAACCCAAATAAATAAATTATAATGTGTGAGTTAAAATTAAAATCATAACAAACGTTGAACTAAGAAAGCAACTTGATATTATAATAACGATAAAAAATTAAAATTAAAAGAAAATAATATGTCTAAACTACACTTAAATAAAATAAAAATCGGTCATAACTTCAATATCATATTAAAATAGCAAAATTAAAATAATAATTACCTATATTTAAATCTTTTTATTAATATTTTGCAAGCTCTATTAAAATCTTTTCTTGCTTAAAATTTTTTTTTTATAAGTGACTAAACCCGCGTTTGACCTCAATCTCACCTGATGATAAGTGACGATGAGGTTAATATTAAACTTTATTGATATCAAGAATTTCTAAGCTGAACGTCTGGCAACTTTCAACCTGTTTTTAAAAGCCAATAGAGCTGTTGGAAGGTTCAGAAAAAATTACTTGTAATGATCATACTCTATTAATTTGCAACTTGAAAATTTTGCATTATAAGTAATATGGTATTTAACTTTTACCAAGTTAGCTGAAACTTTTACCACGCTAGCTGAACCTGAAAGAAAATTTTGGATAACCATATCAAAATTGCAAATCACTTTGCAATTACTAAATTAAAAAAAAACCTTTTAACCCCCACGCAAGACTAAGTTAGTCCTTTTTTTGCCTTTGTAGACGCATAAAATACCCATACTATACCCATACAATTCCCATACAACCCACTGTTTTTAATACGTACTATGAATGTTTGTATTCTATTTCCCATAGTCTAACAGTATTCAACAGTTCTAGTGAAGAAGAAACAAATGAATCCACAGGCCGAAAAGAACATAAACTTCTGAAATATAATATCAGCTACGGTATTTTCCCATCGCAGACGCAACACCGTAATTGGATTATTCTTGAGTGGCCCACTGAATATCACTGTTTATTATAGTTTTATTTGCACAACTTTTCCTTGCGAAGTTTCTTGAAGTTTGTACCGTCGAGAATCTGGGGAAAACTTTGGTAGAGAATAATTTTTACTTGACTTTTTGCTCGTTTTGCTCGTATATTTCCTTGTAATGCTTAGTTTTTTTGTTCGTAACTGTTGATTGAAACTTTCATGGTATTTTTTTATTGCGCGTTTATCATGGCTTTGACAAATACGTCTTAATTTTTTATTTATTATGTCACTTATAAAACAAAACTGTTTCATTCTGTTTGTTATTTGAAATATTTTTTCATTTAATATTTTATAGTATTTGTTACAATAATTTATCACCCGACAAAAACGAAAATCCGAATCCGACAAGTCCAATTTATTTCCTTTATCATAACCGTACCATTAAATCAATTCCCTATGTTTTGTTCACATGCCAACGGTACCCATAACGAACGAGCTTACAGCCGGCAAACCGACAATTATTGCGGTGGTCCCTTTTCTGTGTAAGAACCAAGGCCGCTCTTTGTTTTTGCAGACCTTAGGCAAGGAGGCTGCGTTTATTAGGAAATTGGATGTGACCGGTACAAAGGCCCTTAAATTAAATCAACTGGTCCAATATTCCCTGTAGATGGCGCTTTGTAGCTTGTCAGACAGGCACCCTCTCGGAATATTGACGGTCTAGTTGAATTTGAGAAGATATATTCCAAATATCCCGCCTGATACATTGATACGTATATCTGCACTCCACGAATACGAAAAAGTTGAAAACCAACATGGCCGCTTCCTAATACGATTATGTTGGGCAGTTGGGGATGCGGGACAGTTTGTCCGAAATGCGAAAATTTTCATTTTTCAAATATTACTCTAAACTTCCCTAGCTTCGACAGTTTCGGATGAGGTTCTTTCTAAATCGTCGTGTTTATTTTCGGTCTCATCGCCACTGGCTGTCGAATTAGATTTAGATGAAATGTGGATGTTAAGGACAAGTTCAATTTCTAGTCGGTTTAGAAACCGAATTCTTTTGAATTTTATGAGATGAAATCAACCTTGCATGTGACTAGGATGTTTTTAGGATTATAGTCTGTCCTAACTCAGTTGAATCCCGAGTTTACTAAGGAACTGGTTCTTTATAAAACGTGGCAAAGCGTGTCGTAAAAGACTCGAGTTACTCCCGTTTGGTGGTAGCATCCCATCAGGGTGCGTCTGGCTTGCGACTAACCTTCATGTAAAAGCTGCCGAAAATCATTGCCACTAGGTTGAGTTCCTGCAAAATTTTAAGCAAAGCGTGTTTCTACTAATACCCGTGCGCTGCCATCTTCGATGTCATCTACCGCGAGCAAGTAGTTTTTTTTATATCACTGCCGCCATTGCGGTGATGCCTGGTGGCCGATTTTATACAAAGGATTTGCGCTAACCAGGCGTACCATGTAGGAGTCCTATCACCTAGATTTATAACTTTATCTGAGTCATCTACAATTTAGGGTGACTGGTGGGTCACCTTCAAAGTTCCAGGACGTGATAGTTTAAGATCATACATGAAGACTGAGTAAACTTCTCCGATAGTTATAGAATTCATTACGCAACGCATGGTTACATTAGCGTAATACAATAAATACTTAGCGGGTAGGTGGTGTGCGTGTGGCGGGAACACTGCTGTGTGCGTGTTGACTGAGGCGGCGCGTCGGGAAAAGTGTAGTATGGTCTCTTTATTTGTTCATAGGGATTTCTGGTGAAAAATTAAAGACCTACTTTTATTACATAATTCACGTGTCATAACTCACGTGCATTCGTATGTACACACTTCGCAACTTATTAGATTATGATAAGGTTTAAATTCCAATGAAAATGTACACATCTTACAAGACGTGACTGTACAGTCCTATACCTTCAGCTATCTAGGTAAACAATAACTTTGTGCCGAAATCGTTATACCTATGTGCAATGGTTACTTCTTTGAGATGTAAACAAATGAAAGAACTGAAGTTCACACGATGTTATAGGAAATAGAGAGAGAGTAAACACAGCAAAATTGTACAGTTTAGAACAAACTTGCGCACGAGTTTCAAAACTGACAGTTATTTGTATTTGCAGTAATAGGTACTTTTTTAAAGAAGATAATATCAACAGCTTTTTGTTTTCTCGTGAAGTTTATAACTTTTAACAGGGTTAAACTGAGTTATTAAATTTGTAACCTGTTAATATTTTGAATTTGTGGCTTTTCAGGTGGTCCTATTTGAATAAACTGATAGTTTTAGTGATATCCTTAAAATTGGCATCGGTTATGTTGATGATGTTCTTATTTCATTCGCTAAACTCGTCGGTTTTTGTAATTCATTGCATTCTATGTACACTTCACTGTCACATTGTATCAAGTGACGTGGTCAAGTTTGTTTTTCCGCGTACATTTTCTTCCTCTCGGTTTACCCATACGTATTACGTTTTCAAAGCAGAAGTTGCATACTGTAGCTATACAACGTTGATACAAGCGAGAGGCATTAAATGAAAACACATATTTTGTGTATCATTATCAGGCTACACAACAAAAATCAGAACAATATAAGCAGTAAGTCACAGGAATGTTTTTAGTTTGATTTAAACACCTTCCTGATCATCTGATCGTAAGTATGTACTATAGGCATATTATTTAAGGGTCATTCACCGCGAAACGTCAAAGTGTCAGTCCAAATCTGTACAAAGGTTGACGTTTTAACTTTTTGCGTACGCTATTACTTAAAGATCTTTAAAAAAAAAGTTATTTCATATTTCTCGTAAACCTGTATCAACGTTGTATAAACAATGGTTTTGGTGATTTGGTCCTATCCAATTTACAAGTTGAATTAAGTTTTGAAATTAAGGTTCAATAGAATTACTTACTTACTCCAAAATAGGCATCTAGTAAATCACAATCCGTTTAATGGTGATCATGCCAATACTCAGAATCGGTAAGTGTTTTGCTCTGATGTCGAGTTTCGGATGAATTATTTAAATAAGAGTGCATGGGTTATATGTTACTGTTGGCAATTTGATTATTCTTAGTACAAAACCTTTAATGTTTTTCTAATAACTTTGCTTGCTACTAACGGGAAGTGGATTATAAATGCCCATATAACTGTTTTAAACTATCGCGGTTATTTTCACATGGATGCGCGAAATAAAAATTGGAAATCGTGGTAAGAATCCCGTGAATTCATTAAATTAAAATGACCACATTTCAAATGAAAAAAAAAAAACAGAAATGACATATCGTTAACAGGCAAATCATTAGCATTATTTTTATTTGTTTTAAAACAGCTGATTTAATATAAGAGGTGTGATATATTTTATGTTCATTTAAATAATGTTTTACGGATGAGACCGCGATAAAAATAAATAAACTTTTTAAACCAAAAGTAGTTAATTTATCCACACCGACATACCAACTTTGCGCAAAGTAAGTTCATAAGTATAGGGGACCACATAACTAGGAGGAAAAAGGTGTTAAAACTTATTTTATACTAGCTGCTGCGCGCGGTTTTACCCGCGCAATTTTGATTCCCGCGGGAATTTCGGGATGAAAAGTAGCCTATGCGCTATTCTAGATTGTACTCTATCACTATCTCAAATTTCATCCAAATCCGTTGGGCCGTTTTGCCGTGATTGAGAAACAAACATCCATACATCCGAACATTCATATTTATAATGTTATTAAGATAAGCAATATCCGTCTGTCTTGCAAAAAGGCTAACTTCTGAGTGTAAGTTATTTGGTCAGATAGATTTTTTTTCGTGAAAACATATTTTGGGACGAATAATTATATAATAAAGACATAGCTTTTATAATAAACATTATATATTGTATCGGCTAATCGAATTTTTTTTAATATAAAAATAATTCACACTATTGTAAACATGAAAAAAATTGTTTATAAATATCAATGCAATCAAAAAGAAACATAAATAAAATAAATAGGTTCAAGCTGCCTTTTAAGTTTCATAAAATACTTTGTTTAGTTAGATCGCCATAACTTATTAATTTGACTTAAGGGCTAATGCCCGTCTGCACTAAACTTTGACAGCTCCTAAGTTGATGCTTAAGTCTCTAGGACGTGCTTACGAACAAAAATTGCGTTGCACTAAACTTAGGTCAATGCCTAAATGCTTAAGAAATTCTTAACTTTATGTGCCCGATTCCCCATGCCATAACTTTAGGCAAGTCTTTAAGCATGATCGAAAAGTTATGCCAACACAATAGTTAGATTTTTTCATATACATATATTTAATAATTTACCATGTTATCTTTTAGAAAAAACTTCACTACGTAGTTGGTGAAACTTCAAAAATATTAAATAAACCTGAGAAACATAACTTCCCACAATACTTTATTTGTATCATTCTCATTACTTTTCGATCATGTTTTTGATAGAACGTGGATTGAAGATTGAATATTGAAATACCTAAATTTGTACCTACATTCCATTGACCTATACAATAGAACTTAATGCTACATTCCCTCGCTTGAAAAATTCTTCCCTGGTGAAATCGTTGCAAGTTAATTTGTACCTGACTAAAAACATGACTATGATTAATGAGTTGGACGAATTCATAAATTTCTTGGACTTTCTCGAAGATTTAGACGATGAAAACCCACAACGCAGGACACGCATTCTGAGGACAAGAGGAAATCCTCTTGAAATCATGAACGATATCGAATTTTACAAAAGGTATCGTGTGTCAAAGGAAATATTCCTTTTTATACTTCATAAGATTGATGAAAGTCTGGAGTACGAGAGTGACCGGTAAGTAATTACATACTAAATGTTAGTAGGTATTAAGTATTTTATTGTAAACTAACTTTTTCCCGCAACTTTTTGTAACCTTCCTGTAGTAATTTCAGTAACTCCTTCCGTAGTACAACCAGACAACCATTGAAAGAATCTTTTTACCAAGTTTCACATCTGTGCACTCGGGGAATAAAATAAAAAACAGAGGCAGAGGCATCTGCATTATGTAATCTAATAAACTTTTCCTATTAAACTTCAAAAATTTTTTAAGTTAAATAAACCGGCAAAAATTACAAAGTGACATGAAGAACCAAGTCATAGATAAAAATCAAAGACAAAATAGACTTTTTCGTTCATTTCGTTCACTTACTTAGGGAACGATCGTTGTAGGAGTCACTTAAGCTAAACAAGTTGGTGCAGAGCAATTCAGCGTAAGTCAATGATTAGGTGTGACTTAGTTTAGGCGTGTCATAACTAAGCTTATGCTAAGTGGAGTTTAGTGCAGACGGGCAGTCCCATTGGCAATATAATCTTGATTAGCAATCAATATATATAAAACTGTTCCGTTACTGACTGAGTGACTGAGTGACTGACAGACAACGTACAGCCGTAACTACTGGGCGTAGAGAGCTGAAATTTGGAACATACATTTTTTAAGGAATGTAGGGGTGCACTTAGGAAGGAATTCCTGAAATTCCCACGGGAACGGGAAATATAGGACTTTTTAGTTTGTATGAAAAATCTTATTCCTTGAGTGCACCGATGTGATACTTGATATAAAGGTTCCTCAATAAGTGTCTGTTTGTATTATGGAAGGAATTCCCGAAATTCCCACGGGAAGGGGTTGGACTTTTTAGTTTGTATGAAAAATCTCATTCCTTGAGTGTACGGATGTGATACTTGGCATGAAGGTTCTTCAAAGAGTGACTGGTTGTACTACGAAAAAAATTCCCAAAATTCCCACGGGCACGGGAAATATATGATTTTTAGTTTGTATTAAAAATACTTATTCCTTGAGTGCATGTGTGTGATACTTGGTATAAAGGTTCTTTCAGTGGGTGTCTCTGAATTATAGTTTCTGAAATTTCCACGAGAAGGGTAGTTAAGCGCATGCGAAGTTGCGGGATAAAGCTAGTTTAAAATAAATAGGCTAAGGCTCTCTTTTAAGTATCATAAAATACTTTGTTTATATCACTTGATTTACGCCTTCATTAATTTGACATAAAAATAAGATTAGGTACATAGGTTCTTACTAATCTTACAATGTATTGCTCCACTTTTGAATAATCAGGAACTCTTATAATAGATTCAGAATGGCAATAATACTAATAATCGTGATTACTACTATAAAATAAAATAAATAGGTTCAAGCTGCCTTCTAAGTATCATAAAATACTTTGTTTAGTTAGATCGCCATAACTTATTAATTTGACTTAAGAGCAAAGTCCCATTGGTAATATAATCGTGATTAGCAATTTAAAATAAATAGGTTGAGGCTCTCTTTTAAGTATCATAATATACTTTGTTTAGATCACCTTGATTTACGCCATCATTAATTTGACATAAAAATAAGATTAGGTACCAGGGACCGGAAAACCCCTTTATTTGATTAAGCCTATTGATAGGGTAACCCTATCAAAATCTTACCATATGAAAGTGTAACCCTATTGATATGGTAAGCCTATCGACGTGGTAACACTTTGAATAAAGTTAACTACTTTCGGATGCGCTTACCCTGTGATAGGGTTAGCCTATTTCTATCTCTTTCCGCGCATGCTGTTGAATTCGGAAGTATAATTCGAAGTGCGAGATTGAATAGATGGTGATATTTTTGATAATTTGATATTCTTAGAGATTAAATTTGCCTGCAGATTTTAAAACCCTATTGAATCGGTAATCTTCAATAGGGTTTTCGATAGGCTTACTGCTTACATGAAGCTAACTCTATTGATATGGTAAGCCTTAAATTAGGGTAAGTGTTCGATACGGTTACCAAATTTATAGGGTTTTTTAAAACAAGTCTATGAAAAACCCAATCAAAAACCTCTTTAAGGGTAAACGGTTCCGGTCCCTGTTAGGTACATAGGTTCTTACTAATCTTGCAATGTATTGCTCTACTTTTGAATAAGCAGGAACTCTTATAATAGATTCAGAATGGCAATAATACTAATAATCGTGATTAATACTATAAAATAAAATAAATAGGTTGAGGCTACCTTTTAGGTATTATAAAATACTTTGTTTGGATCGCCTTGACTTACGCCTTCATTAATTTGACATAAAAATAAGATTACATAGGTTCTTAGTAATCGTTTGGATCGTTTTTATTAAAATTTATTGCTGTACTTATGATTAAGCAAGAACCCTTATATTGGATGCAGAATGGCAATAATTTCGGTCAGAGCGCAGGCTTATCAATTGGATCGAATCAGGTCTGATTGGGAATTCAATATCGTATGGGAGACGTAACTCGAGTAATTGTCGTGTTCTAAATCAATCTATTTGGGATGTTTTGTCTCCGTTCGTCTTAATTAACTATGTTTTGATTTTATGTGGCTGTTATTATAAGGGCTCTGCATACTGCGATGTTACACGGTATAGAAACCTATTTATGGTAACGCGGTATCGAAACGTATTTGTGCTACCTAATGTAAATGCTACCGGTTTAAATGGCCATGATAACAATTTAATAACAGAAAGTTAAATAACGAAGGCTGCAAACCGGACGGCAGCGACAGCGAAAGCGACAGCGGCGCGGGCAGATTTGTAGCGGTTTCATACAAACTCAATACTTTCTATTGTCGCGGAAATCGCTGCTCGCGCCGCTGCCCGCGCCGCTGTCGCTGCCGTCCAGTTTGAATCCTAACACTTTTCCCGCGGCTTCATCCCGATATATCCATATCTTGTTTGAATATAAGTATTTGATATTATTTTAGGCGTTGCATTACTCGTGAAATTCAGAACAGAAGAACTTTTATCCAACCTCACAAACTCTCATGTTTATAACATGTGTAGGAATTATTATAAATATTTTGAATTATAATGTTTTTAATATTATTTATTAAAGCATTAGGTAAAACTTAAACCGTACCAATGTTGTGAAAAGATGTCGCCATTTCTTGGAATAAACATTTTCACAATTTTTAGCAGATTGTAAGAGTCTGCATTATTGTCTTGGCTTACAATTAGATTCTTCAGATAGTTATGATGTTAATTTTAATTTGTGTTTACATGAATAGTTTATATTAAAAGTTAGTCAACTATAACTATAGTATCTATTATTCAACCATAACCCATGCTTTGAATACCAAATTGGGAATAGAAGCAATCACATGGGCGGCTACATTCAATGCCACGCTGTACAGAATTACCCTAACATGTGCCAGCGGATCATGTGTATGCATGTACAGAATTATCCCCTTTGCTACCACTATTGGCTCATTTACTCTGTCCATTTAAATTGCTCTTTGATGAAGTGTTGTTGGAAGTGTAGGTTCTACTAATTATACTTTGAGAATAGTCTAACCGACCCTAGGAGCGGTTACGCATTACATCCGTTCCGAATCCGAGAAATGGCGGTCCAACGACGACGCAGCCATAGAACAATTTCTATGGTAGCTTACGCACTAAATTGGAGGCATTATAATGAAGGTGAGAGACTATTGCAGTGACAGGGAGTCAGGCTATCGCCTGCAAAAACGCCAATAAAACCTCTGTCCCTTAACTGGCTTTTACAGTATACCCGGGAAGAGAAGCAGCGGGCACATTCTATGTTTTTCTTTCGCTCCCAGTCCAGCATGGAAGAAGATTTCTATACTTTTATTTTCTCGGGTTCGGATTGGGTGTAGTGCATAACTGTTCTAAGTGTGTCGGCCCCACACACACACAACTTCACGCCTGTCTCCCTTTGGGGTTAGAAGAGGTGGCTAATCCAAGTCACCGCTTGGTGGTAAACTCTTCAGAGTCTACCCACCTACGAGGGGCACATTTTATCCTTCATCATCATCATCATCATCACAACTCTTTGTAATGAGCCCACTGCAGGGCATGAGTCTCTCCTTTTATCCTTACATCTTTGTAAAACGACTTTCTTGCTTGATATGTGGTCCTGGTAATGATCTAGTTAAGTATTCTGAGGCCTGCTACTAACTGAGTTAACTTTAAATAAGCAACATCAACTGTGAATAGTAAAATTATAACGTTCTTATCAACGACCTTCAGATTAAGCAACAAACGGGATAGCGATGAATAAAACCAATTGTGTTATCATTTTAAATGCAGTTCTATGTAGTCCGTTGTACTGATCGTACGTACTAGGTTTTCCTTATTTCGTGGTACGTACTATCGCGTTCATTGCCGCCTGATCACTTAAGAAAAATGTCGCATAAACATTTCTGCGGTGCCGAACTGTTTTACTATCTATTCTATTTTTTAAGTGCAAGCAAAAACTAACTTAGGGTAGTCAGGCGGAAGTGTCTTCGATAGTACTTAAAGATTATCATTAATGTAACAAATTAATAAGTCTCGTGATACTGATGTCGTAACCATAAAATTTATCAGCATGGACCCATTTTTGTGATTTTCTACATATATGAAACAACTAGTAATTTTCGGCATTTTTTATAAATACTTTCATATTTTCTTTTTTTTTTCAAATAAACAGTGCACAAATAACTTAACACTATAATAAGCATACTGATTTCAATAGTAGGGGGTTTTTTTAATTTACTTATTTCTTTCATGTGTTCTATACTCTTTAATTACAGGTTACGAGTTCAAATTCTCGCACATGAAAAGTGTTTGTTAAATTTACAGCTATTTATCATTGGTGTAGGTGTTTTCTCGTGTATTAGAATAATATTTCTATAAACGGATTCTATCTTTAACGTGATTCCTACATCACAAGCTCAGTTCAGTTTGAGGCTGAATGTGAAGTGAAGTGAAAAGAACTGCCCGCCATTTTAATTATAATAGTTTATATTGATCTAAATTATCCTCGGCAACTTACAATCGCATAAGGGACAATCTTGTTTATTACAAGAAAAGTCCGCAATGAAATTTTTCTACAAAACATTCTTTAGCAGTAAACCAATCAACGCCACAAAAAAATACAATTTAATCTCTTGTCCGCAGAAAGTTCGAGTAGCGTCAACAACAATGTCCTCACCGTCCAAAAACCGTTTCAAAAGGCAAACTTGGTGCCGGCGCCTGCTGTTGAAGAGAGTACCAATTACAAAATGGCTGCCAGAGTATAATTCGGAGAAGGCTATCGCTGATTTGATAGCTGGTATAACAGTCGGACTCACAGTAATCCCGCAAGCTTTAGCGTATGCTACTTTAGCAGGACTGGATCCACAGGTAAGCGGGAATTAGTTGACTAACTTTAGTATTTAACAGATGCGCTTTGAGAAACTATTCGTGATTTTTTTATTATTATTTTATTTTATTTCTGAGGTCGACAGCTTGCATAAAAATAATAGATTTCACAATATGCATACACTGAGCCATTTACAGACCACCGCAACTAAGCTATAAATAACAAAAATTGAAAAGAGGAAAAAAAGTACCAAATGAAAATTAAAGAAAAGTATCCAGCCATTGAGGCAAGCTTCATTCAAACAGTTTTTTTTGCACTACTACAGGTGTGGTATTAAATAAATCATTGGCATTGTCTTGGTAAGTGTTAAATGTGAAAATGGATCGTGACATTAATGAATTAGAAAAATGATGCTGATGTTGGACTCGTAAAAAAATCTTACGAAATATATTACAGCTTCTTGCGTAAGTTTACATATGTGGTGACACTCAGGAGATATTTAAGAAATACTTCGAAAAAATAAAAATAAATGGAGCTAATGGTCCTATGATGAAATTTCTTAATTTATATTACAAAAAACTTATTTGAAATAATTAATAAATAAACTACGCTGATTCCTTCAATATCTTTAAATAACTAACAAGAAATATTTAGTAAAGTTGCGTTAATAAATATGGATTTTCTAGATAATAGCATAATTTCATAATGTATTTCATTAGCATAATTTTGGCAAGCAATACCTTAAATATCGATAATTTAAATATCAAACTATATACAAGACAAAACTATATCTCAATTTTTTTTGAGATTTGACCCTAAATTAGTCAAGCTATCGGGCTCCGAAGTTTGTATGGAGAAATGAACTACATGTGCAATCTTAAGTTTAAGTTAGCAACTTAGATTTAGCAGATGTGCATGCAAGTCCACCTATGTACCTACTTACTTACCTTGCTTGTAGGAAATGTTAAGCTGCTCCTGTTTCGTGGACGGTTTTATGCTAGGAACATGAATATGCTCAAACTTTAACTTGAAAAACTTGTATGTAAGTTAGTTAAGGTTTCAATTACGTTGTAAACGGTAAAATACAAATAAGGTTTTAATTAGCTGGGATGTTTTAAAAGTTGTTTAAACAACTTATCATCGTCATAAAGTTATTGACTTCATCAGGTAATAAGTTTCAATTGGTGTCCACGCTGACTTTATTATGTATGCATGCCTTATTTTTATCCAAAGAAAATGCCATGAACTAAAAAAGTAATAACAAAAAACTAAAACCAGTCTGCGGAATACAGTAGGCTCAAACTAAAAAGCGCGAAACAAGCACATAAGACTATAGGAGCTTTTAAATTGTACTTGTAATTAAAAAATAGTAGCATCAGGCGGGGACGAGCTTCAAGTACAAAATATATAAAACTGCTATAAGCTCACAGACATGTCAGTTCAAGTAAACATTATATTAGCAAAGATTCACAATAGTATATTATGTAACAAGTGAGCGAAGTTGTACCTAATTAGCAACGCTCACGTGTTACATACGACGTTTTTCAACACACTTGTGAGTAAAAGACAGACATACGTGGTCGTAAAATAACAAACACACTTAATAACAAAGCTGTGAATTGTGATTGAAAAATGGCGCCGAACCTCGCGCATGCGCGTAGGTTTTTTTTTCTGCCAAAGGTGTCAATGTCTGTATAGCATATACAGCCTATTTTACGTGAAAATGTTTAATTTGGAGTGGTAAATGCAAATATTTTAAGGTTTTATAACAAATTATTGTAAATTGTGAACAATTTGTTTGATATACATATTTGTTTTACTAATTTAAGGCGCAAACATTTAAAAATGTATATGGATTTGAAGCGGTATAAAACCTCTTTGTTGTTTCAGAAAATATTTAATGTATAACCCGGATCAATAAAATATGCTCTGTTTACTCGCATGTAATTTGCACAAAGCTACAATTCAATTTGTAGGATTCATTATATTATGCACTAGGGTATAATATATTATGCACGCGTGACTTATAGCCCAGTTTATAGTTTTAAATTCAATAGAATAAGGCTCACTTTACGAGCAAGTGTGTTAAAAAATATATAATTTAATACTTAATTAGCTTGTCCCCGCCTGCTGCTACTATTTTTTTTTATTACAAGTACAATTTAAAAGCTCCTATAGTCTTATGTCCTTGATTCGCGCTTTTTAATTTGATGCATTGTACAATTAACTCCTGAACAGATATTTGCATTCTTTATAGGTAAGTACTTATAAATAAATAAATAAATACTTTTCTTTCAACATTTTTCGTCCGTTAATTGAAGATAATGCATTATTTTACACATAGACAGTTAAATTCAAAAAAATAAACATTGTAGGACAAAAACAAAGCTATATGTGTCTACTCATAACGATATTCAGATGTAAATACTCTAAAAAACGTACGACACGGCGACTCTTTGAGTATTTATTATATTTGGGAATGATTTTTATATCAAGATATTTTTTTATTTTTTTGTGTTGTGTTTAAGTTCTTTAAGATTACTACGTACATAGAATTTATTTAATTTTCATTGGAACTGTTTTCCTTTTATTAAGAGGATTGTAGAAACGATATTTTTTACCCTTGAGAGTTCAAATTAGGAAGAATGAAGTATATCAAGGATTTTTTGCGCTTTCAGCCTGAAAGGCCCTTTATAGATATTTTCGGTAAATTAAATTGTTTCTTATAGCCATCAAAAGGGGCTACAATGAAAAAAATATGAGGTAAAGCAATTTCCTTAACAGCCTTAGTTGATAAATTTGTCTCTCAAAGATGGATACAATCGCCGAATAAGATATTTATCAAATAAAAGACTTTTTGACCGGCTACGAGCATGACTAAAATATAATCATTATATATTTTATATATATAATTATATTGTATAATTTTTTGAATCATGACAATTTAAGATAACTTTATGTCGCCTCAACCAATACGACTCTGTTAACAATATCAAGAATTTGCGGTTTCGATCCCGGCTAAATGACGGGCTAAATGACTAAATGACGGCTCATGCTTTAAAGATCTACAACAACTATCATAGTATTACATTCGCTATTTTGGGCCTTACTTACGTTTTCTAGACTTTTATATAGTCATTTTTATTTAGAATAAGCTCTTCTGTGTTCTGGACAGAAGAGTAGGATAGTCAGAGTAAACACTGGCCCCGGAACTTACCTTCTAACAGCCACGCGCAATAGTATCCGCCTATCTTTTGATCCTGCAGGAATTAATTAAAAAAATACAGCCTGCAACCTTTTCCAGGAGCTGGACTATCAAATGCCAAAATATTTTTCCAAATCAGACTAGTATTTTCCAAGATAAGCGCGTTCCCACAAACTAACCCTTTTTATAGAAGTATAAAAGTCCAAGGGACTGTTAAGTATCGATATTTCTGCTTAAGTTGCTTGTGTCCTCGAGTGGGAGTGATCCACACGTCTGCTTCTCATAATAACAAGAATAAACAAATCAGAGTTCCAATTTGCGTATATTTACTTTACTTATATGTTTCCCCTGAATCTAAAACATTCTGCTTACGTATCGATTTACAAACGAAGTAAATCTGTGAAGTCGGCACGATTTTGTCAGCACAGCCACACGTTTTGATACCGTGACTGTTTTCTGTTTTGGGCTAATATTGATTACGTATTCAACACAGGTTCCAAATTCCGCAGGAGTTACTGACCTCGGCTATATATGTCTTAACAAATTGGGGCCCTAAATGATGTCCATAGATTGGGGAAATAACTTTCGCATTCTTTTTTTTTCTTTTGATAAGTTGTAATATGAATTTGCAATTATCGATATGTATTATATTTTATTATATAATAAACTTTGTTTATAAATATATATACCTATCAATAATAATAAATCGTGTGTAAGTTGGGATTTCTTTATTGGTAAATTATTTATAGTTCTATCATAGTAACATCCACAAGGTATAAAACTACCGCATTGATTGAAACAAAGAAACCCTAAATTGGATTTTTGTTTTGAATATCACATGCAAATCGCAGATTATTTTATAAAAAATTTAAATCATTTTTCATGATTGCAACGCTTGAAATTGCAGTGCATTTAATCAAAGATTGAGGATTAATATTCAGGTTGAAGTCAATGTTAATCTGTAGTTACCACTTTTAATAAACCTTCTCCTGCTTGGTACTTGACGTATAGGTATGTAGGTTCTTAAAGAAAAAATGTATTGTTTTAGGATCCTTACATATAATATAGAGGACCCTTTCCTTATTTTTATGCTGCTATTGTTTTTTTCTGGCAAAACAATTTGATTACAAAGCCATGATAAAATACATAATTTCAAACGAAAACTGTATCAAAATTACAGACCTCTATCTCAGCCAAAAGCTTGGCTAAATCGGTGTCGATACTTAATTGGTTTCTAGTTATAATCCGCAGCGTATCATTCTCGTAATCCCACGCCTTGTCACTGATGAATTTAGAGAATCTATCAAGAATTCAGTTAAAACGGTTTTGGGTAAGGCTTTCGTAGCTGGAAACTGTAAATATTAATGGGAGAGACTCAGTCCTTGAGTACCTAAGGTCTATTTTGATGTGTGTGAAGTATAAATCAGAAATGATCTGATCATATTGATATTTTAAGAGTTTCCAATACATAACTTAAAAGGACGGTCAAATGTAAAATGTATGCCAATAAAACAACAAAATGCACAGTGTAAGAGTCACTTATAAAAAAAGGTTTTTCGTGTTAAAATTACTGACAAGCATCTGAACTTGTCGATATAGAATTGCGCGTTCAGAGGTATTTGACAGATCTGGTCACAGTACTCTTTAAATTCTTGTAATAAGGTAATTTTTACAAGGCTCAAAAGTACCGGTAACGTCAGGTCCATCCATGCTCCCAAACTTACGATTCGTTATAAAAAGGATTTAGAGGTCAATTCTCAAAGAATCGTTATAGGAACAGCCAAGTTTCAATTCACAAATTCTTTTTTTATGTTACAGCCTTTTAACATCCGAATAACAAAGCCATTACAATAACATCCTTGCGGTTTTGTCATTATCATAAATATGTTAACTAACAACAATGTACACACCGTTATGTCTGAAAACCGGCGTGACTGGCATTCAATGCTTCCAGTACCCCAAAATGTAATTAAGTATCTTCAGTTTGAGTCATAAAGAACGATCATACCTATTTATTGCAGAATTTTTACTGAATTTTAATTAACGGTTTCAGTGAGACTGGGCCCACTCCATAACTGGCCTCACGGAGTCGGTCGCCTGTTTATTTTTTTTTAATTTATTTTATCAGGCGACTGGGCCCTCACATAATTTTAAACAGAAATCCATTGTTTAAGAACCAGATCTAGTACAGTTAGCAGCATAGTGTCATAAATAAAACAAAGTTATTCATTTTTTTAAGTTTTTAATTTACATTCTTGTAGGTACTCATGAAAAATTATAAAACGCTTAATTATAATTATAACAAAAGAATTTTAAATAATATTAATCATAAAAAATCACAGCAATTAAATTGCCTAAAGATATACCTAATTGTCTTATTGTGCAAAAAAGAAAAATATAATATTCATTTCTTATACCACCTATTACTCGTAATAAGAATTTTAAAATCAGTCTCAAACTCAAATATTCTTTATTTCGTAAGTATTTAAATAAATTTGAAATAAGTCAAACAATTTACAAATTGAACTGAATCTACCACCACTTCGGAAAGTCGATCTGTTGAGAAGAAGTGGCAAGAAACTCAACAGCAATCATCTTTTAAAAATAAGCAAAATAAATACACAATAACAATTTACAGCCAGGGAATTCCTTCTTCTTGCATCCGGATATCTTATAGTAAACCTTTTCACATAACACTTATCTTTAAATCTATCAAAGGCTTATTCTTAAATGTTTTGGAATTTTATTATAAAACAAAGCGTTCATATTGACCCATGATCATCAGATCTTCTGGAGTCTTTGCATCTATTAAGTTTCTTCTAAATTTCTACGTTAGAAATACATAGGTACTCTATTAATTACCGTCATTAATAACAAATAAAATCAAAAATCTAGAAATCATAAAAAAATCACAGTGTTATAATAAACCTAAGTTCTTAGCTTTAAACAAGAAACACAAATAATTTAGCAATTGTTAATCAACAACTATTAAAACACAAAAAACATAGAGTAAAATCAATAAAAACCATAAAAAAATATAATAAATAATCGTAATAGGAATTTTAAAATCAAGATCGTTACGTCGATTTATGTTTCTCTTAAATTTCTAACATAATTGGAATTACTAACATAATCAATAAATAAATCCCGGTAGGTTTCGAACTGGGGTCCCTCGCATGAGAAGTGCTGCACTCAGCCACTCATCTACGGAGCATTTAAAAAATGTCTCGGGTGAAAATCGAACCCGCGCATCAAGAACCCAGCAATGTCTGACTTTCGAATCTGCCACAGTAACTATCAAGCAATATTGCACATCCTATCGCAGCCCTTCTAAAAGCTGAGCAATATTTGTAATATATATTTGTAATATAAAATTCTCGTGTCACAGTTTTCGTTGCCATACTCCTCCGAAACGGCTTGACCGATTTTGATGAAATTTTTTGTGCTTATCCGGTATCTATGAAAATCGGCCAACATCTATTTTTTTTTTTATGGCAAAACAACGTTTGCCGGGTCAGCTAGTTATTTTTATAAGCTTCCTTATGTGGCTATTCCACTGCTCGACAGCATTATTGGTTTTGTGCGGTTCACCACAAGTGCACGAAGTACCTGCGAGAGTTGAATTACTCATACTACATAAAACTACTCCTGAGTTAATTGATTTGATTTTGCTGTTGACTTGACTTTAAGTAAGTCAGATTTGTTGTCCCAGTCGACCGATTCAAAAATGTATTCAGGCCTCAGGCCCCGTGGGTCTAGTTTGGAGTGGGCCTAGACGCCTGAATCCTCGTTTCAGTGTTAAATAAATTCATCACTTATATCAACGTTTTTTTTTATCAGTGAAGTGTTTTATTTGTTTCAGTATTAAATAAAACACGTCACTGTCGACCATAGTAACTACTTGTAAAGGCTGAAGTGAAGTTAAAATGTTAAAGTGTTTTATGCAATTTAATAAATCGAAAAAAGTTAAGAGAATATTTTTTCTTGTTTCAGTATGGCCTCTACTCCTCATTCATGGGCTGTTTCGTGTACATAGTTCTGGGTTCCTGCAAGGATATCACCCTGGGCCCCACAGCGCTGCTAGCTCTGATGACGTATCAGCAAATTCAAGGAAGGAACGCTGATTATGCTGTTCTGTTGTGCTTCTTGACTGGCATAGTGCAGCTTATCATGGGTATTTTACATTTAGGTAAGTGGGTAGAACAACCACTATTATTACTAGCCCTTACTTTGGCAAATCCACCTTCTATTAATTAAAATAAAATAAACTCCTGACATAGTACCTAAATCGTAGAAGAAATTCTGACAGGAAACGTAGGACCGAAATTTACCTTCAAAATTGCCTGAAATTGAGTCATTAGTTCCAATGATACATAAATATCTTGGAAACAACTAGTTTGATTCCAAGATATAGAACAACAAGTTGATCTCCAAATGACGCGAATCAGTTGGGATTTGAAAAACCGCACACAGATGGGTTCATCGTATTGACATCGTAGCGTGCCTCAAACAGATACACATATACGTACAAAGAATTTAAAACTTTGAAAGAAAGCAGCAAATTGAGACTAAGTTATTTTCGTTTCACGATTTTGTTACGTTTATTTAGCCAGATTCTTTAAATTGTGTACTTCTGCCTTTGTACCCTGTACCTATTTGGAATTAGTGTTACTCGCATCTTTCTACTTAAGTAAACCTTAAAAATTGTGAGGATTAGTAAATTAAAAAATAAAAATATACGTCTTATTGAGCACACATGTAATTATTAGAGTGATATGATAGAATATTCGGTCTATTTTGACTTTAATTCAATACTATCTGTATGTTTAATATAATTTATATTTGGCGTTTTTTTAATACCTGTATTTTCAATTTCAAGACTCTTGATTACAAAAACACCATGAGTCTTATCGTTTCCTATTAGAAGATATTAATAATTCAGTGGCTCAGAGAATGTCTCATTAATTTGTAAATGGAAGTCTATTTCGGCCCAATTTTATCGCTATTAATTATTTATATAGTTTCTCTCAAGTTCAGTCACTCGTGACCACGCTATCTGAAAAGTCACTGAAACTGAAACTGCGAGTAAAATGTTTAATCTTAACCCACTTGTTACTATCGTTTGATAAAAGGATCATTTGACAAATAAAATTCTGTATGAAAATGACGGTAGTTTTGAGATTATATTTTTGTTCCTCCTGTTATTTTAATGTAGTACGCGAGTGTCAGTAACCGATTGAACTTGTTTTCGCCATAATTGTTGTTTGTGTGGAAGTAGAAAAAAAGTGTTATAATACCATGAATTTATCAAGGTATGTTATATTATTCAAATATTTGACTATAATTTTTATTTGCTAATGGAAGAACAGTGGTTTAGTGTCTTTTTGACAATATATAAAGATATTATGTTTTTGTTCGAATTTATCGATGTTACATATGCAGAAACTTGAACGTTCCTTTTATCAAACAGTAGTAACATGGGCTTGTTTTTTGTTTTGTTTTAGGAGTCGTGGTAAATCATTGAGATTGAACGAAATTCTTGAAGAGCTCGACCGTAATGACGATGATCCTGTTCCTGAAAGCATCACCATCTTTCCTCCAGAAAATTACAATGCTGAAATCACAGATGAAGATTCTGGAGATGAAAATACGGTGTTTCTTCATAATTTGCCAGGTTCACAATTGCGGGCTCCAGCCGAAATAAACTATGATAATTCATCATCAGATTCGGACGAAGACTATGTGGTTCCGCTGGCTGAGTTAGCGAAACGACGAAGACTTCTAACTGACAATACGCCACAGCCATCTAGTATTCGTCCTTCAACACCAGTGCCAGATTTTGCTAGAAAAACTATATCGAAGTCGAAGCAATATGTCTGGCAATCTCGTGATAATAAGCCAGAGTTCAAAGATTGGAATCAATATCTTACAGTTTCAAACAAACAGAGTCCACTTTACTTTTTTGGCTGCATGTTTGATGATTGCGTTATAGATTTGTTGGTGCAACATACTAATACTTATGCCTCACAAAGAAATAAAGTGGGTAATATAACTTCCAGCGAAATGAAAAGTTTTGTTGGTATATTACTATTTAGTGGATATGTTATCGTATCCAGACGATACATGTACTGGGAAAATAGCTCTGATTGTGGAATGCCAATAGTTTACAATGCGCTGTCTCGAGACAGGTTTACATTTATAATGTCACACCTCCACTGCTGTGATAATAGTAACTTGAATGCAAACGATAAATTTGCAAAGCTGCGACCACTGTTTGATTTGCTAAATAAAAAATTTTTAGAATTTGCTCCATATGATGAGAATCATAGCATTGATGAGGCAATGGTGCCATACTACGGTGGTCATCCTTGCAAGCAATTTATTCGTGGGAAACCAATTAGATGGGGCTATAAGCTGTGGGTTGGAGCTACACGTCTAGGCTATGTCAATTGGTTTCAGCCCTATCAAGGTCAAACTGGTGTAGATACGTCTCCTTATAAGAATCTTGGTTTAGGTGCTAGCGTGATATTACAATATGCTGATGTTTTGCAAAAAGCAATCGATAAAGAAGCACCATTTCATTTATTCTTCGACAACTTTTTTACGTCAATCCCTCTTCTGGATGAATTACGTGAAAGAGGTTTGAGAGCCACAGGAACAGTAAGAGAAAATAGACTGTCTAAATGCCCTTTGCCAAAAAACAAAGAGTTACAAAATTTGGACCGTGGCACTTTCAAGTATAAGTCGACCAGGTCAGAAGAAATTGTCGTCTGTAAGTGGAACGATAATAATGCTGTTACAGTAGCTTCCAATGCTGCGAATGTTCGACCGATTCTGAAAGCGAAAAGGTTTTCACAAAAAGCAAAGAAATTTATACTTATTGATCAACCAGCTTTGATAAAAGTATACAACGAAAATATGGGCGGTGTAGATAGAGCTGACCAAAATATTGGACTGTACCGTACGTCAATAAGAGGGAAAAAGTGGTATATCCCACTGTTATTTCAATCTTTAGATATGGCCCTGCATAACGCTTGGCAACTTTATAGACTCAACGGAGGAGACTATGATCACCTCAAGTTCCGAAGAAGTGTTGCTACTTCTTTGTTGGAGACATACAATACGGGTGCTCCTCGCAAACCTGGCCGTTTATCGAAAAGCGTTCATGAAACTTCTCGCTACGACAATATTGGACACATTATAAAGTTTCGTGATGAACAACTACGCTGTGGAGTATGCCATAAAAATGCTAAATTTTTTTGCAAGAAATGTGGTATTTCCCTTCACCCAAAAGTATGTTTTGAAGCCTATCATACACACAACTAATAATTTAATACCTGAAAAAGATTCAGTAAAAATAATAACTTTATAATTTGTCCATTTGTTTCATTTAACTGTAACTTTTCCAAAACTAATAAAATACTCGTAATAGTAGTTCATTTTACTAGCGTTCCTTTTATCAAACTCCATTTTCTCGCTTTTCCAGGCCTATGAAATTTTTTTCATTATTTTTCCCTTGTTCATAGAAACATAAACAGGCTCTAAATTAAAAATTATTCTGATCTGACAACATAAGGTATATCCGTAACAACTGGGTTAATATATAAAACTCTTCCGTTACTGACTGAGTGACTGACAGACAACGCACAGCCGAAGAGAGCTGAAATTTGGAACATACACTCCTTAGAGGTAGTGGGGGAGCACTAAGGAAGAAATTCCCGAAATTCCCACGGGAACGTAAACGGGTTCCCGTACGGGAAAATTCTCCGTGTCTGGGTGTTTATTTATTTATGTATTTATATTCTAGGTTCCCCCCTAGTTCGCTACATTGTATCCCGGGTTGTTCCGTCTTCATCCTATGACGTCTCATCCTACTCATTATTTTTTCTACGCTCATTCCATTAATGTGCCGTATTCATCCTACAGCAAAAATCTCATTTTAAATACCTATCGATATGCCTTGCTCATCCTATTTTAAAAACACCTAAAAAAAGTGTTAGATTTGTGTATGGTCTGTATGTGTATGGTCTGAACAAAAATACTATTATAACCCGGGCGCCAGACTTAGCTTCAAAGATTTGCACAAATCTTTGACGACTTTGCAAAGTCATTTGAACACATATTGACGTAACCTGCCAGACTTGCTTCGCAAACACTTTTCTCCACTGTATGCTAGTAGACAACAAATAAGATGGACAACGATTTTGTAGACTCAGTTAGCCTGTATTGTTTGTATATATGTAATTATATTTTTTTTATTTGTTATTTTTCGGGTTCCATGTACATAGTTGCCCCTGTAACAACTCTACAAATTCCAGAACGCACTCGCTGCCCCAGTCCATTATATGGCCGCATGCAGTGTAACATGCACACAACCGTCCCGCTCAACAACGCTCGAGCAACTGGACACTGAACAAGTGTGGCAAGCCACGCAAACATTTGCACACATTCAACTTTGAACGCTTTGATGTGTGGAAAAAGACCGACACCGGATGGCAAACATATACATATACATACCTAAATAAATAAAATGGTACATTTTGTTTTTGCTATAAAAACAGTTGTAAATAACCTATTCGGACGTAAAACATGTGTATAACAAAAATACGTCCGATAACGTGACGTCAATCACGCATTTTACGTCGATTGCTTTGTAAGGTGCGGAGTAAGGTATAAATACTGATATCTTGTAACTAATAGTTTCAATATTGTAGATTATAGTGCATATAAGCATTTAGGTATACCTAGAAATGTTAACAAGTTGCCAAAACTGGCCAGACTACGAATTGAACCCAGGACGTCCAGTAGCGATGGTGAAAAGTACGCTTCATTCAAAGGAAGACGTGATAAGTAGCGTCTATTGCTTGTGAACTTTGATTTATTATGATTGCGGACTGGACTTGCTTCCATGCTGGGCTGAGAGCGAAAGAAAAACATAGAGTGTACCAACTGCTTCTCTTCCCGGGCATACTGTAATAGTCAGTTAAGGGAAAGAGGTTTTAAAGGCGTTTTTGTGGGCGATAGGCTGACCCCTGTTACTACAATAGTCTCTCTCCATCTTTGTAATACCTCATTTGTCAAACGTGACATCAGATGGTCTTTTAACCTCTGGTGTTCTGCCTACTCCATAAGGGATACAGGTGTGACGTTATGTATGTATGCATGTATGCGGACAGTTACTTCAACTTACTATAAATGTTTTATTTTTGTAACTTATTATTATTATATTTTCTTAGTTTATTTCTTTAATGGTCGTTGAATCCACGTTTGTACTTAATGGTAATTGATGATTAGGTCGAAGTGGACCACACAGATTTTAAGGAAACGAACTGGCTCTACATTAACACAAGAGTGGTGATATTTGGCGACAGTCAAACCCTGAAGGGGTGCTATCACTCACTTGGGTCACTTAGATAATTCGCCATTAAAACATTTATATCCGGGGCCATGATACTATAGGATCACCTGTTGTACCTTTAATATTATTATACTTTTCAACCGACTTCCAAATGGAAGAAGTTCTCAATTCGTTTGTATCTTTTTACACGATATTTCGGACAATTATGAATCGATTTTGAAAATTCTTATTTCATATGACAGAAGATACTCCATCGTTGGTCCCATATAAATTTCATCGTAATTGATTGAGGACTTCATGGAAAATTTCAAACTTTTGAAAAAAAAAATGTATGAATTCGGAGAATGTTTACCTTGACGACATTATAATTCAGCCAAAGTTTTTACATGAATTCGATTTTCTTAATGCTCTGCATTCGTTGATTATTGTCCCGACCTTTGAAGATTATATTACTACTAGCCACCGCGCGCGGTTTTACCTGCGTAACTTTTGATCCCGTGGGAATTTCGGGATAAAATATAGCCTATAACCTTCCTCAAGAGTTGGGCTATCAAATGCAAAAAGAATTTTTCAAATCCCAATTGTAGTTTCTGAGATTAGCGCGTTCGAACAAACAAACAAACTCTTCAGCTTCATTGTATGTAACAATATTAATAATTTTAGAACTTTTTGGCGTTGTGTATTAACTATCAACTCGTTTCCCAGGTGTTTTAATAGACTTCATATCCGTACCAGTGACCGTGGGCTTTACTTCAGCTACCTCTGTGATAATCGCCGTGTCTCAACTGAAAGGGCTTTTCGGTCTGCAGTTCAAGTCTGGAGGATTCATTGATACTTTGAAAAAGGTAAGTTTTTTTAAATGTGACCAAAACCTCGTTTGACGTACATCTCATCTGTTGGTAAGTGAAGATGAGAGAAAATGGCTCTTAATAAAACATTTGGCGATAGGGTAACACTGTCTGTCTCAGACGCCAGTGGTCGCGGGTTCGATTCTCGCACAATGCTGTGTGCATAATAGCATGTTTGTTTCCATTGATCTGGATGTATTATTTATGATAAACATACATGGTTAATTTTAATTAGCGCATTACCTCTTGCAGTCAGGCTCTCCACATCAATCCCAACAACATTTTGTTCTACAACTTTCTAAAATTAATAGTTTTTAAGTTTTTATTTTTTGTGTTATTTATCAAGATTTGTTAGAACATTTTTTTTCGGGATTGATGTGGAGTGTCTGCTCGCAAGAGGTGATGCGTTAATAAAAATTAACCCTGTATATTTGAGAAAAATATAGTACCTATAAGTACGTTTATCCGTTAACACAAGTTAAGTGCCTAATGTAGGGCTAGATGGCGCTGTGTGAATATATGTCCAACAATATATATTTTATTTAATACCGGATAACATCCTCTGAAGCTGTGATATTTGGTGGCAAATTTTATAGGAAGTCGAACTAAGCGCTTTGACAGTTCCTTTTTGATACGGGTCGCCAAGGTTTGGAATAGGGAATGCAATCTCGTTCTTGCGAGATCTCGATCTCGCGAGATCTCGGCCCTTTTCTGCGAGATTAATCTCGGCCTAAAAATGGGCGAGATCTCGCGAGATTAGCGAGATTGAATTGCTGGACCAATTGTTGAAGAAGGAAATGAATCTATACGAGACCGGGGGGTCTAAAGGAGAACTTTTTCAGTTCGCTGATAACTGCCTCACAACTATAGTACCAACAAGTGTGGAATCTGAAAGGGCATTCTCAGCGGCTGGCTATCTAGCCTGCAAAATAAGGTGTAGGTTAGGTGACGATACCTTAATACGTTGTGCTTTCTAAGAAGCTACTTCCTTCTAAATAATTGTATAGCGAGATGTTGCTAATGTTCCTAATTTGATTGTTTTTATTTGGTTTTCACTTTATATTCTATTTCTCTTTTTAGTTTGGCGAAATGAGCCTTTGATTTGATTGATCTCAACTCAAATTCTATTATTTTTGTTAGTTAATCTTTTTGACTTCGTAAAAATAAATGTTTATTTCAAAATATCTATGGTTCTTTTTCTTTCAATGTCCCGGGAGTTCTATATCTATTTTATTAGTGAAATTATTTGCGAAAATTGATACTCTTAACTACCAATCTCGCGAGTTCTCGAAATTGCCGAGATCTCGCGAGATTGATTTTCATAATCTCGCGAGATCTCGTCCGATCCTCAATCTCGCGAGATTGCATTCCCTAGTTTGGAATGAACTGCCTGCGTCTATTTTCCCTGACCAGTATAGTCCTAGTACTTTTAAGCGTCGAGTGAATAGGTTTCTCGTGGATGGACGTGTACCACCTTAGTCTTCATGTTCACTTAACATCAGGTGTCATGGAAGACAAACGTCCCATCCATATTTTATAAAAAAAAAAAAAAAAAGGATGGTCGCTAGCCAGACCTGAAAGGATCCACTCAGCGGTGGCCACTCGGATAGGTCGCATTTGACGAACGCGTATACAGGGACGGCTAATCCGGGGACAGGTTAAAACCACAAACATAACGTAAGCTGTAGGCTTATTTGGAGCTAAGTAGTTAGTGGATCAATCTGGCTTATTCATTTAATTTGTGTATTTTTATAGTTACTGCTTTAGTACGTGCTAGCGTAAACCAACAAAAATGTACACACATTTGTTTCTTGAAATAAAACAAACAATTATACGTAATTTTGTTTTAATAATATTAACTGGTACAGCGAAGTAGGTAATATGTGTGAAATCTTTAAAGATACATGTTTAAAGTAATATAACATTATACCATTTGAAATTATGCTTTAGATTTGACATATAGGTAGTAGGTATAAACATGTCAGTATAGAAAGCTGTTATATTGCGATCAAATTAATTCATGTTTTAAAAGAGGCAGCAACTGCTATATTACTGATTTCAAATGTCGAGCTAATAACAAATTAGCGATAAATTTATGACTTCACAAAGGGGAAGTTATGATATTGAAGTAAACCCTAATTGCAATGAGTTGAGTTTACATTTGATTGCAGCGCCGTGGTTGCATTATGAATAGGTATGCCTAATGGCACACACTCGGTTAGGTATGATGGAGCTTAAATTGACGTAATTATTTATGAAGTAGGTATCTATTGTTAAAGTGTTTAAACAAAAATTGTTTATAAATAAAATCGGAGCCAACAAACAAGGTCACAGATATAGTTAGATAGATACTCGATCCTCTTCAAAGGCTTAAATATTAATAATTCAAATAAATAACTCACTTTTGGCGGGTTTCAATATTATGAAAACTGTTCGTTTTGCCTACGAACAATAGAAATCACTACCAAAATGCCTTTCTATATTCAAAATCTTGACATCTAAACCACTGCTTACGAACTGTTTGACTGTAATGGGTTGCTAGGTTATATTTGACCATTTACAAAATAAGTCATTTTATCTAGCCAACCACGACGTAACAAGTTATTAATTTAAACCAATGAGGTAAAGGTAGCATGGCAGTCTGCTGCGGCCAATAAGAGTTATGTTTGCATTACGTATGACCAATTAAAGAATATGTCATTTTATCTAGCCAACGACGTAACAATTTATTCATTTAACGAAATATCCTATCAAATATCTGTCAACATATCAATAATCCAGTTTTCTCTTTCTAACTTATCTATAACTGTTTTTGAAAAAAAGGACGAATATTATTGAATGACATAATTTTTCTTTTAAATATTTACTTTGACGTCATAAAAATGTGATTCAACCAATGGCAAAATTAGTCGAAGGATTGGCGTTTCGTTTTACGTAAGCAGTTAAACGCAATTATTAATAAAAAGCTGTAAAAACATATTATAATATATTTATCGAATACCTAAACAAAGCAAACATAAATTGAATAAGTTTATATATTTCTTTAGTTCAAATATCATACAAATAATTTGCGAATACGTGATATTCTACAAATCACATATCACCTATTTTCTTGGAAGAACGTCACGCAAGGAGGGCCCATGCCAAATTTGAGAACTTACAGCCCGTAGCTAGTAGATATTGTGAAACGCTACTTTTGTCCTACCAGTTTTGTACCTGTACCGGTTACGCATAGCAGTCCGTTGAATATTGAAACCCGCCATTTATCGAATCCCAATCAAGTTGCATAGAGATCTTGTGTTGTGGATACTTACAACGCTGAGTTTAACTAAAGAAATATGTATAAATATTCAACAGATCAACATTGAATCTATAAATATTGGAAATATACTAAAATAAGCATACCAATCTTACCTCCTTACAACATACCAATCTATCCATGAGTTGAGGGTTCATATCTGTCTGTGTTCATCACTCAAATATCCTTTAAAACCGGAATTCAAACCCAGCAACTAGAATAGAAGGCCACTTCCCTGCTTCACCACAAGGCAGTCAATGTTCTTCTAAAAACTTTTTAAAGCTACGCTACTTTTTACTTTTTAATTTCATATACTTTTGTTAAACAAAGTATAACGTTCCTCCAATAACAAAAGACATATCTGCAATATCATTAATAGATTTTATTTGGACATTTTATTTTGCCAAACTTAAATAGGATACGGTTTTATGGCTCAGTAAAATATCGAAATAAGCCGCGCTCAGACAATTGCGTCGCCAACCCGAAATCTAATCGGTTGTTCGTTCCGTTGTAATCTTCAAAGCCAAATAAGATCATTTCTACTTCAATTGCAAAAGGTTTGTTCATTAAAATTACTTTGTTTTAAAAAAGATTGTCCCGTCTCTTTTTTTTATTTGATGGTAATAGGACATTTTAAATGGGCCACCCCATTCTTATTATTTAATTGACAAATAAGGGTGAGTGCGAGGGAGAATACAACTGCATAGCTAGAGAATCGTCTCAACCCTTTTTCATGAGCCTTCTACGAGGACATAATTCTCTTCTGTGGGTGACGAGGAGGACCGTTTACTTCCAAGTAAGACCCATTACTGGTTGGCAGATGCCGGTAGTCTGTATCGCTAGCGTGTTTTGCAAGTAAAAAATCCAATCATCATTTCGCTATAGTTTATGGTTAAACATAAATCACTTTGTTATTTACTTGGTCACCACCAAACTATAACTGTACATATTATGCACAACCAGTAGAAGTCTGCCCCACTAATATTGTCGTTACAAGTCCGTTACCTTGGTCATCTTCACGTGTAAATATATTTTTCATACAAATAACATATGAGTAGCACTTTTGATTAGTCTTTTTTTTCCGGGAGATTACCAAATCCGCGGGAAAAGCTAGTAAATAATCACTGATAATAAAAAAGTAAATAGTAAGTGATTTTAGTAACTGCCACCAAGTTGCATTCATTATATAGTAATTATTACTCAATTTTTTTACTTTTGGAAATAGATCCTTTCTTACCTTTATTGATATACAATTTCGAATTAAATAATCATTCCAATTTTTATGTTTCTTTTCCTGTTTGTGTTTTCCCATAATTAAATATCGCGTAGCTTTAGATGTGCAATATCGTTTTCTTTTCGCGTACACGGAAATGGGTTTGATTAAAAATGTTTGTATTTATTTTTTCAGAATCCATATTTTTTTTATTATACAGGGTTGATTTTTAGTCACCAGCCAAATTTAAATGTTAGTTTCTTTGATACGATATAAACGTACCTGCATATTTATTCTAGCATCGCACAGAACAAAAAAAAATAGAAATATGGAACCACAAATTTTATGATAATCGCTGCTGATGAACATAGCTACTACGACGCAGCATTTCCTTGATAATACTACGACGTAGTACTACAAGATTTTTTGTAGTAGCACGTAGTCATCATTATCATAATGGAAATTTAGAGTGACCATGCCTTGGTTAATATGTTAGCGGATATATTAATTTCCTTGTAAAAAAAAAGAAAACTTATTTTTGCAAAAATCGTTTCTATAAATGATACTTATTGTGTAAAAAAATTTGGCCGGTGACTACAAATGAACCCTGTATACTGGTCACACATTTTTCTATACAATGTGTCTTTATATGGAAGTTGCAGTATTTAAGTTTTTTAAAATATAAGAGGGATTGTCTCTATACATCCTTAAGATAAAATCACTTATGTCAAGATGTTAATTTCCAGACATATCTGACTAAATATAAATTAATAAATAAAATCCCCAGTTTCAGACACTCACACCAACTACATGACCCTAAAGTAAGCATAGCTTGTGTTATGGGATACCGTGTAGCGAACTAGAGGGGAACCTAAAATATAAATAGATAAACACATAGACACGGATTTTTTTATCTTGTTCCGTGCGGGAATCAAAAGTGGTCGTCATATGTACCTAAAGATGTTATTTTTTGTCAATTTCTGACATGTTTTTTCTTCCACAGGTTGTTATAAATATGCCGAACGCAAAGTTAGCGGACACAACAATGGGGATTCTGTGTATTGTTATACTTTTGCTGATGAGGGTGAGTCATTGTACCTACTTTTAAAATAATCTTGTAAGTATAGAAAGTTTTAATTGTAAATCAATAATGTGCTTTTCTCATTCATTGGCACTTTTTACAATCTAAATTATTTATGTGCTTTTGATAAAATATTTTTGAAAAACTTTTTTAACCTCGTCCGGCCTAGTAAAAAAAAACATCCTGCCAAGTTCTTCCTCTCCATTTCGAAGGCTAATTTTATACAGGGTGTCCCAAAAGTCGACGATATACCGGAAGCAGGAGATGCAACAAGTAATAGTAATAATACAGCTTTGTTCAATCTTTTTTCGCATATTACGACAGACATACACAGGTGGAAAATGATCTCTTCCTAAAATACATACACAAACTTAGCTTATCTTATCATATGAGAACCAAAATACCAAAACTATAACTGGGAATAAAAATTGATGACGTTATGTGAACGCCAAAGGCGCCATTCACGTTTCCGTGATTTCCAAAATTAAAAAAAACAAGCCCGTGTATGGGGTCGTTAAAACTCACAGCAAAGTTACTGAACGCAAAAAAAAACAAACATCGTTGTTCATGACATGCATAATCAATGATCGAAAATGTCAACCGGCAATTGACAAAAAAAAGTAAATGTAAAATCGTACGTACTTTCATGCAAGCTTTTGCAAAGCTGTTATACCTACACGGCTTTCACATAGCTTAAAGGATAAAATCCCTTGCACGCAACACGCATATTAATATGCTGTTGTGTTTTTGTTTTTATTGGTTACTAAATCCTTTGGAATTTCATTATTATGCTCATCTTATAGTAAGTGATAAACGACGGAGCTAAAGATATTTATTAAATATCGACTACAGCTTAGATTATGTTTATCTACATACATACTATAGTTAGGATGCATAACAATCAATACTTATGCTTAGGACAACTACAACAATACGTACAGATTTTAGTTCCTGAACACTTTACGACGGCAAATTTTTGGTGTGCTATTCTTAGACGAGCCATTTGTACTCATTGATGATTCATTTATTTTCTGACTAAGATTTTTAAATATATATTTGGGCAGCTCATTGAAATGAAATGATTTTTTTTATTCGTCATAAGACCATCGAATGGCCGCTTAATGACGTCACAATTTTGTACTTCGGCCTTAACAAGGTGTTGATAGTTATTGAATAAGAAATTACAGTAGACCAAAAGACAAAAAAAAGCCGACGGAAAAATACTCTTGGCACTCTTTTTCAGTCAGGATTATACGAATTAATACAAATAGGTACATACAGTACAAATAGATTACATAGAAAACTGAATAAGAACTGAAAAAGCAGTATCTATACGTATCCGAATCTTTTTTTATCCTCTGCGGCATATAGCCACCCAAGGAGTAAGATTTGATTTAAGAGCATTCGAGTTGAGCTCTATGTTACGTTATTTAATTTGATTTTTTTATCCTGAGAGTCATTCAGTCTGGGTTTTTTTTTACGATAAAACATTGGCGTATAAATATCTGTCTATAATGTATAGGTTAGTTTGGGCCTTCTCTTAATTGGGGGCTATATAACGTGTATAGTATGTACTTATAAAATTCATAAGAATTATATTGCGCTAGCACCTCAGGGTGGGTTCACTCTCGTTACGTTTGATGAAAACCGACTGGTAGTTCCAAAAACTAGCACATTCAGAAAAAACAAACAAACAAACTGTTTAGATTTATGATTTAAGTATAAATTATATAAAAGCTTGATCTAAAATTTTCCATACCAAATGTTTTGTCGACCTTATTTTGATACCTACTATTTTCAGAGTTACAATAATACCTATAGATAGAAGTTCGATAAATAAACAAAAAAACCTTGAGTTTAAGGACCACACGGCTGAGCAATATGTATATAACTTGGTTCAATGAAGAAAGGAATCATAAATGGCGGCATGTACTTATAGCAAAAAACAGCAGATAGTACAGATAGCAAAAAAAAATCGAAACTTTGCAAATACGGTTTTTTAATTTAAAAATTGAATAAATAAATAATTACATTAAATAAAAAACCAGACTGCGGAATATAGTAAGTTTCAACTGCAAAGCACAAAACAAGCACATAAGAGCTATTAAATGATATTTTAAATAAAAATTAGTAGCGGCAGGCGGGACAAGCTAACATAATATAAAGTATCAATCTGTATTTTTTGTGATTCTTTACTAATATAATTCTTACATACGTAGGTTACACTAAAAGTTTTGCGTAACCTAAAAAAAGCGATCGCATCAAAAAATTGTTTTTTAAAACAATTTTTAAAACAGGAGGCATACATATCTGAACGCATGCTTTTCTACTTGCTGATGAATCGCTATCACTGCATCTTCGGATTTGTTAAAAGTGAAACCTCTCATCAGTGGTATCGACATTGTTGGAGAAAAAAACAATGTCAACAACGGATGTTTGTTGAGAAATAAAGATGATCGATACTGAAAATACCGACAACGACCATTTCCAATAAAATAATGATTAATAAAAAAATGTTGTATACATATTATATTAAATAATATAAAAAAATATTTAACTAAATTTTTTTTGACTGACCGTACGCGTGGGAGTTAGTATATTTTATTTTATTTGGGAGGTCGACAGCTTACATTATAATAATAGATTTTACAATAAATATACACTGACCCACTTAAAGACCACCGCAGCTAGATTACTAAATAACAAAACGAAAAAAAAGTACAAATTAAAGAAAAGAAAAATCAAAATTCTACATAGGTAGCCATTGACGGACATAGCCATAGACGGCACTAGTGTGTGAGTGAGAGAACATTATAAGCACAGCGCTTTTCATTTCCTTTCTTTAATGAACCGTGTTAAACTAACTTGTGTCGTAAATATTTACGTAGCTACATGACCCTACACTGACAACACTCGTCGTCGGGTCAAAAGTTGCAACGTAAGCCGCAGCCTGTCATCAAGTTTCATATGCATGGGAACAAACGGTTCGTTCACTTCACTGCACTTACCCAATATCTTTTCTTACAGAAAATGAAAGACATAAATCTGCCGTCCAGTCAAAAAGGCTTGAAGAAGACGCTCTGGCTGCTGTCGACGTCTCGAAACGCCATCATAGTGGTGGCTTGCTCCGTGATTGCGTTTATTTCTGAACGCAACTCTACTTCTCCGTTCAAACTGACTGGAACTGTTAAGTAAGAATCATAGATTATTGGCACATTAACTATACGGCTGCAAACTGGACGGCAGCGACAGCGGTGCGGGCAGCGACACGGGGAATCTGGTCCGTTCTCGACGCCAGCGGTCGCTCGAGCGATTTGTCGCGGTTTAAGAGACGTACCGAACAAACGAAAATGTCGATACAGCCTCATGAATACTTTCATAGTTCATTTATACGATACGATTTACTATGGACAAAGGAAGACGTAAATCCGTACTTAAACAAAGGAAACAAAGAGGCGAGTTTCATCGTAATTACGAAGACTTTCTTCTTTCGTCTTTTTTCGACTTTCGTCTTTGGTCTTCGTAATAACACTAGAATGTTTGTAAAAACATTTAATTATGTCCTGGAGAATATAAAATCAGAATTAGAATCGGATTATAGTTACGTACGACCGTATAATACTCCAGCAGAAAAATCGTTTTCATTCTTTCGCATGATTTATGATTTATTCTTCGATTTTTGTGTTTGAAATTTTAGCTGTTTTATTTTTTTAATTATTTATCTACAGGGTAACTGGTGACAAATGTTAGATACTGAAGAAGAGCACTCTGAACTCGATTCTGATCTTATTTATGTTATAAAAGTAGTTATTTAACTTAACATGCACACAGCAGTCTTCCCGCCACACACAGACCACCACCCTATAAGTATCTTTTGCATGGCGCTTATGTAAAAATGCGTTGCGTAATGAACTCTTTAACTTTCGGTTAAGTTTACTCATTAAATAATTAATATTTATTTTTTATTTCATTATTCCTCTTCATGTGTGATCTCACAATATCACGTCCTGGAATTTCGAAAATGACCCACCAGTAACCCTGTATATCGATGGTCTTTCTAAAAATGCTGAAATAATTTCTTCCAACGACATTTTACGAGGCTAGTTATCGATATCGGAGGGCAACAAACTATACTATAACAGCTAGACTGGCGTTCGCCGCTCGTTGCTCGCTGTCCGCGTCGCTGCCGACCAGAACGCTTCAAACAAACTCAATACTTTCTATCGTGTCGCGGAAATCGCGCCCGCGCCGCTGTCGCTGTCGCTGCCGTCCAGTTTGCAGCCTAAAACCGCGTTTGACCTCAATCTCTGCCCTTTTAAGTGAAGATGTGGTCTAAAATAACAGAACGCAGGTTGATAGTACGCGAAGAAAGAACTCGCTATTCATAAAACATTGCCCGAAACAATCAATGATATTTGGCAACCGAAGATATTTGAACTTCATAAGAAGTGTGATCGCTAAATTCGCAAACCTATGGTCGCTCAGTTTAGTCGCCTCTTACCAGAATTAAAATTAAATATGGGGTTGAAATTATAAAGTATCGTGCATGTGAACGTTATATGCTAAAAATCTTTTACTGACAACTTTTATTTGAAAAACCTTTACGATTTTATAAGATAAAAAGAAAATATATATTTTTAGCACAGTGCGCCATTTAAAGATTGAGATTACATTAAATAGAGATTAATTACACCTATTGAATGATTTTTATCTTACAAAATTATTAACATTGTTTCACAGAGAAGGTCTTCCGTCCTGGGAAGTGCCTCCATTCGGCACCACAGTGGATACCAGAGAAGTGAGCTTCTTAGAAATGTGTGCAGATTTAGGATCTTCCATTGTGCTGGTACCTATCATTGGAGTTTTAGGCAATGTTGCTATTGCTAAGGCTTTTGGTGAGTTTTCTGATGCATCGATTGCGAGTTCAATATTTGTGTTCAGTCTTTTAGAAAATTTAATTTATAGACATTTTTGTTTTCTTGTTATTGGTGGCAAACTCGTGTTGGATTTTTTTTTTATCGGTAGCTAATCTCGCGTTTGCCCACAATCTCACCTGACTTTAAGCGACCCAGGCAACACACCGGCTTAGAAATAAATAATAAATAAATAAAATCCCCAGACAATCACACCAACTACATGACCCCAAAGTAAGCATAGCTTGTGTTATGGGATACCATGCAGCGAACTAGGGGGGAACCTAGAATATAAATACATAAATAGATTAACACCCAGACACGGAACATTTATTTTTTCTTTTTCCGTGCGGGAATCGAACCCGCAACCACTGGCGTCTGAGGCAGACAGGTTTACCCCATCGCCAAAGTGGTCGTGCTTCATGAACAGCAAAAGATCTGGCTGTTCATAAAGTATTGCCGGAAGACATCACCCTCGTAGCGGTGATATTTAGCGGCATATTTTATATGGAGAGCTGCCAAATGTGGCATGAAGCAGGTGTCATTCGGATTAGTCGCCTTTTATGTCACTATCCAGCAGTGCTAGCACGGATCTTTTGTCGATCGTAAGTTTACGAATGCTCGTATAGTATGGAGTCGGTTGCAAGTTTTTAGTAACAATGTAATTTTTTATTGTACAGTTATTTAAGAGTAGAACCTGTCAACAAACATTCAAAATTAACAAGGAACACATTTATTTAAGCTGACCGTGCGGCAATGGATAGATTTCAATTATTGCTTGCAAAACCGTCTCCATACTATACGAGCATTCGTAAACTTACGATCGACAACAGATCCGTGCCAGCACTGCAGGAACGGTAGGGCAAACTTTGCCGACGTTATACGGACTAAAATCATAACTGATGAAGTAGCGAAGGATCTAAGACCGGTTATTCATAAATTCGTTTTGTTTTTATAAGAGTTTTTTAACCAGTCGCTAAGCTGTATGGGGTACCCTTAAGGGGTAGGCAGAACACCAGAGGTTATAAAACCATCTGATGTCGCGTTTGACAAATTTGGAGGCATTATAATGGTGAAGAGAGACTGTTGCAGTATTAGGGGGTCATCCTATCGCCCACAAAAAAAATCCTCTAATAAAACCTCTGTCCCATAACTGACTTTTACAGTATGTCCGGGACTCTTCCCGGCATACTGTAAAGCAGGCACATTCTATGTTTTTCCTTTGCTCCCAGCCCAGCATGGAAGCAGTTTTAGATTTTTCACAAAAATGTAAGGTTGTCTAAAAGAGATTACTTTGCAGGGATAAGACCGATTGTTTTTACTTTGCACATAAGTATAAATTAATAAATATATTGCAACCATTACTGAAGTATCTATATATTCCAGCTAGACCCTTCTATTATTATTATGTTTTTAAACATTTACAGCCAGTGGTGAATCAGTAGATGCAACTCAAGAACTGATAACGTTATCCTTAGCGAATATATTCGGTTCGTTCGTCGGTGCCATGCCCATAACGGGATCATTTTCTCGAAGTGCTGTCAACCACGCCAGTGGAGTCGCCACGCAGTTTGGCAGCTTGTATACTGGTAAGTGTTTAAGTTATTCAATACAAAATAATATTGTCTCAGTATTCGTAATTCATAATCATAAATACAATACTTTTTATTTTGGTTTATCGCTTGTAAATATATTTTTTATCGTTTCGGTGTCAGTAACTTGCCATCAAACTCTTTTCCCCTCAGTTGCTTGTGTGTGACTACTGTAAAGAAACCGAATAACGTAACATATATTTATAAACTATAAACCCGGTTAAAATTAAACAATCATTTAATAAAATATATCGTTAATTAGTTTTTAAAACATAAACCACTTTTATACAGATCTCACAATTATATCAGCAGGCCTAGCATGCTCACATCGATAAATACTCGAATCGACAAGATAAACATTATTTTGTTATTTTATCCTATTATGTAAGCTAATATGCGCACTATAATAGATAGAATTACTCGATTTGATACCATGATTAAGACCACAGAACCAAATACGTCATAATCTTAATAAATAACATACACTAAATACCATATTCTAAGAAAATATCGATAAAAGGCCCGATTTATCGTAGTCGACAGTAGCATGCTAGCCCCGCAGATACCTTTTAATATCCTATTACTGTGTAAAATTTCAATGGAATACCTTTACATGATAATGGGTACTACAACGTAGCGTTTCGTATAACTTCAGCTTACGATCAGCTCAGTTTCAGCGAAACACTTTTGGTTATCAATGTTTTCTTATGTGTGTATCGAAGTATGTAGTTATATGAATTAGGGCTGCCTCTCAATAAGAATTCTGATGTAGTTTTCTATTAAGATTGAAGATTAAAAAAAATTCTTGATAATCTTCCGTTCAAGATTACTTTTGTAATACAACACGTATGCGTGATTTATAAACCAAGTTGTTTTAAAGTGATCGCTGTAACGACAATATTTTTGGCTGTTCTTCTATCGTGCGCCTATCGATAAAGCCTTTTTCTCCTTATGTAAAAAAAAATAGTAATAAATTAACAAAGTATTAAACTTTTAAGTGTTTTTATAAGAAACCGTTTATAATTTATGTAAATGCGAAAGAAATTCCTAAAAACAAGTAAGTACTTCAGTTATCTTTTTGAATGAACTTGAAAAACGGGATCTTTACCATGTTTTATTTGTTTTTTGATAACAAAACATGGCGCATTTTTAAACTAAATTGATAGGTTTAATGACCATACTAGTTTAAAAACGTTACGTTGTTCTCTTCACTTTATTATAACAGTATTATTTACAAAACTAAAATAAATTAAAATTAAAATATTAACATATAAAATCTCTTTTATTATTTAAATATAAGTAATCAACAAAGTACACAAACAGACACACCAAATATGTGGCCCCAAAGTAAGCTTTTTGTACAAGGTGTTCGGCTTGATTTCCCATATCTCTAGGGTATTAATGGGACCAGGCAATAGAATCAAGTAATATGTGAATAACATTAAAAAAATTATTTTATTTTTCATACCAAATATTTCAATTAAGTCAAAACATCTTATTTAAAACACCTTTAAGCGAAATATAACAACGTGGCATTTTCTATCCCTTTGTTTATCGCTATGCACAGGTATAGTTCGCAACGTTTTGCGTTGTACATTATATTCCTCAACGTTTAAAATGTTTTTGTAGTTTATTGTATGGCTTCAGCGACACTCGTCTATTGAACGAATGTTAAAGGGATTTTACAAGGGTGCTAATTTATGAACTTAGGATTTTAGGATATTGGGTTTGATGATATCTTCGAAAGTATGCACTTTTGAACCACATATTCTTTGGCAAAAATTTTGTATCCAGGAACAAAACCTCAAAATTATCGGATATCAAAAAGAACGCCTTGTATAAGCTTGTGTTATGGAGACTCCTAGTGAACTTTATTCCTTCATTAAAGTGTGGAACTTTGTTCCAAATATTCCTAGTGAACTCCTAGTGAATATTTGGAACTTAATAATATATCCTTGACTGTTAATAAAATCCCCCAAATTTTAATCCTTATACACCCCTTAATCCTAATGTAATGTCCTTGATCCTATACAATTGCCGATTGTCACCCCCACAAAGATAAGGTGGTCAATAAAATATATTATCTAACAGACAGAATAAATTCAGTGACGCGTTTTCGTTGGTAGCAATGAATTATTCATCGTAGTTTTATCGTCCCTTGATATCGTAAAGATTATCATGAATATTTTGTGATGTAAGAAATATACCGATCTTAAATAAATAGGTATTTATTAAAAGTGTAGTGTCTTTATTTTGTATATTGATATTGATACAGTTCTTTTTAGAATTCCTAGCTCAAAAGGTCCACTGTCCGTCTGTCAGCATGCTGTATATCATAGCCGTGATAGAGAGTTAAATTTTCACAGTGGTTGTACTTCTGTTGGCGCTGTAGGAACAAACACAAAAACTATCTAAGGGGGCTTCCATGCAACAGACTCACTACGTTGACGGGTAGTTTCCTACCGCACTTACTTGCATAACATAGGTTACATATTAAATCGCGCATGTGCTTTTTCATATATTCTGTAAACTATATTTTCAACACACTTGCTCGTAAAGTGAGCGTTATTCTATTGAATTTAGAACTATAAACTGGGCTATAAGTCACGCGTGCATAATATATTATACCCTAGTGCATAATATAATGAATCCTACAAAGTTGAATTGTACCTTTGTGCAAATAACATGCGAGAAAACAGAGCATATTTTATTGGTCCGGGTTATACACTAAATATTTTCAGAAACAACAAAGAGGTTTTATACCACTTTAAATCCATATACATTTTTAAATGTTTGCGCCTTATATTAGTAAAATAAATTTGTATATTAAACAAATTATTCACAATTTACAATCATTTGTCATATAATATTTGCATTTACCACTCCAAATTAAACATTTTCACTTAAAATAGGCTGTATATGCTATACAGACATTGACACATTTGACGGAAAAAAAAAAATACGCGCATGCGCGAGGTTCGGCGCCATTTTTCAATCACAATTCACAGCTTTGTTATCAAGTGTGTTTGTTATTTTATGACCACGTATGTCTGTCTTTTACTCACAAGTGTGTTGAAAAACTTCGTATGTAACTCGTGAGCGTTGCTAATTACAGTCGAGGCTGTGATTTGAGCCCGAGCCGCAGGCGAGGGCTTAATAATGAGCCGAGACTTCGCATTATTAAATTAATTAGCAACTTCGCTCACTTGTTACATAATATACTATTATTAGTGTCAGGTAAGAGAGCCCCCGCGGACATTTGACTCGAATCCGAGATTATTATTTTCGGTATATTTATCGGAGATTTGGAGAAGTCGATTTGGTTTTCAGAGCTTTTGTCATCAGCATAGATTATGATTTCATTGTAACCAAATAATAATTTATTGATGTATTCCAAAATCTTTAATTTAAAATGCACTTTTTTTTTTTTTTTTTATAAGTTACTAAACCCGCGTTTGACCTCAATCTCACCTGATGGTAAGTGACGATGAGGTCGAAGATGAAAGCACACGGGTTTAGGAAGGAACTGGCTCTTTATACAATATTGCCGGAACACATTACCGCCGGAGCGGTAACATTTGGCGGCAGACTTTATATAAAGGGTGGTCGCTAGCCAGTCGGACCCAGAAGGGATCCTACCACCAAGCAAAAATTTATACCAAAGTTAAAACGTATTATTTTTATTGTTTATTGTGTGTAAGAACAAATAATAATTAGAGATGGGCCGACTGTGACTTTGGCCGACTGGCCGACTGGCCGACCAGTCGGCTACAAATTAGCCGACTAGTCGACCGACATGTCGGCCGGGCCGACATTGTTTTCGGGGGAGTTCGGGTGACCTCGGCAACAGCCCGATCGCTTGCGCTTGTAGCCCATGAGCTGCACTCCTACTGTTCACTGCCAATAACCAATTTAAGTGGTGGAGCGATAACAGAACTAGATACCCTGAAATGTCTCGCATTGCTAAGGTGTACCTTTGCTGTCCTGCCAGCTCCGTTTATAGTGAGCGTTATTTTCCGAGGCTGGAAACATTTATGAAACAAAAACAAATAGACTTTTGCCAGATAGGGCAGAAACACTCGCTTTCTGCATCACAATCTCAAGTTTTTTCTTTATATAATGTTTTAGTAGAAAAGATCTTTCAGATTCCTAATCGAAACCTATAAGACTGATTAAATTCGTTATGATTAAGCCTAAGAGCATAGAGGACAGCTTAGATCTAGGGTTTGACTGTTGGTTACTTTTATACGTGTATAATTTTATGACTAATCTCGTAAGAAGAGTATCTTAGAAGTGGAATATCTTTAATATGGTACAAACTAATAAACGATTACATAACAGTTCAATACGTATTTCAGTTACCCTAATCCTTAAGCAAAAACATACAAAAAAACCGCCGACTAGTCGGCAGTTTTGGCCGACTGTTCGCCGACCAGTCGCCGACTGCAAATATGGCCGACTAGTCGACCGACATGTCGGCCAGGCCGACATTGTTTAACATAACAACATCCCCAGACAATCACACCAACTACATGGCCCCAAAGTAAGCATAGCTTGTGTTATGGGATACCATGTAGCGAACTAGGGGGGAACCTAGAATATAAATACATAAATAGATAAACACCCAGACACGGAACATTTTTTTTTTCTTGTTCCGTGCGGGGATCGAACCCGCAACCACTGGCGTCTGAGGCAGATAGGTTTACCCCAACGCCAAAGTGGTCGTGTTTTCGGGGGAATTCGGGTGACCTCGGCAACAGCCCGATCGCTTGCGCTTGTAGCTCATGAGCTGCACTCCTACTGTTCACTGCCAATAATTAAGCGCACTGATGACCCATTTAAGTGGTGGAGCGATAACAGAACTAGATACCCTGAAATGTCTCGCATTGCTAAGGTGTACCTTTGCTGTCCTGCTAGCTCCGTCTATAGTGAGCGTTTATTTTCCGAGGCTGGAAACATTTATGAAACAAAAACAAATAGACTTTTGCCAGATAGGGCAGAAACATTCGCTTTCTGCATCACAATCTCCCTCTTATTAAACATTAAAAATAGTTTTTTCTTTATATAATGTTTTAGTAGATAAGATCTTTCAGATTCCTAATCGAAACCTATAAGACTGATTAAATTCGAAAATAAAATTCAAAATCCAAAAAGTTTTATTCATCTTAGGAATTTCACAAAACACTTGATGAAGTCAGTCATCACATACTTCGGCTTTAACTAGTTGTTGATAGTTGTTAAATAAGATATTACAGTAGACCAAGAGACAAAAAAAGCCGGCGGAAAAAAACTCTTGGCACTCTTTTTCAGTCAGAATTATCAAATTAATACAAATAGGTACAGTACAAATTGACCGTGACATGAAAAAAAACAAACACAAGACAGCTAATTGTGAGAGCCAATGTCATGCCACAACCAAATTGCTTACATAGCAGATGCAATGAGCTATGGATGCACAATACGAACATGACATACTGGGACCAGAGTATTTGAACAAGAATGGAATAAAATAGTCATAGTATCATTAGCAAAACGACCTGGCACCGCTAGCAGCACCCGTTCACGAGTTAACGCAAGCACCAGCCATCACCCTCCTCAACCATATTTTAGGGAAGAGGGTGACCCGATACCCGACGCTACCACTAGCCATGCCGCCTGTGGGAGCATGACGTTCTTGCTGTTGTCTTGACAAGAAAATAAGTGAGTGGGACAGTCACCAGCATGTCATATACCGCACAGCCAAGCCGTAAACAAAATTATTAAGTAATTGGAAACTTTTAGAAATATCCTGTTGTGCTTAATCCCATGCCTTTTTATCATCTAAGTAATCTTTAGTTTTATAATAAGCTTTTCGAGATAGAGTGTTTTTAATGATTGATTTAAATTTATTGAATTTTCGTTATGATTAAGCCTAAGAGCATAGAGGCCAGCTTAGATCTAGGGTTTGACTGTTGATTACTTTTATACGTGTATAATTTTATGACTAATCTCGTAAGAAGAGTATCTTAGAAGTGGAATATCTTTAATATGGTACAAACTAATAAACGATTACATAACAGTTAAATACGTATTTCAGTTACCCTAATCCTAAGCAAAAACATAAAAAAAAACCGCCGACTAGTCGGCAGTTTTGGCCGACTGTTCGCCGACCAGTCGCTGACTGCAAATATGGCCGACTAGTCGGCTTAACCGACTGGTCGGCGAACAGTCGGTGTATCCCTAATAATAATCTATACTAATATTATGAAGAGGAAACCTTTGTATTTTTGTATGTTTGTATTGAATAGGCTCAAAAACTACTGGACCGATTTCAAAATTTACCATTACTTAGAGGGATTCTTCCGAATCCGTATAGGCTACTTTTTATCCCGAAAATTGCGCGGGTAAAACCGCGCGCAACAGCTAGTCATTTATTAAACTAGAATATTATATAATAAATATTTAAAGACTACATTTGAGACTAATTTATTTCACACGTATATTTTGCATTCACAAAGATGCAGCGCATGCTTGTATGTCTGTTAGTTTAAGAGCTTCAATTTCAATAATGACCTTCTTCTAAGCAAATATGTTAATAAAACAAAATTCATTAAAAATTGGTCGAAAGCCCAAAACATTAAAATAAGGTAGCAAAAATGTATGGTTTTTATAGTTTCCTTTTCTTTTATTTTCAGGTATACTAGTACTATTGGCGCTCAGTTTATTGACTCCATACTTCTACTTCATTCCCAAAGCGTCCTTAGCGGCCGTGGTTATATGTGCTGTGATATTTATGATAGAATACGAGGTATGTTAAATCATTATTTGTTTCTATATACAGGGTGACTGGTGGGGGAAATTCAAGGACGTGATACTTTGAGATCATAGATGAAAAGAAAAATTATAATAAAAAATAAATATTAATTATTTACAGAGTAAACTTAACCGAAAGTTAAAGAATTGATTACGCAACGCATGGTTACGCTAGCGTTGGCAGCGATCCGCGTGCCAGTTCACGTGCCGCGATCGACTCAGTTGTATGTAAAGTAAATAGTAACATAGTAGTATTTATTTATCGGGAATTCTAGTGAGAAATTAAGTACCCCCTTTTTAACATAATTATGATCAGAATCAAGTACAGAATGCTCTCCTTCAGTATCTAAAATTTGTGACCAGTCACCCTGTATATTTTAAAGGGAAACGTCTCTAGGGGAAATCTAACAGATTTTACTCTGATTTAAACTAAGAGCCGAGTTATCAGTCGATAAAAATATCGATCTGAAAAGACTGATTTCAGTAATTTGATGAAACTGTAAACAATGTATTACAAACGGACCCTAAAAACTTATAAATTAATCTCACATAGCATGCTTATATTTTATAGGTGTTTTACGGTAGGTTTTAATGCGTCCATAAGTAACAAATAATGAGACAGTTTGAACTGAAATCTACCGACCCTTTTTACGCTTATGTACCTATATAAATGTATATACATAGTCGCGCGCCGTTTTGCCTCCGTTACTTTATTTCCGTAGGAATTTGTGGATAAAATATTATGTTCTCTAAGTTCTTAAATGCAAACAAATCCGACTAATAGTACATACATACATACATAACTTCACGCCTGTATCCCGTATGGGGTAGGCAGGACACCAGGGGTAATAAAACCACCTGATGTCACGTTTGACAAATTTGGAGGCATTATAATAATTGAGAGAGAATATTGCAGTGACAGGGGGTCAGCCTATCGCCCACAAAATAGTCTCCCATAACACCTCGGTCCCTTAACTGACTTTTACAGTATGTCCGGGAAGAGAAGCAGCTGGCACATTCTATGTTTTTCTTTCGCTCCCAGTCCAGCATAGAAGTCGACTAATAAGACCTGCTTTAATCCGATTACCAACGCATCAGCTTTATTAAATCATTGCAAAATGTAGTGTGTACACGCTGCCTAACATGTAACTAAGCACTTAAAAGATGGACGGCCAGAGGTTGCGGAAGGAAACAATTGTATTGTTCGAGTAACGTTTATTGACTGACTTATTATTCATTAAGTGCTTAGTTTCATGTTAGGGAGCATATACACACTACAAAAATGACAGCGTTGTACCAAAATAACAAATTAAAAAGATTAGTTCAACTGTAACAATACTAACAGCCAATTAGCGATTTACATTTTCATTTTATTGCAGATACAATGTTTCATATTGTCGTTAAAATGGAACTTTAAAAAAAAGATAATTAAGTCGTATCAACAATTTAATATTTTTGTGAGTGTGTGCAAGATCTGCGTATGCCAGTATGTGTGTGTTTGTTACTGAATTTGATTACATTACTCATATATAACTGAGTCCGAGTTCATATTTCATTTATGCCTGAGTGTATATCGCTCCGAGTGTACGTCTTAGCTCCTAAACGGGTTAGCCTATCTTAGAGTCTTCTAAATGATTCTTATTAAAATGAATAATAGGATACTAGAATGCATGGACTTCACTATTACATCTTAATTTTCAAAGATCTTTTCAAACGAAATTGAATTTTGGATTTTGATAGTCATAACAACGCTCATACATTGCAGTGTTTTTTTTTATCAAAGATTGAGAATTTAGATTTATTATTGCAATTCACAGTGTATCAGGGGTTAAAATTTATTTATTTGTGATGAAGACTTATAATTTTGGCTTAAACAAAAAAAAGTTTCTAACCTCGTTTAACGCATGCATTTTTTTCCCTTATGTTTTTGTTAAACGTCGAGTCAAAATCTAAAACACGAAAAAACTGTTTTTAATTTAATAATGTTGAATATCAGTACTAAATAAAAAACATTTCTCACAGAAAAATCCTAGCTCAAGCATAAATGTTGCATCTGTTCTTTTGTGTTAAGTAAATTGTTTGTTGTTTGGGCTTTAAGAACGCAATAAAAAAAATTGTAGTGAAACCAATGGTATTCTGTTATTAATCACTGTTTGCGTAGAGCTCGGGATTTTGACGGCAGGTATTTTATAGGAAGGGTGGTCGCTAGCCATTAGACCAATAAAGGTTTTCTACCACCAATTGAGAATCACTATTATTAGTTGCCTTTTACTATACGCTTAACCTCGTGCGTTAAGTTTATTTTAAACAGACCAAAATATAGTAAATTGATTCTTATAGTTAAATAGAAATTAAATTAAATTTATATTAATTTTATATGTTACTCATCTTACATGCTGGACTGCGAGACATAAAAACATAGAATGTGCCAGCTGCTTCTCTTCTCGGGCATACTATAAAAGTCAGTTTAGGGACAGAGGTTTTTTTTGTGGACGATAGGCTGACCCCCTCTCACTGCAATAGTCTCTCTCCGTCATTATAAAGCCTCCAAATTTTTCAAACCTCTAGTGTTCTGCCTACCCCATAAGGGATACTTGCGTGAATTTATATGTATTTGTTTCTTACAGGTAGTGAAACCAATGTGGAGGTCTCGTCGAGCCGACTTGCTGCCGGCATTAGCGACTTTTCTGTTATGTCTAACGGTCGGCGTTGAGCTCGGTATTTTGGCGGGAGTGTGCGTCAATGTCATATTGCTTCTGTACCCGAGCGCCCGGCCGATGCTTGAAGCTCAAGTTGTGGTGGTAAGAGAAAATATACACCGTTGTTGTTTTTAATGAAATAAGGATGGGACGTTTGTCTTCCATAACCCCTGGTGGTAAGTGATTCTGAAGATCAAGATGGTATACGTTCATCCACGAGAAACCTACCTATAATAATAAAATCCCAAGACAACCACACCAGAGCTTGTGGTATGGATACCATGTAGCGAACTAGGGGAAACCTAGAATATAAATATCTATATAGATAAATGCCCAAACCCGGAACATTTCTTTTTCCTTGTTCCGTGCGGGAATCGAACCTGCGACTACTGGCGTCTAAGATAAACAGTGTTAATCCATCGCCATAGTGGTCTTCAGTGGCCTATTAACAGTGACCTACAAACCTACAACACTTGAAAGTACGAGGACTAAAGTGGTCAGGAGAAGCAGACGCAGGCACTTCATTCCACACCTTGGCGACCTGTATAAAAAATATTCTCTAAAAGCGCTTAGTTCAACTTTTTAGGATATCCAATCCACCACCTACGTAAGTTCTGTCTGCGTCTAGTCGTCCGATGATTCAATTTGTTCAAGCAGAGCACTCGCGCACTCCAATAGGGTATTTATTAAATCATACCTTACGAAGTAACTTTTGCAGAACGTAAACGTAAAGTGTGATTGAGATAATTTCTTGCAAATGTTATGAATTGTTATAATTCCAACGGAATATCATTTTGTTGGAATATAGCTACGTAAAATAAATAAATGCCATTTTTAGAAGCCTCCAATACGATTCCAATGTAACGGTGACGGCACTACAAGGTTATGTCGTGGAAATTACTGTCAGTGTCATAGGGATCAAGGTTCGCCGCGCCGGGTATAATAATACCTATTGTGTAAAAAAATTGGCCGGTGACTTAAAAACAACTCTGTATAGCATTGCAGAAACACATCGCCTCCGGAGTGATATTTGGCGGCAAATTTATACGAAGGATAAACTAGCCAAGGTTTCCTTGAAAGAGCCCTACCACTAAACGGGTGACAATCTGATTAGTCACCAATTACAACACCTATAGTCCCTGGAGGACTTTAGGAATATTCTTAGCCGCTAGATTCTTTTTATATAAAAAAAGTATTAATAGAACTATTTTCATTTATTTTCAGAACGTCAATGGTTTCCGCTACCTCATGATTACAGTCGGGAACAGCCTCTACTTCCCGAGTGTCGAGTACATTCGGCAGTACGTTGTTCGCGCTGCCAAAAAACAAGGAGGATGTAGTATGCCCGTCGTTATAGATTGCCGATATGTACTTGGTAAGTTACTGATTAATAAGATAGAGGTTTTGAGAAAGGATTATTTGAATGTCAAAATCGAATCATATTTATTGCTTAAGTGTATGGTACAGAAGGCAGCAGATCAAGCGTTAAAAACCTGACAAAAAAGTGTAATTGAATCTGAATGAACTCTGCCCTCGACATCAACTTAAAAAATCCTTCTGTAAAAAAAGATGACTACATTCAAATATGTTTCTGATACAAACGTATCTTGTATTAATGTATTCACGATTTAATATTTTGTTACAATTATCTTACGCCAATCTTATTATGGCGATAGTTTTACCCCAGTGCCAAAATTGTCGTCAAGTAAAAGTACACTTCTTTTAAATTCACGTCAAAAGTGCTTTTTTATAATAATTATGGATCGGTAAATTAAGACATAAAAATCCCTATTTCTTATATTTTCAGGTGCAGACTTCACCGCTGCAAAAGGAATTTGTGCACTATCCAGCTCTCTGTCATCCCGCGGACAACCTCTCGTATTATTGACTCCTAGAGCGACCGTGGCAGCGGTATTTAGCGGCGCGGGTTCAAGTGTGGTACTGGCGAATAATGTTGCAGAATTGGATAGTGTTTTACAAGGTAACTGTAGTTGGTAATTCCACAAATCACTAACCGTTCATTCATTCATTTTAGTATTCTAATTTTGAATTCAGCTATTCGCTTGATTGAATAGCTAGTAATTGGGTGTTTCTTTATCTTCTCTGAATGACTGAATACAGAATGAGTGGTTGATAGTCGTGAAAGATCGGCATAAAAGAGCCCTACCGCCCCTGGATAAACCGAGTGACCGTCCCTTGTTGGTAAGATATAGGTTGCGCCTGGCAAGTGACCACACTTCATATAAAATCTGCCGCCAAATGACTGCTCCAGAAATGATTTATGAAGAGACAGTTTCTTTCTTAACCCGTGTGACCTCAATCTCACCTGATGGTTAGTGACAATGAGGTCGAAAGCGACACTAGCTGTGAATGTAACTGCCTTTTCATAAAACTACCCAAAGTCGGACCCTAAATTAGTCCTACAACCAATGGCGATAACCGCCAGCGATAGTCCGATTTTTCAGAGATGCTTCGTTGTTCCATATTCTTACACGGACAAAAAGTCACTTACATTTATTTCATAACCTTATTCAACGATTACTATAAATCCTAATTATGCAATTTTATTTCAGATCTAACCCGAGAAATACCTCTATCAGAAATGAACGGCAAAAGCAAAACAAGCGAGTCCCCTCCCCCCACATACGACTCATTACGTCAAAGCGATGATGACGTCACAGAAATCGTCATTCCCGACGACCAAAACAGTCTTCCATTGCTCACAAGCAAACGAAGAAATGATACCACCCGGTCTTCCAAATCATTGAGTCATGAGGTTAACGACACATGACCTCTACATGACCCCTATTTTTTACAAATAGTGTAATAGAAAACGTTGAAATAGATATGTCATGGGCAGAACCCTTACATATAGAGTGCATTTTGAAATGAGTACGCAAGTGTGTTGTGTTCAGTGTAATTGAAAGTTTTCCTCATTAGATTTATAAGTAGTTTTTATATACCCTTAGGTTAAGTGTGTGAATGTACAATGGAATGTTAGTGCCAGTATTGATTATTGTACTTAGAATCAGTAGCGTCTGAAACCAAGTTTTAAGCTCTCTGCTCAAATATTGTTTAGCTTATTGCAAAACAACATGACAATTTTCCTCAATCCTTGAATTGAACTTGTATGTATCTATTTGGCATAGATTCGTCTTTACTAAGATTTCACTGAGCGATGTGAATAGATCGTTCCAGCTCATTTTGGTCATGACACTTTTATGACATTGTCATATTAACTTATACTTTATACCATTCCAATAAATTACCTTTTTTTCTGAATATGTGCTTTATTTACAACCTCACAGCCCCTTGAAATTAGGGATTAACTAATTAATATGAAAAAAAAATGTAATCTGTTTGTATTTAACTAACCCGAAAACTGCAAAATCAATTAATAATCTTCTCTCTATAAAATGCAAAACGATATCCTGTACAAATGGTAATCAAAATCAGATCGTTTTTACTTTCAGGTTATGAAATATAACCTAACCTCTCAATATTATAATCTTTAAATAATACACTTTTCGACCAGATTTCATTGCGTCTTTAAAAATCACACAATCCATCTATTTCACATTTTTGTCACCGTAACAAGGTGACTGTAAAGATACTAAAACGAATAAAAAGAAAAAATCAAGAAAATTCGCATTATTTCTGGTTCTAATGACAAGTCATTTATTTCAAACGGCAACCTAAGTAACGAAACTTAAATACGGGTTCATTCGCATTATTTCTGAATATAATCGAAATAACTTTTTCTGCAGGCGAACAGATCGCGTAATCCAGTAAACCAATTGTATATTTCTTTATTTAGGCTAGGTAGGTATACATGTTTTTCTTTAATCGCCTGAATATTTGGTAGGATTTGAATTAGTTTCTTGAAAAGATCGCTAATTCCACACTCACATGCATAAGTCAGCCGCGTGGCCATGAGGGCCAGAGATCGTCATCGTCAGCCTAGTGACGTGCACTGCTGGACAAAGGCCTCCCCCAAGGTTTTTGACTAGATCGTCGGTCCATCTTGCGGGGGGGCTGCCTACGCTGCGTCTCCCAGTACGTGGCCGCCGCTCGAAATTTGTTCTACCCCAACAGCCATCTGTTCTTTGAGCTATGTGCCCTGCTCATCGCCACTTTAGCTTTACAATCCTTCTGGCTATGTCGGTGACTTTGGATCGACTGCAAATCTCCTCATCCGAGCATAGCCCTATTCATTGCCCGCTAAGCGACTATAAGCTTGTTTATAAGGCCCATAGATAGCGGCCAGAGATAATATAAATTAACGTCGTTATAAGTGCAGTAAGGTTTTATTACTTTGGCTCCTTGCTGGCTGGTGCTTCTACAATAACTTACCTAAACATAGTGGAGAAGAAACTAGCACTCGCCTAACACAGATTAATAAAATTCCCGTCGCCATGACGAATTATTCGTGGGAAACGCGGAAATATACAGGTGAGTTTCGTTTAATAAGTAAGTCTTAAATTTTCACCATGCTTCAAATATTTTTTATGTTGTTTTATCTTGTTGGCCTGCGTAGGATTAGCATAGAATAGCCCCACCGCCCCTTATCTAGCGTTTCGTAAAAAGCGACTAATCCAAATAACCCTTCGTATAAAATCTGCCGCCAAACATCACCGCTCCTGTGAGGGGTGCCGTTAAAAACCAGGTCCATCCGATATCCGACCAAATCTTCACTTAGACTCAGGTCAAATTAAGGTAAAACACGGGTTCAGTCACCAATAAAAAAAACAAGTGAAATAAGTCTCTGTAAAGAAGTTTAAAATCGACTTGTAAAGCTGCAAAGGATTACCACAAGATGGAGCTAAGTTTGCATTATAACGAAAAAAATCCAATATATTAAATAATTTGGAAACCAGTAAACTCAGTTGGTAGAGTGCCTGATGAGGAGTGTGAAGATCTGGATTCGACTCCCAGCCAGGATTGATTTTTAGAAGGAGGAGGTTCTCAATTCGTGTGTATGTTATTTTTGTGTCTGTTACACGATATTTCAGACAATAATGAATCGATTTTGAAAATTCTTATTTCGTATGATAGAAGTCATATTTAGTGTTAGTCTAGTATAGTCTGCAGCGATCGCGGTAAAGAAAATTCGCTCATTGACTGATGTGAACACAGCGAAGATGGATTTATTTCAGTTATTTCCATAGTATAATGTCCTACGGCATCCTACTGAATGCCGCAGATATTGACACTGCGGTAAAGGGCTATTCGTGGAATGTATAAACTTGGAAAGATAAACATGATAAAAATTACTGTGTAAAGACTAGGAACGACCATAAGTTAGTGTTTCCCAATTTAAGGCTGGCCAAAAGCAGCAAATTATTTATTGAAATGTCAATACGTATGTATAACAAAATTCCGAATTTAATTGAATCCTTACCATTTAATAAATTTAAATCAGTTATTATAGACGCTCTATCTCAAAAAGCTTATTATAAAACTAAAGATTATTTAGACGATAAAAAGGTTTGGGATTAAGCACACTACAGGATATTTCAAGAAGTTTCAAATTACTTATTAATTTTGTTTACGGCATGGCTGTGCAGTATGACATGTGGCATACTGGTGACTGTTCCACTTACTTATTTTCTTCCCAAGACAACAGCAAGAACGTCAGGCGGCATGGCTAGTGGTAGCGTCGGGTATCGGGTTACTCTCTTCTCTAAAATATGTTTGAGGAGGGTGATGGCTGGTGCTTGCGTTATACTCGTGAACAGGTGCTGCTAGCGGTGCCAGGTCGGTTTGCTGATGATACTACGACTATTTTATTTTATTCCATTCTTGTTTAAATACTCTGGTCCCAGTTTGTCATGTTCGTGTTGTGCATTCATAGCAATGCACCTAAGTAATTTAGTTGTGGCATGACATTGGCTCTCACAATTAGCTGTCTTGTGTTTTTTTTTCATGTCATAATCAATTTGTACTGTACCTATTTGTATTAATTCGTATAATCCTGACTAAAAAAGAGTGCCCAGAGTTTTGGTCTACTGTAATATCTTATTCAATAACTATCAAGACCTTGTTAAAGCCGAAGTACAAAATTGTGACGTCATGAAGCGGCCATTCGATGGTCTTATGATGAATAACAATTTTTCATTTCATGTCATATAAATATTATCGAAATCGATGGAGTAGTTCATGGAAAATTTTAAGTTTTTGAAAAATGATGTATGAATTCGGAGAATATTTTCTTGACGACCTTATACTATGCCAAAGTTTTGACGTGAAGTCGGCTTTTTAATGCTCTGCATTCTTTGATTATTATTTGTTATAAGTAAAGATTTGGGCGTCCAACCATTACAAAAATAAAAAGTCCAGACAATCACACCAACTAGGTACATGGCCCCAAACTAAGCAGAACTTGTGAAAACTACATGAACGCATGGCAAAAATCCTGCCATTTAAGAAAACATTTTGCAAATTTTTTATTTATACTAGGTACTAAATATAGGAAAGGTAAATCAATATAATATAAAACTGTTCCGTTACTGACTGAGTTACTGAGTGACTGACAGACAACGTACAGAGCTGAAATTTAGAACATACATTACATTCTTTAGGGGATGTAGAGGTGCAGTAAGGAAGGAATTCTCGAAATACCCACGGGAACGGGAATTATTGGACTTTTTAGTTTGTATGAAAAATCTTATTCACTCAATGCACGGATATGATACTTGGCATAAAAGTTCTCCAAAAAGAGACTGGTTGTGTTATGAAAGGAATTCCCGAAATTCCCACGGGAACGGGAAATATATGATGTTTTAGTTTGTATGATAAAATCTTATTCTTTGAGTGCACGGATGTGATACTTGGTATAAAGGTTCCTCAATAAGTGTCTGTTTGTATAAAGGAAGGAATTCCCGGAATTCCCTCGGGAACGGAAAATAGGACTTTTGAGTTTATGCGTGTACGAAGTCGCGGGCAAACGCTCGTGATCCTATAAAATTGAGCTTTCTAACCAAATGAAGAATACCAAAAAACTTATATAAACGTTTTTATTGGATAAAATTACTTCAATCATACATGTGTTTCGTTGTAGCGATCTAAACAAAATGGTTTTTGCAAGCATTGCAAAAACCATTTTGCAGCTTCGTTCGTTCGTTTCGTGTAGCTATTTTATCAAATCCGAAATGTTATTGTACCTATAACCTCAAATAGCAATGTAAATACCCTCTTTTTTTATTAGGTAAGTGACGATTCATAATAAATGAACCACATTTACCGATCTATAAATTTATTGTTTATAGTTGATGTGCACACATATGACTCATTGAACTTGGAAAAGTATATTTCTTATCCCACGCGCATGAGTCAAAAAATAGTATTTTTTATATGGAAACCAATACATTTTCCTGGAATACATACTTTTTAAGATAATGTGAATGTTATAATGCCTATCAACAGAAAAAACATGATGGACGTGGGGTAGTTATACATTGTATTGTATGGGGACAGGAAAATTGGAAAACATGATAAGCAGATCACGAAATCAGTTTCGGTTATTAAGGAAAAATAAAAACAATTTAATTGAAAGTTTATTTTTGTGTATTCTTAGCACCAATCTAACTACAAAATAATAAATGCACGTTCTGACTATAAACATTGAAAAAATGAGTATCAATCATAATATCTTAACTTACAATAAATATTGATATTATACTTCGGAATATTATCAGTCTCTTAAAAGTTAAATAATTCTTGTTAAATGTATTTTAATAAATAAGTACTAGAAAATATTATAGCTGCCTTAATAATAAATTCTATGTATGTGTTTTTCTGCGATCATACTACACCAATTTCTAGTATGTCGCTCGCTTTACCATCCAACTATAAATGCAATTAGGTCCTAGTCCTATGGTATTATATTTCTACCTTTAGGTACCGGGATGTTTCAAAAATAAACATCCCTAACCATGAAAAATAAACAAAACGGACAATGTCTACCACATCATAATACCGTTTTATTCTCTTTACCCAAACTTTTGTTTAAACTGAATAAACTTATAAGCTATTCGAAAACCTTAAGAACTAAATCTCTATCTCACTCTCATGCATCAAGTTACGTTTAGTTAACAACAGCGTTTTTGAAAGTAGGTTTAGAGGCAGATATAAGTTGCTCAGACACGACATGAGCTATTCTGGCAGTGCGCCTCCACAGAAGTTTCCTTGTACGTTCATGGTTGCTGTCCACTCGAACCTAAAAATAAATAATAAAAACATTGTACTATTTGGTCAATTTGACAAATGTACGATTCATAAGACGCTGTTTCAGTAAAATATTTAGAATCTGGTCTTATCCAGCAATATTAAACTTCTGTTTTAACTGTTTGTATCAGTTTAAACTGTCAATATGCACCCTTGAACTAAATACACGATATTAAAATTATTACTACCATCAATAAATTTCCTCGAGAAGAAATAAGAAATTTCATCAGTTCTAAAACTCACAGACCCAAGAGGTTTTTCCTATCATCGGTTTCAATAATTTTGCTGTTACCTGTTTTGGTTGAAGTACTTTAATAGCATGTAACGATGCGACTCCTTGACTATTGACTCTTAATGTAAGTTTTCCATTCATCTCCGCCGTCGTAGCAGTAGCAGATTTCAATTCCTTTGCAGCTCCACGGCCTACCTGTTCAACAAAATCTTGCATGAGTTACTGACAAAAAATCCTGTAGTATCAAACACGTTTCTCACTGTGTTGCTAGTCTTCAGAATCTCCATTCATATAGAATTGCTATTGATACTGCAGCAGAAGTATCAAGGTGTAGTGTATAACCGTGAGGGAGGGACGACGAGTCACACTGATTGTCGAGTCTTACGAATAAATTATCAAAATCTTAACAAAGAATAAAAACAAATAATTAATAAAATAAATAAATAAAATCCCCAGACAATCACACCAACTACATGGCCCCAAAGTAAGCATAGCTTATGTTATGGGATACCATGTAGCGAACTAGGGGGGAACCTAGAATATAAATACATAAATAGATAAACACCCAGACACGGAACCTTCTTTTTTCTTGTTCCGTACGAGAATCGAACCCGCAACCACTGTCGTCTAAGGCAGACAGGTTTACCCCATCGCCAAAGTGGTCGTAAGTTGTCATAAGTTTTCATGGGATTTACATGGCTTTTTGCAAGTGGTTGTTGACATCACACATAGACGAAATGAATACTCTTTACAAGGGGCAAATGAACTAGGGTTACCTGATGTTAAGGAATCACCACCAGACATGAACACCTGCCACTCTATGAAATTGTAATTTTATTGAAATCAGCAGAACAATTTTTTCACCTACGCAAACGGGCGTGTTCCAAAAAGTGGCTATGCCACTAATATGCTAATGCCATAGAACACGTCAGTTTAGCTTTTATGCCATTTGTAATAATTGATTTTTAATTAAACTACTTACTTCTTTCTCTACCCTCAGAATCAATGGTCCGATCGCGAAATTGCTTTTCACTGTTGTGTGATCAGACAGAATGTTCACAGCTACATCACCGGTCCTTCTCAAAGATGACAAACCATACAGAGTGCCTTTAGCTCTAGGCTTGCTCTTTTCAGTTGGTGTCTTTAACTTATTTTTCGTTGCAACTGGTTTCTTTGTAGTTGTTGATTTACTAGGTGTTGGGGCCTTAGTTGGTTTTGGTTTGGAGGCTTTTGCGGGCTTAGGTTTGGTCGTTGGTTTAGCTTTAACAGTTTCTTTGTCTTTGGTTGCTCTTGACTCTCTAGCCATGTTAATAACATCATCCACTTGGTTCTTAGCTTCGGCTGGTTCTTGAGCTGTAGTAGATTCCATAACTTTATTTGAGTTTTCAGGAATTACTGTAGTAGGATTTTCTGCACGTGGCACAGTCTTCTTTTTGTTGCTAGTTTTCCTAAAAAATGCACATAAGATTAATAATTTCATTTAAAAGTTACCGATGCTTGTCTAATTATAAAATAAATAATAGTTTTCCTACTGATTTTATATGAAAGTTTTGTTCATTTGAAATTATATTAAATGTTTAAAAAATGTAATAGAATACTATGTATGGCTTTAATAGTCAATTTTTGCTTGCTTCCTATCACGTTATTTTTTTAATCTTACATACAAATAGGTACCGTTCGATTTTTATTATTAAAAAAAATGGTTAGATCTTAAAAGAAATAACGTTACTTCTTGTTAGATGAAAGTAACTAACCTCTTATTAGATTTGGTCTTATTCTTTTTAGGCTTCGAGCTCTTCTTATTAACGTCAATAGGCTGCAACTTCACACTGACAGGGTCGTAAGACTGTCTCAAGATGTCGTTCATCTTTTCCAAGATATTGTCTACGAATCTATTGTACTTGGCAATGTAGATAGCTGGTACAGGTACCTTCTTTGTTGATGTACTTTTAAGTGCACCTGGATGGAATAAAGAAGAATTAGTATTGGCACTGACTAGTCACATATAATGTGGTAGTCTTTGTGAATCAAGATAGTCATGGTTTTGCGTTTGGGAACTAGCATATCTAAACCTCAAAATTTGATTGTGCCTTGTAAAGATTTTGCTGCAATATTAATGGAATGTGACAATTCTAAAGACTTTGTTAAATTATGTTTCGTAATTCAGTTGTTTTTCGTGTTTATTGTGTCCAGCAGTTTTCAGTTCTTTTCATAGGGCCTTCATCTGTGCCTATTAGAATTTAGCTTCATTATGATGTCAAATAAAGGTTCAGTGAGCAATCAATTCCTACACAAACTGATTTTTAGGTCTAGAATTAGTCAAAATAGAACATGAATAATTAGACTAGCTACATTAATAGGAATATAAAAATAAAATATAAATTGAATATGGTGCATGCATCCCGCTTTTATCCTAGTAACTCTTAGTTCTCCTACGCGAGAAAATAGCTTAAAAAACCAAGCATTCGCCATAAGTTAATGGTTCCAAATAGGTCTATAACGAATCCTTAACATAGCACCTACTAAAGAAAAGTATACTGGCAACAATATATTGGCAATCTGGCAGTAGTTGTTTGTATACAAGCTATAGCTAAGCAAAAAAGTAGTTTAAACTTAGATTTTTAGAAATAATAACAATTAGGATCCTTATAAGCTGTGACAATTGATCGTATAGGCGCACCATCGTCACAGTCCTCTTCATGGACCCACAGTAAAATTCGTCTAATCCAAAACCTTTCTAGCTAGCTATAGGGTGTTACCACACAAATCGATAAACGGCCGCACGACGGCGTCAATCGACGTCGGTCGACATGGAGCTGATTTTTTGGCATAGTAAATAGATTGGCATAGTAAAAACTATCTTAATGCTCACTGTAAATGCAGGGTGATTTTCTTAAGACTGAACGTTTTAGGGTTGATAGGTGGCACAAAAAGATCAATAGCTATAATAATCTTATAGCCCAATTCAATGGTTTTCTTCTGTTAGCAACCCTGAAACGATGCTTAGCCTTAACAAAAATACCCTGCAAAAATAACCCTTAAAGTATGGCTTTATGTCCCATTTTTAGCACTCGTGATGAGTAAATGATCGACGATCATCCTTGTACTGGCCGCACTGTCATTGTACTGAAGAAGTCTGTACTTTTTACTATGATTTATTTTCAATTCAATGAAATCCAGTTCTCCAGTAAGCCAGAGTCTCAAACTTAGAGCATAAATTTGTAGTGATTGTAACTTTCAATGCCTTATATTCGATTTTTTGCAATACGTGAGCTCAATTTAGATGAAGCCAACAAAATTGTAACAAACAAATTTAAATTTTTCTGGAAAATCTGAATTAACTGAATTTATTTTAACGTAGGTATTTCTGGTACCTACTCATATACTGTGAATGCTCTTCAAGGTGGTATGTCCCCATATCCGAAAATTATTGAGTTCAACCTCCTTACCTACCTACCTTAAGTATGCGCAGACATAACTGTAAAACGCATTTGATAACCAAAAAAACAAAAGTATTTCCTCCAACAGAGGAAACTTTCAATAATTATATTACCACCTAACCTTTCTGTTTAAAATTAACTCGAGATTAGCAATTCCACAAAGTCGTTCTGTACACTTTTGTAACCAAACTCGTCTATTTTTCACTTTATCAGGGATCTACACTCTTGTCAGTCTATTGATAAGGTTCACGAATTGCAGAGAGAAAGTAGTAGTGGGCTAAAAGACAAAGCCTTGCGAAACGTCGTGGAAGCATGCTAATCCAATTGGTTTTATTTAAGTTTCATCAATCTCTATTTTGCAATTTCTTCTAAAGTGCAACCTTTTTGGATAACTCTTTCAATGAAGAAAATGTATATATAAAGCAGTTTATATTTTTTTATCTTCAGTTAAAAGCAGATTGATTGCCAAATAGTTCACTAAGTAGCAATGATTACGTTGTAACTTAGATTGTCATCAAAAGTGTACGATTCGTAAAATATGCTTATTGACTAACTAATACACCGTATTAAGGTAAATGAGCTTACTTAAATAAAGTTCTTATTTGAAATCGAAAATGCTGATAATAATTTCTACAGTGAAAAGAACCTGCAGTCATACAAACATTTTCTGAAGCGTACTTTTTAAAAGCGTTTGCGCAGGTATTCTGACTCGAAAGCGACGTTACGTTACTAAAGTCACTACATCCTTGAACTTAGCCCCGCACAGTGAGAGCACTCAGAGAAAGTAAGGCCACTTACTAAAACAACACTGTAGTGCGGCGAACGCAAGACTTTTAAGTGACGCAATACCTTCCAAATAGAGAGTTTCAAAAACGGATACGCAAATCAATTTCTCTTTCTGCAAGCACATTGTTTTCATCCGACGTGACATTCATATATGTCGTGTTTACTAATTCGCAATTCGATCTTGCATTCGATCATGCAATTATTTATTCCTACCTTCCTATGTATTACATAGCTGTACTTTATAATTATGATAATTTCATACGTTTAATTCCAAACACGATAAATAAGCACGCACACAAGTAACTGTACCCATCGGTCTTCTCGGGGCTCTATTGAATTCTAATGAGAATCTACAATTAATTCGACCAGTCAACGGTGGATTTTCTATTTTCTACACGTAAAAGAAACCGCGTGCCTAACTGCTAACATTCAAAGAAATCTAACTGTGGCATACTTGTACTTGAAAAATACACCTACTTGCAAATGAGTTAGATCTACAATTTGTTAAGCGACGTTTGTTACACTTTTTCCCTTTTGATAAGCATTACGAAACTCAAAATGGTTCAAGTAACTTGTAATAATTATTACTTATATCGTGCGTAAGATGGTAACGATGGTTATAAATTTGAAAGTTACTGCGAGTGTAAACAAGTTAATGGATTCTCATCTCCGTGAAAGTAAACTAAACCTCCCAAGTCTTACCGGTAACAAACGAGTTCCATGTGGGTCGAATATGGCTCTTCGCTACTCTCCCACAATTTCACGATGACAAACATTTAAAATTTCTCTTTTAGCATCTCATTAACTGATTTTCACTTAGCCGGACGCGAATTTCACAGTGAATTTTTTTAATAGTGAGAGTTTATAGTTTGATCTGTTTACTTTCTAATAAATTTTCGTCAAGGTCATTTCTAGGTGCGGTCAGCAAGGTCATAGAAAGTGTCAAGGTTAGAAGAAATCGGGCAGGTTCATCGAACGAGCGACTGGTTGGGAAAGTAAGCGACGATGCTTAAGAGTCTGTCCTCGTAACACACATTGCTTACAAACTCGTTCCTCTTGAAGATCAGGCGCGTCGCCCGCGGCTCGCCCGACTATCTCAACGATCTCGATTGAAACCATCTCTCATTATTATGTCCTCACTGACAGGAATCAAAGGAAGGGAATAGTTTGTGCGTTAGATACACTACATAGATAAATCGGTCAAAATGCTAGTCTGCTCGTACATATAGCTGATAAATACATGACATTTGTTAATTTTAGATACATAATTATAGAGTGTTACGTAGGAACACATGATACATACGAATAAAGATGATAAAGGATTTAAGGGTAAGGGCATATTACATAAATACTATAGGTATTGACTAGTATATCTTTATTTCCATATACTTAAACAAAATTAAATTAATCTCACTAGACAATGTCACCCAAGAAGCTGACAAAAAATATTATACTAGTATTCTGACCGATGTATTTTATGTGCTTTAGTTTTAACATTGAAAGTACTCTCTATACGCACAAATCAAAAGATGAGACAAGAAATGTAACACATCGTTAGAACAACAGATTTATTTCCAAAAAATTGCCACGAGTCCAGTGTGACATGATCTAGACATTAATTTAATTTTTACTCTCTCGGTTCCATACTCACACTTTCACACATCAAACACGCTCACTTAATAAATAAAATAAATTAAATAGAATAAATAAATAATCAATAAATAGCTAAGCTAAAGGAGGGGACCGTTGGGGTCTCTCAGGTGGATCGTGAAGGCGAGGGCCGCCTAGCGGAGGCCTGGTCTATCTGAACTTCCTGTGCTCGGCGGCGCGGACGGCGGCCAATGTCGCTTTGGTTTTCTTTACTTTACCGGTATGGTTTGCTTTTTTGCCACTTTTTTTGGGGTGTGGGAAGTTGGCCTTCAATTGTTTGGACTCACGTGGGTGTTTGGTAGAAACATTTCTGCCGAGAGCGTCAGTGATGTCTTCCTCGTCGTCGTCGTCTTCCTCATCATCTTCTTCTTCGTCATCATCATCATCTTCAGGGTCAAGAGCGTCTGTGATGTCCTCTTCGTCATCGTCATCATCATCGTCGGCGGCTGCTACAGGGGCTGCGGCTTCAGCGGCTGCGGCGTCAACCTCGGCGCTGGCTGGTTCCTTCTGTCCGGCTGCAGGTTCTTCTCCCTCAGCGGCGGCTTCCCCTTCCGCTGCTTCAGCAACGTCCTCGGACGCGGCGGCGACTTCCTCGACACTGCTGGCAGCAGGCGCGGGCGCAGCAGCGACGGTGTCGGCGGCAGCTACTACAGGTTGTGCTGCAGGAACTGAGTCATCATCCTCGTCGTCTTCTTCACCTGGACAAAGAATCGTATTTAAATTTGATTTGCTAGTAAACATGAAGAATTAAATCATTCAAATTTTTTGCGATAATAATGGTTTATTGTCATATAAAAACCGTAATCTCTCACCTCCGAGGATATCACCGAACAATCTCTCCAAATAGTCCTCATCATCGTCGTCATCACTCTCTTCCTCATCATCATCATCGTCATCGTCGTCGTCGTCATCATCATCTGTAAAATAAAGTAGTTGTAAACAAACAATGCGACAACAAACTGTTAACTTTTTCTTATTTAATTATCCATGACAAAATTCTGATATATTTATTATTTTTTCCGCAATTCCAAACAATATTGTCACGCAATTACAAATTGGTGCTAATTGCTTACAGCATTGACCAAGTCATTTGGATTAGGTGGTGAATGTCCCGTTATATGTGCGCGTTCGCTCATTAGAACCATTACTGATATTTAATGTAAATTAAGCGTTGTGTTGAGCGGATTCTCCGTCGGTGCGTGAAGTATGAGGCGATGCTTTCCTCTAGAAAGCTGGGAACATCAATTTCTCTGATTGAGTTCTCTTTTGGAATAAATTAACTATTGAGAACGGTAGTCACGCTGAGGCTCACATGCTGCGTTGGCCTCGTACGTCCTGATTCTCAGGAATTCGTGTCGATTTCGTATACGAGTGTTTGTAGATATTGATAATATTTTTCAAATAAAGAGCATCTTAAAATTTGTTTCATATTTCAAATTCATTCGATTAACTTCTAAAACTTGTTAATATTAACCTTATTTATAAACTTAAGTCAACAAAGAGTGCCTACTAAAAATAAAACAAGTATAAATCTTGATAATATAAAAGATGTCAATCAAATGGAATGAATGACTTAATAGGTGCATGGAATCTAATGCAATAAATTTCCATAGATATTTATAGCAAGCAAGAAATAACGAGAATGCTTTTAAAAGATGTGCGAAGTTGTTCAATAAGATTTGCTTTTCATTTTTATTATGAGCCCTGTTCAGAAGCTAATAAAAAGACCATTGTATGTGCTTGCGCAGGTAATCAACAAGTTCTCAAGATGTTTTATATTTTTTACCGCTATGGAAATAATAATTTGAACGGTATTTTAACCTAACAGGTCACTAACACCAATTTACTTGCAAATGGTCTCGTGTTAAATGGCAAAATCAATAAATATAGTTAAATATGTGAAGTGAGCACACCGTTATATTCTTGCTTACTCATCAACGGATGTTGATGGATGTTAAGTATTTTACGGTACTGACAAGAATATATGTAAATAACTAAACATTATTTAATAATATTCTATATAGCAAAATGTTAAGTGTAATTTTTCATATGAGAAAATGTAGTTTTCATTAAGTAATGATCCTCATTTCGTAAACTAAATCCCATTTGGCGCAAAAAATGAAAATTTATGAATCTTAACCAAACATTTTGAATTGTTACAATTACCAAAGCCAACGTACCTGCTAAGCCTCCGATGTCATCGTCTTCATCATCATCATCATCGTCATCATCATCATCGTCAGAAGCAGCCGGCGCTGCTGCAGCCGATTGCCTTCCTACTTCCTTCTCCTGTTCCTGCACCTCAGACCTGGCCACCGGACTTCCACCAGCCAACAACACTAAGCAGCAAAGCGCCGCCAGTAAAAATAAACACCTCATCTCGTATCTGAAACAAACAGACTCTTTAGTCACGACCACAGAGTCTATCACCGGTCACACTATCACTAATCACGATCACACGCACTTTTGACACTTCACCTTTTTTTTTAATCACGGCAAAGTCCGACTGGACAGCGGAAGTTATCCGCTCGCGTCCTTCAAGTGGTTTTCAACTTGCGCTACGCTATAGGCCTTGTGGCGAACGGGAAACGTTATAGCGGCGGGGACTTCGATGCATTCTCTTTTATAGAGTTACGTCATACAAGCTCCGGAGGAAAGTAGTGATGGTAAACGCACAGGGCATAGACCTGCGAATGGATAGATGCGACACAGCGAGAAGTTCACTTCTTTGGATCGGTTTTCGATTTTACGTAGTAATGAATTATTTTATGTCTCGAATGAATAATAAACTATTCATGTTAACAATTATATGTGATATAACGATTAAATAGTGATTTTAGATAATATTTAATGTACCTAATCAAACATGAAATTTCTACACTTAATAGTTACAGTAGAGACCTTAGAGTATTTTTTTTTTATTTAGAATCGCAAACTAACATAAATATGCTGTTTTCTAATTTCGACCTACTTTGTAACTTGAAACAATCTTGTAAAAGCTAAATAATTATACACTTTTTATACTTTTGGGCATTTTGATAGACCTTACACGCAAGGCGTAACGCCAAAAATAAGTTAATTTGCGTAAAATATAAAACATCTACTTTAAGACTTATTCTTTGTCCAACGAAGAGGGGTAAGTTGGAGTCGATTGATTAATATATTCAAACTGTTAACCGCTTCAGTGTCTTAATGGAGAAATGTTAACATTGGCCGTGTGAAGGCAGAATCTTAAAATATTTTGTACATTAGTATGGGAGGATCGAACCAGAAGGTACTTTCACTTTGGAGTTATGTGTAAGCGCAGTTCTAATTGATAAGTGCTCATGTAAGAGATTGGTCAATTTTGTAACAGTAACAATTGGAATTTAAGAGGTATATCTATATATATTTTATTACTCATTTGGGGAAACAGGATAAAATATTTATTATTAGGTGTAAAATTTAATATCAGTTGCATGATACATTCCTTAGAAGCCAAGCAATGATCTATTTAAGATATTTTGAACGGTTTATATATTGACTAAATTAGCTTTTGTTGAGCTCTTATATGCTTTTTGGTTGATATAAATCGTTCAATAGACACTTAACTGTAGTAAATTTAATTAAGTTTAATTATACTTAAAAAAACACACGCAACGTCGATATAAACATAAGTTTTATTGTGCCGTACTTATTTCAATTAAAAAAGTAAGCTATTGTATTACTTAGCATACAAGCATTTCAGGAAATCACTTTTAATTCAACGTATTCAAACAACACCTACTTCGCGAATTCATAATTTAATTATTTCAGCATACCTACATTACTTCTTTATGTTTTAACTTAACTAAATAAAAAAAAAATAGGATTAAAATACAAAAAACGGCTGAAAAGAGTAAAAAGTTTTATACTTTTAAAAACTTTAGAACTAATTGTTTAAGATAGTGTATATTTTAATTTGTATTATTATTTTATAATAAAGTGAAGTGAATCATGTTTGATCACGGGGTCTGTAGAATATATAAAAAATAAAATGACATAGGTAGATACTTTTTCTTAAAATTACAAATTATATTATAGGAATGATCTGAAATATATTTAAAGAACAGTGCCAATGAAAAAAAAGATTTTGATTAAGAAGAAGGATAAAAAAGGCTAACAATATTCTAAGGAAGGAATTCCCGAAATTCCCACGGGAACAGGAAATATAAGACTTTTTAGTTTGTATGAAAAATCTTATTCCTTGAGTGCACCGATGTGAAACTTGGTGTAAAGGTTTTTCAATGTGTGTCTGGTTGTGTTATGAAAGGAATTCCCGAAATTCCCACGGGAACGAGAAATATATGATGTTTTATTTTGTATGAAAAAATCCCATCCCTTGAGTGCACGGATGTGATACTTGATATAAAGGTTCCTCAATAAGTGTCTGTTTGTATTATGGAAGGAATTCCCGAAATTCTCACGGGAAGGGGTTGGACTTTTTAGTTTGTATGAAAAATCGAGTGTACGGATGTGATACTTGGCATGAAGGTTCTTCAAAGAGTGACTGGTTGTGCTACGAAAAAAAATCCCAAAATTCCCACGGGCACGGGAAATATATGATTCTTAGTTTGTATGAAAAAAACGTATTTCTTGAGTGCATGGGTGTGATACTTGGTATAAAGGTTCTTTCAGTGGGTGTCTGGTTGTATAGTTTCTGAAATTTCCATGAGAAGGGTAGTTAAGCGCATACGAAGTTGCGGGATACAGCTAGTATTATATATTTTGTATGTCTTTGGCTCTTACAATTCAATTTTTGGACGAATTTTATTTATTTTAAAAACACTACACACTTTAAACCAATGTGTTGAAAATTCTTAGAAGAATAAGTTATTAAGATAAGGGATGATAAGATTTCTAAACGCTCATTATTTCACGTAACCAAGAATCCGCCTTTGTTCTTTGCGAAAAATGGTGGGCGAATCAGCATTTAATGTGTGACGCTGGTATTAAGTTTGACAAACCGGTTTGTCTTTCTACTGTCTAGTTACCAAACATGCTTCCTTTGCATTTCGTCATGGTCCTTTATCTTTGCTTCTGTTCCATTGCGAAGTGTGGAAAATATCCAAAAATAAATATTTATACCATCAAACTACGAAAGGTTTGATTAACTCTTGATTCATCTTTTCTGATTTTAATTTAAAAAGATAAAAAAAAAACGATAAGGCATCGGTCAATTTGAGGCATTGAGACAATTACGTTATCACCCTAGTTAAGATGCTCAAAGCCCACATCTGTTAAACTTAGGTCACAATGATGTAATATCTAAAACTTAGTAAAGCTAGTCCACCTGTACCACATATGGTCAAACCTAGAAAGGTATAACCCGTTTTTGGTACACTGGCCATCCACAAATATTTGTATGCAACATGTGAATGAAATCCGAAGACTTTCTCTTGCGGACTGACTGCCACTCACACTCGTGTACAGTCGACACGAAGTAAGTGGGTCTTGTTTTATGGGCTGCTTTTGTTTTGTTAAATTTGTTTATGAGTGTACTTTTAAATGATGTTTATGATAGTTAATTGTGTGACCCAACGAGTAAAGAACATATTTTAATAGGTAATACATAAAATGACTACTTAAGACGACGATGAAGTGGACAAAAATACCATTTTCGACTCTTATTTTCTAGCAGTTTCTTGATATTTTAAAAGAGATATCCCAGCTAGAAGAGAAACCTGTACAGCATCTCAGAAAATTGAGAGAATATTACTCTTTCTACAAAAATACTAATAATGCGATATACCAAATAGTTCTCTGGTTCATAAATAAAAACAAAGCCTTAAATTATTACTTACGTTATTTTCATATTATTATCCGTCATATTTTTTTGTGATTCAATACTGTTTATTTTTTGTTTGAACCAAAATACAAAGTAATTCTGTAGTAGTTTGTGTGTTAAAAACTGTTCTTCACGTTATGACTATAATTTCGCTTGGTGTACATAGGCTCCATACAATCTTGGGACATCTCTTTTGTACTGTACTCTTCTTAGAACATATATATAAAATGATTTATGGAAGTGATAAACAGTGTAATTTACATTCTTGAGTACAGATAAACACGTCATTGGATTCCATTTGATATAACTTAAGCGATAAGTAATTTCCAACTTTGTATGAAATTAAAAACAAGAAGAAGTAAGTGTTCAAGAATAAATTAGTTTCTTAAGATCTAGCTTATCGGTGTTTTTACTTTTTGCTCAGCTTAGTTTTAAAATCCTTCCAAAACGAAATATACAACTTCAGAAATATTTTAAGAGAATCACTGTAATTATGATACTCATTAAAAGAGCAAGGGCTGGATTCTGATTGTTGGCCGATGGTTCTCCTAGCGACATTGCATACATACATACATAACTTCACACCTATATCCCTTATGGTGTAGACAGAACACCAGAGGTTATAAGACCATCCGATGTCAGGTTTGACTTTGGAGGTATTATAATGATGAATAGAGACTATTGCTGTGTCAGGGAGTCAGCCTATCGCCCACAAAACAGCCAATAAAACCTCTGTCCCTTAACTGACTTACAGTATGCCAGGGAAGAGGAACAGCTAGCACATTCTATATTTTTCTTTCGCTAAGCATGTCATACTATACTTATAGACGGACTAATCCGGGTGTCTGGTACTACTATACGGCCGATCAATTGAATATAAAATATTTCCAACATTCACACCATATTTCAAGTTTCTTAAATAGGTAACTTTTGTAAAGGATACTAGAGAACGGATAAATAAACTAAGAAATATATAAACATACAATTTTAATATAAAATTTTAGAAACAAACAAAAATATACATGTACACACTGACTTGACGGCTAATATCTGCATTAATCACACACATATCCACCCAAACTGGGATTTGAACACAGGTTGCCTGGCCTGTCTGTGGTCTTTACCATTACCCTCCATTGCCAATACAACTCCTACTTACAATTTTTCGTGTGAAGCAAACCAATATGGAATCCAACTTAATGTCAGATTTAATAGAATTTGTTGTTTCATATATTGATTTAGAACCATATTATTTAAAAAAAATGACGATTTTAATGTTGTACTCAATGTAAACAACATCCTTAAGAATATTTTTATAAATATTGTAATAATTTGGAATAAAGCAATATACGGAACTCTTTTAAACTTTGAGAACATTGTACACAATCTGGATCCTAAAAGGTTCCCTATATGGTGTTACAAATTTCAAATTTATTTTTATTTATACATTTTAAATTAAATTTTACTTAAATTTATTTTAAAATGGACAATAAACTGGACTTAATAAGCCTTATCAAACTGATTAGTTGGCACATTAAGCTGTTTTATGACGTACACTAATAGTATTTGACTCACAAGGAAAACTATCAAACGATAGATGCTGTGTTCATACTTCGTCATAATGAATTGATATCAGCTTCCTATTTAGCCCAGACATTTTAGGTTTTATCTACGGAATAATTCCTCGTGAGCTAAATTTTTGTATACTCCTTTATTATGGCGTTATAACAAAGATGTGTAAAACCATTGATATCATGCCGGCTAAAAAGTTACAGAGTTTAAAAGGTGCTTCCATGCTGGACTGGGAGCGAAAGAAAAACATAGAATGTGCCAGCTGCTTCTCTTCCCGGGCAAACTGTAAAAGTCAGTTAAGGGAGGATTTATTGGCGATTTTGCAGGCGACAGGCTGACACCCTGTCACTGCTATAGTCTCTCTCCATCATAATAAAACCTCCAAATTTGACAAACGTGACATCAGATGGTTTTTATAGCCTCTGGTGTTCTGCCTATCCCATTAGGGATACAGGCGTGAAGTGATGTATGTATGTTTGTATTTAAAAGGTCGCTAAAATCTCGCGATCTAATGCTCACAAGCCAATAAAAGTCATTACAAAAAATATTTATCGTGCATTTTTCTACAAAAAATGTCTCTTGCATTTTTCTATGAAATTTACGATTTTACAAGTAGAGCGCTAAAATGAAAGTAAAAAAGAAAACTTTTTATTCGCAGTAGGTATTCTTATACACTTTACGAACGTCAAACGCTGGATGAGGGCGGCTCGGGTCCGGAAGACATGACGAATCCTGGGGTAGGCCTCCGTCCAGAAGTGTGCGTTTCTCCGCTCATAAAGATAATGGACGCCCATTATCCACCAACGTCTTGGTGTTGTCTACTACTACTTCTTCGGCTTTAAAAAAACGAAACGAAAGTAGAACCCTAGGTAGACCGAGAGGAAAAAAGCCGGCGTAAAAAAAACTCTCGACACTCTTTTGTTAAAAGTCACTGACAAAATTATTCCTATAGATTGTTTATTATAAGGATGCAGTAATAAGAGATTGAACTTTAAAAATTAACTTAAATACATATTTTTATTTATTTCTTCAGTTTCATCAACAATTGCTCACGAAACATTGAGGGGACTTATTCCTATATCTAGATTGACATCTGCATCATGTTCATCATTGGTTGACTTTTTTTGTAGAAAGTTGCACGATTAATGTTTTTTTTTCTAATGATCTTTATTGACCTTTGAGCAATAGATCGGGAGATATTAGCGTGCAACTGATTTCCGCGACCTTTTCACGTCTGTAACTTTTTTAGCTGGCATGATATCAATGTCTATGTTTCATATCTTCATTGTAACGCCGTAATAAATATGCAAACAAAAATTCAGCCCACTAGGATTTTTTTCGCAGATTGGAGTTAAAAATTACTGGGCTAATTGGGTCACATGTGTGTTATTTTGATTTAAATTAATACCTACTCAAAATAACACAAATTCTTATCGTCACATGATATATATATTGTAATAATTTTTAATGTCTGTACACGGTTTTGAAGATCAATGTAACTCCTGATTCGTTTATTATCATGGCTAGCCCTTACAGTCCTTATTCTAAGAAGCTCGTTTGAAATGGTAGAGTCGTCATATTTTACCAACTTTGGGCATTTGCTAGTAATTTGGTACCAAATGTCAACTCTCAAAGTCCTTGGTAGTCAACTAAATTGTTATGAGTTTCTAACAGAAAGCAGTATTTATGGAATGTTTTGTATTTAAAAAATATATCGATAATTTAGTTTATTCTGAAATCATTATTTATTAGTTGGCTTTTTAGTATTTGGTACAGTGTTGCATGAAATCGTCCAAATTTAAGAAACTTCTGTCGAATTAAGTTCCTTCTCAACAATTTTTCGTGTGAAGCAAAACAATATGGATCCAACTTAATGTCAGATTTAATAGAATTTGTTGTTTCATATATTGACTTTGAACCATATTATTTAAAAAAAAATGACGATTTTAATGTTGTTCTCAATGTAAACAACATCCTTAGGAATATTTTTATAAATATTGTAATAATTTGGAATAAAGACAAATACGGAACTCTTTTAAACTTTGAGAACATTGTACACAATCTAGATCCTAAAAGGTTCCCTATATGGTGTTACAAAGTTCAAATTTATTTTTATTTATACATGTTAAATTAAATTTCACTTAAATTTATTTTAAAATGGACATTAAATTTGACTTAATAAGCCTTATCAAACGAATTAGTTGACACATTAAGCTATTTTATGACTTACACTAATAGTATTTGACTCACAAGGAAAACTATCAAACGGTAGATGCTGTGTTCATACTTCGTCATAATGAATTGATATCAGCTTCCTGTTTAGCCCAGTCATTTTAGGTTTTATACATACATACATAACGTCACGCCTGTATCCCTTATGGGGTAGGCAGAACATCAGAGGTAACAAGACCATCTGATGTCACGTTTGACAAATTTGGAGGTATTATGAAGATGGAAAGAGACTACTGTAGTGACAAGGGGTCAGCCTATCGCCCACAAAACGCCTTTAAAACCTCTGTCCCTTAACTGACTTTTACAGTATGCCTGGGAAGAGAAGCAGCTGGCACATTCTACGTTTTTCTTTCGCTCCCAGTCCAGCATGGAAGCTTTTAGGTTTTATCTACGGAATAATTCCTCGTGAGCTAAATTTTTGTATACTCTTTTATTACGGCGTTATAACAAAGATGTGTAAAACCATTGATATCATGCCGGCTAAAAAGTTACAGAGTTTAAAAGGTCGCTAAAATCTCGCGATCTAATGCTCACAAGCCAATAAAAGTCATTACAAAAATTATTTATCGTGCATTTTTCTACAAAAAATGTCTCCTGCATTTTTCTGTGAAATTGACGGTTTTCCAAGTAGAGCGCTAAAATGAAAGTAAAAAAGAAAACTTTTTATTCTCAGTAGGTATTCTTATACACTTTACGAACGTTAAACGCTGGATGAAGGCGGCACGGGTCCGGACGACATGACGATTCCTGGGGGAGGCCTCCGTCCAGAAGTGTGCGTTTCTCGGCTCATAAAGATAATGGACGCCCATTATCCACCAACGTCTTGATATTGTCTACGAAAGTAGAACCCTAGGTAGACCGAGAGGAAAAAAGCCGGCGAAAAAAAAACTCTCGGCACTCCTTTGTAAAAAGTCACTGACAAAATTATTCCTATATCTAGATTGTTTATTATAAGGATGCAGTAATAAGAGATTGAACTTTAAAAATTAACTAATTTATTTCTTCAGTTTCATCAATAATTGCTCACGAAACATCGAGGGGACTTATTCCTATATGTAGATTGACATCTGCATCATGTTCATCATTGGTTGACATTTTTTGTAGAAAGTTGCACGATTAATGTTTTTTTTTCTAATGATCTTTATTGACCTTTGAGCAATAAATAGATCGGGAGATATTAGCGTGCAACTGATTTCCGCGACCTTTTCACGTCTGTAACTTTTTTAGCTGGCATGATATCAATGTCTATGTTTCATATCTTCATTGTAACGCCGTAATAAATATGCAAACAAAAATTCAGCCCACTAGGAATTTTTCCGCAGATTGGAGTTAAAAATTACTGGGCTAATTGGGCCACATGTGTGTTATTTTGATTTAAATTAATACCTACTCAAAATAACACAAATTCTTATCGTCACATGATATATATATTGTAATATTTTTTAATGTCTGTACACGGTTTTGAACATCAATGTAACTCCTGATTCGTTTATTACCATGGCTAGCCTTTACAGTCCTTATTCTAAGAAGCTCGTTTGAAATGGTAGAGTCGTCATATTTTACCAACTTTGGGCATTTGCTAGTAATTTGGTACCAAATGTCAACTCTCAAAGTCCTTGGTAGTCAACTAAATTGTTATGAGTTTCTAACAGAAAGCAGTATTTATGGAATGTTTTGTATTTAAAAAATATATCGATAATTTAGTTTATTCTGAAATCATTATTTATTAGTTGGCGTTTTAGTATTTGGTACAGTGTTGCATGAAATCGGTCAAATTTAAGAAACTTCTGTCGAATTAAGTTCCTTCTCGTTTGTTCTACAATCGATTTTGATTTTGAGTCCGTTCGATTATATTTTATAACAATTCGATAGCGTAATTATCGAGCTAAAATGAAAGCGAAGGTAATGTCGAAACACTTTCTAGAGAAATCGAAAGAAATTATCTTTATATTTACAATTATGTTTACAGATTGATTTTATAACAGATCATAAAATTTATTGCTTAGTGAAGAGGATAAACGGTGCAATCATCGAACGGCCCTAGTATGTCAACTTAACTCTATTAATACCACATTAATAAATCCGATGTAATACCAATGGTTTTTATGACAAATAAAAATATAGGTTTCGTGCTTAATTCAGAATGATGATAGCTTGATCCTCGATACCTCGATGTCCCAACTATGTAGTAAGTTTTGTCAAGAGTCATTACCTCGAAACACCAGTACCCCGGTTCTACCTCAACGAGTCTCTGCCTGGACGACGACGGTCCACTTCATCGATGACTTGTTGATTCGAAAGTATATCAAAACCAAAGTAAATTTATACAGGGTGACTGGTACTTAAATTTTCACTTGAATTCCCTATGACTAAAAAAGTTTTGTTACTATTTAATTTACAAACGCCTGACTCAGTCGCGGCACGTGACATTGCACGTGGATCTCTGCCAACGCTAGTGTAACCATGCGTTCCGTAATCAATTCATTAACTTTCGGTTAAGTTTACTCAGTAAATAATTAATATATTTTTTTCTCTTAATTTATGATCTCAAACTATCATGTCTTCGAATCTTGAAAGTGACCCACCAGTCACCCTGTATTATCACATAAAGGTGTGACATAACCCGCTTCCGACCTCAATCTCACCAAATGGAAATTGAAGATTAGGTCGAAGATACCCGTTTACTATTCCGCTATTATTATAAGATCGCCGCGCCGGTCGCCCATCCATTTTTTTTTAAATTGGGGAAATCCTCCATGTATACGATGACGCTCGGGGGAGCGTCAAAGTTATGCGTGGACTTTAACCGGCTAGAACCCCAATGTGTTCCACCACGCACCATATGGCGGGAGCACGGGTACGCTTACGCCGGTGATACAAACTGTGTGCAAACCCGCCCCAAACGCAGCATGTCGAGAACACCAGACACACCGCACCTCAGCGAACTCCCTTGAGCAGGGGGGGCAGATACACCCGTATCCACTGCCCAGCGACTTCACATGTTAGGAACCAGTGAAATCGCGTCGCGTTAGGTCGCCAGAATCTAACCCCCTCCAGCCGCGCCACCATTTGCTGGAATCACCGAAGCGTTAGACCACCAGCATTCGGCTACAGCCTGCCATCACCCGGGGAAATCGCAAGCGTTAGATCCCCGTCAGGCTTTGTCCGCAAGAGGTTGTAAAAGGTGTTACTCGAAAGTCTTTCGCCTCCTATCGCAGACGACTGACACCCACAGCCACTCATCCCGCAAGTGGGCAATTCGGCACCTGGGGATTGGGGTAAATTTTTATAGAGGTTTTCTTCCTCGCAGACGTTAGACCCCCTTTCCCCCCGCTATGAACGGACAGGCTTGCGGGTAGAGCGAGGACTCGGATGCCGAAGCGATCCGAGTCCGTCGACCCTCAGAGCATCTGGTGGCTCAAACCAGAGCTCGCCGCCCCTGTGCCCTCCTCCGTACTTCTCTGCTAGTCAGAGAAGTACAGAGAGGGCCCACCCACGCCGGTTTTGATCTGCGCCGTCAAAACGGTACCCCCATTTCTGGGTGGTATCACCTTATCCGCCACCTGGGAGACCAGCAACTCCACACGGGTCGGTCACCCATCCTTGTACCGACCGCAACCAACGTTGCTTAACCTACTATATCGTGGTATTATGCGCAGGACTTCTAAATTTTACTGAGTTTCTTGAAAATAATTTAACGCAATTAATATAAAAATATTATTGACCGTTTAAGTTATAACCGTTCGTGTATTTATTTATAAGATTTTCTTTTTCAGCGAAAGATCAGGGTTATTGGTAAGGTTTTATTAATTTTACAATTCGCAATATTCAAATATTCCATCACTTCTTTTTTTATATTTTAGGATATAATCAATAGATAGATTAATCCTATATGTTTTACATTTCATATAGAATACTGATGCATTGTTTTTACGGTTCCTACAAGATCGCTTACCAAATATCAACTAAAGAACTATGCGAACGTCTTTTGTTTTATATCAAGATCACAGACATTCACCACTCGACCTTATAATGAAATCACTAACGTTCATTTTAGCTTTCCATTTGCGGCTACGATATGTTTTGCTTCGTAATAGCACATTCATGGTCAATATTTGCCAAAGAAAGTTTAACACCCGGTGCCGCGTGATGTCACTGTATTTGCCAAATTAATGAAAAGGATCTGCTTACATAAGCTACTTATATTACTCGTCAGGTCACTTTCTCGGACATTCTTTAAAGAACTCGTCTCTAACGATTGGTTTTTGTTACATAAATTAGCTTTCTTATCAAAATCTGGCACGCAGAAATCCTTACTTCCATTTGTATTATAGAAAAGTTTTTTTTTATATTTTGAATTAATAGGCGATGAGTATAAGTTTTTGTAGAGTATCGACAGTCTTTGTTTTGTTTTAGAGTTTTTTTTGCAAAAAAATAAAGAGACATACTTTTACTATTAATTGACAATAACTTTGAGTCAGCAGCTAATAAAACACCACAATAAAAAAACGCCTTGCAAACAAAATACGTGATAATAAAGAAAAAAAAACCCCAGACAATCACACCAACTACATGGCATCAAAGTAAGCTGAGCTTGTGTTTTGAGATACCATGTAGCGAAGTAGGGGGGAACGTAGAATACAAATACATATACAGGGTGATGGGCAATTAGACCAACATATTTTAAGGTGACGTAAGAGAGGTAATTTCTAATCATTTGAGTCCAAATCAAGTAATCCCAAAGTGTACCGTTTTTAAAATATTCCTATTTTTTTCTGAAAATAAAGTTTCATTTTTATAGCCCATTCAAATTAGCAAAATCAGGGGAAATAATTCGTGTAGTTTTGAAAATTGGCACAGTCATACGTTGTGGCTCCCGGATTAACATACTAAATGTCCTCAAGGGTGGGGGTGTATTGAGGGTGTGGGAGCGTTAAATCCCTATTTTCAGTTTTTTTTCCATATCTTGATAATCTGAACTGATATCAGAGATATTGCTTCTGAGCAAAGTTTTTGCATAAAATTTCCCACGGATTTGGTCATATTCATTATTACTCTACGACTGATACTTTAGGAGCTACAGGGTGTTGAAATTTTGCTATGTGCGAGATTACCGCGAGTTCTTATCATACTACTGACTGGGCTAAGGTTGAACTCCCACGCAGGCATCGCGTCTCCAATCCCCCCTCTGCCCTGCCTTTTGCTGGCTCGTCCTGAATCAAAGCTATTTTAGTTTGCTAAGGGTGTTACCACACCAATCGATTCGGCGTCGACGTGGGCCGGTATTTTTTGCCTAGTAAAAACTGTCGATCTACGTCGATTCTACGATGTCTACGGCGTCGATCGATGGTGGAATGGATTAGTCGACTTAGAATGATGGAATGGATGGAACCCTTGAGCCAATTACTACCACTGATCCTCCGGCTCCTGACACTGCTGTCTTCAATTTTTTGTCGCTGCAACAAAAAGTTCAACCAAAGGGGTTTGAAAATTTTTGGTGCACCTTCTGTCCGCCATTTTGTTTTTTTTTCGATTTTGCGTCGCACTATAAAACTTGTATATTTCAATTGCTGACATACAGACGAGCAAAAAATGTTATATAACATATGGGTCTAAAACGTCACGTTTTAGAGATAATATGAAAAACAATTTTGCTAAATAATTCGAATTTTTCATATATTTAATCGTTGAAATACCTCTCAGAATGTATCAAATTAGCATGAATGTTTGTAGTATTATCTTGCACATTAGTTAAGAGTAAAAATAACTGGTTTTTACACCTACCTATCTAAAACTTGACAATGCCATATTAACTCGGCAAAGCCGGAGCTGTAGGTACGTACCTAACTATATTATTCTAGTAACTTACAAGAAGTAATGACACAGATTACTAAAGAGTTACTACGTGTAATGATATGATTAAGAGTTTTCTTTTTTAGAATTCTTTTACATTTGCTTGTACCTATTCGGAAATGCGGGATAGAAAAAGACGCGTCATTTGAACGCCCTATAATATTTAAGTCTGTCTTTAAATACTTAAAGCCCACACGAGAAGAAGATGGGCTTGTGTATACACTTCTACAACACGGTTCCCCATGACATACAGGAACTTACGTAAAAAAAGGCAACTATAAAGTGGATGACTACTTAAATGAAAAGGAGCCATGGGTGTGAAAAAAACGCCCAGCTCTTTGCCAAATGTGAGACTTATATATAAGTGATTATAATGTAAGTTAAAAGATTGTAAAGTGTTTCTGGAGTTTCTTTATCTCCAATTCTTCTCCAGAGTAGACTCCCACACCTCACACTAAACTAAATAATTAACTAATTAAATTAAATTAAATAGTTAAACTAATAGTTTACATACTAGTTAAATAATACTGTTAATATTAGTGAATGTACTATTGTGGAAAAGCGGGGTCCACTAATACAGGTATTTTTATACTTAACAGTGGTCTCCAGCCCGGCTGTGTAAAATTATTTTGTTTTTAAATAAAGATATTTTGTAGGTATTTGTATATGGGTGCGTACAAATTGCTAGTAATGCAACTAGTAATGTAATATCCAGCGTCCGATGCCTGCGCTCGCTGTATTTGGACGTGTATTGCGCCGAACTGAGCATTCAATACGGGCATCCTGAGTAAGATTTTTTCCGTATTTCGTCGCGAGCACGGTCCGTCGCCGCACACGTTCTTTTCAACCGACTACCAAAAGCAAGAGGTTATCAAATCGTGTGTATTACCACTACACTAGCCGGTCGTCAAAGTTTCACATCGGTGTACTCAGTGAATAAGTTTTTCATACAAATTAAAAGTCATATGTTTTCCGTTCCCGTGGGAATTTCGGGTTACTTGCCTTGAGCGCAGGCATCGGACGCTGGATATTACATTACTAGTTGCATTACTACCAATTTGTACGCACCCTAAGAGTGCACACGTCTGAACTGGAGAAAAAGTCGTTGTGTATTATTTTTACTGACATGTTTCAGGAGAATATTGTAATATTCCCATGAAATAAATTATTTTTCTTGTCTATTCTAGTCCTCGCGCCATAGCCTCAATAATTAATACTTACTGGGAATTAAAACTCCCGAACTCCATTAAGAGTAGGTAATTAAGTATGTAAGTACTAAATATTTTTGCTAAAGTAGCTATATCTGCATTCAATAACAATTTGTTATAGATACCTACACAATCTGAATTGCCACTGAGGCGTTGCGCTCTATGAGCACAATCCATTTTAACGCGTCTAGCCGGCTGGGAGCGCGGTGCGGCGCGGCGGCGGCGTTGCCGGGTTGATATGGCATTGTCAGGTTTCAGATAGGTAGGTGTAGAAACAAGTTATTTTTACTCTTAACTAATGTGCAAGATAATACTACAAACATTCATGCTAATTTGATACATTCTGAGAGGTATTTCAACGATTAAATATATGAAAAATTGGAATTATTTAGCAAAATTGTTTTCCATATTATCTCTAAAACGTGACGTTTTAGACCCATATGTTATATAACATTTTTTGCTCGTCTGTATGTAAGCAATTGAAATATACAAGTTTTATAGTGCGACGCAAAATCTAAAAAAAATCAAAATGGCGGACAGTAGGTGTGCCAGGCTCCATACAAAAATTTTCAAACCCTTTGGTTTTATTTCTCAAATTATCTATTTTTATCTCTTTGTAAAATTAATCAGCCTGTATCTCCTAAAGTATTCATCGTAGAGAAAAAATGAGTGTGCGTAAATAAGTGGGTAATTTTATGTAAAAACTTTTGTCGCTAGCGAACATTATACTTTTTGTATTGATTTTCGAGATATAAGCAAAAACCTGAAGACAGGAAATAAGAAATACCTTTACTGCAAATTCAATGCCTTGTAGTATTGGTCGTATAGTGAAAACTAATATTACTAATTGCAATTTTGTGAAAAAACTATTGTCAGAAGTAATAATTACGCTATTTACAGCAGCAGTACCCGAGGACTCACGGAAATCTCGCACATTGCAAATTTCAACACCTTGTAGCTCGTGAAGTATTGGTAAAAGTAATATTATGATTAAATCAATAGGAAATTTTATGAATAAAATTTGGTCCGAAGCAACCATTAAGCTATTTGTACAGATTTTCAAGACATGAGCAAACACCAGATAATCAACGAATGCAGAGCATTAAAAAAACCGACAACACGTCAAAACTTTGGCCGACTTAAAAAAAAAAAATGAATTTTTTTTCGGTAACAAAAACTTATAAATAACACAAGTAGATTGGGAATCTCCTTTTAGGCATATTGCCTGTGCCAGGAGACCCCGCTCCTCCATAACTTAGTACTAGTATTATTGATTCATTAATTATTTAAAAATATTTAAGAAAAAAAAAGTAAAATATAAAAATAAAAATAAATAGAGAAAGTAAAAATATTTATGACTAATAACTTAAAGAACAATGATTAATAGAGTTAAATAACTAAATGATCAAATCGTTATCATTATAAGTATCAACAGAAATTTAGAAATTATGCCATTACAATATCATAGAAACAAATTATATCATTTTATTAAATTAAATTACATTGTATTAAATTAAATTAATTTACTAAAAAATTAAATTAGAAAAACAAAAATTAAAAAAAAAGAATTAAAATAAAACTGTATAATTAGACAAAAATGATCATAAATTTATAAGAATACTGTATGCTCAATATTTAATGATTAATGTGGTTCCCTTCTAATGTTTATTGTATGGGTGTGAATAATTTGGTGCATGCATGTAAAATAGGTGTTATTGAGTGATTTAATCCCTTGATAGCAGAGACTCCACATCTTCATATTTGAGTGTCTCCAGCCAACTTTTTACTTAGAGTGTCATCCACGTAAACATTCTCCGAAATCATACATATTGTTTCAAAAATTAGAAATTTTCAATGAAGTACTCAGCCGATTTCAATGAAATTTATATGGGACCAACTGTGAAGTATCATATGAAACAAGAATTTTCAAAATCGATTCATAATTGTCTGAAATATCGTGTAACAAAGACACAAAAAAACATACAGACGAATTGAGAGCCTCCTCCTTTTTTGGAAGTCGGTTGAAAATAGGGACCTTTATACCCCCCTACGCCGACAGTACATCCCTCACCCTTAAGGACTTTTAGTATGTTAATCTGGACTACACAAGGTTTTTCAAAACTACAAGAATTATTTCCCCTGTTTGCCTATTTTCGGCTTAATTTGACTGGGCTGTTATACTTTTTTATAAATTTCCCAAAATCTTTCGTATTTAATTCGTACGTATTGTATATCACACTCTCTAATGTTAAGTCTATCTACTGCCAAACTTATTTCAACAACTTTTAAGTTTGAATACCTCTTATTTGACATAAGAGAGAGCCTTACAATTACGCAGTATAACGTCGAATTGAGCCCACTCTGTTTTTATAGATAACAATCAAAACAATTTAATTTAAATATATCTTATCTATGTTTAAACGAACTCGATTCAGAGATTTATTAATGCCCTGAAGACTAAAGATTTAGCTTACATTTAACAATGAGCACACACCTAAACTAAACTTGGTCACTGCCAAAGTGGTCGACAGGTGCTATTAAGGAAGCCTTGACTTAGGTTCGAGTAACCTCGATACGACCGCATCCTTGCGCCCATTCGTGGATACACGCGGAAGTGAGACGGAAAGAAAGTCAGACCGGTTGGATAGTGGGCCGAGCTACGTGCGCAAGCGCAGACTGTATGTGAGGCGTGTTTAGGGAATGTCGCTAGATTGTAAGGATAAGAGTTTAGCGTCAATGTTGGAAGAGCTACTCAAAATCAAAGTCAAAAAATCTTTATTTCATAGGTATTTACTCTATAACAAAATCCGGCTTTTTGATTCGATTTTGTTTATTATTATTTCCCAAGTCAAGAGACTTTATTATTTTATTATTTGCTTGAAATCATTCCATTTAAGGTCATATTAACCTCTAAAATACCGAAGCACTGCTCAGTGAACTGCACTCAACTGCCGAAGCACTTAACACAGCGCGAGCTGTGTAACCTAGGACGCTGGTTGTTTAAATTTTAGACAATAAATACACACAATAAACTTCAAAATGTTTTATTTATTTACCATAACATATAACCGAGTTATAATAATTGATTGAAGTTTATTCAATGGTCAGAGAATCAACAGGAAACCGTTCAATTGTTTTTTGCGATTTTTTTCTAAGTAACTTGTCAACTTCATTGTAGGATTTAGAAGTGAAATTGCTCTAGAAAAGTAATGTTTTATATGTCAGTAAGTTGCTCTGTTATTGAACTGAAAAGCATAATACTTTAATAAAACTGAATAATTGAAAGGATACTTGCTTGATTTTTCTGGAGCAGCTGATATACACACAATCACTTAATTTACCAGTCAAAAGTAAATATTATAATGATGTTAAAGCAGTGAATAATTATATTGGGGGGGGGTACAGTGTTTTAGATAGATTACAAATAAAATCGTTGGTTACTATAGAAATAGAAAAACCATTATAGAAAAAACATATGTGCACTATATTATATATTGGACGACCACTTTGGCGATGGGGTAAACCTGTTTGCCTCAGACGCTAGTGGTTGCGTGCGGGTTCGATTCCCGCACGGAATAAGAAAAAAAAAATGTTCCGTGTCTGGGTGTTTATCTATTTATGTATTTATATTCTAGTTTCCCCCCTAGTTCGCTACATGGTATTCCATAACACAAGCTATGCTTACTTTGGGCCCATGTAGTTGGTGTGATTGTCTGGGGATTTTATTTATTTATATGTTTTTTCTATAATCAGTTTATTCCGCGCCCTGCCAAGAACGCTCTGAAATCGCGCTTAGTCCCGGCAGACTGGGGTACGCATCGATGCGCGCTCTCGGCAGCTGAGAAGTTAATACATATAAAATGAAATTAAACTAATGTTTCTTACATGCACACAAAGTTGTTTAGCCCAAATTAGTATCTTAAAGTGTGTTATGGATACTCGATAATGGAAAATAAACTTCAGAAATATGTAAACATACACATTGACTATACAGGGTGTGGCGTAATGAGTGGATAATCCTTTACCGACGGTTGGGGGGCATTGCGGCTGTTCCGAAAATGACAATTTGTATTCAGTAAAAGTGTCACGGTTTTCGAGTTTTTGGGCACTTTTTAAAATTTGAAAAAAGTGAGGCCTTTTCCGTCTCTTTTAAGTGCCAAATTTACAATACAAAGAATTTTCTCACTCTGTTTTCTCAACATCATTTAGTGATAGTGGTGCTATCAAAGGTAAACTACCAATTTTGTACGATAGCCAAAGTTTTTTTTATTTTTATTTTTAAACGTAAAGTTTGTGCTAAGTATTTTTTTTCTCTAACTTTGGTACCTCGTGGTGTAAAAACAATGTACGGTGACATGTCTACCCAATTAATTAATGAATAGCCCATTTCATTATGATTCCAAAATAGTATAAATTTACGATATTTCTAGCTCTCAATTTAAAAATATTTATTTTATATTCTAGGTTCCCCATAGTTCGCTACATGGTATCCCATAAAACAAGATATTCTTACTTTGGGGCCATGTAGTTGGTGTCTGGGGATTTTATTTATTTATTTATTAGATATAAGTGATTATTAGTTACGACTCTAAGGTAAGAAGATAAACCTTGATACCCAGAGACATAAGTAAAAATAATTTATTTTTTACATTCTGTCTATAATTTGTCATGTTATCAAGACGTCGAAGGGAAACGAGAAGGTATTATTGTTCCTCGAGACCAAAGGGTCTCATAAGCTTCGTCGAGTTGACCTGGCTGTAAAATATTTTTATCGACTTTGGCGATGGGGTAAACCTGTCTGCCTCGGACGCCAGTGGTCGCGGGTTCGATTCCCGCACGGAACAAGGAAAAAAAAAGGGTTCCGGGTCTGGGCGTTTATCTATACATATATGTATTTATATTCTTAGCAACCAATAGATAAATAAGTGTTTTTTGGGAATTACGTTTCTGGCAAATTAATATATATTTTTTTAATTCATTAAGAATTTATTTTAAAAATAAACATGTTCATTTTAACATATACGTACGATCTTTTTCTGTACCATTTCTGCATATTCTTTAATTCTATACCAATAATTTCGGCCACCAACCGAGACTGGAAACCCGGGTTCTCTGCTGGCCAGGGAGATGCTCTACCAACGAACCTACTGGGTCCTGAATAACATCATCGAAAGCATTCAATACACTAACTGGATTTTTTTCCTTATAACGCTAAAATAGCTCCATCTTGTTCTTTGCAGAAATTAGATTTATAATATCTATAATATAGTTCGAATAAAGCATTGCAATCGAAAATTTTATTTCATTTTCAAGCATTTGCCTTTTATAATGCTTCAACACAATTACAGTTAAATTAAAGTACTAAATAAAACCGTCTCCCGACTGGGACTTATTATTACACGATTTGTCTTATTTTTAATAAATATATGTTTCTTGAATTTATTTATCCATAACACAAGTTCTTTAAAAAAAATTCTGCCTGACACTGTAATGTGCATGTAACCAATATTTATTATTATTATTTATTATAAACAGTGTTTTTTCGTAATGCGATTTCAAGATCTCATTGTTTTTAGTTAAATGTACAGTTGTGCAAGGCGCTGTGCGTTGATGTCTTATGGATAGCCATTCTAAATATGTTTCCATACAAATTTGAAAGGCCCATAGCTTTAGTGTTTCGTGCTAAATATTAAACAATAAGACGTGTGATATTATTTTGTCTTATTGATGATTAATCTTAAATGTATTCAACAGATTTTATGAAATGTATTGACATTTCAACATTCGAATACACGTTCCAAATATTTTTAAATATTTCTTGAACTTTTCAGACTACATCACAGCTATGCCATACTTGGGTCTTTATTTATTTGAACTTTATTATCTTTCTAGTGTAGCATTTCGTAAAATTCAAAATAATTTTACTGTACACACCGCGGTGTTGCAATCGACGTCACTAGGACACTAATTGCAGCTATCAACAAGTCATACGAACTAGTTAACCATGCTAACTTACTGTTAGATATACAGGGTGTCCCGCGTACCCTATATAATACCTTCTCGGAGGTATTCTAATACCCATAAGGATTACAGAAAAAATATGAAAAAAAGAAAAATCGAAATTTATTTTTCAATTTTTGTATGTTAGCAATATATTTCGACATTTTCTTTCGTAGAAAAATATTTTTTCAATTTACTATACTATTTTTTCAATGTACTAGAATACCTCCGAGAAGGTATTATATAGAGTAAGCGGGACACCCTGTATATTAAAAATGATACTTTTGTCTCCATATTCTTTATTGAAAGTGATTATGCGACTTGAAAAACCCAGAATTACAGAGGTTAGAAAAATCAGACGTAGGCAGTCAATTTCACACACTGGCGATCCGTCTCATTGTGGGTAAAGAAAATATATCTTATTTATCAAAATTCTACTGGCAGATACTTTGATTATTATTTTGTCATGATCATTACTACGACAAATCAGAAAGTACATATAATAATTACAAAAAATAAACACTAATTTGTAATCTTCTGTGTCAGAAAATAATGGTGGATACTTTTACCACGACTTAAGAGAGAGAAGACTAAAAAGCAGTCAAAAGAAAGTGTGTAATTTTTAACAAACTGTAAACAATGCTGTTGAATTATTCATTTAATTTTACGAACTACGGTATCGTTTCGCTCTGAAAACTTTGTATGTAAACACTAAATAAAATTACATATAATTATAATACAGTTTCTAAAAGTTAACTTACCAAATATGTTAAATATCATGAACCAATTTTCAAATTTAAATAGCATACTTACAGACATACATAACTTAACGACTGTATACCTTATGGGGTAGGCAGAACACCAGAGGTTATAGAACCATATGATGTCGTTTAACTTTGGAGGTATTATAATGATGGAGAGAGACAAGGGGTCTATCGCCCACAAAAATGTCAACAAAACCTCTGTCCCGTAACTGACTTTTACAGTATGCTCGGAAAAAGAAACAGCTGGTACATTCTATGTTTTTCTTTTGCTCCCAGAAATATATTTATTATTGCTAATATTCTGTTTTTTATGCTTATTCATATTTTTCACCCGGTTCTATTTGGGTACAGTTTAGCCACGGTGTTTTCACTAAATTTCGTTAGTATCACTAAGCTATAGATGGCGCTGTTTATAATTTATAAAATTAGAAAAATGCCATAGACAATGTCTCTTTCATCCTACTTTTCATTCTTCGGTTCATTCAATCAATCACCTAACCGACTCATTAAATCTATCTTTCATTCGTTACCTGTGTTCGTTACTGCGCACCCGTTTTCGAATGTTGTTTTTATCGATATTTTCTTGGATTCCTTTTACTCACAACCCGGCCACCATTTGAACTCTGACGCTCCGTTTTTTAATTCTGACCAGGCAATTCTACTGGATTTCGGAAACAACGCTGCAATTCGACCTTTGCATGTTTATTGGAATTTTGATCGTGATAACGATTTTCTGATATAGACATATTTCATATAATCATGATAATATACATATTTGAGGATTCTTGAATATTCTTAAAGTAAAATACAGGGCAAGTTCCCGACTGGTTCTAGTAAAAGTTTCAGTCACTAAGTTCTAGATGGCGCTAGAGCTCCGTTTTAGCTGATATCTCTATCTAAACCTATAAAAGTTACTTTATGAGTTTAGCTCTGTTATTACTGCCTTTGCAGTTGATCTTCTCAAACCGATATTTTTATTGACTTCGTTAACAGTAATTATGATAACTCTGGGATTTAACAATGTTAGCCTTTACCCGGCTGGTAATCTCCATAGTGTATATTAGCATCAGTCTATGGATATTGTCCATGGGCTCACTCACATAATGATATTGACACTTGACTGCTTGAATTGGTTGAATAGTTTGATCGAATTGAAAGTTTCAATACGAATTGAACAATCTTTGTAGAGATTGACACAATAACAATCTTTGTGAATTGATGTGTAAATGAATTTAATTTTAAATAAATTATAAAAATATTGTATAAGTTGTGAAAATTGTGTTACCCTTATGTGAATTTCCAAGAAAATATACCAAAGGAAGTACCTAACTATAACTCAACAATACACTGACAGCGAGGACTGAAATTATATACCTATATTGGATTTGTAATTGGATTGTCAGAAAAATTTATTTAATCACACCACATTGTCTAGCCTAAATTAAGTCTCATTAAGAACTTGTGCTATGGACACTAGATAACGGATAAATAAACTTAAGAAATATATAAACACATAGATATTTTTTATTTTTTATATAGAAAAACATCCAGACCCATATTTATTTGTGATTTTTATTATTTGGCAAAGGAATTACCTATAGGCATAACATACTAAGAGAGTTCTTTGCCATGTCCGTAGAAAAAAAAACTGCTACACCTCATTGTGTATTAATGTAGAATAACATTTAAAAAAAACAAGCTGTCAAAATCAATATGTGAGCCTCGTACAGACCGACATCTATGACAAGGGAGTTGTCCGTCTGAACTTGTTCTCCTTATTAGTCTGTGGCCTTTACATTAAAGCACTAGAGTGATGTAATACAGACCAATATCTGTTTGTTGTTTTCTAAAATTACCCCATAAACCCCAGACAGGAGTTGCTTTTTATAAATTTTGAGAACGAAAGGACCCCGATGTTTATCTGTATTTCTATCTTTACTGGCTCTATGATTGACAATTGATTGATTGTAAATTCTGATTGAATGATTACTATTATAGTCTTATGTTTCAACCGATTTTACAACCTTCAAAAGGAGCAGGTTCTGAATTCGAGTGTATATTCTTTTTTTTTGTTATGTGATTTTTTTTCTCAGTTATTAATCGATTTGGAATATTTTTTCGTATGTTAGAGGATACTTCAGAGGTGGTCCCATTTAAATTTCATCAAATTCAATTGAGTAACTTTACAACAAATACAAGTATACAGCACCCGGGACCGACTGCTTAACGTGCCCTCCGAAGCACGGAAGTCGTTGTGAGAAAATGAATGGTCGGCGGTCACCCATCCTAATACCGGCCGCACCGAGCGCGCTTTACATGCGATATCGTTTGATATGCACAGTAACTACGGCGCCACGACGACTTCTCGTGTTTATTATGATACATTACATTAAATAAATGACTTATGACAACGGAGTCAACCGTCTGCCTTTATAAAAAATCGCAAACCCACTCAACGGGCAATGAAGAGGGCTATTACTGCAAGGCTTTCCAGATTGACAGTCAGCTGAAGGTTCTCAGTAAGTGCTTGATGTGGGCCTTAGTTCTTGTTGAAGATGATATTGATGACCGAAAAATAAAAATAAAATAATTCAAAAATACTCTGGAACGTCAAGTTAAAATATAAGATATAATTAAGCTCGCTGAAGCTTACCTAGAAATGTATTTTATTCAAATTGATACAGTTAGCTGAGCGGATGATATTAGTAGGTACACTTTTCCTAGTAGTGGTATACATTTATTGTGACTATGCGTTTGCGGGACGAAGCTGTTTAACTTTTATGAATGTGTTTTTTATGAAGTAATCTTATTACTTAATCCGCTATTTTTACAATATATTGAACAAGCTCAAATAAATGAGAGATAAGTTTCTATATGTACAAAACTTATTGAATAAGAAATAAACATATAAACACCCATTACTTAACGGCTGATATCTCTGTTCATCATACAAATATCCACCCCTATCAGAATTCAAACCCAGGACCTCTGATATAAAAGGCAATGTTTGTTACCACTACACCAGCAGGTCATCAAAACTCTGTATCTTCCAATGTTTATATCCCGTTCGTAACAACTTCAGCGAACAACCTGAAACTAAAACTTAACCACCGAATTGTACTTAAAGATTTGTTTCGCTAAATAAATTGTATATTTATAGTTGTGCAATTATTATTATCTATTTTTACATGTTTTTTATTATTCTTTAAACTTAGTTTAAAGTGGTGCCTTGTGATTCCACACAGTAACGCGATTGCTATCATTCCGACGGATAATACTTTCGATTTAAAAAACTGCACTTAGTGCGGTATAACCGTTTGAGAGCTATGATGCTTCCGATTGAAACACAGATACAGATATCAAACTTACTTTACCCCTCTTTTGAGCCGGGGTTAATAAGTTAGGTTTGGTGAAGAAGTAAGTTACATTATTGAAATGGAAAATCATTCGGTTTACACGCCCTGAAAGTTCTGAAATCTCCATTTCTTCCACAGTTGTCGAGTTTTCACTACAAACTCCTCTGTCAGACATATTCGTTTCTTAAGCGCCATATAATTAATTTCGTGACCTGATATTATGTAGTCCATTGACCATCTATGAATGACTGCATCACAACCGCAGACTGCCATTCGGTGCTTTGGTGACAATTAGGTAAGGTGTACATGTTAAGCAACTCGAGACCTCGGTTCCTGTAAGGTAGCCAAAACAATGGAAAATATAATAAATCGCAATGCACTCTGATTATGTAAGTCTTTTATTTCATATCATAAACTGACCACACCAAAACATCATATAACATCGAGTTAAAATGATAAATTAAATTGCATCACTTTGTATTATTTTATTGTCTTTCTTTCATAAAATAACTGAAAAGAAATCTTTGATTTCATATAATAACTGTGAAAGCTTAATAAAATAAATAGAAGGTCGCGTTTTCCTCAAAGGATACATATACTATAATATACATCATATAGTGCTATGATATGTATTCAAAGAAACCGCTGACGAAATTTTGTTTGCCGAAACCGCTGAACCATATTGCAATCGCCGAGCCGCGCGTCAAGTGAATTCACTGTGGAAAAACCATTTTATAACGAAGGCTTTTTGGCTAATAAGTAGTGATATTTTAAGCAGATATGATTCAACACAAACGCTTTCATTTATTTTTTGATGCATGTCAGGAGAATAGAAATACGTTTACTGTAATAATAATACTAAATCTATACTAATATATAAAGCTGAAGAGTTTGTTTTTTTGTTTGTTTGTTTGATCTCAGAAACTACACGTGGGATTTGAAAAATTCTTTTTTTCCTTTGATAGCCTAACTCTTGAGGAAGGTTATAGGCTATATTTTATCCCGAAATTCCCACGGGATCAAAAGTTACGCGGGTAAAACTGCGCGCGGTGGCTAGTATAAAATAAAACTTTCGTCATAAAAATTGTTGGTCTAATATAGTATGGTATTGCCTGCTTGGTTGCTTTCAGGGAGCTGTGATATTTTTTCGTTAGTATTTTTACAGCTTAAAAATTCATTGTTTTTTAATAACGGTTCACCCATTAACGTTTTGGCATTACGGGTTTATAAATACCATAATTCAATTTGTCTCTTGGGAGACTTTATACACATAGAACCTTGATGCCCGTCTGCACTAAACTCTACTTAGCATAAACTTAGTTTAAATAAAACTACTTTTTTACGGATTAATCGCGTATAATTTATATTTTACATTTAACTCGACGTTTCACGAGCGTCGTCGCTCGTGAACACGGGGTCTGCAAAGACACCGAAACGTCGAGTTAAAATGTAAAATATAAATTATACGCGATTAATCCGGTTAAAAAGTAGTTTTATTTAAATTATGAATCGTGAAAACTTAAGACAATAAACTTAGTTATGACATGCCTAAACTGCGTCACACATAATCATTACTTACAGTGCATTGTCTTAAGCACTTAGGCATTGACCTAAGTTTAGTGCAACGCAATTTTTGTTCTTAAGCACGTCCTAGAAATTTAAGAATCAACTTAGGAGCTATCTAAGTTTAGTGCAGACGGGCGAGAGTCAATTAACGCCTTATATCTTCCTTGTCTATCCACCAACGAGCACTAGACTAGTTTGGTTATATACGTACCTCCACGTCACTCAGGGGAATAACTCATAGCATTGCAATGGGCTCATTATAAAGAGTTGTGACGATTATGGTCTTTCTTGTATTCTTTGTTTCACTTACCGCTATTGTTGAATCTTCGCCTGCGCTATTCAAGAACCCAAGTTCTACTCTTATTTCCAACAAGAGTAGTTTAATAAATAACTTACTTGAACTGATTCGGAAATATTTATTTACTTTGTTGTTGTTCAGCTTACTTTGTAGACATCTAGTCTTCATTTTAGTTGAATAAATTAACTCACTGATTAGAAATCAAATTTACATATCAAATTGTATATATTTTATAAATAGTAGATCAGCATTTAATTTGATGACCAGTTGATTAGTCTAGCAAAGGCGTTCCGGTTCAATGTTCCGGTAGCCTGATTCTATAATTATCGTTTCTATGTTTATACGGATATTAGAATTGTGATAATATTAAAAACGTTAAATGTGTCTTATGTTATAGTTCTTTATTTTTTTAATGAAATTTACTGAGATCAGATTAGACAATTAAAGTTTCAGGATGCCAAACCCCGTATCATTGAAGTAGGAGGATAATCCGTGGTTGGTAAATTGAAATTCACATTTATACTATTATGTAAGTACAACTTTAGAGAACCAGTTCTTTCGGTTGTAACCTGTAATCGAACCGGAACTTATAAATGATACGCAAGTGCTTTCCCCTCACAACTACACTTAAAAGCTACAAAGTAATCAACTTGTGCTGCCATCTATAGAACATCAATCAAACTAAGTTAAGTATAAGCTATAGAAAGTACAGCGCTCAAATTAGTAAGAGTATAAATATACAGATGGCGTTTTATTAACGTCGCAAAAATTAACGCAACGTAAAGAACAACTTTAATCATAATTTAAGAAGAACTAAACCGCTCCAATTATAATTGACATAGGAGTCTATTGGATGTAGTTTGTTATATATCTGCCGAAACCCTGATAAGACGTCTATACGCTGCCGAAAATAAGGGTTTGAACTATTGAGTTCCAACATCTAAAACTCTAAACTCAAACACGAACTAGGCTAGAATAGACAAACATATTTTTTTTTCACTAATGATGAAGAGTATCTTCAAATTAGCGGCTGATAAGCAGTCTGGGACTGTATTATAATTTATTTTTAGTTTAAGCAAAATCTTCAATCAGTCGATATCATTATAAAGCTGTCAATTTCATTTTACACCCAAATGCCATTTTTATTTGGACCCGGATTCCATTTACCTTTATTTAGAAGGTTCTAGTATAGTACGATCAACACTGTTTTAGTTTTTTACAGAATGACTTGTTTGCTGCTGATTGTGGAATTTGATAAACGCTCCACAAATTGCATTTTTTAAAATAAAACTCTCATACTAATTCAGTATCTCGTAAGGATGAAATATGTATATGTAAGTACCTATCATGCTTCAAAAACCATCGAGGCACAAATCACCTGCTGCTTTACAAGAACCTCAGTTGTCGTAATCTCCACTCTATAATCTCTGCATTGTATAAGAAGCCGATATGCAGTCTTTAAGTTTAAGTTTTTGACTGAGCGTACTTATCGCTTATTTCTTATTATTAACGAAGGCACACATGTTCTAGAAGAACTGTTCTATTAGATAATGCCTGAACTTATCACCACCGAGGCGGTGTCATTTGGCGGCATATTTTATATGAGGAGTGGTCGCTACTCAGGTGAACCCTAAAGTGGTCCTGCCACTAAGCGGGGATCGCTCAGATTAGTGGTCTTTTACTACACGCTGATACTGATACATTTAAATGTTAGTTTAAATTTAGTTTTTTTGATACAATATAAACGTACCTGCATATTTATTTTAGCGTCTAGCGTAAAATAAGTCGACTTTATTTTAATGGTAATTTAGAGTGACCACTTTTTGCGTTAGCGGATATATTAATTTCCTTGTAATCAAAAAATACTTTTTACTGCAAAAATCGTTTCTATAAATGATACTTATTGTGTAAAAAAAATTTGGCCGGTGACCACAGATCAGCCCTGTATATTTAGTAATTTTACGTAAGATTTTGATAAGTTCATAGAAAATCTTAATCTGTACGTAAAAAATAATAATAATAACAAAAAATCGGCAATTTTTATTGAAAAAATTAAAAGTCGATTATCTCGAATACGGTTAGGTTTGGTAGTAGCGTCTAGACCATTGCACCACAATAGCCTATATACCCGATAGCCGTGATCGAAAGCCATTTTGATTTTATTTTATTACAAAATAAATCTGTTTAGGTATAAAAGGTGGTATACGACCACGGCTATCCTTTAAACATATCTCTATCAATATCTCTATACATAAATATTTCAGCGAGGACTTACTTGTTCCTACTTTTTAGAGCGTGTTTTAGTAGTCGGGTTATAGTTTTTGAACTTATCTTTTTTCACACGTTTTGGAGTGATAGTGTTTACATATTTGAAATGTGCTAATGAAGTTCTTTTATTTGATATCTCAATTGAAATCGTCATTTTGAGGCTTCTAACGACACCTCATTTGTCCAATTATGATTAGTAGTTTAGAAGTTCTGAGGGAACAGATAAACATCCATACCCACATACATACGTACATACATACACGTCAAAATCATAACCCTCCTTTTTGCTTTGCCGTAGTCGGGTGAAAAGCATACTCTTTGTCAAACCTCAGCAATGCACAGGTAGCTTCTCTGAAGCTGTAGATCGACATTGATTGTTGTGATTAATCAATATGGGGCGACATCGACGACCGCTTTGGCGATGGAGTCGCACTATCTGCATCAAAACTCAAAAGGTCGCGGATTCACCGCAAAATGCAAATAACTGCGCATGAACATATTGCAATCAGCATTTTCCTAAGTGTGCATAATATCTATGAAATGTATGTATCTACAAAACAATTAATTATATTCTACAGGATGATGATGATCCGTTGTCCAGTGTACTTATATGTACTGTGTGAATAAACGTCCAAAAAAATATTTATTTATATCTGGTTACCATGTTTGTTTTTCTGTAAAACAAAAAAAACAGCACCTACTAATTATAATAGCTCCTTCACGAACCGATGTTTGCATTGATTACATAATCGAACCTCGATGTCACGTAAATGAGAATCACAAACATTAGAATAGATTAGGACATGGAATTTTAGTATAGAGTAAGAAAGTCTTACAGTGTGTCGTTACGAGATTAAATTGGTATAAAATAATTAGGAATTAATGAATATCGTTTTCAGTAAGTTCTACACTAAAAGTGATCCCTAAGTTTATTTTAAATTATAAAATAATACAAAATGTATTATAAAATATATAAAAAATCGTTTTCTTCCAAAATTTACCACTCCTGCAATGGTAATCTGTAATTCTCGGGAAACTACTGATACGTTGTCTGTCTTGGGTTTTCAGTAATAACAGCTATCCAGCCTTTTTTCTGGAATAGTAGATTATTGCATCGAGCACAAAGTAATTTATTATTGCACCGAGTACCTGATTTAGCGAGGGCTCTAATCTAACAGGCACAAGGGCAATATAAATTACTTAAGGCGAGGTGCATAATCTGCTTTTCTTTCAACTATGACGTTTAGGAATAGTAGATAAATTCGAAGCCGAAGCACTCAAAATCAGATAGTATCACACTTTACCGTTTCCAAAAATATTGTCAAGCAAAATTAACAAAGTTCCCGCCAAATCACTTTTTTAACTTTCTTTCATTTTTAAATCAGAGTTAGCAGCAATCATTTTTTTAAATTTGGAACAAGTAGAATAGAAACGAATAATACGTTCGTAAAAAAAAGTATTCTTATCGGCTGGCTGAATAGAGTCCATTGAGATTGGCACCTTTTGGTGCGATTAATGAACAGAATCGAGTACTTAGTCAATATCTAAAATTTGTCACCAGTCAGCCTGTATATCGCCTAAATACTATTTATATCGCCTGTTCGATCTCTTATGCTGGCAATTGTAACTTATTTTTTTGAAAAAAAAAAATGTTTTATGAAATACAACGAAGTCTGTATGTGTCAAAGCAGAGCTCAAGTTAGTGCTGTTCATTGAGTGCTTTGTGAACCTTTCAAATTATTTCAACCGTCGCGTCGCTCAGCATTTTTCGCAAAATAAATCTGAAGCTTTACATTTACAGAAAGAAAATGGGTAAAAGGTCGACATTCCACCGTTTAGATTTCGTTATACAGTGATGTTAACCCGCTGTTCCAGCTGCTCTACGAACAAAATCTACATAATGAGCAACCATCATGTGACTCCGGTCATATGACTAGCCTTGGCATTTCGCCACCGATACAGCGACCCCGCAGGTATGTCATTGTGCTCTTATTGGAGCTTCGCAAGATTCGCGGAAGCAGACAATTAATTCATGTGGAGCTTACAATAACTTACAATATTTCAAGTAAAAAGAGGAAAAGCTGTTCATTTGTTTTGACCGTAGAACATAATTTGTTTTTATGTTGGCGTTTATAACGATGAATATATTTCACCTAATAGCATTGTACTTCCTTAACTTAAAAGGCCTTGTAAAAGCTTTAGACAAACATACACAAAGAAAAAGATATCCAATTATCGCAGGAAGTTTTTTCGTTCTATGTAGCGAATCATTGTTTGCTAAGATTTCGTCTTGATATGTAGCGCTGTTATTCCTTATTTTAACTCCCTTAATAACCGCCTATGTAAACAGGAAGAAAGACGATCCTAACTGTAACTTAAGATCGAGCACAAACACCTTGAACTCGTATGATGCCGTATGGAGATAATAACAAAGTCAATTAATTATCAGCAACCAGAAGAATACTTCACTTTCAAATCTTCATTTTCAATAATCAACGAATGCACAGCATTAAAAAACCGACTTCACGTCAAAACTTTGGCTGAGTTGAGAATGTCATCAACGTAAACATTCTCCAAAATCATACCATATTTTTTCAAAGGTTTGAAATTTTTAAATTTTAATGGGAACAACTATGAAGTGTCCTCTATCATATGAAACAACAATTTTCTAAAATCTATTCATAATTGTCAAAACATGTGGACGAATTGAGAACCTCCTCCTTTTTTGGAAGTCTGTTTAAATGTGAACTTATTAACCAATTTTTACTTAATTTTTGAAGTTTCTAGATATAGAATCAAATAACATAATCGCTGCCGAATTATTTTAAAAATAAACAGGAAAGAAGTTGACTTATTTATAGTCAATAAAACTATCAAGGGCAAAGTGGATATAAATTATCCCAGTATGATTATGTATTATTTTTTATTTCTTTAGAGACAACCCTATTAAGATTATTTATAACTATTCGACATGAGTGTGGACAACATGCCACTAGTTAGTAATGCATTATAAGTTACAAGAGAAAATGGACTTATAATTTTTCAAAATTAACACACTGCTGAAGGTTATCAAGGCAATAAGTGTCCACATTGCAGTGCGCTTCAAAATGTTAAGTTGTTAAGGCCAATGAACTGAAATAATTGTTCTAGCAGTGTTATTCACGCATAAAAAATGTTACCGCAGGTTAAAATACATTTCGCTATATGGTACAGCAAACACTATTAATGCTTTAAGTATCACATGGAAGTGATAAGAAAGGCTAAGAATTAAAAAAACACCCAAACTGACGAATAAATGACGTGCCACTGAAGTATACTTAATGGGGCGGGTTATTTTATATTTTTAACACACTTTCTTATACTCTTGAATAAACTCGAGGAACTTGGAAAAAGTTTGTTCAAACTTAAAATAAACATATGTAACATAACAAAATGATCTATTCTGAGCTACACCTAGGTCTATGATCCTCTCGTATCCACAATACTGTAAACATTTTTACATCAATGTGTTTCAATTTTTTAATTTTTTGTACTGTGTACTTAATTGTTATAATTTTCAAATTCTCAAGTCTATTCTCAACTAGTATCAACTTCTACAATAATACTTGGAATAAGATTTTTTTTCTAATACCCACTTGGTATTTGTTTCTAGTAGGTACTTATTTTTTATAAAAATTCCCCGACTGGTGAAGTAACTTTGTTTTACTATCCTATAATAATAAATACAAGAAATTTTACAATCATCATCATCAAACGCCATCAATTTCTTTTGAAGGATGATAACTTTTGGGCTATTACAAAGGGCCTGGCAGAATGCTGTTTAATGGATCTCTGAATTTGCTCTTCGTGAACTTATTAAATAGTTTATGATGTTAATGACTCTAATAAATGATAAAGCCAGCAAAATTTCGGAAACATATCTGAAGACTGCATCATAATTTATAACTTGTACTGCATTCTTACCAAAAATGGTTTGTTTTCTTTTAAGTGTAGACGTTTATTTTTAAAAGTGTTAAGTTTCAAATTATAGATAGTTTATATGTCATAATTTTTACATTTATTTTGAATTTATATTTAAAAAAGTGAAACCTCGAATAAAAAAGTATACTTTTTTTAAGTTTAAGAGTTATTATTTTTAGGATTATTATTTTTGATGCGACTAACTACTTGGTGACAAAAATAATAGATGAGGTGTTAAATATAATGACTTGGCAGCTAATATTCACAGGAAAACGTACCTAGTCGGTACGGTTAGGTAAGACGACGAGCGCAGCGAGGAGGAGCATGTTAGGTTGCATATAGTTGCAGGTATTTATTTATTTATTCTTCATTGTACCTACACATCGAGTAAGACATAACTTTATTAAAAATATAATAGGTACAGTGCACAATAGGCGGCCTTATCATCTGCAGACAATCTCTTCCAGACAACCCTGGTAGTTATATACGTGGTTGACTGTAATAGCTGACATCAGCCAGGTCGGCTATTACAGTCAAAAATCCAAAAAATCACTGCCAATTTAAATTTAAACAAATCTAAGAACTCAATATAAAGCTGCTACTTTATAATTAAAATGCTACTTCACTGTAGCTGCCAACTTATTATTTTAATTATTTTTAAAACCCTAAATCAGGTTTGTTTGTCGCCGTGTTAAATACATGCCTTATTTTGATATTGACAATATTATAGTTATTCATCATTATCAACATCAACCTGGTGACTCTTACTGCTGGACATAGGCTAGATATTATTCTCACATATACAAGGTTTTCAAATGAGGCATTAAATAGCTAAAACTTCACATCAAACATTACTTTACATTATAAACCCTTGCCTTTGTTGCGAGCAAGTTAGCTTATGCAACAAATTGCTAGAGAAAAAAATCTATCATGGTACGGTACATTCGCCACATAAACTTATTGTCAAAACTCAAACTTGTATATAAAATATAATTATAATAGGTTCTTTCGTTATAACACTGCATGTTTAGCTTGTAAATCCCATCACTGGGCCAACTAAGTGGTTTACGGCCTAAAAACCTCCTCGTCATCCTGAGGAGAGACTTGTAGCTCTGTAGTGAGCATTTAATTTTTAGAAGTACCGATAGCTGAATATGATTCATGCTTATGTTTTAAGTCGACTAGTCCGAATGGTCACCCGCTTGGTCACTGGTCATCAGGTTAGGTTAGTGACTTAAGAACAGTATTTAGGTATAATGAGACGTTTTATAATTAGTTGGGATATAAACAATATTAAGACACTATGTACAGGGTGTCCCGCAAACCCTATATAATACCTTCACGGATGTTTTCTAGTACCTACCCATGAGGATTACAGAAAAAATATATAAAAAGAAAAAATCTAAATTTATTTATAAATTTTTGTATGAAAGCATACTTCCATGCTGGACTGGGAGTGAAAGAAAAACATAGAATGTGCCAGCTGCGTCTCTTCCCGGGCATACTGTAAAAGCAGGGACCGGAACCGCTTACCCTTAAAGAGGTTTTTGATTGAGTTTTTCATAGACTTGTTTTAAAAAACCCTATCAATTTGGTAACCATATCGAAGACTTACCCTAATTTAAGGCTTACCATATCAATAGAGTTAACTGCATGTAAGCAGTAAGCCTATCGAAAACCCTATTGAAGGTTACCGATTCAATAGGGTTTTAAAACCTGCAGGCAAATTTAATATCTAAGAATATCAAATTATCAAAAATATCACCATCTATTCAATCTCGCACTTCGAATTAAACTTCCGAATTCAACAGCATGCGCGGAAAAGAGATTATAGAAAGAGAAATAGGCTAACCCTATCACAGGGTAAGCGCATCCGAAAGTAGTTAACTTTATTCAAAGTATTACCACGTCGATAGGCTTACCATATCAATAGGGTAACACTTCTATATGGTAAGATTTTGATAGGGTTACCCTATAAATAGGCTTAATAAAATAAAGGGGTTTTCCGGTCCCTGTGTAAAAGTCGGTTAAGGGACAGAGGTTTTATTGGCATTTTTGTGGGCGATAGGCTGACCCCCTGTCACTGCAATAGCCTCTCGCAATCATTATAATACCTCATTAGTCAAACGTGACATCAGTTGGTCTTATGACCTCTGATGTTCTGCTTACCCCATAAGGGATACAGGCGTGAAGTTATGTATGTATGTATGAAAGCAATAAATTACGACATTTTTTTTCATACAAAAATTTAAAAATAAATTTAGTTTTTTTATTTTTTTATATTTTTTCTGTAATCCTCATGGGTACTAGAATACATCCGTGAAGTTATTATATAGGTTTTGCGGGACACCCTGTATAAGCCACATATTATTTTTTGCATTTAATTATGCTCCATCAGTATTATAGATAAGAAAAATATATTACTTAAATTCACCCGACCAGAACTCTGGCCAAGGTCTTCCGTTTGCCGGGATGGTACAGAAGGCAGCTGATCAAGCCTTACAAAACTGAATTTAAAAAGCAAATTAGGTATAGATTCAATTTTATCAGAAGAATAATAGACCTAACAATTAACTAATTTACATACAAAACATGAACCTATTTAATAAAGTCACACCATACTCACGCACTTACACACACACACCACCTTTCACATATAGACAAACATAATTTTTGTTTTAAATTCTCAAATCTTTTAATTCTAATAATTCGATATGTTTTTTTGTTTTTGTTTTAGTTTTACATATTATTTATTGCATAAATTTTAATATAGACAGAAACGTTATTATAACTATACAGCGTTCTTGTTTATAGTTGAAATTAATAATTTCTATTGAAGTTTTATGTAAATTGCTTTGTTGATCCTATTAAAATTCAGCTCTCAAAATGTAAATCCGTGATTAGACATAAGTTACACAAGATATGTTTTTTTAAGTTAGTTCTAAGGTCTGTGGATTTTGTGAATAATAAATAAATAAATAAAACCTGTAAAATTTCTCCAACCAATTTGTAACTTAATTTCGAGGGCAAAGAGTTCAGATTTAATTGCAATTTTTTGACAGAATAGGAGTACCCTACCGAATTAGCTACGGGGCCCTGGTGGATGCCATCAAAACTACATACTATATTTTTACGTTATATCTTGACATTGTACAACATAGTAATTTATATAAGCTTCTAAGTTGGAGCGTAAGTTAAGTTTATGTATTCATCAATGAAAAATATTTATGTGTTAGTAATAGTAACTCAATCTTTTCCTATGAAGAATTTTGTAGAATTCGTTACATCGATTTAAAATTATAGAAAATTACGCTATATTTCAAGAAACAGTATAACTTTCATAAATATGACAGCAAATATAAGCAGAACACAATATAGCAAAAACATTTTTTTAGATGAAACTATACGTAGGTATAATTAATCGACAGTATTACAAATAAATTCGTAAAAGAATTCAGTTTAAAGAAGTTGGTCTCGTTGCTGGCTATGAAGAGATTTAAACGACCTGACTCTCGACAATGTATGCATAGTTTATTTATATTTAAAAATAAGTTAAAATTTCGTTCTTGTCACAAAATCTGCCGGCTCACCTCTACAATGACGTATTCCATTAACATTTGAAGGAATATTTCCAAAATTAATCTTTTCAAAATATTTTTGTTTACGGCTTGGTAAGATTGCGGTCAAACCTGATTTTAACAACCTTTAAAAAAACAATAACTGTTTCTAACAACTTTGTTTACTGTGCAATCAGGTGTTTGGCAATTAAACGGTTTATTAAGAGCTAGTTTCACTCTCAGCTTGCGATCCTACCTTGTAATAGTAAAGCTTTACTCAACTTTTATTATTATTAAGTATACCTTATAATGTTATACTTAGTTACTTTTTAGCAAATTCGTTTTGTATGTTTCCTTAAGTTGTATATTTAGCTTGTAGTTTCCCAAACTTTGTATATATTTTATGTTTAATTGTTTATTTCATATCTCCGTCTGAGGTATTGTGAGGTATCTGTGGATCTTTTTACTGAGATACTGGCCTATGTGTCATGAAAGGAATAAAATAATGACGTTCGAAGTATGTTTGTAAACAGATAAAAGTCCGGAGAGTGGACATGTCAGGGTTCTGATTAAGTAAGATCTGCGTGAGAAGGCTGAAGCTCGGCTGACCGCTGTGGAAAAAGCCGCTGGCCCTCCCCGGCGACGTACTGCCTCCACTTGAGGCGCCGCGCATTGCCCGGCGCTCTCCACAACTGCGGCCGTGTGCCGCGACCCTCGCGGTAGTCCCTGCCGCTGAGAGCGGCCTCCCTGCCGCTATCTTAGCGGTTGCCGTGGCTGCCTCCGCCACCGACATCATCTACTGCGGCCGAGGGCCGCTAACTCCGAACCCTAAAACTAAACCTTTTACTCATAGTGTCATAGTGAACTCTAAGTGTTTCTTACCATTATAAATAAATATAAAAGTTATAAGTGATATTTAATAGTTTCTTTCTCTCCAGCACCCCTTACAACTGCGAGTGACGGACCCCCTACAGGGAGCCATCGCTCCACGACAACCTGTAATTCTTTACGTTCCGTAAAATAAAATGATCACTTGGGATTTCATTGTTTTGGTAATAAAGTAATTGTATTAGTGTTTTACTCTCATAACTAATGATCCCATGAGATTTTTATCTATACTATTATAATATATAACGCTTAAGAGTTTGATTGAGAAAGGCCACATTATATCCCAAAGTTCCCATGGGAACGGGAGTAATGCAGGTGGAACTTCGTTGATCAGGTAGTGCTTAAATATTCAAAAAGGATTGTTAAAAATCGGACCAGTTTACTCACAGACCGAGTTCTAACAAAAAAATATTCGGCTTTATTTTAAACGAGCTTTTGCCCGCGACTTCGTACACACATAAACTGATAGGTTCTATATTTCCCGGATTCGGGGATTTCTTCCCTATTGCAAACCTACACCATCTGAGGAATGTATGTTTCAAACAGCTCTCTACGTCCAGAAGTTATGGCTGTACGTTATGTCAGTCACTCAATCTGTCAGTAACGGAGCAATCTACAGATTTTTACATAAACACAAAAAATTTAACATCCATCACTATAAGTTCAATATCAAAACATAGCAAAAAGCTGCAGCCATGACACAATAATCCAAAGGTTCCGGGTGTGTTACTCACGTCGTCGGCGCGCGCGCAGATGGCCGCTGATTGGTCACACCTCCCGACAAACATTTATTACTGTTTTGAGATGATTGACCAATATAAATGCTGTCTTGTTCCGTATTGTCCTGTATTTTAATTGTGAAGGGTCGGTTTTTTAAGGTGATGGTTTAAATTCTATATCATCATTGAAAATCTTTGTAATGAGCCCATTGCAGGGCTATGAATATCTCCCCAGGGTGACAAGGAGGTTTAAAGCCGTGAACCATCAAGCTGGCCCAGTGCTGGTTAGTGGATTCCAGGATTTTCAGGACGCTGATATGGCTTCTATACAATCTAAATACTACTGTATACCAGTTTACAGCACCCGGGACCGACTGCTTAACGTGCCCTCCGAAGCACGGAGAGGCAAAAGGAGCAAGGTTTCCGGATCTGTTTACGTCGGGGCGGGCGCATGAGCCCGCTGATTGCTCACACCTCCCGACAACCGCCTTATAACTGTTTTAAGGTGATTGACCAATATAAATGCTGTCTTGTTCCGTATTGTCCTGTTAGTTAAACCACGTAGGGTTGACTTATAAAGGTGATGATTAAATTCTAAATTCTTTACATGAAATCTGAAGAATCTGTGTTAATTTATCAACGTTTACAAGTTAATTTATGAATTGCATGAAACAGAAACTGTTCGCTTCTGAAATATTGCTCATAGGATTATTTTTTTTGTATTTCTAAAGTGCGATCTATGTGTTGTTTATTTTCTTGGTGATTTTTTTTTTGATAATTTTTTCGTGAATCAAAATGTTTTACAAAATGAACCAAAACTAGTGAAAAGTGGAATATAAACAAAATTGAATAACCGCAAAAAAATGTTAATTCGATATGATTCGATGTGATCCGGCTTGTCTCTGAAGTCAAGGTTTGATATAATAATACCCCGCACATCTACTAGACACGTAACGCAAATGTTTATGTAATATTCAAATATCCATAGTTTAGTGTAATTGTTTGTAACCATGACGTTTTTATGTTGCCCAAAGATGGGCGATAACAAACTTTCACTGGAACAGTTTTATATTGATCGTAGGCAGATTTTTTTTAAACTTTGATTTTTGAAAGTATTTTTTTTCTGTCATAAATTTCAGTTGCTGGTAAACCCCCTTTTTATAAACCACGTTGTTATAAATTTTATAGTCAAAATAGCAGAAAAATAAATAAAGAAATGGTCTCATAACATTAACGGACCGGCATAAAAAGTGTTGTTGAACTTTTTTATCTACTGAGAGAAAATTTAAAATTTTATACGGAGCTCACTGCCAATCTCCAATTTAAGAAGAAATCATCTATAAATGTCGTAAGAGACCTAGATACTATAAATTGTCATTTTCTCCACCTTCACGACTGATGCAGCGTATACAATTTCATACTTATAAATGTTATATACAAGCTTGTGGGTGCAACATCCGTGACTTCGTGATACGATCGCTGACCACGTATTAAGTTAATAAAACTGCTTTTTAACAAATTGAGTTGTGTCCGTATGTATAAAACCAAAACTTAGGACGATCCAATGGAAATATAAGTAGACATATTCAATTGGTAAAATGGTGAACTTACTCTGTTCAGAATGTTTTTTTTTTATATTTTAGTCTTAGACCTCCCGTCTTCCGTCTTGGCTATGAGAATAATTTGACTCTTCTTTTATTTTCTCAGACACAAAATTGGGGATCAAAAAGCTGTATAAGGGCGACTCTAGGTGCTAGAAAAATGAAGAACTTAATAAAAACGAAATGATATGTCAGAAAGCAACACAGCATTTACGTAAATTTACCATATTGAACCTACAGTAGTATCTGAACGTGGTTTCCCAAGCCTTGGCCTAAATTATTCAAACACTATTTTAACGAATCCGTTCCTCACGAATACGAAAACAATTATTTCTAACCGTTCGTGAACAAGATAGTAATACAAAATAATTTATAATGCGTTACGGGGTTAGCCTACTTTACGTGCCTTCGCAACTATTACAAACAACATTGGCACAAAATGAAGTTCGACTTTCGACTTCATGTTCTAGGAGGTAAGGATAGTGTATTTTAAAGATTGTTGTGATTGTTGGCGATAGTTGGACCACAAGTCACATGACTGCAGTTACTGCCTCTTGCTGTAATAACGGAAGAATCACTTTCGATATACAAGTCAGGTACAAAGTGCAAAACAATATTATACGGAAGTTTGAAATTTATTCTATCCTAAAAACTTTTTATATATTAAATTAAAGACTTTTGGAAGGGATTATATTCATCATCATCATCGTCGGCCTGGTGACGTCCACAGCTGGACATAGGCCTCCCCAAGTTTTTTCTCATTATTTCTTGCAGAAATTTTAACTTGCATTGTAACTTCGTGGTCACAAGCCAAAAATGCTGAATAAAGACTCTTTTGTGACCAAACTTTATCGAATACGAGCTTTTTCCCGCAACTTCGTACTCGCCTTAACAGAAAATTCTTATTTTCCCGACCCCGTTGAAATTTTGGGAATTTATTCCATAATGCATCCAACTTAGCAGGAAAAAAACCGTTTTATTTTTCAAATTCTGTTATTTTTTTCCATGTTCTATTCGAAAATTTCAAAGAATTTTGGTCGGAAAAATGTCATGTTTTTAAAAAGAAAAAAACGAAAGTGTCTGAATAAAACAAAAATAAATTCAGATTTTAACAAATTATTGGCATTTTACTTGCTTTTTTATACTATGGTAGCAATTTTGTAATTGGAATCGTAAGTGATAAATTGAACAAATGAATGAAGTAACATAAGATATATTTTATATAGATAGATAGATAGTGATTCTTCTTGAGATAGCGATATGTCTTTTGTGAAGCAACAGCAGTAGTGCATTTTAAAGATATACATGATATACTTTCCAAATATTACTACTTGTCAAAAAAATCCTGTTTTATGAACTGTTTTTGTCACTGTTTCCGTGCAAAATTCGAAAAATACATTTTTCTCCGTTTTTATCCAACTGAATCTTCCTTGTTTCTTTCAATGTCAAGTTGGAAAAAAACTAAAAAAAACACCTTATTGTTTTTTTTTCGTGAAAAATACAAATTGTTTCTTTCGGAATTTTCAACGCTATCCAGATATATATTGAAGAACCATTTTACAAAGTTTCACATCACGGTGCACTCAAGAAATAAGATTTTTCATACAAATTAAAAAGTCCCATATTTCCCGTTTCCGTGGGAATTTCGGGAATTCCTTCCATAATGCAACCAGACACTCATTGAAAACCTTTTATACCAATTTTCACTTCCGTTCACTAAAGGAATAATATTTTTCATACAAACTAAAAAGTCATATATTTCCCGTTCCCGTGGGAATTTCGGGAATTACTTTCTTAGTGCTTCTCTACACTCCCTAAGGAAAGTTTGTTCAAAATTTCAACTCTCTACGCCCAGTGATTATGGCTGTAAGTTGTCTGTCAGTCACTCAGTCAGTAACGGAACGGTTTTATATATTAAGATTATGACTTATGAAAACTTAAGATGGTCATTTCAAAAGTATATATTGTACTTTTTGGAGCACATATGAAAAAGCTCTGTATTCTTCTAGACTCTATTGAAATAACCGACACACACGTGAGAACCACTGACTGCAAGTTCGCAGGTTAGATGGCAGATGAAAGTAAGTGTATATTGAATTACCTAAAATATAATTTTAAGTAGAATACGTCCATTATCTGGTTCCTTTATCATAACCTGAGATAGTTTACTTAGTTTGTGGCTAGAAGCGCTGCGTGAACACAATAATGGACTCTATGATAAAATATGAAGTAATAATACTGGAAGCGAAAGAAAAACATAGAATGTCCCAGCTGCTTCTCTTCCCGAGCATACTGTAAAAGTCAGTTAAAGGACAGAGGTTTTATTGGCGTTTTTGCGGCTAATGGGCTGACCTCTTGTCACTGCAATAGCCTCTCTCCACTGGTGCACCAGCTGGTCTCGTGATCTCCGGATGTTTCCTTAGGAGTTGACGGTATCTCCAGTTACAGCTTTGATGTTGACTGCCTCGGCATGTGTTTCGTGGTGTGGCACGGTGATAGACAGACTCGTTAGTCCATCGACGAGGCGGTGATGACGGTAGTCGACTAATAAATTATAGTGACTTCTATAATTGGTTTTGCCACGTCAGCAACCACGAATCTCCAGGCGAAGTCTCGTCGAAGGCCAAAATCCAGATGTAGCTGTATATAACCATATGTAGATATTATTGTGATATTATTAATTTGAATATTGTTTGTTTTCAGGAACGCCTCACTCCCATCGACTAAATTCTGGTTTTCGGCGCCGCTCTCGACGCCAGCCCTGAGGGTTTCAACGGCACTTTTCCGGTCTTAACCAAGTTCACTCCCCTTATCAGGAAACTCCAGCAAGCTCAAGTTTTCTAAACGTTGTCGCTTTTTCCAGCCTTCCTATCTCAAAGTGAGTCTCATCACTCCAGATAATCTCTTAGTTTCAGCTTCGTAATTTTTGCTAGTCTTAGCTTCGTCATCTTTGCTTTTAGTTCATCTATGGTGGCAGCCGTCAGGATGCCGCTCGCTGCGCAGCCTCTAGCTACCGATTGGCTGTCGCTCCGATTATTATCAAGGGCCTTTTTCAAGGCAGATCATTAAAGGGGGATGTTTAGTGGGTATACTTAGGCGTTCTGAGGAGTCTCGTGGCAGCTCTTGTCGTCCCCACACTGTCTGGGTACTCTATATCTGTTAGCCACTGGGGTTAGCAGCTCTTTAAAATTCCCTTTCTTCCGTAACAGGATTCATCCTCCTCCTGCTAGAGCTTGCTTTAGTGGGTGCCAAATACTTTCCTTGGCGGAAAAACAAAAAAAAAAGACGGCGCGTGGCGCGGGGGGTCGTGCGTTTTTACTAGATTGCCGGCTTTACTATGGAACTATCCGCTGTTTTAGAGTAAAGCCGGCTATGTAACGAAAACGCGCGAAGCCCCGCGCGACGCCCCGCCTGTGCCTAAACGTGCCCTAAGTCACATTGTACGACAGGCTTATACAGCAGGGGCGGTAGGGCTATCCTAAACTGACTATACGCGGCAAAAAAATAAAATACTTAGACTGCTAAATATATATTTTTTTAAATATATTTTTTTTCGATGTCATTCATTGACTGGAGAGTTCGGAGAGATACGAGTAGTAAGCATTTTTCGTACATTGATTAATTGCAAGGACACAAAAACTATATTTTAGGTATTAAGAAATTACATATTTAAATAATTACAGTTGCTTCCTTATAAATTCTAACAAGGAATATAATAGTGATTTTATATATTGTGGTAAGAAACTGAAAACAGTTTGAAATAGTGAAAACAGCATGTTGTACATACTTACTAAAATATTTTATTTTTTATTTTATATCATATGTTTTTATTATATTTGTATAAAATACAAAGTGTATGTAACTGTGTATTTTATCTTCGCTAACTACGTTGACGTTTTCAATATGTCATCCAACTCTATCGCTGGATACTTAGCACAATTTACCGCATTACAAATACGTTTGTCTTTAGTAATAAAATGCTATAATAATAATAGTAATATTTGAATATAAATATGTTAGGTTCATGTTTAATTATTTAAAAGTGTCATGTCGAGGCACTGAAAAAATGAGGAGTTAGCAAAGTACCTTTTTGGCTTTGTTAAAAGGATCTTGTTTATTTTTAATCAATACTCGTGGAAAATGATGGAAGTAAACTTGGTAAATAATATATACGTAAACATGGCTAAATTCACTTGTTTATTAACACCATACTGCTCATTAAATACAAATAACTCAATCTACAAATTTTACAGTTTACAAAATTGTTTAAATTTTAATAAGTTCACTCAATAAGCTTTAACAGAGTAATTCGTGTAATATTAACCGTTACCACTCACGGTTGAACTTAAATAACCAGTACTTGACTACTAATAACCACTTAGCTTTGCTAATACAAAAGAACACTCATTAGTATTTAACCGAGTACACTTATTTATTGGTAGCAGGGTGGAGTTAGCTATTTTGTTTGCTCTTTAGTTAGTTATTTTTAACAGAGTACTTGTTTAAATATTCATAAGTAAATATTCTGGCTGCCGGTGGAGCCGCCGATGCGCAGATATCCCCTCCACGTTTCGGTCAGCGCTAGAGTTATGTGCGTGCCGCAAACTAACAGTCTTTCGTTCGAACGTTTAATAATTTAATTAAGTGAGTGCGACGACGCATAAAGGAGTGTGTTACCTATAAAACGTAGTTGATTGATTAGGTACCAATATGCTATTGCTTTGTGCCTGAACCTACTGTTTATTGCTAAAGACGCTGCCGGCGGCGGCCCCGACAGCGTTGTATTTTTTTATAGTCAGGTGATTTAATGTAAATGGATGAAAAAGTACAAAATCTGCTGAAAGCCTTGAGTCTGGAAGAATATATAGAAGTGTTTAAAGGTAAGTTCGTTTATGTATTTAATTTTTATCTTATATATTTTATTAGACAGAGACCGTACAATCGCACACCAGTGACCAGTGAACGCGTGATCTTGAGCCAAGGTAGCGCCGCCGTAGAGGGTTTCAATACCTTCTATGTGAGACTAGCTTATACTGGTTTATTGCCACTGATATGCCGTTGTGTCTTTAATTTACAGCTGATCTTAGGTAGGTCTTTAATTTTAAGCTGTCTTTAGGTTTGGCCCGCGTAGCTCTTGATCCCGTGGGAGTTTCTTAGCAAAATATGTTACTTCTGGTTAATGTAGCCATCTAATGGTGAAAGAATCTTTGAATCATTCTAGTAGTTTTTGAGTTTATTCATTACAAACATACAAAAATACAAATCTTTCCTCTTTATAATATTAGTAAAGACTTCAAAAAAGAGGAGGAAAGTAGTTTTTATTAATATACATTTGAACTGTACATTTTGTTTATTTGATACATTTGATGATCATTTTTCTTAAATCAGTTATTTAATTAAGTACAGAAAATGCAATTACATCTCTATCACTTCCACTACTCCAGGAATCTGACCTAAAGGAGCTATTTCCTAAAATTGGCCATCATGCCATATTCTCAAAAAAATTAGAAATACATAAAAAGACTATGCATCCTATTACCGATGATAAGTAAGTCACTAACAATTCAAAAATTTAATCTGCTTTAATTATCTGTATACTGTTGTCTTAATTAATCCTTCAATTTACAGGCGTGTGATGTTTCAAGCTTTAACTTATCTATGTCTGACTTGCTGACATATCCGGTTGACCCTGATGCACGTCCTCAAGCTTCAAGCTCACCCGCACCCAAGACACCTATCACAATAACCATTCCATCAGAGAACAAAATTAACATTATCGTATGTATTGTAATATTTCTTTAGAGCTATAATTAGGTACTATCTATACATATATCTCTATTTATCATCATTCATACAAGATGTAAAAAGTCAATTAAAAATAAATGAAGGGTATACCACTTTGAATCAACTTTGAATCCTGAAAAAAATCTACTGTTCCATATTTGTTAAAAAAAAATTAAACAGATTATTCTTATATACAGGGTGTCCCGTAAGTCATGGATCAACGGATCTATTGTACCAAAATAATATAACATATACAACAGTTTACAAGTTAGATGTTACAAAAAGTTGTGTCAAGTTATATAATCTGCAGCCGAACCAGGTTAGATGCCTGTATGTCGGCAGACAGTGTCTCGTTTTTAATAGAAAAATTATTATAAAATAGGTAGAATGAGTAGAAATTATAATTTATTTATTTCTGTTTTTCAGGATTTACCGTTACTTTTAAATAGTACCCTTGAAGGAAGAGGTTTATTAAATTTAGATACACATATTCCGTTGGATAATACGGCAAGAATAAGATTGGTAAGGCTCATCGGAACCTACATTTTGAGCAATCATCCGTCAAATGCAATAAGGAGTACCATTTATGCAAATTGGGTACACGAAATTATTAGAGTATTCCCACAAGAAAAGGCATCGGTGTACTTCCATAGCAAGATTGTGGAATCTTCACGAGGTTTAATCACCAGGTTGGCAGGAAAGTTGCCTGATCAAATCCTGTGTGCCTACTGTGCCTATGCTGCTGTACTGTGCTAATGCTGACTGTGCCTACTTTGTAATTTGGGCTTAGTATTGTAAACTTTGAGACTGTTCTTTTGTGATTTTCAGATATATGACAATAAATAATAAGTGAACAATAACAGTATTTTTTTAGTTTTTTTTTACCCACATTGCAGAGAAAGTCTGCTATGGCTACAGAGTTAAATGACTCGCATTGCAGAGAAAGTCTGTTGTGGCTACCTAGCAAAACGATTGCAAATACCAAGTAGGTTGGCTGTGGCTACAGAGTTAAGTGACTCGCATTGCAGAGAAAGTCTGTTGTGGGTACCTAGCAAAATAATTGCAGATACCAAGTAGGTTGGCTGTGGCTACAGAGTTAAATGACTAACATTGCAGAGAAAGTCTGTTGTGGCTACCTAGCAAAACGATTGCAGATACCAAGTAGGTTGGCTGTGGCTACAGAGTTAAACAACTCACATTGCAGAGAAAGTCTGTTGTGGCTACCTAGCAAAACGGTTACAAATACCAAGAAGGTTGGCTATAACTATCCAAGAAAGTTTGTCAATTTAAACAGTAAAGTTGGCTACGTTTGCAAACATTTTGTTTGTAATAATAATCAAGCTTACTTTGTTATTTCTAAGCAAACAATTTTATCCGATTTACTCGGTTGATTCTGATCAAGTAAGAATAGCAAACTTGACTTATTTATTTTTAGCAACAAACTTTGCAGGTTGTATATTGACAAACACGCTTTGTTAAAATCAACCGAAAGTTAGTTATTTTTACATGCGAAATTTTTTCAGTGGGTGGACGACATATTTTCAAATATTTATTGCCGCAAAAATCATGAATATCATGCAATATGTAAATGTTTGCTGACACTCTAGTCACAAGACCGGGTGGTTTTGTAACCATAGGCGCCTTGGTTGTTTGACTCAACGTTTGCACAAATTATTGAAAGAGTTACAAACTATGGTGAAAAATAATTAATGGTGGTGCAATTATAAAGTATATTTAACTTATTTAGTGTTCGTGTCCGTAATCCTGAGGCCACTGAGAGATTTAAGCACTCTTTTTTATTCAAATGAGGAATTTTTAATATGTAAGCTCCTAAGTTGAATCCCTCATACTTTCTGTATAGATAACTCAACAATTTAATAAATCTTCGTTTTTTAATTTGCAATAAATTATGGGTGCCACAATTTTATAATTAAATAAATAAATAATCGTAACTGCAAAACATACCAACAATGTAGGCAGCTCATAAGCAATCTTTAATTAGCTTTTATTACGAAGACCTCACGGTGGACCTCTGTGTTTTCCTAGTATTTACTAATATCCAAGACAGATAAAAAAAGTGAGTTACCAAACTGACTCAAACCCAAGACCTTTAAAACTGCAAGCAAACACTCGATCTAGAATGCTCCACGAACCATTATCTAGATGTCTGAATAACTATTTTTTTGGTGAAGATTGTTCAAGTACAGTCAGCCACAGAGTAACCTTGATGAAGGTTTCTCAATAAGCTCTACATGGATTGTTTAGTTTTAGCTGAAAATTTCGTAAAAAGCTTACGAGGGTGGTCACTGAACCTACCTACCATTATCGTACCATCGTTCCAGCAATTAAGTATTTTGGCATACATATCTTGGTATTAATATACCGTTCTCTCTTTAACTCGTTTGCTTATCTCAGATATCATCGTCACGTAAAATTAATTTACCATCCGTAAACCGGACCATCCTTAATACGCAGGAATAAGTTTTTATGGGAAATTGTCAAATTTATCACCCGTAACTTGGGTAATTTATAAAATAAACCAAAACCTTTACTTTGTATTAATTTTAATGCTATATATTCGGAGCTTATTAAAAAACTTCTTCTTTCACCTCGAATGGGTCTAGTTTCTGAGCTGACTGTTCAACCATAGAACCATGACCCGTTAAAACAACACAAACTATTAGCTAAATTATATAAAATAATTGAAGTAGGTAAATAATAGCCTCAGTTAGTCAGGGCTACACCGGAGAAGGGACTGCAGCATCAAGGATGCGCGTGCGCCTCGTGATCATCTTCGCGGTTATCCGGTACTGGTAGGAAAAAAGGCAATTACAGGTTTCGTTTTTAAAAAAAGCGTTTTGTCTTAAAATAGATGTATTAAAGATAAAAAACACATATTATCTTCGTGATTAATTATACTAGCAAACTTGCATAAATCACCCGTAGAAAATGTTAATCCAATAACAATGTCTAGACAAAATATAACCTATAACCCTTTTTTTTGAGGCTATTAGTAAAAAATGCAATATAGTTTTATTAATTTGCAGGATATTTTATTTTTACCATAATAATGCATTATGGTAGCAACTTTGCACGAATTCCCCGCGTCAGTTCTGATCTACTAAAAAATTCTTAAGAAAAAATAACCTATGACCTTCTTGAGCTATCAAATATTTAAATATTTTTATGAATTCGAATGGTCGTTTAAGAGATTATCGCGGTAAAACTATCAATAAACATACTTTATAGCTTTATTATATCATTGTAGATTAGGCAATTTTACCAATGTTTTCCGATCGTTGCGTTAGTCTAAAATTGAAATCACATTGTTGGTATTTGTGGAGAATAATTAATTTTCATAAAAAGTACATAGTTTAAAGAACAATTTCTATTACTTTTGTGTGTTCAAGGAGCCCACATCTAGTCAATGTATAATTTATAGGTAGAGCGCAGTAATACAAATATTTTTATATAATTAATAGTATTCGGGTACACTGATAGGTGCCGATAGGTGCCTTTAATTAGGACCATGGTGGCTTTGATAGGGTTAATAATATTTCTTAATAATCAATATTTTTATTTTAATATTTTAATTATTAATCAGCTTCTATGCTGGACTGGGAGCGATAGAAAAACATAGAATGTGCCAGCTGCTTCTCTTCCCGGGCATTCTGTAAAAGTCAGTTAAGGGACCGAGGTGTTATGGGAGGCTTTTTTGTGGGCGATAGGCTGACCCACTGTTACTACAATAGTCTCTCTCCACTATTATAATGCCTGCAAATTTGTCAAACGTGACATCAGATGGTTTTATTACCTCTGGTGTTCTGCCTACCCCATACGGGATACAGGCGTGAAGTTATGTATGTATGTATGTAATCAATATATATAAAATTCTTCCGTTACTGACTGAGCAACTGACAGACAACTGGGCGTAGAAAGGTGAAATTTGTAACATACATTCCTTAGGGGTTCTAGGGGTGCACTAAAGAATAAATTCCCGAAATTCTCACGGAAACGAGAATTAAAGGACTTTTTTACATCCTAACTTTTTGGAACGGTTTAGAAAGTGTAGTGTTATTGGCCTAAGTATTATAAGTAACCTATTTATAAATGTGAATGTGCACTGCGAAAACTTTAACCAGCATGAAATCTAAAAAAGAATAAGCCTTTTAGATTGTATACACAAGATTAAACGTCAATTACATTAATTAATGATCGAAGCTCATTTGTTTTTAATTAATTGGTGTGCAATCTTAATCTCGGATGTAATTTGTTTCAGTCATTTAGATTCAACATTACAAAGTGGAACAAATAAAATACTTATATGGAAATGTACCCGGATTTGGATAAAATTTATGCAATGGAACTACAAGAGACCTGCCAAGTTTTTGTTGGATTATCCTCGGTTGGGACAGTATGTCCCCCCATACGCGCCGCATGGATACCGTTCGGTACCTCAGAGTAGGGTGCAACGGGGACCTTATGCTCCGGAATGGGACCCCCTCGCCCGATATGACCTCCCCCGTCGGGTCTCAGCCCACTCGAATGTGGAACAGGGAATACATTTATGATTTAAATTCCTTTTCAAGTCTTAAATGCAATAATTTACCTTTATTTCAAAGTATGAGATATCGATATTTCAGATCTTAAAGATGCACATTTTTCATTGACCACAACCTAATTTACCTTACAGTCGGATGAGATAGAGAACTTATTAATTTTAGTGGAGGGTTTTAATGAGACTACTTCGGGGGCTATTTTATTTAGTATTTCTTATCTATAAAATACCTTAAGCATAATATATTTAAACTACAATTTATTTCATTTCCAAAACTCGTATATGCATTGTCATGTCCGGTCATAACCTTAAATGTCAGCGTGCAAATGTATTCAAAAGTAATACAATATTGATTCAAAAAATGGTGATCATCAATCATAAAACAATGATTAATGCAACTTTCAATCCATACCTACAGCTTATGATGAATAAGGGTGCTCTCATTAAGAAACAGGTTTCCTGTACAGATAAATTATATGATAATCAATTTTGGACCGTATGGGTGCTTACATAAGAGTGCTTTCATAAAGTAACCGGATCCGCAAAGGTTTGTCCGTACCGGTAATCTGTTCCTAATTAATATTTGACTGCCTTTGTGGCACAGTGGATTAAGACGCCACTACGCAAATCGGTGCGTTAAGGGAAGTTACATGTTCGATTCCCGCAGGAACAAAAAAATGTTTCAGGTCTACATATGTATTTGTATTCTAGGTTACCCTCTAGTTTGCTACATGGTTTAACTCAAGCTGTGCTTATTTTGGGGCCATGTAGTTGGTGTTTGCCTGGGAATTTTGTTATTATTTCAGAGTATTAAAAAACCGACTGCACGTCAAAACTTTGTCTGAAGTATAAGGTCGTCAAGGTAAACTATCTCCGAATTCATACATATTTTGAAAAAAAATTAATGAGCTAGGTGCTCATTCAACTTCGATGAGATTTATACAAATGGACTTCCCATTTTCAACCTTTATTATATGAAACAAGTATCATCAAAGTCGGTTCACCCAGTCAAAAGTTATGAGGTAACAAACATTAAAAAGAAACATACGGTACGACTTGAGAACCTCCTCTTTTTTTGAAGTCGGTTGAAAAACGGCCGAGCGCCGCAAAAATCCTCATACAAAATATAAAAAATAAATCAAACTGCATCACTTTGATCCAGGGTACAAAGCCATAATACTTTCTTAGAACAGAATACCTTTGGTGTGAATCAAGAATGTTTTACTCTTTTTAGTACAAGTTTGCGTACTTTGACCCGGATCAGGAGCTGTTCTGGTTTTGCCAACTACAATGAAATGTTAAGGACCTTATACTTATAGGATATTATCCTGTAAGTGTTTCTGATAAAATCTTTATATTCTTTATTATAAAAATAGCAATCTGAATGAATGAATGAGTGAACTTTTTATTAGTGTGAACAGAGCAAAGCAAAAAAAAGTATAAAAGATAATAAAAAATATTTTTATATGGCTGACTTGAGATAACTTGTCTTTAATCACAAATTATAAACTATAAACAAAGGTCACTTATAATGTACTCTTTTTTGTAAATATATGATGATGTATTTTTATATCCTCCCTAAAACCAAGTGCTGTTATCTTGAATCTCATTTTCACTTATCATCAGGTGATATTGAGGTCCAACGCGGGTTAAGTCACCTCAAAAATAAATAGGGCGAAGGTTTTAATTGGTGCTATAAGAGATATCGTCGTGGCGCCGTGGTTACTGTGTGTATCATACGATATCACAGGTTAAGCAACGTTCGGCGCGGCCGGTACTTGGATGGGTGACCGCCGACCATTCATTTCTCACGACGACTTCCGTGCTTCGGAGGGTAAGTTAAGCAGTCGGTCCCGGGTGCTGTATACTTGTATACAGTAGTCGTTAGGGTTTGTCAGAACCCATTTTGGCGCCCTGAAAATTCTGGCATCCACCACCCAGCACTGGGTCAGCTTGGTGGATTATGGCCTATACCTCCTCGTCACCCAGGGGAGAGACTCATGCCCTGCAGTGGGCTCATTACAAAGAGTTGTGATGATGATGATAAGAGATATAACGAAGTCATTGTGGCTCCTGTGTATAATATACATTGATATTGGAGGTTAGCAACTTTCGGCGCGGTCGGTACTAGGATGAGTGACCACCGCTCCAATAACCGCCAAGTTCCGTGCTTCGGAGGGCATGTTAAGCAGTCCGTACCGGGTGCAGTATTCTTGTATACAGCAGTCTTTTTTAGAATAAGTGTCCTGAAAATCCACTGAGCCAGCTTGTTAACCCAGAGCACGAACTCATAGCCCTGCAGTGGGCTCAAAACGAAAAGTTTTAATGCTGATCATGAACTTGCATTATGGTACATAGTGAAAGATACACGATCAAAGTGTCATATGTGATTTAATTTACCAAAATAATATACGTAACGAGCGTTTTCCCGCGACTTTGAAGTAAAAAGTCCTATATATTCCGGAATTTATTTTTAGATTTCAGATATTTTTTTATAAGTGACTAAACCCGCGTTTGACCTCAATCTCACCTGATGGTAAGTGACGATGTGGTCGAAGATGAAAGCACACGGGTTTAGGAAGGAAGATAGAAGATATCTACACCCAGTGGTTATGGCCGTACGTTGTCAGTCAGTCACTCAGTACCTCAGTCAGTAATGCAATAGTCTATATACATAATATATTGATTCGGTTTTGGGGTAGGGTACGAAACTGCTGCTGGTGCGATAGGGTGGTAGTATTGTCTACCTCAAATACTACCAGTCTGAGTTTACTTAGTATCATGTATTTACAAATATATACTTTATGTACGTTATCTTATGTCCATAACACAAGCAATGTGCTTACATTTGGCTAGATGTCACTGTTTACATGACCATATTTTTTCCACAAATCTACTTTCTCAAACGTGAGGATATCGCTAGTTTTCCTAATGCTATACCATTGAGTACCAGAGGTTTTATTATCGTTACCGCATCATTACTTTAATCTGTAAAAGCTTAGCTCGTTGCCTCCGCATTCCGGTCAACTTCTAAGAATATTTTGATGTCATAATGCGAGTTGCGAGTCATGTGATTCCTCGCACGTAGATTCAACCGGTTTGTAAATAGTAATGTGTGATTATCGCACGTTATAAGCTGGAAGCAGAAGCGCGGTTTTATCCGCGTGACATTTGAACCCGGTGGAGGTTCTTGATGAAATAAACATCCTCAAGTGCAAAAATATTTTGACACATCTGACTGGTACTTTCAGGGATTAGCGCGTTTAAACATAATCTAATAAACTAACGAATTCTCCAGACTTAATATTAGTATAGATAAAGCAGATTAAATTTCGTTTTTGGTTGTCGTTTTTTTATCTAAATTTGTGATAAACTCGAATAAAATAGTCCTGCCACAAAACGGTGTTAACAAGTATTGATTGCGTATAAAAATAATTGTACAAATTTCACTCGGTTCTCAACCAATTAGGTAAACCTTTAGGGTAAAACATACTGCTAGCTAACATTGCTAGAATATACTGCTAGAAAACATTCGCACTACAATATAGGTAGGTACATTATAATAAAAATTAAGTTTCTTGAACTTGATACATCAATGATGTAACTCAACAAAGATCCATTACTTGAAGGATAATATCTGGATTGTCACCCAAGCATCCATACCAACCGGGATTCAAACATCTCATATAGAAAAATATTTATTTTTAATGCGTTACCAGAAGGCCAATTGTTTATTTATCAATTGTTCAAGTCGTGAATCAGATTTACTAACGGTTCGCTATCATTATTGCAACATCGTTCAAGAAATCAGACATAAAATCTACGCTTAGGAACATAAACTTATCTATGCCGTCCATCAGAACTACAAGTACAAAGCAAAAGCACAAGAGTGTCAAGGGTTTTCTATATTACCTACTAAACAATAACAAATCACCAAAGGGATGATGTTTGGAGGGTGTGAAGAGTCGTGGAACCTAAGGCTAGTTCTACTATGAAATTTTGATTTAAAAAAATAAGTAGGTCATTAAAATATTTTTGGAATTAATAAATAAGTGTCCAAATTGACACGCCAACCATGTGACCGCAGGGTAAGCTTCCATAAAAGCTTGTGTACAGGCGCGGTCGCAGACTTATATTTTGGGGAAGGTCACAATGAAAATTTGGGGGGACACTGTAACAAAAATATGTTGCTTTAGACTAATACCGCACAGTATATAAAATGGCACAAAATTAACAAAAACTTATGAGTAGATTTAAGCGATCTTTATTGTTTTTTTCTTTTGATGATAGTAAATGTCTCAAATCCATTACTTACTCATTAATTTTTTTTGTATTTTTCAATTTGGGATGTATGATTTTGGGGGTCATGTCCCCTGTCCCCTGGGACCGCGCCTGCTCCTGTAATAAGGATCACACAGCGGAACTAAAAGATATTCTAGTACACTGGCGGTTTAGAAAAGTTCGATACCTACACTGGCCCGACTGTAACTCGAACCCAGGGTCTTCACGCCGGAGGCCGTTAAAAAGTTTCTTCCCAAACATTTCGTCCCAAGCATTTCTACTTTATGCCTGAAGCTAACATTTAATAGTCTCCATCTTAGGATCCCATTAAAGCCTTGCTTTAATACTTAGTTTTGCAACTGGCAGCACAGTTTGTGCGAACAATATAATTTTTACGACTGGCAGCACAGTTTGTGCGAACAATATAATTAATGGGAATCGTGAAACAATCATATTTCATCATCATTGCCAAAAGGCTCTAAAACTGTTCAATTAAAATTAAAAAGGCATTCATTCATAGTTGCATAGTGTTTTGACGGTGTTAAGCATTGTTTCATTAAGTGGTCGTAACAGCACTATTAATATAATATATATAATCAACCAATGAAGAGCTTCACGTCAAAACTTTGGCCGACTTAGTGTGTCATCCACGTAAACATTCTCCGAAATCATTCATATTGTTTCAAAAATTTGAAATTATTTTCAATGAAGGACTCAACCGATTTCAATTAAATTTATATGGGACTAACTATGAAGTATCATATGAAATAATAATTTTCAAAATCGATTCATATTTGTCTGAAATATCGTGTAACAAAGACACAAAAAAAACATACAGACAAATTGAGAACCTCCTCCTTTTTTGGAAGTCAGTTAAAAATATTTTCTTGTTTCATAACTTTCCGAGGGCGATTTTTTTCGTTAGCACTTATTGCTTTTTGAATTTTGTTTGTATTTTTTTTTGTATTATTGTATTAACGAGGCGCTTGCTCGTATGTAAGTTTCTCGAATTAAATTTGAGGTTGCTAACTAAAAAATGTATTCGTTGATAAAACGGCCAAATTTCTCAAATCTTTTTATCTATAAAATAACTTCTAAAATAAATATCTTGCTAAATCCTATGTTCTGGCGTATTTACTTTCGCGCCTTGACCTTTAATAGAAATTGACCTATTCTTTAGTTGTGCTCGCACGTGTGATCGTTATCAACATCATGGGAACGTAAAGAAACGTAAGCAAATATGAACGATTGAATTAAGAAACGATGAAGAACTTAAATGCCTAAAATGTTGAATTTACAAAAAAAGTTATAAATTTTAAGACCTTCAAGTATAATTGCATCTTTTATATTATGGCGTAAACAAATCCATTACAAGTTAAATAAAGAATTTGATCTGTATGTAAACGAGAACGAACTTTATACAGTGCCTGAACAAAAATCGTATTTAATCACAAAAAAGTGCAAGAAAATAGGTCTTAAGGTTTAATAGTTTTCAAACAATCGCACCTTAAGGCCCTTTTACTATTTTTAAATCTAATTAATCATCGCTTTATCACATAATACTTTGTGTCTATAAGGTTTAAGATAAAATGAGTATGAAAGTGGCTTCTCATAAAACGTTAGACGTTATTTATACAGGGTTAATTTTAATTAGCACATCACCTCTTGCAGGCCACCTTTCAACATCGATCCCAACAACATTTGTTCTACGACTTATTTAAAATAATTATTTGAAAAATTTAAAATAAAATCCCCAGACAATCACACCAACTACATGGCCCCAAAGTAAGCATAGCTTGTGTTATGGGATACCATGTAGCGAACTAGGGGGGGACCTAGAATATAAATACATAAATAGATAAACACCCAGACACGGAACATTTTTTTTTTCTTGTTCCGTACGGGTATCGAATCCGCAACAACTGGCGTCTGAGGCAGACAGGATTACCCCATCGCCAAAGTGGCCGAATATTGATCGTCTCTAAACTACGAGGGTGGATTGAAAAGTTCGCGGCCTAGTCAAGAAAACAGAATAAAGTACATACAAAAATATTTTTATTTTTCGACGTAATCTCCATTTAGCTCTATGCACTTCTTACATCTGCTTTCCAGAGCTTCCATACCTGTTTTAAAAAAAGATTCCTCAAGGTCTTCAAAATACAGGTTAACAGCGGCTTCGACCTCTTCATTCGTTAAAAATTTCTGCCCACCGAGGTGTTTTTTCAGGTTTGGAAACAGATGAAAGTCCGAAGGTGCCAAATCAGGAGAATAAGCTGGATGTGGCAACAATTCGAAACCACAATCACGAATTTGAGCCATAGACTCGTCAGACGTGTGGACTCGGGCGTTGTCCTGGTGAAACAACACTTTCTTTCTCAGTAATCCTGGGCGTTTCTGTTTAATTTCTTCACGTAAACGGCGCAGAAGGGTGCTATAGTACGCAGAGTTTATTGTTTCGCCTTTTGGAATGTAGTCCACCATAATGACACCCTTAGCATCCCAAAAAACCGATGCCATCACCTTGCCAGCCGACAGAATTGCCTTTGCTTTTTTCGGAGTTGGTTCACCTGATTTTTTCCATTGTTTGGATTGTTGTTTTGATTCTGGGGTATAGTGGTGAACCCAGGTTTCATCCATTGTCACAAATCTGTCAAGAAAACCTTGTGGATCAGCCTCGAACATCTCCAAACAGTCGCGAGAAATCGTGAGTCGAATTCGCTTTTGCTCTACTGAAAGCAATCTGGGGACCCACCTAGCCGAAACCTTAAAAAAGCCGAGTTCATGGACAATGATGTTTTGCGTTCGTTCATATGAGATGCCTATAGTGTCTGCAATTCCTCTGATAGTCAATCTACGGTCTTTCAATATGAGATCACACACTTTATTGATGTTTTCTTCGGTCGTAGACGTCATTGGCCTGCCGGAGCGAGGGTCATCTTCGATGTTCTCTCGTCCACGTTTAAATTCTGCAACCCATTTTTTCACAGTGGTATAAGACGGGGCAGATTCCCCTAATGTTGTTTGCATGTCATCATGGATCTCCTTTGGTATTAATCTTTTTTTTAAACAAATATTTAATCACAGCACGTTGTTCAAATTTCTCCATTAGTGAAAATTTGTTCTACACACGTATTTATATTGTTCGTAAAATTTTATTTAAACAAGATATCAAATTGAAAATTCGCGGGCTGACAATTGAATAATGACAGTTCAAAATGACGGCAGAAAAAATAACAAAAGTTTTTTTTTTAATGGCCAGGCCGCGAACTTTTCAACCAATGTAGTAGTGTTACTCTATTAACACTGATGCCACGCACCTTGCGTCATACCACGTGGCCCTTGCAGGGGGGACGCGGGGTTTCGGGGTGACTTACAAAATACAGAGAAATAAATACCAGAGGAAGAAATAAATTTGTTTGTTATTCCCTTTTTTATGTTATTTATCAAGATTTGTAAATAGTCGTAGATCAAATGTTTTTGGGATCGATGTTAAGAGTCTGCGTACAAGAGGTGATGCGCTAATTAAAATTAACCCCATCATAAAACTCTATCGATTAGTATTTTCACGAATGATCGCCTGGTGTGGGGTGGTTGTAAGTTGTACAGTTTATTCGAATACTAACAAAAACAGATAAGTAGTACCTATCTAAGTAAAGGAAAGTGAAGGTTTAGTTATGAAATAATCAGCAAAGTAGTTAGGGGATAGTAACTTTCTATTATACGAAAGGAAGGGTCATTGTTTTGTTATAGACTCCAATTTTCTATCTGATCATCAGAAACACTAAAATTTTATTTGTCTTTAAGCAATTTTCTTTGAGTTCACCTATTTTTATCACAATTTTGGTTTTCGTTTTCGTTTTCCTTTGTTTGAATTAGTCACAAGAAAGTACAACAAATGTTTTGTCAAGAAGTCTTACGTATGTACATATTATTTTCCGGTCAATCTTTTGTTTAAAAGTGAAATCCTACGGCAATATTTACTTTAGCTAATATTTGCATACAGTTGCAAAACCATGCATAAGTTTTCAAAATTTAGTATGCATAATAGCAAATTCAATAATAAATGTAGCTGCATAAAAGGAAGAAAAGGAATTAAGTACTTATTGTGTGTACAGTTTTTTTAAATATCTTGTTTGATCTTTGGTTTTTAACAAAACCGTATGCTAAGAGGCTCTAACTAAAGGCTCAATACTGGATAACGAACTTATATTCAAATGTCCAAAAAGATTTTAATTAGTTGGCCGTATAAGTTCGAATTAAAATAGCCCTACGTGATTAGCGAAATAAGCGTGTCGTAAAAGGCGACTAATCCGAGTGGATTACTCGCTTGGTCCGACTAATCCACTCGACTAGGCCGACTGGCTAGCTACCACTGCCGCAAAAAATGACCGCTCCAGCGGCAATGTGTTCTGGCAATATTTTAGGAACAGCCAGTTTTTTCCTCAGACCCGTGTGTTTTTATCTTCGACCTCATCTTCACTGACAATCAGGAGAGATTAAGGTCAAAGGCGGGCTTAAATAGAAGTCAGATAAATCAAAATGCCAACCTTTCTCGTAAAAAAACTAAATAAAAAAATAGCATTAAAAAAAACAAAAACGTATCACCTCTAAAGATCGCTTAGCATTTATATCCGGATCTACCAAATAGGATACAACACCAAATCGGTTACAATCCATAAGTGGGAGTGAGTCTGCTATATACAGATAACCAATGACTCGGTTGATCCCTCAGGCCAGTGTCTTCAAAGAAACCAGTTTGCATTCAAAATTGTGTTGCTATGAGAGTTCGTTTCAAATTAGGTTGTTATTGAAATGAGGCTAATAACGAAGTTCATGTGGAATCCTTAAAGGTCCTTGTCCATTTGAATTGGAATTGAAACAAACCTTTTTGGTATTTTTTTGAACTAGCATGAAATAAACTGAATTTCAAAGTGTTATAAAAAACCATGATATAAATTTAAATTTTTATAGGAATTATCTGCTAAATAATAAAAATTGTGAAAGCTTTAAAAAACACAATTTGTATTTCTTTTTTATAGTTCGCATTCGAGTATAAAATTATGTTTACAACGCGAAATATTAGCCGCTTCGGGTCTGCGTCAGTGGATAAGCGGGTCATAAAGGCGACTAATCTGAGTGGCTAAAGTGAGTAGGGCCCTTAGGTAATGTTAGGGCCCCTGTTGGGTCCGCCTGGCTAGCGACCTCCGTTTATTAAAATCTTCCAACAATATTTTATGAAGAATCAGTTCCATCCTGAAACCGAGTGCTGGCATCTTCACTCACCATCAAGTGAGACTGAGGTCAAACGCGGGTTTAGTCACCAATAACAAAGTATCATCATCATCCATCATAATCATCCACAGCCTGTAGACATCTACTGCTGGACATAGGCCTCCCCCAAGGTCTTCCACGTCGCTCGGTCCACGTCGCTCGGTCCAATAACAAAGTATATATTATGAAATTCGAAGATCATTTTTATGTTTGAAGTAATTTGAAATTTTACAAAATCATAATTTTTTTTCAAGTTAGGTATCCTCTTCGTATCTTGAACCTTACGATAGAATATTGAATATATTAGTAAAGCACAGGAGTTGATTATGACAACTTCCAACTTAATATTTTCTTAAGTTTTCGCAATTCATACTATTAAATAAAACACTTTTTAACCGGATTTATCGCGAATATTTACATTTTAACTCGACGTTTCAGTGTCTTTGCAGACCCCGTGTTCAATCGCTCGTGACCAACTTCATCAACTTTTTATTTAACTTCCAACTTCATCTTACTCAGCATAGGAGATTTTAAGATAATTCAACAATATTAAATTTAAAACGATATCTACCCGTGTATGTCGGCTTTGAATAGCCCTGGTCTGGATAAGCGTGTCGCAAAAGGCGCCAAATCCGAGTAACCCGCTTGGTGGAAGGATCTCGTCAGTGTCCGACTGGCAAGCGACCGCTCTCCATATAAAATGTTCTGCTAAATATTAGATACCGCTCTGGTGATGTGCTCTGGCAATACTTTATGAAGAGCCAGATCTTTCCTTGGCTCGAGTGCTTTAATCTTCGTCCTCATATTCACTTACCTTCGGGTGAGATTGGGGTCTTTAATAAAAAAACCGATGAGCTTAAAAAATAGCGAATCGTATTGACCTTGTATTCTAATGTATAAATATAATAGTAGACTCCAAAAGATCACCAACTCGTTCATGGGTCAATGTGTACGCTTTATTTTTTAATAAAATTCCTAAATATTTAAGATTAACCCTTCGATAGATTTAAGGATAAGTGTTATGTGAAAAGGTTTACTATAAGATATCCGGATGTAAGAAGAGCTTCCCTGGCTGTAAATCGTTATTGTATATTTTTTTTTTAAAGATTATTGCTGTTGAGTTTCTTGCCACTTCTTCTCAACAGATCGACTTTCCGAAGTGGTAGTAGATTCAGTTCAATTTGTAAATTTTTTGACTTATTTCAAATGTATTTAAATACTTACAAAATAAAGAATATTTGAGTTTGACCTCTACTTTAAAAGTGTTCCAATGATCACAAAATGGACGACAGAGTACTGCAACAAGTTCTGAAGTTCGACCAAACCACTTTCACTGTTAAGTCATGTTCACGTAACACATGTAATACATATCCTTGCTTTAAGTTTGTGCTGTCAAGCAGTTTATTCAAACTAAAATTCATTTTAAACATTTAATATTTTTGTTTTAAATTGCCTTCTACTTAATAAAAGGTCTTTCTTTTATCGGTACATAGATGAAGATGTACCTACTTATTTTAAGACAATGAATGTTTTGTTATGAATATCTTCGATTTGAACGTCGCCGCATTGCTCGTACACTAAAATTAACCACCTTTATCTAAATAATAAACATCACATTCAAAAGGCGCCATGCCATGCATCTGTTGTTTGTCGACCTTTTTTAAGTATCTTTTGGAAAAATTAAAAATTCAAAACATATAAAAATACATACATACACAACCTCACGTCTGTCTCCTTTGGGGTAGGCAGAGACAAGGGAACACCAATTGCTGCGATCCAGATATACCTCTTTCGCTTCCTCCACGTTCATACATGATCGCCGGTTACGGGTACTTTTGTCTGGGCCCTTTTTCAAAATGTCCCCAATTTGATCGGCATACATTCGCCAAGGCCGGCCCCTTCCGACAACACCATCCATGATTGCTCTGTACACTCTTTCGTAAATCTACTTTCACTCATCCTTTCCAAATGCCCAAACACCGAAGCATACCCTTTTCAATCTTAGTCACTACATCTTCTTTCAATCTGCATTTCTTCCTTATTTCACTGTTGCGCACCGTATTACTCAATTTCACTCCACATATGCTCCTCAAAGCTCTCATCTCCACAGCATTAATCCTGCTTTCATGTCTCTTCTGTAAATTCTATAAAAATATTTTATTTCAATTTATTACTACTGAAAAATTTCATTAGCTTAGCAGGTAATTTTTATTGTCTATGTCTAGGTTGAAAATTGTTGTTCAGCTTAACTACAGTTAGTTAGGTGTCAGATTGATTTGTTCATCCTTGCTTGGGAGGATGCTCGATCGAGGCTGGGCCTGTGGACAGCCCCGGGGCTCGCTACTCACCCACTACAGGCAGACGTGGTACACTGTGGGTTTTTTACTCGGTAAGAGTTCGATGCAATGTTCGCCCCCCTCCAAAACATTTTCTCCACTAAAAAAAGGTGTAAGATTCACTAGGTTCTTTTTTTGGTGTACTCTTCGAGTGTGTATGTAGGATTGACTGCCTATTGCTAATTTCACACCAAAAAAACTGTAAAAAGCGTAGTCAAAACGAGTACCTGGGTGACTATAAAATGTAACTCAAGGTCTCGAAGTAGATCTACATTGTGGAAGAAGGTTGGAGCTGTGATGCACTTGCATAAAGTCCCATTTTGTATCACTTTATGCTTTGAAACGCATTTAAGATTAGAGCTAAAATGTGTCATACGAGTTCGGAAAAAGATAAAGCGCATATAAAAATACGATATCGGCTTTGTAAATAACGAAAATTTTGACCCACATTGCTTTTTTCTGAGGAGAAAGGCATTTATTGTGAACGACGAATTAACTTCATGAATCCAATAACAATACCAAATAACAAATTTGACATTTGGAAAAGCCGGAACTTCAACAAAAATTACGAATAGTTATTGAATCTTGTGTGAACTTACAAATAAAAATGAATCGATGTATACTTTTTTATTGGTTGCTAAACTTACTTTTGACTTACCACACTATATGGTATGAGACGATAAGAGCCACAATGGAGCACAGGCTTTTGGCTCTACACTTCACAACTAGCTCGTTATAAAATATTGTAGAAACACATCACTAAAGCACTGTGTAAAACACACAGTATGAAGGATGGTCACCTTCGCAGACAAGAGAAATAAAAGCAAGAGTGGTAAAGCTACTTTAAGTTGATCCTAAATGCACTTAAAATAAAACTTTACTTTACTATAATTTATTTTTATCATGATTTGAGAATTTCTAGTATTAAAACAATAAATAAGACGATTCCATAGATGCTTCATTAGTGGATGAATTCTGATTGATGATGATGTCATATTTATCACACAGTTTTACCCACAATGTTTTACCCAAGCTTACGTTCAGTAAAGCGAAATATAATGGTAGACAAGTTAAAGAAACCCGAATTCAGAGAATTCTGTTTCTTATTATTGATTCACAGTTCAAAGAAATAAATATTTGTATACTAAATATTACTAATGTTTGTATACTAATAAACATAAGAATCGGGTATTTACCATGTTTTATTTCTAGAGAATAATCGTACTGATAGTTGATAAACTAACATTTACTACTTACTAACTTTATTATAATATTTTTTCTAAATTAAAGTCAAAGAAAAAGGTTCTAAACACACCCGACCCTACCGTTATTTGAGGTTTAATCGAGAATAATCTGTAAGGTAACATTAAGATGATAAAGATATTCAGGTAAACTCATTGATTAATTTTAGGTCTACACATCGCTTTGAATAGATACCTTCATTAAAATAATAACCTCCTTGAAGTAACTTCAGAAAAAGGCGGGAGAATCGAGTAAACCAAATAGTTGGCTTACAGCCCGTTCACGCATGGTCCGTTTTTTTTTTCAAGGATGGCGCATGGAGTACTGTGCCATATGTGGACGACTTCACGTATGACACGGTATTCAGTATACGTATTTACGATACAAAAACGTGAGAACGGGCTGTTAGTATTAACTGCCGACTTCTGTGGCGCAGTGGCCGAAGACGCTGCTACATAAATCGTGAGGCCGCGGGTTCGATTCCCGCACGGAACAAAAAAATCTGGGTCTGGGTGTTACTCTATGTATGTATTTCTATTCTAGGTTTCCCCCTAGTTCTCTACATGGTTTATAACAAGCATTGCTTAGTTTAGGGCCATGTAGCTAGTGGGATTTTCAAGGGATCTTTATTTTAATTTTTGAATTGGTTGGTGGTAATTCCCACTTTGCTGATAATTCGTTTGAAACTATCAAACTTGTAAGGTATATCGCGTATAATGCACTTAGGACATTGTAGACACTATACTGTACGATTCTGTGCTCAGTAAATGTCAATGAAATGATAACAAGTTCGTCACTAACGAAACTTATCTTCAAGCGAATTTCGACCTACTAGCATTTAGACGGTTTGCCAAAATGAGCTTATGGTGGGTCATGCATGATTTAATTGGTTCGATAGTACATACCTTTCTGTCCGAGCATTTGCCTAAGGTCTGGGTGAACTTTATTGTCGGTCAATAATGGTCACTGATGCATAATTAATTGCATACATAAATAATTAATGCATTACGAGTATATGTATCTATTATGCACATTTGATCATCGTCTTCATTTTCCTTAACCGCATAGTTAAAAAAAACTATTAGTTTAATATTTATTCCTTACAACAATTCATTGTATATTATTCTATTTGAATAAGTGGTAGACAAATTAGGTCTCTGACGTCAAAACACGTATTTTCAATAATCCAAATAATCTTAACACTTGATCACCGTCTTTGTTGTGATATAAATTTCGGCAAACAACTTCAATAAATAATCAATGAATGCAGAGCATTAAAAACCGACTTCACGTCAAAACTTTGACCGACTTATAATGTCATCCACGTAAACATTCTCCGAAATCATATATATTGTTTAAAAACTTTGAAATTTTCAATGAAGTACTCAACCAGTTTCGATTAAATTGATATGGGATCAACTCTGAATCTATCATATGAAACAAGAATTTTCAAAATCGTTTCATAATTGTCTGAAATCTCGTGTAACAAAGACACAAAAAAAACATACAGACGAATTGAGAACCTCCTCCTTTTTTGGAAGTCGGTTGAAAATAGCAGGTTATTCCCGATTTTAAAATATTAGCACAGATTATAAGATGCCATGAAAACTTTGACAGTTGAAGTTGTGACCGTTTTTTCATGATGTTTATATTTTTTGGAGTTATTCAACGCAATGTTGTCGGTTTTATATTTTTATTTTGTTATGGTATATTTTTATGAACGCCATAGTCTAAGCTTTTATTTTGTTATTATTTTTTCAAAAATTTTCCACTGTAAACACAATTTTAAAATTCAACCTTTATTCAATTTATATTCAGTTAATAGAATGTTTTATTTAGCGTTTGCTATTTACAAGGAATCTCACTTATCATTCTATTGAATCACTTATTCATGAAAGCATCAAATTATTTCCTTTCAATAAATTATAAATACACAAACGTCATAAAATATAACCTCAAAGCGACGCAACAAAAGAAGCTTTAGAAAATCTCTATCCAATTAATCCTACTACAATGACATAATCAATACATGCCTACTTTTTATTTCTCTGTTACTCGTAAGTACATATTTGGTGATCAAAAAGTGAAAGTTTGGTCAGCGGCTATCAAAAACATCCGAACTATATTGCATAATGAGCAATCTATATGAGTTTCTTTAACAACGATTATCGCATACTATTTGTTTGAGGCGTGTAGAAGTTATTCAAGAACGAGCTTTATCTTCTTTAGGAAAACAAACGCTTTTCGTTAATTGCGTCTTCTGTACGCTACCTTGTTTACATGGTTAATAGTTTCTGCGCCACTTATTATTTTACTAGCCACCGCGCGCGGTTTTATCCGCGTAACTTTTGATCGCCTGCAGATTCGCCGGCAGAAACAGAAAAAAAAATGATATATTTTTTTTTCCTGCAGAAAACTTTGCTGTCGTGTGATTCTTTATTCTAGTGTTGTAAAATATGCTCAAGTCGGCGCTAAAACGCTCGAGTCGGGCTCGAGTCAGTTACAAAACGCTCGTCCACTGGCTTGAGTGTTTAGATTAAGAAGCTGAATTATAGCGCCGAACTCGACGCTCCACTCGGCTCGAGCGTGAGCGTCAACAAAGTATATGAACATGTCACACGTCATAATAAATGTAAAATATTCCCTCATAAAAAATGTCCCCTTATAAAATAATATTCATAAAACCTCATTAAAAACGATAACGCTTCGACGCTCAAGCGCGCAACTCAAGCGTCGAAGCCCGAATCTTCAACGCTCGCGAGCTTTAACGCTCAAAAGCGTCGACTCGACCCTCAACGCTCGACTCAAAACGCTCATTTTTACAACACTACTTTATTCTCCTAAAATATTAGAATAGAAATTACTTGAATTACTTATACTTAGAGGATACATAGTGGATAAGTAGGTTAGATGTGCTGGTGTAAAATTTTATCGCCAAAACTTAATAAGGTCGATAAATAAATTGAACACGAAATCATAAAAAATAAAATATTTACCATATAAGCAAACGAACAGGCACAGTCTAGTTTAGGCAACATATTATGTTCTAAGTTAGCTCTAGTTTACGTTATAATTTACGTATAGGTGTCCCGCCATACCATCATCAATATTTTTTAATGAATCCCCTGTATGTAGAAATCGCTCTACAGCGACAAGGCCGCCTTTGTACAAATATGAAAATATATTGTAATTTTGTAATTATACTTTTTTCTGTTGATGTACAATAAAGAATTATATTATTATTATTATTTATATATCAAAAAGGATATTCTCTCTAAATAGTAGATTATGCATCAAGGGGATAAAGCAGTGTATTATGTCACGGGCATCATATTGAATTCTGAGCTAAATGAAGGATTCTGTAGATAATTTCCGAACGCAGTGAGGGAATTAAGATGTTAATTCCCGAACGAAGTGAGGGAATTATGGTTAGAATCCTGAATGAAGCGAGGGATTCAAGACTGCCCAAGACTAAGACACTGTTATCCCCGAGGAGCTTACTCTACTTTATACACCACCTTGTAAGATAATTAGGTAATGAAACGCAGGAAATAAATCAAGTACTTAGGTATTTAATAATTTATAAATTAACACTAGAACGCCGACATGGGTCAAAAAGACTAATTTCAAAAGAAAAATCTTCTTTTCTCCGAAAGTAAACAATTCTGTGTAGCGAAACTTTTTGACTTTTATTTTTTTTAGTTCTTTAATACAAAGCCATTGCAATTAAAATAAAAAACATGATTTTTTTAAAGCTATATGAGAGTATACCTAGAACGCCGGCGATTAGTCATATTGACCCATTCGGTATGAAGTTGGTGCTATCGCACTTAAGTTTTCTACCTTCAATTGAGAACTTTTTTTAATTTTTACCCGCCACTTTATTTATTATTGATTCATTCAATGAGTGTTTGTGTTCGAAGTTAGCTTGTAATATTTTATAGTTTTTGTGGTAAAAGTGATATAAAATGGCATCTAGAAATTTGACGGTGGAAGAAATACGACAGAATTTGGAGAGATTGAGAGATATACCTGAAGATCAATCCGATGATGAAACTTCTCCACAAACATTATCTGAAGGTGAAGAAGATCAAGATTATGTTCTTCCTACTGACCTTCGTGGAAGTTCAGATTCTGATACTTCAGGAAATAGCTCCGAACCCGAAGATCAGTTAGAAAATATTCAAGTTCAAGATAATAGTTCTGGGAGTCGAGGCGGTCATGGACGTGGCGTTTCAAGAGGAAGAAGAACCAAATCTCTAAGCCGAAATCAAGTTCCTCCTGTTGGTGAAGTTTTGATTGCTGTAGGTAGATGGTACGCAATGGAGATGCATTCTTAGCAGTTCAAATACTTCTTCATCTAATGAGGTCTGTGACTCTGGGCGCCGTGGAGCTCAAAATATATTGCGAGAAAATCCAGGACCAACATCTTATGCAAGAAGGCAGATATTTGAAGGCCATGTAAATACATCTTGGAGACTACTGTTTTCTGAATTAATGATGAAGCACATACAGCTCTGCACTGATACCGAAGCTCGACTTCAAACTGGTGATCAGAATTGGAGTATTACATTGACAGAACTAGACGCTTTTATAGCATTGATTTATGCCAGAGGTGCATATAATATGTCACATTTAGATCTACATTTGTTGTGGAATAAACAATGGGGTCCTCCGGTATTTGCCAAGACAATGAGTCGTGACAGATTTACAGAAATTTTGAAATATATTCGGTTTGATACGCGTTCATCTCGTCTTCAAACCGATAAATTTGCTCTTGCTTCATTTATTTGGAATGCATTCATCGAGAATTGTATCAAGTGCTATATTCCTGGAGAAAATCTTACCGCCGATGAACAACTATTCCCTTCTAAATGCAGGTGCCCTTTTCTTCAATATATGGCAGGTAAACCAGATAAGTTTGGAATAAAGTTTTGGTTGCTTGTTGATCTCAAAACGAAATATCTTTGTAATGGTTTTCCATACTTGGGCAAAGATGTCAGCCGTAGCATTGAGCAGTCATTGCCTGAACATGTCATTATGAAGTTGGCTGCTCCATTTTTGAAAAAAGGTCATAATATTACAACAGACAACTTTTTTACTTCTTTGAAGCTGGCGCAAAAATTGAAAGCTGAAAAAACGAGCATTGTAGGGACAATGCGTAAGTCACGTCGAGAGATTCCAATGCAGTGTAAAAACATCAAAACATCACTATATGAGACGTTTGTGTTGAAAACAAATGACGATACCACTCTTACAGTATACCAAGGAAAGCCTAGTAAAATGTTATTATTTTGAGCAACACCCACTCACGAGTGAGCACTAGTGACTGCAATAAGAAGCTTCCTGAAACAGTTCAGTTTTACAATGATACGAAATATGGAGTGGACATACTTGATCAAATGGCTAGGATTTATACGACTAGAGCTGGAACTCGACGGTGGCCAATGCATGTCTTTTATAATATCTTAGACATTTGTGTCATAAATGCACACATATTAAACAAAGAAACCACTGCTAAAAAGATATCACGCCACAAATTTATTCTTGAACTTATAACGGAACTAAGCCAGCCCTACATAGAAAGTCGTAACAAAATTCCAGCAGCTGCAACAATGCCTTCGACATCAAGACCAGCGGGTGGCGTTGTTCCTCAAATGAAGAGAAATACAAAAAGAGGTCATTGTCAAATACGTGAAAACTGTAAAAACAACAAGACTTCCGAGAGATGTCATTTGTGTAAAATATGTTTGTGGAAAGTGCATCAGTCGTACAGAAAAAACTATCATATGTGAAAAATGTACTTGTTAAAAACTTTATTTTTTTTCATTTCTCATAATTTTTTTTTATTTCGTATTATTAATAAACAAATGATTGTCATGTATCAACATATTTTATTTGATTTTCTTGTGTTAGTCTTTTTGACCCATTCTCGGCGTTGTAGGTAGTTGAAAAGTTCAGGCGTTCTAGTGTTAAAGGTAATATCAGAAATAATTGACCAGTTAAGTAAAGATAAAGTGATATTTCTATTTGGTATATTCATTGTTTACTGTTGTCTTCAACATTGAATAAACATTCCATAGGCTGCTAGGTTTCTTTGTAGCAGAGAACTGTTGAAAATATACTAAAAGCAATGACTCCGAAATAATTTTCACGGCTTTTTTAGTTTTCCAAGCAAAGAAATCTTCGTAACATTTCATGTACAAATGCTTCGATTTACACGGCAAAATATTATCGACGATACTATTTGCTTCATTTCTAATATCTTCTGGTATTAAATCGTCACTCGAGCTCAACATATTTTATTTATTTGAATAATATTGAAATAAAAACTCTGAAAGAATTTTCTTTTCAAAAATCGCGCAATTTCACTTCTTATTTGGCTTTTTCAAAAGGCAAAAGAAATCGTCGCATACAGCCACCCTTTTTACAAGGGTTTTTAGTTTTTTCTTGGTAGTCGTTCCAAATGCAAAGGTACACAAACTTATACAGCCAAATTTAACGTCCATATATTTTTTAATTAGGCAAAGCAACTAGTCATACAGCCATGTCCGTCCATGTAGGTGTTATTGAATTTCGCTCCAATTGACATTCCAAAATCAAATGACATTATAACCCTTAGGATTAAAGTATTTGTTTATTCCCTGTAAGATACCTTTTTTAATCTTAAGGGATTAATATCTTGTTTTAGGTGGAGTTTATCTCATACATAATGCGAATTTTAAACAAAGGTGGTGTATAAAGATTATTATCAATGGGTTATTTAACAATGCGGGCCTAAAACCAAGCATGTTAAAGTTGTGTTGTTTAGTTTACGTTTGTTCCAGACGTTAGAAACTTCCTTGTGATACGGCAGGTGTTAAGTATATTACATTTTTGAATGGTATAAGTAAGGTGGTGTGGTATATTTAAAGTGTCTAAACTGGTTATTTTTATGAAAGTAAATTTAAGGTACATTTGGGCCAATAGGTTTGTATCACTGACCTCTATATTTACCACTGGACTGGCTGTTCCGTAAGTTTGACAGCTATTTTTTTGTGCCTATTTGAAGCGCCACTAGCGAGTAGCGAGTGTCCGCAGAACAAATTTTGACGTATATTGCAAGTGGCCGCCAGAGAAGTGCTTGCTTATTGTTAAGTGATTTTGTATTTTTTAAATATTAATTCGAATTTTATGTTGTTATTGTTATAAGCATTATATAAAAGTTATCAAGAATGAGGACATGTGACATATGTGTAAGCGACTAGTTTTAGTACCACGGACACTCGCTACTGCTCGCTACGTCCGACAGCGCCAAAATGGCGATTATCAAACGGGCACAAAAGCACTTTGACAGCCACCAGTCCAGTGGTAAATATAGAGGTCAGTGGTTTGTATACCTGGGTAAGTTATTGATTGATAACAACACGTTGCCAACTGTTATGTACCATTTTTTAAATATTTTAATGAGTTCTTACTTTAGTACACCAGGCACGGTTTGAAGATCGTATAAAAAATCTAATGTTTGTTTGCAAAATCTATGTATTCTTACTATGTATTCTATATATTTCATACAAAAATGTATAAATACTTACTAAGAAAATATTCTACCAGATAATGGCCATTATGGATCTGAAATGTTTATGGGAAAAAATAATAAAACCCATTTTCTAAACATGATGGTTTTTCTCCCAACTTTTTTTTTCTACAGATTCCTGACGCAATTTTCAGGCAAGGCGCTTAGTATAAGTATTGAATTTTTGTAAATTGATTTGTAGCTCAATAAGTAGTGAGGAAATTATATATACTTTTTTCTTTTTTTTTCTTTTTAAGTGTTGAAATTGACTAATTAACTCAATAAAAAACTCTTCATTAGTCAACAACGTGGTCACCTAAATAATATAAATCTATAACAATAAAATATATTTGTCCTGAAGAGTGATTTCTGCCAGGTAACTTAGACAAGGCTGGACTTTTGGTGAAGAAATTACAAGTAGTCCATCTTTGCCCCATAGTGACCTTGAAGATGCGTGATTGAAAATTAGTTACAAAGCACTTTAAAAACATATAGACCCTCAGTGACGACAACACTGGGAGTGACCTAGAAAAATAGTATGGGTGAAACAATCGGCGATATAATGTTCCTTGCCAGCGATATAACGCTGCCAGAAATAACAGAGATGCAAATCTTTTGCCATCAATGATGGAACAAATGTTCAATGAACAACAAATGAACAAATGAACAAACAATTATTGCGCAAAGATCCACTTTTCACTTATGCCACGTGCTCAATATATTTTTTTCATCGATAAAAACAACACGGCTTAAAAACAATTTAAACATTGTTTTTAAAAGTAGAACTGTTTACGGTGTCAGTAGCTCAATATTCCAAATATAAATTTTGTCACCGAATACGCAATCGCAAGGAGCGTCATCATCGAACGTAACACAAGTTTGATAACTTGATACTTTCTCTCTCGAGCTTCGCAGACTTCTTACTGGCCAGCTTCATTCCGCGACAAAGGTTGAGGCTACACGTTCGCGCGAACGCTGTACGCTCGATGCAAGCAAAAACCGCGCGCAGTTTAAAAAAAGAACAAATTGAATTTTTAAAAGTGCTTCGAAGTTAGACTGTGATTTTTTTTGTATTTTCAAATGTTAATTCTGTGACTTTTTATTGATTGTTTTGTTTGTGAAAAACATGGGATCGTGTGAAATGTAAGTTTTTATTACACATAGGTATTTTATTTGCGTAAAATTAATTACATCAATTAAATTAAAAACAGAAGCTCTTGTCCCATCATTATTAATCAAAAACGTCGAAGAATATGAGCATATTTTATTTGCATAGCAACGCGTATCGTCCTTGACTAAGTTTAAGTAGACTCGACTGCGAAATTCCTACCGTAGTGGGTCTATGTAGGACAATGTCATTTACCTAGTTAAATTCTTTCCATTTTACTTTGTACAATAGGGTATAAAAGTTTCACTGAAACACCTTGGAGATAAAATTTAAAATCTTTTTTAGTATCTTATACTCGTATTACGAAAGCCTTCTCAGATTTTAACTCTACCTAAGTAGGGTCAGGTTTTGACAGCCCCTTTAGGAAATTGACAGCAATACTTTTCTTGGACCATATTCGAGATTGCACTCTTTACTTTAAAGATTTAGTCTATCAAAATGAAATAATTACCAAATCATCTTAGTCCTAAAAATAATACAATGAATTTATAGTTTTTGAACAGAGTGCGGGTTTATCTTGAATATTTTAAAATCATTAAAATGGAATTTTATGTACCTACTGGATTTCTTGATTTAAATTCACATCAGGTTACATTTTTAAAGAGTCAAATGTCAAGAGTATTTTGACCTTACGACAGATTTTTTAACAGTGTTTAATGGCGACAACAAATTATTTAAGTTCTTTAAAAGTTATTCCTATTTGTCTACGATTTATCAAAATGGACAGGTGAAACATGAGCTTACATCTATAAATCTACTGTCAGTTATATTTTTCTAACAACATAACATTTAGCTGAACGCAAAGTTAAATATAAAATTGATGATTTTTGTTAAGCAAAAATATTTTATATTATTAAATTTGTAAAAAAGAGATTGGTGTCCTTTGATGTTAATTGAAAGTAGTTTTGTTTAATGTCGATTTTTAAAAAATATTATGGGAAGTAAAAGCCATGGCCCTATTCAATGTAACTAGAATGTATCGAAAAAAAAAATCGAAATACATCCCTACCCTCTCAAAGCCATTGTGAGTCTGAGCTGATTTATTCCTATAGATTGTCTCTTAAAAACCATAATAATCCTCGTTTATAATTAACAGATACTCAACTTAATTAATATCTATCATAAAAATGTAACTGGTCATTTATATGCAACAAGCAAGTTGCGAGGTGTTTCGTTTATAACCAGTGTTATTCCATAAGATTATTTTTTACGAATGGATGGGACGAGTATTCTTCAGGCCATTTGGTGTAAAGTGAACAGAGGACTATATAATCCACGAGTCCAACAAAATCAAAAGTCAACCCACGAAAATCCTATTCACTATAAGAAATAATAGTTTACTTTTGTTGATACTAAATTTTATATACAAGCTGATCTATGTAAGTCCATTCCATTTGCTATCATTATGTTTTGCAAACTGAAGCCACTATACTATTAAGAAGATTTCAATAACATAAAATATAAAGATTGCCTAAAATAACAAAATATTACAAATAAGTATATAACAAAAAAGTGCCTTACCTGAGTAACAAATATTGCCTGAGATTGGATAGTATGAAAATAAAAAACAAATTACCACTAATTATTAAATCTGTCGATCATATACACTAACAATTTGCTCAATAAAAAGTTTAATATTTTTTTTTTACATAATATATTAAAACTTCAAAGAATAATAATAAACTACAATTGAATATTTGTGACTATCTGCATAGAAACAGTTCCCAATGTTCACAATGTTAACAATTTATCGGTCAATGGTCATTTTTGTAGAGCATCATTATACATATATTTCAGTGCATTTTCCGAAGCATGAAAACGTCGTTTGGGTCGTTTAGCTTCATCCCTTTAAGTATGTTCAGTCCTCAAACAAAACATTTAGTTATGGGCATATAAGGACGCAACAACAACACTGTAATTAAAATCTTTTATGAACACGTTTTACTCTCAAAAAAAATTATCTTAGCACACAATCTAAGTGAGTAGAGAAATTCTAACAATACACGAGGCGGTTTTTTCCTGCTCAAACAAGACTTACTAGAAATTGCATTTAATAAATACTTAAATACATTTCTCGGAAGCACATAAAAACCCATTTAACTTGTGTTTGTTGCTTTATACTTTGTAAGAGTTCATTCTCTATAGTATATAACGCATAACTTCATTATTTAGGTATCCTCCATTCCTAAAAAGTACTTATCATTAATTGACATAAATCCTAACTTTTTAACTTACCAAACAACACTCAACTATTTAAGTATGCAAATGCATTTAAGGACAACCAATGCATTACATTACTTATCAGTCAAGTAATCGAATTTAAAGTCTTCATAGAAGTTGTAGTACTTAACTATAAAGATACTGAAGTACTTCGTGAATAATTTACTATTGAATTTAAATCACAATCATTTGTATGATGGTTTGTATTCAACTTTACCTGTACTATTTATATTTTATTTATAAAACGTTTTTAAATTAATTAAATCAATAGACTATAAAAAGGGCTCAGTTGGATCAAGTAGGTTGCAACCACTATTCTTATTTTGTTAAAAAAGAGATGAAAGTAAACCATAATTTGCAGACATCTTCAATATTTTGTATTTTAATATTTAATTAATTTAATATTTGATAATTATGTTCTGAAGTGATTTTATCGTGACATTCTCTTTTAAAATTGTTCTTTGATGTTCTAACTCTGCTATAACTCAGAACGACAAAATTGTATGCTATGAACTGTTTGTCATAGGAAAAAATTCTTTTAAATTTATTTACGATTGATAATAGTAATCTTATTATATCCTAAAAAGACTTAAACGAAATGCAGCAAGCAATTTAATTTTCGTGAGTTTTTCGAATAACATTTGAATACTAATTTCCTTGTTAAGTACGAACGCCTACTTTTAATTAGGCATTGTTCTGTAATGACTAATCGATTCAATGTGACTCAAACTTTATCTGGCTAGTTTCTAATCGAATCAAAAATACAGACGCATCAGTCTGTATTTTTGATTCGATTACCGTGAAATATTTATATATTTCATGATAAATAAAATAGTTTCGTAGAATACAGCTAGTGCAAAGCTATAAAAATCACATCTGCGGTAATTTTCAAATCACAGTTATAACATCGGGAAAACCAGCATATTTTTAATGCCATTCTTGGTAAATCAATCCCAGGTTCGAATCTTGATAAAAGGGATATTTGTATGGTGATACTATTTGCCAACATTTATTTAGGTTTGTTTCTAATACTCATAATGTATTTACAATCGTTATTAAGACGCGCGTTCTTTATGATCTTTAAATTGTAATAAGTATTATAGTTTGTGAATGTAAGATGTTATTATAAATTTGTGTTTACGAGAAATATCAAGTTTTGGTAGTAGAACATCAAAAAAACTTAATCGATCTCATAGCTACAATTAGGTTACTCATGTCTTTAGTGACCCTTCGAAAATTATCCTCGTAGAATATTTTTAAAACACTTCATTCATTGTTTGATTTTTAAAGTTAGCCCAATTCCTATTTAAAACGAAACAGCTCTGCAGTACTAGTAAATTTAACATTAGATCAAGATATAATATTCTATTCTAACAACAATGGAACTAACTTAGAACAGTTGCAACTTCTACTTTCATTGCTCAATTGTTTTTTTACATTACTTTTTCCAAGTTAACCTACTTAATTGATTATCGATCCAGCGTGCCTGCATAGGATGTCATTATCCCACATACAGATGTAACTATTACGCAAAATCACATGACTTCAAACAGGTTACGATTGTTACTCGGTTCGCGTACGTTGTCTTGCATAACACCGACCGCGTATTCGGTGGCGTTGAAGCGGCTAGTATTTTGATGTTGTTTTTACTTTATACTGACGAGATTTAATAAATTAATATTAATTGTTAAGATAATTTAGACAATTCCTTCCTAAATCTGTGTGAACTCATCTGCGAAGTCATGTTTACTTACCATCAGTGAGAGAGGTTATTTGAGGTTATCTTGGGCACATATCTCCTTCCGAGTTTACTTAAAGCGTTACAAATCTAATAATTAATGTCTTCAATTAAGTTGTCCCCTTTAGATGTAGGTCCCTGCTTAGAGCGTAACTGAAAGTCTTGAGCAACAATCGCTGGTGCAGTTTTTTAATGACAATGTCATAACAATTAACCTTGTAATTACACTAGATACCGTCACATCACATTATTCACATTACATCAACCTATTCTAATAGAAAAAAAATTATAAGTAAATTCACTTTATAAGAAGTAGACTGCAACATATTAGGATCTCATGTTACAGCCCGTTCACACATGATCCGTTTTACTGGATACCTTTTTTGTATCGTAAATACGTATACTGAATACTGTGCCATATGTGAAGTCGCTTATACAACTCCATGCGCCATCGATGAAAAAAAACGTATCCGGTAAAACGTATCCAGTAAAACAGACCATGTGTGAACGGGCTGTTACGGATACACAAAACAGTTTTACCAGGATCTATTAATCTTGTCTTTTTCTAAAGTTCAAGAGTTAACCTTTCTGAGTGGTTTTTAAGGATATCATGAAGATATTTACCTTTGTACATTGTTGGAACGGAAGACAAACTGCAAATTAGTATACGGTCTTCTGCTCTACCAATTATACCATTATCTTTCTTACACGTTAAAATTGACTGTCCTTTATAAATAACGAGTTTGAATTTGATTGATTATTATTTGATGAAAAATATAAACGTGTGTTCGTATATTACTATCGAATCAATTTTATTGCATCATGACCCACCATAAGCTCATTTTGGCAAACCTTCTAAATGCTAGTAGATCGAAATTCGATTGAAGATAGGATTCCTTGGTGACGAGCTTGTAATCATTTCATTCGACACTGACATTTACTGAGTTCGTACAGTATCTAAAATTTCTTAAGTGCACGCGATAGACCTTACAAGTTTTACAGTTTCGTAAATATTCAATACCAAAACTGAATCAAAAAACACCTCATAAACTTTAAAAAGGACAATTCAAGTTACACTTAAATGTCAAAACTACTTCACGTGGCCAAAACAGTTTCACGCAAGCCCACATGCAAAGTGAGCAAAAGGGAAAGTCACCTAACGCACCACAGCTTAATATACAAAGAAACCATAGCTAAAATAACAATAAATATAAGTGCCTTTAGTAAATTTCCTGGTTATAATATATTCGAGTGTGCAGCTTCTAACCTACCAAGACAGCTTACGTAACGATAGAACACCTCACTGTTCATCTTTCTGTGCACATTTATATAATATAGACACAAAATACATTTTTGATTACTTCTAGAAAATATTTAATTTGTTATGTGAAAGGGTTATGGATGGGTCAGTAATTGCCTAGCCTAAAATTTATAAATTTCTAATGAAATAAACTGAAAAGGTATTTTTGCCCATCATACTAATATTAGGTACGGTTATTGCTCATTGATCTGTTATATAACGTTAATGATAGATTGTAGTGTATCATTTGTTTTTATGACGACCGGCTGGTGTAGTGGTAACATTCGTGGCCTTCTATGCCAGAGGTCCTGGGTTCGAAACGCGGCGGCGGCGGATATTTGTGTGATGAACATTGATTAGTCGTCAAGTCATGGATGTTTATATGTTTATTTAAGTTTATTCCAATAAAAAATATGTATTTATTCAATATGTATGTTTATATATTTCTTAAGTATTCAGTTATCTACTATCTATAACACAAGTTCTTTGAGAAACTTAATTTGGGCTAGATAATGTTTTGTGAGTGTCAGAAACATTTATTTATTATTTATTTATCTTGAAATTAAAGCGGGTTTATCTTATTCATAAAGGGATGCATAAAGATATACAAAGCAATAGTACTTTATATTATAACTCTACATTTCGGTGTCTTACTTAACAGACTCCATGGTCACAGGAAACCGAAACGTCGTGCATTTTAATGCAAACTTAAAATTTGGAAAATGTCTTTCGTTTAACAAACACAACCTAACCGCGAAAACTTAAGAGAAAACTTTGATTTTTATGCCTCCCGCATATCCAATCTAAATATAGTTCTCGATAGCCAGTAAACAGCTTACGCCTGAATGATATCAATAATCATTCCACCTTGAATAAATGCTCTCTATGGGTGCCAATTAATATCAGGTTTGTCAGTTTTAATTTGTATAAAAATTTTTTGAAACAGTTCTGGGCAACAAGGTCATTCTCAAATAAATAAAAATTGTGCAAATAAATTTTGCAATAAATTATACACGAGCTTTTAAATTGAACAGGTCAATAGTCAATGTCCAACAATTGCATTAGACATGGTTAGTTTTACTTGTTATTGTCGGAGTAGTCCTATTTTGACATGAGCTGACTTTACAACAGTCATCACGACTCTTATCATGGTGTCAACATCCGAAGCTATCGCGCTCATTTATATGTGAAAGAAAACCTTAGTTTATATTTCCTCATACAACTAATGACAGAAAGATTTATCATTCACTAGACTATGAATATCATTCACTAGACTGTGAATGACATTGAATAATATTCACTCGCAACTATTGTCTATAAAAAATACCGTAACATCGAGTCAAAACGTAGAGTATATTTAATTCAGCATCATAAAAACCGATTATGATGCTGATTTTTTTATTTTATTAACAATACGATAAAAAAATATTAAGTAAATTAAAACCAAAATAATCAACGAATGCAGAGCATTAAAAAGCCGACTTCACGTCAAAACTTTGGCTGAGTTGAGAACGTCATCAACGTAAACGTTCTCCGAAATCATACATATTTTTCTAAAAGTTTGAAATTTTCGATTTCGATGAAATTTAAATGGGTCCAACTATGAATCCTCTATCATATGAAACAACAATTTTCAAAATCAATTTATAATTGTCCGAAATATCGTGTAACAAAGACACACAAAAAAAAACATACGGACGAATTGAGAAACTCCTCCTTTTTTGGAAGTCGGTTGATTAAGATAGTTTAGTCTTAGCTTGATTATTCATTGGAACATTTCGTTCCTTTCAATATGAATGATTTTGAAAAATACAAGTAGGTATACTATCCCATTTTATAATGCACTCAGAATAAAATTTGCTCCAAATCAGTTTGTTAAGTGTACCTTATCCAATAATTTTGACCTATTAATTATGTTGTTAACAAAACTTACACATAAACATTACATGTTAAATGATAATGAAAACTGAGTTTATGCAACTTAATTGTATAATTTCGCGAGGAAGGAAAGACTGTTGTGTATTATTATATCATGAAGAGCACATGCACTGTTACTTAATATTCCAAATATTACGGTAATAAATAACGATAGTACAAAACTAATCGATCAATCAAGTTTGTGTGTTAACACTTGTTTTTTAATGATCCACATACAGAAAGATGCTAGCCGGGTCGGGTTATAACAGCTACAAACTATTAACTCGGGGTATAAATAAGATACGCCTTCAATTGATCGTAGGACCACTTCATAATCAACTTTTTATTGCAATATTCAACTTTTTATTTCTTTATAGTAGGTAAAATTATTTTAGAAAATGTGATTTGATTCATTACATACTCGGGTAATCCAAGGCTTTGGTCTACAGGCACACTTGCATAATACCTAGCAAAGAGCGTATTAATTCTTCTTAATGATATTTCCCATGCAAAGGTTACTTTCCATTTAATGATGTGTTACGTAATACTATAGGCATAGTTTGTCAATGTTACCATTCAGTACAGCCTTCTGCAGTACCACGTATCGTATACTATCTGTATGTAGTTCCAATTAAATTATTTTCAACTCTACCTATTATGAAGAGTTAAACTAATTAAGAATGAATACTTACACATTTTTATGTGAACTTTTGCACATTTTTAAATGACCTTCATAGAGGGCTGAACTATCAAATTAGAACATATATTTTCGAATTTGTCTATAATTCCTAATATTATACCTACTAGATCTTACCGCGCCTGAAGTCTCGTTATAAAACATGTGTTATAATATCGAACAGGCCTACCCAATCTTATAATATACTTTTGACTGTTAATCTTCATTTCCTTCATTCCTTCATCTTCAGCAAATCAACTACACCAAATTATTCACTTATTTTTATTTATTATCACTTATCTTACATACAAATAATATCACTTATCTTACATACAAATAATAACACTAAAATGTTGATATTTATTCTCTTTTCGGAAGCTAGACTAGATAAACCTAGCCTTGAGTTTGCTGGCGTATATCCGTATATCCATGGTACCTACGATAGCAAATTTGTTGATAGCTTGCAACTATTAATAAATACGACTGATTACACCAAATGCAATATAAATAATAAAAAAAACATCCATTGCACAGCATAAGTATAAGCTAGGTACATTAGAACAAGATATTCGTAAAATAGTTGCATCCAGCGATTTCTGCCAGACAACCTAGATAAATCTGTACTTTTGATAAAGAAATTGGAGCGAGTGTGTGTGACTCAATCGAGTGAATAAGTTGTTTAAAATGGACGTTACCTTAGTTCTCATGTTCACTTTTCATCAGGTGGCATTGAGGACAACAGTCCCATCCTTCTTATATAAAAAATACTACGCAAACACCAAACATTTTGCCCCAAAATTAAACTTATGTTATGAAAACTAAAACGCTGATATTCTATAACTTAGTTAGTGAACACGTAAGCCCTAGGTGAGCAAAGTTCATTTTCCAATCTGGTATCGAACCAAGAGCCTTTTGTGTCGCCCTTGAAAACCTGAACCACGGCTCCAAAAAAGCTGTAAATCAACTTTTGATACATGACGTGACATGTCAATGTTACGTCTCAGTTTTTCAATATTGTTAGCTTAATTTTTTGCCCAAAATACAATAAATTTTACCCAACAATTATATTTAATTAACATAAACTAAGATCCCTTGAAGCCATAGATGTTCATACTGCATCTGATAAACTCTTTAAAAATATTATAGAATAGTTAGGAATTAGCAGTGGTTAAGGTATTAAGTATATAAGTGGTCATTGTTAAGTTAACTGCATTTGTAGTCACGTCTTCCACCGGCCTCGGTGAATTCGCCAGCATTTTAATGCAGGTACAGTCAGCGTCAAAAGTAGCTTGAGAGTTTTCTGATAACGATTTTAAATAATGAAAATCTGTAGTGACAATGGTAACTGTAAAGATGCCGAAACCTCGAGCTAAAAATTAGAACATATAATTATATCTGCTAAGAGCGGTTGCGCACTATATCAGATTCTTATCCGATCCGAATCCGAGAAAATAAGAATTTATAAATTTTGTGTCAAATGACGGATTATGGATGATGTAGTGCGTAAGCTATCATAGAAATATTAATACGCCTACGCCTAAGGGCACGTTTAAGCACAGGCGGCGCTTCGCTCGAGTCTTCTAGAGCACTACATCCAAGTTCGATAGTAAAGCCGGCGATGTAGTAAAAACGCACGACGCCCCGCGCGACGCGCCGCCTGTCTTTAGACGTGCCCTTAACGTCATTTCTCGGATTCGGATCGGATAAGAATTGGATGTAGTGCTCTAAGAATGTGTTTTATTCCTTCTATCAAATCGTGAAAACTTTAGAATGAAAATGTTTTTAAGAAAATGACGTGTTTAACGACAAATGCGCGAACAAAGACTATAAATGGTACAATAAAAAAATATGAACAATTTACATACATACATAACTTCACACCTGTATCCCTTATGGGGTAGGCAGAACACCAGAGGCTATCAAACCATCTGATGTCATGTTTGACGAATTTGAGGTATTATAATGATGGATAGAGACTATTACAGTGACAGGGGGTCAGCCTCATCATCACAGCTCTTTGTAATGAGCCCACTGGAGGGCATGAGTCTCTCCCCAGGGTGAAGAGGAGGTACAGGCCATAATCCACCAAGCTGGCCCTGTGCTGGGTGGTGGATGCCAGAATTTTCAGGGCGCCTAGATGGCTTCTGACAAACCCTAACGACTACTGTATACAAGTATACAGCACCCGGGACCGACTGCTTAACGTGCCCTCCGAAGCACGGAATCGCCCGCAAAAACGCCAACAAAACCTCTGAACAATTTAATTTTCTTTCTATCGCATTTCTTACTGTCCACTAAATGCTAATCTTATAAGCCCACTTCTCTAGGTTGTGAAATATGTATGTCTTTACTCACCAAGCTTGCTTTTAGGTGATGTCCAAATTTTAGTTTTTTTTTTCTATAAAAACAGCTGTATACAAGAATGCAACTAACCGAGACAGATGGCCTAACGTGTTTTCCTAAGCACGGATATTGCGTGATTGGTTTAGGTTCGGTAATCGGTCAAGCATCTTAGTACTGACCCTGTCGAGGCTGCTTAACCAGCTATATCAAGCGATAATGAAAGGAACTAATAAATAATTTATACCTTATGTTGTTGAAAACTTGATTAAAAGAAAAGTCTCACTTTCATACGTATTTAAAATTACAGTGTAAATTTATCCTGCATTTTATACATATAGTAATTAAATAAATAGTCATAATTACCAACAAAACAAATACAAAAAGACAAAAAAAATGATTTAGGATCATGTGGACATATTGCTCATACTTCTGCTGAAACAAGTATCTATTGTACTTATTTATAGCATGACTGTACCTTGAGACTTGCCTACAAATAAGTTGAAGTTAATACTCATCAGGCTGGAGGCTAAGCAGGTTATTAGCCTAAAAACTAAACTTACCTATAACAAAGGTCTTGTATCAATATAATACAATCTTGAGGCAATTGAATATTAAATGTCTATCTATACTAATATATAAAGCTGAAGAGTTTGTTTTTTTGTTTGTTTGTTTGAACGCGCTAATCTCAGAAACTACAAGTGCGATTTGAAAAATTCTTTTTGCATTTCATAGCCCAACTCTTGAGAAAGGTTATAGGCTATATTTTATCCTGAAATTCCCACGGGATCAAAAGTTACGCGGGTAAAACCGCGCGCGGTGGCTAGTTTATCTATAAGCGTATATTTTAATCGAGCTATTTGACTATAGACAGACTAAAGATAATATGGAAATATTGCCAAGGTAACGTATTCTAAGGGTTACATGACCAAAATTAGTTTATTTAATAAATATGTAAGTTTGTTTTGTAATACCAATAATGTTAAGCCACCATTTGTGCTCTCTTACCTGTATCCTATTGTAATAATCATTGTACATGAAAAAAAAAATACAAAAAAAGCAACAAAGGACAACAAGGTACAAAAGGCGGTCTTATCGCTCTAGAGCGATCTCTACCAGACAACCTAAGAAATACAATACAAAACTTATACTTATTACAAAAAAAAAGAAAAAGAGAAACATGATATCACGGATCGGTATGTGAAATTTATATAATTTATATATATCTGAACGACTCTGAACGACGAACATAGTCTAAGCCATTATAAAAGACCTTTTAAGGAACCATTAATATCCTATATTGCCCTAAGTTAAACGTTATACATATATCCTTCTATAAGAAGTCGCGTAAATTGTAACAAAGAAACAAGAATCTGTATTCTCTAATTTATTTAAATACGTAATGTATCAATTAAGTTTGTAAGATATCATTAATATCAAGGCCGTTTTTCGACACTGCTTTAAAGAGGAAGTAAACGTTCAATACAACAAGCAATATCACGATCTAAAATATTTCACGAATAATCGTTCATTGACTCAGGCCCAAAACCACTTATTAGCTAGTTACTGTGTCCGTGACTGAACTGATCTTAGAGTCGTTATTAATAGTGTCGTTTCCTACAATGTAGAGACAATGCTTCGTTACAGCCCGTTCACACATGATCCGTTTTACTGGATACGTTTTACTGGATACTTTTTTTTAATCGTAAATACGTATACTGAATACGGTGCCATATGTAAAGTCGTCAATAAAACTCCATGCGCCGTCGATGAAAAAAGAAACGTATCCGGTAAAACGTATCCAGTAAAACGGACCATGTGTGAACGGGCTGTTATGGTGCGTACAGATTGCTAGTAATGTAACATTCTACGCAAGTTGCGTATTTGGACGTGTGGTGCGCAGAATTTTACATTACAAGTTCCATTACAGCAATCTGTAAGCACCATTACGCGTACCGTACGTCCATGACGTAGGCGCGCACGGTACGGACGTAGCAGTTTTGTATGAACACGCGCGTAGATACGCGTCACGCAGCGTTGGCCCGTACCCGTAGGCTTAATACTTAATACTTTTTATTCATACTTCTTATTAATTTTGATGGCAATATTATAGGTACAGAGCCCAATAGGCGGCGTTATCATCTAAAAACGATATCTTGAATATTTTTATGTTTTTGACTATCTAATGGTGCGTACAGATTGCTAGTAATGTAACTTGTAATGTAACATTCTGCGCACGTTGCGTATCTGTACGTGTGGTGCGCAGAATGTTACATTACAAGTTCCATTACAGCAATCTGTACGCACCATTATACGATTAAGGTATTAAGTAAGTTGTTTATCGTTTAAATATCAATATTATTCGAAGTTCCACCAAGAGTTTAAGACTAATAACTCTTAATACGGTTAATATTATAGTCTTGCAATGGGAATGGTATTTTGTTTTGTATATATTTTGAATTTGTAATACAACCCAAACTGAACACTTCTAAATTGTAAAAATAACATTAATACTTCTATTCTTTGTAAGTAGGCGATGCATAATATTATTCAAAACCTAAACCAAGTTTAAAAGTAGATAAAATAAATGATTCATATTGCAAAATTTTCAGAATTTCCTAAACCAGTTCCTTTAGAAATTAGGTGCACTAACGCCAGTATAGGTTTTATTGGTAGGCTTTAATTTAAAACCTATTTAGTGTCATGTATGAAATTACGCCCGGTACGAACCTTGCGTTCATGTGGGTTGTACTTCTAAAATTCCGCATATATTCTAAACTGCTTTTATTTTATTATAAACCTGATAGCTTCTGAGAGTGGATGCATTGTTGGATGTTTGTTTATTACCCTTTTTGAAATTTTGCCATTAATCAAAAAAAGCTAAGTTTGGAATAATTCCTGAACCCAATATTCATAATTTAGACAAAAGTCCCTTTATACCACATTTCCACAGATTCTGGATACGAAAGATTCACATATTTAATTATTTGTATACAGTACCCATTATTTGTTCGTCAAGATTTTGCTTGACCGTTCTATGATAATTAGATATTGGCACAGCAGAATGTAATTAAGACCACCTCACGAATGTTTTCTTAATTTTAAAACACACATAATAATAGATTATCACGTATTTGGAGGTCAGTTGATACATCCGGAGTATTGGAATGTTTTTATTAACGTCCCACGCATTAAATACAAGTCTACGTTATAACCTGTAGAACTTCATATTTGGTATTCGTTCAGGGTATTGTTTATGGTAATTATTAGTTATTTTTTATCAGAATAAATAGAACGTCCTTGACTTGAGGCTCTTACCCTTTTGACAGCCCTTAAGAAATTTTAAATAAGGAGTAATCTCGGTTCTAGTGTAAACGTTCATATGTATAAATATAATGCTATGGAATAAAGTTGATATTTATGAGAATAATGAGTAAATAAATACTGGTATTTAATGATTTGCTAAGTTATAATAAAAAGGAACAATCAGAGAAATCTCTGGGCCAGTTCCTTAAAGTCTAATTATAGGATTAACAAATATTAACTCTTTAATTAATTCTTAGTAAGGTTTCCCAGCAGTTCTGTCTAAAAAATACTTAAGTCTTCCACTATCAATACGTATAGTCTTGTATAACTAATTCTGATCACATGACATTAATTGTGGGAGTGCATTCACAAAGAACATCTAATATCAATGACTTTGATCAATTAGTAGAAAATGAGTCGAAGAATGTACTTGTCTTTCTATGATGAACTAGTTGTATAAGTCGGATTAACTGATGTAAGGAAGTGATAAAAATACTTGTGTTCTAAAAAAAATTCTATTCTGCTCGTTACTTTAAACTGTTTTGAAGATGGTGGTCATTAACATGAGAAAAATAACTCGCGTCGTTTTAATTACAGGTTATGTTTTGTTTATCGTTTTTGCGTATTTGTCGGTTTTAGTTGTTATGTTCCGCTCCATACACAGTTTTAACAAGTTAACTGTAGAAAATCACTTTTACGACCAAACAAATTTAATATAACCGATTTAAACACTTAGAATCGCAAAGTGAAACAATAACACTAGCAAAATAAACAGGTTTGATAAATTTGATCGCCTATAGAAGTCATCTTCCCATCGTTCAACTTTATCAAATAGTGATGTGAGTACTCCACAATACTAATCCCATCCCAATCTGAAACGGTTTGAATAAAGGAACAGAATTCGAGTTCTAACCATAGAAATGATAAGTTTGTGATTTTATTTAAGTTTTTAATCGATTCAAAGAAAGAATTTAACTCAGTACTTTTATTACAGTCCAAATTAAAACATAAAATAAAACTGTATTACTTGTAGATAAAAAAATAGCCTACATCTAACATACCACGTAATTACAGCTCTTTGCGGCGCTTTTAAAAAACCATTACTAATTGATTTTATCGATCCTGTCGTGATGATATGGACTACTGTTTTTCTACAAATAGTTATATTCAGGAAAACAAGTAAAGCTATTCAGGATGTAGTGTTTCCAAAGGTCAACGAGTCTCCGGCTTGTAAGGTCATCGTGCGAACATCTCGAGTCTGCGCCGCCGACGGCGCAAAGATGTGCTTTATCGGATTTTTATATCGATTTTGTTTGATAATTCTTAAATTTCTTGTTTTTAATAACGTGATTCTTCTGTTTATCGAAGTAAAATGACACTAATGCGTATCGTATCTTAGCACTTTTTTGTTTGGTTATGAAGAATCTTATGGTTGTTATCAAGTTAAAAGTTCAGGAAAACAACAATATTGATGAATCTATTTACAAACGTGTAAATAGTTATATAGTTTTATATCTTATTATGATTCATACGATCTTTGTCATTTTAATAGATGGTTAATCTAGAATATGCTATATAGAGCCTAAACAATTATCGATTAAACTGCAGCCCACGTAAATCCTCAGCATAATTGCACCACTTTCCCGCCAAGTCACGAGATCAGGAATAAATCGATATTATCCGAAACGGCGTGAATATTGAACTCTTGCGCATACAATTATCATGGCGGCGTTTGTTGGGCAACGTCTTGCGAAAACCCACGAAGCGGGGAAACACGATTACTTCATGGTGTACAATACTGAGGATTACTATACACGCTTTGAGCTAAATGTTGAGATTAAAATCTATTTAATTACCTTTGTATTTTTTTGTAAGTTTAGCTTGGTGTTTTTACCCATGATCTTTTTGATCTCGATGGGTTTCTAAGAAAGTATTAAGTTATACAAAAATAATAATAATATTAATGTGGAAAAAGCGGTTTTATCGAGACTGCCCAAATCGTTCGCCGGTTTCTGTCTCTCATGCCCTGAACTCCGATCGACTGGTCTGAAAGTCGGGTCCTTCCGCCTAGGCGTGTAGCTTTTCACATACCCAATAATAATGTTTACATACGGTCGATAGTTTCATAGATTACACGGTAAAGAAAACTAGGAAACTCTTCAGCTGTAAAATGATAAATATGACAAATGATAATAGGACTAGATCACTTAAAATAAAAAAAATTATAATGTTCCGTACTTACTACTGAAGAGTTGTATCTGCTATCCTCATAACATTCAGTTTGGCAATATTTGTCTATACCGGGCTAATATTTGCCCAGTATTCGTTTATTTTTTTTTCGTGTCGATTATTTGTCGTGTCGAGTTTTATTAGTTTTATTACTTATCATGCTTTATTACAACCGATTTTAAAATAGAATTCTATGACACAACTCTGTTACTAGGTACACACAATTTTTGTGATTGATTTTTATTTCTTTGATTGTTTTAATACAACATTAATTTTATAAAGATCAAATAACTAAATTTTAGATGGAAAAACTCATCGCAGGTTTACTAAACGAGTTCTATTGACATTTTAAGACACGGAATCCTGAAAACCTCTAAAATATATTTTAAAATAAAAATAAGAACATATTATCGCCACAATAAACTTGTATAAAACCTATCAAGATAATCAATAATGTGGTTGTTTCCGTTCTGAAAGTAAAAACAATTGGGTAAATATCAAGTAAAAGTTGGGGCACATCATAATGTGATACGGGTTGGTAAATGATGTAAGTTTACGATGTTGGTATTAAGCAATACACCACTATGTGTGAAGTTATCGTAACCCATTTTACGTTATACAATATCTAGTATATAAAATACACAGTAAAATTACAAAGTTCCAAAATAGTAAAATTGCACAAAACACTCTGAAACTTTAATCAATGAAAATAATTACAACTTAAATTGCTTCTGACTCCAAAACGTCGAGTTAAAATTTTGTTAAATACGAAAAAATACGATTTAAAATATTTTTAGTTTCATATAAATCATGTCAATATAGAATAGTCTGCTAAAGAAGTAACAATTTGAGCTTAAATATTTTAAGAGATTGTTGAACTAATGAAGTCAATAATAGCTCTCCTCTTGTGCTTACGTTTATCACCGTGGGCAAGTTCACGTACCGCGAAAATGGCACATGTACCAATGTTTTTTTTGACTGTTTATCTCAAATCGTATTGTTCACACATTTTACAACACCCATGTGTATCAAATAACAAAAATAAACAAAATTGACACTCTTATGCAATAGACGCGACGTGTGACACGTAACCAAATCATTCTGTAGAAGTTACGCCACTTCCGACCTTGTCCCACATACTTAGTGCTGATATTTGTTTAAGTATGCACACTTCGTTGCAGAGTATTGTAAAGCACTTTCGCTGTACTTATTTTACCTTCTAGTTTAGTTTTTGTGTGTCAGTTCCTTGTTTCAAATTCCTTGAGCTGTCGCAATGTGAAAATGCGAGAAATTTAGACAATAGGTATAGAAAACTATAGCCTTACGTGGTAACTTTGTGGTTAATTTAAAATATTATATGGATTTCGTGATTCTATATATTTACAGGTGACTGATTACATTAATGCATTTATATTCGATTTTGAGGCTAGATTTGTAGTCATAATTCTAGAGTGTATTACAACATAGTTCCAATTTTATAGAGACATCCTTTTGTTTCATATAAAATAAGAATTAATATTCAATACGTCAATTACAAGACTGGTGATATAATTGCTAATTGAAGCGAACTCCTGCCTGGTTACCAACACCTATTATTTTTATCTTAAGAGTATTTCCCGCGTCAATCAGTTTTGTTTTGTCGGATAGAAGGGCAGGATTAGCTGTGTAATTACTGGCATCAGGGCCTACCATCAAAAACCTCAAGGTCGGTAACGCACAGTTACTTCCCCTAGACAGGTGTTCATAGATGGTGGAGATTGCTTAGAGATAAGGTTACCCAGATAAATAAATAAATTACTCAAACTGACAAAAAAACTATCTTGCCCCAAAGTATACTTTTAATAAACTTATGTTGTGTGGTCTCCCACACAGCGGAACTAGTTATTATTCTGGTGTACAGCCAAACCCGTGCAGGCTTAGGAGTCTGGCCCGGTTCGTTTCCTAAACTGCAGTGCGAGCACAGAACTTTATCGACTCGTATGTTTACGAATGTTTGTATAGTATGTAATTTACGACGGTTTGTAATTTATTCATTGCCAGTTTAATAAATGTGTGCCTTGTTAGTTTTGAATGTTTGTAAACATGTTGTGTTCTTAAATAACTGTAAAATAAAAAATTACAATGTTACTTAAAGCTTCCAAATCCCACTTCTGACACCATAGTTAGATGGGTTGGTTAGATGGGTTAGATGGGTTGGAATAAATAAAACAACAGCGGATGCACATGTAGACAGCTGGCAGAGCAAGCGCATGTCTTTTTTATTTTTCTCACACTTGTCTGTTGACAGTAGGTCTTATGACATTGACAGATGTCAATGTGTAAGTACACTATGTAACCGACTCCATACTATACGAACATTCATAAACATAAGAGTCGACAAAGTTGTGTGCTCGCACCGCTGACCCGGCTGGGACTATCACCCATGACCTCTCATGCTCCAGTCGAACACTGTTCTCAGTGCACCTCACAGGCCTTTAAATTTGCACTCTATTAGGGGTAATCAACGAATGCTGAGCATTAAAAAATCGACTTCACGTCAAAACTTTGGCTGAAGTATAAGGTCGTCAAGGTAAACGATCTCCAAATTCACACATATTTAAAATTTTTCATGAAGGACTCAATCGATTTCTATGAAATTTATATGGGACCAATTGGGTATCCTCTATCATATGAAACAAGAATCATCGAAATCGGTTCACCCAGTCAAAAGTTGTGAGGTAACAGACATAAAAAAAATATACAGACGAATTGAGAACCTCCTTCTTTTTTTGAAGTCAATTGAAAAGATCCAACACAAATATTACTCAATCAGAACTCTCTTTAATTGTGTTACAGAACTTGTTGATTATTTATGCAGAAGTGGTATCACACAGCATTTTCAAACGGTCTCTTATGAACTGCGGAAGGTTAATTTGAGTTGAACTTGATCTATAGATCCGGAAATAGTATCATTTCGATTTCACCTAACAATGAAATAATACATAATAAACGCGCGTAATTGAAAAATAATTATTTAGTCCATAGCGGAAATCGTACTTGAAATCTTTTGTCAATCAATATCCGCAGGGGTTTTCTGAGTATAAATATTGTACTGCGATCATAATGCCTGAAAATTTGTTTTTAAGTCGGACATAACGAAAAGAAAGCACAATCATAAACATGTATTTCCAAAATTTAATTGACAAATATTCTCTATAAAATCATACTCCATTACTAAATATTAACTAAAGGCGAAAGCTCGTATTCGGTGGTCGGGTTGCGGTTTCGACACAACTAACCACTGACCATATCGCTGTAGGAAGTTGTATATGCAAATTTACGTACGGTCAGCAACAAAATTAATTCTATATAAAATTTTTAGCTTCTAATGATTTGGTCTACTAATTTAGGAGTTACCATTTTATCATTATTTTAATTATAAGAAATGGTGTTATGTAAAAAATTTTAACATATTTAAACAAACATATCAACTTCGTGACCCTTTAATTGGTATTTTATTTTTAATTGATTAATTCATATTGAGTATGTATTTTACATGCAGTGAAATTACTGAACCCACAAAAACATCATCGTAACTTTAATCCAACTTGAAACAAAAGCATTATTTTAAAACACTTTCAATCACGTTACTTGTAATGTAAATCACTTAACTAATCGACTCGTTAACGTTTATGAAGTTGGCTATAAATCCTGATAAACGCCTTAATTATGTTATAAGTGAGTACATACGGTAAATATAGGAAGTGTGTGATACTAATGAGAACATAAGCAGATATGAAACAATTTCCGTAAATCTTGTATAAAAAATATGAACTTGCAGTAGCAAGCATTGGAACTTTTATGAATACAAAAATACTTTTTTAATGGAAATGTCCGTAATAAATAATTGCGATTAACTTTAGTGCTAATCGCCTTTTATTTTATACAAAAAAATGCAAGGTAAAATTTTCAAACACTTCATAATATTATTTTTAGTTAGAAGAACGCGTTTAAGTCTTTTTCATTCAAATATTTTTGGTGTCCTTCTACGGCGCACATTAGTAATATCACAATACATTTTTAACGCAGGCAGATAATTTTACTAAAAATATCATTACATCTTAAGTAGCAAAAGAGCACAGAGGCCTCCCCCAAAACTCACTACTTCGGAAAACTGTACTATTAACAAAAGAAATGGACTGTGAGAAATGGACTTGCCGTTATTTAAACATTATTTTGGAAATACCTAAGAAGTTAAGTTAAAAAATGGCTACAAATGCCATTTATGTTATATTACTTTATTTAATTTAACTTTATATGACCATTAACATTCGTATGCCCATCGACAGGGACTTATAAATAATTCAGTCAGCGATATCTTCTTATATAGAATTAAATAAGGTTTCTACTTCTAGTGTATATTTAATATATGTAAGTCTAGTAGTTACAAATGCTCATAAAATAAAATAAAATATTTAATTGTTATATTAAACGAAGGGATCTTTTTTGTACAATTAAAACATTCGTCACCATAAATAAGTTAATAATTGTAAAATAAAATCCAAGTAGGTAAAATAACATTTAAATGTGTGATAATAATTTTAATGGCAAACATTTAGTTATAAGCTATTTATAAAACAATAATCAACTTAATGATCCCTCAAGGATAACTTATTAACTTGAGAAGATTCTTTAAGTTACGAGTACAACATGGTTTTCTCACATAGCAAAGCAAATTGATGATTTAATCGTAACAAAACAAATAGAATGATTATATCTGCGTTACTGACTAGTAGGCTATTATTTTTTTTACTTGTTCTCAGACAGAATAACAAGATCTGATAAAAATAACAAATTAATTAGATTTGTTGTAACAGCCTTTGACTGGCACGGAAAGTAAAGGGATTTTTACTCCTGTATAGTTATTATCTTAAAATTATATCAATAATGTTCGTATGTGGTACAAAAATTATTCCAGAAAACAGTTTTCGACATAAAAAGTCTTAAGTAATGAAGGCAATGGTATATTACTAAACGGACTTTGTGATAGAAATATGAATACTTACCTTCGTCGCTGGAGGTTTCGATTTTCGTTCTTAGTTGGAGCTATTTGGAAAATAACATATTTAGGTAATAGCTTAGTTCTTGATCTATACTTTTTAAATTCAATAAGTGGTCTTCATAACTTCTTTAAGGCTTCGTGTGAACATCCTAAAATAAAAAAATAAACCTTTTTTTTCATGTAATCATTTGCATGTCTTTTTTTAATATCGCACATTTAATGTGTTTACCTTAATATCTTTTATCTCAAAACTCATCTTTATTTCACTAATTGAATTCACATTGTTGTGTAAGTTGATTTGAGTCTTGTCACGATTTTAAAGCTCACGTTGCTACTTTTTGTTTCACTAATTAAAATTTGATATTAAGTAGCTCGCTCACTTTGAACATGAAATAGTTTCTTATACTTCCTCTTCCTTTATTGCCTACTATACGGATACCAAGCATCGTTCTGTGTTTTGAATAGAATTCTTGAGCATTGATTGTAAGTTCCGTGCTTCGGATGGCACGTACAAAGCCTTCAGTTCTTAAGTGATATGTTAAGTAGATGTACAATTTTTAAGGATTGTCGGAAGCTTTTTTGGCGACCTGATATGTCTGATGCATCAATATACGAGCATTGAGCCAGATTTGTGGTTTAAAACCAAACCTCTGCGCATCCAGAGAACGGACGTGGCCCTGCCAAACTCATGGCCCTGCAGAAAGTTCATAAAGAAGGTAGTAATGATAAAATCCAATAATTACATTTAAACAGAGAACGATTTCTAGTATCCATATCGCAGGAAGAGGAAGTAGATGAAATGTTTATATAAAAAAATAAGCGAACTTATTAGTATCGAGTTATAATTATATATCAACTTTACAAAACTACCCCAAGCGACATCAAAATCATACTATTATAAGAGATTTTAATCTAAAATCGACGATTAAGTTTTTATACTGAAATCTACTGGAAGCCTTATAGTTTAAACAACTTTATAAGACCAGAATATGAACTTGACTACATAAAATGCCTTTAATTATTTCTTGCTACTTTTCTTTGTAGTCTAACCGATTCTTTTCATTTTGTCCACAGGTTACATCGAAGTTTACTGCTTGTATTGCTTGCGCTGCTAGTACAGTCAAACGCAAAAAGCAAATCAGATGAAGTACAGTCAGTGCCCAGTGACCTGCGCAGGATTGTCAGCGAGGCTGTAGCTTTGGAACGAAGGTTTACTTTAGGCGCTAGCGACGCGTGAGTATTTTTTTATTTGGTGGCTATTAATCAAAACTTGTCATCATAGAGTGCTTTGTCCGAATAGATTTAGATAGGAGGTGTGAGTTTTAACTATGATAGTAATTAATTCATTTATGAATTATTCAAATAACTCTATTTACGGAATATTAACCGTGTTTTCTATTTATTTCGAGTTCTTTAATCTTTTTTATTTCTTTATACACTTATATATATAGCATAGTTACAAAAAATAAATACGCCAAGGAAATTAAATATTTCAACAGTTACACAATTTTCCGTCTTATCGCTTGCAATCGATTTCTTCCAGATTTATCTAGACAACCAGGATAGCACATCTAGTACAGTATCGTCGTGATTCTAGCGCTTGCAACGGTACAGTCACGTGCAATAAGATGTATACACTTCGCAACTTATGCGATCGTGATAGGGTTCAAATTCCAATGAGAATGTATACATCTTATTAGACGTGACTGTACACGAACATCAAAAAGTCAGAATAATTTAAGTCATGGTAAATTTACCGTTACTAAAAATAATTCATAAGATTAATAGGTGTCATGGACCTTTTAATAATATGTAATGCCTGATCAAACTTCAACCAAAAAAGTTGTGGCGATAGCTGATTAATTGCCTTTGGCTTGGACTAGAATATGAAAATATAATCATAGAATTATATAATGAAAATTCTCTCTACTAGTTCCGCTCATTAAGCTCATTACATCTTTCTGCTCTGATTAAAGTTATTTGAGTTACTTAAAATCAGCTATCAGAGAAGGTATATTCACAATTTAACCCACATAGACATTATCATAAGTATAATAATACCATGAGTATGTAAAGTTAATGTCAAGACGAGATAAAATGTATGCTATTGAACGTTGCAACAGCGAACAAAATATTAGTTTATTTTTCTTCACGTTATAATATATTCTCTACGTGAAAATAAATCTTTACAGTATTAGTCACGTAACTTGACAATTTAAATATTAGCAATTGTTTTAGTATATCTATAAAATTTTCATGATTCATACCTTAGATCTATTGAAGCTTAATAAATAAGGCTTAATATATATAATATAACAAAGTAAAACTGTTTTCAAAAATAAGCTTAAAGTTTACATCCTACAACACCAAAAACGCTTCGAAAATATAACTTGCAGCGAGTCTTTTATATAATAAAATTATATGGTACCTGAAGTTGAAATTGTACCTACCTGGTTGACTATTTTGCGCCCTAATTTGTTAATAGCAATAAGTAATCGTCTACAGGCTCGGGATGATGATGATATAAATGTATATTTATTTATTAATAGATTGCTACTAATATTTAATAAAATATGTCATAAATATTTATTTATTTTATATATTTAATAATACTTATTCATTTACACTTGTAAGTACCTGCCATTAATAAATTTTCTTTATCATTAGTGCATGCACAAGCGTAGGTCCTAGATTTCCAAACTAATTTAAATTTAATGTTTTTGTTTCTTAACTTAACTTGTTTTTGTATAAATTCCCCTACTCTCCGGGACTAACAGAATACCAGCGCCTCGAGCCCTACCGGACTCCTGGCATATGCTGAGTTAGTCCTTTTCACATGATTATGTACCTACAAATTGTATAAAATTGCGTAATGAGTGATTGTATTGTTTTTCATGTGAATAAATGTTTTTTTTCTATTCTATTCTATATAATAATAATAATAAGAGAATCAGTTTTAGTTCGTGAAGGATCGATCTGGTAGCCATACCGCCTGGATAAGCGTGTCGCAAAAGACGACTAAACCGAGTGGCTCCCACTTGGTGATATGATACCGTCAGGGTCCTCTTGCCTAGCGATCACTCTTTACGGCGATGACCGGCTGGTGTAGTGGCAACAAACATTGCCTTCTATGCCAGAGGTCCTGGGTTCGAATCCCGGCGGCGGCAGGTATGTTACGGTGAGATGAAAACAGATATTAGCCGTCAAGTCATGGATGTTTATATGCTTATTTAAGTTTATTCTAATAAAAATATGTATTTATTCAATATGTATGTTTATATATTTCTTAAGTACATCAGTTATGTAGTATCCATAGCACAAGTTCTTTAAGAAACTTAATTTGGGCTAGATAATGTTGTGTGAGTGTCAGAAATATTTATTTATTTATTATTTATTTATTTATATAATAGCTGCCGCTTAATACTATGAAGATGTGTTCCGGCAATATTTTATTAAAAGCCAGTTCTTTCCTGAGCACGTGTGTTTTCATCTTCGATCTCATCTTCACTTAGCAATCGGTGAGATTGAGGTCAAACGCGAGCTTAGTCAATAACAAATAAACATTCATTAATATAAAAGAAAACTCCTTCGCTGAACACATCACAGTTCTAACCCATCTCTGTCCTCAGGCACAACTGCACAAAAGAAGATGAAGCTATCCCCTGTCCGCCGAGCAAGTACCGCAGTCCGAGCGGTGAATGCAACAACGTACGCCATCGACCCTGGGGTAGAAGAGGCGATGTGTTCCTGAGGCTACTGCCTCCTAATTATGCTGATGGTAAGTTTATTTATATATTAAGTTCACCAGTAGTAATTACTAGAGGTATATGTAACAAACAAAAAAATATATAAAACAAACTGCCCAGTAAGCACGGCATCTAAACTTATGTGCTTACAACTAGACGAGGCGATAACCAATGCCTACTGAGTTTCTTGCTTGCCCTCCTGATCGGTAGAGTTTTCCGAAATATCTTTAATAAAAAATCAATTGCCTAAATTCGAAGCTTATTTACCCTTAGGCGACAAACGTGTAGGAGAAATCTGAGGTCCGGCTGAGGGCCCTTGCGCTGTGACACCACGCCCAGTGTAATTGAGAAGGCCTGAAAGCTATAAATAAACAATAGACTTGGACACAAATTATTGACTGTACAACAATTAAGAACGTACTTTTCATGCTTACTGAATTATAAATAAATAAAAAGAAGTATGAAATAAAATATATAATAAAAGCGCGAAATGATTACAGGCTGTTTTCGTTTTTCTCAATATTTTACATCCACACTTGACCCTGTATTTTTTACATAAACAAGGCTCTACAAAACTCCTTAACAAATATCAATGCAATAAAAGTATGCAACTACTTCCTCGTATCATTATCCATAAAAATCACACGACGGCCCTATAGACACAAGTCGACTTCCTTTTTCATCCAATTGTTTGTGTCATCGCACTAATTGATTGCAAACACGCTAGACGTCATGTTTTATTGAAAGGAAACCGCTCTATCAATCAATATTTACATACGTTATTTATATAAATAAACTGAACTTCTAACATTGTATGAATAAGTTATTCAATTAAGCCATAAACTACGTTAAGTAGGTGATTACTTCTGGTATTCCGTTTAAATTTTATGAATCTATGAAGTGGCCGACAATTTACAATTAATATTGTTGGATATGGATTATATTTATGAGTAACGATGGGCTAACACCTTTATACGTCCTTTGCTGTTATTTGCTGTTACTAGAATAAAATATGATCTAATCTAGGAATACACAAACGCAATGTTTGATTAATATCAACCATAGGTAAAAAAAAAACAATTTTAACTGATGCAAAAAAAACGTAATATTAATCATAAAACTTATTAGTTTTTTCGTATAACGTTTTCAATATCCTGTTATTATAATGTTCAATTCAAAAAAAAGAAGATAAAATAAAATACTTACTAGTGTTACTGTTGTAATCGTTGTCATGTGAAATCATGTTTTTCCAGGACACACATGTAACTTATAAATACCATCTGATCTTTGCTCAAACTCAGAATGGTGATTTAATATTTACATTCTAATCAATTGACACTTTTAGAGCTGACTGAATTGGGAAAACTATTTTGTAGGAAAACGACGAATCAACATATTTGAGAAAATCTTATCTATGCTAAGAAAAGTTAAACTTAACAATCAATATGGTTTTTGGGAATAAATTAACAAACATAGCTTGTCGAAAAAAATCAAAAGTTAATTTTTTAACTGTTACATTTTGCTCATTACGATAACATGTATTTTCCGAAGTTTTCATATAAAACAGGATTGATGAAATAAAACAAACCTTAGCTACTCAAAATGTTAAAAGATTAACGTATTTCATTGTTTATATTAAAAGCGTCGATAGCAATTATTTTTAAGCAACCTAGCACCTAATCGTTACTTAATATATCAGAACAAAATCTAATAAAAAAACTGCTGTGCAATGAAGCAAGGTAACCAGTTAGTCTAAGGTGATTTGTCTCGGTTGAAACAAGGAAATATGATCCCTCGAAGACAATGGACCGAAACTCAAAATGCCACGTTATTCTTTGCCTTTAATTAATGGGTTTGGAGTTTCTACTGTTTTATCGAAACGTTCCATCAAAGTTGCTTAAGAAACTCGTGCGTACAGATTATCTCCCGAAAGTTTTGAAACGTAATTGATGGTTTGGTACTTGAGGAAATTTATATATGAACATTGTAGTGTTTCATTTTGATTTTTATCTTTTTAATTAGAAATAAGTGATCCTTGTGTGTTCATTTGTCATTTATTTAAAAGGATTTCAACATCGATTGGTTTCTTTAAGATAATATAAGTTTTTATTAATATGTTGTCTTTTAATTAAAGTTGGCAATGTAATTAATGGTTTTTCAAAACATTAGAGATAAGTTATAATTAAACTCATCAATAACGATGTGATTAATAAGGCTTTATTATACAAAGTTGTATATCTAAGTGGCACTATAATAAGCTATTAAGTTTGTACTTTGATGTGTATCACATTAATTTTTTATAATATTGATCTTAAAAATACATCTGTTAATTACAGTTTGATGAAATCTTTAAAGTTTTGCTTTAGAAATCCTAGACCACAATCCACTGAAACTAAACCAATTTTTATGTTGATTTAGAATATTTTATGTAGCTTTTAAACATATCTTCACTACTGACTACTTCAATCACTACATTGGAAAATAACTATCTTATAGACAGAAGCTTAGTGATAATTACGAGAACAAATTACTTTTCTCAGCTCAAGTCAGCAACGCGCCATGATCTTTTCTATCTAAAATAAGTCAGAAGGAAAGAAAAAAAATGTAGTGAACACTCTTTAACTATATTTATTAGTTTCTTTTTTGCTAATTTTGTATTTTGTAATGTATTTGTTTAAAAAGAAAAATAATTAATAATAATTTCTGCCTCTTGCTATTTAATGGATCCAGTGCTCGTTTACAAGCTTAAAAAACACAACACAATCATATTGTAGTAGGGAACCTAATATAACAAAACATTCTCATAGAACGTCAGCCACCATATCTCAGGTCTGGGGAAAATATAATATACTAAATAAATTCGATGGCCAACGGCCAGGACCCCGTAGCTCAGTCGATAGATTACCCGCCCGGAATGCGGGGATCTGGGTTTGAGTCCCAGCTGGGATCGATTTCATTTAATATTGTCTTAAGTTTTCACGATTCATAATTTAAAACTACTTTTTAACCGATCAATCTGACGCCTGACACCTCAGTCGCTCGTGACTACGGGGTCTGCAGACACCGAAACGTCGAGTTAAAATATAAATATAAATTATACGCGATTAATCCGGTTAAAAGATTTAAATTCGATTTAATTTAGTATTTTTTATCTATAAGACTAATCTAGGATACCCCACTTTGTGGTCTCCATAACACAGGCTAAAGCTGATCGTGCACCGCCAACTAAACTAGGTAAGTTTAGCTTAGTTAATTAAATTACGTTAATTAATTAATTAACTATGTCGACCTTACAACCAAAAAACTACAGACCTTAAAGCATCGTCGTAAGGTTGCTTGTTTAACCGTGTACAACAGGATACATTTTGGTGAGTGCGCGAGTGCTCTGTTTGAACAAATTGAACCCTCACCCTTTTACCATCTGACTACCAGACGCAGACAGAACTTCCATCCGTACGTGGTAGAAATTCCGAAAAGTCGAACTAAGCGCTTTGACAGTTCCTTTTTAATACGGGTCGCCAAGGTTTGGAATGAACTGCCTGCGTCTATTTTCCCTGACCAGTATAGTCCTAGTACTTTTAAGCGTCGAGTGAATAGGTTTCTCGTGGATGGACGCGTACCAACCTTAGTCTTCATGTTCACTTAACATCAGGTGTCATGGAAGACAAACATCCCATCCGTACTTAATAAAAAAAGCAAGACAGTTTTTTACACAGTTCGTAAAATAGATAGGTATAGTTTCCGGTGGACGCACATGTATGAAAGTCTGGCTATGCGAGCTAAGCTAAAACTAACTGAGTTTAGTTGGCGGTGGATGATCGGCTTTATTGTATAAAAGATTACTTTGTGGTTACATGGTGGCGTCAGTTTGGGTTATTTGTTTTATTTATCCAGATAGGTAATTCATATTTCTTATTCTACAGATGTATCTGAGCCCCGCGCACCGCCGGCGTTACCAGAAGCTTCTCTCGTAACCCACGCGGCGTCCCAGCTGACACATCCATCAGAACATGATTATGTGACCAGCATGATAGCGGCTTGGGGCCAGCTGCTGATGGCTGATCTTATAGCCACTGTCAATTTGAATAAGGTAAATCGACAATTGAAACTAATAAAACAGCTGGCGGGTCTAGTGATAAAAACCAACATTGCCTTCAAAGAGGCACTGGGTTTGAATCGAAATGGGGAATATTGCTGAAACATAAAGCTTACTGACGGCTTGAAATGGACTTGGGCATTTGAGCTAGATGATGAGGTGTAAATATTACAAATAGTTATTTATTTTGTGGCTTTGTCAAACGAGCGTATGAAGCGACATTTCAAATATCAAATATCTTTGTCGCGGAGTTAATATTTTTTTGATGTTAATTCCATCTAATGGCAATTCGCAATGAGGCTGAAGAAAGTGCACGAGATTTTGGCACGAAGGCTTGTGATATTGAAAATGCACTGTGCCGGAAGCACGATATTTGGAAGCAGGCGTGTCGTATCAAAAGTAACCGGGTAACCCTTCTAGGATCTCCCTTCAAGTGGTAGTGATCCTAGCTGTGGATAAGGAACCTCTTATTGAACATTTCTGTTTTAGAATCGTAGTATTTAGATTTCTACGCAATTCTGTGTTTTGACATACTTGACTTAATTCTAACATGTAAAACCTACCTCAATCCTGGTATTTCCGAAACTCTATGTACTATAATAGCAGTTTAAGTCTTTTATAAGTACCATGACTTTTCCATTCACATATCTCAAAACAAACAACAAATCAATTTTCATTATCTACAATTAAAGTTAAAACATAAAATATTAATAAAGAAACAGTATTCCTTACAAAACCTTTAAAGTTGCATAACTGTTCGTGATGCTGTGAGGTCACGACAAGGTTACCTCACTAGAGAGAAAGTTACCGATGCTTCCTTATGACCGCACCTCACTCACATGACAGCAAGAAGCTCATTGTTTAGTTAATATTTATACTTTTTATCGAATTGGCTTTGAGTAGAATGAAAAATCGATACACGTGTGAAAATATGCACGGCGTTTTTGAGACGGAGAATGCGACGTGCAGACTTGTTAATTATTTGTGCTGCAAACTTTAAATTGTCTAATTAAGAAGCGTTTTTCTAATTAAGTAATAAAATTTGGGAATAACCTTTAGTCATATATTTTATAACAGCTTTATTGATTCATAGGTGTACTATGAAATTTTAATGAAAGCTACTCCTGACAGCCGCAGCTAATATATTAAAATTTTTGTTCGATTTCAAAATTATCTTTAATGAAACGGTCCCTTTGTCTTATCATATCAGTCTTCCTTAAGTATTTAGTTTGAAGCTGATTGTACCAAATTATTAATCTTTTAGGTATTTATCAACGTAGGGGTTGAAAGTGAACTCCGAAAATTCAGTCTCACCCCCTCAATGTATGAACTATGTTTTGGCTTAGAAAGAAAACCAATGCACAATATTTTTGAGGAACTAAACGAGTCTTAGCAGCATTACTACTTTAGAACAGCGCTTCTGAGTGCTATTCCCAACCAAGGCAGTTTAGAAAAATAATTGTCTTTACTAGGTCAGGCTTAGACATAAATTCGAGTACCTTGTTGTTCCGCTGAGTGATCAGCCTAACACAAACTTTATTAAGGCTTTATTGTCAGATTGGTTAATTTATTTAACTTAGTAAATGACCTATCAACCTCGCAAACAAACTCTCCCAGTCTCTAAGTAATTAGCAGTAACAAATAACTTTCACTTACCTTACTTAGTGACGTAACTCTCGATAACCGTATTGCTTAGATCAACATTGTGTAACGTCATTAGCATATTACGGTGAATTATTATCGCATTTCAGTATTGTAATGGTTTATTAACCTCGTTTTTGTTCAGTTCATTCACAAGATGTAGAATAGGTTGGTTTATTTTTATGTTCTCTAAAGTTTTTCACGATTTTTTTCACATTTTTATTGCACGTTTCGGTGTCTTTATAGATTCACTTCACAAGCGACATGGTAGCCTTTATTGCACGCGATAAAATACGGTCAAAAACTTTTGTCACATTTTTTGTTTAGATTTTGCCATCTTCTGCGATTTAAAAGGGATACTTATTTTGTTTTTCAGAAAAGACCTACCAACTTAATTCAATTCAATTTTTGGACAACATGGCTACCAGCTTTCGATACTAAGCGACAAGCTAATACTGCTAGTATCACGGTATTAGAGACCTACCAACTCATTTGTATCAAAACATTATTAAGTCTATTCATGATGTTCATTGTTACAAAAACGAAAATATTTGAAACCTTTCTATAAATTTAATACGATTTTGTTAAAAGTATAATAATAAATATTTCTAACACACACGCCACATTATCTAGCATATAATAAATTACTTATAATAACTATAACTAGTAATAAAGATAACTACTAGGGAACGGATAAATAAACTTACGCGTAAAATAATTAATGCTTTATTTACAAAATTATCTACGGTAATTTTCAACTATGTTATGGTTTTAATTACATACCTACTTTATTCAATAGCACGTTGCATATTCTTTGAAACAAAATACAATCGTAAAAACCTTGGGATACATCTTACATATAATTACTGCGCTTTTAAATGAGCTTTTAATGTAAATAACGTTTTAAATTACATTAAGTGCTATTAATACACTTTATAATCTTTGATTTTAAGTGAATGGAGCCGTTCATTGTTATTTACAGTACGTATCTTATTTGATACGTAATTTGTTTACTATAAATTTAATCTACTTACATTGTATTTCATTTCATGTAGACATGAAAAACCATTTTTGTGCTTTATCTTCGGACTCATTACATCTGGTGAAATTGAGTTTTGTCACAAAAAAATATAATAACCTTTTACTTTTAAATAATCGAATGAAATTTTAATGAGGCAGTATCTGTACATTAAATTTATCTTTAAAAATACTACTTGTCCATACAGAGTCCCACAATATTGTCGGTTGGCCTGTTTCTATGTCCACAATGGACTCCAAAACAACGAAAATATATTTTTACAATAAAAGAAAGGCCAGTAAAGCCTTTTAAACTTTGAAACTTAATAAACAACTTTGTGTGCCAAAACTTTAATGTCTTCAAAATTTTACTACCACTCTTGGATGAGAGTTTGCGCCATTTCTATAAGACCGCCAGATATCATCGCTTCGGAGATTTGCCCTCATCGTCACTGAAAATCAGTTGCAATTTCAGATAAGAACAAATGCTATTTTATCACATTAAAACGCCGGTTTCATTTATTTATCACCATATAAAAATATTAAAGACAACGATCGGCGCGAATGAGATAGGTATGAACCAAAAAAATGGTTCTGTGTCGTAATAGTTAAACTTATTTTTTTTTTGTTTCAGGAATGTGATGGTGCAAGTTGTGAATATGGACGCTCCGCGCCAGCAAGAAACATGGATACTTGCGATTTTGGTAAGAAACTTTATGTTTATTTATTAAATACACTAAATCCGTTCATATTCAATCTTATTCGATTGGTCGAATAAATAAATAATATGAAAAGGTACAAATTTAAAGTTCCAGGTTAAGTCGAACTTAATACGACAGACACTGTAGACGACCATGCATATAGATGCGACTTACAAATAATACCTGACTATAAAAAATCTTTTTTTTTTTAATATGGGTCTTAAATCTTAAAACCTTATTGTATCATCTCCTTGCATTTTGCAATGTATAAATTGCATATTTATTTACAAAGTTATCTAAGGTCATAAAATTCAACTTTGTTACGGTTTAAATTAATGCACTTTATTGAACAGCAGCATGTTGTAAATTCGTTGAAACAAATAGGTACAATCGTTTAAAACCTTGGGATTCATCTAAGATATAATTAGGTACTACTATAAAATGAGCTTTACATGTAAATAATGTTTTAAATTACCTTAAGTGCTATAAAATACACAGTATATTCTTAGATTACAAATTAATGGAGCAGTTGCTTAGTAGATACAGCAGTATGTTACTAATTTTATGGATTATTTGTTTGCGAAATAAATAATAATAATAATAATAATAAAATAATTTATTGACACAATTTGAACACATTACATTGAAATTAACAGAAAAAAATTACATATGCGTCAAATGGGCATTTTCAGCATGAATGTTGCCGTGAGGCAACGCTGTTTTCCAAAATACCCTTTGCTTGGTGCCTCATTTATTGGATAGTCTATATATTTATAGAAAAATTTTTTAATTTAATTTAATTTTCAATATTTATACAAAAAAAAAATTCAAAATTATCGGTACATTAAATAATAGCTTGTTAATAATAAGCTTAAAATTATATTAGATGTCAAATTAAGGTAGAAAAAGAAAAAAATGCTCTATTGACATAAGACAGAGAAAAGTAATACATAAATACATCAAATATAAATTAATTATCATGATAATATGTCTCAGAGAGGAAAAAAATAATAATAATAATAACAAAAAAAATGATGATGATGAACATGGATAATAGAAAATGTCTTGTTAAGGCTGAAACGCTGTGCATACTTAATTGAAAAATTAAGAAGAACATCACGAATCACTTAATTTTAATGCATTACTATCGGTTTGAGATTAAAATCTGTGATAATTGTTCACTTATATCAATAGAATCCTCTTGTTCTCAATGTTCTTTTGTCTGCGAGTCAAAATCGGTTTTGTTTTAAGCATTTCTTATAACATATTTCTGTCACAGAGTCCTTACGAAATTTTATATTTAAAATGCTTTTGCGTACAACAGATAATTGTAAACATTGCAATTTTAGTAAGGTTTTAACCATTCCTTTTTTTTCTCTTAGTCCTTAAAAGTATATTCAATATAATTTCTAATAGTGTAATATGATTCAGTATAGTAGTTATACAGTAATACAAAGTCAAATACAATTGCTACCTGTTTTTCTTTTTACACCGGCTGTATAGGTTTTTTACCTCGAAAACGTGTGTAACAAGGAAATTCTTTTTTCAGATATGTTAACAAAATATACTATAGTTGAAATAAAGTTTAGTGTCTGTACTTAAAAACCTTGAGAATTCGAGATATAATGAATTGTCGTTATTATTTATAGCTTATCGCGATCAAATGAACTTGGCCACGTCCTTCCTCGATGGATCAGCCCTTTACGGAAGCACCGAGAAAGAACTTAGGTCCTTACGGCTCTACGACGCTGGCAAATTAGACCTCGGGTCTTGTCACAAGTAAGTTTATCTATTCAACTGAAAGGACTTAAATACCTAGTAAATATTTAATGAGTTCATTGTTGTTAAGTTTTCACGTTTAAACGGAGCTCGTGACCAAATGGTAAAGCGATGGTAAAGCCCATCGAGACTTAAAATGAAAAAAATAAGTAAAAGCGATAAAATTCGGTTAAAATTATATATATATATATATATATTTATATAATTTTGACGGTGTTATGTTTACTGGTGTAGCGGTAAAATTGCCTTTTATGCCAAAGGTCCTGGGTTCGACTCTGAGGAATATTTGTGTTATAAAACCAGCCGTTAAGTCAAGGTATTTTTATATTTATTTAAGTCTATTTACTCCTCAATATGTAGAGTAGGGCAAGTCCTTAAAGAAATTTAGTTTGATGAGAATTTCTATATTAAGGTATTTATTCAGACGACCGGCTGGTGTAGTGGTAACATACATTGCCTTCTATGCCAGAGGTCCTGGGTTCGAATCCCAGCGGCGGCGGATATTTGAGTGATGAACACAGATATTAGTCGTCATGTCATGGATGTTTATATTTTTATTTAAGTTTATTCTAATAAAAATATGTATTTATTCAATATGTATGTTTATATATTTCTTAAGTAGGTATATCAGTTATCTAGTATCCATAACACAAGTTCTTTAAGAAACTTAATTTGGGCTAGATAATGTTGTGTTAAGTGTCTGAAATATTTGTTTATTTTGCAACACTCATTCCAGAGTAGTTTCAAATGATTATAAAACTATTAATTTATTTATTCTTCATTGTACACACGGAGTAAGAAATATTTTGAATAACAATTTTATAGGTACAGTGCACCCTACTGCTTACCACCGTACATTACGCGCCAAGTATCTGTATCATAAACATAGCTAAAAATGTTTGTTTTAACAATAAACACGCTATTAAGAAAACAAGAACAGATTTGCAACGAAAGATTAAATTTGAGAACATCATAAATAACATTGCTTAACCACATCAAAATAACACGTTACAACACGTATTTCAACAATTATATTTTTACGTGTGAACTTTTCCCAACGGTCATATGCCTTCCATTCTTCGGCTTATCTTTGACACACTATTGTTTAAGTTAACGTCAAGTTATCTCAAGTTTGTAAAGACATAGTTAAGCAGTCATGTGATGATGCTTATTAGGTTGTAACCTTAAGTACTGTTGGCTAATGGGAACTTTGTTTGCAATTGAAAATTGTGGCTTATTATTGAAAAGTTTTGAAAATATGTGCTGCCTAAGAAAATTGTTTACCTATTTTAATATTTTCAGAACGAAATTCTTTGCGTTTTTCAGTCATTGATAATTTCACAAATCAAAATCATGAAAAAGTTCTGCAACAGATACTATAACAAAGGGTATTTCATTTGTTCGGGAAATATCACAATGATTCAATTTGATATTTTTATCTGTTTGTGCGATTAGCTCTTATTATTCAAATGGGGATGCGATTTGAAAGGCTTTGTGCAAGCAAGCTGAGGTTTTGTGGAATAAATAACGACTTACCCCGAATTGTTAGTAAGACTTTGAATTTGAAGTGCATCGTTGACTGAACTTACTAGCCGACATTAATAATTCAAAGGGCATTTTAAGACGTTATTTTGGTGCATTTTCATTTTTATTACCATAATCTACAAAAAAACTAACTAATAAAACTTTTATTTATTTATATTTCAATAAAGCTAATCGTTTTTCCTTATCCTCATCAAGAAACGTCATAAACAAAGCCTACAATTATATGCAAAACAGACAATCGATACAAAAACAGCAATTATACCATTCGAATCACATAAACTTTACATTGTGGATCTTCATCACGAAGCGGGATTCCTTACTATGTCGTCACACGAGGATTGTGTGCTAATTATATATAACAGGCTCTGATTTGCATAGTCTACGAGATGATGTTGATGACTGCTGTAGATTTCATGCCGGATATATTAATACTGCTGTTAAACATACATATAAAGTACAGCTGGTAGAATGTATTACGATTTTTATTAAAAAAAAATTTAACTTTTATTTTAGTTCGACTACTAGGTTTTGCAACTAAGACAAGATACAAGTTTAAAGTATGAATTCTGTTTTCTTTATAGACACTGAAAACAAAAATCCTAAGCCCATAAGGAAACAAAATATGTAAAAAATTAACAAGGTGCCCGGGATCTTCGTAAAAATTGTTTCAATAAATCCATCAAGCATAACTCTTAACGCTAAAACCACCGATACTCGTATATGTATAATTATAGCAACCGGGATTACTGGGAATAATAACTTTTATACAAAATCTTATTACAACGTATTTATTTTATTTTATTACTAAATACACCGATTTCAGTCCTAAGGTTTATTTAGAAACCAGAGGGGTTCTTTTTCAATCGTATGGAGACATTAATGACTTGCATACAGCCTAAATTTTCCATAATGCGTCACCGTGATGACAGATGATTCAAAAAATAATCTGGTAGGTACCATTTGCAGTCTTTATGTAGTTGGTGATCCTGTTTTGTTAAATAAAATAAGTTTGACAAGTTCTTGACGTAAGCGCGGTCAATCAGGTCAATCTAGTCCTGAATTATAAAGTCAAATTTCGAGTCAAAAATCTCATTCAACTATATAAGAATTACATATTTAGTTATTAAACACTATCTTAAATTGAATAAGATGATAAGATATTGTATAGCCCACTAAAAATAGATCGTTAAGTAACATCTTTGTTAAGTTCACATTAATCAAGATCACTGTCACGTGTTGTGTAATGATGTAAAATGTAGAGTAATTACATCTTATCTATTATTATAATAATATAGGCTTCATAACTACGACATAGAGACTTTTCTTTTTCATTCATTTGCGTTGAATATTTACGTCTACGTACTGCGATAGTTCGTTTGATAAGCCTCAAAGTTTATAACAGATCTATAACAGAAGAGACAGAATATATAACAGAAGCCTATTAAAATAATATAACCGACAGGACCGACTGGTCCGGTTGTCGGGTCCTTCCGCCTAAGAAGGTGTGTAGCTTTTGACATACCAAATAATAATAATGGTCAGAAACCTTGAAAGGCTGGGATTTAGCGGTGGTTCGCTTCCAGTACGTATGCAGAAAGCGGTATTGCTCGACATTGCCCGAATCGTTCGCCGGTTTATTTCTCTCTTGCACTGATACCCGACCGACTGGTCCAACTGTCGGGTCTTTTCCACCGAAAGGCGTGTAGTTATAAGTATGCAAAATAATAATAAAACTCTTTATTGTAAACCAACATGGTTACGCGGTTAAAAATTATTATGTTCATTGTAAAAACTACCGATTAGAAAAGTAAAATCTAAGAAAGCTTGTGGAGTATATTTAAAAAAAAATTAAATGTTAATGTTGATTAGAAATAACTGAAATGAACTTATAAACATCCAGGACTTATCGGCTGATCCCCAAACCTTTAGCATAGAAGTCTCTACGCTATACCAGCTGGACTAAATTATGATTAATAAACAAGTTTAAATCCAATATTTGTCACGATGGTGTGTGTAATTTAACTTCTATTCAATCACTAACGTAATATTTTAATTTTAGATGCCACGACGACAAGCCGACAGCTCCCGTGTACAGAGTGCTTCTAAACGAACACAACCGCATCGCTGGCGATCTCTATACGTTGAATCCTTTCTGGGATGACACAACTCTGTTTTTGGAGACCAGACGGGCGATCGCAGCTATCATGCAACATATCACTTTTAACGAGTTCTTGCCTGTGCTTTTGGGAGAGGTAAGTGTTTAGAAAACCTGAACCGACAGATCAATGGGTGGATACTCCAAAATACTTTATATAAGAAACTAGGGTATAAAAAGTAATCTACTAAACACTCACATTCAAAGTAGTGTAGACCACGTGGCTGTGACTGTGCCGGCTAGGACTCGTATCCTGGATTTCTCATCTCACAACAACCATTCGTCCATGAAGTCGTCGTGGCACCGTGGCTGCTGTGTGTATCATACGATATCACAGATTAAGCAACGTTTGGTGCGGTCGGTGCTGGGATGGGTGACCGCCGACCATTCATTTCTCACGACGACTTCCGTGCTTCGGAGTGCACGTTAAGCAGTCGGTCCCGGGTGCTGTATACTTGTATACAGTAGTCGTTAGGGTTTGTCAGAAGCCCTGAAAATTCTGACATCCACCACCCAGCACTGGGCCAGCTTGGTGGATTATGGCCTATACCTCCTCTTCACCCAGGGGAGAGACTCATACCCTGCAGTGAGCTCATTACAAAGAGTTGTGATGATGATGATGAACAACCATCGACCAAAGCCTTCAACTGAAATGTCTGATAAACCTGAAACAATACTTAACATAATAACATGCAAAACATAGTCTGAAAACTTAATCGTAGATTAAAATGTACAATCAATGTAAAATGAAATGTTTTTTCGTAATGACGACTGTTCTTATTTAGCATTTCTTTTATTATCAAGCTGAATAACGGTTTTGTGTGAGGAAAAGTTTTCCATGGGATTTAAAAAAAATTACGGAATTTAATTCATCTCTATCGTTAGAAAAATAAACATGTCACTTAAATACATAACCGAAAAAATGTGATAAATAAAAAATGTGGTAGCTCAGTGGAAGAGCACTCGTCCGGCAAACGAGGGGTCCCAGGTTCGTGTCCTGGCTGGGTAATTTTTATTTATCACATTTTTTCGGTTATTTAAGAATAATTGAGCATTTTAAATGCAAAAACTTAAAAAACATTAAATATGTCACTTATGGTTATTGGCTAATCGGTCAGCAGTATATAAAATCAATACTCATATAATTACAATTAAAACATATATATTCTAGGCTGGTATGGCCAAAGCGGAATTGAAGCTGACATCTCTTGGTTTCTGGCGCGGCTACTCCAGCACCAACCGGGCTGGAGTTTACACTGAGATGGTCGCCGTAGCACCCATCTTTGATGCCATGATGAATGAGAAACTGGTAAGTTTTATAAATTTAAGAATATATGTTAATTTAGGTGTATGGTAACTGAAGAAATAATCTCATTTGAAACTTTTGATTAAGTTGTCATTTGTGAGTTAGGCGTTGAGTTTTACAATGACCTTGAAAATATTTATATTGTATTGTCAATATTTTTTTGTATTTCAAAATGTTATAACTAAGTTTTATTTAATAATATTTTAAATCCAATAAATGTATCACGTTCTTTATTTCAATTTGATTTATTAGAATTGTAAACTGTTAATTTATTTTTATGCGAATTGCAACTTGCAAACATAAGAGCTTAAAATGTTACATTGAATAAACAAATTTCTTGTTTATACCTATTCGCCAAAACAACTAAGTATTCATGATTACTTTCCACATCTTTATAAAAAAAACGCTATCTAGCTCTACGTTTGACTGTTAATTTTTTGTCTGATTGCCAATTCCGTGTGAATAATTAAAAAATAAAAATCTTTCAATACTTTTTCAAACATCTATCAATATTCTCAAATAAAAGCAACCTTTACACTACTTAAACCTTTCTATCCCCCAACAGACCAACTCAACCACCATCCTCGACCTCATAACAACAGCAGCTCACCAAGTCTCCAAATTCCCCCCATCAACACAATTCGACGTGAACAGGTCCAGGGACCATGGGGTACCTTCATATCTGAGGGCCTTGAGAATGTGTGACCCTATGATCAAAGTGAATAATTACGCGGACTTTGAGAAATTGGGATTCGATCGTGTGAAGCAAGAAATGCTGGCTGATATGTACAGGTATGTAATTATAAGATACAGATTGATTATATTGTCTTAAGCTAAAAAGTTATTCGTTATATTAAATTGTTGTTAGAGTAAAATGTTGTTATAAACGTCTTTTGTATTGTTATTTATTTTTTATATGCCCAAACTGACATACAGACTATGTGGCCCCAAAGCAAGCTTTTTACAAAAGCTTGTGTCATGGAATGCAACTACAGGGTATCCTGATATCCATACCCAGCGGGGCTAGCATGCGACCAACGACAACGATAAATCGGGCCTTTTATCGGTATTTTCTTAGAATATGTCACTTGTGGAGTGTAGAGTTTGTATTTTATCAAGAATATGGCATCTTTGGTTCTGTGAACTTTATCATGGTATCAAATCAAGTTATTATATTTATTAAGGTGTGTATATTAGCTAACATAATAGGATGAAATCATACCGTAATATTTATCTTGTCGATTCGACTATTTATCGATGGTTGCATGCTAGCCCGGCTGGTCAGTTAAGAAAGTGATCTAAGGTGACACGGATGGAACTCGAATCCAGCTGACACCACTGACTCTCTAGCACCGCAGGCTCACTCGACCAATGCACCACGGAGCTAGTCTACTAATAATAGTATCCACATGGTAAAATAGAAATATTACGTAATATTACATCTACAAAAACTATATAAATTAAGTTAAAATTAAAGTATGTTGAGCGAGCAGATGTCTGAATCACGGATTCGGTTAGACTGCATTTCTATAGGTAGATAATAATTTAGATTATAAAGACTGCTTACTTAGAGACAGTGAAGCAACCTGATGTTGAGTTCACCTAACCGAAGCACCCCTAAATTGGTATCCTAGATTTCCTACACAATTCAAATGCAATCGCCGATGGAGATTTCACTGCAAATCCTGTTCTTGATCAGCCGAGCACTATTATGTGTCCACTAGTTTGTATAAAGTTAGGAAATTCTAGGGAATCAATTAAGATTTTCACGCACGGCGTAAATTGGATGCTCACGGTAGCAAGTTCGAACGATGAACTAACTTATTAAATATCGTGCCACAAGAGGACGCTCTTCTCATAACGACGGCATATGCCACGTCCATTGACACAGCCAATCAATTACATTCAAACTGAAATAAGAAATAACTAGGATACCTAACATGTGTTTTAAAATATTTTAAAAATTGTTTATTTTCAGAAACCCGGAAGACGTAGAAATCATGATTGCGGGCAGTTTAGAAAAGTCTGGAAGTGGCGCCGTCGTTGGACCCACCCTCGCGTGCATACTAGCCGCACAGTTCGCAAACTTGAAGAGGAGTGATAGGTTCGTTATAATAATTATGTGATACTTATAAAAGGTGTTCCTGTTGATTTCCCATAACTCTAGGGTATTAATGTGACCATGTAATAGAATCAATTGACATGTGCATAATTTTTCTATTTTTTTTTTTGTTTTTATTTTTCATACAAAATAATTCAATGAAGTCAAAACATCTTATGTAAAAACACCTTTATGCGAACTATAACAACGTGGCATTTTCTATCCCTTTTTTATCGCTTGGACAGGTGCAGCTCTCAACGCTTTGCGTTGTAAATTGTATGCAATGATCCTCAACGATTAAAATGTTTTTGGTGTTTATTGTATGGCTTCAGTGACACGCATCTATTGAATTAATGATAAAGAGATTTTACAAGGGTGATAATTTATGATCTCATTATATTAAGATTAGGGATGCAACGATACCGATACGATAATCGTATATCGGCGATTATCGTAAACCTTTACGATCATTCATTATCGTAAATATTACGATACGATATTTTTACGATACATTTATTTCAAATTTTTTAAAGGTTATGTTTCCAAATCGGAATATTTAATAAACACTAGACCAGAACGTACCTAAAATTATGCTAGAATCGATAAAAATATCGAAAAATTACAATAAGCTTAATTAATGGTGCACAAAAATGTAAAAGTAATAACAAAAATCTATAATAAAATCCCCACACAAAAAGTTTAATTTAAGTTTAAGGAAAAAAAAACAAAAAATGATGTGTTTCCTGCATAAGAATTTGCCAGTAATAAGTAAGGACTACAATTAAAATTAATTTATAGTCAGTAAATGTAGCCATCTAAAATAACACATAAGTTAGTGATGAAAATTAATAAATCATAACTTTTTTTAAATACTTTTACTTGACTTAGTCTTACATACAATAACATAAATGATACAACAAAGCTTCCAATAAATTCATCAAAATAGTATTAAACAAATATCGTAATGCATTCGTATCGTAATTCGTTATCGTATTTGGCCATTACGATGTATTCGTCATTTGTATTGGTATCGTAATAGCCGTATCGTTGCATCCCTAATTAAGATTGACAATATCTTGGAAAGTATGCACTTTTGAACCACATATTCTTTAGCAAAAAATATTGTATTTTAGTAAGGAACAAAACCTTAAACTTATGGGAAATCAACAGGAACACCTTGTATAATTTAATTATGCTGAGATTATTATTTGATTTTGAGGATATTTGTAACCGATTTACAACTCCCGTATTTCATGAAGAGCCAGTTCCTTTCTTAACCCGTGTGCTGTCATCATCGACATCATCTTAACTTGCCATCAAGTGAAATTGAGGTCAAACGAGGATTAGGTCACCAATATAAAGCCGACAGTTCCTTTTTGTTTTAGAGTTTTATAATAAAAGTTTTACCTATAGAGCTACACACATAGGCTATACACGGGAAATTAAAATGTATCTAATACTTTTTTTTCTTTTCCTTTTAGATTCTGGTACGAAAACGACATTCCGCCATCTTCGTTTTCTCCCGCACAACTGGCCGCTGTCAGGAAAGTGACGCTTTCCGGACTTCTATGCAGTTCTGATGGAAGCTTGGAGAGGGTGCAACCTAAAGTCTTCGTGAGGGAAGACCCTTATCTGTAAGTTATCAATAATCGATTGTGTCAATAAGAAATTTTTCGTTTTCGTGATAGAGCATATGATACGTACATACATAACTGCATTGCAGGGACAGGAGGTCAGCCTATCGCCCACAAAAACGCCAATAAAACCTCCTATGCATATGATCATTTAAATAAATTAAGTTTTAGTTGAAATCTTCCAAAACGTTCGCTTCTGTTCTGTTCAATCTTCTATTCCTCTTATAACAGGGGTGTTCTGTATGGATGTTTGTTCGGGGTAATCTTTAGAAGTAGGCACTAAATAGCTGTTAAACATGTTATTAATGTTTCCACCAGTCTTAGAGTAGTTCTCAAGAGTAGTGCTCAGTCATTATAGGCTATTGAATACCACGATACGTTGCTTACGAGCCCAGTTATCAATGGTGTTGTGAACCAAGTCGGTAAAAATATCAATTTGAAAAGACTTTGATTGCAAAGATAACTACTTAAAGCCGACCCCCGAGCGCACACTAGTGGAGCCGGGCATTACAACTAGAATAAAGAAAACTTTAAAAAAATATAAATGTGACTCTCACACCATATTCCTTTCTCTTCTGGAACACCTTGGGGAATACAATATTCCCGATATTTTAAGTACCATAATAATTAAGCATAGTTGTGTGTGTGTGTCTAGGTGTGTTTTTTATATAGGGAAGGATTTGCCATTTTAGTCACAGCAACAAAAGCTTAAACCTTGGATTGGCAACATAACATATATCCACCACCATCTATAAATAATAGTACCCATAAACCCGAACGCTATCTACTACGCAGATCTACTGCACATTTCCTTCAACCCATTCTGAAACAATCCTTATTTTTCAGAAATGCAGCCCAAGATTGCGCTCAGCACACTCGTCTAGAACTTTCCGCATGGAAAGACGAAACCGGAGCTAAAGCCGCAGAACGTCTATCAGAAGATATGATACAAGCCGCATTGGAAAAGGCTAAACAGGAAATGACTGATCGAAAGAAACTTGAATACATGCTTTGGGAGTCTCGTAAGTTAAATTGAATTTTATAAGTAAATGAAAATTTTAAAGAAATAAGTTATTTTATCTTACCTTATGATAAGTAAGGTGGGCGTAAAAAAAAGTGACCTGGTTCTCATTATAACATTATAGCCACTTAGAGATAGTCCTACCGCCCCTGAATCATCATATCGTAAAAGGCGACTAATCGGAGTTACCCACGTTTGGTGGTAGGACCCCTTCAGGGATTATCTGGCTAACGACCACCCTACATATAAAACTTGCCGCTAATTGTCACCGCTCTGGTGGTAATGTGTTACGGCAATGCTTTATGAAGAGCCGGTTCCTCGTATCCGCTTGCTGTCATCTTCGACCTCATCTTCACTTACCATCAGGAAAGGGAGGTAGAAGTCAAAAGCGGGTTTAATCACCAAAAAATAACAGTAGCATAACATATTATCACCAAAGCGGTAAAATTACTGAAAAGCGGCAGACTGTAACGGCAAGCATACTCCAGATATGTTTTACCAAAGCACTCACTCAGATAAACAGCATTTACTTTATTTATTTTATAATGTTTTTAATTTCTCGCATATTTTTCAGAAAACCCATACTTTCAAACTGACTTGAAAATATATATTTTAAAGAACTATTATCTATATTCCCCCAGGCGGTGGAGCTGATCCTAAGTCTCCCGTGGGAACTGCGGCATCTTTTTCAAAAGCAAACAAATACGCGTTGAAACTCGCCAACACTTCACTGTTCTTTGAATTCGCTACCAATGAACTGCTCAACTCTATCAGTGGAAGGTAAGTCGTTTCTTGAGTTCGGGAATACATTACCAGATGTTAAATCACCACTACCTACTGCTTCTTTCCCCATACCAGCCTCATCAAGGAACTATTTGTACGTCTTGAGCGGTGAAAATAACAAAGACGTTCATATCTACGCAGATAGGCATGACTCACAAAGTGTCTTCACACTACCCTTAGTTTCTTTCTACATTAATCGATGTGATAACTATGCAAGAAGTGCTAACTAACAAGGGTGGGTATCAGTAATTAATATTCGTATTGGGTTCTTAAATTAGCCATTTCAGAGTCATTAAATATTATGATGTTAAGTAACCAGCTGATATTGTTTATTACGCCTAACCTTCATGTCACCCAAAGGCCCACAGGAGGTCTCTCCTTTTTTACTAGCCCTACATAACAGCTGTGTAGATGTTGTAAGCAGTGTTATTAAATGAGTCATAGTTTCATTTTCACAAAACGTTTACAGATTCTGAATAATATATATTCTGTCACAAAAACTGCTAATTTTTATTATTCTAACAAGATTTCCAGTATGTTACTTTCAAGCATTAATTAAACTCTCCTTCCACAGCCACCGTCGCAAGCGTCAAGTCTTCGACGACTCTCTAGGCTTCGGTACAAATGACTTCGTCGACTCTCTACAATCTGTTGACGTCAGCAGTTTCTTAGGACAAGACCAGACAGGACCCACGATTGAACCCCAATGTGATGACAATGGAGCGTGTGATCTTGACAGTCCGTTTAGAACATACACGGGGTATTGTAATAACCCAAGAAACCCGAATTTGGGGAAGAGTTTGACTACGTTTGCAAGATTGCTGCCTCCTGTTTATGAAGATGGTAAGTTGGACAATATTGAATATATAATTTTTTTTTGTTGTTTATAATTAATTAGGTATCTTCTATGAATTATATTTCTTGTAATTTTCAACTATGGTTACGAAACTAAAAATCACTTTAGTATGCGTATAAAAACATTATTTTAACACTGGTGTGCCTCAAGGTACCATTATTGGTCTTATAAAGTTTAAATTTGTTACTACCTAATCACTAGGTATTAGGTAGGTATCAAAATATTCAAAGGTCTTTTTACATGTGATCTTAATATTTACTTAAGATATTAATTCATTCACTAATAATTTCATATCATAGATAGTCCTGAATGACTCTAGTGATCATTTATTTTTTTTTATTATTTTTATTTTAATATACCTATTTTTACTTCACAGGAGTAAGTCGTCCACGTATTAACGGCGTGACTGGCACCCCGCTCCCCTCTCCCCGAGTTATCTCGACGGTCATTCACCCCGACATCTCAAATCTTCACACGCGGTACACTCTTATGGTGATGCAGTTTGCTCAAATTGTGGACCATGAACTTACTATGACACCTATTCATAAAGGTAAGATTATTATAATAGGTGCTTATAGCCAATGTAAGTGTCATGATATCAGAAAAAATATTGTATCATGTAATTTTATCTGATAAATTAATGCTTAGTCTCCAAACGCTTGTGACCATTTCGTATTTAAGTTCAAATGTTTTACCTAGGTGGCAGGTGTAAAAAGAGCAACAAAAATTTAAATTAAAAAATATATTAGAAATATCTTTTGCCCATTGATTGACCTTGAATTTTATTCTATATATTTCTATTTCATTTAAAACTTTTGATCTCCAAAACAGTCATCAAAGGTAAGATTCTGAAAAGTAAGGTTTTTGAATGCTATGAGGCAAATGAGCACTAAATCTACGAAACTATTGTAATTGGGATTCATAGATGGTAGATAAATATTGCTTTGCCAAACCAATACTTAAACTAGAATAACTATAGCACTCAGAAAAGAAGGGCGCTTCAGTGAGAAAGAAAACTACTAGTACTAAAAAACAGTTATTTAATCGAACTGTATCACTATGAACAAAGTTTAACTTCTTTCCACAGGATTCCACGAATCAATTCCCGATTGTCGTTCCTGCGATTCTCCCAGAACGGTACATCCCGAATGCAATCCGTTCCCAGTTCCTCGCGGCGACCATTACTATCCAGAAGTTAATGTCACTTCGGGAGAAAGACTTTGTTTCCCCTTCATGAGGAGTTTGCCAGGACAACAACAGCTGGGTAAGTGAAGATGTGAAACGGAGCTAATGTTTTGGGGCTGAATTTTTTACAATTCTGTAGATTTTAAGAATATTTTTTCATCTTGCATTAAAATATATAATAGAAGGGACATTTACGATATGTCGGTTTGTGGTTGAAAATAATCTGGAAAACGCGCTTTTTAACCTATAAAATTTCATAGCATAGTTTGTCCTAAATAATCTTCAGTAAGTTGAGCAATCTCTTCATAAGCAGTTATACATTTCAAAAAAAGTTTTAAGTAAACTATTAATGAAAGAAATAAACTCTCTTATGCATAAGAGCCTATTGTGGTTAAAATGTTCGCTCTATTTTGCAAAAGACTGAAAGAAGCAAAACACTTTATTAAGCCTTTGATAACTTCAATGGTTATTATGAATAAGATGATTTGAGTATAAATCTCGGTACTACAAATTATCTAAACATATCACAAACTTGAAATTCAAAATAAACTTACACCACAAAATCAATTCCAGGACCCCGCGAACAAGTAAATCAAAACACCGCTTTCATCGACGCCTCCTGCATTTACGGAGAAAATCCCTGCATTGTCCGCAAATTGCGCGGATTTAACGGAAGATTGAATGCCACCATCCATCCTTTACTGAGGAAGGACTTACTGCCCAGGACTGATAGCCACCCGGAGTGCAAAGCGGCGAGTGGCTTCTGTTTTATTGCTGGTATGTAGCTGTTGTTATAGATGGCATATTAATTTGTACTTATTTAACCTGAAACTTTTAATAAATTAGACATATCATGTACGGTTGTAGGACTGTATTACGTTGCACTGGTAGGGTTGCTTGCTGAGGAAGATAATTAAATTTTTTTTTTTTTTTTTATAAGTGACTAAACCCGCGTTTGACCTCAATCTCACCTGATGGTAAGTGACGATGAGGTCGAAGATGAAAGCACACGGGTTTAGGAAGGAACTGGCTCTTTATACAATATTGCCGGAACACATTACCGCCGGAGCGGTAACATTTGGCGGCAGACTTTATATAAAGGGTGGTCGCTAGCCAGGCGGACCCAGAAGGGATCCTACCACCAAGCAAAATTCTCCTGGACGACACGTATTATACACATATTATACCTACATACGTGTACTTTGTCGTGTTGCTGAACAGAGAGAGAGCATTGAAACTATTTTTTGTCAGTAAAAAAATATAAAAAAAAAAATTGTGTCACTAGTTGGTACATGCTGCGTAGGTATTATTGAGATCCACAATTGTTTAGTTTAATTTAATGTTATTTTAGCACACAAGCCTTAAACAGGAAAATCCAGGTTAAATATTGTATTTTTGCCTTTGTATTTAAGTAATTTTTTTGTGCTTTATACTTTAATATTTAATTATCAATTAATATTGAGAAATAATAAGTCTAGCCACAGAATATTTTTTTGGCCACGTGATCACTATACTATAATTAATATCACTATAATTATACTATAATAATTTATACAAATATAAATTAACATTGCGATGAAAAAGATTATGCGTCCATAAAGGTTCCCGCTCCGGAAGACGTAGTCGGTACGCTTAGGTGCGAAGACGAGCGTAGCGAGGAGCATTTAGGTTGCATATAGTAATATACGTGCGCGAGCCGAGCGAGCGAAGCGAGCGGTGCCTCGGCAGCGGTTGGCGAAGCGTAATAAACCCTAAAGCTTTGTGATTAACTAACCCCGAATTGGTTTCCACGGATTGTGGCTGACTTAGTAATTTAGAACGCAACTCAGAATTTTAGAGGGGTGTAATGCAATTTAAAAGAAGTTTGTTTAATTAGCACCCATTAATATTTAATTATCATTTATTATTTCAGGTGATGGCCGTGCATCCGAACAGCCAGGTTTAACAGCCGTACACACAATCTTCCTTCGAGAACACAATCGCATTGTCGAAGGCCTTCGAGGCGTCAACCCTCATTGGGACGCAGAGCTTTTATTTGAAAATGCTAGAAGAATCATGGCGGCGGAATTCTCGCATATTATCTATAATGAATTCTTACCAAGATTGCTTTCCTGGAACGCTGTCAATTTGTATGGATTGAAATTGTTGCCGGAAGGTAAGATTTGAGTTTTTTGAGACTTCTTTTTTTTTATATAATCAGCTTCATTTTCTGCCCCTTAAAGTAAAATTCTATCGATAATGATTTTCCAAGTTCATTATTAATTAATCAAAAAAAAAGTCAAGCAAACATTTCATATGTTCATGATGTCTTTGAACCTTGATAATTGGCTTAACTACGAGTTGACACCACCATTTCAAGCAGACAACCTTCCTAACGAGGAATGACGTTGTGACAGATTCTAAGTACCTATACTTAATAGTAATTTTAGGTCTGAACGTCAAACCGTAAAGGTATCTTACCCCCAGTCGTTGGCATTTTATGAGGCAACTCACACGACGCACTTACGCAGGAGCAGTAGATACCTTTTACTGCTCTCTTAACTTTAAACCTCAAATTAATAAACCAAATATCTTCCAGGCTACTACAAAGAATACTCTCCCACTTGCAACCCGTCTATCGTGACTGAGTTTGCGTCCGCTGCGTTCAGATTCGGACATTCACTATTGAGGCCACATCTACCGAGGTTGTCACCAACATTCCAACCTGTTGAGCCTCCGATATTGCTGAGAGACGGATTCTTTAGACCCGACATGTTTATGAATGTAAGTGTGAATAGGTTTTCTATGTTTGGTTAAGTTACAAATTAATTTCATCTGTTAAAATATCCTGTGGCAATAATTATTTAATAAACATTTATAATCTTCATAAATAGATTTGTCCTATGAATATAGCTTAAAGTATTTATAAATAATGATTACCGATTCATTTTCAAAACATAACAACGAAGAAACACTGATTACTAATTCTGCGATTCGAAAACTACCATGGGACCACACCAATATTTTTAATTGAAAATAGGAGTAGGTAATTGGGAAAGGATTTATGGTATATACTCTATTTAACGTAGTCCTACTCGAAAGCTAGGAAAGGGAATGCAACATTTCAAAATAAATATCATGAATATTTTTGGAACAACAAAATTACCATGGTAGCATAGTGTAGTAGCATACTTTCATAATTACAATTTCTGACACAATAAATCACAATGCACACATATTTCATAAACCTCTGCTTGTGGCCTCTAATCAACAATTGTTAATTAGCTTCAAAACAATAAACTAATAACCAAACTTAAATCAACAGCACGCTCCACTAGTCGACGAGCTAATGCGTGGTCTAGCCTCCACCCCCATGGAAACCCTCGATCAGTTCATCACAGGAGAAGTCACCAACCATCTCTTCGAAGACAGGAAGATTCCCTTCTCTGGTGTTGATTTAGTGGCCCTTAATGTTCAGAGGGCTAGAGACCATGGCGTGCCGAGTTATAATAACTACAGAGCGCTTTGTAATCTAAAGAGAGCTACCAATTTTGAAGATTTGTCGAGGGAAATTCCGGATGAAGTTATTGCAAGGTATGTTTTCTGGAAATAATGATGAACTTAATAGAGGTTGGTATAGTATGAATCTAGAAGGCCTTAGTAGTGATATTTAGTTATATAAAGGCCACTAATCTAATCATTTAGTTGTCCTACTTAATCATCTAAAATATTATTTTCAGTGTGGTGATAGTAGCCAGTGCAGTGCAAATTTGTTTCAAGAAAAATTTTATTTCAAGACTAAAATCAAAAGTTTTATTTTTGGTTAGGGCCGTTATACGTACCTACTGATAGGAACCAATAACATTGTACAAAATATTATCACTGAACACAGGGATTATAAAACATACGATGAATCAAGTCACACTTAGAAATGCAGCCTATAGGCGTTATTCAGCAAATAATTTACTATCAATACATATCGTATAGTCCTTTTTTCTTACTTATCTCCGTGAACATTTTTTAAATTGAACCACAAAATCTTAAATTGAACCAAAAAATTTGAAAACAATATTCCAAAATCAATTGAAACCCGTTTCCAGACTAAAGCGTATCTACCCGACCGTGGACGACATCGACCTATTCCCGGGCGGGATGAGCGAGAGGCCTCTACAAGGCGGTCTCGTGGGACCAACCTTCGCCTGCATCATCGCCATACAGTTCCGACAGCTTAGAAAGTGTGATCGCTTCTGGTGAGTACGATTCTTTAGTAATAACAAAAAATGGAAGTTGGGAAGAACATCTTAAATTTATTAATATCAACAAATTATCCCGGAATAACAAATAAAAGTACTGATGGACATTCCGTCCTGTTTCTTCTTACCGCAAACCAAGGAAAGCTTGTGATTTGAAAATCAGAAAAAAAAACAGAAAACCAACAGAATGGAGGGTTATAATAACTCACTGACCATAAACATCTGTTTTGGTAGTCATGATCATAAGATAAGGTCTTACTAAACTATAGGTACTACTAAATTATACAGGGTGTAATCTAATTGCCCTATAAGGACGAAACATGTATGTGCTAACACATGCAAGTAAATATCTTGGTGAAGTCAGAATTTTAATATCGTGATTTTTTTAATTTTTCACTTTCATACAAACTAAATCAATACTATTTAAAAGCAATTTCACGTACATAGAAAAAAAAAAAAATTGTGATATTCAAATTCTGACTTCACCATAGTATTTACATGCATGTGTTAGGACATACGTGGTTTGGCTCTATAGGGCAATTAGATTACACACCCGTATATGATGAATAGCAGCTAGACCGGAAAAACGTCAAGGTTTATCAAGTTGATGTAACTTGGATTGTTCACCACTTATGACATGCCCATCTCTGTAGATCTAGTTTAACACGAAGTAGAAACACTCCCAAATAAATGTTTTTTTTTTATAAAAATGAGTTTTTCTATTTCAGGTACGAAAACGACAACCCAGCTGCCCGTTTCACTGAACAGCAACTCTCAGAAATCCGCAAATCTACTTTGTCGAAGATGCTCTGCGATAACTTCGACATCCCCGGAGACATACAACGCGCTGCTTTCGATCTACCAAGCAATTTCTTGTAAGTTTACTTTTGTTAAAAATAACTTCAATTTGCCATTAAACGATGTGATAGAAATTATTCGCTTTCAAAATAATTGGTGCCTTTAGGACAAGAAGTACTTAATTAAAATTAAAAACGTTAAAGACCAGGTTCGTTTTTTACATATACCAATGCTAAATGATATGTGTGCTTATCATAATTGATATTTCATTAATGACCCTTAAAGACGTTTAAAAGGATTGGGGATCTATTTTGAAGACTGCATCTTGATAATTTAGATGTCGAAAGATTTCAAAGTAACGTAACGTAAAGTAAATACCTCAAAAATTGGCATATCAATCACAAACAATGAAGTGAGCGAAGCTTTGAAACTACAACCAGGCGTAAGCCCTGTCAGAAGTGCTAATAAGGATTTCAGTTAATTCTACAAATCAGGCGAATTTAAACCCTGAACTTTGCGATTTCCGAAAAAAACCTTATTCTTACTGATTAAGTAGGGTCCGGATTCACTAAATTCAACTGCATCTCCGAAATTACAGTTTTGTTCTTTATTCATTCTCACAATAAATTTCACAATAAAAACATTTCACTTGCTTACAGAAACCCCCGCGTCCCCTGCTCGTCTCTACCAAAGATGGACTTATCGGCGTGGCGAGAGAGCTCCACTCAAGGTTGTTTGATCGCCGGCCGGTCGGTCGCCGTCGGGGAATCCGCCTTCCCTTCGCCTTGTACTTCCTGCATTTGTACTACTGATGGGGTAAGATTACATTTAGTTTATGTTTAGACTTATAATCCACTGCATAAATCATGACACCGGTTATTTTTAGTAAGTAATCTTAAAAAAAGAACATGTTTTTCAAAGGATGTTTTTTTGTGAATGTCCAAATTTCTAGGATGCTCGAGCGGCTTCTAATAAACCATAATTGCTTTACATGCCATCCAAGGCACAGAACTTATATAATATGCAGTGAACATAAAAAAATAGATTTTTAATTAGCGCTTGAAAAGAACCCATGTAAATTGTACCTCCTGACGCAGTCATTCGGGTAAAAAAGGTCCCTCCCCTTGATAACGAGGTTTATTACATAAAAGCTGGCTCAGTGCTAGTGGTCAGTATACCCGGAACTGAGACACATTATCATCATAACCCTTTGTAATGAAGCCCACTGCAGAGCTATGAGTCACTTCCATGGGTGACGAGGTGGTATAGGCCGTAACCCACCAAGCTGGCCCATTGCTGGTTTGTGGAACTTATACAGTGTGTTAGGGATCGGATTTCCGATACTTTACCCACATATAGTACGTTTAAATTTAACGATATATATACATCATCACAACTCCGTACACCTCTGGGTGACGAGGAGGTTTGGGCCGTGATCCACCAAGCTGGCCCAGTGCTGGTTGGTGGATGTCAGAATTTTCAGGAAGCCGAAATGCCTTCTACAAGTATACAGTATCCCGGACCGACTGCTTAACGTGCCCTCGGAAGTCGCAGTGAGAATGAAGGACGGCGGTCACCCATCCTTGTATCGACCGCTCCAAGCGTTGCGTAATCGGCAATATTCTTCAACACTTCTTCATTTATCACTTCACTATCCCACTTATATTGTCTAAAATATTATTAATGTATTCTTAACCATTCCAGGCTCAATGCGCCTCCTTACGTATAACCGACTGCGCCCAATTGCACCGGGAATGGCCGCGCGAGGCGGTCGCACGCGACGATGTTTGCACCGCGCAGTGCGGCGCGGCAGCCGCGCGACAGCCGCGGCGACAGCATGCGTTTAACTTCCCCGACCTCACGCCTTTTGTTGCTAAGTGAGGGTAGTGTAAGATACTCTCACGGTCTTCGACGAAAAGTGAGGTCAGTGCGTAGAAGTGTGTAGAATAGATAGAGGACTGTTAATTGGATTTAATAGCGTGTATTGGATTGTAATGTTGTAACATGTATATAAAAAGTGATGTTCATTTAGAGACGCGAGCTACTATTTAATAATTAAACATGATAGCTCATTATAATTGATTTAGGTTTTCACGATACACCATAACAAATAACTAAAAGACATTTTTAACCTCAACATTTCAGTATCTTTACCTTATAGCATTTTTTAACTATGATGAGTCCTGTGATGTTTCAAGTTTGACAGTTTATGAGCCTATTATTTTTTTCCCTTCCTCTAATCTGTTCAGTTTCACAAATTGCGTAATTTAAAAATTATATATTTTTTATCAGATTCGGATAAAATGTAATCAGTCGACAAAGATTTTGTTAAATTATATTTGAAGTATAATTTTTTTTTTTTAATTACATGGCGACAAATAATTAATGACTTTTCACAAATCCTTTACGAAAATGGTATGCGTAAATAGGAAAATTTCAATGCGTCACGGGACATATTTCAAAAAACACTGTAGTCTGCGAGACGACAGCGCGCCTTCAAATTCAAAATAGATTCTTTACAATAGAATATCTGGATTTTGTTTGACATGGCAACGCTCATACATTGTAGTGTTTTAACTCGATGTTTCTTAAGATTCGGTTTTAAACGTCTTTTATGCATTATGAAGAATGATGAAAACTAAACACAAAATAAAGAGCTAGTATGTTTAAGTTAGAGTATGTGCAATAAAGTTGTATGTACAGTCAGCTTGAGAAAAACCGGACTCGTCCGATATAATTAAGTTCTTTCATTTTTGATTAATGTCTCACCAAGTCTAAAACCTTAAATTATAAAACGTGTGATTTAATCAATGTACATTTTACAAGAGATATTCGTGAGTAATTTAAGAAAAAAATCGCTTTTCATTATCGAATTGATGATTTAAGTTTAAAAACTTTTCTCTTTATTCGTTTAGAAGGAAGGTATTTACATTGTAAAATATAAAAACAGTGATGAATAAATTCAACGGTAAGGATAGATTATTCGTAATATTTATATCGTTGTTCGGCGATTTACTGAGTATGTCTGTGTTCAAAAAGAAGTAAAAAAACAGTTTTATTAAGCCAACACTTAGTTTTATGCTCGCTAAGTAAAATTAGGTTACGTAGGGGTTAAATTATTTATTAGCAGTCTATCTCTTGTGAGTCTTTAGAATAATTTAAGTTTTTAAGATTTTTTACAAATTTGAACGAAAAAAATGTAAATAATGTTTAGTATTGTGTTGCACTTGAATAACAATTATTTTGGAAATACTGCTTTGTTTCCTAACTTCTTCTTGCAAACTTTTATACATGTTTTTCATATTTTTTGCGATCAAAAATAGTTATATAATCCATTTGTGAATGATCGTTTAAAAACATCGAATAAAAGGCACATAAGTACAAAGTTGTTAAATATACGGGGTGACTAGTTACAAATTTGCAATACTGAAGGAGAGCACTCTGTACTCGATTCTGATCGTAATTATGTAATAAAAGTAGGTACATAATTTTTCACCAGAAATCCCTATAAATAAATAAAGAGAGCTTACTACACTTTTCCCGACGCGCTGCCTTAGTCAACACGCACACAGCAGTGATCCCGCCACACGCACACCACCACACGCTAAGTATTTATATTTATTCAGTAACAGAGAAGTTTACTCAGTAAATAATTCATATTTACTTTTTAATTTATTTTTTCTCTTCATGTCCACCAGTCACCCTGTATATGGTTTTAATAAAGATGTATTTAAATCGATTTAATCAAGTGTGACAGTAACACATATATATATTGGGAGCCTAATATGCAATTATTTTAACTTAAAATAAAAGCACTAGTTATGTTTTATGGATGTAATTTGTTTAAAACCAAAAAAATCGTCAGATCTTCAAAATATAGTACAACGTCGTACAGAGCAATACGACAAACAAACTATAACAAGAAATTCAATTAGTTCAAAAAACGGGACATTTACCATGCTTTTTATTTATTTTAAAATCTCGATATTTTCATCAATACCATCATCGTAATGGCAATTTGAACAGTTCCGAAAAATCGAGAAATTAAAGAAAATAAAAAAATATCTAAAATTAATTAAAATGGAAGTTACCATGATATTTCAAAACTTACATTACAAGAATTTATTTCTATACAAGTCCTTTTATTTAGTCAAAAGTAATATTATTGAGTTTCTGATTTAAATTACATAAGTACTATTTGTTTTAAATTAACGCCGACTGGCGTTAAAACCAACCATAATTAATTGTTCAAAATTATTTAAAAAAGGATATCTTCTGTTTTCGTATTAAAGGCTTGTTATATAAATCATTTAAGTAAGTACTTTACATAAACGAATACTCACAATTGAAATAAAAAATAATCGTTAAAGATTATCGTTTTTTTGATACCAGTTGTCTTTAATTTTTAAAAGATATAGCTTTAAGATAATTTTATATACTCTTAGTTGCATAGTAAGAAAAAACAATGTAAAAACAAATTATACTCTAAACGATTTTAATTTAAGATTTTCATAGCCATCATTAGCTTTAATTAAAAAAAAAGGACAAAATGTAGTTACCGTTTTATACTATGTTCCAAAATTACCACTAAAATGTTACCATATACAATAACATTTAATTTACAGTGACTAGACAATAAAAATAATGTAAATTTAACAGCCATGTCTGGCTAGGTTTTCTTTTTGTATAAATTATTTTTGTAAAATATTGGTGTAAGTAAGTATAAGAATTATAAGTTTAGATGTAAAAGGATAATAAACTTATTTTACCAACTCGACTTCTTTATTTATAAGTACATTTTTTATTCCCTGATCAGTCTGTTTACATGTTACAGTTCTAAATTCTGTCAGAACCTTCAGGGCATAGTTACATAAAAAAATAGTGAAGCTAAAGAACAAACAAGACATAATAGGCTAGTTCCTTAGTTAAACGAAAAAAACAAGATATAACCCCGCCATTATTCGTATTGAAAAAAAAAACATATTTATACTATTATGTGATGTAAAAATAATAATCAATATAAATTCTGACAGAATCAAAAATTTATCAAGTTATAGTTCTATCTATATAGTTCTAATCAAAAACATAAATATTTACAAATCACTTTATTTGTTGCATATCAAGTCTATTCCGTTGCATTTATACAATAAATACAAATTCATTTGAGTATAAAAAATGTCTTGCCGCGACGAAAACACAAATAGTTTTTCGATTTATTTTATGTTTTAAAATAACAAAAGTCTTGATTTAAAGTTTCTCCTTTAACACACAGGCGCTGACACACTGAGCCTATAGGCTCCTATCGTCAGACCAATTTTGATAACTCGTACTTGGCACAGGACCCTGTAACAATAAACAACATTGGTTAAAGCAAATATTTCTATTTATTCAAACGCTCGCCCACATTAAAGTAAATTCAAAATACAGGGTTTATTTAAATAAGCGCATCACCTCTTGCAGGCAGCCTCTCTACATCAATTCCAACAACATTTTTCAGATTTTTTTGAGTTTTTTTTACAAATAAAATAACAAAAAAAAGAAAAAAAAACTGTAATTTATAACCCTGTATTATAACCACGTGCACTTGGCGATATTTTGCCTACTCAACGGGCGTGGCATACCTAAGCTCAGAGATTGACCTAGAATAAACAGAGTTAAACGCAGAATAAATATTATTTGTATGGGAAAAGTTAAATTTTAAAAACGAATTATTTAAAAAATTAAATTACAAAAATTGCGGAATACAGTAAGTGGAGCTTTTAAATAATATTTTAGAAAAAAAATAGTAGCAGCAGGCGAGGACAAACGAAACGGAAGCCCAGCAAATTGCCTAAAACTGAGTATAATGGAAATAAAAGGTTATAATACTTATTGTCAATGCCTTTCAGGCCGATGAATAGTAAAAATAAACAGTCTTCATAGTACTTAAAACTACCATTAGTGTTCGAAAAATATTTTTTATTTTTTCAGTAAACATGTTCAACTTGAAGTATACATAATGTATGTATAATCATAATTGGCTGATCGTAAGCTTTTATTTGACACCCATATTGTTAAAACCGGAAATCATTTATTATTATCCCTCCTAAATCCCACATTACAGGCGCCATCTTAGAATTTAATATAGCCTATATTACTCGCGCAGTTGATACAAATTAATTTATTCTTCATTTGGACTTCTATGCTGGACTGGGAGCGAAAGAAAAACATAGAATGTGCCAGCTGCTTCTCTTCCCGGGCATACTGTAAAAGTCAGTTAAGGGACCGAGGTGTTAGTGGAGGCTTTTTTGTGGGCGATAGGCTGACCCCCTGTCACTGCAATAGTCTCTCTCCACTATTATGATGCCTCCATCAAATTTTGTCAAAAGTGACATCAGATGGTTTTATTACCTCTGGTGTTCTGCCTACCCCATACGGGATACGGGCGTGAAGTTATGTATGTATGTATGTATTATTCTTCATTTGTTTTAATCCATATATCCGTTCGGTAGTAATGAGGCAACAAGAAACAGACATACATGCATAAATACACGTTGAAAACATAACCCTGCTCTGGGTGCCGCAGTCGGGTAAACAGTCATAGTGCAAATGTTGTTGGGATTGATGTTGGCATAGAGTCTAGGTTGCTGGAAGAAATCGTTCCAGCGATAAAGCCGCCTTTTATATAAATGTATTTGTCATTATTCTTACTTAAACTGTGGAGTGGCACGACAACGGTCAAGTCTTACATAGGTCAAATTGGTAATTCGTCAAGCCCTCTTTTCGACAAATTATGAAATTAGCCAAACATGCTGTTTGTCATATCCATGTACAGTCGATAAAATAATGCGAATAACGAATTCTTATTGCTAATGACTGTACTTGATTAAGTTGACGAATAGCAAGTTTGGCAAATTTCATAATTTGTCGAAAAGAGGACTTGACGAATTACCAATTTGACCTATGTCAAACTTGACCATTGTCGTGACACTCAAACTGTTTAACCATGTTGGTGTACAATAAAGAGTTTTAAGGCAAGGGGGTGCCTGCAAGAGGTGATTTTATACTGGGTTAATTTAAACCAACCGCCTAATCCATAACGTAAGAAGTCCAAAGTTGTTAAAAAATAAACTGATTTGGGTCAAAGTCAATTCCGTCCAATATAGGTTAGTCGATACGTTATCGTTTGAGGCAGGTAAGGTAAGTCGACTTATTTAATCTACTATATGTATACAGGTACGAGTATATTGCATAATCCAGGTCAATAACAATTCAGAAATTAAAATAAGTCATCGATAGACTTCATAACGCTAAGAGCATAACATAGAATAGTTATTGACGATTTTTTTGTAACAGTTGATAAGGAAAATGTTTGTGATACCAATTTAATGGACAGGCTTCAGTTTCGACTGTTGCCTGACTTGTTGATTTACTTAAAATCAGCACGGTAAAGCTCAATTTTCACTGAACTAGACTACTTTACCTCAGCCTATCGAGATATTGCCAAAAGAAAACTATGGATCTATTTTCAGAAGCATTCAGTTGCACAGGAGTGCACAAGCGTATAAATCAAATGATCCTGTTATAGTCTAGCCTAGTCTAGGGAGAACCAATTTGGCAAAAATTTTAGTAGACAATGAGACTACCGTCAGCTTCCACTAAGACAACATGAACTAAGATAATTCAAATGCCTCAAGATATTTCAAAAGAACCTGAGTTAATACTTTATATCAATTAATGGAATGCAAATATCACAATATAATAAATAGACTCGGAAATAAATAGCAGCACGCACACTTGCATGGAAACTTGCTTCAAGGTAAAATCGGTCTATTAATGTGTCGTAAGCTATTTGTGGAAGTGACAATAAAAAGCTTTATTGATTTTGCATATTAATACATGCTTCTCTGCTTTAAATGTTATAATTAAATAATTATTAGACACATAGCATAATCTAACCCTCCGTATTTACTCATCATCATCATCACAACTCATTGGAATGAGCCCACTGCAGGGCATGAGTCTCTCCCCTGGGTGAAGAGGAGGTATAGGCCATAATCCACCAAGCTGGCCCAGTGCTGGGTGGTGGATGCCAGAATTTTCAGGGCGCCAAAATGGCTTCTGACAAACCCTATCGACTACTGTATATAAGTATACAGCACCCGGGACCGACTGCTTAACGTGCCCTCCGAAGCACGGAAGTCGTCGAGAGAAATGAATGGTCGGCGGTCACCCATCCAAGTACCGACCGCGCCGAACGTTGCTTAACCTGTGATATCGTAAGATACACACAGTAACCACGGCGCCACGACGACTTCGTATGACAGCGTATTCAACTAATTGTCGTTAAGCAAAAAGGTAAAGAATTAAAATTTTCAATATTAAGTATTTAACCACAAACTCTGTGTAAAAAGTTATTTTTAACCAGAAATACCGAAACAATTTTTTGTATCATCCGAAAAATTTAGTCTTTAAGTCTATACCGATCACGTAGTCGGCTTAGAATAGCTCTACCACCGCTCGATACCCGTGTCATAAAAAGTGAATAACCCAAGGACTGGCTAATACCCACCTTTCATTTGACGACCGGCTGGTGTAGAGGTCCTGGGTTCGAATCCCGGCGGCGGCGGATATTTGTGTGATGAACACAGATAACAGTCGTCAAGTCATGGATGTTTATATGTTTATTTAAGTTTATTCTAATAAAAAATATGTATTTATTCAATATGTTTGTTTATATATTTCTTAAGTATATCAGTTATCTAGTATCCATAACACAGGTTCTTTAAGAAACTTAATTTGGGCTAGATAATGTTGTTCGAGTGTCAGAAATATTTAATATTTATTATTATTATTCTATTTATTTAATAAAATAAGGCCTCCGTGGCGTGTTCGGTGGCAGCGCCAAAAGGTCCTAGCTTCCAATACCAATAGATTCAATTTAGGAAATGATGTTTTCTAACCTGGGTGTGAGTGTTTACTAGAATGCCACTAGTTCCATTGTGTAGCTTATACATGGTAACTGGTGACAAATTTTAGATATTGAAGTAGCGCACTCTGTACTCGATTCTGATCATAATTATGTAATAAAAGTAGGTACTTGATTTTTCACCAGAATTACAAAGAGTTTTACTAGGTTTTTGTTTGACTGTTCGTAGAACCGTCTATATCTACCCACCTATTCTGTGTTGATAGCGCCGTGCGTACGTCCGTACCAGTGTAGCCATGCGTTGCGTAATGAATTCTTTAACTTTCGGCTACGGCACGTCCTCGAATTTCGGAAGTGACCCACCAGTTACCCTGCTTACTTTGGGGCCACATAGAGCTCGATTCGACATAGCACTGCTTATTTTTAGGTCCCTCTTATGTCAAATTACGTCGTTACGAGGACGTCAAACTCGACAGTTGCTGACAAAAACTGATTTTGAAGCCTCTAAGTTTGGCACTAGAGAGACTTAAAATTAGAGAAATTAATGTCGAATACGACTCAAAGTTTATATAAAAGCTTCCCTCATAACTTCTAAACCAGTCATCATCACTAAACAAATGAGGTGTCGTTGGAATTTGTGTTCGTCACGTTAAATAAAAAAAAACATTAAAATTAAATTAAAAAACCTCCACTTACTAAAGGAAACTTAGAGGCAAGAAATAGAAAAATTCTTGACGGTTGGGACGTGGCATACGACCACGGCCATAAAAATACATAAATATTTCAGCGGAGGCTATTTTCTTGTTTCGTACTTTTTAGAGCATGGGTTAGTAGTCTGGTTTTAGTTTATTTTTATGTTTTATTGCTTCGCTCACCTCTTCTAGCCAGGGTCAGTTGGCAGTCAACTCCTTCATCTGGTTGAGAGCGGGCTGGCTGGTCGGCTGGTTGGCTCTCTTCCACAGTCCATACACCCGGCCGGGGACGCCCTGCCACAATCGCACGGTTCCGTCTTCGGATCCCGTCGCGTACAGTTCCCCGTCCGGAGACCAGCGGACACAGTGGACGGGGCCGAAGTGGCCTTTGTTTGATTCTGTAACGGTGGTTTGTTAAGTTAATAAGTAAAAGTAACGAAAAGGTTCAGTAAAAATTGAAAAAGGCATATAAAAAACTATGTGTTTTTCAAATCAAATCAAATATATTAATTGCTATATAGTATGGTACATAAAGATGTTATACATAAATCGAGCTCGGCATACTATGCTGTATGACAGCATGCAATCGGTATTGTAATCATAAGTAATCCATAAACATTGGTTTTTGTACATAGTCATTATTAATTTAACCCACCACCAATACAAGGTTTTTAAAATATTATTATTACACGAAATTATCACAATTCAATTAATTTTATCTGTTATTTTTGTCAAAATATTCATTTATAGAATAAAAACATTTTTCACTTAACCATTCACTAAATGATTTTTTAAATTTGATTTGAGGCATCGATTTAATTTCCTTTGGGACAGCATTATATATTTTGACGCACATAGCGTAGCACTGCCTGTTATATAGTTCTAGGCGTGGTATTGAGTTATATACTAAACGATTTCCATGTCGTGTTTCATAGAATATAGTGTGTTTAACACTGTAATAGTAATAATAACACTCAGCTTTATGATATTGGTATAGTCAAAAGATATTGCAACCTACGAGCGCGCCTGGCTTTATTTGTAGTTGTAATCGTAAATACAACTTTTCGTTAGTGTGCGTACACGCAGCGAGCCATCACTTGAGCGAGCGTATACAGCTTGGTCACTCACACAACTAACGGCGCCGCACGCTCGTAGATTGCAAGATCTATACAATTATTATATCAACTGATATAAAATAGCAAAATAAATGTAATGTTAAATTTAAATGTAATGCTAAATATTTTATTCGAGCACGAGACATCACAAGAGCAACACGACATGGGGAAAGGCTTGTTTATAATGATATGCCCCACCTACAACTGTACCACAACCAATGTTACGCAATGTGTGTGAAAATTTTTAATTCATTACCAAAAACTTTTAAATTAATGACAATAAATAAACTCAAAGTTGAATTGACTAAATGGTTAAAGATAAAATGCTTTTATTCCGTCAATGAATTTTTTAATTCTAAAACGTGACATTTTTAATTATCTATTGACAATGCTGTAATAATATTGTATATTATATTATAATTTGATAATTTTGTTATGATTAGAAGGGAATTATCATTCGAATATTTTTTGATTGATTTCATAAAATAATATAAATCTAAAAATTGTTTAAAGAATGACATTAGAACATTGCCTACTGTAATAATTTTAGTTAAATATGTGATAATTATTTTATTTTACCACCACCATTGTTAACCATATTTTTGGCAATAAAGATTGATTTGATTTGATTTTTGATTTGATTTGAATAACAAAAACATACCCAACTCAGTGCCGGTGTTGTAATCAAATTTGTAGACTTTCAGGTCCTCCCCGCCGCACACGAAGGTAGATCGACTCGGCGCCAGCGAGGCCGAGAAACATTTCGTAGGCACGGGGTATTCGCGGATTTTTCTCATCGTATCCGTCGAGTAGAACGATATGTTTGTACCTGGAAAATTAATACATTAACTAATTAATAAATCGACCCATGAAGTGAATAATTATTATTTAAAAAACAAATAACATATTAAAAAAAAAATTACTTAATAAATAAATAAATTGAATTATGAATTAATTTATTTAACAAGTAATAAACAAACAAATAAACTAAATTACGTTATAATAATAAATTAGGAAATATACTGTCTACTAAAAAGTAAGCTGTTAAATAAATAAATTACCTCATTAATAACTAAAATAAATAAGCAGCTTCGTTTTATCTGCGTAGCCGCTATAAGCTATATATCTATCTAAAGAGCTATCCAATACACTTATCATTAACTGATATTTTCAGAGACCCGATTAAAAGAATCTTCACTGTAGCGAAGGTAGTATTATGTAGGTATGTATACACTTGAAATAAGTCACATAAATAGTTTATAAACATACATAAATCTACCACCGTTTCAGAAAGACCATCTATTGAGATAAAGTGACAAGAAACTCAGCAGCTTATACTATGTCTTTAAATCTATCGATATCGAAAAAATGTTCCGTGTCTGGGTGTTCATCTACTTATGGTATTCTAGGTTCCCCCCAAGCGAATGGTACCTATCCAATGGTACTATGTAGCGAATGGTACCCCATAACACAAGCTATGCTTACTTTGGGGCCATGTAGTTGGTGTGATTGTCTGGGGATTTTATCGATCTTGAATATTTTAAGGAACTTTAATATAGCACTATGTGTCAATCAGACCCGAACCGATTTACAAAAGTTCTATTACATAATGGACCCAACTTGGACTCGAACCCTAGAACTCTCGTATCACAGATCGGCACTCAGCCATTTTACAAAAACTGACTTCAATCACGATTGATAAACTAACAACCGTTTAGTAAATAATTAAATACGTATTATTACGGATAACTGAAAAACTACTCGTCAGATCTCACTGCAATTGAAATGGTACTAAATAACAAATACACCCAAAAAAAAAGCAATCGAGGTAAAAATTATTCAATTGAGAACAGTTTTGATGATGTAAGTTCAAAGTAACGACTTAAGTTGCTGGCTAAGTGCAACTTTCGTTTTTTTTGTTAATGTGTTTTTTAAGTATAAAGCACTTTAATTTATCTATGTTTATGACTCACCATGTGCCACAGTAAGAATTGCGCCGTCCCGCGATAACTCTAAGCTGTTCGGTATAGACGGAAACTCTACTTTTTGCACCTCCTGAAAAGTTATATTGTAATTGTTAATATCAACAAATAAGTAATAAATTAATACAATATTAATAACGCGTTATTTTTTATTATCGGAAGTTTCTGACGTCTGCGACGAAAAGTCGATAAATCTGTAATTACAAGCCATTTTAAAGAGCCAATTGCAGGATCGTAAGTCCTTAGGTCATGAGGGGTAGTAAGCGATTAACCAGGAGTTATAACCCTAAGCTGGCACAGTGCTGGTTGATGGAAGAAATGCTATTAAACGCATTGAAATTCTGTCAAAAAGTTCCATTAAATTCGACCACCACTTTGGCGATGGGGTAAACCTATCTGCCTCAGACGCCAGTGGTTGCGGGTTCGATTCCCGCACGGAACAAGAAAAAAAAATGATCCGTGTCTGGGTGTTTATCTATTTATGTATTTATATTCTAGGTTCCCCCCTAGTTCGCTACATGGTATCCCATAACACAAGCTATGCTTACTTTGGGGCCATGTAGTTGGTGTGATTGTCTGCGGATTTTATTTATTTATTTTTTATTTTTGTTTATTTAGACGTGTAGAGTCGGCATATAACATCCATACCTAATCTTCACTTACCATCAGGTAACATCTTACCTAGGTTAAACGCGAGTTGAGGGACCCATAAGAAATTTCGCTCTCCTTACCTGTGCACTATTCTGATCCCACACCCGCATGGTCAAGTCATCACTGACGCTGACTATTCTACCGCTGTGTAGAAATACAGCATGCCGTATGCTGTTTGTATGTGCGTTTATTTTAGCTATAGCTGAAATTTTAAAATAAACAGATTAATAAATCATCCAAAATCACTGTACAAGCATGAATTATTATAATACGAAACATAATACATTCTATATCCTTCAAAAACCCGCTCGTTCTACGATACCACAATAACTTTACGATACACAGTCACATTTCAAACCTATTTTGCATTGGACGGTTAACAGTTATCCATTATGAAATTGTAATTTGGGATAACCTTCCAGAGTATCAGCAGAGTATCACTATAAAGCTTTTACATGAACTGCACAGCAGTGCGAGCACAGAACTTTATCGAATCGTATATTAATGAATGTTTACGAATGCTCGTATAGTATGGAGTCGGTTGCGAGTTTTGAGTAACATTGTAATTTTTTATTTTACAGATATTTATGAGTACCTAGGTACAACATGTTTACAAACATTCAAAATTAACAAGGCACACATTTATTTAAGCTGGCCGTGCGGCGATAAATAGATTTCAATTTTTTCTTAAAAACCGTCTCCATACTATACGAACATTCGTTAACAAACGATTCGATAAAGTTCTGTGCTCGCACTGCAGTTTTGTATACATCTACAATGTAACTTATATAATGTATTAAATTGTAAATTTGTATATGTAGCTAGGTACGTTTCATTATCATTAATAAATTAACAATATTACTATTAATCTTATACGAGCTTTTTCCCGCAACTTTGTACGCGTATAAACATAAAAGTCTCATTTTTCCTGACGCCGTGGGAATTTCGGGAATTCCTTTCATAATACAATCAGACACCTATTGAAGAACCTTTATACCAAGTATCACATCAGTGCACTTAAGGAAAAAGATTTTTTCATACAAACTAAAAATACTATATTTCCCGTTCCCGTGGGAATTTCGGGAACTACTTAGTGCACCCCTACATCCCCTAAAGAATGTATGTTCCAAATTTCAGCTCTCTACGCCCATTAGTTACGGCTGTACGTTGTCTGTCAGTCACTCAGTCAGTAACGGAACAGTTTTATATATATAGGACAACGTAAGATATATTATACCCTTTTTAATAAAAAAAAGGAAGGTCGACATTACGGAAGAAACTATGTCTTTATTAACCAATACCGGAACACTTCCACGTTCGTTGCGGCTTTATGTCCATGTAGCAGGGCTTGCCTACATTACAACTGGATCGAAATTAAACATTATTAATATTTTTGTTTTCATCTATGACTGGTGAGAACTAATATAGAGATGATAAAGAGCCAACGCTTCTTTACGCGGGCGCGATTCCATACAAAAACTTTGATTTTTGGTAGAATCTACAGTGGGTAATTTTCTATAAAATTCTTTTTAAATAGTGGAATAACTTCGGCTGTATTCAAAGTGCCCGAAGTAGAGTTCAGTGTCGCCCTACGATTATAACAACCCTATCTCGTGTAATTAGTGGCATTATATTCGACTAAGGACTTACAAATAAGAGGATGACCTGCGTGATTAGTAATCTGCTCGCCAGACAACGATTACGGTACCTACTCTTCCTCTATTGCGTCAAGCCGTGTATGTATTTCGAAAGAGATGGCGGATCCGGATAAGACCTTTTAGACTCGAGCACAGGGGCTTGACGTGTAGCATCATAAAACAAGTGAGTGAATTTAAACGAAGCCTAATTCTAAGGACCAAAATTGCGTTTAGAGGGAGGTATCGCAATTCCATGCAAAACTACCGCGCTTGTGAAAAGCGCGGTTTTTACAATTCCAATGAAAATGTATACCATTTTCATTGGAATTTAAACCTTATAATAACTGAATAAGTTGCGAAGTGTATACATGTTATTACACGTGACTGTACACGCAACTGGACACTTTTATATGAAAACGCGTCCTGCTCCAGCAAAACGCAGTGTTGGTCCTACAAGAAACCTATTGTTCTTTTAATATCTTGTTTGATTCTATCATGCTGAAATGACTTGATAATTCACACACGAGGTGATCGGGAGTCACACACGTGCGGAAATACTTTTACTAAGTAAATAATTCAACAAGGTATAGTAAAACTACTCACGACCAACTTCCGGCTTGCCCAGATCGAAAACACGTATTAACTTCTCATTGCTAGCGGTAAGTAACAGGGTGTCATCTGCGTTGAAGTTGACACTCTTCACAATATGCTCATGGTCAAAAGTTTGCACCACTTCTCCGTAGCGAGCGTCCCAAAGTTTTGCTGTAACAATTTAAATTAGTAAATAATAAAGCTACGTGAGGATTCGGTAGGTAACATGTCCTAAGGGAGGGTAATAAAAGAGGAAATAAAGTTTATTTTTGACGACCGGCTGGTGTAGTGGTAACATACATTGCCTTCTATGCCAGAGGTCCTGGGTCCGAATCCCGGCGGCGGCGGATATCGGTGTGATGAACACAGATATTAGCCGTCAAGTCATGGATGTTTATATGTTTATTTAAGTTTATTCCAATAAAAAATATGTATTTATTCAATACGTATGTTTATATATTTCTTAAGTATATCAATTATCTAGTATCCATAACACAAGTTCTTTAAGAAACTTAATTTGGGCTAGATAATGCTGTTTGAGTGTCAGAATTATTTATTTATTTATTTTATTTTATTTAAAATACTCCACTACATAATACAAAATGTTAGGTAAAGAACTGTTTTATAGTTAACAATTGCAAAATGTCGATTAGCCATGGTCGCAACGATACATTACCAAACTGACAGAGCATCTATGTATGTAAAACCCAAATTAATACATTCAGACTCGAATCAGTTTAGAAAATCTAGTTTTCTAATTTGTCCCGCTTGGAATTGAACCCAGGATCTGTCGTACCGATGGCGAACACTCTGTCAAAGCGACAATGTTTATTCATTATTTATTCGCCATCATTAATTCATCGACTTCGGATAAACTTCATAAATTATCCCCAATTAAAATACTCGACTACGATTCTTAACCGTGACATTTAAAACTACGAAGGTTTGTTTTAAACGGACTGTAGTCTTCGGCCATTTTTTTCTTTTTAAGTTAAACTTAATCTTTTGACATTGATAACTGGTGCGGTGACACCAATTATTCGCTTATTTGGAAAGGAACTTCTAAATGAAATACTATTATTATAAATAATTATAACATATTTACTACAATATCCTTAACTTCAGTCTAATAAGATCTTGTAATAAGATTACCTGCATCTTATTACAAGATCTTATTAGACTGAAGTTAAGGATATTGTAGTAAATATGTTATAATTATTTATAATAATAGTATTTCATTTAGAAGTTCCTTTCCAAATAAGCGAATAATTGGTGTCACCGCACCAGTTAATAATAAATACCTAAACTAGAATGTGGACAAGACTGTGAGAACATAAAACAATGTAGTGACAGACGATTGATCAACATTGTTGCGTATTATCTCTGTCATGAACAAATCAATGAATAATTGCTAAATAATTACGTATTAGATCTAACAATAGTCGCAACGTACCTGAAAAATCGGCCGCTCCGCTGGCAGCTAGGTTAGCGTTTTGCGTTAAAGCCACCCCCCAAACGGCCCCTTTGTGGCCCTCAAATGTACCTATCCAGTCTCCAGTTTCTCCTTGCCGCAACATGGGTTTTCCATCTGTAAATAAAAGCGCTATTTTTGAAAAAAAATAATCCACACCCTTTTTACCATCGGACCACTAAATGCCAACAGAACTTCCATTCGTATTTTCCAAAAAGTCGAACTAAACGCTTTGACGGTGAAATGAAATGGTCTTGGTAGTTTTAAGCGTCTAGTGAATAGGTTTCTCGTGGATGGACGTGTACCACCTTAAATACATTATCACTTACCACCAGGTGTCATGGAAGACAAACAACCCACCCTTACTTTATAAAAAAGAGTCATGTAGCTGTATATTTTTCTCTACATTTTATAAAAAAAATGTTTGTCTGTCTGCGTCTTCGGAGTAATCTTCTAAACTGCGTAACAGATTTTGATTTGGTTTGCACGGGTCTAAGAATATGTCTCTTGCACGGTTACATTATCGAATAATTAATCATGCTCCCGATCAATTTCATTAGTTACGAAAGCTATCTGTATGATATCTGAATATATGAGAAAGTAACAGTATTTTACCCATAACTTGTCTATTTAATTTATTTCTGATCCTATTTCATCAAAGTCAAAAGTCAAAGTCAAAAATACCTCTATTTCGTAGGTATTTAAATACACAAACCATTTACACATTGAACTGAATCTAACACCACGTTTTAAAGTCGGTCAGTTGAGAAGAAGTGTCAAGAAACTCAACAGCAATCATCTTTTAAAAATACACAATAACAATTTTCAGCCAGAGAATCTCATCTTCTTGCATCCGGATATCTTATATTACACAACACTATCTATCGAAGGGTTAATTTTAAATATTTTTGGAATATTATTATAAAAGCGTACACATTGACCCATGAACGAGTTAGTGACTTTCTGGAGTCTACTATTATATTTATACATTAGGCAAAGAGGTACTAGTTAGAAACGTAGACATACTCGTAGATATAGAGGTAAAGATAGAAGTATAGATAGACGTCGCGATAGAGGTGAGAGAGAACAGAGAGAATGTGGATGGAGATGGAGATAGACGTGGACACGGACGTGGATAGGGACATGGAGATGTGGAAGTAAAAGTCATCTGTGAATAAAGTTCAACAAATTGAATTCGAAGATGAGTTCGCAGATTAAGATGATATTTAGATTTCAAATATTATTAAAAAACTGGCTATACAGCAAATATTGCCGGAGAAAAGCGTGGGCGCTATCCAGGCGAATTCTTTAGGGGTGTAGAAGTTCTACGTAACCGGAGCGGAGGTCACTCAAATTAGTCGCCATTTGCGTACATTAATACAGGTTGACTTGTGACAAATTTTAGATACTGAAGGAGAGCACTGTAAACTGGATTCTGATCATAATTATGTAATAAAAGTAGGTACCTATTTAATTTTGCACTAGAAATCCCTATGAATAAATAAAGAGACCTTACTACACTTTTCCCGCCACACGCACACAACCACCCGCTAAGTATCTATTGCATTACGCTTATGTAACCATGTATTGCGAATTCTCTAACTTTCGGTAAAGTTTGCTCAGTAAATAATTATTTATTATCTTTTTTTTCTTCATGTTTGATCTCAAACTATCACTTCCTCGAATTTTGAAAATGGCCCACCAGTCACCTTTTAGTTTACTTACATTATATTTTAGTTGTTATAATTTATTATTTAATCATAATATGCTTCAGTTGAGAATGCACTATGGTAGTTAAAAAAACTAAAACACAGTTTTTTCAGATGACAAAACTTCAAAGAATGTTCATGATGTTTTACAATAAATGAATTTTAAGTAACTTTCTTTACAACACTTCAACAAAGTTTTCTCAGCATTATCTGAAATACAACCATGCTACCTGTGACTATTCTGTAAGCCACAAGTAGTTGTTTTATCGATTTTTATGTCAATGAAGTAGGTTAAAAAGTTGTCGATTTTGGAATACTGCACTATCATGCCTGCGCTTTGTCGGCTTAGAATAGCCCTACCGCCCCTGTATAAGCGTGTCGTAAAAGGAGACTAATGCCAGTGGTCCCCGCTTGGTGGTAAGACCCCTTCAGGGTCCGCCTGGCTGGGGATTACCCTTTATATAAAATCGGTAGCCTAAATCTGCTCTCTTATGGTACAGCTATATGAAGAGAATGCTCATTTCTAAACCTGTGAATTTAGACCTCATTTTTACTTACCAACGAGTAAGATTGAGGTCAAACATGAGGTCACCTTTACTTTATCAAAAAAAATTAAAGCTCACTCAATATCTAAAATTTAATATAAATAATTTGCTATCTTCTTGAACTATAGGAAACCAAATTTTTTTTTTAAATTTAAATTAAAATTTAAATTAAAATTTCATTATTTTAATGCTCTACTTTAGTTAACATATTCAAAATTTAATTTAATTTAATTTATAGTAGGTATCACTTTTAATGAATTTCACTGACATTTTATGATTGATATTGTAATTTGATAATAATTTGACTTGTGTTTTTAGTATTTCGTAATTTATTTTTTATGCTTATTGCTTATTGCACAATTATTGGAATTTAATTGTTAAAGTGCAGGATAATTTAATAATTCAGACAGTGAAATTTATAAAAAAAAATGACGTTTCATATTTTATTATAAATTATATTATTTTAACTTGTATATCTGTAATTGTTTGTAAATCTCTTTTTTTAGTTATTATTATTATTATTATTGTTTTTAAAAATATTTTCTCTCCGCGGAGGTTAATAAAGGTACGGGCCGAAGCCAAGTACTTACTTATAATTAATTTGCTAAAGAAAGAAACTTTCGGACAATCCTACATGTGTTGAGAATAACGGCTTTCTGTAAAAGGTAGACTTATATTGTTAGACTTCACTTTAATTAATAGGTAAGTAAATTATTTAAAGTACTTACTATTTTAATTGTATGTTTTTTATTTTGTTTGTGTGAACTCGGCTTGTGAATTTTTTAAGAACTTAAGACTTAAGAACTTTTCAAATTATTTATGTAATTAATGTTGTATTAACCATGTTGTTGGCATGTCACATAAATATACAACAATAATACAGGTTTAGTCACCAAAAAAAAATCATAATAGCTGGTCAGACATAGAGTTTATTATGTGGAACTTTAACCCCTGTAGTGCCAGCCCAATATACCTAAAGCTTTCTTTGCTTGATTAGGTATATGAAAATCGCCTTTTTATCAACAAAATACATGAAATTACCTAAATAGTCAAATTTCTACCTACAATATTGTATATGATTATGTTGTAATAATAGTTTAATACAGTAATCACATGATATAATTCACATCACATTATGGATCAGAAATTACCTACGGATACATGTGTGTCCTTTAACCTGCAGTACAGATTAATAGTTTATTTAATAAAAAAATATACTTTTATTAATATCAATAGGAACATGTTTGCATAAAGAAAGAATGTATGTGCATTCAAATTGTTCCTTTTTTTCTCTAGAATTGACTATAAATTTATAATCAAAATAATGTTATTATTTTTACTGATGTAATGGCTAGAACTAAGCTCATCTTGTTAATTATTGTTGATTTGACTTAGATATCAACATGTGGCCCAAGTGTAGGTGTACCTCACTCCCAAGTAAGACAAATGACAAATTAATAGTTCAATTTGTTTACAAGAGTGATAGCTTATTGTTCTGGCCGTGAATCATCCTAGTAATACTGGAGTGCAGTCCATTTTTAATTATAACTAAAACAAAATACACACTGGACCATTTTACCAACAATAATAACAAGAAACCAAAAATAAGAGTTTGTTACTACTACAGGTAAATTATATAGTACTTTAGTAAATTAAATACAGAACAAAAATAATACAAGTAAACTAAAAGTATCAAAGTGTGCTTGTTTTTTAACAAAATAATTTATAGGATAATTGTTTGTAAGGAAACTGATGTTTCCTAGCTAGACTATGTTCTTTTTCAAAAAAAGAACAACTTTGTAAAATAGTTACTTAAAATGATAATAAACTGCATGAATACGAACTACATGACATCTAAAGATATATTTTATAAACAGTATATAAAATTCTAACAAGTATCTAATTGGACCAATAAAACAATTGATGTAGAATGTTATAAAATAAAATAAAACTGTTATTTTTTGTTGCCACATTTTCCTTATTGTATTGAAATGAAAGTAGTTACTACCTGTTTCCTTAGTCCTACATAATAATGTCAAGTACTTCTTTAAACCTTGAGCCAGTGCAAGGTAATCCAGAATGGGTGAAATGTCAACATTACTTGCAAGAATTTTAGTTTGACTAGAACAAGTAGTTTTAAACTAACAAAGACATACTGATCTGTCATGGTGTAAAAAGCACGACATACATCAAGGCAATCTAGCGCCGCGAGGAAACATACAAACATACTCATATATTCAAGGTTCTTCCTGCACGCCCGGAAAGGGAAGGTCAGCTTCTGCATAGAATGCATACTCAACAAACCAGTCTTCGAAAATACAAAAGTGAAGGCCTACTGAAAAACTAACATCTGTCACAAGCACTTCACAGAAAACATCCGATACACTTAAAAGTCTTCCCCCGCGCACTAGTCCAAGGCGAAAGAGTACACCGGATCAAAACATAAACTTAAACTTACCTTTGCAAGCCGAAATCAAGAAGTATCCTTCTTTTGTAACGTCACTAAAATCCAAATGTACGACTGGTCTTGTATGGCCACCGCATGTAAGAGGAACTTGCTTAAACGTAGTCATGTCGAGTTAAAATTTTGTTAAATAATACAATGTATTAAATATAAATAAAAACTAATTCTTTGAAAACAAAAATTAACCTAAATGAGCCCGATCGTACTGGTTGTTGACAATCGACTGACTGACGTCGTGACGGACGCGAGGACTGAGGACAGAAGGGAAAGGAAGGAAACATCAAATTGATTTTAGATTGACAGTGACAGATATTTTTCGTCCTAAATGGTCATAAAATACGCACTTTTAACTCTCCAAACGCGTTATACGAATTTACAATTTGCTACAGACAGTAGCATGGATCTATGAAAGATCATCACACGTCACGCTTAGGCTGCAAACTGGACGGCAGCAACGCGGGGAATCTGGGCCGTTCCTGACGTCATCGGGCGTGAGTGCGATTTGTCGCGGTTTCGTACAAACTCAATACTTTCTATCGTGTCGCGGAAATCACTGCCCGCACCCCTGCCCACGCCGCTGTCACTGTCGCTGCCATCCAGTTTGCAGCTTTACAACTTAAACTCCGACTATTATATTATACATTTGTTAATACACATTTGTAGGGGAAGAGCCTTTTGTTCTCTTGATAGTGATGTTATTAAAAATATCCTACTGGCAGTTTCCAGGTGCCATTTATGCAAGTCAATAGCATCACACACAAGACATTGGCTAGCCAATTCAAGAGGAATCACTATCGCATTCAATGCCCACATTTACCCGTCCGTAATATTTATTGTTTTGAGAGTCCCAAGAAAGGGATTTTCTTATAGCCGTCTCATCAAAAGTTAGTGAACAAACAACAGGCCAATCCCTTGCACGGCCTTTTATTTCAAGTGCCTTATATACTTCTTTGCAAAAGCCTGTTTCTGCATTATGATGTTCGTACCACTTCACCAAAGTTCATGGATGGGGTAAGCAGGTGTTATAAATACGACAGACGTACATAGTTGTACGCCTTGGGAGTTAAAAATGAAGAGTTATTGCAAACTTCCTTATCTCTTCCTATAGACTACTATTATATAATTCTATATTTTTAGGATAGGTAAACCACGTGATTTCGAGATTTGAACTTTTCAAAAATCTTTTGGGCCACGAAGTTCATCCAATAGCGTTGTGCAGTCGGCATTAACAAGGCTTTTTTGTTTAAATCAGCTATGATAGTTTTATAATCCGATACCTTAATTTTGTGCGGATATTTTGATTAGGGCGTTTTATTTTATTTTTTTTACTTTCACAATTTTCTTAAGTTTTACGACTCCTAAACAAGGAAAGCGTGCGCGTGCGACCTTTCACCTATCCAGATAACGCGTGCGCATAGCTCCCAGCTGATCGTTAGGTATTTACAAACAATACGCTACCTACAATATTTTAAAATTGGATTTAGTTTATGAATTACCTGATTAGTGGAAAAACCAATGTAAATAAAGACTGTACAAATAGCAGACGTTTTTTGCTGAAATTGTTGTGATGTACTTGTTTTGAAATATGGGCTTCCAAGCAGCGCGTACAGCCCAACCTCCATCCCGACTGAAATTATCCCACCTATTTATTTCAATCGTTTCATATACCTTGCGCGACACGAAGCTCTTTTCACTCACGCACGAGTACCCTGGCTTTATTTCCCATTCATACAAGCGGATGAAAAGGGACGGACCAGTGCTAACACATGGTCGATGACTGCAGACGTCTCATCCAGCTTTTTGACACTGCGTATGTGTTTGCGAGTGCTAGCTAGCACCCGCTGCTTGGAAGCCCATACTTCCTAAACGTGGCCATGCAAAGAAGCGCACAACACTCTCCTACGCACTGTTAGCTAAGCATGCCACACCGACGTGTTCATACAGTCCCCGCTAACGCCATCGCCGCCTTTGCCAACAGCCGCGCATGCGCAGTCTCCGAAGCCGTCCCTAAGTGGACCCGAGCGCCCACCCGAACTCAGCGAGCGCGTGCGCAGAGCGGTGTCCAGGGGTGCACTCACCCCTGATGAAGAACTCCATAAGAGTTCGTAAACTAGTCAGACACCTCCGACAATAAATGTGAGTAAAAGCCCCGTTATTAACATTAGTATCGATATGATGATTGAACTTATGAAATTTATTTAAAAAAAAAAAACAATAAAAATTTGGATGTAACTAAATGGTGAAAATGAATGAATTCCAAGCTGCTATTGGTCGTATTACAGAATAGTACTCATGTATTGATACTAGTTTTGAAACTAGTATCAACGACTTTCTTTATTACAAAACGTTGCCTAATACTAGATTCAATGACCAGATATCACTTGAGTACTAAATGATTTGAACTGTGTTCACGCTTATTATAGAACTTTACTTATGCATATGCCAATGATTGAAACTAGTTTCACAGCTGTATTCACTTGAGTGTGCTTTCTACCATACTTGAGCGTACTTCAAATTAAGTTTGTGTTGTTGTGAACTGTGGCTTAGAGAAAAACTAGATAGGTACGCGATTCGTGCCTTGTTTAATAGTGATCTGTATTAACTACAATGGATCCTTTCAGTGATATTGACCATTACGATAATATTTTTATACACGAAGTGCGTATTCCACAATTATTACGAGATGTACAGGATCCCTTCGCCATGGACGAGCTAAACTTTAAAAAAAGATATAGGTTTACACAATCTACAGTAAAAGATGTGATTTTTTCGTCGCAAGCAGTGTTGCAGATTGATAAAGTGTTTTTCGCCAAATCATATAAAGATATTTATCACATGTTGTTATCTTATATAGCTATGGAGTTATTATAAAATGAGGAATTAGTAGTAAATTATGTTTGAATTATATTATGGTGTCTTTGATGGCTTTGAAAAGTTTGAACTTGCTTTTCGTAAATAAAAACTATATTGGAATTCATAATTTTAAGTGACTTTGCTTCGTAGTTGGCAACATTACATTTAGCTTTTTTACGTTTCGTTTTATTTTTGAGTGATAAATATAAATATATTTTCATAGTAAAACGAAGCGACAGTTATAATTTAACCGTACTGCTTCTATCGAAAAACAGATAAATAATTCAAAACATTGGCAATTTTGTCATATATCATATAGAATTTAACGCAAATTATAAGACATTGTAATCTAAACGTTGCGTCTAACGTAACAGACCATTAGTTTTTGTTATTAAATGTAATGGGAAACAATTTTTTTTCAAAGAAAACCCAGTATCAACTGGGTCAGATATTTGAAACTAGTTTCAGGTAATCTGGTTTTGATAATTGTTTTGTAAAAGACTAAAGCTCAAGTCAAGAATCAGCTGGTGAACAACGCTTACGTGAAACGAGTATTAAGTCTCGTTCTGTAATACGAGCATATGTTTCTTATGTTTGCAGTTATTGAGTTTTTTGAAAGAGACATGACTTTTTATGAGATATTCGCGTATATAGATTTGACAAAAATATGATTTAATTATCTGCATTGTAAGATGCCTCCATTGAAGTAAACAATATTTTTGTCATAATTTCAATATTATTATTTTATTATAAGTTCTGAGACTTCTCGCTAGGGAATTTAAGGCACCAAATGACCAACAAAACAATAATTGACACGTCAATATATCTGCAAAATGCCACTTACGTCAATGACAGTGACAGAAACCAAAACAAAACGTTGCTGACGTTACCGTAGAAAATAATTTTGTGTTTTTCCTAAAAATTAAAAGAAAATGGATTTCTTTTCATCTATTCCTACACACATTGATTTCGTGGGTCAAGCTAAAGCAGAAAAACTATATAGAGCAATCATAACATTATTCAGCATCGTCGGTTTTGTGTGGGGTTACATTGTCCAACAATTTTCTCAATCAGTTTATATCTTGGGCGCCGGATTCATATTAGCAGCTGTTCTGACTGTGCCACCGTGGCCTATGTATCGCCGCAATCCACTTAACTGGCAGAGTCCGAGGAATGGAGATGAAAAACCGACCAGCAAAAAAGGGAAGAAATGATTAGAAGCAAGTGCATTTCATGAACATTTTCATGTTTTTTTTATTAAGTAAGGAACAATAAACGTTAAGTCAGAATGTATATCATTTTAATTTCACTATACTAGGAGATATTTCAAGTTGCTATTCAAGAGTCAATAAAAAACACTAAAAATAGATCTTTGGCAAAAATAAAAACTTCTATATCATGTTGAGAGAAGCATAGTTGATAAATATAAATGACTTATTATATTTAAGTAAAAATACTTAAAGTTGAAAAAATTAAAAATCTATAAAAAATAATCTCTTGAGAAATAAAAATCTCAATTACTGCCTATACTTTATAATTATTTTCACTCTATATCCTCATTGAAACTTAATTTATGCTTAATGTTTTGAATCATTGTGTAAATTCCACTTTCGTTGCACACATCACAGTTATCACCACTTGCATTATCACTAGTATTTTCAGTTTCTTTTGTTTTGGGTTCTGAAGATTGACTAGGTTTTTCCGTATCCTTTTTTGTGCTGCAGTTTTTTTGTGAACCATTTGTATCATCACTATCATTTTTAGTTTCTTCTGTCTTGGGTTCAGAACAATTTCTTGGTTCCTCCTTATCATCTTTTGCAAAGCAATTTGTTTGTGAATCGTCATCATCTTGTGCAGAACTAGTTTCACATTCATAGTCTTCTTTGTCAAAGCTTTGTTGCAAAGTTATGACAGCAAACATTAATGTGACTCCATAGTTGACAACTGCCACGGAAAATGGACCAATGGCTAATATAAAGACAGCCATGGTAAAAAGCAGCGAAGTAACAGCATCATAGTGTTTTCTGAAAGAAAAATTTGTTTGTACAATAAGTCATAATTGTGCATAATCAAACACAAGTATTATAGTATTGTCTTAAGTATTATATTCTGAGTAATAATAAAAAAATATAATACTTTTTTGATTATAGCCACCATAGAGCAGTGGGTGACTAGTCAGCCTAAAGTACCTATTCTATATGAGGAGCGTCAGAACAAAAACTGATTAAATCACATTTGTGTATTTCGTAGAAAAAATGTAAAATATGGCCATGTGGTTTTGTAATTTAGAATCACAAAATCTATCAATTTATGAGTGTTAGCATCACTGTTTGGAAACCTAAATTCTACATTAATGATCTTGGTTCCTGTAGAGTTATTAATAAAAAATGAGTTTTTGACCAAACCAACTGGAAATAAAAAAATAAGGCTGCTATAATTTTAATGTGACCTGGAAATTGTCTATGATTTTGTCATGAGAAACTCGAAATTAGATTTATCGGTTTTTGACAGAATCAAAAGAGCAAACAATGAAAATTGTTCGGGATTTATCGGTATATGCTCATCGCCATGTTTGTTTAGTAAGATTGCTGTAATTATCGGTTTTTTGTTCAGATCCGAGTATTTCACGGACAGATTTGGAGTGGATTTATCGCTTTTCGATCAGGTCACATTAGCCAGAGAGCAAGATATGTATGAGAACAACCAAATGGCATCATAAAAAAATAAATATACAAAATGTGATTTATCAATTTTTGTTCCGACCCTCCTCATTATGCTTTCTCATTTCCATATTTTTTATTTAATGATGGGTAGGATGAGACATTGTCCTCCATGCCACCTGGTGGAAAGTGAACATGAGAACTAAGACGGTACATATCCATCCATGGGAACCTATTCACTCTATACAATATGGAGGTACCAGGATCAAAGAAAGGTCAGGAAAAACAGATGCAGGCAGTTGTTTGTTTCACACCGTAGCAACCCGTAAACTGCTTTGTTTGACTTTTTGGTAAATCCACTATATAGGGTGTTTGGTAACAGGACGCAAAGTGGGAAGGAGGTCTAGACCATTTAGGAAATTTTGAGCCATACATGTCTTAGACATAGTGTGATAGATTTTTTTTTCTCTAACTGTACTTCTGTTACTGTTACTTTGAAAATAAAAAAGTATTAGACAAAATATATAAGTGTTTCTTTTGGGATGGATTAAAAAAAATACTCTTGGTTATTCAAATCATTTTTAAAAGATGCTTGACACCTGTTATTTCATTTAAGTTATCACTAATGACAGTGCCTATTGTATCTTTGCAAATAAGCTACCTGAACCAAACATCCTGTATAAAGATGGAACTTCTATGTGCATCTGGTGGTCTGGTGATGAAAAGGAGTAGGTTCAATTTGTTCAAAAAGGAATCTCCCACACCCATCAAAATGTATTCTGTAATATACTGTCAAACAAGCGACCTTATGGCAATGCTCTAAACTCTGCAATGTTTTATTTGTAAGGTTGCTGCTACCAATAGGTTTCTGGGTTCTTTAGTCGACACTATCCATCGCTTCTAGGCGATATTTAACAGAACCGTCCCAAAGGTGGCTGCATTACTACATACAAGATCAAACCTGGGCTGTGTATAGATTAATTAGCTGTTTAAGACCAAAGTACTGCCGGACCTTGAGATGATTCCCATCTTTTTGGAAGCATCTTGAGCCATAGATGTAATTTGTTGATCAAAAATTAATTTGGATATTACAGTATTGCCCAAAAGACCTAGATGGTTGATGATAGGGACAGATACATTTTGGAAACAGGGTGTCAGGCTGAAGGTAAAAATAGGTTACTCATTAGACAAAATTCTATTACAGTAAATATAGACTATAGCACCTATGACAATGAACAGATATCCAAACAAAAAAACATTAACACTTTTACATTAACACATTCACGTTTACTCGCATGTAATTTGCACTAAGGTAAAATTCAACTTTGTAGGTTTCATTATATTATGCACTAGGGCATAATATATTATGCACGCGTGACTTATAGCCCAGTTTATAGTTCTAAATTCAATAGAATAAGGCTCACTTTACGAGCAAGTGTGTTGAAATATACTATATATTATTTTTGGTACCTGCCCTGGCAGCTTAAAGGTAAACATGATTATTTCATAACATACCTATTACAACAATAATCATGTAATTTAAGTATATGTCATCAATCATTCCATATTTTATTGAAAAAAGGTATTTTGCTTTCTGTAGTTGTTAAGTAAGTCTCATTCAGCCAGGCAAACGCATTTAGGGTTTTTTTTTCTAATATATGCAATATAATATTGTTATGTGCAAACGGGTTTAAGGGTTTTTATTTTCTAATACATACATCAATATAATATGGTTATAGATTAGATACTTACAAATTCCTTCGAGGTCCACCTAATTGCCAAATGTATATTGAACAGAATGACATGACTAGGCCAGTGTTAAATGATGTATCCCCCCTGAGCACCATACTGTATCTGAAAATCATAAGCCAAAGCGATTTTTTTATTGTTAAGGTGCACAGCTGATTGTCGGAATCAAAAATTATCTGAAAGTTGGAGCTAAAAAATTATCCACGTAAAAACACAGGTAAGTATTACATTTTTTTTAATACATCAGATTTCGATAAGAGTTTATTTAAAAAGGCTTACCAACCATTTGGGAATCTCACAGAAGCATAAAAAATCCTTGATTGATTATGTGGCAATGGTATTTGAAAAACTAATCAGGTATTTTTACTACAATAAAAAAAATAAGAATTTCTTAAATACCTAGCAAGTTTTTAGGTTTATTTTATATGACAACCCTAAGGGACGGACTTTCTGGAACACCCTGTATATAAGTTTAGGTTTTTGTGGTAACTTATTATTTTTTTGAATCTTAAAAATATCAAAATGAGACAAAAGAAAAAACATATTATAGAAAGCAAATGGACATGTTATCTATATTTATAAGTAGCCAAATAGCAATACGATGAGCTCAATATTCAGTTATCACAGTCTCTAAATTTAGGTCTCTGTTATGTCAAATTGGAGAATTCAAATTTTCTAGGAGACGTCAAACTCACAGCTGCTAACAAAAACTGATTTTGAAGCATACAAGTTTGACATCAGAGAGACCCAAATTAAAGAGTTTTATGTCAAATACGGCCCAATGTATAATAGTCACTTACTTGAAATTCCTCGCCCAAGTTAACAGAGCAGGAATATTTGCAAAGGTAACAATCAACCACATTAAGAACATGAGCATATGAAAGTTCAGACTGTTCAGATCATTTTCCATGTCACAAACGCAATGTTCCTTTTTAGAATCACCATTTGGTTTGGTATCCTTAGGTTTACTTATCAAGGCTTTATTTTCATTAACTGTATCATCTTTTACTAAACTGTTATCATTTGCAATAATTTTGTTATCATTTTCAGTACTTTCATCATTATAACTAATGTTGTTTTTTTCGCCTTCAGTACTTTTATCATTATTTTTTTCATCCTTAATACTTTTATCATTACTTTTTTCACCTTCAACACTTTTATCATTACTTTTTTCACCTTCAACACTTTTATCATTACTCTTTTCGCCTTCAATACTTTTTTCACCTTTAATACTTTTATCCTCTTTAGTACTTTCGTCTTTTCTTTCTACTTCTTCTTTTATTGCCAAAAGTTTTTTAGACTCAGATACTGGAACTAATTCCTTTGTTTTTACATTCAAATCTGATTTGCCTTTTTTATTTCGTTTTGATCTAAATAAATTGCACACCTTTGAGCCTATTTTAGCCATAATCTTATAAACATAGTCTTCTAAATATTCCTCATACATTTTTGAGACCTGAAATAAATTTCATATTTAGAATAAGATAAGTCACCTTAATCCGTGAGAACATGAAAGGATTATTTGTATTTATTTATTTATTTACTCTTTATTGTTTATTTAAAAAAATACAGATAAACATAAAAGGATAACAATGTACGAAAGGCGGTCTTATCGCTCTAGAGCGATCTGTAACAGACAACCTAAAGAATTGAATCGTCTTTAAATAAATTTTTGCACATGCAGGGTTAATTATAATTAGCGCATCACCTCTTGCAGGCAGCCTCTCCCCAATAATACAAACAACATTTGTTTTACGACTTTTTATAATTAATAATTTTAAAAAAATTTAAAATTTTAAAAAATTATTTAAAAAGTCCTCTTTACAAAGAGTCGTGATTATGTAGAATTAAAAAAAAATAAGTTTTCCAACACAAAAAATATTTATTGGTTCTAAACTGGCGTTACTCTATTTACACTGATCAGCTAGCCTAAAATGCTTTCTTAGTCTGAAACTACGTTACAGGTTATCTCGCCTTCCACATGTCTGTTCAGTGGCATGTTTATCGGTTCGGGACACCTTATTTAATAGCCAATAACAATTTAATGTGTCTTGATGGAGAACTTTATTTATATTACGTTGCTAGACGACGATGACCAAAAAAGAAAACATCGAGTATATTGCACGTCTAGTGATCGTCGGACGCAGACGAGCCTCCTTGCTCGGCTGCTGAGTACTTTTGCAACCTTAGGACAGCTGTTTCAGACCTAAGAACCAGTTCCTCCATAAATCTCTACCCTATTTTCAGGTAAGATCGCAAAAAAAACCGTAATATTCACCAGATATGCATAAAACGCAGCGCCGGCAGCCAAGGCCGCCGCTCCACAAGATAATGGCACTGCACACATTATCATGGCGCTCGCAATCATAGGTATCTTCTGTAGACCTTCGGCTACCTTCTCAGCAAGTTTTGTTCGACCCCGCCACATTATTCTGTAGACAATAGTTTTCATTGTTAGTCAAGGTTTCATTGCGTTTCAGACAAACAGCAGTTATAAGTACAAATTTGTCCAGGCATGTAGTAATAAAACTTTAGGAGCAGTGTCTTCAAACTATTTCATCGACGAAAATACACAATACGAGGTCAATTTCAAAACCCTACCATTCTGTAGTACTGAAAAAATATCCTTAATTTGTAAAACAACGACAGTTAAATTAATGTTGGTGTCCTTGAAAAGGCAAGAGTAAAGTACTTTCGAAAAATTTTCCGGTGTTCCACCTTTAAGGCTAAATTCACTTGCACTTTAATAACTAGGCAGTTCGGTTAGCTCCTTTTATTATCATATTATTTTAAGTACATAAATAAGCCAGTCAGTAATATTATGATAAATTACGCTTATATTATATTGATTATAGATATGAGATCTATATTGTTTCATTGGCTGCAGAGAAAAGTAGGCGGAGCTTCGATCCAAAAGCCGTTCTAGGGAAAATTTTCTTAATTTCACCGGGACGGGAGGCGATTGTACCTAACTAATACCAAAAAATCTAGCTAAGAGTAGATTTTTTTTTTTTGACAAAGCTTATTTTTTACAGTAAGTACTTAAGGGGACTGTAAAAATTTAACTAGTAGTAACAATCTAGTGCATTCATTAAAATTATTCCAAATAAATTTATAATTAAGAACAGATACTTACTGCTTCTCAACTTAATTCCAAGCTTCAGCTTCTTTAACTATACTTACTATAACATCATCCATACCTGAACAGCAATCTATGCGCCAACTGAGACGAACACACCATCACAACTAACACAACACCCGCGAACAGATGCAACATTCCCAGTGCAGTCATGTACGCTGGCAACACCAGCAACGACTTGGTAAAATATTGCAACTCCATATTCTTCCATGTTGAAGTTTCGAATATTATGGCAAGCAATGGCACGGATCTGCAAATAGAAAGGTTTTGTTTAATGGAATAAGGCTTAATTTCTACTACCACAACTAGTATTTTTTTAAGTGTACGTGGGCCATCTACGCTTAGATAAAATTTCTGCTGATGTAATGGCTTCGTATTTTGTGTATCATCTAGTGAGATCAGATATAGTTTGATTCCTCAGGATTTTATTCTTTAAAAAACCTGCAAGTAACATAGCTTTATCTGTTTTTAGTTTTAGAAACAATAAGCAACTTAAATACAGTTTTAAAAGCAAGACACGATTACATCTTGAGTGACAATTTATTAATAAATAGAAATAGTTTATATAGTAAAATATACGTGTACCCATTCACGTCACAAATATTTAATCATACTTTTATCTTAATTTTATCAAGCACGTTTAATAGATATTAATATACTTATTCAATCTCTGTGGGTCACGTCTGAGTACGCCACAGTTAATTTTAATAAACGCATCACCTCTTGCGTGCAGCCTCTCCACATCAATATCAACAACATTTGTTCTACGACTTTTTACGAATCTTGATAAATAACACAAAAATAAAAGCGTTTACTCCTAACTCTTTTTGTAAGAAGTGCCTACCATTACCATTATTTTGAAGCGATATTTCACTACGCAAGCTGCGTGGCATACCTACGCTCAGACTAAAGCGAGGCTATAAATATTTTTGTATGGTAAAACTTAAATTTTAAAAACGAATAATTTTAATAAGTTGTAGAACAAATGTTGTTGGGATTGATGTGGAGAGGAAGCCTGCAAGAGGTGATGCGCTAATTAAAATTAAATTCTCATACATCAACTATGAGGCCCAAAAGTAAGCTGTGTTATGGAGACCACGCTGCATAACCAGAGGTTATCCCAACAAACACTTAGGCCCGTATTAATAAATCAAACTCAAATCTGGGAGCGGTTATAAGTCAATACTTGAGTTACGTGCTATATTTATAAACCAATGTTAAGAACGGCCTTCGGAACGGCGTATCATCTGAGTACCGCCTGTATTAATAAACAATACCCAGCACTTAGGACCGCTGCTAAGATGTATACCAAGTACGGATTTTCTGAGTGAGATCTGTAGGTGACTTGAGATCATTTCTGACTTTGAATTCTGTGCCATCTGTCATATCGACGAGTGTGTTTGAAAATGCAATCTGCAAATATTACAGACGAAGGAAATAATTACGACATCATTGATCAATACGACGATATTTTATGGTTTAATAGCTATAGATTAACGAAAAGATGTATTCGTGATGCAGAAAATCTTTTCGAAGTGCCTACCGATTCTTGTCAAAAAAGATACTGCTTCTACCAAGACTCTGAATTTTACATAATATCACCTGTTAAAAGTGACTTTTTTTGTTTTGAAGATTTTAAACTTTGACATTTGTGACGTTCCTTTACATCTAGTCGGTAGAAAAAAACTCTTTTCACTGCTTTTTTTTTATATAATTGCCGAGATTTATGCTTGATATAAATATACTATGAAGTAAGTAGTTATTGTTGTAGTAACTATTTGTTTCTATAGCAATACTTTTGCATTTTATCATGCAGTCATATAAAGATTGTATTGAACGATATTTCTTTTACAGCGTTAAACGAAATGTAAAATTCAAGGAGGGCCAGAATCAAAGAGCGATATCAATTGATACACCCTCAATATACATCTATTAATACAGAGCGATTTTGAGATGCTTACCATAGCTTAAGTGTGGATCAAGTGATACCGCCCTTAAGCTATGTATTGAATTTGATCTATTAATACGGGCCTTAGGACCGAATCCGAGCCGATTTAGATAAGTATTGTATGTATTTTGCTTTGCTATTAGGATATTTAATAAACTTCCTCAATATTTACAAAACCTGACATTTAATAAAAAAGCATAGCTCTTTAACTATTATATATCAACGTATAAATGATTTTTTATGTTGATATATTGTTTTTATGACGTTGAAATGTTATAGAATTGACTTTTGAAATTGTATTCTTAAATTGACACTCTGTATTCACTTGTTAATTTTTTTGTCGACATTATTTTATTTTAGAGACATTGTTTTATTTAATTTTATTCTGTTTTCTTTAAATCTTCATTTATAAAATTGTTGTGAAATTGATAATTTTATGTTGTCATTTAAATTAATTAAACTTACGTAAACGCCATAGTGCCCAGTCTAGCAAATGGCAACACATAGTACGGCTTGACAGTTTCGCTCATCAAAGCTGCATGTACAGACATGAAATATCCTTTCTTATTAATGCTTTTAAAGCAACTGGCGGCCGCCAATAAGAGAATTGCTGCTATATATGCGTATAGGAATATGCTGTAGTTACGTACTGCTTGGGCTATACGGTTGTACCAGGATGTTGAAATACTGAAATCAAAAAAAGTTTAGATGATTAAATAAAAGCTTATGAAGAATAGTCGGCTTAAAATACCTGCTGCCCCTGAAGAGGCTTGTCGTAAAAGAGAGAGCACCCGCTCGGTGGTAGACCTCCTAAGGGTTCGCCTGGCTAGCGACCACCCTTCGTATAACCCTGCTGCCAAATATCACCACTCCGGCGGCGATGTGTTCCCGCAAATGAGAATCGTCATTTCATACTATTGAATGTATAAACATGAGACTATTTTTAAAATCAACTATGTAACAATACATATCTATTTCTGGTATTATATATTTTTTAGCGTCGCTTATATTTTATTTTTATGTAATTTTGATAAAAATATACGTGAATCTGGTAATAAAGCAATATGGCACACGTCCGTCCGTCACTGTCATTAAAATAAACACCTGTCTGTCTGTCTTTGACATCGATGTTGATTGATTCTGTTTGTTTTGTGAAAAATATGAAAAACTTAATTATAATCTTTCGGGCAAATACAAAACGATTGTATCGGAAAGTTGATATTGTTACTGAGCTACACCTAAATTGCATAAGACTTCGAAGAGTAAGAGTATAAAACAGGAAATATAATAATGTATGATTTTTCTATGATTCCCTATAATTAAATGTATCTAATAAACTAAAAAGAAACACTTAAATTAACTTTAGAAACGGGATATTTACCATGTTTTCCATCTCAATACAAAAAGTTTTGCGTGTCGAAAACAAAATCGAGTTTTAACTTTAAGTGAAAACAGTGACAATAGTAGTGGTAACCAAAGATCGAAACGCAAAATAAAGCGGGTAGACAGATTTGTTTGCCCGTGAATAAAAAACACGCTTACCCGCATCTTCAGTACCGTCGTGATCATGGCGCTTGTAACAGTGCCGAAATATCGAGAACTCAAAATAAATCAAAAACATGGTAAATATCCCGTTTCTAAAGTTAATTTAAATGTTAATGACCATGCCAGTTTAAAAACTTATAAAAAGAAACACTATACAAATTTTAGTATTTTTAGTATGGGGAGTGACGATTCCTCTTTTATGAAGAGCCAGTGCTTCCTATACCTGTGTGCTATCTTTGACCACATCTCATCAGCATCTGGTGAGATGAAGGTCAAAAGCGGGTTTAGATAAACTTTTGATTTCAGTCGCTCGCTACCTGGGTCTCACGAAAAGAAACCGAAACGTCGATTAAAAATTATAATTATTCGCGATGAAATTTAAAAATATTTTACTGGAAAAATAATAATTTGCAAGTAATTTTATTGTGACTAAACGAATTTAGCATATAGGTAATATTGTAACAGCGTGAAACCAATAAAAAAATCCTTTTTCCCTTTATAAATACAATAATAGCCAATATCACATTTTAATTTCCATTACATGCCGAGTGATGGAAATTAAAAATTTCAATAGCACCGGACAGGTTAGGTTAATTGACTATGGGTCGTACAATATTACCAGATTTATTTATTAACAATAGTTTGTTTCTTACCTAATTTTATAAGTGCACTGCGGGTCTAAAACCAGCGTAACTCTAGCCGGATCTGTTGCTTCCAATCCCGTCGTTACATTTGGATTACTCTTAAAAAGTCTCAGCTTCATTGGAGACTTTTTCAATTGCCTGCAGTAAAAAAGCAAAAATATTAAACATTAACATTATAAAAAGTTTAAACATTTAGACGTGACAACAGCCAATAATACGCAAACGTTTTTAAATGTTTTAAATTTACTGAGTGTCACCCTACTTGCTACGTTTAACCACAGTATAGATATCTACAGTAATTCAACTCGGCCGCATCTTTGAAATAAATGCCTACAGCGCCGCGGTCCGTTCCAATGTAATAGGGCTGCCTGCCTTCAGCGTTTAAATTACATTTGCCTACTTTGTGTTTACTTCCATTTAGTTTTGTGACTACAAATATACTTTCTTTATATGTATGAACAAATAAGATACTTTGTAAATTGAATAGGAAGTGTTCAACAAAAATACGTTTTGTGTCAAAAAACCATGTTTACGTTTGAATAACAAATCAGTCTTATAAATTACTTAGCCACCGAAAAATACTTGCGCACTTAAAGATGTATTATAAAAGTATAAACAATCCGGATATTAGCTTAATCAACAATTGTTTCGGCGTGCAGACACTCGCGACTGGCCACATGTGGAGCGCATGACGAGATCGAGCCGCGTAGGTATAGCTCGCGTTTCGTCCGTTTGTATGACGTTGAATTACTGTAGATATCTGTATTATGGTTTAACTATGATACACCCTTAGCATGACACAAAAGGTGGCGACTGACTTGATACATTTTATCGTAACGTAACGTTACATTACGATGAAATGTTTCAGGTCAGTACAGCGAGGCGCCGCGTGATCCATCGGCTCTCGTTTTATTGCGCGAACACAAAAACGCAAAGCAGCTATTGAAACAGATTCGCGTAGACAATTCGCTTTGAGTTTGTGTGCCGTTACACTGTTGATGCTAAATTACACGTAATCTTACATTAGGATGCTTACTTTAAGAAACAGGTTTCCGGTAGGTACAGATAAATTATATGCTAATCAATTTTCGACCGTGTATGGGAGCTTCCATAAGAGTGGTTTCATAAAGGAACAGATTACCAGTACGGACAAACCTGTGTGGGTCCAGTTCCTGTTTCTTAATGTAAGCACCCTTACAAATTAAACCCGTATGGATCCGGTTTAACACGCTCGCCGCGAATGTTACGATACGGCGAAATTTTTAGGTCAGCCGCCACCTCAAGAGTTATCATTCATCATTAGGGTGACTATAAGGTTAGTGTTTTTGATTAATACTTAAGCACTTAAATAAAGTTTAATTGTTTGCTTCTAGAGTCAATTAAATGAATTTGCCTTAAAATACTGATATAGAAACAAAAAGTTAAGTTTCCGACTTATGTTTCACCATATTGGATTTAAAAACTCACGTAAAATAATGATAATTTCCATAGTTTTCCGCCCAAGGTACGTGTAACTCAGCGCTCACATGATATTGTGTAGCTTTACAACTTTCGTTCGGTTCCACATAAAGTAAATATGCCTCGTGTATCAAGTTAAATCCAGGCAGCAATAGCTCGTAATATAAGCTATTTGCTTCTGTGTCTTCCTTTATTATTTGTTTTCCAAAAGAGTAGGCGGAGGGTAGGTTTACATTGATGACTCTTGATGTGTAATCGTTGATATCGATGTTTAGGACCACCTAAAAAGGAGCACTAGCTGTAGTCTACTTAGGAACAACTTTTACTTAATATTGCGATATTAAGATGAACATAATATGAGAATAAGCTAGCTTTAAGAGCAACCATGCAATGCTATTACAGAACTTTATCGACCCGTGTGTTTACGAATGTTTGTATAGTATGCAGTTGGTTGCAGATTATTAGGCTGCAAACTGGACGACAGCGAGAGCGACAGCGGCGCGGGCAGCGACGCGGGGAATCTGGGCCGTTCTCGACGCCAGCGGGCGCTCAAGCGTTTTGTCGCGGTTTCATAAAAACTCAATACTTTCTATCGTGTCGCGGAAATCGCTGCCCGCGCCGCTGTCGCTCTCGCTGCCGTCCAGTTTGCAGCCTAAGCAACATTGTAATTTATTTACTTCACAATTATTTAACAATACAATATGTTCAAAAACATTAAAAATAAACAAGGCACCCGATTATTTACACTTGTCGTGCGGCAGTGGGTGTATTGTATTTCAATTGTTGCAAACAAAACGACTACATACTATGCGGATATTCACAAACATACGAATCGATAAAGTTCTGTGATCGCGCTGATGAGTAGACAAGGACTGAATTATACCCATAGTTGGTGGTTTCGAATTATTCCTTAAAGTAGTCTTTAGTTACGAGGACACAGAGTACAGTTACGTTTAGAGGTGTCACGGCACCAGCGTCTATACTCTAAATTAAATTAAGAGTAACCTAGTCGGATATAATTATGATTATATTGTTAGAAATGTATTTCATGAAATACTTACAATGAATCCATAAAAATTTAAACAATAAAAACAGATACCTATCAATGTATGTTATTATAACGGTTTTTTAACTTTGCATTGGAAACACTATATGTTTGTCATTCTAAATTCTATTCTAGCAAAATTAAAAATAGAACGGTAGAATTATTATTTCTCCAAGCTTACCGGCTTCCTAGTAGGTGCCACTTTAACGACAACATGGCTCCAATCCGGATATTGCGACTTTACGTTGTGGAGGTCTATCGTAGCTAGTTGCCTCCTACTGAAGTTAGCAGCCGCCCCGGTCCATCTGCTTAGCTCTGCTAAGCTAGTTGCTTGTTTGCTGTATAAATAAAAGATATACATACATAATTTCATGCCTGTATCCCTTATGGGGTAGGCAGAACACCTGTGGCTACAAAACCATCTGATGTCACGTTTGACAAATTTGGACTTATTATAATGATGGAGAAAGACTATTGCAGTGACAGAGGGTCAGCCTATCGCCCGCATAAACGCCAATAAAGGCTCCGTCCCTTAACTAACTTTTACAGTACGCCCGGGAAGAAAAGCTGCTGGCACATTCTATGTTTTTCTTTCGCTCCCAGTCCAGCATGGAAAAATAAAAATAAAAGATATTTTTATTTTGAAATTATACGGATACAGTTCTGCACGTTTGTGCCTCATTTCACTAATGCAAACTCGTCATTAGGCAATAAAATCTTGCTTTTTCCCAATTCCCGCGAGGGTTGACATGTTTGGATAGATGCATGATTTTTTTTGTTACAGATAATGCGAAACGAAATGTTTTTAAAAACTTTAACAAATGTTTTTTTATGATTAAGTTACTGTATGAAAGTTGTATGAAAAAAAAAACAAATATCTGATAGATTAACGTCGGATAAAAGTCGGCTATTCTTATAAAAGAAATATTATTACAAACAAGCATCGTCATAAATAAATTCAAAAATGTGTTAAATCAAAATCACCCTACCAGGACTCGAACCTGGGACCTCACGTTTGCCGGACGAGTGCTCTTCCACTGAGCTACCGGGGACTGGAAACGTTAAACGTTTAACTTTATAAATTTTAGGCTGAAATATGCGTTAACAAATCCCGAATTTAATTTGCACAGTTTTCTATGTAAGTACTTAGGAAATTAATAACCTGTACTTACAAGTTCCTAAAAGATAAGACAAGTGACGCGATTAAGACTTATTATCTTATCAAATACTTACGCTTATTGAACCTAAATTACATCGCATACATCGTACTTGTGCTAAGTGGAATATAGTCACAATATTTGACATACCCAACAAGAATTTTTAGGTAAGAATACTTTTTTAAAAACTCTTGTTGAGTATGTCAAAATATTGTGACAATATTATGCTGACAATTTATTAAGCCAAATTTTTATTAATAGATTTATACATACATATATTTATACATTCGACTACCACTATGGCGTTGGGGTAAACCTATCTGCCTCAGACGCCAGTGGTTGCGGGTTCGATCCCCGCACGGAACCAGAAAAAAAAAATGTTCCGTGTCTGGGTGTTTATCTATTTATGTATTTATATTCTAGGTTCCCCCCTAGTTCGCTATATGGTATCCCATAACACAAGCTATGCTCACTTTGGGGCCATGTAGTTGGTGTGATTGTCTGGTTTTTTTTTTTTTTTTTTTTATACATACCTACATAACGTCACGCCTGTATTCCTTATGGGGTAGACAGAACACCAGAGGTTACAAGACCATCTGATGACACGTTTGACAAATTTGGAGGTATAATAAAGATGGAGAGAGACTACTGTAGTGACAGGGGGTCAGGCTATCGCCCACAAAAACGCATTTAAAACCCTTTTACAGTATGCCCGGGAAGAGAAACAGCTGGCACATTCTATGTTTTTCTTTCGCTCCCAGTCCAGCATTATTTAATCGTAAAATTGAGAAGAAAATTAAGGAACACAAAATAACCAAACTGCGCACAAGCTATTGATATTGACAGTGAATAGATGCCTGATAAGTTTTCAGCTACCTCTTTTCATAAGGGCACATTGATATTTTAACGATCTATCATATATAAAATACTTACAGTCCCGAGTTACTGCGAGTCTTTTGTATACTAATATATGTATAAAGCTGAAGAGTTTGTTTTTTTGTTTGCTTGTTTGTTTGAACGCGCTAATCTCAGAAACTACAAGTGGGATTTGAAAAATTATTTTTGCATTTGATAGCCCAACTCTTGAGGAAGGTTATAGGCTATATTTTATCCCCAAATTCCCACGGGATCAAAAGTTACGCGGGTAAAACCGCGCGCGGTGGCTAGTATTTAATAAATATACAATACCGTAAGTTGAAACTTGTACCCTAAGCACTTGGATACCCTGACTCATTTTGTGGGATTAATTTCATTCAAGCCCATTAATATCTCCCAATCATTTTATATTTTTTATCTTATCAACCAAAATACACTTATCATTAGTTAGATATCTAGTAGTAAGCCAGGTAGTAATAGGTTAAAATTTTAAAGATTGTAACGGTTTTGATTGATAACTTACCAATGCCTGTAAGTTCCATACACATACTTAGCGTTGCATCCGAAAACCCAGTCCTTTTCGTTAAGATTGATAGATTCGATCGCTACAAAACGATTTTGTGGAAAGCTGACAAGTCTTATCATTAGGTACGTCATCCTGAAACGTAAGGAAGAAAATGGGAGTTATTCGGGTTTCATTGGATCTTGGCCATGGCTAAATAATGAGAACGATTTATAAAAGTAAATAAGACGTTGTTTGACGGATTTTATGTAAGAATGCTTATTGTTAGACTTCTGTTACATCAGTCACCCAAAACCACAGCGAGAGTTAATGGACGGAAATGTCAATTGAAATGATGTTATGTATCTTATTATTAGACGTGTCCGAATTTCAAAAGACATAGCCACATCACATACGAAAACTGAATAATTATTAGAAAAAGGAAAATGTAATAAATGAATTAGAAGAGTACTGTTCTGAAGGATAAATTCAGGTAAGGAACGTTTAACGGGTTTAACTATTAGTTTCAGTATGTCCACTACTTAGAAGGTAATTACTCAACAAGTAACAACATCGATGCTCCAGCCTCTGATATTATTTTCTATAACGCTCCTGGTTGTTTATAAAGGTACGTATTTGATATATAAACTTATACCTAGCATCTTACTAAAAATAAGAGGAAATAAGTAGGTATAACAAGAGCAATACGTGACATCTTTATATTAATAACCTAACATGACTTTGTGGTATCTTAAGCATACAAAGTTAACTCAATCAAACGTAACTATTGAGTACATATAAAAACCTTCTATTACGATTATTTTTCTAGCCACGTTAAAGTTGTCATTGAAAATAGTTCTTATGATGAAATCGCACTAAAATCATTCTACATATCTACAAATCTGGAGGAATGCCAAATTGTGTGCGTAAAATGTTTAGTCATGTCAGGAAGATGATAAGTTTGTTTTTATCTAAGATGACCTGTTAAAAGAACTGATTTTAATAATTTTAATGAAATCTCGCGATTGCTTTCTCATCTTTTTGAAAGTAGGGATTTTCATAGGAATTTTTCTTTCGTTTGAGAAAACAAAAGCGAATGACGACGTCTAGAAACACTCCATTCACAAAAACTGATATGATATAATCACCTGTCAACTGTCGGTCTCGAGATTTGATATATCCTCCGGTTATCTTCGTACCAAAATGCATCAGCGATTAGTGTTACATCCGTTTTGATTATTTGGGGATTCAACGTCATTGATCTGTTTGCCTGTGAGATAAAATCAGTTAATCATAGTAGGTACATCATAGAGAAAGATCAGCTGTTCGTAGAATTACGTTAAATTTGCATAGCAACGAACTGCTTATCTAGTTGGTTGCTATGCAAGTTTCATGTATTCTGATAGACTCTTAGAAGGGAATTAATCTGAGTTTATTCTTTTGGTTCATAAATAAGTAAGTTTCTACTGGAAGTAATTTCTCTTCGAAATAAGCTGTATATTTGTACATATATCAGTCTTTAAGAAACATTGTATCTTTTGTTTGTTGCTAAATATCATCGCGATTTGTAGTTTTCGACTGCAATAATACAAACATTATCACTGTAATGAGCCCACTACAGGGTGCGAGGAGGCTTTATGCCACCAAGCCGGCTCAGTGCTGACTTGTGGATGTCAGAATTTTTCACGGCACCGAAATGGCTTCTTAAAAATGACGTTTGAGGTCAAGATGAAGTTGCAAGTTGCAGTTTCTTTTTAGTGATTTTCTCTCATGTCGATGTTTTTTTAGGTTTCATTAGAGGATACGCAGGTGGAAATTTCTTTTTCTTAAAAATGGGGCTATTAAACGATATATATTTTTTAAATCTGCCTGGTAGATTGCGAGCTTCGCGCGATTAAACAACGAAACCATTTTAACTAAACTTTCTTATAAAGTAGGTATAGATAAAAAGGAAGAAAGAATCCCATAATTCATTTAATTAAACAACTATAAGAGTACCTAGGGCTCGATAAAACGTAATAAAAGAAAGGTAACTAAACAAGTGCATAGTATTTTTAAAATCGATGTTTCCTTTCATGGCATAAGCAGTAACTATGACAACTGATTACAATAAGTTTATCAAGTGAGGCCTATGAATTAAAGATGTCTTTTAAAACAAATACGTTCGTTGATAAATACAGCAACGAATTTCACAAATTACGTCCTGAAGTTAATAACGATATGGGCATCCGTCGACGCAATATACGTAACGTATATTGGAAGCAAGTTGTCGAAGAAATAATCAAGGATTTTGAGACTTCAGAGCCTACAAAACAATTTAATACTGAATATGAAGATAATTATCAAGTGAACGATTTTAAAATGAAAAATACGATGGCTAACAAAGATATACACATAAAATATCCATTATATGAAGCTGCATCAAATACTATTACCGTTTACAGTGTTAATAATAAACGAATCAGATTGGGCGATCGACGAAATTGAACCAATAACTGTAAATACCGTTAACAAGAACAAGCAGCTTGGCGCGGTTTTAGCTGCGAAACTTTTGATCTAGTTGGAATTTCTGTATAAAATATAGCCTATAACCTTCCTAAAGAGTTAGGCTCTCGGCAAAAATATTTTTTTTAAGTCCGACCGGTAATTTCAGAGATTAGCGCGTTCAACCTAACAAACAAACAACTAATATAAAGCTTCACATTTTCTTTAATGTTGCAATGGGATTTTTTTGATGAAAAATAGCCTGCGTTACTTGCCAATAATAATGCTTTGAAATAGGAAAGTCTTTCAAAAACTAAACCCCGACTACTAAAACATGCTCTAAAAAGTAGGAAACAACTAATAGTCTCAGCTGAAATAATTATGTATGTTTCTACGTCATACTGATAGAGATAATTTATGTTTACAGGATACGTCATGTAGCCTATAAACAGCGGACAATGAAGATGCTTCGAACGACATCTCATTTGTCCAATTATGATTACTTGTTTAGTAGTTATGAGGGAACATTTGTTTGTCTACACCCACATACAACACATAGGTCATAATCATGTTTTGCAAAATCAAAATCCACGGCGAAACAAAAAAAAAAACAAACAAACATACGAAAATATTTCAATTTTAAGTAAGTACATTTTAATTAGCGCATAACTACTTGCAGGTAGCCTCTCCACATCAATCCCAACAACATTTGTTCTACGACTTTTTACAGATCTTGATAAATAACACAAAAAAAAGCGTTTTCTCGTAACTCTACATTTTGTACATACATACATAACTTCACGCCTGTATCCCTTATGGGGTAGGCAGAACACCAGAGGCTATCAAACCATCTGATGTCACGTTTCACAAATTTGGAGGTATTATAATGATGGAGAGAGACTACTGCAGGGACAGGGGGTCAGCCTATCGCCCTCAAAAACGCCAATAAAACCTCTGTCCCTTTACTGACTTTTACAGTATGCCCGGGAAGAGAAGCAGCTGGCACATTCTATGTTTTTTTTTCGCTCCCAGTCCAGCATGGAAGAAACATTTTGTAAGAAGTGCTTATTATATTTTAAAGCGATATTTTACCACGCAAGGTGCTTCGCATACCTACGCTCAGAGAAAATAAAGCTACGCCACTAAACCAAGGCTATAAATATTTAATGTATGGAAAAACAAAAAATTTCAAAACTACTAAAATTAATTAGTTGTAGGACAAAATGTTGTTGGGATTGATGTGGAGAGGCTGCCTGCAAGAGGTGATGGGCTAATTAAAATTAACCCTGTATATATTCTTACCTGAAATAGATTATTTCAATTGTTATTATAGATTATGCATTTTTAAATAACAAGGTAGGTACTTACTCTGAAAATTGCGTTTACTCTGTTGCTTATATATTGGTGATTAGTTGTCAGCAAATTGGTTTTTGTATCGATTAAATTGAACAAGAATTTGTTTATAGCAAGAACAAGCTGTTTACACCAAACTATACTGACATGGTCGGGAGATGCCCACACACCAGGTAGTGATGTTGTCTGTAAAAATATTGTATGTATAGTAAGTAAGTTTTGTATAACTTGTATATGACATTATAGTTTTATTTCACTTGATTAATCATCTGCTTATATTGAGCACCTGCTCAGTTAACTCCTAAGCAAAATTTTAATAACTTACCAATGCATTTAAATTGCTATCATTTGAAGATGTATAAGATGCTGGTACTAATATGTCTCTAGGGCCACTACCCAAACTTATAAGTAGCTTCCTTGCTTTTACTCTTTTGTCGCGAATAATATTACTTTTCCACTCATTGTCCATGTACTTATAATAAGCATCAATTTTAACATCAAAATTAATAAGTGGTGATGAAAGTGGTGCTGCTAAAGTTATTGCAAAATTGGCCGTGGCCAGAGTACTCGAATATGCTAAGAGGCGCTTGGCTATAACTCCACCCTAAAGTAAACAAAAAGAAAATTTATATTTACATTCAAACTGTCATGCCCATGCAAATAGCTGGAGATTGTGTCTTTAATAAATTTGCAATTGTGTCAGAGACACATTTTTCTGTATGTAAGAGTGAAAGATTGGCCTGGCGGTCATGACAGTTGTTTGAACAAATTCTTATATCTTTATCATAAATACAAACAAATTTAATAGCAATAAATTAATATTTTTAGTTACCATGGAATGTCCAATTAGAATAACAGATGTAGGTACTGTCTTGGTATATTTATTTTGTTTATACAAACTTAGTATTGTTGTAATGCACTTTGAAGTAAATTGAGTTTGTCTTTCAAGAACTCCTCCATATAGTCCAGAAAGTTCTTCATTGAAATTGACTGAAATAACATTGAAACACAGTGATCAAGTGCAAAAAATGCTAGTTTATATGTTGGTTTATAATATTTACTTACTAGTATAAAAATCAAAATGATGATCATATCCTCTTGATATAGCTTTTCTAAGGGCAACTGATGCTAAAGATCTGACTTGCATATGGCTGCCTGCATTTCCTGGTAAAAACAGTACCGGTATACCATCAAACCTGTAGATTGTAAAAACATTAGAGTGCAAATCAAATAGGTAACTTATTTGAATTACTGCAATTTTTTTGATTGCCATACCACATTTTTCTCGCCCTTTCAGTATATCGGCCTTCACTATAAGCGTACAGTCCATACTGTGGATAAACTTGATTGTCGGGTACCGATATTCGCTATAACATACAATATGTTGTAAAACTTTTTGAGTTTGTTTTAAGTATTCATGAATGTATATTATAATGAGTATTTATTTAAATAAATACTTACAACAAATTGTGGGTATTCGAACATATAAGTCATTTCACAATAATTCTTTTTATCAGAAAAATAAATATTTAAAGCACCAAAAAGATGCGCAACGATGAAAACCAAAGATATTATCTGGAAAACACTGGTTTTGAATAATTTTATTAAACCCATAGCTAAAGCGGTTCAAATTTTTTAAATAACAATCACAACACAAAACGATCGAATTTAAAAGAATCTAATTGTGCTGAGTGTATAAATTGTACACAGACGTTTATTTATACATGAGATTACAGCTGACTGGACTGACATTTCAGTAATATCAATACCGTTTTGACGACTGGGTGACAGCATGTGACAGTGCGGCTGGCTGTCACGATTCCGAGATGACAGATACGGTACTATAGAATAATTATTACTACCTACCATGTATAGAATGCATTAAAAAATAAATATATTTTTAAACTGTCTGATGCAAGGGATCGCCAGTGTGTCAATAGGGATTGACGCTATTGAATCAACGAATCCATAGCCATCTTGCTATCGATTCGTGAATTCATACAGAAAATTGAAAAAAAGTAGTAAGAAATATCCAGAGTTCACGATCAACAATAAATTATTTCACTCGGAGATGATACTGTTACCGAAACAAGTTCTCTGTCGACAAACAGTGACGAATTACATTAATGATATGGTCTTTATTCGTTTATTTATTACAATTTTAGTTACCCGTTTCATGAGAAGAAAACTAAATTCTATAATCTTTTATTCCATTTCTTTTACCAACTGAATCGGTATTTTGAAACAATCGATTTTAAAATCGAACAATTTCATTAGGGCGACTTCACTATGATTGATGATTTTGGCCTGTCACGAAAATCGTTAAAAAAACAAAACGGTACAAAAATGGTACAAAATGCTTCGATAGATGGCGCTTTACAAAAGGCGAAGTCTCGTCTGTCATATAGCCATTTATTCGACACTGCGTTTTTAAAAGTAAAATAAATTAATGGATGTCTGTATCAGAAAATGAACTTATAAATAATCATAGGTGAAAGATACCACTTACCCACATAATAATATACAGACTTAACGTTTTCGGCTTTTTAAAAGTGCCATCTATAGAGGTTTTTTGAACTAATCTTTATGAGCTGTTAGAAAATTCCTCATTCAATATGATGAGTGTTTAAAATCCATCCATGAGGCGGAGAGTAAGGCATCTGAGCTATACAGCCGGTAAGACCTATAATTCCCAACTGATCGAGCGATCGCAAGATGTTCCAGACGAATCGGTAATTAATGAGATTTCGTATAAGCCTGCGAGTTTGCGCTGAAACCTTGCCGCATTAACGTCCGCGTGACGTCAATCACTTTTGTAAACTTATGATTGGTTAAAAATATTGAGAATTCAAAGTGCCGCCTTGGTCATTCTGACTTCACAGTTATGGCGATCACACATATTACCAACTTGAAACCAACTTAAAGACACTAGCTTTACAACGCAGCGCAAAAATCCGCTTGTGTCACTCGTATATGTACAATTAGCTGCATTGGCTGCATGAGCCGCCGCGGATTTTCGGTTGCGTGCAATTAAAGTGTGCTATAGAAAGCGGGTGAAAATCCACCCATCACTAATGTGATAAGTACGCATACTGTGCACATACAAGAGACCCAAATGCTTAGCAAAGAAGGATGATTATTAGATATAAACTTTCAAATTTCTCTTATACAATGAATATAATCTCTGTAAAACTAGGCATAGCACAGTTCAGTTGTTGGTAGATTTTCAGCGCATTTTCGAGGGGACAATTTTATTTTTTAAATATAAGTTTGGCTTTAAACTAGCTTCACTCGAAAGTGAGAAAATATACCTTATTTTACATAAAAAGATACGTAGAACGTAACGTTCAAAACTACCTATACATACTGTTACTCAATATTAGTCTTTATGATAGACAAGAAATGGTGCTTTATAAAGTAACTAGCTGTTTCGCACGGTTTTACCCGCGCTATTTCAAATCCCGCGAGAATATCCAGACTGTAAACCTTTGCTGTAAACTATCACTATGTCAAATTTCATCCAAATCCATTAAGCCGTTTTGCCGTGATAAAGAAACAAACGTCCAGGCATGCATACGTCCATCGATCCAAACTTTCACATATTTTATAATATACAAAATTTTAGTTTGCTTTTACTCGATAGATGTAGCTGTACGTCTATTAAATCTCGCAAGAAGAGTTATAAATGACTTAGACATATTTACTTAGTAGACTACTTTTATTCATCCCGACAAGAACCACAGAAGAACCATATTTTGATTATTTTTAAGTTTGATTTAATTTCGTAGTTAATTTAAAAACGTAGTTTGATTTAATTGCATTGTATTTCCATCATACAGGGTTGATTTGTAGCCACCAGCCTTTGATACGATATTAACGTACCTGCATATTTATTTTAGCGTCACTCATTACAAAAAAATGAAATATGCAACCACAAACTTTAAAAAAAAAAAGTCTCTATTGATGAACATAGCTACTAAGCAGCGGCATTTTATTGATAATACAACGACCAAGTACTACAAGATGTTTTGTAGTAGCGCGTAGTTGCCTTTATTTTAATGGTAATTTAGAGTGACCATGGTTTGCTTAATATGTTAGCGGATATATTTATTTCTTTGTAAAAAAACACCTTTATGCAAAAAGCGTTTCTATAAATGATACTTATCGTGAAAAAAATATTTGGTCGGTGACTACAAATCAACCCTGTATATTAAACACTAAATTTTGAATTTTATTTCTCTTTTTTTTTAATATATCCCAATTTTAAATTTTAGTGCTTTGAAGTCGAATAAACCATAGGTTTGTACAATTCGCATCGATAGTGCTCTACAAACTTTGCCTTCTGGCAGCACTGATTCAGAGAATAATCAAATAGGCTTAAGGACTTGCATCCATGCCGTAAATAAATTAAAAAAAAAGAATAATAAAATAAATAACCTGTTTGTTTTTAATCGCACAATATCATAATTATTTAAATTTCGCTAATATAATTGCTTAAAATGACTTTGTTTTGGTTCGATCACATAAGTTTGATGATGTATCTCCTGATTTCTGTGATAATTATATTTTTATTAAGGATTCTTTACGTATTAATCAGTATATATAGAAGTCAGTGTGGACTGCATGTTGAAGATCGCAAGCTTCGGACAATTTTATGTGTAGGATCAGGTGGTCACACATCTGAGTTATTGCGACTCTCAAGTAACCTGAAGAATAAATATTCTCCTCGTTTGTACATTTTAGCTACGAATGATAAAAATAGCGAAAACAAAGTGCTGAAAATTGAAGACCAAAATTCAGATTATCATTTAAGTAGAATTCCTCGAAGCAGAAATGTAAATCAATCATATTTATCATCAATATTTAGTACACTTTCAGCTACTGTTCACACAATACCAGTAGTTTTTAAGTTTAAACCTAATGTTATTCTGTGTAATGGGCCTGGTACTTGCATTCCTATATGTATAGTTGCATTTATTATGAGATGTTTGTTTCTTTTAGACTGCAGGATAGTTTTTGTTGAAAGTATATGTAGAGTTAGAACATTGTCACTAACAGGAAAAATTTTGCAGTTCTTTGCAGACGTTTTTGTAGTTCAGTGGCCACAACTAAGAGATGCATGTTTTAGAGCCAAATACTTTGGTAGACTTACTTAACAAAGTGACATTGTATTTCCATCATTTTTTTTTATTAATAAATGCTTTTTGAATAACTGAGTTTGATTATGGCTCAATTTTTTTATTTTCCAAAGATATTTGGCAATTTACAAACCAATGAAAGCTGACTCAGGCATGAATTAATCCAGTTTTTTTTAGGTGCATAAAATTTGTACACACTGGAACAGAATTCTCTATACTACCTTCAATCATAGCACTTGTGCAAGCGGTTTGTAAGCATGAGACTGGGTGGTACATATAATTTTTTAACGTTGTGTACACACTAATGCAGTTCCTAAAACTACTTTTACGATAGCAAATAAAACTCTTATGAAGTATACAGTGTTTTTAATAATTTTGAGAGATCAGTTAGTTCAGTACAGATTTTGTCAGAAACTTTTGCAATTAAAACCTATAGTGATGGGCCAATATACTCTTCAAGAATACATCCAAATAAATTATCTTTATACAAGGTATTTTTTTTGTACACAAAAGTTCTTCAGGTCCTCATATATTTTTTTTAAATAAAATATAACACCTTAGATAAAATCTACTACAAATGCGTTTATAACATTGTAAGTTTAGTTTACAAAAAATACCTTGTATAATAACATTCTTTGGTAAACAAATTATGTATGTATCTTAAAGGTTTCAACTGTAAGTACATATAACACTCATTAATGTCTAATTGCATCATAAGGTTGTGTTTAATACCCCCTATTTCCACTACCAAAACATATGTAAATAGAATATACTAAAAAACACTGATGCTGTGCGAGTGAAAACAACCCGTAAGAATACATTGCATTTTAATGATTTGCTATTGATTGTTTTATACACTCTAAAAGTAAAAGTTGCAAATGGGAAATAATAACTGTACCACATATATTTTGATCGAGAATTAATATAAAAGGCCCTTTTCTTTATAATCATTAATTCAACATGTATGTGATTAACAATTATTCTGATACTTACTTATTAAATTAAAACTTATATTAACAAAAACAAATCTTTTTAGCAAACAGTTCAGTATTTTGGCATTCACTCATTTGTAAGGGATTTTTATAAAGGAACTTATAAATTTAGGTGAAAGATATTTTCTTTTCCAGACTTGTATATCATTTTATATGTAGATTATATGTGATACAGTGACATGCAAATAGAAATAAATATGACTCTTCAAAAAAGATTAACACTACTCTAAATTCCTTGTATAATAAGGTCTCTTATTCTAAAAATCCTTAACAAGTAACAAAATTTAGGCACTGATAGGTATTTGAATTGTGCTATAAGACATTTATCTTTCTTACATAATTATTCAACAAATTGAAAAAATAGCCTCATATCAATTACATGTTGCAAACATTTGTAAATGATACTAGTCTTAAGTACTAAAGTTTCTGTTACATAAGGTACATCATTATTCAAGAAAAATCTTGAAGTAGATAATTATCAGATCCAATTTTTTAAACGAGTTTAAATTTATATGAATGGTGACTATATTTATTATAACATGTAAATGCATCAGTCTTGCACAAATAAGGCTTACTGGACTTACACTGGTTATTTCTTATTATTTTTTATTAACTGGCAGTAACTTAACCTCTCAAGCGTCAGAGTCACAAAAACCGCTAACCCGACACAACTTGACTCAGTATTTAAAAGAAATCTTGCTATATTGCTATAAAAATTAAAATTAAACAAGATTAAATTTTCTCTCTGGTTATGTAGTTAAAAATCGGACATTAATAATAAAAAAGAAGCAATCTTGAATGAAACACCATGCAGTTTTAAGACTTCTTCAACTTTGAAGTAAAATTTAAGAAAGAAACTGAGTTCCTACTCTGCGGACTTTTAGTTTAATTATATATTGTACTTATGTTTTCCGCTTTATTTCCAGAAAATATTATAATATTTTATAGTTATTGAAAGCTTTGAATACCACAGAACACTGACAAAGTTGCCACATGATAACCAACGCTTGAGAGGATAACTGGACGATTCTAGAGGATACTTCAATCAATCCAAATGCTAAGAGGATCTTATAATCAACTAGTTAATCAAAACCTATATTCATCTCTAGATTAGAGATATAATATTAGGTATATGGTGTAATTAAGCGCAGATTTTGTCTACTTTTAAATTCTTAAACCAGGCTTACAACATAATAAAGATTTCCCACAAACACTTAATTGAATATTACCTAGGCTTTACTTTACAATTAGTAAAATATATTGCTAATTAATGTTTTAGGCACATCTGATTACAGTAGAACACTACTTATATTCAATGACTTGTGTATAAGTATAAGTACAAAAAGGAAGAATTACATTGTTCAATTATTAATAACAACAAAGTGAACAGGTTAATATCACGGCTTGCTGGAGTCAAAACCAGCAGCGAGCGTTTGGTCACTGCTGTCTTGTTTGTTTGCATCATCAATCCTTAGTTTTTCATCACCAATGAGGTGCATTGCTTCATCATAAGTTGGAGGAGGCGGTTCTGAACTTGATGGCTGTGGTTTGCTAGTAGTAGCATTGCCTATCAAAGCATCATATGATGGAGGTAATGTAGCACTTGATGCAGTTCTTGGCACTTGCCCACTGTATGCTTGTTCAGCCTGCACTACAGCCATATCCTGAAATTTGAACATTTCACTTAGTACCCAAGTGTATTACTTGTGGCTATTGACACAATACAGATCTAGTTCTCACAAATTTACTTCATGAAATAATTAAGATATTTGACACAGTTATATGATCTGTGTTACCTAGCGTAGATTCAATGCCAATTTTCTTTTTCAAAGTAGGGTCTAAATTGTCACCACTTCCTTCTTTCTAAAATTTCATAGGGTATAAAAAATATAGGGAAATTGCCAAGCTATTAAACCAGGGTGAATTACTGGGAACAAGTGCAAACTAAACAAATTATGTTATTTAGCTGTATATTATCATCCTTTTTAAACCAAATAATAATATGTACACCTTAAAAATAACCTTCCTCCTGGCATACCTGAGACATTTAAATAATACAAAACAAAACAAAAAATCAGCCAGAATTTAAAATACATGCCAACTTACTCTAATTATAGCTCGCTGGTGAAGAAGCATTTGAATAACACTTTTTCTTCGCAAGTACAACATACTTTTTACAGCCACCATCATTCCTGAACATATGAATATTGGTCCCACAAGCCACATGTGGCCCAAATTACTCAAGATATAGCCGTCTGCATCACCTAACGCCAATACTGTAATCACTGTCCCCACGGAAAACAAAACCATGGATAAAACAAAATACGAATAACTTGTGCAGTCACATCTTCCAAACCTCTGATCTTCGTCAAAATCGTATTCTCGGTGCCGCAATCTATGCAAGCGCTGCCTTATAAATGGACTATCGAAAACAGTGGCCATAGTGCAGTAGTACCCTTTTTAATAGTAATTACTTCAAATTGATATCAATTTAATACGTAGTACATACTTTGAATCACAAAATAAATGCAACATTGAAATGTAAACTTTCGCTTAGAAAATGTATTACTACAAAATTGTCAAACAAACTCTCAACTCAACTTATTTTTTTTTATTAAGTTTATTAACGGCATGGATACAGGTCCTTAAGCCTAAACTCAACTTATCTAAAGACAGTGCTGCCAAACCAAAGCCTGTTCAATGCGTAAATTTTATCAATAATAAGGCAAAAAACTTAATTTATTTATAAGTACTTTATTGTACACCACAGAATAAAAGAATTACAAATTTTAAAATACAAATGGAATATACAAAAGGTGGTCTTATTACTAATAAGCAACTTCTGCCAGACAACCTTTGGGTGAGAAATTGGATACTAAATTTTTGGTGAGAATTTTCTAAGTGTACACAGATTTATTAAAAAATGTATGTATGTATATACCCAATAATATGCTAAGGTCAGTTTTCTGTCAGGGGGAAAGATAGAATTTTCGATTATAAACAAACATTTATACCTAATCTAAACTAATTATCCAAGTTTAAAACCACTTCAAACAAACCAATGCTGGTATTGCTACAGATAGTTTTATTTTTTCACAAATTAGGACACACGGATACAACTACAAATTGTACACTAAATAAATAAACATCTAGAAAAAATCTTATTTATAATGTAGTGTGGATGGATCACGGAGGGAATATATCTGCTTTGTGGGACGGATACACCATAGCTTTAGTTTTGAGCGTCAAGATGGCGCGGCGGGATCGAGAGTTATGTCACTAAAACATTGGTCCTGCCACTTTGATGATTGTTGGTATCGCTAAATTAATATGCAAATATTAACTAATCGTGCAAAATCATACCTAGAAATTTTATCCTATTCATACTTATGTAATGTTAATGCGATTTTCACTACCTAGGTACTTAACCGGTCAACTGTCCGGCCCCTCCGCGGTCGCGCTAGCTTGTCGTCCGAGGTCGCGCGGCGATTGCAAAATATAACAAACAAAGCTGGGACCTTTATTAAAAAGCTTGTATCTTCTTAACTAATTTAGCAAATCTAAAAAGAAAAATACTATAGAAAAGCCAATTTAATAGGGAATCTAATTATATAGAAACAAAATAACTAAGCTAAGAATTAGTATTTAAAATAAATAAATATTTATCAGTAAAACTAGAAATACTCCAAAAAATTTGATAAATTTCAGATTTTAACGCCTACAACTTTGAATATTTTTAAATAATGTTAAAAGTTTTGCACACGTTAGTGTAGATAATTTAATTAGCTTTCCATTGATACCAAAATTGATATTAAAGAACGTCATGTACTGCAAATAATCAGCTAATTGAATACCCCGTCGTTTCGAAATTTTGTCGAGACTCAAATACCGCCGATTTGGCCTACTAAAACCTGGCTACTCACGGAATTTGAAATAAAAAAAAAAACTATTATTTTATTTTTTATTAACTAACTGATATGATTAAGTAAAATGCATTATTTTCAATTTTCTTAAATTGAAATAATTAAAATTAAATATTTACATTGTTAAAAAATAAAAATATTGTTATTTTTTTATAACGACTTTATTGCATTATTTACAATTTTCTTATTATTAAATATTTACAATGTGAGAATACCAATATTGTTATTTTGTTATAAAAAAATAATTGAATTACTTACAAATTAATTTAAATAAATATTAACATACACATTATATTACATTAATAATCAACATGACATTAGAAAAAAGATGTCTTGGCCAAAAGATGTCTTTTATTTATTTATTTCAATGAACAGAACAGATCACATCCGTCTTGCGAGCTATGTACTCTTCAGCTTTGCATTGGGCATTCTTGGTGACTTTGGTTCTCCTGCTTATCTCTTCGACGACACTCGATGAAAGGTTGTGTCTGATTTCGTAGCGTCATTTTCTTGGTCGTTGTCATCTCAGTCACGCCTCGAGTCAAAAAGCGTGGCGTAAGAGTGAGGTCTATCTGTCATGTCACATAATAAACTTACTCTTGACTTTTCCCATTTCATCAGCTCCAGATCTGAGTGAAATAAATAAATTTATATAATTTTTTATTTTTTAAAGGGGCATTAAATAATTTATGTCACTAATAGTATAATTTATTTAAAAAAATAACCAACACATAGTTCAAAGAAAAAATTTATTAATTTAACTACTTGGTTCACGAGAAGCCACATTTATTTGTCTCATATTACAAAATGGCCGAACATAGTTGGTTGAATGGTGTGAAACATTTTAATATATTTAAAAAATCTAAATGTATTTCCTCCAACAAATGTAAAGACTGGCTTATTTATTAAATATATGATCTAAAAAACCAACATTACACTAAAAATATCCTTTTATCGAGATAAGTATCAACGGTTTTTTAAATACTATTTTGGGTTAGCTTCGATCAATTTTCGGAAGACTTTTTTGTTAAAACAAATTGATTAATCTAACAATAAATGACTGAAATATGAAAACATTTATGTTATAGATCATTTTGATGTATAAAACACAGAAATTAAATACTTACGACATATTTAAATTCAACAAAAACTGAAGCACTTCTCAAAACGCACACACTTTTCATGGGTCGCACTCAATTACGTATTTCTGAAATTAATTTTGAAGTTTGTTGACGCTTCTCAACAAATTTGACAATACCAGAACGTCACTTACGTTCTAAACTAGAGCTCAGATTAATTTCGTACCGGCACGTTCGTTCGTTAATTAAAAAATAAGCATATAGTAACGGACGGGCGGGAAAATTTTATTGGTAGCTATAGCTACCACGGACGTATCAGGCTATTTTTTTTTTGGTAGCTATAGCTACCACGGACAGTTGACCGGTTAAAGAGATTGATATCTTGTTCCTACATCACTTAACATTCATAAACAAATATTTTCTGACATTTTACACCACGTTTAAGTAACATCTATCTATACTTATAATAAATCTGTAGAGAGGTCAATTCTGTACATGAAATATTTTTTCAAAATAACTATCAGGGGGTGATTAGTGATCGATACTGATGCCAAAAATGCAATCAGTAACATTTTTGTCTGTCTGTCTGTCTGTATGTTCCTTATAGAAACAAAAACTACTCGACGGATTTTAACGAAACTTAGTAAAATTATTCTTCATACTCCTGGGTAGGTTATAGTATACTTATTATCACGCTACAATCAATAAGAGCAGAGCAGTGAAGGGAAATGTTGGAAAAACGGGAGAAGTTACTTGATTTTTAAGGTTCCGTCGCGTGTGCAGCCTTAATGGTTAAAGCTACATAGAAATCATGTATGACAGGAATATTCTTCATAAAATTATATAAAAAATCCCACAACAGTATATGTCTATATTTTATGGTTGACTCACAATAACACGTGTAAATCCCGATAGCTTAGCAGTTCGGAGCTTTCTGATTATATTTATTTTCTCTTACGTTTATAATACTCTCACTCATCCCTAATTAAAAAAAATTAACATTATTACCTATTCAATAAAAAAAGAATCATAGAAATCGGTATAGAAACACCAACTTATACATAAATTCGCTAAGCTAAGTTCATCGCGCGTGAATACTGAATGATAGGTATAGGGATTATTTTTGCGTAACGGTTGCCGCGCTCGACGCGGCTCGCAGCGGTAGGGTATAAAAAGGCGGGAGGCGAGCGCAAGCTTTTGCGCGATTTAATATAGGTAGGTACAGAAGGAACAAACCTTACATTACCTGTCAAATTTCCCCAACCAATTTTAACTTATTATCGAGGGCATAGAGTTCAAATTCAAGTAAAAAAATTTGACAGATTTGTAACGCTTGATGTACTGCCTTCTGTACATACAGAGATAAAATGGAAATCAAGGTTTTGTTTATTTCATGATCGTTTCTGCCTCTTGGAAGTCAGAAACCTTAGATTTCTTCGGAATAAAAAAAATATGTGTTAACTACTATACCAAATTACATTAATATTGGCTTAGCCGTTTGGCAGTGAAAAGCAGCCATACATAACTATAGGTAGAATTGTATGTACAATGATAATGGCTGGATGGATGGATTTTTGCTATTCTTATTCATGTTATATGGGCGGAGATTCTTCATTTTTATTTTTGTTATTAAAGATAGTTAGGACCTTGGAGAACCAAATAACCTACTCGAAATACTAATTCAATACAGACGAAGTCGCGGTTATCATCTATGTAATATACCTACCTACCTATACTTTTTCACAAAACCTCGGTGAAACTGCGGATCACTGCTTTGTTGTAACAGTTTTTGAAGTAATTCTGTCTGTTTATCTATCAGTAACGCTTTCACAGCTAAACTACTGAGTCGATTTTGACGAAATTTAGAATAAGGTAAGTTTTAACTTCAAGGAGGATATAATAATAGTATTTATCCAACTCTCATAAACGGTATCCACGCGGATGAAGTCGCGGGTCACAGCTAGTATCAAATACAAATGTTTTTCTTTGCTGCTTTCAGACTATGAAATTCTATACTTTTATCAGCAGATTTGAAATTTGACGCTTAATAATACTACATTTAAAGTTGATTTTCAAAGAATATGGTAGGTAGAACAAAAAAGCATAGACGATACAGTTAATATGAGATAGATGGGGGCAACTTGATTTTATTGGCAAAATAGAATAATACTTCAAATCATAGATGGCGCTAGTAACTAATTTTAATAAAAAAAATGACCGCTACACGGCCGTAGTAGATAAGTCTCAATTATAAAAAAAATAAGGTACAAATATCTTATCCTGTTTATCACATTTAATGTTACATTTTAGAGAATTTTATTATGATGACTGCTTTAAAAAAATACAGAATAAGGTAGTTATAGTAACTAAGTGGTCAATAAAAATAAAACGAAAATCTTTACTTTTTAAGGTTATTTATTGTTTTTGTTTTCTTTTCGTGGAATATTCAAAAGCCTCTTTCTTCGCTCCATCCTCCTCATCAAATTTTGTCAATTGTCCATTTATTATTCGGTTCACCTTTTCATTGACATTTTTTTATGAAATCGACCAAATTAACCTTACGACTTCAAATCATACATCACATGCACAATCAATGTATATTTACACAATATTTTACACTCTTTTCGCTTTCCCGTACTTTTGTTGCTGAAGTCTTTTAAGTTGTTAGTAAGTCACACAAGTAACTTCACGGCCAAATTCACAGCGCATTTGTTAAAATAATCTAAGTCTAAAATAAAATGACGGAGAAAACACAGACAGACGCACACGATCATTCATAGACTATGACAATAGTCTGGTGATTCGGTTTTTCTACTGTCGACAATGCTTGTAGTGCTGAACTGATTGATCTTGGCTGCGTGACAGTTCTACATCGTAGCTGGCGTGTCACTACATTGTTAATGATCCCTTGAAGATGTCTTGAATAATTGCTCGAAGAACACTTTTCTCGTGTCCATCTTCTGTATTGTTATTATTCTTTCTGCTGGTGACAAACTCGTGACGTAGACTCTGTCAAGTACCAAGAAGGTACTGGCATCCGAAGACAATCGAAATAAACTATAAGGCTCTAGCTAGACACCGCCAACATATATTATCATGATTATATGAAATATGTATATATCAGAAAATCGTTATCACGATCAAAATTCTAATAAACATGCAAAGGTCGAATTGCAGCGTTGTTTCCGAAATCCAGTAGAATTGCCGGGTACGAATTAAAAAAGAGACCGACAGAGTCCAAATGGTGGCCGGGTTGTGGGTAAAAGGAATCCAAGAAAAAAAGCGATAAAAACAACATTCGAAAACGGGTGCGCACACAGGTAACGAATGAAAGATAGATTAAATGAGTCGGTTAGGTGATTAATTTAATGAACCGAAGAATAAAAAGTAGGATGAAAGAGACATTCTCTATGGCATTTTCCTAATTTTATAAATTATAAACAGCGCCATCTATATCTTAGTGATAATAACGAAATTAAGTGAAAACACCGTGCACTACAAACCGGTTCAAGGTAAATTTGAAGTACATTAATGGCGGGTTTCAATATTATGAAAACTGTTCGTTTTGCCTACGAACAATAGAAATCACTACCAAAATGCCTTTCTATATTCAAAATCTTGACATCTAAACCACTGCTTACGAACTGTTTGACTGTAATGGGTTGCTAGGTTACATTTGACCATTTACAAAATAAGTCATTATTTCTAGCCAACGACGACGTAACAAGTTATTAATTTAAACCAATGAGGTAAAGGTAGCATGGCAGTCTGCTGCGGCCAATAAGAGTTATTTTTTCATTACGTATGACCAATTAAAGAATAGGTCATTTTATCCAGCCAACGACGTAACAATTTATTCATTTAATGAAATATCCTATCAAATATCTGTCAACATATCAATAATCCAGTTTTCTCTTTCTAACTTATCTATAACTGTTTTTGAAAAAAGGGACGAATATTATTGAATGACATAATTTTTCTTTTAAATATTTACTTTGACGTCATAAAAATGTGATTCAACCAATGGCAAAATTTGTCGAAGGTTTGGCGTTTCGTTTTACGTAAGCAGTTAAACGCAATTATTAATAAAAAGCTCTAAAAACATACTATAATATATTTATCGAATACTAAAACATAGCAAACATAAATTGAATAAGTTTATATATTTCTTTAGTTCAAATATCATACAAATAATTTGCGAATGCGTGATATTCTATAAATCACATATCACCTATTTTCTTGGAAGAACGTCACGCAAGGAGGGCCCATGCCAAATTTGAGAACTTACAGCCCGTAGCCAGTAGATATTGTGAAACGCTACTTTTTTCCTACCAATTTTGTACCTGTACCGGTTACGCATAGTAGTCAGTTGAATATTGAAACCCGCCATAAAAGTTTCTCAGCTATGTATAAAATGTTGCCTTTTGATATTTTTTATACCAAATTTTTTTCGTTTTTGGTTTTGATGGGGAGTTTTCTGACAGCTCATAAAAATTAGTTCAAAAAACCTCTATAGATGGCACTTTTAAAAAGCCGAAGGCGTTAAGTCTGTAAACTATAATGTAGGTAAGTGGTATCTACCATCTATGGTTATTTATACGTTCAATTTCTGATACAGACGTCAATTAATTTATTTTACTTTTAAAAACGCAGTGAGGAATAAATTATTCACCTTCGCCTTTTGTAAAGCGCCATCTATCGAAGCCTTTTGTACCAATTTCGTACAGTTATGTTTTTTTAAATGAGCTCTCAGAAAACTCCCCATATTAGCTCATATAAGAGTAGGCAAGGAACATAGGCATACAGCATCAATGCAGTGCATTTTATCTAGAATAAAAAATAATGGAGTACATTTTTATCTCGATGATGCATTATTATCCACCACCCAGCACTGGGCCAGCTTGGTGGATTATGGCCTAAACCTCCTCGTCGCCCAGGGGAGAGACTCATACCCTGCAGTGGGCTCATTACAAAGAGTTGTGATGATGATGATGATGATGCATTATTAAGAATTCGGAGTAATCGGAGTATTTTAAAAAAAAGTCTTGATTTTTGATGTTTTGTAATAATGTGTATCATGTCATTAAAAATAAGATAAACTGAGGAAGTTTTTAAAAGTATTTTAAAATTATTATCGTTTCTTTTTATTTTTAATTGCAATTTAAAAAAAATATTTGATATAATTTTGCCTCGCGCTCGAGACTTTGTTGACCCATAACATTTTTTTTCTCAAGTTATTGCGTCAAATATCCATTTAGGTATAATAAGGCTGTATTGGAAACATGAATGAAATTTATTTTGAGAAGATACTAGATACACAAAAAAAAGTTATTTAAATAAGAAGGTGAAAATTTGGAAAAACACCTATGAGTATTTCTCAAAAAAGTGTCCCGTCATGAAATTGTCAAGAAATCAGTTTGTCAAGAAACGTCAAGAAATTATCGTCACTTAGGACGACATCATACCACCTGTTATAGGAATCAAGTAACTCAAAATTAAACACGTACTGGTCATATTAATTAAATTTATTTTTTATTAATAACTGGACACACAATATATTATATGAATTCTTTCAGAAGACAGGGCAACAAATTTAAATTTCTTTTACATTTATGTCAGTAGAAAAAATGTTCCCTTCTTTTTTTTTCTTTTTTTTTGTCATCGGGTAGCCTCCCTTCTTCTTCATCAGTCTTTATTTTAAGCATTTTTCTCTTTTCAATTGTTTCAGTCTGTTCTTTTCTTTGGTGTAATTTATTTTTGAGTTTTGTTATTGTTCTAGTTTTCAACTTTTGTACTGGAATAGCAGTCTGTTGATCTGTTGATGTCATTTTCCACATAAAAGTACCTGTTTTGTCATCTAAGATCTGAAGTGTAAAACAATACCACCACAATTTACTAAGCGACCTTTTTTATCTACCTAGTAGGTATACTGCATGAAACATCCAAAATTTCTTGACGTCAGGAAATAGTCACGAAATTTTGTGAGGAAAATCTAACATGCAATCGTATTTTTGTAATAACATCGAAATTATCTATTGGATCTAACAGCAAAGGGTTTCCGTCTATTAAGCACTATACTCTCAAAATTTTGCATGTATATAATAATAATATAACTTACTTTTTGGGTCCGAATCTCGTCAGGAAATATTTTATAAATGAAATCCACTTCAAACGCTCCGACTGTTTGGCTAACTGACAGCTAAACACAAAATAGAGGAACGATTTCCTGATTGTCTATGGAATCAAACAGGGCTGCCATCCGCAAAAAACAACTTCAAACTTCGGGAAATGGTTTGGTGGTGTTAAATAGCGTCAAGAAATGTGTCACGAAATTCATAAAAAAATTGTGAGACATACAATATTTTTGAATTTTAAATAATACAAAAGACAATTAGAAGCTCAGGTGTGTTTTAAAATTGTGCCAGATATTATTTAAATGTAGAAAAAAGAAACCCCATTTTGAGTTTTTTCAAATATAAGTTTTTTGAAGACTTTTTACCTCTTGAGAAAGAGAGGGGACATTTGTTTTTTATATGGCGGGCTAATTTACTGTCCCAAACAAGTTAATTTTTTTTATTTGTTTTTACTTTAATGGGTGTAAATATGACCTTATTAAAATAGTATTTAACCGCACAACAATTTAGGGAAAACAATTTCTAAAAAGAAACTTCACATCATAAAAAAAATACGTTTTTCATCAGTGGACAATTCAAATTTCTAAAAGTGGACAACTTTTTGAGAAGTAGTCCTATATTTACTAATTATAAGAATAGGCCCTCCTACCCCCCATTTCAATTTGGACAACTGTGTACCAAGCACCCTGTATACATAATTAATCGAATTATTAATATTAAAGTTTTAGTTGGTTTTAGTCCAAGCGAACAAAACGTAACCTAAAATTGAATGGTTTAAAAGAAAATCGAAAATGATGAAAAATTTTAAATGACTTCAAATCATAAAAATCCCTCAATAAAATAATTTAACACTTTTTAGGTTTGGTTACATTTGGAGTCGAAAAAAATAATTTAATGTGTGTTTTTATTCTGTGGTCACAATATTGTTTTTGTTGAGTTGTCATTTGCCAATTTTGCTATTAGTATCGCCTGCGAGTTTTTACCTACAACTTATTTCAAGAAATTTGGTAATTGGTATCAAACAAAAGCGTAGAAGACGGAGAAATAGCACTTATTGTTATTTAATTACTGTTTTCAAATGATATTGGAAGATACTAGTTTTAAATTTAGTGATTGCGGATAAGGAGTTATGGCTAACTATTTTATACTTTTTCTTGTTCTTATTATCGACGCAGGTACGTTGTTGTTGTTTCTTTTAAATGCATTTTATTTGTTGCTTGTATTTTCGTATATATTTTTATATTTCGTATGGATTCCTGTATGATTCTGTGATGAGCAGAAGTGCCTTTCTTTTTATAACAATGTCATCAAATCAATTCAGACAGTTGTCTTATAGTTATTTATGTTGATAGAATATTTCAAGTTATCAGATAATATTATCCTTTTGATTTCCTTTAAGTACCTTATATCATTAGGTGTGTGTTCTCCTCCTGCAAAGCCATCCATGAACAAAGACATAAATATTCATTAATGAGAGATAAGCTCATAAGTGACATATGCTTCAATGAAATGCAGTTTAACTGACTCATAAATGTAAAAATGATCACTATAATGATTTCTCTTTTTCTCTTTACTGTAGAGTACCTGATTGTTGAACATTCTGTAACTATCCATTTTACTAAATCAAGAACATTCCTTTTTTTAATAATAAAAAGTAAAATGATTCTGAAACTTTAACCATATTTTGATTTACAAAACAAATAAATATTTTTGTTACGCTAAGGTTTTGAAACTTTGTATAAAGTCTAGTTTAATTAAATAAATGTTTATTAATAATAAAAAACTGCTGGAATTCATTATTGCTCTTATTTGGTTGCCGTAAAATTTTTTGCCAATTGTTGTAAGCCAAGAGCCTCATAATAAAAGGTTTCTTTCAAATTATTTACGATTTCAATCATTCTACAATTTATAGTTACAAAAAAATAGGAAAAGTTTTATATTAAAATTTATAGTTGTCTTTGTTGGTACCAGTGACTTATTGCAACTCTTGGTTTCGATTTCAGCGTTGTCACTGAAAGTTAATATTACTAGCAGTGGGCCAGCAGTGCGGGGTGCTAATATAACATTCACAGCAACAGTAATAGGTTATTCCGGAGAGAATCTGAAGTTTGTTTTCTGGGACAATGCACAGCCAGAACACAATGCTGATGTGAGTTATCTTTTATATGCTTGATTTAATATACAGGATGACTAGTGATAAATTTTAGATACTGAAGGAGAGCACTCTAATCGATTACTTGATTTTTCACTAGAATTCCCTATAAATAAATACTACTATGTTACTATTTACTTTACTCACGCCTGAGTCAATCGCGGCATGTGACATGGCATGTGGATGATTGCCAGCACTAGCGTGACCATGCATTGGGTAATTTATTCTTTAACTTTTGGTTAAGTTTACTCACTAAATAATTTATATTTATTTTTATTATATTTTTTCTCTTCATGTATGATCTCAAACTATCATGTCCTTGAATATCAAAAGTGATCCACCAATCACCCTGTACAACATAATTTGTTGTTTATGCGAAATCTATAAAACCTATATTCTTGTTTAAAAAAACAGTTTGCAAAAAATACTTTATAATATCTTAAAAATTTGGCAAGACGTTACAAGCCTCTTGTGGCTTTTGGTGTGTACATTATTTAAGGTTGTGTAAAGATTATTGATTTAAAATATAACATTTAATAAAAACTATTGCAATTGATTCTGTTATTCTGATAAAACTGTCTTCATGTTTCATATAAACAAAAAATAACATTGTATAGAAATAGATGACTCCTATCTTTTACAGTATGATTTTAATATTGTTTGTACTTCTTTTGATATTGCCATATAATTTGACTATTTTCCTTAGAAACTTGAGCATTATTTTAATTGTTTTCATTACAGTTTATCTTGACATCAAATATATCAACATGGGTAGTGCAGTATCCCAAAGATTTGTATGAAGCTGGTGAATACACTGCAAAGGTCAATTTGATGAAGAGTTTGTATGGAATCTGGTATTATGTGACATCAGCTAAAACTACATTTGTGTTAACAGGTAATTTGTCATTTTGTGCCAATTTACACATTTATTCTGGAAAACTGTTTCAGCAGTTAGTACATAGTAAAGAAATAAATCCCCAGACAATCACACCAACTACTTGGCCTCAAAGCAAGCGAAGCTTGTGTGATGACATACCATGTAGCGAACTACAGGGGACCTAAAATATAAATACATAAACAGATAAACGCCCACACCCGGAACATTTATTTTCTTGTTCCGTGCGGGAATTGCACCATAACCTCACAATTGGCACAGTAGTGTCTAGACTAGACTCTAGCATCATGGAGACCAATAATGTAGGTCTTCTGTTAACAGTTCTAGTCCCCATTTTTTTCTACCATATTTATCTGCCTATAGATGTTCTATGTCATGAAGTCTGTGGTCAAGCATGCGCACATTGTTTTTGTGTGCATAACCTCGAGAGCGCTCAGTGTTACAGTGTGCACTTAATAAAAGTAATTACTTTTTCACATACAAGCGCGCTTGTCGATATATGTCACTACTACAATCAAAGCGGAACGGACTTCGTGAAATAGCATATCTGTACTATCCCTAACACATTCAAGTCTGTATCTCTTAATGTCCCTGAACGCACATAGTTCTATTGTTCTGCATCTCAGACCTTTTCTAAATGGTGCAGTGAGCTTTTGGCATGATTCTTAGTCAAGATGTTTTGGACTTATCATTGTAGAGGTTCACATTTCAGCCCTCTACATTGTATTTGGCATTGAAAATCTTCTATTTGGGTCATTATTTCGTGTATGGGCATTTCCATAAAGCTAGGGAAAGTCCAACAGTGCTTTGATCTATAAAAACCTTAGAAACTAGGCTTAATTAAAAATTGTACTGTTTGTAAATTTATCTGCTGTGAGTTTTTACTTTAAATTAAGTATTCAGCTCATTTCAAGTTTTTTAATATAAAATAAGGATTGGATGTTCTTCTTCCATAACAATGTCATTTTAAGTGATCTTGAAAACCAATGTTATTCACATCCTTCCACAAATGATGAATAAATTACAATGTGGCTAATATTTCTTTTACATAAACTTATTAAATGTTCACCATTCTATTGTTATTTTACATGCTTATTTTTATTTCTTACTTACTTTGTACTAACATAAAGTTTTATCATATGTGTGTTATTGCATAGATAAGCCATAATGACAGAAGGTCTTTAACATAGTTATCCATAATAATTTCCTGTGTGATCTTGAAAATGTACATAAGTTTCTGTTTCAGAATCATTAAATGGAAAATTAGTGTTAAGCCAAAACCAAACAGAGAGGCCGAATACTTATGTTGCAGTCAACAAAACAGTGCAACACTATATAAAACTACCAGAAAATGAATTGGAATTTCTCAAAAAGAATTCTTCAACCATATTTACTTACTGGTTCATAGATTGTGTGTACGTAGATATGACTCCAGATTTTTCATTGAATTATACATACACAGATGTAATGAAAGAGCATCACATAGATGCATTAGTGATTGCTAATAATGAACCACTGCCTCCTCTTACAACAACTACCACTACCACTACTACCACCACCACCACCACTACCACCACCACCACCACCACTACCACAACCACAACAACAACTCCAAAACCATCAACAACTAATGAATCAGAAGTCACAACAGAAAAGCCAAAGTCAACAACAGTAGCATTGCCAATAACAATGGATAAACAAAATACAAGTGAAGTTCATAAGATTGCGAAGCGAGCAGCTGCTAAAGTTGAGCATAATGTCCTGAAGAGTTTTATATGCAACTCTAGCATAGTGCCAATTGGGGAAGGCTATACTTACGGACATTATCAAATGACAATTGGTGTCAGAGGTATGTAGCTTGAGAAATCCTAGAATACTTTTCTGTTATAAATAAAAAAATACCTGAACTAAATATCAAGTATGTGGCTCCAAAATAAGCCTTTTATTTAAGCTTGTGATATGGAGATCACACAGTAAAACTAAATTGGCCCGGCTGGGACCAACTATCAATAAATTCCAACACTCAACAAATGCACGAAAGAGGCCTTTTAATGTTAATTTAGAAACATGAAAGTTATTGTTTATGATCAAAAGTTTTCTTAGAATAGCCCTACCGCTTCTGTACAAGCCTTATGTAAAAGGTGACTGATCTCAGTGGCTCTGCTTACCACGGATTATATATAGGTGACACAGATATACATCTACATAGATAACGCAAATTCATGTACTTCGCGTGTTCGAACCCCGACCAAGCGTCAAGGTTGCGTGTATAAGCGTATGTCTGTTTGAAAATCGATATCACAATATCGATATCGTTCTTAATAATCAATTTCATCAGCGGCATCAGTATCTTTCAATCTGTTTGTATTTCCCAGCATTAAATATCAGCTGTGACGTCAAAGTAGGTGTTAAAAAGTTGGCAGGCTTGGTTTCAATACAAATCGTGACACTTGCGTTGTCTATGTAGATGTATGTCTGTGATCGGTGACTAAATCCTCTTTTTACGTCAATCTCGCGTTTATGGTAAGTGAAGATAAGGTCAATGATGATAGCACAGGGTTTGGAAATGGCTCTTTAAAACATGTCGGAATACATCTCCGCTGGAGCTATGAAATTCGGTGGCTGATTTTATATGAAGGGTGTTCGCTAGCCTACCAAGCGAGGGTCACTCGAATTCATCGCTTTTTCGACACGGTTGTCATGTTATCAATCAATATATATAAAACTGTTCCGTTACTGATTGAGTGACTGAGTGACAGACAACGTACAGCCGTAACTACTGGGCGTAGAGAGTTGAAATTTGGAACATATATTCTTTAGGGGATGGAGGGGTGCACTAAGGAAGGAATTCCCGAAATTCCCACGGGAACGGGAAATATAGGACTTTTTAGTGTGTATTAAAAAATCTTATTCCTTGAGTGCACCGATGTGAATCTTGGTGTAAAGGTTTTTCAATGTGTGTCTGGTTGTGTTATGAAAGGAATTCCCGAAATTCCCACGGGTTTTAGTTTTTATGAAAAAATCCCATCCCTTGAGTGCACGGATGCGATACTTGATATAAAGGTTCCTCAATAAGTGTCTGTTTGTATTAAGTAAGGAATTCCCGAAATTCCCACGGGAAGGGGTTGGACTTTTTAGTTTGTATGAAAAATCTTATTCCTTGAGTGTACGGATGTGATACTTGGCATGAAGGTTCTTCAAAGAGTGATCGGTTGTGCCACGAAAAAAATTCCCAAAATTCCCACGGGCACGGGAAATATATGATTTTTAGTTAGTATGAAAAAAACTTGTTCCTTGAGTGCATGGGTGTGATACTTGGTATAAAGGTTCTTTCAATGGGTGTCTGGTTGTATAGTTTCTGAAATTTCCACGAGAAGGGTAGTTAAGCGCATACGAAGTTGCGGGATAAAGCTAGTGATTCTATAAAATGGAGACAATTAGATGAAACGGCAGCACTGCATGCTATAGACCTGACTCATATGATGTGTTCTGGGCCGAGTAATTAATAATCAACATTGATATTGAACAGCTAAATGCACGACTAATTCATGATAGCAATATTCAAACATTAGTGATAATATTGTTTTATAGCTACACTATTGGTACATAGAAGCGCATAATTCAATAGTGCTGGCGGCAGAAAATTGTCATGTTTTTTATAAACGAATAAAATAGACGATAAAAGGGGTTGGTATTAATTTGCCCGATTGTCTTCTTGTACTAATTAATTATTAGTAAGGATATGTTAATAAATAACTAAGGCAATTTTTCAAAAACTTGATCCATTTAAATATTTATGTAAGTACAATTGGTGTCCAAAGAATTTAATGAGATTTAAGAAAATATTATGACTTGTTATATCTGCCTTCTGTAGGTTTATCCCTGCTTTAAACTGCAAGCCAGCTACAATATCATGATTCGATTTTACGAAGCAATTTTTTTGCTTTTTTACAAAAGCAACATGCTAGCACTTTCATTATTTATGTAATTTTGTAACCTGACATAAAATTATCAACTTACGGCCCGACAGACGTTGTTTCATGTTTCACTTTATATGTAGGACCTACCCATACAATTTACATATAGAGTGATTAACAAAAGATCGCAAAATCTGAAAATAGGTTTTCAAACTTGAAATTGGAATCCATTAATCCATCCAAAAAATCCAAATAGAAGTCACATTTTAACCAAAACACTATTTTCATGATGCCACGTCTAAAATTTACTAAAGCCTATAATAAGAAGTGAATAAACGACCTGCTACTAGCTACTTCCAATACAGGCGCAAGCAACGCGAATTGGCCTTGCCGTTGGGTTCTTTTGCATTAGCACAGAGTCACAGGTCACAAGCTGATTCAAAAGGTCTTTTCCACAAATGCAGAAAGAAGTGATAGAAAGGGATTTTGTGGATATCTGATATAAAATAAATAAATAAAATCAAATGAAATCCCCAAACAATCACAGCAACTACATGGCCTCTAAGTAAGCAAAGCTTGTGTTATGAGATACCATGTAGCGAACTAGGAACCAGACCCGGAACATTTCTTTTTTCTTGTTCCGTGCGTGAATCGAACCCGCAACCACTGGCGTTTGAGGCAGATAGGTTTACCCCATCGTCAAAGAAGTCGTCGCGTCGTCGATATGCGCCGGTGCTTACGTGCAAGGTGCAAGCGTTCACGGCGTGCGGGGTTGTTTTTAGTCACCGGCCAAAAAATATTATGTTCTTCAAGCATATTTCATAATGCATATTTAGTTTTGTATCGCGCAGTAGAAAAAAATGAAGATATGGCACCACAAAGTTTTTATCAAATAGTTGCTGTTGATGTACGCGGCATTTCAATAATAATGTTTCATAGTAGCGCGTAGTCGTCTTTATTTTTAATGGTTTTCATTCATAATTTAGAGTGACCATGCTTTTCTTAATATGTTAGTGAACATAATTTATAATATCCTTATAAAAAAATACAAACCTTTATTTTGCAAAAATCATTTCTGTACATAATGCATATTGTGTAAAAAAATTTAGCAGGTGACTAAAAACAGCCCTGTATATTGCTGCACCAAGCGGCAACGTTGCAATCAGAGTTTGAATGGAAATTGTGACGCCACTGCGAAGCGGCAACGTCGCACTAGATCGCGCGTAATTACCATAGACTTTTTATTTGCAAGAAATGAAATGAAACAAGAAATAGCTAATATTTTTTAATATTTGCTGTTTCTTGCATTTAATAATGTTAATAATCCGCGAAAATGTAATTTAATAATTTACCTAATTTTTATATAATAAAATAAAGGGTGTATGATGTTTTGCATTCTTTCATTAACATCTTGTAGGTTTATAAATCGTAACACTAACTCTTCAAACGCTTTTTCCAGAACCTATCTACACGGTGAACATAACTGGTCTCAACTGGTTACAGCACGGAGACCTTATGAATCTTCTCGTCAAATATGTGGGTACACCTCCATTCGAGTACTGTGCTGAGTACAAGTTAGGACAGTATAATGTGACGGGCAACGAGACTTGCGTGACCAAAACGAGTACTACGTCAACTTCGTTCCCATTGGTCCATTATTTCTCTGACAGCGATCAGCATACGGTCGTTGTTATTATCGAGAATGATATCGGAAAGACCGTGACTCGTGCAGCCATTAATATTTATAAAGGTAAGTTTCAATACACTAATGTTTTGTAGATTAAGTGTAATTATTTTTAATTTTATTTATGAGTCGATAAAAATTAAACCCGGTCGAAGAGTTGTTTAATTTAAGATCGTGAATAATTTGGCGAGCATGTTTGCTAAGGAAACTTGTAGTCTTCGTTTTGCATCGGAGGAATAAGAGATGCAAACGTGTTATTATTATTTGGCATTCTTATAACTACACGTCTTTCGGCGGAAAAGACCCGACAATCGGACCGGTCGGTCGGGTATCAGGGTAAGAGAGAAAGCAATATCAATACCGCTTTCTGCGGGCTCCGGGGCTCCGGCGTGTACTGGTAATAAGGCAGTTTCTGATTGATGAGACTGTATTTCAGAGCGAGCTTTTGGTGGAGAATCTTTGCTGCTTGGTTGTTTCTATGCAGATACTCAGTGTGAGCATGAACTGAACAACCCGAAACTACATGTCTGAGGGACTCGCTAGGTTGGCGGCACGCCCGACATACTGTGCCGTCCCTCCGTCCCTCATATTAAAATAATAATAAATATTTATATAAGACTATTTACTAGATACTATTAATTAAGCTGGTGTTTCATCCAATAATAATTATCAAACAATTCAAAACACATTTTTTTCGTCTTTGAGTTTATCTTGAGAACCCAAGAACCCACACTAAGATAATTGTTCAAAATTCAGGGAAAAAGGCTCTTTATAAACATACTATCACAGTTTTAGTTCCTTTGCTAGCTTCTACGAGGGAGGGAGGTCGTTGCATTAACGCACAAATATCCTGCATCACTAGTGTTATTGCGGAATTAGCAAGTTCACTGGGTTATAGTAGTTGTGATGAATTTCCGAAAATTGACACTTGATTCAGTGAAGACCGCTACACTGGCGCTCCTGTGGTTGCGGGTTCAATCCCCGCCTTGTGCGAATATCTGTGCGTATGAACATGACTATTGATACTGGTATGGATGTACTATGTACAAGTATATGTATGATGTATGAAAACCTGAAAAAAAAACAGTTGTCATGGTGCATGGTATTGCAATCGATTCTATTACCGATTCTGAACAAACTGTTTTCAGGTTTCGCATGAACAAAAAATAATGTTGTATATAGGTTTAACCTATAACACAAGCATACGAGCTTTATAAAGGGGTAAATAGCGCTGTGTCTTCAAATTAAATGCGAGTTTAGTCTCGGGATTTATAAAAAAAATAACCATGATTTATTATTTTTTATTAATGAATCGTTTTCCTTTATTTTTCAGTGACTGTACACGCACAACTGTCTGTGATCGTGGTGCCGGTCGTCTTTTGTTTGCTGGCTATCATTCTCGTCATCTTTGGTATTGCTTACTATCACAACAGATCCAGGTTGGTTACCATTTCATTTATGAATAGATGGATGAATTCCTCATTTGTTTGTTTGCGTAAACGCAATATACTCCCAATGGTTGGATTGAACTGTAATGAAGGTTTAGGTGTAGGTATTGAAATTTAAGTATTTTTTGTTAATTATAACTACACACAGGGTGAATGAACATGGTGGGTCACTTTCGAAATTCGAGGACGTGATAGTTTAAGATACATACAGAAGAGAAAAAATAAAATAAAAATAAATATTAATTATTTATTGAGTAAACTTAACCGAAAGTTAAAGAATTCATTACGCAAAGCATGGTTACACAGGCGTTATACTATAGATACATAGCTGGTGGTTGTGTGCGTGTGGCGGGAACACTAGGTACTGTGTGCGTGTTCACTGAGGCGGCGCGTCGGGAAAAGTTTAGTAATGTCTCTTTATTTATTTATAGGGAATTCAGGTGAAAAATTAAGTACCTATTTTTGTCAATATCTTGAATTTGTCACCAATCACCCTGTATATCACTAAATAGTAAAAAAGAAATTGTTAATAACAAATGAATCAAAAGAGTATAATTGTATTAATAAAAATAGGGTTGCGCTGTGTATGTCAAATAGGTAGGATACATATACATACAGGCTTGTTTTTTAGTCACCAGCCAAATTTAAATGTTATTTTCTTTGATACGATATAAACGTGCCTGCATATTTATTTTATTTTAGTAACGCTCTGTACAAAAAATAAAGATATGGCACCACAAACGTTTTTACATATTATAGTCGCTGTTGATGAACACAGCTACTACGACGCGGCTTTCCATTGAATACTACGACGTAGTATTACAAGATGTTTTGAAGTAGCGCGTAGTCGTCTTTATTTTTAAGGTATTTTTTCATTCTTTATGTAGAGTTTCCGTGCTTGGCTTAATGTGTTAGCGAATATTTTGGGTGTAAAAAAAAATATACCTTTTTTGCAAAAACCTTTTCTATGAATGATACTTATTGGGTAAAAAGAAATTGGCCGGTGACCAAAAACAACCCTGCAGTGCGAGCACGGTTCTTTTTTCACGATCGTGTTTACGCTTCCGAATTTAAGCGATTATTGTCTATGATCGGTAGCACGGTTCTCCATCACGATCGTGATGTCGTGTATTTAAAGTAAACAAAGGTCCGGTTTCATAAAAACATAATTTCAATGTTGCCATACGGTTTTTCAATTATCAATCATGGTTTTCAATCTAATTCACGAGTATCCTAGCAACAAAAAACTGAATTAGGGACTAAATTAAAAAGTTAAATGTCATGTTGCCTCCATTGATTGTTGTTGTTTGTTAATTTGGGAAATATGTAAACGGCTGGTTGGTTGCCAATTAACCAAAAGAAGAAGAAGAAGGGAATTATTTATTAAAAATGAATAATATCAAATAAATAATATGCGTAATATATGTGAAGATCCAATTTATACAGGAAGCGATAAATATACTGCAACTTGCTTTTCTTCCAAAGGAGGAAAAGAATATTGACTTCGATCCACTTGTTCAAGAGAAAACATTAAAGCGCATAACACGGTTCTTCCAACACAAAAATATGTGATTTATAGTACTTCTTCTGCGATACGAATGTAATAGAAAGTTTCGTTTTTGAAGAAGACACCATTCAATAAAAATCCTACTCGGTATCAATAAGACTAGATGCTTATGCTTTAAACTAGATACTATACTTTCGGGGCATAATTACTGGATCGAGCCGATTGAAAAGGACCAATGAATAATATAAATAAAGCAGCTTTATGTCTAAGTTTGAACATTTTATTTAAACTGTATTTTGTTTATATTAATAAAATCTGATACCCACTTTTATGAAGTTTTATCATTACTGAAAATCCTATTTATTTGGTTTTGAAAAACTTAACTAAAATAAGATGTATTGTATGGGTCAAAAGCCACTTCAAGGTTTTCGCAGATATACATACAGTATTATAAACAAAACAAGCATTGTTAAGTTTAGTAACCTTATAGTGTTAAAGCCTTATAAGGAGCAGTGAATATTTATGAAAATTAAATGTATCTGAAATACACTAGGTATGTTGTGTTTTTCTGAATGGAACGATAAAAGTAATACTGAACTTAGTGATATACATGTACAGTATTACTTTTCTGTAAGTAAGGTCTGGCCACTTTGAGGGGAATTTATTGTGATAAATTAAACGGGTACAAGGTTTTCAATTTTAATAGTTTTTTATTTTAATATTCTACAAGATATCTGAAATATAAAATACACTTATAAAAAAGCTTCTCAATGACTTAACTGCGAAAAACAACTTAAAATCATATAAAAAGGCATTGTCATTCACATTTCAACTTACTTCACATATTAATTTACTTTTAAATCTGTCTGACAATGCTATAAAACTCTATGCTAAAATCAAAACCTTCGACAATACAGACCGTTACATTTCAGTGAGGTAAAATCTTAGTAAACAAATAATAACATTCATAAGGCAGGTTTGGTTGTATGGTTGAACATAAAACATGTTTACTATAAGTTTAGACCTGGGTCTCCATGAGTGTATTGTACAAATAAAAAACATTTTCGATTATAATCTATAATCTTTATTAATACGAGAGCATTGCATAGTTGTTCAATTATTAAGGTAATTTGAAATATGATACCTATAGTCATACAATAAGTTTAGTAAACAATACATGATAAAATACACAAGTATACATAAGACAAAATATAGCCTTAAGAGGCCTTAACTGATTGAAAATAAAATGAGATATTGATTTATATAACAGTATTATTATTTAAACATTAATTTATTTGGTTTCATACTGTCCGGAGTACATGATCGATTCTGTATGGTAGTAGTCTAGTTTACGGAGCATTGAATGGTTTTTGAAACCTTAATATTTGTAAAATACTCGAGCTATGCCAATGGGAACAATAAAAGTAAGACTGGACTGAGTGATATACAGTTGAGCACAATCTTTTAGTAAACAAGTTATGACATAGTACGGTCCTTGCACACAATATGAAACAAACCCTCTGAACTCAATATGCGATTGGTATGGGGATTGAGGTATGTTGTGTTTGTTATTCTGAATGGAACGATAAAATAATACTGAACTTAGTGATATACATGTTCAGTATTACTTTTCTGTAAGTAAGGTCTGGCCACTTTGAGGGGAATTTAGTGATAAATTAAATGGGTGCAAAATTTTCAATTTTAATAGTTTTTTTAATTTAATATTTTACAAGATATCTAAAAAATAAAATACACTTAGCTTCTCAATGACTGAACTGCCAAAAACAATTTGAAATCATATAAAAAGGCATTGTCATTCACATTTCAACTTACTTCACATATTAATTTACTTTTAAATCTGTCTGAAAATGCTATAAAACTCTATGCTAAAATTAAAACCTTCGACAATACAGACCGTTACATTTCAGTGAGGTAAAATATTAGTAAACAATTTATAGGATTACTTCACACTTAAATAAACCTGGTCACTTTATAATTGAATGGTTAGTATTTGAAATTCCTGATGCAAGTAGGTTCCAAACAAATAATAACATTTATAAGGCAGGTTTGGGTGTATGGTTGAACATAAAACATGTTTACTATAAGTTTAGACCTGGGTCTCCATGAGTGTATTGTACAAATAAAAAACATTTTCGATAATAATCTATAATCTTTATTAATACGAGAGCATTGCATAGTTGTTCAATTATTAAGGTAATTTGAAATATGCTACCTAATAGTAATACAATAAGTTTAGTAAACAATACATGATAAAATACACAAGTATACGTAAGACAAAACATAGCCTTAAGAGGCCTTTATATAACGGTATTATTATTTATACATTAATTTATTTAGTTTCATACTGTCCGGAGTACATGATAGATTCTGTATGGCAGTAGTCTAGTTTACGGAGCATTGAATGGTTTTTGAAACCTTAATATTTGTAAAATACTCTAGCTATGCAAATTGGAACAATAAAAGTAAGACTGGACTGAGTGATATACAGTTGGGCACAAACTTTTAGTAAACAAGTTATGACAAAGTACGGTTCTGGCACACAATATGAAACAAACCCTCTCAACTCAATATGTGATTGGTATGGGGATTGCAAATTAAAGCTTGCATATATGTTATATGATGTTTCCAAACCCAGCAAACTCTTTGGTTCACTTAAATTTAAAAGTTTGCTTATTGCGGCATAATGAAAACATGCAATGATCAAAGTATTTATTATTTTTATCAAAATCGCAACATCACAAGTCCTAATTCACTTTGTATTAGCTTTAAAAGAATTATTGTGTACACTAAAATCACTGTTCACACTTATTTCTCTCACATTTTAAACTTCATTCTTATCCTTGTAAGATATTATGTTTATTCCATTATGCTAGTTTCTTTATTTTCTTATTTATATTTGTAATAGGCATTTCTCTTAAGTTTTAAAGTTTCTCCTTATATCTGAAACAAAACATAACAAAATGATTAGGATTTGTATTATGTGTCATATACTTATTAAAGTGTATTGGTCAATTGTTAACTTATTACTAAACCTTAATTTTTTTATTGTAGGTAACCTATAGATGATAAAATTTTATATGATTTAGGAATAGCATTGTGGAGTTTAACAGAGATTGTTTAACATAGCCTGCAATATAGCTACAGATATGGGAAATCTTTATAAATCAATCTTTCTGCATGTCCAGTAACTCTTGTTCATTCCTAGCTTTAGCTTCCAATATGTAAATTGAAGGCAGTGTCAATAAACTCAGAACTAAATAGTGGTTTGCAGGGTTCGTAAGGTAGCCTTGCCTAAAATAGTTCTCACACACGATTTATAAGCAACAAAAAAAATTTCAATGTCCGTCGTTTTTCCCCAAATTAATAAACCACACCTTAGTATTGGTGCTGCAAAACTCTTCAAATGATATTAGTTAAAATACACGTAGGAACTTACCATTATATGAATCCATTAGATCGTCTCCGCTGCAAATCTTGTTGTAAATTTAAAACAAGGACAGTGGCGATGTCTTCATTAATGCGAAATAGCTTATTATTTGGATTATTGGCTTCCCGTATCAACCTTCTGGATATCATTTGCATAGTAATATATCTCCGCCTCTCTTCCTCGGCAATTAATGCGAATCCAAAGTCCTTACAAAAGACATGGTCGGCAAGCTCAAAGGGATTGTTAGCGTCCCGTATTAATCTTCTGGATATCATTTGTGAATTAATGTATCTCCTCCTCTCTTCCTCGGCAATTAATACGAATCCAAAATCCATTATTTCCCTAAAACAGTATGAGCGCGAGTCAAATGGCGGCTTCACGATTTTTACTCTACAAACTTTTTGACGTAGAGAAAACTTCGTTTATACGCTATGACAGTCGTCTTCTATGAGTTCCATGCTACTGAATTCGGTTTACTCGGTAATTTCGTGATAGATTCGAGATACATTACCAATCGTGAGGAATCGTGTTGTCTATGCTACAGTTTACAGCTATCACGCACGATAAATAACCGTCGTTTATGTCAAATACACGATCGTGAAAAGATCCGTGCTAGCACTGCTGTATACTGCAACCAATGGTTCTAGGCCACAGAGAAGATATATAGTAGAGCTGCTGTAAGCAAAGATGCACAGCTTCAATTTGGGTTGTTGGGACGTCACAACCTCTAGTTCAAGCTACTCCGCACTAGAGGAACTGGCGTCAGTTCGTCGCTGACTTCTGTGAAGTATGTACACGCGTAGATATTAAAAAAATGTAATCCTCCATTGTTTCTCGATGCAAAATTAAGTTTTGTGTACTTTTATAAAGGATATAATTGATTTATAGTAGTTTTTTTATAGTAGTTTTATAAAGGAATTACATTGACAATCCAAATAAAATTAACTAATCACGAAGATAATTTCATTCATAATATTTTTTTACAAATTGTTTGTTTTCCAATTATTTATGTCCAAAATTCCAGATTGTTATTTGTTGCCTAGGTGATTTTTATGCCGCGAAATAATTTTGCCCTATCTAGCGTCTAGTAGAAATACTTTTATTTCGCGGTTCTTTTTCTGACAGATTTGGAATGTATGAAATTTCGTTAAAAAAGCTAGAGCCACCTAGTAAAGTATAGCTGAACTTTTTTGATTATCATTTGAATATTTTAAGCCACAAAGCAGATACATAGTAGAGCTGCTGTAAGCAAAGTTGCACTGCTTCAATTTGTGTTGTCCTGACGTCACAGCCTTTAGTTCAAGCTATTCCTCGCTAGAGGCACTGGCGTCAGTTCGTCGCTGACTTCTGTGAAGTATGTACACACGTAGATATTTAAAGAAAATTAAATCCTCCATTGTTTCGCGATGTAAAATTTAGTTTTCTATACTTTTATGAAGGAATTACATTGACAATCCAAATAAAATTAACTTACCATGAAGATAATTTCATTCATAATTATTTTTTTACAAATTGTTTGTTTTCCAATTATTTGTGTCCAAAATTCCAGATTGTTATTTGTTGCCTAGGTGATTTTTATGCCGCGAAAAAAGGTTGCGCTATCTAGCGTCAAGTAGAAATACTTTTATGTCGCGGTTTTTTCTGACAGATTTGGAACGCATGAAATTTCGTTAAAAAACTAGAGCCACCTAGTAAAGCATAGCTGAACTTTTTTGATGATCATGTGAATATTTTAACCTTACGTTTCAACCGGTTTTTACTACTCGCTACTAGGTGACTAATGCCATCGCCTGTTTGGCTATGATTGGCCATAACCCACCGCTTACCCCTCCCGCACCCCGCGCGTAGGCTTCACTTGAGTCCCTAGAGAAAACTGGATAGGGCAGCTCCTCTATGTATTTCCTCCGTGTTTTAAGCTTATGTTTCAACCGGTTTTTAGTACTCGCTACTAGGTGACTAAATCCATCGCCTGTTTGGCTTTGATTGGCCATAACCCACCGCTTACCCCTCCCGCACCCCGCCCGAAGGATTCACTTGAGTTCCTAGAGAAAACTGGATAGGGCAGCCCCTCTATACATTTCCTCCGTGGTTCTAGCGCTGGTTTTCAGTTGTGCCACTTATTACTGAGTGACACTTATAATAAAGTGACATGACACTAATAATTGAATGACAGTATCACTAATTGTTCGTAGTCTGTTTTTTTTTTAATTATATTTATAAAAAGAATAAGAGGAAAAAATAAATCAATGTTTTGTATAAATTAACTTAAATACGACTAACGTTTGGGATATAAAAAAAAACTCTGTCGAGTATTTGGGAGCATTACTTGATAATCGTGCCGGAAGTTCTCTAGTAGTTCCAGGTTCACAACTCATGTCCTCGTATGGTGTTGTGTCCTTTCGACCGCGTAGGGTCAGCTTAGAAATAGCCTTACCGCCCCTGGATAAGTGCTTTGCGTTTCAAATGAGAATAGGACTGGCGTAGCGCCATATTGTGACGTCATAGCTGTCAAATCGCACCGGTTAGGTAAAGTCAGCAAAAAAATATTATTTAAATAATATTCACATGTTATTTTATACACCAATCAAAAGCAACACCTTGTATACTTGTTCAATGTATCATGCAAACTTAATAATTTACATTTATTAATTACTTACAGGTATACCATAGAAGTGGCAGACTTCGATTTCGGGCAACAAGGCCATTTCGACTACAAGAGTTTCATCGAAAGACTACAGGAGAGTTTCCGAAGTACCTTCAATTTTGAAAACAGCGACAGTACAGAACAAATTAACTCAAACACTAGATACGACTCTATGACGTAAGCATTAAGGTCTAAAATTCGGTGTCAAAAAACTGTATTTATCGGTCGTATTGTAGCTATTGTACGTCAATTTATTTAAAAAAGGAACGTTACGTTAGATGGCTTTTAAAATCTATTGGGAATTATTATCTGTGTATTGATGTGATATTTTTCCTTTTTTGAAGATGTAACCGTCCTCCAGTTTCAGTTTCGTCTGCTTCGTGAGATCAATTTTCCAAAGTTATAATAATAATAATAAAACGTGAGTAAGCATTATATCCCGCTCTGACATTTTTTCCGGGAGTTTTATATAAAAATGGACAAGAACACTTCAATAAAGTTTCATATTTTTGTAAATAGCTGCTAAATTTTGTGACAAATTAGTTTTGGTATCGTAATTTAGTTTTTTATGTAATTTTCAATAGTATGTTAATTAGTTTTCCGAGGCTATCTAAAAGAAATTGGTCTAAAAACAACTGAGCGACCATTTTGGAAACTTAACTACCTACTTAAGATACTTTTTCATATGCTTACGATTTATATGAATAAGAATTTCTTCGTATTTGATTGTGGTAACGTAAAGTCTTTTGGGTATATAATGCAGTTGTATTTCATTTTATGTCATTATTTCGTATTTCTTTGCATTTTTCATTAATATTCCGAGAGGATATTTTATAGCGTAACAATATTATGCGTACAATTCGTTTAAGTTTTCCTTTAAAATCGTTAGATTACTTTGAGAATTGATTTCTTGATAAAATAAGTAAAGATGTTTAAGTATATATGAAAAAAGACGTTATACCTACTTATTTCTTCAAATTTATTGTATTCTGTGTAATTTGTTAAGAATATAAATTGTGTTAAAATCCGTAAAATAAAAATTTTAAGTTGCATTTTATAATATGACCTCGCGTTAATATTATATTTGTATCACCAAATAAAATTGTACTTTAGTTTTGTTAATGGCAAAAAAACATGTGTGTTATAAAAACTATATTTTATTTGCAAATTTTAATTAAATAATATCTAGTTTATTCTAAGGAAAGTAACCGTTTACCCAGTACCGTATTGTATACAAACTTAACTGCATGTAACATAATCAAGATTTTTTTTTGAAATTCATTATGACGATACAAAAAAAAACTATAACACACCAAATAATATTAAATGAAATAGAAAATTTTATTTTATACAATTAAAATAGACTGATTTAATTTGAATTAATTAGTTTCACACTGTTAGATACAATTCTCTTAGTAAGTGTAAAACATACAATTATTATTAGTCATTCCAAATATAATGTTTTATGTTGATTGATCTGTTATTTTATTAATTATATTTGTTCCTGCATATTATGTTATTAATATAAATTGGTTTATTTAATAATTTGGCATATGCACTATTGTTGACCCGATAGTTATTAAAAATATGTTTAATTAAGTCATGTTTTGTGATACATTAGGTTAAATTTAAGTTAACATACTTGTATATAAGATATTATGTTAGTATATTTATTTCTACTATATCAGAAAGTTTATTACCCTAATTTCTAATATTGTAGGTATAAAGATTTGTTTGTAGTAATGTATTAAAATGTTACATAAATTTAATTATTTTATTTATTGTTTCTGATTTTATTATTCTTCCCTTTTTTGTTAATAATTAACGTGGTTTTAATACCGCAATATGAGGTATTACGCTATGTTATAACTATTTTTTATGTAGTTGCCATAGCAACGCCCATACATGAGAGGTGATTTCGACATTAGATCGACCATTTGCTTGATAGTATTTATACATTTAGGGTCTGTTTCACAATGTATGGATAAAGTACCAAATAGCTATGTAGCACATAAATTATTTGGAAGATAAAAGTTCCGAATAAGAAACTTCATCGGACTCATAACTAATGTGACAAATAGCGCTATCTGACAGTCGTGAAATGCAACAATAGTGTTTATCCTACCAATAAGTAATAAATAGCTTATTTGGAACTTATGTAGAACTTATCCGTACATTGTGAAACAGACCATAAAGGTCTGATTTTTCAATGACAGCCTAAACACAGTTTTTTTTTTATGTAATTATCTTGAGCTTTGTAAGTTACGAGCTCATTCCCGCGACTTCGTACGCGCATAAACTAAAAAGTCCTATATTTCCCGTTCCCCTGGGCATTTCGGAAATTTCCTTCCATATGGCAACCAGAAACCCATTGAAGAACCTTTTTACCAAGTTTCACATTGATGCACTCAAGGAATAAGATTTTTCATACCAACTAAAAAGTCCTATATTTTAAGATTGTAATACTAACAATTGGGCCAAGATGCCAAAATAAATAAATATATTATTATTATAATTATGTATATATCAAAAAGGATATTCTCTCTAAAAGAGGTAAGTTATTTAACAATGCGGGCCTAAAACCAAGCATGTTAAAGTTGTGTTGTTTAGTTTATGTTTGTTCCAGACGTTAGAAACTTCCTTGTGATACGGCAGGTGTTAAGTATAATGTGTGCTGTGTTTGGTTATGATCATCAGGTGTAGGTAATGTTGTTAAATTTAGGTCTTGTTGTATTTCTTGTTCGATACTTTGTATGATATCGGAGCTCAATAGTTTATTCCGTAATATAGCCCTTCGTTGGTCGCCAACGTTTTGTCGACTTACATCCATATCGGGAAATTTCTGCATAAATTATGTATAAAGTGGTTCTAAATATTGCGTGAGATTAGTTTCCAGAGATGTGATACGTAGGTAAGTTTTCCATATGAGCTGGTTCATCTCGTTCGTCCATCTCCTACGTTTGCGTGGTCTCACAGTGGGTCCAGGTAGTTGGCCATAGGCCTCCTGAACAACATCTATGGGATCTGTGTTGTGTGATGAAGATGTGTTATGTTGTGTGATTCTTTGTTCTGCTGCGTTTAATACAAACTCATCGTCTGTATCACAATCTTCCTTCGCAGAAGGTTTTTCTGAATGGGATGTAATTTCAGATGGCTTTCTAGCCCTAGGTCTTAATGTGTATCGATTTTTATTAATTTCCGCCATTCTGTTCCCACGAGTGGCAAGGGAAATATACCGTCGATCTCAGTAGAGCCCCGCATACCAAGACAAGGCTATTTACACCTGCAGGCGTAGCACGGCTTTCATAAGAGATAAGTCACAAGACAAGACATAATTTTGTCACAGTCCGGTAATTTGTCTTATATGACACCACGGGCACACGACGTGACAAAAATGCTTGCCGCGACATATCTTTGTCTTGACGTTTATACAAAGAACGAGTTTAACAACTTTAAACCTCCAAATGTAATTTTTTAGTTGGTGAATTTTTAGTTGTAATATTATTTTTAAGTTTTGTGACCATGTCAAGGGCCAAAAAGCAGTAAGTACCTTTACCGTTGAAGTCTTAAAAGAATCTGATTATAATAATTGATAGACATAATTATTATTCATCATCATCATCATTACAACTCTTTGTAATGAGCTCATTGCAGGGCATGAGTCTCTCCCCTGGGTGACCAGGAGGTTATAGGCCATAATCCACCAAGCTGGCCTAGTGCTGGGTGGTGGATGCCAGAATTTTCAGGGCGCCGAAATGGCTTCTGACAAACCCTAACGACTACTGTATACAAGTATACAGCACCCGGGACCGACTGCTTAATGTGCCCTCCGAAGCACGGAAGTCGTCGAGAGAAATGAATGGTCGGAGGTCACACATCCAAGTACCGACCGCGCCGAACGTTGCTTAACATTTGATATCGTATGATACACACATTAAGGCGACATATTGAAAAAATGCATTGACTTTCATCGCAAACTATGAGAATATGACATGAGGAGTGGATCTGACATTTCGATATGTGTAAATTCATATCATTATCTATACTTTGCCTGCTCAAAAACATGATTTGATGATTTTGACTCGATAGTTTTATTTTTCGAAAACACGTCTAAAAACATACTTTTGTTAAAATTACTACGTGGTTATGCAATCCATATGCTTAGAATTTACTTAAATTCAATCTTCACATTATTGTTCGGACTTTGGTTGCTCAAAATTTACATAGCATTTACCGTTATTTTTTTATCGATTTTTGAAACGATTTCAGTGTCTGAGCGGTGTCGATGGTGGCGATTTCTATGCAATAAGCGACCTTATGTCGGCGTATTAAGGTGCTAAGATTTCAAGAAAAAACATTTCGATGTGTCGTCTTAACCATGGCGCCACGACGACTTCATAATTATTATTATGTAAAAATAATTTCACAACCTCCGAACCACAGTGATAAAAAATATTTGGCGATGTGTCAAATTGTGACAAAAATAAACGAAACGATGCCGCCATGCTATTAAATAAGAGATAGAACTTGAAAGAAGTCTTAAACATTTGTCAAGATGTGTTTGTCACGCATTCTAGTTAAATTAAACTTGCCCCGTGCTACTGTATAAGACTAAGCAATTATGTCGCTCAAATTGTGATATAATCTGTGACACAAGTCTTGTCTTGAGAAGCCGTGCTACGCCTGCTGGAGTTCGCCTGGCTCCAGAGAATGGCACGCTCACGACTAGGCTCGCCCCTAGCCATGCATCCCTCGGCACGGCATACCTTGGATTGGCGATTTGGGATCGAAAACGCTAGTGGTACAAAAACACAGGGTTAAAGATATAAATACTAGATTAAGCAAGAAAATATAAGTGTTAAAATAGAGTAACATGAAAATAATATCATGTTTTTATGATAAATTGTTTTCTTCGTCGTCCTCGTCACCACTACTTTCTTTATTAGGTACCTACTCGTATCTAGAAATGCACGTATTATGAAAGGTTTATAAAAATCTGCTTATCTTTCTTAACTTTTCATACAGTCTCTCTAAAGAGACAATTCTCCTGAAATCGTAATTTAAAAAAAAAAGTATGTTTTTAAGTTTATTTTTAATGGAAATATGTAAAAATTGCAGAGGGAACTTGCTTCTTTACTCTTGAAAAGGGATTTATTGAGACGTTAAATTGTTTTTCTTTCTGAAAACAACTTCTTCAATTTTATAACTACAATAAGTAAGCCCACATTTTGTAAATTTTGGCGTATTTCATGTTTTAATTAAAATTACAGTACATTACAATACAGTACATTAATAAATATGAGCGGTAAAAGTCATGAAGTGACATTGCCCAAGACGGTGGTTAGTTCCAATTTTTGCCACACGCCAAAAGATCCTTGTTTACCCGCGCAATGTCAAAGTCAAGCGCGGATATTGCAATAAAAGTTTCCTTTATGTATGATATTCCAGACAATATTCTGTCTGTCCAAAATTTTATAACATTTTAATATTTTTCACATTTTCATTATAACGCCGAATTACAGGTGTAACAGGTGTGTATAGGTACGGAAATTCAGCCTTATAGAAAATTTTCCGCAGATTGGGGTTTAAAATGCCTAAAATGACTGGGCTATGAAAAATAATTAATCAAAAAACTGGCTTTTAATTTTTACTACGTTTCTTGTAACTACACGATGTCATAGACAAAAAATATTAAATTCGATTATTTTTCGCTGGGGCATGCATGGCCTCTTACATAGTAAGTAGGTAGCATAAGAGTTGAATCGGGCGGCTATTATCCACATTCAGCTATCTCCTAAGACGGACTCCGGGCCCCAGGCAGCACGGAAACATTTTAGGGTGGCCTTACTAACACCTTTTATAGTAAGGGCATTAATTGTGATCAGCGCTGCCTCTAAAATCGTGGTGCTGGCCACGTCGTGATTACTTGCTCAGTGGTGCTGGCTGTGGCTTCTGAGCCGATTGGGGCTGCGTTACGTAAAGAAGTGTGCGTTGTCCTAGCGGAAAAAAAAACGAATTACCTTCTCATTTCGAGTTTTACAGATATTTATTGAACGACTGCATATAATTTTGTACGATTTGTAAAAATTTGTGAGAACAACGTTGAGAACACCTAAAATTGTATTAAAATTAAATGTAATAAATAAGTGTTAAGTAGTAATATTCAGCAAAAAATATCAGAAATACCTAAATTTGACGAAATGGCAGCGACATGAATGAAAGATTCTGTGAAATTTATAAAAAAGTACAAAAGTCTACGTCATTTTCATATAGCTGAGAATCTCATCAAGAGGATACGATTTTCTTACAGTATTATATCCGGATCCGGACCAACTCCAGGTAACGGGTTATCCATACGACACTTTATATCGGATATAAGTATATCAGACATATATCCCGGCTAAGTAAAAGAATCGAATTTCATTACAAACTCATATAAGCACCAGGGAATCCACATATTTTTATTACTTCGTAATAAGGTTTTTAAGGTATAATAAGGTTTTTATTAAATATGAAGTTAAGGTTTGAAATTCAATAAGAAGCTAGCCGTATCTACCGGTAAGTTAAAGGAGATTTCCCCAATTTTAAATGAGGTTGCCATTTTGGGAAACAATCTTAATGACAGCTCTTTAAAAACACAAAACGGTACAAAAATGGTACAAAAGGCTTCGACAGATGGCGCTGTACAAAAAGGCGAAGTCTTGTCCGTCATATAGCCATTTTGTTCCACACTGCGTTTTTAAAAGTAAAATAAATTTATTGACGTCTCTATCAGAAATCAGAAAAATTCGTGGAATGTGTAAACTTGGAAATAGAGAATCTCTTCGAGAAAAGTTTAAAGAGATTGGTATCTTGACCCTTGCATCACAACATATTTATGAAAACATTACGTATATTTATAAGAATTCTAATAAATTTAAAACTAGGAAAGATAATCATGATAAAAATTACTCTTTAAAGACTAGGAATGACCACAAGTTAGCGTTTCCCAAATTAAGGCTGGCTAAAAGCAGCAAATCATTTATTGGAATGTCAATACGTATATACAGGGTGTCCCAAAACTCGACGTCAACCCGGAACCGGGTGACAAGGCAAGTCATGCTGGTTATCAGAAAAATGTTTAAAAAAATCTAAGTCACGTGTTCTCAAAATTATTGGCATTTTAAAAAAAACACGCAAAATTTCACACCCTGTGACAGTGTTTTTGCTGCTGTTGCCACAAATGTTCACTTTTGGAAACTTTTTTTTTTGATATGTAACCCTGAATAATGCTTCTCTAAACTGTTATCAACATTTCAAATCTAGCTCCTCGAGCTTGCATAAAAATAGGACTTATTTCCAAGAAAAAAATTAAAAATTAAAAATGGCCTAGTTTTAACTGTCTGCATTGAAAAAAAAATTGTACTACGCGAGTTTGGCAAGTTGTGACAAAAGTTGGCGCATTTAGTAAGGATTCCAAAATGGTATGACACTTGGCAAATTGTAGCTGCTATCATGAACAAAAAAAAATATTTCCATGAAAACCCATTTTTAACTTTTTTTCTTACTTGGTTAAAATTGCAAAGCTTATCGTTGGTTACATTGGAGCCGATTCCAATATACACACTGATTAAATTTAACTGAATTGTACATTGTGCTGATGTACTCGTCTATCTTTATTGAATGAACAGATTGTTCACTTTTAATTTATTTTTTTTAGTGTGTGCATTGGAATAGGCATTTATTGTTAAAGGTTTCAATTTTAAATAAAACAAAATTTTAATACCAATGTTTATTAATAAAATTTACAATAATTCTTAAAATGTTATAATAAGTGTTCGAAATGCCTTCCTTCGGCGGCAATACAAGCGCGACATCTTTTTAAAAAAGAATGAGCTATCTTTCTAGCGTATCGTCCATTATTTACAAATTGAGCTGCTTCAGCTATTCTCTGCCGTAATTCATGTTCACTACCAATGGGCTTCTCGTAAACTTTTTCTTTAACAGCTCCCCAGTAAAAAAAGTCTAAAGGATTCAAGTCCGGTGAACGGGCCGGCCACGAGATTGGTCCAGCCCGCCCGATCCATCTCCCAGGAAGCTCTTCATCGAGGTACTCTCTTACGGGGCGAGCAAAGTGCGCTGGGCACCCATCTTGTTGGAACCACATTTCTCTGTAAATGCTTAGCGGCACGTCTTCTAATAAATTTGGAAGATGGTTTTGAAGAAAGTCTAAGTAAACCTCGCCAGTTAATGCATCAGGCAACTCAAAAGGACCAATTATTTTGCCATTCAAAATTCCGGTCCACATGTTAACTTTGAATCGGTACTGGGACCGATCCTGTCTCGTTAAATGAGGGTTTTCAACACGCCATTCATGCAGGTTGTGCATGTTCACGTAGCCGTCCTTTTTAAAAGTTGATTCGTCCGACCATAAAATTTTTGTTAGAAAAAGTGGGTCATCTCTGTACCTCTCCAATACCGTCCGGCAAAAATTCACCCTATTTTGGTATAGCTCTTACTGAAGTACTTGGGTCTTCTTCGACAGCCTGTAGAACTTCTTCTTCCATAGGGTTGGTGGGTCTGCCTCCACCATGCGTTTGATTTGGGAGGCGGCCTTCTGAGAAGAGCAACCGATGCACATTCGTAAACACCCGATGATCGGGGTAACGAGCAGCGTTTGGGTACCTTTCGCGGTAAAGTCTGGCAGCAGCACTGGCATTACACCTGCACTCACCGTAAATAAGGTGCATATTAGCGTATTCGCGAGTGGTATACGAAGACATCTCGGCACTTGTCACACACTCACACAATAGTCCAGGGGAAAGCAAAGGTCGTCGTTAAGAGAAAACAAACAGTCCGAATCTAAATCGCAAGCAATCACAAGTCCATAAACATAGCCAAAAGTAAACAGTACGAAATCAACACAAACGAATACGAAAACAAGCGCAGTAAACGAAGGAACGTAACGTACTGCATAGATGAATATAAGTACTAAAGTATAGATGACCGTCTCGCGGTTTTTGCACTTTAGCGCCACACAGTATCAACTCTAGGAACCTTTTTGACCAAAACAACCCTAGAATGCAGCCCGGCCGTAACGCCACTTTCAAATTTTCAGAAATTCGTAGTACATGTTATTACTATTGTGCAAACTGCGCAATACCAATAAGTTGAAATAAACTGCACAAAGCATGATGCTATGCGAGTTGGGGGTAATAAAAATATGCATCTCAGGCAATTATTTATTTTTTCTTAATTATTTGTGTTTGATATAATAATTATAGGCCATAGATTTTTTCGGGTCGTTTTTGTCAAACTCAATGCTTTTGCCACACAAATTGTTCACCTTCTTCCACCAGTCATTCAAAATCAATGCAATTCCTTTTCTTAACTCACTATCTCACTAGAAAGTCAGCATCCTATGTAAAAACATCACTTCACAAAAGTAAAATCTTTGATTTGAGATCGTAAAAACGCGAGGAGTGAACACTCTACTCAACGTACTTTGTAGAAAACACTAACAAAATAATTCAGCGACAAAAAACACACAGAAAAATAAGCAAATGCAACGAGTGCAATTTGATTGGTTGAATACTATACTATAAATACGCTGCCTGGTACTATAGATATATCGATATCGAACGCAGAAAAAAATACAAAAAGTTCCAGTAGTGCCCGGCGCGTAGCGCTAGTAGTAATATAATTTTGGTATTTGTATGGAAGACAAACTAGCATGACGTACTGACTGGTTTGTAATGTGTATCTACAATAGCGAATACCTGGCGTCACTCTCTGTCTCTCTCGCACTTGGTAAAATGACTCTCTCCATCTCAGTCACTTTAGCGTCCATACCTGTCTCGCTCGCACTTGAGAAGGTGACTCTCTCCGTCTCACTCAATCACTTTAGCACAAATACTATCTCGCTTACACTTCCTAGAAAGACTCCTTTGTCACAACTTACAATTTACGACTCTTTGGAAAACCTTGGGCCCATTAGAATATTTTTTAACCAGGTAAGAAAAAATTGTTGAACACTGGATTTTTACGAATTTTTTTTTGTTCATGATAGCAACTACAATTTACCACGTGTCATACCATTTTGGGATCCTTACTAAATGCGCCAACTTTTGACACAACTTGCCAAACTCGCGTAATACAATTTTTTTTCAATGCAGACAGTTAAAACTAGGCCATTTTTAATTTTAAATTTTTTTCTTGGAAATAAGTCCTATTTTTATGCAAGCTCGAGGAGCTGGATTTGAAATGTTGATAACAGTTTAGAGAAGCATTATTCAGGGTTACATATCAAAAAAAAAAGTTTCCTAAAGTGAACATTTGTGGCAACAGCAGCAAAAACACTGTCACAGGGTGTGAAATTTTGCGTGTTTTTTTAAAATGCCAATAATTTTGAGAACACGTGACTTAGATTTTTTTAAACATTTTTCTGATAACCAGCATGATTTGCCTTGTCACCCGGTTGCGTATTTATTTGATACTTAAATGGCAATTGTTCTGATTTTCAAAGATAAGAATAAAATGTGTATGCATTATGACCATCGTTATTTTGGTGACTTAACGTTTGACTTTCGACCATCTCGAGATTGTCCAGGGTTGACAATAATAGCTGACCAGGTTTATGGCGCTTCGCCGGCCGCTACCGTGGCACCGCTCGCTTCGCTCGCTCGGCTCGCGCACGTGTATAACTATATGCAACCTAACATGCTCCTCCTCGCTGCGCTCGTCGTCGCACCTAACCGTACCGACACCGCCTTCCGGTACGGGAGCCCTTCTCGTAGCTTATCTCTTTCATCGCAATGTATATCAATCAAAGATATACCTACTTTTCATCTTTCATACAGTACCAGGTTTTGTATTTGCATTTGTTTGAAAATTACAAGTGCAAAAGCTAATCCATTTCAGTCAATTTTTTTACTGAGTTAGATTAGGTATTGTTGAGTAATATGCATAAACAAAAGCTCCTCTATAAGAGTCTGACTCGTGAAGTCGTGACTCAAATAGTACCTATAGGCTTTGTATATTCGCCACCCGGTTCCGGGTTGACGTCGAGTTTTGGGACACCCTGTATAACAAAATTCCGAAGTCAATTCAATAAATTCAAATCAATCATTAAAAACACTTTATCTCGAAAAGCTTATTATAAAACTAAAGATTACTTAGACGATAAAAAGGCATGGGATTAGGCATAGGAACAGGATATTTCTAAAAATTTCTAATTACTTATTAATTTTGTTTACGCTTGGCTGTGCAGTATGACATATTGCATACTGGTGACTGTTCCACTCACTTACTTTCTTTTCAAGACAACAGCAAGAACATCATGCTCCCTCAGGCGGCATGGCTAGTGATAGCGTCGGGTATCGGGTCACCCTCTTCCCTAAAATATGGTTGAGGAGGGTGATGGTTAGTGCTTGCGTTATACTCGTGAACGGGTGCTGCTAGCGGTGCCAGGTCGTTTTGCTGATGATACAATGACTATTTTATTCCATTCTTGTTTAAATACTCTGGTTCCAATTAGTCATATTCGTGTTGTGCATCCATAGCTCAATGCACCTACTATGTAAGCAATTTGGTTTTGGCATGACATTGGCTCTCACAATTAGCTGTCTTGTGTTTGTTTTTTTTCATGTCATGATCAATTTGTACTGTATGTACCTATTTGTATTAATTCGTATAATCCTGACTGAAAATAAGTGCCAAGAGTTTTTTTCCGCCGGCTTTTTTTGTCTCTTGGTCTACTGTAATATCTTATTCAATAACTATCAACACCTTGCTAAAGCCGAAATACAAAATTGTGACATTAATAAGCGGCCATTCGATGGTCTTATGATGAATAAATTTTTCATTTCATTTCATTTCTTTTTTTTTCAAATTGAGCTTATAAATAATCATAGATGATAGATACCACTTACCTAAGTACATTATACACGCATCAAAAAAGTCTAAGCAACATGTACTTATGTAAATTTTTAAATATCTAATATTTCATGTTACAAAGTTTCTATTTTTTATTTGAATATACTTTTAGGATCTTTTTGAAGTAAAAACAACATCAATCATACGCAAAACGAGCTAAGGTCAAACCAAATAAAAATTTTCGAAAAAAAATACAAAATTTGTAATCAAAATTAATTTATTGAAAAATAATTGAACAATTTAATACAAACTTTGGCCTCCTCTGTTGTTTAAAACTTGTCGGCACTGATTATTCATGGAATCAATGAGTCTTATAATCTGGTCCTGCGGTAATCGCTTCCAGTGGAATTTAAGCAAATCCTTCAGCTGCTGGGTTGTTGTTACCTGGTCCAAGTCCTATAAAACACTTCTTTGGAGCATATCTCACGCGTGCTCTATGGGGTTGAGGTCCGGAGATTGTGCAGGCCAGGGCAACACTCGGATATTTTCTGTTGCCAAGTACCGACTAGTCCACAAGGCTGTATGTGAACGTGCATTATCGTGCATCAATGTGAAGTCTGGGCCAAGTGTTTGTGAAAATGGATGGACATGGGTTTTAAGAACATCCTCAACGTAATTTTCAGCGTTCATGTTTCCATTTACAAAAACGAGCTTAGTTCTCCTATTCTTCATAATCCCCGCCCACACCATAACAGTTGATCCGCTGTACGGATGCACTTCTTGAATGCACCTCAGCCTTTCTCTATTTCCGGGACGTCGGTACACTCTCACTCTTCTGGAATCAGGCCTGAATCCAAATCGCGACTCATCACAAAATAAATTTTTGTCCCATTGTTCCTGGCTCCATGTTAAGTGTTCCCTACACCATTCATTCCGACGCACGCGATTGCCGTGACGTAAAGGTGGACACCTAATTGGGCGTCGTACTCGCAGGACGTACTCACGGAGTCGATTTCGCACGGTTTGGGGGCTAACATCAACACCAATTGAGTTTCGTAGCCTTAAACCTATCTGGCGGGCAGTCATCATCGGCTGGCGTCTTGCAGTCAGTTGTATGTAGCGGTATTGCCAAGCGGTGGTACTCCTTCCGCGGCCTGGATGTTATTCAGCAGGATCTCCTGTGTTGGTGTAACGCTGCTAAAAGCGACAAATAACGCTCCTGTTGACACCAAAATACCGCGATACTTGGGATTGATTTCTTCCCGCTTGCAACATCCCTACAGCTCTTTGCATTTCATTTGCAGTCAAATGATGTCAATCCATGGTGTAAAAAATGTATAAAATCACGTAAAATGTAATTATGTCGATAGCTCTATTTAAATTATTGTTAAAATTTTTAAAATGAAGATTCAACACCAAATTCAATTAAGAAAGAAAATGCATTGAAATTCTATTTAAATGCATTCTTTTTTGTTTTGTAAAAAAACAATAGAATATCGTTTTTTTTTTCTAACTAACCAGTGAGTAAATTAAAACAAAAAAGTTAGCATACCTATACCTACCTAACTTTTACTAAAAAAAGAGATTAGTTAAGATTTTTAAAATTTTATGCTTGTTGCTTAGACTTTTTTGGTGTGTGTAGCATACAGACTTAACGCCTTCGGCTTTTTAAAAGGGCCATCTATAGAGGTTTTTTGAACTAATCTTTATGAGCTGTCAGAAAATTCCTCATTATTCTGAATTGTAGTTTTTGGCTACCTGTTGCCAGGGTAAACACTAATCTCTAAAATTTTTAGTACAGAAGACAGGAAAAAATCAATTGATATATAACGGGTACGCCAAATAACTTTTTTTTTTTGAAAATGCTATAAACAAAAAACTACTGAATATTTTTTCAAATTTCTTTTTTTATTTGAAAGTACAATCCTTCCGGTTAATAATAGAAAATAATTTCATTCAAATGGCTGCCTCGGCTGGCCATGCAGTAGCATACACGATCGGTCCAATTTTTCGCCATTGACTGATCGCCATTGACTGTAACGGCCACTCCTTGCTCATTTTCGAAGAAAAATGGCCCAATTATGCGTCTGGACCAAAATCCGCACCAAACAGTGACTCGTTTTGGGTGAATCGGCTTTTCAATGTATGCGTGCGGGTTTTCTGTGCCCCAAATGCGACAATTTTGCTTGTTTACATACCCGCCAAGATCAAAATGAGCTTCATCTGAAAAAATGATTTTTGGGCAAAATCGGCCCAACTAGCGAAGCGAAAACGCATTGGATGGTCAGTTGTTCAAGCGTATACACAACCATATTCGTTCAGCGGAAGGATAAAACTAATTATCTTTCAAATCAGACATGAGCTAAGTGTTACCATTCACGAAATAAGAACTAGTTGAAAAAAAAAAACGTTAGATGGCGGACCCTATATCATGATATCGGCGAACCCTGAAATAGACATTACCTACTACACTTTTCCCGACGCGCCGCCTCTGCCAACGCGCACACCACTACCCGCTAAGTATCTTTTGTATTAGGTACGCTTATGTAACCATGCGTTGCGTACTAAATTCTTTAAATTTTCGGTTAAGTTTACTCAGTAAATAATTAATATATTTTTTTCTCTTCATGTATGATCTCAAATTATCACGTCCTAGAATTTCGAAAGTGACCCACCAGTCACCCTGTATATTTTCCATGCTGGACTGGAAGCAAAAGGAAAACATAGCTGCTTCTCTTCTCGGGCATACTGTTAACACAGAGGTTTTAAAGCCTCTAGTTTTCTGCCTATCCCATAAGTAATACAGGCGTGAAGTTACCTATGTAGGTATGCATTAGTATTATATCCGTTACCTAGTAGGTACCCATATCACAAACTTATAAGCTTAATTTAGCGCCAGTTGGCGCCAAAGTAATAGGTATATGTCCTACAATTACTTATAGGATAATATTGTAATAATTTAAGTATAATTTCAAAAGGATAACGTAGTTTGCATTATAGGGACATCAATCAAACTCAAAGTCAACTCAAACTCAAAAATTCTTTATTTCGTAAGTATTTAAATACATTTGAAATAAGTCAAACAATTTACAATTTGAACTGAATCTACCACCACTTCGGAAAGTCGATCTGTTGAGAAGAAGTGGCAAGAAACTCAACAGCAATCATCTTTTAAAAATAAGAGAAAAGAAAATACATAATAACAATTTACAGCCAGGGAATACCAACTTCTTGCATCCGGATATCTTAAAGTAAAACTTTTCACATCAACACTTATCCACACTTATCTATCAAAGGGTTAATCTTAAATATTTTAGGATTTTATTATAAAATGAAGCGTACACATTGACCCATGAACGAGTTGATCTTCTAGAGTCTACTATTATATTTATACAATAGGCAATCAAGTACTAGACAGAAACGTAGACATAGATATAGAGGTAAAGATAGAAGCAGAGATAGACGTAGCGATAGAGATGAGAGAGAATACAGATAATGTGAATGGAGATGAGGATAGTCGTGGACAAAGACAGGACGTGGACATGGAAATGGGGAAGTCGGAGTCAAGTTGAAACAAAAGTCATAAAGTCATCAGCAAAACGACCTGGCACCGCTAGCAGCACCCGTTCACGAGTATAACGCAAGCACCAGCCATCACCCTCCTCAACCATATTTTAGGGAAGAGGGAATAAAAGATAAAAGAGTTAGACGAGGCACTGGTGTGACTACGATATCTGTAAAGACTATGAATCCTCGAGTGAAAAGTTCCTATACAGGTTAAATTAGCCCATCACCTCTTGCAGGCAGCCTCTCCACATCAATCCCAATCCCTACAACCTTTTGTTCTACGGTAGTAAATGTGGTTAAAAAGTATTTTACTTAATATTAGAAGAATAGTAGGTAATAGAATTATTTCAGCTATTGTCTAAACTCACTATTTCAACCTACCTATACATATAATAATAAAAGCCCCAGCACACCCTCACTTTCGAGGACTTTTAGCATGTTAATCTGGATTCCAGAAGATATAACCAATTTTCAAAAATACACGAATTTATTCCCCTGCTTTTAATAATTTGACTGGGCTATAAATAAACTACGCCACAGTTTTCAAAGTGGATTTTTACAAAAAGACTTATTATGATTTTATTCCCGTCACAACTTCGTATTTTCGTCATCACGAACTACGTACTTTAATTTAACTCTGGGGAAATCCAACCCCGACATTAAAGTATTCGTTTTTCGCATTTCATTAAAATTTTAAGTCGCTAAGCGCGGTCTAGGCATTTTAAGTGGTGTTTGGTTAAGTATAGTTAATCTTATAACGAATGCCAGCGCGGTGTTTTAAATAGCTCTTTAGTAAGCAACGGTATTATAAGATGGAACGGTTGAGCGATATGTGCAATAATGGAATTTATATAGCTTTTGTTTTAAAGCAATATTTGTTTATTAAATTCTTAATAGCTTTTGTAGGAATAGGCTTAGATATTGTTTATGACAAGTGTGTTTTATATTTATGAAAAGTTATTCAATGTTCTTAAATTTAGAAGAAAGGGAAGGTACGTAACTCATGAATTTACGTGCTTTTGCGAACAAATCAAGTATCAAGCTCTGACCCTTTTTTTCGACAGCGCTGTGCTCGACGACGAGCTCGTCTATCAGATGGCAAAGATTTCTTCGTCGAGCTCACCAAAAAGATTACATTCAGTAGAATACCAAAACCTAAAGAAAATTGTCAAACAGTTCGACGAATAATAGTTCTTACTCACGCCGTCATCAGCGACAAGCGCTGGTGACGAATTATGATATACTTAAGTGAATATCAATTATGTCACTCGTCGCTGTTGCATCGATGAACACGACGCTGTTGTTTAGGAGAATAGCCCTGCAGATCGTATGTAGTAAGAGACCTGCAGGGCTGGCTAGCATGCTCACATCGATAAATACCTACTCGAATCGACAAGATAAATATTATTTTGTTATTTTATCCTATTATGTATGCTAATATGCGCACCATAATAGATAGAATTACTCGATTTGATACCATGATTAAGACCACAGAACCAAACATATCATAATCTAAATAAATGACGTACACTAAATACCATATTCTAAGAAAATATCTATAAATGGCCCGATTTATCGTTGTCGACGGTAGCATGCTAGCCCCGCTGTATGTGTGAGGTAGGTACTGAGGCAATTAAATCGTAGAATACCTACAGTTATTGTGCGCATTTATGATCACTGGTCCAGGAAGTAACTAATCATTCAATAATATGTCAATAGGTCGCTGAGATGCTTACTTAGATATCTGACAATTGAAATACAACTTACTTTCCTACTTAAAGTAAGAGAAAAAAAAACCTAATGAACTAGATTGCAAAGTAACAATGAAATAAGAATGTGTAATCCAATTAAAACATAGTATTCTTTCATCATTAGTACTGTAATTTGTGAGAAAATTAGTTATAAATGTAATGGTATTTACTCGGACGCGCTTCGTTGAAAAGGTCTGCTGGAAGTTTGTGTTAAAGATAAGCTGTGACCTTTGTGCAGCTTAGTTATCAATCATTCCATTTAAAGTATAGAAAGGTATAAATGCATATATCAAACACCTCTATAGGACTTTTTGAATAGCCAAAAGTAGAAAAGCATGGAAGACTTTGAATGAGGCCCAGTGCCCGGGCAGCAGCGCCCAGCTGCCCCAGAAGTGGAACAGCGCAGCTTAATGTATAAAACTTAATTTATTTCAGTTTTAAAGTCACCCCTGTGCGGCATTTGCAGAGTTTTTTGTGGTATGTAAGGTATTGTCTATAAACCGCTCTCGGAACTGCGAAGCGCAATTTGACAAACACATACCTATCTACATTTTTTGTTCCATTTTACTGTAGGTACATATTTTGTACAAATGCATCAGTCATTTTTATATATTGTATTTAGATAGCTACTTATTCAAAAACGTCACTCTTTTGTCATAATAACTCTGTCAAGCCAATGCCGGAAAAAACTATCGTTCCTGTCGCAGTACAGATATTTACCTACTGTACTGTGCTCCTGTGATCTTACAGCCCACACAAAAAGCGTTATAATCAAATTAAGGAGAAGAAAATACTACATAAATCGTTCCGACCGGGGAACGAACCCAGGCGATCTTGTCTATATTCAAGCATTATAAAATGCAAAAAAATCTTTAAAATAATATAAGTGTAGGAGTATAAAGTAAATTATCGGGCCCTTTTCCCTTTGGCAGTTTAGAAAACAAACGACATTTACCTGGCCTCAAACAAAACATTGCTCAAACCAACGTTGAAATGACTAAGTATACAAGAATTCTTAACTTGTTAACTAAAACGTGCAAATTCTATTTCAATTAATCATAATATTGTCATACGCTTGAGACATTCACTACTTAGTAAACCCTTAAGTATTAAGAAGTAGTAAGAAGCAACTTTGACGCTGGACTGTGAGCGAAAGAAAAACATAGAATGTGCCAGCTGCTTCTCTTCCCGGGCATACTGTAAAAGTCAGTTAAGTGACAGAGGTTTTATTGGAGGCTTTTTCGTAGGCGATAGGCTGACCCCCAGTCACTGCAATAGCCTTTCTCCATCATTGTTATACCTTCACATTTATCAAACGTGACATCGGATGGTTTTATAAAGCTTCTGTTGTTCTGCCTATCCCATAAGAGATACAGGCGTGAAGTTATGTATGTATGTATGTATTAAGAAGTAGCCTCATGTATAAAATTGTTGTTATTAAAGCATTAAAGAAAATTGACATACGTCCTTCATTGTGTAACAGTTTGAGAACTCATAGCGATATCAGAGGTTTCTTTGTGCATGTCCCTACCGGCCCTGGATCATAGCAGCAGCGTGTCGTAAAACACGACTGATCTGAGTTCCTAAGCCCGTGCACATATCATCTTTACTAACGTCATCAGGTAAGATTGGGATCAAACACACGTTAAATAATATTTTAAAGTTTTTTGCATTTAAAATGCTTAATTACTCTTAAATAAATGAAAAAATGTGTTAAATAAAAATCACCCGACCAAGACACGAACCTGGGACCTCTCGTTTGCCGGACGAGTGCTCTCCCACTGAGCTACAGGGGCCTGGCGGTACGCCTCGAAATTCCTTAGCACATATTTGTTTTTACGTTATATTGCTAACGTAGCTCCATCTAATGGTATAGCTTTGCAGCTAACACCACCCGAGACTAATTTCTTTACAGAAATTGTGAATCTCAGTGAAAGTGAATCATTGCAATGTTTAATAATATTTTAATGTTTTTTGCATTTAGAATGCTTAATTACTCTTAAATAAATGAAAAAATGTGTTAAATAAAAACACAGGTTTAGTTACAAAAAATAAATAAAAAAGGCTTAGTACCTATAACCCAGTTTAGAGATTCACAGTGGTCAGGCATCAGCTCATCATGATCAGCCGGCAGACGTTATCTGGCTTTCCTCAATGTTCTCTAAGTACCGGGCGACATGGAGAATTCTTTATCTCATTTACTCAAAACTTTATTGAACTTCACCTACCCTAGACAAATGAACTTTAAAGATTGTAATACCTACGCCACTTTAGTAGGTATTTCTATATGCTGTTTACCAGATAAGTACTTTCGTGTTTAAACGTTGTAATTATCTATTCAATAGGGTTCAAGGTTCATTTAAAACACATGATGCTTTTATCATAATTTAAACAAAGTGTTTTGCGTTTGATATTTCATCGGTTAAGTTGATTGAGAATCAAAACAACAACCGTCGATTAAGGCAAGGTCCAATATCCTTTTTATTACAGCTGCCAAGGTGTTGAATAAAGGATCTGCGTCTATAGATACTTTCTGACAACTAAATTCCTGGTACAGAAGGCAAGCGTTACAATTCTGTCAAATTTCCCCAACCAATTTTAGACTTAATGTCAAGGGCATAGAGTTCAGATTCAATTACAATTTTTTGACATGTTTGGAACGCTTGATCTGCTGCCTTCTGTACTTTTAAGTTTAGTGCTAATAGATTTCTCGCAGATGGACGTGTACCACATTGTTCTTCATTGTCACTCTCCGCCAGGTGTCATGGAAGACAAAGGCTCCTACCTATTTTATAAAAAAAAAACTGTGTTAAGCTTTTACAGTGTCAAAGAGTAACAAACATACATCCGTTCTTACAAACTTTCATACCTTACTAATATTATAAATGTGAAAGTTTTGATGTATGGATGTGTGGATATTTGTTCCTCAATCGCGGCACAACACGGGTCAACGGATATGAAAAAACGTGCAAAACAGCTAGTTTCGCACGGTTTGATATAAGTATGATAGTCGAAGTAGTAAGAATGCCAATAGCTGCATCGGGTCTGATGATTAGGCCTAGTATAAAAGGTGACTAATACAATCGCAGAATTGTAACCAAGCGATCCATTTGATGGTAGAAACTCGTCAGGGTTCTCCAGGCCAGCAGCCAACCTTCATAAAATTCCGACACCAAAAAACATTATAAGTATAAAAGTTTTATGAAAACTTCCCTGTGCTTTCATCTTTAATTTCATAGTCACTATCAGACGAGATTGAGGTCAAACAAGGAAAGAGAAACAAAGGATTGTTATCTAGTTTTCCGCCATTCCTGTAATTTATTTTACAATACTGCTAGAATGTTTATCATTGCTATTATTGACCTAATAGGTTTATCGCAACTACATTTCTTTTTATGAAATGAAAATATAAGGAATCAGCATGTACTTTTTCTTCATCAATAAACATTTTACTTTAGTTGTAAAATACGCCTTTGGAATTCGTATTAATATTCTGAAGCTTACCTATTTAAACAGATTTATATTTTGAGCATTTGGGGGTAGGTAAAATAAACTTTTCCATTGATTTAAACCATTAATTATATTAAAACAAATGTACCTATAATACAATTTAGTGAAAGCTAAAAAATCTTAGGCCAAATAAACTACTTACGCATTACAACTAATTTAGGATATTAATCTAGTTCAGTAAAGGTTCACCCGCCACTATCGAACTTTCAATTCCGCAATGATCTTCTCCTCGAAGAATCTTGAAGAATCCGTTGTCACCCCAGTCTGAGTTCCAAGAGTTAGCGATCAGCCAGTACTTGTGTCCGTTCTCAATTCCCCAGCCCATGATCTTGATAGCGTGACCTCCAAGGGCATTGCCCGTGGTGTGCTTGTAAACTCCGCTTTTGTAAGCGAGTAAGTCAGCGTACACAGTAAAAGCGCCCTCTACTGGGCCGTTCTTGAAGAGTTCAGCTTTAATATGCTCCTCACCTCCTCTGATAGAGTAAACGTGCTTTCCGTAATGCTTGTCTTGTTTGTATGGGACTGAGTAGTCCGGGATGCAGGCTCTGTAGCACTTCGGAGTCTTGTTGTCGCCGCTGCAGGGCATTCTGTTGCCGGGCACGTGGTGCTCGCAAGGCGGGATCTCGTACGGCCGGCATCCTTGAGACGAGTTATACGAACCACCTGATACAAGCCCACCGTGCTTCCAGTACTCCCAGGCCAGGGTCGGGATGCCCCCGCTGCAACCGAGCCCGCAGATAGGACAGCAACTCACTAAATCGTCAGCGGAGAAGTGGAAATGCTTCGTCGCGTTGGAGTAAATACAAACACGATCCGTCATAGCTTCCACCGCACCAAACGCCCAGCAGCTTCCACAGGATCCCTGGTCTCTGACTTCGTTCAGCGTCGGACAGTTCGGCCATTTGTCACGAGGATCGAATTGCTCAGGAAGTGTATCAATCAAGCTTTGTTCATGTGTCATTACGGGCAAGGTTTGTAAGTGGTCATCTTTCAATGCGCCCATTAACGTCTTGATGTGTTTCATAGGTGTTATTAGCGGGAAGTTGCGGCCGGCTTTCCATGAGGATTGTTTGTTGTTGATGAGGTCTATGAATTCGTCGGACAGGAGGTCGGGCAGGGTGGCGTGGACCGCGACGAGGCCGATGAGCAGGAGCGCGGGGTACTTGAGCGCCATGTTGCGTCGTTAGCGATGCGAGCGAGCCGAGCGTGTGAAGTCGGCAGGCGATGCGCGCTCACTGACCACTGCCCACTTACCGAGACGCGACAACGACCTCTCTTTCTGCGATTAGCTTATTTACGGTCAACTCGGCCACACACTGATTCATACATCGGTGTCAAATGTTATTGTTATCATTTAAAATTAAATTAATAGGCTCGATAATACCGTTTAAGTAGAATGTTCTTGTCAGTAGGTACAAACTTAACATAACAAATACCTAGATTTACCTAAGTATGTTATTTTTCAAAATCTCAGTTACTTAGGTACCTACCAACTTTATATCAAATATACCTACTACTTTGGCTGGTCAATTATTGTTCTTTTTAAAAATCATATATAGTTATAGTTTTTAAAGTATCTACAATAAATACGCAACATTACTTATCGGCGTATAAAACAAGTAAGCTACTTATTGGAGCAGCACCAAACTCGTTTTCCGATAAGTAAACACTTAAACCGAACAAAAAACCGAGTCGATCTATTGAAACATAACAATAAAGCGAAGCGGCTATTAATCGAATCTCTTTGCACTGTGAGTTCACTACAGTCGGATTAAAGATCAAGGTGTGAAGCTGATAGATATGGGCCATGTTCTGCATGTACCCTACATTGTCGCGTTTGTGTGAAATCACAGGGAGGAGCAAGATGAAATCTGCTTGTAAGCCCTTTGTATACGATAATCTCTTCAAATGGCGCTTGATCTAGCCACAATAGTAAATACTACCTTGAGTGTAGGGGATTACACGCCTCAAGGTTGCAAGATGACTGAGTTACCGCTACTATGAGTAGTTGATAGGATTATTTAGAGGTACGTACTTTGGTTTGTGTGTATCGAACCGTTCTCTTTCAGGCCTTACATGAAAACACGTTATTCACGCACTTGCCTTTGCTTATACAGCGAGGATTATGTGTAGTTCTGTAACTAACATTTCTCCGAATAGATAGTATTTAGCTTTGGAAATGTTAGATCCTAATAGTTTGTTTGATTAAAATATCGTTCAATGGAAGGAAATATGGATGGCCAAATTTTATTTTTGAAAATTTTACTAGCCCGTTGATGTAGGATCGAGGTAGACTCAGTAGATTATACTAGCCTACCTTCCTATGAGTATTTCCTGTTTCTCGGCCTAGAATAATAGCCCTCTGGACCCTAACTAAGCGTTTCGTAAAAACTTCGCTTTGTACCCTTTCAGTGTCCGCCTTTCTTGTGACCATCCTTCATATGAAATCTGCTGCCAAATATCACCGCTCCAGCAGCGATGTGTCCCGGAAATTTTATGAAGAGCCATTTTCTTCCTTAACACTTTCAAATTTATATGTAAGCTGCTTTCGCTGTTTATAAAGCAAAAACAAAATATAGGTACCTGCCTAAGCATAGTAGGTAATTCTGTGTATAGTGATCACTATTAAACGACTTTTCAAATGAAAATTGAATTAATAAAAGGATAAAAAAAGAGTTTTAGGGAAAAAGTAAGTTTAATTTAAAAATTTGTTTAGGTATTCTATTATACATTTATTAGGTACCACAAAATTCGAAGTAAAAGAGGAGGAGGGATAAAGAGGCTAAGGCTGAAATTTGTACCTAAGATTAATTACGGCCAGTTACAGACTTACTTTTGTTTTGAGAAAATGTTGAAATTAATGCACAGAGTCTCTAATTAACACAATTTATAGTATATTGACATGATATACATGCCTGACTGGAAGAAAAGGAAATAATATAGAATGTTACACGAAGCAGCTCACACATACATAGAATGTGCCAGCTGCTTCTTTTCCCGGGCATACTGTAAAAGTCAGTTAAGGGACCGAGGTTTCATTGGAGGCTTATTTGTGAGCGATAGTCACTGCAATAGTCTCTCTTCACCATTATAATGCCTCCAAATTCGTCAAACGTGACATCAGATTGTTTTATAGCCTCTGGTGTTCTACCTACTCCATAAGGGATACAGGCGTGAAGTTAGTATATTGATTTATTCAATAACTAAGTAACTAAAGGATTTTTTAAATATAGGTAAAGGATATTTGAGAAAGACACGATTAACCATGATTAATGCTACATTGTATGAGATGCTAACTAGTATCAATATTCATAGAGTATTAAATGCCACTGTAGTATTTTAATAATATGAGTGAAATAAGTGACATTATTATTTTCTACCACTACCGCTTCAGATTTTTTTCATAGAAAGCGTCAAAAACGAAAAGACAGAGACAATTACTTTGAACATTAGTTTAGTTTACACAAATTACTCTTATCGTCCACGTAGGTACACTACCTATTTAATCTTAATGTATCAAAATAATACATTATATACTGCTTGTATCAATTTGTTTGTTATTCGAGGGGGTAGGTACTGTATTGAAACAGGCAATAAAAGAAACCACATTTTAAGTAAATTTTAACGTTTTTGTCAGTATCACAACAAACCGTTGTAAGAAATTGCATAAATTTGCGAAAAAAATAAGCCCTTAGGAATTTCGTTTAATTATTCCTGCAGCATTGTTTAATATATATATTTTTTTTTATATAAATTATGGATGCTACGTTTGTCTTCCATGCCACCTGATGTTATGTGAACATGAAGACTAAGGTGGTACACGTCCATCCACGAGAAACCTATTCACTCGACGCTTAGAAGTACTAGGACTATACTGGTCAGGGAAAATAGACGCAGGCAGTTCATTCCAAACCTTGGCGACCCGTATCAAAAAGGAACTGTCAAAGCGCTTAGTTCGACTTTTCGGAATATCTACCACATACGGATGGAAGTTCTGTCTGCGTATCTATATCTGTATAATATCTATGTTATACTACCTACTTAATGCCTGTTTAGGTAGGTACTTATCACATTAAATGTTGATAGCATCATAAAATTGCTAATTATAGTATATCTATCTAAATTCATCAATAACATCAATGCTATAGAAATAGTTTGATATTATAGTTTGAATAGTTTGATATTTCCAGAAATTAATTGCTTATCTCCTTTGTGTGCCAACTTAATAGAAACCATTTCTCGCTTGCGTGATCTCTGTTTATTTAGGAGACTTCTAAAAAGCAAATAAATGATTTCCAGGTAGTTTATATGAGGCTTGAAGCTTTTAATATATTTAGATAACTACGCTACATAGCAACGACGATGACAACATGAGGATTATCCCTACTTCGCGGTATCAATTTTTTTTATTGCTTTACTACACAATTATATCTAAGTATAGTCCTGTTACACTGCCTCTTATTTTTAGGCGTCGAAGGAATAGGCTTCTCATAGGTGGACGATACACGTCCTTATTCTTATTTTATTAGTGCTTATTACCTGTGCACTTAAATCAGGTGTCATGGAAGACAAACGTCCCATCCTTACTTTATAAAAAAAAGTATACGTACTATACGTATCCAACTTCCCGACACAACCGTTGCTCGTTGAACTGTGGACCGCGGTTTATGCCTTTTCGATTGGGAATGAGCCCAAAACGATTCGAAATAAACCTGGACTGGGAACGAAAGAAAAACATAGAATGTTCCAACTGCCCGGGAAGGGCATAATGTAAAATGCAGTTATGGGGCAGAGGTTTTATTAGCGTTTTTGTAGGCGATAGGCTGACCCCCTGTCACTCCTAGTTCCTCCAAACGTGTCAAACGTGACATCCGATGGATTTAGAGGCTCTGGTGTTCTGCCTACCCCATAGGTAAGGGATATAGGCTTGAAGCTATGTATGTAATGTATGTATAAACATTCGGTCTTGGTTTTGGTGGCTACATCATAATTGTATATAGGGATAATTGGTTATAAGTAGTTTCGGTGACCTGAAAACTAAGGTACTCTGTACAAAACAGCACTTGACTAGTTTGACAGATTGCGACCTAAAACTTATAAGGATGCTCTTTAAAAAGGTTCGTAAAAAGGGTTGTAACTCTTTAAAAAAGGATGCTATCAACAATTATATTACAGTTTATTAACAATATAATTAGAAACATCGAAAAAACAGATTTTTACGCGCAGCAAGACAAATCGAAGCCGACATGTTTCGTGAAATGTTCTTTCTTCACTCCTACATCTTTATTGTCTCTGGTCCCTAAGGAACTAGGATAAACCAACAATTGTTTTGTAAATGCAAATGCTTCCATGCAGGATTGGGAGCGAAAGAAAAAAATAGAATGTGCCAGCTGCTTCTCTTCCCGGGTATACTGTAAAAGTCAGTTAAGGGATAGAGGTTTTAAAGGCGTTTTTGTGGGCGATAGGCTGACCCTCTGTCTCTAACAATAACTACAATAGTCTATAACAACCTCTGGTGTTCTGCCTACCCCATAAGGGATACAGGCGTGACGTTATGTACTATGTATGTATGTTTTGTAATTATCTGTATACATGTTTTAACCAGCTCGTATTAAGCATTTCCAATACCACGCATTTTTAAGACTTTTTGAAACATTACACTTTCTTAATGGACTTACCGCATTTGATGTCAAGTGAAGATGAGACTAGCACGGGCCTACTAAAGGCTCTTCATTAAATATTGCCGGAACACATCAGCGCCGGAGCAGAAGAGGGCTACTGTTGCCTGTTGTATTTTTTATTTGGGCTTTACCGGGTGGACCATTAAGTTTTTTAGTTTTTTACGTATTTACTCCTTACCACAGGCGTTTCCCAGACTTTCCCAAAATCATACATCTGAAAATGAAAAATCCATGAAATTTTGGTTTAGATGGACCACTATGCAAGAATATAGCTAGAAAAAATCCTTAGATTCCATAATACTTTAATGCATGTTATGAGACATCAAGGTTTAAGAGATTAAGGCTAAAATCTATAATATTACTAGCTGACCCAGAAAACGTTGTTTTGCCATATAAAAAAAAATAGATGTTGGCCGATTCTCATAGGTACCGCATAAGCACAAAAAATTTCATCAAAATCGGTCAAGCCGTTTCGGAGGAGTATGGCAACGAAAACTGTGACACGAGAATTTTATATATTAAGAATGTCAATTCTGCGGTGCGAGCACAGAACTTTATCGACTCGTATGTTTACGAATGTTCGTATAGGTAGTATGGAGTCGGTTGCAAGTTTTTAGTAGCATAGTAATTTTTTATTTTACAGTTATTTAAGAGTATAACATGTTTAAAACATTCAAAATCAACAAGGCACACATTTATTTGAGCTGGCCGTGCGGCAATTGTTGCTTACAAACCGTCTCCATACTATACAAACATTTGTCAACATACATATATATATTATATACATATATGTATTGTGCGATGAAGCGCAATTTATTCGAGATATTGTTCTTTAAGTAACCCCCCCCGCCAAATGTCAGTTGTGCCCCCCCCAAAATTTCAGTCTGCGACCACGCCTGGCTTAACACCTACACAATCTACTATCTAAATAAAAAACATCGATTTAGTTTTTATGTATCAAAAGCTCCGGGTTTGATTCACGAGCTGAATACAATTTTTTTTAAGTGCTAATGCAGTTTTTCTTTTTACTAGAATCGATGACATGGTTCCGACGACTTATAGATCTTCGTTATTTTCGTATGTCTTAGTTTCAGACTTTTCCATAGTAACCGATTTTAATTGCGCACCCTGTATAATCGTAGAGTTAGCTCTGAGAACATCTACCTACACAAGAACTTGGGTCGTGATGTGATATTGCTAGGGCTATACTAAAAAAACAATGCAGGGTGTTTTAGTTAGTGTAATTGAAAACTACTGTTACCTTTTAGTTTTCAATAGCAAAGGCAGGATTTACAAATTTGCTATTTAATTTTTTTCGTGTTTTTCCGCTGACTCCTGGCGATATTTGGTTTGGTTAATGAAGAAGGATGGGTGACCACCAACCATTCATTTTTCACGACGACTTCCGAGCTTCGGAGGGCACGTTACGCAGTCAGTCACGGGTGCTATATACTTGTATACAGTAGTCATTAGGGTTTGTCAGAAGCCATTTCGGCACCCTAAAAATTCTGACATCCACCACCCAGCACTGGGCCAGTCACTCAGAGGAAAGACTCATACGCTGCAGTGGGCTCATTACAAAGATTTGTGATGTAGTTGAAAAGTTCACATACATTAAAATAAATTTAGAGTGTGAAAACAATGCATTCATTCATTTTATATAACACGTTTCGAAGTAAAAGTAATTGCTTATTACCTTCACAATCAGTATCTAAACAGAAACAGGTTTTGTTTTATTTTTAAAAAGTTCCAGGTTCGATTTCCCAGCAGAGTGCAATTTTTTTTTAACATGTGAATAATGCAGTTTATCTCTTCATTAAAATCGATGACTTGGTTCTTAAGAAAATATCTTCTTACAGTCATCTTGGGTAACTTTGAATACTTTTTATAGATTTTTATTAATATTTCGTTATTTTATTGTGGATATGTTAGGTTTTATAGGGTTTTATGTGTCCTAATAAGCAATTCTATGTACTTCTGAGGTTATTTTGAACATTCATGTTGACTAAAATAAGTAGTTTGCGAAAAGCAAGGGATTCAATGTTACCATGTTAATGTTGCAATGTTACAATGGTACCATGAATGGTGTTACCGTACCAAAAAAATTGCTATCTTAGGACATAAATCTGATTGCTTCAGTAACTTTGTGCATGTGATATAGTTAAAAAAATATAGCTAACTTTATGAGCAACCGTTTTCATTATGAGTTGCCATAATAGATCCTTTTTATTTACGGAAAAGAAAAGTAAAAATGATTTTTGACAAGACATTATTAATTAAATGAAAAACAAGGAACTTCATTTACAACAAAAATATATCAGTAAATAAAATAAATGCATAAAATTATTCCTTTATTTAGCTTTAAAATGAGATCAAACAAGTGGTAAAAATGTAAAAAAAGAAAACGAAATGAATGTCTACTAAGTTTTAATGGGGAGACCATTCCTAAAAAATAATTTTGGCTTTATCAGTGACGACTGTTCGCCATATTTTGACACCTCTCATTGGTGCAGTGGTCTAAGGTCTAAGACGCTATAAAGCTACGTGAGGGCTCAATTCTCGCACGGGATAAAAAAAGTTCTGGGTCTGGGTGTTTATCTTTATATGTATTTACATTCTAGATTCTCCCTCGTTCATTACATGGTGTTCCTTTATCACAAGTATTGCTTAATTTGGGCCATGTAGTTGGTGTAATACCTGACTGCGATTTTCCCAATTATCTTGGCCTTGGTAGATTCTTAAAATGTAAATAGCACCAATATTTAAAGTTACTGAATTAAGAATTTACATGTCGGGTAAAATTTAATGGTTCAAAGTTATCCGATATTCATGTGATATGCAAGGAGTTTACAAAATACGATATTTTTTCAATACTTAATCTAATGTTTACACTCAATATTTTTAAATAAAAATCAAGGCACACATATAAAATCCAAGAAGAATCAAAACTGTACCTGTTTTTAACAGCTTTTATACAGTGTGCCTGGTCACCGCTGTTCGACTCGTTAAGTCGAAGTAATATGAAAAATTTTATCGACAAAACCACAGTCAAAAGGCATTTTGCCCCTACTATTTAGAAACGGCAGCCATTTTAATTTTTGCTTTACTGAGTTCGGATGAGTTTACTTAATTAGCAATATTTACCGATGTAAAGGTCCAGACATAAAAGTAATTTCGTTTGACAGCTAAAAAAGTTGGCAATAAAATAACACCAAAAAATATATAAAAAACTCACATTAAAACCTTTAAAAATACTTGAGACGTAAAAAGTGTAAAAAAAATTGGATGTTTTTTTTACTTTTTAAATGTTTTGATAAAATTCGACCACTAACGTAACTTTTTCGTTTATTTATTTTTTTGAAGCGCTAGGTAAACCTAAAACTAATATAACCTAAAAACTAATGTCAAGACCTACGCTTCAAATCAAACATTTTAGGAGTTGTGACTATTTGAATATGAAAATAACGGTGGAATACCATCAGGCCAGAACCTTTGTCTGTGTTCAATTTACTTAAATATTTCTGAACTGTTTGGCGTGATATGAAGATAGATTTTAAATTAACTTGATTAGAAGTGTCGGTGGAAGCAAGAGGTAAAGGATCACGCGCTGAATTGGCTAAAAACACAGAACCAAAGTGCTGATTGAATAAGTCACTCATAACCCTACCATCCGAAGTAGTGCTTGTTCCGAGATACATAGTCTGAGGAATGTCATCCGTTTTCTTTTTGGATTTGATGTTAGCCCAAAAATGTTTCGAGTTTTTGTTTATTTTTGATTCAGTGTTTGCTATTCAAATTCAAATCATTTATTTCAGCCAATATGCCATATTTTTACACAAAGTTTACATTTTTAAATATTATACAAATAAATTATAAATAAATTAAATTAACTAAAAAAAAAAAAAAATATATATATGATTTTACATTTTCTTTAAATTTTCAATTTAGGAAAGATCATTTTTAAAATTTAAATTAAATTCCAAATATTACATTCAAATTTAATTACATGTATCTGTCAATTATTAATAATATTATACAAATAAAGAAATGTCAATATTGAAGTGAATGTCAAATTAAAACCAATTTCAACTTGTCTGAAAGAAAAATTATTATAAATGTCAGGTCAAATCATATCCAAAATTTATAGAAAACAACAAAAAATAATTAATTAATGAAAGCGCCTGGTTGACAACTAGAGGCATGCAAACTTACAATTTTTTGGAGTAGGGGAGAGTTCCATCTATTCACCAGCGCATCCATGATGGTGTTAGGGGTGCCGCGCATGCGACGCAAAAACGAAGCACTTCGTTTGCGAATGATGGCATTAAAACAATCAACCTGGGCCTCTGCAAACATAGCCGACGCGCTGCAATATCGCGGAAGCCCGAACAACAGCCTGAATGCGTTGTTGTACTGCACCCTCAGGACTCTGTAAGCGCGCTGCGTATAGTTGGCCCACAGACTGCACGTGTAAAACGACTGACAGTATGCTTTGAAAAGTGTTCGTTTAACATTGATACTACAACGAGCAAATCTACGAGCCAACATATTACAACGCACGCACAAAGCCCTGCGCTCCCTCTCTATATCAATGTCATCGCTTAAGGTATCTGTGATCCAATGACCTAGGTATTTAAATTGGTGAACTAGCTTTAGGGATTTTCCATTTAATGTGACCGTTGCTATGCAACGTTCAAAACATTCGCGTCCTACCCGTTTTTGCCTTTTTCGTAGACACTTAAATTCATTATAATAGTAATAATTACCAAAATGTTTCCATTTTTTGTGGACTTTTAATTTTTCTTTAATGATTTTTATCCATGACGACGAATACCAGATTGTAAATACATTACGATTATTAACAGTTTTAGTGGGAACATGCTCTGATATTATATTATTGAGACAAGAATAGAAAATCTACAAAATTTTCAATACTTTCATCATAAAGAACGGTTTTCCAACCAACTTCAAGCAAAGCATTATCAATGACGTCAAAATCAGCTCTGTAGAATAAACGTACCGTTCGGGGCGGGTGGACGTAAGCTACTGCAGTAAATGTTTGCAAACTTAATATCCAATGCCGGGTGGTGGGTATCTTCCATTACTAATGGGACATCAGTGTGGTGTACAGTACAAGTGCTTGAACTAATAACAAGATCTAATTCACGTCCGTTGATATTCGGCACTAAATTAAATTGTTTAAAATATGTAAAAGCCAAGAATGATGAAATTGATGATGTTTTGACGTTATTGTTGCGTCGATGTTCGAAGGGTCTTAAAACCCCATTACATTTATTATTTAACCATTATTTTTCTTTGCGCGTAGGTGTTATTCCAGAAGTGTGTGGAAACATTTGTAGTTCCGATATTTAAGGACGGCGATAAGCACACTATTTCAAATTACCGCCCGATACCTAAACTAAGTTGTACTTTTCGAGTTAATTCTTTATGACAAAATTTTCCCCCATCTTCGACCTCTATTTATTCAAGAGCAACATGGCTTCCTGAACAGAAAATCAACTGAGAGCAATCTATACGAATTCTTTGGGCTTTTGAATGAGTGACGGCTTCCAGGTTGACGCCGTGTATACCGACTATTCTAAAGCTTTTGATGAAATTTCACATGAAATATTAATTCAGAAATTGTTTGAGGTCGGTATCACGGTGACCTCCTGCGATGGTTTGAGTCATATTTGCCGTGACCGTAGCCAGGCTGTCACTATAAAGGGCTTTTGTTCAACTTTCAGACCTGTGCCGTCCGGTGTTCCTCGGGTTATCACCTCGGACATTGATGGACATAAATGACATTGTTTCAGTCTTCAAGAATTCACAGTTTTTGCTTTACGCTGATGGCAATAAAATATTTAAAATCATAAAATCTCCAAACGATTGTTTAGATTTACAAAGTGATTTGGACCAATTATGTATATACTATGATCAAAAACTTTTACACCTTAACTTTAAAAAATGCAATCAAGAAAAAAAGCAACTTTAACTACGAGTACAATTTAAAAGGTGAAATAATTACAAGAGTGTCATTAGTGAGAGACCTGGGGGTGTATTTGGATAGCAAACTGGTTTTTGACACTCACATCTTTTATATGACCGAAAAAGCCTACAAAATGTTAGGTTTTATACTCAGAGTCGGTAAAGAGTTTAAACAATTTCAAACATTGATTTTGCTCTATAATGCATTTGTAAAATCTATTGGAATACGCAACTGTAGTGTGGAATCCATAATATAAAATGTATATATAAAAAAATATAGAAAGTACCCAAAATAAATTTATTAAATATCTAAAATTTAAGACAAATTTTACGAAATTAAAAATGAGGAAATTTTACTTTGCTCTCTCTCGGAAAGGCGGTCTATACGAGATATCATTTTTGTTTTCAAAATTATGAATAATATAATTGAGTCTCCATATTTATTGAGTTATATTAATTTTGCTTGTCCAAGAATAAATTCTCGTCACAAACCTACTTTTGTCTCGTCACTTTCCCGAATTAATTATGCCGCTATCTCTTTCATTAACAGATCTTGTACCCAATTCAATAAGATTTATAATAATATCGACATCTTTAATCTCTCTCTCCCAAAATTAAAAAAACAACTCTTTTTGCATCTCGATATATAGTTATTTATTTTAATTTCATTATTGTACCTACTATTATATTGTGTGACCGTGTTTTTCGTTTAAATTTATAATTTTTGGTATGGAAACTTCACTGGTCTCTGTATAAATTATATATTTTAACTATAAGTGCCTATAATGACTGTTTGTTTCCTGAATAAAGTAAAATAAAAAATAAAAATAAAAAAAAACGTTGGTAAAAAAATTATAATATATTTAAAGGTTCATAAAAAAATATTAAAATAGCATGATTTACATTGTTAAGATCCATGTAAGACAATATTTAGATTTTTTTGGTATACTGTATATATTTATATGTATGAAAAAAAATATTAAAACATTTGTGCGACTCCATTCAAAGTTAGAATGAAATTGAAAGTTACCCAAGATGACGACTACGTTGGCGAAGGGGTAAACCTGTCTGCCTCAGACGCCAGTGGTTGCGGGTTCACTTCCTGTACGGAACAAAAAAAACAGTTTCTGGGTGTTTATGTAGGTATTTATATTCTAGGTGCCCCACTAGATCGCTACATGGTATCCCATATCACAAGCTATGCTTACTTTGGGGCCATGCAGTTGGTGTGATTGTCTGGGGATTTAATTTTTTTATTTTATGACTGTATCTCTTTTAGTTTTAGACTTTCCCATACTGACCGATCTTAATGTATAGGATATTGATGCTGTATATTGATTACGGGCACTTTTCAGGTTTTATAAGTGTTTCAGAAAGAAGTGGAATAATTTATGAGCAGTTGAGTTCATTTTATTAACAGAAGCTCCTTGATACATCATGCTAATATTCCAATATACCAACTTTCAAATTGAAAATGTGAAACTATATAAAATATCCATAAAGTTTCAATTTTCTCATGTAAATGTCTAATTTAAATAGAAAGTCCTGCGAGGAGCGTTTGCTCAATCAGTTTTGTAAACTTCCTGAGATTGTGTTTAAGATAAAAGCACTGAAGTTTACATTGCTAAGAGAAAAGCCGCAGATGAGAAAAGAGAAGATGGATGGAAAATCAAAGGAGGTTTTATACAAATAGAACAACTTTTAACTAGGCACCTATATATCACATTGAGCTTATCTTATACCCGTCTTTTCTAATTTCTTAACGAGGTTACTCACGGAAGCTAAAAAATCTTTTTGAAGACAAAAAAGCACGTAATTTTGTTTTTACTAATTTCATGTAGTCATAACTATTGGTTATTAATGTTATTATGCAGCTTTTACTCACACTCCCGTGTTGGAAGTAAAACAAACAAAAAAAAAACAAAAAAAGTAAGTGGGAAAATATCCTTAATAAAATCATCACCCGACCAGGACTCGAAACTGGGACCTCTCGTTTGCCGGACGAGTGCTGTTCCACTGAGCTACCGGGGCCTGGCGACAAGCCACGAAATTACTTAGCATACTTTTTGTATTTACGTAAGAGTAATTAAAAATTGTTAAATAAAAAAATATATAAAAAACTTTAGGCAGGTACATAAAACATGTCGTAAGTGACGTCAAACACTGGGTGAGGGCGGAGCGGGAACGGGCGACGACGTGATGAATTTTGAAGAATCTTGGGGTAGGCCTCTGTCTAGCAGCAGTGTGCGTCCATCGGGTCACAATGATAATGACCGCATATCTTTATCTCCGTGTCCGCCTAGTTTCGAACTCTTTTGGAGTCCTTCATCTGGGGTGAGTGCAGTCGCGCACGGCTGCTGCTTACCTCGCGCTGTGTAGTCTCTGACAATAATGTGTAAGTACAAGCTGCATAATAAACAGTACGCTATTTTGTGCCGGGCCGCATCGCGTCGCAAAAATCCGCGTGCGAGCCTCTCATACATTTTATATGAAGTATCGCACACTATGCTACACTATGCCGGGGCGGGGCGGGTCGCAATTCATATTATTATAAAATGTATGCGATTGCGGCCGGTGAATTATTGCGCTGCGATGCGCCCCGGCATAGAGCGCGCGTACCTTTAGGGCGCAATTTATATTGAACTTTTAAATTAGACTTTTCTTAGTGAATTTGTGCCAGAATTTAATATTACAACTGTTACGGTTTTCTTTCAATTACTTAATAATATAAGAAAAAGATAAAATAAAATATTATCGTAAAGTACATTCGCGTATGTCATACAGGGTGTAATCGTTAAGAGTGCCCGTCGATTGTTCGGCAACCATGGGTAAGAGATATTAAAAATGGAAATGACATTTTTTTTTATAAAACGTCATTTAACATCATGTAATACACCATACATCTCACTCAGGTAAGATAGGGATACTTACATATGATGAGTAAGAGTAACCATTTCTGCAAATAAATTCACGTTTATATCGCACTTATGTCGGTTTCTTCTGTCTTCCTATTTTTAGACATCTTTGTTTTTTGTTTTAATTTACAAGGAGACTTTGATAAACCTACTTTTATTTCTTATTTCAGGCCCACTTACACCGTTTTTTCAGAGAATCAGACAACCGAAGAGCTTTGTTGCGAACCACGTTTTTGTTGTGGTTAACCGTTTAATGCAAGGGGCCTTCAAATGGGGCCCACTGCTTGGTATATACAGGGTGTTTGATTATTAGCTGCAACCACTTTAAATAGCAGATGAAAGTTTGTTTAAGAAATCAGAAATCTAAACCACATAAATGATTGTAATGAATTTTGGTACGAATATCAACCCAAAGGGATGAAAATTTGTATGCAGCATATCGATACAATACCTACGAGGCGAGAGATCACGGTTTTTAACGATATCAGTAAAGACGAGACAGTAGGTATACATATATTTTTTTACATACAGAACATATGTATTATCTATCCCAAATAAAGAAACTTGAATTAAAAAAAATAGTGTTATGGATTACTAGTTAACGGATAAATAAAGAAAAGAAATACCTAAAAACTTGACTTTTGTTTGATATCTGTGTTCATAACGCAAAAACCCACTCACAGCTTGAGTAGAGCCCAGGACCTCTCTTACCGCAGGCGAGCTCTTGACCAAACGCGCAAAGAATTTTATGACTTGCTTTTGCGGAAACATGCTTTTAAAATACAAATATTAACACCTATATCCGTTCTCCTATATTATATATTCACACCTATTTATAAACTTTAAATTAGTACCATTTATATAATAATAATGCCATGTTTACGTTTCTTTTTCATTTATTTTAAGATAAGGTTGCCTGGAAGAGATCACTTTGAAGTGATAAGGCCGCCCAAATTGTACATTTAATGTTAATACTGTATTTTGTAACCATCCCATTCTATGCAAATGGCAATAAAGTGTTTGAATTTGAATTTGAATTTCCGTGAAAAATCTGTTGACCAGTAAAAAAATATATAAAGTTAATAAAAAAATATATGTAGCTAACTTTTAGCTCTTAGAAACTTTATCGTCATGTTGTCAGCTTCACATCTCAGCTCGGTCAATTGAAAAATTTTAACCCACCTTCTGATGCCGACGTTTTCATTTTAAACCACGTTTCCCCTTGCAAAATCTTTTGTTTGCTTCGAAAATTGGCCACAACCGCAAACGGGGGATATTTTTTTTTCTACAATATTTTTGCCTGGTTTTCTTTGGGAATACTGAGAATCCTCAATGATAATGATCAACAGTTTTTGTCAGTGGAATTACAAGTAATTTGTAAAATTGCCGTTTTAAGGAAAAGGAGAATAATATTTGTATTTAAATTTTTAGGGAGAATGCTTTCTATTTGTATTTTCAAATTAATTTGTGATTATTGTAAAGTGGGTAAGGTTTTAATTATGAAAATAAAATGGCTTAGGGCATGTATTACGAAAGCTCACTTAGAATTAAACAAGTATACCTACCTACTTGACGGTCTCCGTAGTGCAGTGGTATGGACGTTAATGCGCCAATTGTGAGCGACCTCGATTCCCTTCCCGCTCGGAACAAAACAAATGTTCTGTATCTGGGTGTTTATACAGGGTGTCCCGTAAATAGTGAATTAACGGAAAACTGGAGGTACAAGGGATTGTCTGGAATCCGAAACCCCAATTTTTTTCGTAGGCTATGTAGTTTTTTAGATATACCAAGTCGTTGATTCGTCGATCGATGAAAGCTACCAGAACAGTCGCCCGACTTCGATCGACGGTTAATCGAATAGTGTGGTAACACCCTAAAGCATCTTCAACGTGTAACACAATGAAGACATAATACTTTAGGGTGTTGTATGTTTGGTTGGTGATGTAGTTTATAAGTAACAGTATCATAAATTTGTAATCCTTACGGTTCGGCCGAAAAACGAGTTCAAAGTTTAGATCAAAATATCTAAGTGTCAACCCTAATAACAGCTGTTAGCTTTCGATGAAATCTATTCGATCTACAGATGGCGTAAAAATAAAGTGGTGGGTGGGTAACTAAGGGTTTTACCAGATCAATCGATCGATGCCGTCGATCGACGGACGAATGGAACAGTCGATATCGATCGATAGTTTTTACTAGGCCAAGAACACGTGTGAACAAGTGTGGTAACACCCTAAGACAGGTACTACAAAGTATATGTCTTAGTTACCCATTTGATGCCTACCTACTAAATTAGACGACAACGTCTCGGGAAAGTTTAATTCCATAGTATCTAAGTGCAGAATATTTTTAAAACTACATTTTCATCTGTAGGTAAGTATTTGCGTTTATCACAGTGTACCAATTTACAAAACTACAGAAATAATAGATTCGCGCGTTCGAACCGAATAACATTTTAATTTTCACTTATCCGTAAGATTACGTCTTAAGATAATTTACAGTTTATTAAGTAATAATTGCAAATTCAAATCCCGTGGGAATATCGGGATAAAAGGTAGGCTTTGTGCTATTTCAAATTGTACCATATTACTATTTCAAATTTGATCCAAATTCGTTGACCCGTTCTGTCGTGATTCAGGAACAAACATCCATACATCCAGATATCGTTCCAAACTATCACATTAATAATAATAGTAAGTTAAGATAATCCAACTCATAATTTTTACAACAAAATATAGGTATGATTAAATGTATCTATTCTAGCTGAATATTAAACTATGTTGTAAATATCTTCATACCTACTGTTAACAGAGACTTAAAACTTCCTACAACATAAACTTCTGAATACCTGCATACCGTTTGCGCTAATAAGTGATTAAGAAGCCAAGACATAATAGTTTTCAAGGCAACACGGTTCCTAATAAAAACTGTACCTACTATTTCTAATACTTCGAAATACAATTAGGACTAACAGCAAAAATGTTATCAAATTAAGCATACCTAAGTAATCATCAATTTAAGAGCAACGTAAAACAAAACATTAATTTACTCTCAATAAACCATGATATCAAACTTGTCATACAAAAAACTATCACATTTCTTTAGAAATAAATACACTATTCCAAAAAAACTAACATGAAATTATTACAAATCTATCGGTAGGTATTACGTGGAAATTCTTTCGCACGGCGTCATATCGGCCTTATATGATTCAAATAGATTCAAATAGACAATCAAACTTACCAATAATTCTAATAAAAAACGAAGAAATATTACGTTTATGTTTTTAGTGGGATAAATTTTACGCGATTGATCCGGTTAAAAAGTGTTTTATCTGAAAACTTAAGACAATAATAATTTTTAAGTTGTTTATAAAACATCACCTAGTTTTGCTCTGTTGTCTTAACCTAAGTTGTCGCAACGATTTTTTAAATCCCCGTGCTCAGCCGGGACGTTTTTAGTAAAATAAAATCTATGGCGACGGTTCATTTATGCCTGATAGTAAAAAATGCTGTTAAATTAATTTTCAGTTTCCATCACAGACTTTCAAATAGTAAATAAATAAAGGGGATTTTGTATTAAATTCCAATTATTTATTCCGTTCGTTTTTAATTTCATCAGACAGTAATTGAAAATGCTTTTAAAAATGGCAATAATCCACCCATGTAGAAAAAAGAGATTTATTTTCGTTACAAATATGAGAGATTCGAATTTCATCTCTATATTTTAAAATGTATTTTATTTTATTAATCATTTTTACATATACGAGTAGTATGACGACGAAAAGAGTGTTATAAAACTTTAATGCGCATATAATAATAAAATAACTATGTAGAACTTCTTACATAGTTATTTTTAAAAACAACAAAAATCAAAACACACGGAGTTTTTCAGTTGAAAACAGCCTATACATAACATTTAACAAAATCTATTAGAATTAGGAAGCGCGTTACTTAGATTAGGAAGTCTTAGATGTGCGAGTTTGACTCGAATTTGACCTATTTCCTTATGTTCGGTTTAGCTGTATGGTACAGATCACTATCGGCCGCCACACTGTATATTCTACTGAACTGCTGACAGACATAAAAAATAACGAGGGCATAAAACTGTACTGCGCCCCTCTAGACCTCATTATGTACAATGGGACGAATAAATTCTGTAGATTGTAACCGAGTTTTCTTTTGTACTAAGATTAAAAGATTAAATTTTCTGCTAAAGATGAAACTCCAAAGCGATTCTGTCCTGGGTTATTTTTTGAAATATTTCCTGTTTTTGTCTGCCCACGCGAGGGTCACTATAAAGCTCTTTATGTCAGGAACACAAAAAAGTAGAAAAATATCTTTGATTTATCCGAAGGATCGGATTTTTTTACAAACCGTATTTTGATCTCACTTTTATAATCAATCGTATAATATTCAGTTCTCATTATGCTTTTATAAATGTAGTTATGTTTTTCTAGTGGTGAAAATGCTACGTTTAACCTCAACCTCACTAAAGCCTTAAATTATCATAAGGTTGATTATGGAGCACAAGAGCTTAAAATGATCGTGAGAGAATACTTACTTTGTTTTTAAATGCCGATTGTTTTATAAAATTGATAAGGAAAGTAAAACCTTGGCTTTGTCTATTAGTATAAACAAAAATATGACAAACAAAATGGTATGGTGGTAAATATGGTTTTTGTGGCTGAGTAATTTAATCGACATTAGCTCGCATCACTGTTGACCCAGAGTTTGAAATCCTACGGCACGCTTGTGCAGCTTTTAATTAACAAAGTACATTTTTGATATCTTAATTTTTATGACTTTAGTTACGAATATTTGAAACTGAACGGGACAAAAGGTACTTAAGTCTGATAATTCAATTTCAGTGGAAACTTTCTGTGGACGAAACGTCGGCAAATCTCTCAAAAATGATAAGTGCTGCATCCTGCCTGTGGTTCAGGATCGTTCCAAAGGAGAAACAACTATAAGATAAAGTTTGCGGAATCATTATGTAATTTGGTAAAGAAGTTATTACTTAAAGTCTAATTGAGATGCCGCGCTATTCCAGGTGTAATATTATACCCTACATTCGACTGCGCATAACTGTACTTACAGTTGCGGTCGAAGCTCGATTTTAAAACGTGGAAAAAATCCTTTTTGAACTTTGTAAGCCATTTTGCTGCACTAAGCATAGAAATGAAAAACGCTTCTTCCATCAAAATTATACTTCTTATGGTCAGTTCTGGTAAAGATATCAAAACGTCGAGTATAAATAAAGTTGTCTTAAACCGACAAAATCTAAAAACTGAAAACTGAGAAAACTGAGGTTTATGTTGCATTCCAATATCAAAAAACTGTTCCTGTTGCTTAGAAACAGCAGAAATAGCCATAAGTTGTAGCTAAAAAGCGTTTCATTATTCAACGTCTTAATGTTTAAATCACTGCTAACAAATACGAAGGTTACTAATAACGATTCGCAACTATTGTATAAATGAAAAAGTCCTCTTTGGCACTTAAATATCGTAGCTTTTCCTCTAAGAAACCCGGCTATGTCATTGCTAAAAAAAAACAAAACACGGCCGGCAACGCAAACACGTGAGGCTTCTGTGTGATTGACTGGCGGACGGATAGCCGACATGACATTTGCGTCATTGACAACATTAGTTTTTTTAAACGAGTTAAAAAAAGTCCTATATTTCCCATTTCCGTGGAATTTTAAGGGGTTTCCTACACCCATTAAAGAAACTTTCTACCAAGTTTCACATCGGTACACTCAAGCAATAACATTTTTTATACAAACAAAAAAACCTATATTTCCCGTTTCCGTAAGAATTTCGGGAATTCTTTCCATGATGCAACCAAACGCCCATAGAAGAACCTTTTTAGCAAGTTTCACATCGGTGCACTCAAGGAATAAGATTTTAAATAACTGAAAAAGATTTTTCATACAAACTAAAAAGTCCTACATTTCCCATTCCCATGGGAATTTCGGGGATTTCTTCCTTATTGCTTTTCTACACCCCCTAAGGACCGTGTGTTCCAAATTTCAGCTCTGGACGTCTAGTAGTTACGGCTGTACACTGTCTGTCATTCACTCAGTCAGTAATGGTTTTATATTGATATATTGATAGAACTATTGTACCTACATCTGCCTATTTGTATGATAAGCACTTTTGACAAAAGAGTGCCGCGCCGATAGTTTTTGACCCGACTATTTATTTTATTTTATTTTTATTATAATCTTGATATTGTGACATTGAGTGTATGTGATTTTAAAATGGTTTATTAGTTTTATATTGATATTCCTTATAACGTCTATAAATATCCGTAATAAAGAAAACAGGAACTGTGTTAAAATGCAATAAATTAATAAATAGACCAGTTGGTTCTAGAACTGAGATCTAAACTAAAAAAATAAAAGGTAAATAAAGAAAAGTACATGTAGTTAGTTAATAAAATACTTTTACTTCATTTGTTACCTAAGTGCATACATAAGAAATATGAGCTTCAATGTAAATAATACCGGCTAAGCAAGATTCAGACACGCGCATGAAGGGTTCCGTCCCGTACGTCCACTAAGACACTAATACTTAGAGGAAGATTTTTGATATTTATAAAAATCTGACTTTTTCGAACCCTGGAATAAAGGGATTAATCCAAGTAGCCCCCACTTGGTGGTAGGACCCCTTCACCCCTCATATAAAATCTCGCCGACAAATATCATCGCTCCCGCTTTTTGTACAACTTTTTTCGACAGACAATATGATTCGTGAGGTTGGTTTATAACGTATTAAGGTTTTTCCGTTTATTGGCTAAAATATGATAAACGCTATACTCTGCTAATTGAGCGAAGCTATGTCTAGCCTCTTGTCTTTTATCCCCCAAAAAGGGATAGAAGACAAAAAGGGACTAAGCACTGGCATGTCAGTTGGCATAGTAATAAAACTTTTTATCTGTTAGTTATAACAAAGTCCTATCGAAATGGGACGATGTAATACTCGATCATAATTAATTAGGTATTGATTATTGATTTTCGAATAACTTGGTTAACCTCAATATCAGTATTAACATTTGAGCTTGACGCAATTATTATAATGAAACTCTAAAATGGCGATGATAGCGGCGAGGGGCCTCATAGAATTCAATATTCGATGTAGTACTTATCTGGAAAAGATATCTAAGTATTGTAGAAAAGTATTTCAGTTTTCGGTTCAAATTTTCTCAAAAATTTTAACATTTATAAAAAAGGTTAATTTCGCAATTGTACCAGTAGTTTATGACCAATGGAGTAGGTCTTCACAAATCACAAATTTTCATAGTCAACACCTTTTTAAACAGATTTATGGCGTAAATATATTTTTACTCGACGTTTCGGTATTTTTAGGGTGTTCGTATCGTCGATCGGTTTTTTGGCCTAGTAAAACTATCGATCGACGTCGATTAATCCATTCTACCATTGGTGTGGTAACTAACACCCTAACAGCCCCTATAATCGCGAACGGTTTCAAAGACTCTAAGCCCTAATTTCACCGTGTAATAAAACGCGATCAATTCGAGTTGAACGCGGTTTACGCGTTAAAACGAGTTCCGCCTTCAATTTTTCTTTAGTCAAATCCAAGATTTGTAAATCTAGGATCATAAGGAAATTGGTGAAATCGGGGCTTAGTCGCTCGTGACCACGATTGAGACTGAATTCAGTAAATGTGGAAACATGGTAAAGACCAAATCATATGAAAACCGGAAAAAGAATATTTGTTCATTTTTTTAAGGGAAGAATCAGATTTGTGGACTTCATGAATCAAAGATTGTAGGTAGAATCAATGAAATGTACGCATAAGTTAGAATAGCCTATTGTTCTCCTGATTTCACGGGTTGAACTACCATGTAATTCTAAACACAATTACGCTTAAACGTCACTATTTTGGAGGTTAAAAATAAGAGCAACGGTAGTATCCAACCAGATACTTCTAAGTTAAACGCAATCACGCTTAAGCGTCATAATTTTAATTAATAATTAAATAGGAAGGACTGCTGTAGTTAGTATCCAACCAAACGCTACTAAGCAAAAGAAGTTACTTCTCGTTCTTGTAACTGCGCCCGGGAAAAGTGCTATGTTTTCATTTTTAATTTATTCTAACAAACACATCACGATATCTATCCCAAATTAAGTTTCTTAACGAACACGTGCTAAATAAATATATAAATAAACATCTATGACTTGAAGACTAATACCTGTGTTCATCATGCCAATATTTCTCCACCGGAATCCACCCCTTCCTCCGAACCCAGGTCCTTCCTTCATAAATCGTATAGTATTTTACTACTATACTAGCCGACCGTCGTCATATAAATAAATAATAAACAAAATCCCCAGACAATCACACCAACTACATAGCCTCAAACTAAGCAGAGCTTGTGTTATGAGATAACTAGGGAGGAACCTAGAATATAAATACATAAATAGATAAACGCCTAGACCCGGAACATTTTTTTTATTGTTCCGTGCGGGAATCGAACCCGCGACCACTGGCATCTGAGGCAGATAGGTTTACCCCATCACCAAAGTAGTCGTCAATTGATTTAAGCCAGGGCTTGGCAAATTATACCTAAACTCAAGATCAATTTTATCACTAGAAATTTCTTTACCATCAACTATCCATTTAACAAATTCATATCTCGTCTCCTGACTAGTTATGGTTCACATAATTGATTTATCGAAAAGTTTACATCTGTTGTAATTTTCTTAAGAACATAACAGAAACTTACAAAAATTATACAGAGCCGTAAGCCGAATGACATAGGAGCGCTATGCTTATAACCACAGCTTATAACCGTCATAAACCTTAGTCGAAGAAGGTTTCCTGTTTTTGTAATATCACTGATTGCATCTGAACTCCTCGTGGCGCTCACAGCATCAAATTTAACGCAGGTTTCTAAGTACATAGCACTGCTTAAGAAGGGAATAGAAAATGCACCTCAAGGTAAGCTAGTTTAAGTACGAGTAGGTATTACCGATTAGCTTAATGCGGAATAGAAAACTGTCTGTTTTTTCTTTTTTTCATGGTAAAACGAAGTAAGACGGATAGATCTAAGATCACACGCTAGGGTATTGTTTGATTTTTTATAAAATTTCAAAACACGTTCCTCTTTGATGAAGAATACCAACTGAAAAAAATATCGTTTCCCCTCGCTTGTAAAGATGGTAATAGGGAAATATCTGGAATAATTCCTGTCAATAAAGATTAATGTTAACATGAAAGCGTCAATTTTGTTTGCAGAATAAGGTTCGTACTTCATTTAGTACGCAATAATAATATCATATTATATGAATATATGAAATTCATCGGAGGTTTTATTGACGTTTTTGTAGGCGATAGGCTGACCCCTATCACTGCAAGTCTCTCTCCATCATTATAATACCCCCAAATTTGTCAAACGTGACATAAGATGGTTTTATAGCCTCTGTTGTTCTGCCTACACCATTAGGGATACAGGCGCGACGTTATGTATGTATGTATGAAAATCATGTAGTTTTAAGATACGAAGGCTTCGGTGAGCTTTTTAATTGCACGGATTGTTTGGTAATAAATTGAATGAAGACTAAGTAATTACGACGATCCTCATACTACAGGCATATTGTATGCCACCGGCTACACCAACAATAAAGAGAAAAGATCCCTTCCTTTTTTAAATCAAGAAAAAAACATTACTACATGTTCTTATTTCAAATGACGAACGTAAAAATCAAACAAGACGTTGCCAGTAATAATCTAATAAAACGCACAAAAAAGTTTGGTTGCTTCTAAGGAATAATATTATCTGCGTTCATCACAGTTCTTAGATGTTATTACGCCATAAATTTCCGTACCAATGATTGGTAGGGCAACTTTGAAGGGTGTGTTGTATATGATTTTGATAAATGGCATCCCTGACTGTCGTCTTGTACTCACTTTGCCACTTCCGGGGAAGGGAGGGGAATCAATCAAGTTACGAAAAAGGAAGCATGGCAATCAATTTCATAGATACAGCGGCTTATTTATTTTGTTTATATTGGGGAATGTCTACTTAGTAATGAGGAGATTATTGGGCTCGGAAGCAAACTTACTCGTAATAAAAATAATGTTTTAGTACTTGTTTTACCAACTACTTTGATGATGGCATAACATAGTCTGCCTCAAAACTCCAGTAGTCCTAGGTTCAATCCCCGCACAATGCAAACATTTGTGTGCATGTTTGTTTGAGTTGGTCTGGGTGTATTATACAGGGCGTCCCAAGGTAATGGGTCATCAAGGGAAAATTTAACATCGTAGATAGAGTATTATGCTGAAAGAAAACTTTATATGATTTTTCAGACTAAAAGTTCTGAATTTAAAGATTTTCTAAGAATTCCTTGTTTCGTCTGGGAATTGAACTGACTTAAATATGAATGCCACCCCCCATTTCTATGATGCTAGTCGAAAGAATGGACCAACATAATAATTCTCCTTAAGTAACATAGTATTTGAAACAAAGGTACAACATAAAATTCATATTTTTAATAAAAAAGTAAAAATGTGGAAATTCACGTGAAATCTTTAAATGCAGAATCTTACTAATATTATAAATGCGAATGTTTGGATGGATTAATGTATAGATGTATGGATGTTTGTTCCGCAATCACGGGAGAACGGCTCAACAGATTTGGATGAAATTTGGCGTAGTGATAGTGTACAGTTTGGAATAGCACATATGCTACTTTTTGCTAGTTATTAATAATTAAAAATCATGTAAAGTCGTCTATCAGCAAAATACTCTATCTACAATAATTAAGGTACTTTCCCTTGATGTCCCATAGCATTGGGGCGTTCTATATAATGATAAGTATGTATTTACGAAAAAAATGAGTAAGTATGTATATCCGATGTCTAACACCTATAGCACAAGCATATGAGCATACTTTCGTGAGAATACTTTACAAGGTTGTCTAGTAGAGATCGCTTTACAACGATAAGGCTGCCTGTTGTGCCTGTCTTTATGTCTTTTTTATTTAATAAGTTTTCCTATTGTTATTACATTTATTGTAATTACACAAGTGTGCAAAAAAGTATAAATAAAATAAATAAACTTTAGGCCTAGAACTAAAGTATGCTTATATGCATATGCCAGATGCTGTGTGAATAAATCAATCATTTTCTTCAATCATTTATTTATTTATTTCTACAGAATACGAAATAAACAACTTAAGCTTAGTAAGACTTAACACAGAATTTACAAATTTTCCTGTGGGAGTGAGAGTCTGGTGCCCATGATAGGTTTGTATAACCTGTGTTACAACCCCCCTCCAGGCTGGTTCATGGATGCGCATAAATAATTCCAAAATAAAAATAATCGTATATAAATGTAATTATAGCAAAAAAATATTCTTCATTAATATTTTTTTATAAGTATCAAACTTGCTTATTAGGGTGTTTTGCGATCCTCTGTACCTACTTATATCAGTTAATTACCAACGATTATTTTGTATGTTATCTCTTCGTGCCATTCTTAAGGGTTACTAAACTTAATTAATGTCACCTAATGTCAAATAATGACGGGTTTACGATGGGTGTAGGAAGCTTAATCTTCAGAAAAACACCGGAATACTGCATCTCTGAAGCCTGGTATTTTAGGACCCTGTATAAGTTATCTTTAGAAATAAAATTGGTTTCGAAACAATAGCTTGGAATCGAACTCAGAATTCACTAATACAAATTAAAACGTTTTTACTTCTGCAACTTAAGAGCATTTCAAAAATCTAAAACTATTTTGTATGTTTTAAATATACTAATAATTGTGTCATAAGTTTTTGACACTTTTATAATAATTATTGTAAATATATATCAAATAATAGTTAAATTTTAATAATTAATAACATAATGATCAGAATCATACCGTAATTGGCTACAAATTGTACACATTTAAACATCACATTGAATTATTTTATTTAATTTTTAAGTGAAATGTTAAACATTTATAAATTCTTTTCTGTTCATGACTCCTAGCTAAGATTATTGTTGTACTTAGATGTATATTTCTAGCAAAATAATGATTATCGGATCACAGTAATGGGGAAAATATTTTTTCTTCCTTCTCCCTTTTTTGACGATCTAAATATAAATTAATTTCGATGAGTTAATAGTTTCCTGTTAAAAAATGCTAAAATGTCGGGTGCCGCCACCCACGATTGCACAAATGCAGCCTCTCTCGCTAGGTTACTGTCAAGGTGCCACAACTGCCACCTTGGGCCGTCGTCAACCAGGGGCCGGGCGGATCCGGTCGGAGCTCCAGAGCGGGACGTGGTCAGATCGTACCGTACTACCGTATGTATCGGTGATGTGCCAGTGTGGCCACGCCCCTGATAAAAAAAAACTAAGTAAAGGTATCGGTAGAAACCTAGGTTTCTTAAGCAACATGGCATTTAATTTAATTTTAGTTTTATTTGGATTTCAATCTGCGTGTAAGCCACACGTCTATTGTCAAATCTTAAAACCACAACCCCATGCGAGACACAATCAGCACACTACGATCCTTCACCAAAACTGTAGACGCAAACCTCGCACACATTAAAAACATGAACGCTACAAGAATATTGCACGTATTGATCAATTTTAAATTAAAAGGTACTTTGACAGGTTTGTAAAGCTTTTCAAACACAACTTTAACTCTTAATCTTGGCAAGTTAACCTCCTAACGCAAAGTACACAACTAGTAGCGAACTTTTCACTTTACGTTGTTCGAACTGTTTACAAGTAAGTGCCTATCATCGTTGAAAGAAGGCCGAAATTGGTTTTTCAGTTCAAGTGCTCACTTCACATCCCTTGTGACTTAACCCTAGCTGTGAATATTCGACTGACCCAGTTTCGGGACATCGCGGGAAAATACAAACTGGTTTAAATATCCTAAGGTTTTATATTACACGGAGTTCTGTCCCTTGAAATAGTTCGGCTTAAAGATGAGGAGTAAGGTCATGTTACATGTGCGCTGCGACCTATTTTTAGAAGCGAAGGATTAAGGGCCTCGACCGTAGTTTGCGCAACGGCGGGCAACCTTCGTATGGTATAATCTCTTCGCTGGCATCCAATTTACTCGCCAGTCATTGTGGGGCTTCGACCGCAGCTCCGTAATTGACACCGAATGAGAACCGCAACTTATTAAGTGGAAAATGGTATTTCGAACGGAACGCTGCAAAAACCTATCGTAAAATTGCGACACGTTTCCAAGCAAACTATCCAATCTCATAAATATCTTTATTGTTATCGAAGACTAGTGTAGCTTCCAATAAAAATAACGTAATCACCGGCTGAATAGAGCGGACTTATAGGTTTAGTTTAGAAAGTTGGCATCTTGTCCATAGCGGTCGTTCCGAGTCCCCTACATAAGTCGCCGGCGCGACAGGTTCTACAAAAAGAAGGCTCTATTTAGCGGGAAGCGATGCGGAAAAAAGTGCTCTGTGCGCTTCTGAGTGAGGAGTCGGATTAGTGTGGCTGCAACGTACTCCGCGTTACACTACAATTTACGTACCGTAAACTCGTTACGCGTTTGTACGCGTTCGAATTTTGTGCATTGGAAAGTGTGTTCTGTTTGTTGGTGAATAGGGTCGGGATTGTGTGGTTTGGGAGGGTGTTTTGTGGTTCGGTCGAGGGAGAGGTGAGCTGGCACGCTGTCTGTAGCGGCAGATTGGAGCGTAGGAAGCAGCGTTATCACAGTCGGTTGTCGGCGGTCGGGCGGCGCGTCACGTTCCTTGCTTCCCGCTTCGGTTCAACTTTTGCGGAGATCGCGCTCAACTGACACTTCCACGCGCGTGTTTATGAACTGAAAGTGAAAACGACGTGATAAATAAGTGAAGGATTAAGACGGTGCAGTGATAAGGTGGTTAAGACATTGGATTTTTGAACTTGTTTCGGTATCAGCACGAGTTTTTAATTAAACTGTGTTTTGAATATTGAAGCAGAGAATAAACAATCGATTTAAGGTAAGTTTCTGTGTTAGATTTGTTTTTAATAAGTTTTTAATGTTCCGATGTCAATAAATCAGGAATTTTAATCTGCGTTTTTGTTACAAAAACAAACTTTTTAACCCTTTTAGTAAAAAAAATGTTTTTTAAAAGGTTGACGCTGAAATTCAATGGAGCGGTAAAAAGTTTTATTCTTATCAAAAGATTTATAAAATGGAAAATAATTTAGACGAATAGCTTCTTCGGCACTTTTAAACAAGGGGAGAGCATCAACTTAAGAATTCATAAGCTGGAGTGAAAAATGTAATATCGTTCGTAGCAAACTGCACCCTAACTCGAGATGATTACCTACTCTGTGCTATGAAAGGAAAACTTCGTGAAATTACTTTGTAGTAAACGGTCATTTGGCATTTTATTCATGGAACAGTGAACAAAAGATCAGGCCCGGTGTCTGTCAGGCTTCTGTTCCCAATTAATAGGCCTCATTTGTTTTAATATGTTACTTTAATGAATGCGATATTTCAAGTGTAATATGAAGTTCCCAATATCGGTGCGTATGTTGTGAGTGTACAATTATATGAAGAAGTGTATTGGTACGTTAATAGAAAATCTTTGCCACAATATTAACAGTAACAATATAGGGTTGGCTTAGATTAGCCCTGCTATCCCTTGATTAGTTTCTAAATATACCCTTAGACCATCTAGAAAAAATAAATTAGTTCAACTTACATCTAATCTTAATATGCATTCATGTAGTCCTCATGCTATATCTATAAAAAATTATAATTACCTCCCTGATTACATAAAGAACATTAAAAAAACAAATCTGTTTAATAAACTAAAAGAATTGTTATTGAAAAAAAGTTATTATTCATTAAGAGAATACATGAACGACAAATTTGTCACTTAATTATGCTCTTATTCAAGAAAATATGTATTGATTATGTATGATTTTTAATTTGTAATAACTAAGAAGGATGGAGTTTACTTTGTTATGTAGTTTTGTAGGGAAACCTGTTATTGGCTTTACTTTTAATTACTACACTTTGTCAAACTATATAGCACGCTGTTGGTTTTCTTAATAAAACAAAATAAAAAAAAAATCTTATATTTTATGTATTGATTTTCTACCAAGTGCCCTCCTTTTATATTTTGCAGTGCCTACTTTAGGTCTATAGTGTTACATGTTTTATGTATTCAAACATACGATCCTCTATTGTAAAAAATAGATTTAAGTTTGTAACATTATGAAAGCAATAAATGATTGAGTATTGAGAACGTGTAGTAAACTGTGACTACGAGTGACCCCTGCTTGTTAGTAGGACCGCAACAGGGTCTGTCTGTCTAGTGACCATCTTTTTTTTTAATCTGCCGCCAAATATCGCCGCTCCGGCGGTGAAGTGTTTCAGCGATGTTGAATGAAAAATCAGTTTCTTCCTAAATCTTGTGCTGTCATCTTCGATCTCATTTTCACGAACCATCAGGTGAGATGGAGTTCAAACGCGGGGTTTGTCACCGAAAAACAGATTAAGTTTTGTATCAATCGTTTTTCGTGTTCTTTATGTCTTCCGAAAATTGTAACAGTGAATTCATAAATACATACATAACTTCACGCCTGTATCCCGTATGGGGTATAAAACCATCTGATGTCACGTTTGACAAATTTAGGGGCATTATAATAGTGGGGAGAGACTATTGCAGTGACAGGGGGTCAGCCTATCGCCCACAAAAAATGCCTCCCATAACACCTCGGTCCCTTAACTGACTTTTAAAGTATGCCCGGGAAGAGAAGCAGCTGGCACATTCTATGTTTTTCTTTCGCTCCCAGTCCAGCATAGAAGTATAGAAGTGAATTCAATTTAGTTTAATTGACTTGGAGATTGTCTAGGGTAAATGATGATAAACGGCACAGTGGCAAGTACAGTTATGGTTAAAAAAACCTTATCGTCCGTCCCTTCACAGCCGCTATTACAAATATCTAAGGAACCGGTTTGTTAACAAGAGGTAATTTTACTTTTACGGTTAATCTTTATCCACGAGGTCTGGTTGGTCACGGTCTAGGTGTAATGTGCACACCCTAGAGTTTTTTGATTTAAAACCACAGTTGCTTTTTTATTCGTGACTCTGAAATGGATTCTTTTTATAATAGCATGTTACGCAAACTTATATTAGTAATAAATAATGTAGGACATAATTTTCACACTAGCCCCAAACTAGGTAGAGCTCGTGATATGAGAACGGGATATTGGATGAAATACCTGAAAAAATTTAGTGTTCTAGAAATGGTTCTATCAACGGAAAGCGTTAAATGCGCACTTTGTAATTGCTTCACATAAAAAAGTGCTCCTATTCGTAAATAGTATATTTCATTACGAGTGCGGAAAGCCTGTCATTGCAAAAGCCGAAGGCGAGGGTTGACAGTCGGAACAAGTTGCAATGACGGTTCCGCACGTGTACTGAACGACTATTTTTAATACAGTTGCGAAAAAAATAAGCAATTTTATAAAATATACAAAATGGCGCCAGCCGTGAAAGGTTATAAACAGAGATTTTTTTTGTTTTGTTTACCCATTCTGGGTCGGCAAAGGGAACTATGCCCATACAGCCAAGTCTTTACTAGATTTTTTGCATTGACATGAAATGAAAATGAATTTAATGAGATAAAATGAAATGAAACCTAACCTAACTCATTGCATCAAATCATTTTACCTGATATTGAAACAAATTAGTAGCTTCTTTTCAGAAATATTTGCATGAATCGTAAAAACTTCTATGAATTTTTTTTTAGTAAAAACTTCGTGGTTGATTTTTTTTTTAATGGACATTATTTTGACATTTGGGAAAGAGAACGCACGAGTGCGGAAAAGGTAAAGAAAAAGCACAAGTGTGTAATAGCCCACATCCCGAACGCTAAACGTCCCTGCAATACGCCACTTTTTGAGCAACTGTATTAAAAAACCTATTTTCAGCAATCATACACAGCAAAGCATTTGTATGTTATTGTATCACTGTTTGTTTTCCAAATAAAATAAAAAAAGCAAAGCAAATCGGCTTATGTTTTAAATCAAAGTTTTTTATTACAAAAAAATATCCAACTAAAATGTGCAGGATTTAGATGTTTTTAAAACATTTCGTCTGCAACATATTAAAATACAAATAATAAAAGTCTCGTTCATTTTCAGATGCAGCTATATTTTGATCGGGTTGTTGTAAGTTCGTCATAATTGTTAGTTCGTCATAGAAAAAAATATGTGTAAGTTTTCACAGTGTTATTTTTTTTATTGTAAATTCGTCACGATGGTTTTTTCTGTACAGAGAGCAGAAAAATCAAATAACAAATAAATTAAAACATAAGGTTATATTTATAATTTAACTTTATATCTATATAAAAATCACAGATTCACTTATTGGACTAATGACATTATAATTAAACAATAAATAACATTACATAGATTTAAAAATAAAATCACAGATCTTTTATAGTAGTTTTGCATCTACTTAAAAATTGCAATAATTTAACCTTATATCTATATAAAAATCACAGATTACTGGACTATTTGTCAGTTACATTATAATTGTAAAAATAAATAACTGAGGTTTAAAAATAAAATCACAGATCTTATATAATAATTTTACATATTAATTAAAATCAATTTATCTTTGATTTTATACCTAATCTAAAATTATTTAATTATGAATCTACATGCTCAGCCTCCTTCTTTAGTTCGCTTAAGGGTACTATATACGTATGGTAGCGTGTTCAGGAACGCAAATGAAAGAAGATAATTAATTGTCATATGTTGCAGATTAATAAATAGTAAGATCGTATTAGTAAATTCAGAATTTTATTGAGTCTTTACTTAAAAATTTGTTTGCTATCGGTACTTTTAGCCAAAACAATTGAAAATAAAAACGTATGACGAATTTATAATAAACTTCCCCTACCTATGACGAATTTACAATCAATATATAGAGTTTACACATTATGACGAACTTACAACAACCCTTTTTGATCATCAATCGGATATGCAAATTTAAATATTTCAGTGACGTTTCCTTTTTTTGGTAAAAATCTTTGTTGTTTGTAAATTATTTGTTTGAATACACAATCGCGTTAGGGCAACAAAATGATATGAACATATATTTCCGAGCTAATTGGACTGCAACAGAATTGCATGTCCGTATCCGGAATTTCGTTACATCCTTTTATCACTATTTTAGATTGATTTGGCCATTGTTTTAATAAGTACCCGCCCATATCTGAAGCAATGTACCGTATATTTAGATTTCCTAGAAAAAATACTGTTTACATCTTCATCGCCAGGGCAAAATGAGTTTTTTCCTTTTTATGACTTTGTTGTTAGCAAAGAAACTGGATTCACAGAAAGGGATGCGAACCTGCTAGCAAAATAATTGATAGATAGTTCCTCGAGATCATTAACACAGGATTGATATTTGAAGCGGATGGTGCTTCCCATTCATTTAATACATTTTTAATTAATACCTGTTTGTAAAAAAATAGAAACGTAAACATATTAGGTATATACTGTTAGATTCGGGTTTAATTTACTCTTTTAAAGATGGACTAATATAATATATGAATTCATCTCATAAGAATTTTGTGATAAAACATAGCCCATAAATTTTCCTACTCAAGAACTACTTTTAAAGCCAACCAGTAGTAAAAGAAACGAAACCTTTAGCTTTATTATATTCTTATAGACTAGTGTTTTGTAAAACAGGAGAAATTTGAATAACGGTCTTTTTGAGAAGACGCCATCTGCCAGGCCAGCAACTAATCAGTTCTATTCCAAGCCATCATTTACTATCATCATTTACTATCAGGTGAGATTGAAGTCTAACACAGTTTTAGTCTATAATAAAAGAAAAGAAAAACAATATTAATAATAATCAACGAATGCAGAGCATTAAAAAAACCGACTTCACGTCAAAACTTTGGCTGAGTTATAATGTCATCAACGTAAACATTCTCCGAAATTATACATATTCTTTATATGACCAACTATGAAGTATTTTCTATTATATGAAACAAGAATTTTTAAAATCGATTCATAATTGTCCGAAATATCGTGAAACAAAGACACAAAAAACACCTCCTCCTTTTTTGGAAGTCGGTTGAAAAAGTAACATGCCAAATATCCTGTCAGGTTAACTCACACTTCAACCTTTTCGACACTTGAACTTCGTATAACATTTAAAAAACTCTAGATTTCCTTTGGCCCATACAACATAAGTTTTAAACACATTTTATGCATCTGTATGAAAATTAGCGCTTCGACGTTCCTTGTAAAATTTAAATGAATGTTAATCCGTAATTTGCAACTCAATGATTTTATGTTAAAATTGAGGATAAGTCTGCGGTTGGAAGCATAGAAAAAACTTTATCCTATGTATTCGAAAATAAATGTAAAATTAAGTTATATTTTTGTACTGTATGCATAATTAATTTATGATAATGTAGAGGCACGGGGCGATTGAAGTCACAACGGCACTTTCTTTCAAAGGTCAATTCACTAAGAACTTTTTGTAATTTTTGGTCATGTGAAAGTCGTCAGCTCTGTTTGTATTTAAAATTAAAGCTTGAAAATAAAATGAAAATGGAGATTACGGAGAAACGAGATTTTTTAGTCGCAAGTGGTATTTGTAACTCTTTCTGTTTTTTTTTGACAAATGGTGACGTCATTGATGATAGCCTCAGTTTTTAAATAGGAACAGAAACAATATGTAACATTACTAGCCATATGAGTTTAGAACAGCCCAATGGCCCCTGGGTAAGCATTTTGTTCGGAAAAATCCGAGAGATCAATATTTATATAAAGTCTAAGGAGGTTATGTACGAGGGCGGTCCCAAAATTACCCGACCTGACTTACGTACTGGCAGTTTTATTCGATTAAATACTCTTTTTAAAAAGTCTGATCAATGCGGATTTTAAATTTGGAATTCGAACACGCTAGGTCATTTGTCATTTGTTTTGTAGTCCTTGAAAGTGAACGCTGTCAGAGAATTTTCTAATATGGAAAAAATTGGTCTACGATACGTCATTCAATACTTTCATTTGAAAGGCCTCAGCCCAACTAACATAAAAGAAGAGCTAGATTCTACATTGGGGGAGTCTTCTCCTTCGTTTACAACGGTAAAATATTGGGTGGCCGAGTTCAAACGTGGCCGTACGAACTGCCAAGATGAACCTCGCAGTGGGCGACCAAATGAGGTGACTTCGCCAGAAATGGCAAAAAAAATCCACAAAATTGTATTGGATGATCGTCGACTAAAGGTGCGCGAGCTAGCAGATATGGTAGGCATTTCAAAAAGTGCAGTACATCGTATCTTAACTGAAAACTTGGACATGAGGAAGCTGTGCGCAAGGTGGGTGCCGCGATTACTCACACTAGAGCAAAAACAGCGTCGTGAGCATGTTTCAGTCGAGTGTTTGGCAAAATTTCGAAGCAATAGAGCAGAGTTTTTGCGTCGATTTATTACCATGGATGAAACGTGGGTTCATTATTTCACACCGGAGACGAAAGAACAGTCAAAGCAATGGACCGCAAGGGGAGAATCGGCCCCAAAGAAGGCAAAAACGGTTCCATCGGCAGGAAAAGTCATGGCATCGGTTTTCTGGGACGCTCGTGGGATAATCTTCATAGATTATCTACCAAGAGGAAAAACCATCAACGGCGAGTATTACGCAAACTTGTTGCAGCGTCTAAGTGAAGAAATAAAGATAAAACGGCCTCATCTATCAAAGAAAAAAGTTTTGTTTCATCAGGACAACGCGCCAGTCCACACCTCCGGCATTGCGATGGCTAAAGTCGAAGAATTAAAGTTTGAATTGCTACCTCATGCACCTTATTCACCAGATTTGGCCCCATCTGATTATTTTCTGTTCCCAAACTTAAAAAAATGGCTCGGTGGGAAAAGATTTGCAAGCAATGAAGATGTTGAGTCTACGGTTAATGCCTATTTTGAAGAGCTCGACGGTTCCTACTACAGACGCGGCATTGAAGCTATAGAGCACCGCTGGGAAAAGTGTAAAGAACTACAAGGAAGCTATGTAGAGAAATAAATATAATTCATCCCATATTTTTTGTTTTTTCTTGGTTAGGTCGGCTACTTTTTATGCCAGCAACGTTTTTAGAACAATCCGCTTCTTCCTCAATGCGTGTGCTTGCATCTTCGACTTTATATTTAGAGAGTTAAGGTCAAACAGTTGTGGTCACCGATAAAAAAAATGTTGATTATATTGATCAAAACCATTTTTTGTCTTTTATCTCTCCTGCTACTAAGCAAAAATTAGTTTAGGGATAGAGCAGAACACCAGGGGAATGGTGAAGGACTGGCATTTTATAAGTCACTGTTTTTTTACACGTCACTGACTTAACAGTAATACATACATAACCTCACGCCTGTCTCCCCTTGTGGTAGGCAGAGACAAGGGAACACCAATTGCTGCGATCCAGATATACCTCTTTCGCTTCTTCCACGTTCATTAATCTTTTCATACATGATCGCCGGTTACGGGTACATTTGACTAGGCCCTTTTTCAAAATGTCGCCAATTTGATCGGCATACGATTTACAGTAACCTAGTCAGTTTTTTTTTAATTAAAGGCCATGCCCGCGTTTGACCTCAATCTCACCTGATGGTTAGTGAAGATGATGTCGAAGATGACAGCACACGGGCTTAGGAACGTCATGTTGATTTTTGGCAGGCCGACCTTCAGAGAACGGGTTTTACATGAATAAGAACTCTTTCCCGATACTTCTATTCAGTAGTTGTCTTGAATCTAGTCTAGAGTTTTAGCAAAAAGCAGCGTTTTTTTCAGGAAAAATGAGAAAAAAGAACTATTTGATCCCCTTTTTAGCTGCTTATGTTTAGCGTCAGCTTTGTCAGTTTGGTTTGTTATTATTAAAAAACTCTCTAATGGCTAAATTCTATAGTGAATCCATTTGTTTTTAAAGGAAATATAAATCCGGAATTTGGTTGTCATGGTAACGTGGTGTTTTAAATCTTAGATCTACGATTGAGATATATAATTTAAATTCTCTATAAAGCAACTTGAGAAGACATAGTCAGGTTTGTATGTGCCATACGATTTCCTGGCTGTGATTTGCTTGCATTTAATTTCCGTATGCTCGTTGCGTAAGAGCCAATGACCTTTGACGGGTTAATAATCAAAACCTGTCAAGTGTAGGCTTCCCTATCGAAGATGTATGTCGATGTTTAAATATTTACGGAAGTGAGCTTTATTACGAATGCAATAAAGTTAACTCTTCGCATAAATAAATGAGTTTGTTTCTTATATACTTTTGCTGATTTCTCGAAAATTATGCCACATAAAAAAATGCTTTAATAATCTAATCGAAAATGAACCCCGAATAACTTATTATATCTTGATGGATCTTTTTTACTGAAGCGAAAATCCCTAACGACAAAATTAGAATATTGTTAACTTCTTATTGTAATAGTAACACTTAAAAAAAATATTTCATCGCGTTTTTCGTTTTGCAAGAAAAAAATACGGAATATTTTTTTATTTTTAAAGTAGGTATTTTCAACTTCAAAACAAAATTTAAAGCAAAGCTACTTAATACCAATATGAACAGTAATAAACGGAATGTCACTCATAGGGTTTCTAATTACCATTTTAGTCTGAAGCCTTATAAGGAAAACCAATTTTAAGGTATTTTAAAACCGTCACATAACTTATTTTCATAAAAGGTTTCAACGACTTAGCCCCAATTTCACCGTGTAATAAAACGCGATCAATTCGAGTTGAACTTGGTTTACGCGTCAAAACGAGTTCCGCCTTCAACTTTTCCTTAGTCAAATCCAAGATTTGTCAATCTAAGATCAGAAGGAATCGGGGCTTAATACTTGTAAAAATGTGTCGGCGCAAAGGCTTATAAAAAAATTAGATTTAAGCTAATTAAAGCTTCGGCGTAATTTTTCGGAAAGCTTGAACAATCAGCATCGTAGTTCAGCTAATTTACATAAAAATAGAATGAATTGTACATCTACATTTTTCTCATAAATCATTCCGTCCATTGTTGGTTTTGTTTAGTAGTAAATTTGTTAGGTAGTTTATGAGTAAATTACTTAAGATTGAGACTACGAAGGGCTTAGTTTTCTCTTCTCTTCACTTCTTTTAGAAACGGATTTGATTTAGATTGCAGCAACTAAATCAAAACCTGTTAAGTAGTTCCAAAGATTAGCTCCTATAAACAAACGCAATTCCCTTTTGTCATATGTAGAGAAGTTGTTGTGGCGCCGTGTTTACTGTTCATATCAAACGATATCGCAGGTTAAGCGCGCTTGGAAAATGAAAATGAAAACTTTTTTATTCGTAGTAGGTAATTTTATACACTTTACGAACGTCAAATGCTGGATGAGGGCGGCGCGGGTCCGGACGACATGACGAATCCTGGGAAGGCCTCCGTCGAGAAGTGTGCGTCTCTCGGCTTATAAAGATAATGATCGCCCATTATCCACCAATGTCTTGGTGATGTCTGGGGCGGCCGGTATTAGGATGGGTCGCCCATCATTTACTTCTCACGACGACTTCCGTGCTTCGGAGGGCACGTTAAGCATTCGGTTCTGGGTGCTGTATACAGTGGTCATAAGGGTTTGTCAGAAGCCATTTCGGCACTTTGAAAATTCTGACATCCACAAACCAGCACTGGCCTAAACCTCCTCGTCACCCAGAGGAGAGACTCATAGTCCTGCAGTGGGAGCATTACACGGAGCTATGTCGAGAGACTCTACATACTACTGCAAACAATGACAGATTTTTATCGATTCGTATGTTTACCATGTTCGAATAGTATCGAGTCGGTTGCAAGTTGTATACCTACCACCGCCGCACGACGAGTGTAAATAAATACGTGTCTTGTTAATTTTCAGCCGAGTTCCAAAAGGAGGAGTTTCTCCATTCGTGTGTATGATTTGTTGTGCCTTTGTTAGGTACACGATTTTTTGGACAATGAGGAGTTTTCTGACAGCTCATAAAAATTAGTTCAAAATAACTCTATAGATGGCACTTTTAAAAAGCCGAAGGCGTTAAGTCTGTAGGTATACTATAATGTAGGTAAGTGGTAAGTCTACCATGTATGGTTATTTATACGTTCAATTTCTGATACAGACATCAATTAATTTATTTTACTTTTAAAAACGCAGTGTGGAATAAATTCTTCGCCTTTGCCTTTTGTAAAGCGCCATCTATCGAAGCCTTTTGTACCAATTTTGTAAAGTTTTAAGGAATCGATTTTAAATATTCTTGTTTCATATGATAGAAGATACTTCAGAGGTGGTCCCATTTCATTAAAACCGATTGAGTATTCATAAAAAAAAAAAAAATTAAAAAAAAGTATGACTAATTACGGATTTAGGTACATTGTCGACCATTTTTGTCACCATATTTCTCGACTTGGTGAAATGTCACTGACTCTAAGTATAGAAAAAAGTTCTGACTTCAAGTTTTGGACGTGAAGTCGGTTTTTTTAATGCTCTGCATTCGTTAGTTATATTATGGATGATTGTGAAAATGTTTTATTGTTAAATAGATAAATTATTTTGAATGCACCCTAACTCGGTGTTTCGGTGTCCATACAGACACGATTGTCAGTTACTCGTGATTTATCGAATCAATCGTAAAAACTTAACACAATATTTCGGAATCTTAATTAATAAAATAAATAAATAAAATCCCCAGACAATCGCACCAACTACATGGCCCCAAAGTAAGCATAGCTTGTGTTTGGGATACCATTTTAGCGAACTAGGGGGGAACCTAGAATATAAATACATAAATAGATAAACACCCATTGTAAATAACAAATACGAATATTAAATTAGTTCAAGTTTGTTCCCTTATCAGATGTACAGTATGCAAATAAGGCTCAGTTGCAAACAGTCTGATAACTTTTTGCGGCACCACGAAATAGGTTTAATCCCCGAAAAGTGGTCCCATCTGAGTATACAATCACATCGTTTGTGGGGTACTGGACTTTTGGGGGATGAAAACCGAAAATACTGGTATTATTTACGCCTTGGTTTTATTGATACTTACTACAATACTTACAAAAAAGATACATATATGCCATTTTTTAGGTACTAAATTATAAAGTAAATATTTAAGAGTTTTCAAATACTTATTCAAAACTATGCAAAGGGGTTATTAGTATGAATTGTTTTTAAATATTTAATGAGATAGATAGATTAATCATAAATCCAAACACAAATTTTACTCAACTATTATAGTAAAAAATGTAACAAATAAAGAAAAATATTATAGGAAAATAATGTTGATGCACAATGTATGTAAATCAATGACAAGTTATTTAAATAAATATGCATGCAGAAAATAAAAGACAATCACAAACAATAAAATAATCAAAATAACACTTATAAATAATAAAAACAAAATCAAACAAAAAGACTTGGTTCAATGTCACTTGACTCAGCAAGGATGTTGTGTACATTGCAACGCGTATCTTTCCTCGGCATCAACTGAAGTTTGGAAAAAAATTCTTAAGTACAAAATCAAAAGTCAAATTGCACCGCGCAAATAAACACAATAGAGATGTAATAAAACGGCAGTAATCATTGACAATAACATTGCAAACCACGTTGCCTTGCATCTTTTACCACACAGCGAAACTAGTACAGAAGGCAGCAGATCAAGCGTTACATTACCTGTCAAACCACAACCAATTTCAACTTAATGTCGAGGGCATAGAGTTCAGATTCAAGTAAAATTTTTTGACAGATTTGTAACGCTTGATGTGTTGCCTTCTCTACCTACACATCCACACCCGAGATAGTTTAGAAAGGTTCATTTAGGAAATCAGCTCGAACTCAGGTCCTCTCACACCACAAGGTATCCCTTGACCAATGCACTGCAGAGGCCGTAAGTTGCCTAAATTGAACAGAAATAATGCTATTCTGCTGGTGACAAATTTTAGACACTTAGGAAGAGCACTCTGTACTCGATTCTCATCATAATTATGTAATAAAAGTAGGTACTTAATTTTTCACTAGAATTCCCTATAAATAAATAAAGTTTCATTACTATTTATTTTACTTACGTCTAAGTCAATCGCGGTACGTGACCTAGCACGCGGATCGCTGCCAACCATGCGTTGCGCAATCAATTCTTTAACTTTCGGTTAAGTTTACTCAGTAAATAAATAATTAATATTTATCATATTTTTTCTCTATCATGTCTCAAACTATGACGTCTTCGAATTTCAAAAGTGACCCACCAGTCACCCTGTATAAAACAAAAAAAAACGAGTATTTTACGAGATACCATACTTCCAATTCACTGAATATGTTTTACGCAAAATGTCATCATTAAAAACAATGGCTAGGGATTTTAAAGTAGGTATTTTTAATCGTGTACGATTGAATCGATGTGTTCGATTGTTTTCAATAATTCTGACACAACATCTATCTATTCCTTCATATCATTAACTTAGGATTGTGTGACAATGAGAGCACTAGAAATCAAGTTGCGTCAACACTCGCGCCATTGCACTGCTTTGATAAACTAACCGAACCTAATTAACTGTCCAACTGTCGTTTCTCTAAGTCACTTGTCGGAATAAAGAACTGTCAATATTGAGCATGACACTGCAATTGCACTTTTTAAACTCATCGTTACAGTAAAATATAAAAACACCCTAAATACATAATTCAACTATTCTCTATACAAATTGGCTCTAACCCCATAAAAGTCAAGAAATACAAATTTTAGTTCCAATTTAACTGTCATCCCGTATAACAGTAGTGCTATAACAATGGAGTAGGCTAATTTCTTCGATCGTAAAGTTTGGCAGCGTCGACACTGAGGATGACCATTTGGCCCCATCTTCCCATAATATCGTGACTTGCGAAGATTGGAGATTAATGATCGGGGAGGCACAGTTTAAATAAGCAGGCTGTTACACCGCTTTTGGCAGATAACAGGATTAGATATTTTGGGGTTACATAGTTGCAGATACTCGAAATTGCATTCTACAATTGAAAATCAGTCTAACGTCAAACTGAGAGACTTCAAATTCCGGATTTGTTACCAAAGTTTGAAAGTCCTTTCGTTTGAAATTGGGGAGAATTAACTAAGTATAAGAGAATGCAATGTCTTATTGTTTTGTAGAGGTAACAGAGAGTCTGTGTTAATTATGCTTTCTGCATATTCTGAAACGTCTGTTTCAATCATTTTAATTACTGCTTAAATATATTTAAGTATTTAAAATGCGCATTTTGCAAAAGGTAAATCTTATGTAAGTATGTCGTACGACGTATAAATTTAATATTGCGTCTCTTTAATAAAACCGTGCACAGTCTTTCCAAATTGATACAATTTCATAATTCGCAATTGAAGTTTAATTGAGTAATAACTAAATAATCAATTGATCTGAAACAACTAATAACGCATAATTATCATATGTTCTGTAACGGTGTAATAGCAGGAAGAAGGCTTATCGGCCTCGAGATTTGACTTCGATCAGATCCGAGTAGATCCGAACAGATCCGATTGTTCAGCCGGACCCGGCCGGAATATATTACTTTCTGATCAATTCGATCTTGCGAACTCGGGAATTGAAAGAAAAACAAACGACTTTTTTGTTGAAAAAGTTTGACACCTTGATTACCTTCTTCGGTGATTATTTTTTTTGCGAAAGGCGTGCTTCAAGAAATCTCAAGAGAGATTTAATATTTCATGTCTGTCTTTTGTAGACAACAAAACTATTAGTTTTGATTGACGATCAGAAATACGGGGAATTTTATTAATTTAATTTATTTTTGCTTAACAAGTTTTTGCAAGTAACAGTGTGAATTCATTAATTTTCTTTTTTATCTTTTATCTTGTTTTACTGTGTTGTTTGGTTTTGTTGTTCTAAAAAGTGTACAACAAATTTGGACATGCTCTCGTTGGCTTTAAATACTAGGTAGGGGAGAACGGGTATGGTTGTCACACGGGTTGGTTATCATAACTGTCATACAACAAGCGCCGAAGAATCGCAAGAGTGACACCTCCCTCTCCGCTTCACCTGAGAATCTAAGGTGAAGCGCTCTTGCGCTTCTTCGGCGCTTGTTATTGAAATAATCATTCATTCAGTTTTGATTTATGACAGTTGTGACAACCAACCCGTGAGACAACCATACCCGTTTTCCCCTACTTACCTGCTTTGTATAATTTTTATTTTTCAAAATATTGTTATCTTCCAGTCACCATATCTTTTGTTTGTGCGTATCTTTCAATTCCGTAGTTATTGCTTGATATCCCTATCATATAAACATTATTTTTGACATCCGACTGCTGGTTCCTGAAATTAGCGCGCTTAAACAAACTAATCCTTCAGCTTCAATAGATAGATGTATAGTGTCTAAAGAAATAAATAAAAAAGGTGTTTGACACAACAAAAACCTGTGCACTAAAATCTCGAATCGCATCACTAATCGATTAAAATTGGATAAACGCGAATGAAAGGCATCGATAGTGTTTGTTGAAGCGTCATGATGCCGGGGCCCAGATGACAAGTTCAACTACAATTCCCAAATTTCCAATTGGAAATAATGATGTAATTGAGTTATCTCGTTGTGATTTCTGCGCTCGGGATTTAACCAATGTTAAATACGAAATGTGCAAAATTATACAAGGGCTCTTTTGTATGTATAATTTTAATGATGTCACTTTTGTGTATATCTGATTTTAGTAGTCTGTTTACTTATCATCATCATCACAACCCTTTGTTTGAGGGCATGAGTCTCTCCCCTGGGCGACAAGGAGGTTTAGGCCATTATCCACCAAGCTAGCCCAGTGCTGGGTGGTGGATGGTTTTAGCTCTGAGTGCTTAACTTAACTTAGTTAAGAACTTATCAGTTGAAGCGGTGGTTGATTTTTTTAAAGTGTAATAGTGATTTAATTGTAGCCTCAGTCTAAGTAAATACGGGGACGGAGTGCTACGAACAAAGAAGCAAAGCCGGGTTTTTATCAATGTTGTACAAGTTTTGTAAACTATTCCCTATGTTTGATTAAATAAAACGGTATGAATAAGCATGGGTTAATTTATAAATAAGACTGTTACTTTATTGAATACTACGTTGTATTGGATACTGTCAATTTAATTTATAAAGTAGATATTTATTTACTTCTTTACACTTCAGTTTACAGTACAGACAGTAAATGGAAAACAGACAAATACAGTATGCTTAGTAAGTGAACTTACTCGGCGGTCTTATCGCTTAAGAGCGATTTCTTCCAGACAACCAAAGAAATTAAAGACCTTGATGAATATTAATTTTATTGAAGGTGATTGACATCTTTTCTACCGTCTCAAAAAATGGATTCGGTTTGTATTTCAGACAGCGGAGTACATTTTTTGTAGTACCGACGCGTCGTGAGATATATTTTTCATTACATACATAACTTCACACGCCTGTATTCCTTATGGACTAGGCAGAACACCAGAGGTTATAAGACCATCTGATTTCACGTCTGACTTTGGAGATATTATAATGATAGATAGATACTATTGCAGTGACAGTCCCTGTGCCCCTTAACTGCCTTTTACAGTATGCCCGGAAAGAGAAGCAGCTGGTACATTTTATGTTTATCTTTCGCTCCCAGTCCAGCATTAATATTTGGCATCAATATTTTTTATTTGTTTTATAAAATCTGTTGTCAACTATTGGGCCACATATCTATAAAATCGCAATTACATAAATAAATACTGATATAGTCTAGTTTATATACTTTGCAGGGACTGCATATCGGTATAATTTTTTTAAATAGTACTAGTAAAATTTCAGTACCTTTATTAGTGTACTGCTTCATCAAACACAATAAATGTACAAGTTATTAAAATCTAAATTAATTATATCAGTACCCAAATAATGTATACATTTCTGTAGATGTTTTAAGTACAGAAATATTTTAACTTATTTAATTTCTGTACCGAAATGTATATGTCAGCATATGTACCTACGCTTCATAGGCTTCAACTAAACTATCGAACATTCTACAGTTATTTAAAAATAAAATTTTAATATCAATATTAATATTAATACCGGAAAATTTCAGTTAACTGAAAAAAAATCAGTTATGCTACAATAATAAAAAAGGTACAAGAATAATTTCAGTATGAATTCCTGTAGGTACTGTTATTTTTAAATACACCTAATTTAACGGTATGACGTCATACAGAAAAAAAATTGTACAGAAATTCATACCGGTATACAGTCCTTGCTTTGCATTCGTTACGTAGATACATGTGAATAGACATAGTAGCGAAGTATGTCATATTAGTACATACACATACATACACAACTTCACGCCTGTATCCCGTATGGGGTAGGCAGAACACCAGAGGTAATAAAACCATCTGATGTCACATTTGACAAATTAGGAGGCATTATAATAGTGAAGGGAGACTATTGCAGTGGCAGGGGGTCAGCCTATCGCCCACAAAAAAGCCTCCCATAACACCTCGGTCCCTTAACTGACTTTTACAGTATGCCCGGGAAGAGAAGCAGCTGGCACATTCTATGTTTTTCTTTCGCTCCCAGTCATATTAGTTTTGTAACAAATTCCTTTACAAATTCCTTTACTTATTTGCATGTTGACCGTTTTTTGTGTTTGCTCGGTTATGGTGGATGATTTGAAAATAAAATGACGTGGTATATCATCATAGTGTTTTTATTTATGGATATATTATGTTCTTTTGTACTGCTAAACGAAAAAACTATTAATCAAATATACCGTTTTCGACACGTACAGTATATTGATTGTTAAAAAAGAAATGTTTACAAAAAAATAATAAATGAAGTCCATTCATCAGTTTATTAACATCCTTTATTCGTTTATCTATATGTTGGCATAACAATACTTTGATAGAATATTTTATATGACGCTTTCTGTCAGTAAACAGGTTTTTTTTGGCATAAATGTCGTCAGTTCACGGGGTTAATAGCCTGAGATAGACCGAAGAACGGCCAATATTCTCGATCGAGCGCACATCAAACGCACCGATCTTTGAGTACAGTTGCCAACGCAGATGTGATTTTGATGTTCCATATTTGAACTGACTTGACATTCTTGAAAAAAAATGTGATTGATTTTTTGTCAACGTGTTTTTAAAATGTTTTAACAGATTCTAGGTCAGTTTTGTTTACGACGCGACTCAGAAGAGTAAAGCTTGCCTCGGGTATTGCAAAGTCACGTATTCTGCTGATTTTATTCTCCTATTTAAGATACTCATCTAATTGCCCTCTACATTTTGTGAACGGAGGATAAAGAGCTTACATCTTGCAACGGACTCCATAGGTACTACGAACATTGGTTAATATACGAATCAATAAAGATCTATGATCGCACTCCTGAATGTGGTCTAAGGATCAAGGCTTAATGGCTTAATTGCTGGTATGTTGAACCCTTAAAGTCGCCGTTTAGAAATATTTATTTAAAAAGGAATTCAATATATTTTTCAAGAATTTAATGAAAATAAAAAAATGACCTTGTTACTAAATTATTTCAATTCTATAAAGTTGTTCAATTTGAGTTGTATTATGTTCCTTACTATTCATACGCATAATTTGATGTATAAATCGTTGTAATGTGATGGACATTCCCTTTTATACATAAAGCGTGTGTATTATGTAATTAATAACATCCAGAAGCTTCTACAAACAGAATGTTTGTCTATTTTTACACATAACGGAGTCCACGAGATTCTTGCACGTACATAACGGTGTTCCAACTTATTTTAATTTGTTTATCTTCTCTTTATATCTTTAGTCTATCGATACTTGTTATGTTACGTATGGGTACACTTAACAGCTTATCTTTAGATGATACCGTTAAGAGAAAACCGATCTTACAGGGTTGTAACTAGAGCGTTTTTTGTTAACGCTTGACGTGCAGGCTGCGTTCCATTGTGAAGATACTTAAATGGAAAACTTTTGATAGATATAATTGCAAATTAAAGTTTTGAATTACGGATGTATTCTAATCAAAAAGTTTATTTTATTTTATTCAGATTGATCTGTAGAGTTTATTGATCTGATTTTTTGACGCCTTGATTTTATCTCAATATCAATGACAATGACTAGGTACTAGAGATTAGAGATGTTATAAGTATTAGGATCGAATTTTCATATGTCTGTTACGCTTTATCAATAACATGGTGTCATAACTGTTACTGGGTAACAGTCAAATAGCAGTGAGAGTTTCTGATCTAGTTCGTAAAATGTGCTATATTCATTCTATTATATTATAACTTAATGATTATCGCGCGCTTTGATGAATGCATGCAACGTCGCTCACTATTATTTGACTGTTATTGAATAACATAATAAAAAATGTTCGTATTACCGAATATAACATTTCTGCCGTGTAACTGTTACGTATGACTAATATGAATATATTAGGCACACCTCTACTAGGTACGAGGTAGTTCGAAACAAGATAAGTTTTATTATAATGAAAGCTGGCAATCAAGCACTGGATCTACCGGATTTAAAGTATTGTCCGGGCCCATAAACTTGTAATAAAAAAAAAATTCTTCGAACCTGAGCCCATGTGCTGACATCTATAATCTCATCCTTTACTTATCATACGGTGAGATTGAGGCCAATCACGGGTTCAATTGCTGAACAAAAAAAAAGAAAGATGGCTAAATGAGTTGCCAATCGAAGGTTTTATAGTTGAATTGCTTTCAAATGATTCCTATGACACTGACAGTAATTTCCACAACATAACCTTGTAGTGCCGTCACCGTTACATTACAATCGTATTGGAGGCTTCTAAAAATGGCATTTATTTATTTTTTTACGTAGCTATATTCCAATACAATGATATTCCGTTGGAATTACAACAATTCATAACATTTGCAAGAAATTATCTGAATCACACTTTATATTTACGTTGTGCAAAATTTACTTCTTAAATCATACCTTACGAAGTCACTTTTGCAGAACGTACACGTAAAGTGTGATTGAGATAATTTCTTGCAAATGTTATGAATTGTTATAATTCCAACGGAATATCATTGTATTGGAATATAGCTACGTAAAAAAATAAATAAATGCCATTTTTAGAATCCTCCAATACGATTCTAATGTAACAGTGACGGCACTACAAGGTTATGTTGTGGAAATTATTGTCTGTATCATAGGGATCAAGGTTCGCCGCGCCGACTATACTTAGAAAAGGCTATTGTTCTTGGACATGTTGTTACGGCGTTTTAAATAGAAGGAAAGCTAGTATGTACCCAGGTATTTCTAAGAAATTCGGAACATCGACAGGAGGGTTTTTAAAGTTCTATATTTTGGAGAAGCTACCGTAATGTAGCGGAAGTTCTATCTGTGACTGCTATCTGAGATCATATTATGAAGGCTAGAGTGACTTCTAAATAGGGTAAAACAGGGATAGATGCCCCGTTTTCAAAAAACCTAACATGCCGAACTCTCGACAATGAATTAATAGTATTGGTAGGTAGCACTGTCACCCCACACCTCAGGTGACCAAAGGCTTTCATTCAGTCAGGACAGGACTCGTTTGGTTTTTATGCGTAAATCAGTTCCGCGGCACTCTTTACAAACACGTAAAAATTTTAAGATGAAGTTTTTCATGTTCATTTTTCATACTTTGTCATCGACCGATATACGTTGCCGGCGGCCTTGCAAGTAACTGCGAAACCATTCAATCACTTCAGGAGATATGTTAAGTGAGCATAAAGTTCCAAGTAGAACATCAAAATCAACTGCATTAAAAGCATTACTGAAATCCAGTAAGGTAAGTAATGTTAGTTGCTGATGCTCCATACCATATCTGATGTCATCGGTTATTTTTACTAGCGCTGTAACAGTACTATGACCGGAACGAAATCCAGACTGGAATGGGTTAAGGAGACTGTTTTGGTTAAGGAAAGCAATTAATAGTCGCTCGTGACCACGGGGTCTGCAAAGACACCGAAACGTCGAGTCAAAATTTAAAATGTAAATATACGCGATAAATCCGGTTAAAAAGTGTTTTATTTAATTGTTGATGGACTAGGCGCTCAAGGACTTTAGAAAGGAAAGGTAGAATTGAAATAGGACGATAATCAGATGGACTCAGAGGATTGTTTGTTTTGGGTAGTGGAATAAGGTTCGCAACTTTCCAAGATTCAGGAAACGTAGAGGCTTATTGTTTTTAATTTATTAAAAAAATGCTTGGGCATCTAGCCCTATCACTAAGGAAAACTGCCTCAATTTTTTTGAGGTATAGGTGCTCTTATGGGCCTCTATCCCTAATACACCATTTACACCCAAGTATGGTATCGGTGTATATTTTTAAAATACTTTTAGTGTCCTCTTATATCTTTATGTATTTACGTATTTTGTTATTTGGGCTCTTTGATTATGTGTATTGACACTTAATATTTTACAGGTAATCACATTTTTTTATGGTGAGCTAAGTATCCACACGGTGGGGCAACTATCCTCAAATAAAAGGTTTCACGAAAAAGTGAATTCTGTTAAATACGTAGGTAATTATGAACTAAAAAAAACAAGTAATAATTCAACATAAATTATTAAACTACATTTGTAGAAATTATTCTTTTAATGTTTTTAAGTTTTTGCATTTAAAATGCTCAATTATTCTTAAATACATGAAAAATGTGATAAATAAAAATTATCCGAGCAGGATTCGAACCTGGGACCTCTCGTCTTTTAATTAAAAAAAATAGGTTTTTTCAAAAAATAAGGCATCTATCCCATATTTACCCTACATTACCAACTAAGTAAATTTCACTAAAATAAATTAATTATAAAAAGTTGACTACGTACGTGGCAACTAACACGATAGCCTTTATAAATAGATAAAACTATTATTTTAAATAATATTATCTCATTAAAATGTCACAATTATATAGAATAATTGAATGAGCTTCATTCCCAAATAAATTCGATGAATTTCACTTCAAATAATGAGGGCGCAGCCCTGTTGTTGAAACAATGCATTTCACACAATTATGCTTTTAAATGAATTTTATTTATAGGCAGGTACATTTTGTTAATATTAGTGATTGGATTTTACATTAACCAAACCTTTTCATACGTAACAGGTACTCAAATATTCGCCTCGCAAAGGTCAAATAATATTTAATTTCGTAAAAAGTTTATGATTTCATCGTGGTTTAAAACACAATTTAGATATATTTTACACCGGTGTCCCAAGTGTCAGAGAGGCCATAGCTACATTATTTTTTGAGCAGATTTAAAAATTAATTAGCTTATAGGAGATGTTTCTTTTATAACTAATACTGCATGAACAATAAGTCAGTGAGAATCAAAACTTAAAACTACTTAATGTTATTTATTTGTTGCTTTTTGCGACTATTTCTTTGTTTTTTTTTAGTTTAATGAATTATCTAAATGTGAAAACTTTTTTTGGCTTTCGCTTATTCAACATGTTTTTATAATTAATACTAGCTCTAAGTTTTCATGTGAATCAAAAGTTAATAATATAATAATAATAAATAAATTAGCAGGTTAAGGGCACGTTTAAGAACAGGTGGGGCGTCGTGCGGGGTTTTTTTTTGTTTTTTTTTGTTTTTCCGCCACAGAAAATTTTGCCACCCCCTAAAACAAGCTTTAACCAGTAAAGCAAGCTTTAGCGGGAGGAGGATGAATCTTATTACGGACGAATGGGCATTCTATAAGCTGTTAACCCCAGTGGCTAACGGAAAATAGAATGCCCAGACAGTGTGGAGACTCACTCAGTGAAGCCGAGCATACCCACTAAACATCCCCCTTTACTGACTCACCTTGATTGAGGCCATTAGTCTTCATCGGAGCGACAGCCAATTGGAGAGAGAGGCTGCGCAGTGAGCGGCATCCGGACGGCTGCCACCAAAAGGAACTGAAAGCGAGAAATTCAGAAGCTAAGACTAGCAGAAATGACGAAGCTGAAACTAAGAGATTATCTAGAGTGATCAGACTCACTCTGAGATAGGAATGCTGGAATGAAGAACTACGTTTAGAAACGTTGAGCTTGCTGGAGTTTCCTAATAAGGGGAGCGAACTTGGTTAGGACCGGAAGAGCACCGTTGAAACCCTCTGGGCTGGCGTCGAGAGCGGCGCCGAAAGCCAGGACCTCGTCGATGGGAGCGAGCTGGATCCAGAACGCCATGCGGTCTTGAGAACCTTTTGCGTTCTGGCACTGGGAAGCCGATTTGGCGGCCGGTTGCGATTGAGTCGCGACCCGGCTGCGCTGACCTGGAACGATAGAAGTCAAGGCCTTAGGGGCCTTTGAACTGACTGGAGGGGCGTCCGAGCTAGGCTGCGGTCGCTCTCTCCAGTTCTCGATGGGCTTCACGGTAGCCCTGGCAGCACGCGGTGCCTTGGGGCAGCCGCGAAAGTTTGCTGTGTGGCCTGACTGGCCGCACAAGACGCAGGACGGACCTGTGGGCGATTCGGGAGTGCGAGAGCACTCCTTAGTCCCATGCGGATCTAGGCACTTGACGCACCTAGGGGAAGCAAAACAGTTTGCCGCCGCATGACCATACAGTTGGCAGCGGTGGCACTGACCTGGGAAACCACGCTTGTGTGGAACTTCGACGCGGATGTTGGAGAGACCGCACACGGTGGGCTTGCCTCTGAAAATGGACTGCCCTTGCGGGCTCTTTGCTAGGATTACTAGCGCAAGTGGGAACTGCTTGCCTCGGCGGCTGTGCATTTTGTGCACAGATTCGACGGGGAAGCCTTAAGAAGACAAGTCCTCTTGGATTTGCTCGTTCGAGAGCTCAAACGGCGCGTTCCTGAGGACGGCACGAATCTTACGCTCCTCAGGGAGGGCGTAAGTGTAACTCGAGCTTTTGATCAGCAAGAAGCCGAGTAAGATTCCTGAAATCGGAAATGGAACAGACTAAGATCTTAATAGAGTCACCCACGTTGGATGCCTTACTATACTGGATCTTTGGATTGTGCCTACCGCAGAGAGCTGAGACCTCGGTCCAGCGGCTCTTGTCCCGGAGAAAGACGGGCGGCGGAGACTTGACTTTCGGCGGAGCCGAATCCGATTGCGACGCAGGCTGGGACGCCGGGATCGCTGAAACAAAAGGCGCAGGAGCAGACGCCGGTGCGACATTTTGCGGAGCAGGAACAGCGGCTGGAGCAGCTGGAACGGACGGAGACGAAGTCGAGGAAGCGGATTGCTTCTTCTTCTTCGATTTCGATTATTTGCGAACCTCGGTGAACGGAGCAGAAGATTCTGGAACCAAAGGAACCGAGTCGGAATCACTACCCGGCGGGGTAGTTTTCCGTTTGCATGCGGTGGAGTCTACCAACATGCGATCTGAAAGAGGGTCGACGTACTCAGATGGATCTGGAGACGCCGGAGAAAAAGAGACGACCTGAGGGCGAGCGGACAATTGCTCTCGCAAGGACTCGATTTGAGCGAGAAGGGCAGACTTCTCGGCTTCCAGTGATTGTTTTTCGCTGGACAACTGACTGATTACTGAAGCTGAGGCACCAGATGCCTTCTCCAGTTCTTGAAGTTTGAGGAGGGCTTGGTTCTGGAGAGCCTTCCAGTGATCTTTATTTTTTATTTGATATTGAAGTTCATCAAAGACCTGATCGTAATGATCGCAATGAACGCAAGTATCGCAATTATCGCATTGCCCGGGGCACTTAGGGTGATCCATTATGCTGGGCTGAAATAAAGTCTATCGAAGACAAACTGCGCTGAAAAGAAGAACGACCTTTTACGGACCTATTGCCGGTGAACGGCGGACGATCAGGCTTCGTTGGCACGGTTACGTATCCACCTGACCAGCGATGCTTCGGCCGGCAGCAGTCGGGTCCGCCCTGAAAAGGGCAGATGAATTAGCCCCGACACCACACAGCCTCCACAAGAGAAAACTTTCCGAAAGAGCTTAACTTGGTACCTGACCCGCACGAGTGCGGGCGAGGGAACAAGGGCAGCGCAATACGAACACTCGGGAGCGGCCGCAGACACGACCGTTCGGGAGCGAACGCAAACGGGAAGTGTGGGTCGTGCGGGGCTTCGCACTTTTCGTTAAATCCACGGCTTTACTCTACCAGCCGATCGTTTCATACGTAGCAAAGCCGGCGGTGTAATAAAAACGTACGACACCCCGCGCGACACGCCGCACACTGGGGCCGTTTTTATGAGACGCATGCAAAAAACTAAACAATTTTTTGAATTCTTTTTATTTAAGTACTATACACTATTTTAAGTTATTTAAGCATACTTAATAGTAAATATTGTAGTTAGTGATTTTTTAAATACAATACTCTTAGTAAGTATGATGTACTTACCAAATATTTAAAATAAGTATTAAATAACTATTACTGATTTTAAAAAAAGGTGCTCGGTAGATTATTATTGGATAAAATTAGAGAAAAAAATGAGCAACAGGCTTTTGTTTTATAATTGGGAATTACAAATAATAAAAAAAATCTCATTACAATTTAAATTGGAGACAATTTATACTTCAAAGGAAGTGCAAGAGAAATACGCGACAGTCAGACACTTTTATTTTGCAAGTAACTAACTAACAACTAATAAATAACCGAGTAAACTGTTAAGTAAACGACCGTAAATGTAGAATATCCTAAATTTTCAGAAAGTGTGTTTTTTATATTTTTGGTATTATACTTACGCTTTTTAAAATTAAGTCCACATTTTTAAATGAAGTCCTAAACGTGTCCTTAAACGTGCCCTCAGCATAGTTTCGTCCGTTGGGTGGAAGCATAGTGACCGCCAATCATAAAATTATTACGACGACTTCCACGCCTGCATGGGAACGTAAAGTAGTCAGATCCAGGTGCTGTATACTTGTATATTGCTATGATTAGGGTTTCTCAGAAGCTATTTTGGCGCCCAGAAATCTAAAAATCCAGAAATCTAACATCTAGCAGGGTCCAGCTTGGTGTTTTACGGCCTCAGATCATACAAACAAACTAAGAGATGTGCTAAGTGGGCGTGTCACGTGCGAACGAATCAGGTAAAAAACATACCTCATTGTGAGTTTTGCTAATAGTCGTGTTTCAACTCACAACGGCGTCACTTCTAGCGATTTTGTCAAAATGCCGGCTTGTTCAGTGGTTGTTTGTAAAAATACTAGTGCCAAAGTTAATTACAGTAAAGATGTGTTTGTATGATCTGAGTTTACGGCCTTAAGCTCCTCGTCACCCAGGAGAGAGACACATGGCTCTGCAAGAAGTAAATTTCTTTAAAAAAAGGATTGTAATACTAAAAATAAATCACTTCAGAAGGTGGATCTGTCGAGGGGATATGGCATAGAACATAGTAATCTTGAAAAAAAGATCTGTTCAATGCAGTTCACCCGAACTCTTATACAGGGTGACTGGTGACAAATTTTAGATATTGAAGAAGAGCACTCTGTACTGTATAATTATGTTAGAAAAGTAGGTACTTTATTTTTCACCAGAATTCCCTATAAATAAATAAAGAGACATCACTATACTTTTCCCGACGAACCGCCGCGCCGCCGCGCCGCCGCCATCGCCGGCCGCCAGTCAACACGCACACAGAAGTGTTCCCGCGAGACGCACACCACCGCCTGCTATGTATCTATTGTATAACGCTTAAGTAACCATGCGTTGCGTAATGAATTCCTTAATTTTGGGTTAAGTTTACTCAGAGAATAATTAATATTTATTTTTTTACTTTATTTTTCTCTTCTTGTATGATCTCAAGCTATCACATCATTGAATTTCTAAAGTGACCCACCAGTCACATTGTATAGTCCACGTAACATACATACGTTATCTTTAATAAGGAGAACCTTATTATAAAAGCGTTTAAAGAAATATAGATAAGTCAGTTCATGAGATTTTTTGTTCGTTCAAGAGACCGAAGCTAAAACATGCCTTGCCTAAGAAAAAAGGATGATATGAAGATTCATATTCATTATATTATTTTAATATCATAAGTTAGATTTTGCGTATTAAATTAACTTTTAGTAAAGTAATTTTAGTAAAGTTATGTTTATCATCGTTAACTAGTACCACTAGTTCATTTCAATGAGCTTGCCTTTGGGTTAACAATAGTCCTTAATTACAACGTCAAAACCACAGGGGTTACATACAACCGTCTGTAAATTCAGTACCTATAACACTACGCAAGGCCTTTAAAACTCATAACATATGCTTAGTTTTTTCTGATTAAACTTGTCCTATTTATAGTAAATTTCAATATTAAATACTCGATCTAAGATCTACAACACTATAATGATTGAGCGTTGCCATGGCTACAATCCAAAACTAAATTTCTCATTTTAACCGATTTCAATATAGAAGGAGGTACTCAATTCGTCTGTATGTTTTTTATTTTTATGTTTGTTACCTCATAACTTTTGACTGGGTGAACCGATTTTGGTGATTCTTGTTTCATATGATAGAAGATACTTCTCATTTGCTCCCATATAAATCATATCATCGAAATCGATTGAGTAGGTACTTCATGTTTTTTTTTAATATGTATGAATTCGGAGATAGTTTAAATTGACGACCTACTGCTTCAGCCAAAGTTTTGACGGAAGTCGGTTTTTTAATGCTCTGCATTTGTTGATTATCTATGAATAAATTGGATTAACAATTTTGTTTTAATATGGTGGACAGTATTAGTTTATAATCTTGGCATGTACTATTTATCTCCTCAAACAAACTTTAGAAAATAGAAAAAAGTTTTAGAAACCCCACACAGTCAAAAGTCTTTCACAGTCCATAAACAGGATGCTCTAAACACGGGATTGGTTTATCAGATCGTATTTATTGCTTTAATGTTTAACACAAAAACATTACATAATGCTACGATCCCCACAAAAATTTGTGCAATCTATAATCTGCAGCATGCAATCTAAAAGATTGCAATAAGAATAATTTAAAAATATACGTATTACGTCATCTTAGATAATCACTATAAAACTATTTTTCTTATTTATAACTATTAAATTAGAATTTGTAATTCTGTTATTGTAGGCTATAAAAGCACTTAGCTTTAGACAATGCAGACTTTACATAGGGGATTAGTTTACTATGGGGTCTCCTTCAAAACTCTGAGTCCTGATTACTGAGCATGGTGGCATGTCTACAATGTGTCGACTCTTTTACCTTTGAGTAACTGATGTAACAAAGTGTGTTACTATACTGGAATACATAGTTTTAAATGGAGACCTTTATTACAGGGTGTTACTTTTCTTATGACCTAATGGTATATGATACTATTTTATAACTAGCTGTTTCGCGCGGTTTTGCCCGCGCAATTTCGAATCCCGCGGGCATATAAAAAGCCTATGTGCTATTTCAGACTATACACTATCACTATGTCAAATTTAATCTAAATTCGTTGAGCCGTTCTGCAGTGATTGAGGAACAAACATCCAAACTTTCACATCAATACATATAATAAAACAGTAAAAAAAACGTGTCTGTACATTTAATATTTTTACAAAAAAATTTATCTAGGGTTATAAAGAAATGAAAAAAGAGTACGAATCTGAAAAAAAAAATTTGTCTGTTTGTTTGTAAGTTTGTCTGTTTGCACACGCTAATCTCTGGAACCGCTGGACGGATTTGAATGAACCTTTTTTTGATGTATAGCTGTGAAGCCGGGGCAACATATAGGGTATATTTTATTTCAGTTACTGGAACACCTGATGCAGAACCCTTAAGGGATCATCAAAACCGTAAGAAATATAGATATGATGCCTTTACAAAAGTTGTCCAGGATGATGCAGACATAAAAAAAATCTAGGATCTAAAAAAATTGTACGAGTAATAGATTTTTTAAAGTTATGCCTAAAACTTACTTTACTAGAATATGGTGGAGATATTCGGCATACAGATCAGAAGTACTCATTGCTCAGTTGCGCGTAGACCGACCATGAGTCTAAGGTCGTGGGTTCGATTCTGCTCACGTAATTTTTTTTTTATTATATATTTTTTTATTTTGTTTACAATAAATATAATTGTGAACAAAATTGTCTTTGACACCACTTGATTTCAATCAAGATCCAAAGAGATATCGTAATAATTTTAAAATAACTCCGTAATAAAATAGGTAGGAATGTTCGATAAGACGCGGGCGGGCGAGCGAGTGATTCGCTGGCATGGCCGGCCACTCACGCTGTTAATTGTTCGAGATACCTACCAAACTCTGGGTGCCTATGACCATATTCACCCAACTTTTATTATTTCATCAATACATATAATAAAACAGTAAAAAAAACGTGTCTGTACATTTAATATTTTTACAAAAAAATTTATCTAGGGTTATAAAGAAATGAAAAAAGAGTACGAATCTGAAAAAAAAAATTTGTCTGTTTGTTTGTAAGTTTGTCTGTTTGCACACGCTAATCTCTGGAACCGCTGGACGGATTTGAATGAACCTTTTTTTGATGTATAGCTGTGAAGCCGGGGCAACATATAGGGTATATTTGATTTCAGTTACTGGAACACCTGATGCAGAACCCTTAAGGGATCATCAAAACCGTAAGAAATATCTAGATATGATGCCTTTACAAAAGTTGTCCAGGATGATGAGCAGATTCTGCAGACATAAAAAAAATCTAGGATCTAAAAAAATTGTACGAGTAATAGATTTTTTAAAGTTATGCCTAAAACTTACTTTACTAGAATATGGTGGAGATATTCGGCATACAGATCAGAAGTACTCATTGCTCAGTTGCGCGTAGACCGACCATGAGTCTAAGGTCGTGGGTTCGATCCTGCTCACGTAATTTTTTTTTTATTATATAATATAATACATATAATAAAACAGTAAAAAAAACGTGTCTGTACATTTAATATTTTTACAAAAAAAATTTATCTAGGGTTATAAAGAAATGAAAAAAGAGTACGAATCTGAAAAAAAAAATTTGTCTGTTTGTTTGTAAGTTTGTCTGTTTGCACACGCTAATCTCTGGAACCGCTGGACGGATTTGAATGAACCTTTTTTTGATGTATAGCTGTGAAGCCGGGGCAACATATAGGGTATATTTTATTTCAGTTACTGGAACACCTGATGCAGAACCCTTAAGGGATCATCAAAACCGTAAGAAATATAGATATGATGCCTTTACAAAAGTTGTCCAGGATGATGAGCAGATTCTGCAGACATAAAAAAAATCTAGGATCTAAAAAAATTGTACGAGTAATAGATTTTTTGAAGTTATGCCTAAAACTTACTTTACTAGAATATGGTGGAGATATTCGGCATACAGATCAGAAGTACTCATTGCTCAGTTGCGCGTAGACCGACCATGAGTCTAAGGTCGTGGGTTCGATCCTGCTCACGTAATTTTTTTTTTATTATATATTTTTTTATTTTGTTTACAATAAATATTTAATTGTGAACAAAATTGTCTTTGACACCACTTGATTTCAATCAAGATCCAAAGAGATATCGTAATAATTTTAAAATAACTCCGTAATAAAATAGGTAGGAATGTTCGATAAGACGCGGGCGGGCGAGCGAGTGATTCGCTGGCATGGCCGGCCACTCACGCTGTTAATTGTTCGAGATACCTACCAAACTCTGGGTGCCTATGACCATATTCACCCAACTTTTATTATTTCACTTGGAAATAAGATTTCTCTGAATGAACCACCAAATTTTTGTAACGGTTGGGAGTCAGACTACCCAAGAGTTTAATTTTATAACTTTCTATTCCAAAATATTAAAAATACTAAGTTCTTTTTCAAATCGGTGAATAAGTCCGAATTTGACCTCATTCTCACCTGATGGTAAGTATAAATGAGGTCGAATACCGAAGCCAAGCCAGTTCTATCATAAAGCCGTTTGCGGCTCTAGAACTGGCTCTTTATAAAATGTTTTCGGGACGCGTCACCGCTGGCAGTAGTGATATTTGACGGCAAATTTCAGTCAGCCGAGACGGGGCTCACTCGGATTAGTCAATTATTCAGAGGCGGTAGGGTTATTCTAGGGGTAAATTATAACTAAATTGTCGTCAAATCAATGAATGGGGTTTCAATCGAATGGTAGGTAGTTATAAGAATAGTAAGTAGTAATTTGACAAGACGTTGAATATTGAAACGCTTTATACGCTTCAATATTCAACGTGTATGATAGCTAAATCTACTGTTCGTAGAATAAACGAACAAACATACATATAACTTCACGCCTTTATCCGTTATAAAACCTTTATCCAATAAAACCTCTTCCCCTAAAATGACTTTTAAGGTATGCCCGGGAAGAGAAGCAACTGGTACATTCCATGATTTTCTGTTGCTCCCAGTCCAGCGTGGAAGCAACGAACGAACAGTGTTTTTGGTATTGTAACGTGGCATTAGTAGATTAGATAGATGTAAAAGCGTTAGGATAGCCAGAAGAAAAAAAAATGAACTACACTAAAAGTAAACATGGGAATAAGAATTCTAAGGAAATTCTCCTGGTAAAAGTACTAGGGGTTTAAAAATAATAAATCTGAAAAATAGTTAGTATGCAGTAGAAAATTTTGCTATGTTGATAGGGCTAAATCATTAATAAAGCTTCTTGCGCGATTTAATACAGGTAGGTACAGAAGGCAGCAGGTCAAGCGTTACATTACCTGTCAAATTTCCCCAAACAATTTTAACTTAGGTAATGTCGAGGGCATAGATTTCAGATTCAAGTAAAAAAGAAATTACCGATTTGTAACGCTTAATGTGCTGCCTTCTGTACATACAGAGATATATTGTAAGAAAGTTAAACTTAAAATAATGGAACTCAAGGTTTTATTTATTTCGTGATCATTTCTAGCTCTTGGAAGTTAGAAACCGTAGAACTACCAAAAGAAATTACATTAAATTGGCTCAGCCATTTTACCGTGAAAAGTAGCCAATCATAACTATAGATAGATACACATTATACACTGATAATGGCTGGATGTATGGATCTTTGCTACTCTTTCACGCAAAAACTGTCGAATGTATTCTTCTGAAACTTTACAGTAATATAGCTTTACCTAGAATAGCAATAAGCTATAATTAATGAAGATAGGTATTGCATGAAATATGTAAAATTTAAGACACTTTGGCACCCGATTTGTTTATAACGCAATGTGCCTAATATAGTTACCTATATTTGTGGTTAGGAGTTATACATATTATATGGGCGAAGATTCTTCATTTTTATTTTTGTTATTAAAGATAGTACTTAGGACCTTGGAGAAGAAAATAACCTACTCGGAATACTAATTCAATGCAGACGAAGTCGCAGGCATCATCTATATAATATACCTACCTACCTATACTTTTTCACAAAACACCTAGGTGAAACTGCGGGTCACAGCTTTGTTGTAATAGTTTTTGAAGTAACTCTGTCTGTTTATCTATCAGTAACGCTTTCACAGCTTAACTACTGAATCGATTTTGACGAAATTTTGAATAAGGTAAGTTTAAACTTCAAGGAGGATATAATAATAGTATTTATCCAACTCCAACAACCGGTATCCACGCGGACGAAGTCGCGGGTCACAGCTATCAATACATATAATAAAACAGTAAAAAAAACGTGTCTGTACATTTAATATTTTTACAAAAAAATTTATCTAGGGTTATAAAGAAATGAAAAAAGAGTACGAATCTGAAAAAAAAAATTTGTCTGTTTGTTTGTAAGTTTGTCTGTTTGCACACGCTAATCTCTGGAACCGCTGGACGGATTTGAATGAACCTTTTTTTGATGTATAGCTGTGAAGCCGGGGCAACATATAGGGTATATTTTATTTCAGTTACTGGAACACCTGATGCAGAACCCTTAAGGGATCATCAAAACCGTAAGAAATATCTAGATATGATGCCTTTACAAAAGTTGTCCAGGATGATGAGCAGATTCTGCAGACATAAAAAAAATCTAGGATCTAAAAAAATTGTACGAGTAATAGATTTTTTAAAGTTATGCCTAAAACTTACTTTACTAGAATATGGTGGAGATATTCGGCATACAGATCAGAAGTACTCATTGCTCAGTTGCGCGTAGACCGACCATGAGTCTAAGGTCGTGGGTTCGATCCTGCTCACGTAATTTTTTTTTTATTATATAATATAATACATATAATAAAACAGTAAAAAAAACGTGTCTGTACATTTAATATTTTTACAAAAAAAATTTATCTAGGGTTATAAAGAAATGAAAAAAGAGTACGAATCTGAAAAAAAAAATTTGTCTGTTTGTTTGTAAGTTTGTCTGTTTGCACACGCTAATCTCTGGAACCGCTGGACGGATTTGAATGAACCTTTTTTTGATGTATAGCTGTGAAGCCGGGGCAACATATAGGGTATATTTTATTTCAGTTACTGGAACACCTGATGCAGAACCCTTAAGGGATCATCAAAACCGTAAGAAATATAGATATGATGCCTTACCAAAGTTGTCCAGGATGATGAGCAGATTCTGCAGACATAAAAAAAATCTAGGATCTAAAAAAATTGTACGAGTAATAGATTTTTTAAAGTTATGCCTAAAACTTACTTTACTAGAATATGGTGGAGATATTCGGCATACAGATCAGAAGTACTCATTGCTCAGTTGCGCGTAGACCGACCATGAGTCTAAGGTCGTGGGTTCGATCCTGCTCACGTAATTTTTTTTTTATTATATATTTTTTTATTTTGTTTACAATAAATATTTAATTGTGAACAAAATTGTCTTTGACACCACTTGATTTCAATCAAGATCCAAAGAGATATCGTAATAATTTTAAAATAACTCCGTAATAAAATAGGTAGGAATGTTCGATAAGACGCGGGCGGGCGAGCGAGTGATTCGCTGGCATGGCCGGCCACTCACGCTGTTAATTGTTCGAGATACCTACCAAACTCTGGGTGCCTATGACCATATTCACCCAACTTTTATTATTTCACTTGGAAATAAGATTTCTCTGAATGAACCACCAAATTTTTGTAACGGTTGGGAGTCAGACTACCCAAGAGTTTAATTTTATAACTTTCTATTCCAAAATATTAAAAATACTAAGTTCTTTTTCAAATCGGTGAATAAGTCCGAATTTGACCTCATTCTCACCTGATGGTAAGTATAAATGAGGTCGAATACCGAAGCCAAGCCAGTTCTATCATAAAGCCGTTTGCGGCTCTAGAACTGGCTCTTTATAAAATGTTTTCGGGACGCGTCACCGCTGGCAGTAGTGATATTTGACGGCAAATTTCAGTCAGCCGAGACGGGGCTCACTCGGATTAGTCAATTATTCAGAGGCGGTAGGGTTATTCTAGGGGTAAATTATAACTAAATTGTCGTCAAATCAATGAATGGGGTTTCAATCGAATGGTAGGTAGTTATAAGAATAGTAAGTAGTAATTTGACAAGACGTTGAATATTGAAACGCTTTATACGCTTCAATATTCAACGTGTATGATAGCTAAATCTACTGTTCGTAGAATAAACGAACAAACATACATATAACTTCACGCCTTTATCCGTTATAAAACCTTTATCCAATAAAACCTCTTCCCCTAAAATGACTTTTAAGGTATGCCCGGGAAGAGAAGCAACTGGTACATTCCATGATTTTCTGTTGCTCCCAGTCCAGCGTGGAAGCAACGAACGAACAGTGTTTTTGGTATTGTAACGTGGCATTAGTAGATTAGATAGATGTAAAAGCGTTAGGATAGCCAGAAGAAAAAAAAATGAACTACACTAAAAGTAAACATGGGAATAAGAATTCTAAGGAAATTCTCCTGGTAAAAGTACTAGGGGTTTAAAAATAATAAATCTGAAAAATAGTTAGTATGCAGTAGAAAATTTTGCTATGTTGATAGGGCTAAATCATTAACAAAGCTTCTTGCGCGATTTAATACAGGTAGGTACAGAAGGCAGCAGGTCAAGCGTTACATTACCTGTCAAATTTCCCCAAACAATTTTAACTTAGGTAATGTCGAGGGCATAGATTTCAGATTCAAGTAAAAAAGAAATTACCGATTTGTAACGCTTAATGTGCTGCCTTCTGTACATACAGAGATATATTGTAAGAAAGTTAAACTTAAAATAATGGAACTCAAGGTTTTATTTATTTCGTGATCATTTCTAGCTCTTGGAAGTTAGAAACCGTAGAACTACCAAAAGAAATTACATTAAATTGGCTCAGCCATTTTACCGTGAAAAGTAGCCAATCATAACTATAGATAGATACACATTATACACTGATAATGGCTGGATGTATGGATCTTTGCTACTCTTTCACGCAAAAACTGTCGAATGTATTCTTCTGAAACTTTACAGTAATATAGCTTTACCTAGAATAGCAATAAGCTATAATTAATGAAGATAGGTATTGCATGAAATATGTAAAATTTAAGACACTTTGGCACCCGATTTGTTTATAACGCAATGTGCCTAATATAGTTACCTATATTTGTGGTTAGGAGTTATACATATTATATGGGCGAAGATTCTTCATTTTTATTTTTGTTATTAAAGATAGTACTTAGGACCTTGGAGAAGAAAATAACCTACTCGGAATACTAATTCAATGCAGACGAAGTCGCAGGCATCATCTATATAATATACCTACCTACCTATACTTTTTCACAAAACACCTAGGTGAAACTGCGGGTCACAGCTTTGTTGTAATAGTTTTTGAAGTAACTCTGTCTGTTTATCTATCAGTAACGCTTTCACAGCTTAACTACTGAATCGATTTTGACGAAATTTTGAATAAGGTAAGTTTAAACTTCAAGGAGGATATAATAATAGTATTTATCCAACTCCAACAACCGGTATCCACGCGGACGAAGTCGCGGGTCACAGCTAGTTTATAATATTAGTAAGATACACATGAAGACTCTCACTACCTATCAATAGGTTTAAATGTCGGCATACCTATTGAAAATATAACCAGATATCCAGCTTTGATATCCAGTTTAGAACACCAACTGTTATGTTAAATATCCGGGTTCAATTCCGGGTAACGAAAGTTTGTTTCTGTTTGGAAAGGAATGGATTAACTACGTTGTTTTTGCTTCGGTGTTAAAGTTAGCACTTGTATGGCAATGAAGTATGTAGGTACTGATAGACAAACTGGTAGCAAGGAACCTAATATTGGCTAAAGTTTTTATTATTCATAATCTTAAAAAAAACTCTTTTTAACCTGATTTATTCAACTCTACGTTTTGGTGTCTTCGCTCGTGACCACGGGGTCTGAAAACTTTGCAAAGACATCGAAACGTCGAGATAAAACATAATTATTATACACACTCAATGAATCCTCGTAAAAAAAGTTTTATATAAAGAAGTGTCTACTTATGGATAAAGTTACTTATGTAAAATATTTTGAATTTCTACAATTATAATTTTAAATCCTTTATCGTTTTATTTAGGCCAAACTTGTTATGATGAAAAACAGCCAATAACTTTTCTTGTTTTCTTTAAAAAATATGTAAAAAACAAAACAGACCTGCTATCTGCATCTGCAATTTTAAACAATTTGTCATGCAGCGGGGAATGAAACCGTATATCTCTAGGCGAAGCCGTTTATACGCCCACTGCGCCGTTGAGGCAGTTTATCTTGTCTTTTAAACGCTATCCAATTACTATTTAATGGTTGATATTCTATCTACCATTAGAAAAACAATTAACTGTTAGACTTCAAATCTATTAATTAGGTACTGTATCTTAACTACTGTATATAATACATGCGAGTTTGGATGGATGTATCGCTTTTTGTTCCTCCATTACGGCAGAACGGGTCAATGGATTTGGATGATATCCGGCATAGTGATACTGTACAGTCTGGAATAGTACATAGCTTACTCTTTATCTCAATATTTCCGCGGGATTAGAAATTGCGCGGGAAAAGAGTTAGTTTAAAATAAAATTTACAGATAATTGGTTTTTAAAGCAGTGTTAGGACTGTATGATTCACTGTCAATTTTTCACAAAGAACTATCAAAAACCTGTCAAAACAACAGGTCTGAGTCAAATTTTTTATGATAAAATTATTCCTGACAGAGAGATCATTAGTGACCTAATAGATTGGGTTTTTCAATGTCCAATATCGTTCGTTTATTTAGGATCATTACCTAAACTCCATCATCCCGTGTTGTCGAACCTATGTCACCATTTGTAGCAATAAGATTAATAATATTAAAACAAGGTGCTTTGGCTGAACAAAACATTATACAGGGTGTTATGGCAAGTCCTAAAATGCAGGACCATTTTTCTGTTAGCAACCGATTTGCGATGGTATTTATGTAATGTATCCACACAATAATCATACATACATACATAACTTCATGCCTATATCTCTTATGGGGCAGGCAGGCAGAACACCAGAAATTATAAAACCATCTGGGGTTAGCCTATCGCCCACAAAAAAAAACCTCCAATAAATCCTCTGTCCATTAACTGATTTTTACAGTATGACCGGGAAGAGAAGCAGCTGGTACATTCTATGTTTTTCCTTTGCTCCCAGTCCAGCATGGAAGAATAATAATCATCTCTGACATTTTTTTTTATTAAAGACTAAGCCCGCGTTTGACCTCAATCTCACCTGCTACTAAGTGAAGATGAGGAAAAGATTAGAACTGGCTCTTTATAAAATATTTCCAGAAGACATCACCACCGGAGCGGTAATATTTGACGGCAGATTTTATATGCATTATGTCGCTAGCCAGTCGGTCCCTGACAGGATCCTACCACCACGTGGGTGGACGCTTATCCAGAGGTAGCAGGGCTAAGCCGACCTTAATATTCGATCAGCTAATAAAAGATATAAAGAAATATGTCTAAATAAATTGAAACTTTATTCAGCGTCCACTGTTTAGGTCATTTATAACCTGTGCAATAAAAAAAACAACGGTATGTCGTTTGTCGACATGTAACATTCGACACGTAGTATTTATTACACAGATAACACACGACCTTGTCATGTATAACGTATTACTGGTATTCGTGTCGTTAAATGAAGCTTTCAAATTAAAATCGTGATTCTTCATAAAAGGTCATAAAAGTGATTAAAGTTAGCGTATGGGATATTAAATATTGCCAAACATGACTATTTGTTAGATCTTTGTTAGATTTTGCAGGGTTGCCCTTGCTACAAAAATCACGTTGATCGTAATCAAATGATTCAACGCAAATATGTAAAGATCTCAAATTATCGTAAGAATTAAATTGTAAAAAAAAACTTCTTCGCGTTATTAACTTAACTCTTGAAAATCGTCGCAAGCTACTTAATGTCGTTACGTTGTTTTCGACCAGTTATATATGTAGCTACACATTACTTTTTAAAATTAACTTTATTTGTAAACCATCCTTTGCACATCTAAACAAGAAATAATAATTATTAATACTATTATAATAGTTGAGTCATTAAATTATTAATGATTTATTCTTTTTTCGAAATTCATGTATTCAGTATTCTATTTTTGCAATGTTCATTTATCAAGTATTATGAGATTTTTAATTTTTTTCTACATTCTATAAATCTGTGTTTCTGCAGATTATAATTGTACCAAATATAAGTTAATTATTTTGTAAGTGTATTTTGTAAGTATAAAATAAATAATATGAACCCTTAATGTTCAAATCGTTATTCAAAGGTGGAGATAATTAAATGGCTATGGAATACTCATATATTTGTATACCTAATATTATTATGTGTCTGTCAACCTTCCGAAAATATATAAATAAATATTTCCACCTCGTCAAAGTATAAGTTATACTCAAAATAATTTTATCACTTGCTGTTTGAATATTAATTATAAAGATTTTCATAACATTTATTTCTTGAACTCAATAAAATCTGAATTGTTAAAAGTTTTAAGTAGCTTAGTTTGCAAGAATATGTCACTTGTTATTTTTCATAACATTGTATATTTATTCAAAGTTGTTAACATGAACATTTTAATAAGTATGTCTGAGATGTGTAAAGTTTGTTTATTCCATTTTTATTTCAAGTATTGCTGTAAGCTAACATAACATAATTAACTTGTAAGTCTAAGTTAAAATAATATCCATTGAATTTCTTTTGGTTCTCAATGATACAAACGTCGATAAGCAGTACACGCCATCAAATAAAAAAAAGTTAATTTGAAATAAAGGTACCTTCTTAATTTAATATTCATATTCCTATCCTATTTTCCCTTTCAAAATTCATATTCTTTAGTAAATTATTTTTCATTACTCGTATTATTCTTTTCCTTTATAAATGAAGGCAAAAATTCTTCAAAACTTATAAAAAGTGAATAAAGCTCTACTCATACATTCTCAGACAGCTTTCATTTAGGAGCTTAGCCAAGTCTTAGGCTTTATAAGTACTTTGACACGAGCTTTAAGTCTCGTTCAGCTAAAACGCAAGACTTTTTGCCTTGAAAGTCTATTATATTATAGTCACTATAACAAGATTTTGTTTGTTGTAAAATAGTCCTTATTGCGTGAATGTAAAGTGCACGTGTAAAGGTATTATGGTTAAGGGCCGGAACCGCCTTAGCTCTGCAGTCAGGAAAAGCCTTATTCTGAATTCCTAGAGTTTAAAGAGTCATTTTCTTGTCTTTGTAGCGGTGGTTCGTACAAAGCTTTAGTAACATAGGCAAACATGTTACGTTTAGTGTTTTAATAGTAATTTTAAATTTTCAAAATTCTGATCAAATCTAGAGGAACGCGATTACGCGAGTGAACAAACATCCACATGCAAAAAGTTTTAACTCCTGTATAACCTAATCTGTAAGAACAAAGGCGGATCCTTAGTTACGTGAAATAATGAGCGTTTAGAAATCTAACCATCCCTTATCTTAATAACTTATTCTTCTTCGAATTTTCAGCACATTGGTTTAAAGTGTGTTGCGTTTTTAAAATAAATAAAATTCGTCCAAAAATTAAATTGTAAGTTCCAAAGACATACAAAACATATAATATGCAAAATGCAATATATTTTCGTGTAACGTTCGTCTGCGAGTATTTTTTGCAAGTTTCTATGTTTTTGTTTGTTAAACGCAGTGTTAAACGCCACTAAATAACATCAACTAAAATCATGTATGGCCTGCTGCCACTGTTCTTTATGAGGATGGATAGTTGAAATAGGATTCAAACTAAAATGAATTTCCAGATTGAGCTTATATTAAACACTAGCTTTATCCCGCAACTTCGTATGCACTTAACTACCCTTCTCGTGGAAATTTCAGAAACTATACAACCAGACACCCACTGAAAGAACCTTTATACCAAGTATCACACCCATGCACTCAAGGACTAAGTTTTTTTCATACAAACTAAACCATCATATTTTTCCCGTTCCCGTGGGAATTTCGGGAATTCCTTTCATAAAACAACCAGACACACATTAAAAAACCTTAACGCCAAGTTTCACATCGGCGCACTCAAGGAATAAGATTTTTCATACAAACTAAATAGTCCTATATTTCCCGTTCCCGTTAGCATTTCGGGAATTCCTTCCTTAGTGCACCCCTACATCCCCTAAAAAATGTTTGTTCCAAATTTCAGCTCTCTACGCACAGTAGTTACGGCTGTACGTTGTCTGTCAGTCACTCAGTACCTCAGTACCTCAGTCACTCAGTCACTCAGTCAGTAACGGAACATTTTTATATATATTGATGATTGATTCAGAGGTTAGGTCTTAGCTCGAAATATCACAGAGGAAATTTTTTATCCTGATATCCTTACAAGATTTACGCGTAAAGCTATGGGAAAACCTAGTGGATAAACTGTTCAGTTGTAACCAAATCTTACTCCAAAACTGTGGCCGACTGATTATTTGCTGGGTTTCAAGTTTGACATATACAAGTATAATTAATAGTAGTTAAGTTAGGAAGTTACCGAAGGCTTCTTAGACGAAAGGTCACTAAGTCCATTAGTTGTCGATGGAGAAAGCGAGGTGGAGAGTATTGCCATTAGCAACGCAATAGTATACAGGGTGTTTCTTGAGATGGGTCCGTGAGAATAAATCGTACCTAAGTGCAATTAGGTCAACCGCGTATAGTGTGGTAAGCCAGAATGGGTTTAAGACGAATATAGTTATATATTTATATACAGACAGAGGTAGAAAAGCAATTACAATTTAACTTAAAGGTAGGTACAGCTTATTTCTATAAGAAATTTCATCAAAAATCCTGGTGTAAAATTTAAGGTGAAAATATATGTAGGTTCTGCAATGATTTGTCTTGCAGCGGAATTTACCAAATCTGCTTTGGAGATTATTAAAGTAGCTGTAAGTAATTAATCTATACTAATATATAAAGCTGAAGAGTTTGTTTTTTGTTTGTTTGTTTGAACGCGCTAATCTCAGAAACTACAAGTGGGATTTGAAAAATTCTTTTTGGATTTGATAGCCCAACTCTTGAGGAAGGTTAAAGGCTATATATTTTATCCCGAAATTTCCACGGGATCAAAAGTTACGCGAGTAAAACCGCGCGCGGTGGCTAGTAAATGAATATTTCTAACATACACACCACGGTGAAAAACCAAAATTAAGTTTCTTTTAGAATTTGTGGTGCGTCACATTTAGATAACAGATGAATATACCTACTTAAGAAACACATAAACAGATATTTAGAATATTAAAATATTAAAAAGGAATTTAAATTAACATCCATGACTTGTCGACTTCTTCGTCATACCCCAACTGGGATTCGGAGCAAGGATTTCTGGAATCCACCGCAAAAAGTTTGTCGCTACACCAGTAAGCCGTCTGTAAAAATGTATACAGTCTCACAAAATTGTCTACAGTATCACGATATTACTGTGTTACTTGGAACCTTAAGGTAACTGTAAATATCCGATTAGTGAATGTTATGCCGCATAATATGCGATGTCATTATGTCAACAATCGCTGATTTCAACGGCGGCGTATATCTGATCGTTTGATGTACTCAAATCTTTTAAGCACGCAATATTCACAATCTCAGTCTGACACTTGTTGTCTAAACCAAAGTTAAACTAAACTTTACGGAAATTCACACGAACACCCAGTATTAACTGTCACAAACTTTAAATTACTAGAATGTTATCTATATATATAGAATGTTAATAATTTCTGAAGGTATCTACGTATTAAAATCGTACTTAAATCGGTATTTAAATCGCACGGGTCATATATCTGGAGTGGGTCACCGACCAGAGTCATCAATATTAGCGACTCTAGTTGCAGAGTAAAGTCAAAGTTTGGCTACGTAACTCTGTTGAAAGTTGGACTTTGATGCAAAGTAAAGTCAGATTCCCACCATGAATTTCAGACTTAGATTCGGACATTTACAAATTGGAAGTCTTTTCATTTATTTTAGGAAAAATAAATTATATGCGAGTGTGTTAACATGCTGTATTTTCTTTACCTACCTATGCGCTATAAATTAAATCGAAAAGAGAAACATATTAAAATATAATTTTAGTTGTAAGATAATTTTGTCCAGTTTTAAGTGACTATGTGATTTTTAATTCTGTTTTTTTTTGATACTTGTTATTGTTCTTGTTACTATTTCGCGAATAAATTCTTTATCTGTCTATCTATCTATGTAGTATTTTTATCTATCGCGGCTGTTTAATTTAATATCATTTCAAGAATGTACGGGAATCTACGATGTTCGCTTTTTATTTCACGCGTTCGATATTTCACTACTGGCACGAGCAAATGATCATGGACTTAATAAAAATCAAACATTGTAGTAAGAATCCTGTAAATTAATTAAACTGTAATAAAAAATACTTAAACATAGATTTAAATTAACTAAGAAGGAAATAAAAAAGTAATATAACATCAAACTTACACGACTAAACATTCTTTAATAAACCTAGTATTTGTTCGAAACCAAGAAGGCATAAAAGCATAAAACCAAAATCTCCTTTATTGACACGGTCCGTCGTGCTCTCCCCTACTGCCCCCGCACCGGGAACGCATATTCGACAGTTTTGTTTCGTCACGTCTGCTAAAGGGGTAACGTGATCGAATTTCAAATGTCCAAACCGAAAAGGCGTTCAATATAAATATTCAGGTTTTTAATTTTGCTGTATGTTACTTCTATATGCAAAGATGATATATCTCACTTTTATAATCAACGAATGCAGAGCATTAAAAAACTGACTTCATGTCAAAACTTTGGCTGAAGTATAATTCGTCAAGGTAAATTATCTCCGAATTCATACATATTTAAACATTTTTTCATGAAGTACTCAATAGATTTTGATATGGGACCAAATGTGAAGTATCTTCTATCATATGAAACAAGAATCATCAAAATCGGTTTACCCAGTCAAAAGTTATGAGGTAACAAACATAAGAAAAAAAAAAAACATAAAGACGAATTGAGAATCTCCTCCTTTTTTGAAACACGATACGATCTAGGCAGTTTATAAAGTACATATACATACATACATAACTTCACGCCTGTATCCCTAATAGGGTAGGCAGAACACCAGCGCTATAAATAAAACCATATGATGTCACGTTTTATGGTATGTCCGGGAAGAGAAGCAGCTGGCATATTCTATGTTTTCAACCGACTTCCAAAAAGGAGGAGGTTCTCAATTCGTCCGTTTTTTTGTCTTTGTTACGAGATGTTTCGGACATATATGTTATAAATCGATTTAAAAATTCTCAATTCATATGATAGAGGATACTTCATAGTTGGTCCCATATAAATTTCATCGAAATCGGTTGAGTACTTCATTGAAAATTTCAATTTTTTAAAACAATATGTATGATTTCGGAGAATGTTTACGTGGATGACATTTTTAGTCGGATAAGGTGTTGACGTGAAGTCGTTTTTTTAATGCTCTGCATTCGTTGATTATTCTTTCGCTCCTAGTCCAGCATAGTTTATAAATTATACAGCCAAATATCACTGCAAGCTTTATTTAATGATGAGCCAGTCCCTTTCTAAGCCCTTGTGCTGTTATGAGATAGTCGACTTCATGTTCACCAACCATCATCCACCGGGTGAGATTTGATTGAAGTCTAACACGAGTTGAATCAACGCCAAAAAAAACTTATGTGAAATTATCGCCCACAGTAGTAGGTACTTATTATTTATGCTTTTATATATATTTATTTAACTAGTAGAGGATTTGCATAGCAAATCTTAATTTAAATGCTAGTTTCTTTTCATACAGATGTTATGGCAACGCTCATGCATTTAAGTGTTTACATATAAGAATTATGGATTAAGATTCAATTCAGAAATACACTATACTCGGTATCATTTTAAGATTAAAGATTAAAAAACAGTTAGCTTTTCGCAATCAACCTGCATATCTTTATAATGAATTATCTATCCACTAAACTAACCTGAATGCAAGAGATAACTAACGTAGGCAGTAACTTAGATAGATAGGCACCAAGAATTAAGTCGGCCCACATAGCTGATACGAGGCCGTTTAGCCACTTTAAATAGAATGTAGAACAAAATGTAAGGGAAATCGGATACTAGAACATGATTTAGAACTCCGCCTACACTTAGGTAGGCTTTGAGGTTTTGCATAGGTACAGAAGGCCGCAGATCAAGCGTTGCAATCTGTCAAAAAATTGTAATTGAATCTGAACTCTATGCCCTCGACATTAAGTTAAAAATTGGTTGAAATTTGACAGGTGTGTAACTCTTGATCTGCTGCTTCTGTACTCTTCGTAATAGCTAGATAGCTAGGGTTTTACGTGATCTTGCGGAGTGGAATATAGCAATGTACAGTCAACGCTGAAAGCCCCTTTATGTAGTAGCCTGTATCGTACGATAAATACATAGATGGGTACCAGTGGTAGAACATTATCATACAAGTCATTCTATTTTATCACCATAGTAATCTCATGTAAGCGTTATGTTTTGGATAAAGGGTAGCATGAGACTTTGACGATGTAAATCTGTCTGCCTCAGACGCCAGTGGTTGCGGGTTCGATTCCTGCACGGAACAAGAAACAAAATATGTATCCGTGTCTGGGTGTTTAACTATTTATGTATTTATATTATAGGATCCCCCCTTGTTCGCTACATGGTATCCCATAACACAGGCTATTCTTACTTTGGGGCCATGTAGTTGGTGTGATTATGTGGGGATTTTAATTAAAAATAAAAAAAAAAAAACAATAAAAAAAAGACTGCTTAGACCGACTCTTTCAGCTAAACCTTATTTCAGCATTAATCCTACCAAATTTGAAGTAAAAGTTTAACTAGCTTTAGTTTACAATTCATTTCATATTTCAACCAATTTATTTGAAACAATGCATACATCTAAACTTTTCTGAATAATTATTACTATGGAATTCCGTTGAATAGTTTTTTGGTTAATAGCGTTCAAATTTACAAGATGTATTTTATCATATGAAGTAACTGCTCTCTACTAATATTACCTTAGATTTTCCTAGAAGATTGTACACAAAGTTTCCGTAAGTCGACACCTGCCTGAGCGACCCCACTTTCAGCTAAGCAAAGTTTCTTCCTCGCTATTTATATTTCGGGAATCTTTTCCGTTTTGAGACGTCTCTGTCACACAAAGTTGAGTGTTTCCTCAATGTCAATAGTCTGAAAGTGTTTTATCAATGTGACAAGCGAAGTTGTCCTGTGGTGGATGTCTAATGGATGGTGTTTTGTTTCGTAGTCGGTGTATGTGATGGCTATGAGTGGAGGTGGCCTTTTATCGGCAGAAATCTTTTTTATCTGTGGAATTGAATTGGAGTTGGACGGATTTTGTAAAGAATATCTCGTCACTAATCAATTATTTAACTTCATCTTAATTTATTTAATAAAGTATTTCAAATTATTTTAAACGGACATTCTGAATATGAAGCTGTAAACATATTTATATGAAGAAGACCACATAGCATACAAGTCTATTTAATTTGTATAGCACTGATATAAAGGATTTACTTTTATTTTGTTATTTGTATATTATATTTCATTAGAAATAATGGGTCAATAATAAGGCGATTTAATATTCATTTAAATAAAAATAATTTTCTAAATTAACACTTATTAATTTATTTATAAGAGCCTATATAAACGACCAGGGGCTTGTGGTTATCTAATCAATACGTGCATATTACACAAAAAGACTTCTCATTCAAAGATCTCCAACAGCCCTTTTATTAAACAATTGGCTTATTTCTGAAAGACGTGACTCGGCTCGAGGGATTAGGGTGCCTATTTAAATGATTTTTGCGACATTCCGATGTTCCACCCCTTAACCTAACACCAAAGGGGTTAATTACGCCCTACGTTGTGTCCTTTAATGAGCAATGAATATTAAAATCTTAGAATAAACACGGGGAGTGAGATGACAATATTTATGTTATTTATGACAAAAAATGTTTATTCATCTTTTTCTTACTATTTGTGAGAGATTTTTGTAACTTATTTATTTATATATTGATTTGTGGAGACTTAAAATATGGCAGATTTTTGCATTGATGCAAAATTGCATTTAAACTATAAAATTATTTGGAATATGTGTTGTGTACTGGGCCAGCTTGGTGGATTATGGCCTATACCTTCTCTTCACCCAGGGGAGAGACTCATGCCCTGCAGTGGGCTCATTACAAAGAGTTGTGATGATGATGATGATGATGTTGTGTTTCAAGGGATTGAGAAACGTCATGTAAGCTGGCAAATTGTATCCACGTAAGTCAGTGCTTGGTATACTGTTTACCTTTTTATCAGAATGCCGTAAACGACTATTAGATTTTAGTAATGTAGATCCATGGATATCATTAAGTATAGATAGCAAGGTTAATAATCTAAAGCTCAAGCTGGAGCAATTTCACAGACTTTTTGTTTCTACTTATCATTAAGTTTTGGCAGCAAGTAATAAATATAAGACAGAACAGTTGTCACCAAAGGGTCTGCAAAGACACTGAAACCTATTTAAAATGCATCAATAAATTTAACTCCACAAAATCAAAATATTTCGTACGAAACCAAATTAAGTCGAGTTTCACTGAAAAATAGAGTTATAAGTGACAATCTCTGCATTGAAAAGCATTTCATCTGAAACGAGCCTTAATTTCAATATCCAATTCACGACATGACTGCAATTACAATTGCAAGACTCCTGAATAAAGAACCAAACTGGAGCTATTCCAATTTGTGCACAGCTGTTTGGTGATCAATCTTGCGCCTACTGCCTGCACTTTAATATTTTTTTCTCCGTTTGGACAAATGATGAAGTGCCTCGTTGGGAGGAGGGCAGAACCCTTCGCACGTCAGGGAATACCGGTAAGCAGTGGGTACTATTGAATATCTTGGAGTGATGGTACTAGTCTTGACTGATATAGAATTAATTATTCGATGATTTACTTATTAATTGTTATTCTGAGTAAAATATATTATCTATAGTTCTTTACATAGATAACTTTGTTTTGTCGAAGGTTTCTTTATGGAGATATAATTCATTAAAAGAGAGAGATAGATCGAAAATAAACATATTAAGATAGATTTAGCTCTAATTATCTAGACTTATTAGAAGTTCCTATTTTAAATAATTAAAACATAGGCCGCTAGGTGAAGGTTGACCCAAAAAACCTAATTCTCGAAAAAAACGACGGAACAAATTATGGTTTATATGTAGGTATATTATAGCTGACCCGGCAAACGTTGTTTTGCCATATAAATAAAAAAAAAATAGATGTTGGCCGATTCCCATAGATACCGGATAAGCACAAAAAATTTCATCAAAATCGGTCAAGCCGTTTCGGAGGAGTATGGCAACGAAAACTGTGACACGAGAATTTTATATATTAGATTAGAAGATTAGAGGTAATTGTTCTTTGAATTTGGTTTTTGCCCAGCGACGCGGACCCACGAAGCTGTGTTAAGGCAAGACCATCTAAATGATTTAGATATGTGACATTGTATAAAATATCAACATGTATTTTTTCCTGAATAAAAATAAAAAAAATTAAAAATAAAAAGCAATACTCTGAACTTACTCATCATTTAATTAAACACTTAATGCTTCTGTTCCTTTGTCTGATATGCAAAAGAGGCAAAAATAGTAAATTTCGCGAATGGAATTATGTAAACAGTACATTGGGTATTGAGCTCCATGCATGCTGAGCGTTCAGCCACGGTAATACTAAATATACAGTATTTCAACTTCATACAAACGGACGAAACGCGAGCTATACCTATGCGGCTCGATTCTCGGCATGCGGCCAGTTGCAACTGTCTGCATGCTGAAATAATGTTTGGTTGAGCTTTATATTAGAATGCGGGTGTTCGTACGTCATAGTCGAGGTGCAAGTATTTTTCGGTCGCTAATTTATCAGACCGATTTGTTATTCAAACGTAAACATGGTTTTTTGACAGAAAACGCATTTTTGTTGAAAACGTCCTGTTCAATTCAGAAAGTATTTCATTTGTTTATATAAAAAAGTATATTTACAATCACAAAACTAAATGGAAGTAGGCAAATGTAATTAAAATGCTAAAGGCGGGCAGCCCTACCTACCGCATGTGAACGTAGCGCGGTGCTGTAGGCATTTATATCAAAGTTGCGGCCGATTTGAAATACTGTAAGATATTACCGTGGATCAGAGTTCAAATAAAGATATGATGGTGTTCTGCGGGGCCGGCGCTGGGCTTTGCTTGATTTTAATCAAAACTTTCGATTGAACGCCAGCTGGCGTTGTTTGAGCTAGCTTTCATACATTTACACGTGATAATAGCGTAGGGAACATTTTGTTTTTGGTTACTATGTTATAAAATATATGTATAATGGAAACTTACATTGAAAAGGGAGGTACTGTCTTTAGTCCAGTTTTTATATTTTAAACGTTTTTGTGTGTATTATTGTATTTTAAATATTAACTCGACGTTTCGCGTCTTTACCGACACCATGGTCACGAGCGTGGTGCGTGCGACTACTTATTATTAAAAATACGTGATTAAATCCAGCACAAAAAGAGTTTAATATAACATACATTTATATAGCTCCTTGTTTTACCTAATTTAACTAGATGATACTCACTCAAAAGGTGACGTTGTAGCACATGTTTTTGCAAAATTCGTGACCTATCGGTAGCGACTAAAGCGTGTACAAGCAACGAAGCGTCTTCATTGCATGCAAGTCATATTTAGTTCCTAAATATTAGCCCCCATAGAGTTCAAAGTGCAAGCCTTTAGGACTATAATATAGGTTTATCCATAGCGAGATTACCAATATTTGGGAAAGAAAATGAATTTAATTTAAGTTGATATAAACAATAAATAAATACTCGATGGAAGTATTATATTCACATAGTATTATCTAGTCCTAAAGAAAGCCCATCACTGTCAAATATCGTTAACTTTTTGACAGTTTAGTTATATTTAAAGGACTCGGACAGGTTGTTAAAGTTTAATTGCAAAATTAAAATAATTAGCCAGTATCTTACCGTAAACTGGGTATACTGCTTTTGATGGAATAAAATGTATTATAAACTTATTAAAACTATAAATCTTAACGTAATATTTTCATAATAATGGTCATGAATCATGCCAAAGTAGCTTTTAATATTTTTAATAATGTTCAGTAACACGACTTCAACAACAAGTTACCTTATTACTACGTTAAAATATAATAATGAGTCTAGGGACGAATTTTCATCTGACAGCTGTCAGCTGGTATTTTGGCGGGAATATTGAAAGTTTCCTGAAATACAAAGGTATCACGAGGATGAATACACTCTCCACGGAGTAACGTAACTCGTTAGAAGTTGGACGTGAATGTTCGACTGCTTTAATTGCTGCCCACGCTTCCTGTTAATATAGAGTATTACTATTACGATATATGAGTTGATGAGATGTATTTGTGCATATGATTGAGGAAGTGTGATTATAGATGTTTGTTGCATTGTAGATGGAGTTTAGCGTTGATTGCACTATTGTTGTGTTTTACAAGATGAACTAATTTATATCGCTGATTAGATTGGTTTTTTGTTAATATGTGGACTAATACATTTTTAAGTCTCTTTTATTTGAATTTAAATGGTAGGTAATTTAAAAAGGTTCAATAATGTTTTTCTTCTAAAAGTCTTTCACAAAGTACTAATATAGCATCGAATATGAAGATACTTTCTATGTTTACGACTATCATATTACCTCTTTGTAATTTTACTCTAAAACCAGTCTCATAATTTAATATCGAAAAGACGCCTTGCACATTACACCGGTCCAGACCGAATAAAGTTACATAAAAACTTCATCACAAAGCTAATATTTTAATAACTTAGACGAAGACTTATCCTTTTGCTCTTTTGTCCTCATTTAAAACGATAGAATCATTAAAGCTGTGTGCAAAGTTTCCAAGCTTGTGCTGAGAACTAGGAACCAGGAGGGTGTCGATTTTTGAATTTCGAACGCTCGAAATTAAACACGAGTCGAAAATAGTCGCGCTCGACAATTAGCGAGGATTCTTCTCTCATGAGTCTATTTAGGAGTATACATAATACGAATTAATACCTAACTTTACTCACTGCCAATAAATATGTGTGAACAGAGCTCGGGCGAATACTAATACTGAATATTACTGAACTCAAACAAAAGCTTAGTGCTTGACCAGTTGAAAACAATGGGGAGTTTTCTGACAGCTCATAAAAATTAGTTCAAAAAACCTCTATAGATGGCACTTTTAAAAAGCCGAAGGCGTTAAGTCTGTATACTATAATGTAGGTAAGTGGTATCTACCATCTATGGTTATTTATACGTTCAAATTCTGGTACAGACATCAATTAATTTATTTTACTTTTAAAAACGCTATGTAATAAATTCTTCGCCTTCGCCTTTTGTAAAGAATAGAATAGAATAGAACAACATTTATTGACAGACACAACACATAACAATAGTTGGAACATAAAAATGAAAATACACATAAAAAAACAATATTAACACAATCACAAAGTATGTACATAGGTAGACAATAATACAAAATAAAAGTAAATTGGATAAAGCAGTGTTAATAGAAATTTTCATCAAAGCGCCATCTATCGAAGCCTTTTGTACCAATTTTGTACAGTTTTGTTTTTTTAATGAACTGTCAGAAAGAAAACCTCTCATTGCGTTCGAAGATTTGCGATGATTTTGTCGCATTTACCCACTATGATGCATTTTTACAACGTAAATAAATATCTATATCTATCGATAAACTCTCCAATCGTTGGGTCTGCTGGAAGAGATTTCTGTTGAAATAAGCTGTACCTTTGTACATTTGTTTTCTTTTAAAATTTTATGTAATGTGATTTTTTTACTAGTGTGTACATAAATTGTTAAATAAATAAATACTCAATAAAGTTCTGAAAGTCAAAAGCTAGAGATTACGATGAATACCTACTTTCGCGTATCGTCGTAAGTAGAAAATAAATAAATTATCGTTGAAATACGCACTTTACTCATAAAATTAGTAACATCATAAAAAATTGTATTCGTGGTAGGTACTTTACCTCAGTATATTTTCAGAGTATTACCTGTAGTTAATAATCGAAACAATAGGAGTATAAGTATAATATGTTTAAAACGTTCCATTGCTTTTATTTGGACGACCACTTTGGCGTTGGGGTAAACCTATCAGCCTCAGACGCCAGTGGTTGCGGGTTCGATCCCCGCACGGAACTAGAAAAAAAAAATGTTCCGTGTCTGGGTGTTTATCTATTTATGTATTTATATTCTAGGTTCCCCCCTAGTTCGCTATATGGTATCCCATAACACAAGCTATGCTTACTTTGGGGCCATGTAGTTGGTGTGATTGTCTGGGGATTTTATTATTATTATTATTATTATTTCAAACGAAACATAATTTTGGCAGTTTTCGAGTGACTCAAAAATCGACCCCGAGATCCGCGTTCCGCGTTCCGCTCCGTGAGTCCTATCCTACCTACTAGTATATTAATTTCGTCCAGCAACTCTTGAAGCAAATTAATACTTATCTGGAAGCTTCTGCGACTTAAGTTTATGTACCGAACTTGGTGATAAAATATATTTAAATTCAATTATTGGTGGATCAAAAAGAAGGTTTTTCCATGCTGGACTGGGAGCGAAAGAAAAACATAGAATGTGCCAGCTGCTTCTCTTCCCGGGCATACTGTAAAAGGCAGTTTAGGGACGGAGGTTTTATTGGCGTTTTTGCGGGCGATAGGCTGACCCCCTGTCACTGCAATAGTCTCACTCCATCATAATATACCTCCAAATTTGTCCATCGTGATATCAGATGGTTTTATAGCCTCTGGTGTTCTGCATACCCCATTAGGGATACAGGCGTTAAGTTATGTATGTATGTATGCAAGAAAAAGGACATCTCTTTTTTTTTCATAAATAGCTGTTGTCCGTGACTCCATTCGCATTAAAGTATCCATAATTATATGTGGGATCTCACATTTTAAAATACAATTGCGTAAAACAGTTGACTGAGCGATTGAATATACTTCCCACGCCATCTAGTATCAAAGTAGGAAATCAAATATATTTTTTATTACAAAGAGTTTTTTTCGGGATAAAAAAGTAGCCTTTGTGCTACTTTTACTATTGCATAGCTTCTATCGCGGGCCTTGAGCGTGGGGACCGAATCCAGAAATTCCGTAACGAAAAACACCTAACACCCCCCACTCCGACCGGCACAGCGGTGATACTTTGATTTCATAACTTTACATGTGGGCTTTAATAAATAATCAGCGCCATCTACTAGGAACTTGTGGAACTTCATATTAGATCAAACATTACTATTACTGCATTAATAAAATAAATAAATAATTATAATTGCATAAGTTAATAAAAAATGCTATGCAATAGCTTTACCGCGGCAGTCTCCGAGTGCCACACGTCTTTTTTATTTTATATTTTGACCAAATTGGAACTGTTATAATTCTACTACAAATAGTATTTTTTAAATTCAAGTGAAACTGAGGTAATTAGTTCAAATGTTATCACATAGAGTGAATCTGGAATTATTAGGGAGGTCCCATTAAGGTTCCGTAATCGTATTTAATACCTTTATCACCTGAGGGTGCGTAATAGCCCGTGCTCAACAGAGGTGAGATTTAGAACTTGGATAAAAAGTATTTGGGTAATTTTATGAAACTATTGTTTCTTATCAATTTATGGTAATCATGGCGTATTAATTGCATATTTAGGTATAGTTAGGTACTATTTTCTAGCTTTAGGAAGGTAATTGAAACTAAGCTTTTAAATAGAATTTATTTGTTACCCAACAAACAATCTGGTCTTAGTCAAAATAAAACATTTCCATGCTTATGAGTGCGCTTTTGAAATAAGCAAATATAAACAGAAAGCTTATTAAACCTAAGCGGAGCTTTAAGGCCGCGCCTCTGTGGTGAGTGTATTTGGCATAAAAAGCACGCAATAAAGTAATACGTTCGTTCGTTTTATAAAAGCACCCACTCGCACGAATAAGAGAATTCTCCAAATTTAAAGCTCAATGTTTTCGTAGATTTGCACAAAAAGAGGGTGCAGTAGCCTTTTAATTTATATTTTTTTTTCTAGAAGAATGCGGGCCGAGTTCATAATGGACAAAACATTAACTCGGCCTACTTCGCAAAAGCTTTTAGTACTTTTTGGCTCATCTCGTATACAGCTTGTTTTGAAACAGCGGACAATAATGGAGGAATTTTTTTAGTAACTGATTGAATGCGGAAACAAAAAAAAAACAAATGATTGAAGTCGAACAAAACGCTTCGATAGATCGTTTTTTGGTGCGGATTGTCAAGGTTGCCACTACAGTCCTGGAACTTTTAAGTATCGAGTGAATAGGTTTCTCGTGGGTGGACGAGTACCACCATGGGTAGTCTTCATGCGCACTTTCCATCAGGTGGCATGGAAGACAAACGTCCTTATGATATAAAAAAACGAACTACCATAAGCCAGGTTTAGATGGAACTAATAACTAGCGCTAGCGCTGAATATCATAAGGGCAGTTGTGGATGACGCGTTTTTAATGGAGCTATTTTACGTGGAAACGACAGTCGAAATGCTGCCATTGTGTTTTATAAATGATTGTTCTCATTTTTTCGAATTGATTATAAACTTTTTATTAATTGAAATAAAAGTTTAGAAATGATAAGACAAAGAATTAAATAAAAATAACAAAATTCAATCAATTAATTGTGTTTTTATGTGTTTTTTTATCATTTTCATATTAATAATTAGTCATAATTCTAAACATTCCATACAGATTTAAGCATATCTACTAAATAATCAAACGTGTGCCTTTAACTTATTACTGATAAACCTAAATAACTATTTAATAGTACAAATATAAAGATTACATTAACAAAAGAATATCTTAAGTTTTCACGTATCGTAACATAAATAAAAACTCCTAACTCGGAGTGTTTTTCCTTAAATGGACAGATAAGTTCTTTATTTGTAACTGTCTATCTGATATAGTCACTACTGACTACAGAGTATGTAACGACACCGAAATGCCAAATTAAAGAGTATTATAAGTAGGTATTTACGCTATAAATCTAGTTAAAAAGTCTCAATATACAGGGTAACTGGTGACAAATTTGCAATACTGAAGGAGAGCACTCTGTACCTACTCGATTCTGATCTTAATTATGTAATAAGAGTGGGTACTTAATTTTTCACCAGAAATCCCTATTAATAAATAAAAAGACCTTACCACACTTTTCCTGACGCGCTGCCTCAGTCAACACGCACACAGCAGTGTTCCCGCGACACGCACACGCTTAGTATTTATGGTATTATTTGTATAACGCAAATGTAACCATGCGTTGCGTAATGAATTCTTTAACTTTCGGTGAAGTTTACTCAGTAAATAATTAATATTTGTTTTTAATTTATGTATGATCTTAAACTATCACGTCCTGGAATTTTGAAAGTGACCCACCAGTCACCCTGTATAACACTAAAGATGTTTATAAATGCACAGGGAATCTATTTTAATTCAATTAGCATATAGCTTTCTTCGTCTTATTCACACCACAATTGCAACTGCAACTCCAACAAAATATGACCTCTCTACCAAACTTAATGTTTCTCTTCTCAAACCAAACTTGGACTTCCAATACCAATCATAGAACAAGTTATCTTTACAAGTATCCTCGTTCTATTCTCTATACTCATTGTAAACCTTCCACTCAAAATAATTGAGCTTAATGTTGAAGTTCGAAAGTTTAAAACAAACGTTATCATGATGTGCAATTTTGGCTTCCGTCCAACTGATACGATGTATACTTATTTGTTGCTCAAAGCCATGGATAACGTCTGAAAATAACCTTTTTTCAATTTAATAAAAAAAAACAAACAAAATTACATACCTACAAAGCTTGAAAATTACATAAATAATTTAATGAATTTACGGGATTCTTAGCACAATTTTCGACTTTTATTGCGAGCGTCCGATTTTTCCCTTTAGTCCATATTCCTAACTATGTTTCTTAACTATCTATGAAAGAAGAATTTTTATTCGCTTTTTCTTAACTGGTTAGTAAATAAGAATATTTTATCCATTTTCAAAACTGGTTAAGAAAAGCAGTTAGGAAAAAAGAGAAAAAAATCTTATTTACTAACCGGTTAGGAAAGTGGAACAAAAAATCTTACTTCCTAACCAGTTACGATAAAGTAAACGACAATTCAATATTCATAATTTTTTTTCATGTAAACATTTACAACATTTTCAGTGAAATAAACAAAAACGATAGATTGTCTTAAAAACTATAAGTAGCAATTATCTCTAGACAATGTCCAACAGTTATTATATCAGCATTTATGTCCTCAATTGAGGAGTTAATTTCCAAGTCAATTGTTTCATAGTTTTTGGATTTATTCTTCTTACTATGTAAATGAATTTTTGTTTCTTTGCTCAGAACTTCTAGAACTTCTGCCATAGACGGATTTTTACGTCCCAAATATTTATTTAATCTAGCATGCCACCCTTCAAGATCATTTGTGGTTCTTTTATTTTCTTGATAGCAACACCACTTTTTAATAAATGTAATATCGCTTAACCAGTACGAATTGAAGTACGAGTTAAATTTTCGCACTTGTTCACAATTAGGCGTTCGTCTCATTATATATTTATAACCCGACATTATGTATTTTAATGGCAAACGCGCCAAACCAGCACATTTAGCAACATGACGTCTTTGGACTCTGGATTTAAGTCCTAGTGCCTTTGCCTTTTTGAATAAACTATTACAAAAGTGATAGAAACATCCTTTGATCACAGTCTTCGGAAATAATTTATGAATTGCCTTCATAGCTGACTTCTCATAGTCCATGGTAATTTTTTTGGGATACCAGGTAGGTAATCGACTTTTAATTAATTCTAATAATATATCATACGTCTTCTCGTTTTTACCATGAAGAAATGCATAAAAAAGTGGGACCACTTTCTTTGTTATTTCATTGTATCCATGGATGGTATAAATTTGCGAGAATGGTAGCGGGCAGGACTTGAAAGTTCCATCACATAAAAAGTGATCAAAGTCATCATATATATTTTTTTTGTCGGTGTTGCAAAACACCAGAATTCTCATCCCCTGAACCATATCATTGTAGTCTGCTAATAGAAATACTTTGAATTTTTCTGGTATTATTACTTCAGTAGGCACTTTAAAATTAAGCTTAGTTACACCTAAGCTAGTGTTTCTCGCGTTGTACAATCCACTTTTTATGTTATTAAATTTCGGTAGGTCAGTAACTAAATGCTCACCATCATCCTGAAGTTGACAAATCATATCTTCAAACTGTTTCTGTATAGGTTTTGTGTTAGCACAGACTTTTTTTTTTAGATCGCTACATTTAACCATGATATTAATTTTGGAAGTATTTGGTACACAGCTGCCATTATGCGAATTTTCCTTAATAAAACAATTATCACTATTAAGTGTTATATTGCCCTTGCATCCCTTAAAATTATAACATTGCCAATATTTGTTTCCGTTACTGAACTTTTTTGAATTGTGATACTGACGACCTCCGTAAAGTAATTTTATGCCTCCTCGTTTTGTTGGTATAAAATCGAAATGTTTTTCTTCAGTTATATCTATGTTTGTATCTTTGTCACAAATTGTTGAACAAAATCAATAAATGTAGTTTTTTGAAAATCAATTCAACTTTATTGAAGGGAAATTAAGTTTGACACAAAATGACTTTAGTATGACATTTAAATATGATACCGTGTGAATCATAGTGACCAGTATCTAAGTAGGTGTTTTATAATAGTTTTGCTATGCAATATAATTAAGGACTTTTTGTTTACTCTATCGTAATTTGTAACTGGTTAGGAAGTAAGATTTTTTGTTCCACTTTCCTAACCGGTTAGTAAATAAGATTTTTTTCTCTTTTTTCCTAACTGCTTTTCTTAACCAGTTTTGAAAATGGATAAAATATTCTTATTTACTAACCAGTTAAGAAAAAGCGAATAAAAATTCTTCTTTCATAGATAGTTAAGAAACATAGTTAGGAATATGGACTAAAGGGATTTTTCGATATTGTTACAACGGACATTGCGAGATTATGGTGTTTGTAAAATCATTGATATAGCGGACCCGCGAATTAAAAGTCCAAAATGGTGTGTTACCAATTTTTTATCTTAAATCCCGTAAATTCATTTAATTATAGTAAATAAATAATTTAATAAATAACCTAGTAAAATACTGGAATTACGGTGATTCGCAGTAAAAAAGAGCCAAATTTGTCATGAGTAAAATCTGTTTCCTAAATAAATAAAATTATTCTAACATATACAATGCATAAGCAGGTTGTATAGTTATTTATGGACAACACACTTTGAAACTGGGAACATCCTAGGGCTAGGAATTGAACCCCAGACCTCAAGCGGCACAGGCGCATCTAATATTATTGTACCACCACCGAAGCCGTCAATATACTACTAGTATATAATAAAACCCATTTTTTTATGTTAATTAAATAAGAAATATAATAAGAAGCTATAATAGATTTTTGTTCCTGTACCTACGCAGACATAGTTTTTAAATAGGTCAAAATACTGAAGACTATTGCACAGTTTCAGACGAGCTTTAACTAATGAAACTCTACTTTAGGTAAAAACTTTTATCATTTTCCAGCTTTAGATTGTCTTATAGATAAGGATGTGGAAAATTTTACGGTATGGTAATAACATTATAATATCCTCATTACGAACAGTTTTTTTTATTTAATTTAAATATGTAATACAATTAAGTTGTTTACAATTATTCGTCTTTGTAAGACAAATTTTACTGTGGATAGCTATTTTAATTTCCAGTTAGCTAAGGAAATAATAAAGTTCCAACTATAATACCATAATTAGCAGAACAGTTTCACCAACGAATCTGGAAACATAAAACTGCGATTAAAACTATATTGAATTAATAATGATAAAATAACATTAATTGTGATGCGAAAACGGAATATTAAATTTTATTTTCCACTGAAACAGCTTAATACAGACTTTTCAATTTAAATTCAAAAATAACCAATAGGACTCAAGCAAATAATACAAATTTAAATTAAGTCTGTAATTACTCTGAAACTGGTTACACAGTTCGGATACAGAATCAAGAGGTGGGCCATAAATAAAGTAATGAAAATACTTTTATTTTATTTCATATTAAATTTATTTGATAGCGAAAGTGAAAAAGTGAAATTGAGACAGGTTTTCTCCCATACAAGGTAGTTCAAAGATTTATAGTCACATATGTTGGACTGGTTTGAGTTTGGCGAAATTTATTTATTACTCGTACTTTATGGTCAAGATATACCAGTTTGTTATGTGAAGGCAGTCTTATGGAGTATGAAGGTATATTAGATTATTTCACTTTCTAACAGCCGGTAATATTGTTGGCTATTTCCTGTGATACGATTAAGTCGCTGAACAAGGTAGAGCAATGAGGATGTGATGTTTTTTATGCGATTCGTGTAAGCCATATTAAATGTTAGGAGAATTTAAATGTTTCCGTGTTGATGTAGTCTTGTGATATCTATGGAGCATAGCTACTAGTTAAACGTTTCTAGTTAAAAATAAAGTAGGCATAGGTACTATTCATTCATATACGTACTACAAGTGTATCATTTTCATATCTCGGTACAAAAATATCTCGACATCTAGTAAAATTTTATTCTTCTAGAAGATGATCTAGGATAAAATAGCTCTTGTTTGATTTCAAGTAAAGTTTGAAATGGGTTGTCGAATATTATAATAGTTACACAGTTCCGGGAAGGAAGGTTGAATACCACTATTAAGACATTCAGAATACACTTGGTTTCGTATTAACTGAACATTACTTTGTTCCGTCTCAACATGACCAGACAAATTGTAATTTAAAAGGAGTGCGGTCGTACGTTTAACCCTAGATAGCTAACCTTCTGGCGAAACCTGTTTAAGCTAACCATCCGTCGAAACGACGGGTTTTTTAAAAAGGCTTATTTTTTATGATGTACTTAATTTTTTTAACTTTTATTTAACTATATGGTTAAAACTGATTGTTTTAAATAAAACACTCGTTTTATTAATCAACTTTATTTATGTATTTATTAAAATATACCTACTTTTTCTAAACATCTAAAAAAAAGGAACTTTTTGTTATTTATAATTTAAATTTGCAAAATTAAAAAAATTATTCTAAGCACATGTACTTTTTTTGCCATAATTGGACACATAGGAATACAAGCAGTACTAATAACATAAAAAAATATATTTTTCTTGAGCACAAGTGACACAAAAGTCAACTTTACGTTCACTACCTACATATCGGTAACTTGCAGTTGGCACAGACACTTTTAGTCATACGCTTTTTCTTATGGTGGCATTTCCCACACGTTTTTCTTTTGCGATTTTCATGAGAAAACGCCGGTGATTCCTCTTCAGGTATTACAGCAGTGGAAGTCGATGCCTGCAGGTCTCGGCTGGTGGATGGATGCATCGGATGGACTGGCGCTTTGTGTCGCGGTCACAGTTTGATACAAACATCTTTCCACAGATATTTCAACGTTCGTCTATTTCACGATTTCTTCGCGAAATTTCGTTTGTGAAAAACTTTCCGAAACAAGATACTTCCTTCACCAATCCTCTACATTTACGGTTAGGTCCCCTTGCAGTGCGGACAATTTTCCTCGCCGACGTTCTGTTCGAGACGTTTCCTTTACTAGTAGCCCAAACATATCGATTTTTACCTCGAATATTCCTTTGAGGCAATTGAATGATGTTGTTCTCCAAAGTTTCAGAAACAGGAGTATCAGGGCTTAAGTCTTGAGATGGAATCACACATAATTCTTCGGAATCAGACGGTTGATAATTTTCATCACTTTGTACCTCGTCTTCCACCACAATATCTTCGGTCTCACTGGCTGAACTATCATCCAGAGCATCATCACTAAGTCCTTGCCAAAGCAGGTTAACTATTGCAATGAAGACATGATAAAAATCTAAAAATAAATAACAGACTTTGTTACACACTCACACTAAAAACTAACAGTAAAGCTAACCACCCGTCGAAACGACGGGCAAAGGTCTTGTACCTTAGAACCTATGACACTTACCTTACCAACGCGTGCGCCACTACAACGCCAGTGGTGACTACTTAGTTGGCTAGGCTAAACAAAACCATTGAATGCACCGTTAAAAAGATATAGCGATATTATTTTACGCTGCCCGTCGAATCGACGGAGGTTAGCTATCTAGGGTTAAGGAAAGTTATAATATTGTAGAAGTCCAAAAATGGGCAAAATCGAATAGTAAAGTTACGAAAAAGGATTTTTGAAGAAGTTTTCAATATTTTTAACAAGTGTTTACAAAATTACATAATATTCTGTAGGTGTCAACTGCATAACCTTTTTCAATCCATTCATGCTTTAGTTCAATCAATCAAATCAATCAAAATTAATTAATTACTTATTAAGGGATTGAATACGTTTGGATCCATAAACTCAGTAGGTATATATACTTAACTATACAACTATAACTTATTTTTAAACAGACTATTTCCATCAGCAGTTTTTTATATTATAATTTATTATTAATTACGGCTTATAAATGCATTGCCGTATAATATTTAGCCTCCGCGAGTGTAATTCAATTAGTGGGTGAACTAATTTAACAGTTGACTGATACTAATTAGTTGCTGATGAGGGTTAGGATTTATTATGAGATAATATTTATTATGCTTTTGTCCACGCGGATTATAGTTCGTGTAACAGCCCGTTCACATATGGTCTCCGTTTTACTGTTCCGTTTTACTGGTTACTGGTTACTTTTTTATCGATGGCGCATGGAGTTATATGAGCGACTTCACATATGGCACAGTATTCAGTGCAGTATTTACGGTACAAAAATGTATCCAGTAAGTCTTGTTAGTTTCGATTAAGCAGCGATTTACAAAGAGTTTTAACCCTGATATTTATGAAGTATCAAGTTTTCACTATGACGGATTTTTTTTATATTTTAAAAGGAAGTTTCAGTGTTGCTCGTTTTTAGAAACATCGCTGTCATAGAACTCGGCTTAATGTCAAGGGCATAGAGTTCAGATACAATTACAATTTTTTTACAGGTTTGGATTGCTTGATCTGCTGCCTTCTGTACAGTTATATTTATACGCTGAATAAATTTAACGCGATTAAAATCTATTTCAAATGTTATCTTTATTATATTATAAATTGATTTATAGGGAACTAGCTGCTGCCCGCGACGTCGTCTGCGTGAACGCTATGCAGCACCAAACGCACCTACGATTATAACACTGCTAGCGTGATAATATGTAGCCTATATGTTGACCCGACTTCTTAACTATCTTCATGCCAAATTTGAAGTAAATCCATGCAGTACTTTTTGAGTTTATCCCGGAAAGACAAACAGACAAACAAACAGACAAAAATTCTAAAAACTATATTTTTTGTTTCTGTTTCGATTGTAGATCATACCCCAAGTATTCTTTTAAAAAAATATTCAATGTACAGTTTTGACTTTCCTACCATTTTATTATATGTATAGATGCCTAGATGTAGTGAATTGCAATACACTGATTGAGGTGAAACAAAACCTTAACTAAACTTATAAATTCAGTTACATACCTAATTAAACTTATAATAAAATAAATATCATAATAAAAAATGTAAGTATTACCAACTTATTTCAGAACCGTTCTCATTAGTTTAGCTTAGTTACATATAAGGAAAGTTGTCCTATACCTTCAAATCATTTACCTATTCAGGCTAATCTGGAAAAGCTCAATTAGTATTTAAACCGAAGTACTTAACGGGATTAGCTTTAAGCTACAGGGATTACGTCACCGCCATTAGAGCTAGGTTAAGCACATACGGGTTTTGATAAATAGTATTCGAAGTTAAGAAACTGACAAAACTCTATCTCTGAACTGAAGCTGTAAAAGCAATGTATCTTTGTTTTTTTTTATTAAAAAACAAATCGTATGAACGAATGGTTTTAATAATGAAATGAGAGTTTACAAAACGGTTTTGGTGGCTTAACAGTTTGATTCTACTATGGCGCCAGAGGTCATTGGTTCGATTTCTAGATGGCGAGTTTAATAATATTCTTTTCGTTTAATAATATTCTTTTCTATATTCGCTCGGATCTATGTGAATACTAGGCCATATAATGTGTATGCCATACAGAGGATAGTTTGACTGTAGAACTTTTATACTGTACGAATTTCTTGAAAAAATATAGATACCCTATATTATACCTTACTTTGCCTTTAACAAGAGTTGCTCTATCGAATGAATAGAATATCTAAAAAAACTTCGGTTGTCTATCGCATCATCTTTTTGCGGAAAACATTTTGATAATTTAAAAATACAATTAGAATTATCATTATAAATCATGATCACCACATTACGAAGTGTTTCTGTTGTTACCATAGTTCAAAACATCGTTGTGAACATAGTCAACCAACACTACCGAAATATCGATGAATCTACAAAAAACATAGCAAACGTTTCTAAAGCTAATTTGAATTCCAAAAATATTCTAATATATGAAAATGGAGCCCTTATACGAAATCCATTTGACCCTTGTTGCTAAAGTACGATCATATTTTTTGCGAAAACTTTGGGTCTGCACTATTTAAAGCTATTCTATTTTAGGGACTGTAGATTTTGTAGTCCTAAGATAAAAGCCAGTGTTCTTACACTCTTACATACATAAATAACTTTCGGCCCGTATCCGGTATGGGGTAGGTAGAACACCAGAGGCTATAAAAGCTCCTAAAGTCACGTTTGACAAATTTAGAGGTATTTAATTAAGATAATGGAGAGAGACAATTGCAGTGACAGTTGGTCAGCTGATCGCCTACAAAACACCAATATAACCTCTAAAAATGTTAAAAAATTTCAAAGGAGTGATATTAATAATTAGTACCTATTAATATCCTTTGTCTTGTCTACCACCACTTCAGACATTTGATCTGATGAGAAGAAGTGGTAAGAAGCTCAATAGTAACCATATTTCAAAAGTGTTCACAACTAAGGAATGTTATTATTATTATATTCTGATAATGTACCAAGTATCCCTTATTTACTTCCACAAGCATATATTGTATACCAGGAGAAACCTTATTATAAACGCTTGCGTACAGTTTAGCTTTATCCCTTACTAGTTCCAATTATATTTTTACAATAATTGCAGCCTAGGTATAAAATAAAAAATAAATAAGTTGGTTCTCCTGATTTATATGGCGCATCCGTTTGTCATTTTCCACAACATAATGGTCTATGTATCAATTTCTGTTCGATGAATAATTATAAATTATAATTTTATCGCAGGGTCGAAATTGACCTCTAACAAAATAGAATTTGTATGATTACAACTACATTGGTGTTTTTACAAATAAGTAACTGAGAAGTGTCCGGCAAATAATACTGATTAATATGGCATAAGCTGCGCTTGACTGAACTTGGTCAGATAAATAAATTAGGAATATGGCTAGCTGTGCAGAGAAAAGCAATCCTTGCAACGGACGAGCTAAAAAGAGGATGAGCAACTAGGTGGCTTAGATCCTGGTGTCATGAATATCTGATTCATCTGTATTTGGTTTAGGTGACATTCTGTTTTCAATGCCTATATTATAAAATTTGTTTTATTTTTTTAAAACTTAAATTTGTTTTTCATGTGATGTTTTTGGGTTATAGATTCATGTAGAAAAATAACAACAGTGAAGTCTGTGTATATGATGAGTTATGCATGATTTTAGGGAAATTTCTGATTCATCTGTGTCTGATTCATATGATCAAACCACCATATTGATCAAAAGAGATAAATAAGTAGCATCAAGAAAGGAGCAAATTTATTATTTAATTGTGCTGCAAGAAAAACATTATTTAAAAAGAAATTGCCTTGATTCATATTTTATGCAGATTTCAGTAAATTTACCATAAAGACCTCCAATTGGATTCAAAATCTGAAAAGAGTCACTAAAACTGCTGGACCAAGTTAAAACGCTTAAAAAGATCATAACAAATCAAAATTTCATAAAAAACCACACAAAAATCTACCTGAAAATAAAAAATGCAGCAAATTCGGATTCATCTGGACTTAGAATTTTTAAACATCGATATCTTGAAATTTACCATTGCAAAACGAGTCCCTCATTAAAATATATGTTGTGTGGTATATATATTTTCATATAAACATGTGCAACAGATATAAAGTTGGAAATTTTAGCCAGATGAATAAGTCGAAAAATTAAATTTCGGAGAAAAACATTTACTTAAAACACTCCTTTTATTTGCATAAATCGCCCATGAGATGAAATTATATCAAGCGAAATGCGATTTTCTACGTGCCGTTTCTATACCTTCAAAACTATACCATTTTTAAAGATATATAATATGCAAACACATATATTATAGTGTAATATATGTAGTTTCGGCATTCCATTACTTGCGATGTAAGAGTGAGCTTTAAATGTTGGACCCGGTCGTAATAAAACGTGCGGTTGTGGTCAAAGCAGACTAACCTCAGTACTGAAATCATCCGTACCGTATTATTATCTACTCGGGCATGTAGTAAAATAGTTGTAGAATATACTTGTATGTACTTAGACACTTCTTACAAAGAAGAATTATATCAAGTAAAGTTACATGGAAATGTCCATCATATGACTATCTGAAAAACAATCTAATCTTGCTAACATCATATTATGATAAGAAGTTAATATAGGTACTCGTTATTCTTTTGTATTAATATAATAGAACTATTTAAAGGGCACTGTTTTGCTATAAAGCACGATGTTTAGAAATATTAAAAATAAATTTTGGCTAGTCTAAACTCCACTCAAAGCCATCAACTTTCTAATTAAATCGTGAAACCCGAACCGTACAACCCTTTTTTAACGTAAGTAGCTCTTTTAAAAAAAAACAACTCGTATCTAAATACCTACTCAAGAATATACAATTAAAAATTGCAACAATGTGACACCTTTACAAACAATCAATCTTGATAACTACTAAGTTGAAAATATGTTAATAAACTCAAACTCTGAACTTCCAGCTTTGAATAGTTACATTTTACTCCAACTTACTCAAATCTCGCTCCAAAGTTTAAAATTTCCTATTAATTAAAACTCAGAGGTGTCCTACATACAGTTTTCACAGTCTAATAACTCATGAATCATTTATTTCTTTTTTCAAAAATACCGATTTGAAGAGAAAGTTTCCGATTTTTTGTTGTTTTTTCTTGCGCGGAAAAGATCGATTTTTGAATTTAGGCGTTACGAGCTCCACCTATCTCGTGTATAGAAACACATTTGTTTTATTGTAATTTATATAGGATTAAGTCTACTTTGTAATTCAGGATTGTGGTTAGATTTTAAACAAAGTTGTGTGTAAGGGACCGTCGTTTATGTTTAAGGAACATTTGGGGTAAAATGTTTTTTTTTTGTTTGTCATTTCATTCTTGTTTCGGTTTTTGAAGCAGCAAGGAATTTTAATTTAAATTATGAGCCTGTATTAAGGTTTTCAAGAGAAAATGACAAAGTACAATATTACTGAGCAGAAATAACCTATATGTATACAGCCTTTTTGTACCAAGCGGATGTTGAATTTCATAAGAACCATTAACGTATTAAACTATTTATAACTATCAAGGAAGATACAGATTTTATACATCGAATCCGTAATAACACTTGAAGCTCATACAAATACTTAGCTCTGCTAGAACTTCCGACAGTTGTCAATACGTCTGTATTGACATCTAAGTATCCATATTTCTAAATGCACCCGACCGTATTGAATTTAATGGCGTAAGAGAAAAAACCTCGTGGATTGAGGATGTAATTAATTTTTTTACAAAGTTATCGAGACAGCGAGAAAGCTTCGACCACAACGTTCGTGCCGCCATGAAAGACATTTTCTATACGATCCGTTTTTGTTTCATGTTCTATAAATCTCTTTTCAATGATTATTAGTTTTTTTGTTTTCAGTTTTTCTTAGGTATTAAAAGAACGTTGAAAGCTGTTGCAAAGAGTTATGAATTGTCTTTGAGTGAATCTTACGATGATTCGGTTCAAAGAATTTAGTGTTTTATGTACCTAAATGATATTTGTCTAACCACATTTACCAATTTAACAAAAATAATTAATAACTCATCAAAAATATTTGTCATTACTAGTCAGCAAGTTTTATAAAGGCTTTTAAGGCGGACTATATAAAATAACTATTTGGTGCTTTAATTAAAATATACTTCATACTATTTTACTTAATGAGCTTATATTAAACTTTAAAGCTGAAATAACTAAATATTGCATGCTAAGATAAGTTACTATGTAAATTTATTACCTGAAGCAAACTTGCACCCGTAACTTAATGAAACCTAAATATTTTGAGAATACCAACAAAGTGGCGTAAGTAAAGTCTGTATAAGAGTTTTTGATAATTTTCATAGATAATTTCTGAGCATACTTATTAGTATCTATGAAAATTAAGGTTCTCGAATGGAGGCCACGTCAAGGCAAGCGTAGTGTGGGACGCCCCCCGGCACGTTGGGGCAGCAGTGGACTAGCGCGGGCTGAGATGATGATGATGATGATACTAACAAGTATGCGAATCTCGATCAATGTTTCTTCTCTTGAGATTAGAAAAACTACAAACATAGTCGGGGTTAACGATAAGTAAGCAATATTCAGAAACTCATAATGACTTGATGGTTACAGAAGGTACGATATTATAGAGGGCACCCATAAAAAATATATGTACCTAAGTATGTCGCAATCATAAAAAATATAAAGTGCCATGATAGGTGCGCTCGGTATTCATTAAATTAGTATTGTTTCTGTAAGCTAATTCAAAGAATGCACTCATGAATAAAGTTTTTTTTTTGTTTTCTGCCAAGGAAAGTCTTTGGCACCCACTAAAGCAAGCTCTACTAGGAGTAGGATGAATCCTGTTACGGACGAAAGGGAATTCTATAGTCTGCTAACCCCAGTGGCTAACATATATACAGATACAGAGTCTAAGTAGACAGTGTGGGGACCGCAAGAGCGGCCACGAGACTCCTCATAACACCTGAGTATACCTACTAAGCATCCCCCTTTTTATGACCCACCTTGGTGTAGGCCACTGATCATAATCGGAACGACAGCCAATCGGTAGATAGAGGCTGCGCAGACATGAATAATGTTATGAAGCATGGGTTATATACCCAAGCCCATAGACTAGGTAACAACGAAGTCATAATTCAACTTAATGCTTAGCCAAGGCTTTTCGTTCACTTGTTCTTTTTTATTCATAATTATTTTGTGGGTGTGAGCGAATTATAATCAGAATCATTACTCTTAATATTACTAGCAGCTTTGTGCGGTTTTACCTTATCAAATGCAAAAATATAAAAGAGACAAGCGTGTTTAACATTTGTCATTTGTATAGATGTCGCTGGGATTTTGTCAGAGACGTGATATTATAATTTCACTAGTGAGATTATAATAACACGATTATTGTAAATAACGACCGGTTACTATAACTTCACGGTCTCTTTTCAGTGATATTGTAATTTCACGGGGCCGCAACAGTGATATTTTAATAACCCTAGGCGTATTATGATTTTTACCTGTGGTAGGGGTTCCGCGTGCATGTAAAAAAGCAAAATTTTATGCAACTCCAAGTGTCACAAAGCATTGAATTGCAAAAATAAATAGGTACATAACTTTATTGTAAAAAATTAAGATTTCTTGATAATGTTAGTACAGTAATCTAAACTACAAAATAGACTATTTAGATTGATTTAATTAATGTCTTAAGATTTTATCATAGTCATTTAAATCTAAAAATGCGTATGAAAGATAATAGGTTTTGGGTTAGGTTAATGTTAGGCTGTATTTATCGCATACGCGAGCCAAACGAGCGAAGCGAGCGTGGTGCGGCAGCACCCGGCGAAGCGTCATTAATGAAATTGGATGACAATCCAAAATTTTATTATAATTTTAATATGTAAGTACTGAAAATAAGAAACAATTAAATATTGTCCAATATATATTTTTTATCGTTACGTGTAAGTTACTTACTAAATTATGCTACATCGAGACTTTTATTTTTGCTAAGTAACATAAGTTAATTATCACATCTTCTTAAAATATCAGTTTCACTGTATCGGTGTAGTGAAATTATAATGTAACTAAAACAAGGCCGTTATATTGTAAGAAATATAATGCATTGACAAAAACCCGTGTTATTGTAATGTCACTAGTGAGTTTATAATACCATGGCTTTTATAATATCCCTGCGACATAGATAATTCTTTCGCTTTATAAAACTCACCTCACCATATGAGTACTTCTTCTCTTAGATGTATTTTAATATTACAAACTATATAACTAAAGTGACTAAGATTTAACATCAATTCACAAAAGTTTTGCAGCAAACCAATATAAATTTCCATCAATACACGAACAATCGGAAAGTTCCCGTGAAATATAGACCTAATATTAGTTTCATTATGTAAAACAGACCCCAATTTCAACCCATATCAATATTACGAAAGTTAGAATAGATATGATCTCACTAGATTAGCTTCCCCAAAAAAACTTTAATTACATACCAAAGGGCAAGGATCAGTAAGGGACTCAGTCAGATTTAGGTAACTGCCAGTTGGGCATTAGGGCCGTAATGTGCCCTTAAAGTTTTATGGCGAGAAGTTGGGAGCCGACCTATTCTGCTGAACTCAGGGGACTAATATTACGACCAAGTTTTGTCCAACTGTGGCACTTTTGGTTAGCCATTTGGTATGTAAAAGAAATGGAAGGATGGAACTTACTTTTATCATATTTTTAACATGTGTTTATTTTATGTACACATTTTGTATTAGTACAAAAAGAGTTTGGATACGAGATTGTGGGTTTAGATTTTAGAGAAAGAATATTTTGATATTTCATGGCTATTTTTAATGTCATAATAAGAATAGTCATAAAGATCCGAGTGTGAACAAAACAAGTAACAAAGTAAACGCGGTGTTGTTGACGTAGAAACCAGAAAAACAAAAGTGATACGAATAATACTTAGAAAACTTAAATAAACCGAATAACTAGAAAGACCCACATTTCATAATCAATCGATACCTATGACGTGTATGATTTTCATAAATGTACATAAACAAAATTAAATAAAATTGCCTCATTTTAGGTAGGTACACATATTTTATAAATTTAAAAGTGTGCATTTTTAAATAAAGAATGTTGGTTATTTTTTAATGAATGGCTTAACACAAGCAACAGCTAGTCGGCACAAAAGTGTTAAATTGCCGATGTCACAGACCTGCGACAATCTCGATAATGCCGGCAATGAATCTTTCACAGCTGCGGAGAAAAGTGTTACAAAAATAACCGGTAATTTAACAACCAGAGCCCTAACCGAACTTCGGTAATTATATTTATGCGTACTTGTTTTTTATAAAAAATAAACAGGTATTAAAGCACCAATGAAAATTCATACGATGAGTTCGATGATTGAAATATTGATTGATAATTTATGACACTTGAAGAGTCTCAGGAAAAGTTTGAGTTATTATTTTTTTTTTAAGTTTTTAATTTGTTTCTAAAATGATAACACAAGTTTTTAAGATGGAATGTTTGGACGCCAGAACCTATTATTTTATTAGTTTTACATATTGTTTAGCATAGAAAAACAGAGTTAATTGATCCCTTACGAAAATCGTAAGCATGCATGTAATAATAACTTCCGAAATATTACTAATAACTATGGAAGAATTTATCGTATTAAATTGATTGCAAAATGATTACGGTGATTTTAGAACGAATGACACGCTATTTTATTACTATGACCTAGATGATTTGGTTGAATTTATACTACCGAAGAACAAAGTTTTTGTATGATTAGGTTTGTATTGAAATACAGAGATAAAAAAAGACGTGTGGCACTCGAAAACTGCCGCGGTAAAGCTATTGCATAGCATTTTTTATCAACTTATGCAATTATAATTATTTATTTATTTTATTAATGCAGTAATGTTTGATCTAATATGAAGTTCCACAAGTTCCTAGTAGATGGCGCTGATTGTTTATTAAAGCCCGCATGTAAAGTTATGAAATCAATGTATCACCGCTGTGCGGGTCGGAGTGGGGGGTGTTAGGTTTTTTTCGTTACGGAATTTCTGGATTCGCGGTCCCCACGCTCAAGGCCCGCGATAGAAGCTATGCAATAGCTTAAAAATTGGAGTAGCTATTGTAACTACTCGTTTGGAAGCCCATAGATTTTATTTACGCAAAAATTATCATTACTTTTTTCGCGTTGACTTAATTCCTAATGCTTCTGACCTCATTCTTATATTATGGCGTTTGCCTCTTCACTATAAAAAGGGTAATTTTTAAATAGTCAGATCTTGTACCGGTCCTACCACCAAGTGGATATTACGAAGCGCTTACCCCAGGGTGGAGATGTAGCAATTCTAGCTAACCCTAAAAGCTTGAAGCCACAGAGCCTTCGTGATTTTTCCCCAGACGTAATCAAAATAGGCCTAGGTAATCTAAAAAAAAACAATTAATGAATTGTTTGCTAATGGCCTACAAAACCCATTTTTTAGTTTCTATTTGTTTTTTAAATAACATAATAAACATGAAAGATTCGGAGAAGGGATGGAGAAGGACTTTTATTCTGACCTTTATTTAGGATCAAAAAGAACATAGCAACTTATCCATGACTATATCTAGATCACTAAAATGAAGCTCCGTAATACAAAAAAGGTTTTATTTTATTTTTGATTGCTGCATAATATACATACTTAATAAACTCGAAGTGGAAAACATGCCCAGATCATATTAATCATACATTTTAACCAAAAGTTTTCAATAAAATCATTTTCATATAAAATATGAAAAAATAATTGATTTCTGCTTTGAGTCTTAACTCATAACAAAGGAAGTAGCATTCATTTAAAAACAACGAGCCAATTAGAAGTTTTAAACGCTTTAAAGCTTTTTTTAATGAACAGGATTATATTTCAGTAAATCTTATTAATAGCTTTGTTTTGTTTTTTACAGGTAAGCCGAAACATGCGTACAGAGGTATCGAAATTATTCATAAATATAATCAACGAAATCAGAGCATTAAAAAAACCGACTTCACTTTGGCCGACTTAGATTGTTATCTAACTGTCCCCCTCACCCTCCTCCCTGTATTCCTTTCTTCCCCGACAGGTCCCTAGACCAATCAATATGATGAGGTCTCTACTCTGAATCCCAGATCCTACGAGTATTATTCTCAAACGCCTTTTTAAATACATCCATCAATTCAATATAAGGTTATAATGCTAGCTCAAATCCCCTAGGTTACTGATATTATACAGCATTTTTAAGCAGCAGTAAGGGCTGGTAGCTGTCAAAGATAGTCTATGCCCCTCCACGCGATGCTGGCAAAAATAGTCTGTTGACTCATAACAACGGCTGAATGCCATAAATAATAATAATAAGAAGAAGAGTGTCATCCACGTAAACATTCTCCGAAAATATTGTTTCAAAAATTTGAAATTTTCAATGAAGTACTCAACCGATTTCAATGAAATTTCTATAGGACTAACTATGAAGTAATCTCCTATCATACAAAACAAGAATTTTCAAAATCGATTCATAATTGTCTGAAATATCGTGTAACAAAGACACAAAAAAAACATACAGACGAATTGAGAACCTTCTCCTTTTTTGGAAGTCGTCGGTTGAAAAAGAATAATTTTCCACAATTTGGTAATATTAGAATTAGTTTAATTTAAATTGCTAAGGTTCAGCTAGATTAAAGCACCGGTAGGTACGTGTTATTACGGTTATTTCTCCATTGTAACTGCATTATAAAGATTTATGTATCTGTTACCACTACCCGCGCAATTTCGTAGAGGTACAGATAGTCGCGCGATAGTCTCGTGGGAATATCTACATAAAAATTAGTGCATGTGCTATTCCAGACACTACATATCACTATGCAAAATTTCATCCAAATCCGTTGAGCCGTTCTGCCGAGCTTGCGGTACAATCATATATACATCCATCCATCCATACATTTATATTATTAGTAAGATAAATCAAAATCACTGATCATTTTTTTGTGGTGGTAATATATTTCTAAAAAGTAAAGGATGTTGTAAATAGTTAATGAAAATTCTTTACACAGTGTTTTAAGAAAATACCGATTGTTTAATTTAATTTAATTTATGCACCTTTTGAGACGTTACTAATTTATGTATGGCTAGCTATAGTACCTGAGTCAACTCGGGTTTAATTTTGCTTTTTAGTTTATGCTGTATTTGCAAGTCTTGGATTTAATTTTCAAATAGTTATTAGACTATGTTGAAAGCACCGTAATAGTTTCGTCAATAGGTAATATATGGTTCGGTTTAAGAGCCCCGAGGGAATTTAGACTGGAGTAAAACAAATCAAAATCTGTATATAAGTTTCGAAAATTACCCTAATCATACAGACAGATGACACTTCCTTTTATAATATATAGAGATTTTTCCAATTTGAAAAGGTTTTCTTTAAATATAAGGACATTTTATGGTTCTTCACGCTCATACCTATGTTTTTCAAATCCCACTTGTAGTTTCTGAGATTAGCGCGTTCAAACAAACAAACAAAAAAACAAACAAACAAAAAAAAAACTCTTCAGCTTTATATATTAGTATAGATGTATACCTAATAAAGAATTTTGTATAATCGTATTATGATGTTTTTTAGAAAACTTCCAAAAATGTACAAAAAGCAAGTGAAGTAAGTGAAATGTTTTTTTTACTTGTTAGCTTTATGCGCTATATTGAAGTCTCCGCTTTCCGTTCAGTTTATAAGCGTTTTATATGGATATACAACGACATAATCAACGAATGCAGAGCTTTAAAAAACCGACTACACGTCGAAACTTTGGCTGATTTGATTATGTCATCAACGAAAACATTCTCCGAAATTATACATATTTTTTCAAAAGTTTGAAATTTTCGATGAAACTTATATTGGACCAACTATGAAGTATTTTCTATCATATGAAACAACAATTTTTAAAATCCATCTATAATTGTTCGCAATATCGTGTAACAAAGACACAAAAAAAAACATACAGACGAATTGAGAACCTCCTCCTTTTTTGGAAGTTTGTTTGTAAAAAGATTCCAATTTTTCATCGAACATCGTTATTTTAGATTGTTACATCCTTTTTGTTACAACCTGTGTAACAGACTACCAATATACCGACTGTTCACATAAAACGAAATAGAATATCCAAAGGGATTCTCAGAATAAGTATATCCAATTTATAGTCAGGCTTCAAACTATAAGTAGCTATTAATTTATTAGAAATGATTCATAGTTTTGAGAATAAATTTATAAACAAACTTGTATATTCCTTGTATCGTGATTCATATACTCGTATAAAGTCGTAGTTATAGTCAGATATAATGAAATGATGCGATCCGGCAATGTTGCAATCGGATAACGTTGCGATCCGGCAATAGTGGTTTATATTAGTTGATGAGTAAAACTATTGTATGACACGTTTAACACGGTTAACACCGTAACCAATAAAAACAACTTTTTCTTAAAGTTATATTTGCATATGACAGAAAACAACCTACTTACTTGTTTTTTTACAATGAAACCTCGTATAAATCTTGATAATAAGCCTGCGGTCTCATTCTTTTATTATGATTTGATTTAGAATTCTGAGATAAGCGCATACTATGAGATCTAGCTGTAATAAAACCAGAAAGAATTCTTGGAGACATTTAATGAGATTGTAGATTGTAAAATTAAGACTGTAGACAAAGTAACTCGAGTTCCTTAGACTTTGTAAAGAAAAGTGTACTTTCAGGAATCTGAATTTAAGACTCAAATTAGGTTTTCCTACCACTTTCTACTTACTGTCTTTCATGTAATATTGATAATGCGATGTGTGGTGTCTTCCTACGTTAGACTTTTATCCCTCTTAGTGATATTAAGATGGGGAATACTTGGGTTATGGAGGAACCTGGCTTAACATCAAATATTGCCTGAACCGTGATTGCTAGAGCAATAACATTCGGTCACCCAATAGAGAGGGCTTAACTTGGATTCTTCGCTAAGAAATACTTTTATTCAGATGTGTCACGTGGCAGGGGGCGATGGTAATGCGCTGCTTAGAAAAACGTATTCGTAGTGTAAATACCGAGAGGAGATATTCATGCTATAAAATATTCATTTTGTCCAAAATTTATTTATAGAACATACGTATACAATCAGATAAAATTTTATATTATATACTTAAAAAAATATATATTATTATATTGCACATGAAATGCTTTCTATCTAAAAACCTCGAAGATTTGTGCAGATAGGCCAAAGATATGATTTTCTTACGTAGCGTTCATTAAAATTCCCTGATAATAAAGTCAAAAAGGCATGCAAAAAAGTGTAACAAATTACACATAAAGTTATTTTAAAGGCGTAACTAAAATGCTCAAACTATTTTCAAGCTTTTTTCGGGAAACTCATTCTAACAAAAACATAACACTCGGGCTCAAACAATACAGTTAACAAAAGTCAAGTTTTTTGCTGTTCTCACATTAAAATAAAATGGATATATATTTAATATATGAAATAAACTGTAATTGTCGCAACCACGAACAAAAGTGGTACCTCTGGGAGGCGTTTGTCATCGTAAATCATTTATCAAGCACCAAGGGTCACAATTTATGAGAGAATAAAAATAAATAACAACTTCGCATTGATAAACCGCCTGGAAAGCTCAAAAATGCCGTATAAGTGGTTAATTAAAATTTATTAGCTAATGTTTGTGAGAAGAGAATAAAATTATAGGTAACAATATTTTTGCAACTCAACAATGAAAAGCTCAACCGATTTCGATGAAACTTATATGGGACCAGTTATGAAGTATCCTCTATCACATGAAACAAGAATTTTCAAAATCGATCCTTAATTGTCCGAAATATCGTGTAACAAAGACACAAACAATTTCGAAAGACGAATTGAGACCTCCTCCTTTTTTGGAAGTCGGTTGAAAATAATAGATACAGAATAACAATTAACTTGAGTCCAGCTTGAAGCCGTCAAGTACTTAGTACTTTATTCGTTATATGTATAACGATTGAGAAATCAGCCCTTAGTAAAGAAATTATTTGAAACAAGTGAAGAGTAAATGAATTTAGTGACGTACCTAATTATAACGTATATTCTCGTTTTAAAATTAAACTGTGTAATTTTGACACTTTTAAAGATGACAGTGAAGTTAATGTAAGATACTAAAATAAACAGCTTTATCTTATGTTGAAGAAATAATTATTTTATATTTATCTATACTATATATAAAGCTGAAGAGTTTGTTTTTTTAAATGTAAATAACTAGCCACCGCGCGCGGTTTTACCCGCGTAACTTTTGATCCCGTGGGAATTTCGGGGTAAAATATAGTCTATAACCTTCCTCAAGAGTTGGGCTATCAAATGCAAAAAGAATTTTTCAAATCCCACTTGTAATTTCTGAGATTAGCGCGTTCAAACAAACAAACTAACAAAAAAACAAACTCTTCAGCTTTATATATTAGTATAGATTATTCCTTTAGTAATCAGCCACAGCTATGATCAATAAGTAAGCGTAATCTAAACAACCGCATATCAACATGATCAATATCTTAGTATTTCTATAGGCCCATGTAAGGGACGCGTAACTTACTACCACAATATATGACTCCAGATAACAGAACATTCCAGAAAGGGCTCTATTGTGCCGCGATGCTGCTTCCAAACTTATCCAATTATTTTAAATTTATTCACACTCAATGTATACAACCTCCATGATATTTTCATGTAAAACGCTAATAAAGATAGCACGAATTTATCGTTAAACTTCACATGGAAATTGGCATTGTTACTTTTTTATACGTTTCCGATGCAAACTGTAGTAATATTACATTTTGTTTTTCATTTGATTTGTTTTTGGAATGGAAATTCTGGAAATATAGTTTGAATATAATATTTAAACGAAGATGCTTCACATAGCCAGAAGTTTATTATTTTAGGAATAAAGTAATGGGTAGAACGGGTAGAACAACGGGTTGAATGTTCTGGGCCCCGATTCTGTAATTACCATAATGTGCCTAAAAGGTGCATTATGTTAACATTTAATATTGACATTTTGTCAGTATTCTGCCAATACAATGTCACTAGGAAAACCAACGTCACCGTACAAAATTATACTGTTATAACTTGGTTAATTAAAGAAAAGAATCTTAAATGGCGGAATATACTTTCGTTGACAGTTCGCCAAAACAATTCAAAAATATTTTTTCAAATAAAAATAGTATTTACATAAACTAAAAACCTGACTGCGGATTATTGTAAGTTTCAACTTAAAAGCACAAAACAAGCACATGAGACTATAAAAAATCCTTTAAATAATATTTTTATTAAAAATTGTAGCGGCAGGTGGGACAAGCTAGCATAAAATAAATAATAAATAAAGAATAAAATCCCCAGACAATCACACCAACTACATGGCCCCAAAGTAAGCATAGCTTGTGTTATGGGATACCATGTAGCGAACTAGGGGGGAACCTAGAATATAAATACATAAATAGATAAACACCCAGACACGGAACATTTTTTTTTTCTTGTTCCGTACGGGAATCGAACCCGCAACCACTGGCGTCTGAGGCAGACAGGTTTACCCCATCGCCAAAGTGGTCGTGGGTAAACCTGGTAAAAAATAACGTGCTAAACTGTATATTTTGTGATTCTTCGCTAATATAATGCTTAATACGTAGATCACACTAGAAGTTTTGCATAACTTAACATGTTATAAACAAAAAAATATGGTTATTGCTTTTCAATATACTCTCCTTTACATTTTAAACTTTTTTTTCAAGCGATCAAACCATTTTTTAAAACAGGAGGACAACAGAGATCATATTTTCTACGTGCTGATCGCTATCACTGTCTCTTCGGAATTGGTAAAAGTGAAACCTTTCATCAAATCTTTGAATTTGGGGAAAATATAGAAGTCACAGGGTACCAGGTCGAGGCTGTGTGCAGGATGGGTGACAATTTCTACTTTTTCGAAAGCTAAAAATGACTTTTTTTGTTGGCCGTGTTTGAAGAAGTGTGGTCATAATGTATGAGAACGTGGCTTTTTGGTCGTCTTTAGTGAACTTTTTCTAGCACCCTGGGTAAAAAAATGGTACAATACCATTCGTCATTACCACTTTTGATCTTCAAGTAGAATTGTGCAGATGGGACCTGTAGTTGAGAAAAAAACGCCAAATTTATTATTGTATTCATCGGAAACAGTGCTGTATTGGGATTAAAGGACTTTATGTCCGTTTTTGTGCACCTGACAAAGTAAATAACAAAATTTCAGGAGAATCCTTTACCGGGATCATCAAAGGCTAAGTTTTTAAGGGTTTCCCCATTTCTTCATCCCGTATGACTACTCGAAATCTGTTTCAGAATCACTGCTAACTGGTCCTAAATTCATAGTAAAATTCTCTATTTCTTGTTCTCTAATTACATTTAACGACCACTTTGGCGATGGGGTAACGCTGTCTGCCTGTGGACGCGGGTTCGATTCCCGAACGGAACAAGGAAAAAAAATGTTCTTGGCGTTTATCTATACATATACATATTTATTTATATCCTAGTTCCCTACATGGTATCCCATATCACAAGCTCTGCTTAGTTTAAAGCCATGTAGCTGGTGTGATTGTCTGAGGATTTTATTTATTTATTTATTATTTTTTGTCCAGTATTTTGCGCGAAATTTAAAGCACACAATTGAATTTTTTATTTGAATGTCTACCTAAAGTATTATAATTATACATATATGATATTCTTTTGAGTTATTATATTTAATAACAATAGTTAGCTATTAATTTATTTAAAGTTTATCAAACGTAAATAAAAATAAATAAATAAAAAGTAGATCTTTTAAAATAATAATTTCATTTTTATTTAATTTATTAATTATATATTTATATGCATTGGCCAATCATAGAGCAATAAAATAGCACACACACATAACTTCACGCCTGTTAAAACCATCTGCTGTCACGTTTGTTTTTTTTTTTTTTTTGTTTTTCCGCCACAGAAAATTTTTGGCACCCCCTAAAACAAGCTTTAACCAGTAAAGCAAGCTTTAGCGGGAGGAGGATGAATCCTATTACGGACGAATGGGCATTCTATAAGCTGTTCACCCCAGTGGCTAACGGAGAATAGAATGCCCAGACAGTGTGGAGACTCACTCAGTGAAGCCGAGCATACCCACTAAACATCCCCCTTTACGACCTACCTTGATTCAGGTTATTGATCATTTATCAGAGCGACAGCCAATTGGAGAGAGAGGCTGCGCAGTGAGCGGCATCCGGACGGCTGCCACCAAAAGGAACTGAAAGCGAGAAATTCAGAAGCTAAGACTAGCAGAAATGACAAAGCTGAAACTAAGAGATTATCTAGAGTGATCAGACTCACTCTGAGATAGGAATGCTGGAAAGAAGGACTACGTTTAGAAACGTTGAGCTTGCTGGAGTTTCCTGATAAGGGGAGCGAACTTGGTTAGGACCGGAAGAGCACCGTTGAAACCCTCTGGGCTGGCGTCGAGAGCGGCGCCGAAAGCCAGGATCTCGTCGATGGGAGCGAGCTGGATCCAGAACGCCATGCGGTCTTGAGAACCTTTTGCGTTCTGGCACTGGGAAGCCGATTTGGCGGCCGGTTGCGATTGAGTCGCGACCCGGCTGCGCTGACCTGGAACGATAGAAGTCAAGGCCTTAGGGGCCTTTGAACTGACTGGAGGGGCGTCCGAGCTAGGCTGCGGTCGCTCTCTCCAGTTCTCGATGGGCTTCACGGTAGCCCTGGCAGCACGCGGTGCCTTGGGGCAGCCGCGAAAGTTTGCTGTGTGGCCTGACTGGCCGCACAAGACGCAGGACGGAGCGGTGGGCGATTCGGGAGTGCGAGAGCACTCCTTAGTCCCATGCGGATCTAGGCACTTGACGCACCTAGAGGAAGCAAAACAGTTTGCCGCCGCATGACCATACAATTGGCAGCGGTGGCACTGACCTGGGAAACCACGCTTGTGTGGAGTTTCGACGCGGATGTTAGAGAGACCGCACACGGTGGGCTTGCCTCTGAAAATGGACTGCCCTTGCGGGCTCTTCGCTAGGATTACTAGCGCAAGTGGGAACTGCTTGCCTCGGCGGCTGTGCATTTTGTGCACAGATTCGACGGGGAAGCCTTGAGAAGACAAGTACTCTTGGATTTGCTCGTTCGAGAGCTCGAACGGCACGTTCCTGAGGACGGCACGAATCTTACGCTCTTCAGGGAGGGCGTAAGTGTGGTACTCGAGCTTGTGATCAGCAAGAAGCCGAGTAAGATTCCTGAAATCGGAAATGGAATTGACAACGACCTTAATAGAGTCACCCACGTTGGATGCCTTACTATACTGGATCTTGGGATTGTGACTACCGCAGAGAGCTGAGACCTCGGTCCAGCGGCTCTTGTCCCGTAGAAAGACGGGGGGCGGAGACTTGACTTTCAGCGGAGCCGAATTTGATTGCGACGCAGGCTGTGACGCCGGGATCGCTGAAACAAAAGGCGCAGAAGCAGACGCCGGTGCGACATTTTGCGGAGCAGGAACAGCGGCTGGAGCAGCTGAAACGGATGGAGATAAAGCCGAAGTAGCATCTTGCTTCTTCTTCTTAGACTTGGACTTTTTGCGAACCTCGGTGAACGGGGCAGGAGATTCTGGAACTAAAGGAGCGGAGTCGGAATCACTACCTGGCGGGGTAGTTTTCCGTTTGCATGCGGTGGAGTCTACCGACATGTAATCTGAAAAAGGATCGACGTATCCAGAGGGATCTGAAGATGCCGGAGAATTGGTTTGGAACCCCTGTGAACAAGAGGCGACCTGAGGACGAGCGGACAATTGCTCTCGCAAGGACTCGATTTGAGCGAGAAGGGCTTCCTTCTCGGCGGCGTGTTGGGCTTCCAGTGATTGATTAACGCTGGACAACTGACTGAAATCAGAAGACAACTGACTGAATTCTGAAGACGAGGGGCGAGCGGATAATTCCGCCTGCAAGGAAGTGACCTGAGCACGAAGCTCAGTATAATCATTCCTATAAGTGTCTAAATGGCGAGCGAGGTCTTTCTTATCCTCCTGAAGATTACGGATGCGACGACGATTGATTTCGCATTGATGCTCGGTACACTCAGGGTGACGAGGCATAATGCTGGGCTGAAAGAAAGTCTGTCGAAGACAAACTGCGCTGGAAAAGAAAACGACCTAGTACGGACCTATTGCCGGTAAACGGCGGACGATCAGGCTTAGTTGTCACGGTTACGTATCCACCTGACCAGCGATGCTTCGGCCGGCAGCAGTCGGGTCCGCCCTGAAAAGGGCAGATGAATTAGCCCCGACACCACACAGCCTCCACAAGAGAAAACTTTCCGAAAGAGCTTAACTTGGCACCTGACCCGCACGAGTGCGGGGGAGGGAACAAGGGCAGCGCAATACGAACACTCGGGAGCGGCCGCAGACACGACCGTTCGAGAGCGAACGCAAACGGGAAGTGTGTCACGTTTGAAAAAATTGGAGGCATTATAAAGGTGGAGAGAGACTATTGCAGAGAGAGGGGGTCAGCCTATCGCCCACAAAAAATCGTCCAATAAAACCTCTGTCTCTTAACTGACTCTTACAGTATGCTCGGGAAGAGAAGCAGCTGGGACATTCTATGTTTTCTTTTGCTCCCAGTCCAGCAAGGAAGGTCAATAAAATAGCAGTCTTCATAAAAATAAACATTGATATAAATTTTCTCTTCCAGTTGGGTGTATGTTATTAATTCGATGTACAACGACTTCATTTCATGCAACGATGCAATATAACGTTTTTAAAAACGGCCACCATTTAAAACGCTTATTTAATTATTAATAAAATATTTTTACTGACTGTACGCGCAAGAGTGAGACAGCACTAGTGTGCGTGTGAGAAAACATGATAAGCGCCGCCATTTTCAATTCCTTTCTTTAATGAACTATGTTATACACATGCTCATTTCAAGCATGCTTCAATTGAGCAAGTGTGTCGGAATGTTGCTCAAAAAAAACATGCTCATTTCGAGGCTTGCAAGCGACAGGCTTGCAATTTTCGAGCATGCTACCAGCGTCAGGGGTGGAAGGGAGTGTGCTTTAAGCGCGTCTAAACAGGTTTGCTTATTGAGCATGCTAGTATCGATCAGTTGTTCATTCTTAAATATATAAGCATACTTAAAACTAGCATGCTTATTGCTTGCAAATGTAAACTGCTCCTAAGCATCCTCGTAATGAGCATACTAAATAGCAAGCTTTTAAGTATGCTTTTAAGAGCATGTGCAACAATAGCATAATGTTAAAAGTTATCCTGGTTTATCCTGAACTAGTGCGAGCTGTGTCACAAATAGAAATCTACTAATCCTACTGATGTGGACGTGAAATTTGATAGAATGGATGGATGGATGTTTTCTGCTCTTTCACGTTAAAAGGCTTAGCGGATTCAGCTGAAATGTCGCATACAGCGCGGCAAAGCCTGGAATAACATATAGGATCCTATTATCCTTTTGTTCCACATAGAGATACGCGGCTGAAGCCGGCTAGTTTTCAGAATTTACAGTTTTTGAAATTCTATTTATGTTTACATCACTTTATAATTAAATAAAAGACTTTTATGACTGTCATTACAGCCGTCATTGTCACTATTTTAAACTGTCACTCATGCTCAAGGGGTCTATTATAATTCCGTTTCGATTTTGGTTTCGATATTAAAATATCATCTCAGTTATACAGCGTGTAACATAATGAAGAGATAATACTTAAGGGGATTGTATGTTTGATGATGTGGTTTATAAGTAACAGTAACATTAATTTGTTATCCTTATAGTACGGCCGAAAAACAAGTTCAAAGTTTAGATCAAAATATCTAAGTATTAACCCTAAAAACAGCTGTTAGCTTTTGATGACATCCATTCGATAACAGATGGCATGAAAATAAAGTGATGGGTAACTAAGACAGATACTACAAAGTTCAGCCAGTGCGGGAAAGGTCATAAGGTCACTGACTGCGGCAAAAGTCTAGTTTTAGCTTAGTAGGTTGACTAGGGTTGTCAAAAGTTTATAACAGCACTGATCATGCTAATTCTTTTCCTGTATATTCTACGTATGGTATAGAAGCTAACCCTTAAGTTTTATCTCTCCATTTTGTTACACGTTGTATATGCTCTCGTGAGTAGAGTTGCGATAGCAGCAGGTAAAACTACATTTTATTAAATCTTTGGAATAAACATATTCATGCCTGAAGAAAACCTAAAAAGACAACATCTATACCTAATAATATCTTAACGTCTTTCTTAGCTCCTTTGTTATCATGCAATTTAAACAAATAAAACTATCCACTTGTTAAGTTTATACAAGCTCTATTTTTACATTTTTAATTGTGAGCACGAAACTTCTTCAAGATAAGTCTGTCAGTTACACTTAGATACAAGTTATTACCATACTAGTTTTACAATAAGTAACAAAGAAGCTTTAGCTCTAGGCGAGTTCTGCCTAACTCTATGAACAAAGTTTCCTACCCCAAGTTTTTTAAGCATCTGTTGAGAGCTTACATCTTTTTATTAGTATCAAGGAAAAGTTTACGTAACGAGTTGTTTAGTCACACGATGTATACAAAAGAGTTTGGATTCGTTTTTTGTCAGCGACGCAGGCAGTACTTCAAAACGATTGGATGAAATATACAAATAGTAAGTTCAAAAATATTTTTGAACGAAATATGAGGAATGCATGCGGAAATACACTTTTGGAATAGACTGAAAAGGCTTGCAAATATAACCGACATTTCAAAAGATTTTAATATCTATCAACTATTATCGTATTAAATCGGAACGGTTATTTTTTACCAGTTAAAGCTTTTTGGAGTCCGGACCCCTTAGATTTTTTGTTTGACCAAAAATACAGAGATTTTGTGAGTTGATGGATGTGTAAACATAAGCTGAAAATCTCGAAAATATTGTTATTCCCGATTCTCTCTTGAAGGTATTGCGAAAAGGAACAAGTTTTATGATTTGAGGTTTTCTTGTTGATTTAAAGGTTTTGCGTGTCATTTGAAGATTTTACTCCAAATATTGCTTCTTGTGTTTATCTCAAATAATCGTTTAGTTTTACAACCTAACAGTTTCTTTTTAGTTTTGACCGAAAGTTTTGCTTTTTTTAGATAATGTTTCTGTTGTTTATTGTGTTTTTCATAAAGTGTTTGATATCGTTTAAAACTAACCTAATAGAAATAGTAGAAATAAGTTTAAGTTAGCCGGCCCTAATTGCAGACTAATGTCACTAACTCATTGATGACTAGCTTGTGTATAGATTGGTGGTTTATGGCCTAAACCACCAAATAATGGCAATAGCCATGATGTGGGCTCACAAATAATTATTGTGATGATGAATATTAAGTTATAATAATGTTAGGTATGGCAGGAAAAATCTTGCTAGTAAACTTTTTTGAAAAGATGTTTTTTTTTTTAATTTATTGCGACTTCTTCTCAACATAATATAGCCTTCGTGGTTGATTCGTTTTAATTTATTGATATTGCGACTTTTTCAAGTGCATATGAAAGTGGTTACGAAATAAAGAATATTTTGACTTTAAACTTTCAAAGTCTGAGTGGGTTTAGTGATGTTTAAAAAATCAATTCCGCTAAGGGTAATGAAATTTTTTTGCGAGTATCCGCGGAGTAAGCACGTCAACTGCTTAAGCAGGTGCGATGTTAGTACAGTAACTTATATAACTTGTTTACGACTGACCACGTTTACGACTGGTGCCCGCAAAGTTGGAGCTTTTTTACAGTTTTTGGAGGTAATAGCGTAACAAACTTAAACTCGCAGTTACGTTAAAGTGCTGGATATATTTAAAGAAAGTAAATTAGGAATGGCTTCTTTCAGGTAGGTTATGTTAGCCTATTGCCATAGTGGACGTGATTGATTTTTTCTTAAAAGTCTATAACCGTTACATATGAACACATATCTGTCGGCGATAACGATAAGTTTGCGATATTAAGATGTTAGTATGACTTCATGGTAGCGGAAGTATGTTGGTAGTACTGTTAAAGAGGGCGCTAAATGCAATGAATGACTGACATTCGATTGCAGCGCCATAGGTTATATCTTGAAGTAGGGTGATGGCAAGTGACAAATAGACAGTTAGGCATGCGGACGTGTCTCAAAGTGACGGTTAATATTAGCTCGGTATTAATTAGTTTTAGCGTTGTAATGGTAAAGTAATAACGGAACGTAACAGCGAATAAAGATTGTATTGTGAATAAGCCGGTATTATGACCAAGCCCACATTCTCAGGACTGAGTAACTGCCTTGTGATTATTTCTATCGTGTTTAATAAGCTTCATCGCTCACACATCGTTTCATACCATGGGCATTATAAAAAGGTATGATTGAGGTAGCTTAAAGGGGAGATATGTACAATGTTTCAGGATTAAAGCGATTCACCGACATATCTGAACGGATTCCCAATTTTAAATGGTAGGGCCGGAGTAAAATTGACCACCTTGAGGCGTTCTATGTGGTAAAAGTAAGCCGATAGATATTGGAAGCAAGATTGTAGAACACAGATCTTTTGTTTCGGCATTTTATATGAGTAAAATTTTGAGCCGATAAGATTTGTATGATATGATAAATATTGAAGAATTAAAAAACTAAAAAAACTTTTTAAATTAATAATATACAGTTAAATCGAGAAAAATATACGAATTTTTCTATTTATAGGCCAAGAATATTGGCAACTTGTATCAAAGTCTAATAGAGTCGATTGACCGACTGAATGGGTCCGTCTATTCAGACCTCCCAGCAGGGGTTGTCATAACTTTATGAGAATTAATACCATGCTGTTTATTCGTCTTAAAAGCCTATTCACGTGTAATATTAACGCTTTTGAAAAGCGTTATAAGGTTGAAAGTTGATTGTTTTTGACGATTGCCGTAGCTTTTGGTTCTTGTAATACTCTTTATTTCATATTAATTTTAAATATATTTGTACATAGTTATAGGGCCCTCAGATTAGCTTTTATTAAATAAAATTCACATACACGATTTTATTTGCAAAATATGTTCTTAACTTTTATAATTAAATTAAATAATAATGCTTAAATTATTTCTTGGTACTATCTACAAACATAACGATTAGATTACATATAATTTTGAGTATAAAGTAGTAAGTTCGACTAAATTAACTAGAATTTACCCTTAAAAAGGGTCTACGTTATTTTAATAACTTTAACGTACCTAGAGATGTTATATTAGGATTGAATTTTCATATGCCTGTTAACTAATATAACGCTTTATCAATAACATGGCGTCATAACTGTTACTGGGTAACAGTCAAATAACAGTGATAGTTTCTTATCTAGTTCGTTAAATGTACTAAATTCATTATATTATATTACAGCATAATGATTATCGCGCGCTTTGATGACTGCATGTACCGTCGTCGCTCACTGTTATTTGACTGTCATTGAATAATAACATTATAAATAAATGGTAATATTACCGAATATAAAATTCTGTCGTGTAGCTGTTATGTATAACTAATATATTAGTCTAGCTCTACTTTAACGGTATATCTTCTGTCCAAACCACACTACACTTGCCCATTTTACACAAAGAATATAATTATTTCTTTAATCAAATTACACAATTATCTATGAATAAATTTTATTCAAAATTTAGTATGAATAACTCGCAAATACAAACGGCCTAATAAAACTGGAATGTAATGTCAGAACTTTCCAGAGCTTGCCCTTAAAAAGCCATAAAGTAGGTAGAATCCGATATGGAGGTCTCACTTTCTATAATTTATGGTTACGAGAACTCCTTCGGTATCTTATCTTGATGGAACATGACGAAAGTTTCCAGATATTTTTTGGTTAAAGGGATTTTTCTGTAATGTAAATGGAAGAGCTTATAACGAGGTATTTTATGAAGGCAAATGTTACGAACTCAGGTGTATGAAACTGTTACGAACTCAATTTGAAAATGTTATGTTTATTTCAGTTTCTTTTTAATAAAATCAAAATATCTCTTTGTATATTTGTTTGGGTTATTTTTCAGTTATATGGAATCCGTGACACAAGCTCTAATAGGAAACTTAATTGAGGATGCTGGGAATATATAAAGTATTTTTTTATATGTAAAACATGCAATGAGGTGAATGAAATTCAATTCAAATTAGGTATAATTTTACAAAGTATTGAAATTGCGGATTTTTATAATAATGTCTTAATTTTTTAAACTAACAAAGTGTTACCTAAACCTCTATTCGTCGGCCTTCATAACTTGTCACAAAACTATACAATACAAATCCTCCACACACTTTATTATGCTTTTAATTACATGTTTTAGTAGTTTCGCGTACATAAACATTTGACTACAGCCTAATGTCTACACAGGACAACTATTGTTGAACTTCGTATATTACCTACTCCATAAACTTGTTGTTTCACTCTTAATTGCTGGTGTGGTCGTAAATCAACTTACACAAAAGACGGGTAGCTCCCTGGGATATACAGGGTGATTCCAATTAACTTCGCGAAATTGACTTCAAATGGTAAATGTGATACCGAAAATAAAGGCGCGGTTGCGAAGCGGTTTAATGTGACAATAACGCCGATTCAATTGTTTTGTTTTGTTAATTAAAAAAAGTGAAGTTGAACAGTGTTTGTTTACAGTCAAATCAACATTTGAAGTGGGTAGGTTTATCTTGAGAGATTGATCTCTATCTTTAAATCTATAACTACAAGTAGAAATAGATAAAAATATTTTATTTTGATAGCCTTATATTTAGGTATGGTTATCTGCCATTTTATCAAGATATTCCGACTTACTTATTTAAACATACGAGTGTAAAACCGTCGTTTATTCATTCAAAAGTTTCATTCAATTCGGATACCGTAGCTACGCGAGTACATATAATTTACAACGCTAGATTTCCTCTAACAAATATAAAAGTTATGAAAATTTGATGAAATTTTGATTAGATATTACAAAACTGAGAAGCAACAATGGGACGTGTCTCCAGTTTGTATGTTCAATGTTTCACCACATTTTGTTATTTTGTTCGATATGAGTCTCCATCGTGTTTGGAGTCAGAGAGGGACTCTCAATCAGAGTTCAGTTATAGGAGGCTTCAATTGTCAAAATAATTATTTAATGAAATTTATCAACGTAATAAGTGGTTGAATCAAGACTCTTTTCCAGATTCGCCCCTGCCACTACCTTAAGATCTGGCAAGAATCTCATGAAGAATCGGTTATAGGTCAACAGCTCCTTTTTAAACATACATCCGGCAGGTAAAGTGTATTGACTAGGGCTTAATGGGACTGTTTCGTAATCCTTGGGTCTGTATTGTTACTGTTCGCTTAGATGATGAGATGGTTGGGCCGTTATTTCTTTGTTTATTATGTAAATAATTACGAAAAATATTCGAATAAAATGCATAGATTTTTTTCATATTTGAATTTCAATAATCAATTTATTCATCATACAGAGATAAAATAAAAGTTTGACAAAACAAGCGTATTATAATTAATGAATTTTTTGAGATTGCATTACCTATTTGCATTTTTACGATTTATATTGAAGATTTTATAAGCTTTTACTTTGAACGACGATAAATGCTATTAGGTAACTTTATATTTTTTACCATCTATCCAATAGGTACCTATATAGGTTTATTATCCCCTATGAACCAATTTATTTAATAAAGAAATCATAAAAACTTTATCTCTCAGATACTTTTTGAAGAATCCACTACTATTAAAATTTCATAGTATTGAAGTGGATTTGTAAACCGTTTCGTTTTAAACGTGTGTGTGCATGCACTATTATCCAACAAGAATTGATCAACGAACGTGAACAATTTCAATTCAAACTTACCTTCCTTATGTGTGCCTACATCCTTATGAGGAACAATCGAGGAACAGATACCAATGAATTGAAAATCTAACCTCTCCAATAGGATCTGAAACCTTTGAGAGAATGTAGACGAACCTCCTGCGACGTTTATTAAGGCGCAGTCAAACGTTTCAACAAAGGCTCGATTCTGATACAGACACAATCAAACAAGCGTCTTAATTGTAATGTTTGTCATCCCCTTAATTAAAGGAACACCCTCGAGCCATGTCGATACAGTTCCTTGTTTTTAATTACGTTGGATTGATAGCGTAATTCTATTGGCTTTGTTTTTTTTTATTACTTTCGTCTTCTAAAAATAAACATTGTTCTAATTTCAAAAAAGACTATATGTAGTATTTTACATTTAAATAAAGCTTTATATGTAGGGACTAGGGTCGTGTTTGTGCTATAATAATTTAATAGTTTGAAATATAAATTTTGTTACAACTTTAGCACGGTGAAACGGCTGGACTGTTTTTGTTGATGGTGCATTTAGTGGTCAAAAACTAGCATACATAAAGACTTCTAAGAGGGCACACTTAGCTGTCGGTCCCGTGTGGTGTATACTTGTATACAGGGCTAATTTTAATTATGGTGCGGCCGGTGGGAGTTTGCGTTCCTGACAGCTGTCAAAATCATAGCTTTTTTTTTCCTTCAAATCGGAAATAAACTTTATTCAGTGGACATAAGGAGCTGTCAGGAACGCATTCTCGCAACGGCCGCACTCTAACGCATCACCTCTTGCAGGCAGCCTCTCCACATTAATCCCAACAACATTTATTCTACAACTGTTTAATAGTAATAGTTTTTCAAATTTTAGTTTTCCCATACAAAAAATATTTATAGCCTCTATTTAGAGGCGTAACTCTATTTACTCTGAGCGTAGGTATGCCACGCACCTTGCGCAGTAAAATATCGCTTCATAATAATAATAGGTAGAAAATGTAGATTAAGAAGCAAACAGTTTTTTGTTTTCATTTTTTGTGTTATTTATCAGCAGTGCGAGCACAGAACTTTATAGAATCGTTTGTTAACGAATGTTCGTATAGTATGGAGACGGTTTTTAAGAAAAAATTGAAATCTATCCATTGCCGCACGGCCAGCTTAAATAAATGTGTGCCTTGTTAATTTTGAATGTTTATAAACATGTTGTACTCATAAATATCTGTAAAATAAAAAATTGTTACTAAAAATGTTACTCAAAACTTGCAACTGACTCCATACTATACGAGCATTCGTAAACATTCGTTAATATACGATTCGATAAAGTTCTGTGCTCGCACTGCAGGATTTGTAAAAAATCGTAGAACTAATGTTGTTGGGATTGATATGGAGAGGCTGCCCGCAAGAGGTGATGCGTTAATTAATATTAACCCTGTATAGTAGTCGTAGGGATTTTTATATGCTATTTTGGCGCACATAGAACTCTGAAATTCACTAACCAGTGACCAGCTTGATTGTTCACGGCCTACAATTTCGCGTCATCCAGGGGAGAGACTCAGAGCCCTCCAGAGGGCTTATAACAAACAGTGATGACGATGAATGCTAAAACTATAACAGAGTTTTGAAAAATATAAAATATAAGAAATCCGATCAAAGCTCCGAAATTCGACAAAACCATAACAAAACTTCTTCAAAACAAAATTTACTTCCATGCTGGACTGGGAGCGAAAGAAAAACGTAGAATGTGCCAGCTGCTTCTCTTCCCGGGCATACAGTAAAAGTCAGTTAAGGGACCGAGGTGTTATGGGAGGCTTTTTTGTGGGCGATAGGCTGACCCTCTGTCACTGCAATTGTCTCTCTACACTATTATAATGCCTCCAAATTTGTCAAACGTGACATCAGATGGTTTTATTACCACTGGTGTTCTGCCTACCCCATACGGGATACAGGCGTGAAGTTATGTATGTATGTATGCATAACAGAACCTTTTTATGGACCCGTCAATAAATAACGTTATTCTTAAACTCGACTTTTTATTCTACGTAATTACCGTCACAAAGTTTCAGCTCTTAAAAGCTTTCTCATTTTCCCAGAAACTCACGATTTACTTTAACCAACCTTTATTTCCTTACAAAAAAAACTGAAATTTTCCACAATTATTTCACAAGAAGTTAAACCTCCGGACGCCATTATTCACTTCAACACTTTTCGAATGTTTTAAGTAAAATAACGTTCCGTTTCACGCAGAACCCTGTTTGTTAAGTACTATACAGAGTTCGGTGGAAAAACAATGGGGTATGCATAAAATAATGTATTTGGCAGGGTTTTCAGTCTAGGAGGCAGATCGCCTGGGCGACGAGTGCCGACAAATTCGTCCTAGTTTGTGTTACATAATGCTTGTTTTCTGTGGCTTGTTTGCTGTCTTACGGAATATGGGTAAATATATTGAAATAAGTTATTGTTATAGTCGTCCATGTCGATGATGCTTGATGTCTTGTATGTAACAAATAACTGTAACGTAATAATACCGTTTTTTCTTATATTCTGATGTTTTGAGATAGCACCTACATCGTTTGTCCTTGACTTAATTCAAATAAGTCTTTTATATGGGCTTATATTTTATTGCTGCTATTCAGCATTATTATTTATTTATTTACATTTCAGTTTATAAAGGTTCAGCAAAAGAAAAAAGAACACTTACATTAAACATAAAAACTTGGCGGTCCTATCGCTGAGTAGCGATTTCTACCAGACAACCATGCATATTATCTTGTAAAAACGGAAAAAATATGAAATAAAAAAACCATATGTAAATCGAGCTCTTGAAGAAAATCCTTTGTTGGATAACTGCTGTTACTTGAAATATCTGTCATGATACCTAAGCTGTTCATGGAGCCATAATGTAATATTTTACCCGACTACGGCGAAGCAAAAAGGAGGGTTATGACTTTGACGTGTATGTATGTATTTATGTATGTATGTATGTGGGTATGGATATTCATCTGTTCCCTCAGAACTTCTAAACTAGTTATCATAAATGGATAAATTAGGTGTCGTTAGAAGCCTCTTTATACAAATAAATACAAAAATATTTCAGCGAAGACTATTTAAAATAAGTCAGGGAAGTTAGGGAAGGGGTGGCATTTATTTTTTTTATTTAATGAAACCTGTAATAAAATGGTAGCTAGAGCTTTTGAAACTTGCTCGTTCCAACAAACCGTGCCAAGTCTATTTATAACTAGACAAACGTTAAGTACATGTCTATTTTAAATTTAAAAGCAAGTCATTTGAGCATATTTGTTTTGTATTACCAATAATTATGCCGTACCCTACCTCCTACAAATCCAGTATAATGATGAAAACAGTGGGCCAGCCATTGTAACCTACTACCAAATTTTAATTAATTATCTTCATGAGTTCAAATGCTTCTTATAGTCAAGTGAATCCAGTGCCCATGGATAGATTATATACGTTAATTCAAGCCTTTTACGGTCGAATTTAAGCGGCAAGGGTCGAGAGGTTACAGATTCGATGCATAACAATTTTTTGCTGACGAAAACATCGTGTTTCAAAGAATTATACAGTCAGTAAATAATGTATATCGTGCAATAGAAGAAGACATCCGACTCGTTTCAGTTTCGTAGAGCGCCTCTCTCTCGACAATAGATAAATGCCATAGACATACATCTACATAGATAACGCGAGTGTCACGATTTGTATTTAAACAAAGCGTGCCGACTTTTTAACACCTACTGTGACGTCACAGCTGATATTTAGTGATGGGAAATACAAACCGATACAAAGACACCGATGCCACCGTTGAAATTGATTATTAAGAACGATATCGATAGTGTGAAATCGATTTTTTAACGGACATTCATACGCGCGGACTGAATCTAGTGGCGACCAACCTTGACGGTTGGTCGGGGTTCGGACACGCGAAGTACTTACATGCATTTGCGTTATAGCTATTAATACCTTACCGAACTAGTGCGGTAGCAGCACACAGTATTCTATATCGGTATCTCAAAATTGAAGTTTCTGTAAGTGACAAACTTATGGTCGTATTACAGAACAGTACTCATGTATTGATACTAGTTTTGAAACTAGTATCAACGACTTTCTTTATTACAAAACGTTGCCTAATACTAGATTCAATGATCAGATATCACTTGAGTACTAAATGATTTGAACTGTGTTCACGCTTATTATAGAACTTTACTTATGCATATGCCAATGATTGAAACTAGTTTCACAACTGTATTCACTTGAGTGTGCTGTCTACCATACTTGAGCGTACTTCTAAATAAGTTTTTGATGTTGTGAACTGTGGCTTAGAGAAAAACTAGATAGGTACGCGATTCGTGCCTTCTTTAACAGTGATCTGTATTAACTACAATAGATCCTTTCAGTGATATTGACCATTACGATAATATTTTTATAACAACTTTGAACTTTTTAAAACGAGTTTGAACTTGCTTTTCGTAAATAAAAACTATATTGGAATTTATAATTTTAAGTGACTTTACTTAGTAGTTGGCAACATTACATTTAGCTTTTACGTTTCGTATTATTTTTGAGTGATAAATATAAATATATTTTCATAGTAAAAAGAAGCGACAGTTATAATTTAACGGTACTGCTTCTATCGAAAAACAGATAAATAATTCAAAACATTGGCAATTTTGTCATATATCATATAGAATTTAACGCAATTTATAAGACATTATAATCTAAACGTTGCGTATAACGTAACAGACCATTAGGTTTTGTTTTTAAATGTAATGGGAAACAAATTTTTTTCAAAGAAAACCCAGTATCAACTGAGTCAGATATTTGAAACTAGTTTCAGGTAATCTGGTTTTGATAATTGTTTTGTAATAAGACTAAAGCTCAAGTCAAGAATCAGCTGGTGAACAACGCTTACGTGAAACGAGTATTAAGTCTCGTTCTGTAATACGAGCATTAGAGGCTTACAACAGTTACTCAGTTTTTGATATCAGCGATTAAGTTTCCCCAAATTTTGATATTAGAGAGAGTTAATGACCACAGATGCGATTTATTTGAAATACTTCTATTTAAAATGCAAATACAAAAAGCAAAATACCTATTTTGTATTTTGCATTTAAATGCCTTTTAGTAAAAAGCATTTTGTATTTTATTTGAAATACCTTTTGAGATGTATTTTGCACTTTTAATATTTATTTCAAAATGCAAAATACTTTGTATTTAAGTTTAGCCAATATTACCCGTCAAACAAAATAAAATGAACGAATGATGCTTGTAATGCCGAATTAGACCGATAGAGGCGCCTACTGACTGAGGCGTGTACTGGGTTCTACAGTAATACGATGAGTGAGAGATGAGGGATGGTAAGAAGCAAACCCAAAGATAGTCGATCTTACACTGATCTTTATTAAAAGTCAGCTATGAAAATAGGCAAAAATAATAAGTTAGCGTTATGTTAGTATAATGCCATTTCAGGTGGCATTATAACCACCATAATAAAAACCAATTGTAGGTATATTTATTTCCCTGTACCAAGTGAATATTTTTATTATTAACAGTATAACAGATTTTTTGATACACGTACTGATAAATATGACTAAAATTTGCCTTGTTATTAGAATTTTTGTTCGGCTCGGCATTATGTCTCTATTTCTTATGATAAATAAGTACCTAAAATAAATTTAAATATCTGAGATTTGGTCAAAAAGTATTTTGAAAATACCTATTTTGCATTTAGCATTTTGTATTTAAATGCTTTTTTAAAACCATTTTGTACATCTCTGTTAGTGACCCTACATGGACTACAAGAACATAATAAAACAAAATATCCAATTCTTTCTATGAAAACAAATGAGTGTGGAAGATCATACAGAGAGTTAGGATGTGCAAATCATGCATATTGATTTTAATATCGTCTCCAGATTGGCGCAAAAACAATATTGAAATCCAGGAGTTTGTGAGCGAGCAGTGTTTTTAAGACTTTATCCTAAACTACGTAAGCCCGACGCTGTTTTGTTAGTTTTGACTGCGTTTCGTTTCGGAAGTGGCGGGTTTAATCGTTGGTGTTGATTTCTGAAATATCTTATTTAGAATAGAATTTATTTAAGACATTTTTACATCGGTGTCGATACACTATCCTGTGCAAAAAATGGCGATTTAATGTTGCGGTTTCAAATGTACAAGAATGGTGTAAGTGTTTTTTTTGTTGTCTACCGATACACTATCTACGGCCTAACGTGATGGGGCGCTGTGTGAATATATATTATGTCCATATACTTATTTATATAGATATTTATAATATATACCCGAAAATCGCTACTAAAATTTAAGTTAATTTAATCTGAACGATTGGACGGATGAAGATATAATTTCACATACAGATTGAGCTTGTCTTGTAATAACTAACTTTGTACCTCAATATTCACACCGCTATGTACCTATGAGTATTCAAACAAAAAGAACAGTCCGACTTCAATATTTATTTTCATAAGCTTCTATTTTCCGCCAATACCCGATTTTTTCTGGAAGAGAGCTATGTAGGTTAATATATTCCATAAAATTGGTTCACAAAATAAATCGATAGGTCAACAAGCACATCCGAAATGTATACTGGGAATAGAAAATTACAGCATAAGCCACCGCCCGCGCGCATCATCACGATCTTGTCTCCGGCCCAGTGTGGGGTGGCCTTTATTACAACTCGATGTCGTCGGCAATTATGAATATTAGAAAATAAAACAAAAACTGTATTTAATATTGTCTTAAGTTTTCGTGATTAATTATATTAAGTGAACTATTTGACGATCGGCTGGTGTAGCGGTAACGTAAATTGCCTTCTATGCCAGAGGTCCTGGGTTCGAATCCCGGCGACGGCGGATATTTGTGTGATGAACACAGATATTAGTCGTCAAGTCATGGATGTTTATATGTTTATTTAAGTTTATTCTAATAAAAAATATGTATTTATTCAATATGTATGTTTATATATTTCTTAAGTATATCAGTTATCTAGTATCCATAACACAAGTTCTTTAAGAAACTTAATTTGGGCTAGATAATGTTGTGTGAGTGTCAGAAATATTTATTTATTATTTATTTTATTAGCAGAATTTATATCGCAGATAGTTTAATTGGAAGGTTATTTAAATAAAACAAAAACTTTATATGTAGATTTTAAGAGGTCACGACCATTAAAACCAAAATAAGTCAAGGTTTTTTTAATCCTAAAATAACTCAGTTGATATATATAATATTATAATATTTCTCTTTTATTTAGGCATTATCATGGCATTTCTGATAACTATAACACATATTAACGAAAACGTAGGTTACCGCCCCTACTTCTAGTCTAAACTAAAACCACTACCTAGCATAGAAGTCAGGGAAGTTACTACTTCATCATTAAGACAATTCGAATAAATTATATACTTGATAAGGATTTTATGTCGTCGTGCTTGCTGATATTTAAAGAAATAAACATATTACCTCAGGTTAATTACATCTATTCATAAGAAAATGAATAACCCAATTATGTGACCGTCAGCAAAAAAGACTTATTACTTTTTTTATCAAAACGAGCTTTTCACCCGTAGGTACCGTTTTATCCCGTTATTGGACAACATCGAGTCTTTCTTTATAAATCCTGTCGCGTCCCCGTCCGGGTCATTTATCATTTTTTTTTCACTTCATTAGGCGCACCGTTGAATACATAAAAAAACATATTAAATGCTAAATGCGATGAAATAAAGGAAAACATTGCAGTGTTTACGAAATAACAGGAGCTTGCGTTTAAATTAAGGGTTAAAGTATACTTTTTGATGGCGGGTAAGGTTATATTTGTTACGAATATATAACGTGATAATGACTCTTTACAAAGTAACTTTATGACCTGATTTTCGGCAAAAAAACATACTGACATAAAATACATACATGTTTTCAATTAAATCGTCCTTTAGTTTCAATGCTCTAGGGCAGAAATCGTGCTGATGTTATTTCTACAGGTAGATAAGCATAGCGACTACTGTGATTGACCTTTTAAGTCCTTGATACGATCCCTTCAAGGATTAAGACGTTACACTTAGTGCCCTCTAAAATAAATAAACACCAATATAGCTGGAGTTTCAATTTAATTACCTCGAATTAAATTAAGTATTGTCATATTTCATAATTATTTCATGTTATGAAACTTGCACTAGCTCTCTAAATATACGACACGTTCAGAATTTAAAATATATTTTACCTATATTATATTTTGATAAAAAAAAAGTTAGTAAAAATACTTACACTAAATATGTGTTTATTTGATCGAATAATACCGCTGGACCAAACTTTAGTATGAATAATGTTTCTTATACCATATGAAAAACAAAACACAATAGTAACTACGTTGGCTTGATATCGCACAAACTAATATCATTAACTATGTAGTTGAGACAGTTTCCTGTCGTCGTGTTGCAATAACTGTTTGCTGGAAATAAACAACAGACCGTTTTATTGAGTATTTTTTTCTCGTAACTTCTGGAGAAATATTCTTTTTCTTTAATTGTCGAATAAACCTCATTCTCATCTTTGACCTCAACCTCATCTAACGGTAAGTGAAGATGAGGTCGAAGACGGGTTTGGAAAGGTCCTAGTTCTTTATAAAATACGTGCTGTTTCGCGCGGTTTTACCCGCGCCATTTCAAATCCCGCGAGAATATCGAGATAAAAAGTAACCAATTCGCTATTCCAGACTGTAAACTATCACTATGCCAAATTTCATCTAAATCCATTAAGCCGTTTTGCCGTGATAGAGTAACAAACATCCAGACATGCATCCATCCAAACTTTCACATTTATAATAATATACAAAATTTTAGTTTGCTTTTATTCGTTAGATGTCGCTGTACGTCGATTAAATCGCGCAAGAAGAGTTTTAAGTGACTTAGCTATATTTACTTTGTAGACAAAAATTAATCGTCCTCACTTTCACAATTATAATATTAGTAGGATTACCGGTACACATCACAGTGGAGCAGTGATATTTGGCGGCAAATTTTGTATGAAGGGTAGCTGGTCGCCGGCCAGGCGAGGGGTCCCCACCAACCCCACCAAGCAAGGGCCACTCGGATTAGTCGCTTCTTTCTTACGACACGCTTATCCAGGAGCGGTAGGACTATCGTAAGCCGACCCTACACGCCATTTACTACTTTCTTTTTATTTAAAGAATTATATACATGTGTAAATAATAAAATAAAAATAAAAAAAATATTTATTTATATTTATTTAAGAATAATTGAGCATTTTAAATGAGAAAACTTAAAAACATTATTTAAACATTGCAATGCTTCACTTTAACAGGGATTAACAATTTCTGAAAAGAAATCGGTCTCAGGTGGTCTTAGCTGCAAAGCTATACCATTAGATGGAGCTACGTTAGCAATATAACGTAAAAACAAAAATTTCGAGGCGTATCGCCAGGCCCCGGTAGCTCAGTGGAAGAGCACTCGTTTGGCAAACGAGAGGTCCCAGGTTCGAGTCCTGGTCGGGTGATTTTTATTTATCACATTTTTTCATTTATTTATATACATATGTTTTTGAGCGCACAATGAAACGTTATACAAATAATTAATGTAACTATTTTTCTAAGCTGGCAACACGCGGAAGCGACAAGTAACGAACATTTATATCCCACGAAATGCTTTTACCAACACGTGTTTCGCTCCATCCATATATATCTGCAAATTACGGTATGATGTTACGCGTAAACCCGAACACTACACACATACGACGAACAATACACACGTTAGTATTGTTCGTTTAAATCCATTTTGATAACACAGTACGGATATCTACAGTAATTCAACTTCATACAAACTGACGAAACGCGAGCTATACCTACGCGGCTCGATCTCGGCATGCGCTCGGCATGCGGCCAGTCGCGAGTGTCTGCATACCGAAACAATTATTGATTGAGCTTAACGTTAATATGTGGATTGTTTATTCTTTAAAATTGAATAATACATTTTTTCGTGCGCCTCAGTGGGGGCGCAAGTATTTCAAACGTAAACATGGATTTTTGACACAAAACGTATTTTTGTAGAACACTTCCTGTTCAATTTACAAAGTATTTTATTTGTTTATATAAAGAAAGTATATTTGCAATCACAAAACTAAATGGAAGTAAACGCAAAGTAGGCAAATTTAATTTAAACTCTGAAGGCGAGCAGCCCTATCACATGTGAATGGACCGCGGCGTTGTAGGCATTTATTTCAAAGATGAGGCCGAGTATTTGTATATCTGTACTGTGTTGATAAGCTTTGACAGAAATTATTCCATAGTACTTAATTTTTTTTTATCCGAGTAGGTAAACGAAAAGACGAGAGCGGCAGTTAGCGGTAAATTACGTTTTAGCAAAAAAGCCTGATGCAAGTAGGGATATTATTTAGAGAAGGTTATATTTATATGAAGCGTGGTAGCAAGCCGGGATGACTTAAAGAACTCAAAGATTTAAGTAATGGTTAATTGGACTAGTAGCATTTTACGAAACACTTCTGGAATCTAGAAGTTGTTGGAATATTCTAAGCCGTATTCAAGCAGTATTATAATATTTACAAAGAATAATTACATGGAAATGAAAGTGTTTATTTGAGTTCATTAGGAATATCGTATTAATAAATCCTGTACTATATTTCAGTCTTTGTGCCCTTTTTAAACTAAGTTCGGAATAGCTAAATATTCCTTGTTATTTAGTGTGAAATATCAACAAACTATCTATTAAATCACCCTCATAAACTTGCAAATAAATAAATTAGCCATACACATATCGGCTCAAGGATTCAATCGCGTATTTTCATTTCCCATGAGATCATCAAGGTAAATAATCCTTTGTTACTCCAAGCTTTATTTCTAACTGAAATATTTTCTATATATCTGCTGAAACTGTTAGGCCATCTTTCCAAACTTTCAAGCCTATTCAATACGTGACCTTAATAAAATAAAACAAACGAGCCCATGACGGAACTCAATCAAAGTTTGGAAACCCCATAGTAAGGGTCCATTTTTAAACAAAAGAGCTCTGTACACTTTGCTCCTCAAGGCACTGCTTGTTTAGTTTCCCGCCATGTTGGAGTGTTTGTTTTGACTACCCCAGTAAGTGATACTCCGCACTTGAAGGCAATGTGGTGTGTCCCGGAGATATTGTATTTTCCATTTGATGGATGTTGCATTTCGATATACGTGTCGGTGTGTTGCGTGCGTAATAATATTATGTTACTCATGTAAAATACGTGTGAAATATAATGTTTGAATTTCGTGAATTGAATTTACGCGTAATTTGGAGCTGAATTTAATTGATTAGTCGTACGTCCTAGTTGTCAGATTTGTAATAAGAGTAGGTACTTTTTTAACTCAGAAAAATCTATTACCTATGTTTTGTTAAACGTAGCAAATTGCTAGATTTGATTTACCTGAAATGTAAAAACGGAAGGTATAACTCGACACACATGGATATTAAGTATAACACATATTAACATAGATGTATGGCGGTACACAAGCTATTCAAATATTCTTCTAACCCTACAATTGAATAAGCTCTACAGGGATTAATAGGACCCCTGTTTCGAGACATAATTGATTTGGTCTACAACAAGAATCAAATTAAGTACTTTCGATGATTCCATACAAGTAGTTCAAGTCTATAACTTGAAGTTGAATGCGGTCGCGAAGTACCTTTGTTCGAATTAATAGAACCCTATGTAAAGTGCCACTTCTATGGGAAACAATGGACATGGGACATTCAGCCCACCAGAGCTGTTTCGATGCAAGGGATGATCTTATTTTAATTCTGTTGTATGCGCTTAGTTGGAACAATAGGGCGTATAAAAAGTAGTGTAGAGAGATATAGACAAACGGTAGCAACTTGCGATAATTTTGTTTCTTGTCACAGTGCAGTTCGTATGAGAGGACTTTTAAACTTCTAGACTATTCGTAGGAAGATATTTTTATTCTATGCTAGCTATTTTGCGCTGTTTTACCCGCACTCACAATATCTAATCCCGCGAGAATATCGAAATAAAAAGTAGCTTATGTGCTATTTCATCTAAATACGTTCAGCTGTTCTGCCGTGATTGAGGATCAAACTCGAAGCGGCAGCTAATTAAATGTTTTCGTCACTGTGAAGTCGATGTTATAACGCGACGTGTACAAGAAAAATTGAGGGTCTGTACTCTGTGCAGTGGTGTTTGTCGCACTAAAAATTATTAACGTCACATTTTTTTTCTAAAACCTAGGCTTAAACTTATGATGTAAAGTTAACGGGTACCCAAGTTCTCCAACTCCGACTTTAACAAAACAAAGATAATAATACCTACTACTACTTAAACAGCATAATGCAGTAAAATTGCCTTACTTCAGTACCATCTCTTCTATTAGCATTTTCATTAGTACCAAGAGCAATAAAAGAGAACTCCACTTTCATAAATAAAACGTATATTACATTCCTCACCATAAAAACATTAATAAAAGACTTCCGCTTCACTCAAGTGCTCTCCTAAAAGGTAAAAACATATCTGATAAACCAACCACTCCAAAAGAAATACAATCTGTGTCAACATTCGAAAAACAATTCAAATAATCACACAACATTGATTTCTTTCATACTATTCCAAGAAAATCGTATTACTCATGATTCTGTTCCTACCATTGGTTTTCGTATCGCCAACATTAGATTGTACGCAGTACCAACTGAGAGACCCATAACGTGAGATAGGGCCGGCCCTTTTTCCAACCCATATACAGTATATTCATTGCGAGGGGTAAAAATTATTTCAAGTTAAATTGTGTTTGGAACTTACACACTTCTTACACGGGGTCTAAATTGTAGCCGCGGGGCTGTGCGATAACCCCCCTGCACTTACTTCGGGTAACTTTAAAAGTCGACGCTTCTTTTGACTTATTTTAAAGGAAGTGTTGCCATTTTCGAAAATTAGCTATGGTAACATTGCTTTTTTAACGATTATCTTTATTTTTTTTTAAAGGTGCAGATACTGGTATCGGAACCTTTTGGAACCCTTTGGTTTTATGATAGTAATAAAATACCTATAGTTTCCGGGAGGAAATTCGTTTCCTTTGAATGAATTTCTATTTCCGATTTCTGTCATAACTTCTTGTTTTGTATTATTTTTGTTAAAGCTTATCGTAAGAGAGTGCTGATAGTTTTCAATAAATCAACTACAGTTAGATATAGTAGTTAAGTAAGTATAGACTTACAGAAACAATTACTGCTGTTTGAGACCTAGTTATACAATTTCTTATATGTTGTTTTTATTTATATGTAATATTTTAGAAACCAGGTTTAACTGGCGCCCGAACAGGGACTAATTGATAAATGGAAATATTTCATTCAAATACTCTTAACAATGTTCTGAGGGTGACTACTAAAGTCTCTGTGGCAACAGTATTGATGAAAGATAGAACCCCAAAATTTAACTAATTATATTATATAAAAAAATTAAATATGATTCCCGATTTTCATACTTATTTTAAATCGCAAACAATTCAGTTTCTCCTATGGATGCATCCATATTCTTTAATTGCTATTTATAATATTGTTTACTACGACAACCTTAAGTCACTTTGAGGATATTTCCAATTTATTCGTAGTTTCGTAGGAATGCGACAAATATCTTGGTTCAACTATTGGTTGATCCTTGGTAGGCAATTTAAAGATTTTAAAATACTTAAGTTACTAGTTTACAATCAATAATTGCATTTCTTAAAAACTAAAAAAAATAGTATATTTCGTAATAGTGGCTATAAACCCTTATTTTATTTTTATGTTTAGTGTACAGAAACATAAAAATAAAATATAATTCAAAGCTAGTCAAAGTTTTGGAAACATTCTCGACCTGCGCAACATATCCTTAGCAGAAATAATGCAAAACACAAAGTAAATATGTTCCCAAGTAAAACTACTGTATCTTCCCCCAACACACAATTCCTATTGATTTTTCTCAAACAATATAAAACATAAGAAGCCTCGTCGGCAATTTCACAAGCGCTTGTTTTATTCATAGTTCTTTGAATAAAGATGAAAATATTAAAACGGTCTAGAGAAACAAGAAATCCCGTGGTCAGGGGGTAATAGACATACTTGCATACATATTTATGAAGTAGTAATAACATGTGCTGAAAACAGGGTTAATTGCGGGCGAATGTTTTTGTATGTATTTTGGTTAATGTCCTTTTTGGTATTTGTTTATTTTGTGCGGTAAGTAAATGACACATTCTTGCTACAAACATAGGTTTACCTGTGTTTTGCTTCAGGCTCCTCCTGATTGACGGGAAAATTTGGGAGAAAATATTTAGTGTAGAAATTTAAAGGAACTTTGTGGTGCTTTATTTTGAAATTGTTTTGTAGCTATAGCTCTGCTTATATTTTTTAAATAATTTACTTGTATAATCTTTTAAAAGCGTTTTTCTAAAGTTATAAAACACATTTAAAGTAAGTGAAATATTAGTTTTTTTGTTGAAATATTAGGTTTTTAGTCATTACTATTTTTATGGCCTTTTTTTATTTATTAACCAAAAGAAAATATTACAACATGAAATGCTTACTATCTAAAAACCTCGAAGGTTTGTCCAGACAGAGCAAAGTTAGGTCGAACTTACAATGTTAGAAATTAAATAATAAAGAAACATATACAATAGTTACATTAGTTGCATTTGAGGCATATGTTGTACGTTTCTATTTAAACAATCACTCTTATAGTCAACAATTACATTAATGATATTTCACTACGGAATATCATCACTACCATACTATGTTGTTTCGAGTTAATTCTACAATAAGGATAAAAAGTAATTTTTAAGTTGTAGTTTGATATTTTTGTTTGGTGATTTGAATGATACTGATTTGTCAAGTTTATTAACAATTCTAGGGATAAGGTATGCACAGGTTCGTTGGCCATACATGTTTTGCTAGATGGCGCTGTGTGAATATATGCAGCTACGCTTATCTTTTTTAATAACTACAGTGAGTTTGATCTACAAACAAACAAAAGTAGCTCTTAAACAATTTCTAGTAATATTTAGTCAGATACTTTTTAATAACAAGACTAGTGTAAGAATGACAAAGTTCTAGATACCACAAGCCACAGCATAGTTTCTAGTTTCTGTAACAAACTAGCGACTAAATTAAACTGTAGTTAAGGTATGTATGGAGATGTATGGATGTGTCTCGTCGGTGAGAAATTTCGTAATGGATTACAATAATCTATTACGTACACAAGGAATGACATATTCCAATTAGTATTCGCATAAACTGGTGTTTGTACAAACCAAAACTTGGAATATTGTTATATATCGATTCGAATATAATACAGCAACAAATTCGTTTGAAAATTATTCTATAAATGTACTAATCGGTTTTAATTTAATTTTTATTTTACAACGTTCCACGAAAGTTTTCAAATTTCGTATTTCAATAAATATGTACATAGAATATTTCTAATCTCTATATCGGACTAATCGGATTAATTATTTTGCTATTTTACATAGAAATAAATTAAAACATTTTTATCAAAACTCCTGGAAATTCGCGCAAATTAAAGGCTGTTAGTGCCTTATATACATGAATTACATTTCGTTTGTCATATAAGTAGGATACTGGTGTGCGTGCTGTACCTATTGTCTTGCTTTTTTTTTACTCAAAATTTTGGCTTCTTGGGCAAACTTGGACTTCAATTAAAGATAAATAACTTTTTTAAAATAATTAACAGACTTATCAAATTATTGTAGGTTTATAAGAAATCAGGGGGTTGTTTTAAATTATCTCCTAAGTTCCATTTCGCGTATCATGAACATTATCTAATAAGACCCTGTGAAGAGCCAATATAGCAAATTAAATGTTTAAAAAATACAAATATGAGTTAACATAAGTTGTAAATGTATGGTACGTTCATTGGAAATTGGTTAAGATTGGTTTAAAATTGGTTAAAAAAAATAGTATCAGTGACGTATTTCAGTTACAGGAATACCAGTAAAGCACCTCTCATTTTCCAGAGTTCGTTTAATTATAATTAAAAATCAATTATACGATGAAGGTATCACCTCACCTTTTGAAATTAGAAATCTGCATGTTTTTACCGAAAACCCATACTATCTCATCGATGGGAGATATTTTTAGCTCGGTTATATTGACAGTATCTGGAACAGATTTTTAAGTTATTGTTAAATAGGTTGGGAAAAAGACTTTTCGCATTATAGTATGTATGAACTTGTAATAAAATCTCTTTGGCTATATTATTTGTATCTGGCTGGTTTTGGTATCATTGAAAGTTAAAATTTTAAAGAACATAATTCCAAATTCAAATTAGGAAAATGTGTGATTTTCATTTGTTTTTCGTACTGTCAAGATGAGTGAATCTAATTAAGAAATTCGATACATTTTAAAATTTTACTACAAAAAAGGTAAAAACGCAAGGCAAGCCGCGAAAAAAATTTGCGATGTTTATGGACCTAGTGCAGTGTCTGTGAGAGTAGCACAAAGCACCCAGCACAAAGCTGGGTACACAAAAAAGCTCGATATTTGGATACCTCACGAGCTCACTGAAGAAAACCTAATGAACCATGTACTCATTTGTGATTCTTTATTACGACGTAACGAAACCGAATCATGTTTGAAGAAGCTGATAACTGGTGATGAAAAGTGGATCACGTACGACAAGAACGTGCGAAAAAGGTCGTGGTCAAAGGCCGGTCAGGCTTCACAGACTGTGGCGAAACCCGGGTTAACTCGCAATAAGGTGATGTTGTGTGTGTGTTGGTATTGGAAGGGCATTATTCATTATGAGCTGTTACCACCAGGCAGGACTATCAATTCTGAACTCTACTGCGAACAACTTATGAGATTAAAACAAGAAGTTGAGAGAAAGCGGCCGGAATCGATCAACAGAAGGGGTGTGGTGTTTCATCATGATAACGCTAGACTTCACACATCTATAGCGACCCAGCAAAAATTTAGAGAATTTGGCTGGGAGGTATTAATGCATCTGCCGTATAGTCCTGACCTTACACCTTCAGATTTCCACCTGTTTCGGTCTCTTCAGAATTCTTTAGGCAGTGTTAGGTTAACATCACGAGAGGACTGCCAAATCGACTTGTCGCGGTATTTTGATGAGAGGTCCCAAAATTTTTATAGCAATGGAATCATGTCCCTACCTACAAGATGGCAAAAGGTTATCGAACAAAATGGTATATACATACTTTAGTTAAATGTCAATAAACTATATAAAAAAATGTTTTGAATTTTCTTCAAAAATGCGAAGAAACTTTTTCCCCAGCCCAATATTTTATGAAATAAACAGTCTAAATACTCAGTCGGAAATGTGCTTGTAAACAATTAAAGGCTTCGGTGCTATCATAGCTGTGCTCCTAGTATCTGAAGTAAAAAATCAAGAAAAGGATGCTCTTGTTTTACGAAAACTAGTTGTGTTAAACCACATACTGTGGATTTGATAACAATTCTAGAGAGAAGGCTTTTCTCAACATGCCTGTTCTAATATACCGTACAGAAATACATGTACTGGACAGATAATACCTGCAGGTATCAGGAAGATACATGACTAGATCATCGCTGGACTGAATATATCTATAGAGTTTCTTAGATAATTAGGTAGCCTTGGTAAAAACATCTCAACCGTTTTAAACCAAAAGGCCTTGTTGTTATAAAAGTTAATTTCATAAAATTACAAGGAAATATTTAGAAAATACGAGAGAAAATTTCAGTAAAATTACCTCCTTCAATAACTTATAACAGCTGTTTGCAGAGACATCCAGGCCGGTCCAATTAGCCTAAAAGCTACAAAATTAACAATTTATTTTTGTCAAAACTTCGCAAATAGCAAGGACACTAAATACCCCGCGTCTAACCCTACAGAAGTCTAATTAGGTAGTCCGCAATCACAGTTTGTTGCTTGTTTCGGACCCTCCAGATGTGTCGTTATTGTCTATTTTTACCCATCCGCGACGTTAAAGAGGTTTGTTTTAGTTTCTGAAATGTTGTCTCCCAATTTTAAAAATTGGAAAGGATTTTTGTTGTAATAATATAAAAAGTAGATAGATAGATAGATAGATAGATATTTATTTTATTCAAATCAAACACACATACATATAATCAAGCACAAATACACATGCATATTGATAAACAAAAACAAAAAAAAAAAACAAGAAAACACAAAATAAAAGAAAATGAAGTAAATATTTTTCAGTAAATTAAATTTGTTCAGTAAAAATGTATGCAGATGCAAAAAGGCGATAACTCAGTGAGACGTTTGCATTTAAGCAAACCACCGAGTGGTTATGAAAATAATCTTACTTTTCGCTGCAGTAACCTACATGTCAATTAAACAAAAAACTGTTTCAGCGTGATAGTTACTAAAATTTAACCTTCTATCATAACAAATTTTCATCTTTATAATATGAGCAGGATGAATAAAGGATCTCCACTTTGTTCAATAAATAAACAATAATAACTATGAACACTACGACCCTCATGACGCTAGGGTAGCTCTATCTGCATCTAGCACCGGTGGTCGTGGGTTCCATCCCCAATCATTTGTGTGCATGAACACGATTGTTTGCATTATTTTAATATATTATGTATGATATATAAATATGTGTTGTTATGTGAAAAAAACTGGTCAATCTTTATATAGTATGTTTGCTGTCTCGAATTTAACACAATCTTTATGCTTCCTGCCCATATATACCTACTCGTAGTTGTAAAAACATCCATTTTTTCAATTCAAACTATGCTCACTATGTCCAAATACATGGTGTTTTTTATTTATCCCCAAAATAAAAATACACAGAGTGTCCATTGACGGCGAAAACCTGTGCCAGCACCACCTGTTAGAAAGTTTTCACCAGCCAGCCCGATTGATTCTTTTTTCGCTTTTGTGATTTTCGATACCTACGGCTAAAAAACTAAACGAAATCGTAGCCGAACTCATTGTCAGATTTGGAAAAAATAAAAACGAATCCGATTACATTGTATTAGGTAGCACTTTTTCATATTTTTGATTAACAAAAAAGATATTTTTATTCCCTAGGATTGAAAATTTGAGAGCTTTATAAATGTATACCATTGACTTATTGTAAACTAGCTGTGACCCGCGACTTCATCCGCGTGGATACCGGTTGTTGGAGTTTGATAAATAAGTACTATTATTATATCCTCCTTGAAGTTTAAACTTACCTTATTCAAAATTTCGTCAAAATCAATTCAGTAGTTAAGCGTTACTGATAGATAAACAGACAGAGTTACTTTAAAAACTGTTACAACAAAGCTGTGATCCGTAGGCGTTCACCTAGGCGTTTTGTGAAAAAGTATAGGTAGGTAGGTATATCACATAGATGATGCCTGCGACTTCGTCGGTATTGAATTAGTATTTCGAGTAGGTTATTTTCTTCTCCAAGGTCCTAAGTACTATCTTTAATAACAAAAATAAAAATGAAGAATCTTCGCCCAAATAATATGTATAGCTCCTAACCACAAACATAGGTAACTATATTAAGTACATTACAAACATAGGTAATGACAATGTCATATTAGGCACATTGCGTTATACACAAATCGGGTGCCAAAGTGTCTTAAATTTTACATAATTCATGCAATACCTATCTTCATTAATTATAGCTTATTGTTATTCTAACTAAAGCTATATTACTGTAAAGTTTCAGAAGAATACATTCGGCAGTTTTTGCGTGAAAGAGTAGCAAAGATCCATCCACCCAGCCATTATCAGTGTATAATGTGTATCTATCTATAGTTATGATTGGCTACTTTTCACGGTAAGCCAATTTAATGTAATTTCTTTTGGTAGTTAAAACGTCTACGTTACTTTTTATTCTACTTCTAAATCTACGGTTTCTAACTTCCAAGAGCTAGAAATGATCACGAAATTGCATACCAACTATTTTTCAGATTTATTATTTTTAAGCCCCTAGTACTTTTACCAGGAGAATTTCCTTAGAATTCTTATTCCCATGTTTATTTTTAGTGTAGTTCAGTTTTTTTTTCTTCTGGCTATCCGAACGCTTTTACATCTATCTAATCTACTAATGCCACGTTACAATATCAAAAACACTGTTCGTTCGTTGCTTCCACGCTGGACTGGGAGCAACAGAAAATCATAGAATGGACCAGTTGCTTCTCTTCCCGGGCATACCTTAAAAGTCATTTTAGGGATAGAGGTTTTATTGGATAGAGGTTTTATAATGGATAAAGGCGTGAAGTTATATGTATGTATGTTCGTTTATTCTACGAACAGTAGATTTAGCTATCATACACGTTGAATATTTAAGCGTATAAAGCGTTTCAATATTCAACGTCTTGTCAAATTACTACTTACTATTCTTATAACTACCTACCATTCGTTTGTAGTAGCTTTTACTCATGTAAAATATTGAAACCCAGCATTCATTGATTTTGACGACAATTTAGTTTTAATTTACCCCTAGAATAACCCTACCGCCTCTGAATAATTGACTTATCCGAATGAGCCCCGCTTGGTGGTAAACTGACTGTCTCGGCTGACTGAAATTTGCCGTCAAATATCACTACTGCCAGCGTGACGCGTCCCGAAAACATGTTATAAAGAGCCAGTTTTAGAGCCGCAAACGGGTTTATGATAGAACTGGCTTGGCTTCAGTATTCGACCTCATTTATACTTACCATCAGGTGAGAATGAGGTCAAATTCGGACTTATTCACCGATTTGAAAAAAAACTTAGTATTTTTAATATTTTGTCTGACTCCCAACCGTTACAAAAATTTGGTGGTTCATTCAGAGAAATCTTATTTCCAAGTGAAATAAGAAAAGTTGAGTGAATATGGTCATAGGCACCCAGAGTTTGGTAGGTATCTCGAACAATTAACAGCGTGATTGGCCGGCCATGCCAGCGAATCACTCGCTCACCCGCCCGCGTCTTATCGAACATACCTACCTATTTTATTACGGAGTTATTTTAAAATTATTACGATATCTCTTTGGATCTTGATTGAAATCAAGTGGTGTCAAAGACAATTTTGTTCACAATTAAATATTTATTGTAAACAAAATAAAAAAATATATAATAAAAAAATTACGCGAGCAGGATCGAACCCACGACCTTAGACTCATGGTCGGTCTACGCGCAACTGAGCAATGAGTACTTCTGATCTGTATGCCGAACATCTCCACCATATTCTAGTAAAGTAAGTTTTAGGCATAACTTTAAAAAATCTATTACAATTTTTTTAGATCCTAGATTTTTTTTATGCCTGCAGAATCTGCTCATCATCCTGGACAACTTTTGTTAAGGCATCATATCTATATTTCTTACGGTTTTGATGATCCCTTAAGGGTTCTGAATCAGGTGTTCCAGTAACCGAAATAAAATATACCCTATATGTTGCCCCGGCTTCATAGCTATACATCAAAAAAAGGTTCATTCAAATCCGTCCAGCGGTTCCAGAGATTAGCGTGTGCAAACAGACAAACTTACAAACAAACAGACAAATTTTTGTTTTCAGATTCTTACTCTTTTTTCATTTCTTTATAACCCTAGATAAAAATTTTTGTAAAAATATTAAATGTACAGACACGTTTTTTTTACTGTTTTATTATATGTATTGATATTAGGTCCTTACATATGAAATTGGTGTTTTTTCGTACTAGCCATTTTAATCTCAGATATTTTCTCTTCGGTTTAGAATTCCAAATTCAAATTTATACAGCTATGGTGCTTGGTGGTAGGATCCCTTCAGGGTCCGCCTGGCTAGCGACCACCCTTTATATAAAGTCTGCCGCCAAATGTTGCCGCTCCGGCGGTAATGTGTTCCGGCAATATTGTATAAAGAGCCAGCTCCTTCCTAAACCCGCGTGCTTTCATCTTCGACCTCATCTTCACTTACCATCAGGTGAGATTGAGGTCAAACGCGGGATTAGTCACTTATAAAAAAAAAAAAATATTACCTCATCAATAATTTGTGTCTCGAAAACCGTATTTCTTTTGTTTTTTTCTTTTGGTTTTTTCTCTGCGTCATTGAGTTTACAAAATGGAAAATTTAAAATTTCGCTTTATTTACGAATATGAGTTCCGCCATGGCACCAGTGCTGCAGAAACGGCTCGAAGAATTAATTATGTGTATGGCAGTGGTGTCACTAGAGAAAAACCAGTGCGTTTCCAACGTTTTCGTTCTAGAAATTTCAACCTACAGTTTCTTCCTAAACCCGTGTGCTTTCATCTTCGACCTCATCGTCACTTACAATCAGGTGAGATTGAGGTCAAACGCGGGTTTAGTCACTTATAAAAAAAAAAAAACCCCGTGGACGGGCGGAGACCAAAGTCAACAATGAAGAATTGAAGGCTGTTGTAGAAGCGGGTCCATCGCAAACTACGTCCGAGTTAGCTGCGGTGTTAGTGATAAAACTGTTTTAATCCACTTGAAACAAATTGGGAAGATAAAAAAGCTCGAAAGGTGGGTACCTCATGCATTGAGTGAAGCAAACCGACAAACGCGCGTCGACTGCTGCGTTACAATACTGAACTGGCAAAATAATGAAGGGATTTTAAGTCGAATCATTACCTGGGATGAAAAATGGATACTCAACGACAATAGGAAGCGCAGATTGCAATGGCTGAACCCCGGTGAACCATCCAAAGTCTGCCCCAATAGAAAATTAACTAGAAAAGAGTTATTGGACAGCGTTTGGTGGACTAGTGCCGGTGTGGTGCACTACAGCTTCGTTAAATCTGGCCAGACGATTACTGCAGATATCTACTGTAGTCAGCTCCAAATAATGATGGATAAACTAGCCGCTTAATATCCGAGACTGGTCAATCGCACAAGGCCACTGCTGATTCAGGACTACGCAAGACCACACACTGCAGAACAGACTGCTAATAAATTAAAGGAGCTTCAATTGGAAAGTTTAAGTCATCCACCGTACCCCCGGACCTTGCTCCAACAGACTAACATTTTTTTTGAAATTCGGATAACTTTTCGCAGGGGAAAAAAAACAACTCTGATGAGGCAGTCCAAACCGCCTCCAAAGATTTTATTGATTCCCGTCTTAATGTTTTTTTTTTTATAAAATGCAGAAAATTAACCGAAGTGCATAGGTGGCAATGGATCATACTTTGATTAAATACATATATTATACTAAAAAGTAAATGAATTTTATTCCTCCCATACAAAACGCCAATTTCATATGTAAGGACCTAATAATACCCCTATAATGCTGGATAAAGAGCCATCGTGTTTCCAATTAAACGCAGCATGTACAATACAACATAAACGATTCACAACACTACGACATTCTTCATGATCTTCACAAAATAGTGGTATCCTCTGAATGTATAGTTGTTCTTAAATCTGGACACGTATTACAGGATTGGTTAACGATCAATATTTGTTTTCTCTGCAGAATTACGCTATAATTCCATTTTTGGGTATGCGATCCCTTAGAAGTATTCTGTGATACCCCTAAGAAAATGAACCTTGGTACTCTCCCACCTTATTCCTTATGGATAAATACGTTTGTTATTATTATTATTAATTATTTACTTAAGCACATCATAGCATACTAAAGATTTTAGGGACGTAACTTCATTTGTCCTTAATTTTAATGATGAAACTCTCAAACACGAAAGCATCAGCTCATGAAGCGAAAAATAAAACAACTTTGACCCAGCCAAGTTATCTTGGAGTTTAAAATCTTATCTCCCAAAAACATCATTAATTAATAACTCCTTTAGTAAATTAGATTTAAAATATTCGTGCCAAGTTCTTTGACGCATAAATTATGTAACATAATAATTTTAGTACGTACGACGGTACTTCAAAAAGTAGGTAAATTGCTTTAAGTTTGTTGTAAAAAAAGGATTTATGGTTGAAATTTTCGCGAGATTTTTTTAACATCCTGTATATTGCGCCGTCTTATCGGTGTTTCTTAAAATTATGAAGTTTGCGACTTTTATGTGATACGACGTGCTTTTTTATGCAGGTGATTGAAACTTTACTTAATGTTTGTGAGTTTTATATTCTTTGTCTTTATTTTTCAGGTAAGCGTCTCATCCATCTTATGGGCTGTTTAAATTTCAAGGTAAAATGAATTATTTTTAGATTGAATTTAATAATAAAAAGCTTTGTATGCTATAAAGTGTTTGTTTTTGTAAGCTGCAAATGTTTCCACTTAAAAAAAATAAACTTCTGCAATCAGTGGTAACATACTCGTAGTATGGTCATGCGCCTGTTCGCCGTCACCAGGCTTCAAGACAAGTCGAAATGGAGAATATATTTAGCTAAAGTTGATGATTAAAGTAACATTTATAATATTTCGCACATAGATTATGATGTACATTCCACTTAGGGATTTCAAAAATAAAGCTTTTAAACTCAGCGTTTGATGGAGTTGCGTTTACGTGACTCAATAGACCACGAGTAGACACCAAAACTTATTAAGTTCATTTCAGTATATTTCTGAATTAATATCGACCAACAACATCATAATAGAAAATAATGATGTACGGAACTTTCGTAACATTTCTTTTTCTCTAATAAGTATATGGCGCTTCTTAGGCTTGACCCATAACAAACTGTCAAGTAAACAATTTGCAATCGAAATTACTTGTTTAATGCTATTTTTGTGGTGAAACTATTAATTATTCGGTTCTCAGTTTAAAAATGTGAACTTAAACTGGACCATAATACATTTCCGCAAAAGTTTCGATCAAGTGGATCGACAACGATTTACATTTAGTACCAACTTTTATTACATAATTATGATCAGATTTGAACACAGAGTGCTCTCCTTCAGTATCTAAAATTTGTCACCAGTCACCCTGTATATAAAAAGTATATAGTTGCCAAAAAAAGCATTTAAACCCGTCTTCATCTAATAAAATGTTACCCTAAATACTCATGTTTATTTTCTTCTGTTTTCCTGTAATATATTCTTGGGAAGTACCCCCAAAAGAAACGTTTAATTCACACGTGTTTCGTTTTTACTGAGGATTGCAAGAAACCATTTTGTTTGACAATAGCACACAGAATCTGTGCCTTTTTCACTGAATGAAACACTTTCTGAAGTAATGTAGATTAGATTTTTTTTCAGTTGCCTTTGTGTGTCGTTTGCGTAATACATTTATACATTTTAGGGAATCCATGGCTCTCTGTTTTAAATCAATTTAATTAAATTTAAACTGAGAGAGTTATTTGGTTGAAAAGACTGGATATAATTTTTAAAATTAGGGAATTACAACAGGATTCCTTTATCAAAAGTAACAGTTGTTAATCTTAAGTAATTAAAAAAGAAAGTTAGAATTCGTATTTCTTTTTAAATGTATCTTTTAAAAACAGAATACCAGACGGAAGTAAAAAGTATAGAGAGCGCCTGGCCGTGCTTCGTTAAAAGAGTTTATTATTAAATTTGAGTATTGGCTCATAAAACTAAATTGAATAAATACATTTCCTGTTCTGTGCTCCCATTGAAAGTCAGTGTTCATTGAGCAAGAAAACTCGTTGGCAAAAAATTCGATGGTGAATTTCATATACGCGAATATTAATATTTTATGATACAAATTCGTCTTCAATTTGCAAACTCGATTATATGACTAGCTGCGCTCGTAGCTGCATTTGACTGAACTTTTATTTTAATTTTTATTGGTAACCAAACCCAATTCGAACTGATGGTAAGTTATTATATAAGCTAATAAGTTAAAAAATCCCCATTGTAGGCATACAAACCTTTAAGAAATTATTTTACAAGATTAGAAGATTACGATAGAGATTAAAAGCAGTGATATTATGTACAGTTTGGGCTATTATTCAAAACTTTGTCATGCCGTTGAAGTATAAATACATTAGATACAGACTGAGATACTTTGAGAACAATATTAATAAGTACAATCCCAAAATTATTTTTGTGGCTTTAATTGTAACATTCGCCTCTACTACGAGTCTCTCATAAGTGTAAACAAAAATACGTACAGACGGAACAACTTTTAAATCAATATTATTAGTAGGTAAAATTCGCACACCCATAACATTTTAATGATTCTTTATCTTTTGTTTTACGAGTATTTACCATTAGGGTTAATGACTGACAAGTTTGACATTATTTCATTTGATTTTGATTTTGACATGTATTAATTCGACATTAATCAATTTTTACTTTTGATCTCAATAAGTACTTAATCTTATTAATTTAGTTTATGTATATTTTTTCTGACACTTATATTAACTAAGTTCTCCATTTATTATAGCTCTTTAGATTATTTTATTGTAAAATTAACTTCAATTATTTCTAGACTTGTAATTAATTAATTTATCCTATTTTTTAAGAGTTCTTTACTATGTATTTCTGTAGATACAAATATTTTGAGTTTCAACCCAGTTCAAAAAATATATACTTTTTGTTTAACATTTAATTTTAATTTTGGTTGTAATTTGTTTTTGTGTTTTATCAATAAATAAATAAAATAAATTACATCCGTCAAAATTGAATCAAAACAAATCGAATCTACTCTCATTCGTTCGCATCAAAAGGTTTTCCGATTCATTCGCTTTGATGGGCGCCCGGTTTTAAACCATGTCAAAGTGGTTCGACACAGCAAAGCTCGGTTTATTGAAGGAGAGTTCATGAATAACACAAACGCAGTAAACAGGAGGTCCCGAGGGCGTCGACTAGTGATAACGGGTGGGAACAGTAATGAGAAACGTTAAGAACAGTTTACACGACGCGATTGAAGATCTCTTAGCGTTTGATCGCGATTTTTCTTTTTTGTAACCGTTTTTAGTTATTGTGAACTACACAAGGATTAAGATAACTCAAAAGACGTTAAAAATATGTAAGACTATCTGAAAAAGCTTTAAGGTTTAAGGTCTCATGAGTTTTAAGAGTAAGTCACTCAATATCTGGCAGTATTGTCAAAATGAATGTGAAATTGTACTGTATGTTATTTGATCTTTGCACTGAACATCAATTTATATATTTTATAAATATGTACACTAATAACTCCGTTGATCAGAGTTGAGTATCAAATACACTTGCTTAAAAGCTGCTTCAAAAATAGCATAATTAATTAAACCTTCATTATTTTTCATCCAAGTAAAAACATTGAAAGCCGGACTTAGTATCAGAACCTTTAATATTCCAGTAAATCCATACCCCGCTTCAATTACCATTAAGAAGTTTCGACAAAGAGGCGAATATCCGTTTCCTTTTTCCTTTTCCTCCTAACTAATTCCCGTAGAGTTCAAAATCGTATCTAAATCCATAAATCGTGAGATGTAAAGATCGTACGCAGCAATTCGGTTGCGAATCTTTATTACTGAGTCGAGTAAGTGGGCTGAGATGTGCGTCTAAGATTGCTGTTTATTGGCCGTTGTCTGAACGCTGCCTGTGTTCCAAATTCAACTTCAAATTTAGCCAGTTCGTTCTGAAATGGATAGTCAGTTTTTTATATTTTTGGAAAGCATATTCGTTAATTATTACCACAGAATACATAAAATTATTATTAAGAGAATTTAACGGAAACCGCTTCACAAATGTAGCTTTTTTCTTTGACATTTTTTAGGTTAGAAAGTTGAACAAAAAGATCAAATTGATGTAAACATCACAAAAATATTATATTCTTTTTATTTTACACAATATTAAGCCTGTCACTATAATGTTAAAAAGGCATTATATTTTTGCTGTTTCGACAAATTAATCAAATCATATTGAAATAATATTTTTTTTTGAGAGATTACCTTCGATTTAGTTGAAATGATTTCAATATGCCTTGTCCAATAAAATCATTGCAATGTAGCATAATCATACTCCATTTATTTAAATAATCATAATCTCCACAAAACTATATGAGACTTCAGTTTTCGCAGCTTTCATAAAAAGAAAAACACCTCAGTAATCTATTCAGTTTGAGAACAACTTACCTTGAATTTTCCGGGAACTTTTTGTTTTGTTAAGTTGGCCAACACCTTGCGCAATGTTGGCAGCATGTCTGCCGTGTTAGTCTAGTGTGTTGCCATAATGAAGCTATACTGAATACCACCTGTTTTCAATTTGCAACTCAATAGAGGCTTTGTGATCCTGCTGTAAAGTTCTACGCTCCGTATTACTGGGGCTTTAAGTTAATTTGCTGCGGTCACTTTGGAGCTAAGAGATAATTAATAATACGGTGATAATATTAAACTTTGAGGTTACTGAGATATTGTTAACATATATTATTTTATATGATGGATATCTTATAAACGCAGAAATAAAATATTAGTAGGATTTTACACGTGGTACAGTACAATTGCTTTGTGTTATGCATCCGTCTATGTAGGTACCGCCTCCTTATAAACTTTCGCATGCACAATATTAATAAGATTTAACATGCGGTAAGATTTTACAGTATAATCGCTTTGTGAAATGTATCCGTCTGTGTAGAAAACACCTTTCTGCTTATTTACATAGCCAAACAGCTTAAGGACTTCTTGTATGTAGCGAGGTGCGTAATTCCATAGTTCCCGCCCAGATAATTTCGCTGACGTGAGCAAGCGAAATTACGTTTAACGGGTTTATTTTCAAAAATTATATTTATTTAAAAATTTCGCTCTACCCATCGTTTAAGGAAAGTCCGCTTTATGTTTTTATGTAATTTTTACATGAATCCGTTATGGCATTTCGTAGCAATATCTATTTGAAATGGTAAATTAGTGTTATGTTTGTGACCTTTTTTTATCTAGCCAATTTTTGTTAATCATGTTTCTATCTTTACACAGCGGTTAGTTATATGGTTAATTTTTGTGTTTATTCTTTTCAGACACAACATGTACTCGTTACTTGGTATATGATCGTTCAAAAATGTGTAAAAACGCTGCATCCTCTGTTCTTAGAAAAACAAAATAAGTATTGCTAGTATCAGAACTTATTATCTAAGTTCCCAGGATCTGCAAAGCACTGGCAGTTGCCCTAGAGTTACAACTGTTTGAGAGTGGTCGTGATTTTTTTACACCAAGAAACCTACACTTTATTTTGACGCCTATAGTAACGTCAAAACATTACAAATCGTGAAAACTTATTACAATATTATAATGTAGGTACTTTTTTGTATACTTATTAATCTTCTGTTAACTTTATCAGACGTAACTTAAGGCAGGAATTAACACAAAGATTTATTCTCTTTCCCAAACTCCATAACTCACTTAGACAGCTCAAACTCCATAACAGATACGTTTTAATCATAAGAGATTTATGGAAAAAGAATAGGGAGAGAAATACCTCCTCCTGAAATACGTCCCTGAATGCCTAACGCGTGTGCAATAATAAGTTCGAGGTGCAGTCAAGCCTAAAGTACAGTGCAAAATGCAATCTTAATGACTGCATATAAGAATTGACCAAAGGTCACAATGTAAAGCTTGATTTGTAGTTCAGTGTATGGTCGAACAGGCGTGTAATTGCTTCTTACGAATTAATATTGGCCACCCTTCATAGGCTGAGTTTGAAAAGTGGAAATAAATGATTTTTAGACTAAGTGTAATGTTGTTCAGAAATTATGGATACGGATGCGTTCTAATTTTTTATTGCCATAAGATTAAGTTGGTACATAGGTGGTTCTAAGGTTGAGTAAGAAATTAAAGAAGAAAGAAACCCTGTCCTAAATGGTAATAATATTGTGTTTTTTATTTCTTTCGATCCAGCATATTAACCGTCGCCCGACCAGCTTGGTACGAAGTTTTTTTTTTTTTTTTTGTTTTTCCGCCACAGAAAATTTTGGCACCCCCTAAAACAAGCTTTAACCAGTAAAGCAAGCTTTAGCGGGAGGAGGATGAATCCTATTACGGACGAATGGGCACTCTATAAGCTGTTAACCCCAGTGGCTAACGGAAAATAGAATGCCCAGACAGTGTGGAGACTCACTCAGTGAAGCCGAGCATACCCACTAAACATCCCCCTTTACGACCTACCTTAATTCAGGTTCTTGATCATTTATCGGAGCGACAGCCAATTGGAGAGAGAGGCTGCGCAGTGAGCGGCATCCGGACGGCTGCCACCAAAAGGAACTGAAAGCGAGAAATTCAGAAGCTAAGACTAGCTGAAATGACAAAGCTGAAACTAAGACATTATCTAGAGTGATCAGACTCACTCTGAGTTAGGAATGCTGGAAAGAAGGACTACGTTTAGAAACGTTGAGCTTGCTGGAGTTTCCTAATAAGGGGAGCGAACTTGGTTAGGACCGGAAGAGCACCGTTGAAACCCTCTGGGCTGGCGTCGAGAGCGGCGCCGAAAGCCAGGATCTCGTCGATGGGCGCGAGCTGGATCCAGAACGCCATGCGGTCTTGAGAACCTTTTGCGTTCTGGCACTGGGAAGTCGGTTTGGCAGCCGGTTGCGATTGAGTCGCGACCCGGCTGCGCTGACCTGAAACAATAGAAGTAAAGGCCTTAGGGGCCTTTGAACTGACTGGAGGAGCGTCCGAGCTAGGCTGCGGTCGCTCTCTCCAGTTCTCGATGGGCTTCACAGTAGCCCTGGCAGCACGCGGTGCCTTGGGGCAGCCGCGAAAGTTTGCTGTGTGGCCTGACTGGCCGCACAAGACGCAGGACGGAGCGGTGGGCGATTCGGGAGTGCGAGAGCACTCCTTAGTCCCATGCGGATCTAGGCACTTGACGCACCTAGGGGAAGCAAAGCAATTTGCCGCCGCATGACCATACAGTTGGCAGCGGTGGCACTGACCTGGGAAACCACGCTTGTGTGGAACTTCGACGCGGATGTTAGAGAGACCGCAAACGGTGGGCTTGCCTCTGAAAATGGACTGCCCTTGCGGGCTCTTCGCTAGGATTACTAGCGCAAGTGGGAACTGCTTGCCTCGGCGGCTGTGCATTTTGTGCACAGATTCGACGGGGAAGCCTTGAGAAGACAAGTCCTCTTGGATTTGCTCGTTTGAGAGCTCGAACGGCACGTTCCTGAGGACGGCACGAATCTTACGCTCCTCAGGGAGGGCGTAAGTGTGGTACTCGAGCTTTTGATCAGCAAGAAGCCGAGTAAGATTCCTGAAATCGGAAATGGAATTGACAACGACCTTAATAGAGTCACCCACGTTGGATGCCTTACTATACTGGATTTTGGGATTGTGTCTACCGCAGAGAGCTGAGACCTCGGTCCAGCAGCTCTTGTCCCGTAGAAAGACGGGGGCGGAGACTTGACTTTCGGCGGAGCCGAATCTGATTGCGACGCAGGCTGGGACGCCGGGATCGCTGAAACAAAAGGCGCAGGAGCAGACGCCGGTGCGACATTTTGCGGAGCAGGAACAGCGGCTGGAGCAGCTGAAACGGATGGAGATAAAGTCGAAGAAGCATCTTGCTTCTTCTTCTTAGACTTGGACTTTATTCTGGAAGTAAAGGAGCGGAGTCGGAATCACTACCCGGCGGGGTAGTTTTCCGTTTGCATGCGGTAGAATCTACCGACATGCAATCTGAAAAAGGATCGACGAACTCATATGGGTCTGGAGACGCCGGAGAATTGGTTTGGAACCCCTGAGAAGAAGAGGCGACCTGAGGACGAGCTGACAATTGCTCTCGCATGGACTCGATTTGAGCGAGAAGAGCTTCCTTCTCGGCTGCATATTGGGCTTCCAGTGATTGTTTATCGCTGGACATCTGGCTGAAATCTGAAGACAACTGACTGAATTCTGAAGACGAGGGACGAGCAAATAACTGCTCCTGCAAGGAATTGATTTGAGTGAGAAGGGCATCCTTCTCGGAGAGAAGGGTTTCCTTCTCGGCGACATGTTGACTGAAATCTTTACGCAAGGACTTGACTTCAGCGGAAAGGGTTTTATACTCCTTATCCTTTTGGTTGTATTCATCGACCAACTCATTGAATTGTTTGACCACCTCACAGTGATCTGAACGTTCTTTGTCGAAGGCGCTCTGAAAATGTTGTTTATCACGATAGATCTTATCGCAATGATCGCAATTAATTCCGGTACACTTAGGGTGACAAGGCATAATGCTGGGCTGAAAGAAAGTCTGACGAAGACAAACTGCGCTGAAAAAAAAAACGACCTAGTACGGACCTATTGCCGGTGAACGGCGGACGATCAGGCTTCGTTGGCACGGTTACGTATCCACCTGACCAGCGATGCTTCGGCCGGCAGCAGTCGGGTCCGCCCTGAAAAGGGCAGATGAATTAGCCCCAACACCACACAGCCTCCACAAGAGAAAACTTTCCGAAAGAGCTGAACTTGGCACCTGACCCGCACGAGTGCGGGGGAGGGAACAAGGGCAGCGCAATACGAACACTCGGGAGCGGCCGCAGACACGACCGTTCGGGAGCGAACGCAAACGGGAAGTGTGTCTCCTTGGTACGAAGATGTGTGTTCGCCGGCTATTAATTTATCGCGACGACTTCTGTGCTTCGTTAAGCCGTCGCTCCCGAGTGCTGTATACTTATACGCAATGGCACTAGTGGTCATTAAGTTTATGTCAATAGTAACTTTAGTCTCAAATGAAACACTTTTCAACCGGACTTTACAAACTCTGCCACTCATGAACACGGAACGTCGATCTAAATGCAAATTTAACATGATAAGTAAATCTGTTTAAAGGTGTTTTATTTATTCGTGAATAATAAGACAACAGCTGCTTCAGTGTTTAAAAATATCTGACAGCCACCAACAAGTATTGGACCAGACAAATAATATTAAGGGCACAAAACTCTTTGTCACCCAGGGTCGAGACCAATAGAGTTCTCAATAAGGTTTGTGATACTCAGAAATATATGATCGAAGGTGATACTGATGTAAACACATTTAAAATTAAAATAGTATTAAAATCGCACTCATCATCAATCAAAAGCGCAAACCGCACTTCCCATTAAACGTCGTAAATATGCAAATATTTTTCTGCCGCGACCGTTTTAATGCTATTTAAACCATTTTGAAATAAATTGTTGATGTCAAACGCAAGTTTAAATGCAATAATGTTGGCCTGGCGTGTGTCGAAGTTGCTAAATAACTAAGTTGATTGGATGCTTTCGGAGAATTAGGTTTGAAACAAACTAGAAGTAATCTACGCGAGCCGGCTCGCTGTGCACACAGAGTCGAAACATTCGAAGCGGAACAACAAATAGGTTTTTAACACATAAAGCGTTTTGAAGCGTGTATTTTTGTTTGATTCCAGCCGTTTTAGAGTGCTCTATATGATATATACACAATATGTATTTTTTAGTTGTGAAATAGGGAAAGTATTATTTATACAATGTCTGTCTTATTTTCGAAAAAATATCATTTACGTTTTTTTAAACTGAAAATAGTAGATAAAATAAATGATAGGCATACAAGTATTTATTGTTTTAATTTAAATACATGGGTCCATACATAACTAGTTATAATTACGTTACATTTCAAATTAGAGAGCAAATTAAAACGTCTCTCATCTTTAATATGAAGGAAAAGTATTCATTCATTTCTTTATTGAATATATGTTTCTAAATGTTTGACGACCACTTTGGCGTTGGGGTAAACCTATCTGCCTCAGACGCCAGTGGTTGCGGGTTCGATCCCCGCATGGAACCAGAAAAAAAAATGTTCCGTGTCTGGTTGTTTATCTATTTATGTATTTATATTCTAGGTTCCCCCGTAGTTCGCTATATGGTATCCCATAACACAAGCTATGCTTACTTTGGGGCCACGTAGTTCGTGTGATTGTCTGGGGATTTTATTTTTTTATTTTATTTTTAAAATAAAAGAAACGCCTTAATTCTTCGCAATCAGGCAATAAAAACCTATTAGTGTCTTGTAAGCATTTGCTGAAACATTTAATATCTCACAACCCCAACACAGCTAATTAAATTGTTTCCCGAAACAGCCCCCAGATTTCATTTAAATAAATCTCCTAAGAAGGAAACTTAGAGAGCAAATTAAAAATACGCAACATTTTATTGTAAAACTTGGATTATATAAAAGTTCCTTCAGTATTTTCTGTTATTTGTCAGAATGTCGCTTCGAAGAAGTTAAAAGGTGAAATGTGCGTTGCAATTAATATTATGAAGTAAAAAAGTTGATAAACTTCGAGACCCTCGGTTGGAAGTTGAAATAAAGGGTTGCATTTGTTTTAACTTTTTTGTTTTTCTCTAAGAAGCTTTTATTTATATTCAAAAGTATGAATATAACCTAACCTGTGAAAAATAAGCCACGTTAGGGATCTTTACGATTCTATTATCATACACGCTGTGTCTAAAAAAAAATCATTGATGGTTCAGACAAGTGTCTATTTTATAAATTTGTTTTTATTGGTGACTAAGCTCGACTTTACCTCAACGTCACCTGCTATGTATATCATACCAGCGGGGCTAGCATGCGACCATCGAAAACGATAAATGAAACCTTTTATCGATATTTTCTTATGGTGCGTACAGATTTCTGTAATGGAACTTGTAATGTAACATTCTGCGCACAACTCGTCCAAATACGAAACGTGCGCAGAGGGTAAGGTACTTAGTGTATGTAATTCATTAAGAATGTGACATATTTGGTTCTGTGCTCTTAATCATGGTATCAAATCGAGTAATTCTATCTATTATGGTGCGCATATTAGGTTACATAATAGGATAAAATAACAAAATAATATTTATCTTGTCGATTCGAGTATTTTTCGATGGTTGCATGCTAGCCCTGCAGAAGTACCTACCTATGTATTTTTTTCGAATATGGCAGCTTTGGTTCCGTGGGCTTAATAATTATCGAATCGAGCAATTCTATCTATTACGGTGCGCATATTAGCTAACATAATAGGATACAATAATTCGATAATATGTATCTTGTCGATTCGAGTCTTTATGCATGCTAGCCCTGCAGTAAGTGTGCGGGCCTATTACGGTTCTTTCATGACATGACATGATTAACAAGATTTCTATCTTAGAGTAATAATTATACTTTATTCTATCTCTAAGATTTCTATGACACAATGATGATACAATTAATGAAAGAATACCTACATATACATACATTGCAATTCATTGCATGCAAGAGGCATTTCCTTTTGCAAGGATAGTTTCAATTATATCATCTATGGCTTAAAAACGTCAATTGAAAAAGGTGAGATCGCACCCACCTCTATGATATGTTTATGTCTTGATTTCATTTGTGTTTTTCCGTTTCGAATACTTTTGTAAATAAATACTAAGTATATTATTATATTTGGGGTTATTGTATTCAGTCTACATGGCAAGAACTTAGCTAAGAGATTTCGCCGAGTAGTGATACCGAATAAAGATCACATGATATTTTTTACGTCAAAGTATTTCATGATATCATCACATGTTTTTCCGTTTCGTGTGCTTTCATAAATCAATAATATACTATTATATATTGGGATTATTGTATTCAGTCTAATGGCAAGAGCTTAGCTAAGAGATTTCACCGAGAATTAATAACAAAAAAGTAAAATTAAAAATTTAAAAAACCCCCCGACACAAAAAAAGACCTTAAAAACTAACAAATAATATTTTAAACCTATTTTAATTATTATCGTCCCATATATAATTGACTGTAAGACTTGTACATTAAAATATTTTTATTTTCCAAGCTTCGTCACCGCGTCGGGGACCGCTCAAGTATATAAAGTATTAAGCCAACAACAGCTAATTTATTATTACATTTAGGTATGAGCGATCTTAAGTTTCATGCATAGTCTACGCTCTACGTAATGCCGCGCGCGGCGAGCTCGGTGTGCGGCTTGCGGCGCGGGGGTGGGCGTCACCAAGTGCGGCGACCCGAACGGGCAGACCATAGGGGCAGACACCTGAGGGCAGACGACGTTGACGGTTGTGTCGATTTTAGGGATTTTTCGGAGTGAATTCTTTTGATGCAATCTGCAACTGACAACTGTTTTTCTCACTTAGCGGTCCCCCGACGCGGCGACGACGCTCGGAAAATAAAAATATTTTAAAGTACAAGTCTTACAGTCAATTATATATGGGACGATAATAATTAAAATAGGTTTAAAATATTATTTGTTAGTTTTTAAGGTCTTTTTTTGTGTCGGGGGGTTTTTTAAATTTTTAATTTTACTTTTATTTTGTACTTTTTAAAGTAGGTTTTAATATTAGGAAGGTATTTAAAGTAATTAGTTAGTTGAGTTAGTAACATAGTTAGGTATTAGATACCATATTAGTTTTAATTTACTAGATTAAGTTTTAACTAGTAGGTAGTCTTAGGTCAATTTCACTGAAGTAACACGGTACGAAATTTCGAATCGATAGGACATATGGAAGGTAGTCAGATCCCCTCATCAACAATAAGAGAGCTGATGATCTTCAAACGGCTAATCAGGTCATTGTTACCTTACCATACACTTTCAATTTCATTGTAGTAATACGGCACCAAATTTTGAATCAATACGACATATGGAAGCTATTCAGATCCCCTCATCAACTATTAGAGAGCTGATGATCTTCAATTGGCTGATCAGGTCATGGTTACCTTACCATATACTTTTAATATCATTGTTGTAATACGGCACCAAATTTCGAATCGATACGACATATGGAAGTTAGTCAGATCCCCTCATCAACTGTTAGAGAGCTGATGACCTTCAAACGGCTGATCAGGTCATGGTAACCTTACCATATACTATCAATATCATTGTTGTAATACGGATCCAAATTTCGAATCGATACGACATATGGAATTTAGTCAGATCCCCTCATCAACTGTTAGAGAGCTGATGACCTTCAAACGGCTGATCAGGTCATGGTTACCTTACCATATACTTTTAATATCATTGTTGTAATACGGCACCAAATTTCGAATCGATACGACATATGGAAGTTAGTCAGATCCCCTCATCAACTATTAGAGAGCTGATGACCTTCAAACGGCTGATCAGGTCATGGTTACCTTACCATATACTTTCAATATAATTGAAGCAATACGGTACCAAATTTCGCATCGATAGGACATATGGAAGGTAGTCAGATCCCCTCATCAACTAGAAAAGAGCTGATGATCTTCAAACGGCTGAACAGATTTTCATGAAACATAGCTAAGAACACTCGGGATAAAATTATCTATAACACAAAAAAAAACTAAACGAAAATCGGTTCATCCGTTTGGGAGCTACGATACCACAGACAGATACACAGATACACCGATACACAGATACACAGACACGTTAAACTTATAACACCCCTCTCGTTTTGCGTCGGGGGTTAATAATGATCGCAGGATATGTTTAACGTCAAACAAAACTATTTCATGGTTTTGAGATCCATAATAGGCCCAGTGGTGGTTGAACGCTTAAATAGAATGAACTTTTAGGGCGGCTTGCGTAACATTTGGTCTAAACAGAATTTAGTTAAATGACTTTATCTTGCTAAATATGTTTAGCCTAAATACAATTAAAAAGGTCTTGCTCACGTCCGTTTGGATGGTAATTTAACTAATCGTAGTTAGGGAGTCGGTAAAGCAGTTTCTTGCGTTCATTTTTACGTTTTCGTGCGTTGTTGTGGTTGTACACTTGACTTAGAGCAAAATGGTTGAATTTCTTAAAGAAAAAATGTGTGAAATGGACCGACGAGCTTTCAGTTGACACATCCAGTCACACAAATTGTGTTGTGATTTTAATTTTTATTGATAATAATTGTTTTAGTTGAGTTCATTGATAATTACCATGGCAAACAAAAGTGTTTCTTCTAGGGCCCGGGAGCCTAATTTTACAAAAGAAGAACAGATATTGCTGATTGCAGCGATGGAACCATACACCCATATTATTGAGTGCAAAAAGACCGACCAAATTAAACAGATTTAAAAGCAAAATGCCTGGGTCAAAATCGCTCATGTTTTTAATCCCAACACAAAAGGTGTTTCAAGAAATGCCGAAAACCTTTTAAGTTGTTATAGAAACATTAAAAGCAAACTGAAAAAAAAGCATTCAGAATCAAAAATGTTCTTGAGAGGTTAGTAACATGATGAACTTATTTATTACTTATTTTTTATCGTCGTCAGAATACAATTCCTACAAATCCATCTTACAAGCTTCCTAACGAACTCTTTACAATCTTTTATAAAATAATAGTAAAAATTTTTATAACCACAAAATGATGACGCTCGATTGCTACTAAACGTATTTAGCGACGCTAAATCGCCATCTTTGGGTATTTAACTTTGACAGTTCGTTAAACGTGATTAGTGCCTAAATTTTAGACTTAGAGCAAAATGGTTGAATTTCTTAAAGAAAAAATGCGTGAAAGTGAAATAGACCGACGAGCTTTCAACTGTCACATCAAGTCATACAAATTGTGTTGTTGTTATTTGTGTAGTGTTCGCGTGCTATTTCTCGTGGTAATTTTTATTGATAATACTTGTTTTAGTTGAATTCATTGATAATTACCATGGCAAACGAAACCTTCTGAAGAATTTGTCGTCCGAATACATTCCAAATAAGTCCGCTCTTTCAAACAATTCCCTCGGTCTGTTGATATATTCTATAATCTCCTCATCGTCGTCAGAATACCATTCCCACAAATCCATCTTACAAACTTCCTACCGAACTCATTGCTACTAAACGTATTTAGCGACGCTAAATCGCCATCTCTGGGTACTTAACTTTGACAGTTCCCTAAACGTGATTATTGCCTATATTTTTTTTGTGCAAGACGCTAATTATAATTAGCAGACTAAATGCGTTTACCTCGCTCTTAAACTGTAGTTTACGACGATGCGCAAGCCGCCCTTAGTATTCATTTATAGGAATAAGATTTAGTTTAACTACATTAATTATTGATTACAATATTCGTTGGTCATTAACTTTACGCTAACTTTATTTTAGGCAAACAAACAGTTTGAATTTCATTTAATATTTTAATAGTTCTATACGAAATTAGTAAAGTTTCTGCAAATAAACATCCATCTATTAGAATAAACATAATATTTTATTATAAAACATGAATTTAATATTGAAAATTAAATTAAATGTGCTTCCATGCTGGACTGGGAAAAACATAGAATGTACCAGCTGCTTTTCTTCCCGGGCATACTGTAAAAGTCAGTTAAGGGACAGAGGTTTTATTGGCATTTTCGTGGGCGATAGGCTGACCCTCTGTCACTGAAATAGCCTCTCCATCATTATAATACCTCATTTGTCAAACGTGACATCAGATGGTCTTATAACCTCTGGTGTTCTGCCTACCCCATAAGGGATACGGCGTGAAGTTATGTAGGTATGTATGTATGAATATTAAATTAAAATTTAATAAAATTTTAATGCAAAGAAAATGAACACGCCTTTATGGTAAAATGTTTATGTTCTCCCAGCAGTATAAAATGTAAGCGCTCGTATTTCAGCAGTGTTTATTAATAAGGATAGGTAATCTTAATTTTTAATACGTTTCTGTTTCATTGTATGTTTCATTGTATGTATTAATTAGAAAGGCAGTAGATAAAGCGATACACATCTGTCAAAAAATTGTAATTGAATCTGGAATCTATGCCCTCGACATTAAGTTAAAAATTGGTTGGAGAAAATTGACAGATTTTTTACGCTTGATCTGCTGCCTTCTGTAGGTACATAGTCGTATAAACCTCTTAGAACAAAATACAAGTTTTTTATGACCAACTCGATAATTTCTTGCTTTTTTGCTCTGTGGCGCAGTGGTCGAGTGTTCGGCTGCGGCACGGTACAGGTATCTACAGTAATTCAACCCGGCCGCATCTTTGAATCGCCTACAGCAGCGCTGCGGACGCATAGGTATAGCTCGCGTTTCGTCCGTTTGTATGAAGTTGAATAACTGTAGATAGCAGTACCGTGGCTGCGGCGTGAGAAGTCCTTCCTGAGTTCGAGTCCCAGCCTGGCCAGATTTGGAAATGTCCGTTTCTAAACTGGCTCGGGTGTATTTCAGGATAGCCTTCCGCGCTGTGGTTAGCGAGCTATTAGCGTATTCATACACAAGTATGTAATTATACTATTCTTTATGACATTTATTTTTTTGTGTCGGTGATGTAAAAAGTAACAAGGTAGTACTTTCAATCTTCATACATTTTGACCACTACATTTTATTAATTAAATTTAAACCGATAGTCAGTTAGGGATTATTCTATTAAACGGCCCTTTACTTGAAGACTATGCTCCTCTTCTTTTAATGATATCCTTTTTTTTCCTTCACTCTCCAAGCTCCAATGGATGCTCCCATGCTCCAATGCTTAAATTGTATTTTTATATCTCAAAGGTAAACCAACGAAAAAAATCACATATAAACCTTTTGATTTAAGTATATGCTATTTTAAACGCTTATATCATTTAATTCCGAACCCTTATATGTAGGGGTGTTACAAACCGTGAAATTAACGAGTACACAGAATTGCGATGCTACCCCTATTGGGACTTACACCTTGGTGGGTTGACCCCTTAATTATTTAAATGTACGAGTACGATTGCGCTCCCAGAATAGCTACTAAATAAATAGCATTTTATCAGTTAAAGGTAAACTAAAGGAATGTTGGTTAATTAAAGTTCACAAATAAGTTTACTTTGCTTTATATGAGCTGAATGAATGAAAAGTTCTTTTTAGTTTTTCCATTTTTTGCCTTTCTTCAACTTCAAAGGGTTGAGGAAAGTTTATGAAAATCTTAGCGATTGCCGTCAGTCTTCATATAAAAGGTGGTTGCGAGCCAGGCGCACTGGGATGGGGTTATACCACCAAGCTTTTATAATAAAATTCCAAAATATTTAAGATTAACCTTCCGATAGATGATAAGGATAAGTATAAAGTTTTATTATAAGATATCCAGATGCAAGAAGATTGTAAATTGTTATTGTTATTGTGTATTTTTAAAAGATGATTGCTGTTGAGTTTCTTGCCACTTCTTCTCAACAGATCGACTTTCCGAAGTGGTGGTAGATTCAGTTCAATTTGTAAATTGTGACTTATTTCAAATGTATTGAAATACTTACGAAATAAAGATTCTTTTGACTTTGACTTTGAGCGGGATCGCATGCGTGTCATAAAGGGCGAGTTATTTGATTGGCAGGACCTATCAAGGATCTACATTGCTAGTTTTACACAGAATAGTCGCTTTTCACGACTATTCTGTGTAAAACTACATTTTTCATAATTCTTTGTCTTTTACTATAAGCCACCCTTTTCTTTACCCTATCTACTGAAACAATTCACAAAACTGACCGATCAACAAAAGCCAACAACCGTCAAACTTTGTTGAGAGAAGTGTCCCAGCTGCAACAACTACTCTAATTTATTATAATTTATGCGCTTGATTTCACAGATTCACTATACCACCGTTTTAATTGAAGGTACTTTAAGGCGATGAAAAATAACCGAATAACGAAGGAAATCTTGTTTCTCGGTTATATCTTGAAATCTTGTTCGTACCAAATTTCGAATTAAATTTTGCTACGAATCGTACATACCTACTAATATTGTAAATGTTTCTGTTCCACACAATTATAACTTAACAAATTACGAAGTTTGTTACTCATGTAAATCATTCCATGATACTTTTCATCCCGATAATATGTTCTGGGAACGGTTCCGGACGATTTCGGAACCTTAGAGCCCAATTTCAACAACATCCTTTAAAACTTTACTATTTTTTTTATTGGGATATTTTCGAAAACAATTGTAAATACTTCTGACTTTGGTATTTTTACAATTTCCAGGCATTATGATCCTTCCACCCTGGGTGTAATAACACTTTCCAGACTGCTTTGCATAAAATTTGTATGCTTAATGAGTGTACTGTGAGAGAACGAGGTTATTTATATTTCAGTTAAAGTTTTATTAATATGAGCTTAAGCGTATGATTGAGTTTAATACTTGTGTTATTAAACATTTAGGTGCACTTTGTTTTACAACGAACTTCAACGAATGAAGTGGTTGTTAAGTAAAGTAAAGTTTGATCGAAAAGTACCCAATGAAGTAGATGTGGTGGAAAAATAGTGTATATTTTTTTTAAATACCTTATTACAATGGATACATTGAATTATAGTTCTGTATAAAGTACATTATTTATGAAGAAAATAAAAAAAAACAAGGCTTTACAGTCAGAAATAAAATGTTAATTTGGAAGCCCTCAAAAACAACAAATCGGTAAACCGTAATGATGAAACCATTTATTTTCAACAGATGCTCAAACTCCCTGGAATTACAATAATTTGGAAAATATACGCTTCGATTAGTATGCAAATATCTGGAAGCCTGGTAAGCTTGGCGTTTATTTACTTAATAATCTACGATCGAACGGCTACGAGGAGGTCGAGTAACTTTTTTGTTTTCCATTTAGATAGCGAAAAGAGGATATTATATATTTATGTTAAATGAGGTTATACACAATTGAAAGGAGGTAGCATACATTTTGGGCCAACTTTTAAGTTGTTTGTGTCTTTGCAGCTGAAATTTTATCAAATCGATATCTTCACCGACTTTCTTGATAAAAAGTCGTGAAAATTGAGCTCATAGGTAAGTATTTTGGTGTTTAGGAAGCCCTGAGAGTTACTTTTTGGACTAGTGCAAACCTGATTTAATTTTTTCCAATAGTTCCCAAGATTACCCCGAACATCACACAATGTAAAAAAAAATACGTATATACATAAAAATCACGCAATGAAATACAAATATTTAAATATGATGAGACGTGGTCGCTAACTATGGGCCTTATAAACAAGCTCAGAGTCACTTAGCGGGCAATGGAAAGGGCTATGCTCGGAGTTTCCCTGTGGGATCGAATTAGGAATGAGTACATTCGTAGGCGAACCAAAGTCACCGACATAGCCAGAAGGATTGCAGAGCTGAAGTGGCAATGGGCAGAAAAGTTCTCGAGTGGCAGCCACGTACTGGGAGACGCAGCGTAGGCAGCCCCCCCCGCACGATGGACCGACGACCTGGTCAAAGTCGCCGGTAAACGCTGGATGAGGGCGGCGCGGGACCGAGTGACGTGGAAGACCTTGGGGGAGGCCTATGTCCAGCAGTGGACGTCTACAGGCTGGGGATGATGATGATGAAATAAGATTAAAGATCGATAACAATGATACATAAAAACACGGAAAGCCTACTCAAAAGACAGTGAAATAGATATAAAGGTTCGATATACTTTAAAATTCATGCTATAACAATTGAATACTATCACAAAACAACAAAGGTTTTAGCGAGTATTCAAGCAAGATTATACCGAAAAGGTCAAGTGGCAGACTGTCAGAAATACTTGCTCTCTTATTGAAATTCAGAAGATATGGCCCACGGAAAATACAAAACAAAAAGGTCTACTAAGAAAGTGGACAATTTCAGGTCAATTCTGATAAAATTATAATTAATTAATACTTAGTAATTATTTGTAATTAGAAACTTAACTGATATGTATATGATATGTATGATATGTATACTCGTAGAGGGTTGCTAATAGAGGTTGCTACATCAAGCTAGCTCATAACTCTATGAAAATAAATAAAAACGAGTGCTTGTATTTGTTAACCTCATCGTTTTATTTATTTATTTTTTAGAAAAAACAGATATTTTCTTAGATTTTTGACCGAGTTCGATCCCCACCACGGAGCAAGAAAAGATAATGTGCCGAGTCTGGGTGTTTATGCGTATTTATACCCTAGGCATTTCACACGCTTTGCTATGTTTAAGGCCATGTAGTTGGTGTGGTTGTCTGAGGATTTGAACATGAGCTCGAAGATGACCGCGCACGGGCTTGAATAGACCTGGGTCTTTATAAAATATATCTAGAACCCAAGAGCGGTGATAATTGGCGGCTCTCTCTAGCCAGGTGGACACTGAATGAGGACACTTTACGACAAGCTTATCCTGAGGCGGTAGGACTAAGCTAACCATATGCGGGCTGAATTATTTTAAATTAAATTAAAAGTATATATTTAATTTTCCAATAAATTATTATATTTACTTCTACAGTACTATATACTCTGAGCTGTTTATTTCTCCGTAAAATTCAGTAAGCTTTCGCCGCTCCTGAACGCTTCTGCCTTAATTACAAGCCAGCCGGGTTAAAACAAATAAATTATTCAGAGGTAACTAACACCGAGTGATTTGCTTTCATTTCTTTTAAAATACTTTTCTGTTTGAGGGAACATTCTACAGCTCGAAGGCTTCCGGGGCTAAAGGAGGTTTATTTAAATTAAATTGTTCAATTTCGAAATTACTTTTTAGAAGCATTTAGTATGAGTTAGCTTAATAAGGTACGGGAATTTTGAAAAGTTTCAGTTTTGATGGAAATATAGGGTCACCTTATAATAGTCAATAATATTTTAATAGCAGATTAAGAGTAATGAGTTGTTCATAATTACGAAAAAAAAAAAAAAAAAAATATTTTTCATAGATTAAAATTTCTAAATTCTTCTAAGTGATCAAAATTTAAGTTTAATCTGTAGTTTATGACTACACAGCAAGTAATAAAAACGTTTCCATCAAATTGTTTGTAGTCATAAAATGTAGATTAATCTTAAATTTTACTGACAGAGAAGAATTTTGAAATTTAAATTTATGAAAAATATATATATATATTTTTTTTTCGAAATTCAGACGCACTCATAATTCCTAATCAGCTATTAAACTACAATTGACTATTATAAGCGGACCCTGTATATTTTCGATAACCAAAGTAGGGTAGGTATTGATTAAATTAGGTTTGTATTCGGGAAGAGCGATTTAAGTTCCTACTTAAAGACAACATATCTCTATTGGGTGGGACAACAGTATTTAATTTTAAAAAGAAGATAGTAATTACCTTTATACTATAGTTGATTATGTTCATTATTGTTTTAAATACATTAATTGTTTATACAAATATAATTAATATGTAGAGTTTGTTTGTTTGTGTGTTTTTCTACACTCATATTTGAAACTAAATGTCACGTTTACCTTCATTGTATCCTAACTCTTGATCAAGGTTTTATGGTATATTTTGTGAAGAAATTTTACGGAATTAAATGCTACATGAATAAAACCACCAGAAGCAGCTAGTATGTTATAAAATCAAAGTATTTTGATCGTCAGGACGAAAAAGATTGATTGGTTAGGTAAAGGATCTCATACATCATATAGACAGAATGACAGATTGGGCAATCTATTCTTCTAATAGGTACACGGGTATGTAAATTATAAGAAAGTCATTGTAAATCAATCACAGAATGGGTATTTCAGAAAAAAAGGATAATTGTTTTCCTTGTTGCTGTGATAGAAAAAGATAAAATATGTTTACTTTGTTTGGACGACCACTATGGCGTTGGGGTAAACCTATCTGCCTCAGACGCCAGTGGTTGCGGGTTCGATCCCCGCGCGGAACCAGAAAAAAAAAATGTTCCGTGTCCCAGACGTGTTTATCTATTTATGTATTTATATTCTAGGTTCCCCCCTAGTTTGCTATATGGTATCCCATAACACAAGCTATGCTTACTTTGGGGCCATGTAGTTGGTGTGATTGTTGGGGATTTTATTTATTTATTTATTATTTATTTACGAACACTATTGAGATGACAATGCTTGTGTAAGTGTCGTGTACCAAATAAGTACATAATGATGGTTAAGAGTCAATTGATATAAAAATATATTAAATCCCAATAAATAAGAGGTGTTCGCTTATTAGAACAGCCAGAAGAATTTCAAAACTGAAGAGGCAATAGGCAGGGCTAATAGCAGATCGGATGGCCGTTAATGTTCAAGTTTCTGTAATACTTACCACGTACTGGGAGACGCAGCATAGGCAGACCTTGCGAGGTCGAGGGTAAACGCTGGATGAAGGCAGCTAAGGCTTAGTGACGAAAACCTTGGGGGAGGCCTAGTCCAGCAGTGGACGTCTTGGACCTGTAAAACTTACGTCGGATGTCAGACGTTACGCAGCTTACGGACATCTTGGACTTCCCTTTAAATCAATATATTATATAAAACTGTTCCGTTACTGACTGAGTTACTGAGTGACTGACAGACAACGTACAGCCCTAACTACTGGGCGTAGAGAGCTGAAATTTGGAACATACATTTTTTAGGGGATGTAGGGGTTTTCTAAGGAAGGAATTTCCGAAATTCCCACGGGAACGGGAATTATTGGACTTTTTAGTTTTTTGATGAAAATTCTTATTCATTGAGTGCACGGATACGATATTTGGCATAAAGGTTCTTCAAAAAGTGACTGGTTGTGTTATGAAAGGAATTCCCGAAATTCCCACGGGAACGGGAACTATATGATGTTTTAGTTTGTATGAAAAAACCTTATTCCTGGAGTCCTCGGATGTGATACTAGGCACAAAGGTTCCTTAATAAGTGTATGTTTGTATTATGAAAGAAATTCCCGAAATTCCCACGGGGACGGAAAATATAGGACTTTTGAGTTTATGCGTGTACGAAGTCACGGGCAAACGCTCGTCCCTTTAATAATAAACAAACTTACTATTAAAAAAACCCTGTATATAAATTATACTAGGATAGCCCCCAGATCCACTGTATTGTCTCCATAAACCAAGCTTACTTTGGAGCTTAAAAAAACACCTATTTAATTAAGCTTTGTATTCCGTGATTGAACATATAAAGTTTGCGAAACTCTAAATTTATATATGTTAGAAAAGCAAAATTTTTACTTAGGTAGGGTAGTTCAGACAAAAATTTAAATGATTATTATAATAAAAGATGATGATAGAATTGTTACAGTACCTACAACCTATATACGTGGTCGTGGTCAGTTTTCATCCTCAAAAAACATCACAAGCTATTTTACTAGCCTGTTCTAAACTGCGACTAATATGATATTTTTTAAATTGAATATATCCAACACTTATAAATAAATGTTGGTTTGTTATAGAGTAGGTCCATCTATGGCAGATGAGGTACACCTTGAGGTTTTTAGTGGGTAGGTCCGGCCTTCGCTCCCCCTTGGGCGGTCGGGGACGTGATAGCACGTTTTCCTCAAGTAAAAAAAAAAGGAAAAAATGAAAGTATATGCAATATTAGATTTTATCAAACTAGATAATTAAAATGTGAGATAACTATTTTAAAACATATTATTTGCACAAAAAAGTAAATACACGCATAAAGTAGAAATATTCATAGAACACTCCAGGTTTTACTTTAAATTCTCCAGTCCACTTTAAAGACTTTCAATTCAATATTTCTAGCCACTGAGTTTGACTACTAAAATTAGACAAAACAACAAAAAAAATTACAAAACATTCCTCCATTCAACATTTCAGTGAGATCATCACTCGCTGCAACATCTAGCCGATATTGTTTTATATTTGTCTCATTTCTCCGAAGCCACTCATGCAGAAACAGCGGCCCGATTATGACTACCCTATAAAAAATTCAAGGCATGAAAAAAAAATATATAAAAAATATATTTTGCTCCCTCGTTTGTATCTCAAATAGGTTCATTGTTCATTCCTGTCATATTGTGGTAAAGTTCAATGTCCATGCTTGGGAGATAAGCTGAAAATATTATATACGAAATAACTGGTAAGATTAAAGCAGAGCGTTTTGTTGTTGCGGAATCATTATCGAACGTTATCGAGATAATGGATGGTGGATAAATTAACTTGGGAAATGCATAATTAAAACATAAATATTAGGAAATAGCTCAAAAATCCCATAAACATTCATGTTTTGAACTCAATTTATCTCTACATTAAATATAAAAAATAAATTCTAACCGTATATGTCTAACCGTGTGTCGCAATGATCTTAATTCATTAGAACTTTACTTAGGACCGTACGTCTCTATTTATTATTTAGTGATTTTAGTGTTATACTAAACTTAATAAAATGACGACCTTAACCTATTCTTGAAATTGTTATTCCCGGCAATTGTTTTGACCTTTACCATCATAACAAGCAAAGACCAAATACTAAAATATTTAATAATTCGAGTTAACCTTTTGTGGCAAAAATACTATAGCTTAATTACGCCAGAAGTGGCCAGTAAAGTGAATTTAAATGCCAAGTTAAAAGCTTTAGTTGCAGAAAAAAGAGCTCTATTAAAATAAAACGTTTCACCTGTTTGAAACTTTCGCGCTTATTTAAGTAACTATTAAACCTTTAAAAAGTTTTCTCTTCCGATAATACTAATTTAAAATATCGGAAAGTCTTAATCGCCGCAGCCTTGGGCGTAGTTTGTGTTTTCGCCAATCATTTTCCGTTCAGCGCTAGTGTTAGTGTCTTCTGAATAGATCTAAATAGTTCAGTGCCTTTCTATAAAGTGTCTTCAGACAAGTGCCACTTTAAATAAGCGTCGCAGATAAACTACGACCCCGAGCGTTTTCAATAAAGTCTGACTTGGAAGGGTTAACCTTTTGGATTATGTCACTTTATTGTTCTTTTAACTGATCGCATATCTAGAAAGATCTTTGCAATCTTGTTCATTCGTAATTTTAGTGTTTATGGAATTTTCTTTCGTTTATTTCATATAGTAATTGGTTTGAGTGAGTTTTAGTAGGACTAATTTAATTAAGTGAAAATCCTCTAAAGCGGGCTGAAAGGTACGACTATTTTCGCGACTTTTCCTCTTTACCAGTGTTCGTCAAATACCAGATCTTTGAGAAAAATCAAAGAAGTAGCAAAGTTTGCATAAATTTTGTATACAAGGAAATAATACTTTTATAATTTTATTGAATTAAATGTATTTTATAATAGCTGTTGGGAGTTATCTGATTTAAGATTACTTAAGACATTAAAGGTAACAAAACTAAAATACTATGCTTTTCCAACTAAAGAATTCTCGTCTAGAGTATGTTTCATTTGAAATCTCTTTAAATTAATAAATTATCTATTTATACAGGGTTACTGGGTAAGTCAACCTAGATCCGTTAATAAGGGCTTGTAGAACCCGTCATTTCTAACTTATTTCACTATGAAACACTCTACCCCAAACCTAACCATTTTCAAGATAATCGACTTCTAATTTTTTTAATACAAATTGCCGATTTTTGCCATTAAATGTCATATTTTGAAATTGGTCCGATTTATTATTGTTATTATTTGTTTTTTACATGATTATAGTAACCAAAATTCTACGTGAAATTACTAAATACATACTTCTAAGCGATTGAAAGTTGAAATTATAAAAAAAAAAAATTAAGAATACCTAAAAAAAAATATTATACTTAAAAGATGTTCGGCAGAATTTCTTAAAAACATCTACGTTTTGTCAGTTAACCAACTAGGTATAACAATCTAGGCTTTTATTTAAATTCGTAGAAAAAAATTTAGTTTCATAGGCGATAGTGGATGTAAAAATAATTTCGCTTATTGAGCCTGACCCATTCTTTAGCCCAGGAAAGTAAAATAAACGAAGGCCCCAACGAAGATTTACTACAAACGTGTGGATGGACATCATTTCCAATCATTTGATTAGACCCTATTATCTACCCGATAATTTGAATGAGGAGCACTATAAAAACTTTCTGAGAGGAGAAAGTTTCATGGAAGTTTTGCCACTGATCCTTATTATGGACATATGGTTTCAACATGATGGCTGCCCTGCACATTTTTGAAGGAATATGAAGGAACGAGATAGGATGAGGAGGATCTTCAACGTGGACAGCCAGAAGTCCAGATCAAACACCCATGGATTTTTATGTGTGGAGGCACATGTAGAGCCGCGTTTACGGCGAGACCAATCCAATTGCGTCTGCTGATGGATAGAAACTCGGCAAACGAAATGCGAAGAAATTTGACCAATGGTGCAGTAAAAACTGGGCTTCACTGAATAATGCGAAAATGTATCCAAAACAAAGGCGGACATGTTGAGCGTAAATTGTAATGTGCAACGATACTAAATATTATTTTGTTCAAACTTACCTTTTGTTACGTTCCAGGGCTATAAAATGAATTAAGCTCAATCAACTTAATTATTTTTACGTCCAGTATCGCCTATGAAACTAAGATTTTTTTCTACAAATTTAAACAAAAGCCTAGATTGTTATACTTTGTTGGGAAGCTGACAAAATGTAGATGTGTTTTGCCGAACATCGTCCATAATACTTTTTTAAGATACCCTTTAAAGAAATGAAGAACTGTAACAAAAAATTTTGATTATTTGAACTTTCAATCGCTCAGAGCTATGTAATTTAATGTAAAATTTTGGTTACAAAGATCATAGAGCATCTTAATCTGCATGTAAGAAATAAATAATAATAATAAAAAAGTACACCAATTTCAAAATATGACATTTAATGGCAGAAAATCGGCAATTTTAAAAAAAAATAAAAGTCGGTTATCTCGAAAACGGTTAGGTTTAGGGTAGGGTGTTTCATAGTAAAATAAGTTTGAATAGCCCGTCTATACGCTCTTAACGGATCTAGGTCGACTTAACCAGTAACCCTGTATAATTCTTCAACTATATTTCGAATCAATTCACGAAACTAAATTCAATTACATTAACATTTTACGCTAAAGTTTTTAATAACTATAATATTTTCCGTCTCAAAATAAAAGTATACAGTACGCCAGAAAGCAAACATACAATTCCTGTGCTGCTTCGAAAAGAAGAAAATCTTTTGTGGGAAAGCTCCCTGTATCGGAATCGAAAAGCTCTAAAAGTTACATTGCAAAATACAGGATAGGTAAGCGAAAAAAACTTCTACTAAACAAATTGCAAACTTTTACCTGTGCACATTATTTAATCTTTGAAACTGTTTTACTTGATATAACCGCTCGTGTTTGCCTTAAAAAACACTATTAGAAAATTGTGTTTAAATTAAAAACACTTCATTTAAATATTTAAAAGCGATTAAAACCAAGTTTGTTAAAAATATAGTAAAAGCTTGTAAATTTCGTAAAGCTTTCATGGGCAAAATATATGAGTCGGAATGTAAATTGAAACATGCGGTTAAATCCTTTGATCTATTGACCAATAACAAGAGTTGAAAAGCTAATTATTTATATCAATATTTAACCAGATTTTATAAACGATTTGTTAACCAGGATGGTTTAACTGTATAAATTTTATTTGAGCATTAATTTCTAGGAATGAATATAATTAATTTTTACTATGGCCGGCAAACGCTGGATGAGGGCGGCGCGGGATCCACCAGTTAATTAGCTTGGAGTTGCAAGTTACCATAAGCAGTTTCAAAATTGTCCGCTTTTATAATTTCAATTTCCATTTACTTCCTATCCTTACAATATAAAAAAAAAAACTTCAGACTTACCATAATTATATGAAATTTAATTTGGGTTAGTACTTACTGAGGTAGGATGAGTATCGCAGAATTAAGACTAACTATACAATTTTTTTTATATAGTTAGTCTTATTAAATAGTCTTATTATAATTTGCCGACAAGGTGTGTGCTTTTTAGTACCTATGTGAGTAAACGTAGTCGTACATTTCTTTTTGTGTATTAGAATTCAACGGAATTTTAATTATCACTGTATTATGTGAAATATCAAAATCCATGTATTCAAACCAAGTAATTGGCGACCACTTTGGCGTTGGGGTAAACCTATCTGCCTCAGACACCAGTGGTTGCGGGTTCGATCCCCGCATGGAACCAGAAAAAAAAAAGTTCCGTGTCTGGGTGTTTATCTATTTATGTATTTATATTCTTGGTTCCCCCCTAGTTCGCTATATGGTATCCCATAACACAAGCTACGCTTACTTTGGGGCCATGTAGTTGGTGTGATTGTCTGGGGATTAAAAAAAAAATCCTGACAAAAAGATACTATCAGAGCATTTGTTTGACTTGCAGGTAAGCTGATTAAGAAACGGTAAAATCAATGCTTGTTTCGTGTAGTTCGAAAGTTGAAGGTTCATGGTTCAACTGGTTCAGATAACTCTCCAAAAGGCAAAATCGTAGTTTATCTGTAAAGGTATCGTTTTTTTAAATTTATGAGCATATTTATCACTTAATGCTTGATGATAGGTCAATTTAAGTGTAAGAAGAGGTGATAAGCACTCTTGATACTAGGTGACTGGTGACAAATTGTAGATATTGAAAGAGAACACTCATAACTCGATTCTGATCATAATTATGTAATAAAAGTAGCACTAAATTTTTCACCAGAATTCTCTATAAAAAAAGGGTTAACGAATGCTTCACGGCTCAACGACCGTTCGTGAAGCCGTCTATACCTACCTACATGTACATATCCTGTGTTGATAGCGCCGTGCGTACGTCCGTACCATGCCTTGCGTAATCAATCCTTTAACTTTCGGTTAAGTTAACTCAGTAAATAATTAATATCTATTTAATTTTTTAATCTTCTTGTTTGATCTCGAAAGTGACCCACCACTCACCCTGTTTAAAGTTTGCCATAATATTTAATTTCGTCGGACTACGTATAGGTGGGATTAAGGTAAGAATAGGGCATTGTATATAAATGAAAAGATCCAGGTGCAATCTTTCTTTGCACCTGGATCTGCACCTTGCACTTTGCACCTGGATCTTGACGGCGACGACGCTTTGATCCTAGTTATCTGCAGCAGTACAGTGTATTTCGTGAACTCAGAGGCATCTACCTACTTGCAAATGTATTTTTAAGCGATAGACTTTTTTTCGAGGGCATTTATAATTTGTTTATTATTAAAAGTATAATAGGCAAATTTTATTTTAACAGCAATCATCTGGAAAAAAGAACGCTTTTTAATTATGAGGATGACATTCATATTTTTAATATCAAAATCCAAATTACGTTGTTTGCTAGAAGAACTTTACGACATTTCATAGTTTTCGTTAACTAAATACAGTGTCGATGAATTGAAACAGATCCAAGTATTGGCTAGACAAAACATTGTATTCGAACAACGTCTGTGTAAAACAATCATTAAATTATACTGCTGCTTCAGTGTGATACTCAACAGATGCAAACAACTTGGAAATGTGTGAATGGTGTGAAATGGAATTGAGAAACTTCAAAAATTTTGCAGAGCAATTCGCTATTGCTGTAAATTAGCCAGGGGTCTATTATACAAAATAAAAAGCAAAATTTATTTGTTGCTATTGATTTTAGCATTTATCATCCGGATGTTTAAAATGTCATAAGGTCTATGTACAGTCACGATTTTTTTTTATCTTAAACACTACGGTCATAGACTGAAAAACAGATAGAGGTGACAATTTCTAACTTTTGAAACTATAAATTTGACCCTTGTCACGTAAGTCGCAAGAGATCACGTGGTCTTTAAAGTCACCAAAACGTCGAGTTAAAATGTAAAAGACTGATTAAAGGTAAATCCGGTAAAAAAGTATTTTATTTGAAATTAATGGAACAATAAAAAACCGGGGTGTTTATCATAATTTATGATATATGAGGTATGATTTATAAAGATGCTACTGTTGTTATACAAGCAACTTAGCTATGAAAACAAACACAAATATTGATATTACATATCAACGTTAATGAAATCTCGCAGTTTAACAGAACATTACTGATTCAATCAATGTATCACATTAAGCACACTCTCCACTATATTGAAAAGGCAAATAACTCAAAACATCTTGAATGTTATTAGTTTTGCTGGCGAGGTGCCGATAATGTTTGCTTGCTCGGCGAAATTAGATAGAATCCACTAGAGCCAGCACTGATTGCTGAGGCGTGATTCGCTTAGCGAAATGTGGAATCTAATCACATCGAAGCACTTATGTATCCGTGTTTGTATTCTTCCTGAAACTCCGTTTTAATAGTGTTGTTTGCAGGTCTATTAGAGGAACGGATTTTTATAACTGTTCTATCACGTTTCATAATCTAAAATAAAACACTTTTTAACCGGATTTATCCCGTATTTTACATTTTTTGACGTTTCAGCATTGACTTACTATGTACTACTATGCGTTTCAGTGTCTTTGCTACGTCTCGTCGCTCGTGACCATGGGATTTTTTAAAATTTGGTTTATTATACACTTTAATTAAAAATACAATTAGTAAAAAGAAATATCTAATATAATCTCAACTATTGACTAACCGTATAACCTTTGAAATAAAAATCTTTTTAAGCAGATTTAATGGCATTTATTTTTGTTTCTCCATTTTATCTCGACGTTTCGGTGTCAACACCGCCGTGTCACGGACTCTGTAATTTCAGGGGATGTTACCGGATTGTATCGCATTTAATTTGATTGTACATTTTTACTCGACATTTCGATTTCTCTGCATTATGTTACGGGGTAAAAACACCGAAATGAGTAAAAATGTAAAATACGCGATAAAAGCAGGTTAACAAAATCTTTTAAAGTAATAAAGTAATAATAAAACTATAGACTTGTAATTTTGTTTCTTGGAACATACATGCCTTCAGAAGTACGGAAGTATTCATGATTAAATATAAGTAGATCGGCGGTCACCCATTTTTGAAATACCTACTGGGACAAACGTTGCTTAACTTGCCATATCAAATAATAGGCAGTAGTGGAGCCATTACGCCACCACGATTTCTTTACTTACTTTATACGTTGAATATATTTAATCTGCCCACCTATGATTGCCTACATAGTTGAGAGCTTTTTAATAATATTTACTATGTATGACACTGTCGCGATTCTGCCCTTTACTTTACAGGTAAAGTTACAGGTTATAAGTACCTTTTGTTACATCCGACAATTTTTTTCTTTTATTTTTCACTAAGTAGAGGAGTATTAGTAAGCAGTAATATCTCACAGAATAATTTATTCCTGATATTCCCACGTAATCAGGACTTATTCAATTAGAGCCGCAGGACATACTTAGTAGTTACATAAGTATAAAACACACGGGTTCATATGTTAAATCCTATTTCTTGCAAAATACACGAGTAAATTACACGTTCCTCTTCACTTTCACTGTTACCCTCACGAGGTAGTAATTTAGGAAATTGTTGAAGCCGATGGCAACACTGTATTAGTGATACGTTCAATTCAATTGCAGTGGCGCGGGTTGTTAATGGCACCGGCAGAGTGCGCGGTGCATCTTAGAAAGAGTTCTGTAGAGAGAAGTGGCAGCAGGGCTAATCTCTCCGACTCTACGTGCTCTAATAATTGTAGCTCTTCTTCACGGCATCAGCCATTTAATTGACTAACCAAGATTATCACATTGTGCTATCCTATGCACTTACTACGAAACATATTTTCATCCACTCTCACAAACATTCTTGGTTATAATATTTGTTAGGCTCGTGACTTGAATTCACTTGCCAACAGCAATACCTTTTTAGGTAACTGCTGAAATAATCAACAGCTAAACAACCAAAGGTCAAACGTATGAACTTCAAACTCTAAATACGTCGCTATTGATGTTTAAGTTGCTAGCTTGCAGTGTTAAATCGAGCTTAATAAACGCATAAAAAATAGTTGAATCAAGTGTTAAATTTAAAAGTTATGTGGCTCACCGCTCAACTAAAATACTATAATTCCGATAGCACCAAGGTTACTATTAATAGTGTTATGACATAAAATTACCAGTAATTTTCTATATTGGCATGTAATAAATCTAGCTGTTTTTAAGACAGGGCGCAGTAAATTTGCATGAATGTCGGAACATAGATTGAAAGTACTTATTAAGTCATTTATGTTTGAATGCTTTTACGACACCAAAATATTAAGTAATAATACTTACGAGTTACTGTTAAGTTTTAGAATGACACTCTGTGTTGACTAATGTATAAAATAATTGCTCGGCTCGAATAGTTAAGATTACAACATTATCGTTATAATAAAAGAATGTGTAACCTACGCCATTTGCAATGCTGGTGTACACTTTAATTGATTGAAAAACTGTAGACCTCTACATATTTGCCACCTTGGCTCTGACAGCTAAGAAGTGGGCATTCTAAAATGTTTTGAAATATCTTTAAATAATAGCCTGCATTGTATACACCTGCACAACCGTGACATTAAAACTATGAATATTTAATATAACGTTTAATAGAAGGTCACAGTTTTGTTTGCCGTCAGTCAAAATAATTTCTCTCCATCTTGAAATAATAGAAGAAATGTCCTAGACCAAATATGTGATCTTACGAAATTCTTTTGTTAAAGCTATAAATCTCAAAAAATATGGTAATTTTGGTAACTTTTATGAATTACTAGAGCTTGCCCTAGTGGAATATTTTTTTGAATACAAAATATGCCATAAAATATTGTGAAGAGATTTGTAAAACTAGATCACATTTTCCCGTCATTCCCCCATCTTTCATATCATATAGTTCCATCATTACATTGCCACAGACTGTTCATGAATATTAATAATAGCTGCTGCCCGCGACGTCGTCTGCGTGAACGCTATGCAGCACCAAACGCACCTACCACTGCTAGCGTGATAATATGTAGCCTATATGTTGACCCGACTTCTTAACTATCTTCATGCCAAATTTGAAGTAAATCCATGCAGTACTTTTTGAGTTTATCCCGGAAAGACAAACAGACAAACAGACAAACAGACAAAAATTCTAAAAACTATATTTTTTGTTTCTGTTTCGATTGTAGATCATACCCCAAGTATTCTTTTAAAAAAATATTCAATGTACAGTTTTGACTTTCCTACCATTTTATTATATGTATAGATTCTACTGAAATCAGACTGCAAATAGACTCTCGTGTTCATTATTTGCGTTTAAGTTGAACGTCATTATTGAAACCATAAAGGAGCAATTTCTAAAGAATTTTAAACATATTGATACGATGTTAGCAGATTATGCTTTGATTTCTTTTACAATAGGAATAAAGGTACTATTGTAATGCTCCGTGACAATGTCTTTTTCAGTTATGTTCAAATTTTCAATAAATAGCTTATTTCAGTCCTTTAGGTTACCTAATGTTGACTAATACTGACTAATTCCTAATGTTGACTGCAGCTCGAGAAGGACTATAGTTTGCCTACCCTGGTGCTGCATTTTGTGTAATTACTCACAAAATGCAGCACTGATTATTGGGTGGTGGAAATAAGCAGAATGGTGGTATTTATATAGAACAAGGGAAATGTAGAGCAGTGACATTCTATAAAGTCATAGAGTAAAGGAACCTGCAAGGTGTAGGGTTAACAAAATGAAGTGGGGAATAATCTAGTGTTATCATATAAAAAACTAGAAATATATAAAATTGACTTTGAACAAGACAACACGTTAAATGTTGATGTTTCTATATTCGAATTTTAATGGGTATTTTTAGGAAAATATTCCTTTATTACTTTTGTTACATTTTATACGCGAAAAAGTTCATCACTGAAGAGGTATTTAACCTTTTTCGACAATACAGTAATAAAAGACATGCTTTAATCAATTCAGTGCAACTGTCTGTCCGTCACTTGTTTTGTTGCTCTCCGTGCTTCTCTTGTGAATTTTGTTTTAACAATAAAACTCTTTATTGTACACCAACATGGTTTTAGTTTTAGTTTATTTAAAGCGAATCAAGAAGAAGTAGGTAGACGCTCGACTTTTTGCTTGATCATTATATCGAACATTTGGACTATGTTTTGGACGATATTAGAAACTTATTTTGTAGAGACTATGGATTGCTTTATTGTATGCGAAGTACCTAAAGGTGGCAGTAAAGTTTCAATAACTCAACTTCAATAATGCTTAGTGACAAAACTTTTAGGGACTATCTTATATTTTAGAAGACGATCTTTTATGGTGTTAACTTATCTTAAACCTGGCCCAAGAATACACAAATAAACTTTCTTATGCCTTTCAAGCAAGTCATAATTAATCATTTGATAAAGTAAGAGGTCCTTAGGTTTGGCTGCACTATAAAACAGATGCATCAACTATTCGGCAGATTTCATTTACTAGTTTAAAAAGCCAATGTCCGTTGATTTTCGTAGTGACATCGGTGTGAGTTAATCAGCTTTCAATGCAGTGATAGCGAGTTTAATTCCTGTACAATCAAATTGTGTATATCTGGGTGTATCATATTTAATAAAGTACGTATTTCCATTGTCTAGTGCTATGGTATAAATGTGCTTACTTGTAGTCTAGACGGCGTATATGTCCATAACAATGCATCATTATTATTAATGGATACAAAGATATATGACTTCTTGGATGATATTTTTTCTCAGTAGATTTCAAACTTCGAATAGCAAGATGTGACCGTTGATGTAATAAGATGCTAACATGGAAATACCCTTCGCAGGATTTTTTCTAAGGATTCCTTTATTTGGATTATTCTAAAAGATTTATTACACTTTGTTACTTTTGCGTCAGGTGCGTGCGTGCTTAGCTCAGCAAGTGATCCTTAGAGAAAACAACAGGCAAAATATACTCTATTACAGTGAGATAAGGACGATTCGATTTAGATTTGAATGCCTTAGAGCAAGAAGGGCTTAAGGATAATAATGTTATTCTGACTTAGTTGACGATGATAAATTGTATGAAGGTTTAAATTGTACCGTCTTTGTCTATTTTGTGAGATATTATCTCGTTGTAGAAGAAGATGAAGGGACTATTAACGAAGTTTTTGAGATGTGTGGCTTGAAGTAGGACTTCTGTGTGTAACGTAAATGAGATTTCTTTTAAGATATAGTGCTTTCTAGCATTGTCTGTCTAATAAAGTCTTTGTTATTTTTAGGTTTGTTATCAGCAATATTAATCATGTACGAATCTTTCTGTTACTTTATTGAAACTTATTTCGAAGTTTGGTAATTAAATTTGCTTAGTGTTTTTTAAACTACAGTGGGGTAACTTTGACATTTACGGATCAGCGATCCGCAAGTTAGGTACTTGACGGTAGCTAATGGTATGTGTATGCGTGGATCATGTTAAAATAAAGACCGTTAGTTTATTAATTTGTATAGTAGGATCAAAAAAACAAAGAAAAGTTAAAGCAAATCATTTAAACGTATTATATTTAATACGTTTAAATTATATTTTAACACTATATGCGTTCATTTTAAGTCAGAAGAAAAGCTTTTATAAATCTACTATTAATATTTCAGTTTCAGTTCCCGTTGTGTTATTTTCTATGACATGAAAGCTGAAGTGTTTTTGAAATAAGCTACAAAGAAATACTCATAACTAAGCTCCAACAACTTTAACTTTAACCAAAGAAGCTTAGCCAAGCCGAAGTTAATACCTCCATGAATTATTCAAGGATGATTAAATCCATGAATGTGTTTTTCATTTATGAACTTTTATAGAATGGTGTTATAATAACTTATTACATAATCGTACTAATTAGCTTCCTGATATTACAGCATGAACTATGTTCTCGAAGCAAGAGGTCCTGGGTTCATATCCTGGTTTGGGTAGATATTTGTCTAATGACCATGGATATTAGCTGTAAAGTCATGGATTTCTGTAGTTTTCATCATCATCATCACAACTCTTCGTAATGAGCCCACTGCAGGGCATGAGTCTCTCCCCTGGGTGATGAGGAGGTTTAGGCCATAATCCACCAAGCTGGCCCAGTGCTGCCAGCTTGTAGTTTTATACAGGGTTAATTTTAATAAACGCATTAAATTTTGCGGGCACCCTCTGCACATCAATCCCAGCAACATTTGTTCTACGATCTTTAACAAATGTTGATAAATAACACAAAAAAAATTAAAACAAAAAAATGTTTGCTCCTTACTCTACATTTTGTAAGAAGTACCTATTATTATATTTAAGCGATATTTTATTGCGCAAGGTGCGTGGCATACCTACGCTCAGAGTAAACAGAGTTTTTTTGTTTTAAACAGAGGCTATACATATTTTGACTGAAATTTAAAAAAAGTTGTAGAACAAATGTTTGGATTGATGTGGAGAGGCTGCTTGCAAGAGGTGATGCGCTAATTAACATTAACCCTGTATAAGTTAATTTACAAACCACTTTTATTTTGTAGGTAAAATTAGCCATAGTCACATAATATGTCTACATTTCTCAAGTTTACTTACTTATGCATTATCCGTTATTCACAAAAAAGTTTTAAAGCAACTTGTGACATTTTAAACTTCTACCTTCCACGCATTGGAGCGAAGGAAAAACATTGAATGTTCCAGCTGCTTCTCTTCCCGGGCATACTGTTAAAGTCAGTTAAGGGACAGAGGTTTTATTGGAGGTTTGCTTTTGTAGGCGATAGGCTGACCCCCTGTCACTGCAATAGTCTCTCTCCATCATTAAAATGCCTCCAAATTTGTCAAACGTGACATCATGGTTTTATAGCCTGCCTACCCCATTCGGGATACAGGTGTGAAGATATCTATGTATGTATAAACTTTTAAAAAGTAAGAAGAAGGATACATGAATGTTGGTTACATTATTTCACACTAAATCACCTCTACGGATTAAAATAAAATTTCGCACAGAAATAGCTTGTAGGTAATTACTTTCCAAAATTTAATTTTTAAGGGCGAAGCCGCTAGTAATTTATCAATAAATAAATTTAAAAAGATACTTTAGAAACGCAAGCCTAATTCTATAACTCAATCAATACCTAAAATTCGTCTAATCCCCTTTCATATTCTCAAATATAAACTAGATATTCCCTAATTCACCTATAGCCCTACGAAGTAAGAAAGAAGATCGGGAATTTGTCGATAAGCAACAAAGAGGTTGAGTTTAAACATTCCCTAGGGCCTAAAGGGCTTTGTTTGTTATCAGACTATACGATAAACGAACCGTGCCGTAAAAACCGATACTACGACATGTACGGAACCCAATAAAGGTAGATTTTAGATATTGTACCTTAATGCTGAGATTATTATGTCTATATTAGTAGTAGCAATCTGGAAGGAAGTATATTCGAAGGCTGATGCTTTAGAACTGATTTTATTTAGCAATTTTGTTCCTTACTTTCTTACTATTCGTTTTTTATAGTATTAGCAAGGGAATATACATTTCAAATTCAGCGTCCTTCATAAACTAATTTCATTAATATAGGAGTAAATTTTGGAATCTAAACAAATCTTAAATAATTGAATTAGGCTCCGATAAATATTTAAAAATCTTACCTGAATACAATCGACGATGTTTAAAGCAAATATTTTGAGAGTAAGTTATCAATAAGCAAACACACTGAATTTTAAAGTTTTTGTCAGTATTTCGTGATAAAGCTTACATGTAGGCAACGTACTGGCCACTTGATTGCCCAGTAATTTGGTGATATTATCGTAGCTTGTTACTTACCGTAAATGGTTGTATGTCACGACATTATAGAAGATATTCCACTCGGGTAGCTAGCAATTCTACATTTAAATTTATTGCTTTTATAAGACGCGTGTAAGATTTATTTTCACAAGTAAATTGTTGTGTGGAAGTTGCTGGAAGTTTGCCTTTAAATAAGCTTTTTAAATTAATAACGATAAAAGCAGTTTTTTTTCGTTTTATTATGAGGTTTTCAATGTGATAAATAATGGTGACAAAATACATTTTTTTTTCATTTATAACCTACTTATTGAAATTACCATATTTCTTTAATTTATAAGAATAATTAACGACGTTATCAAACTGATGAAAACCAATTCAAGTATGATATCAGTTCTTAAAACGAATGCTTCAGCGCCAAAATTGATTTTTGAAACAGATTCTTTCCATACCATTGTAAAAATATAATTTGCACGTCATACATGATAATTCGGCCCAAATAATTAAAAGTTCTCATCGCCTGCCATGAGCTATCAGAGCGGAAACCCATAATAGATTCGAGAGAGATAGCAGGTGTTCGGGGATATTGTCCGTCTAATTAAAACTGTGTTAACATAGTTTAATGCGTATTTAAATGGATGTGCTATCGTTAGCGAGCGGTATTTAGATCCTTCGTTGAGGGATCCGAAGGGAAATAGTTTATTAAATAGAGTTATTTAGCATTATTAATGTGTTTTAGTTTAGGGCGCAAATGTGTTAGAAGAAAAATATGACTTTTATTACTTTTTATTAATTTTCTATGAGAATTCAGCTATTTTTGTGGTTGTTAGATAATTGTTTATCATGATAGAAATTTATGTTTCTGGGCTTCTTGTATTGACTTGTTGTATTTTATCATCATAAGTATGATAGTAGAAATAATTATGCTATGAATATAGCATAAATGATTAAATTCTGATCAAAAAACAGAACTAAGCAAAAACAGCATCGTAAATACTTTTTTTTAACGAAAAGTATTAATTACTTAACAAATTTTGACGATCATTTAACAGTTCCATTTCTTACTTAACGTAACCAAGGAAGGCTTCTTACAGACCAATAAAATAAGTATAAACAGACATCCAATAAACTTAAATGAAATAGAATAGAAATTGAATGCAGAAACCATTAAGTAAATCCCTGGATATTCAAAGCGAAGTTCGCTAATTTCTTGCAAAGTTTCCTTCTGTATTGAAGAATCGAATCGACTTCTGGGCTATTCAATTAAGCATGTTTAAGTACAAGTTTGCGAGCATGCCAGAGTGGTGGCAAGTTACTGGGGCAAGTTGCAGGAGCAAGTTTGTCAAAGGGATCGCTGCTTGAACAGTTCAGCTTAGGTTGGCGTCATCGCTGATTTAGTAAGCGCTTTTTTGTGCCTAATTTCTGGAATCCTTGCTATATGGATTTGGGTATACAGGGTGAACGTAATTCGTAAATAGAATTATGTGTTTCTTACTGTGAAACTTTAGTATAAACATGTGCGTGTGGAGCCGTGACAACAGGGAAACTATGAAAATTTTGTTGGAAAATTCTTTTATTTTTATTTACTGAATTTCATAGTTACAATTGCTACGTTTAACTATTAGAATTTGTACTAACTACCCCACTAACTGATTCAACCGTAGGGTGACCGTTTGTTCTCTTTGATATTTAAAATTATTTAAGGTATCTGATTACTCATAGAATAAATGCAATGAATTTGCCTTAGGATACTTCTATAGAAACAAGAATAACTGTTTACGGCATTTTCACATAGTACCTAATTGAATAGTTTGAGTGGAAAATATTTGAAGTATGTTTACCTAAATCTCATCAATAAGTCAAAGATCTTTTTCTAGTTTTGTAGTGAACGTTGGTGGATACTTACATCGATGATAACAGCCAAATATATTAAAAGCTTTATTTTGCAAACTTTAAGAAAAAAAAAACAAATAAAATTGGCTGAGAGATCGATTTTAATTGGCATTTTTTTATCTTTAAAACCAAAAAAAAAATTAACATTGCAATTTTAATAACAAACTACGTTTAGTATGTAGAAAATGTTGTACCGCTTTCATACCAAATTTGCTTCCTTATCAAGCTTAGCACTTTACGGTTATTTTCTTACAGCTTTTAAGCAATAAATACTTACAAACATTTGGCAATATTGTGTCAATATATTGTGGTTAAAGAATTGCTTACCAGGAAGAAACTGACGAGACTGTAGCCTAATGCAACCTTCAGGGTCAGTTATGCTCTAGCTAGACACACTTAAACACATGTACCTTTGATCGAATGCAATTACGAGTTGGTATAAACGGGTAAGCCGAATGCAGTTTGGCTGTTTTTTAATTACAAGTATATTTTATTTTAATTTGACCATCTAATTTTATGTAATTAGTTTAAAACCGTATTTATTAATAAATTAATAATGTTACTAAACGTTTGTTATTGACACACTTATTTTTAAAGTAGATGTTTATTAACTAGGTATGCATTTAAGTGACAAATTACTTTAATTTGAAACACTATTAATAAAAAAATGTGAAAGTGTTTTTTGCAACAACCAATAATATTTAGCCTTGCAATGTACAATGCCATTTAGTTAAACAAAGATTCAAAGTGAAGAAAAACTTAACTAAGTATGAATTTTGATAGCCCTCTGTGAAAAATTATGATGGCATAAACAAATTGGGAATCTTAAATGGCATAATTAAGTTACCTTGTGTGATTATTTAACACACTAAACTAACACCCCAATAATGACGAAGTTACCTTATGTAATGGATACTACACAACGGAGCTCGGTGATATCCTTGTAACCATACAAGCCCTTTAGGGTTCCATGCAAAATTGTTACAGAAAAAACCCTTTCGAATTTCTAACCAACTAACGAAGTTTGTTTTTAGGAAAACGATTAGAAAATCGAAAGAAAATCAGTCGTTTCTCACTAACTTATTGTCAATCTCAATGTTTGTAATTCATTTTATATGTATTTGTGGGTACAGAAGGCAGCAGATCAAGCGTTACAAACCTGTCAAATTTCCCCAACCAATTTTTGACTTAATGTCCAGGGCAGAGAGTTCAGATTCAATAACATTTTTTTGACAACTGTGATCCCAGGATGTTTGCGGTAATCCTACACGCTACGTTCACAGACTAAGAAATTAATGGTAATGATTGATTTCTTTTATAATTATCAACAAAACGTATGTCAATTTATTCACTTGTGACCACGGGGCATCTCAATTGAGTTATAATATAAATAATAAGAATCCGGCTGGATAGCGACCACCCTTTGTATAAAATCTGGATCAAAAAAGCATCGCTTTGGCTATAATTATGTTCTAGTGATATTTTATGAATAGCCAATTCCGTTGTGAGGTTTGAGTACAAAGAACTCTTACTTTGACATTGACGATGAGGTCTTCTTGTGCTTGCTGTAATAGTAGAATATGGCTTCCGCCTAGCAATGATGCATTACTATCCACTTTTAACCGTTTTTACCGTTATTCGCATTTTTTTTATTTGTATTATTACGTAGTCTTCCTTAAAGAAGGTAATTTGTAAGCTTGATCTAGGTTCGGGAATGTGCCTTAAAAGTTAAATAAATATGTTTTTTTCTGTAGCATCTGTTCTATTGCTGTTATTTTGTCTGAATCTCAATTATGTACCTACCACATTTTTAAATCCATCAAAGTCCTATAGACGAGACGTTCCTCTAAGAAATAAACTTATTTACCAGCCGTAAGTTACACTATGCGTTTGCAAACTTATACATCACTCTAAAGTTTCTTTCATAAATTAAGCTCAGCACCGCAAGTGAAGTGGGGTTTAAGTAAGTTACCTAACAATGCATAAAGAATATGAAGCCTGCAAGCTTAAAGCTAAGTGAAAAGTTATTTTTTTCATCAAAGTGCTCAGTGCAGCGTTTTTTGAAAATGTGCTTAGGTTTTATAGCTCAATTTCTTTGCTTTTTGATACTTTTTAAAAGGTTTTTTGTCGACGAAGACAAGGAAGGAAAAGCGATGTTCGAGGATTCACTTAAATAATATTTTTTAAACTTCCTTAATTTTAACACATATTGATAATGTAAGTCTTTGCTTAGTTGCGATTTAACATTTATTCATAACATCGACCATTGCTATTCGGTAGAAACGTTGATGTAACCTAAGCAAATGTTATATTTCCAAAGTAATAGTCCCCACTTTTACTTCTGACTAATATAAGCTTTATGCATATTTCATAAAGAGCCAGCACTGTGACAAATATTGTACAGCAAATATTATTAAAATTTTACGATTTGAACTCAGTTTTATTAGTGCTTTCGCGTTGGAAAGGTTACGGTCATGAAAATATAGTAGTCAGTCTAGAATCAGTCATTCATCATCAGGATGCTTCTTTGATGCGAAAGTTTTTTTTTCCGCCACAGAAGACAACCCTCAGAACATCCGTAGGCCTATTGACCGCACGAGTCAATAGGCCTAGGGGAGTCAGAAGTACGAAAAGGCACTTGCCAGGGGACAGGTCCCCGGCCAGATGATCCCAGACAGTGTGAGACTTCTACTCACTAAACTCCCCAATGGTCTTTTGTCTTTCTACCGACAATCGACCGCAGAAATGAGCGACAGTGAGTCGGCGATGAAGGCTGCGCTTAGAAAAATAGAGGAAGCACTACGTGCCGAATCGACTACATTGTTACCTACCAGCTAGGAGCTGGCAGGTAGGAGATTACCCAGATCTAAAGAGAGCTGGTTTGGAAGATCAGACAAAGCATCCTTAGGTCTGCGACAAGAGCGCTTAAACGATTTGGGATTGGCTTTATATGAAACAATGTCTCGAACCAACCCATTCGGATGATTTTCGCAACGTTTGAAGTGAGATAAGAACAGGGTCTTTAGGTATTGCTGGATGGTGTGGAGTTTAAGGTCCCTATGTAGGTCCGCGTTACGAACGTAGAACGGAGCGTGGGTTTCTCTGCGGCCGAAGTTATTTTGGATTACTTGGAGTTTGTCGATCAACTGAGGCTTGGCGTGGGCGAATACGGGCGCGGCGTGACTAGTCTGAGGCTGAAGCGTGTCGTGAAGTCGTGTTGGTGGTATTATATACCTTGTGGGGTTGTAGTGTTCTCAGCCTGTTTTGTTTTGTTGCATATTGGTTGCTTCTATGAGGGAGAGAGGGGGATGCATTAACGCACTAAAATTCTGCATCACTAGTATTTTGGAGTAACGGTATTAGCAAGAACTAGGTTATAAGTTGCAGTTATGATAGATTTTCGCAATGAAAAGCCATATATTATAGCATAAAATCGTAACGTCGTATTATAAATAAGCAACTAATATTTTAACGAGACTTTTTTCGACAGTCTATCACTGTGAATATATCCTTACTGTGTTTTAATTAAACTTAAGAGTTCTTAATTATTTGAATGTAGAATTCAGTGTGTTACGTTCTTAACTTAAGTGTGTAATGTGTTGCGTAAATTCGGAGTAGCAGACTGTTTATCTTCTTGATTTAAGTTCGGAAAACTTCGAAATTAAGTCTTACTGCCCTGTTAATAAAGAAGTTCAACCACTAAGCAGTTACGCAATATTTTACTTACTTTACTTGAAATGTAATTTCATTACTCTATTAGTTTGTATTAACGAACTGTTATAGTTGGAAATGTGTGTTAATTAAAGCTTAAAGCTATTAAGAATAAGAACCAGGCACTTTCAACTTTTTTTTTTCATTTTTGAAATATTCAAGAATTATTTATGTATGGAGCTCTGTAAGTATTTTAGTGGTAAATCCGTTTTACCTTTGTCCCTGTAATCAAACTTTTGTAACTGATAATGACCCACGATTAAAACACGCACGCTTAGAGAGATCCTCTTTCTTTTTTTCCAAAATCTGTATCTTGGTACTACAATTAGCGATTCCCTTTTATATTCCTAAATAAAATAATTATGTTTCTAAAACAATCCGAGAAGATTAGATATTCTAAATGCCTAATTATTTTATTTGTGTATTAATCCATCTGTTTTCAAATAACACAAAAACGTATAATAAAGGCGAGATTAAATTCCTTGGCGTCTTGTACAGTCAGAAAAGCTTTAATATATTTTCCTTGCTTTGAATATGTGCACCTATTATTTTATTATTTTGTAAATTAATAGCCATACTTCAAATACCTTAATGTGCTTATGGTAAATGCGAATCTTAAGATTTTTTTATAATGATTTTTAGCACCAGATTATATTACTTTTCATTTCGGCATTATTTTATGAAGAGCCAGTTCTTTCCGAGTCCCGTGTGCTTTCATCTTTGACCTCATCTTCACTTACAATCAGGTGAGATTGAGGTCTACGGGCTTAGTATTTATTTAAAATAATCAACGAATGCAGAGCATTAAAAAAACCGACTTCACGTCAAAACTTTCGATGAGTTATAATATCATCAACGTAAACATTCTCCGAAACCATACATATTTTTTTTTATTTGAAATTTTCAATGAATGATTTCGATGAAATTTATATGGGACCAACTATGAAGTATCCTCTATCATATGAAATATGAAACAAGAATTTTCAAATTCGATCTATATTTGTCCGAAATATCGGGACGAATACCTCTCTTTATTAACAGGGCAGTAAGACTTAACTTCGAAGTTTTCAGAACTTAAATCAAGAAGATATAATTACCTCCTCCTTTTTTGGAAGTCGGTTGAAAAAACCAAAAGTAAAATAAATCTTTTGATTATTTTTTACATTGTTTTGAATATGTTGACTGTACATAATTCAGTACTAGGAAGGTAGTTATTATTCCTTTGTGAAGATCCTCAATTAGCTCGAGTGTTTGGGCTTTTCTTTGAGATAGCAATATCGATGACAGTTTTTAATACTTTAAGCACTTTATTTAGATTAAGGCTAAGAGAGAAGTTATGCAAATGGCGGCGGTTCCGGAAATACCGTTTTTGGTTAATTACGATAAAATCTATTGAATTTGTTTTTTAAATTCTACATTTTTAATTTAACTGAATAATTTTAATTTATTTGATAAAATGGTTTAATTTGTTAAATTGGTTTAACATACAAAATAGGTACCATAAATAGGGATGACCATGAAATACAGTTTTAATTGAAGTTGTGTTAATATTTATATGTAACGGGATAATATTTCGTTATTTGTTGATATTTAGCAGTAGATCTTAATAGGTAAACCTTAGGTGTGTTTACAAGAGGTGGAGGGCTGTTTCTATAGGGCTTGTTATATTTGATTTACCTTTCACCTCACCACATTATATCAAATATTGACAAAGAGTGTTCGAAAGTGAACCCGTTGAAACTGATAATAAGACTCATAAGCTGAATTTCAAATATCTCTATTTCATATTAATGTCTGTGTTTGCTTGTGTCCTAAATAAACCTGAAGATGTTATGAGAAATATATACTAAACTAGCTGACCCGGCAAACTTTGTTTTGCCATATAAATAAAAAAAAAAATAGATGTTGGCCGATTCTCATAGTAGATATCGGATAAGCACAAAAATTTCATCAAAATCGGTCAAGCCGTTTCGGAGGAGTATGGCAACGAAAACTGTGACACGACAATTTTATATATTAGATATTCAGAATGTTTTTAGATATTAGTCACTTTTAGGTAAAAAATTTAGTATGAAGTACCTAACCTAAGTATTACCTTAGTGGAAAAATTATCAAATATTATAAATTGCTTGGAGAACCTTTGAAATACCTACTTTAATGAATCAATAATATTCTAAGTATTCGGATTATGGTATTTTCTCTTTGAAATAAAGTAATAATTATTAATTAAAACTTTATTGCGTCGAATAAGGCTAAAATACTTATAGGTATCTAGAATCATGGCCTCAAGGCAAATCAATTTATTATATTTAAGAAAGTTAATTGAGTTAATAATGGAATTATCTTGGAAAGTTTCTATCAAAAGCTGACTTACAAAAATATGGATATTTTAATGATAAAGAGATAAAAGAAATTCTATATCGCAGTCAAGAGTGGTAACACTAAAATTCTGTGAAAAACGTTATAAGTTTAATAAATTATTGATCTTAGCACTAGATCGATATGACGACCGGCTGGTGTAGCGGTAACATACATTGCCTTCTATGCCAGAGGTCCTGGGTTCGAATCCCGGCGGCGGCGAATATTTGTGTGATGAACACAGTATTAGTCGTCAAGTCATGGATGTTTGTATGTTTACTTAAGTTTATTTTAATAAAAAAAAAATGTATTTATTCAATATGTATGTTTATATATTTCTTAAGTATATCAGTTATCTAGTATCCATAATACAAGTTCTTTAAGAAACTTAATTTGGGCTAGATAATGTTGTGTGAGTGTCAGAAACATTTACTTATTTTCTTACTTATTTACATAAAAGCTTGTTGTATGCTTGTATTCAATAGCCATAAGGGTTTGTCAGAAACTAATTCAGTGCCCTCAAAGTTCTATGACACCCAATAAACAGGTTTTAGTAAACTTGGTTGTTTATAGCAAAAACGTCACTGTCACTCAGAGGAATACCTCGTGGCTCTGTTATGGGCTCATCAAAAAGCTTTGCGATGATGATGAAGTTACAGTATGCCTTTTACTGTATACTCTCGCAATCATTATAATACCTCATTAGTCAAACGTGACATCAGTTGGTCTTATAACCTCTGATGTTCTGACTGCCCCATAAGGGATACAGGCGTGAAGTTATGTATGTATGTATGAAGTTACATAAAGGGAAAAGATTACGCGTTAAAACATAACCTTTTCTTGGCGTGCCGTAGTCGGGAAATAATTACACAGTACTGGCCACACTGTTTAAAACAAGCAAGGTGACTTTGCTACTTTATAAGAGTGTGGACAGCAGTTTGCAACCAAATTTCGCTTGACCTTGGCGATATAGCGCGACTTTAGGTGGAAGCTTGTTTAAAACGCCGTTTACTATTGTGAATGAAATTCGGCATTGGTTGTAAGCAGTTGTAAGTGAACAAAAGTCACCTTGGTTTGAACCTTGTTTTAAACAGTCTAGCCGGGGCTTTATCAAGACCTTTAAATACCTCTCTATTTTATGAGCAATGATATTAACTCTTTTTAAAACAAGATAACATACCTATAATTGTTTAAAATATAATGACGTTTGCATGTAGCAATTTAAACCATGTTGATATTTACAAGTTCAACAAACCGTGAAAGCCTTAAGCTATGTGAGCTGAAACCTCCAAATACCAAGCTGCAACTGAGAATGAAGTTACATTGTTATGTTGACAATTTAAGAATGTCATATGTTGGAGCAAAGACGGGAAAGTTACTGTTAGTTAATCTTCAAGGTTGTTTAATTAGCCCGCATTTTGTTGTCTGATTCTTAGTTCGTAGATCAAAATTAAATTGAAGAGTTTTTTTATGTGTAAGAGGTCATATGTGGGATATTTTATGTTATGAAAACATCACTGCTTTTGAACACCAACAACTTCAGCAAAGCTACCAGTGCATTTCTGGACTTACAGAAAGCACTGGGCCAGCTTGATAGTTAATAGGTACATTAAATCTCCTCGTCACCCATGGCATTACAGAGGGCTTATTACAAAATATTGTGATGGTAGTTTGCTATTAGTTGCTTTTTTCATGAAAACTGCTTGGGTTGGTTCTTAGTTCTGATGGAGGTTTTTACGTCATATCACACTCAAAGGTAAAAGTTTAGGATCCTCCAGAAAAAAATAATGCCTTTCATATTAATTGTACTGTTACATTAAAACACTTTAATATTGTTAAAAAACGATAAGCACAATGGAGTTGAAAAAAAAGATCGTGTTAAATTCCGTGAAAATGCAATTAAATTCACAGAAAACAATTTACCTACGATTTGATATAGAACCATTTTGGTATAGCCTAAAATAGTAGAAAACAAGCGTGCACTATTATAGAAATGCAAACAGAAGTTTGATATAAAAAAACTTAAGGCTTAAATTACTGAAAAAATATGTTAAATAAAACTCAAAGTTGTTTACAGCAACGTCAGTGAAAACTAAACAATGTAACGCACTTAGCATTTAGGTAACCGTCGTAAAACCTAGATTGTCAAGCATTTTAGGGTTCTGCGTTTAATTAAAAGTCAACTCAGTGTTTCGACCGAACAAAGGATTCCGTGCTGAATGGATAATGACCTTCCTTCATTTTAGTTTTTTTCTAAAGCTCAATGAGCACTTGTATTGTTATGTTAATTAGAACATTTAAAAGTGTTTTCTTATTCAGGCGACTGGTTATCAGAGAAGTGATTTTTTATTTCAGTTAATTACAAGCCAAAGCCTGTTCTTGCTTGGTGCTTTATTTTCTTGATGTTGTATTAAAGAAATTATCAGAGCCTCAATCAAATAACCAGAGTACTTAACTCAAAGAAGAGTAAGAGATGCCTAGAAAAACCCGATTTGTTTTTTCTAATTGATTAATAATTTAATAAGTTCGTATTTACACTGAAAATTCGTTAATTTAAAATGCGTATAGTTATGGTTATATTGTCCTTTAAGGCTTTGAAAATGTAAACTAAAACTAATATAAATATATTTTATTTTAATATTTAAAGTTTAATGAGTGACAAGATAATTATGAGTCTTTCTTCATAATTACTCCTTTTATAATTGACAGTTTATGTAAGATTACTGAGTTTCACATTACTTATTCTGTGGTTTCACTAAGGATAATAATAATTCTAAAATAATTTATTTTAAATCGTTATTTATTTTCAGTGGTGCGTAAAGTTTTATTTGTACTTTAATTGGTAGAAAAAGTGAAAGTTATTCAACGTTTTTTTTTTTTTTTTTTTGTTTTTCCGCCACAGAAAATTTTGGGCACCCCCTAAAACAAGCTTTAACCAGTAAAGCAAGCTTTAGCGGGAGGAGGATGAATCCTATTACGGACGAATGGGCATTCTATAAGCTGTTAACCCCAGTGGCTAACGGCAAATAGAATGCCCAGACAGTGTGGAGACTCACTCAGTGAAGCCGAGCATACCCACTAAACATCCCCCTTTACTGACTCACCTTGATTGAGGCCATTAGTCTTCATCGGAGCGACAGCCAATTGGAGAGAGAGGCTGCGCAGTGAGCGGCATCCAGACGGCTGCCACCAAAAGGAACTGAAAGTGAGAAAAAAACAAAGCTAAAATTAGCAGAAATGACAAAGCTGAAACTAAGATATTATCTAGAGTGATCAGACTCACTCTGAGATAGGAATGCTGGAAAGAAGGACTACGTTTAGAAACGTTGAGCTTGCTGGAGTTTCCTGATAAGGGGAGCGAACTTGGTTAGGACCGGAAGAGCACCGTTGAAACCCTCTGGGCTGGCGTCGAGAGCGGCGCCGAAAGCCAGGATCTCGTCGATGGGAGCGAGCTGGATCCAGAACGCCATGCGGTCTTGAGAACCATTTGCATTCTGGCACTGGGAAGCCGATTTGGCGGCCGGTTGCGATTGAGTCGCGACCCGGCTGCGCTGACCTGGAACGATAGAAGTAAAGGCCTTAGGGGCCTTTGAACTGACTGGAGGGGCGTCCGAGCTAGGCTGCGGTCGCTCTCTCCAGTTCTCGATGGGCTTCACGGTAGCCCTGGCAGCACGCGGTGCCTTGGGGCAGCCGCGAAAGTTTGCTGTGTGGCCTGACTGGCCGCACAAGACGCAGGACGGAGCGGTGGGCGATTCGGGAGTGCGAGAGCACTCCTTAGTCCCATGCGGTTCTAGGCACTTGACGCACCTAGGGGAAGCATGACAATTTGCCGCCGCATGACCATACAATTGGCAACGGTGGCACTGACCTGGAAAACCACGCTTGTGTGGTACCTCGACGCGGATGTTGGAGAGACCGCACACGGTGAGCTTGCCTCTGAAAATGGACTGCCCTTGCGGGCTCCTCGCTAGGATTACTAGCGCTAGTGGGAACTGCTTGCCTCGGCGGCTGTGCATTTTGTGCACAGATTCGACGGGGAAGCCTTGAGAAGACAAGTCCTCTTGGATTTGCTCGTTCGAGAGCTCGAACGGCACGTTCCTGAGGACGGCACGAATCTTACGCTCCTCAGGGAGGGCGTAAGTGTGGTACTCGAGCTTTTGATCAGCAAGAAGCCGAGTGAGATTCCTGAAATCGGGAATGGAATTGACAACGACCTTAATAGAGTCACCCACGTTGGATGCCTTACTATACTGGATCTTGGGATTGTGTCTACCGCAGAGAGCTGAGACCTCGGTCCAGCGGCTCTTGTCCCGTAGAAAGACGGGGGGCGGAGACTTGACTTTCGGCGGAGCCGGATCTGATTGCGACGCAGGTTGTGACGCCGGGATCGCTGAAACAAAAGGCGCAGGAGCAGACGCCGGTGCGACTTTTTGCGGAGCAGGAACAGCGGCTGGAGCAGCTGAAACGGATAAAGTCGAAGAAGCATCTTTCTTCTTCTTCTTTGATTTTGATTTTTTCCGAACCTCGGTGAACGGAGCAGGAGATTCTGGAATTAAAGGAGCAGAGTCGGAATCACTACCCGGCGGGGTAGTTTTCCGTTTGCATGCGGTGGAATCTACCGACATGCAATCTGAAACAGGAACGACGTTCTCAGAGGGATCTGGAGACGCCGGGGAATCTGTTGGGAAACTGAGCGAAGGCGGAGTGGCCGGGAGAGACGCGGTGGAGGCCTGAATGGCCGGAATTGCTGATGATAAGATCGTAAAAATTTGGCTGATTTGAAGTTGGAGTTGATTGATGGACTGATTTACCTCTTCCATCGTGCCGGGCCTAACCCAGGATTCGACGGAGGACTCCATCGAACCCGGGGAATCTAATCCTAACCTAGTCTGCAAGGAAACCTATTCCTAACAAGGAACCTACTTGCCGGTGAACGGCGAAAGGACTACACAAACTGCGCTGAAAGAAAGATCAACCTAACACGGACCTATTGCCGGTGAACGGCGGACGATCAGGCTTAGTTGTCACGGTTACGTATCCACCTGACCAGCGATGCTTCGGCCGGCAGCAGTCGGGTCCGCCCTGAAAAGGGCAGATGAATTAGCCCCGACACCACACAGCCTCCACAAGAGAAAACTTTCCGAAAGAGCTTAACTTGGCACCTGACCCGCACGAGTGCGGGGGAGGGAACAAGGGCAGCGCAATACGAACACTCGGGAGCGGCCGCAGACACGACCGTTCGGGAGCGAACGCAAACGGGAAGTGTCGTTATTCAACGCTAAAACAAGCTATCTATCAAGGTTGGGCAGATGAAGGCTGAACCAGCTGTGATGCAGAGAAGTAGGATGACTTCTTTTACACAAGATGCAATGTCGTAGGGTGAATTCCGCGTCAATATCGTATACGGTTTTATACGGTTTAGTATACGGTTTTACCCATGGGTCGGGGAAAACCCGGAAAAAGTAGTTATTTGATTTTTCATTGAAATTGTTGTCTAATTTTCTTTTAAAAAATATGTTAATTGTAATGGGTACCTAATGAGTCTGACTAAATAAATATGTCGATTTAATACCTTTGCGTTTTAAAACAGATGAACTTCATGCCCAGATCCTTAGCTATACGGTTTTGACTCGGTCTCCCATATAATATATTTTTTTAAGAATGGATTAATATTAATAATGAATTATAATTATTACTTGATCGATAAGAAAATATAAATTTTGAGGGTTTGAAGAAATGTATAAACAAAATGATAAATTCAATATTACTTACACAACGCTTTTTGGCCACAATATATAGCAATACGCTTGTGATGTGTAAAAAAGTAAACAGATGGAATACTCATAAAAATGCATAAAAAACCGAAATCATCGCACAAATATTTGCAGATCGCACGAAACGGCGAGCGGAATCGAAAACTCAAACCCGCTATTTGCCTTCCGCGCCATAGGAACATTCAAATAGGTCTACGCATACAGACAAAGATAAGAAGAGTGTATTTTAAGAACAACGCCAAGAGCATTGAGTAGTAATAATACACGAAAATAAAAACGTAATATTTATGGAAATCCGTCGCTGCGATAACTTCTGATTTTAGATGATGATTACATTGCCTATCATTATATAGCAACTATATGCCTGTTTTAATAAAAAAAGTATAAAATAAATATCACACGATGTTATGTAGCCCTAAAATATACCAATATAGCTTTAATGTGGTGACTTTTTAAATAAACATTTGTAATTCATAAATAAACACCCAGATTCATCACTCAAATATCTACAGATCATAAGAATATTGTCATGAAACGGTGATCGGACTCGCAATCTCGTATCAATCGGCTATTTCCTTTGCGCCAATTCTTCATTGCAGGCCTATACGTCCACAACTGAAAATTCGTAAAGTTTTTCTGTTAGAACACTTGTAACAATGAAGGAAAAATATTTACGAAATACCATTTCTACGATAACTTCTGTTATTTAGTTGTTATTACAATTGGCTCATTTGTGACAGAAAGCGAAGCAACCCTATCTCATAATCAGATGGACCGACAAGTACCAACAAATCATACAGATAGCAAGCATATGCCTGGTTAGCTCCCATAATTCATAGCCAGTAAACCCTCAATGAAGGAGGTTATTTCTACGCCATATTATCTACGTGATTTATGTACTACTAAGTACCCTTTAAAACTACGAGGAAAGAAAGACAATTTCCTTTTGAAAATTGCAATATTTTGCAGTGTATGTGTAAACTGTTCTTGGGGACTGTAGTAATGTATTGAGTCTAGACGAAAAACTGGTTATGTCGTATAATGAAGTTGGCTATTAGATGGTAATGTGGGTGCTTGTAACTTTATTATTGGGCTCCGTGTTTATTAAGTGTTAATTCTATTTTCTATTGGATTTTCTTTATGATAAGAAAGGAGAGTTTGATATACTGTAGTCGTTAATGGGTTTATATTAATAGTAACTAGTTCAACTAAATACAATAAAAAAGCCTTCAAACATAAAATGATTTTTTTTTAATGCTTAATTTATGACATTCTATTTTAAGCTCTCTGATTAATGAAACTGAGCTTTCTTTACAAAATGACTTGTCTTAAAAAGCGTATTTTCTTTCAATGGTCAGCGATTCAACATTAGTGGCAATTGAGAGGTGTTAACTATTTAATGTTGAAGTTGGCTGAAAACCTCATAATGAAGCCTTCATAGGAAATGAGAGTAGTGCGGCTGCAACTCACCTCCTCGACTCTTCAAACAAACCATTTCTTTTAATCAATAAATTATATTTTTAATGCCTAACTTCTGCTAATTTTACAAACATCAAGACAGATTTAACAGTAGATTAAAACCAAATACTTCAGTATATTTATTTTTAAGGATACCCCAAGACTCAGGAAAGAGTCTAGCAATACTTTCCCAATTAAATTAAATCTGAATAGAAACAATTTATTCCTAACATTGACAATTATTCGCAAATTCCAAAAACAGTGACGGTAATTTAGGACAATTGAAATCCTCACTGGAGCGCTGTCAAACGAAACTCTCGCGCCGGCTGATTAATCGTTCCTAATTTAAAACTGATTAAAGCTACGAGTACCTACATACCTAAGTACCGGAACGTTTCATTTAGACGAATCCTACTGACACGTACGAATGTTTCCGTCACTACTGTACATACAAACTCCTGAATATATGACCTATATTTCTCAAATATTACACACGATTTTCAACTTTAAGTTTGAGTTAGTAAGGATGATAGCGATATGAGTTAAGTTAGGGTTGTTCTTATTGTAAATTTTACTGGAACGCAATTTGTTCAGGCCCTACAATTTATTTTATGGAACTGATGTTAAAAGGAATAAAACTCTTTAGTTTGGGCGGTTATTGTGCGTAGATGGCTTGGAATATAGCTGGATTTCGGTTATTGCATAGACAATAGATACATATCCATTTGATAGGTTTTTTATTGCAACGGGGTATTTTTGCTTTGTGTTCTAATACTTTTTGTAGGTTTGATATATGATAAAGGCATAAAGCAAACAATGGTATTGAACATAACAGACAAATATTCTAATAAAAGTTGTGCTGTGAAATGCGCTTTTTGTGCATAATCTTTTTATTTTATACCTTTCGATATGTTGAACATTTTTATGTTGTAGTAAGCTCACGTTTGACTATAAATACCACTGTGTTGTATGTCACGATGATGCTGCTGGATGAAAGATGCATAAAGCTTAGTTTTAGCTTTAAAAGCCTTATTGTGTTGCCACATAAATTTGGACTTATCCAATTGGTGTTGATGATTCGTGAAAGTTGTTTATTTAAATTTTCAGATTTAAAGTTTGATCTTTATCTCACTCACTTACGATATTTTATTATTGAGTTCTTTATAAACAACTAGTATTTGCGTGGTTTAACATCCGCAACTTTTAATCGCATGTAAATTTCTTAATAAAGATAAAATATACCTTCCCGAAGAGTTGGGCTATAAAATGTTAAAGAATTTTCCAAATTCATTCTTTAGTTTACGAGATAACTGCTTATTAAATATCCGATTCTTCAAATACTCCAACACAGTACTTCTAGTTAAGAAGGAGTCATTATTACCTATACAAAAGACACTACAATAAAATATACAAAGATTCAAGTCTTATTAAGTGAAGAAGTGAACAACACGTAAGTCATTAAAGCTCAGTTACCACTACGGAAATCTGATATTAAAATTGCACCCCACCATCAATAGTTTACAGTCAAACCGGCGATAAATAACGAGAAACCGATTAACAACAGGGTGATTTTGCCGGACCGTAATATATTCACAGGGTGATCCCTATTTGTCCGGCGCCATATTGCTCTAGCCCTAAGAGATAGTCTTCCGAATATCCGTGACGTTTAAATCCTTTATAAAATGTGGGGGTGAAAAGGGAATAAATTAAATTGTTTATTTGCTTACGGTCAGACATATTTGACTCTTTAGGATTTCGATTAGCTGTTAGCTGAAAGGGTGAATTGGATTATGTTGTGTTAGCGCAGTGGACAAATAGTCGGTTGTTATGACGTGGATTTTTTTGGAGATTTGAAGAGTGTTCAAAGTGTTTTCCATGAATTATATGTACCGTTTATTTGGTTTCCGGAATACCGAACTAATGGCGAAAGATACGAAGGAAGTATCTTGACTGCAAATGTGGGCATATGATTTTTGAAGAGTTAATTCCTTTTTTAATTGTTCATATTAGTGTCAGCTAAGAATAAAATCCCCAGACTATCACCAACTACATGGCCTCAAAGTAAGCGAAGCTTGTGTTATGAGATACCAAGCAGCGAACTATGGGGGAACCTAGAATATAAATACATAATAGATAAAAACTCAGACCCGGAACATTATTTTTTTTCTTGTTCCGGGTGGGCTTCGTTCGAACTTGCAACCACTGGCGTCTGAGGCAGATAGCCATAGCCAAATTGCTCGTCTTCTTAAAGAATAGCCTGTTTCTATAATTTTTTTTGTGTTAAGTATTCAAGATTCTGTTTACAAAATACACGACCTTCTTAACCAAGCTTTTTTAAACCCTGCAGTAAAAGAGTCTGTAAAAACATCGCATACGCGTTTAAATCCAGTTAAACCCTTCGTTTACTTTCTTTAAAAAGGTATGATTTTTGAAAAGCCAGTTTCTTCCCGTATATTTCTTCATCACCATCAAAGGTTTAAGTCGGCCACCATTTACCTATCAATAAAATTCACAAATAATGCATAAACTTATTTAACAAATATTACAGAAAACACCTGTCAGTAAACTTAATAGCTTTCGCAGTAAAACCGTTCATTTTGATTATTGTAATTGCTTCGGAGGATTTAAAACTTGAAATCGTAAAATTTAAGTACGACTTTATATACCTACCTATAAATCGAGTGTTTAATAAATGGTTATTGCCTATTAATTGAATTAGAATAGCCTTTCATTATGTTTTGATATAAACATGAGAGAGTATTTAGATTCTAACTAAATGGCGACAATTACATCAATTTTCATTAAGTATAGTTAGCAAGTACCTACCTTTAACTTTGAGTTTAAGATATGTTAGTCAGCATTTGTATAAATCATAATCAGTAGGTGTCCTAAATAATAGGTTTTTATTTAATTGAGATTATGTATTAATAAAGTATTTTGTATACACATATTCCCATATACTGCACAGAAAATAAACGATCAAACTGAAATATTCTGAACGAATGAAAACATTAAATTGCCTCAAATTGGTTTCAGCGTTTAGCCCGTTTCCATTTCAAAAGATTTAAACGAGCCTCTTCACTTGTATGTGAGAGTTTACAACGCAAATTCCAGTTAAAAACCCAGTTCGTAAGTCCTGGCTTTTACCCTCACTAATTCACATGTGTATGTACATGTACATGTATGTGTACATGTACGTAATGAATTTCTTTAGGGTAGCCTGTTCCTAAAGCGACAGTTGGAGTTATATTTGCAGTTTTATGGAAATATACAAGTTAGGAGATTTGAACCATACATTCTAGTGCCTCTTGGATAATATTAGTATTGCTGTATAGCCTTATTTTGGAGATATACAATTAGTGAAATTATTCACAAGTTAAAAAAACTCTCTATATAGTCGGCTTCGTTCGTGGAGTGTGAAGTTTACATTTTCTTTCCTTAGACTAAGTTCTCGTTCACAAATAATTAAGGAGGTTATCGAAGCAGTTTTGGGCCCATACTGGGACCTTCAACATTATTTACTGTCATATTGGCAAACGCTGAACCAATATGGTGCGGGACCGAGCAACGTGGAGGGCCATGGAGAAGGCCTTTGTCCGTCTGTTTTCGATTTTTAACGCTTGATGTGCTGCCTTGTGAACATTACACTGAGCTTATTTCAAGCACAGTTATTTTAAGTTTTTAAAAAGCATATGATTTGAGTTTGTAGCTATTTTATACAAGGCATTTCAACGTGGTTGTATCATTTAGCTATTGATTCGGATTCAACATAGTAATAACGCAGTGAGTTTGTCGAGAACTATTAATGCGTACCGGGTTCAGCCTTTTCATAAAGAACCACGATATCTTTTTGTCGATTTTGTCTATTAGATTTTGTAGTTTAGTTTTATTAGTCATGTAAATAACAAGAATAAACCCGTTTCTATCGTAAAGACTGAAAGGTTTAGAAAAAGTTAACTTGATTAAACTTGTCTGTTTTGTCTCCAGGACACAACACTCATTTTACCATCGGTCTTAGTGCCAACACTGCGTCGCGCGATCCAACGCGCGTTTCATACAAAACTGCAACGTTCGAACGGACGTTCGAAATGCTCCAAATTAAGTATTCCATTGACACGACTGTGCAAGCACACTTATGAAATTGTACTAGCAACGCTGCGTTACGCGTATGATACGGACGTACGGTACGCGCGTTCGAACGCGTAACGCAGCGTTGGACTTGTCAAGTTTGTCAAAATAGATTCTTAATTTAAAAACTACCGACAATGAATTAGACAGCCACCGTGATACATTTGTCGAGTGTTTGAGTTTTAGCCGGCCCAGCAGTGCGAGCACAGAACTTTATCAACTCGTATGTTTACGAATGTTCGTATAGTATGAAGACGTTTTATAAGCAATAGTAAATGGCCGACGGCCAGCTTAAATAAATGTGTGCCTTGATAATTTTGAATGTTTGTTAACATGTTGCCCTCTTAAATTACTGTAAAATAAAAACATACAATGTTACTAAAAACTTGCAACCGACTCCATACTATACGAACATTCGTAAACATTCGAGTCGAGAAAGTTCTGTGCTCGCACTGCATTTAGGAAACGAACGTTTCTAAACAGCGGTGCGAGCACAGAACTTTATTGAATCGTATGTTTACGAATGTTCGTATAGTATGGAGTCGGCTGCAAGTTTTTAGTAACATTGTAATTTTTTTATTTTACAGTTATTTAAGAGTACAGCATGTTTACAAACATTGAAACTTAACAAGGCACACATTTATTAAAGCTGGCCGTGCGGCAATGGATATATTTCAATTATTACTAACAAACGGTCTCCATACTATAAGAACATTCGTAAAGATACGAGTCGACAAAGTTCTGTGCTCGCACTGCTGGCACGGGTATGGGTGCATATTAGGATGTTCCCTAGGTTCACTGTGTGGTCTTCATAACATTACCTTATATAAAGCTCACTTCAGGGCTACATACCTACTTAGTATGTCAGTTTGGGTATTTTTTATTTTTAAAAACTTTACCTTGCATCATTTAATAATGCGAAAACATAAGTTTATAGATAAAAATACCAAATATTCGGTAAATCTGGGTTCGAGACCCAGCCGGGACCGATTTTATTTGATATTTTTATATATTTTTTTATGTATCATTAACTTTTCTTAGTAAATAGTAATGTGAATATACTTATGAAAAAAAATTAAATGGTGTCTCCATTTCGGCTGCTTTAATTCCGTCGTGATGGCGTCATTTCGGCTGACTTCTCCCAGCGATTTCGGTGGTTGACTGGCTTGTTATTAATACCGGCAACCGCCAAAAACATCGTCCGAAATTTATTTTTCAGAGAAAAGAATTGAAACTTTAAAAACATATACAAATACTTCATTTTTATTTATTTTTTATTGGGAGAGTCTATAGAGACACGGTAGAAAGCTTAAATACAAAACTATTAGTAAATCAAAGACTATTTATTGCCTGCATTTTATGTATGTTTATATCAGTAAAAGGCTAAACGTTTTCAACGAAAATAAATTCCTACGAGTATTAACGTGGCTTTCACAAGTAAAATTAAATCATATGTACACGAGTAATTACACGTTTATTGAGCAAATATTTTACAATAGAGTAGTTTGACAATAATAAATAAGTAGAAAATCCAATTCGATGCTTAAATTACCCTTTTTGTGGATATAACTGATAACAAACATAGCTGTGCTACGACTAGGGTGAAATCCCGAATTATTGGCTTCACCACAATGCGATGAACGCTTTTAGCAGAATGAAAACGACACAAAACGAACGAATGAAAACGACACAGTCCACATGTTTTATTGAAATAATGGCTCACTTTTAATATTCCGTAGTTGCCGAATGCTATGGAGGTGTAACTCCTATTTGTAGGTATTTCCAATCCGGTTAGTTTAGAGCTCTAGAAATTAAATTGCGAAGCTTGTTAAGCTGTTTCGTAATGTAAACGTTGCGTTTGTTGTTTAAGTGAATTTGAGTTTAATATTTGAATGTTGGATGTCATACAAATACGAATTCTCTAGTTTAGGTCATTTACCACGCTCGTAGAAGATATTTAAAGCTACAGCGTAGCTGTCGTCGTCGGGGAGTTGCTAAACTTTTATGAACGAGGACGATTCTTATTTTGAAGCTTAGGAACCTGCGCATTGTCAGAAAAATGATAATGTTATTTTGTGTCAGAAACTACGGTAGGAAGTTCATATAAACCGTATGGTAGTAGACCACAAATTACACTCATGATCAAATTTTAATATTTCGCGGATGATGCGATAAGTGTGGGAAAAAATTCGAATCCACCCCAAACACTTTCTTTAAAATTTTGCTTAGACGACCAACATAACAGCAACTTTTTCGTTCCTCAACTGTTTCAATATTAAGACTTTAAGACATTAGTATTTTTATATACATATCAGCATAATTATTTCGTTACTATTAATCCTATTCTAAGCAAATGCAAATTAAATAATAAAGGACACGGCCCAATTACATCTCAAACTTGGGCCTAAGATAACTGAACATTTCAACACAGATGCTCATAATTTTATAGCTTCAAAATTTAATTTCATTAGCACTTACAGTTAGCAAATAGCTTAAAATTATTTTATAACTAATTTTAGCTAAAATATTTGCAAGCAAACAGCCTTGATTGCCAGATACCCAATCTCATTAGGTGCTTAGAAGTGTTGGCAGGGGACTACTTAGCAATAAACTCTGATGAGGCACTGCGAGTTTCTTAGTTAATTTTACAAAACAAAATATTGTTCATTGACCTTAGAAAATAGGGTTCGCAAATACCTTTAATAAAGTATAATTAATGTGTATGTTTAGTTGGTGTAGAAATAAGTGACAAACTTGTGTAAGGCTTTCGGTGATTTTTCCGGGTGTTTGATATAAAGTTTGTCTTGATCTTCTTGGAGCAGTAGTTTAGTGATCGCCCGTGACATCCTGTTCTCAGTCCTGGATTCGATTATTTGTCCTACCAATTTGAAACAGAAACTATTCTGAGCTGGAATGGCTGTTAGGAATAACAGTTCAGTTCCTGCGTAGCCTCCATAAAACAAGTTCGGGATTAAAAAGTTGTTTTCATTTCAAAGAAAAAAAATATTGTTCTGTATCTGAATACAACCCTACCTTCTTATGACTTAGTGATTACTTATTGTGTTTTATAATTTAATAAATATTTTACATTGTTTCAGGTATTTTACTATCTTGCTTAACTCAAGAAGTAGCAATACCTATCGACAGAATACGTAAGTACACCTCAAATGGGTTTTCATGTTATGTCAATACAATATCATCTTAAGTATGTCATCTATCTATGGACTGAATCCTTTCAGTCATTTCAGTGCGATAGAGTTACAAACATTTATCTATCGCTCCTCATGATCTTTTACTTTTAAACTTGAAAATAGTTTACAATATCATAAGGATTTATTTAAATAAAAGCTATCGATTATACAGGGTGATCCGCCAACTATATACAAAGTGAGTGGTGCCAAATTTTAGATACTGAAGGAGTGCACTTGTACTCGATGCTGATCATAAATATGTAATGAAAGTAGGTACTTAATTTTTCACTAAAATTCCCTTTTAAAAAAAAAGTTTAGTTACTATTTACTTTCCTTACGCGACGACGGGCTGGTGTAGCGGTAACGCACATTGCCTTCTATGCCAGAGGTCCTGGGTTCAAATCCCGGCGGCGGCGGATACTTGTGTGATGAACACAGATATTAGCCGTCTATCATGGATGTTTATATGTTTATATGTTTATTTAAGTTTATTCTAATAAAAAATATGTATTTATTCAATATGTATGTGTATATATTTCTTAAGTATATCAGTTATCTAGTATCCATAACACAAGTTCTTTAAGAAACTTAATTTGGGCTAGATAATGTTGTGTGAGTGTCAGAAATATTTATTTATTTATTTATTACGCCTGAGTCAATCGCGGCAGGCGACCTGGCACGCGGATCGCTGCCAACGCTAGCGTGACAATGCGTTGCGTAATGAATTCTTTAACTTTCGGTTAAGTTTACTAAGTAAATAATTAATATTTATTTTTTATTGTATTTTTTCTCTTCATGTATGATTTCAAACTATCTCGTCCTCGAATTTCAAAAATGATCTTCGGAGGTATTCTAGTACCCATAAGGATTACAGAAAAATAAAAACAATAATTCAATAATTTTTTTCAATTTTAGTATGATGTATGAAGTTGAAATTTATTGCTTTCATACAAAATTAAAAAAAAAAATCAAAATTTTGTTTTTATTTTTTTCTGTAATCTTTATGGGTACTAGAATATCTCCGTGAAGGTATAATGTAGGGTTGGAGGGACACCCTGTATTGTTCCTAAATCCGTGTACTGTCGTCTTCGATCTCATCGTAGCATTATGTGAGACGGAGGTGAAACGCAGGTCTAAAGAACTATAGAAAGAAGGTATAAAGAACTATACATGACTGGGAGCGAAAGAAAAACATACCAGCTGCTTCTCTTCCCGGGAATACTCTAAAAGTCTAATAAGGGACACAGGTATTAAAGGCGTTTTTGTGGGCGATAGGTTGACTCCCCGTCACTGTAATAGTCTCTATCCATGATTATAATACCTCCAAAGTCAAACGCGACATCAGATGGTCTTACAGCATCCGGTGTTCTGCCTACCCCATAAGAGATACAGTCGTGAAGTTATGTATGTATATATCCGTACTCTTTTGCAATCATACAGTCACAGATTTGCATGAACTCCACTGCATATTGATTGTCTGGACAATCAGGACAATCATACGGACAGTCGAGTGCACTTGCTTTCAGTAGCAATTAAAGATTTATTCCATGGCCTTTAATTCAGAAGCTACTGAATTTAAAAACCCTTATTAATAAGCTTTATTTGATTTACCAATGATTTGTTTGTTTACCAAAAAGCCTAAGTGAAGTCATTGCTCTGAATCAAAATATTTAAACTTGAATACTCAGACAATATCAAGTTAAAGAGCCTTAACAAAATTATCATGTATTGAGTTTTAGTTTAATTATTCAAATGAATTGTTATGGATATTCTTATAAATATTTTTTTAACGATCACGTTTTCCACACCATCTAGCCCAAATTAAGTCTCTAAAAAAACTTATTTATATAATTTAACGAACAAGTAAATTTAAGAAATATATAATTAACATATTTATTTACGCCTTAATAACAATAGAAGCACCCATGCCTTGACAGCTAAAGTAATATATGTTGATCATTACACAAATATCCACCACCAAAGAGATAACCTTTTTGACCACTACTGACACCCATTTGCCATCTTATTATAATTTTATGTGCGTTTTCAAATAATTGGATTTAACGCGCATGCTTAAAAATCTAGGCACTTTTGTCTTATTTTTTGGCTTCAAAAACAATTTCCAAAGTTACAATGGAAAATAATTACATTTTCAAGTTACATCAAACCGAAAAGAAAATAGACAATGGTGGTGAAGCCATGCACTAATGGTCTCCAACAAAAGCTGCAACCCCCATACAGCCTGCAGAGGGTGTTCAAAGTATGTTAAGCACGTACGAACTAACTACCCTTGGCTATGAGGCGATTTTTAATTAATTTCCCCAAAAAATCAACAATTACTTTCAAAATTTTCTTTTGGTTTCTGGTCATTTGAATTTCCAGCTTAATTGTGTGGATTCATTGAAGTTCTTGATGAGATTATGTGTTTATGTTATACAAGTAGCAATACAATCGTTTAAAATTAAAAGGTTAAAGTTCGTACAAGGTACATAATGTACAAAAAAAAGCTAAAATCGAAAAAAAAAAAAATCACACAATAAAAAAGTCAGACCCAATTGAACCTTGGACATAATTTGTAGATAATCAAGGCAAACAGCAAAATTGAGTCAAAATTATCTTTATGTCTTTTTAGTTGCTATCTATATGCTTGGCATAATTAGATACTAAAGTTAACAAATCGAAGTCGACTTTAGAACCTTAATTTATTATGAAAAAGTTCGAATCTCGACAACATTGATCATTGACCAACAACATTGACCAAGAGGGGCTTTAGTTTAATAGTTGTAATTGAGCGGCTGTGGAGTATGTTCCCAAACTAACAAATATAAACATTCTATACTTAATAATCAACACTAAATAATCAATATATCTTACATTAAAAAAAATAACATTATTAATAATATTATAAGCTAAGTTTTCTAATCTCAGAAGCTATGTCATATTAAGAACGTTTTCTTTTTCCACGAAAATATAAAATGAATCGTGTATTTCCACGTTTAGTTCCATTATACATTTGATTCTGCGTTTCAGTAATACCTACTCGGCATAGCCCGTGTGCTGACATCTTCGACCTCGTCTTCACTTACCGTCTATAATTAAAAAAAAACACACACAAGTTATCAAAGTATTTATTTCAAATATTCCATTTTTTTTCTAAATAAAGAATAATACGTTTGTTTACTTGTTGCCTGATAGTAAGTGAGAGTAAGATGAGTGTGTCAACTGTTTTTTTATAGAATTATCTATTCACTTAACAATTGAAAGATCCAGATCTTATAATATCGGTCTATAAAAACAGACGTACACAGATCATTCCAGACCATGGCGAACCCTAACAAAAGCGAACTTTTACATTAAACATTTAAATTCGCTAAAATAATTAAAGGATTTATAGCACGTTTTATTTATATTTTATGTTACTCTTGTGAAGTAAGTATTTTAAATAAAATACGAGGTTGTTAATTAGCTAAAGGGATTAGATAACTCAGTATCTCATCTCGCTAATGAAATAGACGTTAACTAGGATAGGTAAGTTCTACTTTTGTCCGTACAAAAAGAAATGCGCATAATGGAATATGTTAATGTTGATTGAGAAACACAGTGAAAATCACTTAAAACATTGGTTATTATGTTTTTTTTTTTTTTGTTACAAATAATTAATTAATTCTCTGTGGGTTCGGGTAATACTTGAAAGCAACAAGCAGTGATCTTAGGGTGTTACCACACATATCGATGGACGTCGATCGGATTTTCTTTCGACGTCGACTGTCGATTTTCTTTCATAGTAAAAACTATCGATAAACCCTTACGCAGGCTTTTGGTGATGTCATTTCCATTTCGCTTTATGGAACATAAACAAGAAAAAAATCTAGATCTGAGAATTATTTTATAGCTAATCAATTAATTAGCTATGTTGATTCAATCAATTAAAATTTTATGAACTTTCATTGAGTCTATTAAAGCTTTGGCAAAAGTATTGTCACATTACATTATTTACGTCCACGTATATTTTATTGATTGTGCAATTTTTAAACAGACTTTTAAGCTTTTAGCAATGTTAATATGACATCGTTTCATTTTTTTTTTATATAACATTCCACCGGATTTTATTTACATACGAGCGTTTGCCCGCGACTTCGTACACGCATAAAAAGTCCAATATTTTATGTTCTCGTCGGAATTTCGGAAATCCCTTCCATAATACAAACAGACACTTATTGGGGAACCTCTATACCAAGTACACACATTGAAAAACCTTTACACCAAGTTTCACATCGGTGCACTCAAGGAATAAGATTTTTCATACAAACTAAAAAGTCTTATATTTGCCGTTCCCGTGGGAATTTCGGGAATTCCTTCCTCAGTACACCTCTACATCCCCTAAAGAATATATGTTTCAGCTCTCTACGCCCAGTAGTTACGGCTGTACGTTGTCTGTCAGTCACTCAGTCACTCAGTCAGTAACGGAACAGTTTTATATATATTGATTTATTCGGAGTTTCGATGCCTTTCTGCCGTGCTTACGGAAAAAGTATTAAGTAGCTTTTAAGATTTAATAATTTCCTTTGATAGTCAGGCTTTAAAATTATTTCATAAAATATTAACTATGAACTTTTTTTAATGTGTTTGTAATTATTTTTACTGTATACATTAATTTCTTAAACAAAAAAATTACGTACCTATATTCAAAACATTTCATTTTTTACTACCTAGCTCCAATCCTTAGTTGCAAGAGGATTATAGATACAGTCAACCAATTCCATTAACATTCAACTAAACAACCGATTATCGGACGACAGCAATTCTTCTATAAAGTCTTAAACAGCAGATATAAATTAACTTAATAAGATTTTTTTAAATTATGTTTAAAAAAAGCTAGTTTTATCATAAAACTTATGTGACAAACTTAGCAAAACAGGTGCCATGGTGGGCGAACACCCATTCCTTTGACTTCATACAACACCCTTCATAGGTACTTAGAGGTCCTAAGTGTTCAAACTTATGTGACAAACTTAACAAAACAGGTGCCTTGGACCCATTCTTTGACTTCATAGAACACGAAGGGACATTGTCATCCTAAGTGAAAGTAATGTTGAATCAGGTTTATCCCGAATCCTTTAGCTCCCTTCCACCCTCTCTTCCCCTTTGCTCCAATTTGACTTAGTGATATTTCTGGCTGTCCATAAGAGTGGTTAGCAAAACTTCTTATTTTTATGCGATTCTGCTTAACCCCGAGCATAGTCTTTTCCAATTACGCTAAATTTGAGCTTCTTTATAAGACCCATAGCTAGCGTCTACATCTCACATACAGCATAGGGGAAAACGATATACGCGGACAATATGACACCAGCATAATATTTCAAATTCTGCCGCATCTAGCCTGGCATAGACGTCTACATCACGTGACACAACCGACTCATACCAACTTGACAATACTTGATTCTACATACCTACAATTAGGTATTTTGCCAATACATGCCAAGACTGTACTATACATCGGCCGGAGAAAAGTGGCAACATCGACTTGAAAGGACGAAGTAGTTATTTATAATTTACACAAATTACTTAAGGTTGGCAATTTTGGTAATAACACACCAATGGAATCTCGTTGGACAACAAATTTATGACAACTTTCGACAAGCAATTATATTGTAAGATGAGAGTTATAAATGATTATTATCTCTCAAAGACGTTGTGATGTCTGAAAGATAACCTAAAAGCTTACTTCGCGATAGCGTCTTAATGGCAATTAATTAAAAACACCCTCAGTTTATATTGAAAAGGTTACAATGAGGCTAATAATTCAGGACGTGGCGTGGTAGCGATAATAATAATGTAATAAGACAGAAGTGTTCTCTTGGGGAATAAGTGGTTTCAAAATTATCAAATTGCTGACTGCTCTTTCTCAACCTTCCACTACAAAATTCACATTGCTGTTTCGCACAATTGAAAAAAGGACATAAGTATTAAGAAATGACCTGAATCTGACACTTTATAATCAACGTATGCAGAGCATTAAAAAAACCGACTTCACGTCAAAACTTTGGCTGAGTTGAGAATGTCATCAACGTAAACATTCTCCGAAATCATAGATATTTTTTCAAAAGTTTGAAATTTTCAATGACGTACTCAACCGATTTCGATGAAATTTAAATGGGACCAACTATGAGGTATCCTCTATCATATGAAACAACAATTTTCAAAATCAATTCATAATTGTCCGAAATATCGTGTAACATAGATACACCAAAAAAAACATACAGACGAATTGAGAACCTCCTCCTTTTTTGGAAGTCGGTTGACAATATTATTATGGTATATTAGCGAATCATCACGATATTAAGCGACAGGGTGGTCGTGTAAACCATAAAGAAACAAACAGCTAAGCTCCCTGTGCGTATAAGTGTATTTGTGCAATCAAGACTACTGGATTTTATTCCATTTATTTACATTTCACACGCTATCTAGTTTAGGCTGACCCCCAGTTACTGCAATAGTTTCTCTCTATCAATATAATACCTCCAAATCTATCTTATCAAACGAGACATCAGTTGGTTTTATGACCTCTGATGCTCACCCTAACCCAAAAGGGATACAATGTACCAATATATGTAAGTTAACTAGACTTTTTGGTAGTTGTTTAAGTTACTCCTGACTAATACCGTGTTTTTATATAGTTCAGAAGGCTGCATATCGAGCAGATCTGTCAAAAAAATCTGTTCTGATCTGTTTTTTTTTTTATAAGTGACTAAATCCGCGTTTGACCTCAATCTCACCTGATGGTAAGTGACGATGAGGTCGAAGATGAAAGCACACGGGTTTAGGAAGGAAGCTTCCAGCATATGGCATACCGACCGGGCTCTGCGACTGGATATCTGATTTTCTGAGGGAACGGTCGATTCGCGTAGTCTTAGGCGGCTACTCCTCTGACCTAATGGCGATTAATGCCGGGGTACCTCAGGGATCTGTTCTCTCTGCAACTTTATTCTTGCTGCACATTAATGACCTCCTAACACCAGGCATTATTGGATATGCTGATGACAGCACTGTTGTTGAGAGATATATATCCAATACGCGAACGAGCGCCCATGAAATCCAGGTTTTGAGAGAGTCTATGATTGAGCGCTTTGATTCGACCTTGCGGAATGTATCCGATTGGGGCGAATCTAACCTGGTCAAATTCAACGCCTCCAAAACACAAGCATGTATATTCTCCGCAAAAAAGAGCACCTTTACTTTTACGCCCACTTTCCAGAATGTATCTGTTCCCATCACCGACCAACTAGGGCTTTTGGGCGTCACTATAACGTCCAAATTAAACTTCGGTCAACAAATTGAGTCTATGGCAAATACGGCTTCCAAAAAATTGGGAATCATCTCGAAGGTCCGGCGGTACTTCAGCCCTGAACGGCTGCTCAACTTACACACAGCCCAAGTGAGGTCTTGCATGGAGTGCTGTAGTCACCTTTGGGATGGTTCTGCCAAATACCAGCTCGAAGCGCTAGACTCTGTTGACCGAAGAGCCCGTAAACTCATAAATAACAACAATCTTACAAATAAAAAATTGCAGACGCTGGAGCATCGTCGTAAGGTTGCTTGTTTGACAGTATTTTATCGGCTACATTTTGGTGAGTGTGCAAGTGCTCTTTTTGACCAAATTGAACCCACCCCTTTTTACCACCGGACTACCAGACGCAGACAGAACTTCCATCCCTATATAGTGGATTTACCAAGAAGTCGAACAAAACGCTTCGATAGTTCCTTTTTGGTACGGATTGGCAAGGTGTGGGACAATCTGCCTGCGTCTGTTTTTCCTGACCACTACAGTCCTGGAACTTTTAAGTGTCGAGTAGGTTTCTCGTGGATGGACGTGTAACACCATAGTCTTCATGCGCACTTTCCATCAGGTGGCATGGAAGACAAACGTCCTATCCTTACAATATAAAAAAAAAACTGGCTCTTTATACAATATTGCCGTAACACATTACCGCCGGAGCGGTAACATTTGGCGGCAGACTTTATATAAAGGGTGGTCGCTAGCCAGGCGGACCCAGAAGGGATCCTACCACCAAGCGAAAATAATCTGGACTCTATGCCTTTGATATTGAGTTAAAATTGGTTGGGGAAAGACAGGTAACGAAACGCTTGATCTGCTGGCTTCCTACAATGAATTGTGAAAACTAAAAAAAAATTCTAAAGATAAGGATTAATTTCTTTTTTTAACCTGGTTAACAATTTCAACGTTGCAACGTAACACAAACAAATAAATAGGTAAAAAGTAAAAAGTTGACAAACGCACTTCACTTTTTGATTTAGGTATAACTATAAATGGATATACAAATAGACAACTTTATTTGCGAGCGCGTGTTTTGTCAAATTCACTCGCTACAACCCCTTTGTGAAGGTCTGAGTAGTTTGTAGACCTAGCTATATATCAATACAGTAGGAGGGTTAAAAATCGCGTATTGATATAAAAGTGTTGGGCTGCATCGAAGCGGATGGGTTAAGGAATAAAGAAATAAAGAAAAGTTAGATACTACATAATTTATATATTAACCATTTTATTTGGTCATTTACGGAAGAAGTAAAAATGTAAAATTTTCAAGTGTTTTAGAAATAAATTTCGTTTAAAATTTCAACATTTTCTCTGTGTCTGCAAGTATTCAAATAAACTACAGTTCCTAATAAAAAAATAAAAATGTAATACTTTCATTAAAATTCAATTTCAATTCCATACGAAGAAAATAGTAAAGTACGGATCTATTTTTCAAAACATCTCATCAAATAAAGCTGAAAAGAAAAAAATACAAAAATGTCTATACAAAGACATAAAAAAGAAATTAAACTCAAAATCGAAAGGATCATAAACATTAGCATGTTAACACTTCAAGCCGCTTTCCCCGCTAAGCTCCGGTGTGACAGTAAAACGTTTGATTTGTTTTATTTGAAGCCGCTTGTTCCCCTGTCCCATGCACATGAATCAAACTGCACTGGCTCATTTATTTGCCTATTTCCACTCGGATATCCCAACTTGTGAAGCTTTCCGATTTGAATATTTTTTTTTTTGTCGTATCTGATAGAATTTGTTTAAATAGATTCAACATAGATGCTTAATTTTTCTGAGTTATTAATCTCTTAATTTGATTGATAAAAAATATATTTGATAATGATTATATTTGATTAAGTAACTAAATTTTAATATGACCCTATCAGCTTAATTAAAATTTATCAAAAAAAGTTATAATGACTAAAAAACTGTTTCTTGAAAGATGTTAAAAATACTTAAATCGAATTGATCCATCATAATAAATATTTTATTCGATCCTAAAATAGCAAAACTTTCCCAAAAGCTATATTAAAAAGCTTCCATATTGAATCTAAATTTTCAATTCACCATACTTTTACTCAAATAGAAATCTGGATATGTTTGTCATGGCAATGCTCATATCCAGATTTCTACAATGTTGAGTTTTGAATCTAAGATCGAGGATTGATATTTGGTAAATAATTTCACTATAAGCAAGCTCATATTTTGTGGAGGATATTTTATCACTCTTATCCACTAACCCAGCTATTTTCTAGAAGATATCAGCTATCAATGCGGAAATAATTTATTTGCAACAGTATAAGATATACAGTAGTTAGTAACTGCATGTGTGCGAACCGCAGAGGCTATAAAGCGCTTTAATGTGGATTTAACTGTGGAAAACTGCAGTCATTTGTAGAGGACTATTAATTAACATTCACACAAAATAGAAATCTCAATTCAAAGTTGTCATGGCAACGCTCATATCCAGATATTTACAACGTGGTGATGGTGAATTTAAGATTGAGAATTGATATTTGACATAGAAATTCACTACAAACATGCACAATGCGATCACAAAATATCCTCTCGAAGATATCAGATGCCACAAACGCAGATATACTCTAGAAGATATCAGAGGCCACTAACCCAGCTATCATTGCGGAAATTATTTATTTGCAACCGTATAAGATATACAGTAGTCAGTAACTGCGTATGTGTGAACTGCAGAGTTTATAAAGCGCTTTAATGTGGATTTAACACGAGCAACACGGGTGACTTATCGCCCCGTTTGGCGGAAAAACTACAGTCATTTGTAGAGAATTATTAATTAACATTCACACAAAATAGAAATCTAGATCCAAGTTGTTATGGCTACACTCATGTCCAGATATCTACAATATGATCCTTTTACAACGTAGTCGTGGTGTATTTAAGATCGAGAATTGATATTTAACATAGTAATTCACCACGAGCATACACAATACGATCACAAAATATCATCTAGATGATATCAGATGCACTAACCCAGTTACCATCTAGAATCTAGAAGATATCAAACGCCACTAACCCAGCTATCATTGCGGAAATTATTTATTTGCGACCGTATAAGATATACAGTAGTCAGTAACTGCGTGTGTGTGAACTGCAGAGTCTATAAAGCGCTTTAATGTGGATTTAACACGAGCAACACGGGTGACTTATCGCCCCGTTTGTGCGGAAAAACTACAGTCATTTGTAGAGGATTATTAATTAACATTCACATAAAATAGAAATCTAGATCCAAGTTGTTATGGCAACGCTCATGTCCAGATATCTATAATATGATCCTTTTACAACGAGGTCGTGGTGTATTAGTATTTAAGATCGAGAATTGATACATTGATACATACGTTAACATACTAAATCACTACGAACATGCACAATACGATCACAAAATATCCTCTAGAAGATATCAGATGCCACTAACCCAGCTACCATCTAGAATCTAGAAGATATCAAACGCCACTAACCCAACTATCATTGCGGAAATTATTTATTTGCGACCGTATAAGATATACAGTAGTCAGTAACTGCGTGTGTGTGAACTGCAGAGTCTATAAAGCGCTTTAATGTGGATTTAACACGAGCAACACGGGTGACTTATCGCCCCGTTTGTGCGGAAAAACAACAGTCATTTGTAGAGGATTATTAATTAACATTCACATATTCGTTTTATTGTATTAACAGATTTCGCAATTTTGAGTACGATTTAGGGATATGTACGACTTCGCACAAAGACAAACAAACATACACTTAAGTTATGATGTTGTTGCAAACTTACCTATGCGAAATTGAATTAATAAATGTTGGACATACACACTGCGCGCTAGCTCTAAAGCGCTCTAAAGTAAGCCGATTTCTTGTGGTTTACGTACAACAACAGGGACAGGAACAGGAACAGGAACAAATAAAGGGACATTACTATACTTTTCCCGACTCGCGGCCTCAGACAATCAACACGCTCAGAGCAGTGTTCCCGCTACACGCACCCCACCACCCGCTAAGTTTCTTTTGCAAAACGCTTATGTAACCATTCTTTGCGGAATAAATTCTTTAACTTTCGATAAGGTTACTCAGTAAATAATTAATATTTATTTTATTTTTTCTCTTCATGTTTGATCTCAAACTATCACGTCCTCGAGTTCCGAAAGTGACCTACCAGTCGCCCTTTATGAGTTTAACGAATATGAACCTTTTTTAATAAGCTCACTTTTTAATAAGTAGGTCCATGAGCCTTCCCTCCCTGGTTGACGTAGAGGTTAAACCCATACATTACGCTTGATAAGTGCTGGTTAGTGGATACCCTAACGATCACTGTATATACCTATCAAGATCGAACATTGTCAAAACATATGCACAAAAGCCATTGCGCCACGACGACATTGTTTTAAAACAAATATATCCATACAACACTCAAATACAAGCAAACATGTTTATGCACTCAAATGATTGCATTATGCGGGATCGAACCCACGAGCCTTGGTGTCTAAGATAGATAACGTGACCCCATCGCCACACTGCCAGCCATGTGATGCAATAAACAATTACTTTTTAAATTAAACCGCAGATACACGAGTTTGCACGAGTGGTCTGCATTATTTATTTCCTTTAATTTTCCATTTGGTTTAATTTTCTATTTTCACTCAAAGTTGGGTTATTAAATTCTATGTTTGTGTGTTCATATGAGGTCCTCTTTTAATTTACCTTTCAATTAGTTAATTATGCAATAGACGAAACATTTTATTGCTTGAATATAAGTTAACTAGTTTATGTTTAGTGTATGTATAGTATGTATATCGAATTTGCAAACTGATTAAGAATAAACAACTCAAATGTTACTGTTGTAAGTAAGTATTTTGTGTAACAACAGGGTAACACTTAAAATAAAACTAAATTGTTATACCGTTTATAAAACTCTCTTTAAACTATAAAAGATAACTAGTTATGCCATGTTAACTAGAGCAGTTTAATTCGCGTCGATTTTCTTATAAAGTATTAATTTGTCACGTAGCTCATTGTCCCAGCTTGAATAGCTCCGGTTGCGGCTACGTAAGGCTTTGTTTCAAGCTCTATTAAACATTTATTGAAGTTGTTAGTAGCTATTTCATATTTTCGCTAAAAATTCTAATAGTAATCGTTTTTCTGTTTTTATTTCACAAAAGTTTCAAACAGGTGTAAAATCAGGAAGTTTCTAATATTCTATAAAAATGTCAGATGAGCATTTGCTGGATCATAACTCTCTTTTTAATGATGATATACGTACTTATAAATAAATCTCCAATTTCAAACGCATAACTTTGTATGGGAGCTGGTACCCGCCTCAATAGACATGTGTGATATATCGTTGAAGAGGGTTCATCTTCTAGAATAAGAATTGGTATGGCGCCTGTCTTGACTCTGCTGCTGATAACCAACCTAATAAAATTAAACAAAATCTCCGAAGACAATATTAAAAAAAAATACAATTTTAATTCAGGTGTGCAACAGATAATCAGAGCGGTGGTGTCGCTAACTATCTATGCTATAGGTGACCCGTCTGCTATTTTGACTTTGAAGGTAATAACGATCGGAACTTGGCGATACGATTGGAGAAATAACGACCGGCTGGTGTAGCGGTAACATACATTGCCTTCTATGCCAGAGGTCCTGGGTTCGAATCCCGGCGGCGGCGGATATTTGTGTGATGAACTCAGATATTAGTCGTCAAGTCATGGATGTTTATATGTTTATTTAAGTTTATTCTAATAAAAAATATGTATTTATTCAATATGTATGTGTATATATTTCTTAAGTATATCAGTTATCTAGTATCCATAACACAAGTTCTTTAAGAAAATTAATTTGGGCTAGATAATGTTGTGTGAGTGTCAGAAATATTTATTTATTTATTATTTATTTATATAGTAACTTTAATTCAGGTTACTAAGACCTATCCAACGGCGTATCCTACATGGCTTTTGGAGGTGGATACTAAAACTGTAGTCCCACATTTAGGATCTCATAGCTCTGAACGGACTAATGATCGGAACTTGGCGCCATAGTAACTTTGATTGAGGTTACTAAGACCTATCCAACGGCGTATCCTACATGGCTTTTGGAGGTGGATACCAAAACTGTAGTCCCACATTTAGGATCTCATAGCTCTGAACGGACTAATGATGGGAACTTGACGCCATAGTTACTTTGATTCAGGTTACTAAGACCTATCCAACGGCGTATCTTACATGGCTATTGAAGGTGGGTACCGAAATTATGCGTCGTCCTTAACGTCACCCGAAAATTATCTAATATTCATTAATTATATATGAAACATAAAACAAATACCAATTTAACGAAAGAGTTTACCGCAACACAACTTAAACCGTTGGAAAATTCATATTAAAATAATTAACTATTTATGTTCATTAGTACAACATTATAATTTAATGAATTTTCAGGATTCTAACCGCTTTTTTTATTCCGCGCGTCCATTATTTCGATGCAGTTACAACAAGCAAGGACTGCATACGGTATGAATTTTTGTACATTTTTTTTCTGTATGACGTCATACCGTTAAACAGGTGTATTTAAAAATAACAGTACAGGAATTGATACTGAAATAATTCGTGTACCTTTTTTATTATTGTATCATACTGGAAAATTTCAGATAACTGAAATTTTCCAGTATTAATACTAATATTGATATTAAAATTTTATTTTTAAATAACTGTAGACTGTTCGATAGTTTAGTTGAAGCCTATGAAGCGTAGGGACATATGCTGACCTATGAATTTCGGTACACCAATTAAATAGGTTAAAATATTTCTGTACTAAAAACATCTACAGAAATTAATCCGGTATACATTATTTGGGTACTGATATAATCAAGTTAGATTTTAATAACTTGTACAGGTATTGTGTTTGATGAAGCAGTACACTAATAAGGGTACTGAAATTTTACTAGTACTATTTAAAAAAAATATGCCGATATGTAATCCCTGGACATATACCATAATCGCGGACGACTCTGTGAAAATAGCCCCAATAACTTAAAACAGTTATTACCTACTGCAACATCACTTAATCTGATCAAACTTAAATTTTTAAACTACTTTTTACAACTAACATTTCCCTATTTGCCATCCATTAAACGATACATTTCAACAGTAGCCGAGTACTTTCCATCTCACCGCAAATTCAAATATCGAACCGCACAGATGGCCCTTCAGCCAACCACCGCAGAACTAAAGGGTGAAATTGCCTAGACCCTGCAAATTTGCTTAAACTGCACACAAGTACTGCAAAAGGGAATCGCATTAATAAAGTTTTTGGTATCATACGGTGGACTTTTTGGTACGTTTTGAAAAGGTTAGCGAAGTTGTCTTATTAAGGTATTTTTATGTTTAAAAGTGTAAATTTTAGAGATAGAATATAACTTCGTTGTTATTAATCTTGAAATAAAAGACATCGTGGTAAAGGTAGATACAATAGTATGAACAAGGATAAAAGATTTTTTTTAATTGTATCTCATTTACATGGTTCCTACATTTACATTTGTCCTAGGCACTCGTAATTTATCTTCTTGATCGCAACTTATCGCCAGGTGAAATAAAGATCATATGACGGTATAGATGCAAATACAAAGAACGAAATGTTAAAATACTTATTTTATCGTGGACGTGTACATATTTTTTACAACACTCACGTTAATTAAATATTTAATAATATTAATATTAAATATTTCTGACACTCACACAACATTATCTAGCCCAAATTAAGTTTCTTAAAGAACTTGTGTTATGGATACTAGATAACTGATATACTTAAGAAATATATAACCATACATATTGAATAAATACATATTTTTTATTAGAATAAACTTAAATAAACATATATACATCCATGACTTGACGACTAATATCTGTGTTTATCACACAAATATCCTCCGCTGCCGGGATTCGAACCCAGGACCTCTGGCATAGAAGGCAATGTTGTTAACACTACACCAGCCGGTCGTCAATTTCAAATTTTATTTTATCTTTAAAGATAAGCGTTTCCAGCTTAATACTATCGATCTCTATAAAAGAAAAATTGCGTCAGAATTGTAAGAATACGATATATGCCTCCAAATCCGTAACTCAAATAATGCTTATTATCCTGTGTATTAGATAAAACAACTCTATTTACAACTAAAATGTATATCTACATATTCATTTAAGTTTGAATTCAAGTAGTTTATCTAGCCACCACACAATTCGCTCGGGGCTAAGCACAAATTTTACTGAAACTAGATAATTCAAAACATGAACTAAGTATTCTCGGACAAACCTTATCCTCCAAGGCACCTCTGTATGTACTAATTAGTCTGAATTCATAGGTTAATTTAATATTGTATGTTCGCTTTGTTTAACTTGAGATTTATCTGCATAAGATATGTTCTAAAATAGTCCAAATCCAGTATTAGCATACATATTTATTTTATTAATAAGACAATGTATGCTTACACTGCAACGGAATCAAAATATCAGGTTAAAAAGAAGGTGATAAAACTAACTGTCAATATACACCTTTCACCCCGTCACTCGTAACCGCGTTTTCTGTAAAGGAACGGAAGGAAAAAACAATACAAAAAATGACTTTTGTTTAGATCATCCGAAAATGGGAAACAAAAAATTGCTTACCCTTAGCTGTATGGCAAACGTGTCATTACTTTAAAAGGAAGTTGAAATTTTGCTCTAAAAATATTTTATCAATTAACTTTGATGGGTCAGGTAATGAGCACTTAATTCCAAAGAGTCCTTTCATTTCGGTGGAAACAAATTTTCGATAAGTATACATTGAGCTGACATAAACGACACTGAAATTTTAGGGGTAGCTCTTGACAACGGGCATGTACTCCCGGTTTTTAAAAAGGCTTTGAGGAATCTGATTTGTTCGCTTACCAGCATCAAATAGCTATGGAGCTCAGAGAAAAGCCTACTGAAAATGTTATAATTATAATGTTATTATTAATATTAATATGCAAACGATACTCGATATTAAAGGTTTATGGAAGATAAATAAATAAATAAAATCCCCAGACAATCACACCAACTACATGGGCCCAAAGTAAGCATAGCTTGTGTTATGGAATACCATGTAGCGAACTAGAGGGGAACCTAGAATATAAATACATAAATAGATAATCACCCAGACACGGAACATTTTTTTTTTTTGTTGTTCCGTGCGGGAATCGAACCCGCAACCACTAGCGTCTGAGGCAAACAGGTTTACCCCATCGCCAAAGTGGTCGTCAAATAATGGTCTTAAGTAAACATTAATTAACTTTCCATTTAAATTTTAGAAAATCTGGTAAAGGAAATAAATATTGTTTGCATAATCTTACTTACCTAAGTGCTGACTTGGTTTTTTCTGGTGGTATTACCAAAGAGCCACTTATCAATTACTGTCAACTTGACAATCTCAACAGTTTTTTTTACTTTCAGGAAATGTCAAAATACGTAGTATCTCTATGTAATCTGTGATGTCAAACTCCAATCAGGAATAAATTGAGTGGCATGCCATGTTCATACTTAAAAGTCTAAAATGTAGCAACTTACGTAAAATTCTAAAAATAAATCCCTTTCTAAAATATTAAAATCAGCGTCTACATTTCCTGAATATAGTTTTAATATAGTTCGATTTGGTCTTACGTTACTTTCATAGCCTAGCCTCCTTACTTTCTGAAAAAGTCTTATACTAAATCATATAACGATCTAACAGTTAAAGTAATTGTCCTAAACATTGACTGACTATTACAGAACTTTCTAGAATTGTTTCTGTTTAAATAGGGTCGGGATTTTATTACGTAACAGCCTAATATGGCTGATTGCCAGAATTACACGAGCCAATGCCATCAAACCCTGAAGCTTACAAACGACCGCAACCTACATTGCTAGAACCAGTATTACGTAAGAGAAGTTTAAATACTAACTAATTAAAGGAATTCGTAGCTATATATGTCTATTAAAAGTGTATGAAGTAATGGATACAACTTTAGAGCATATTGTGTAGGTGTGAGTTTGTCAATTTATTTATTTATTTATTTCAAGGCATAATAACAAATTGCAAACACTTTTACACAATAAGATTAAACTAAAGTTAGAAAATTAAAATAAATAAAAATAAAATAAAATCCCCAGACAATCACACCAACTACATGGCCTCAAAGTAAGCGAAGCTTGTGTTATGAGATACCATGTAGCGAACTAGGGGGGAACCTAGAATATAAATACATATATAGATAAACACCCAGACCCGGAACTTTTTTTTTTTTCTTGTTCCGGGCGGGAATCGAACCCGCAACCACTAGCGTCTGAGGCAGATAGGTTTACCCCTTCGCCAAAGTGGTCGTCGAAGCTATTTTATAATCGACACATTCTGTAAAGGGGATTGTTGAAAGATACATTGTTATTGGTTTTGGGTAAATTAATATAGTTTTTGATAATCGATTGTACAGGACGAGAAAGTGCGCGGACGACCTGAAAATTTGACGGCTATTATAGCAGCTTTTGCAATCTACGCACAGAGACAGTCCTACGTTAAATTTAATACATCCGTAGTTAAAAAATACTATAAATAATAACAATTCTGGATCAGTTTGGGTCGTCGACTATATGAAATAACAATATAAATGAAACTAGGTTTACGTGCAATAAGTGTACTGGACAAATTTAAAGTGGCTGCTTTATTTACATTACCGAACAGCATACATTATTTATGTATCTAACACATAGTCTTCACTGTATGTTCGGCCAAGTAAGGCATATGTCGTGGATCGTAAAAGGAGACGAATACAAGTCCCGCTTGGTAGAAGGACCCTTTAGGATCGTAAAGCCGCCAAATGTACTCGTTCTGGCCATGATGTTTATTTTATGAAGACCCAGTTTCTGAGCCTTTATTCTGCTTTATCACTAAGTTAAATTGATGACTAATGCATATTCAATATTAAGACCCTATCCAAATAAGTTTCACGAAATATTCTACGTTATCTGAGTCAATTTTGAAGTATCAATTTCTACTAAAAACATTGTAAAACCTTTTCTTCATAAGACGTAAGGATGTGCGCAATATTTAGTCTCATAAAATAAGTAAGAGGCTGGAATTAGAAGAATATTAGACCATTGTTAGTAGAACAAAACGGAATGGCCGACGTAATGACCGCAATGAGTGTAAATATAGGATCCTCGTTATTGTTTTCTAGCACAATGTTGTTACAGAGGGACCGAGTATTATTTTTATGGAATAATAAACTGGTCTTATAAACAAAAAGAAACCCGTTCCGGAAAATATAGAGAAGTGTATTTGTTTTTAAATTCAGATTAAATTTTCAAAACCTTTTGTGAAGGAGTTTTGTGCTAAAATTTTGAATTTAAGATTGTTTTATTTCAACACGTATGTGCTAAAATAGAAAATGAATTATTTCTTCTTCTTTTCAAATACTTTGGCTATATTGTCTATTATTTGCATATGTTTATTTGCGTGTATCTAACACGATACTTTCTTAAAGTTTGACTTTCCTCGAGGAGATAAATGTCTATTTCTCATTGTTAATTGCTCATACCGCGAATCATCAACATCATTGAAGCTTTGCCTAAAAACAGTAGATTTAGCTCCCAGACGTAGACGTAACAGTGATTCAATAATCTTAGCTTTTAGTGTTCAAAAGTCGTTAATTTTTCTGACAGTGCCTTAAATATTGAAAACTGACATTAATGATAATAAGTGCAGAAGATCGTATATGAAGTTTACTTATTTCAATCAAAAAATAATTAGCAGTAGAGATCCTGGCTCATCACGTATGTCATGTTTCTTTGGAGATTATAACGAGGCTGTCTGCGGGAGTGAGCTGCCGTTTGTGGAAGATTGACGGAGTAATTATCCTGAAATTGGTTTCTGCAGATGATTATCACTGGTGTAATTTCACACGCAGCTACTTTTATAGTAAGGTTAATGAACTTTGAACGTAAATATTTGACTCGTGTATTAGTTTCGTATAAACAAAAAATAACGTTGTATAAGGCTAGCAGTAGATAAAATTATTCAATTTCTTGATAAAATAACCTAAGCAAACCCTAAAGTTAGTTTTTAGTTGTAAAAGAATTATTTAAAACGGTCCTATATTAAAAATATATATATTTCCTCGTTAGTTGTTTATAAAACACAAACTCTTTCTACTCAAAATATATAAAAAATACTTTATAACTCCCTGACTTTTTCCTTGAAGTTATCTAAATTAGGTTTATTTATCTGCGAAAGTACCCTGGACATTAAATATAAAAGATAAAAAATGATCAGCCCAAAAGAACCAGCAGCCGCAAGTTTAGGATAAAATAGCAAACTTTATGGAAAATATCATCCAAACAATCTTTGAATTTGTATGAAGTTTTCTGCGTAATGTTATTTAATAATTTGTTATTTAAATTAAATAAATAAAAAATTCAAGCATTTCACGCAGCTTCATCTTGACCTCGACTAAACAGAAAACTTTTGCTTTGAAAATTAGATAACGGATTTGTTTTTTTTTTACAATTTTCAAAGGAGGTCCAAAAGGAAGAGGTTCTTAATAAGTTGACATTTTATTTTTCGTCAATATTTAAGCGTACTGCTGTTCAACATAATGCTAATGAAATACTAAAGAATCCTTAAAAGAATATTTAAGTTTTAAAACAAACTGCGTAAATCATTCATATAAATAAAAGGAAAAGATTATATAAATATCGGCAAACAAGGTAGTTTATTTTTCAGTAAGTTTAAATGAATAATATATTCTTTTTATTTTAAATATTTATTTATTGATATTCCAACAGCGTTAACTACCGTATAATATAATCTAACAGTAAAATATAAATACACAAAATAAAAAGTACAGCTTAGATCAAATTCCAATAGCATTTTAAAATAATTTTTATTCCGATGTCTGTAAACATACCTATATCACGGTACAGATATCTGCAGTATTTCAACTCAGCCGCATCTTTGTCTAAATTAAATTTAGACAAAGTATAAATGTATAAAAATGTATAAATGCCTACAGCTGCGCCGCGGTCCGTTCACATGTGATAGGGCTACCCGCCTTCAGCATTTACATTACATTTGCATCCTTGGTGTTTACTTCCATTTAGTTTTGTGACTGTAAATATACTTTTTTTATACATATAAACAAATAAAATACTTTGTGAATTGAATACGAAATGTTCAACAAAATGCGTTTTGTGTCCAAACACCATGTTTACGTTTGAATAACAAATCGATCTTATAAATTAGCTACCGAAAAATACTTGTGCCTTGACTGAGACGTAAGAAATGAGTTATTACTTAATTTTAAAGCAAAAACATCCGCATTTTAATGCAAACTCCAATCAAACATTGTTTCGGCATGCAGGCTGTCACGGCTGGCTTCACGCCGAGCGCATGCTGAGATCGAGCCGCATAGGTATAGCTAGCGTTTCGTCCGTATGTATAAAGTTGAATTACTGTAGATAGTTGTACCGTGCCTATATCTTTGACAGATGTGATAGAACCGAAAAACTGTATTTATAGCCCTTAGGAACCTTGCTATTCATATTAATATACGCCGACTTACTATTAATCAGGCAGAGATTCCTAACTATACTTTTCAGTTACTCCGTTCAACAAAATTTATCTTGTAAATTTCATCTTACAAAAGGTGCTTTTTCGTTACACTTGTTTCTCTTTCAAGAACGCGTTAATACCTTTTTAAACGAAGCTAATTTGATTTAAACTCACTCGGACGTTTGCAAATAACTAATTAGAAATATAGGAGAGCAGGAGAATGCAAATAAGCACATCTTCGCGTAGAGTAATTTTCCTTACCTTTGTAGAGCCGATCCTTTGTTCCATAATGAGATTAAATTACGTTTTTTTTTTTCAAGTCTATGTAGGACAGGAAGCGGCAGAGTACAGTTTTTAAAGGATTCTGTTTTTTTTTGAACACTTACGTTTGCATCCTAGCGGACACTTAATTTTGCATCCTACTAATATTTTAAATGTGAAAGTTTGTGAATTTAATGTTGGAATATGGAGGTTTGTTATTATACGAATTTAGTACATAGGTAGATGATATCCTGGATTACTTTTTTATAGCGTTTCTATGATAATGTGGGATGTGAGACGAGTTGGGAGTCGAATTGAAAGTCGCGGTACTCAATTTTATTTATCGAACTTTAAAATAATTCCTTTTAATCGCCTCAAACGTGTAACCAATGTGTACCAACAGAAACAGGAAAAAGCATAAACGAAAATTTAAAAATACCAATATCAGTCTGTGACACTTTAGGAATACTTTAAAAGAAAAATATATTTTCCGATAAACATCATTATCAGTTTATCTCCGCCATTTTCAGGTCTGTAGCAGACGGGATTTCTTAAAAAGTTATTCAATTCAGAAGTATTGACGGAACATTTATATAAATTTTGTTTTCGGCCTAATTGTTTGATGTTTATGTTTCAATGAACAAATTCTTTAAGGAGATGTTGCCAAACTTTTGTAATATTTACTCGTTATTTTCAGATGGGTGAACCTTTTTGATGCTATTTTTTCTTTATCATAGAATGTGTTTTTATGGATTCATTTTGTACATAACGAATTATAAATATTGTCTTTAGTATTACGATTATAAATTTTAAATAAAACACTCCTTGAAAAATGTATTTATAGCGTTTATATTTCACATTTTAACTCGACGTTTCGGTATCTTTTTTGACATTACTGGCTTTATTTAAACAAAACCCATGTGTGATTAAAAAAAAACATTGTTCCATATTCAAACTACCTGCTATACGTAAAAGGTATATTCCCAGTTCACCGTACAGCTGACACGGCGTATGTTTCGCCTGGCGAGCTTTCTAATTGGTAAATCTTCGCTGACTCGACTCTTTGCAATTAGTTGCTTCGGGCATGCGGTCAGGGTGCGTGCGTTTGCATGTGAACTTTAGCAGAGTTTGCGATATTATGCAAGCATGTGCACTTAGCCATTTCAAAGTTATTTTACTTGCTTTATATGTTGTTTAGTTAATTGGATAGAAGTATATTTAATTTTAAAGGGAGACATGCGTGATGTTATGTCTGTATGTAATAAATTTAAAGATAAATTATTAAGTGTAAAACTATTTGACACATTTTTACATATAAATACGTCATGACATTAATTTTGAAATTAAGGAAACGCAACTTTAGCAAGCATTAACTTTTCTCATCAACGTCGATTTTCTTTGGAACTCGCAGACAATTCCATAACAACAAAAGCAGATTTTGTGTTTTAAAGTAAATTCATAACCCTGTTCCATTTCTTGGAAAGTATGACAGTAACACGCGGCATAACGTAAAGGTAGCAGCGATCACGTTAAACTTGAAAACTCATTTAAGTTTTAAACATATTCAGCATTATACTTCAGCCCTCTCTCACGAGCTCTTTGCCTACATTTATGCTGATTGCAATTAGACGTATTCAATTCTAAAAGTGTTTAAATCTAATAGGCGCTCAGGGCTGGGAAAACTTTGCTCAGACATTTAGCTAAGTAGTCCTCCGATCCGGATGGATCTCGAATAATAACTACGTTACGAAGACAGAGTAAGAATTTAAAACGTTAAGATAATGTTATCGAAAGTGAGCTGGGGTACTCCCGGTTTAATGGTTTGCCGAATTTTGGCTATTGATCGTGTGGATAATTGAAACGGCTTCGGCTCCGAATATTCTTGTCACGTAGACAACTTGTCCGGAACGAGCAAAAGGTTTCCTCAAATTGCTATTTCGTTATTGGTTTGTTTGGTAATCGAATATATAAACTTTAATTTTATGATCTTGTTTATATCCTGTTCAAAATTGCTCTTTTAACCTTCTGATAGATTCGGATACGTAATTAACAAAAAATAAGCCCGATAAAATTAATTGGAGCAAGTTATGATTTTATAAATTATTTCGAAAACTTGTATAAAGTTTTAGATTTTTAGACATGAAATTTTTTATTAGTCCTAAAAAAAGAAATAAAATGATACAAGTCATTAGATACGTAAAAAAATATTTTTAATCACATTTTACCAAAACGAATTTACCAATTTGGTAGAGACCTAACAGCGATAATGTTGCCAACTCATAATAATTATTATTATCATTGGCAAAATCAATTATCATCAATTTATGTTTCGACTTATCTCGTTTGGATTAGGTTTTGTTGATGCGTTATTGTTTTACAAGTGGAAACTTGATCTGAATATCTGAGTGGGTTTACGAAAACGCGGGAACTATTAGGGGCGGGATTAAACGATTGTTGAAGCGCTAAATTGGCGCTAAAATACTTAGTGATTATAATCGCAAGTTGAACTGAGCGTGCCATTTGAGTAAGGCTGTTACCACACCAATCAATTGAATTTTTTATTTGTTGAGTTTATGCTCGATGGACATTGCTAAATATTATAGTCCCATGGATCAACGTGAGAAAGTGATTCTTCTTTAATAATAATATTAATTTATTGTGGCATCTTGGCCACTTAATTAGCAGCTATTTTCAACATAAACTGTTAGGTAATTATTAAAGCTGGTAATATCGAAAAGTAACATACCTAAATTCGATCTGAAAAAAAAAACATCTCCGTCGGGTTCCGATTTACACTTCATTTGTATGCCATTAATAAGTACAAAAAAAGGAAATACATAATAACAACACAAAGCTACATCCCTAGTTTTGTGTGCTTACTGATATAACCTTGTAAAAAATAAGTGGGTAAAGATTAAAAATTCATTAAAACCATCCTTAATTTAACAAATAATAAAAACTTTAATACAATATTCAATACATCTGCACGTGTCTTAGTGTAATCGAGACCAGTTAGACAAATTAAAATGCCGTGGGAAACCGAATAGAAACAAGAATTACAACACGTAGTGATTATTCGTTGATCAACGATCGAGTCAAAGCATCATGTTTCGCGGATTCAACACAGTAATAACCAGGGACCGGAACCGCTTACCCTTAAAGAGGTTTTTGATTGGGTTTTTCATAGACTTGTTTTAAAAAACCCTATCAATTTGGTAACCGTATCGAAGACTTACCCTAATTTAAGGCTTACCATATCAATAGAGTTAGCTTCATGTAAGCAGTAAGCCTATCGAAAACCCTATTGAAGGTTACCGATTCAATAGGGTTTTAAAACCTACAGGCAAATTTAACCTCTAAGAATATCAAATTATCAAAAATATCACCATCTATTCAATCTCGCACTTCGAATTATACTTCCGAATTCAACAGCATGCGCGGAAAGAGATAGAAATAGGCTAACCCTATCACAGGGTAAGCGCATCCGAAAGTAGTTAACTTTATTCAAAGTGTTACCACGTCGATAGGCTTACCATATCAATAGGGTTACACTTCCATATGGTAAGATTTTGATAGGGTTACCCTATCAATAGGCTTAATCAAATAAAGGGGTTTTCCGGTCCCTGGTAATAACTAAGCTGTAAATCAAAAGTAGGTAGATATAACTGAGTATTCGGGAATCATTATAAAAAGACGTGTGGCACTCGGAGACTGCCGCGGTAAAGCTTTTGCATAGCATTTTTTATCAACTTATGCAATTATAATTATTTATTTATTTTATTAATGCAGTAATGTTTGATCTAATATGAAATTCCACAAGTTACTAGTAGATGGCGCTGATTGTTTATTAAAGCCCGCATGTAAAGTTATGAAATCAAAGTATCACTTTTTTGACAACCGGCTGGTGTAGCGGTAGGTAACATACATTGCCTTCTATGCCAAAGGTCCTGGGTTCGAGTCCCGGCGGCGGCGGATATTTGTGTGATGAACACAGATATTGGTCTTCAAGTCATGGACGTTTATATGTTTATTTAAATTTATTCTAATAAAAAATATGTATTTATTCAATATGTATGTTTATATATATCTTAAGTATATCAGTTATCTAGTATCCATAACACAAGTTCTTTAAGAAACTTAATTTGGGCTAGATAATGTTGTGTGAGTGTCAGAAATATTCATATTCATTCATTCATATCATATTCACTGCTGTGCCGGTCGGAGTGGGGGGTGTTAGGTTTTTTTCGTTACGGAATTTCTGGATTCGGTCCCCACGCTCAAGGCCCGCGAAAGAAGCTATGCAATAGCTTAATAAATTAAATTAATTTTAAGGGCTTATATCGCGTGTGATGTCATTTGAATACAGTAGGTATCTGTAAAGACTTAAGAACATAAATAGACATTTAAAAAGCATTTATTATTTACAAGCTGTTTCGCTTTACCTGAAGGTATATCGGGATAGAAAGTAGCCTATGTGCAATTCTAGGCTGTAAACTATCACTATGCCAGATAAATAACTTCACGCCTGTATCCTTTATGTGGTAGGCAGAAAACCAGAAGCTATAAAACCATCTGATGTCACGGTTGACAAATTTGGAGGTATTATAATGATAGAGAAAGATGCAGAAATGATGAAGATTTCTTTCTCCTTAAGGTTTTCATGGTCAATGGCGACCAGGCCTCGGATCTGCTATTGCTCATTATTTGGGTAAGGTTTCAAGCGATAACAAACACCAGTTTAATAGAGAAGGAACGGGTCGCTTAATAATCAAACCGACCTCATTTAAAAAAACCGACTACATACATTAAAATTTTTAAATCCTAGTCAAAGCTTTGGCTGAAATATTAGGTCATTGAGGTACAATTTACCATATTGAATTGTACCTCCAACCAATTGTAATTGTACATATTTTTTTCGAAAGTTTAAAATTTTTCAAAAAACACCTACTCAATCGATTTTGATGAAAATTATTCGGGACCATTGTTTTTATCATTCTTATCTTTTCTTTTTCGTGCCGGACGATTAAAACATTCAATCTGATTATCAATCCAAAGATCACTTAATAGTAAAATAGCAATATAGTCAGCCAAATATCCAGTTGAAGCACTGGACTCCGTTGACCGAAGAGCCCGTAAACTAATAAACAACGTTGACCGTACAACCAAAAAACTGCAGACCCTAGAGCATCTGTTTGAACAAATTGAACCCTCACCCTTTTACCATCGGACTACTAGACGCAGACAGAACTTCCATCCGTATTTGGTAGATATTCCGAACTAAGCGCTTTCACAGTTCCTTTTTGATAAGTTTCGCCAAGGTTTGGAAAAACTGCCTGCGTCTATTTTCCCTGACCAGTATAGTCCTAGTACTTTTAACCGTCGATTGAATAGGTTTCTCTTGAATGCACGTGTACCACCTTAGTCTTCATGTTCACTCAGCATGAGGTGTCATGGAAGACAAACGTCCCATCCATAAATTATTAAAAAAGTCTGGATATACGAGTAGAGCTTGTTTGTCATGCCAGAGCGCATACTTGCATGATAATGCAAGATCAACCATTCATTCATTCGATAGAGTATTGAAACAAGCCATTAAGAGCAAAAACAAATTAGGTGATTACATATCTGAATTAATTTACTCGTAAACCTCTTCAAACTTCCACCTAGAACTCTGAAACAAAAAAAAATGACTTTATTCAAAATACTTGTTAAAGATAGGTACGTCACAAGCATTATACGTTAAACCACACTTTTGAACATCCTTCTAGCTCCGTTTTATGACTTGAAGTAATCGGCAATCAAGCACACACATGATTTCACTAAAAATATTTCTCATAAATTAAAAATGCCGCATCGGTCCTCAACGCCTATTAAAACCGTACAAAATGGCGGTTTTCGCGTCGGTTTCACTTACCTGACAAAACAAAAGAAAATCAATAATATAAAACACTAACTAGCCCACTTATCGCCTATCTCCCATACAATACATACTTAACATAACACACACAAACGCACGAACTTTCACTTGACAAATACACAACCTACAACACAAAGTATGAATTAAGTGTTCAAACACGTCAAGAAATACAGACTTCAAATCGCTGTCTTGTATATCGTTGGAATCCCGGTTTGAACACAACTTCCTCATTTAAGAGCTTTTGTGATGCTTCTAGTCACCTGGATAGAAACCTTTGGACATGTCACATCAAAAATAACCCTTATCTTCAGGTATTACGATCCATGCTGGATCTTATTGGATGTCACAATATACCAATCAAGATATTGGGTTCATAGTAAACACAGTTATGGAAGACGAAGGTGAAACTCATTGTTCAGTAGCTAGTCGATTTCAAGATTAATTAAGTACAGGGCAATTCAATTTAGATATGTCAATCTGGGAATGACATATCTAAACATTACCTACTCTACATTTCTAGTTATAAACATGGACAGGCCAATCAAGTTTTGGAGTAACACTCTACCACCAAGAAACGCAATTGTAGAGACTTAGTTCAGCAATGAACGTCTTGTAAATAAAATAATTATGCTGATCTAAAAGCAACTACCGACATTGTCAAATGTCAAAGAGTAAAAAAGAACGCTTCTAAACAAACTCTTCACTCTATGTTAGAAGATTATTTTTTAAATACGCTTTACGCTTTTTGTGTTTCACTTTTGTATAAAAAAAAACAATAACAAAAAGACGTAGCCATTTTATGGTAACAATTTTTTTTGTCTTACCCTTATCTTAATCTAACTCCGGAGTCTGTATGAGTCCAACTCATACAGACTCTCTAACATATAATGCGTTTCAATTGAACCAGGCAAGGTTATACAAAGCTCATTTATATGAACCTGCCAGTATGCAACAAAAAACTTAATGATGTTAGAATCTATGGAATGTAAATTCTAAAGCTTCCTGTACTAAGACCTTGACTTACCTACAATGTACAGTCACAGTCATACAATGTACAGTCTATACATTTTTATTGGAATTGGAACCTTATTACAAACGAATAAGTAGCGAAGTGTGTACATTTTATTAGATGTTGCTGTACTTGCATCGCGGTCGAAACGTTCACTCTCGTCTTGATACTGTTCCGGCATTTGTTGACATCGACCAGTTAATAAACTCAGACTTAAAAGGTTATTTATTAGTTTATCATTATTTTGACGTGTTAGAAATTGTTTTGTAGGTTCACATTCTTTGAATAGTAAACACATGTTTTTTTATTTGACTTTAAAAACTTTTTTACTTGTATAAATTGGTTACTATAATTGCGCAATCTATACTAATATTATAAAGAGGAAACCTTTGTATTTTTGTATGTTTGTATTGAATAGGCTCAAAAACTAATGGACCGATTTCAAATTTTCTTTTACCATTACTTAGAGGGATTCTTCCGAATCCGTATAGGCTACTTTTTATCCCGAAAATCCCGCGGGAATCGAAATTGCGCGGGTAAAACCGCGCGCAACAGCTAGTCAATCATAAGTAGATCAACGATAATAGACGGGAACTTTTAGCATCATATAGCAGGTTGATATAAGTACAAATGGCTACTATTTAACTGAGGTAGCGCGGAAACCTAAACCCGTGTGCTTTCATCTTCGACCTCATCGTCACTTACCATCAGGTGAGATTGAGGTCAAACGCGGGTTTAGTCACTTATAAAAAAAAAAAAAATAGAACACACTAATGGGGAGTTTTCTGACAGCTCATAAAAATTAGTTCAAAAAACCTCTATAGATGGCACTTTTAAAAAGCCGAAGGCGTTAAGTCTGTAAACTATTATGTAGGTAAGTAGTATCTACCATCTATGGTTATTTATACGTTAAATTTCTGATACAGACGTCAATTAATTTATTTTACTTTTAAAAACGCAGTGTGGAATAAATTCTTCGCCTTCGCCTTTTGTAAAGCGCCATCTATCGAAGCCTTTTGTACCAATTTTGTACAGTTTTGTTTTTTTAATGAGCTGTCAGAAAACTCCCCATTAAAGTTCGTTATTTTTTGAAATGATGCTAAGGTTTAAAAGAAGATTTTACGTAAATATTTTTAGGTACGTACCTAACATTCTCTTTGCTCTCGAAAGCACTTGTAGGTATAACAAAAATGAGATTTCGGCAATTAATACATAATTTGCTGCTTTGTTATACTACAATGAAATAAAAAAAGAAAAGAATATACTCCCAAAAGTTTCAAAATATCGCACACTTCTTAAACTTAGGTACCCGTTCTATGGCTCATAGTGATCTTTGATTACAATAATTGCACCTTATTCATCTCCAAACTGAATTTTACAATATCCTGATGTTTGTGTATATTATTTTTTACCCGACTACGGCGAAACGAAAAGGAGGGTTATAATTTTGACATGTATGTATGTATGTAAGTAAGTATGTATGTATGTTCATCTGTTCCCTCAGAACTTCTAAACTAGTAATCATAATTGGACAAATGAGAAGCCTCTTCACTGTCCACTGGTTATAGGCTACATAAAGTTACGTTAAATTGACTACAGCGCCCTCTAGGAGACCTAAAGTGAGGAACTAAAAAAAAATTTTTTCTTTACGGTTTCGTGTGGAGTATCAAATGAAAGAACTTTGTTGACATAGCTCAAAAATGTAAAAATTATTTCTCCAAAATAAGTGAAATAATAATTATAGTAAAAAAACTAAAAGAAATTATAGACAGTTTCGTGTGGGGTATCAAACTTCGTTAGCACATTTCAAATAAGTACACATTATTACTCCAAAATAACTTAAAAAAAAAGTTTAAAAACTAAAACCTGACTATGTTTAAGGGAAAGCCGTGATCGTATGCCACCTTTTATAGAAAAACAGATTGATTTTAATAATAAAATAAAATCAAAGTGGCATATGATCACGGCTACCCTTTCAACATATCTCTATCAATATGACGTACATACATATATGTTTCAGCGAAGACTATTTTCTTATTTCGTACTTTTTAGAGCGTGTTTTAGTAGTCGGGTTTTAGTTTTTAAACTTTTTTTGTCTATGGTTAGGATTCTTTAAATTGAATAGATTTTAAATTACATACATACATACATAACTTCGCGCCTGTATCCCGTATGGGGTGGGCAGAACACCAGAGGTAATAAAACCATCTGATGTCACGTTTGACAAATTTGGAGGCCTTATAATAGTGAAGAGAGACTATTGCAGTGACAGGGGGTCGGCCTATCGCCTACAAAAAAGCCTCCCATAACACGTCGGTCATCTTAGATTTTAAATTAATATTTTATTAAATATGGTGTATATTTTCAATGTTAAAAAAAAATCTATGCATTTTGTTTTTTACTTCACAATGTAATAAGTTTCCCAACTAGTAAATTAAAAGCGTGCAAATACTTCTAATCAAGCGACAATGGTTAACTAATGAGAATAGTTTCGCGCCACAGCATTTAAATCATTTAGCGTAACAACGCAATTGGTCTCGAATCGAGTTATGTTCCAAATTCAAATTCTACCTGACATAACATTTCGATCCATCAAATTCGACAAGTCTAATTAGCTCTGGGTACATACCGGTAATAACATGAACCGAGCAAAGCTGTTTTGGTAATGGAATTCAGGGTTCCAAGTTTGAATTAATTGTAGAATTTGACCGAAACTTTCGTCGGCCATTTTGGAGCAAAAAACGAAATTGTGAAGTCTCTGTTGTCACATTTCGAGGAGCTTTGTATTTCAACTCCGGAAAAGTTGTTTGTCCAGCTATTTACAAGTAAAACAAAAGGTTATAAATCACGACACAGGATGCCTAAGTCTGCTGTCAGTATGATATTGATCAAGTAAATCATCTGTCAATATGATATTGATCAAGCAGATCTTGATCTTATCAGATGTTCCGTTACGATACGGTCAAAGATGGACCAATATGACCAAATACCTACACAATCGCGAAGAGATTATATTGGCCTACAAACTCTACATAAAGTATGAAATCTAGAAAGTTTGATTATGAAGTGGTGCTACTACGAATGGGTTCACTCAGATTAGTTTTATGTTTCAACATGCTTTTTTATGGCAAGGAGCTTAATTTTTTGATGAACCTTTTGAACTACCGTACGGAGTTCTGCCGCATGTCAGGGACAGAGCAATCATATTTTTGACCCATCTTTGTCACGTAAACTTTCACTACTCATTATTACTTTTTAATAAAATTTTATGAAGTTTAATTATATTTTATATTTTAACCTGAGGTTTCGATGCTTTAACACTCTGTCTGTAATGCGATCTATTTAATCCATCTAAGATTTATAATGACAACGATATACAGGTTCCTTCGCTACCTAGGCTGTATTTATTATTATTGTTTTTTAGTTCACATCCTTCATTACATCTGTATCGAACTTTTCTTGTTCTACCGGTTTATATTGTTCGGAACACCCATAATAAAAATTCTTTACGGTGCTTGTCAATGTTATCTAAAAGTATAAGGTCAAGCATTGGTAAGAGCTTTGTTTTGATTTTACATATCTTAAAATGCACTTTGCATTTAAAAAAATACAAAAGTTTTAAAATGAAATAAAAGGTCCACTTTCCGGGCGCCGCACGACACAGGTACCTGTGCCAAAGATTTTACTTGGGTACATTTTTATAGAATAACCTAAGTTGACACAGTCATGTAGGCCTCAACTTAGCTTATAAGCTAACTGCTATAAAAAATTTTGCAGTGTGTTATAGCGTTTTTAATAGAATCACCTCATTGCTTTCCATAAGAGCCGATTAAGGGATTTCGAGACACAGTTTACGCAGATCAACGGATCAGCATACTCCGATCGCCAAATACGGTTTTAATGAAACCTTAAACCATTGGGTCTTTTACGGCAGAAATAATAATAGTGATCGATACACCCAGGTCAGTTTAAAAATTAATAAATAAAATTGGCCCCACCCAGACATTGTACCTAGAACGCACTTAAATTATTGCACCATAGAAACCATCAAAATGATTGTCAATTATTATTTGTAGTCAATCAATGAGACAATCTCTTCATGTAGGCGCAGAACAAGTTCTACGATTGATTGGGAGTGAAAATCCGCTTTTCTAATGTCTTACATTTTCTTACGAAAGTAGGTGAGGAGAAATGATGAGAGAACAATTTTACTATCGTTGGTGAACTCAATAAGAAACGTACTGTATACGGTATAATAGTCCCATGACGGTCTATGATATCATTATCCAGAATAATAGAATATTTTTAAGGAACGAATGTATTTGTAAATGTGGATGTATATAGACAAACTTACAATGAGCTATTTCACTAATTAATGACAGTTGTTGCGAGTACAGCTCAACGGTTAAATTCAGTAATAGGCCCAATGTGACATTGCATTCTAGATTTGAATAATTCTAATCCCAAATTTAGACTTCAAAATCGGCTGTTCGGATCTGTTTAGTTTGAACATCAATTATGACAAAAGAGACCTAAAATTTGGGGAATGCAGTGTTTATCAAAATAAATTTATGCCATACAATGAAAATATAGAATAGAAAATGCAATGTCATATAGCCCCCTTTGTTCGTTAATTTGGCGAGTCTTTCATAAGTTTCGAGTTCGGTGTTTATACAATGCTTATAATGGCTGTATTATTTATGATCATAGTGTTAAAACATAACATTTTATTCTTTAATAAAATCTAAAATCAAGAAGAGTTCACTGTATCAATTAGAAAAATCAAATATATGATCAAAATTGACCGAAGTGTAGGTAGGTGTTCTGATCGATCCAGCTCTTTTAATAATATGTAACATGTAGTCTTATTCTGTATCAGCAGCAGTACAAACGCAAAAAAACTTAATTTTTAGTAATTGACAGATTACATGCATGTTATCTGCGTAATACGTAAAACCTAATATTTTAGGAGAAATTAAATATACCTAGACGTGTATTAATAGTACAATTATAGATCGTTTATTTACCTTATACAAAAGCTTTTGACGAGTATATTTAAAACATTAATGAAATTACTAAGAAATCCTAACACGAAACCTTTATACCTACAGTAAAAATTGATTTAAAGACAACTTTTAAAATATCTGTAACACAGTCCCTACCAAAGTGTAGAAAACTGAAAAGTATCGTCTCTCTTATAATGTATTAAGTTTTGTGCAGTAGATATTTCTGAAACTGTGAAACGGAACGACACGTTTTTGTTTTATTCCGGAGCTGCGATGCGCGCCTCATCGGTTTTTAGAGATCCGCAGTCGAATAAATAAACTTGGCTTTTACAAAGAAAGTATTAATTTTGAAACTGTCAAAAAGTATGTTAATAAAACCAAAATCAAGGCAATTATGAAAATACAAAATTAGGTGTCGTAAAATAGGTTGCATTAGCGCTGAAAGTCATATTTCCAGGGAACCTAAGAATTAACAAATTGATTATGTACCTAAGTGTATCGTAAATTTTACGTATAAATATATTTTCGTGTTTGATAATAAAGGCTTCATTATTATGCCTTTTTTTATTTTTGCTATTGAATTTGTTTATCTTTGTTTAATCGTCTTAAAAGGTTGATGAATAGCAACAACCATGAATTTCATTTCGAGTAAATTTCAGTCCACATTTTTAAAAGAGTCAATGAAAAACCAGCGCAGTGGCTACTGTCTATATAAAATAACCAAAATTTCATTTCTTTTTTTATCGGTGTTCATGCAATGGGGCTTTATTAAAAGGCTACAGTAAAAAGTTTGTACACATGGCGTACCTATGTTTTTTTTTTGGTTTTTTGCTATTATTATTATGTGTTTATGCTTTATATTCACCTTAGTCAAAAAGACTAAGGGTTAAAGATGGAACATCTATGCGAGCTTTTGGCTAAGACATGATGCTTATAACTGAATTATATTGAAAGAAATTTTCGCACAAGTCGGCAAGTGTTCATTATTACTGCTTTTTGCAGCTGTATGAAAGATAGTGGATGCATTTCTAATAGTTTAAGTGACTGATGGAGTGTTTTGGGAATTACGCCTGTAGATGAGAGTATGATCGGAATTGTTGTTACGGAATGATCACGCCATTGCCTTTTAATTATTATTATTATTATTATTAAGGGCTTATAGTGGGATTATTCATAGATACACTAAGTATTTCCCATTTAGTGAGCTCTATAAGCCCTTTGCTATTTAGTTGATCTGATATAATAGATCATCATCATCATCATCGTCATCACAACTCGTTTATGATATAATCGATCATTTAATAATAACTATAAATAAGCTTTTCTTATGACAAAAACTGATGTAGTTTGCATTTTATTCTTTCTGGAAATCGTCGTGCCATACGATATAAGCAATGTTCGGCGTGATCGGTACAAGGATGGGTGACCGCCAACCATTTATTTCTGGACTCCTGGATTCCGTGCTTTGGAGGACCCGTCAAGCAGGCGGTCCTGAGTGCTGTATACTTGTGTGTGTTTTATCAGAAGTTGTTGCTCTCTGCAAATTCTGATATTCTACCTACCAGCTCATGGCGAGATGGTGATTTACGGCTTAAACCTCTTCGTCACCTAGGAGAAGCTCTCAAGGCCCTGCAGTGCGCTCATTACAAGAGGTTGTGATCATTCCGATGCCCACAAAATCTTGCATTAAAATTCCAGACTTACGCTACATACTTTACAATATATTTCTGCTTATTTTAAGTATTTATGCTAATGTGACCTTACTTTCGATGACAGGTGTGAAAAGTTAGAAAAGCTTTGTTATGACAAAGTTAAGTGAGATTGTTTGCGTGTTATTCTGCAGGCATTCTTTTGTTATTCGATTCAGTATTAACCTTCAAAAGTTATTACCGTACATGTAAACTCCACTTACTTTAATGCCTTATTCATGTAACAATATCCATGTATGATACCTATGACTTTGTGAATGGAAATAAAAGTTTTTTTTGTAAATTTTTTGAAAGTTTTTGTAGAAAATGAAACTAGTTTTAAGTAACAGACTGCGACAGTATTATGGCATAAGAAATACAGTTGTAATATCCACCTGGAAGTATGGAAGTAAATGTAAATCCTTTAATTCATCTAAAATAGGTATTTGCTGTCAAGAAAACAGCTGATGCATTTACTTTTATTCGTCGATTAATCGTATATAAATTGTATAAGAGTTGTATTTTATTTATGAGTCGCATCAAGTTATATTGTGTAAATCATTGATGATGTTGTATTGATTAAAATTACCATATCTTATGATTCAAGTACTCTGATTTGTATTAGGTAATCGGATGCCTAGAAAAAATCACTAATATTGTTCATATTTGTGTCATATTAACATTTAATATATTTGACTCTAATTGACAATAAAGTCTATTTATTCACTTGTTGACATCATTTTTTTAATTAAATATAAGATCCCAGATCATATTTTTTCCGACATCTCAACAAACATCGACATATAATCCGTAATGAAGGACGTATTTATCAGAATATTTATCATAAAAACAATATTCCAAGAAAGTGAAAACGTTTGAGATAAATTTTGACATGTAAGTAGCAGTTTCTACACGAGCGACGCCCGTTTCATTCAAGACAACGTACGGCACGCTGCTTGGCATGCCAAACATTGGCGAAACATTTGCCAACTACTTTGAACTCGTCATTGGAATTTAATAAGTATTTGAAGCTTGCAGATCCACTTAAGGTGTGGTGGTGCTGTGAAGTTTCTGTTATTTTATTTCGCCTTAAGTTTTCGCGATTCATTATCAATATATATAAAACTGTTACTGACTGAGTGAAGTTTCTTCAATTTATGTCTGATAGCATTATGGAAGGAATTCTTGAAGTTCACGCAGTAGCGGTAGGTAAGGCACTTTTTAATAAGACGTAAACGAAATCGCGCGGCTCTCATCTTGTTTCAAGTAAATGACGTTTTAACCGGTTTTTTTATCTGTGACTTTTAGTTTTTGACCTCAATCTCACCTGATGGTAAGTGAAGATGACGTCGAGATGACACCTTATCACCTTTATCAGTCCTTAGATCAGTCGTGCTTTACTAAACTCTCTGTCTGTCTGTAGAGACCCATAAAATTAACCGTCATTAAATTCGAAAATTCGAATTACAACGGCCTTAGTTCATAGTTCGTTTCCCTATGAGTTCTATGAGTTCCCTTAAGAAATTTTAGGTACTCGAAATGTCAATCTTTACTTTACTTTTATTCTAATTTTTATCTGAAACTTATTGTCAGCTTACATTAAGTTCTAATATAAGCTTTTAAAAACCTTTTATTCCAACTTCGTACACTTTCCAATAATATAAACATGTTTTATGTCTTATCTGAGTTAGTAACTTGATAAAACTTAAAGCTATCAAAAGATCCCATTGGAGTTTGTTGATTTCACAAAACTTTCAATACCTTAAATGTACTTTATATTATGTTTAAGATTTGAAAAGCTAAGAAGAGCAAAATAAGTGTTGGCTGCGACAAATTAGTTTATTTAACGATAACTTTTACGACAAGCATATAACGCACGAGAATATAAGTTTTAAATTAATTTATTTCATCTTATGTGCAAAACTGCACAGGTGATTTAATTTGACGTAAAACTGTGTCTGCCGTTTGACCTTAAGATATAAATTGAAATCTCTCCGCAAAGTTTTGGGAAGCTTAATATATAAAACTCTTCCGTTACTGACTGAGTGACTGACAGACAACATACAGCCAAAACTACTGGCCGTAAAAAGCTAAAATTTGGAGCATACAATCCTTAGAAATTATGGGGGAGAACTAAGGAACGAATTCTCGAAATGATTGGACTTTTTAGTTTGTATGAAAAATGTTATTCCTTGAGTGCACGGATATGACACTTGGCATAAAGGTTCTTCAAAGAGTGATTGGTGGGTTTTGGAAGGAATCCCCAAAATTCCCACGGGAACGGGAAATTTATGATGTTGTAGTTTGTATAAAGGTTCTTCAGTGAGTGACTGTTTGTGTTGTGAAAAAACCCGGGTTATAAAATACTTGGCATAAAGGTTCTTCAATAAGTGACTGGTTCTGTTAAATATAAACAATGTTTATACGCGTACAAAGTCGCAGGCAAAAGCTAGTATACTCACCGCCTCCAACTCTTCAAAAGGAAACAAGTTCATAGCTCATCTTTATAGGCCATAATAAAGGAAAAAAATCTTTTATATAACAAATTAATGGTAATATACGAGCGGCTATTAAAAAGATAGGTGGTTAAAGTTCATTGAGGTTCTGCATCGAAGTAAGTGACTGTAAATCAAAGGAGTTAAGGGGTAATAAGGAGGAATGAAAGTAGCAGAAAGTCGATTCGTAATGTTGTTTTAGTTAGGTAATAACTTATAATAACATTGTATGCGTTGGTAACATAGTAGCTGATGAGCAAAGGTTTCTATTTGCTTTTACTTTATTGACACTAGAATGACTGGTACTGAACATTTTCACGTCCAACATCATATTATGTGAAATTGTATAAATATCATAAAATTCTGGTTGTTGAGTAGGTACATACCTATGCTGTGTAATGAGATTTCTTACTAGTGGATTGTCGCGTTTTAGAATACTCTGCAGATTGTAGATTTAGCTTCTCAGTGTTTTATTAAATGAAAGCTTAATTTTACCTAGATTTCATTTTGTATACTCAATTCTGTACCTAGTACATTCAACGTATCGGTGTCATTACAGATCACGTGGCCGCGACTTTTTAACTAAGTTTTTGAAGAAGTTACGCAATATTTTCTTTGTGTTATTTCTTTTACTGATGTGCAAAATTCAGTTTATTTATTTTTCACCCTTTCTCTAGAAAACGGCGCAATGTAACCACTTCACATTTCACATAGTTATGATTTTTAGGTTGGAGATGGAATCATCCCATTTCGACATTCATTTCCTGTGGGATATCGTTATAGCTGTAAGTCATATTTAAATATCTGTACATTTTGTCATTTTTGTAATTCAGTTGCCAAAACGTACAAAGATAACTAAATAAAGCGCATATTTTTAATGAAATAAGGATATCGAACAAGCTTTTTCTTGAATAACACCTGGTGAAAATCGTGAAGATCTAATTGGTACTTCTGCATTCGACGCTGTATCCAAAAGTATCAGGCAGGACTAGTTCATTGCACACCTTGGCGACCCGTATCAAAAAGTAACTGTCAAAGCTCTTTGTTCGACTTTTTGGTATACATACATACATACATAACTACACGCCTGTATCCCTTATGGTGTAGGCAGAACACCAGAGGCTGTAAAACGACCTGATGTCACGTTAGACAAATTTGGAGCTTTAAAATGATGGACAGAGACTATTGCAATTGACAGGGGGTCAACCAAACGCCTGCAAAAACGCCAGTAAAATTCTACATACATAAAATAATTAATTTGGAAGTTCTGAGCTAGTTATTTAGAGTTAATTTCCCATTCTTGTTCGACTGGGACTTGAACCCAGGACATTTCATACCGGAGACGAATTCTCGACGTGTGTGTCATGGAGGCTAGATCAAATGTTGATGAATAAATCATAAAGAAACTTAATTTTATAAAGATTAAACCCATGCTGGTCTGGGAACAAAAGATAATCAACGAATGCAGAGCATTAAAAAACCGACTTCATATCAAAACTTTGAGTTGAGAATGTCATCAACGTAAACACGCTCCGAAATCATACATATTTTTTCAAAAGTTTGAAATTTTAATAAAAGCTAACCTTACCTATCCGATTTCGATGAAATTTATATGGTGGACCAACTATGAAGTATCCTCTATCATATGAAATAACAATTTTCAAAAACAATTCATGATTGGCCGAAATATCATGTAACAAAGACACAAAAAAACATACAGACCAATTGAGAACCTCTTCCTTTTTTGGAAGTCGGTTGAAAAACATAGAATGTGCCAGCTGCTTCTCTTCCCGGCCATACTGTAAAATTCAGTTAAGGGACAGAGGAATAATTGGTAGTTTTTTTCCAAATTTGTCAAACGAGCCATCAAATGGTTTTATAAACTCTAATGTTCTGCCTATGTGTGTAAATCTACAGTTAATTCTTTACAAATAACTGTTTGTCATCGGTTGATAGAATATAAAGACCGGTCTCTAGACTTTACATTAGTAGGTAGTATATAAAAACGCTAACGTAGAAAGCCTTTCTTGCATTATAATGAACATTAATCAATATGACCTTAAGGCGTTGACCTAATTTTTATTAAATTTTATTTTATTAAATTTTAAGTAAATTGCCTTATCTTTATTGCATGAGTAACTTTTGCAATATAAGCCTTCGTTTCGTGACATCGAATGTTGTGAACAAGGTTTTTTGAATGTGTGCACGAAGACACTTATATATAGGTATACCTTCAAATTATACTATGTACTTATGCTAGTTTCACTATATGTATCTTGTAGTCTTAAATTTTTTATCATCACAGATATAATAACACTAGATAAAATCAATCTAGAGATCACAAGAGAAGTATCAATCAAGAGTTTTTGTAATTTTACAAATCCAAAAAAATGAGGAGGTTCTCAATTCGTCTGTATATTTTTTGTCTTTGTTACACGATATTTCGGAAAATTATGAATCGATTTTAAAAATGCTTTTAAATTTCATCGAAATCGGTTGAGCACTTCATTGAAATTTTTTTTTAAACAATATGTATGATTTCGGAGAACGTTTACGTTGATGACATTATAACTTGGTCAAAGTTTTGACGTGAAGTCGGTTTTTTTAATGCTGCATTTGTTGATTATTTGTCATTCATTTCTTTTCATTAGATCATTCACATCTCTAAGATAATAAAACTAAAACCTGAGTTTGCATATAAAATGTGGTTAGATCTGAAATAACTTTGGATGTACCTACTTTATATACCCAGACTAGTAGACAATAAAACATTTATGGATTTTCTGATAATTGGTCATGTTTCGTCAGTCAGTCTTTTATGACATGTGTAACAGTAAAAATTTGATTAAATAACTTATACTCTACATATATGTACGAATACAAATAATATTTTAGCTTTAACTTGGTTAACCTGCTTGCTTGTTTGATTGTAATATTAGTTGGTTGGCACGTTTTTCCTCCATGACACCTGGTCTTATGGTACACGTCCAAAAGAAACCCATTGCCTTGACACTTAAAATTATCAGGAAAAATAGTTTTTTCCACACCTTGGCAGCCCAAAAAGGAACTGTCAAAGCGCTTTGGTCGACATTCATGTCTTGAGCGTGAAAAGCTTCAAATCTTCTCCCCTGCCAGGATTCAAAACTGCAAACTCTGAAATATAAGTCATTCTTAGTTACAAACAAAATAAGTACGATGATATCTACAATACATATTAACACTTTGGTACTTACAAGAAAAAAACTGAGAAAACGTAATACTTACATATTACCTATTAACAAATGAAGTAATTGGCGTCTAGTACGAAATATGAATCAAAAATTTCTCTCAATTAATTGAAAACAAATCTAGAACTGAAACGATGAATTCAATTCTTATTTACGACTTTTTAGACATACGCAGGACATAAATCAATATCTGAAAGGAAACATGTTTCGGAGCCAAGGAAGGCAAATTAATTTTTGTTTACTCCGAGAATTTATCGAAGACATGAAAAAACTTGTGAAACAGATTGTTTGAGAGATTAATGTGATTCAGGAAACTGTTTTATGCTTTACGAATTAAATTAGAACGTTAACATTGTATCGTAAACGTTATATCAGTTGTTGACGGCGTCTCTGGTTAAAAGTTCTCGAATGATTTTTATTAGGCAAAGAGGCTTTGCATTGTTTGCGGAGTATATCGTATAGTAAAGAAGATAGCCATTTCATAAGTTCAGCAATCAGTCAGCCAGGCATCACTTTACTGAAGTCTTGATCAAGCATTATTTTACCGATTTTTCCTTAACCTTTTATGAATTTTTTCATTCGAATCGATGACCTTGAAAATACAGGGTGACTGGTGACAAAGGAGAGCACTCTTTACTCGATTCTGGTCATAATTACGTAATAAAAGTAGGTTTTTAATTTTTCACTAGAATTCCCCATAAATAAATAGTGTTTTGTTACTACTTACTTTACTTACGCCTAGGCGCCAGAATCAATCGCGGCACGTGACCTATCACGCGGATCACTGCCAACGTTAGTGTAACCATGCGTTGCGTAATCAATTTTTTAACTTTCGGTTAAGTTTACTCAGTAAATAATAATTATTTATTTGTTATTATATTTTTTCTCTTCATGTATAACTAGGAAATAAATTATGGTTACACGCCCCAATCCAATCAGACGATCGACTTTTGTCCATGATTGCCCTACACCGTCTAACAATAAACAAAATTGGTTAAGTTATTATAGTATAGCCTAGTATCAGATGTTCATTTAGCGCTATAACAAAAAAGTTCATCCAAAAATTGGATCATCTCTTCTATAGGGCTATAAACCTCATCATCATCGTCATATCAACCCTTTTAAATGGGCCCATTACAGTCATATGATGGGTATGAGGAGGTTAAGTTTAAGGAGGTTGAAAAAGATTGTATCCCGTTTCATTATATTTGAAAACACAAGTAAGTAATTCTTATCCTAATGACACATCTAACACATTTAGTTCACCAACTAAAGTAGTACAAGTAAGACGCATGGTTAGTATATAGGTACTACAAAGCTGAACATATAACTGCACTACGCTCCAAAGAATACGCAGTTCGTATATAGTAATTTTAGCAGCAAGCTACGTTTTATCCGGCCGATCGGCAGCCGGGCAGCCGGGCAGCCGGGCCGTACCGGCACGCCCAGCGGCGTTTGGAAATAAACCGATTACGGCCATCCACATCCAAAATATACACACGGTAGATATCAATTCCGGGCCGTTGGAGTTAACAGTTTTCTATTAGGATAGTGTAGCTTATTAATATACCAGCTATTTTGCGAGATTTCTTTCGTGTCAAAGTATTTATTAGGAGGTTGATGTGGAATCTCAAATTTTGAAAAGCAATTCCGTAAACAAAAGTTTACTAAGCGATTCTAATTACTTACCACGCCATCTAGGGTGAAAGCGTGGAATAAAATTCTTGAAACTATTCCGTAAGAACCACTATTTTTTGTGATAAAAATTTGCCTTTGTGCTATTCCGGACTGTAAACTATTTCTGTACAATTAAGATCCATTCAGTCATTCTGCCGTGATTGAGGAACTAACTTCCATTCGTCTATCCAAACTGTCACTTTAGTAATATAACTAAAATTTAAGTTATAGCTATTCCCCGCGCAAACTACATCCCGTGTAAACAATGATCCCGAGTGAATATTGTAAAAAAAATTGTATCTGACGTATTAATCCTGGTATCTTCTCTATCTGTGGAATTTTAGCATTATCAGAAACATTCGGACAGATTACGTCAAAAAGTTTTGGTGTGATTGTTCTTTCACTGAACACCCTCACAAACTTTCACATTTTGAATAGGATTTGAGTTGACGAATGAATTATATAACATGATCGCCATGGACATAACAATGATCGTGCGAAAATCAAATAAATACCCTACACTAGTACTTGGAAATAAACTTTCCAGTCTCTCACATGGACCAATAACTTGCTAATTATGTAAAGGTTTAGTTAACAAGCTATTAAATTAATTTAAGTTAAGTAGGAGAGCCGCAGGTTCAAAGTTGGAACATAAATATGGTGATAATAGACTAAGCAATATCTAACCAGAGATTGCGACTTTTCGATGGAAATTATTGAATACTTAATTAGTTTACCGTTAAGTTAACATGTGATCTTAGGGTACATTAAGCCGGTATTTTCACAATAATGCAAAAACAAAACTGTCATCTTTGTTAAAAAGTGAATAGGAAATATTGTTTTTAAATTTAAACGTTCATAATAATGCATTAAAGGTAAAATGCAAAAACACTTAAATATATGATAGTAACCTTCCCTTAGTTCACAATCACAACCACTGCACTTTAAAACGCAGCTCAACCTTTATGATATAACAGAAATAATTACATTCTACCAAAATTATATTCTGCATCGGCGATAGCTGATCACTGTATACCTTACAACAACAAAACGCTTCAAACACACGAAACTACATGTTTATACTGAGCGAGCAATTTAGTTGTACACTGTACCTTAAAACAGATCCGATTAGTCCAGGAGCTTAAACAATTGGGTGGCAAATAGCTCATAGTACGAGAGCTGTGTTCAGAAATGGTAGGATCGGTAATACGTAGGTATAGCTCGTACGGCATGCCAGTGATCACGGATCGACAAAGGTTCAGAGAATATTAAATAGACTGCATTAGTCCGTATTTACATACTGTTCCGTTTTGCTCTGCTTACAATTAGCAACGTTTGAGATTTAAGTTACGTAGAGAGATTTGCTTATTGAAGACTGTTCCTCGATGTTCTGGTAGTTTGAGTTGCAGTAGTGATTCATGAGTTATTTATTTGTTAACGGTAGCTAAGCTCTCAATTTTTGTGATGATAAGGTCGAAGGTGTATACGGGTTCAGGAAGAAAATGACTACATAAAACATTACTGAAACCCAAAAGAGATCCTTATTAGGAGCCGGTAGGACTTAGGCGGCTGATTTATGTAAGATTACTTATTTTACTTGACACATCATCATGAAACATACATATTTTTGCCAGCTCTTATTCAGTCAATCATTCTTAAATAGTTAAATATTTCTAACCTAATGCCACATTATAAAACTCACTAAAGTTTTTTGAAGAACTTTCGGTAACGGATTAATAAACATAAACACATATTTAGTATATTAGTATGAAAAATCAATTGAAAAGACACAATATCCAAGACAGCTAATATGTTTGTTGTCAAGACTAGAGGGATTTAAAAAAAATCTTAAGCGGGATCTGAGTACCGTGAAATCTGGCAACTTTGCCAACGGACGTTGACTTTGCCACATGCTGACTTTTTCTACAAAATCCCTTATACCATGGAAACAGATATTTTTTTAGAAATTCTACCTTAATTAGTAGAAAGGTTGATATACGACTGGCAGCACTAATTCCATTTTGGCAGCACTGGACCCACAGTTGTCATATATTTGAACACGCAAATTTCGTGCACGTTTTAACCTCAAAATCAGTGCTCCCGAACTTTTACAATATTTATTTGTTAACGGTAGCTAAGCTCTCAACTGATTTTTGTGATGATAAGGTCGAAGGTGTATACGGGTTCAGGAAGAAAATGACTACATAAAACATTACTGAAACCCAAAAGAGATCCTTATTAGGAGCCGGTAGGATACCTTAGGCGGCTGATTTATGTAAGATTACTTATTTTACTTGACACATCATCATGAAACATACATATTTTTGCCAGCTCTTATTCAGTCAATCATTCTTAAATAGTTAAATATTTCTAACCTAATGCCACATTATAAAACTCACTAAAGTTTTTTGAAGAACTTTCGGTAACGGATTAATAAACATAAACACATATTTAGTATATTAGTATGAAAAATCAATTGAAAAGACACAATATCCAAGACAGCTAATATGTTTGTTGTCAAGACTAGAGGGATTTAAAAAAAATCTTAAGCGGGATCTGAGTACCTAGCTTCAGGTTTAAGCCTTCATATCCACTTATAAAAGGACTACCTATATGTTATTTTTTTTAAGTTTGCTTTACGGGTTTGTTAATGGGGTCGAAAACTGCTTAATTATTCCGCTAGAGGCACTGACTACGTTTGACCTATAATGATCATCGAATGCAGAGCATTACAAAAACCGACTTCTTAATGCAATTTTGAAGACTTATATGGTTTTTTCGTGAATACGGTTATCAGAACTCGACTAAATTGAAAGTGGACCACATGGGCGACAGCTTCCTTATAAAAAAAGAATCATCAAAATCGGTTCACCCAATCAAAAGTTATGAGCTACCAAACATTAAAAAAACATGCAGTCGAATTGAGAACCTCTTCCTTTTTTTGAAACCGTTTAAAACCTCCAAATGCAATAGTATAAGTTAATTTTATAGTGATTTTTATCGAAAAATTATAAATTCATCACTGCGTAGTCATAAGTTTTATAGAAAATGGGTACCACAGTTTCTCTGAGGATATACACATACGGAAGTTGTGGATGTATATGATTTAAACTTTTGTGGTTACATATTACGGACCACATTTTCCATACTTTGATACATAAAAACAAATTATTTTATAGATTTACCGCAAAAAGAACATTGAAGAACTGATTTCACTAACAACTTGTATATTTGACACTTTGTTATGGGTCAAGCGTTCGAAGCGACATCTTCAGACTTAGAGCTTTTTGTTTTCTTCTCCATTAAAAAAACGTTGACGTTTTTTTTATTAATTTCAATCTTTTTGAAATGCTTTAAACATTGTTTTAAAAAAATTAATTACCTATAAACATCCCGAAAAATAAATGAACTCGGAAATTTAAAATAAAATCCTAAATTATGAAACCCGTACACGATCACACTTCACTGATACATGGCTTTGTTAAACAAACAAGCAACATACAAAGGGTGCGTTAAATCACAAAAAATATATAAAGGGTGGCCTATTATGCAGATAGCCAAATAAAACCAGTGAGCTTTTATGTAACTGTATCTAATAAAAAGCTAAAATATTTTTATCTTTTTTGAAATTCTTATAAATTCAAATTGGTTTCGCATGAAGATTAAAGAATTCGTGGTTTGGAACGTTTTAGTTAATTGCAAGATGTGGCAGGAATTTGAGCAGTTATGTCTAGAATGTCTAGTAGTTTTGCATATTTACTTAATAGTGTCTCGAAACACTTATATTCATGAAAATATTGTCTTCTAGTTCTCAATTCTAAAGCTTATTATTATCCATACTTGTTCTGTTCGTCCCCCGAATATTTGTAACTGTCCAATAATCCAGAAAGTCAGTCAAGTCAAATACCTTGGAATAATTGTTGATCAAAGATTAAGCTGGTATCCACACCTAGAACTGACTTTAGGTAGGGTAAGAAAGCTCATATGGGTCTTCAAATCCCTTAGATACATTATGAGCACTGAGCTACTGAACAAAATATATATCGCGCTAGCCCAGTCTGTTATAATATACTGCATTTCAGTATGGGGAGGTGCAGCCAAGTCTCACTTTTTAGATGTTGAACGGGCACAAAGATCTCTAATCAAGGTAATGCACTTCAAGCCGTTTAGATTTTCTACTGAAAATTTATATAATAGTAGTAAATTGCTCTCGGTCAGGAAATTGTATATTTTACATATGATATTAAGATATCACAAAACGCTACCTTTCGATAAAGCCAAACTGAATAAAAGACGATCCGATCTTGTTGCCCCTACATATCCTGCACGAACAGTTTTTGCTAGTCGACAATATATATCACAAGCCCCTTTTATATATAATAAAATTAACCGAACACTTAAAATTTACTCGATGCAACTTTATGAATGTAAGAAAAATCTGACAGAGTGGCTCTATAGCATGAGTTATTTTGACGTAGAAAAAATTCTGGTCAGAAAAGCCTAATCTCCTACATAACCCTCACACAGTTCAATCAAGTAGGGAAATCATTATACATTCTCATTAGTACACACACTCAATCAACCACTCACTCACTCACCCGGTCACTCACTCACACACACCCCATTCATGCCCCATTCAAATATACATGCACACTTCCACACAACCACTACACATTAATTTTTTTTTCTCCTTTTTTGTATACCTTTGATTGTAAAGTTAACAAATCCAACAATTACATCTGTTAATAATGCATAGGAAGAGCGAGGCATTCCCAACACAAGTATCTTAAGATTACTTTCTGGGAAGCCCCGGCAACTGATTTGTAAATGATTTACTGAAATAAACTATTTTTTTTTTTTTTTTTTGTTTGTTAGCTGATAGATAGTTAGTTGTAAAAACAGTTGAATCCGTAATAAACTTTATGTTATCGTTCATTATATTAAAAAACGGAACCGAAATGCTTATGTTAAATATTTTTGCATATTTCAGTAAGAGCGATATTTTTATTTAAGACCAAAACTATTAACTTCTCGTACCCCTTTTCGTTTTCCTTGTAGAACAGATACATTATGACCAACATATCTGGGACACCCTGTATACCTATCTGAAATATCGCAAAAGTTAAACTTATACAGCATATTATGCTTCCGTATAAGCGGTTTAAGGTGGCAGGTGGTAAGTAGACAGGTGATGCGAAATGCTTCGTTTCCATTTGTTAAGTACAGTTCACGGTATGGACGGGAGCTTTAATAGATGTTACTGGAAGCTTTGGGCGGTTTTAACCGCCAACTTTTGATAGAGATTTTTTGACGAAGCCTAAATCTTAAAGGATGGCTATTGCAATGGAATGCGTTACTCCCTATAACTTGTAAATGGGTGTGTATTCTTACCATTTAGTTTTTAGTCTTCATGACCACTTACATGTGTCATGGAAGACAAACGACACATCATGGCTTTTTTGTGATAGACTCATTCATTCCATTATAAGAGTTTTTTATTAATTTATTTATGATCAGTATTAGTTTGTGGGTATGTATATAAAACCAAGTATTTATATACATACCCACGAAAAAGAAATAGCACTATTAAGCCTTTTTTGTTCCTAGGTGCCAACGAATATGTTTTTTCTTAGTTTTATCCATTAATCATCACCACCCACAACTCTATAGTAAGTATGTGTTGCTGACCTTTGAAGAAACTCTAAAGTAGTGGCCTGTAATGTCGACCTTTGAAAAATAATCTAACTTTTTATTGAAGACTTAGAAGTCGTATTTGTTTGAAAAATCTCTATTGAAAATTTATGAAAGACTACATTTTCAAAGCGGTAAGAAGCTCTGTGTGAACCGTACGGTCCGCGTTAGAGCTCCATTATTCTGTATCACCGCAGCGCGCTTAAAACTTCATAGATCCTGCGGCATTATAACTAGATATAACAATCAAGATTCACACAAAATTTGATATTAGTAAACATTTGAAGACATCCACTCCAGATAAAGGGTCTATCAATAAAGGACTATACATTGTGGTATTTTTGTAATTTTTTTATGTATTGTACCTACACATTTGTGCCGACTAAAAGTTTATTGAATTTCACTACTCTAACTTCTATTTATAATTCGATCTCATGTTTTCCCTTTCATCCACAACGGGTTAAAAAAGGATTGAATAATGCAATCTCTTAAATTGTCGATAATCTCTAAGCAGAAAAGCCCATACAGTCCCTACATTGTAGCGTTTGTATCGAATAATGTCAGTATTTGTTGAATAGTGCATAATATGTTACTTCTGCTTCATCACGAAAGCCGCCGTCGAGCACCATCGCACTTTCTCCCATCGTTCTCGAACGACACAGGGCAGTAAAAATTATATAAATAGTTCGTATGTTCGTATTTAAAAATTATATAATAGCTTGCACCTTTAGTAATACTAGTTTCATTATTAAAGCCTATATAAAAGTGACTATATAAAAAGTATACCTATATACATACCCACATACCCTTATCCAGGGAACTTTTTCTACCAGGCTACCCAAACATATTTTGGGTTGCCTGGTAGAAATCGCTTCCAAGCGATAAGGCCGCCCTTTATACATAGTGTGTTCTTTTATTTGTGTTTTTTTTTTATTCTGGATTTGTTTTTGTGTATAATAAAGGGTAAATAAATAAATAAATAAAAATATATAATTAAAGTTTAAAACAATTTTCTAAACAAGTTCTAAGTTCCTTTTATCCTCGCACTTTGGAGAGAATAATTAAACCTTACCTACTGCAAAGAGCTAATACCAACCGACGAGCGCTAAATAAGCTTTTACGAAAGAAAGGAACTCCAGTCGCAGCTCCTGAATAGCTCTGAGGGCGAGGCAAGGGTCAGGACTGAATATTGTCATAAAAGTTGCTATGGCAACCGAGACGAAAGCCGACAGCTTTACATTTTATCAAAGCATTCGAATAACCGCCAAAGCCGTGTAGACTAACCAACCACATAGGTATTATTAAATAATGATAAGTAAGGTTAGTAAAAAAATAATGATATGTCTTCATTTAATCAATCTTAAAACAAATTAGATTTGCTGCATGAAAGGAATTACTGTTTCCTAAGGTCACACAGAGTTGATTACATCGTGCCATACTTTTATTCAATTATGTATGAAACAGTTGGTAAAAGTGAAATCCAAACTAAATTAAAACTGAAGAAGTCAATGTGTAGTATATGTATGTATATCTTGTATTCGTATGTATGTATGTTTATATACCTATAAATTAAGAATGTCTAAATGTCTGTAACAAATAGTCGACATGTTTTTGGTTTTTTTTTTGTTATTTTTTTTTTTAGTTCTTTTTTGTTTTGTAAGTAAACCCCATTTGTTATAATTTACTTTATCATGTTATTTTGGTTGCCTGGTAGAGATCGCTTTCTAGCGATAAGGCCGCCGATTGTGTTTTCTTTTTTTTATTGTCCTTTTTTTATATTTTGTGTTTGTACAATGAAGAGTAAATAAATAAATAAATAAATAAAACATTAGTACAGTCACAACAAAGACCCATCGAATGTATATTTGACTAATGCAATTTGTAGCCGACCATATTTTTATGACGCAATGTAAAAAAAAAACAGTTATACAGGAAGCTTAGGCCAAGCACTCCAAACTACATAAATGGGGCCCAAAAGTGAGTTTACTTTAGGAATTTAAACTACAATATGATGTTCTATAAACTTTAGACATAATTTATAAAAGTTCACTTTCCCAAATAGTCCCCTAAGAATCCATGACCTCAAGCGAGAGCTCGAAAAATTACGGAATAGTAAGCTGTCATATGTGCAATAAATTAAATTTAATCATAAATCTAGATACAGGGTGAATAAGTAAAATACAAACTATAATACTATTACTATAATAAACAAATGTCAAAAGAAACAAAACTTATACTTATTACCAAGTCGCATCCACTTTCTTTTCAAAACCAAGATGTTTCTTGCCACGGTGAAATGTGAAATCTTGAACATTTTAAGTGTAGAGTTTTCTCGATCTGAAAGTTTGCTTTTACAGAAATTTTATAACATTTTTCAAATGTAAGTGTTCCTGGGAGCTTAGCCTTTGATGTCCATTGTATTTCCGTCCGTCAAGGCAGACCGGAGGCTTGCTCGAGAATAATATAAGCGGAATTGTGAAAGTAGTATAAGAATATGACGTTGAAGTAAGTTTGCATACTTTTGTTGTATCACTGTAGCATGTTATTTGACAGATAAGTTTTATGACAAGGAATGTCAGATGATGACAATTACACAAAAGACGCCCAATTTTAATTAGACCACTTTGGATCAGCTTAGAAAAGCCCTACCACCCCTGAATAAGCACGTCATAAAAGACGACTAATCCGTGTGGCCCCCGCTTGGTGGTATAGCCTTCAGGATACGCCTGGCTATGGTCGCTAACCTTTATATAAAATCTGCCATCTGATGTTTCGGCAATATTTTATGAAAAGTTATGTCCTTCCTAAACTGTAATACTGTAATTTTTGACATAATCTTAGTCGAGGTCAAACGAGGGTTAAGTCACAAATAATAAAAAACTGCTGGATAAAGACCTCAAAGAAATAAGTTACTGGTTTTAGGGTAGTAAATATTTTGGAAGCATTCCCGAATGCCCGCCAAACAGCTTTGCTATATTCCAGATAGAAGGGCAGGTTATGCTGTGTTATAAGCTCCTTCGGGACTTGTCATCTATTGGCTCAGGGTCGGCAAGTATTCGGTATTGCAAGTGTAATGGTGTCTATGTTCTCAGCACCACGTAACACAGATATTTAATGCCTATTAAAATCTAGTTATAGATCAAATAAAGGAATATTAAAAGTTGTCGCTTTCTAAGTTTCAGACAGTAAAAGGTTTTTCATAATTTCAATTTTATATCTCAGTTTTTAATTTTACACAATACAGAAATCTGGATTAAGTATATCAACAATGTAGTATTTTTAATCTAGTGTCTGGTATTGAGATTGAATAATGAAGTAGTGAAGTTGTCGTGGTTACTATCACAAAGCAGATATTCCGTGGTTACTATGTGTATCAAACGAAATCACAGGTTAAGCAAGTTCAGCGCGGTCGGAACTTGGATGGGTTTTTTTACTTTATTTTCACACAGTTTTTCAAAGTAGTACTACACATAGAGCTTACTTTGACTCGCTGACAGCGTCTATCAGCTGTCAAAACGGTATTTGCACAAAACCACGCAACTGTGTCATAGTAGCACGGAAGTCCTGTGGAATTCCCGGAATATTCTCCAGGCATCTCTTGTTATTTCAACTGTCACAGGCACAGGCCCGTTCCGGAAACTATGTTGTTGCGTAAACTTGAACTTTGTGCTAAGATTCCCGGGTGAAGCGAAATATGGATTTCAAATTGTCGGACGGATCTTATCCCGGTAATAATTGTTTTAACGTGAAAGTTTGAACGGTTGAATTGATGTTTGATAGTATTTTACGCTGTGGTTTGACGAACTTAGTTATTTTAGAAGTATTCCATGCTTTATAAATATTATATTATAATAATAAAGTAAAAGACTAAAACAATCAGTAATAACATAACTTAATATGGGAAATAAAGCTTTGCGTCAGCATTGGTTCATTCGACTCCCCTGGATTTGTAATGTAGGTATTCAATATTTCTGTGCAATGTTGTCTTATCAAACTAGTTAGGTAACATTGGAACTGATTGTAGTGCAACGTTCCAAATAAGAAATCAAGAGACAGTATAACAAAAGAAAAAAAGGCAATTTATCAAAGCCATACCTAATAAGTGTACGTCAACAACATAAGCCAAACCAAACATTGAGATATTGTGACTACGTAAAACCAAAGCAAAAATTTTCATTCTACATTTCATTCTAAAAATATAAAACGGTTTACTTCCTTTTAAAACCTAAACGTAGATTTTATTTATAAATTTAAAAAGCCTGAACTGAGCTTTACGTAAAAGTTCACCACAAGTATTTTACAAAGAGTTTTTTCTCAAATTCATTTTCAGTATTTAAACTTGTAAGCACGCAGTGCAAATTCCTGACAGCTTTGCAGCCAGCTGTAAGCTTAAGCTGTATACTAAAAGTGTAGCTAAAAGAACAGCTTGAAATCGTGTATGTATGGATTGTGGTGAATATTTTCTATGAACACTGCTTTATTTTGCTTAAGTTGCTCACAAAAATGGGCTAGAAAGAGTGTTAATATAAGTTGAACGCGGGTGAATAGACGTTACATCATAAAACAAAAAATACCAATCATAGAAACAGTACAACAGAAACAGAATACAATCTACACACAGACTACTGGCCCTATAAAAATCTAAAAATGATCTTTATTGTGAATACAATTTTGTTCATTTTGATCAAATAATCAGGAGCCAACAAAGCGGCTTTAGTTTTTTTACTTATTATTATTACTTACATATTGTTTGAGTTTTCCTGTGTTATTCACTTATATTCTTCACAAAACTATGAAAGGTATTAATAAAAAATAAAAATAATAAAATAAAATCCCCAGACAATCACACCAACTACACGGCCCCAAAGTAAGCATACCTTGTGTTATGGGATACCATATAGCGAACTAGGGGGGAACCTAGAATATAAATACATAAATAGATAAACACCCAGACACGGAACATTTTTTTTTCCTTGTTCCGTGCGGGGATCGAACCCGCAACCACTGGTGTCTGAGGCAGATAGGTTTACCCCAACGCCAAAGTGGTCGTCAAATTCGTATTTTGGAGAACTAATTTAGTTGCTGAATAGGTTTATTTTTGAAGTTATATTATTTGAAGTAAATTAAGTGTCTGATTATACAGATAACCAAGACCAACATCTCAAAAATAATTATCTTAATATTAATATTAAAACTTAAATATTAAACTCTTCCGCTGACTGAGTGACTGACAGACAACGCACAGTCAAAACTACAGACCGTAGAGAGCTGAAATTTGAAACATATAATCCTTAGAGGTTGTGGGGGAGCACTAAGGAAGGAATTCCCGAAATTCCAACGGGAACGGGAAATATATGGTGTTTTAATTTGTATGAAAAATCTTATTTCTTGAGTGCACGGATGTGATACTTGGCATGAAGGTTCTTCAAAAAGTGACTGGCTGTGCTATGAAAGGAATTCCCAAAATTCCCGCGAAAACGGGAAATATGTGATTTTTTAGTTTGTATGAAAAGTCTTATTCTTTGAGTGCACAGATGTGATACTTAGTATAAAGGTTCCCTAGTGAGTGACTGTTTGTGTTGTGGAAGAAATTCCCGACATTCCCACGGGAACACGAAATATTGGACTTTTTAATTTGTATGAAAAATCTTATTCCTACAGTGCACGGATGCGATACTTGGCATAAAGGTTCTTCAATAAGTGACTGGTTGTGTTAAATATAAACAATGTTTATGCGCGTACGAAATCGCGGGCAAAAGCTATTTGTACATAATTTTATATTTTTTGTAATTTTTTTAGTTAAAGAGTAATTTTCCATCCCCTAGGAATGTCTTGATAAAATATAGGTACTTACCCTATTTCCTTTGATTATAGCTCGACCCTAAAATTCTAAAATGTCGCTTGAAATAATAAAGTCCCCGAGGTTGTCTATACTTGTACCTAACTTATGAACTCAGCTTTATTATATTAGTAAATATAGACTTTTGCGTCTATACTTATTTTTATAATCAAGTTGAACTCGAACTTGACCGGATTTTTTGTATCGTTGATTCAACCCACTTTAGACCTTAATATCAGTCAATTGTTAGTGACTATAAGATCTAATATTACACACAGGAAAAACTATTGTGGCGCCGTTTCGCAAAAATATTGCGATGGCTCGAATTGTCTGGTCTTCCTTTACTACAAACTATACTTCGCATTCCTTCATAGATTCCAGGAGCATAAGAATACACACGGTGGTACACTAGTTTTAGTTCGACTTATGAAAATACCTCGTAAAATAATTATATTTAATTAAACTTTCTGTTGTAGCACAAAAGAAACATCAAATTTTGTATTTGTATTTGTAAGCAACTAGTTATGAAACTTCTAAGTCTGACTTGCGAGAAATTTAATCAAAGAAAGCAATTGAATTGTTTCCAACTCAACATTTATTTTTGTAGTTATTTTCTGAAGATACAACATAACATTTACCTTACCTTATTCACCCTATTTATACTCTGGAAAATAATTCAATGCAGTAAACTGACAGATCGAAGTGTGAAATAGAAAAATACCAGTTAAAAATTTCGTAGTGTAAGTACTGAAAGAGAATGATTGAAAACGAACGAGTATTTGCCATTCGTTTAAATTAAAATTTCTTAAAATTTTAAAGATATTTATAAATGATTGAATTTGAGGTGTGTACTATATTATTTTTTATTTATTTATTCATAAGTTTTTACAAAATTTATAGGAATGTCTTATTACTATCTTAAAATCTATCTTAGATTTGTCTAGACAGTATTATCTCGGTAAAAATATACAATACTAACAAACAGCAAACATTTTTATTACTTATAACTTGGCTTAAAGATAAAGAAGCCTACTAGTATAAAATTAACTTAATATTAGCTTTATAACATTTTTTTTTATCATTTCTTTTTCTTATCTTTAAAGTAACTTTAATGAAAATAATTAATTACTAAACATACCTTGTGCTTTAAAACGGTTATAGTAGAAGTAAAATCAACTTGATATCTTCTTGCTTTTTAAATTCGTTTTGTCGTTAAAAATGAAATTTCAAGGATAGTTGCCCTTCCCTAACAGCACCATAAGAAAAGAAAAATCTTGTGGGACAAAATATTTATTGCTTTCCATACATTACGATATTATAATTAAAAAAATAATTACATTCATTCACTTAAACCACATCACTATTTTTTTCTTCCCGAAAGTGGGACACTGGAACTGTCATTTTACTGCATTGAGTTATTTGCCAGGGTATAGTGCCAACGCTGCGTTACGCGTTCGAACGCGCGTATCGTACGTCCGTGTCTTCAAATAGGCACACCTACCCATACATTTATATAACACCTACTAAGAGAGATTCAAATAACTAATAACTAATTTTCATTACATTTTCCGTACCTACCGTACGCACGTATCATACGCGGCGCTTGGCGCATTCCGAACGTCCGTATCGAACGCGCGAACAGTATGCAGTTTGTATGAAACTCGCGTTCGAACGCGTGACGTTGGCACTTAGGGCTTGGGCCAATATAAAAAGCGTTGAAGAATTATTTTGCTCAACACAAGATAGGAATAAGTTTGCTGAACTGACAGTCAACCAACCTCCCGTAATGGAGAGGCATCTGAAGAAAAGTAATATAGCGTATTTTTGTGGTTTAATATGTGTGTACTATGAATTTATTTTATTTAAACATTGAGTAGTATAAGACGAGAAAACAAAAATAATATATTTTATATTCCATACTAAAGACAGCGTGGTTTTAAAACTCCGCTCATTCGAAACTTCATTTCATTTCTCATAAAACGAAACACAACTTTCTTAATAAGCCGCGCAGAATATTTTATTATTTATTATACTGTTTAATTCTTGCACAGTCAGTAATATAGAGAAAGCAAGACCCTAATAAACAGTGTTTAGGGTGTCTGCCTTGTTTTTTTCCCTGCCTTTATCCTTGTATGATTTATTTAACGCCTGCGTAGAATATGATTAGCTCACACAGCCTGTGTCGACTACGTTTTAGCATAATTGTATTTATGATATTATTATGTACAGCTTTGGATGCTGAAACAGCTTTATTTAAAAGTCGAATGGTATCTTTTCATGACGTTGTGGAATAATAATTTTAATTTATTGAGGGGAAATAGTTTTTTATAGCTATGATAATGTTTTAAGTTAGAATTTTTGTTTCTAAGATGTATTGATTGTGTTTAATATGTGTCAAATTAAATTTATGTTAGTGCGCAGACTTGATGTTTTTTAATGAATTTTCAACCGACTTCCAGAAAAGGAGGATTTTCTCAATTCGTCTGTATGTTTCTTTTTGTGTCTTTGTCACACGATATTTCAAACAATTATGAATGTATTTAGAAAATTCTTGTTTCATAGAAGATACTTCATAGTTCTTCTTTGAGTTGAAAAAATTAGAGTTTTTCAATGAAATTTATATGGGACCATATAAATTTCATTGAAAAACTCTAATTTTGAAAAAATATGTATGATTTCGGAGCATGTTTACGTTGATGACATTATAACTCAGCCAAATTTTGACGTGAAGTCGGTTTTTTAATGTTCTGCATTCATTAATTATAATTCAAAATTACTCGCGAAATATGCATCCTGAAAGAAAGCTCCAAATTATCTTGTGGCCATACTTTAAACAAAGGGGTATCCTAGTAGCTATACCTACACCCAGGCCAAAATCAGGTTAGAAAAGTTCGTTTCCCAAACTAGCCCCACTGTATTGCAATTTGTTACATTATACACATTTGTTAAATTGTCTTGCCTTAACCAATGTATCAGTATATCGAAATTTAATTATAACATCTTTTAAAAAGCGTCGTCTACCTTTCTGTATATTTGTAATCTTCGGAAATACAGAACAGATTTTGATCTACATATTTTATTGTATACGTCCACGATAAACCTACTAGTCGAGTTATTAAAATTTTTGTCAACAGTGATAATATCGATTTGAACAGACTTCAACAGCTGCATACATCCACAACTTTAAGTCAAACTACACCCGAACGGAGTACTACAGCTAGTCATTATTTAAACCCTCAAAAAAAACAATATCGAGCTCCGTTCCATATAACAAAAAGCCCGTTAAAAACAAATGAAAGTCCAATCACGAAATTACTGCTTATCTTATTTTAGAATCAAACTCCCTAATATTTATTTTATGGACATAACCAACTCTATTTTCGTGTAGAAAATGGACAAAATGGAGTAAATGGACAGTCACGTAACGCCCCAGTCCATGCTCGTAATAGGAATAAACGTCGTGGTTTGCTTAACTGACTGCCTATAAATATTGAATGGTTTTTCCTAATAATATTTTTGTGCATTATCTACGATGATGTTAAAAGTTTACTGATTGAGGCGCGATAAATGTTTACCTAAGTCTTTAGATATGAAATAAAATAAGTAATTTGTAGGTATAATTATATTGATTGGGTCTAACCTAACTGGTTTGAAATAAGCCGGTTGGGATCATTGTATTACCTATTATTATTCTATAAAATTATACATTGCAAAGAACGTCTTTCAAGTCTGCCAATACTTTTATTTACGTATCCTGGAAAAAAACGCCGAAATAATGTAGTATTATAAGGGACGTCAAAAATGAAAAGAAGATTAACTTAAACATACTTTCTGATAAATAATCCTAAACTTTAGACTACGCGAAAAGCTATTGGCTTCAAAAATAGGTTCAAGCTCAGTGACTCAGGTGCCAGAGCTCTTCCGCCAGATAATTGGCAAAAGGACATGTAGCATAAACGTGCCGCCATTTTGTTTTTACATAAAGGAGTTTAAATCTAATAGAGTTTGTATTTGTTTCAGATATAAAGATATCTACTCCGTGTCCGGATCGCATATCTTTGGTAAGTTATCGACTTCTATTTTGGCTATTAATTTTAAAGTAATATGCTTCATACTCTTATGCCAATGGAAGTAATCATAAAGTGTATAAACAACTGCTCTAAGTAAGAAATTAGCTTCCCTTGCTATAAGGAACTTTATAATTAGAAGAAACCTTAAATTGGCGGTTGTACAAAATCGCAAAAAGAGGATTATTTAATCATTTTTGGACCATTATAAATATAAGACCACAAATATTGTCGATGTACCTGATTTACCTCAAGTAAATAAATATACACCCACAATAAACAAACTTAACTGGAAAATATTGTGTATTTTCAATTCTGTTTTCATTGTTTCGTAGTAATCTCGATATACTTTCACTAATTTGATATATTGTGAAATAAACATAGGAGAAGAAAGATTCAGAAAAGGTCCCAAAGGGAGGAGTTAAATTTGATAAGTATTAAATATTTCGGAATATTTTACAAAGTTTTTGGGTTTTCTGTTTTTTCGGCAACTGTCACATAAATAAATGGATAGTAAAGTTTAAAACTAAACTTATTCAATACTTTTAGCTACAAAAAACTTATTTTAAACATCCTCTCTTGTTATTCTCAAGAGAGACTACACAGACAGACAATTCATTAAATCTGAAACAGTTAAAACAAATGACGAACGATCAGTTAATTTTCATACATTATACAAGTGCATTTCATCATTCCAATTTTAAATCCAATTGCAGTTTTATTAACATTTCAACATAATCCGTAATCTTTAAATCTGATTGTCTGCATAACAATTTGCCCAATACAGGTAGCTGCGTCAATGCTCTACATTTTTTATATTTATCACATTCGTTAACAGAGCGTAGAAATGTATCTTATTTAATATTTCACATGACTTAGTTGTTCATACTGTGAACTTTTGTTGTTAGGAACCTTAAGTGTTTTCTTTTTATGATTGCTTTTACAATTATTAAAGATGTTATCTGATAACTAGACTCAACTGATATCCTGATAGTATCATACCTATTCCTAATATAACAGAATTTTGAGTTCGTTATACTTCTAGCTTTTAAAAATTGTTATTCTCAGTTCTTCCTACTTATTTCATTTATTTTAATGTAAATAACCGACTAAGTCTAAAACAAAAGGTGTCAATCTCGTATAACTGAAACGAATCTAAGATTTCTCGCACTGTCGTGGTTACTAAAATACTGCGAATTCTTGGAATAAATGTGCGATATGTATCAAGTTTATTGATTTGATTGAATTTAATTGAGTTCGGAATTTAGTTGAACTTTTTTTGAAAACCTTTGATGAAACCTATTTTTATGAAAAGAATAATAAATACATATTTGCTACTGCTCGTCGAAATAATATAGTGTCTTTGCACGAATGATATTAGATTGTATGTTCATATACATATTATGCCATTGAATAATAATTATTGAAAAGGCCATTTCTTTTTAATCAATCTAGGGAGATAGTAATCAAACATAAAACAAGTTAACAAAAATTAATTATAAACAAGCAAATAACAAAATAACCAAGTCAAATAATTAATTCAGGGGATAAACAATTTTCCGCTTGTAAACATAAAGTTGCTTTTGTATTACCTAAAGCTTAAAATGTTTTAAAGCATGTTACATTTGGTCAGCAGCGTCTGACCGCGGACAGAGAGAAACCGACGCGACACTTTTAACTACGTTTCATTATTTTCTTTTTTTTTTTGTTTGCGGCTGGTTTGAAAAAAAAATTGAATCACGAATTATATATTTCGACTTTCTTATACACAATTTGACTTTCATGAACTCATAATACGAAAAAAAACTTGTTCCATTTTGGAACGTTTAAGCATAGAACTCTCTAAAAACTAGTTTGCAACTTAAACCATTTCTTTTTAATTCACCCTACCTACAAAACGCGATTTGGTTTAATGCTTAGCAATAAAAAATATTGCTACACCAAAACGTAAACAAAAATAGCGTTAGTAAAACAAGTTCGTAGACATCTCCGTGGCGTGAATATCGACATCCCCGCAGGCAAGCGCAGGTTACACTTTCGCCGACATAATTATCTTGTTACCGACAAAAATATTCAAGACACGACGTTGTTTTTGTTGAGTCATGTTATAGAGCTTAATAGTTCGGTAAAGATCTAGTTTTTAGGATATAAAGCGAAAGGAAAATATTCTTTTCTATTTTTATAAGCTTTGTGAAGATGTGAGCGCGACGAAGTTACGAAACCACTTTCTTCGAGACTTTTTTAATGTGAGCTTTAGAGCTTTATATAAATAAATAATAAAATCATTTATTTCAGGCAACTTAAGAATAGTACACGATGTTAAATACTAAATCTAAGGCCCATAGAAAATATATACCCTAACCTAATATACTTAAAACGACACTTCACTAATTCCCACGTATGTGCTGCGACGCGACGCGACATCTTTGTGTCAAGTAACCGTCCTCGGGAACGACGGAATACGACACCCTGCGGCCAGAACTCTTCCTTCATGTAGGTCGACAGATGTTCGTTCGGCATTCTCACCATAAAGCAGTTGAAACTCACTCTGTGACGGGACTCCAACCCCTCGACCCTAATGTTGAGTCCTGTCTTCGCGTGCAGATACTCCACTACATCCTTAGCCATGAAGGCGTGGTGCACGCGAGACACGTACAGCTGCGTGGTTGGCACTTCGGTACGCAGCAGAAGGTTATCTTTATTCGGAGATTAGATATATAAACAAATATTTAAATATTACTTTACGCAGCTGAAATATTGAATATCACCGTACTCTAGTTTGATCAAATAGGAAAATGCACACTGGTTGGTGAAACCTTTTCGAGTAGATAGGTACCAATTGCGTAGGTACTATTCGTACTAACGTCTGCTAATTTTCACGGCTAAATAGTTACGTTAAGTTAGAACGGTAGTTTTCTAAGACTATATTAAATGACCGTTGATGATAAGGTAGCATCATGCCCCCCTAATACAACAGTTGTCTGGGGGGTTGTCTTTTTTAATTTGGGTTGTCTGGTAGAGATCGCTTTACAGCAATAAGGCCGCCCATTGAACTATTTTTAACTTATGTTTTTATAGTATTTTTCCTTTTTTACTTTGTGCAATAAATTGTAAATAAATAACAGGAAAACATGCATAACATGCATAACAATACTATTTACGTTTTGAATTAGAAAACTCTCTGCTCTTTGGCCTCACAACCTAGCTGCTTTCACAACAAATTCCCGCCAAAATTGTTATGTATATGTCGACAATGTCTTCCACCGGTGTATTAAAATCCAGTTCCTTCCTGAACTTGGAAACGCGGTATTTGCGCGCGGCGGCGTGTCTTAACACAAGATAATATTGAGGTCAAAGCCAAGTACAGTCACCAAATTGACCAAAACTTTAGTGTTGCTATAGCTTTTTGGTGTTATTTTATTACCTTTTTTATTTATTTATCGAAATACACCGTAATTTATTACTAATGATAGCCTATTTAAGCGTATGTTACATAAGCAGATTCATTAAATTTTAAATTCCTATTTTGCTGCTTTTTAAAAGATAAAAGGTCTCTGTTGCCAAATAAAGATTTTCTTTAATCCAAATTATAAAGTTGTCATAAATAGATTAAATAAAATAAAATAAATGCAACCATTGTAAATATTATTCAAAGACAATTCGTGTCAAAGTTCATTCACTCTTGTAAAACTTTGGGGGAACTTTACTCCTCACGTTGCACTTAAATTTTATGATACTGATATGTCCGCGCAATCGCCTATCAAAAATATACTTTTCATTTTATAATATGACAGATATTTTACGTTTATAGCATTGCAGTAACAATTTGTAGAACGCTCAAAGGTGCGGAAACAGCTGGGACTTTACGTCACTGAGTTTATCTACGGAAACGAATTTTAAAACGCTTCTTAAGTAATTTTGTGAGTGCACCAATTATTCTCTTTGATCATCTCATAGTCATTAAGTATTGCTAGATAAAATAGTCAATAAAATAAAAACTTTGATCTTATGTTTGTGATACGCTTACATTTTTGTAAGTAAGTGATATTTTTATATAACATCCCTTTTTCGTAAATGATATTTTGTGGCAGGACTACAACAACGTAGAAATTGTTTATAACTTATTTTTTTTATATTAGGTATATGCATTTTTTATTTTTTGACAAGATATAAGTTTTTGCTCCATTATTGTAATACGGATAAATATTGAAATTTTTCTATATTTTTATTTAACTTGCTATTTAAAATCAGTGGGAAACACCATTTTTAAGTTAAGTAGTTGATTGAAATCGTTTTCAAAAAGTGCACTCAAATCAATTCATCAAATAAGACTCCGATACTCATTTTAAACTTATTATTATTAAACTTATATACACCACTTTTTGCATCGGAGGTTAAAAATAAAAAAAAACACACAAAAACTATAAGTACTTAAAACTCAGTCCAAACTTTTTCTAGCTATAAATATCAGCGTCATATTCTATCCGCCTCTATTTTAATAAATTCACGCCTCAACATCGAAGAATCCATCATAACCTCAAACCGCTATTTATACCAGCACTAGATCGCTATAAATATTTGAGACACACCACCGTCTCAGGCGGGGGTTGATAGCTATACATCACTTAAAACGACGCGGCATAAATCAATGGGGGCTGGTCGTTACTCCCAATCGCCAGTTGAACCCATGGGTGCGAACCTCCATGACTCCGGGTGAATATTTAACGATATCGCCAATTTTCCACGTATTTTGGGCGATGTCATTTCATGCCAATTGAGCAATTTCGTGTAGACGCGGCGCGCGGATGCGGGGGCAAACTTTCCAAATAGGGTTTATAGTACAATGACGTGGTAATGGTTGACACTTCGACAGTTTTGAAATTTATACGTTTTCTATCACCTGCCTAGAAAATAACTAGTCGTAGTTTATAAAAATAAAGTGATAAAATAGTACTAGTCCCTATAAGTATAATAGTATGAAAACCCTATGTATAATTAAACAAAATCTAAAATATTGTATTAGTTTATTTAGATCTTTTGAAATAGATCCATTTTCTATCATCTCCGCAATAAAAACTATAAGTTGATAATCAACGGATGCAGAGCATTAAAAAAATCGACTTCATGTCAAAACTTTAACTGAGTTATAATGTCATCCACGTAAACATTCTCTGAAATCATTCGTATTCTTTAAAAAAATTAAAAATGTTCAATGAAGTACTCAACTGATTTCGTTGAAATTTATATGGGACCAATTATAAAGTATCGTCTATCATATGAAAAAAGAATTTTCAAAATCGATTCATAATTGTCTGAAATATCATGTAATAAAGACACAAAAAAAAACATACAGACGAATTGAGAACCTCCTCCTATTTTGGAAGTCAGTTGATAATAATAAAGCAATGTATAACTAGTTCTTAAATTGCTTGGCTAGTATGAAAATATATGAATAATATGAATCAGAATCTAACACATTTTGCTAGCCCGTTTAGTAGGATATTTTTTAGGTTCAGATGGCTTGCAACAAGCCTGCAATATAATAGGTCACTTTGCAGTACACCATGTTAAGTAACTTGCTCTAATAACCTTTACTATAAAAGCGTAACTTACCTTACACCACAAACAAACTTATAACATGGGAACACCCACAGAACTTCGAACTGTCTTTTGTACCCCATATCATCGCTCCGGCTTTCATATAATAATAATACAATCCCAAGACAATCACACCAACTACATGGCCCCAAAGTAAGCATAGCTTGTGTTATGGGATACCATAACTAACTAGGGGGAACCTAAAATATAAATACATAAATAGAAAAACAGCCAGACACGGAACATTATTATTATTATTTTTTCTTGTTCCGTGCGGAAATCGAACCCGCAACCACTGGCGTCTGAGGCAGACAGATTTACCCCATCGCCAATGTGATCGTCGATATGTTCCACTATTATTTTATAAAGAGCCTGTTCTAGCATGAGCGTGAATGACCTTTGTTCTTACGTTATTTTGTGATCAACGTCACTTACCATCATGTGAGATTGGGATCAAGCGCGGACAAATAAACACCAAACTAATTAAATGAATTTCCCTTGCATATTGAGAACTCTTAAAACGTGTACAAGCGCGTAACAAATAATATGCACAGAGTATCCTGTCCGTAAAAACTTTGATAATATGTCCATGACAATAGAAAAAAAAACAAACTTACCGAAAACTAAAATAATTGCAAAAAAACATACCCCATACCTATTAAACCCAACAAAGAAGGCACGAAATTGAAAAGATTCTTCATTCCTTTTCTATCTCCTTAACACTAGAATCGTATTGAAGCGTACAGCCATTGGGGTACCTTACAATGTTATTCTTTGTCTGTAGCCAATAATAGATGGAGAAAAATCTCTAAGATTACTGTTAAAATACATTTAGTACAATAGCTCTCCCTATCCGCTGAGTCGACAGTGGAAAGACTGATACAGCATGTTGTCGCTTTAGAAAGCCTTTTAAGAATTTTTGTTATTATAAAGGGGAAACTGAAATGTACATTTAATATAAATTAAGACTTATAGGAAAATTTATGACGAGTATTAGAATTATTTTAAAGTATAATTTACTGTCTAGAATAAAACAGTTTAATACGTGGCTTTTTATAAGCATTTTAACCTGTGTTTGGCTTTATCTTAATTAAAAGTAGCCAGTCAAAGAAGAAGCGACTCTGAGAAGAGCTCAACAAAAAGTTATAGACACTTCAAACTTAGAATTGGATTAAGTTTTTAATATTATTCAGTAAATACTTTTTAATACTTCATGTCACTAAATGCAAACAAAAACATACCTATAATGTTTTTAAAGGAAACACAATCTGAATATAGAGCGAGAAAAACGCTATTCATAGCAAAACCTTTCATGTATTTTAGTAACCTCATTAACGCGTACAAATCAAAAGTCATTAACGAATAAATCACGCTTAATACCTTCCCTTTAACCCTTACAATAGCTGCATACAAATTATTACGGCCCTAGATAATTGCAATCTGTTTGGCTAGCCCGTCATTCGGTATAGGGCGCGTGCTTCTGACAACTTACGAAATTGGATGGCAGGCGGGGGTGTTACTCCATAAAGCATTTTCCATGTAAAATTACATGAAAATTCATAAAGTTTTGCTTGTCACAAAAAGTTTCCAAATTTAAACGTTTCGAATTTTAAACAAACCACAGAGTATGACTCTATGTAATAAATGTCCAGCACTTATGGACACCTGGCTATCTATGTAACCGTTTGCCAACTAGTTTTGGCATACATTTGAACAATTAGTCGTGCTCTGTGATATATTTGGGGCAAATATTCGTATCAAAACTGTAGAGTCGTTGAGTCGAATGATATCTAGTTGTTATTTTTGTGAACTAGAATTCATGTTATAGCTCTCTAAAGCATATTAATGCCTGAAGCAAAACTTTCACTGTTTTAGGAAGCGACTTTATCACATTAAATTTATAATAGATATGAAAGTGCATGTCTATAACTAGAAGCTTAACTGGTGTGGTATTATCAACGCTATCAAACTTGTATATCTATCAAATTGTAATAAACTCAATAATAGTTAACAATCAGATTTATAGTCAGTTTCCAATAATTTGAAATGTAAACTAAGCCTGATTGTAACGACGTCACGTCATTCACAAGCTGGATTATCGTGAAAGGACATTACGGCAGATTTCCCAAGGGCTTTTGGAGACATCATACATTTCCGTTGCCTTACAAAATCATCAACGTTAAAATATTACCTGACATGAATGCTGTACAGTTCATGCGAGGCTTAATTATTATTGTAATTATTTAAAATCGAATATAGCATGTTGTATAACCTCGTTTGTTGCCTACTCAATTTGCCCTTCAATATAGAATGTTCATAGACCGACAGCCACAAGCCGAGATCATCTTAATGTATAAACTCGATACAAGTCTATTTTATCCGAGATACGCTGAAGTCAGACGAGATATGAATATTCAGACTTGTGCACTCGCATATAATAATACCCTCGATAACAGGGTTCGTCAGCAGAATCTCGCGACCGTGTTTCTCGGCTCAAAACGTTTTACGCTAACCCCCGTATGATTTTATGCAATTCCTCGTCTAGACTTGGCACAAGATAATACCAAAATCTTAATACTTCACATGAGAAAATCAAAATCGTATTTGTTGCAGAAGTTGAGGCTCCATTTACAACAGTTCTTTGAAATTCGAGAGCATCGATACGACGAGGGATAGGGTAAGATTTGCACTTTGGAATCGAGTCGATGCGAGTTACGCAGCTTCCGACTCACAAATCCGGATTGAACCAGTTCAATCCCGTGTAGGCAAGTTTCAACTGGAATAAGCATCGCTCGCACTTGTTTCCCTCGCCTGGGGGATACAAAAAGAAAGAAAATCGGAAACCCTGGCGCGCTCGTGTGCTAGAAAGAGGTCGGGTGCAAATCTCTCTTGTTTAAAATGAAGTTACGAATCGGTCCGGAAATCCTGTTTTATATTTTTGCTCGGCATATGGCGCGAGCAAAAAATTCAAGATAGTTCTCGTTCATTTTTAGCGACAGTTGGTGCCTCCATTTGTTAGTTTCGTTGTAGCTCGTACTGAGAAGTTAATAAAGAGTTTGCGAAAGAATACTAATGGTTCGCGCATTAGCAAATGTCTTGAGTGAAGTGTGCACGGAGTGATGTTCGGATTGCTTAAACTATTGTTTAATTTAAAGGCGTGGATATTGATCACGAGGGTTTCATGTGGCTTTATTTTTTAGAGTTCTGTTGCCTGATATACAAGAAGTTCTAAAGATATTAAACAGAATTTTAAACTAGACATATCTTCAGGGTGGCTAATGACAAATTTTAGATACTGAATGAGAGCACTCTGTACTCGATGCTGATCATAATTATGTAATAAAAGAAGGTACTAATTTTTCAGTAGAATTCCCTATAAATAAATACTACTCTTTATGTTATTATTTACTTTACATACAACAGAGTCGACCGCGGCATGTGACCTGGCACGCGGATGGCTGCCAACGCTAGCGTAACCATGCGTTGCGAAATCAATTCTTTAAGTTTCGGTTAAGTTAACTCATTAAATATATAATATTATTTTTTTATTATATTTTTTCTCTTCATGTATGATCTTAAACTATCACGTCCTCGAATTTCGAAAGTTTCACCAGTCACCCCATATAGCATTAAGGTACGTTATTTCATATTTTATGCATATTAAAGTTAGAATGAGACCAAAAAAAGTAATGTGTTGTTCTTTAATTACTGTGATAAAATAATTAAAAACATTTGTGTCTTAATTATGTATTTTAATCATTTGCATTTGATAAATGATAATTTCTAATAAATAACTCACAAAGATATAGACTGTCACATATAAGCTCATATATTAAAAATACACGTTTTCTGTTAAACAGTCGAACATAAACGGGTTTCCAAATAAAATAACAACCTCAATATCCTTTCAATATTATTTCTAATCTAACACTTACCATAAAAATGTTAATAGAGCCAGCGCCACCGACGACGCTCCGTTTATAATAGCATAACCGTTTCCTTCAAATAATTGCTTTTGCATACAAAGCTAACATTGTCTTAAAACTAGAAAACCATGACCTAGAATTGTAGGCGTCAACAAAATCGAAAGCTAAACTATAAATATATTCACGCCTATTGTATTCATTTACTATAACCACGCAAATTGCATGTTATCTAAACGTAAAGCTGAAACGAATGAGTATCACTGATCGTTGCGTCACTTATAAAACATTTTATCGTAATATCCCTCACACTTTTTTCCCAATTCAACTTCGGTACTCTCAGCTTTTTAATTTCCTTTCACAGTGCGACTCTGCGCATATTTATCAGAATATGAAAGCCTACGTATACGATTTAATCAAAAATGTACATGAAAATTGTATATCATTTGATGGTTTTATTTAAATTAGATACGATATTGGCGTAGAAGCCTTGTATCGCATTTAAAGGAGAAAATATTGCGAGCTTTTTTTATGGCAACTCTGGGTAATTAAAAAAACGATATTTTTTTTTGTAAATTGAAATAGTAATGCAAAAGATAGCTTAGAAAGTGAGATGAGTTTTCGATTTTACTTGCATCACGTCTGCAGAGAAATGTGAGAAGGTAAACAGATGCTGTTACAGCTCTTACAGTATTCAACAGTATTGTTTACACATAGAACATACTTACCCGTTCCGCGGCTTTGCTCTCGTCTATCCGTAAAAATATCAAAATTAAAAGTTTGTTTTTTAATTTTGATATTTATTAAAACCTCGTTTTTCCTCTCTTATGTCTGAAATTTTATCCTAATCTTGAGCAAATTATATTTATACAACAACTTTACAAACTATTACTTTCACTTTAGGATATCAAATGTTGCTAGGCCAAAAATTATCAATTTATTGATATTATTCAGCATACGTAATATAATTTTAGCGTACTTATAACTTGCATAACTGTTAACTTAACTTAATCTAAAGTATAAAGTCAGTCGTAATCCAAAATACAACCAGGTCCACAATTTGTTTCTAATTTAACCAAATTGTTTAACAACTCGCAAAGCTGTTTAGTCTCAAGGTGATATAAACACACATACACTTCAACTACACGAGAACCTGCAATCGACAAAAACTTCTTAATTTACTTACACTCACGCAGATGCATATAATGTATTTAAAAACAGAAAGCGATAAATAAATAAAGTAGAATTTGACGCTTTCTAATTGATCATCTATACATAAATATAGTGAGATGTTTAGATGAAATTTTGTCAATAATTCCATACATACATAACTTCAAGTCTGTATCCCTAATGGGGTAAGCAGAACACCAGAGGCTATAAAACCATCTGATGTCACGTTTGACAAATTTGGAGGTATTATTATGATGGAGTGAGACTGTTGCAGTGACAGGGAGTCAGCCTATCGCCAGCAAAAACGCTAATAAAACCTCCGCCCCTTAACTGACTTTTTCAGTATGTTCGGGAAGAGAAGCAGCTGGCACATTCAATGTTTTTCTTTCGCTCCCAGTCCAGCACGGAAGAATTCCAATATTTATTTATTTATTTATTTTCACATATTTCACAAGTTATATATAATGAAATTTAAAGTAACATTTACAGCCAATTATGGAATTATATTTTTTATGCTATTACTTATATTGGAATTATTGACAAAAACTGACATAGATTAGGTAATTTGCTCGTAGTAGGTACCAGTAGTAGCATGTTCTGGTTAATATACAGTAGCACCGTTCTTTCTATCTAAACCACCACAAGAAGTGTAAGTAAAGTATGTTCGAGATAAAAAGAAGGAGCAATAATTCCCGTGGACTTACAGTAGAGTACCAATAATTAATGAAAAACAGGAAATTTTCATTTTAAATTTCCAGGTTATGATATAAAAAAACAATTATAGTCCCAATTATCAGGTAACGCAGACTTGAAATTTACTTACTTATATTTTGTTTTTTTTTTGACATTTAATTTCGAGCTTTCGTGGTCTTAATGTCGTTGAAAAATATACAATCGCTAATTCACTCTTTCGTTTGTTTCGATAAGAAAATAGCATTTCGTACGCAAATACCTCTTTTCTAACCTTTAAAAATGTCTATAAGTATCCAAAGCCATCTTGGATTCAAAAAAATAAAACTAAGAACAAAGCACCCTCTTCTACTTATTGTAACTTATCAATAATTTAATTTAATACAGTAGCTTTGGGGCGTTCTAAGTAACGCGCTGATAAATCCATCTGCTCGAAACCAAAACTAATGAATTGATTGATAAAATATCGCCGGTCAAAGCGGATTGAATTGTTTATGCACAGTTAATTACACGAATATCAAATAATTAATCGTGTTATCATCTTCTAATTGATCAGTCCGAAAGCTCTTTAACCGCAACTCGTTAATTATTGATGAGTTTGAAACATTCTGGTTAAAATGTATATAGTAGTTTTCTATTTAAAAAAATAATGTTAGATGTACAAAGCCAAATATTTTCAAAAGAAAATTCAAAATAGATTAAAAGTCTTTAGATTTGTATCAACTTAAACCCCGTTAAAAAGAATCTTTAAACGAATAAATCTTATTATAATAAATAATCGAGCCCCCAAATAAACAACTTAGCCCCAAAGTAAGTATTATGTTGTGCTTTAACACCTCATCTTCTCAGATCTTTTACGCCTAATTGTTCCATTTTAGATTATAATCTATAACGCTACATTTATCAATTTATAGCGATCTTCCTCTCATTATTCTGCTTTCATAATTAATAATCAATCATACAACTTACATTCACACCATCATTATAGATATACCTATAGGTACTCTTCTACGAAAGTACGGTCTGCAAAAAAAGACGAAACAAACTGTAATTTACTTCGATATAATTTTATTAACAACCTTTGAAAGAACCACGCTTTCTTTAACTTTTTTAAGTCTCTTTTCAAAATCAATAAAAAATCATTTTAGTAACTTCCTTTAAAACATCCCGTAAGACTTCGCTTTCAAACTTTTTTCAACCAGCCTAAAAGAAGAAATCATATTTTTTTTTTATTTCAAATTCGGAACCGAACAAATTCAGATCTTAAATTGACTACAGATTAGTAAGTGTTTTGTTTCGAGCGGTTCATTCAAAATAATAAATTATCATGATTAGACGGTCAGTCTTATTCTGTCATAGCCGAAAATCCAATTTCAACAGTCAATTATACAACGTTACAGGCATGAAACGTTTTCGGCACGGCATTGATTGAACTAAGGCTTCGGTTTGCCTTGAATGACGTTCCGCTATTATTGTTATGCAATGTGACAATTTCACGAATAGCCAAAATACGCAATATATGTACTTTGGTCACGACTATTGTTTCAAGTGCTGATTTTACTAGTCAAAGTAGTAAAGCTTGTTTTTGAGGTGAGCAAAACCTTTTTGAGCCTCTCCTATGTTTTAATATAAAATTGGTAGAGCCTACTATTTTTTTCCATTGTTAAGTTAAGAAAGTGTAGCAACTTATTATTCTACACATTTTTCTTCAATTTTCTACTTAGTTTAAATAGAAATCTGACAAAATAATATAAAATGTTACGCTACATTTATGCAAGTAAATACTGGAGCAATAAGGTACATATAAAATATTTTGTTTAAATCGTATTCGCCACTGATTGATGGCTTTGTTAACAAGTTTATAGTTGGTGATAAATCAAGTCAAATACATATGTTTACATATTGACTTTCATTTAAAAGCTTACGTAACCAAATTCCTCTTCGTAATTTAAATTTTAAGCATCTTTGTCAGAGAAATAAAAAATTCGAAAACAGACAGATTATGCTAAATCGCTGACCGCACCTAACTTTTACTTCGCTTCCGTAAAGATATACCTACTCAATGCTGTTAAGACATCGACAGACCATACAGTTCGTTTACATCGTGTTTCTTAACATCTACTGAGATACTACGTAAGCTAAAAGTGATAGTCTACTCTACTGTGGCACCTTGGCCCGAGCGGACGTCTCGCCGCGCTTAAAAGTAAAAACTTTTATAAAAACTTTTTGTTTTCCACCTTCACAGTCGCTGACTGGCCACTTACAAATTACCATCATACTTGACAAATTAATTGTTCTCTTTTCAATTTTAACATCGAGATTAAGAATAATAAAAAAAAACTAAATTTATGTTTTTTTTTCAGATGTCACCGGTGTTTGAGTGATTTGTGCGAACTAAAGTGATTATTATCGGCAATTGAGGATTGAAATGTGAATTTTGTGTCAGTGATCTTACATATTTGTTATTAAAAGTTTTCGATGAAGTTTCTAGTGTAACTTTGCGTGTTAGTATCGAAGGACATCTCATCATGGAGACCGAGGAGTTAACGAAACTTGTCGATGGAATATACAAGGTAAGATTCACTTATTGTTTACTGACTTGTGTGATTAGTTTGGAAAACAGAACATACTTAAAGTAGTACTGTTTGTTTTATATTTCATCAGTAACTCTTGGCTTCATAAAACTATGTTTAGATACTTTTCAGAGTTTATCGTTAGCAGCATTTAGGAAGTTTGTCACCAAGTTTTTTGTTTTATGTTCGGTATAACTATTTTGAGTAGTACAAACAAAAAGGCGTTGAAATCTTTAAGGAGATTCAAGAAAATTTAAAAATTGTGAGACTTAAAAAGTGTTTTAAAGTTTATACTCCGGTAGAGTTGATTTTTTCCGTAGATATTCCGATTATTCCTTACCTCTACAATGATATTCTTAGAATGAAAACAAAGTTATTAAAATAAATAAATGCCGATATGCGTGAGCGGCGAATAAACACTATTATTTAAAATCACCGTGAAGATTGCTTTTTATAAAATAATTTTAAATGTAGTCAAAATGTTTGTAGATATGTTGTGCTATATTTGCGATAATACCACGAAAATATGGTTTATATTTGTAATACGTATACCTACTTTAATCTATTATCCGTAATACATCTAGTTCTATAAAAATATTTTCTCTCAATACATTATACAATCTAAATCACAAATTAAAATTAGTCAGATAATTAATTCATACAGCTATCATTTGAATCTATATAAACGAATGGAAAATACATGCTTAATAATAAATTATAATAATCTAACTTCCATCAATTATCAAGTAAGAGCTGTATTCGTAGGTATCGCATAAAAGTCAATACACAGTATATTTATTGTGAAAGTTTACCAAACATATTACATTTGTCTTTGAAGGGACGGATTTCATAATACTAAGTAATTATCAACAACAACTTCAAAACTTCAAAAACAAACAAAACTTCTCAAAAGCCATGAATGGTGATTTTAATTCCGTGTCAAATATCACTTCAAAGGCAAAAAGGCACGCAGTCATGTAGGAAGGTAAACTTTAAAAGATACCTTTATTCTTTATAACGGACCCAAGAGTCCATACTTCTCAAAATGTCAAGGTCATACGGTCCACTGAACAGGTTAAAATGTCAATAAAGGCATTCATACGATTTCTCTAACTCGTTTGTAGACAAATAACTTGAATATTATCACATTCCTTCGAGAGATATCGAACTTTCAAATCGAGACTACTGCTTTAATGGGAAAAGTGGACATGTTGGACGATTCGATTAATTTTATCTACTTATATATAGTTAAACTATTTTAAGGTTAATGTCCCTTGCTTTTTTTATAGCGGATAAACTACAACTTTAAATATGGAATAGAATCTATTTGAAATTTATTTAAAGCTTATTTGTCTATATCTACTTAAGTTATCAAACTCAAAATTTTATTACTATTTGAGATATCAGAAGTTTAAGCTGATTTTCGAAAGTTTAATTAAATGGTTTTATAGACAATGAAAGCGTAATTTCAAATGAAACATAAACCAAATTTTAGAAAACAATTCAAGTTTGTTAATACTGTGGAATAATTCCAACGAAATAAAGGGCCGCATTTAAATCAAAACACGTTTTAATTAAAATTATGATAGCTAGAGTATCTACGTGACGGTAATAAATTGTTCCTCTTATTTTTACTTTTTTAACTTTAAAATTAAAATAATTTCTGAAAATTTTTGCTACCCCAGAAATTGTTTTGCATTTCTAAATAAACAAAAATAAAAATATTTTTAACTGTTCCGAAACATCAAAGACTCGGCAAAACACGTATTTGTCCCCAAATTAGGAATAAGCCACGGCTGTCGTCTCCCTGTGAATATGAATAATATGAGACATTTCTCGTAGCTGGCGGTATCTGCAAAGACCATTACCCCTAAACACCCAGGCGTGTACACCTCAACGTGCTAACAAACAACACCTAAGAAAGGGTCTGCGTTAACTGGTCGAGACATAAGAACTACAGGCTCGTTTCCTATGCGGAATGAAATCGCATCGCAACATTAAACCGTCCTAACTCAAAGTGCGTCGACATAGAAACCCATTATTATAATGAAACATTCGTATATATGCCTTTCTTACAGCAATAGTTCCAGCAATAACGTCAGTCGTTGAACAACAATTTCCTTCGAAATATTTCGTATTGTTTGTTTCTAGAGTCTGAGAAGAAACTATCGTTTACAAGTTTTTCTTCGTATCTAGAATAGTGCAATGGCGAGGTTTTATTTCATTGTTGACTTTTCAGTTTATGAAAATCCGAGTTATTCAGAATGCTCAGTTTTATTTTGGTTTCTCCGTCCCTGCTCAGGTAGTGCGCTATGCATGAGTCTCGTGGGCAAATCCCGGGTTGAGGTGTACACTTATTTGAATAAGAATGACCAAGTTCAGCCATCCCCCGGGACCTCGTTGTTACGCTACATATTCTCCGCAATCAGACATGTTTCGTCCGCTTTAGTAATTCAGTCCACAAATTACTACTTTATCTTGTTAAACATCCCCAAAGGTCGTATAATATTGAAATTTTTGGAATAACGACAATTTTACGGATCGTCGGTAGTAATGGAATTCGTAGAAGACTCTTCGTCGGATTTCGGATAAAGATTTTTCGATAATCTATTCATAAAATTGAAATTCAGAACCATGTAATAAAAAGTAGGATAAATTTGAATTTACATACATTTCGAGACAAACAAATAAGATGATATTTACAAATCTTGAATTTTATTGCCGTAAATAAAAATCTCATTTCTATATTACAATCTTTGCGTATAGCTAGGGAGCTGTTGAGTTACCAAATATTCGACCAAATATGATTTCGAGACGGAAATATCCTCTACATACGAAATGGAAAGATGTGAATGATATTAAATCGTGATGACAGTTATAAGGCTTCTGTAGGTGTCGACGTTGTAAAAAGAATTCATTTGGATGGATGTGGAATTTGTATTTTTTGTACTTTGCGTATTTTTCGAGGACATTCTTAAAAAATATGCTCGAATTTGGTTGACATTTTCGGTGATCGTAATATATCGCTTTAATGAAACTTAACGTCTGTATCGTTAAATTTTGGACGACTTTTTGACATTAAGTTACTTTCTTTTATGGCAACTACGACTTTATATTATGCTGATGGTATGCATAGACCATATAGTTGAGATTTGTGACCCTTTCACGCTGAAATGACTTTCAAATTTTGCAGATAAATATTGCTTAGCCTTTATGATAGATAGGATGGTTATATCCTAATATTCTCAAAAATTCCGGAATTATTCCAGTGAAGCGGTGAGAGTTAAGTTAAAAGTATATTATTATTTTAACTTTTACAATGTTTCTAATTTAAAAGGCTTACATTAGATATGTAAAAAGTTTAACTGTGAGTAAAACGTTTACAATTTCAGTCTGTCCTAAGTATGTAATCTACTATTCAACTCCGAAGTGAAAGAATTTTCTAGAAGCAAATTGTACTAAAAATGTTGATGCTTCTCGGTCTCTGGTATCCTTTATCATAATTGAATCTTAGATAATAAGATCAGAGATGACAAGGCAATTTTGGGGGTAGCTTCTAGAGTACCTCCCTGTCAACTAACTGTGACGGAACGTTAAACTAATAAACCAAAATTAGACCTTCTCAATTTGTGGTAATTGCATTAATTTCATGTTAATGAATAAATAATGCAAAGTACATGAAAGTAAAAGCTGAAATTCGAAATGAAGTTCCTATTAAATCTTATAATAAATTCAGTTTCGGTCTGATTTCGGTGTTCGAAGAATTATATTATGCATGACAGCGCCATCTGCTACCTACATGTGACGCTTTCGATGTTTTATGCATTTTTGGTCCCAAAAACTTTACGAAAATCATATTTATATGGTTTCTATTTGTGCTATCACAGCCTATTCGATTTTGTGACTACAATAAATATGAGCTAGGAAACCAATTTAAAATAATTTATGATAATTATAATAATATATTGATTGGTTATACTTTGCCAAGCTCCATAAAAGTCAGCAACGAAGACTTTTATTCTAGTCATATCACAGGCAGTTCTTTCTATTAACCCTGAAATGCAAATTGGCTTTAAACAAAGCGTCATACAATCTAAAACTTACTTAAGTTTATAATTTAAACCCTCATCCAAAACAATTTAAATAATTTGCTTAAATAAGAAAAAAAATCACGAAACTTTAGCTTTACTACCTTACGGCACTTAAATTAAAAGTCCTTATTGAATGTTTCAAAGCATTTTTAACTCAATCATTACTTGAATAAGTGCTGGCAATTTTCGTGTCAGTCAGACATGTTCAACTGAACGTTTAAAACCATGACGTAATATCGTGATTACCTTTAGATTAAGCGAGTGAACATAAAGCCATGAACTCATATTACATAGTGATTAATCTTTACTTCAATATACTAAGGCTTCGTACAAACGACAGGGCGTCCTTGCATTTTATTAAATTTGTAACGTACTGGCTCGGGATTTGTGAGCCTGTAAGAGATTTTTTGATAAAATTAAGCCTGTAATTATTAAAAAATGTTAAGTTAGTTTGTATTTTTTTATTCACTTGCTTAGTTACAGGGATAAGGAGATCAAAAATAAAATCAAACTCTCCAACTTCAGTATAGCTTAAAAGACTTCATTAAGTAGAAACGCCTTTTGAAGTTAGGATTAAAATTATCACTTAGGTACTTTAGAAATTCTGCCATTAAAAGGTAAAGGTCTTGTTTCTTAGTATTCCGGATGGAGAATCTGGACAGGTGTTGTTAATACATTAGAACATGATGCATTTTCGACATTGGGGAATCAAATAGATCATAAGACCAAGTAACGATCTGATGCCTCAACGTCGACAGTGCATCTTGTCTATCGATGTTTATTAACAGTTTTTATTAATAAACAACGAATGCAGAGCATTAAAAAACCGACTTCACGTCAAAACTTTGGCTGAAGTATAAGGTCGTCAAGGTAAACGATCTCCGAATTATACATATTTACAAAAAAATAAAATTTTTTCATTAAATACTCAATTGATTTCGATGAAACTTATATGTGACCAACTCTGAAGTATTCTCTATCATTTTTAAAATAGATTAATAAATTGCACACACACGAATTGAGAACCTCCTCCTTTTGGAAGTCGGTTGAAAAATACAAACGTCTTAACACTTTTAACTGCTTTTCAATTTAATTACATATTTTATAGTCGTTAATAAAAGGTGAATAAAATAACTTTCACATCAAAAGCATTATCTATCAATTTCAATCTAAGTAATACTCGTATACTCATTCAAATAACGGTCGATAAAGTTTATCGACTTATCTAGTTACGTCATGTCTAGAAATGTCATAAAGTGTAGATTGCACTTATATTTGTCAATAAACGGAAATGTTTTCGACATCCGATAGTCCATCTATTGCAACCAGAAAAGCATTGACATTGATACACCGATAAACTGTTAATTTTCGATCTAATTGTGCGATAAAATTTTATCGACCCCATCATGTTAACCCTTCTGTTCTCTATTTCTTCCCATGGGTGTAGGGAATCCGGGACGTCCGTTCACCCCCTCACAAAACGTGTCAATTATGTTATTCTTCCTAATATTGTAAATTTTATAAGAATGTGTGGATGTTTGCTTGTAACAATAATCACCGAACGGGATAAAATTCACAGGTAGGGTATGTATCAAGGATTAACATTCAAAACATCACAATACAATATTCGGAACACAACGACGCTTATACAGGGTGACTGGTGACAACTTTTAGATATTGAAGGAGAGCACTCTGTACTGGATTCTGATCAAAATTATGTAATAAAAGTGGGCACGCCATTTTTCACCAGAATTCCTTATAAATAAATAAAGAGTGCAGTAATGCTTCTCGGCTCGACGACCGTTTGTGAAGTGGTCTATACTACCTACCCATTCTGTGGCGCGAGCACTTTATCGAATCGTATCTTTACGAATGTTCGTATAGTATGGAGTCGGTTGCAGGTTTTTAGTAACATTGTATTTTTTTATTTTACAGTTTAAGAGTACAACATCTGTACTAACATTTAAAATTGATAAGGCACACATTTATTTAAGCTGGCCGTGTGATAATGGATAGATTTTAATTATTGCTTACAAACCGTCTCCCTACTATGCGAACATTCGTAAACACACGAGTCGATAAAGTTCTGTGCTCGCACCGCTGCTGTGTTGATAGTGCCGTGCGTACGTCCGTGGTAAGAAGTTACCAGTGTAACCATGCGTTGCGTAATGAATTCTTTAACTTTCGGTTAAGTTTACTTAGTAAATAAATAATATTTATCGTTTATTTTATTTTTTCTCTTCGTGTATGATCTCAAACTATCACGTACTCGAATGTCGAAACCAGTCACCTTGTAGAAACGCATTATTTGAATAACTTCTTCTAAGCTTTTACATGATGTCTTTATTTTTGCATACACAAATAAACAGCATAGTAATCATACGTACTAACTAGTACAGTCAACATCCAAAGTCACATGACAAGTAGAGTGAACTCTATTTTTTTTTTAATTGTTTTAAACTTTAAAATTAAAATTAAATCACTACTCTAAAAAAGTTTTTGATATAAAATAACATTATTTAGCGATTTAAAACGAAATAGATCTAACGTGCAAAACGGTAGCACTTGACAAAAAACTAATGTGAAGTTTACAAGGGAACATCATTATTAAATAAAAGTTTTTTTTATATACTTCCCTATTCAATCAATGTTTAGTCCCATCACCATATATCTATACTAATATATAAATCTGAAGAGTTTGTTTTTTTGTTTGTTTGTTTGAACGCGCTAATCTCAGAAACTGCAAGTGGGATTTGAAAAATTCTTTTTGAGTTTGATAGCCCAACTCTTGAGGAAGGTTATAGGCTATTTATATATTATATTTTATCCCGAAATTCCCACGGGATCAAAAGTTACGCGGGTAAAAATGCGCGCGGTGCCTAGTATATCACAAATATTTAATTCAAACGCCGAATTAGTCTTCAATAATATATTTTTTTAATTTCACATCTATTGCACGTCGGTACATAAGCACTTGAAATTCTTATCGGCATAGAGAAAAACATATTGAAATTGCTTATTTCAATATTTGGCCCATCATGACAAAATATGCACATTCAAAACATTTAAAATGGACCAAACAGAAATAAGATATGCTTTTAATTAAATTGTGTAGGTACATAAAGTAGACGTTTGAATACATATCTTCTTAAAGCTTTAAAAATTTGCTTTTCTTAATTAATGTAATCTTGAACAACTTGAAAAAGCTATTTTAAGTTAAATAATATTTAATTACTAAAATATAGAAAATTCAAATTTAAACTCTACCACGCAGTCTAATGTGCCTAATTATTCGTTTAAATTCTTAATTAGTATTATTTTCCGACTCCGAGAATATAATTACGTAAACCCCGCTGCACCAATACCCGTCTTACATCTTCAATGATAATTACTTTAAACCTACACCCGAATAAGAAACGCAACACGACTCACAACTCTACAATTATATTTATTATTCCACTTTCCCTTTCCTCCTCGTGTGTTAAACAATAAAATGAAGAAAACATGCCCTCTGGAACTATTACAATACCATCAACGACCTTATGGTGTGCGGAATAAGGTCAAAATCGTCGCAGGAAGAGGCTTCATGCGTTAATTGTCGTTTTATAATTGCCTCCATTCTGGAGCGTCATGGCTTGGATTTCGTTCTCATTTTGTGAACGCAAATTAGCTGCTTACATGAAGTATGTCTTCATCACATATTCTGAGATTTAAACTTCTTTTGTTGATGTTTGTTTTCTACTTAAGTTCCCGGGGAAAAAACTTGTTAAAGGGATTTAGCTGTTTTTTTCCGAATCAACAAAAGTCAACAGGATAGAATTTTTTAATTATTTGGTAGGAAGTAAAGAATCGCGGGAACTTTATAGAACTTTATATTTGAAGCAATAAATGAGTTTTATTACTAATGGATAAGGAAGAAATAAAACAAGTTTTAGGAAGGTATTTCCTTGATCCATAAAAAAGAATTTTACTTAGGAGATATTTAATGGTCGGTAGTCATTTAATTAATAACCGGTACCAAAATTTGCTTTAAATCCGAAATTTAATAGTATGAAGATAGGATAAAATAAAAAGGTAATTTGGGCGCTGACTGTACATTTTGCAATCCTTTAATTAAGTCCATGTAATCACGACACATGCGGAAACTTTTAAAATACAACTATTTTCACTTATTTAAGTGAATTTATTTACATACGGACCTGCTTACTTATACGTAACTTAGTACTAAGTTAGACTTTTAAGTGAACTGTCATGTGGTAAGCATGTTACAGGCGTACATACTTATTACATGCTCGCTTCTTACTTAAGCCATTAACGTTGGTTAGTTTCTTTTTTTTAAACTGTGGGTTAAGCACTAAACTTAGCTTTTAAGGTTTATTTTCATTAACTAGAACTTGGATAACTTGGCCTGTTTTCCTCCTTACATTGTTGAGATATGTAGGTAGGTACTTATAAAAAACAAATAAGTAATAATACAATAGCTTAGATAGCAAGCCGGCAAGCCGTTCTTATGAGTTTTTTAATGGGCTTCTCTTATGTCCTTTTTAACTAGACCTATGAATAACAATTCAATCAATAAATAAATTAGTCAAATATCTAAAATAATTATAACAATACCAAAAAGAAGCAAAACTCATTTTTGTTTAATATTTTTAGCTCTACATTACACAAATTGACGATAAAACTCTAGGTACTTTACTTTCGGTTTTGAGGGCTGAGGGCTGAGGGACCGCGGCTAAATGGGATCATCGTCTTATCTATTTCCGCCGTGAAACAGTAATACCAACATAAACGTTGTTTCAGAAGGATAAATAAGATAACCGACTGAATTACAAGGCGCTTTCTAATGACCTCTAGAAAATGCGGTTGATTTAAAAATACAGATTTTTTATTTATGACTTATTTACCGACTAGCTTTATCCCGCAACTTCGTATGCACTTAACTACCCTTCTCGTGAAAATTTCAGAAACTATACAACCAGACACCCACTAAAAGAACCTTTATACCAAGTATCACACCCATGCACTCAAGGAATAAGTTTTTTCATAAAAACTAAAAATCACATATTTCCCGTGCCCGTGGGAATTTTGGGAATTTTTTTCGTAGCATAACCAGTCACTCTTTGAAGAACCTTCATGCCAAGTATCACATCCGTACACTCAAGGAATAAGATTTTTCATACAAACTAAAAAGTCCAACCCCTTCCCGTGGGAATTTCTGGAATTCCTTCCATAATACAAACAGACACTTATTGAGGAAACTTTATATCAAGTATCACATCCGTGCACTTATGGGATGGGATTTTTTCATACAAACTAAAACATCATATATTACTCGTTCCCGTGGGAATTTCGGGAATTCCTTTCATAACACAACCAGACACACATTGAAAAACCTTCACACCAAGTTTCACATCTGTACAATCAAGGAGTAAGATTTTTCATACAAACTAAAAAGTCCTATATTTCCCGTTCCCGTGGGAATTTCGGGAATTCCTTCCTTAGTGCACCCCTACATCCCCTAAAGAATGTATGTTCCAAATTTCAGCTCTCTACGCCCAGTAGTTACGGCTGTACGTTGTCTGTCAGTCACTCAGTCACTCAGTACCTCAGTCACTCAGTCACTCAGTACCTCAGTCACTCAGTCACTCAGTACCTCAGTCACTCAGTCAGTAACGGAACAGTTTTATATATATTGATAAATAAATAAACAGATAGATAAATAAGATAATCCACTGAAATAAACACCGCATTTCTCTTATGACCTCTTGATAATTGTGAACTTAAATATTCTGATGTTATTACTTGATGCGCGTCCTTGATAGTTTAGATTCGATGTATTTAAAGCATTCCTGTGCCATTTCGGGGGGAATAGTGCAGGAATGGCCTCTGTAAATTAGCCTGTAAATTATTTTGTTTTTAAGTTTTATATGTACCTAGTTAAATATTTATTAACATAGTCTGTAAGCATTTATATACTAACAAATTGAGTCTTTGTTACTTTTAAATAAATCATTCATTCATTCATCATTCATTCATTATTTTGATGGCGTACGTTAATATTTATTACACTAGTGACGTAGGAACACGTAAGTTTAGTTGGGTCTTTATAATCATAATCTTTCTAATCCAGACTTAAAGTATGCAAACTTTTTTATTTAAAAGCCATGTTTCATCAGTGCCCAGTAAGTCCTAAAAATATTCTTACACCAAAAAATGTTATTAATCTTTCAATTGTATGTACCTTTTCTAAATGAAACTGTGTAACCCCAAATAAGCTTAAGTTATTTATATGATGTGGTTACCAGCCACATTTGAATATTATTTTTGAATACCAAGATCCACGTTTTTATAAGTTCGGTTTTCAATCAGGATTTACTGGAATTCGGACCCACCACGCCGACATTAGCAATCGTATTAAAAAAGCTAAAAAACACTAGATCTATGAAACTAGAATATTATTTTAGGTAAACAAAAAACCGAGAATCAATGAACCGTGGTATTGTAGTCCGTTTTACTTTCTCGCTACTTTCAAGTATTTATAACTCAACTTTTAGACTGCCAAATGTGGCAAAACTTTCATAGATGAGTTATTGTCATCTTATCTTTCTAATTTCAAACTATCATTCTTTTAAATTAGTTAAATCCTAGGCCCATGGATATATTAATCGGATCCGATTTCCTTTACGTCATTTTCATAATTTTGGGGTCAAAGTCTAATTATTAGACAAATTTAAAACATTTTCTTTATGTAAAATGAGATAAGATCTATTAAGAATCATACATACAATGTAGTAAAATAAACGTAATATGGCATATGAGTTTCTAAAACCATACAACTTTCTCTTTTCACAAATGAAAAGTAAACTCGTCTTCAACCGATTTGGTCCAATTATTGGGTAACTGATGAATAACCAAATATACAAATATATTTAATTCATACTAGAAATGTAATGTGTTTATTAATATGGTGTAACGTCTTTAATAATACTAAAACAGTTTCAATAGACGAAACCTTGAAAAAATATGTCTTATTACACCACATTATCTAGCCCAAATTGAGTATCTCGAAGAATTTATGTTTTCGGTACTAGAATACGGATAAATATACTTTTAAGCCATATAGAAACGTCCATTACCTGTTGGTTAATATGTGTGTTTATCATACAACTAGGCTTCGAACCCAGGACCTCAGGACCGGGCGTCGCGTCTTGTTTTATTTCATCTAAAATCCTTATTGAAAATTGCTCATTCCTTAGCATCGTCCAAGTATTTTTTCCAAGACTTCTTTACTTTTCTTTTTTTATTAAAAACAAGACAACAACAAAACATGTTTTGAAATACGCGTTAAGGCGTCGCGTCAGATTCCTTCTCAAGGTCGATTTTTATTGGTAGTTAAATTAGTTGTATTTGCAGTCGCATCGTGATTTGAATGCTTTAAATAAAATCACATGACATTGATTAAATTATATCACATTACACATTTAATATGCTGAATTAATAATTAAGCATTTAATAATTCAGCATATTAACATTTAATATGCTGAATTATTATTATTATACCAACCAGCGCTTTCCCACTGCTGAGCAAAGACTCAGTAGTTTAGTTTTATGCTGTTTTTGGCTATTTCTACCTACGAAGGCTTAAATCGGCTAATCTCGTTTAATATGCCAAATTAGTAAGAATTGAAAAAGACATAGAATGTGCCAGCTGCTTCTCTTCCCGGGCATATCTACTGTAAAGCATAGTTAAGGGACAGAGGTTTTATTGGAGGTTTTTTTGTAGGCGATTCGCTGAACCTCTGCCACTGCAAAACTCCTACCCATCATCAAATTTGTCAAACGTGACATCAGATGGTTTTATAACCTCTGGTGTTCTGCCTACCCCATAAAGGATACAGGCGTGAAGTTATGTATGGATGTAGGTATATGTAAAAAACAACTTTTAATCATGAAATAGCTCTTTCTTAGGTACACTTTTTTTCAACTCTGTATAATTTATACACTCGTAAAAATATCAGGAACATTTCCAGAAAATGATAACAAATTATTTCAATTAAGTACTTCAAATTTAAATTAATATTACTTTGATAGAAAACCTCGTCTTGAAATAAGTTGTCGAATAATTGAAGATTCTTTTGGAACCTTTGAAATTTTAATACCAATTGTGTCGATTTCATTTCCAATTTCCGTTTAATAAAAAAGAAGATCTTTCGACTAAGTTTTGAAGGCTGATCAGAAAATAAGAATTTAATAACTTATAAATATTTATGAAGCTCTATCTTCTTAAATACACGCAAGTTCAAATAGTTTTTCTTATACAAACTAAACGAATATATTAATGTTTTACTCAAATTTATTTTTTGTTGAATAAAACTAAGTACTCAATGTTTAAAATCCTTAACTGCCTACAACTTCAAATGGGACCAAAGCTTTTTTAATTATCATGTAGGTAACTGTAAAAACATTGTTATACCAGTTGTACTGAAATGGAATATTAATCGCTTGATTTTCTACATAAATAATAACTAAGCAATAAATAGCAAGTTATTTACGAATATATTAAGGTAACTAATAAAATGAAGTAATTCAGTGCAGTGAACACTATGAATGACGTTTAATCTGTAAACAGGCTAAATAAATTACTTCCAATCGTTTTTTATTCACATACCAGGAAATCAAAACCCAACATTTCAACGTCAAAGCCTTCGCCAGTACCACAAAGGCCTTCAAAATTATGTTTATCTACGAAAGCTCATTCTGAATTCGAGCCTACAATCATACTAGTACAAAATCATTAGTATCGCACAGCTCCAATCACAACTGATTACAATTCGGAGCGGTTAACACGCAAATCTGTTGTGGATAAATATTTACCGGGCAGGTTGTAGACCGGACGTGCCACGTCGATTAATAGCCGCCCCCGGGCACTGTTACACCGATGCACTGTATTTTGTGTAGGTTTGCTTTCAATAAACAGGAAATCCGGGTAAGCTGCAAGAAAATAGGAGGGAAATCGAAAGACAGGCTGCGGAGATGTTCCTTTGAAAGCTCGGAGAAATTTTACTGTTTTAACTAAAGCTTCGTTGATATTTTATTAAGTTTATAAAGACTGTTTATATTATGTTTGAGAAAGGTTTTCTATATATTGAAGAATAAATTATATTATTGAATATTATCTACAAATAATCTATGAAGGTTAATAAAATATCAACTAATTAGACATTATATTATATTGGGTGTAGCGTAAATATGTAATAGATATTGTAGAAATTGATTTTATACCTCCAATTAACGTCGAATTGTTTGTATACTAACAAAGAAATCATAAATACAAACATCAAAGTACGTAATTTAAATTGTCAACTCAATCCGATTGAAACCACAAAATATCGTAACAATATTCATAATTTAAATCCGCACAAACACGTGACCGCGTCCGCTCTCCTGCATTTTAATTCCTACTCAATGCGAGGGTATTTCAAGAATTTCATTACAGTAAAACTGCTGTGTACTCCGAATTCATTACGTTCCGAACTTGGGTTAGACTAGTGCCTCTTATATTGAAGTTTTTGTGGAAAAATTAGTATTATTTTCAATTTGAGATGAAAGTCTGTTGGTATTTAAGCGATGAGATAACTCAACTTTTCCAAATTATCTTTTAGTTTATCTTTGATCTTTTTATTCAAAGCGCTCTTAAGATATTAGATATTATTCTTGATGTAAATAAAAGTTAGTTAAAATATATTTTGCCGTCTTTACTTAATTTACATTCAGTCGTAACTGTCGGTGTCTGTTAAACGTCAAATTAAATTGTAATATGTCAAAACGAGTGAAAACTTAAGACAATTTGTATAACTTTGAGAAACAATGGATGAAAATGTTTCATTTTCAGCGGTGACTAAAGCCACATTTGATCCTGGTGGTAAGTGAAGATGAGGTAAAAAGTAGCAGTACGCGGGTTATGGACTTTATGAAATATTGCCAAGACATATCATCGCCGGAGCCATGATATTTAGCGGCAGATTTTTTGTGAAAGGTGATCGCTAACCAAATGAACCCTTTTGCGACACGCTTATGGTAAGTCGTGAAGTAGTCGTGGCGCCGTGGTTACTGTGTGTATCATACGATATCACAGGTTAAGCAACCTTCGGCGCGGTCGGCAACGTTAAGCAGTCGGTCCCGGGTGCTGTATACTTGTATACAGTAGTCGTTAGGGTTTGTCAGAAGCCATCTATGCGCCCTAAAAATTCTGGCATCCACCACCCAGCACTGGGCCAGCTTGGTGGATTATGGCCTATACCTCCTCTTCACCCAGGGGAGACTCATGCCCTGCAGTGGGCTCATTACAAAGAGTTGTGATGATGATGATGATATGGTACGCCAGGTGTGGTATAGCTATTGCAAGCCGTGTGAATATGTGCAATTTAGACTCTTAAATATGCAAACTCTGTTTTCAATATACCTACATGTTGCAAGTTTCTCCTGGCAGAGCAAGTAGCAAGCTTCAAGAGCAAGCTTCGGAAAACGATGATGTCCCGATATATAATCAACGAATGCAGAGCATTAAAAAACCGACTTCACGTCAAAACTTTGGCCGACTTAGAGTGTCATCCACGCAAACATTCTCCGAAATCATACATATTGTTTCAAAAATTTGAAATTTTTAATGAAGTACTCAACCGATTTCGATGAAATTTATATGGGAGCAATCCTATGAAACAAGAATTTTCAAAATCGATTCATAATAGTCTGAAATATCGTGTTACAAAAAAAAAATACAGATGAATTGAGAACCTTCTCCTTTTTTGCAAGTCGGTTGATAAAATCGGAGCAGTATTTTTAAAGAGTCGCTTTTGTTTGGTGATAAAAGTATGCAAATCAGACACACTACTCCAATTGAACTAAGTGAGTATTATTAGTTTGACATTATTTAAACAGAAATTAGTATATTTTAGAAAGGATAAGTGCACTATTAGGAAGGTTAGTAGATCGTACAACAATGAGTCACAAAGGCATAGTTGTCCTTGATCTTAATATCTACAGCATGCTTTTTCTACAGACTCAAAATCATGTCATATTTACCATTAAGGTTTCTACAAATATCCAGCTTTGTGTCCCTCATCAAAAGATTTTTAAGCTTTCTTTATCCACATATTTCAGTTACTGTGATAAGCTACGTAATTTGTTTATTTAATATGGGCTTACTTGTTGAAAATATATTTGAAAATTACATTAAGAGGCCCTATTTGTTTGTATTTTGATTATTATCTAAAAACATAATTAATAGTTGTTACACCTACTTTTATTTCTTGCTCGCTAAAAGAAACACTTAGAAAATAATCACGTTTTTATATTGTTTTATAGAATCAATTCGCAATGTTCAAATTCCTACCACATTTTATTACTTTAAACTTGAAGTTTGTTAAAATTAAGCTCTAATTAATTAACTTACAATTTGTAACCCAACCTAAAAAAATTGCATCTACTTTAAATCACTTCAACAGAGTCTAAAGAAAAAACTTCAATATTTAAAGTTGGTCGCGCCGGCCGCGGTGTCGAGCGAGTCGAACGCTAACGCAAAGCAACCGCCAGTTTCTATAAATTACTACCGTTCGCCTTTTGTACTCAACTTCATTTACAAGAACTTAAAAGAGACTCTTTTATTTCGGTCCACAGAAGAACTTAAGCGGATGCATTGTTGAATCTCTAACAAATTGCTCCTCGTGATTATGTTAAGAACTCTCAAGAAAAGCTGAAACTTTTTCGAATTTAACAATTTCAAATGGAAATGCAGTGAAATCGTTTCAGGTGTTCCATTAGTTTCGTGATTGCTCTCGCAAATTAAGAACAAATTGATCTTTATTGAGGAAATAATTGAATTTGTCTCTTTTAATTAAATTACTTACGTTTCTGATTTAAATTGTCGCAGATCTTTTACAAAGGTTTCGAGAAAGCGTCTCTTTGTTCGGTAGCTCGAAGATGCAGGACTGCAAAGTCTGCTTTACATAAAATATATTTTATTCCCCACTGTGGAGTGAGGAGTGTGCAAACGACTGCTCTGTTGACATATTTATTTGCTTTTATACTCTGTGTGATATAGAAAATTCATAATGTTCCATATAGCTAAGCAAAACAAACATCGGTTTAAAATAAAATGGTTGCCGCGGAAATTGAAACGTATGAATATAGCCAGTGTTAGTATTCTGTTTTATTTTTAAAGTAAAAGGTGGATATGAATTTACTGTTTTAAAATATTTGGTATTTAAAAATTTTGATTAATGTAACGATCAAATAATAAAAAGACTTTAATAAAAAAAAAAAAATTCAATATAGATCCGTACAAACATTAGTTTATGTTACAGCGCTATTAAAAAGCCTTTTTATGTTCACTTATAACGCAAAAATCTGCCGAATTTTGTGAAATATACAAAAAAAAATACAAGTTCACTTACATTTTGTTTCTAAAGTCGACAATTCTAAGTATTTCGAAGACAGTGTCGCACGTGTTCAAGATTGGGGCGCGCGGGTAACGCGAGGGTGCGTCACGACTCAGCCTTCGGCAATTTGGTACCAAATGTCGTTACTACGTGCCCTACAAATAAAGAACACAGAACAAACCCACCCTGTATAACGTTAGAACTATTTGCCTCCAACCGCCTTGTTTGCGAATGAAACACGAAGTTGTTTAATATCTTTCTGCTTAAAGGCTTACTTATTTACTTAGTGTAGTCAGTCAGGTATTGGTAATGCTTGTATATTTGAATCTGTCTCGGTTGTTGTGATTTTATTGCGGGCTTTTTTTATTATTCAGTTTATATCAAACATGAGTTTGAACGAATGAACTTGAATTTTTTATTCATAGTTAAAGGTTGGATTACGCGATCCATAGTAGCATGCTAAGGGTTACTATATTTTGAATTTTGGAAATAATAGTCAGTCAGTAGCTTTATCAGATAAAATTTGGGCACTCCCAAGTTGGGAAGTAAAGTGCGGTGAAGCAAGTTTATCCAATTTTGATTTTACACTTTTATCATACCAGTTTATAAATAAATAAATAAATATTTCTGACACTCACACTTTTAAGTTTAAGTTTCACAAATTAAGTTTCTTAAAGAACTTGTGTTATGGATACTAGATAACTGATAAACTTAAGAAATATATACACATACATATTAAATAAATACATATTTTTTATAAGCATAAACTTAAATTAACATAAAAACATCCATTACTTGACGACTTATAACTGTGTTCATCACACAAATATCCGCCGCCGCCGGGATTCGAAACCAGGACCTCTGGCATAGAAGGCAATTTATGTTACCGCTACACCAGCCGGTCGTCATATAGTTATTTAATCATGTATTAAATAAAAGTAAGTAATAAGACAAATAAAGTCTTTTAGATAAACTAGTTCCATAGTAGTTAGTTAACTAGTAAGGTCATCAGGTACAAACGAACAGTTATAACAGTTCATCTTTAAAATAATAATAAGTTCATTTTTTAATAAAGTCACTCCCTTTTCACGGTTTCCCAGAAACGTATCACAGCACAGCAACCAATATTAGCTTTCCTTTTCTTTTTTGATGAAAAAATATATGTTTCAGACGCTGTGATATATTTTTAAATGTAAAATACTATTTACTTTTAAATATAAATATCTGAAGGCTGTAGAAAACTACGTAGTTGATGATTTCTGAGTCATAAAGATATTATAAAGACTTGATATTCGTAAAGACCGTCAAACGTTAATTACAAAAAATATTGTTTGACTATATCAAATTTTAAAATTAAATTACAAAGTTCATTGTTACCTAATAAACTATTACGCGACTTAATCTGAAACTTAATGATCAAGCATTAAGTAGTATATTTCTGTTTTCTATTATTATTTGTAGTGTGTACATAAAAAGTTAAATAAATGGAAGACAAACGTCCTACCCTTATAATATTAAAAAAAAAAATAGGTACCTAAATTTCACTGCAAACACTTACTAAAATATAATAAGGCATAAATAAGAGCACGTTAATTGAATACTCAATCCATTACAACCATTACCAATTTTATTTTAAAAGAGTAACTTTAATGACATAGGATATCATCAGAGTTAATTTTCTTCCCTATTTTCGTTCTACTTCCAGACCAATTTAAAAGTTATTAATATTACAGCTACTGAGACCAGGGTTGAACCCTACACCTTAGGCCGTCGTGAATAGAAACACCCCTGAGATTTATGGGCCGTACGCGACCAGCCTAGTACCTGAATCTTTAAATATAAATCCGTTGAAAAATTGCTTTGTAACTACCTCCTTTGCATAGAAAGCTTTTATTAAGGGGAGTTTTAATCTTAGGAGACAGGGATGAACTTTATAAAGAATACGTAAATAAATATGTTTTTAAGTTGATAGACGTGATAGTAAAATTATATTATTTTGTAAAGAAAGTGTTTTAGTTGAAAAATGTTTTGTCTACTACACTAAGTTCTTTTCAAAATTCCAAACCTTTTTAGTTTTGAACCTGAGTTTAGTTTAAACTAACAAAAACTTAAAGAATGTCTTCTGGATTCATTTTCAAAAGCGTGTAGGTAATACCCGACACGGAAAATCTAGTAGAGAGACACTAAAAAGGTGAGAGGATTATTTCGGTGCAAATATGTGTAGGGTGTAATTTTAAGATCATATAGTCGTAAAAGGCATCAACACGTATTTCTGCTCTGAAAATGGCATTACGTATTTCTGGGGATCGAAAAATTGTAGGGCAAAATGTTGAAATAGGAAATGCAGCACATATTAGGTATTCGCATCGCAATATCGCCGTGTTATAGACACTTCAGTTTCTAAATTACAGCGTAAATGACTGTAATACTAAAATATCCGTCCTGTATGGTGATTATATGCTTAAAAGTATGAAGGGGTGATATTAAGTATGCCAGTGATGGGTCTGCTTGAAATAGCCCTACATTTTCGTATAAATGTCCGGAGTCCTTTTAGTTCTGCCTGGCTAACGACCGAGTTTTGTATCTAGATATCTATCACTTCTACGATTGGTGCGTTCTTCAATCTGTGGTTCTTTTTTCAAACCGTTGCCACTTGCCATCACATAATATTTATATCAAATTGTTAATTAAAAAAAACGGTCTTTAATAATAAACAAAGATAAGAAATAATTTCAAAAATATACAAAAAAATTAAATGGGATTCAACATAATTATGTTGACTTTGAATCTCTACATTGCTATGTTTTATAATGTTTGTTTTGTGACTGCATTGAGCATTGTAACGCAGTTATTGCACACTCAAGTTAACTTACATGAGTAGGTGGTACCTTTGTCAAGCTACAGTGCATTGCAAAAGGCACACGGCACTTTGCGCAAGACCTAAAAGCAAATCGCAGTAAGGTGCTAACATCGAGAACAATAAACACTACGATCATAGAGAACATGACCAATAAGAAACTCATGATAATCAAAATCAAACAAAAAAAATGACAACTACCTTCTAATGGGCTATAAAATCAGCAAACTAATTATCACCTTAAAAACCTCGTGTACGTATTTGCAATTTCTGTAAAATCAGCATTCCTTACGCGACCTGGATACCAAATAAACAGCGTCCACAAAAAAAACTGCTAAACATAGATTTGCGTTTGCCTTTAAAGTCATTGTCCTAGTTTCGAACAGGTACAGTTGGTAGTCAGCCCATCCACTACCAACTGCTGAGTAGAGTAAGAATGTCGTAAGTATGCTGGCCACACCTTGCCTTAGCTTCATCCTTGAAAGGCCGCATTCCCCACTTGCAAGTATTTGCGCACTGGCACTCATGAATCAAGACAACTCTGACTAAGGATTTATCTAAATTGTTATCTTTTATTCATTACACCGACTGATGAAGCAAGGTTTATTAACTGAACATAATTATTTTTACCAGCAGTTTTCTAATTAGTGAAATAAACACGGACTGTAATTATCAATTAAAATTACTTTTTATTGCAATTGTAGTTGAAAATATCTTGTCAGTCGTTCGCATGAAGTTAGAATTATTAGTTATTAGGTCATAAACACGTGCCTTTGTGTATCTGAAGGCAAATTATAATATAATAGCTGCAATTATACGGATTCATAACACAAAGAATTTAACGTGTGGATATTTAGTTAAAACCTAAATACTTTGTTATCTAGTTTAAATTCTGTTTCATTGGACAAATAAATTACATTTCTTTAGAAGTATATAAACAAACATATTAAATATCGTTTCACATATAAAAACGACCTTGACCTGAAAACAAACAGTTTTGTTTATCAAAAATATATCAACCATACCAGGCTTCAAACCTTTAATATAAAAGGCAGGGCTGTTCGTGCGTTGCTTCAAACTAAGAAATCCGTCAACATTATTAAATAAAAGACTAAATTACCTAATTACACATTTTTTAGGAACTTTAAATGCTAAGTATGTTTTGCAAGGCGTTAAATTTCTTTAACTTCCCATTAATCCAAACGTTAAGATCTCCAGATATAAATTTGAGCCGCAACACCTGCTACCGGTGACAACAATCTTAACCACAATTTACAAAAGACCCTGGCAATTGATAATTTCATTGCAAAACGTCGACAGCGAATATTTGCGTAGGCTTTAAACCTCATTTCGCATTGCACTTGCAGCCAGTGTTGTTCGAAATTCGAATAGATTCAAATACCTAACGGAACAATGAATATTTGAAAAGCAATCATTAATTGCAAACTATTAGAGGAAACCTTTCACATCGTTTGAGTAGCTACATACTAAATTCAGATGTTTGGTGGTGAGGTTCCAATATCGATGTTAAACCGTGGTTTAGCGATTATTGGCTTTTCACCGTTAGCTGGAATTACCGTTCAACTATATTCGTGGAAATGATAATTAGTGATCATCATGTAGAGTAAGTAAATTAGTATTCTATAATTATATACATTGAATAATAAAAAAGAATTGAGTTTAGAGACTTCAAATTAAATAGATTTATCTAAATATTATTTAAGTTTTATTTATATAGTTTTATCTTTTAAATTTTAAACTAGAAGTTTGGAAAGTTTACTCAGTGCTTGTAACTCTATCATGCTTAAATAGCTTGGCAAATTGAGATTGAATAGCACACACGGGTAGAGGATAACCCGGATACACTTTTTGTCGCAGTATTTATGAGGGAACGAAAGATTGAAAATAAATACGAGGTTTTTTCATCTTATAGTTTTTTTTGGAGAAAAGTTAAGCCTTTGACAGTATTAACTATAGGTATTTTTAAGCGGCGAGTGATTTGAAGTTTTTTAATAAGTAAGCATTAAACATGGACAGGTTCCGTCGCTTCACCCGCGCAAATACAAATACGGTGAAAACAAGATATTTCAGAATGCACTTTGTACGAAATTTCATATGATCTGTCAATCGTTTTTTGCATAAAACGTCTATTTTCACAATTTTCACGAATAGAATTAGTATATCATTATACTGCACATATTATGTCTTTTTCAATTAAATTCCTCCATTACTTGACAAACTCAAATATCTACGTAAGCAGGAGAATGTGTGCCGTGGTAAGATTACTAATAGGTTCACGTATTTAAAAGTTCTTTGACCGCATCGACCAAATATGCACATTCACTTCTAGTTCTAACAAAATATTGTGTTGTGTAGATGTCGTGGTCGAATCGAGAAATTAGCCAAAACTCAAATTAGGTATTCTTTTGTAATTATTTCGAACTTGGTTCCTATTGCTAGAATTATTCCAAAGTTGAGTTTATGCACCTAAATAGACATATACCTTAAACTTAATCTATAACTATTAAACAAAAATATTGTCTATACACGATTCGAACAGGACATTGCTAAAAGTGTTCCACTTTGACTAAAGAGTATCACATAAATCTATTATAAAAGAAGTAGGTACCTACTACGAGCCTGAATGTGGCCTGAATGCGTGGTCTTTGCTGGATTTAGATGAATTTCTCTCACAGGTTAGATATAGTCTGAGATAACACAGCGAACCTATAAAATTCTGAAAGTAATACGAGATTGAGAATCACCATCATAGGCATGACATATCACCTTGATAGGCATTTTAGAATCAAATCTTTAAACTAAAAATACAATAAACAATAAATCAAAACACCGGAGAGAAAATAAAACATGACTTTGAGCACCGATGAAATTAATAAATTTACAAATAAGGCCTCATGTTGTTATAGGAACCGATAGACTACTAGAAAAGCCAGATATTTTGCCAATTCATTTGATCTCATAATTTTTCATGACGGTCATATTCCATGATGTCATAATAGACATATTTCACTACATTGCAATTGGTACATTTTGGAAAACTTATGTTCATCATAAATGTATCATTATGTATTTGATTGAATATGGCCATTTGGAATTCTCAGCACTGTAACAAGTAACAACTCTATCTTACTATTAACTCTATTTTAACATAAGAGTTTTTTCAAGAAAATGCAGATAATTAAACTAAGATTCCTTAATTAATAAAAATTATCGTCCGATTCCTATTATAACTACAATGAGTAAAGTTTGACACTAAAATGAAACGTTATAAAAGTGTTTTCTGAGCATCAAACTTTTTATTTTGAAATAATTTAATTGCAAATTTAATATTAAAAGAACATTATTTGGTTAGATGTACAAGTGCGCCAGACATAGTCGCACCTTTGACATTTTTGCCACGTTTAGTAACGAACGACCCTCTAGATAATTAAAATTCATGTACCTATACATTTTAGGTTAAGGTGTGCAAATTAAAGTTCACTTAAAATTTTAAACAAATACTTGTAGATAAGCTGACAACCGATATTTATGGAGATAATTTAAAAGGCCCTGTATCTGATTAATCATTAATTTAATCATGTCTCCCTCTAATAATGAAAAGTCCCAGTATTTTAATATTTCTTAAAAGCTATTGAAATAGGTATGTACATTCATATTATTAAATAACCTGTTTTTGTTTTGTTTCAGAATATCCTGGATAAATTCAATCCAGGTGCGCGGCAGATGATAACAGCTGGAAAAGCTTATCTAAAAGCTCTCCATGGTAAGTTTAATAAACATTAATGGTCTATTCCAAAGCTTTTGATGCCATAAATACTGCATACAGATGCAAACTCCTTGGTCGATTCATTAAAAAATAATTGCTTTAACCTTACTTAACCTAAAAATCTCAACTCGCACGTGTTACCGCAGAGTTGCGCGGCATAAAAGGAATACCAACCTAGCGGAAAATAATTGTCTCAACATGTCTAGGTTCTATAGAGTAAAATTCTATATGTTAATGTCCGATAACAGCATTAATAATTGAATTATTAATCACTCGAACTTACCTAACACTTGAATTTTAATAGGTTCCTAGAACTTGTTATAATTTAAAGTCGTGAGCGAACAACCTACCTCCTTCATAATATTTATTAGTCAACAAAATTCAATTTAAAGAGAACTCATTTAACTAGTTTATGTGAAACTCTTTAAAAAAACAAAACTTGTTGATAGAGTCTGGCTAACGAAAGTAGACAATGGGGGGTTTTGCAATTTTTTATTAAGCAACTTAATGTGGTGTCACTGTTGTCAATTGAACGGTTGTTGGTGGTTTTGGTAATTGAGATTTTGGAATTTTCATATTTGAAAATGAATAAAAAAATTAGATTTTGAATTTGCTGGATTCAGATTATGATTAAAATGAATAATTATAATTATTTATTACTGTATTTTTTTTTAAGCCTGATTAATACTAATTGCCTATCATTTTAATTATATACTTCTCATCAAAAAGTAGGACAGTGCCAATATTGTTATTTTTTGCGATAATTTTATAAAAAATATTAATCAAGTATCATGTTTGTTTAATCCATATGTGTCGTACTATAGTCAGGGTTACCATGATGGGATTTTTTTTTAATTCGCCAGATTTTTTCATTCTCTACTTTCATTACCCAGACTATATAATTCCTATTGAAACAAATATTCTCGGATCCGAATAGCAAATGTAACAAAATCAAAAAAGCATTTATTCATTTTGATGCCCAAAGAGAAGCGGATATTTTAGAAAATCTGGACCCAATTAAAGTTAGCTGTGAGCTTTTTTAATTGTCTGAATAGAGGATTTTTCTCGAACAAGTTAGCAAAGCGCTTTAACGAACATTTGTGGCAGGAACACATGTTACATTAACAAGGAGTTTTTACGCAACTTTCAAGCGTAGATTTAATGCTTTAGTTTTCATGAATGTGTTTGTTTTTTTCTTTTTATGTTGCCAGTTTTAATCGCACATTTTTAACTTGATTTTATTGTTGTTTATTTCTGTAAGTTGAATTCTCTTGAAGTAGATACTATTTTTAATGTTATGATTTGCTTGCTTTATATGACTGTTTTGTTGTGTTCGTACTCTCATATCATATCATACACTCAACTAGAAATTATACTAATATAATAAAACTGAAAAATTTGTTCGTTTGTTTTGTTAAACGCACTATTTTTTGTTAATTTAAATCCTTTAAGAACTCATTAGAGGTTAAAGCATAGAATAATGTTACAATGAGCAGATATGGTTGAAAAAGCGTTTCTGAAAGATTTAAAAATAATTCAAGAGCTTTAGTGATAATTACCTCTGTTACTCAATCAGTGAAAACCAATATGAAAACAGATGGATCCAACTACCGTGAACTTTTTTGAATAAATAAGTTTGACTGGCTGCATAGGGTCAGCTTGCAATATATCTACAGTCTCTAGATAAGCGTGTCGTGTCGTAAAAGGCCACTAGGCTGAACGACCCCCACTTGGTAGTAGGACCCTTTCAGGTAGGGTTGCTAACCATACTGTTTTTAACAGTATTATACTGTTTTTCACTACATTATACTGTTTACTGTTGAACAAAAATAAGGTATACAAAATACTGTTTTCAGCATTATATGCTAAACTTTAATGAACAATTTGTGCAAGAAATTCTAAATATATTTGTTTAAAAAATTAAATTAATTTAATACTGTTTATTTTCCCAAAATACTGTTTGATATTTTTTTCAGACTCAGATATACTTTTTTCTAGAAAAAAAAATTGGCAACCCTACTTTCAGGGTGTGTTTATCCATCAATCAATTTTATAATTTTTATATGTAAGTTACAAAAACCTTACTACCTATATAAGTGTTACATGAGATTTAAAAAATAATAATGAAATAGTTGAATTAAAATTAAATAGTTTTAGGTAAATTAAAAATGAAATTAATTGAATAGTTTTACTCGTAGGTTACACGGTTACAAGTCAATCAATTGGTAATAATTAATAATAATAATAACATAATAAAAATTCATTTATTACATTGATATTGGATAAACATGTACAAATATATTAATAATTACCGATATAAGGAAAGACGTGAATGCATACTCATCTAGCTCTCAAGCATCGGTGAGCCCCAGTGGCCAGCCAGCGCGCTTAGGATGCGGTTGGGAGTGTCGCGGGGGTGTTTAGCTAGCTGTAAAAAGTTGTTAAAATTTTTATGAAGAGTCAACTACTCTCCTGGCACGCTTGCTGTATTCTTCGACCTCATTCACTTAGAGTTACATGAGATCAGATGAGATAAAGGCGAAACTTATACAAAAATAATTTAAAAAGTAATAAATCTTAAAACAAAAATTTGACGGCAGACTGTCTATAGAAGTCTAAGCGTAGACCCCAAAGTTCTAAGCTAAGGAGTGAAACTGATCGTTTACTTGTTTTCATAAATACATGTAATTAAATAAAATAAAAAATGAATATTAAAATTTATATCGTGGTCTTACCTAGATGATTTTTTTTACTTTGTGTAATAGTATCGCTATTACCCGCTTTTCGCTAATAGGTTTTACTCGCTAAATTTCTGTATAAAATATAGCCAATAATTCTTCAACTTCTTGCAATGCAATTTTAAACTCTGTATGATGGGGCCACCTATTCGATATCCCCATTTAAATTGTTACTCATATTTTATATTTGACAGTAATGTAGGATAAAGAATAAACAAATCATATATTCCTAAAGAGGCCTTGTAAGTTTAATAAAGGTTAGTGCATAATTAAACCTGCCACGACTAAATTATCATTATATTCTAGTCAGTTAAAGTGCAATCGTTCAAATGCATTAGTAATCGATCTATGTATAGTCGATATTCATGGCCGCACATCAGGTTCTGATCAAACAGCGGAACCAATCATAATATTGTTTCATATTTATTTAAAGAGTTAAAGAGGTAGGATTATCCTACTGGGTGTACATAATATTGTTTCATATTTATTTAAAGAGTTAAAGTGGTACCTGGTTGTAGGATTTTTTTGTGAAGCGTGCATATCACCATCATTCTTAAATCCACCATTAAAAGGTAGCTTTGCTGTGTTACGGATAAAGCGGCAGGGCAGGGGTTGACATTTTTACTCTTTTTTTAGGTGTAAGGGTGAAAGCGCACGGTCTTAGGAAAGAACTGGATCTTCGTTCAATATTGCTGGAACATATCGATATTTGGCGGGTGTTTTTTTTGGTAGTCGCTAGCCAGTCGGACCTGAACGGGATCCTACCACCACTCAGATTATTCTAAGCCGATAATATACAGATAAAGCTAGCACCAGAACTTATAACACTTCTAACTCTAACGTCCCAGGATCGGCAATGCTCCGGTAGTTCTTCTGGCAGGTGTACATGGCAATGGTGATTCCTTAACTGGTGACAAAATGCTGGTTTTCTTACTAATGTAACATAACAAGCAAAAATCGCACTGAGAATAGCCTTACTGTTCCTTGAAAAGCGTGTCATAAAAACTGACTGGAGGTATAATCGTATTTCAAAACATTTAAATATGACGACGTTTCACCACGTGATGACGGTATCAAGCTTCTTTTACGTAACACTTATCTTACTAATATTATAAATGTGAATGTTTGGATGTATCGTTGTCCCTCAATCACGGCAAAACGGCTTAACGGATTTTAATGAAATTTGGCATAGTAACAGAATACAATCTGGAATAGCACATAGATTTTTTTCACGAAATTTCCGCGGGAATCGAAATTGCGCTGGTAAAACCGCGCGCAACAATTAGTTTTTTCATAAACTTTTAAAAGTAATACAATTCCATTCATAAGGTATTTAAAATAGGTATACTTATTTGTAGTTTGTTGTGCCTATCGGTGTGTATTTGTGCATTTGATTGTATAATATTACTATTTGATTTGAAATATACGTCTTGACCTAAATAAAATAAAAAGTTAGAATCTGAATTTTGCATTTTGACTATAATATAATAAGGTTTTGATATTCAAAATGAGGTTTCCTTTTGTCAAAAGCACGTAAATCGAAAACTGGTCAATTTTCATACGAACGCTGCACGAAGCGGTGATTTTTCCCGGGACACGTGTTATCGACATATTGCTGGTTTTAAAACTACCTTCGGCAATGGAAATTGCCTCGCCGTTACTTATAGCTGACTGGGTAATATGTTTTTAGAAAGGGTACCGCAGGCTTTTATAATAATGAACGAATAAATTAGTTTTGAATATATCCGTAAATAATAAAGAAGCAAAATAAGAAAAAAGCAGAAGCTCTCGCATTTCATACATCCCATTGTAAAAAAATACGATGTTATTTGTAGTCCTTCATGAGCTGAAAATTTTTCAAAAAAAGAACAGCTAATATTCATGACAGCAAAACAAAAAACGTGATAGAAACCGTTACCCTGATTACTCCAAACCCTTTCGTCGTGTGAAAGTAAAACGACATAATTCCAAAATCGCTGTATTCAGTGAAATGTATACAATTAATTTATATATCGCACGCGGGCCAAATGGGGTTGCATTTATATGCATAAAGCCAGTGTTCCTTGGCTGGGAAACTGGGGCGGTGGCTTGTGCCAAATTGTCTTCGTCGGCTTATCTGCGATATTATGCCTCCACCACTCTGTAACGAGTATAAACTGAGGCATTGTGCGGGAGATGTATTTGGGGGTCTAGTGTTGTTGTAGCGCAGTATATCTAGTTTATAGTGGAATGTTCTGGAGTTTAGCGCGACCTGGCAACGGTTGAGACTCGCACAGCCGCGGCGCGTGAAATGTCTTTGGTATCTGTATTATTAAATACAGCTACTAATGAGCTTGTGTCTGCGTTTTAGGAGCTTTATAGGACTTAAATGATGCAGACCTTGTTAGTAACTAATGATATCAGTTCACTGGTGAACTGTTGTTGACGAAGTTTAAGAACGTAGGATTTCAATCAATCTTGCTTTTGAGCTCAATCACACATGAAGGTGAGTGATGATGAGGTCTTAGACGATACACAAGGATTTAGAAATGAAATGGTTCTATACAATTGCTGGTAACTTCACGGTAGCACTGATATCTGGCGGGCAACTTTACATGAAGGGTCACTAACCAGGCTAACCTGAAGAGTTACTACCAAATGAGAGTCTCTCCCATTAATCAACTTTCACAGCATGCTTAGGTATGCAGGTGTCTGGACGATTCTAAGCCGATCCTACACGGCCATTTTAATTGCTAGGGCAAAAATTATGTTCAAAATGGATATTAATGGTAGGTATATTTTGCAGGAGCTGCTGCAGCATCAAGGATGTACGTGGATGCCGTCGGCAAGCTGGGGAGACAAGCTCAACAAGGAACTTGGGGAGGATGCGCTGATATAGGTCAGTACTTAAACGACCTTTATGTACTCGTATAAGTCAGTACTAAACACTTTTAATACCTGTGTTTAAACCTGCTTCGTGTTTCCTCATTTCAATACCATAGAATACCTGGCAGAGTACAAAATGCTAGCTCGGTGCCAAGCTTTTTGTCATACAAAGTATTGGTAATAATTCTAAGCATCGACGTAAAAAAGGCGAGTTTTAAGTTTGATTTGTATGTTTTTGGGTGCCTCTCTATGGCGTCGTAGCTCCTGAATGGATTATTTGAGTTTCTTGCGGTTTTGAATAGAAGATCTTTTCCGTGGAGTTAATGTTTTTAAATAGGTATTTATTTGATGGTAATCAAGGCTCCAAGATTTGATTTTAACTAGCGAGAATTACTCAGCCGCCATTAAAGCTGAAATTGCAAAATTTTGGTTGTTTGTATAGTTTTAATCGCATTTTATATAAAATTCACAAAATCGGGGATTTAAAACAGCCTGTATAACAGAGACTTACCTCCCGTCATAATTTGCAAACATCAAAACTAATCGTGTCGATAACACAAAAGCAATACAAAATAAAAATAATTTACGCAATTGTAAAAGAAGATTGTTTCATAATTTTCAGGATGGTGATAAATTGACAGATGTCAAAATAAGAGGTATTTTAATTCTGTTACAGCACTTTCTTTATCAGCAGATGATGATGATGATGATGATGATGACTTTCCCTGACTGTACCTTCAATCTTCGCGGTTATTATAGACTTTAATAACCTAAGAGCTGTAAAAGCGTTCTTAACAGAATTTCTAGCTGCCACTCACAACTAGCTTGGCTATTATTCCCACTCCGATTGCAATACAATTTTATTCCGAATAACAGAGAATAAAACCGTTGTTAAAAGTCTATTAGAATTGCTAATCTGCCAACGAACAGATTCAGAATTTTTGGCAACCATCTCTATTTTTAGACTGGCAATTTATTACATAAGTTAAAATCTTTTTAATGAATACGACAAGATCTGAAAATTGGTTGAACGCATTCAATTTGAAAATGGAATACTTTTAATTCCTATACAGCTCTATTAGCCGAACGCGGAATATTTGTTCCGCCTGCTTTTCTAACGACTCTCTTAGCTTATTATTTGCATTCTATTTCCCTTTAAAAGCGAAGTGCTTTCCTTGCAGGGACGGCTCTTATGAAGGTCGTTGAAGTGTACCGAGAAATACAAGACCAACAAATGAACATCGTAAGTCCTGTTTGGTATTATACCTCATTATTCGTTAAAAGCATCTGTTTGTGATTTTGAATTTAGAATATTTATGCTTGGAATTTAATAGACAGCGATGGAATTAGGGGCTTTTGGGGTAAATAATATATTTAGTTAGATACTGGTAAATTTTGGTTATTTTAACGTACAAAAGTAGTGTGGACAATTTTGTAGTGTTCAATTATTTTTTTAAAAAGTTGTTAATAAACGTAAACGTAATATTTTCTTTACTTTTTACTTTTTAAACTAAGTGTTATATTAAAAATAAATCATATTGTAATTGCACTACAAAATTGAAGAACATTGTAAAAATATTAATTACAGCCATATTTTTAAGTAGAAGTTAAATTAATATTTAATCAGTTGTAATGAACTAATGAGTGTATAAATAAATAATAAATAAATACCTATTTTTGACACTCACACAACATTGTCTAGCCCAAATAAGTTTCTTAAAGAACTTGTGTTATGGATACTAGATAACTGATATACTTAAGAAATATATAAACATACATATTAAATAAATACATATTTTTTCATTAGAATAAACTTAAATAAACGTATCAACATCCAAGACTTGACGACTAATATCTGTGTTCATCACACAAATATCCGCCGCCGCCGGGATTCGAACCCAGGACTTCTGGCATAGAAGGCAATGCTTGTTACCGCTACACCAGCCGGTCGTCAAACATAGATAGGGTTTATATATAGCGTATAGGAATAGATAGCGTTAACCGCTCGCCAGCCATGTTGCGATTACTCAATTATTAATGTGGGTTCGATCCCCGCGTGCAGCAGACGATTAAATAAAGCTTTTTTTATTTTCTGAAATGGCTGTTATTATTACATATACAAAGTGACTGGTGACAAATTTTAGATTTTATAGAGCACTCTGTAATCGATTCTGGTCATAATTATGTAATAAAAGTAGGTAATTAATTTTTCACTAGAATTCCCTGTAAGTAAATATAATATTGTTACTATTTACTTTACTTACGCCTGAGTCAATCGTGGCAATCGCGGCTCGCTGCCAACGCTAGTGTAACCATGCGTTGCGTAATCAATTCTTTAACTTTCGGTGCAGTTTACTCAGTAAATAATTAATATTCATTTTTTATTATACTTTTTCTCTTCATATAGGTTCCTCCTATAAAAGTCAATTATATTTCAATAGCAGGTAAAGAACTATGAGCGGGTCTAAATTACGGAAGAAATTTAAAAAAAAAATATTTTTCATGAAATTTTCAAAATTTTTCGAAGTGACAAAAATTTAAGTTTAATCTTTTGTTTATGACTACACAGCAAGTAATAAAAACGTTTCCATCTAATTGTATGTAGTCACAAAATGTAGATAAAACTTTTTACTCAATAATAAGAGTCTTGAAATAAAATTGCATGATATGTAATTTTATTTCAAAAAGAAGAATTTATTAAAAATATTTTTATTTCTATTGAACTTCATAACCACTCATTATTCTTAATCTGCTATTAAAATATAATTGACTAAATGGACCCTGTATATGATCTCAAACTATCACGTCCTCGAATTTCAAAAGTGACCCACCAGTCACCCTATATATCTAAATACAGGAAAGCTATTTTATTTTTTCAAACATTTCTAAAACTTTATCAATAAATGCGATATCCCTTTTCTTATTATCTAATTATAAGCCTTTTGATACCATGAAAACAAACAAAGTGGGTATTCAAAATTCAATGAAATCAAAACTGTACCACTATGTTAAAGTGAAATATACCTTGTATGTCGAGTTCCTAGTCAAAAGACGAAGTATTCATAACGTCTTGACTGTGCAGCTTGTGCTAACGACTAGAATCCGGAATCAAAAGACCGATTGTCGCGATGAAATGTCATTTCTCAAATGAAAATGCCATCACTTTGACTTTAGGATCTTGGTCCTGTAGTTGGGAGCTATATTGCTGCACTTTTGTCACAAAGGTTTACTTAGAATTAAGCGAATTTTGTTGGGATTTTAGTATGTTAAATTAAAATAAAAGAGATATTATATTATAGGTTACAGGTTCAAACTTATTGTTTTAAATTTAATAGTAGTGCATTGTGAACACTTAAGACAGTTTTAAAGTATTTATGAATAAGTTACGTTAATTATTAATGAGTTTTTGCATAATATATTAAAGTAGTTTATAATTTTATACTACCCCGGTTTTGCAAGTTTTTCGAAAGATATTACTTCAAGTACTATTACAATTAAGCATCAATTGCACTTCGTGATGAAACTAACAGGTGTATTGTTTTTTATTGCAATTAATTTGACTTAAAATTCTTAAAGTTTGTATTTTTTCCCTGCCTAAAAAAATGTTCAACGCATTTAAACTAACAACATTTTCATATACCTAATATGCGAAATATTATCGCTCACTATATTTCAGCTTACGCCAAAACAGTCCTTATTCCATTTCGCATGTCGCAGCTTAATTTTCAGTTTTTTTTGTCGTCGTTTGATGAGTGAGGTTCATTCTGTTGATGATAATCGCTTGTTTGTTTACAGCTGAAAGCTTTCTACGTGGACTTGCTTGTTCCCTTGGAAACAAATCTTGAAAAGGACACTAAAGTAGTGCAGGTACGTATGTTGTCAAAAAAAGACGTTCATAACGGTCTGTTGTTGTATTTTTTTGCTTTGATAAACAAGGTTTTTGGGATGCGAAGAAAGCATACTTTGTTATGGAGCGAGTGATTTGCTAATATGAGATAGTGGGCATTTTCCAATGGCAATGCACATACGTCAAAAATAACACTTTTTTCGGTCAATGTATAAAAATTAAAGTTTTAAGACGTTAGCCATTGTAACTTTAAAAAAGCATAGTTGTAATACTTCGCAAACTTGAATGAGTAGCTTTTTGCAAAAGCATCTTAATTCCTGCAGAAAGATGTCTTTCAGACAACTTCACGATTATAGTCAACATCATCCATTTTATTAAAGCCCACTACAGGGGTGATGAAGATGTTTAGGCCATAGACTAGGCAATAAATAATGATCACAGTACAAGTATACAACGTGTATCTGTACCGGCACCCGGGACCGAATGTTCAACGTGCCCATGCTCGGTATATTTATATAAGTCCTATTAGTACTAGCAATATAAGTTGGTCATAGTAGTATCTGGATATATATTTTTGGAAACTTTATCTTGCAGTCGGAGCAGAAGCGTTTTCTCCAACAACACAAGCTTCGATCAGAAAGCTACAGCAAAGCGGCGGCCGCTATAAAGAAACAGAGAAAGAAGAAGACAAACGCTACCAAAGTTGGATCTGCTATGGACAAGGAAATGAAGGTAGGTCTCCCCTTAAAGTCACTTTACAGGGTGGACTATGCTTTCAGAGCCAAAGTTATATAGCTTGAATTGTTAAAGTGACAATGGGCAAGGCAATAGCTAAAATTACGGATTAGATAATATGACCGAGAGGTTCTCGAGTGGCAACTAATTGTAGATGGGTTATAAATATACCGATGACCTTGTCAAGGTCAAGCAAGACCATAGAAAGCCTATTGGAAAGCCTATAGAGAGTAAAGATTCATAAGACTTTTGACCACTAGTCCTCTAGCTAATGCACGGATAAGCTTTATTCATATTAAATATATATTTAATTTAACTATAAATAAGCTTAAAACCGAACTGCAATGTATATTAAGCAAAAATGTAGTGCGAGCACAGAACTTTATCGAATCGTTTGTTAACGAATGTTCGTATAGTATGGAGACAGTTTTTAAGAAAAAAATGAAATCTATCCATTGCCGCACGGCCAGCTTAAATAAATGTGTGCCTTGTTAATTTTGAATGTTTGTAAACATGTTGTACTCATAATCTGTAAAACAAAAAATTACAATGTCACTCAAAACTTGCAACCGACTCCATACTATACGAGCATTCGTAAACATTCGTTAACTTACGATTCGATAAAGTTCTGTGCTCGCACAGTGATCATCTGTTGTTATCTTTTATTATTACAATAACTGCTATACTATCCCGTATGAATTTATAAAATTATTGTTCTTTTCTCGTCTTGCCATGTAAATGCATGCAAATAATGTTTTACAAAAACAATCATAGACACTATTTGATCTATTATTTATATTTAAGATTTTTTTTGTATACAATTTTCCTGTTAATGGCTGTTTGTTGCCAAAATAAAATAAATTAATTAAATAGAGTATGTTTGTATACATATACGCAGTAATGCCGACAGAACTTGCAAATTTGATCAACCCAATTGACAAATGTTTGCCTCGGTGTTTTGTATATCTCATCGCCATCAGCAATGAGTGAGACAACCAATGCTAGACGTAGGCTCCATGGTTCCCAATTCATATTAACAAAACTACATCTGAACAGCAAATAAATATATCAGATCACCCAATCATTTTGTATCTACAAAGCAACATTAGGAAGCAAGTTTATAAAACAGAAGCAAAACGCAAAGAGCTATTTATGTATAAACTAATCTCTTTATTTCCACAAAACCCTTTCTGTTTGCACAACTTTAATGTTCCAACTTTTCCATTTCACAGAACATGCAGATCTTGGAAGAGGAAAAAACCAAATTGGATACATTCTGCGAACAAAGCCTTAAAAATGTAAGTGATATTATAATAAAGTTTATTCTCCTTTGTCTTTGAAACTCTTAGATTTCTAGTGTTGCCAACAGGTGTTTTCATATTCCGCTTGTTTTGATATATTATGGAATTTTATATAATGGGGTTGAGAAGTAAATAATGTTGTATTATTTAAAAAAAAACTTGTGTAACGTAAACTACGAGTATTTTAAGTATTCGCCTCTTCCGTAGGTTGAAGAACGATCTTCTAAGAACCAATTATTTTTCAAAAGCCGTAGTTTAAGAACTTTTCTAGGAACGAATAATTTGAAAGATGATTTAAATAAAGCTTAAACCTAGTTTGTTTCGTTTCAAATAAATTAGAAATAGAAAATCTCCTCCTCCTCTCCTTTTAAAAAAACCTTAATTTTTTGTAATTTTTTGTTATATTGAAGTAAAGTAATCAGTATCTACCACTCGTTTACTCTTACTTGAAACGGAAAGAAATACCTACATTTATCGTGGAGGCCTGGAGTTTTTCGAAAAAACAGTTGCTGGAAATTTGTTCCAAGGCTACAATTCACGCGGTAGCAAGCTACGTGTGACGCGTAGGCACACTAGAAAAAAATCTGAAAGAGGGTGATAGATATTTCACTGTTTAGCGATTTAAGCGATTCTATGTTAGTAAAATAAAGCAATATTAAGCATTGTAATATATTTTTCTCCATAGGCAATGACACAAGAGCGCCGTCGCTACGGCTTCGTACTTGAACGGCAATGTTCCCTCGCAAAGCACTGGCTGGCATACCACTCAGCTGGCGCCGCGGCTTATACCACTGGCTTGGACGAGTGGCTTGAAGTATCCAGGACTAGGGAGTACTTACCGCCTAATGTGGAAGCTATGTTCTTGACAAGGATGAGGGTAAGTTTATTTTGATGGTTTGCAGCTGGGTTTGGTTTAGAATAGCTCTACCATCCCAGATAAGTATGTCGTAAAGGTCGACTATTCCGTTTGGTAGCGAGACCATTTCAGGGTTTGTCTATCCAGCAGTGCGAGCACAGAACTTTATCGAATCATTTGTTAACGAATGTTCGTATAGTATGGAGACGGTTTTTAAGAAAAAATTGAAATCTATCCATTGCTGCAAGGCCAGCTTAAATAAATGTGTGCCTTGTTAATTTTGAATGTGTGTAAACATGTTGTACTCATAAATATCTGTAAAATAAAAAATTACATTGTTACTCAAAACTTGCAACCGACTCCATACTATACGAGCATTCGTAAACATTCGTTAATATACGATTCGATAAAGTTCTGTGATCGCACTGCTGTTATGTTACCGCTATACCAGCCGGTTGACGACCGGCTGGTGTAGCGGTAACATACATTGCATTCTATGCCAGAGGTCCTGGGTTCGAATCCCGGCGGCGGCGGATATTTGTGTGATGAACACAGACATTAGTCGTCAAGTCATGGATGTTTATGTTTGTTTAAGTTTATTCTATTAAAAAATATGTATTTATTCAATATGTATGTTTATATATTTCTTAAGTATATCAGTTATCTAGTATCCATAACACAAGTTCTTTAAGAAACTTAGTTTGGGCTAGATAATGTTGTGTGAGTGTCAGAAATATCTATTTATTTTATTTATTATTACATATAAACCCCTCATATAAAATCTACCGGCAAATACCACCACATCGGAGATGATGTGTTCTGGGAACGATTTATAAAGATCCAGGTTCTTCCTTCATTCTGTTATCTTCGACCCCATCTGCGTTTGCCATCAGGTGAGATTAAGGTCAATTAAAGGTTGTGTCATTATTATAAAAGCGACTATTGTAACATGGCTGATCATTGTAAATGTGTCGTTATTAAACTAAACTAAAGATAAGATCAATACTTGTTAATATGGTCTGTGCAATAGTGGTATAAATGTTTTCAATATAAAACGTAACTATATATTAGAGCGCGGTTTAAAATCAAATAAAAATTTAATTTATTGACGATTACATTTTCTATGCGAGTTTTTCGCAAAAGCACGGTTATTGGAGTGTTAAATTGGATTTTAAAACATTATCAAAGCCTAAGTTACTTATAAAAGAAAATCATTAAGTACCTACTAACTTTTGCAAATATTGTAAAGAAATAATAATCAAAATTTTTCTATTAACTTGAGAAATTTTTTGTAAAAATTCCATTCAATTCCCAAGAGCTCAGATCTTTAGTAATAAATAAAGAGAAAACTTTTTGTGCATATTTTTGTTTGCTTTAAATAAACAAAAAGCTAGTAGAAAGATGTTTATGATAAATTCAAGAAAAACAAAGCTTATTTGATCGTATGAAATTTGTAGAATCTTGTAATCTTGTCTGATTTCCAATATAGTTTAAAAGTATGACTATTTATAAATAACCAGCTCTAAGAGTTTAGTGGTTTACGGTTTAAAACTCCTCCTTAAGTACCCAGGGAAGATATAATAATAGCCCATCAGTGGCCTTATAAAAATGTTTAACATGATGAACATAAGTCAAAAATGTATTAACATTATCAAGCCCAAATTGAGTTTCTTCGAGATCTGTGCTATGGATAATAAACCTAAGAAATATAAAAACATATGTGCCTATTAAATATGGGCATGCATATTTTTTATTAGAAAATAAACATATAAACATCCATGACTTGACTGGATTCGAACAGGATCTCTGGCATAGGAGAAGGCTGCAAACCGGTTGGCAGCGACAACGGCGCGGACAGCGACGCGCGGAGTCTGGGCCGTTCTCGAAGCCAGCGGGCGTGAGAGCGATTTGTCGCGGTTTCATACAAACTAAATACTTTCTATAGTGTCGCGAAAATCGCTGACCGCGCCGCTGTCGCTGTCGCTGCCGTCTAGTTTGCAGCCTTAATGTTACCACTACAACAGCCGGTCGTCGAAAATAAAAAAAAAGAAGAATGAAAAAACTTTAGTTGTGACACAGGCTTATTCAACAAAAAAATATAAATACACATAAAAATTAGAACCAAAAAGTAAAAGACAGAATGAAAAATAAGACGAAATGTCACAAACAGGCCGCAACTCAGCATGTTGCTAGTTAACCAACTAGCGCCGGTCACCATATGTATCTGATGTCCCCTTTTCATTTTCAGCAAGTGTCCCTCTGGTCGGACGAAGACATCTACGCAAGTCCCGGCGCCATCGACGACGACGACCGCGTCTCCGTCGGTTCAGCTCTCAGGAAGACGAGATCCGTGGATGCGTCCTGCCTCGACGTGAGGTCAATTGGGGACTTGGGGTCACCCACGCAGGGACTTTCTAGAGCGAAGTCCGATTTCAATTTGCAAGCCAGTTTGAATACTGGAGAACAGGGTGAGTTTGTTAATGTATAACCGTAATATTAATGACATTTCCCAATAGATGACTTGAAGGACAAACGATCATGTCTTTTTATTAAAAATCGTATGGAAATTCAAGCAACTACAGGGTGTTATTTGAGACTAGATTAGTATTAGGACATTACCTGACAAAAATATAGGTATGCTAGTAGGACTCTTTTAAGTCCATTTATCAACTAGTAAAAGTCTGTCGGCACAAAATTGCCTCATTTTAATATGCTCATATGTTTTAAGTATGATCGAAAATGGACCAATATTTAAAAAGAGTTTCATTCATTAAACGCATTGCGTGACAGAATCAAAAGTATTGTATAGGGTATAACTATACGATTAACAATCGGAGACCAGTGAACGAATAAATATGGAATTGTAGGTAACTAGCGCTTGAAAATACCCAACATTATGCTTCGCTTGTGGTCTAAGATGTTCAGCTGTGGCAACATATATCATCGACCATATAAATTTCACGCGCCAATGATGATATTGTTATTGCCATGGACAGCCAATTATCGATAAGCGTTAGCAAAAGAGCCAATCTTTATGTTCACAAAGAACTGCTAAAAGAAAACAAAATGTAAACCGCTTCGTAAAGATATTTTCTTCAAATTCACTATTCCAAGTATTTTCTTTTCACTGTATTCTATGGCAAATATAAAAACACACATTTATTTTTATTCTATCCAGAAATAGAGCCACGACAACGTCCAACATCCCTAATCCCTTGTACCCCCCGCGACCCGCCCTTAGTACGCGCGCTCTACGCCTACGCCGCGGCAGGCGAGAACCAACTGTCCTTCCAACAAGGAGACGTGCTAGCCCTATTGGGTGAAAGGACTAAGGGCTGGCATTATGGAGAGAACTTGAGAACACATCTGGCTGGCTGGTTCCCGCTGGCTTATACTGAAGCTGTGCCTGAGGATGATGCAAGGTAATTACGTAGGTTTACAATAGTGGATTGGAAACAATAATGTTAATAATGTACTTTAAAATATACTTTAAATCGTTTAAGACCATAAACTTAAAAAGTCACAATCTGCAATATCTTTAGTACGTTATATATAAGTAATACGTTTTTCTAGAGATTGCGTTAAGCCAGCAAAAAATATATAAAAACATTTGTCACTCTTTTGTAGAAAGTGTTTTGGCCAAGTAGTGAGATGATATGAGAGATTACGATAATATTCACTATCTGTATATTTGGCACATGGACCGACCACATTTATTGAGTTAATGTGAATTGTTTACATGATAGTGTGCAAGTCCTCGTAATTAAGTAATTACTTTCTATATCCTGATAAATTTTCAAATCCATTATTTCTAGGAAAGAAAATATAATAGGTACGCAAAATTTTACCAATTTACTAAAGTTAACCACAGTCTAAATAAACAACGTATATTTTAAAATTCTCACAATGTGTAAGCAAAACTGAGCTGCAGTTCCCACGGTTACCACTTCCAAAAACTATCACGTACCTACGTGCATATAACTAAGTACTGTGAGCGAGTACGCGATACGTGATTTTACGGCTAATATTAAGAACTTATGGACGCCTGGACTGCTTCTGTGATTGGGCCCACTAGATTGATGTCCCATAAGGACCAAACACAGAATTCAAAAAAAATATTGTTTTTTGTTCTGTGATACGTCCCATTGACTTTATTGTAGGAAATAATGAGATTAAGTACGGTCAGCAAGCAAACAAAATCATTAGAATAAAACAAAAGATTAGAAGCTACTTCGAAGCTACTCCGAATATACGTTTTATTTTATTGCTAAGTATTTTGGGGAATTCTAAGTAAGAACTCAAACCTACTCTGAATATTCGTTTTGTTTAAGTAAACTGTTTATCTATATTATATAGGCAACTAGCTTTATCCCGCAACTTCGTACGCGCTTAACTACCCTTCTCGTGGAAATTTCAGAAACTATACAACCAGACACCCACTGAAAGAACCTTTATACCAAGTATCACACCCATGCACTCAAGGAATAAGTTTTTTTCATACTAACTAAAAATCATATATTTCCCGTGCCCGTGAGAATTTTGAGAATTTTTTTCGTAGCACAACCAGGCACTCTTTGAAGAACCTTCATGCCAAGTATCACATCCGTACACTCAAGGAATAAGATTTTTCATACAAACTAAAAAGTCCAACCCCTTCCCGTGGGAATTTCGGGGATTCCCTCCATAATACAAACAGACACTTATTGAGGAACCTTTATATCAAGTATCACATCCGTGCACCCAAGGGATGGGATTTTTTCATACAAATTAAACATCATATATTTCCCGTTCCCGTGGGAATTTCTGGAATTTCTTTCATAAAACAACCAGACACATATTGAAAAACCTTTACACCAAGTTTCACATCGGTGCGCTCAAGGAATAAGATTTTTCATACAAACTAAAAAGTCCTATATTTCCCGTTCCCGTGGGAATTTCGGGAATTCCTTCCTTAGTGCACCCCTACATCCCCTAAAGAATGTATGTACCAAATTTCAGCTCTCTACGCCCAGTAATTAAGGCTGTACGTTGTCTGTCAGTCACTCAGTCACTCAGTCACTCAGTACCTCAGTCAGTAACGGAACAGTTTTATATAAACTGATGATGACTGATTTAAAACATTGATAATATTTGATTCTGTGATTATTTTAATTATTAGAACTGTGATTTTTTACGAAGTAAATTTTTTATAGTAAGACAAATAACCTCATGTACATTAAAATTGACAATACCTACATACTTTATTTTATTACATCATAGTTTTATAGTGTTTTAAATGTAACATATTTTTAATTTTTATTGTTGATTATTGTTAGTATAAATGTTTATTACGAATCAATATTTTGTCTTTTATTGATATTCTTATTAGTTTGCTTGATCTCATTATTTCCTACAATAAAGTCAATGGGACGTATCACAGAACAAAAATAATACTTTTTTTTAATTCAGTGTTTGGTCCTTATGGGACATCAATCTAGTGGGCCCAATCACTGAAGCAGTCGACGCCTGCACTGCCCATACTTCGTCGGCAACTAGATAAATTATACCTTTACAGACTATTACGATAATTATGTGTTTATGCAGTCGTTTTATTGGATCCCTTTCGTTAACATAATATATGTATCCCTAAAATGTTTTGGTACAATGAATTTGGCATCATTTTTTTTCGCATAATTATACTTGGTCATAATTGATTTTTAGCAGCATATGTACTGTGGAATAATTAGCAACGGGAAGGGCTCCCGCACCGGAAGACGGAGTCGGAACGGTTAGGTGCGACGACGACCGCAGTGAGGAGGAGCATGCTAGGCATATAGGATATAGGATGCATATAGGATGAAGACAATTATGCTAAATTTGTTATGGAAAAAAAAAATATGCATAAATATCATTAGTCTAAATTACCATATCTATGTCAAAATATTTTATGGTTATTTTTTATGCCAATGGATAGCGAATCTCGTTTTATTCATAATGCTATAATATTATAACTGCCACGATGGTGTATTGGTTGAGTATTCGCGGAAAGCGTGAGAGGTTCAGGGTTCGTGCCCCAGCGCAGCGGAGCCAGTTTGAGAAACAAACTTTTGGAAAATATATTAGGTTTCGGTGTATACTAGAATACTCCTTACTTAATGTTGTTTTCACAAGCTTTTATTGCAGAATACACGAGATACAGCAGTTTGCATATAATATTGTCTTAAGTTTTCGCGACTAACAAGATACCTATTAAATAAATCACTTTTAACCGGATTTATCGCGTATATTTACATTTTAAATTTTAACTCGACGTTTCGGTGTCTTTGCGGACTAAGAGTCGCTCGTGACCGATAAATCTGGTTAAAAGTGTTTTATTTAATAGCTTGCATATATTTTACAAAACATTTATATCATACTTAATCAAAATTACCTAGACAGAGAATTAAGTAGCTAACTGAGACGCCTTTTAGCATTTCTGAAAAAATAGTATTTACCTCCTCAATTAAAAAACATTGGGTATTGAACAATTTTATTTTCCTGGACACTTAAAAGATTTTATAAAGCTTTATCTGACCTGTCAAGACAGGCTATAGAACTTTTTTAACTTTTCTTCCTTTGGCTTCACCTAGAATGCTTTTACTGCTATTTTATAGCCTTGTGAATAAAATGGCTTTATTTACCCAAGAAAGTAAGCATAAAGAAGCCTTTGGTACTCGTCGTAGCGGCTATCCTAACTATTTCTAAACTATATTCTCTAGCTAAGAATTGAATATAACACCGTTGTCGATACCTATCCTATTACTTACGTCACAGAAATTATTATCCTGCTAAAGAAAGTATGTTTCACGAAAGCATTATTATTAAAAGCAGTTTTGGTAACTACGGTGGTTTTAATCACATAAACAAAATCCGAACATATCCTTCATCTGTTTAATAGAAAATGGCATGGGTGTACGTACATGCACAGCAGAAATGTTAGTTTAAATGTAAGATAGCACGTCGCTTAGCTAAGGCATGATTAGGAATAGTAACCTATTTTCTTTTTTCAAATAAATGCTACTGTTATACATGCTCTAAAATTGCTTATAAGTAAAATTCTTAAAAGTATATGTAACTGCTTAGGAGCAGTTTACATTTGCGAGAACTAGGCATGCTAGTTTTAAGTATGCTTATATATTTAAGCATGAACGACTGGTCGATACTAGCATGCATCTTTATGTACCAACTTTCATAAAGATGATGAGAAATGAGATGATCTTCCATGTTGTTCTTCTATCAAGGTTGGAAAAATGAAGTTGGTTTCTGTAAAGTTAAACATTTCTTAAATATGAAGTGATTATAAACACACCTAGTCATTATGACGGTTGAAATAGAAACGAAAATAGTAGCTACCAGACGAATAATTCAATCTCGCTTACTCATCGAAATGGGCTTCATATTTTTGCACTATGAAAAGCTTTTTTCAAATATCAACGTATAATCCGTAAGAATAGAGTTGAACTTTTTATAATCCGCTGTCAAGACAGCAGTGCGAGCACAGAACTTTATCGAATCGTTTGTTAACGAATGTTCGTATAGTATGGAGACGGTTTTTAAGAAAAAATTGAAATCTATCCATTTCCGCACGGCCAGCTTAAATAAATGTGTGCCTTGTTAATTTTGAATGTTTGCAAACATGTTGTACTCATAAATATCTGTAAAATAAAAAATTACAATGTTACTCAAAACTTGCAACCGACTCCATACATACGAGCATTCGTAAACATTCTTTAACTTACGATTCGATAAAGTTCTGTGCTCGCACTGCAGAGTAGTTTTTATGATAGTGCATTGGGATTAAATTACAATAAGAGGCCGTAATACCTATTGGTGAAAGTTTAGGTGGTGAAAGTTTTTGTCGCCTAATATTAACCTGATAGTGCCCCTGCTCAAGCGTGTTTTAAAAGGTGACTGACCCAATTTTTGTAGGTATTTTTAATTGCTTAATAAAATAGCGCCTACAATTCAGGTAAATGTTGTATTCGGTTATTTTATTTGTTTGACGCCATTTCAACAACATAGTCACACCAAAAAATAGTTTGATAAAATTTCATTCAAATTACAAATAGGACAAATCCTCAATTTCAATCGAGTTAAATTATATCCGGTTAAATCGGATATACATAATCGTGGTTACTCGTAATTTAAAGTTAATCACTCATGACTAAGTAGTAGTTTGGCAAAAACAACGATACGTGTATTTAAAATGTATGATATTTGTTTTGAGATTGATGAGGGTTGTGTTGTGACAAATTTAACTTAATATAACATATCTCAATTAATACCTAATGCTTACGAGCTTTATGCCTCAATGTAGTCTACTTTTTTAAAAACAGTTTATCAAAGTTAACGAAACTTATACAGTTTCAGTGATAATCCACTTAAGCTAAAACATATTTATATTACCTATTCATGTCTACTGCTATAGTGTATTTAACCAAATTAGGTCACAAATCGAACATTGAAAAGTATTTTCGTCTTAAGTCTTAAGTCAATATAATTTTTGTTAGTCCGATCTATACACACGATTGTATGTCACCGTCTACAGTGCCACCAACTTATCTGTTCAGGTGGCCAAATGAAGAACTAGCGACGCCATTTTTAAATGTCATTCCGCTGTCAGTTTCGATTAGTGTGAGTGCTCTTTGTGATTTATTTTTACTTTTGTGGTAATAAGTGTTTCTAAAATGCCTAAGGCTGTAAAAAGTGATGCACGAATAGTTATACTAAAAGTATTAGCTTTTATGAAGGATGAAAAACGTGCACAGCAGCCAATAATACCATTCGAAAAGCTGTATGAACGCGTTGCTGCAGCCACAGGTCAGTGTTGCTAGATACAAGAAAATCAATTTCCTAAGAGGATTAAAAACAAATTATGGGAACATTAAAGCTTCAATTAAAATATTTCTGTTATTATGACTACCTAAATAAACAATTTGCGATATTTGACATTTAAGCCGTATTTCTAATCTTCTCAAATTCGACATTTTAATTCCAATAACTTTAAAAAATTATAATTCTTAATGATTTTTATATTTAGTTATCTCATTTATTTCAGGTGTTTCTGAGCGATTCTTACACAAGTTAGTTAATGAACAAAAATTGGCTCAAGAATGTGGTACTAAAATTGAAACACCAGGCAAAAAGAGAAACAGGACTTCAGGTAAAATTGAAATGGACGACTTCGATATAGGTGTTATTAGAAGAAAAATTCATGAATTTTACTCTATAAAAAAAGAAATACCAACTATTCAAAAATTATTGAACGTACTACGTGAAGAGATAAATTTTAAGGGAAGTCGTGAAATGCTTCGCAAATTGTTAAAAAAAATTGGATTTAGATTTAGAAGAACGCAAACAAACAGAAAAGTTCTTTGCGAACGGAATGATATATGTGCTTGGAGAGCATCATATTTACAGAAAATTAAAGATAACGAGCGTGAAAATACTAAACCTGTAATTTATTTAGATGAAACTTATATAAATTCATCACACTCGACTGGAAAATGCTGGCAAGGCCCTGAAGAAGATGGTGATTTAGAGCCAGTTGCAAAAGGTCAGAGATGGATCATTGTACATGCAGGCGGCGAAGAAGGCTTTGTAAAGGATGCCCTTTTGGTATTTAAATCCAATACTAAAAGTGGCGACTACCACGACGAAATGAATAGCACGAATTTCAAGAAATGGTTAACCGAAAAGTTATTGCCAAATTTGCAGCATCCGTCTTTGATCGTAATGGACAACGCGCCGTATCATAGCATATGCATTAACTGAAGCCCCAACTCAAATTACAATAAGGCTGATATGCAAAAGTGGCTTTTAGAAAGGGGCGTGGAATTTTCAGCACAAATGACAAAGCCTCAGTTATATGAATTAATTAAAAATAACAAGCCCGTGCCAGAGTACGAGATTGACAAAATAATAAAAGAAAATGGGCATCAAATACTACGTCTCCCACCGTATCACTGTGACTTGAACGCCATAGAAATGGTATGGAGTTCAATGAAACGAAAAGTGGCAGAAACAAATATTTCAAAGTCAAGTGCTAACATGCCTGATTTAATTTCGGATGCGTGCGGAAAGATCTCATCAGCTGAATGGATGAAATACTGCCATCATGTGAAAAATCTTCATGAAGAGTACAGAAAGAAAGATGCACACTTGGATGAGCCGTTTATCATTACATTGCTTAGTGATAGTGAAAGCGAGAGCAGCGACTCTGAAGACGATATGCAGTGTGATCCAATAAGTAGCAGTATCCCTGGGGTTCGTCCACTGACAATGTGTCATGACGATCATACATACTGTTATAAAATATAAATAATATAGAATAAAATATAATAGCTGTGGGCTTTCCTACATTGGTCAAACCAAAAGAAACGTATCAACCCGCGTAAAAGAACACATAGCTGATATTAAACATCGAAGAGCTTCAAAGTCTGCAGTTTGTGAGCATTCCATGGACAAGCCCAACCACTACTTAAGGTTTGACTCAGTGAAAATTTTATCTAGAGAGAAGCATTACATTCCTAGAATGATCAGAGAAGCGATTGAAATTAAAAAACACCCTAATTTTAATAGAGAAGATGGTTGGAAACTATCACCGACATGGGACCCTATCCTGAAAAATATTAAATCTAACATCCAGCAAGCTGCACGACCTGAAACTCAAAGTGTTTTATTTAAAAATATAAATAAATTTGTTGACCCATTTTATGATTTTTTTATTATTTTTTGTTCCATTTGTTTAAGTAAGCACAAAGTAAATGTTTAACTCATAATTGTGATTAAACTGTACCAAATTATTGCAAAATATATATAAATGGCAACACTTGATACGACCACAGCGACGCCGCCACCTGAACAGATAAGTTGGTGGCACTGTACAGTCCGACAAGACTTTAATGGCGCTTGGATGATGACGTCAGGGGGCGTGAGGGTGAAATAAGGGTTACCATTTAGTAAACTTTCCCTACTCTCAGGGAAAAATATAAATGCATAAACGTTTCGTTTTTTTCATGTTTGAAAACAGAAACTTAGTTTAATTTTAATAAATTACAAAAGACAAGTCGCGTAAACTTTGAGAAAAACGTTAGGGTTACAAAAACACAGGGTTAAAGATATAAATAGAAGATTAAGCAAGAAAATATGTTTAAAATAAAGAAACCTGGAATTAAAATCATCTTCGTCACCACAACTTTTTTATAAGGTACCTACTCCTATCTAAAAATATTCGTATTTTGAAAATGTTTGTATAGAATCTGCTTATCTTTCTTCACTTTTCATACAGTAGGTAATTCTAAAGAGACCATTCTCCTGAAATCGTATTTTTTTTATTGATAGATTTAAAATTAAATAAATTATGTTCTAAAATATATTTTTCAAAGTATGGCAATATGGAAACATGGCCGAGCGAAGTTGCTTCTCTACTCTTACAAATGGATTTATTGGGACGTTAAGTTGTTTTTCTTTCCGAAAATAACTTCTTCAATTTTATAACTACAATATTACTTATTTTGTAAATTTTGGCGTGTTAATAATATCTTAATATTAAATATAAAGTACAATAACAAATATTAGCGGTAAAAGTCATGAAGTGAAATTTCCCACAACGGTTGTTAGTTCCAATTTTTGCCACGCGCCAAACGATCCTTTTCGGACTATATATTTAATATTCATTTTCCAATACGAAAATTCCAAAATATCAATTAAACTCAAAAACCCACCAACAACCGTTCGATTGACAACAGTGGTCAGTGACACCAGAAAATTACTTTGACATTCATGCTAGTACTGCCAATCCCCAGTGTCTTTCGTTAGCCAGACTCTACAAACGTTACCTACTTCCTATGACCTATTGTACCACCATTCCGTAAAAAAATATAAGGTGTCAACATGACATCGCTACTCTCCGCGACAGAACTTATAAGCAGCTTGGCTTTAACATGACACAAGCACACGCGCATAGATGTTTTGTTTTTTGTTCCATGTCTTAGCCGAAATGTATATGCGATTCAAATGAGAATAGGCATGTCAATGACCTCTATATGTCAAAAGTCACTTGAAAATTAGGGTCTGCAAAAAATAACTATTATTTTACCTGTTTTGTTTATCAGCGTAATATAGCAAAAACAAATAAAACCTTTAATTTACTACGTCTTATTATTTAATTAGTTTTTAAATTTTATTTGCACGCCACAGTAAAGAGGATGCATGGTGAAAAAGCGCGGAAACCATGCCAACATTATACGACGACGATGACTCTTCAGAAAATGAATTTTCATCATTAAGTGGAATGAAAGTAATTGAAAATGCAGAATAATTTTTACATCAAAATGTAAATAAATTTACACGTCAATATTAGTCGTTATTTAGGCACAATATGGGTATTCACCAGTTTGAAAATGTCAATGTGGTCATCAACTTTTGGTGCTGGCCATACCTATGACCTTTATTCTGAAAACTACCGTATCTCCACAGCATGAGTGGTCCCCGCTGGAGCACCGCCGCGTCGCCCGCGGAGGCGCCGCCCGCGCCGCTCGCGCACGCCGCGCCCGCCGCCGCCGCGCACAGGATGTTCGGAGACACGCTCACCGCCAACACGCTCAATAAGGTAACTGTATGAAATAGTACCTACGGCCTAAGGGTACCTACACCAATGAGGAATTTTCTGACAGCTCGTAAAGGTTAGTTCAAAAAACCTCTATAGATGGCACTTTTAAAAAGCCGAAGGCGTTAAGTCTGTATACTATAATTTAGATAAGTGGTATCTACCATCTATGGTTATTTATAAGTTCAATTTCTGATACCAACAGACGCGACAATTAATTTATTTTACTTTTAAAAATGCAGTGTGGAATAAATGGCTATATGACAGACAAGACTTCTCCTTTTGTAAAGCGCCATCTATCGAAGCCTTTTGTACTATTTTTGTACCGTTTTGTTTTTTTAATAAGCTGTCAGAAAACCTCTCATTGATCGAACGTCGATCGATCGTAGAATGGATAATTTTGACTAGGCCCATCCGATCAGAAAAATCCGTCGGTCGACTAGTGTGGTAACAACCTACCTAATAGCTGTACCGCCCGTGAATAAACGTGTCGTAAAAGACGAAGTAAAGTTAGACAGAAACATGTCTTGCTCGGGAACATTCGAGAGCATCAGAATTATTTAGCCTCCCAAGAGATAGGACTCATTGTGCAGAGCTGAATAACTAAGTCCTTCGCCTCTAAAGTCTTCGCTGAATACTAATCCTGGCTACCTACAACTCTTCATATAAAACCTGCCGCCAAACGTCACCACTCCGGCGGTGATATTTTCCCACAATTTTTATTGAAGAGCTAGTTCCTTTCTTAACCTATTTGCTATCATATTCAACGTCATCTTCATTACAGGGCTAGCATGCAACCATCGATAAATAGTCGAATCGACAAGATGAATATTATTTTGTTATTTTATCCTACTATGTAGGTAAGCTAATATGCGCACCATAATAGATAGAATTACTCGATTTGATACCATGATTAAGACCACAGAACCAAATATGTGTTAATCTTAATAAATTACATAAACTAAATACCATATTCTAAGAAAATATCGATAAAAGGGCCGATTTATCATTGTCGACGGTAGCATGCTAGCCACGCAGCAGGTGAAATTGAGCCCTTACGTAAAAGTTTGTGAAGATGGGTGAAAGTAGGTATGTCTTCTACTCTTTTACGCTGAAAATTCTTGATTTTGCTGATTTTTACACATATTTAGTGTATACATACTGCAATAACATACATAATATATAAACACTTTTTCGTAATAAAAATACGGGTGAGCTAATATTTACGTACTTGAAGTCTCGAGAAAAAGCTTGTCAACAATATTAAAAAGTTTTGTCAAAGTTTATGTAGAAGTTTTGCTTGATTGGCGACTAAAATGTATTCAAGATTTTATGGAACAACTTTTTTATTTACATTCCTTGCTTGATTTGCTTGTTTGTACTATTTTCGAGTAAAAAAGCGCAGCTTAGCGACGAGAAATTGTTACCTACACGAATTTTTGGACAATGGGCATTGTTCATTTCTTTTCCTTAATCTATTTTGAGAGAGTAATTTGAACAGTTTTTTTTAAGTGTGTCTATAAAATTATATTGATTTTATTAAATAAGTAGGTAATGACGTCATCAGTGACATTACTTAACGCGTTCGCTGCCTTGGACCCTCGATGCGGGCTCAGCATTGCCACATATCAGGGCACGGGAACCCACGTCGAGGGCTCAAGTGAAAAATTGATTTTTCATTTCAAATATACAATAAAATATAAAAATATTACACTATAGTGTATGTCTGTGTGCTAAAGTCATGTGATGTCACCAAATGGATTGTAAACAAAAACATTTAAAAAAAATATTACCTAAAATCAACATCTTAAGCGGCTTTTTTCCCTTTGTTTCTTTTCTTTGTAGTTTGTATAAATAATCTATAATCTCTCCCTGATTTTAACGGTCTTTTGCTGACGTTCAATATTAACGATGAGGTTCTTTACAAAACAACCATAGAGCTATAGAGTTTCTTTTATGTTTGATTAATTAATTAGAAACCTTATTCCTCGAAACGGTTTTTCATATGAAGTACCTGAATAGAAAAAAATGAAAAATGCCCATTATGAATCGAATTTGAATATGTAAGTATTCTTTTTTCATGATAGAGGATATTCAGAGCTGGTCCCATATAAATTACTTACATCCCAATCGATCTAATAACTTTGAAAAAAAATAAGCTGTCGAAAAAATATGTAACAATACGGGAAATTTTATGTTGAAGACCTTATTATTCAAAAATGTTAATGAAGTTGGTTTTTTTAATGCGATGCATTCGTTGATTACTTTGTAGTGTGTACATAAATTGTTAAATAAATAATTGACATACTAAACTCTTCTTCCCCAGGTCCGCATAGCCCCCACGTCCCCCGGGCTCCCGCCCACCCTCCCCGCGCCGTCCCCCGCGCTCAGCAGCTCCGCGAGCGCCAACTTCCCCACCAACAGCAACATGAAGTCTTCATCCAGCTTCACGACACACGCTGTTATGGAGACTAGAAGCTTCGGACCGAAGACTCTGCCGATTAGGTCGCAGGTATGTGTTTGGATGAAGAAGAAATAAGTAGGTAGGGTTAGAATAGCCTTACTATACTTGGATAAGTGTGTCGTTACAGGCGACTAATCTGACCGGCCCCCGCTTGGTGGTAGAACCACTTGGTTAAATGGTAATCAAGAAGAGCCAGTTCCAATTGGAACCCGTGCGCTAACATCTTTGATTTCATTTTCACTTTTAATCAAGCTTTGTATAAATGACAGAAAAATGTTCTCACCACTATAATACTTTTTATTAATATTAAAATTTGATATGTCTATTATAAAAAAGATCTGTATATGTATATCCATTTTGTTAATGATGAACATGCTTAATAATATCGGCCAAAAGTAAACGTGCTTTATAATCCACGACTGCCAGTCTTTACTAAGAGTGAAATCCAGATTTATATACAAATAGCCTATCAATGAATGCACTACATAATCAATGTCAAGCTGAACTCAATGTTTCAATTAAATATTCTCAACTCGCAGGGCACACAGAACAAATCTGGTCCAGTGAAAACCGTGATTTCTGCTACTGGTGCGGTTGGGAATGTCTCCCTTCACAGCTCCAATGATTCTGGCTTCTCCAACGAACCACCTCCTCAGCCAGATGTGGACTATAGCGATGAAGAAGCTCAGAGACTAAGAGTGCCTATAAGGTAGGTCGATTGGTGAACTGTTGACGTTGTAATCATGAAGCCAACAGACTAGAATGGAACTCTGTTGTATTGTAGGCAATAAAGTAGGCCGAAAGTTATAATTGTAACCGCGGATTATAATAGTATTATTCTTGTCATGGCTTAAAAGAAATGAAATGAAAAAATTACATATTAAATTTATTTTTTTCCATTGTCTGTACATTATATCTCACAGTTTGGTTTTAGTCTGTGGCATTTTGATTGAATTGTCCTTTGCTTGAATTTGTTGCTTATTACTTTTTTTACGGTTTTATTTCTATCATTTTGTTTCTTTTTTTTATGTTTGCTAGTTGTTTTAATGTTTTTGTTTGTTTTTCCATCGTAGTAAATCCACCCAACAAATCAATGAACACAAAGCATACATGCTTAAAACTCAAAGCCTCAAACGCGGACCAAGGCCAAAGATGACAACGAATGGCTATCTCACCGATGATCAACAGATCTTGCTAAGAAACATGCTTGAAATGGACAAAGAGTCAAATAAAATCAAACGAACCAAATCTTTCTGGAAGTTTGGACGCACAACCTCAGAGGAAATTATGGAAGGAATGTCTTTATGGCAACATCGTGACATTGTTGATACAGTGCCGGGATATTACAAAAAGAAATTGTTTGCTAGCAAATCAAAGAAGGAGCTAAGACCTGCACCAGAGGTACCTAAAATATCAGAAGTACAAAAAGCCAAGTCTACAGAAAATATACATCAAAATGAAGTTGCGCAAGCTCAGCCACAAGTGCAAGCACAAGCACAAGCTCAAACACAGGCTCAAATTCAAACTCAGTCACAAACACGTCCACAGCAAACTATCGACAGAAAAGAAGTGAAAGCAACCAATAACATGCGACAAAGTAGAAACTGGGATGCCATGGAAAATAATGTTCCAGTAGAAAAGTCAAGAAAACAACATGAGAACTACCACTCAAATAAACATCAGAGCAACAGAAAAAGCATGACCGAAAAACCGATTGCAGAAGAAAAATCTGAAAATATTCAACGTAATGAATCGAGACACTCAGATTTAACAGCCACGAGTACCATTAAAACTAACTTTGAAAATAGTTTTTATAACGATGAGAATGGTGAAGGATTTGTTATGAAAACTGTCAAACGAAGAGAAATATTGCAAAAATATGACAATGATACTAGCTCTGATGCAAACTCTGTAGCTTCTAGCACAGACCCATATGACTGCATTATTGTAGATGATCACATGACTTCTAAAAAACAGTCGGAAGGTGACAAACATCGCCAATCAAGAAACGAAAGAATGGAGGAAGATATAAAAACGCGCAAAGAAAACGATTACATGCCTGAATTCGAAGAAATCGAAATAGCTCCTATTAAACCATTAGTAAGAGCAACATTATCTTCAGACAAAACTAAAAAGAACTCCCACGATCGTACACCACCAAGAATGGAGTTTAAAACATTTAAAGATGATTCAAAAGACGTAAAAGCATTCTCAGCATCTTCAGAGACGTTAAAGTACAAAGACAACGAGCATCATACTGATCGATACGGAATCCCAAGTGAACGAAATAATAACGAAGTTAGAAACGACCACGCATACAATGGCCATGACGAAGGCACACTCAAATATAAAAAACGCAACAGTAAAGATGAAAAAATTCGCCAACAAAATAATTATGACAAAAGCCAGAAAGTCAAAGAGTACACCCAGACAGAACCAAGACAAAAAAAGGATTCAAGATACAGTGACAATAGGGACCCGAGAATAGATTACTCACTAGATAGGCGTCATATGAGAAAAGATTTCTCTGATAACAAATCCCGAGATGGCAAAGGCAGGCATAGGGCTAATAGAAGCTATGACGATAGCACTTTAGAACACAACGGGCGAAGAAACGAACGTTACCAGGATACAAACGTTTCTTATTTTAGTGACCAAGAACACGTCACAAGATACGATTATGAAACTGACTCAAAAAAAGCCGAAAAATCTAAAATGCGCCAAGAGGAAGCCAGATTAGAGGCCAGACGATACATGGACCGTCGCAGCGAAGGTCCCTATAGTGAATCAGATGATCAAAAATTCAACGAAGCACTGAAACAGCAAAGACCCCAATTGTTACCCCGCACTAAATTACTGAAAAGGCCCATTGATGGTAACGAATTACCTGAAGAAGGGCATACATTTGGTCCCTGGTACGATTTGTGGGGACATGAGACCGCCATTTACAAATAAAGTAGCGTAATGTCATCATTTTTCGTTTTTGTTGTATTTTTGTTTTATACCCTTCGTCCATCTACGTCGTAGTTGTTTTGTTTTAAAGATTTATTTTTATAAAGATAAGTTGTTATAACATTTAAATATACATGTCGTTTTCTATACAATGATACTTATTATTATTTAAATGTTAAACCGTGTATTTATATGGGATTGGGGTATAGTTATAACGTTTAATAAGATTGATGCATCTATGTACAGGCCTCAACAGTTCGCTACGGTGAAGTTACGCAAGACCTTGACTAACGACCGCTCATCGCCGGCCATTGAATAGTTTAATTGTTTTCTTGTATATTGATTTATACCACGTATTTTGTACAGATAAATATTCATAGTTTAATAAAAAATATATTACAATTTTTATAATAATTTGTTGTATTATTTCCTTTTCCTTGTAGAAGCCTGACACTAATTGAATCGTACCGAACCTGCAGAAAATTTCGTTAAGCGGAGACATCAATCTCTTTTTATCAAAAGAATGCTTCATTCATTTTCAGTTCACCTTATTAATTATTTATTCTTAAAGATTGTTAGTAAAAAAAAATTACCTCAAATAATTTTCTGTAATAAGTTAGGAAAATAATTTTAATTAACAAGAAAGAACGTGGATCCTTTGGATTTTGGCGGCTTGTCGAAGATAAACCCTATCACGGTCACGTTTAATTTTCTGATGAACTTGGAAAGTGTTGCTGATTTTATAAACCTCAAATATTTTATATCGCAGTATATTGTGTTTCCGAAAAAAAAAAATTTTGCTTGGGATAAGTAGAGGAGCCTAAACAACACCTAAAAACAACACAAGTACACCTAAAAAAAAATGGATCAAAATATTTCATTGTGAACTGGATCCAATTTCATGCTCATCTTAATTATTCAGATACTTGGCATTACGAAGTTATTGCAAAGAAAAACAGTCTTAACTATTTCTCATTTTCTACGCTTCATAATGTTTACGCACAAATTCTCTTTTTCGGCGAAACAAGAAAAACGAATTTAAATAAAAGTAGGCAATGCCATAAAATAAACTTACATAGTGAACGTAAGTTACGCCTAAAATCAGTTCACAACAAATCAGACCTACAGATGTCAAGCCTGAAACAAAGAAACCGAAACAAATTGTATTCCCCACAATCGAATATAAAAATATAAACAAAGCCTACGAAGTGACGAGGGCGAGGAGGAAAATCAACGAGAGTTGCTCCCTCGGTGATATCCCACTTGCTTATATGATTTACGACAGTTACTCCTTAAAAGGGGAGCGAAGGAAAGGCCAAGGGCCCTTGTATTGTAGGAAATATTCTTAACCGGGAAAGACATAAATAATATCACATTAGTTTGGATTTTTTAGGATTATGTCTGCGAATGATAGCTAGACCTTCTTGTTTATGGATTTTGTTGTTATAGTTAAAACATTGAAATGACACTTGTTGGTAAAATGTTCAAATTTTAATGGCGTAGGTATATAAATATTTTGACCCAAAATATTTCTTTATATAAATATCTTGGGTCAGAGCAGGCCCAATAAAAGAATCGTAATATCGAATTAGCGAGGTCTATTCAAACCCAGAATTATTTTTAAGATAGAAAGGAGTATTGCTTTTTCGTTCACTGAGTATTACTTATACTTAACTAGCGACCCGCCCCGGCTTCGCACGGGTGCAATGCTGATACACGCTCTTGCCGCACCGGGCAAACGCTACGTCCCGCAATTTTTAAATCTGTAATATCTTCGAAAAAATTCACTTAAATCATACGGTGTAAAGGGCCATATAGATCTATATTAAATGAACAATGTATTCAAGGTATTTAATTGGTTAAGGATTAATGCTGTATTGGTTAAAATCGTTTCGAAAATTAGCCATTATTTGTCGTAAAAAGTAAATGACAAAAAATGTTATTGTGGGTTATCCATAAGAGATAGACATATACCATAACGACTTTTCTGTAGACCTTTTCAATGTGTACAATACTTAGTACATTATTTTGATAAAACTCGTAGGGTTCAGCCTGCGTTTGCAATGTAAGCGGAAAAAATGTAATTATTTACGACATCACATTGGAAACCTCAAAAATAACAGTACTTCTCCACTATTTAATGGATGTTATTATATATATAAACCTTCTTCTTGAATCACTCTATCTATTAAAAAAACCCGCATCAAAATCCGTTGCGTAGTTTCAAAGATTTAAGCATACAAAGGGACATAGGGACAGAGACAGCGACTTTGTTTTATACTATGTAGTGATAGTACTATTTTCCTAATGTATAAAAAAGGCTTTGTTTGGAGACTCAATTGGCACATCGACAATGAGGATTGTTGACAACAAGAATAAAAGGACCAATATCTTGGTTTGATAAATAAAAATGTATTATTAAAACAGGAGATTGTAATTAATTTTATGGGCTAGTGGCTAATATTATAATGTTAACTAACGATGCAGGGTTCGAATCCCTGCCTACAACGTTGTTTTTTTACGAGATAAGCATGAAAGAATCGTTTAGGTACAATAAAAATAACCCTTAAAGGAAATAAACAGGAGGTATTTACTATACACTACCTATAAGGTAATTAAGTTGGAGTTTGCGAGCAGTTTGGAAAAATATAGCAACGCTGTCTTTATGTAGGTATCTACAGATTTTTCCTCAATCTGTAATGAAGGTAATTGACGTCGATTAATTCGCATTAGGGAATCCACATAACACATTTCACTGGGAATTTAATAATATTTACGGTTACTCAAAGGTATCGAATTCGACGTGTTTCACGATAGTTTTAAAAATAGGTACAGAAAGCAGCAGATCAAGCGTTACATTATCTACCTGTCCAATTTCCATAACCAATTTTAACTTAATGTCGAGGGCATAGAATTCAGATTCAAGTATTTTTTTTGACAGATTTGTAACGCTTGATGCCCTTCTGTACCAGTTATAAAGAGTCAGTCTTGAATTCACTCGCGCGAATGTATCGCTGGCATGAGTGAAGCGCGAAACAAGCATAGGTATCCAATTAGGTATCTACCTACTTTAGTATCGCTTCCACCATTTCGCCCAAATATGAGAGCTAAGCTTAACAAGCTTAATAAATATTAAATTACCACAATTGACACAATATGTAGCTCAGCGGTAAGCTATACAATAAATTAATTAAATTAATATAATCCAAAGACAATCACACCAACTACATGGCCCCAAACTAAGCAGAGCTTGTGATTTGGGATACCATGTATGGAACTAAGGGGGGATCCTAGAATATAAATACATACTTATATAGATAAACGCCCAGCAGTGCGATCACAAAACTTTATCGAATCGTATATTAACGAATGTTTACGAATGCTCGTATAGTATGGAGTCGGTTGCAAGTTTTGAGTAACATTGTAATTTTTTATTTTACAGATATTTATCAGTAAAACATGTTTACAAACATTCAAAATTAACAAGGCACACATTTATTTAAGCTGGCCGTGCGGCAATGGATAGATTTCAATTTTTTCTTAAAAACCGTCTCCATACTATACGAACATTCCTTAACAAACGATTCGATAAAGTTCTGTAATCGCACTGCAGACCCGGAACATTTATTTTTCTTGTTCCGTGCGGGAATCGAACCCTCGACCACTGGCGCCTGAGGCAGACAGCGTTACCCCATCGCCAAAATGGTCGTCAGTAAACGTATGTTATGTTAATCACACAGGAGAACTACAAGCTATCTTAGTAAACACCAATATCCAAGCCAGTTTATCCAAGTTCATTTCCAAAACTAGCCTAACTGGAACTCGGACCTACAACATACACTCGACCAATGCTTTATGAACCGTCAAGTTTCCACTTATTAGGTTCATAATAGAAATGAAAGAAACGACCAATAATGACTAGATAGTCAGTCACGGACGGAGGCTTCTCTACTACTGCGAGCGGTGGTTCTTCTCTTCGCGAGCAGACGAAATACCTATACAATGTAAGTAGGTAGTTGTTGATATGAACTCGGACTGGAAAAAGACTTGATAGTGATATAAGCGTATCGTGACGAACTTTTCGCCGCTTTGCTTTAATCTAATTACTTAGCTAATGTTAGAAGATAGAGTTAAGTGATCTATTAAGTGATATTTTTTACATACCTAATAATTATACGTTTTTTTCCATGCCACCTAATGGAAATTGAATATGACTAAGGTTTTACACGTCCATCAGTATGAAACCTAATTCAAACAAAAGCATTTGGCCCTTCGATTTCGAATTGATAAAATGTAAGTATTCTTAGAATTGTCAATAATTTCTAGAAATACAAAAACTATAAAGAACTAACATGTTTAAACATATCAATGGGATTGCGATAGAATCTCATAACATACCTACTTCAGGAACTTAAAGAATTTTTAGTCAGGAAGATGAGATTTTCTTAGAATGGATTTTGACTGCTTTTATTGCGACAACTGTGTCTCAAGTGCAATAGGTAACTTTTTTGCTAGTTGGTTTGAGAGTTCTTGGGCATGATTATTACGACTAGGTATACAAAAAGGCGAAGAAACGCTACTGATGAATACTAGCCATAGCGGACAGTTTTACCCTCGTAACTTAGACCCCGTAGCAACAGCTGCTCTACTAAATGCAAAAAGATTTCTTTAAATCAGACTGGCAGTTTTCGAAATAAGACAGCTCATATATTCGTTAATTGTGATGGATACAGTGAATAAATACTGATGAGGGCACGGCTACTCCTGTAGGGGAGTACGGGTATTGTTATCACACGGATTGGTCGTCGCAACTGTCATAAAACAAGCGCCGAAGAAGCGCAAGAACGACACCTCCCTCTCCGCTCCGCGTGAGGGAACCATACCCGTTCTCTCCTATAACCATGTCGACCCAGTTAAAAAAATTTAAAGTTCAAAAATTCAAAAAATTTAAAATAGTTTTATTCATCTTAGGAATTTCACAAAACACTTGATGAAGTCAGTCATCACATACTTCGGCTTTAACTAGTTATTGATAGTTGTTAAATAAGATATTACAGTAGACCAAGAGACAAAAAAGCCGACGGAAAAAAACTCTTGGCTGGCACTCTTCTTCAGTCAGAATTATCAAATTAATACAAATAGGTACAGTACAAATTGACCGTGACATGAAAAAAAAAACAAACACAAGACAGCTAATTGTGAGAGCCAATGTCATGCCACAACCAAATTGCTTACATAGCAGATGCAATTAGCTATGGATGCACAATACGAACATGACAAACGTTGGTCGTAGAACCCCTTTATGGTATGCCTGGCTAGTGACCACTCTTCATATAAAATCTGCCGCTATATATCACCCTCTAACGGCATTTATCGTCAGGGTGACAATAAGGTCAACAGTTAGTGTCAACGTGTAAAACGTTTTTATTTTCAACCGACTTCCAAAAAGGAGGAGGATTTCAATTCGTCTGTATGTTTTTTTATTGTCTTTGTTACACGATATTTCGGTCAATTATGAATTAATTTTGAAAATTGTTTTATATGATAGAGGATACTTCATTGTTGGTCCCATTTAAATTTAATCGAAATCGGTTGAGTACTTCATTGAAAATTTCAAACTTTTGAAAAAATATGTATGATTTCGGAGAATGTTTACGTTAATGACATTCTCAACTGAGAATAAGTTTTGACGTGAAGTCGGTTTATTAATGCTCAGCATTCGTAGAATAAAATAAACTATAATGGTGCGTACAGATTGCTGTAATGGAACTTGTGATGTAGCATTCTGCGCACTACAGGTCCAAATACGCAACGTGAGCAGAGTGTTACATTACTAGCAATCTGTACGCACCATTCGGTGTTTGGCAGCCTAGGAAATCATTCTCGTAAGGCAATTACGCAACTGTAAAGTGACATTAAAAAGCAGACGAAGTAGATTGGCATCCAAGAATCCACGTAACCATCCTAGCAACCTTAGGTAGGTCCTTTTTGTTCATCCTACTAATATATTACTATGTGTTATGTGAAAGTTTGGATGGATGGACGGATGTTTGTTTCTCAATTATGGCAAAATGACTGAACGGATCTTGATGAAACTTTGCACTGAATTAGTTTATAGTCAGAGTTCCAAGTGCGAGTTTTTGAAGTATAACCATCGCGTTAACGTAAACATAGTTTTGTATGGGATCAAAACAACGCCAGCTTGTGGCTTAAATAAGAAACCGAACTTTCGAGAACGTGATTGGTTTAAAGTAGGTATTATGCTCGATTAACACGATCCCTCCCCAAACCTTTGTTTTTTTTTTATATTTTATTTAAAAAGAAAAACATTACAATATTTAGAAACATACCTTAAATCTCGGTGATTTGTCTGGTATGTTGGTTGTTCTGATGACTTCCTCGACCTCATATTAGTTTTTGATCAAAAAATAAATAATTTGGCGATACATGCTGCTAAGACTTTATACGAAGAGTGGTCACTAACCTGGCACTAGTATTGTTAGAATCATAACTGGTATTTTTGGAATCATCAGGTATTTTCAACCGACTTCCAAAAAAGGAGGAGGTTCTCAATTCATCTGTTTTTTATGTGTCTTTGTTACACGATATTTCATTTAATTGATTTTGAAAATTGTTGTTTCATATGATACATATATACGTTATAGTTGGTCCCATTTAAATTTCATCGAAATCGGTTGAGTACTTCATTGAAAATGAGAGGTTTTCTGACAGCTCATTAAAAAAACAAAACGGCACAAAAATGGTACAAAAGGCTTCGATAGATGGCGCTTTACAAAAGACGAAGTCTTGTCTGTCATATAGAATTTATTCCACACTGCGTTTTTAAAAGTAAAATAAATTAATTGACGTCTGTATAAGAAATTCAACTCATAAGTAACCGTAGATCGTAGATACCACTTACCTACATTATAGTTTAGGGCTTAACGCCTTCGGCTTTTTAAAAGTGCCATCTATAGAGGGTTTTTGAACTAATTTTTATGAGCTGTCAGAAAACTCCTCATTTCAACCTTGAAAAAATATGTATGATTTCGGAGAATGTTTACGTTGATGACATTCTCAACTCAGCCAAAGTTTTGACGTGAAGTCGGTTTGTTTAATGCTCTGCATTCGTTGATTATTGGAGTCACAACTAGCATTTTTTTCGTAGCTATAAAATTTCAATATTGAATAAATATTGTTATCCAAGGTTCTTTCATGTAGAATCGAAATCTGAATTTCGGTCTTCATGACAACGCGATGAGGGTTATTTTTAAATCTAAGCTCGAGGACTGAGAGTTATATTGAAACCCATTGTTACTCGAATCTTCGCACGGATTTGGCTTTCAATAAAGGATTCCCCTATAGAATTTCAATCCAAAATCCTTATATGTAAGAGCATTGAGCTATGACAACCAAAATCCAGACTTGTTTTTGTATGAAACAATCCAGATTAAAAATTAAGGTTCGATACAGAAATCAAAAAAACATGGATAGAGTTCTATGGTAAGAAATGAAATGAAAACTTCTAATTTGAATGATGATTTATTAGATATAATTAAATAACAATTCAGGATTTTTGCTGCGGTTTCATTTTAGCAGCTCGTTGTTTAAAGTAGGATCATCCACGCCAACCAGTGAACGATGGAGATCTGAAACAAAAAATTATAAAATTCTTATACAATCATACCGATTATATGTTTATAGGTATAAAGTAGGTACTTCTATGAAATAAAACTCGTCTAGGTCAAGGCTAGATTCTGTTTCATAATCCCAATAAAACTTGACTCTAGTCAGTAAAATATCTTAAACTCATTGATAGAGCGATTATATTTGTGCGAAGTAAGAGTTATATGAAGGATGAATACTAAACTAGTGGACTCAAAAGAGGACCTACTAATAAATGGAGTCCTTCGCCTTTTATTTTTAAACTGACTTAAATCTCACCTGATGGTAATCTATACTAATATATAAAGCTGAAGAGTTTGTTTGTTTGAACGCGCTAATCTCAGAAACTACAAGTGGGATTTGAAAAATTCTTTTTGCATTTGATAGCGCAACTCTTGAGGAAGGTTATAGGCTATATTTTATCCCGAAATTCCCACGGGGTCAAAAGTTACGCGGGTAAAACCGCGAGCGGTGGCTAGTTGATAAGTTAGGAAGGAAAGTCGTTAAATGAACCTTAATTTAAACACAGTTTGAATTATTTTGCATTATTATTTGTACTTACGTGTTGAAGCTGGGGGCAGCTGGGGGTGTTTGTGATTGTTGAGCGAGATTGCCGAACGACAGAGTATTCTGAGTAGCGAGATTTTCAAAAGTAGCGTTTGATTGAGTAGCACCAAATGCAGGCCCTGGAAAACATTTTTTATTAATAAAGGTAATATGAATAAGCTTCAAAATAAATTATATGTATTAATAATTATCAAAGACTTTAAGGGTATTCGTATTGGGCTTCCACATCTTAATAGCGGGATATTTCAAGAAATTGAACGAATAGCTTCGATAGTTTCTATTTAGCACAGGTCGCCAAGGTATAAAATGAACTATATTTTGTTTTTTCAGACTTTCTTTTGAGTATTGTAAGCAGGTATCTTCTGCATACGTGTAACGACTTGATCTTTATCGTTCTTTGTAACATAATCGTTACGTTTTTAGTTGTCCCAGGCGTATAAACTTATAAAATAAAGTTCAACAAAGTTGGTCCGTGGTGCATTAACCAAGTCAATTTATATTAAAGTTTTAAAACATTATACCAATTTCGCTTAAAAAAATTGTACATACATACATACATAACGTCACGCCTGTATCCCTTATGGGGTAGGCAGAACACCAGAGGTTATAAAACCATCTGATGTCACGTTTGACGAATTTGGAGGAATTATAAAGATGCAGACAGACTATTGTAGTAACAGGGGGTCAGCCTATCGCCCACAAAAACGCCTTTAAAACCTCTATCCCTTAACTGACTTTTACAGTATGCCCGGGAAGAGAAACATGGCCCATTCTATGTTTTTCTTTCACTCCCAGTCCAGCATGGAAAAAAAAATTGTACTCAAAGTAAAAATATTCTTTATTGCGCAGTTACATACATACAATTGAAAAATGTCAAATTGTTTACAAATGGGACCGAATCTCCAACGACTTCGGCAAGTCTTTCTGTTAAGAAGAAGTGGCAAGAAACTTACCAGCATCAGTAGCCCCGCCAAACACTTTCCCAGGCGAAGTGCTTCCAAAAGCCGGCGCCCCGAAGGCGGAAGCCGCGCCGAACGCGGCGGGTCCACCGAACCCGCTTGCCGGGGACTTGTTGAACCCGCCGAATGACCCGAACCCGCCCGCGGCAGGCGGTGATCCGAAACTGTACGATAATTAATTGATTACCTCATTTTTTTATTATTTACTAAGAATGTACTCAAACTATAATAGTATATTATGTAACAAGTGAGCGAAGTTGCTAATTACAGTCGAGGCTGTGATTTGAGCCCGAGCCGCAGGCGAGGGCTTAATAATGAGCCGAGACTGTAATTAGCAACGCTCACGAGTTATATACGACGTTTTTCAACACACCTGTGAGTAAAAGACAGACATACGTGGTCATAAAATAACAAACACACTTGATAACAAAGCTGTGAATTGTGATTGAAAAATGGCGCCGAACTTCGCGCATGCGCGTAGGTTTTTTTTTCCGCCAAATGTGTCAATGGCTGTATAGCATATACAGCCTATTTTACATGAAAATATTTAATTTGGAGTGGTAAATCCAAATATTTTAATATTTTGTAACAAATTATTGTAAATTGTGAATAATTTGTTTGATATACAATTTTGTTTAACTAATATAAGGCGTAAACATTTAAAAAAGTATATGGATTTGAAGTGGTATAAAACCTCTTTGTTGTTTCTGAAAAAAATTAATGTATAACCCGGATCAATAAAATATGCTCTGTTCACTCGCATTTAATTTGCACAAAGGTACAATTCAACTTTGTAGGATTCATTATATTATGCACTAGGGCATAATATATTATGCACGCGTGACTTATAGCCCAGTTTATAGTTCTAAATTCAATAGAATAAGGCTTACTTTACGAGCAAGTGTGTTGAAAAATAAATAAATAAATATTTCTGACACTCACACAACATTGTCTAGCCCAAATTAAGTTTCTTAAAGAACTTGTATTATGGATACTAGATAACTGATATACTTAAGAAATATATAAACATACATATTGAATAAATACATATTTTTTATTAAAATAAACTTTAATAAACATATAAACATCCATGACTTGACGACTAATATCTGTGTTCATCACACAAATATCCGCCGCCGCCGGGATTCGAACCCAGGACCTCTGGCATAGAAGGCAATGTATGTTACCGCTATACCAGCCGGTCGTCAATACATGTGACGAACTATACACTACATGTGACGTCACATGCGCACACCATTAAATAACAAACACTTTCGTGCACAATTCAAAGTTTATAGTTTATTTACTTAGTTTATTGCCAAAATTATATGTATTACGAGCAGAATTTTATACTCTAATATCTATTGTTAGCGGAATCAATCAATTTAAATACGTACGGAGCTAGTGCATCACTTTCAATTTTGAATGAAGTAGCTTACCCAGTTGATTGTCCGAATACTGCTTTAGATCCAAAGCCAGCCGAACCTCCAAAACCAGGCCCTGTAAATAAGCATACATAACTTTTTTAATCGTTATAAATTCGTATTAAAAAAGGTAACTTATATTCCTCGTAAATATTTGAATAATAGATATTGTTTTGATAGCAAAAAGCCGACAGTGTAATAATAGTTCTAGAGAAAATTTAAGAAAATTCCTTTACGTCCTCCTTATTTTTAACCACAAACAGCTTTGATAAGTTCCGAATAGGACTGGTTGGGCACTGGCACAAACCATCTAATGTGGTAGGATCCGCAATTCAACCTGGTCCAGAGCATAACCTTATAATATTGGTATACATCTTTGAATTCGGGTGTATCTCATCACCGTAATTTGGAGATTCGCTGATCGAATCACCCAGACCTCCGAGAATTTCGATCACTAAGTTGGATACTTACGGTTGTTGGGTCAATAATACGGTAGATAATGGCTCCGTTGGATAATCTGGCATATCAAGAACTTGTGGTTCCGATTGTAAAAATGGTTCAGTAATTATGTCACTTTTCTAAGTCTTTGGCAAGTATACTTATTGTTGAGGCTAGTTTGCAAAAAATGGTTTGTACATTATATCATATAATATCCATGAGTTTCTCTCTCGGCCAACATACAAGGATAAATATAGTACATCCTAGTTTGCCTGTCATATCATAAAATCGCTTATAATGTCTTAAATATTCACGACTCATAATCTAAAATAAAGCTCTTTTAAACGAATTTATTGCGTATTTTACATTTTAACTCGAAGTTTCTTTTTCGCGAAGTTTCGTAGCGAAGGTTTCTTTGCAGACACCGTGGTTACAAGCAACTGTCGTTGTCTATGAAGTCCGGTAATCCAGTACACGTATTTCATTTGATATAACATCGTGAAAACTTAAAACTATACAAATTACGTTAAATAACTAATTTACAACTTCCTAAATAAAAATAAAAATGGAAATTAAATCACTACCTTTTTGTTGTTGCGGAGTACCAAACACAGATCCTTGTGGTTGTGGGCTGCCGAAAGCGCCACCTGGTGCGGGTGCGGAGAAACTGCCACCCGTTGTTCCGCCGAATATTGAAGACGCTTGCGTCGTAGGCTGCTCTTTGCCTGGTAAAGTTTAAATTTATTTAAATTCTAAAAGAGAATAGTTAAGGATACATAAATAATTTGTAAAACTCCAGCTATACTGAATTAAGTTAATAAGGATTCTCTGCAGCAAATCAAGAAGTTATATCGAAAAGACAGTGAACTATTTGCAAGTGACGCGCCTATGCTATTATTTTGGTGACTTGCCATTCTGTGGACCTCGTATTCAATTAATTGATGGGTGGTTCACCCCTGGAAACGTGGTTGTACATATCAGCCTATACAGGGTTAATTTTAATTAACGCACCACCTGTTGCGGGCAGCCTCTCCACATCAATCCCAACAACATTTGTTCTACGACTTTTTACAAATCTTCATAAATAAAACAAAAAATAAAAACAAAAAAATGTTTGCTCCTTACTCTACATTTTGTAAGAAGTACCAATTATTATCATGAAGCGATATTTTACTGCGCAAGGTGCGTGGCATACCTACGCTCAGAGTAAATAGAGTTACTGCTCTAAACAGACGCTATAAATATTTCTTGTATGCGAAAGCAAAAATAAAAAAAAAAAAAATTTAAAAGTTGTAGAACAAATGTTGTTGGGATTGATGTGGAGAGGCTGCCTACAAGAGGTGTTGCGCTAATTAAAATTAACCCCGTATACTTGAACTTTATTTCTGTTAAACTAAAAATATCATGATATCTTTTTATTTAAGACCAATACAATCATCTGAATTTCTTCAGATTTAAATCACAGTTTCCAGGTAGAAAAATATCTATGAAAATTAAGAAAGTGGATATCTAGATATACCTTAAGAAATGTTACTTTAATTAAAGAAAAAAAAACTCTTGATATATAACTAGCTACTTCTGAAATAAACGAGTAGGGTTTTGTTTTTATTTTTGAATATAAAAAGTAGGTATTGTATATTGTAAATATGAAATAACTACCTACTAAAAAACTTTTTCAACAACAGAAACGCAACAGAATCATTACTATCACAATCTGTTCATTGATAAATAAGCATGTATTTTCGGCTTAGACGTTTCAGTTTCGACTGTAAATACCACATACTAGAAATAGTAAAAATACATTAAAAATACATCAAAATATCTTACCGAACCAATTACTGCTACTATCCGATTCGGGCTTACTATTGTTTCCCCAAAAGTTATTAGCGGTGTCTTGTTTCTGTCCAAACCCAGACACTGGGCTGTTACCAAAGATGGACGCGGCTGCAGGGTTGGGCTGCCCAAAGGTGGTCTTTCCCCCGAAAACGTTGGCCCCAGTGTTGCTGAACGCTGACCCGGTACTGTAATTAATAATTTAAGATTAGGAACTAATCTTATTAAAAATACTAACCTAATAAAATAATAACAAGCAAATTGATTATGATTGGATGTGTTGAATAAGTATTTAACCATTATGAAGCTACACAGGAGTACCTATACAAGGTGTTCCACTTGATTTCCCATAACTATAGGGTATTGATGGCACCATGCAATTGAATCAAATAACATGTGAATAATTTTTAATATATATTTTTTTGTTTTTATTTTTCATACAGAATAATTCAAATAAGTCAAAACATCTTATGTAAAAGACCTTTGTGCTAGGTGTAAAAACGTGGCATTTCTATCCCTTTTTTTTATCGCCGTGCACAGGTACAGTTCGCAACGTTTTGCGTTGTACATTTTAAAAGTTGAGGAATGTTGTATGTATATGTTTTTGTTGTTTATTGTATGGCTTCAGTGGCACGCATCTATTGAATGAATGCGCTACTTATTTATCAATGGGTCTATGTATGGCTTTTATAATATTCATGACAGCAGTTTCACGCGGATTCACCCGCGTTGATCCCGTGGACTCAACTCAACCGAAAATAATAAAATAATAAAAATAATAATAAAAATGTTTATTAATTTCAGAAAAGCATGAATTACAAATATTGGCTTAAATATACAAGGAAGGATAGAACATTGGTGCCTGAACTAGGATAATCCTGTTTTTCAGGCTGGAGCGTGCTAAAATAACATTTAAAAATCATTCAAATTAAATATAACTTCGATAAAATAAAATATGGATCTTATACTTGTACAAACATAGTAGAATCTATTTAACTATTCTTAAGAAATAAAAATAAAATAGGAAATTGTGACAATTTTAAATTTAAGAGATTTACCTACATAATTATTTCATTTATTAAACCTAATTACACATTTATGCAAACATTATCAAAAATTAACTTATAACAGTCAGTAGCATCTCGGTTTCATCGTACGACAATTCCTGGAGAACTGTTTTTAAAGCCTTTTTACAATTTCTTACGTTTAAGGGATATATATACACTTTGGCGTTTATTTTGTTATACAATAATGGCCCTAGGAATTTATAAAATCGTGTAGTCAGAGTGTATTTTACCCGCGTGCGATTGGAGCATACAATATCCTTGCGTCTTTTGTTAGTAGAACTGGTGCTGTATTGAAGTGCTGTGTGCTGTTTAAGTACTGTATTAGTTATAAATAATTGTCGGACTGTTAGTACATTGCATGATTTATATAAAAGGTTAGTAGGGTAGAGGTATGGCCTAAAAGTAGCTACCTTAAGAATTGCTCTTTGAGCTCTTTCTACAATAAGTAGAGAGGTTTTAGGAGCTCCGCCCCAGATCGTAATACAATATGTTATCACAGATTGACACAGGGCGCTGTATAATAGCATGATAAGTTTTGAATCCGCAATTGACCTGATTTTCTTAAAAACGAAAATCAGTTTACGGATTCTATTACTAAGAGCTTCAATGTGATATCTGAAGGAAAGAGTTTCATCAATAATCACACCGAGATATTTTATTTTATCTGTTACTGTGATTCTAGGACACTCACATGCAGTGTCAGCAACGTTATTGCAGCAATGTGCATACAGGGGTCTATTAGTTCGTGCTGCGTGAGATTTCCGCATTGTGAACATAATATATTTTGTTTTGTCTGCATTTAATGTCAGTAGGTGAAGTTTAAGCCAGTTATTCACAATATTGAGGCCATTCTGAGTAAGTTTAAAAATGTCTTGTTCAGAGTCAGCTGAAAAAAGTAAAACAGTGTCGTCGGCGTATGAAATTATTTTACCTTGTACTAGTTGTAGATTACAAAGGTCATTTACGTATATTAAAAATAATGTGGGGCCTAAAATACTACCCTGGGGGATACCGAAGGGGGTGGTTTTTTGTTCAGAACTAACTATATTGCCTAGTTTAACGCATTGACTTCGATTACTAAGGTAACTAGTTAAAATATTTAGCTGATTTCCTCTTATACCTACATTTTCTAATTTATTTAACATGATGGGAATAGAGACGGAGTCAAAAGCCTTGGCTAGATCAAGGAACACCCCTATAGTCTATTTTCCCTTATCTAGTTCCTGTGCAATATAATCTACTAAGCCGTGCATAGCATCAGAAGTCGATAAGTTTGGTCTAAAGCCAAATTGTGACTTAGAGATGATAGACTTATTTTCCAAATATCGTACTAGCTGGTTGTTTATTATTTTCTCTAATATTTTAGATATTGAGGGTAGTATGGAAATAGGTCTATAGTTCGTTATTAGGTCTTTATTACCAGATTTAAAGACAGGAACTACGAGGGCTTTTTTAAGACAAGAAGGAAAAATTCCTTCTGAGAGACATTTTTGAAATATAAAAGTTAAAGGAGGGATGAAGAAATGCTTGAACTTTTTCAATAATTTGCTAGGTATATTATCACAGCCAACAGCACAGTCATCCCTTAACCCCATTATTAGTTTTTCGACCTCTGCTGCGTCTGTATTTAATAATACAAAAGAATTCAAAGATGAGTTATTGTAGGTATTAATAGTTTCATGTGTGATGGAGAATTGTCGAATCTTTTCTGTTAAAGTCTTTCCGATATTATTGAAAAAGTCGTTAGCACTGTTTGCCGCCGATAGTGGGGAGGGATGGGATAGCAATAAACTCGAGGACGATTCAGTGTGTTTGGACGTATACGTGACTTTTTTTATGTATTTCCAAACTTTTTTACTGTCTTTTCCAGCTTTTGCTAGTTGATTTTTGTCATAGTCAGCTTTAACTTTTCTTAAAATACTATTACAAAAATTACGATAGCGCTTATAAGTTATTTGTAAAACTAAATTTCCCGGACAAGATTTGGCCCTCATGTGGAGTTTGTCCCTATTTTTCATGCAACGAATAAGCCCCGGCGTAATCCATGGTTTGATATTTAAATTTCTACTACTAACTTTTACTTTTGATGTGTTATTAATAATTGCTTGTTGAACAATATTTACTAAGTATGTCATGCTCGAGTCAGCGTCAGCAGAATTATAAACTGGACTAAGGTCAGTGTTACATAAATCGTCCTCAAGTTTATGCATGTTTAATTTAGAAGTAAACCTTGCGTATTTTTTTTTTAGTTACTTTTAGTATAAGGGTTAGTAAAACAGCTTTGTGGTCCGTTACGGTGGAATTAGTAACTAGTACAGATGATAGCAACTGGGTTTTGACAAAGATATGGTCCAGACAAGAGCCGCTATGTTGTGTAGGCAGTGTGAGCGCAGGGTATAGCCCGTGAAATGCACATCGATTTAGGTACTCCTGTATCGACCCACTGTTATTCTCTGGTCGAATATCAATATTAATATCTCCAGCAAGCACAATATTTTTATAAGACGATAAATTTTGAAGTTGACTATCTAAAGATTCGAGAAAGTAATCCAGCTTCTTAAAAGAAGGGGACATACATCGCTAATATTGCAACTTTATTTTTGTTTTCATCGATTTTTATTACCAAACCGCTGCATTCCCTAACAATAGAGTCCTCGACTGTGATATTCAGGGTGTTTCGAGCGTAAACTACCACACCATCATTTTGGTTGTTAACTGTTTTACTGCTATACACATCGTAACCTGTCATCTGTGGAAGTTCATAATTATTGGAAAGCCAACATTCAGTTAGTACAATTAGATCGCAGTTAACATTTAGCCTATGAAGAAAAATATTAAAATTATCAAAGTTTTTATAGATACTCCTAATATTTTGTGTTAGTATGGTTATCGAGTTGTCGCACATAGGTAGATACTGTTTGCAATCTTCAACATTACAAGGCGTTGCTTCCGAAACAGAGATACTATCTAACTCGTTGATGATATGATGAGTCATGTATTATTAAAATATGAACAATTAAGAATTAAAATATAATAAAGATATAAAAATTTAAAACGAGTATAAAAAGAGAAATAAAAAATAAGGCAAAAATTAATTTACTAAAAACGGCGCTCTTAGGCGCCTTCATAATTAATTGAGTTTATGTACCTTTGTTCGGCAATTTTCTTGGCGGGGCAATCAGTTTCACCTGTTTTGTGATTATTAGGTTTATTGAAACGGGAACATGTTGCACACTTAGGTTCCTCTGCCTTTTTCTGGCACTCGTTTGATGAGTGGCCTAGAACTCCACAGTGTCCACAGGTACAAGTTTCTGCTCGGCATGACTTCGCTGCATGTCCATACTGCTGGCATTTAAAACACCTAGTAACTAAAGTAAAGTCCCTCACCGGACAGGACGACCAGTTAACAAAGACTCTTTCTTGAGAAATAAGGGCTTTTCTTATTAGGGCAGGAACTTCGATTACATAGTTACAGGTCTCTGCTTCTTTCTTTCCAGACTTATGACTAAGTTTAATGGAGGACAGGATTTTTTCACGGCTATCACTAAGTTTGTTCGAAAGATTTTGCTCGTATATGCACTTAAAAACTTCTTGTTCCTGCATTGATGTGGGCACCCCAATTACGACAATTCTAGGGTTTCGCTTGCTTGGTTCATCTACGGTAAGGCCACAGGATGACAGCTGGACTGACTGCTTCAGTTTTTCGACATCGCCTTTCGAGTCAGTGCTAATAATAACCCCACCATTTTTTGTATTGCGGAGTCCTCTAACCTGCAGCTTCATTTCACCAGGGCTAATAATCTGCTGTACAAGTGATTTAGTGGCCTCGCTAGTCTTTAATTTGTCCTTGGGGTAAATTGCTACCGAGCTTACATTTGCAGGTTTAATGAAACTATTATTGGTCTTAATCATATCTGCGTAAGTAACTTTTGCCAAACTTGGTTTAGCGGACTCCAGGATTTCTTCTTTAAGGTCTTGAAATTGGTTAGACAGCTCTTGTTTTTCTTTAAGCGCTTGTATTAACGTGCGGCCTTGAAGTGCTTTCTGCTTGAGGGATTGGTATGTGATAGCCAGTTGGGATGCACCATGGCCAATCTTTCGACAGAGAGAGCTGATCCGAAGTTTTTGCTCGGTATTCATTTTTCCTTCACCAGAAATTGCGCAAACTTCATTGAGGCAAGCTTCAATGGATGACATCCAATTTTGAATTTCGGGCGTTGAAATTACTTCCATGTCGTCTTCATCTGGTACTGGAGGTGGCTTTGAAGAGGGCGTTGGAGGTGGGCTGCGGCAAGTTTTACCACTTCGATTGAAGGGGCTGCTATCCATTTTTTTTGTATTTAATTAAAACGTATCATTTCAAAAACACAAATATTTGCATTAATTATTATCACAAAAGTTAATTTGCGCTGATTCAAATCTAGGTCGTGTACTGCTTTAATTTAAAATTGTATAAAATAAACTAAAAACACGTCCGATCCATTTGGCGATTGAATAATAAAATGAAGACGTCAGTCAGTTGTCACACTCTTGCGCGTAAAGTTATGCTCTCACGTTTTTATGATAATTTTTTTGAGGTTTAAAAGAGATTTTACAAGGGTGATAATTTATGAACTCATTATATTAAGATTGTATCATTATATGATATCTAGGAAAGTATGCACTTTTAAACCACATATACTGTGGCAAAAAGTATTATTTTTTAGTAAGGAACAAAACCTCAAAGTTATGGGATATCAAAAAAAACACCTTGTATATCTAAGATATTCATATAGGATCAAAACCTATGTGGATAAAATTACCCGATACTGCCAAGATTCTAACTTAAGCTTTCTCAAACTTTTCTTTCTTTTGTTAATAATTATTCTGCTTTTGTGAACTAGTTCAAAAATAAACAGTTAGAAGAATCTTACCTTCCACCGAATATGCTTCCAGTAACTTGGCTCGGAGCATTTGTAGTAGATATTGACGCCGCCGCAAATAAGTTAGATTCTCCACCGCCAAACAACGACCCACCCGAGGTCGTTGTGGCAGGTTGAGCTCCAAATATTGAAGTCTGCGTTGTATTTGACCCCCCTGTCGAAAATATCGAAAAGGCCTGCGTTGTTGGAGCCCCAAAAACTGAACTTTGCGTCGTCGGAGCAGTTGCTTGCGCCGGAGAACCAAAAACTGACTTCTGTTGACCTCCAAATACAGGTGCTTGCGTCGTAGGCGATCCAAATATAGATTGAGTTGGAGCAGTTGCAGTACCAAAAATAGACGCTTGTGTTGTAGCCGTAGTTGAGCTGAAAGCACTTTGAGCCGTCGTCGCAGCACCAAAAAGAGGAGCCGCCGCAAAAGCAGACTCTTTAGTCGTAGGCGCAAATGCTGATTGCGTCGTAGTAGTCGTTCCCCCAAATACAGTTTGCGTAGTAGTAACAGTTGCTCCAAATATTGATGTAGGTTGTTGTGCATTTGCTGAAGCGAAAACTGAGCTTGCAGACGATCCGAAAATAGACGGTTTTGTGGTCGCAAATGCTGATTGATTGCCAAAAACTGGAGCTGAAGTGGCCGGCGTGGGCGTGCTGAATATTGAAGGTTTGCTTTCTGGTGCAGTTGTCGCAAATGCAAAGGTTGCTGTTGTTGTAGGCGCTATTTCAATTTTCGAACTAGATTCAGTTTTAGGTACTTCTTTAGTTTCGCTAGTTTCACTTGCAGATGAACCAAATATGGACTTTGCATCTGTGCCCGTCGTAACTGGTGACGCAGTGGACGCAATAGAAACCTTCTCAGAATCAGTTTCGATGGGTTTAATCTCAATGCTTGTTGTAGCTGATTTAGTACCGAATATGGAACCCATTTGTGAATTCGAAGATACTATGGTAGGGCTGAATATTGAAGAACTTTGCTGTGATGTTTGTAAAGAGCTAAATAGAGATTTGCTGGTTTCACTTGAAGATACAGCGCCGAATATAGAGGAAGTTGCTACACCAATTACAGGTTTTGACGCTGTAACAAGCAGTATAATATGTAAAAATTTATGTAAATGAAAAATAATAATGTAATTAAATTATTCCATGCAAGTTTCATACCATTGGTAGAAGCAAAAATTGACGAAGCGCTCGATGCGACAATAGATGGGTTTTCAGGAGTTTTGTCTGCAGGTTTTTCTTCTGTTTTATCTTCTGGGGTTGCTGTAATGAAACGGAATGTTATGTAAAAAAAACCGTATTCAAAAGAACAACAAAATAAAGAAAAATAAATATTAAGATGTAGCTGTACCCCGCAGCAATGCTTTGCAATGAATTCAGATTCTGTGGGGATATCCGTATTCTATAGTTATTTTTGTTTGTGCGAAACCATATACACAGGTCTAATATTTTTGATCAAACAATCAATATACATAATTATTATATCATCTCAAAAGGTCAGCAAGTTTCAAACGTCTTGTGGTGCCTTATTTTTGTCGTACTTGCATCCTGGGATCGCGTGCGATTCAAGGACTGCATACCGGTATGAATTTCTGTACATTTTTTTTCTGTATGACGTCATACCGTTAAATTTGGTATATTTAAAAATAACAGTACAGGAATTCATACTGAAATAATTCGTGTACCTTTTTTATTATTGTAGCATAACTGATTTTTTTTTCTGTTAGCTGAAATTTTCCGGTAATAATATTTTAATATTAAATTTTATTTTAAATAACTGTAGAATGTTCGATAGTTTAGTTGAAGCCTATGAAGCGTAGGGACATATGCTGACCTATACATTTCGGTACAGAAATTAAATAGGTTAAAATATTTCTGTCCTAAAAACATCTACAGAAATTAATCCGGTATACATTATTTGGGTACTGATATAATTAAGTTAGATTTTAATAACTTGTACAGGTATTGTGTTTGATGAAGCAGTACACTAATTTTAAAACACTTTTTAAAAAAAATATACAGATATGCAGTCCCTGGTGCGATTCAATGTCTATTTTATTTGAGATCCTGATAAATTATTGAGTAAAAATATAATAAGGTACTTAAACTATTGCAAATAATTTTATTACCGATTCTGAACAAACTGTTTTCAGGTTTCGTATAAACAAAAAATAACGTTGTACTTAATATGTGGATAATTACTACATGTGCGTGAAATTTCAGTTCAATCCGTCACATTGAGATTGAACTGAAATTTCACGCACAGGTAATTTAAAAAAGAGTAACAAATATTCATCTTCACTAGCATGCTTATAAAACTAGTAGTATTAAATACCTGGAATAGGTTGAGCTTGCGAAGACGCAAATAGAGTTGGTTTACTTTCTTCAGCTTTCGTAACATTTCCCTTAGTGCTAAGTTTCAAAGGTACATCTTTGTTCTTATCTGTAACATTTTCCTGTGAATCTGGCTTCTCAAGCAAGGTTTTCGATTCTGCTTTAACACCAAATCCTTGTGTAGCACTCTTCAAAACATCAGGTACAAATTGGCTACTAGCAGATAAAGGAGTCGACGTTTTAATGTCGAATATAGATTTTTCTTCTTTCTTCGCATCGTTTGGCTTCACACTTGTTTCTATTTCACCGGTTTCATCAGATAATGCTTTGATTTCTTTCACTTGATCGGGTTGTAACGTTTTGAATATACTGCTTTTGTCGGCGAAATTGGTTGATGAAGGTGTCGAAGTATTTGATGAAACTGTAAATAATAAAAAACAAAATAAGTTTGTAACTTAAATTTGTAATAAACTTTACTGTCGCTTTTTGAAGTTTATTAAGTTTTTTAAATATAAAACCAAATACAATACATAACATGCCGTTTATTTGTTATCAAAATCGATAACATAGTTCGTTAGAACAGATCTTCGTATATCTTTAAGTTTCAAACTTCCCATACTTATCGATCTTATTGGTCCACCTGTATAAAAAAATACCCTAATTTTGTTTTTTTTTTCTCTTATTGAATTCACCTTCCAACTAGCAATTAGCACAAGAAATCTTATATTTGGAACATTATAAAGTTTGAACAAGTCAAAATAGCAAAGAACTACTATGGAACTCTGTAATTTATCTTACGTTCTGTAGAATCTATACTAATATATAAAGCTGAAGAGTTTGTTTTTTTGTTTGTTTGTTTGAACGCGCTAATCTCAGAAACTACATGTGGGATTTGAAAAATTCTTTTTGCATTTGATAGCCCAACTCTTGAGGAAGGCTATAGGCTATACTTTATCTCGAAATTCCCACGGGATCAAAAGTTACGCGGGTAAAAACGCGCGCGCGGTGGCTAGTATTTGAATAAACCACGTAAGTTGAATCAACTCGCACATGAACAATACTAAGTTATAAAATATTATGATAATGTTACAGATTTGTATACTTACACGTAAAACTAGTGGGCGAACATATTTTTTGGCCTAAAAATGTATTATTATCATTTTTGCTTTCCAGGTTAGCTAAAGCAGACTTGCTTTTCAATAATTCTTTCAAAACACTCTTAGTGTCTATAGTAGGCGTTGGCACAGAAGATACTGGCTGTATTTTCTCCTGTGCTACTTGTGGCTTTGGTTGCTGAGCCGGTATAGGTGTAGATGAAGATTGGGGACGGGGTAGTTCATGAGATGATTCTGTAAGAAAAAGTGAATATAAACAAAAGACTGGAACTACAATCCCGCCATATTACTAGAGATGTTTCTGAAAAAAGTAATAATTAAACAAAACGACAATCTTACAGCAATCTGTTCATAATATTAGGACCATGGCATTTCGATAACTGACAAATAACCACTACTTTCAACCTGCGATTGCTCAAAAACCAACTCGATTTTCTTGCAGTAGTAGAATAGTATGGTAAAAGAAGCGCTTAGAATAGCATTCACTTAGATTTTCACATTTAAACAAATAATAAACCTGAAATTTCTGCAACTTGAGTACGCAATTTAAACACATTGTGTTGTCTTACGTTTAATTATTCACTTAGTTTTCGCTTACAGCTATTATTGAACTTTTTATATCCGAAAAAGTGTTAAATCAAATAACGCTGGATAAAATTGAAATATCGCAAGAAAATCTGCTAATATAAGCCATTATTGTAAACAACCATGACAATAATTGACATTACATGTTTTTCATGCTTGTTTCTTTTACGTCAAATAAAATTAAATTGAAAGATAATATACCCATTTTTTTTCTTTTTTCGGATTATTTTTCTTAAATATATTGCTTTTGGTTCAGGCCATGCTATAGGATGTTACTGCCCAATGAATTACATTTATGGTTGCATTTGCGACAGCATTTTTGCAATCTTTGTTTGACCCGCTAAAAAGCTATGCCGTTTGACAATTTTGTCAAATCGATCGGCGTCCTGTCACAATTATTTATTGTTTACTGTGGCGTCCTCAGACGTGACCCACAGAGATTGAATATATTAATATCTATTAAACGTGCTTAATAAAATTAAGATAAAAGTATGATTTAATATTTGTGACGTGAATGAGTACACGTAAAGTTTAGTATATAAACTATTTCTATTTGTTATTTATTATTTTATTTATTTATTGTACAAAATCTTTCTACACTATATAGTTATATTGTCATATCGAATTATAAATTTATATTAATAAATTGTCACTCAAGATGTAATCGTGTCTTGCTTTAAAACCCTTTTCCTGGTCGTAATATTTACTAAATTAGTTCATTGGTTTCCAAAAGTTTTACAATTATTAAATTTTAAATATTCATCCTAACGATTGCGAAAAACATGTTGCTGTCGGTAAAAAAATACTAAAAATAGGATACAGGAATGTACGAAATGAATGAAAATGAATGTTATAATATTATGAAAACACATAAAAGAAGAGTTCCAGGGAAGCACAATATTAACGCCTAAACGTAGGTAGCTAAAGGCGAAGGTACATTCAGTCATAGCAGTAATTAATTGATCTATTGAGCGAAATTGTCATGGTAGAGTGCAACAATTGTGCCGCTATTTAGCTAATAAGAAGGTCATATGAGCTCCCAGTAACAGCTACCGTAAAGCTATTAAGAATACTCTAGAAATAACAAAAAGCGAGCTAACTCTAAACTATGACATTTAAGTAAGAGTAAAAGAGTCCAGGATCTACATTAAATTTCAAATAGAGCGTGCTTCTTAAGTATAAAACATCCGTAATGCCAGTCATTTGAAGGCTATTCGATATTAAGGGAAGGCATTTTTATTTTATTATTAAATTCATCCATTGATCACAAAAGTCACTCCATAACTACTACTGCAATATTCTGTGATTTGGTTAACGCTTGTTTTGTAGGTAAAACTTTATATAAGATCAATAATAGTACCACAGTACAAATATCTACAAGTAATTCAACTCGGCCGCATCTTTGAAATAAATGCCTACTGCGCCGCGGTTCGTTCACATGTGGTAGGGCTTGATATAATGATATCATTATATCAGCTTCTGCACGCTAATTGTTCTTATTCACTAAACTGGAGGGAGTGATATTGAGTGAAACGAGTTTTAAGAATCTTTTACTAAGACTACCTTTTTACAGCAGTTGTAAATTATTAGTATATTATGTAACAAGTGAGCGAAGTGTAACGCTCACGAGTTACATACGACGTTTTTCAACACACTTGTGAGTAAAAGACAGACATACGTGATCATAAAATAACAAACACACTTGATAACAAAGCTGTGAATTGTGATTTAAAATGGCGCCGAACCTCGCGCATGCGCGTAGGTTTTTTTTTCGTCAAATGTGTTAATGTCTGTATAGCGTATACAGCCTATTTTAAGTGAAAATGTTTAATTTGGAGTGGTAAATGCAAATATTTTAATATTTTATGACAAATGATTGTAAATTGTGAATAATTTGATTAATATACAAATTTATTTTACTAATATAAGGCGCAAACATTTAAAAATGTATATGGATTTGAAGTGATATAAAACCTCTTTGTTGTTTCTGAAAATATTTAGTGTATAACCCGGACCAATAAAATATGCTCTGTTTTCCCGCATGTTATTTGCACAAAGGTACAATTCAACTTTGTAGGATTCATTATATTATGCACTAGGGTATAATATATTATGCACGCGTGACTTATAGCCCAGTTTATAGTTCTAAATTCAATAGAATAACGCTCACTTTACGAGCAAGTGTGTTGAAAACGTACATTATTAAATATGAATACCTGCCAGTCACGATTGAAGGTTCACCTTTAACCGAATGTAACTTTTGAGTTCCGACTTTTACAAAGTAGCGGTTGAATTTACAATTGTTTGAGAACTTTTACTAAAGACTGAAACCTAGAAAAGTACAAAATTCCAATGTGGACGCTCATTGGGAACACAGAGTAAAATAGAAGGTATAAGTATAAAGAATGTTCTCAAATATTAATAGACAACAAAAATTCTAAATAGAAAAGATGAAAGAGTACTTACGATCCGAAAAAAGGGTTCTAGAAACATTAGCGAGTCCGGGCTGAATGGATTGATTCATTGCTTGAGGTACATTCGGCTTCAAATTGTTTATCGAACGGAAACTTGGCAATGCTGATTGTGGTATCGATTGCGGCAGTGTCGTTTGCTGAGATATTTGTGAAAATGACTGTTGGATTGTAGGTTGGCTTGGTTTTACTACATCTGGCTTTGCTTGTGGCTTCATTTGTGGAATTGGAGCTGGTTCTATAAATGTTTTGAGACGTTATAATACACCATGCTCTGTACACATACTTTGCGTATTAATATTTTCTTTTTAGCTCATTAATTTGGTTATAATTGTCAGGTAATAAAAATAATGAACTAATTTTCTTATAACATAACCAACGATTGCAGAGCATTAAAAAAACCGACTTCACGTCAAAACTTTAGCTGAGTTGAGAATGGCATCAACGTAAACATTCTCCGAAATAATACATATTTTTTCAAAAATTTGAAATTTTCAATGAAGTACCCAACCGATTTCGATAAAAATTATAATGTCATCAATAACTCAGCCAAAGTTTTGACATGAAGTCGGTTTTTTTAATGCTATGCATTCGTTGATTATAATAAATACTAGAAGCATTTAACTTACCAGCTACTTTCTGTGGTATTTGAGCCTGTGGCTGCGGCGCGGCCTTTTGAGCTGCTTTTTCTTTCAAACTCTTCTCATAGCTCAACCTGACAGCTTTCAAGTGTTGTGTCATTTCGACAGTGACAGGCTTGATTTTCGTGGGTCTATTGTTAGCCAGCAAGTCTCGGAGAGCGTCTAACTTTTGTGCAGAAAGATAGCCTTCAGATTTCGGCATTTGCGACTCTATGCTCATGTTGAGAATGTTTTTTGTAAGTTTGGATAGGTTGTCTCTGTGGAGTGAATTATAATTTTTGGATTAACTTTAGAAACATGATATGTTTTTATGGTGATCTTAAAAATAATCCCTCTACATACCTGTAACCTTCTAGAACGAGTTTCTAAATATTACTTACTTAAAATAAAACACATAATAACACACATTAAGGTTAATGCGATAGGATTCGGCATAAAATGTATTTAATTAAATGTTTTGATGTTGTAAAGCTCTTGTTATTTATTTAAAACTGTTGCATTGCGGTGTAATAACACCAGGGTTTTTAACTAAGATGGAATTATCTTGAGCTTTCACAGTTCATAATCTATAAAACGTCTTTTGACCAGATATACATGTACAATTAAACTCCACATTTAGCTATATGCAGATACCGAAGTCATGAGAAATCTCATGTAAAATATAAAAATAAATGTATAAGTATGTATAAAAATAAATGAAATTATAAACGGTTATATCTATCATCAGGCCTAAAAAGTGTTATATTTCCTTCATTCTTACTTGTTTCTAAACGGTGTGCTTCTCAAAATGGATGTAGATTTAACTACAGGCGAACTATTACACTCGTTAAGCGTATTCCTTAAAGTTCGCAATACTGCTTGCTGACGACCCAATATCTCTTGCTGTTTCACTAGGGGCTGGTAAATGTCGTCTAGGATTGGTCGAATCATGCGGTGACCTGGTCTGAAAAGAGGAAATAAATTATTTAAAAATATTTATATTTTATTTTTAAAGTTCCATTGTATGCTTATTGCATATTAAATCAATAAACAAATGTTATTGAAATAAAATTTGCAAGACGCAGTATGTATAGTTACTAATATAATTAGGAAGTTGTCACACCACCGACGAGAAAACGGCTATTGGCTATTTTCTCGCTCACGAAACGTACAGTAGATATATACATTATATAGGGTGACTGGAGGGTCATTTTCGAAATTGCAGGACGGGATAGTTTGAGATCATACATGCAGAGAACGAATTAAATAAAAAATAAATATCAATTATTTACTATAGTTCGGCCGTCTAGAGAATGCGTTCCTGACACATCGCGATTGAACTGACGACGTAACTTTGTAATGGCGTTGCAGTTACGATAAAAAATATTTTTGCTGGTTGTTTACCGTTTTAACAATTGATGAGCATTAAAACAACATTATTATATCAATAATCAATGAATTTTATAATTTTGTGCCAAACTGAGTGTCAAATAACTTGGTAAACAATATTTTTCAAAATCTATACTGCGCTATTACAAGGTTATGTCAAAGCTTTATATTTGTAGTGCTGTGCTAATAATAACAGTATCGTAATCTGTTCTTAAACAGGTATACTTTATGAAATAATACGTTTTGATTTTCTTTTTAAGAATTTGAAAATAATGGACTATAAGATAACTTTTATTAAATTAAAAAATAAAACTATGACCTAACCGAATGCGCGAAAAAAAGTTGGTTACAAGCAAAAGGCATTGACGCAAATATGCAGATGCTAAAAGCAGAGCTAATTAAATTAGTTAAAGAAAATAAAGTGGCAAATGTGCGATACGAAATCGATGAACTGGCTCTGGAGTACGGTCATCGCGTTCTAAGAATTCCATCGTATCATTGCCAATATAACGCGATTGAGCTAATCTGGGCTCAAATTAAAGGTTACGCCGCCCGCCACTATACTTCCCCGCCATTCAGCACGAAAAAGATGAAGACCCTATTAAAAGAAGTCTGCGGGGAAGTCACTAGACATGACTGGGCAAAGGTTGTTGAAAGACTAAAAACCTGATTATGGAACATTTTGACCGAGATATCAGGATTGATTCTGTTATTGATAATAAAATAATTATACATGTAGGCGAAGATGATGATGAAGACACTACCTCCTCAAGCGAATCGGAGTCTGGTTAATATTCTGTACGCACATTCAATTCAGTGTACTTTATTGCATAGAAATACAGATTGTAACTTTGTAACAAAAAATAAATAAAACAATTTTATTATATTTATATTTTTTTGGTTTCCACTTAAATTACTAAAATATAAATTTTAAATGATCCCGCCAATTTAAAACGAAAATAATCTTAAAAATAACGCGGCGTTTCATTTTGGAGGAACGGTAACGAACTCAGTGTTATGTTGTGCCCATCACTAGTCGTGACTAACTGACAGGTGTCAGGAACGCATTCTCTGAACGGCCGAACTATAAGTAAACTTAACCTTAAACTTAAAAGAATTCATTACGCAACGCATGGTTACATAAGCGTAATGCAATAAATACTTAGCGGATGATGGTGTGCGTGTGGCGGGAACACTGCTGTGTGCGTGATGACCACGGAGGAAATATATAGAGGAGTTGCCTATCCAGTTTTCACTAGGGACTCAAGTGAAACCTACGGCCGGGGTGCGGGAGAGGTAAGCGGTTGGTTATGGCCAATTATAGCCAAACAGGCGATGGCATTAGTCACCTAGTAGCGAATAGTAAAAACCGGTTGAAACATAAGGTTAAATTATTCAAATGACCATCAAAAAAGTTCAGCTTCATTTTACTAGGTGGCTCTAGTTTTTTAACGAAATTTCATACGTTCCAAATCCGTCAGAAAAAAACCGCTAAATAGAAGTACTCTAACTGACGCTAGATAGCGCAACATTTTTTGCGGCATAAAAATCACCTAGGCAACAAATAACAATCTGGAATTTTGGACATAAATAATTGGAAAACAAACAATTTGTAAAAAATGATTATGAATGAAATTATCTCCATGGTTAGTTAATTTGATTTGGATTGTCAATAACAAACAATGTAGGATTTAATTTTTTTTAATTATCTAAGTGTGTACATACTACATACAGAAGTCAGCGTCAAGCTGACGCCAGTGCCTTAAGCGCGGAATAGCCAAATTGGAACCCAAATTGAAGCTGTGCATCTTTGCTTACAGGAGCTCTACTATATACCGGTCTCTTTCTTTATTTGTAGGAATTTCTGATGAAAAATGAAATACCTACTTTTATAATTATGATCAGAATTCAGAGTGCTTTCCTTCAGTATCTAAAATTTGTCTCCAGTCACCCTGTATGTAAACAAAAAGAGACGGATATATTAATAATTGATTGCTCTGTTCACACTGCCAGAGAGGACTTGCTCCACTCGTCTGTCTCTGAGCGACGAGAGGTATCCAAGATAGTACTCGCTCAGTGATGCTCGCTTGGGGGTCAAAATTCTAGCCAAGAGACCAACTAGCAGTCATTTTTCTATGGTCTTTAAAGTAAACTTATTTCTTTCCCAGTGACAAAACTAACTAACTTCACACTAGTTTCCGGTAGGACCACTTAGTAATTTGAATAAGACCACCACCACCATCATCACCACAACTCCGAGTAATGAGCCCACTGCAAGGCTATGAATCTCTCCCCTGGGTGACGAGGAGGTTTAGGCCGTAATCCACCAAGCTGGCCCAGTGCTGGTTGGTGGATGTCAGAATTTTCATAGTGCCGAAATGGCTTCTGACAAGTCCCAACGACTACTGTATACAAACATACAGCACCCGGGATCGACTGCTTAACGTGCCCACCGAAGCACGGAATAAGACATTCAAAACTTAACAGTCTGTTACTGATAATAAATTGAACTTTGTTTGTTTTTTGCAATGGTTTTATTGTCTTCTAATATCATATTGCTAAATACTTACTTGTTATACAAAGGATTCTTGCTGAGCATATCCGACCACTTATGATCTAGCGCCTTCTGAGCCTGTTCCAATTGGTTCTGGACGTAATAAGCCATTTTCTTAATGTTGGCTACTCTCTTCGTTGTAAGTGGGTCTGCGTGGGACCACTCGTGGAAATCTTTCATTCTGAAATTTAATAATATATTGATTACGAATTATATGATAAAAGAATTTATAAACTACATATTTAAATATTAATTTCTTATAAAATTAAATCATCATGACCTGCATTTGTGAGCTCATCTCTTGGGTAAGTTACTAGGATATATTTTACCACGAAAAATATATTAGATCTAAAATGGCTACTACAGCTTAGTACCTATAAAAAAATATCAACTTATTTGCTTAAAAACAATTTAGTAGCTTTTAGATTAGAAGATTCATAATGCATAAAAATATGATATGATTAAGAGAATTTGCAAGTTTTCGAATTTAAATGTGTCTTTTATCTAGGAAGTTAATATATTAGCCAAAACTAATAAATTGGCTTTAAACAGATTGTGAAACAAAAACTTTCAAGCACACACAAGTAAATTAAGTATACTTACTCGGTATGTGTCCTAGTCTCCGCTACTGCGGCGCAAGCTCTCACCAAGTCCAATTTAAGTTGAACCACGGCCGCCCTCAGGTCTTCCAAACCACAGTCCTTCCTTAACTGGTCTACGTTCAGTGATTGTAAGTCAAAATCCGATGATAGGGAGTTGATGTCTTTATATAGCTAAAAAGATCAAAGCATTTTACATAGGATAATAGAAAGTTATTTGAAATGTAGACCAATGGATCCCCATTTAAGTGGCCCATTTCAGGTACCGAGGTACACCCAGTGGTTCATAATACCTTTGATTCCAGTAAATAAAACTGTATTAACAGTTTAGGTCCGAGCTGAACTTTAAATTGAGAAAAAAAATCTTATTCGTGGCTTTGTACTATGCAGTAAAAAGACTGCTATCCATGGCAAGAAAATGTTTCCAATTAATAAAAAATTACTATAACTGTCAAACTGACAGTTTCATTATGTGGTTTATTTATTTATTGTAATAACGACCTTATTTGAATGTATAACGGTGTGGTGTCATCCTGTCATTATTGATATTTGCTGACAAATGTAAAAAAATAATGATTTAATGTTCCGAAACGGCTATTTTTTACAACTTTAAATAATTTATTTTACAGCATTTAATCATGAATAGGTAAATCTATTCAATATTTTACAGTTCCTTGGTGTATACCCTACAATTTGGTGTCCATGTACCTCGCGGTACGCATATGGGCCAAAATGTATGAAGATAAAATCTCTTTCTTTCACAAGTCAGTGGTAATACGGTTAGGGATTATAGGTCGCCGTTTCAAAGTCATAACCCTTATGGAATTCCAAGGCAGTGTATTGGGACCGTTCTTATTCATTTTGTTTATCAATGACCTCCCTGCTGTAACAAAACATGAGTTCATACTCTTTGCTGATGACTTTTCTTGTCACTAAATGTCTCGATAAACGTAATTTAATAATTAATATGACAAAAACGAATTACATACAATACCAAACCTACCGGACTACCCCTGAGACCGGACTACCCCTCTGATCAGCTGTACTGTCAGGGTACACAAATAGAAAGAGTTGAGACAAAATTTTTGGGACTAACAGTAGACAAGTATTGTAGCTGGAAACCAGATATACATAATTTATGTAAAAAAATAGTATATTTCATTACGAGTGCGGAAAGCCTGTCATTGCAAAGAGTTCCGACAAATGTCTACACGAGCCGAGGCGCAGCCGAAGGCGAGGGTTCACAGTCGGAACAAGTTGCAATGACGGTTCCGCACGTGTACTGAACGACTATTTTTAATACAGTTGCGAAAAAATGAAGCAATTTAATAAAATAATAAAAACACAACAAACTCAACAATAAACAAAATGGCGCCAGCCGTAAAAGAATATAAGCAAAGATTTTTTTTGTTTTCTTCACACATCCTGTCTGGGTAGGCAAGGGAACTATGCCCATACAGCCAAGTCCTTAGTAAATTTTTTTTATTAATATGTAATGAAAATTAAATGTAATGAGATGAAACCTAACCTAACACATTGAATCAAATCATTAAATCTGATATTGAAACAAATTAGTAGCTTCTTTTCAGAAATATTTGCATGAATCTTTAAAACTTCTATGAATTTTTTTTAGTAAAAACTTCGTGGTTGGTTTTTTTCTTTTTAATAGACATTATTTTGACACTTGGGAAAGAAAAAGCACGAGTGCGTAAAAGCCCACTTTCCGAACGCTATACGTCCCTGCAATACGTCACTTTTTGAGCAACTGTATTAAAAAAATAGTTTCGTGTTTGTTATTAGTAGACTGTCAAGAACCATAAACAAACAAGCAGCATTGCTAGCTTATCATGGGTATGTCGCATCTATTCTTCGCTACGGTATTATTTTATGGGGTAATTCTGTTGAAATTCACCAGGTATTACGGTGTCATACCTGGTGAATTTCAACACTCTCCAACGGTGTGGAGCTAGTCTTAGGGACTCGTACAGGCCTCTATTTTGCTGAGCTCAAATTACTCACTGTTCTGTGCATTTACTTGTTTAAAATGTTATTATTTGTCAAGAAACATATGGAATATTTTAAGGTAGTAAGTAGGTGATTGTGAAGTAATTATTTTATGAATCTAAGAACTAGAAATAAAGACAATCTTGACAAGAAACTGTACATGCCACCCAGAAAATCAGAGTTTTTAGTAAAAATGTATACTGTATGGCAATTGGCATTTATAATCATCTCCCTGTACAGTATAAAAACTTACAATTCATAGAATACAGGCGGAAAATACTTGACCTGCTTAAAACAAAAGGGTACTATACAATGGACGAATATTTTACGGACTCGAAATTACAATGTATGAATGTTTATAACCTATTAGATTAATAATGTATTTTTAGCTTGTATTGTAATAAATGTTTTATATTGTGTATACTATTTTGTAAAAAAAAATATGACATGTATGTTGCATTCTCTGTAGTAATTTTATATTTTTATCACTTGGCATTTTATATTTTATGACATATTTCCTGTAAGAAAATTAGTGTTCTTACAGGAAATATGTGGAAATTAGTGTGAGAATTAAATAAATAAATAAATAAAATAAAAAATTAATTTGTAATAAACACACTGACTCTTAGCAGGAATTGTTGAACCACACAACATATTTAACCAACTTTAGTACACACTTTCATGCAAATAATTATGATTTGATTTTGATTGATAATATTGGAAAAATCATTAAAAGTAATTGTAATTTGTAACATATTTGGGCAAATTTTGAAGTGTTTGGTTATCGCAAACTCAAAAACTTGTATTAATTTATACAATTAACTAAATTTTGCCCGCGAATTCGTACGCGCAAAAATATAGTTTATGTTTAACCAGTCACTTATTGAAAAACTTTTATGTCATGTATCACATCCGTGCACTCAAGGAATAAGATTTTTCATACAAACTAAAAAGTCCAATTATTGTCATTCCCGTGGTAATTTCGGAAATTCCTTCCATAATGCAAACAGACACGTATTACACCAAGTATCACATCCGTGCACTGAAAGAATAAGATTTTTTCATACAAACTAAAACAGCAATTTCCGAAATTCCCTTTTCCGTGGGAATGTCGGAATTGCTTTCATAAAGGTACCGATACACGGTGACACCGACACCGACACTAGTGTCGACACAAGTGTCAGACGCGTCCACACGGTGAGCAATTTTTAGTGTCGACACTAGTTCTGAGATCGAGTGTCGCGGTCGAAGTGTATTGGCCGTCTTCACGGAGCGATGCGCAATTCAGTGTCAGACACTCCATCGCCATGAATCGATATTTACGGACTTAGTTAAAATTAAGAAAATCTGGTCAAAATATCGTTTGCATTTATGAAAAGGCACATTTTATTTAAAATATGACATCAGTTGCAAAAAATGTATTCCATTTTCAAATTTCAAATGAAATGGCACGCCCGCTGAATAAATGCGTTCTTATTAACCGACTTTTAAAAAGGAGGTTATCAATTGCACCCGTAGGTATCTGTACCTATGTATGCTTAGATCTTTAAAATTATGCAACGGATTTCGATGCGGTTTTTTTTAATGGATAGACTGATTCTTAAGGAAGGTTATTATGTATAATACATGCATAGTATAGTAGAGAAACACTGATATTAGATGATTCTAATGTGATGTCGTAAATAAGCACGTTCTTTAGCGCTTATATTGCAAACGCTGGCTGAACCCTATGAGATAGACCAAAATGATGTACTACAGTATTGTCCACCTTAAAAAGTTCAACAAAAAAGTTCGCGATGGTATATGTCTATCTCTTAGGGATAACCCACCATAACCATTTTTATCCTTTACTAAAAAATGGTTATTTACGAAGTGATTTTAAACAATACAGCATTCATCCTTATCCAATTAAGTACCTTTAATAAATTGTGCATTTATTATAGATCAATTTGCTTTTTACAGCATGTAATTTAAGTGAATATTTCCGAAGATATTACAAATTTAAAATGTGCCGCCGCCATGTTGCTCTAGCTAAAAGTTTCGCGCACGACCGAAAACCGCGACACTGGTCTCAGACACTGCGCTCGTCGCGTCTACACGGCAGCTAGAGCGACACCAAGCTAGAGCGCCCCTAGAGCTGCAACCGAGTGTCGCGGCACATGACACACACGGACACTCGGTGTATACACTGAGTGTCAAGTGTCAGGTGTCGTCGTGTATCCGCAGCTTAACACAATTAGTCACTCATTGCAGAACCTTTATGCCAAGTATCACATTCACGCACTCAAGGAATGAAGATTTTTCATACAAACTAAAAAGTCCAATAATTACCGTTCCCGTGGGAATTTCGGGAATTCCTTCCGTAGTACTCCCCCATAACCCCTGAGTCTGTCAGTCACTCAGTCATTAACGGAACAGTTTTATATATTAAGATTGAAAATTCGGTTGAAACTTGTATCAGTCTGAATCATTAACTTTTATACATTACAGGTTTACGTTAGGGATTGTGGAAAAAGTGTGTGTTTTATTTATAGATAACAAAATAAACCAAAACTAACAAGCCAAATAACATATTTTACCTTATTTTGCCCGTCGCGTATTTTGACATTAAACTTATAGACCTCGTTCTGAAAATCGTTGACCTCTTTCAGAAGCATTCCCTTTAATTCCTGGTCTGCCTTTAATTTAGTTATTTTCTCCTGTTCTTCTTTTAACGCTGCGTTTACCTCCGGCGATTGTACTGCCTTGGGTTCAGGAGCTGGCTTTGGTGTCTAAAACAGAGTTAAATACTTTAGAAATACTGTTCACTAGTTGTAAATTAAACATATAGGCTTGGAATACACTATATTAACAGTCTTTTTTCATTCGTAAGTATGTGAAAACTTATTAGGTTCTTATACAACAAGTAATATAGGGTGGTCAAAGATTGGTACTAAAATATAAGTCGATCAGATAAAAAAGGATGCGATCAACTTCGAAGCGTTTAAGTTTGTTGATTTAATAGTTCAGTCATTATTATGTTAGTTTATTTTTTCTTTGGAGACAAGTTAAAGTAATTAAATTTGTTCTTAATAGTTTCAGTCAAGGACAGACGCGGAATTCAGGAAAAAGATAATCCCGTCTTCTTTTAACGATAAATACTTTTTTATTTAACTTAAATCGTACAGTAAATCAGAGAACTTCACATTTATAAAATTTCCTTGTATCCACAATTTCTATTCAGTCTATTACGATGTTCTTATTGATATTCTTCTGGTGCTATATTTTAGAAAAACAAATCCATGGTTACAATATTATAATGTGTGCGAATACATACGGAGAAGCTTTTTCAATACAATCTGTAATTGTGGTGGCTACTGGATGACGTCATTCTGTCACTGCCGGAAAATGGATATCTCGAAATAAATATAAAAGTTATAAATAATTTCTAAATGGAATTTCAACAAAATATCAATTGCAGAGCTAAACAAAACTTACCAAGAAAAACTTATACATTATTATATAGTAATTAAAAGGATAGTAATTAGAAAAACTCAAGTGCAAATTTAGTCAAAACCAGCAAGTACCTAATTTTTTTTATGTGAAGTACTTTTTTGTTAAATAAAAATTTGTCTATATCCAGATTAGTCTAGTCTACGAAGCGGTATATTAAAAGAAACATCTAGCATTTGTAACTTTATTAAGATTTAATATTTTCAATATAAACATTATTTTTAACATTGTTACAGTTTGCCGAGCTTTCTTATCATATATTCATCAGTGGTTCACTGGTTTCGTACATACTTGTGTGGATGCCGACAGCGTATTATCGAAGGTGCATCCTTCTCATCTTTGGCCATCAAGGCCGTACTTCCAGAAGGTGACGTGTTGTCTCCTCTCCTGTTTTTCATCAACACTATTTGTCAATAATGATCTTTATGCTACCGTCTTTATGAATACCTTCTTCATAAAGATTCCAGTTTGATAGACTTGAACAAGACTATATAGTTCAAAAGTCATAGTCGTAAGACCGAGAGGCCATTTTTCTCAAAAAAAAGTTAGGGTCGAAAATTTCGGTGCAATATTGATATAATATACATCAATGAGTATTATTATGTCTTGCAGCAACTTATTCTAGTTGACGATTGCGCAAATTTTGCCCATTAGTTCCAAATTTTCCTCTGCGCTTTTTTTCTCCCAATACTTCACTACTTGGATGTTTGATATCTGGACATTCATAAGCTTGAGCACTTTCAGAACTTACATACAGAAATACGCAAATATTATCTTGTGTTCGAATGCTGCGAATTTTGCTTCATATTTGATTTCACCCGAATATTCGATTTCTATGTCTATCGTATTTTCATTAAACATTCAACGTCAACTAATGTAACTATATTCATTTACCGCTAATCACAACAAAAGCGAAATCTTAACACCGTCATAATCCACTAAGCATTTAATCTGTCACCATGTACGCACTAGCTTTCTGCACTCTAATTACATTCACGACAATAAATTATTGGATCTTTCAGTATTTATTTATATTTCATAATTATTATTTAATTCGAACAATATTTTCCTGTATATAATTAAATTTTTACTCTGATCTTAGGACCTTCTTAGGTTTTTTACCGCTTAAACCCAATAAAGTTTCTTTTATCTCTTAGCCAACCCCTCTTGAAAAAGTAACAAATAGTTTAATCCTCATATCGGTACGCATATTTACAATATATCGGGATATATTAGAAAAAATCTCAGGTTCGAATAATTTTCTGTTTTTGTTTATCATAACTGTGAAATAAATATATTTCTTTTAGTCTATTTAGACATGTACCTTTTCACGATTGCTCCGCATTGTAGCTTTTTTCATGAAGAGTATTATTTTTCACAGGACAGTATTGGTTAGACGAAAACATAGAGAGACATGGATAAACATAATAAATATTCAGACATTTATATTAAACATGACAAATCAATTTTGAGTGACTTCTTAAAAGTCAAAGTCGTAAATTATTATAAATATATTTTTTTAAATAAATAAACTAGTTTTCTGGCAGCAAACTGTTGTCGATTGTAAGAGTTGTGTGTGGCAAAGATTTATTTTTTATTGCGTTAAATTTGAAAGATTTCATTTTTTTATTTTTGTATTATAAATGGAATGTAAATCTTATATCATATTTTTTCGGATATTATAGCTGATAAAATCAAATAAGTTTTCTAATCAATATTACTTACTTGTTAACATAGCTTTAAGTAGCGCTTAAGTAGTGCCACATAGTTATATGGACTTAAAATTGGTCTGACATAAAATAGTTTAATTATGTTTAATTTGGACACCTTGATGGAATTTAAACCGAGTATTGGCTCATTTAATATAACTGGTTTGTATCCGCAATGACTTCCCAGTATTATTTGTATTTTTATCTCTTCCTTTTTGTTTTTTTTTTACAATATTGGATTAAATTTTAAAAATCATACTTTTCCAACTATAACACCAATAAATCCTCAAGAGACCATGTAGACGAAGCGTGCCTCTATCGACAGAGACTGTAAAGGTGCACAGGGCAGTCATAATATTATAAAACATTGTGTGACACTATAACATTTTATAGCAGTCTAACATTTTGTTGCACATGTTAGAGAATGTTATAATATCATGCTCGGTCTCACAGTGGTTCAACTCCTGAGCTTCCGCTAAAGTTCTGTTCGCTCAGATAATGTTAGCAATATGTTATATCATGTTGTATATATCAATAGTATTTTCTAATTTTGGCCACATTTTGTTTTGAAAAGTTAGATATCAAAATGTTGTGCAAGACTGGGCTCTACTCGACATTAAAATCTCTAATTTTAAAGTCTCTCTAAACGTCAAATTAAGAGCTTCTTACTCAACAGTTGCTAACTAATACTCTATACCCTGACAAATAATTCAATGCAGTAAAACGACATTTCCAGTGTGCCCTCTTTTGGGAAAAATAGTGATGTGGTTTAAGTGAATTAACGTAATTATTTTTTAAATAATTATATCTATAATAATATGTACGGAAAAATATTTTGGTACACAACATTTTTCTTTTTTTATGGTGCTATTAGCGAAGGGCAACTTTTCTTGAAATTTAATTTTTACGACAAAACGAATTTAAAAAGTAAGAAGTTATCAAGTCGATTTTACTTTTACTGTAACCGTTTTAAAGCACAAGGTATGTTTGGTAATTAATTAATTTCATTAAAGTTACTTAAAGATATAGTACACACCTCAAATTCAATTATTTATAAATTTCTTTAAAATTTTATGCAAAACGAATGACAAATACTCGATCATTCTCTTTCAGTACCTAAACTATGGTGCGTTCACGAAAGTTTACCTCCAGCTGTTAGGTTGGCTGCCATGAGTCTTGAATTGCCGTATTAAACTTCTATCACAAAATATCGTTTGTATTACTAATAACCAATGATAGGAATAGGTAGTGCAATTTAGGGTCAATAAACACCAATATGAGAATAGTATGGATACGCCTGCGGCATAGCGGGATTTAGTGATTTTTGTAGAACAATTCTTGGTCAAACCAACCGGGTTTGTTTTTAGTATTTGCTACGAATTTTATACGATTGCTTCAATCATCTTATAAAATATGATAAACAAGACATCAAAGAAAACCATTATGAAATTTGGTAACGTTTTTATTATTTTTTATTTCTTTATTATATACAATTTAAATCAATAAGATGAAAAATATATAAAAATATATTATTGACAACTGATTTAAAGTGAGTTGTGTTTACTTACACAAAAAATCATTTTTCACAAAAAAGTCCTAACGTTGAGTTGGGTCTTCTAGAGTTCGATCTTATATGCTGAAGTTAGTGATTTAACGAGTTTTTAGAATATTCCAACAACCTTAATATTATATCTACAAAGATAGTATGGAATTTACGTTTATAAAACAATAATCCAATGTAAATTATTGAACATGACTAATCCTTAACAATACTAGTATGGTATGTCCATATTAAGATTTCGTCGTGAAATCCCGCAAAATTGCACTACCTATTCCTATCACTGCTAATAACGTATGCACCTCTAGTATATTTTCGAACGTCTAGTAGGTACACAATATTATTTCTTATTTGAGCGTAATATTTTGCAAAAAATTTCCCTAAAGTCAGTAGGTATCCCCTTTCAAACGTGTCGAGCATTTTATTTCGCCCTGCACAGATTAAAAAAGTTTTATAAGATTTTCTTATCTTGCTTGCGTCTCTTTCTTGGTGTGGATTTTTTTATGTGGAAGTTGCGACTACGCTTTCTTTACTGAAAGTTTGTTCAGATATGCCTGAACAAGAAATAAAGCTAAATATTTTCTTTTAATTCTTTGCGATGTGCAATTCACCTGAAATCCGGTAAAATAAAACACTTTTTAACCGGATTTATCGCGTATATTTACATTTTAAATTTTTTGCCTCGACGTTTCGGTGTCTTTGCAGACCCCGTGGTCACGAGCGATGATCAGTACGCGATAAATCCGGTTAAAAAGTGTTTTATTTTATAGTATGAATCGCGAAAACTTAAGACAATATTATCCGGTAAAATGTTTATGCGGGTAGCCCCATTTTTTCTATGACGAACATGTTTTAATGCAATTATAGGCCCTTTGTTGTCTTTTTCTTTTTCACAAAAAATTCTATAACGATAATACGATGTTTCTTTTGCTTCTTTGAATCCTTTTCGGCATGATACAAATTAAATGTAACACAAAAATAATAGAAAAAAGAGGGCATTTCACATAAACTGTTATGAAAACTTTCAGGGAAACTGGACAGTAGGGCCAACATAGAGATAATAAACTTTAGAGGTAAGCCAACTGTGAAAGCACTGTACAAAGTTTTTAACTGGTATAATTATTTTTCTATTTGACATTTCGATCCATCAGTTTACTGCATCGAATTATTTGCCAGAGTTTAAGTTTGACATTAGCGATACTTAAAATTAGAGATTTTAATGTCAAACAAGGTCCATTCTCTGTCGTTATAGGGTATGGGAGCAACCTTATGAACGTATGAACGAAAGTTTGCTTTAAATACGGAAACATATTAATAGTTTTTAGTTTCAATTGTTGGTTATAGATTTAAGATGACTGTGTGTTTTCCGAACAAAATAAAATACTGCAGGTAAGTGAAAAACAAAACCAGTACCTGGACTTTTCGGGCTTGAGGTTGGACTACCGGCGGTATATTCTGTATTATAGATAGCTTTTGTTCTACTTCTTGGGGCAGGTGCGCTGAAAATGTAAAGACGTAACATTTATTGATCTAATTTGTGACTAATTTAGAACCGTTTGAGCACTGATGCTACTAATATTTTTACGATTCAATTTCGTAGCTGCAATTGAAAAGTTTAAAAGAATAAATTGAACTTTATAACCAAACTAGCTTTATCCCGCAACTTCGTATGCGCGTTACTACCCTTCTCGTGGAAATTTCAGAAACTATACAACCAGACACCCACTGAAAGAACCTTTATACCAAGTATCACACCCATGCACTCAAGAAATAAGTTTTTTTCATACAAACTAAAAATCATATATTTCCCGTGCCCGTGGGAATTTTGGGAATTTTTTTCGTAGCACAACCAGTCACTCTTTGAAGAACCTTCATGCCAAGTATCACATCCGTACACTCAAGAAATAATATTTTTCATACAAACTAAAAAGTCCAACCCCTTCCCGTGGGAATTTCGGGAATTCCTTCCATAATGCAAACAGAAACTTATTGAGAAACCTTTATGATATAAAGGTTCCTCAGTATCACATCCGTGCAATCAAGGGATGGGATTTTTTCATACAAACTAAAACATCATATATTTCCCGTTCCCGTGGGAATTTTGGGAATTCCTTTCATAACACAACCAGACACACATTGAAAAACCTTTATACCAAGTTTCATATCGGTGCACTCAAGGAATAAGATTTTTTATACAAACTAAAAAGTCCTATATTTCCCGTTCCCGTGGGAATTTCGGGAATTCCTTCCTTAGTGCACCCCTACATCCCCTAAAGAATGTATGTTCCAAATTTCAGCTCTCTACAACCAGCAGTTACGGCTGTACGTTGTCTGTCAGTCACTCAGTCACTCAGTACCTCAGTCACTCAGTCAGTAACGGAACAGTTTTATATATATTGATAAAATCGACCACGGCACTCTCCAAACTGAGCTACCGGGGCCTGGTGGAAGGGGAGATTCTATGTGGCTTCCATTATATTTCAAATTGTAAATTTTATCTCTACGCTTCAGTAACTTCACAGACACTGTAGTCACAAGCGACTAGGGACCACAATTCTGTTTATATGTAGATACAATAGAAAAATGTTTCTACCACCGAGTGGTAACCCGTATTAGTTTCTTTTAAGATATTCAAAATTCAAAAAGTTTCATTCGTCGTAGGAATTTCAATCACTGATGACGTCATCATATACTTCGGCTTTAACTAGTTGTTGATGGTGGTTGAATAAGATATTACAGTAGACCAAGAGACAAAAAAAGCCAAAGAAAAAGACTCTTGCACTCTTTTTCAGTCAGAATTATCAGTCTAAATTGACCGTGACATGAAAAAAAAAAACAAAAGACAGCTAATTATGAGCCAATGTCAAGCCAATGTCAAGCCACAACCCAATTGCTTACATAGTAGGTGCAATGAGCTATGGATGCACAACACGAACATGACAAACTGGGACCAGAGTATTAAAAACAAGAATGGAATAAAATAGTCATAGTGTCATCATCAACTATCTTACCCAGGGGCGCAAGGGATATTCTAAGTCAAACTTACCCAAAGGTTGCGGTTCCGCCGGTTTCAAAGGCACCGTGAATGAAGAGAACAAACCCGCGGGAGGTTGTTGTGTTTGCGTCGGTTGGACTGGTTGAAAAGGTTGAGGTTGTTGTGTTTGCGTCGGTTGGACTGGTTGAAAAGGTTGTGTGTTAACCGGTTGTAGCACTGGTGGAGACTGTAATTAAACAATGTTGTCTTAAAATTTCCCGAATCATTAGTATCGGTAAAACTTGTCGTAATTTTTTATTGTGAATAAAAGACATGATAAAGCGGTTTTTACGCCTTTAATTACAGTAAAGACATCGAAATATGTAAAATCTCATATAAACATGATGTAGTTAATAAAGTATTTTTTTAACTACAATATCAAACTCAAACTCAAATATTCTTTATTTCGTAAGTATTTAAACACATTTGAAATAAGTCAAAAAAATTACAAATTGAACTGAATCTACCATCACTTTGGAAAGTGGTGGTAGATTTCAAACAAACACCAATAATGTTACTGGCAATAGACAATTTATAATCAAACTGGTCTTGATTCGCTTCATACATTACAAACAATACTATTACTAAATTTATGTTTAGGTAAAGTCATATAAGCATTGCTCAAGATAACAAGTTCAAAATTGAATTTTAGCCAAAATTTTGTCAAGTACTTGAGAATATGGTCGGTTGATATGAAATAATTATACTCTTTCGGTAAATATGCTCTTTGCATTCGTAATATGTCTGTAGTAATTAGAATGATTGAATGAATAAGTAAAACGGATATTTTACCTGCGGTTGCGGCGGTACAGACGCTGGAGGCGGTTGGGCGGGCGCAGGAGAAACGCCGGGGATCTCGCTGAGAATAAAATAGAAATATCATTATCAAAATATATAAAATAAAGCCCCTGACAATCACATGGCCTCAGAGCAAGCATAGCTTGTGTTATGAGATACCATGTGGCGAACCTAGAATAGAAAATACATATATAAACACGCAGACCCGGAACATTTTTTTTTATTGTTCCGTGCGGGAATCGAACCCGCAAACACTGGCGTCTGAGGCAGAGAGTAAACCTCTCGCCAAAGTATCTCCACTATAACTGGGTCTTTACATCTTCACATGCAGATGTAAAGACTTTCCAAGATCATTCCAATTGGCGCGGTCGGTGTTTGGATGGGTGACCGCCGACCATTCATTTCTCACGACGACTTCCGTGCTTCGGAGGGCACGTTAAGCAGTCGGTCCCGGGTGCTGTATACTTGTATACAGTAGTCGTTAGGGTTTGTCAGAAGCCATTTCGGCACCCTGAAATATCTGACAACCACCAACCAGCACCGGGCCAGCTTGGTGGATTACGGCCTTAACCTCCTCGTCACCCACAGGGGAGACGCATAGCTCTGCAGTTGGCTCATTACAGGAGTTGTGATGATGAAACCTTATTCATCAAATCTAATTTAAATTATTATTTTTTTAAGACAATCACACTAACTTCATGGCCCCAAGTAAGCATAGCTTGTGTTATGGGATACCATGTAGCGAACTAGGGGGAATCTCGAATATAAATACATAAATAGATAAACACCCAGACACGGAACATTTTATTTTCTTGTTCTGTGCGGGAATCGAACCCGCAACCACCGGCGTCTGAGGCAGACTGGTTTACCCCATCGCCAAAGTGGTCGTAAACATATTGAAATAAAAAAAATATTGATCTTACTTTCTTTAATTATACATTGTTTTCAGAACATTGGACGAAATACTTTTCTGTCCAAGTTTCATCACATTTAATTGTAGCATAGATTTTGGAGACCATGGTTAGAAGTGATTCAGTGACGAAAAATCGGTCTGAAATAGATTAAACATATATTTACCTTGTCATTGCAGTAGCTGGCAACATCAAACTCTGTGGAGGGGCGCATATTTGGGGTGCTTGCTTATTCAAATTGATAATATTGAATATTGTGAGTAAACCGGAGTGCGATAGTACCATCATTAGTGGCATGTGCGGTAATGTCTCGTTTTCGCCTGTAATCAATTAGAAAAGAGTTTTCAAATTAATGAATTATCAAAAACCTTTGCATATTTTGCTTGCTGTCACGTCCACAATGACATGCTTAAGCAAACTATAGTTAAACAGTAAGCAACACATATTTCTTTTTACGACGTATTTATTCCCGTATTTTTACGATACATTACATAGCCAATGCAAACAAATATGTCCACATAAAAGAGCACTAATATTGTCTGTATAGGGTCACCAAAGAATAGCTCAATAGGACTCCTAGGAGCAGCACTTCTTAGGGGCCGTCAAATATAATTTCTTTCGAGGTGATGAGTTTCGACATTGTATTGTTGACAACCAGCAGGCCTATTACGGTTCTTTTATGACATGACATGATAAACAAGATTTCTATGATACAATGATCAACAATTATGACATACAGAATAAACGAATTCCCTTTACATTTGCATGCAAGAGGCGTTGCATTACCTTTTGAAATGACAGTTTCAATCATCATCTATGACTTAAAAACGTCAATTGAAAAAGGTGAGATCGCACCCACCTCTATCATATGTTGGTTTCTTGATTTCATTTGTGTTCTTCCATTTCGTTTGCTTTCATAAATAAATACTTAATTATTATATATGGGGGTTATTAGTATTCAATTTACATGGTATACCAAATAATGATCGTATGATAAACTTTAAGGCCGCTCCACATTCTCGCGAGAATCTCGCGAGTCGTTAATATAATTATCTTCATACATAGAATATATATAGAAGCCTTGAGATCAATATGTTTTTATCACAATTTATCTTTATTTGTTAGTAAATAAAACATATTAGATATTAATTTTTATCTTCCTGGACCATTTTCAATACTAACAATATAAAAAAATTAACAAAAACTCTTAAAATCTATTACGAGTTACTTTAAAACTATCTCTCTCTCTCTCTAAAGAGAGTTATGCGGGTGAAACAGCGGACACAAGCTGCCTATCAATGCATTCAGTCATTCAACTAACCATTCCAATGCTTTCTTACAAAGTCATTCGGCCATATTGAGGTTAACCATCGTTAGTAATTACGAATATTAGAAGTATCATTCGACTCAGGACGTTTGTATATTACTATCGTTCAAGTCGAATTCAAGTTAGTATTAGTAGTTTATTCGACTGATATGATAATTCGCAGACGCGCATCGCTGAGATATACTCTGCGATATAACCGTTCAAATCGGCTGCTCGCTCGTTACTGAGAAACATGCGATCGTGACTCCTACACAAAACTCAAAACTCCCCACAAACCCCAAAACCCACAAAAAGTAGAGAAAAATTAGAGAAATTGAGTAGAATACGAGAATGGCTTTCTCGCGTGATTCTCGCGAGAATGTTGAGCGGCCTTAACGTCAAAACTATTCCATATCATCGCATGGTTTTGAGATCCATAATAGGCCTGCAGTTCCTTATCCCGTGGCTTTCTAAAATTGTCTCTTACCAACAGTTGAGTATGAGGTTAAAGCAAGTTTAATCTAAGAAAAAAAACGCCCTGCATAGACCGGTTAGTTAGAATACCAATTATTAGTTAAATAATTGTCAGTTAGTTAATTATTAGTTAATGGTTCTATTATCATAGTCGAACACACTAATCACTCGGGAGAATGGGTCTGATGTCCACTCAATTACAGCCACTTACCCCAAGGTAATTGATGTATGGCGCCTGTGTCAATGCAAACACCGACGGGGTAGTTTTCCAACTTCTTATCAGTGAGCGGTAATTCTGGTCTTGCTTCGTCTGACTGCGAATTTAAATTACAATGTTTTATGAAAAACATATGTAAATAATAAATAAATCCCCAGACAATCAACTACATGGCCACAAAGTAAGCATAGCTTGTGTTATGGGATACCATGTAACGAACTTGGGGGTACCTATAATATAAATACATAAATCGATAAACACCCCGATACGGATTTTTTTTTCTTATTTCGTGCGGGAATCAAACCCGCAACCACTGGCGTCTAAGGCAGGCAGGTTCACCCCATCGCCAAAGTGGTCGTCATTATAACAAGCTACAATAGTAATGATTTAAACTTGAAACTTATTGAGTCTAAACATTTTTTATTATTATTCAATTTCTTCATAACAAACTAATATAAGCATATAGATGTTTTACTTAAGCAAATTGTGTACTGCTCACCTATTTGTCAAATCAGTCTTATAACAAGCACCATTTTTTTCGATCATTACTACAATTTTCGAAAACTCAATTAACTAATAAAGTTGGTTATTATGATATTATAATGTTAATAAGTCAGGACATATAAAAATTTGCGCATAATTGGATATTTGAGTATGCTGCACTTTAATATGTAACTACCATATTCAGCACATAAATAATTTCTTTCTTTTACATAATCATTTGTCTCTATCAATCTTATTAACAAATTTCTGAAAGGGATATATTTTCTTAAGAAGACTGGCAAGAAAAAAAAAGATATACTATATGTACTATTGTAGCAATACATTGAGGCTCACCTGAGACCAAGGCAGCCAACTAGCACCATCTGCTGAGCCAAGCGTAGCTATCTCCATACTATTGGACGAAGACGCAAGAATTATATTCCTGAAAATACACATAAATAACATTAAAAATATGTTATGAGGGTAAAATGTAATTTTTTGTTTATACATACATACACAACTTCACGCCTGTATCCCTTATGGGGTAGGCAGAACAACAAAACCATCTGTTGTCACTTTTGACATATTTGGAGGCATTATAATGGTGGAGAGTGACTATTGAAGTGACATGGGGTCAGTTTATATGAAACCAGTTTATTGGTAACAGAATTGTTCGCAATACTTTTTACACCATGTTATATTTTAACTCAATTATCTCTACTGATACTTAAATAATGTACACACCCACTCCCATGAGTTGGTAGTATCGATATATTATAATTTTTTGTAGGTATACCAATTTTTTGAACAAAAATATTTGACCGGTGCGCGAGTTTTCGCATACCTAAACAAAAATTTATGATGTATATATTTCCATATAAATAAATGTTTTACTTTATAAAAATACGTTTTATATGTTTTATAATGGTGTTGGGGCTGCCGTAGAGGTGCAGTGCGTCGGGGATGTTCGTGGAGGAGCACACAGATAGTTTCGCTGCAATCATGCGCAAGCGTTGTGCCTCCCTGCTCACCCGCCTCCGTGGCAGTGCTAACGCCATGTTTGCTGAGAGGTGGGACTCTCCCATGTTACGCCGATGGATACACCTTCACTCGTTAAAAGCTTAAGTCTCTATATATCTTGTTAACTCTATAAAAGTTCCGTTACATTAAATTAAAATTGTATAAATATGAAAATTATTTTTAAAATTAAAATTAGGTATAATGAATTAATTAACTAAGATATTATATAATTAAATACTAACTTACATTTTAAGATTATTTTGTTACTAACTATTGTACTATGGAAATAATTCTGACAATAAACATTATATATTTTTACTATTGCAACATAATTGTTAACAATTAAAGCCTGCATCTTTTTCTGACATCACTGACAACTTAATTATTAAATATTAAGTACTGAAATGACACCTTATTATTAATTGTGGAGGTTTTTCAGTCATCATGTTTAGGAGAAATATAGTGGTTATGAAAAAAAATGAATATTGCTTACCATTGAGGCACACCCCACAAATAGTAATACCATGGTCTGTTAGGGCCAGAACTGTAGCAAATATCTTCATAGTTCAGACAGGACGGTTGGCCTGCTTTAGGAGTGTTCACTACAGCCATGGCTGCAACAAACATTTATGTGTCCTTTCAGTGCAATGACAAAATTAATAATTTTACCAGGCTAGGGGTAAGCTGGTGAAGCCAGTGGCAGCTAGTGATAGACATAGCTAAATTTATTAATGGATGACGAGATTGTAACTGGCAAGGGTAAGGATATTATAATGATCAGTCATCGGGAGGGATTCTTTGCATCCCAGCATGGTGAAAGAGATGTTTGGAAGTCACGAGGTTTCCGCTATTATAATTATCTTGCACTAGCCTGCAGGATGACGCCTCCTCGGCACCAACCCGCTAACTAAAGGCATCAGGAGACGCACTCATTAGCCGTAGCAGTGAATTTTTGCGCTATGAGGGCCGTAGATGATATGATTTCTTTGGCAGAATTTAATTCCAGCAATAATTTAAAGAGCCGGTTTCTTCCTCAATCTGCATTCATTTTTGTGTGTTAAATGGTGTGAGATCCTAAATGTAATTGTCTGTTTTCAAACACATATTTTATTTATTTAAAAAACTTGAACTTACCCGGGCGACTATTGTCTGAAGCTCTTCTAAAGACAACAGCAAATTGAAAAGTAGATATCCAGTAGATAGCAAGAGCCTCGACCGGAGCATTCTCAAATAAGTTTGGTGCTGGGACAGTCTTTGCTGGTGTGAGATCCGGTTTATACTGTGTAAGAGACCCGTCACTGTTTCCTGTCACCAACTGCTTTCCTTTTGGACTCCAGCAGATGCATCTGAAATGAGGTAAAACAAAATAAAATTGAGTAAAACATACAGTGTCATCAACTTTTTATACACTTTATTGTATCTACATATGCATGAATAATTAAGTACTACTTTCTATATTTCTTTACATGTAGTGCCTTTGAAAAGAACTTAAGGTTTTTGTTCTTTTGACTCAAATAAGGGAATAAATATTGGTATTGATCCATTCAGCCATTCTGCCATGATTGAGAAAAAACAACCATCCAATATTGTAATATTGACTTCTTTGTTACAAGCATCTATCTTATTATTTTATGTTTGTCCAAACTGTTTATTATATGGTTATTATTTTGTCTTTTTTCTATGTAGGTTCTCAATGTAGTCACCAATAACTACCTGGCTTTCGAAGCAATCTTCTTTGTTTGTCCAGTGGTAACTTGACAAGCCATTAAGGTGCCATCAAAGTATGCCAAGGCAATAGAGTCTGGTATGCAAGGATTCCATTGTAAGGCACTCACACAGTTGGAAGGGTTTACATCACATCTTATATTGCAGGTTGGTGCTACATTCTAGAATAAAAACATTTACTCATAAATATATTAATAAAAGGCTTTAAGTGCAGATGCAGTTTCATATAAGGCAAATAATTTGATTCACTAATTAAAAGTAAAATTAAATTTTATCTCATTCTTTTATTTTATATATTTAGGTTTTAGATATTTAAAACTGAGTAAAAACGTTACAAAGATAAGGTTACAGTTATAAACTATTTCAGCCACTAGCAGTATAGCATGGTACAGTACAACTCAATGTGTCATAAGCTTTTCTAAAACGCATTTATTGGCATACATAGATGTATATTTGAGAATATCCAACATTACTTATGTTACATTAATTTCACTTACTTGCATTTGGAAGTCCACTATTTTATAAACAGTGAGAAGTTGCCCACCAGTAACTGCCAATAGTTCATAATCACAGCTAACTCCAATATGAGTTGGTTTTTCTTGGAGTTTGACTTGAACATGTTTGATATCACTTTCTTTGTTAATCAACTGCTTTATATAGTATACTGAAAATATTATTTAATTGAAATCATTCCATTGGGTCATAAAGCATGATTCAATACTACACCAAAATTATTTTTCTACAACTTGTGTGATTCCCAGTATTAACAGATGTTGATAATGTCAGCATCATGTAACAAATAATATTGAATGACTAGTTACAGCCATGTTAATGTCATAACTTACCTGACAGTGTGGAATCCGGAGAAGCAATGAAAACTATACCATACTTTGAACTACTAGCAATCAAGTTATATCCTCTATTATTTAAGGAATCACATGTGTTGAATACTTTTATTTTGTGCTGTAATTTATACAGCAGGTTCTGAAAACATAAAAATGTCAGTAACTTTAAATACTTTGTATTCACAATTTTTAAAAGACCCATTCAATATGTGAACAACAACACTAACGGTGTTACCACAACAATCGATCGACGTCGATTAATCCATTCGACACCGTACACACCCAATGTATCAATGACTGTAATAATAAAGCCCTATGAAATAAACTCAGAGATTTAGAACACTGAGAAGTTTTTAATAGTATCACACAGCAGAACTCAGTGAAACATATCAAGTTCTTTCAACTAAACCTGGGCCAGTAAGAAATTTTGGTAGGGGTGTAGCAAAGGGTTATTTTTAGTTGAAATTTTAGTCTCAACCAGTTAGGAATATAACCCGGGATCTCTTGACAAAAAAGACATTCAAACAAAAAAAAATTACCGGCTCATCGATGGCATTTGGTCCGAACTGGATGTCCATTTTAAGCAAGAAGATATATTTGTTCAATTGGCCTCGGCCTTTCTTGAATTATATTATTTCACTTTTTCAGTTATATTTAGAATTCTTCGCAGATTCCTTTACATAAACTTGCTAAAACAAATCTTTTCACATGTAGGGCATGTAGGTACTAAGAAGTTATGTATTTATTTATTTGTTTCATTCATTCAACTGTCACTAGTTGGTCACTAGTTGATTGATAAGTTGACTACTGTCAGTCAGCCCGTCTATCGATGCGATGACTGAGTCCATTGAAAAGTTACATTTGGGGTTGCGTTCAAAAAGCATACAATCACTGGTTGCGTTTTTCAGAGGACGCAATTTTATTTTTTTGATGTCTAGGGGGGGTCCGTGTAAAGCTAAAACCAAGTTTGTGGGATCGCCACCCTTGTCCTACGGCCGCCATCTTGAAAATAGGGGTTGAAATGGTTTTTACGATAAATGTAATAACATTTTTTTGTTGAAAATTAAATCTTCTACAACTTTGGTCAAGTAACTTTTTGTCGTAGAACTATAAATAAAAAAGTTATAAGCGAAAATGTTTAGAAATTCGAGAAAATAATTTATATTTTTTGATATCACTTTTTTTTATCATTTTAAGTACGAAAAAATGATATCAGACCATTTTTGTAGATCGTTTTTTGAGAAACAACTTTTATAAGCAACATTTTTTCATTAAGTCAATAGTTAAGGTTTTACAGCGCTACAATTTTTACGAACTGTTTCGGAAGTTACTGTACCTACATATTGCGTGTTATTGTTATTACGTGGACAATCGAATCGATAATGTTGTTCGTCGTCGCAGCAGCAGCTCCAGTAGCTTATCGTCAGTTTCAGAAGCTCCAGAGCCAGACTTCGATTTTGCGAACAATTGTTCCATCTGTGCCAAAGCGGTTCAGGATCCAAGTAATTCGCGTACAAGCTGACAAGCGCGGGTTTGTGTTGTAGGACGTAATGAGAGTACAAAAACAAGTACCTATTATGGACGTTGCAATGAATATTACTAATCGCATAGCTAATTTTTTTACTTTCTTCTATGCTGGACTGGCAGCGAAAGAAAAACATAGAATGTACCAGCTGCTTCTCTTCCCGGGCAAACTGTAAGAGTCAGTTAAGAGACGGAGGTTTTATTGGCGTTTTTGCGGGCGATGGGCTGACCCCCTGTCACTGCAATAGTCTCTCTCCATCATAGTAGTACCTCCAAATTCTGCCAAATACCAGCTCGAAGCGCTAGACTTTGTTGACCGAAGAGCCCGTAAAATCATAAATAACAACAACCTTACAAATAAAAAATTGCAGACGCTGGAGCATCGTCGTAAGGTTGCTTGTTTGACAGTATTTTATCGGCTACATTTTGGTGAGTGTGCGAGTGCTCTTTTTGACCAAATTGAACCCACCCCTTTTTACCACCGGACTACCAGACGCAGACAGAACTTCCATCCCTATATATTGGATTTACCAAGAAGTCGAACAAAACGTTTCGATAGTTCCTTTTTGGTACGGATTGCCAAGGAGTGGAACAATCTGCCTGCGTCTGTTTTTCCTGACCACTACAGTCCTGGAACTTTTAAGTGTCGAGTGAATAGGTTTCTCGTGGATGGACGTGTAACACCATAGTCTTCATGCGCACTTTCCATCAGGTGGCATGGAAGACAAACGTCCTATCCTTACAATATAAAAAAAAAAAAAAATTGGCAAACGTGACATCACATGGTTTTATAGCCTCTGGTGTTCTGCCTACCCCATTAAGGATACATTTGTATGTATTATGAATATGTATGTATGCATAGCTAATATTCCCAGCTTAGTGGAAGTTGGAGCATAGTATTTTCTACCTGGACAGTATTTTCGGTAACGGCCATCAGATTACAATTATTTTAAAAATCAATAATAGTCTAATTCTATAATGGAGTGGAAAAGAGTCAATAATTAATTATTAATAATTAAAAAAATTATAATAACAAAATAAAAACAAAAAAAAAACAATTACTGATGACACATTATTAGTACACACGTATAATATAAGTCTAGTTAAGAGTACTGAAAAATAATTTTGGACTCATTTCGGAGCGCTGTAAAACCTTAACTATTGACTTAATGAAAAAATGTTGCTTATAAAATTTGTTTCTCAAAAAACAATCTACAAAAATGGTCTGATATAATTTTTTCGTAAAATGATAAAAAAAAGTGATATCAAAAAATATAAATTATTTTCTCGAATTTCTAAACATTTTCGCTTATAACTTTTTTATTTATAGTTCTACGACAAAAAGTTACTTGACCAAAGTTGTAGAAGACTTAATTTTCAACAAAAAATGTTAATACATTTTTCTTACCAAATAAATAGTTTAAGAGATATATCGTAAAAACCATTTCAACCCCTATTTTTAAGATGGCGGCCGTAGGACAAGGGTGGCGACCCCACAAACTTGGTTTTAGCTTTATACTGACCCCCCCTACACATCAAAAAAATAAAATTGCGTCCTCTGAGAAACGCAAGGTTAGGCCTAAAAAATGTAACATTTCAATGGACTATCTATTCATGTATTGTTATTAGGCGGATATTCTTTTATTTGACCAACATCGATTGACTATTATTAGAATTAGATTTTTTGGTTGATTGTTTGGTTCGACCAGGCTACCAACGACAACCCTTGGCCCTGGCGACATACAATGTTAGGGCACTGCGGACAGACGAAATGATTGTTGAGCTGGAGGAAGTATTGAGTGGATTGCATTGGGATATCCTGGGGTTATCTGAAGTCCGTAGACAGGGAGAGGAATCGATAATCCTGAAATCCGGCAATCTTCTCTACTTCCGGGAGGGCGACCAACTATACCAAGGTGGTGTTGGGTTTCTCGTCCACAAAACCCTCGTGACCAATGTTACAAAAATCGAGAGCGTGTCAAATAGGGTAGCGTACCTGATACTCAGAATCACCAAATGGTATTCCTTGAAGGTCATACAGGTCTATGCTCCGACCACGACACACTCCGATGATGAGGTGGAGGCTATGTATGAGGACATCTCCAAAGCCATACACAGCTACAAAACTCATTTCAACGTGGTCATGGGGGATTTTAACGCAAAATTAGGTAAACAAAGTAGCGATGAGCAGAAAGTGGGGCTATTTGGAGTCGGAGTCCGGAACTTCCGAGGCCAGATGCTGGCTGACTTCTTGGAGAAAGAGGGCCTCTTTATGATGAACTCATTCTTCAAGAAACCGGAACACCGCAAATGGACTTGGATAAGCCCCGATGGTCACACCAAAAACGAGATAGACTTTATCATGTCAACGAGAAAACAAATTTTCAATGATGTCTCTGTGATCAATGCCGTGAAAATCGGTAGCGATCACCGCAAAGTAAGAGGCACATTGAGTCTGAATCTAAAACTGGAGCGATCTCGACTGATAAAGTCTGTACTTCGTCCTGCACCTATCCAGATCCAAAACCCCGAAAGCTTTCAGCTTGAATTGCAGAACCGCTTTGAATGCCTCGGCGACTGCGTCGATATGGACGACTTCAATAACAGGTTTGTGGAAACTGTCTCCACGGCTGGGTCTAAGTTCTTTAAAACCCGCCGTGCAAAAGGAACCGGAAAAATCTCAGACTCTACCCTTAAACTCATGGACGAAAGATTCACAATGATCCTGCAGTCCCCGGAAGATGCTTCTCAGTATCGGCGGCCTAATAAACAAATCTCCAAGTCCCTAAAACGCGACCTACGCCGGTTCAATACAGACCGTATTGAAACGGCTATCGAGCAAAACAAGGGCTCAAAGGTCTTCGCGAGAGATTTGTCTATAGGCCAGATACAACTGACGAAGTTGAAAACGGACGACGGCAGGGTTGTTTCGTCTAAACCCGAACTTTTGAGGGAAGTTGAGAAGTTCTACGGCCAGTTATAAACGACAACACGGGCACCTGTTCAAGATATGGCAAAAGACCCACGAGCCAAATTAACCCGACAGTATACCGAAGATATCCCAGATGTCAGCCTGTACGAGATTAGTATGGCCCTTAAACAGCTTAAAAACAACAAGGCGTCGGGTGATGATGGAATTACAGCCGAGCTTCTGAAAGCTGGTGGCAAACCTGTGCTTAAGACCCTTCAGAAGCTGTTCAATTCCATCATTCTCGAGGGTAAAACGCCCAAAGCGTGGCTCCAAGGCATAGTGATCTTGTTCTACAAAAAAGGTGATAAAGCCCTTTCGAAGAACTTCAGACCCATTACTTTGTTGAGCCATGTATACAAGCTGTTTTCAAGAGTCATTACGAACCGTCTCGCACGCAGGTTTGACGACTTCCAGCCTCCCGAACAAGCTGGTTTCCGAAAAGGCTTTAGCACCATAGACCACATCCATACGCTGCGGCAGGTTATAGAAAAGACGGAGGAGTATAACCAGCCACTTTGCTTGGCGTTTGTGGACTATGAGAAAGCCTTTGATTCGATCGAGAGCTGGGCTGTACTGCAGTCTTTGCAGCGGTGCCATATTGACTATCGATACATCGAAGCGTTGAAGTTTTTGAACAAAAACTCCACTATGTCAGTCCGTCTTCAGGATCAGAATTCGAAGCCTATCCAACTGCAGCGGGGCGTCAGGCAAGGCGACGTTATATCGCCTAAGCTGTTCACCGCAGCGTTGGAAGATGTCTTCAAGCTTCTGGACTGGGATGGGCTCGGCATCAACATCAACGGCGAGTACATCACTCACCTTCGATTCGCGGATGACATCGTAGTCATGGCTGAGACCCTGCACCTGAGAACCTGAGTAAAATGCTCGATGACCTCAATGGAGCCTCGCAGCGAGTGGGCCTTAAAATGAACATGGATAAGACGAAGATCATGTCGAACGTCGCTAATTATGGGCCTTATAAATAAGCAAAGAGTTGCTCAGCGGGCAATGGAAAGGGCCATGCTCGGAGTTTCCCTGCGGGATCGAATCAGGAATGAGGAGATCCGCAGGCAAACCAATGTCACCGACATAGCCAGAAGGATTGCAGAGCTGAAGTGGCAATGGGCAGGGCACACAGCTCGCAGAACAGATGGCCGGTGGGGCAGAAAAGTTCTCGAGTGGCGGCCGCGTACTGGGAGACGCAGCGTAGGCAGGCCCCCCGCACGATGGACCGACGACCTGGTCAAAGTCGCCGGTAAACGCTGGATGAGGGCGGCGCGGGTCCGAGCGACGTGGAAGACCTTGGGGGAGGCCTATGTCCAGCAGTGGACGTCTACAGGCTGTGGATGATGATGATGGATGATGATAACAATGAATAGTTTACAAGCAATATTAAGCTACAGGACCGAGACCACTGATCAAGGTCAGAAATTTCATTTTTGAAGTTGTGTTATAACTGTTGTAAAACTTGGTGGTAATGGTTGTATTATGTCAAAATACTTTACTTTACTTTACACAACTTTATTTGGCTACTAATTATGATATTCAGTAGAAAACCAGGCCATTTTATGGAATAAAAATAGCGTAACGCCACGATAATAATGCGATAAAGTGAAAGAATTTAAAATTGTCGGGCCCCAATAGTTTTATGCTAAAAACATATTGCGAAAAGTTATTACGAATTTGAATCCAATTAAAGCATACAGTCGTTAAAAGGCACTGACTTCAAAAATGAATTACCCAAGACCTATATTAATTATATATTAATTTCCTTGTAAAAAAACAAACACTTTTTAAAAAAAAAAGTTGTTTCTTTAAATTATACTTATTGTGTGAAAAGAATTTGGACGGTGACTACAAATCAATCATGTTTTTGTTTTATTATTCCAATTTTTTTTTATATACCTAAAGAATAAAAAAATAGAATACTTTACTACGGAGACAAGGAGTTAAAAATGCGTGTTCATTATTTATTTCATAACTTTCTCAAAACTAATAAATAAGAAAATAAACAAAAGAAATTGGACTAGTAAAAACTTTTGAATGGACTTTACCTTTGCTAAATATTTAGGTTTCGTGGCCTTCTCTTCAGAACACCAAATATCCTTTCAATGGGATTTCTAGTTAATTGAATTCTCCCCTTTCAAATCTCTCTTTCACCAGACTATTTTTAAATATTCTTGAGTCATTTGCTGATCCGGGCCAACGAGCAACAATATCTTGAATGATCAAATCAGCTGTACATTGCTTGAATATTTAATGAAAAAAATTGTTTTCGGCACCGAAAAGTCTCAGCCTGTGCACCACCTACAGTGTTAATGAATATCAATTACTTTACAAAGATATTGCAAATATTTTAGACTATGGCAGGCAACTAATAACTGCAGCACAGATTCATTTTCGCAGCAGAAATGTGGTAAACTTGGTGGTAAAACTCGTAGAAATACCTACAATGTGCTACAGCAGGGCCCTATTTCATAAAGCTACAATTCGTGCTAAACTGACAATTGTTAGCGATTTTCACATGATTTTCGTTTCATAAAACTACAATTCTACAGGCGAAATACAAGTGTCAGTAAAAAGCGTTTCATAAAAATTGTCACGACAATGTTCAGGGTTTAAAGTGTTACTGGATGTAAAAAAAATAAAATCCACTTATACCTCATTTCACTCAACGTTGATAACGAAACGTAACTAGAAAAGGGCATTTACAATTTCGAAACGCATTTCAATTTAAAGCGACGTCTCTCATGCATGTTCCTACTCATCGTCATCCTTTCAGCCATCACAATTTGTGAATCATTAAGTTCTACATATATCGCTATTTCAGTTACATACTTCCCAGGTACATTCTTGTAGTACCTATTTATTTATTTTAGGAAGTATGACGGGGGTAAGTGCTTCTGAGCTCATACTTATTTAAATCCAAATAAAAGGGTCACCAATCGAAATTACACTTCTTCTCAACAAAATGCATAAATGGTTCTGCTACTTAATGTAAGTTTTATTAATATACAAAGTTTGCTAATAGTATATTATATAACAAGTGAGCGAAGTTGCTAATTACAGTCGAGGCTGTGATTTGAGCCCGAGCCGCAGGCGAGACTGTAATTAGCAACGCTCACGAGTTATATACGACGTTTTTCAACACACTTGTGAGTAAAAGACAGACATACGTGGTCATAAAATAACAAACACACTTGATAACAAAGCTGTGAATTGTTATTGAAAAATGGCGCCGAACTTCGCGCATGCGCGTAGGTTTTTTTTTTCCGCCAAATGTGTCAATGGCTGTATAGCATATACAGCCTATTTTACATGAAAATATTTAATTTGGAGTGGTAAATCCAAATATTTTAATATTTTGTAACAAATTAATGTAAATTGTGAATAATTTGTTTGATATACAATTTTGTTTAACTAATATAAGGCGTATACATTTAAAAATGTATATGGATTTGAAGTGGTATAAAACCTCTTTGTTGTTTCTGAAAAAATTTAATGTATAACCCGGATCAATAAAATATGCTCTGTTTACTCGCATTTAATTTGCGAGTAAACATTCGCATTATATTATGCACTAGGGTATAATATATTATGCACGCGTGACTTATAGCCCAGTTTATAGTTCTAAATTCAATAGAATAACGCTCACTTTACGAGCAAGTGTGTTGAAAATGCCCATTCAAATCAATTTCGTGTACAATGGCCACCATTATTATTATTTTTCATTCATTATTTTTCTTCGTTTTTTGCAATTGTAAGTCGTCGACAGATCCTCGCTTGCCTGTCGGATTGTCAGGACAATTCTACAATTCTTGGTAATTTTACACATGACAGGCGTTTCATAAACGACAATTCATATCGATTTGCATGACATTTGTCTGTAGATCGCCTGTTGCTACAATTGTTTTATGAAACGCATTATGTGACAATTTTGGATGAATTGTCAGGGTTTTATGAAACGCATATTTGTAATTTTACAATAAATTGTCGACATACAATTGTCAGTCGATTTGAGGTGGCAAGCCGTGGCTTGCCACCACCCACTAGACAAAACCATGCCGCCAAGTAGCCTAGTTGCGTTCCGGCATGATGCCTAGTATAGCCATTGAGGAGGATAGGTCTGAGTAATCGTGCTGCATCGGAGAACTGTTTTCAACTCGTAGGATAATGACTCACCGGGTAACTCGTTTTGGAGGGTAGCGGGATCCGAAGCACGGTGCACCGCTGCCCCGCCACCTCGCGAAAAATCCCGGGAGCCTCCATCGTGCCGGTTGGCGACCGGTTGGAGAGGACCCGATGGCGACCTCGGGGGGGTTCGGGCGTCCCCGCAATCTCCAGGCCAGTTCCCCAATGGTGCGTTGTTCCCTACGAGTTGCTTGGTTCCATTTGCAGCGCTTCACTCAACTTCTATTCTCCTCCCTATTCACTCCACAATTCACAATGAAAGGTTCCAAGTACGGTTCAACAGCGGTGGCACTTCCTCTCCCTCAAAGTGCACTTCTCTAACATCCGAGAAGTGCACTCCAATCTGAACGATGTCCACCACCATCTTGAGACGGAGAGACCCCACCTACTCTTTCTAACGGAGACGCAGATTTGCGATCCGTCAGACTCGGCATACCTTGGTTACCCAGGCTATATCCTGGAGTCACTTTTCCGCCCGCACGCCAGGGTGTGCTTGTATGCCAATGACCCGATCTGTTGTCAGCGTCTCCGTTACTTGGAAGTGCCGGACCTTTCAGTCATGTGGGTTCACATAGATACCTGCCTAGACCAAGTGGTTTACGCCGGTATCTATCGTTCCATAGCGGAGATCAGGAGACAACGAGGCTCATGGAATACCTTGGCAATACAGCAGATAAGATTCAGCAACGTTTTCCCACAGCGCAGTTGGTGTTCCTGGGGGATTTTAATGCTCACCACGTGCAGTGGTTATACCAGTATCAGGACACTGACCATGCTGGAAGAGAAGCCTTTAAGTTTCGCTGACTTATGGTCTCTCACAGCTTGTAAACGAGCCGACGCGCATCCTCTACGTTGCTGGCCACACTGCGTATTGCTTGGACCTTCTGCTGACAACCGATCCTGACAGATACTCGGTGTCCGTCACTGCACCTTTAGGGACATCCGATCACTGTATGGTGAAATCTGTATCGCTGTACTCGCCACCTGACACCCGCCCTAAAGGCTCCAGGCGAGTATGGCGTTACAAGTCAGCAGATTGGGATGAAATGCGACATTTTCTTGGTGGTAGGATCCCTTCTGGGTCCGCCTGGCTAGCGACCACCCTTTATATAAAGTCTGCCGCCAATGTTACCGCTCCGGCGGTAATGTGTTCCGGCAATATTGTATAAAGAGCCAGTTCCTTCCTAAACCCATGTGCTTTCATCTTCGACCTCATCGTCACTTACCATCAGGTGAGATGGAGGTCAAACGCGGGTTTAGTCACTTATAAAAAAAAAAAAATCTTATCCGTGGCGGCTAACCTGTTTTACTTCAACCGATCCATCGTGCTGCGCTGATGCTGTCTCAAGTGTGATAGTTCAAGCAATGGAGTACTTCATTCCCCTCCCTGATCTATGCCTTGAAACCAAAGCTCGCCCATGGTTTAATACTGTTTGCTTTGCCGCTGAAAAGCGAAAGCGGGATGCATACAAAGCCTGGGCAAATGCTCGCAGAAGCAAAGCCCTGGATTCGCATGAACTTAAGAAAAGATCTAAATGAGTGCCAAGTTCTATTTTTGAATTTTTTTCTATTTTTGAAACATGTTTTTTGTATGGGGACACCACTTATTTTTTGACTTTTTTTTGTTTTTGTTAACACACAATTACCGAGTTGGATTCCAAATGTCAAAATGCAAACACGTGAACTTATGATCAATCACAAGAAACAGGTAAAAACAGGACAATTGCAGCACACAACACTTTTTTTTGCAAAATTTCACCATTTTTAAAGTCGGAAATTATTCTGATGGTAGTAAGTAGTTTGATTACAAAAACATCAATGTATTTAATTCTTAGAGAGGTAACCCAAATTAGTTAACTTATGTAAAACTTATATTTTTACTATTTATTCGGAGTGCTGATAATTTGCTGTGTCACTCTACAAATTAGTTTATAAGTTTCTCAACAATTTGGTTCAGTTGGTTGTAGTGACAACCTAGGCGTGCGCATAAGACACGTAGGTACCTAGTTGACCTTTTTTGTAAATAAATAGGCTAGTCACCTACGCTGTAGACGTTCTTCCTTTGTTTAGGTGTAGGTATGTTACCTGTTTCATACGCTTATACTGCTGATCGAAGCAAGAGATAGCAACATAAATGTTTCAAAACAAAAAATTATTTTGCCATCGTCATTCAAAGCCGCAGATTTATACAGATAACTACTGGTAAACCTTGGACTTTAGTCTTAGATTAGACACCTACAATACGAACGTTTTAATTAAATGTATAGCAGACGAGCTGCAGAAGTGGTACCTACACTTGTGACTTTAAAAAAAACAACGTAGGTGCCTACGAAATACATGTGAATATATTTGGGACGGACGGTACTTTTGTTATCGTATTGACACTTTCATGGATTTTGGACTCAGTCATTTGAGCGTTCTCAATGAAAACAACTAATAAGAATCGTTTCATTAAATTGATGTTTACATTCGTTTAACTATGTCTCTACTAACCAATCTTGTTACGTTTATTTTAAAAAAATTGTTTTATTTTGTTTGTTGTATGGTTGTGTTAGTGATAGTTCCACAGTTTCCGCCACATGTGAATTTCACTGTAATTGAGTAAGTAACTGTTTTTTTATATAATATTTATTCATATGAAGTAACTTAATTTGTTCCTCTATTAAATAAATACGGCCCTTTCTGGTTAATAAGCTTCTTGAATGTATCTACAAATTAACAATTTTATTAAGCATTTTGTTGTACTTATTACTGATATTAAACTTACTTTCATTTACCTAATACGGCAATCCATTCTAAATTTCATGTTGTAATACTTCGACCAAACAATAATATAGACGGGCCATAAGCGTACAATTGAAACATCAAACCTGAAGCAAGTTTCAACACAAGCACATACATTACTTTATACACTACACACATACGCCTAATTATGTGTTCTTAAAACAAAAGATGCAAGAAATTACGAGAAAGAAAGAGACCACTATATTTAAATATTTCAGTTCTAAAACAATTAGCCCATCCAAATATGATCTATTCAGCGGTTGATACATTGATTGAAAAAGTCAGGTAGGTGTAATATAATATAATCTGACTATCGCAGACAAAATGGTTTTGTCAAATATGACTGGATGTTTCCGCGTTAAATCAAACAAACAAACCCTTCAACTGTATTACGGTGCTTACATTTGGAACAGATTTACTGGTACGGACAAGCCTGTGCGGGTCTGTTCCTTTATGAAAGCACTCTTATGCAATGCACGCACCAATACCTACAGTCCAAAACTGATTAGCATATAATTTATCTGTACCGGAAACCTGTTTCTTTATATAAGCAGCATTAGTTAAGTTCGAATTAGAGATTAAAATTATCATAAACAAAACACAACTTTATTTATTTGAAAATACGCTTTGTTTGAATATTTAGTGTTTTTTGTCTGAAGTGCAAGAGGTCGCAGTTAATCAGTAGGTAATCATGCACGCGAAAGCTCGTAATGATAAAATCAAATGTAATATACTGATGAATAAAATAAAATAATTTATCTTACTGATATTATACCTATATGAGAAAGTTTACATTTATGGATTGATGTTTGTTCGTCAATCATGGCAGAACGGCTCAACGGATTTCAATGAAATTTGGCGTAGTGATAGTTTACAGTGTGGAATAGCACATAGGCTTTTATCCCGACCGGGATTCGAAATTGCGCGGGTAAAAGCGGGCGAAACTGGTAGTAATCTAATATTTTATCAATGTCTCTTTTCAGTATACCACCAGATCAAACACGAGAAGGACCTCTAACTATAAATAACGCTATAAATAATGCCCAAAAAATATATGAGAACCAAATTACCAGCCCTGAGGCACTCCAAGTTTATAACGGGGAAGTTTACTTGAGCCTTGCTACTGGAGAAATTGTCAAGTTTGCTCCGGGAGGACCGATACAATTTGTCACTAAAATCGGTAATACTTGTGGTAAGTTTATTTCTTTTAATATTAATCCACATTTTCTATATTTATATATACAGGGTGACAGATGACAAATTTTAGATACTGAAGGAGAGCACTCTGTACTCGAGTCTGATCATAATATGTAATAAAAGTAGGTACTTAATTTTTCACTAGAATTCCCTAATAAATTCCCAATTCCTAATATTCCTAAATAAATACTTACTACTATGTTACTATTTACTTTACATATAACTGAGTCAATCGCGGCACGTGACCTGGCACGCGGCACGCTGCTGTCAACGCTAGCGTAACCATCCGTTGCGTAATGAATTCTTTAACTTTCGGTTAAGTTTACTCAGTATATAATTAATATTGATTTTTATTATACACTAGTGTCGCCATATCTTGGGTTCTTATGTATATTTTATTCTAGTAGCGACATTAACATAACTTTACAATGGTCCTATACCGAGCATCATCCACTCTAAACTTCTCATTAAGTTATAACATCATATCATATCAATAGAAACCTGATCGTTTCTTACATTTCATGTACATTAAAGCCACTTTGCTTTATCTAGGAACCACATCGTTCCTATCAAGTATCAAGAGCCTCTTCGCTCTCTTTACATCCAGAACCACATCACTCTGGTAACATATAGAGCCACATCACTCTATAATCATATGAGCCACATCGCTCTAGCTGAGGACCACATCGTCCCCTATGGGCCTCCTCACACACCCCTACAGCCCATCCTCTACCTCCATAATTTCATATATACTTCTCCGTACCACATCGTACCGGAGGCTGTCTTTTGTTATATTAATTTATTAGTGATGCTCTATTTTAAGACCATTGCACAGTTAGGTAACATTTACTATCAACTTATAGTTAAACAACTCACCAATTTTGTTGCAGTTCATTTTCAACAGCTGACCTAATCTGCTTCTCTTTCTTTATGACCAATTTATGAAATTCGACTATTTACATATTAAATTATTATTAAATTATAAATCGCGACATACTTCGCGATAACTAGCTTTATCCCGCAACTTCGTATGCGCTTAACTACCCTTCTCGTGGAAATTTCAGAAACTATACAACCAGACACCCACTGAAAGAACCTTTATACCAAGTATCACACCCATGCACTCAAGGAATAAGTTTTTTTCATACAAACTAAAAATCATATATTTCCCGTGCCCGTGGGAATTTTGGGAATTTTTTTTGTAGCACAACCAGTCACTCTTTAAAGAACCTTCATGCCAAGTATCACATCCGTAGGTACACTTAAGGAATAAGATTTTTCATACAAACTAAAAAGTCCAACCCCTTCCCGTGGGAGTTTCGGGAATTCCTTCCATAATACAAACAGACACTTATTTAGGAACCTTTATATCAAGTATCACATCCGTGCACTCAAGGGATGGGATTTTTTCATCCAAACTAAAACATCATATATTTCCCGTTCCCGTGGGAATTTCGGGAATTCCTTTCTTAGTGCACCCCTACATCCCCTAAAGAATGTATGTTCCAAATTTCAGCTCTCTACGCCTAGTAGTTACGGCTGTACTTTGTCTGTCCGTCACTCAGTCACTCAGTACCTCAGTCACTCAGTCAGTAACGGAACAGTTTTATATATATTGATTATTTTATCTTCATTTATGATCTCAAACTATCATGTCCTTGAATTTCAAAAGTGACCCACCGTTCACCCTGCATAATAAAATTGGAGTGTCTTAATATACTTTTCAACACACTTGCTCGTAAAGTGAGCGTTATTCTATTGAATTTAGAACGATAAACTGGGCTATAAGTCACGCGTGCATAATATATTATACCCTAGTGCATAATATAACGAATCCTACATAGTTGAATTGTACCTTTGTGCAAATTACATGCGAGTAAACAGAGCATATTTTATTGGTCCGGGTTATACATTAAATATTTTCAGAAACAACAAAGAGGTTTTATACCACTTCAAATCCATATACATTTTTAAATGTTTGCGCCTTATATTAGTAAAACAAATTTGTATATCAAACAAATTATTCACAATTTACAATAATTTGTTATAAAATATTAAAATATTTGCATTTACCACTCCAAATTAAACATTTTCACTTAAAATAGGCTGTATATGCAAAACAGACATTGACACATTTGGCGGGAAAAAAAAACCTACGCGCATGCGCGAGGTTCGGCGCCATTTTTCAATCACAATTCACAGCTTTGTTATCAAATGTGTTTGTTATTTTATGACCACGTATGTCTGTCTTTTACTCACAAGTGTGTTGAAAAACGTCGTATGTAACTCGTGAGCGTTGCTAATTACAGTCTCGGCTCATTATTAAGCCCTCGCCTGCGGCTCGGGCTCAAATCACAGCCTCGACTGTAATTAGCAACTTCGCTCACTTGTTGCATAATATACTATTTTGTTATTAAAGTACAATGTGTCCCGGCCAAGGAGGTTTCAATTCAATTTAAGTACACATTATCTGCGCATGCGTGCTGGATCCGAGCCATAAACCAATAACAGGCGTTTTCCATTTTGACTCTATTTCGTACATACGAATTTGAGTAATATTTTGTTGAATAAAACTTTAGTAGCAAAAATGTCTAGCAATACCGATGATACTAAATAACCATACCATGAGATTTAATAAAGTAGTGTATGCAACTGCATATAATTAGGTATTAAAACACTCGTGTAATCTTATTTTGAATCTCGCCTGCGGCTCGTTTCAAAAAACTACACTCATGTTTTAATACCCTCTATTATATGACAGTTGCATAAACTACTATTCTTTTCATAAACAAATAAAATACTTTGTAAATTGAATAGAAAGTGTTCAACAAAAATATGTTTTGTGTCAAAAAACCATGTTTACGTTTGAATAACAACTCGGTCTTATAAATTAACGATCGAAAAATACTTGCGCCTCGACTGAGACGCACGAAAAGATGTATTGTCAAATTTTAAAGTATAAACAATCCGTCGTCGATCCGAAGTCGTCGTGGCGCCGTGGTTACTGTGTGTATCATACGATATCACAGGTTAGGCAACGTTCGGCGTGGTCGGTACTTGGATGGGTGACCGCCGACCATTCATATCTCACGACGACTTCCGTGCTTCGGAGGGCACGTTAAGCAGTCGGTCCCGGGTGCTGTATACTTGTATACAGTAAGTCGTGAGGGTTTATTAGAAGCTATCTAGGCGCCCTAAAAATTCTGGCATCCACCACCCAGCACTGGGCCAGCTTGGTGGATTATGGAATTATGGAACCTCCTCTTCACCCAGGGGAGAGACTCATGCCCTGCAGTGGGCTCATTACAAAGAGTTGTGATGATGATGATGATGAACAATCAGTATATCGTAAAGCTCAATCAACAATTGTTTCGGTATGCAGACACTCGCGACTGGCCGCATGCCGAGATCGAGCCGCGTAGGTATAGCTTGCGTTTCGTCCGTTTGTATGAAGTTGAATTACTGTAGATATCTGTGAGTACTGTGTTACCGTTTTTTACTAACTGCATATGAATATTTACATACACCAAAATAACATTTTTAAAATTTTTGTCTATCTGTCTATTCTCTGCAATGGCTGGACCGATTTTGACGGCACTTTCATTGGCAGCTAGCTTGTCATAAGGAGTAACTTATGTTAGTTTATTGTAGAAAAAAATAAAAGGAGCGAAGTTACAGATGAAAATATTGCAAAAACGGTACAAAAGGTGGTCTTATCACTAATAAGCAATTTCTTCCAGACAACCTTTGATTTTAATTTTGAGAGCTTCCATTGCGTACGCTGCATAAACGGTTTAAGTAACGCAAAAATAATGTATGACGGAATTGTTGCTCTTTGAAAGTTGTACAAAAAAGTCCGTAACAGCATGTATCTATCTGTTAAGTTTGACTCACAATAACCATTTTATGTCATTTTACGTCAGCCAAATAAATCGATCAAGTAGGTAAGTACCTATCTACACGTGTTTACCTTATAAAACGCGTTTGCCACAATTATAAAACGTGTTTGAAATTAATGTATCTATTAATTTGCGATGGAGTTTTATGAATATAGTATTAATCCTTATCCAATTTAAAACGTTATTTATCAAAGTATTTAACCCGTGAGAAGTCGCGTTATGAGCATTTTGCTCACGCAATTTTTTTATTTTTGCGGTTTTTGTTCAGTTTTAGCGACACGCGGCGGTTTCGCGGTTGAATGCTTCGGCTTGACCGTGATTGAAACCCCAATGTGTACCCGTGAGGAACACATTGGGGTTTTAGCCGGTTAAAGTCCAGGCATAACTTTGACGCTCCCCCGAGCGTCATCGTATCCATGGAGGATTTCCCCAATTCAAAAAAAAAAAAGGAGTGCAAACTTCACAGTACCTTCCTAACAATTCACCCCATCCCCCCTGACAACACTCGCGCGCTGGTCAGCGCGCCGCTGCATCCACGTAGCAAAGTGTTTGTGTGAAGTGCATGGTGTAGCGCGGCATTTTGCACATTTTGCGACTACTCGCGTAAGTATTTTATTTTTGTAAATACTTATATCTTTTTTATTATTTCCCCTTTGCGTATGTAAATGTTAAATATTTCAGTGGGTTTATTGTTTTAATATTATGTATGTTACTTTCAGCATGAAAATTCAAGAAATGAACGACCGATAAGCTTCTGAAATTTTTGCTTGGTAGAAGACCCGATTCCGAAGAAGGAGAATCTACTGTTCAGTCATTCACAACCCCCACAAAACCGACACTGAACAGTCTTCGGATGATATGATAGAACATTACAATTTACACGAATTAAGAGGGATTTTGGATTTAATTTTATGTCGGAAAAGATAGGTAAGAACTTTGTTCCAGGAGGAAAAAAAGGCGTTCCAATAAAGCATGCACTTTGAGCAAGAAATTACTCTGCACCGAGCATGTGAGATTCATGTGCAGTATATGGCATGATAGATACATATTCCAAGATTACATAGATGAATAAAACATTCGAATTTTGTCATTTTTATTATTATTTTTTCTTTATTATCCAACGAGTGGCCAAAAGTAAGCGCCAAAGCTTAAGTGATTCTTAGTTGGTTCATAAGGATTTTTGTTATTAAATGTTAATAAAACAATTTATTTCATTGAAAAGAGACTTTTAATTTATTATAATGGCAAAAAAATATTATAATTCTTTTTTGTTTTTAATAAAAAGTCACTTGAAAGACGGTGAGCATTTTGGTGACATCGGGTGATTTTTATTTAACACATTTTTCATTTATTTAACAGTAATTCAGCATTTTAAATGCAAAAACTTAAAAATATTATTAAACATTGCAATGCAAAAGTGAAGCATGTTAAACTGAGATTCACAATTTCTTTAAAGAAATTGGTCTCGGGTGGTCTTAGCTGCAAAGCTATACCATTAGATGGAGCTACGTTAGCAATATAACGTAGAAACAAGAATGTGTCAAGTAATTTCGAGGCGTACCGCCTGGCCCCGGTAGCTCAGTGGGAGAGCACTCGGCCGGCAAACGGGAGGTCCCAGGTTCGAGTCCTGGTCGGGTGATTTTTATGTAACGCATTTTTCATTTATTTAAGAGTCTTACCGTACCTTCTTAACTAACATAGACTCGGAAGGTTTTATTACACTCCTGGCCTGAACGACGACGCTTGATAACGAATGGGTGTAACCTAAATTATATTTTATTTTGAGTTTTAAAGGTAACTGCTTAAGAACTGTAACATAATCAAATATTTACTTAACAGATTGCGACAGTACAGACTATGATTAATTTTTTATAAAATATGAATTAAAAGTGATATATGTAGGTTAAATTTCAAATTGAAAAAAAAATACAAAATCTTGAAATCAAACAATGATTTCAATTCAAGTGCTTGTATATTTCTTTGTCTATGTATTTGATAAGAAAACAGTTCAATCGTGAAATAACAAAAAAAATATCTTAAAAAGTGTAAATTTGAAAGTTACTGTTTTGACGATACACCTTTGGTATTATGAAACTTGTTTCGCGTCGTATCGCTCGCTAGTTTGTTTGGCGAGCGATAGACTACGTCAGTGTTTGTGTAAAACCTGGTAGAAGTCGGGTCGATGACCGTTTATCCGTAGCTAAAAGAAAGCTACCATAGTATCATCCACTTGAAATGAAAATCCTGATATCGTTTCTATGAAATTAAATCAAGTATGCACCAATAGTTTAGATGTAAACAGGCAGCATTTCAATGGCAATGTCATCTTTATACATTCACATTCCTAACAAAATGTAGTTTGACAGGTCAGAGACTGTATGGACCGTGAACAAGTTGTACAGGGCAAGGAAACATACAGAAATGAAATTAACCAAAAACATTACAAAGAAGAATAAAAAATTAACAATGTTAGAATCACAAACTACACTCGAGAGCAAAGAATTAGGGTCGGAGACAAAACTCATGATATCTCTCAAACTATAAATGCTAGCTTATTCAAATAAAAAGCAGGAGGAAGCCTCTTTAATGCCAAATATAAAAAGTGAATAAAAGTAATATATATTTTTTAAGAAATGACATAAAAAAAGGAAAATCAAAAATTATAATTTATTTTGAAAATTGAACCAGCAATTCAAATCATTTGTATCGATTTTGTTTGTTTTGTGTCACAAAAAACTTTTATAAAAGGGTTTCCTGGTGTACAATATTCATTATGAAAGTACAAATCATGTCGCTCACATCTGAAGAATGTACAAGAATCCTCACTTTGCTGGAAGACGGGCGTAGTCAGCGTGATACAGCCAGGATGTTCGGCGTATCGTTATCTACGGTACAACGTATTCTCCAACGGTTCCAGGAAACTGTCTCAAACCTTCGCCGGCCAGGAACAGGCAGAAAAAGATGCACAACACCTCGTGAAGATCGATACTTAGTCACAACAATGCTTATAAACCGATTTCTCACGGGTGTTGAACTGAGAAATAAATTTGTACGTCTTGGAGGAAGCAACCCAAGTGCGTGGACAGTAAGGCGACGTCTTGCCGAAGGTAATTTGAAGCCATCAAGACCAGCAAATGGCCCCAAAATTGAACGGGAGCATCGTATTGCAAGACAGAGTTATGCACGTGACTTGAATTGGACTCTAGAGGATTGGTCAAGAGTTTTGTTTACAGACGAGTCCAGATTCATGCTGTATAAGCATAACGGTAGACACAGAGTATACAGAAGACCAGGAGAACGGTTTCAACAAGCCTGCATTGAAGAAAAAGTTGCATACGGCGGAGGATCCGTGCATGTTTTGGGCTGGAATATCTGCAGAGAGCCGCACGGAGCTAGTCTTGATAGAAAATGGAACGTTGACCGCGAGAAGATACGTAGAAGAAATCTTAAATGAGTATGTCGGTCCGTCTATGGCCAATGTGGGCGAGAATCCGGTGTTTATGCACGATAACGCCCGTCCCCATACTGCAGCTATAGTGACTGCTTACCTTCAAGAGGTCGGTATCACGTGCATGGAATGGCCTGCACGCAGCCCAGATCTGAACCCCATCGAACATGCCTGGGACGCGCTCGAACGACGTGTAAAGGAAAAAATACCTCCTCCAATTACACTTCGTGATTAAAAATTAGCACTGGTGGAAGAATGGGGGAATATACCGCAGAACCGACTAAGAAACCTGATGCACAGCATGCCAAATCGGATAACATCTATTCTGAGATCACGTGGAGGTAATACACGGTACTGAAATTTGTGGAAAATCATACTCTCGTACAAGAAAAGTCTTAAATGCAATTATGATCTTCAAGTGTAATTCGTGCATTTTTATTTTATTTGTTTTTATAAATAATAAAATCACTTAAATAACAATCTTACACATTTTATTTATGTATTAATAAATGTTCTATTTAACAGTTTTTAATTCATCAAGCTAGCATTTATAATTTGCGAGATATCATGGGTTTTGTCTCTGACCCTAATTCTTTGCTCTCGAGTGTATTAAACCAATCATTCTAGCGCAAGAAGCTAAAGTTAGGATGTTTGTAATTTATTAAAAAAGCATTTTCAGCAAGAATGTAGACATTTTTCTCAGCTTAAATTCTACTTAGATATAGAAAGCAAACGTCAACAAGCCAGTCCTCAAGACACAGGACTAAATAATGACCTATGTGAAAATGGTTTTGAAGATGTCACTAATCACATTTAATTATTTTTTGTTGTTATTTAATTCACTTTTATTTTGTTTAAAGATTTACTCTCATAAGAATACAAACAGTTCACTTAAAATGAGATATACTACTTATGCCCATGGATTCTCTCTTCTATTAGTAAAATTATCACATTGTAACTTACTGTCTTCCATGCTGGACTGGGAGCGAAAGAAAAACATAGAATGTGCCAGCTGCTTCTCTTCCCGGGCATAGGTACTGTAAAAGTCAGTTAAGGGACCGAGGTGTTATGGGAGGCTTTTTTGTGGACGATAGGCTGACCCCCTGTCACTGCAATAGTCTCTCTCCCCTATTATAATGCCTCCAAATTTGTCAAACGTGACATCAGATGGTTTTATTACCTCCGGTGTTCTACCTACCCCATACGGGATACAGGCGTGAAGTTTATGTATGTAGGTATGTATGTAACTTACTTTAATTCACAAAATGTTTAGATTAATGTTTAGATTTTTTTTGTTGTGTAATTCAAAAGAGTAGGTAATTCCTTAATACAAAACTTATAGCAATTGTTATACAGCTGCGCTCCCTCAAAGAAAACTGTAGTTTTACCATAGTTGGTGCGAACTTTATTTATATAAATGTTGTGTTTGTTTCTGAATTTGTAGTTATTTAACACTTTATTCAATCTTAAGTTAGCTTTTACTGTACCTTTTATTCAACAACTCTTATGTATATTTTCTGTTTTACTGTTATAATAAAACTATTTTTGGTACAGTTTTATAATAAAGTCAATATTTTAATGAGATCGGTATAGGACTCTTAGTTTAGCTGGGCTATTTTTATTACCTTTGACCCCCTCCTCCTATACATAAGAAAAAGTATAACCTGAAGTAAAAATTCATCAATACCTACATATAATAAAACAGTAAAAAAAACGTGTCTGTACATTTAATATTTTTACAAAAAAATTATCTAGGGTTATAAAAAAATGAAATAAGAGTAAGAACCTGAAAAAAAAAAATTTGTCTGTTTGTTTGTTTGTAAGTTTGTTTGTTTGTACACGCTAATCTCTGGAACCGCTGAACGGATTTGAATGAACCTTTTTTTGATGTATAGCTGTGAAGCCGGGGCAACATATAGGGTATATTTTATTTCGGTTACTGGAACACCTGATGCAGAACCCTTAAGGGATCATCAAAACCGTAAGAAATATAGATATGATGCCTTAACAAAAGTTGTCCAGGATGATGAGCAGATTCTGCAGACATAAAAAAAATCTAGGATCTAAAAAAATTGTAATAGATTTTTAAAAGTTATGCCTAAAACTTACTTTACTAGATTATGATGGAGATGTTCGGCATACAGATCAGAAGTACTCATTGCTCAGTTGCGCGTAGACCGACCATGAGTCTAAGGTCGTAGGTTCGATCCTGCTCGCGTATTTTTTTTTATTATATATTTTTTTATTTTGTTTACAATAAATATTTAATTGTGAACAAAATTGTCTTTGACACCACTTGATTTCAATCAAGATCCAAAGAGATATCGTAATAATCTTCTATCTATATCTATCTATCTATCTATACTTATATATAATAAATCTGTAGAGAGGTCAATTCTGTACATAAAATATATTTTCAAAATAACTATCAGGGGGTGATTAGTGATCGATACTGATGCCAAAAATGCAATCAGTAAAATTTTTGTCTGTCTGTCTGTCTGTATGTTCCTTATAGAAACAAAAACTACTCCACGGATTTTAACCAAACTTGGTAAAATTTTTCTTCATACTCCTGGGCAGGTTATAGTGTAACGGAGGTAGTGGATAGATGGCGTTTGTTGCGATGAGAGGTGAGCCGAGGTGTGGTAAGCCGAGGTGTGGTGAGGCGAGGTGTGGTGAGGCGAGGTGAGGCGAGGTGAGGAGAGGCGAGGAGAGGAGAGGAGAGGAGAGGCGAGGTGAGGAGAGGAGAGGTGAGGAGAGGAGAGGAGAGGAGAGGTGCGAAAGTTGAAGAGAGGGGAGAAACATATAAATGTGTGGGCTCTTATTAATATTTCTCTAATTGAGTATCACATTAAAATATAGTAATCTGAAAAGTTTGCATTTATTTAAGACCACTCCCTTATAATCAGAAGTGGCATTTTTATTAACCTACGCTTCAAGATGAAGAGAAATTGTAATGGCGGTAACCCGAGAAGATTTATTTTCAAGAAAAGGAAGTTTCCAGGCTAAACTAGTAATTATTCTACTAGAAAATTCTGATTCAACATCTAATTATTTATTGTCTAGCCTATTGGAGCAAGTGGACATAAGAATATCGGATTTAATGAATATCAAAGATGCTAAATCTACTGTGTCGTGACGCAACACTGAAAAATTGATTCCTGATTTCGATCCGTACAATAACGACGTAAATGTAAAAAGTTGGATCAAGAAAATCGAACAATTAAGCAATATATACAACTGCTCAGATGAAGTAAAATCTTTTAAGATGTAGGTAATCCAAATTACCAGGACAGGCTAGAGTGTGGTTATAAATATTCGGAATGTTGCTGGTAAATACAGAGTCCCGGAAGTTCTTGTAAGAAGCAGTTTGGTGCGCGTCACTTCCAACGATGCTTCTGTAGAAAGCTATGTACAAAACAACGTCGATACAGCATGGGCGGTTTATCATACGCAATATCAAGCTCGATGCTTCATGATGGAGTTGGATATGTCCGTGTATGCAATATTAGCAACAATCCAAAGTTCTGGAAGAAGGGCGAATCTGTTGGAGAGATTACTGCGAATTTATCACCTTTGAGGAACAAAGAGTTAAGTAGAGAATTAAATAATACTATCGTTATGTAAAATATTCGGAAATTATTTTAAATTAACAAATGTTGGCGATAACGATGAGTTTGCGATATTAAGATGTTTGTATGACTTCATGGTAACGGAAGTATGTTGGTAGCACTGTTAAAGAGGGCGCTAAATGCAATGAATGACGTGACATTCGATTGCAGCGCCATAAGTCATATCTTGAAGTAGGATGATGGCAAGTGACAGAGATACGGTTAGGACGGCTAGGTGCGTTGACGTATCTCAGACGGACGGTCGATAGTAGCTCGGTATTAATTGAGTTGGCATTGTAACTGACGGAACGGACTCGCGAATAAAGATTTTGTTGTGACTAAGCCAGGGTTATACCCAAACCCACAGACTCGGTACTAAGTAACTGTCCAGTGATTAATTCTATCGTGTTTTATGAGTAACGCTTCTTTTCGTTTTGTTCGTTTTTCCGACACAAAACAGTTATTCGGTTTGTTAAAACGATACTCTGACTGTTTTTCTGGTGTTCTGGGCGAAATAGACTTAGTGATTGGGGAAAGATGCGTATTGGGCTTAATGGTGATAAACCTGTGAATAGGGAACCATATTGTTTGCCGTATGCTGGGGGGGAAGTCGGAGTAAAAAGGTGCAAGAATTATTAGATCTTAAAATGGTGCGAGAGCCCGATTAAAACTATGCGTCCCTCATAACATCAGTAGGGGTAAAAATTGAGAACTAGGTATCTAACGTCTTGTAAGCCGTGGTAGTGTGTTTGTGCAAGGGAATGTTCTTAATGTGCTGTGGATAAAATTCGTGATGAATTGTTGTGTGACTTGAAAGGATCCAATACGTTAATGTTGTTATTTTCATTGCGCGTTTTAATGGATTCGTTTCTGTTTCGTGCGGGTTTTCGAAACATGGCATCAAAATAAGATTAGTCAATATATTTTGCGGTAGTTTTGTTGTGACTTGCGCTGCTGTGGTAAAGTAAAATTGTTTTGGAATACCGTACGGTTTGTTGAATGGCAAATGGTTTGTCGGATCAGCCCAGGTTTGGAACTGATTTGTGTTTCGATTTATCTTGTTGTAATTTATGTTAAAAGTAAGGTTTAGCTATTTTGAAATAAGAATCACAGTATGGTGTTACTTAGTAAAAATCTTCTAGGATCGGATTTGATTTCGAATTAATTGAGGTTCGTTATTATTTTTTAGAAGTAAGTACCTACGATTGGAATACGGTGAATTGCGTTGCAATTGTTTTCTTGCCATTTTGTGGGTGAGTTGCTCTTGCCATAGTGTGAGTTGCGGGTGGGTTTGTTCTGCGGACATATTGAGGGACTATAGAGATTATTTTACGGACGGACTATGATAGTTTGTGCTGTGGGAGTTGGTTATGGGTTTCGTTGTTGTTATTTTCATCAGGTAGATTTTGAGGAGTTAAATTCTCGTTTTGCGTCGGTTTGTTTGGTTTGTTTGGTTCGGTAGTATACAATTCGCTCAGATTGTTGCACCCTCAGTGCATTCGTAGACGTAGGTGTCAGGTTGGCTGCCTTGTCACGTGGATATTAGCGATCAGCTGTAATGGCGCAGTCGTCACGCCATGGACGCGCGATCCATTGCTTTACATCGTATTATGTAAGCGATATCAGTTCAATCATTCGTTGATCGCAGCATGCATTTATTGCTGCGATACTGGTGCCAGAAACAATTTGGTGGCTAAAAAAGAAGCTAATCAAATGTGAAGCAGATGTTTGCTTTCGAAATTTCGCAGAAGGGTACTTGCATGAAAGGTGTGAAAGTCAAGGGGATTATATGCACTTTTAGTACATCAATTGTACGATAGAGGCGGCACAGTCGTCGGATTGCTGTAGCTTTGTTTTTGCTGTAACGTCGTTCGAATTGGTTCTTTTTTGGCAAATCTTGCGCAATTCATGCCGTCGCTTTGCTCTTGCAAGTTGCCTGATGGGGCAACGGGCTTCATTTTGCGTCTCAGTGAGGCCGCGATTGTGGGTGGCGTGCGTCCTTGTGTGTTGGAATGTTGTGTACCTACTGCGCGGTCTTGGTGCGTTGGTTGCGGATTGATGGGTTTTGTCGAGTCTACAGTGTGTACCTACTTGGTGGATAGTAGTGATGTCACGGTGGAGCGGATGAAATTTTGTTGGGCGGCCTACATATTGCTTTTTTTGAATAGTCTGAATATTGAAGCTTTGGGTTTTCTTTCTGATGGTCGTGTATCCGTGACTCGGTGGAGTTCGCCTTGTGTCTTGCCGATCTTCGATTGTTTTGCTGAGATTCTTGGAGGACACGTTTTTTTTCTGTTTAGGCAATGGTAGGCTTGTTGTTATTTTGGCAATTGGGGCGTGACGCGACGGCGGTGTGTGTGAACCACGGAGACAGCTAATGGCGTCGAGAACTAGATTATTGAAAATGCGTTTTAATGTCTAAAGCCAATGCGTTTGAATGGTACCTTGAATTTGTTGCGATTGACAGAGGAAGCTGGATTTTACTGTCGAAAAAAATTGTAATACCTACTTTGTTGTTGTGAATTATATGGTGCATCGACGGCTGGTTGCCACTCAACGAAATATTGATTGATTGATTGATGTGGTGCAATGCGGTGCTCTTATTGGTGTGATAAACGCTATAACCGGAGAGAGGTTATGAGTGTGAGGATATGAAAGTAATGGAGGTTGCATTACGTTTTGTGACGAGCTTTGCATTGTTTGCTAATTAATTGAATTATTCTAGTAGCGTATGATTGCTTTGTTTGTATTGTTCGACCGCTGTCAAATTATTTGTTGTTACATTCAAAGTAAATTTCATTGTCATTGGGGTTTTCTTATCGCAAGTACTTATTGCGAATCGTACAATGCACTGACGTTAGCCGATTCCTACTGAGTTTCTTGCTGGTTTTTCTTATTAAATGGATCTTCCAAACCAGTGGTAGCTTTGTGTAAATTGTTAAATCTTGGATTTAAAATTTTGATGGCAATATTAAATGGAAGCAACATTCAAAATATGTGGCGGTTACAGTTATGAAGTTGCCGAAAGTACAAGTATCCATTGAAGTTGTAAAGAAAGTTTTTGTTGTGGAAAGAGATTTAATGTGTTTTAGATGCAGGTTCTTGTTTGTTGGTTGGGTGACTACGCCAGAGTGATTCTGGGTAGTGTGTTGAAGGGGTCATTGGTTGAAAGATTTTATTCACTCAATGGTGCTTGGAACTTGGTTAACTAAAACGATATTTTTATTTATTTAACGTTCAAACATGTGAGGTTCATACTGATGTGTGAAAATTTTATTTCCTGAAATTAACGGGGATAGTGACCGCCGATGCCTTAAGATCATATGGTAGTACCCCATCATATAGCGAAACAGTAGCGACAAAGATATCGTTACAAGAGATGACTTAATGGACTTGCTGAAGAGTTCAATTAACATATTTTTTGCGCCAATTGCGGCGCAATTGTTTCAGGACGGCCGAATGTAACGGAGGTAGTGGATAGATGGCGTTTGTTGCGATGAGAGGTGAGCCGAGGTGTGGTAAGCCGAGGTGTGGTGAGGCGAGGTGTGGTGAGGCGAGGTGAGGCGAGGTGAGGAGAGGCGAGGAGAGGAGAGGAGAGGAGAGGCGAGGTGAGGAGAGGAGAGGTGAGGAGAGGAGAGGAGAGGAGAGGTGCGAAAGTTGAAGAGAGGGGAGAAACATATAAATGTGTGGGCTCTTATTAATATTTCTCTAATTGAGTATCACATTAAAATATAGTAATCTGAAAAGTTTGCATTTATTTAAGACCACTCCCTTATAATAGTATACTTATTAACTCGCTACAATCAATAGGAGCAGAGCAGTGAAGGGAAATGTTGGGAAAACGGGAGAAATTACTTCATTTCTTAAGCTTCCGTCGCGTGTGCAGCCTTAATGGTTAAAGCTACATAGAAATCATGTATGACAGAAATATTTTTCATAAAATTATATAAAAAATATTCCACAACAGTATATGTCTATATTTTATGGTTGGCTCACAATAACACGTGTAAATCCCGATAGCTTAGCAGTTCGGATCTTTCTGATTATATTTGTTTACTCTTACGTTTATAATACTCTGACTCATCCCTAATTAAAAAAAATAACATTATTACCTATTCAATAAAAAAAGAATCATAGAAATCGGTATAGAAACACCAAACTTATACATGAAATACGCTAATAACCCATCGCGCGTGAATACTGAATGATATAAGGATTATTTTTGCGTAACGGTTGCCGCGCTCGACGAGGCTCGCGGCTCGCGGCGCCGCCGGCGGTAGGGTATAAAAAGGCGGGAGGCGAGCGCAAGCTTTATAATTCATTCAATAGGTATTTGGCTGTTGATTAGGGATGCACCGATCCGTTCCGATCTTTTGGAAAATCGGATCGAAGCCATACGATCTAACGATTATTGGATCGGATCGAGACCATGCGATTTTTTGGCGTATCGATACAAAAGTTCGAAAATCGAATCGCTTGGATCGTGTATGAATTGAAAGGCGGTTTATACCTACCTACATATACCACTCACGATTTTGTTAGGACCGAACTTGATCTTTTGTTTACGTTTCGTTCCAAATTTGGCGGCAGCGGTGGCGTCTTTTGCGGGTAGATATACGAGCATCTTATTACATTTTATTATAATCTGACTGTGTAGGTAGGTAAGTAAGAAAACATAAGTACAAGTTGATTAGTTTCTATTTCATTGTCTCCGATAATCTCAGATGTGCGGACGTTTTGTTAATAAAAACTGATAGGATTGGTTAAGATACTTATCCGATAATTATCAATGGTTTTTTCCTTGATAATTATCATGATTTATTCGATTATAAAAAAAAATCGATTTTTTCGAACCCTGGTTCTTAGTATTTACAAGTGCATGCTAAGTTTATTTTTAAATAATAAATTAGTAAAAGTGTAATGGTGTCTTGCTTTTTTGCATCCGATTTTTTTGATATCGGATCGTCGGCATGCGATCCAATCAGCGGATCGGATCGACGCGACGTATTACGATCCGATCCGATCCTTAAAATCGGATCGAAGATCTGGATCGCGCATCGCTATGATGCGTTCAGAGCGTTCGACTTTAATGACAGACAATAATTGATATTACAGACCGTTCACAATAAGATGTCCCCTGCCTGCTGATGTTGGCAGCCTTGTGGCAGCAGTGCTACCAATAATATGTGTCCATTTTAACCCCGTAATCTAACTTTGTTTATACCTACCACGCATAAATATATGTTTTATTTTCTGATTTGTAAATAATAAACAACTATAAGACTAGGAAGGTTTTGAATGACGACACAATTTATATTATACGAGGGCGAATCAAAAAATTCTTAGAATGAATACAAAAAAAAATTAAACAAGAATATTTTATTTTTCTACGTAATCTCCTTCTATTCTTATACACTTAGAATACCGCATCTCCAACTTTCTTATTCCTTCCGCAAAAAATAATTATCTCGACTATTTAAAAAACTCCTCTGCGGCAGTCATAACCGCGTCATCATCGTCAAATTTAGTTCCACGAATATGCTCCTTTAATTTTGGGAATAAGTGAAAATCACTCGGGGCTAAGTCAGGAGAATATGGTGCGTGATCAAGGACTTCGAAGCCAGCACTGCGGATTGCGGTGAGCGCAACTTCCGAACGATGAGGTTGAGCGTTATCCTGGAGAAACAACACGCCCAATGACAATTTCCCACGACGTTTTTCTTTAATCGCTTCATGTAATTTCGGGATTAAGTTTGCATAATAGGATCCAGTTATCGTTTGCCCTTTTAGCAAGTAATCAATAAAAAGGATTAATTCACTATCCCAGATAACGAAAACAGCTTGACAAGCAATAGTGCCAACATAACGGCAGGGGACATCTTACGATGAACGGACAATATAAACCAATGTAAGTGTTTGTCAGCGCGACTTTTAGTCTTTAAATAGTTTATTTAAATTTATTTCGTTGTTATTTTATAAAATAGGTATTAGTTGTTTTGGTAGTGTTTAAATATTCGGTCAAATTCCAAATTTTGGCTAATTTATGTTCAGTTTTTTTTTGTATTTTTTAAGTAAGTTTTTTAGGTAAAAGCGTAGGTACTTTTATTAATTATTGTAGGTATAGGTATTTATTTTTAAATGAAGTAGGTATAGGTAGATAGTATTGCACAGGCGTTTCAGCTTTATTTTCATTTCTTTTTGTGTTGTAAGTTGTGCATATTTCTGGGTATAATTCTATTTGGATATCTCAAATTTTAACAGGTTGCGGTGCAGGAGAAACCGTCTTTATTCCCGCAATTCCCATAATACCAAATAATTTTCCATTACAATTTAAAAGAATGCAATTCCCAGTATCGGTGTGTTTTGAAATGACAATTAATAAGGCTCAAGGGCAGACTTTTCGTGTTGCTGGAGTAGATCTCGGTGTCAGTTGTTTCTCGCATGGTCAGTTATACGTCGCTCTTTCCCGGGTTAGCAGTTCTAGAAATCTTCATGTTCACGTGCCGGACGGGTCAACTTTCAATATAGTTTACTCGGAAGCTTTACGCTGAAGTATTTTCGTTCCATAGATACTTAAGCCTCATGTGAAAGTGATCTAAACAATTAATTGTCAAATATTATAAAATGTCAATCCTTATCCTTACTAATATTATAAATATGAAAGCGTGGATATTTGTTCAGCTTTCACGCAAAAACTACTTGACGAATCATGAGAGGTAGGTACTAGAAGTAACATAGTATACTTTTTATCCCGAAATTATCGCGAGCGGAGCCGCGGGCACAACTAGTTTTAAAATAACTCCGTATTAAAATAGGTAGGTATGTTCGATAAGACGCGGGCGGGCGAGCGAGATTCGCTGGCATGGCCGGCCACTCACGCTGTTAATTGTTCGAGATACCTACCAAACTCTGGGTGCCTATGACCATATTCACCCAATTTTTATTATTTCACTTGGAAATAAGATTTCTCTGAATGAACCACCAAATTTTTGTAACGGTTGGGAGTCAGACTACCCACGAGTTTAATTTTATAACTTTCTATTCCAAAATATTAAAAATACTAAGTTTTTTTTCAAATCGGTGAATAAGCCCGAATTTGACCTCATTCTCACCTGATGGTAAGTATAAATGAGGTCGAACTGGCTCTTTATAGAATGTTTTCGGGACGCGTCACCGCTGGCAGTAGTGATATTTGACGGCAAATTTCAGTCAGCCGAGACAGTCAGTTTACCACCAAGCGGGGCTCACTCGGATTAGTCAATTATTCAGAGGCGGAAGGGTTATTCTAGGGGTACCTAAATTATAACTAAATTGTCTTTAAAATCAATGAATGCTGGGTTTCAATATTTTACATGAGTAAAAGCTACTACAAACGAATGGTAGGTAGTTATGAATAGTAAGTAGTAATTTGACAAGACTCTCTATCCAATTTAACCTCTATCCCTAAAATTACTTTTAAGGTATGCCCGGGAAGAGAAGCAACTGGTACATTCTATGATTTTCTGTTGCTCCCAGTCCAGCGTGGAAGCAACGAACGAACAGTGTTTTTGATATTGTAACGTGGCATTAGTAGATTAGATGTAAAATCGTTCGGATAGCCAGAAGAAAAAAAACTGAACTACACTAAAAATAAACATGGGAATAAGAATTCTAAGGAATACTGCTGGTAAAGTAGGGGCTTAAAAATAATAAATCGGAAAAATATTTGGTATGCAGTAGAAAATTTTGCTATGTTGATAGGGCTTAATCATTAATAAAGCTTCTTGCGCGATTTAATACAGGTAGGTACAGAAGGCAGCAGGTCAAGCATAACATTACCATTCAAATTTCCCCAAACAATTTTAACTTAGGTAATGTCGAGGGCATAGATTTCAGATTCAAGTAAAAAAAAATTACAGATTTGTAAGACTTGATGTGCTGCCTTCTGTACATACAGAGATAATATTGTAAGAAAGTTAAACTTAAAATAATGGGACTCAAGGTTTTATTTATTTCGTGATCATTTCTAGCTGTTGGAAGTTAGAAACCGTGTATGTGTTAACTACCAAAAGAAATTACATTAATATTGGCTCAGCCATTTTACCGTGAAAAGAAGCCAATCATAATTATAGATAGATACACATTATACACTGATAATGGCTGGATGGATGGATCTTTGCTACTCTTTCACGCAAAAACCTAGAATAACAATAAGCTATAATTAATGAAGATAGGTATTGCATGAAATATGTAAAATTTAAGACACTTTGTCACCCGATTTGTTTATAACGCAATGTGCCTAATATTTGTAATGTAAGTAATGTACCTATGTTTGTAATGTACCTAATATAGTTACCTACCTATGTTTGTGGTTAGGAGTTATACATATTATATGGGTGAAGATTGTTCATTTTTATTTTTGTTATTAAAGTTAGTACTTAGGACCTTGGAGAAGAAGATAACCTACTCGAAATACTAATTCAATACAGGCGAAGTCGCAGGCACCATCTATGTAATATTCCTACCTACCTATACTTTTCTACAAAACACCTAGGTGAAACTGCGGATCACAGCTTTGTTGTAACAGTTTTTGAAGTAACTCTGTCTGTTTATCTATCAGTAACGCTTTCACAGCTTAACTACTGAATTGATTTTGACGAAATTTTGAATAAGGTAAGTTTAAACTTCAAGGAGGATATAATAATAGTATTTATCCAACTCCAACAACCGGTATCCACGCGGACGAAGTCGCGGGTCACAGCTAGTATATTTATAATATTATATAGATTAGCACCTAAATACTTTACGTTACAACACCATCCATCAAGTAACCTCAGATTAGTTGCAAAACCCTCTATTACCTAATGTGAGTAAAAACCGGGTTATAAACATTGGTTTAATATGACTCACAAATCATTTTTAAATTCACATAGGTACATATTGATTAACAAAATTAAAAAAAAAATAAGAAAACTAGTTAAGATTAAGTACAGTAAATATTTAAAACAGTAACTAAAACAATAAAATTAAATGATGACTTTTTTAAATGATTTCAGCTGGATTATATCAGGAGCATATCTGCGGGAGACCACTTGGTTTCCAAATAGATGGCAAAAACCAAAAACTATACGTGGCTGATGCGTACCTCGGCTTATGGAAAATTGATTTGAGAAATGGTCAAAAGGATCTCCTTGTGCCAGCGAACTCAAAAATCGAAGGCAAAATACCGAAACTGTTTAATTTCCTTGCGCTGGCAGACAACGGGGATATTTTTTATTCGATTTCTACAACTGACTTTCATTTGAATGATTGTTTACTATCTTTCTTAGCGGATCCATCTGGAAGGTAATTTTCATACCTAGTTATTATTATATGAATACCACGGCTTCAACATGACGATAAGTTTTTCTGTGAAGTTTTAGTGAATATGGTGTCAAATTCATTCATGCAATCTCTTGAATTTGTTAAACTTTTTTGTTTGGAGTTTAAGCGTAGGGACGTACGAGAGTATCTTAAAAAGACGTTCCTCTCGAAGGTAAGACCCTTTAGGTGTCACCTTGCTAGTGATCACTCTTGTCTTCCGTCATAGTATTATCACCACTCCGCAAGTGTTAAGGCAATGTTTTACGAAGAATTCGTTCCGTCCGATGATGGTATAAGCACGTTTCCTGTGTACTATCACATTATATCCTTCATCTCCCGTTTGTCAGCTACCTAAATCATTATTCGATCTATTTCACATAATATCTTATTTCGTTTCAGGTTAATGCACTACAATGCTGCAACGAACACCAGTAAAGTACTTCTCGAGAATTTGTACTTTGCCAACGGCGTTGTCGTATCGCCGGACCAAGAATTTGTGTTAGTTGCAGAGTTATTGCGGAAAACTATACTAAAGTATTATATTGCCGGGGTCAACAAAGGAAAGTCTGAAATATTTCTTTCAGGGTTGCCAGGTAGGTAAATATAATTAATGTTTCCGGGGCCTGTGTGCTTTTATCTTCGACCTCATCTTAACTTACTTTCAGGTGAGATTGAGGTCAAACGCGGGCTTGTGCCCGTCTGCACTAAACTTTGATCCTAAGTTGATACTTAAATCTGTCTGATTTAACTTTTATGACACCTTTTTTTTTTTCATTCCGATCTGAAAACTCCATTATAATATTTTTCAGGCACGCCAGACAACATGAAAGTAGCACCGGATGGTTCTGGGGCATTGGTGACGCTGGCAGCAGTTTCTGATGTCAACGATAACAGTTTGAAGTTTCTCGCAAAAACACCGTTACTCCGAAAATTAATATCTCGACTGCACTTCGTTGTTAGATTACCATTAGAGTATTTAAACAGTGTATATCCAAATGTTATTTTCGAACAAATAATTTATAAGGTGGGTGCCATCCTTGTTTTAAAATCTTGAGCAATTTCGAGCCTGACGCCCTTAATTTATTTATTTATTTCTACCCTTATACAGGGTTGCTTTTTAGTCAACAGCCTTTAAATGTTATTTTCTTTGATACAATATAACTGCACTATTTTTTTAGTATCGCTCAGTACAAAAAAAATGTGACACCACAAACTTTTTTATAAATAGTCGCTGTTGTGTTTAATTGATAGTACTACGCAGTCTTATTTTAATTTAATTTAAGTGACCACTGACCAGGCGTCGTCGCGCCGCTTAATATGTTAGGTACCGAATATATTAATTTCCTTGTAAGAAAATGCATACTTTTTTTGCAAAAATCGTTTCTATAAATGATACTTACTGTGTAAAAAAATTTGGACTATGACTAAAAAATAACCCTGTATAGGTATAGATCGCGCCCAACATCTAGTCCCCTCTGAAGTTTTTGTGAGTCGCTTCGCGCCGGTTTTTTGTAAGGCTGCAAACTGGACGGCAGCGACAGCGACAGCGAGAGCGACAGCAGCGCGGGCAGTTGCGCGGGCAGCAGCGCGGGCAGCGATTTCCGCGACATGATAGAAAGTATTGAGTTTGTATGAAACCGCGAGAAATCGCTCGAGCGCCCTCTGGCATCGAGAACGGCCGAGATTCCCCGCGTCGCTGCTCGCGCCGCTGTCGCTCTCGCGGTCGCTGCCGTCCAGTTTGCAGCCTCAGTAATACACCTGTCGGCTTACTCCCGAAACTGATTCGTTTTGTTATTTGATTCTCGATCGCGTCGGGAGTAACGTCCCTGCTTGAAACTACCAGGGGACCAGATGTTGGGCGCGATTTCTATCAATAATTTTTTTATTCACTACTATTATTGTTAAGATTTATGGTACTAAGAGTATTGTATACAAGGTTATTGGTAATTAGACCGGAATCTTTTAAGGCGACGTAGGAGAGATCATTTGCAATAATTTTAGTCCAAATTGTGTGAGTAATCCTAATGCGAACCATTTTAGAATGTTTGGGGTTTCCTTTGTTCCTGAAAATCCAGTTTTACTCCTTTAAACATCAATTGTAAATACACTAAACAAAATGGTCTATTTTCTATTCACTCTTCAGTATAGGGGTTTATTGTGTTTTAAAAACCAGGATAGAATTAAGTTTATTTTTTTGGCGAGATGGTTATGTTTTTCCGTCTAGGAAAGGGGCAGGACTCAGAAGTTTAATGCTAATTATTGATATTTTTTTATCAGTTTATTCTGTTCAAAGGGCAGGTAAACGTGAGTTAACTAATAATGCTTATTTTCAGATCGGGCACTTGTCAACCCTGCCACCTCAACCTAGCCACACATCTGGTATAATCCACGTCAACTGGGAAGGCAAAATCATAGCTTCATATTACAATCACGAATATAGCATGACCGATTTTGCCGTTCTCGGAGACCGGATGTATTCTGGCAACGTAGTGAATCAAAATTATGTTGTATCGTATAAAGCACCGGCGGGGCTGATCAAATTGTTCTCGAAAAAAGAAAGTGTTAAGTCTGAACACAAAAATATGAAGAAGTAATAAGTCGTTAATAAATGAGTTAAGATCTTAAGATGATTTTATTTCATGTTGGTATCGTAACGTACTGCTTGAGCGCGCCTTATATTGAGAAATAAAGACGGCTATGGCGCGAACTAACAGTATGTCATTGTTTTAATTTCAATTTGAATATTTTCGTTCTGACAGAGACGCTTTGGTTTTGTTAGAATATTCTCGGCCCAACCTTCAGAAAGGGCTGATCAATGTTTATTTCGGAGAAAAATCTCTGAATTTTATAATCCGCGAATCGAACTGCTCCACCATTGTCTCATAATAAGTTTTGTCCCTAGTAATAATAATTGTATTAGTGTGTGCAAAGTAAAATGTTTCCCTCATAAAATAAATAATATTCAAATAATTAAAGTCGTATTGTAATTTAGATAGATCCCGTTCTTACAACAACAATGCCTAGGGATATTTATTTTTATCTTATGTTGTAGATAGAATCATTTGCAAGGATTGAAAGCCTACTTGCTATGGGTCAAGTGTGAGCTCAAATAGGTATAGATCGCGAGAGGTATAGAGGCAAAACATATTCAACTACATGACGCACAATTTGGCTTTCGCTCTGGACTCTCCACTGAAACCGCTATCTTGTGTCTCAAGCAGACTATACAGTACTACACGGACAGACAAACGCCAGTCTTCGCATGTTTTTTGGATTTGTCAAAAGCTTTTGACCTCGTGTCATAATATACTGTGGCAAAAGCTTCGTGAGGAGACTACTTTACCTCCTGAAATAATTGAGATTTTACGCTATTTGTATATTATTGTATATATTGCTATTTGTTGGTATTGCAGTCAGAACAACAGTGTAGGGTGGGCGGGAGTGCACTCAGATATGTACAGGTTGGGATACGGGGTGAGACAGGGGGGGCTCAGCTCGCCCCGCCTCTTCAACCTGTATATTAACAAGCTGATCGGTGAACTCAGCAGCACCCGGGTAGGATGTCACATAGACGATGTATGTTTAAATAATATTAGTTATGCTGATGATATGGTGCTGCTGAGTCCATCAATTGGTGGCATAATGAAGGTCTTGGCTAAGTGCGAGACTTATGCGGAGACCCATGGGCTCAGGCAATAAAAGTGAAATAATGATTTTCAAATCCGGCACTAAAACATACAGTTATGTACCTGAAGTTTCGCTGTGTGGTATACCACTTCGAAGGGTGCACAAATTTAAATACTTGGGTCATTAGGTCACCGAAGATCTATGTGACAACTTAGATGTGGAGAGGGAGCGTAGGTCGCTGGCTGTCCGCTGCAACATGCTGGCACGGAGATTTGCTCGGTGTACGAAGTTAGTTAAAATTTTGTTGTTCAAAGCATTCTGTCAATCTTTTTACACTTGCGGTCTCTGGGTCAGATACACTAAGCGGATATACAGTGACCTACGAGTCCAATATAATAATGCCTTTAGGATCCTGTTGGGGCTGTCGCGGCACTGCAGTGCTTCAGGTATGTTTGCTGAGGCGCACACGGATGATTTTTTTGCTATTGTAAGGAAACGTTGCGCCTCCCTGTCAGTGCGGCTTCGCGCCAGCCGCAGTGGTCTCCTGAGGGTTTTCATTGATCGTTGGGACTCCCAGTTACTGCGCCATTGGGAGAACCTACATTTATCACTTAAAAATCCGTATGCCTACTAACACTAGTTTTTAAGTCACCTATTGTTCCACTAACCATTGTGCATTTTTCAAAATAGGTTCCATTTAATTATTCAGATTATTTGCCTTCTTTTTAATTTTAATTTAATTTTGTTATTTTTATGATTTTAAATTATTTTAAATGCGATTCAATTATGTTTTAATTTATTTTATTATTGTATTTATTATATACAAGAATATATCATTTAATTATTTAGATTATTTGCTTGTCTTTTAATGTTGTGATTGTTATTTATTTCAAATGTGCTTTAATTATGATTTAATTAAAAGAAATTGTTTATTTTTAATATTACTATGGGTCTATGCCACCCGAAATAAATGGATTTATTATTATTTATTATTATTACGTATGCTTACAGCTACACGCCTTTCGGCGGAAAGACCCGACAATTTGACCAGTCGGTCGGGGATCAGGGCAAGAGGGACAGAAACCGGCGAACTATTCGGGCAGTATCCAGCAAAACCGCTCTTTGCATGCGTGCTGGAAGCGAACCACCGCCGAATCCCAGCCTTTCAAGGTTTCTGCCCAAAGTGGCTGGGGTCAAACCGTTTGCGGATATTACAACCGGGATGATTTCGGTGGACACAACTTCCCACATTTCGGTCACCTCGTGTGCAAGGTCCAAGTACTTGCGTTGCTTTTCGGTCTCGGCCTTCACGAGGTTCTCGTCATGTGGTATAGTTATGTCCACCAAAAACACCTTAGACGACGATCGGTCCATTAACACGATATCAGGTTTATTCTTATTTCTTATCAGGTTTATTATTATTATGCATACTTAAAATTATTATATAGGCATAATTTTGTACTTTTTTGAAATTTTTTGCCTCTAGACTTTCACAATCTTCTACTATATAAAAATAAGTCGGGTTTTCCTTCCTGACGCTATAACTCCAGAACGCACGAACCGATTTCCACGGTTTTGCATTCGTTGGAAAGGTCTCGGGCTCCGTAAGGTTTATAGCAAAGAAAAATCAGGAAAAATTTAACAGAAAAGTGGGAAAATCTTTTTTCACATACAGCGCCATCTCTGATACATAGCATGTACTACAAACCAATATTTTAAATAGATGGCGCCGGTGCGTGATACAATGTTTTAGAGCTACTCATTTTAGTTAATTTCTGCTCAGTTAATTTCATGTGACAAACCGGTATTGTGTTCACTGTGAAATTGTGAAAAAAAGAAAAAAAAAATAAGTTATTCGTTTCCTAACATTTCAATTGGAAACCATCAAATCAATTACGTGTAGGTATTGTGCAAATTTTTATTCAATTTCAACAGCAGGCATTTGTCTTTAAGGTGGTAAGTTGAACTGTGTAAATTATGAGCATTTGAGGTTAAATTCACCATTCTGTCCATAGTCAAAAATGGCCGTCAAAAATCGGCCGCCGCACAAGACATGCAAGCCAGCAACACAACAAGTGTATTCACAGAACTTAAGCGAAGAAAGACAAAATTTAATAAGAGAAAATGCCCGATTGAGACAACGCGTGAGCACACGAAGATCATCGGCATCATACAATCGCTTGGCATTCCAATATGATCCCACTGCGAACTACAGTGACGATGAAAATTTAGATATTGGACCAATGACGACTATATGCCGATATTGCAATGCGTTAAAGTTCAAAAGAGAAACGGCTGGATTATGCTGCGCAAGTAGAAAAGTCCAACTGGATCTATTACTTACACCACCACAGGCACTTATTCTAGCAAACCCGGCGAACTTATCAGATTGGCCACAGGTGTTTTCCACTGATGCACTAAGTTGCTCGCATGTATATGTTGTTCATCCTAGAAATGATGAATGTTTTTATTTGCGACTGCTGTTGGTAAATTTATTAACCAAAATTATTTGCAAAATTATAATGGACCAAAATTATTTGCGCATTTGAAAACTGTGAATGGCCACCAATGCCAAACATATCAAACATTTGCTGGAGAACGATTCTCATTGGGATTTAACACTTGCGGATTCAGTTGTTTCATCAAATGCTTATCAAATAGGAACGCTGTTCGCAATTATCATCACCACATGTTTTCCTTCACAACCACTTCAGTTATGGAACAAATACAAAGACGACATATGTGAAGATATCTTGCATCGCTTGCGTATTCAAACGAATAATCCTGACATCCAAATAACCGATGAAATCTACAATACTGGTGGTCTATTCTTCCTGGACGCATCTGGAGGAAACGGGAAAAGATTTGTTATTTCATTGATTTTGGCCACTATTCGACCAAGATGTGACATAGCTTTGGCATTAGCATCATCTGGAATTGCGGCGACTCTTCTAGATTGCGTTCGTACTGTACATTCTGCGCTTAAGTTGCCACTCAATTAAAACACAATTGATACTCCAATATGCAATATTTCCCGATCAAAGCAATGCAAGCTCATTGTTTGGGATGAGTGCACAATGGCACATAAGAAATCACTTGAAGCACTTAACTTCACACTGAAGGATCTTCGGCGAAATAACAACATCTTTGGCGGCTTGATGATATTTTTGGCAGGCGATTTCAGGCAGACGTTGCCAGTAATTCCCCGTGAATTGAATGCTTGCCTGAAGGCATCACCTTTATGGAATAACGTAAAAACATTATCGCTAACCACTAATATGAGAGTTCAACTTCAAAATAATCCAAGTGCTGTACAATTTTCCAAACGATTGTTAGCTGTTGGAAATGGAAAAGTCCCAGTTGATGCGACATCTGGATTATATTTACTTTGGATTCACTTTCATTTACTTAGAGAAGTTCAACTAAATAACACTTCATTTTTGTAATTGAAATAAATTTATTAATGTTGTGAAATGAAATAATTTTTTTCTTCTTCAAACATAAAACAAAAAAAAATTTTTCTTCAGCTTTTAATCACCAAACGAAATCAATATATATAAAACTGTTCCGTTACTGACTGAGTGACTGAGGTACTGAGTGACTGACAGACAACGTACAGCCGCAACTATTGGGCGTAGAGAGCTGAAATTTGGAATAAACATTCTTTAGAAGATGTAGGGGTGCACTAAGGAAGGAATTCCCTAAATTCCCACGGGAACGGGAAATATAGGACTTTTTAGTTTGTATGAAAAATCTTATTCCTTGAGTGCACTGACGTGAAACTTAGTGTAAAGGTTTTTCAATGTATGTCTGGTTGTGTTATGAAAGGAATTCCCAAAATTCCCACGGGAACGGGAAATATATGATGTTTTAGTTTGTATGAAAAAATCCCATCCCTTGAGTGCACGGATGTGATACTTGATATAAAGGTTCCTCAATAAGTGTCTGTTTGTATTATGGAAGGAATTCCCGAAATTCTCACGGGAAGGGATTGGACTTTTTAGAATGTATGAAAAATCTTATTTCTTGAGGTACGGATGTGATACTTGGCTTCAAAGAGTGACTGGTTGTGCTACAAAAAAAATTCCCAAAATTCCCACGGGCACGGGAAATATATGATTTTTAGTTTGTATGAAAAAAGTGCATGGGTGTTATACTTGGTATAAAGGTTCTTTCAGTGGGTGTCTGGTTGTATAGTTTCTGAAATTTCCACGAGAAGGGTAGTTAAGCGCATACGAAGTTGCGGGATAAAGCTAGTTTTTTTATAAATATATATATTTTTTTTTGGGTGGCGCAAAAGTAAAGACCCTATTTGGTTCAGCTATAACATTTTTTCTACATTAGAAAACTAGATTTAAGTTTTTTTTTAATGTATATTTGTGGTATCATTAGGATTTAAAGATGATGTCTTTTAAATGATGACCTCCAGAGTTGATGCACATTAGAGCCCTATTTATGACATTTTGCATAACTTGTCGTAACAATTCCTGCGATATGTTCCTTATTTCTTGATGAATGTTTTCTATTAGAGCTGCGAGAGTCTGTGGCTTGTTCACATACACCCGAGATTTCAAAAAACCCCAAATAAAGAAGTCTGGACTGGTGATATCGGGTGATCTTGCAGGCCAAGGCAAATTGCCAAAACGAGAGATAACTCGGCCTGGAAAAGCGTCCCTCACTAAGTCCATAGCGTCGCGCGCTGTGTGTGCCGTTGCACAGCTTCAATTTGGGTTGTCCTGACGTCACAGCCTTTAGTCCAAGCTATTCCTCGCTAGAGGCACTGGCGTCAGTTCGTCGCTGACTTCTGTGAAGTATGTACACAGGTAGATATTTAAAAAAAATTAAATCCTCCATTGTTTCTCGATGTAAAATTTAGTTTTCTATACTTTTATAAAGGAATTACATTGACAATCCAAATAAAATTAACTTACCACGAAGATAATTTCATTCATAATTATTTTTTACAAATTGTTTGTTTTCCAATTTATTTGTGTCCAAAATTCCAGATTGTTATTTGTTGCCTAGGTGATTTTTATGCCGCGAAAAATGGTTGCGCTATCTAGCGTCAAGTAGAAATACTTTTATTTCGCGGTTTTTTCTGACAGATTTGGAACGTATGAAATTTCGTTAAAAAGCTAGAGCCACCTAGTAAAGTATAGCTGAACTTTTTTGATGATCATGTGAATATTTTAACCTTATGTTTCAACCGGTTTTTACTACTCGCTGCTAGGTGACTAATGCCATCGCCTGTTTGGCTATGATTGGCCATAACCCACCACTTACCCCTCCCGCACCCCGCGCGTAGGCTTCACTTGAGTCCCTAGAAAAAACTGGATGGGGCAGCTCCTCTATATATTTCCTCCGTGGTCCGATCACTCTGTCAACACAGATGCCACACCATACAGTAACTTTTAGTGGGTGTAAAGGTGTTTCTTGAATAATGCGCGGATTATCAGTGCCCCAAAACCGAGTATTCTGCTTATTGACATGCCTTGAGAGATGTCACTCCTAGACGCTTTGTCACTCATACATAAACAATTTTGAAGAAAAATCATCCTCTTCAAAGTTGAGGTTTATGACGCGCTGGCTGTATTCTAGACGAGCTCGGTGGTCAGTAGGCAGCAGCTGATGAGTCATTTGAGTTTTATACGGGAAAATCTTTAAGTCTTTAACCAAAATACGCTGCAGGGTCCATCTGGAAATGCCCAAATGCGTGGCACGTCGCCTCGTTGATGTTTCTGGACACTCTTCCACATCTTCGCGCACAGCATTGATATTTTTAGCTGAACAGCCTGTTCTTGGTCTCCCAGACTTAAGTCTATCCAATTTTGAGTCAGTTGCTTCAAGGCGTGTGGCAAAGCGTCGAATTGTGGGACCAATCGGTGCTGGACGGTGGGGAAATCGTCGACGAAATTCACGTTGTGTTTTTATCACTGATGAATTCCGTAAGAACATTGACACGATTATTCCACGTTCTTGGGGAGTAAAACGGTCCATGTTTATTTTCAGTGTATTTTTACATTTGTTACACAATTTTCAACAACAGAATGACAGGAAATGTCATATAAAAAAAAACAGTATTTTCTTTAGTGCCACTACTTTTTCTCCACCCGATTATATTTTTATATAAAAGATTTTATTTTGCTTTAAAGAACTTCTTTAGTCCAAAAACATCAAGATGAACAAGGGACCTCTCGCTCTGCAGCTGAATACTCTACCTATTCCGCCACGCAGACCGTCAAATTATTCCTTGATTATTTATCAAGTTATTATAAAACGAAATTCATAGGGATGGTTGGAAGCCAACCCTGGGGGGAAAAAAATCGATGTAGACAAGTTCAATAAAAAAAATAAACGTTATAAGAATACATTAGTAGTTTATTGGTTTACCGATAACTATACACAATATAATGCGGGCCTTCAAAAGCCCACGACACTATTCCAAACTTCGTAAATATACAGCGTACTCGAACATATAAATAATAATCCTAAATATAAGTTTACATTCAAAATAATTTTTATTTCGACTCAGTTGTCAGAAAACTAACTATACGGCACGTTGAAACAAAACACATAAATTAATGAAATAATAGGTACCTACTCTTAAAATTAAAGTTTTGTTTGTACTTAGATTTGCATACTAGGTGTCTAATGGTTAAATTAGATAACGCTCGTCAGACAAATGTATAGGTAGTCAAATATCACACGATGCCGTTTTGAATACTTTTTTCATTAGGTAAAAGAGTAGCTGATTCATCTAATTCCATTGTTTTTTCCTCAATTGATAAAGCTTCTGTTACTGTAGTGGCTTTTAAAGCATTTTTGTTGATTCCGTTTATATTTGCAAACTGGGCTTGAGCTTCCAATGTAGCGTTGAAAATGATTAGTTTCTGACCATTGTCCTTGAGTTTTTTCACAAGCTGTTCTGTTACCTGAGAAGTAAATACACAATTTGTAAATATGTCGCCTAAGGTCAGCTTGGAATATAGCCCTACCACTACTGCAAACAGCGACAGCGACAGCGGCGCGGGCAGCGGCATGGGCAGCGATTTCCGCGACACAATAGAAAGTATTGAGTTTGTATGAAACCGCGACAAATCACTCGAGCGCCCGCTCGCGTCCAGTACGTCCTAGATTCCCCGCGTCGCTGCCCGCGCCGCTGTCGCTGCTGACCAGTTTGCAGCCTAAAAGGTAACTAATTCCAGTGGCAGTAGAACCTCTTCATCTACCGCTAAATATCACCACTCCAGCAGTGATGTGTTCCTTTTTATGTAAATCCAGTTCCTACTTAAACCCGTTTCAACCTCATCTTCACTTACCTTCAGGTGCGATTGATTTCAAACTCAAAGAGTACTTAATGTTCACGGGCCATACAGTGTCTGACCTTTTGGCAGGTATGTGAATCCAACTACTTTTTGGCAGGTATGTGAATGTATAAAGATGATATTGGTATTAAAATGCTGCCTGTTTATATCCTAACTGTTGGTGCAGACTTGATTTAATTTCTTAGACGATATCGGAATTATCATTACAAGTGGATGATACTAGTAGTCTATTGAATAACTTGAGAGGGCAAAATAATAGTGTAATTTGCAATCCAATGGCCATGGTATATTATGCTTTTAATTTTTTTAATAATTATTGTTATTAATCGGATTGTCGGGTCACTTCCGAACCTAGGCGTGTACGTATTTTTAAATATAAAGTAAGTATTTATTTATTTAAGAATTTATTTCGGACACCTGGTAAAAAATATTACACACCTGTAGTAGCACTTGTTTTTATGTCACAACTGAGCATATTAATAGTTTGAAGGCATTATAATGCTAACATTGTGAAGCTTTAAGAGTTATTAATTCATAGTAGGTACTTGCCATTTAAGAGAATATTATGACCATAAATCTCAAAGATAATATTCTCCAATTTAACCACATTTCAAACAGGTATTAAATATTACGCTTAATCTTATAATTAAGTACTAATAATGTTATTCGAATATCATTCAACTGTTGTATTTATTAAAAACAGATTCTCAAATTGAAATGCTTTTCTTACAAAAGTGCAATGGCAAATGTCTTTTTTATCGTATAGAAATTTGACAGCGAGTTTTTTACCAACGCCATCTTTTGAGAGAAAAGGATAAAATATTTCTTCATAAAATAAAAAAAAACTCCTCATTACTCAATATTGACAGTATTTTGAGCATGGAATTAATAGGTACTACGTACAACGTAGTACTTATTAATTCCATGATTTTGAGATAAATTTCTTTTGCACCGGGCCTGGGCAGGGCTCTGTCTGTCACTTCGTGTGTAGGTATAAGATAATTGCCTACCGCTTCGCTCACACTGAGTGTGCAAACGCAGTATGGCTGTCACGCTCCTGACGTGCGCACGTATGTTTTCCTGCTCTTTCGACAGGTCTCTGATCAATTTAATAAAAAATATTAGTTTCACTACTCCATGTCCGGGAAGCATCAGAGTTTATTTTTAAACTATTTGTTAGATTTCGCATTTATGCTGCTATAAAATTTAATAATCCTTATTTTAGAGAAGGCAAGAAATATATGAGGCATTATATTAAAGTTAAGCAATTGTAATGTATATTAGTTTAATTACATTTACATAAATATTACAAGAAAATACAAAAAAAAAATAAGTAGGTATTTTATTTTCAGTACTTGTGGCAACCCTACCGATTGTCCATTAAGCAGCGGAACGAAGAAAAACGTACGCTTAAGCGCGGTGTCAAGGCACATTTTAGATCGCGCGCAGTCGGGCGCGCCAAGTTTAGGTATTTAAAATGTCGGCTTTCTTCAACATCAAAGGAGTGCAACTTCTGTACGCTAGTACTTTTATCTATTCTGTGGCCTGGGTTAAATTTTCATACTGCGTGGTCATTGTCCTTTGAAGCCTAACCAAAAACAAACCTCGAAATTTCAGTTGACAGGTGACAATTTTGTTGCTATTTGAAAATCACTATTTTTTTTACTTTTTTTGCCACCAGATTCTGAGAGACCTATAACAATCCGTCATGCAAAATTAATCACTTAAATTTGAAGTTCTAAATAATGATGAGGAGTGCTCGTAGTAACATAACTTTTGTCTTACGCTTGAAAGTACTCGTCATATTGATGACTGTTACCCATAAATTAAATTCAATTAGCTAAAAGATATTTTGGAACCAAAAACTCTTTACAAAGTAGTTTCCAAACTACAAATTGTAATGAATCTTCAAAACGATATGCACTCTAAACCCATAAAGTAGACTAATTTCGCAGGTAGGATTCTTGTGGCTGTGACATAAGTATCTTTGGAGATCGTAAGACAAACTTTTGATTTCGATTGAAATAACGACGGCTGACCCGATGGAGGTATATTTGTGTGATGAACAAAGAAATATTGATTATTCTTTATAATGAATCTAATAGTATAATCTAACTGTACTCCATAATTTTATCCAGACCAGTTATTACCTATAGTGCCTTTTAGGCTAGTATCACGATTATAATAGGTAAAATAAAATAAATAGGAAGGTACCTGCGCCGCTGTGTAATCTATTAATGCAACGTTACTGCAATCTAATAATATTATTTGCGTTGTTTCTACGCATTGCTTAAATAGTTTCTCAGCGAGATTTTCGGCATTCATATAAACGAAAATAGAAGCACAGTTTATAACTTTTATTTCCGTACTGCCAACCTGGAACATGATATTAAACCATTATTACAAAAGAAATATATTTTATGTCACAGAATCTTCTTTCACGTCACAACTTACCTTATGCTGGATTGAATGTATTTGAGGCTGCATCACTCGTCGTATAAAAATAACGAGACTAGTGATCGCCCCAACAAGCAGAGCCATCTCAACCGAGAATACAACACTCACAAGAAATGTAATTGTAAGGACAGCTAACTCACTCTTACTTCTGTGCCATAATTTGCCAACTATTTCGTAATCAATCTGAAATTTGAAATATCACAACTCTAAGAGAACGTAGAAAACACATAATAATTTAAAAAATACTTAGGTTTTGTAAAAACTCACCATAAATATAACAGCGCAAATAAGAACAGAGGAAAGGCATGCTTTAGGGATGAAATAAAAGTATTGTGTCATGAACTTCAATGCCATCAATGTTATTATTCCTGTAAAATAATATTAAAAATGTTTAGTTTGAAAATGTATAATTAATCAGCTATAATAAAAAATGTTTAGAATAGAGCCGTGTAGCATCCGCTTAGAATAGGTCCTGGATAAACGTATCTATTATTGCGATTAATCTGAGAAAGCTCCTTTGGTGGAAGGACTTTTTCAGAGTAAAAATTCTTCTATATGAACAAACTTAAGTTTAATCTGTGATAAACGAATACATTTTAAACGAAGTACGTAATAGCTTATTCCATGTTAAGTAGGTCACGCCGTCTCCTGGGTGCGCTATTTCAGCAGGACTCTATATAAATCAGCCGACAAATATCACCGCTAAGGCGTTGATGTGTTCCAGCAAATTCTTATCTTACTAATATTATAAATGCGAAAGTTTGGATGTACGGATGTTTGTTCCTCAATCACGAGAAAACGGCTCAACGGATTTGTACAGTCTGGAATAGCACATAGGCTACTTATTATCCCGAAAATTAGTGAAACCGCGCGCAACAGCTAGTGTTTTACAAAGCGCCAGTTACTTTATAAGCTCGTGTGATGTTATCTAGATATCATCTTCCCCTAACTTCAGGTGTGTGAGACTGAGGTCAAACGCGGGCTTGTTTTTTGATAAACCCTCTGCAGTGCCATGAGTCTCACTTCTTAACGACGAGGAGGCTTAGACTGTAAATCGCTAAGCTGATATATTGATAGGTACTTGGTGGATATAAGTATGAACATTCAAAGAATTGTATTAAAACCTGAATACAATCCTGCAGCTGGTGTATGAACCCCACTGGAATGCGATACGGCAGATCGTGTAAAAGCTCCACAGGTTGGCATGGCGTGAAATAGAGATCCTGCCATATTACAGAGCCCTAATGTTATCATTTCTTGAGTTGCATCTACTCTTCCTCCAGTAGCTGCAAATAATAATCAAGTTATAAACATAAATTGTACTCGTGCGGTACTTAAAAAAAAAAAAAAAAACTAATGTGAACTTACTAAATGCTTTAGCAATAGCTATGTTGGCTAGTACCATAATAACGGGCATTAAAAACACGCCAGGGCTCATCATTTCCACCATGTCCACAAAAACAAGTGTAGTATTGCCCATAGTCACACTAAACGGGGGCAAGCTTAGTGGTGGCAAACCGGGTTCAACACGACCTGTGCAGAAAATAAAAAAGGAATTATTTCACTGTTTATTCCATTGTTAGGCAACACTATTTCAAGAAAATCATTTATTCAGTGCACTGACTGTTTTTTGATTTATTTAAATGCTATTGCGTGCTATAGCACGACACATATGGATTAAACAAACATGATACTTGATTATTTTTTTTATAAAATTGTCGTAAAAAATAACAATATTGGTACTGTCCTACTTTTTTATGAGAAGTATATAGGTAATTAAAATGATACGCAACTAGTATTAATCAGGCAACTAGTATTAATCAGGTAGCCAACAGTAAAGCCTATTCACAAAAAAGGAGATAAAACCAATATTAACAACTATAGACCAATCTGTAAAATTCCAATTCTGTCTAAAGTTTTCAAAAAAGCTTAATTGGTTAGACTAGAAAGTTTCTCTACTAAAAATAAAATTATAGCGCAGGAGCAAAATGGCTTTCAGAAAAAAAAATCAACTACTTTAGCGTGTTTTAACTTTGTTCGATTAATAACGACTTCTTTGGATAATAAGACACCCATTGTAGCATTATTTTTTGATATGAGTAAGGCCTTCGACCTAGTTCACCATGGAGTACTGCTCGATAGGCTAGAAAAATGTGGATTTAGAGGTACCACACATAAACTACTCCAGAGTTACCTTTCTCATAGATTTCAACGAACTGAAATAACACAATTTACGAAAAACCTAAACAAAAACAATCTATACTCAAATTACAAAAACACATTCACATCGGAGTATAAATTAAACAAATTTGGTGTTCCTCAGGGAGGAATTGTCGCGCCATTCCTATTCCTTATCTACATAAACGACTTGCCAACGGTAACGAATGAAGATTTAATTTTATTTGCTGACGATACGACTATCTTAATTAAATGTGATGACATCAATAGTTTTGAAAATAAAATAAATATAATAGTAAACGACATAATAAATTGGTTAAATAAAAACAATCTTAAAGTAAATCTAGAAAAAACAAACCTCATGCAATTCTATACGGATAGATGTACGCCGCAAACACTTAAAATAAAATATGTAAATATACGCGATAAATCCGGTTAAAAAGTGTTTTATTTAAAATATGAAAACCATGAACTAACAGAGGTTGATTCGTACAAATTTCTCGGGATCACAATTGATTGCAATATTAAGGGGAAATCCCACATTGTCTCTATTTGCTCGAGATTAAACCGGTTCGTATTTGCTTTGCGTCGACTCCGGGAAGTAGTGTCACTTGAAGTAGCAGTAAAAGCTTATCATGGCTATGTTGCCTCTGTTTTACAGTATGGATTAATTTTATGGGGAAATGCTGTTGACATAGAAAATGTTTTTAAAATACAAAAACGGTGCATTAGAGCATTGGTAAATATACAGATCCCAGAATCATGTAGACCACACTTCAAGAACTTGAAAATATTAACCTTGTCAGGACTATACATTAAACAGATATGCTTATTTGTCAAAAACCATCCTGAACTATTTCAAAAGCACAAGGAAGTGAGACCCAGACAGTTAAGGAGAAACATCGATGAAAAGCTTGTGATTCCCAAATGTAAACTCACCCTCACAACAAAAAATGTATATTACATGGAATTTTCTGCCTAATGACCTAAAAGATTTGGAAAACGAAATATTTAAACGTAGAATACACACTTGGCTAACCGAAAAGTGTTTCTACTCAATTAAGGACTACTTTGAATATAAAAACAATGTAAAATATATGTAACTTAATCTAAGCCACTGAATATATGACTCAGCATAATAAACCCTTGACATCATTTTATAATTCGACCTAATATTGACTAACAACTAAAAAACAAGCTGTTCTTAATAGACACTCCTATCTGTTTTCCAATCAACAATATTGTTATACTATATCATAATATATTTTGGCATAGGTATCGCTTAAATGTATTTTTGAATTGAGTAATTAAATATAAATTGAATTCAATTATGTCAAATATAATAAAACAATGTAATTATGAATGTAATGTCTTCAACCTAGTAATAAGTATAAATTGTCTTAATTTGAACGCCTGGATGGCAGATTTTCTATCGACTACATTTTATTGTCTAAGACCATATAAGTGTTTGAAAATCTTATCAAATAAAAATAAATTTCATTTCATTATTTTTATTCATTGTAATCAAAATCTGAATCCAGCAATTCTATACGGAATAAATCGTCAGAGTCACTGGTATCGCTGTTTCCTACATTGGTTATAAAACAATCAAACTTTTAATTTTTTTATTTATTGTCAAATATGAAAATTTCAAAATCTCAATTACCAAAACCACGAACAACCGTTCGATTGACAATAGTGACACCAGAATAAAAGGCCTTCCAGACGATCGGACCCAACCGCTAACAAGCGTGACCTTGGTTGGGTCAACCGAATTTTGTATTTGTTCTACACGGTCGGGTGGTTGACTCAACTTGTCACTTGTTTCCGGAACTCGTAGCGTAAAAACGTATCTAAATATGGCTCCGTGTGTTTCGAAGCAACAAAAGATCGGCTTGGCATTAACTTTTTTATGTTTGAGTGAAGAAGAAAAACAAAGAAAAAGAAGAAAGTCGATTTTTATTAGCTTAAATAAACATATAAACATCCATGACTTGGCGACTAATACATGTGTTCGTCACACTCGTTCGCGGATTTCGTATTGCGAATACAAGCGCACACTGAAGGGCTCGCGTTGGCCAACAGCATTCCAGACGGTTGGCGCCAACCACGATCGCAGCCTATTGGGACGGACGCGCTCCCAACCAAGGCTTTGGCATCAACCAAATAATTGGTTGGACAACCGAGTTCTACACGATCCATTTTTACATCAACCCAACCAAGGTCGCGCTTGTTGGCGGTTAGGTCCGATCGTCTGGAAGGCCTTTTAGTTGCCATATAAAAAGTTTGCAAAAACCCCCATTGTCTACTTTCGTTAGCTAAACTCTAACAAGTTCGTCACCAAGAAAACCTATCTTCGTGTGAATTTCGACCTACTAGTATTTTGACGGCATGCCAAAATGAGCTTACGAGTATGATGGGTCATGAATCTGACGGAAGAACCGTTACATTTAAAGTTGCCACATGCCTTTTATACTTTAAGCAAAATAAGAAACAGTTTTGTTTTTATTACGTTTTTTCTTTATTTGGGGGAAGACATACGACAATAAAAACATACGACTTGAATCAGAGGTGTAGAACCAGGGAAACAGATAAATAAAACAACTCGTAATTGGCATTGTATTATTTATCTTATCTTTATTAAAACATCTTTGTTTAATGAGTAAATAAGCTTTGGTGAAAGAAAGAATCCTTCCCGAGTGGAATTTGTTCACCATGTCTTATTTGTTTATTAAAGAAGAAAATTTTACAGAATTATGTTCTGCCATTAACCTTAATTCGCGAAAGAAAATCAATTCTCATATAAAATAAATCATCAACCATGAGCAATACGTATGGCAAATCCAGTTATGTTTTTTTAATGTTAGGACAGTTGTAGAACAAAAATTTACATCCAAACGTCAAACCAGTTTTAAAATAAAATACAGTAGGTATTTAGACATCAGTATTTAGTTATTTTTAGACATCATTGAAAATAGTTCTGAAAAAACTGTTTACAACACCTGATTTGGGGGAAGTCATATTATGTTTGTCTAGCCCCACGTGGAGTGATAGTCTTGCCCCAACTCATGATTTTAAGATGATGTATTCGTTTTGGTAAGTATTTAATTAATTTATTGGTTTAACGTTGCACCAATATAATTACTTAAATGTTAATGCTATTGCAATAATACTTACCTACTTACGTTTGTAACGTTTCAAAAATCCCAATTTTTTCATCTAATTTCTTTTGTAAAACACCAACCGGCGACCCGGTGTTTAGCTTTCTTAAATGTCAAATTGGAATTATTGCGTTTTGATCTTTTCAACCGACTTCAAAAAAGGAGAAGGTTCTCAATTCGTCGCGTATGTTTTTTGTTATGTTTTTTACCTCATAATTTTTGACTGTGTGAACCGATTTTGATGATTCTTGTTTTATATGATAGAAGATATACAGTGGGTCCCATGTATCTGCGGAGGCTTATTAATGGCTTACTTGACATTATATGTGAAACCTAGTTTTTAAGTAAAAGCTGTTGGCCACCCAAATAATATAAAATAAGATAAAATAAAAATATAATTTTCATCGATGAAAATATAGTATATATATACATATTCATTTATAGTACTTCATGATTCTTTTTTTGAAATATGTATGAATTCAGACCTTGACGACCTTCTACTTCAGCCAAAGTTTTGACGTGAAATCGGTTTTTAATGCTTCTATGTTTTGAGTCGAGCACTCTTTGACTGTAAGCTACTTTACCAGCATAGTAAACAAGACTAGGAAGCTACACATAATGAGTTATTGCAAAGTGATAGTCTTGCTCCGTTTTACCCCACCTTACCTTATTTACCTATTGTTTTGTTTAGAATGTGATCGTAGGCAGGTATTTACTGGGCCGTATTCGACATCACACTCAAATTTTAAGTCTCTCTCTAATGTCAAACTTAGAGGCTTAAAAATCAGATTTTGTAAGAAGCTTTTGAGTTTGGAGTGCCCTAATTTGACATCAGAGAGATCTTAAATTAGACTCACACCCATTGCTCACACCTACCTATTCTGTGTACAAAAATTAGACATGTTGTATTTTTCTTAACTTTACCCACCGTTCACACATGGTACGTTTTACTGGATACGTTTTACCGGATACGTATTTTAGTTCCGTGTCTGGGTGTTTATGTGTAGGTTATATGTATTTATATTCTAGGATCGCTACATACTTTGGAGCCTGGAGGTAGTTGATGTGATTGTCTGGGGATTTTATTTATTTCATTAAAGGCACTTTGACGTGGAGATTGTGAGATTATTCTATCGAGAAACTTTACGTTTCGGTTGACTTGTTAATCAATCGTCGCATGTTAATCTTATTGAATCTGCTCCTATCAAACGTAAGAGTTTTAATAGATGTTGAAATTGTAGGCATAGGTCTAGTACCACAAAGTATAGTCAAATCAACGAAACTCTTTCAGATCGGAATAAATATCAACTGTGATATTTTAAACTAAGAAAAAACCTTTCTTGGTCTTTTATTTCGTGTTTATCGGTAACATCATTTTTCAATTCATTATTAAAAACGTTTATTTAACCTGAATTGACTATTAAACGATTGTTTTGAATTATATAAAACTGCCTAAAATAAGTTAGGTATCTACTGATAAAATATCTGTAAGGTTGCCACTATTGGACCACTTAAAACTTTGAGAGGGCATAGCGCTGAAATTATAATAGCCAGGATAGAAATAAAGGGTACACTAAATAGGTCTTATAATATGGACGTTCTCATAACCAAATGCTCAGATTTTTTATATGACGCATTCAAAAGAAAACATGCATCATAACATTTAAGTGTTGGCACCTTGTTTGGACCAGAGCTTCTTGCTTTGGACCACCTAGTTTCCAGGACTTAGAAAATTTGTTATGACGGTCCATTCATGGCAACTTTGTTAAAAATTAGAATAATAAAAGAAAAAATATAATTGACAGTATTTATTGCAAATCAGTCTTGAACAAGTCTTATTTAATATCTTTATTGATATAACCGCTTTCTGGGTTGAAAGCAAATATTGATCCTGGTGGAGCTCCATCCCCTAATTCCGCTTTGACTCTTTTGCATTTGAAAATAATCAGCGGTGGAACATATACTCCAGCTGCGCTAGCACAACACACAGTAGTTGTAGTTGAACCTCGTTCGCCGCTGCTGATGGCCCCAACCTGATGTTTTCCTTTCTTTGCCAGTATTTTTCGGGGCTTCCGTTGAACGGTTGAGAGCCCAGTCTCATCCATGTTAAAGGTGCGTCGAGGGTCGTTAATATTGTGCTCGTTTATAACCATTTCCAACTTATCATAAAAATCTTTAACAGTTGGCTTATTAAAAGCCGTGGCTCGACTCATTGAAGTGGATCTTGGCTGTCTGAGGCTTAGATCGGGATGTCGTCTCATAAAACCATAGTACCATTTCTTCCCGGCCTGTCTTTTCTCTCTATTAAATCTGTGCTTTATGCCTTTTCTTTCAGCCAAGTTATAAGCCAATCGCCTCACATCTTCTGGAGTCACGCCGTACAAGTAATTTTCCATTTCTAAAATATGTTGACAGAGTTCATCTTCTACATGTGGAGGAAGATCCCCAGTTGATCCTATTATTTGTTTCTCATTTATTGCCTTCTTGTTTAGCCCATCCAATCGTCTTTTTAATGTCGCCTTAGGAACACCGTAAACTCTGCTGGCCTCATTCAACCTTAACTCCTTGTTTTTCAAAGAGGCTAGGGCTAACTTCATACTTTCTTCGTTCCAACTATAGTATTCGCCTCTTTTCGCCATGCTCGAATGAAAAAAAAATATGAAAAAAATAAATATATTGTTTTTATAAATGTTGCCATCATTGGACCAGTCCAATTAAAGAAACGTGCACTGCTCCAATAATAGCAACTTGTATCAGTTCTACTAAAATATTAATATAAAAAAATTCTAACGGAATGTGGCTTTATTAGGAAGCAAGAATCATTACTGATAAGTACTTCATGCTAACACAAGCATTATGGAAAATAATACGTAATAGTATTGTACTTACATCGCAAAATATGCTGTGAATTTTTTACATCGGAGGCTCGCGGAACACATTGGCGCAAGTCTTACTCAAACGAAGCGCGCGACGGCAGTGGCGTTAGCGGGGCGAGGACAGGGTGGATACAGCTCACTGCCACGCTGAGTGAATGATTTTTTGAACCAATGGTTTCGGAGAAATCGAAGTGGTCCAAAGATCGCAACCTTACCCTAAGATCAGATTGCACCACTATTAGAGTTAGGTATCTTCCAGATATATCGGACCTGCTATTACTTTCAAGTTTTTACGTGTTACCGAGATGTTCAAAACACTTATATTCATCCTCATCATCACCCATCATTACCCAGCGTCCACAAGCGTCAAACGCGCGTTGCAATAATCAGGCAATGTACCATCTCTTATATTTCTTTTACCTAGGTATAGGTACGGTCAAACCCCATAGACAAGCTTGCCCCAACGCTCCTTAGTTTCGTATTCGTTAGTCAAAAACAAAATTTCAACATTCTGATAATTTTTTTTATCTTTCATAAGTTCATATAAAGCACAAAGAAAGTTGAATCTTCACATTCAGTTAAATCTGTTTACAGTAGGAGCAAACAAAATTGCGCACCGCTTTTTCCTTAATTCAAATTTGGCTTTGTTTTCCAAATTCGTATTCTGAAAGCGTTGATCATGACTCAAGAATAGATTCTTAATACTAATATCTGTCAATACTTCGTAGTCGAGTTCAAGTTTGAGTAGTTTATTAGTACTTATAATTACAGTTTAAAGAAAGCTTACCGGAAAGCTTAAATACAGGATGCGCTGGATCATGCAAACAGAACGCCACAACAGACGCTGTGCACACTACGATGGCATTGCGGGCGATGGAGATCAGCCACAGCACTTTCTTCAGCCTGAAACGTTTCGGGCTAACGGGGACGTCTTTCAATTTCTGAAAACATAAGAAGGCAAGCGTCGGTAAATGGTGAGAAGGAAAAAAATACGATTATAGCTTACTTACTCTAATAATCTATAGGCCCAGAATCGGGACCCACTAAAAATTCAAGCGCATACATTCATTAGGCCTTAATGAATAAATAGGTAGGTAACTATGTATGCCTGTATGTTTCTAAATCTTCTTAGCCTTGTGGGTAATATTGGCAGATGAGGCCAGGGCGTAGGGTTACCCCCGTGATATAATTACATGGTAAAAGCCTTTGATTATCTATATATCTAGATAGAGCGTCACGCTATTATGACGTTAAAAATGGTGCGTACAGATTGCTAGTAATGCAACTAGTAATGTAACCTGCAAAAAAAGTTCCCATGATTTTGACATCCGTTTGATATCCGTACATTTTCTGTATTTTGGATAACATCAAAAAAAGCTCGATTCTCAATTTGGAAGGACGTTCGTGCGCGCCCGTCCGAATTGAGCAAGCACAGCTCGCGAGCATGAATTGCGCCCGTGTGAGTGAGACTTGCTCCTGTGTGAGTGACGCTCGTAGCCTGCCTGCTCGACGCAATCCGTGAATTGTCGGTTTTTTAGACAACATCAAAGGGACTTGGATTGCAAATTGGATAATTACGAGAGCAATGTGAAAATATGGTTTTTTGTTTGTTAAGTTAGCGTAACGATTTTGATTTCAAATGAAAGCTGTGGTTATAAAACCATTTTATCCATTTGAATCATGTAGTGTTTACTCGCTTAGGAGATAATTTAAGAAATGTAAACAACAAGAACTTTTAAAGTTTTTGTTTCATCATCTTTAAGCCGTCTCTCCTTTTATACAATTCTGTGCGCCACCAACGTCGAGGCCTTCGGAGTTTTTTCATGAGTACAACGATTAGCTTTTGCTCATGACTCCGTACGCGAATAAACATTGTCTATCTACTTTGTATCAAGTTTTTACCAAGTTTCATATCGGTGCACTCAGTGAATAAGTTTTTCATACAAACTAATAGTCATATGTTTTTCGTTTCCGTGGGAATTTCGGGTTACTTTCCTTGGTGCACTTTTCCCCTACATCTCCCCAGGAATGTATGTTTAAGCTTCAGCTCTTTTTTGATATAGGTACGTATGATACTGATGAAGCTATGATAAAAATTAGAGCACGAATGAGGTCTTCGGACTCTTTACCCCGCCTGACCTATTATTTTGTGGAGTGTCGCGGAGATAGGTATTATCAAATGCAGAGCATTACAAAACTGTCTTCACTAACATTTTTAAATCCTTGTCAATACTTTGACTCAAGTGAAATGTCATCTACGTAGGTATATATCCTCCGCTTTCATACATATTTTTTTTAAGTAGGTACTGAATCGATTTCCATTAAATTTCTGTGGGCCACCTCTGACTTATTTTGATCTATCAAATAAAACAAGCATCAGCAAAATCGATTCATAATTGACCAACTAATAAAGTAACAAACATACACACGATTTGATAACCTCTTCCATTTGGAAGTCGGTTGAAAAGAACGTGTGCGGCGACGGACTGTGCTCGCGACGAAATACGGAAAAAATCTTTCTCAGGATGCCCGTATTGAATGCTCAGTTCGTGCGCAATACACGTCCAAATACAGCGAGCGATGGATATTACATTACTAGTTCCATTACAGCAATCTGTACGCACCATAAGCGTAACTTACAATGTCTTACAGTCGTGACGCATCACGAACACATACGTGTAAATGTTACTGATTTTAATAAGACCCAAGTTTCTGGGAAAACATACTTTGATACCGAGATGTATTTTCGACATACGTAAATGGGGTCCATATCGGCTCACATAAAATTCTAATTCATATTTTTTGTCTTACTACCGATTTTTGTTCATAATAATCACTCTTCATAATTTTATTTTTCATACTTTTTTTATTCATACATTTTTATTCCTACCAACGGTTGTCATAACAGTCAGTGATCATATTTTTTTATTAATAATGTTACTACCAAGAACCAGTTTAAAATCATAATTTTCTTTTTCAGATCTTTTTTCTTCATAACATTCAATGATCATATTGCTCTTATTAATAATTCTTTCACTAAGAAAATACTTCAACTCATAACGTCGTTGTTCAGAATTTCTTATTTCATAAAAGACAATTGTCATAATTTTTATTTTAATAAAGGCAATACTAAGAAAAGATTAAGAAAAGAAGACCATCAGTCTTTGCGGTAGCTATTTAGATGTGGAACGTCTCCGGCGCTACGGGAAGTGCAGCCCTCCGCGCCTCCGGCTTTACAAAAACACTCTAGGGTCGATCCAATAAGACTACGTGGTTAAGGGGTCGACAAATAAGGTTTTGAAAAAATTTTAAACTAAAGTATGAGTTGTATGATAAAAATAGTTTAGTTACATATATCTACAGGTACACGCGTAATTTTTATAATTATGAATAAAAATAAATCTAAATAAAAAAATGTATGAATTTTAATAATAGTGATAAAGACGATTGATTATGTTGAGAAAATATACAAAATAAATAGATGTTTATCACTTCCAGTATTATGAATTTGAGTGATTCGGAACGATGAACATTGGGATCTAAGTATTTAGGAATAAAGATAGTTAGAATGAAAAATGTTATGATTTTCGATAATATGGTTAAAAACACTTATGATTAAGAAATTTATAAAAACAAATATTAGAATAAAACATATTTATGAATATTAAAGTTATTTATTCGAATGATTATGAGTTTCGATCATTAGTATAAGCAAATATATAAAAACAAATATTAGTAAAAACAAAGTGTATAATTAGTGATATTATGAATTTCAATGATTATATTTTTTAATATTTAGTTTTTAAAATTATTATGAAGAATGATCATTATGACTTTAAATGGTATGAGAAAAATTTTCGGACCTCCGATGATAGGAATAGAAAAGTTATGTGAGAAAATGCGCACCCACGTAAATGTTTTGAATATTGTTTTTATTTAATACAGGTAGGGATAAAGCTTATTTTATTTATATAAAAAAAACTTGACTTGTAATAAAATACAAAAGAATATGTTAACAATAAAACTCCTATTCTGTCATAACGCGTTTTCTCTGAGTGTATTTAGTCAGAAGGATTGCAAAGCTGAAGTGGCAATGGGCAGGGCACATAGCTCGCAGAACAGATGGCCGTTGGAGCAGAAAAGTTCTCGAGTGGAGGCCACGTACTGGCAGACGCAGCGTAGGTAAGCCCCCCGTAAGATGAACCGACGATCTGGGCCCTATTTCATAAAACTCAGATCGACTGACAATTACCAGTCAACAATTCATTGTAAAGTAACAAAAATGCGTTTCATAAAACGATTGTAGTGGCAGGCGGTCGACTGACAATTGTCACAAAAATCACTATGAATTTTCGTTTATGAAAAACCTGACATGTGTAAAATTACCAAGAATTGGAGAATTGTCGTGATAATTCGACAGGCAAGCGAGGACTTGTCATCGACTTCAAAAAGGTAGAATAATAATAATAATATTTGCGGTTTTACACAAAATTGCAGTGCGAGCACAGAATTTTGTCGACTCGTATGTTTACGAATGTTCGTATAGTATGGAGTCGGTTGCAAATTTTAATTTATCTATTTTACATTTATTTTACAAAACAACATGTTCAATAACATTTTAAATTAGCAAGGCTCACATTAATTTAAACTTGTTTCGAGGCAGTGGCTAGTTTTCAATTGTTGCTTAGGTTTCGGTTTGAGTAGGTTTGACTCCATACTATACGAACTTTCGTGAAAACACGAATCGATAAAGTTCTGTGCTTGCACTTTTGAATTGAATTGAATTAGCATTTAGCAAACTTTGACATTCTCCAAAATTTGTTTGTTTTCATAAAAATAAAAACAACAGTAGCAGAACCCTTTATGCATTTTCGTTCATCAAAACTATAACTGCCTCTCTGAAGAAGTGTAATTTCGATTGGATACCCTTTGATTTTGATTTAAAAAAGTATAGAGGAAATATGTAAAATAGAGTAATAGAACATAATGATTCATGTCCCTATTTCATGTCGATGATGCGTTATTAAGAATTGGTAGTAATCGTAATATTTAATTTTTTTAAGAGATATTTTAAGATATTTCAATTTTTTTTTTCCTTTTTTTTATTTAAGTAGCTCATGCAGGAGTAGTTAAAAGAACATAACCATATTGTATCACTGTAGTACATTTAATTACTAGAATAAAATACATCAATGGAGTATATTTTATTTCGATGATGCATCAGTAAGAATTCGGAGTTATCGGAGTACTTTAAAAAAAGTCGTGATTTTTGATGATTTGTAATTATGTGTAGCATATCATTAAAAAGGGTACAAACCGAAGAAGTTTTTAAAAGTATTTTAAAAATCTCATCGTTTCTTTTTAATTTATTATTGCAATGTAAATAAAGTATCTATACATATAATAAAATGGTAGGAAAGTCAAAACTGTACATTGAATATTTTTTTAAAAGAATACTTGGGGTATGATCTACAATCGAAACAGAAACAAAAAATATAGTTTTTAGAATTTTTGTCTGTTTGTCTGTTTGTCTTTCCGGGATAAACTCAAAAAGTACTGCATGGATTTACTTCAAATTTGGCATGAAGATAGTTAAGAAGTCGGGTCAACATATAGGTTACATATTATCACGCTAGCAGTGTTATAATCGTAGGTGCGTTTGGTGCTGCATAGCGTTCACGCAGACGACGTCGCGGGCAGCAGCTAGTATGATATAATTTTGCCCCGCCTTGACTTTGACTCAGACTTTGTTGCCTCATAACTTTTTTTCTGTAACTTTTGCATCAAATACTCATTTAGAATAAGGCTGTACCTAAAATACGAATAAAGTTTATTTTGAGGAGACACTCATATAAGAAAAAAAGTTATTTAGATAAGAAGGTGAAAATTATAAAAAAAACTATCATATTTACCTACTAAACAATAACAAATAGGCTAGTAATAACTCGAAGCAAGTATGTTCAGAATAGGCCCACCTACCCCCCATTTCAAATTGGCCAACTGTGTACCAAACATCCTGTATATAAAATACAATGTGCCAGTGTCGTAGTATTCATCCACACCCTACAACTGACACAATTTTGGTAACGTTCCTATACCTATTATAAATATTTTACTTTATAGGTTCTTTTTATGTCATGAAGATGTATTCGCCATATAAGATAATATTATGTCATTAAATAGGTATTATCAGTATACCTATACCGAAATTTTCTATCGTGGACCCCAATTTTCACTTCATGGACTCCCAATTATATTTTCGCTGATGTAGACCCCTAGCAGGTTGTCATAGACCCCTGGGAGTCGATAAAGACCACTTCAGGAATCACTGTGTTAAGTGATAAATTGAGGTATGTAGCACTTACCCTGAGCGCCAACAAGGCAACACAACAGACAGCAGCGAGCGCGCAGTCGTTGGCGCGGATGTCGGCGGCGTGGCGCGCGATGAGCGTCAGGTTGCCGACCACGGTTTCCGCGACGAAGCTCAGCCCCAGCAGCCCCTTCAGCTGCGACACCACGATCAGCACCGCCATGCCTGACGTGAACCCGCTCGTCACCGACGGAGATATGAACTCCACTAAGAATCCTGACCGATGAGAACGCATTACCTATGAGAGCTGTTTCAATTTGAGCTGGTCCCTATTAATTTAAGCTTCGACAACCTGATCTACATTTCGACGAATTGGAAGAATTGTATAAAATAATAAGATCATTCAAACATCAGGGCTAGCATGCGACCATCGATAAATACTCGAATCGACTAGATAAATATTATTTTGTTATTTTATTCTATATCATGTTAGCTAACATGCGCACTATAATAAATAGAATTACTCGGTTTGATGCCATGATAAAACCCACAGAACCAAAGACGCAATTTAATATTCTTAAAAAAATACATACTCTAAGTGCCATATTCTAAGAAAATATCGATAAAAGGCCCGATTTATCGTTGTCGATGGTCACATGCTAGCCCCGCAGAACATGAATATCGACAAATACGCATGCATTTCCTTTATTTAATTTTGAATTTTGATCTCATGTTTAGCTGCTGTCCAAAAAAATGTCTGTATACTAATAAGAAACAGTTATTTATCGTTGTATTTATCCAACCGGAAATTCTATAAACAATTTTTACATAATTTATCTTTATTAGGTATCCGAAATATCTATTAATGACACAATAGCTGGAAACAATCCTTTTTATAATCCTTGTTTTTAAACGTAGTCTTCTTTTTGCGCACATTTTCTTAGATATCATTGAAAAAGGCTACTGCAATATTTTAAATATTTAATCTAGCTATGTTCATTATCATTATGTCCAAAAGCATAATCTATAAACGATGCCTTAAAAAAGTCAAGCTATTCAGTCCGCAAGTTACCCAGCTTGAGCAGCCCCATGAGCAGCACGAGGCAGCCGCTGAGGAAGGTGAGCAGCACCACGAACTCGATCGGCAGCCCGCGGCACGTGTGCAGCGTCAGCAGCGCCATCAGGCTGGTGGGCCCGATCGACACCTCCTTCACCGTGCCCAGGAACACGTACAGGATCGTGCCTGCAACCATAGTACATGCATATGATGATGTGGTGCTTTGACCCGAAATGTTTATAGAACTTAGGGCTAACGCTGAATCACGCGTGTCCACGCGAGTGTTCATACAATACTGCCACGTCACGTCGCCACGCGCGTACGACACGGACGTACGGCACTCGCCACGCACGCGTGGGAAGCATAGAAAAATATTAGTTCGATGTGGGAAGTGTGTCGCTCCCGTATGTAGGTACTACATGCGCGTACATCGTTTTTCGATTTTGAGGAGCGATGTTGGAAGGATCTGGACAAATATAAGTACTGTAATCGACGAAAATATCTAAAACCATTTAAGTATACCTAAAAGTAGACGGGTTTTCCTTCCCCGACTTGTGTAACAAAGAAGAGCGGTGCTAATTACCTAAATCATTTGTAAATAAGTACGTAATCATCTTGTAAAGTGGTATATACTGGGCTGTATACAGGGTGTATCGTAATGAATAGATAACCCGGCAGAAAAATAAAATGTATGTTTTGTAAAAGTCCTTCCGTTTCCGAGATATTCGACATTTTCCAAATTTTAAAAATATTCCACCCTTCGCCATTATTTTTGACGTCAAAACTACAAATGAAGAAATTTTTATATCTGTTTTTTGGGTAACTCCTGAATAAATATGCTATCGAATGTAAACTATTATTTTTATAATAGTTTGCACAGATTGTTTTAAAATTAACTTTTTCAACAAAGTTCACTTTTCTTTAAAATTTCATTCCTGCCTTTCACTCTACCGTGGTTTGAAATAAATGAATCGTGGTTTGAATGCCAAATTAAAAAAAAACAGCTTATTTCATCCAGATTCCTAAATGGTTATGGTTACATGGTATAGTCTACCTTTGGATTTCGATATTATATTGATATTGGATACCTTTTAAAATGAGATAGACCAAATTTTTATGATATTACAATTTAACTCCAAAATTAGCTTTCTTGCCTAGTTCAGTTTTAAAACCATCTAAATCCAATTGACTGTCCATTATTTTCCAAAATAGGTACCTACCACTAGACTAATAAAAAAAAATTTAAAAATCATAAAACCAAAATGAAAGTAAACTTATAAGTACTTAGTTTCTTTTTCAGAAAAAGTGAACCGCCTTCAAAAAACCGACCAACTAAAATGTTCAAATAATTTTTATAAACGCCATCCTATTCTTGTTTCTATTCCGTCCATATTGCTACCCCGTCTAGTAAATGCTTTAAATCCAACTTAAAATCCTTAATTTTTTTAAGTTTCAGCGGTAAAGTTAAGCAATTGAATGACAATTTAAATTTATATCATTTTACTAAATAGCTTAGTATTTTTCATAATGAGTGTTCAAAATGGCCGCCACCTATTCTAATGCATGCTCTGCGCCTTCTGAGGACAGCTCTTTTAATACTGTTTGCAATTATTTGATCCTCGATTTTGTGTGCAACTAATTGCACACACTCCCTCAGCTGATTCACGGTGTTCACTTCATAGAGCCTATGAAGAGCCTATTTATAAACATATTCTTTCAGCCATCCCCAATAAAAAAAGTCTAACGGGTTAATCACCAGAGATCGAACTGGTCACAAAATTGTCCCTATTCGCCCAATCTATCGTCGAGGATGCATTTCATCGAGATATTCATCGAGATATCCACATTTCGAAAAAATGGGCGGGACATCCATCGTGCTGCAGCCAAATTCTTCTTCTGTTTCTTATGAAAAATCTTCTAATAAGATTGGCAGATCGTGCCTTTAAAAGTTTGAATATCCGCGGTCAATGTTTCAAATAACTCAAATAATCCGATGATTATTCCGTTTAGGATCCCAGTCCATATTTTTTTTTGAATTGGTACAGGTACTAGGAAGTGGTCTGTACACTGACCAACTTAGGGTTTGTGCACTGCCGCAGCTATGCAAATTGTGCATATTAAAATAACCATCTCTTTTGCATGTGGACTCATCACTCCATAAGATATTATTTTTAAAAAATCAGGATCTGCATTGATTGTACAGAAGGCAGTAGATCAAGCTTTTCAAACCTGTCAAATTTCCGCAACCAATTTTTTACTTAATGTCGAGGGCATAGAGTTAATATTCAATTACAATTTTTTGACAGATTTGGAACGCTTGATCTGCCGCCTTCTGTACAATGGGCATTGTTCACTTTTTTCAACCTATTATTTTTATTATGTTATATTAATCTTTAGCCTATTTTGAGAGAACAATTTGAATAGTTTTATTTCTAACTGTGTCGTTTAATTTATATTGATTTTATGAAATTAGTACGTGATGACGTCATCAGTGGCATTAACTTTATAAACATGTGTCAGTCAGTAAAAAAAAACATTAGCTGTGTCTGTGTGCTAAAGTCATGCTATGTCACTGTCACCCAATAGATTGTCAACAGACAACAAACCAACATTTCGAACATTGATTCAAATCAAATCTTAACCGTCTTTATTTCCTCTGTTTCTTTTCTTTGTAGTTTGTATAAATAATCTATAATTAAAATAATAAAATTAATTATTCTTAAAATTTTTATGTTAATTAAACTTAGATCAATCGCAGGTAAAAATAAAGAAGCTGAGTTTGTTACGTTGAGGTTACGTTAAAATATAAACAAAACAAAACAACCACCATAGAGCTATAGAGTTTAGTTTGACTTTTTTTAAACAGCTTTAAGGCATAACACTTGATCGATTTGATGCCTTTGATGACGTCATCAAGGTTAAATAAAGGTCAAATGTATTTTGTTAAAAATTTCTTAAACCCCAATATTTTTAAATGTTTAAATCGACTAAATTAATCAGAAACCTTATTCCTCGAAACGGTTTTTCGTGTGAAATAAATAAAAAAAAATGAACAATGCCCATTTAAGAATGACCGAATAACGATTGCCCGGAAAAAAATGAAGCCGAATTATCTTTGATCGAAATTAACATTCGTACTACAAGATGTTTTGTAGTAGTGCGTAGTCGTCTTTATTTTAATGGTATTCATTCATAATTTAGAACGATATTAGCTAATATATTAATTTCCTTGCAAAAAAACATATACAAATATGTTTCTGTGTAAAAAAATTTGTCCGGTGACTAAAAAACAATCCTGTATAGATTTAGTATAGCGATAATAAAAGGATGAATTGATTTTGTGGTATAGGTAGTAGGTAGGTACCTAATGACTTGATAAACCCGGGTATTATTGGTGCAGTATTGTCGTGGAGTGAAATCTATGCAATGCACGATCGGACCTGCGCGGGAATCAGGCTCAAAGAGATTCCACGATTTAGTGGCTTATCCACTACGGTCAAATTAAATCCGCCCAAAACAAAAGGCCTTTTACAACGAGGATTTCAGCTCTGACCAGCTTCTGATCAGTGCCTGTTCACAACACAATTTTCAGCATTCATGTATGCAGTAAGACATATTTTTGACAGTTCTCGATCTGCCACCTGAAAGTATTAAAGTCAATGAGAGATTTTTTGACAGCTCATTAAAAAACAAAACGGTACAAAAATGGTACTAAAGGCTTCGATAGATGGCGCTTTACAAAAGCAAAGTCTTGACTGTCATATAGCCATTTATTCTACACTGCGTTTTTAAACGTAAAATAAATTAATTGTCGTCTGTATCAAAAATAGAACTTATAATTAACCATAGATGATAGATACCACTTACCTACATTATAGTTTACAGACTTAACGCCTTCGGCTTTTTAAAAGTGCCATCTATAGAGGTTTTTGGAACTAATCTTTATGAGCTGTCAGAAAATTCCTCATTGACCGAAGAATCCGTAAGTAAAAACAATGTTGTTTTAACGAACGAGAAACTAATGCCCAAGGGTCCTGTACAAAATTTTATTTTTAATTTTTTTGTTAAAAAAACCTACCCAGCCTGTAAAAGGTGTTAGTAGGTAGGTATGTCATCTTGACTATCCACTGGGTGAGTTACAATAAAAACATCCTCTATTTAATAAACTGCCTGAATATGATGGTATCCTAATTAGTGTTTTTTGAAACTGTATGCTCTTTGCCAACGTTATAACCAGTATAATTCTGTTAAATGCAAATGGGTGTCCAATGTGCAATATGGGTATACCTACTAAAAAGGTAAATTTTACATCATAATTCTTTACTTAGGCTAAGGAACGACATATTTTATATTACATATAAAACACGTTTCGTGAAGCGAAACCTTTTTTGAGGTTTTATAGCGACATAACTCAATATTTTTTCGAGATAATACCTGTTTCTTTGTGCAAAACGCACCGTGACACATGACACCGTCATAAATATTTGCAGTTATTAATGCGATGGCCAAAGAGAACGGTAAGTATTTTAAAGGAACGATGGCTCTCAATGAGAGGTTTTCTGACAGCTCATTAAAAAAACAAAACGGTACAAAAGACTTCGATAGATGGCGCTTTACAAAAGGCGAAGTCTCGTCTGTAATAAAGCCATTTATTCCACACTGCGTTTTAAAAGTAAAATAAATTAATTGACGTCTGTATCAGAAATTGAACTTATAGATAACCATAGATGGTAGATACCACTTACCTACATTATAGTATACAGTCTTAACGCCTTCGGCTTTTTAAAAGTGTCCTCTATAGAGGTTTTTTGAACTAATTTTTATGAGCTGTCAGAAAACTCCTCATTCAAGTATCGCTACATATACCTACTTAGTTTCGTACAACGCAACTTTACAAGCTTAATTCTCACTCCAGGAAAATAAAATCTGGAATTTGATTGTCTTATAAACCTTTATTCTATATCGAAGATTGAGATTTAATATTGAAATCATCAGACTATGAGTATCTGCCCTGGGTGATGAGGAGGTTTAGGCCGTAAACCACCAAGCTGGCCCAGTGCTGGTTTGTGGATAAATATTGAAGAAATCTTATTTATGTCTGTCAGGTCAATGATATCTCAATATTTAATTTTAGTTGTTGTAGATAGCAGTTTGACCATTGGGTTAACTTATAGACTCAAAATATAAATATGTAGATATGAATTCCTACTATTGGTCACTATATTATGTATTTAACCTATGCTCTTAGACTATTGGTTAATCAATTGAATACCTAACATCTGCACAAGTACGAGTTTAGCATTTAACAAATAATTCGAGATGTCATATTTATGGATATGACCAACATGCGTAATAAAATTCGATTATGCCAAGGTATAGGTAGGTAGGTACTAAGTTTAAAATCGCTGGGTTAGTCCCGTAATCTTTATTACAGTTAACATAAATTATTTTAAATATAGGTATGTAAGTATACATATATTATAGTATAAACACATAATTTTTGCTTGGTGGTAGGATCCCTTCTGGGTCCGCCTGGCTAGCGACCACCCTTTATGTAAAGTCTGCCGCCAAATGTTACCGCTCCGGCGGTAATGTGTTCCGGCAATATTGTATAAAGAGCCAGTTCCTTCCTAAACCCGTGTGCTTTCATCTTCGACCTCATCGTCACTTACCATCAGGTGAGATTGAGGTCAAACGCGGGTTTAGTCACTCATAAAAAAAAAAAAAAAAAAAAAAGTGTAAGAAGTTCTGTCAATTTAAGTGTCGTGTAAATAGATTTCTCGTGCACCATCTTAGTATTCTTGATCACTTATCACGAGGTGTCACGGAAGACAAAAGTCCCATCTTTAGATTATATACTTTGCCATCGTCGGAGATAAGGGGCTAAGTCATATTTTTGTCATAATTGTTATTAGGTTATTTGGGTTAGCATTATTTAAAACAATTCACATGCCTAGAGGACAGCTTTAGTAACTACCAACCCACTGCCAAATATCTTCAATGGGGCGTGGTTAGACGCGGTTTCAGTCACCTAAAATATCAAACAATTAACGGAACCGCAGCGCAGTAGTGCCTGTGGATTATTCTGTACCAAATCGATCAAAACTACTTAATGTATAAGTGGGAAGTGAGAGGAATATGTCCGTTGTTATTTTATGTTTGTAAGTATGTGAGAGGAGAATTACCTATGCCTATGTTTTAAGTATTTGCAAATAACTCCTCGCAAACATGTGGCTACATTACATTATCAGAAAGCGGCGCCTTAAACAAGTTTAACTAAGAACGTACGCATGTAGAACTATCCATATACGACAATTGATATTCAATCATAGAATTGAAGTTCTATAGTGTGTGAAGGTTGATCCTCGCAGGAGAGATCCCCTAAACCACAAATCCTTAGATACGATTTCCTTATCTCTACGATACGGAGGTCGCTCGTCTCTGTTCTTATACCTTGTATTTGATTATTACCATCGCTAATCAGCTTTGATCTTGATGTTATCTAAGTAGAAGGGTAGGAAAAGTGGTGCAATTACTGGCAACCGAACTCATCATCTTATGTCCCAATGTCAACAACGGGTAACCCACATTCCCGTTTATCCGCTATATCTACATTTAAGTAAAGCCAATTTACTGATTTTCGGTTTTTTCGAATCGTTATAGAGTAAAAGTGCCTACTACGACTTACCAATGAAGGCGGAGTAGAGGCCATAGTGCACGGGCAGGTCGGCGAGTGCGGCGTAGGCGATGCTCTGTGGGACCAGCGTGAGACCGAGCGTGAGGCCCGCCACCAGGTCCGCGGCTGCGTCCAGCCGCGAGTAGCCGCGGCTCCAGCGCAGCAGCGGCACGCGCCGCCGCAGCCAGCCGCGTGCCGCCGCCGCCGCACCAGCTGCGCCACCCGCGCCGCCGCTCTCCATGCTTCCAGCCACCGCACGACCACACACGATCACTGTGACTTAATGACCCTCGCCCGCAACAGATAGAGTGTTACACTTCATACGTTGCTACAACAAGACGAACAGACACTGTGTCTGTATCGATATAAGACAGTCCTTCGACAAGTTCACTGGAGACATGCAATGAGTACTACGAGTATTAGTTTCTGACGCGACAGGAGTATTGCACTCGGGTTCGATTGAGCGAAACTTGTTTGGAAGTTTTATTTTATTTTATTCAAGAGGTGTATTTCGACATTAGGTAGTTTAGTGAGCGAGCGGCACGCGCGGACTGGCTCCTGCGGCACCGGCAGCCGGCGAGAAACCTTGCGGATCCGCGACTTGGGCAAACAACAAACATCGTAAAGATAATACTTTATAGTTTATGGAAAACCTGCGAAAATATCTTATTTAACGACATTGATACGAGATGTCCCGCGCAATAAACGACTGAATGAAATAGACGTGTGTTTGCTTAGCATTGCACCGCGCGGCTGACAATAAACCCTCATCTCAATGACGTGCTTGTTTGTGCAACGATACCTCGCGAGTGCTTATCTATAGGTTAGTTTTAATAACTAATAAAATATATACCAGTTCCCACTTGGTATGGAATAAAGGGACCACTACGTTAACTACTTTTATACTAGGCACAAGCTATTTTCCACGGCTTCACCCGCGACAACTCTGATCCCGTGGAGAGAATAAGTATTTTTGCTTCTTCCCGAAAACCCCAATAAATCGATAAAAATCAAGAAGTTACCTAAATATAAAGTTTAATAGTTTTATACAAACTTTCATCCCCTTTTATTCACAATAAAAGATAGCTTATACAAGTTCAACGTAGTCTATGTGTGTACCAAATTTCATATGAAACGGTTCATTGAAAGCGAAACAGACAGACAAAGGGCGAATCACTTATAATATTAGTAGAGAAAATAATTTAAACAGTCTAATAATTTATATAAGGTATACCTATTGTACAATAGGTATATTTTGTCAACAACAATTCACTAGCCAGATTAAAGTTCGTGTTTGAAACATTTTTTTACTTTAATTTTAGTTTCTGAAATTACTATTCTAAAAAGCTTTTAAAATGCACATTTTGTATCTTTATTCGTTTTTTATAGTAAGCATGAATGATCTCATCATTATACAAACCGCTGAGGAGGAAAAAACAAAGAAACAAGTTTTATTTAAGTTTTAAATGTGCGATACTTGTAGCGTCTATTTTTAAATAAATAATGTGAAAGCTGTGGATTCGAACCCGGCTTCGTCGTCGGGTTCAGCGTGCCATATGCCAACGCAATACGCCACTCGCATTTACCTACACCGTGTTCATTTTTATTTTCGTTTAATAATAAAGATACATTAATAGAAGCAATCTGGTTAATCGAGTTGCAAAATTCCAAAATTGTATTTAAGATTACACAGAAAAAGGCCCCAACACTCTGTCTGTTTTGTTATTATGATTATTTTAGACAGATGGAAGTACTGATGGCAAGATAAAAAACAAAATAAAAATTTTGAAAAACCCACGACGCGACGCGACGGTTGAAAAGTAATTGAAAAAGAATAAAATAATTTAAAATCCCCCGACTGAAATGATTTATGTGACGAGAGATAATTAACGTGAAAAGCTTTTTTAAAAGTTCACTTGATCTCACACAGAGTCGGTCATATTATGAACAACATACTATTCGTTTTCATAGCACTTACCTACGCTTACCTATTCGGTTCTCGAAGATGTAGATGTCGCAATAACATAGGTATTCAACTCCCTATGAACTTTATAAGAAGAGCAAGAAAATCCGTCTGGGGCTGCCATTGAATGAATTCGTTTTGTAGTTTTATATTGAAATTTAAAATATTGATGGCAACCCTCGACGGATTTTCTTGCTGTTCTTATAAAGTTCATATGGAGTTGAATACCTATGTTATTGCGACATCTACATCTTCGAGAACCGAATAGGTAAGCGTAGGTAAGTGCTATGAAAACGAATAGTATGTTGTTCATAATATGATCGACTCTGTGTGAGATCAAGTGAACTTTTAAAAAAGCTTTTCACGTTAATTATCTCTCGTCACATAAATCATTTCAGTCGGGGGATTTTAAATTATTTTATTCTTTTTCAATTACTTTTTAACCGTCGCGTCGTGGGTTTTAAATTTTTTTATTTTGTTTTTTATTTCAAACTTTTTAAAGAGCATAATATAGGTACCATACATTACATTACACAACACCTCGTTCCTCATCAGCCCTCTAATGTCCCCACCACCGCTGGAAAACCCATGTAGTTTATTTAAATACATAGTGAAGTATTGTAATAAGTATTTACAACTCAACTTTGCTGGTGGCTCAACTTTGCTGGGGCTTTGTTGTAACGTAACTCGATATCATATTACGTAGAATGGTTTGTGCAAACCAATGTTACCGTTCTTCAAAACCACTTGATTATTTTAATGCGGTTTTCAGTGATGGCTTTGGTTTTATTTATCTATAGGTATCTATGATGTCATATTTAAATCGGACCAATGATTTTGCAGAATTAATGGTTGTTATTACAAACAAATGTTTACTGCAGCGCCCCCTAATGAGTTGCTACCGTTAAACCTATTTAAGAACATTATACCAATCAAATCCAAAGCGATAATTGAAAACGGCATTCAAATCGGACCAATGGTTTGCAAACAAATATTTACTGCAGCGCTCCCTGGTGAGTTGTTACCGTAACACCTATCTTAGAACATGCGCTAATCAAATCCAAAGCGATCACTGAAAACAGCATTTAAATCGGACCAATGGTTTTGCAGATAAACGGTAACATTGGTTTGCACAAACACCCTCTCACCCCAAACGCATATACTACCGTCTCCGTTCCGTCGTGGGTAAAAATAGGCATGTACATTTTGTCGCGACAGCATTTTACCTTACTTATAGTCAAAAGTAGTTGTAGAACTCCTGTTTGCATAAATCAATGATGTAAATGATATTGAAGCAACGCTCGACGCGGTCGTTACAAGGATGGTTGACCGCTGACCATTGATTTCTTACGACGGCTTTTGTGCTACGAGGTGCACGTTGAGCAGTCGGTCCCGGTTTTATATAGTAGCGGTGAGACATTTCCAGCTCCCTGAAAATTCTGACATCCACCAGCCAGCACAGCGTCAGGAGGGTTGGTGGTTGGTACAGACTTATAATCCTGCATTGACTTATTATAAAGAGTGTGATGATGATGGTTTTCGCAGACGATGGGGCAAAAATAAAGCCTACAAGTCTATACAAGTCTACAAGACAGACCTGGACGAAAAAATGAAAAACACTGTTTGTCGCGTCCAAACCTTGATTTTAATTAAAGTTTAAACATTTGCACAATACTTTTTGTAAAAACTTTTTGTTACACAATACTTTTTACTAGGTACTCTTAATGCTCGCGTAGAAATTCGATGGAAAAGGGCTGCTCCCGTGCGTCGGAGCCTTTATACCAATGCGGGGGAGACCTGCGGGGGTTGTGGTCGCGTCGCTCGTCGGTGATACCGAACATCCGGTCGGCACGCTAATTTGGCGTCAACAAGCAGTAAAGACATGTTTGAGCTCCCATTTAAAAAGTGACCTAGCGTTAAATAATCCAGATCTTCGGGGTCTTCAGATAAAGAGCTTAACGGTCTGCTGTTCATACACGCTTCAATTGGTGTTAGGAGAGTCGAAAACTGTTCGTACGTAGTTTTTGCTCCCCGATTACCTACTCTCTTACGGTGTTTTTTCATTAAGCGTACAGCCGCCTCCCACAGACCTCCTGCCGATGGCCATATGAGATGGTGTGCCACGACGGGCACAAATAGGTTTAAGGGCTGCCATGAAGGTTTGTGTAGATAGGTCTGATACGAGTTCTATGTGTACAGCCTTGGTAACCAACCATACATATAAAGATCGCGATGTAACCTTTGCACGTTTTTATCCGTCGACCTTTGTTGATTTTCACCTCACGTGACCTATGAAGTCGATTCCCATGTGTGAAAAGGGCCTTGACAGCGTAATCCTTTCTTTTGGAAGGTTAGCCATTAATTGTTCGTTTTTGTTGGTTGAGTAGCGATCGCATCGAACGCATAGTCGCAGGATACCTTTAACTACACGACTACCACCGATGATCCAATAGAAATGTCTAGTGTAGGCTAGCGTTAATCTGGGCATAGTTTTACAATGAGTTTCTTCAATAATCAACTGTGTCAGTCTTCCTTCATGCGGTAAGAGGATTGGATGTTTTATTTCCCATGTTAAGTTTGACAGTTCCAATCGACCACCGACTCGTAAAATTCCTTCACAATCTAGGAAGGATATATGTAGTTTAAGAATGGAGCTCCTGTTGTTAAGTTTTTCTGTTTCTTTCATAGAGATTATATCCTATTCAAAGTAGGTCAGTTATATCATCCCTTCCGTAATTTTGAAAATACTTATAAAATAGTTATCCAATATTTTGTTTACTTGTTCGTGTTCGAAGTCAAAGTTATTTGTTCAACATATTTCTTTAGGTTGTAGCTCGGAGAGTAGGTAGGTACAGTTATTTCGTTAGAGGCCCACTTTCGCAGGATGAATCCACCTTTCTTTGGTAAATCGTACAGTTCATTTTGCAGTTGTTTTGCACGTTGGATGGCCTCGTTGAAATAGTTTGAGTTATTAAAAATACTCCTTTTGTTTAGTAGTTATGATCTGCCCACTTAGGCTCAAACTTCTTCAGGATTTCATTGTTAGCTCGAAATCCATCCCAGTGAGCTTCCAAGGCACTGATGCGTTTGTTGTAGTATTCAATAGATTTTCTGTTCTCAGAATCTTTTTTATGATTTATTTTGATAGTTTTGATGTTTTCATAGCCATTTTCTTGTTTTCAAATAAGTTTGTTGAATTGCAACTCTTCTGACATGGTTAGTAAGGCAGTAGATACCTACTCACTTTTTTGTTTATAGTTAAGATAGGTTTTCGTATCGAAAGTTTTTTGATACAATTCTTCTGTTATTTTTCTTGTGAAATCTGTGTTTCTAAGGTCATTGTTCTGGCGGACTCGAAGACTGCAGGCGTTACCCGATATCTTCTTCAAGTTTCTTTATTGCTTGACGTCGTTAACGTTACAATTTTATTGATTCTTGAAGGTCCTGACACTTAATGTACTGAGCAGCCTCTACTAAGAAATAGGCGCCTTCTCTATTAGCCTGGGGGGAAGCCGGGTAAACGAATCGCTATCGCAGCTAAAGTCACAAACTAAGTGCTATCCTATAAGACTATCCTACGACTTTGCGATGGATGTTGTTGCTCGAAGGACCACTATGTAGGATCCCCGCGAATGTTCCGTAGGCTCGAAGGTTAAAATGCAGTTATTAATGTAGATATCTACCGTTGTTCAAGTAGAAACTTAGATCAATGTTTGAATTTGTAAAACTGATTTATTTATATATTGAGGCTTTCGCTACTAGAAGAATAACTCATCTTTTTGGTTTATCTTCTTTATCTTACATGCTTCAAAATGATTCGGATTCTTGTTTCGGGGCATGTTAATATGCATGAGTGTAAACTTCATCAGGTCGCTGAGCGTTAATGGCTAATTGGGATTATTCTCGTATAAATTCTTGCGTATTGTACCAACTAAGAAGGCTTACGGTGATTAATCTTGGGTTCGAATCCCTATATATTAGCTAACAAGTAATGGATTTTCATAAATATATTCATTTATCCTTTACCCATAACACAAGTTCTTTGAGAAACTTAATTTTGAATAAATAAATTAAACAAACTGATACACCAATTATGTGGCTGCAAAGTGAGCTTTTAAATAAGCTTGTGTTGTGGCGAACACAGCGGAACCAGGGGGTTTCCAGATCCGATGGGGTTTTTTAAAAGTTCGTTTTTTTTTGTTTTTTTTTATAAGTGACTAAACCCGCGTTTGACCTCAATCTCACTTGATGGTAAGTGAAGATGAGGTCGAAGATGAAAGCACACGGGTTTAGGAAGGAACTGGCTCTTTATACAATATTGCCGGAACACATTACCGCCGGAGCGGTAACATTTGGCGGCAGACTTTATATAAAGGGTGGTCGCTAGCCAGGCGGACCCAGAAGGGATCCTACCACCTAAACACTGGCTGAAACTGGAACTCAGGTTAGAAATATTAATTAATTATTTATTTATTTGGTAATTAATTATTTAAGGGTATACACGGCTAAGATACTGTAATATTTTGTTTTAAGATACGATATCACTCGCCATTCAATTTTATCTAAATATTTGTATTTGTATTGTATTGTATGAAATAATTGTTATCTTCGTCTTATTTGATGGTCCATTGAATTGTATGGCGAGCGATATCGTATCTAAAGATAAAATATTATAGTATCTTAGCCGTGTGTAGCGACCTTATCAGTTGTATTCCTTCCATGCAAATAGTAGGGATGTGTAAGGAAGGAGAATTTTCAATTGTATTTACCAATTGAAGTTGCCAACGTTGAATATTTGATGCTACATTTACACGCTTGCCGAGGCTTGGCAGGCGTGTACAAGCTTCAAGCCTTGCCATTACTCGCACGCAACACAATAACGCACTCGCAAGTGTGTAGATGGCATCCAAGCGTTTGTCAAGGCTTGAGTTTGTACACGCCTGCCAAGCCTCGGCAAGCGTGTAAATGTTGCATAATGCATATGAGGTGCATATGTGCGTAATATAGAGAAAAAATCACGTATTTTATAAATTAATACTTTATTGTTATAAATCAATAATCTAAATCAAAAAGAGCCATGATCTCCAAATAAATGCACTAAGTGGCTATAGTGCTACCAGATACACCATGTCAATATATAATTAATACAGTATTTCATATTTATTATTCACAACAATATTTGTTCAGGTACTTACACTAAATTTTGTATCTACCGTCACACGTTAAATACTACAAGTATTAGGTATATTTACAATCACAAATTGTGTTATTGCTCACGTTGGTGAGGTGGAGCAAATTTCAATATTACTCGATATAATCGTGTCATTCTTAATAACTTAATTACATATAAATACAACATCAACATCGTACAGCTTATAACTAGAGTGTGTTGAGCGTGCGAGCAGGACGCAGCGGGCGTTTTTCTCTCTCTCTCTCTTCACTTCAACTTGGCCATAATCAGGTCGATCTGCTCGTCAACGCGGGCGCTCATCCCTCTGTTAAGTTCAATAAAAATATGTTAGTATGATATAGAATATAGTTATATACTTGAAACTTCTAGTGAGGTTTTTCAATTATCTACATTAAAGTTTTTTATTGAGATTATTTTTCAAGTGTTTTTTTTTTTCTGGGGCTTATTGGGTTAACAGTTTCTTACGTTACGTCAAATATGATCAAATATTTATGCTTTATACTGCTAGAGGATAGACAGTCCACACACAGGCGAGCCCTTAAGGGCGTGTATCCATCTCTACGACACCGCGCCGTGACACGGCAACGGCGCCGTGCCGTTTCGTGAACGGCGCACCGCTCAGCGCTTCATATTAGCTCTTAAAATTATCTCCATCATGGTTCATTATAGAAAGGCATTGATTTGCACCGTACGGCCCTACGCCGCGCCGTCTCACGGCATACTTTTCTAACACGCTAATATTAAGCGCTAGTAACGCCTAAGGGCGTGGAACTATCTCTACGGTACGGCGCCGTATGTCGTGCATTGATTTGCATCGTACGGCACTGCGGCGCCGCCGTGCCGATATGCGGCATACTTTTCTATAATGAACCATGATGTAGATAATTTTAAGAGCCAATATGAAGCGCTGAGCTACGCTCCGCGCACGCCGCCGTGGAACGGTGCAACGGCGCACCGTGTTTGCGAATGTTCGTATAGTATAGAGTTGGTTGCCAGTTGTAAGAAACATTGCAATTTATCAATTATAAATATATTTTTCAGTACTATAACATGTTCCTTATTTAATATGTACAACAAAGTGTAAATAAAATAAAACAAAATGTTTATAAATATACAAAATTAACTAGGTACACATTTATTTATACGTGTCGTGTGGCAGTGGCGTTACAACTTGCAATGGACTCCATACTACATACATTCGTAAACATAGGAATCGATAAATTCTGTGATCGCATTGCAGACCTGAAGGCGGCGGGGCTGGGGAGTGAAACAGGTTACAGTAGGTTGAAGGCGCTCAGCTGAGGGTACACTGACCTAAAAGCTGTTGGGCTGCCATCAGCGCTGTGCACACACTAACCTGAATGCGGCGGGGCTGGGCCCCACCAGCGCGATGACTTGCGCGGCGTCGTGCGCGTGCGCGGCCAGCGCGGCCAGCGCCCGCAGCGCGCGGTGCGCGTGCTCCTCCGACGGCCGCGCCGCGCCCAGCAGCTGCAGCGCCGCCAGCGCCAGCTCCACGCACACCTCGTCGAATACCTGCCGGGACAGGGTCACACGGGGTCACATGAGGTCACACCTGCAACCCCCGCAAACTGAGGTCGCCTGCTGGGGTCACGGTGAAACCAATGACAGCCTTCGTATCATGCAAGAAAGACTGCTCCCTAATCTCAACAGGCAATTACACGATGTTCTGAATTTGATTTGAGTTTGGAACGCATAATTTTGCGCTTTGAAGGTAGTCGTAATTAATTACTCTCTTCTTAAATCGTTACACGAAGTTAGAGAGCAGCTTATGCGTATGTTTTAAATGACACTTTAATACATACATAACTTCAATCACATTTCAAAACAAGAAAATGTATTTCCCTTTTATTTATTCTCACTAAGATAATGTTACATACATATAAAACAAAACAATCATAATAGCTACACTGTGATTATTTTTATCATTTAGAGCTATAGATAAAGTTGCCATATGAGGAATCCAGGTTTAAGCCACATGAAGCACTTATCAAATAGACATTAAATAGCACTTCCACTTGCATTTATGCTAGATTCAAAGTTATAGCTGATACATCCATACAATAAGTGGAAAAAAAAAGATTATCATTTTAATTTTAGAACGTGAACCATTTTCAATATTCGAGACTTAGATAATCTATCATCTGGAATGAAATAATCTGTGAAACAGTTAAATAGCCCAGTCAAATTAGACCAAAAATTAGAGATACCTAATTTACATAAATTCCCACCAAGCTGAAAATCGGTAAGATTGTTTAAAATATGATTATAAAATTTGAAAGTTCCCTATCATTCCCCTGTATGGATTTTTTTTTATTCAAGGTTTTGACGTCGAAGAAAAAGGTTTTTTTGCAATTTTCAGAGAAACGGTAAGTTTTATCATGAAAATACCTTAGAAACTTTTGTAGATCATAAAATTATCTACAAAAAATGTGTGATTACTTTTTGTCCTACGTGCCACCGTTTTTGAGATATAAGGATTCAAGAAGTTTATGATTACAAGTTTAAGAGTCCTGAGGGAACAGAGAAACATCCATACCCACATACATACATACAGGTCAAAATAACCCTCCTTTATGCTTCGTCGTAGTCGGGTAAACAGTAGATATTGTTGTTTTGAATGCGTACAAGTCATGGATGGACTGAGCTAAAGTTCGCCCGCGCTACGGAGGACACAACTAATACCTACTTCCTGCTAGTAAATCTCGTCCGACATTGCATCATTTAGTTTTGTTATAGAATTTATGAAACTTTCAAATATTTATGTTAATTTTTATTACATTTAAAGTACTGATGAAAGACTTGAAATAAAAATTACGAATTATTTTAAATTAATTCAATACCAATTTTTTTACACGTGTAACTTTAACATTGTCAGACAGAAGACAACGCGACAGCTGAATATAGACAAGGAAAACCCGTTCTTAGTCGAAAATAATTTTTCAATTGCAGTAATGAATGCATACCTATCCGTTATCCTTATTACCATTAAAGTAAAGTTAAAATTTCAACAAGCAGTGGTATTTTTGTCTTCGACTGTATAAGGTGCACTCGGACTGACCTGAGGCTGGAATGGTGTTTACCTTAGATCCTTTGAAAACAGTTTAGAAATATCAACACAAGGAAGAAATTGCTTTTGACAGCTTTTAAAAAATATTTTAAACTTTGACTAAAGAAGCAGTAACATGCCTTTAAAATCAGGTGTAACAGGCATAGGTGTGAGGCATGGCGCATAAGAGTCTCTCATTATGTGCCACAGCAGATACAACTTGACAGTATCATAGATAGGTACATAGCGAACTGCCACTCTCGCTATTTCAGTGTATGAGTTTAACAAACAAGGAAACGTCGTCATTTTCCCTAGAGATATAAGGGCTTAAAATATGACAGTGTATTGACATGCTGAATCATAGTTTATAATAACCAACTTTAGCTATAATGGAAAATGTTAATTCTTGACAGAAAGTCACACACGAAAAATAATGTTAAATTACTGACGACCATAACATATTGTTAAGTTGCATGCTTAAGTTTTTTATCAAGTAAAATCCGAAAATAGCCTTTCTTCCTGAAAGAATGAAATTGTGACCAAAAAGGCCAACTATAAGTTTAAATATAAATTATTTTTCGTTTTTGTAATTTTACTGTCTGAATCACACTTTGGCCATAGGATTGCATGCAGTTCTTATGTCCGTAAAAAATTAAGTACAAGATCAGAAGAACAATAACTTCTCTGTGAAAACAGAGACAAACCATTCAAGATGAAATTATTGCGTCGTTGTGTAGGAGACGACATCCCGATACGATAAGCAAAGGTTATCTTTACAACTAGTCTTTGCCTTGTCTTATAAATGAATCCTATCTATATACTCGATAATCTCATAAGAATGCAGCTTAGCAAAGAAAATTATTGGTACCTACAGCCAATGCGCTTTTGGTCCTGATAGAAAATCAAACTGACCAAATAATCGTGTTCGTAAGTAACAATTGTTTGTCTTCGAAAATTATTAATTACTTTGGGGCCTTCTCAAAAAATTTTACGTTCCCTTAGTGACTGTAGACGTTATTTTGAAAATACGACATTAGGGTCATCAGAGCATCAAACAGAGAGACAGCGAGGTCAGTTACAAAAGCGACAGCAAGACAATGCATTAATGCTACAAGCTTCATTCCCATACTGATGGCATTCTAGACTCATGAGACGCTATATCACAGTGAAGCGGAGACATTCAAGTCGTAGTCATCAGCGGTTCTTCTGCCAGTCATGTCATGCTCAAGGTCACCAGTGTGGTTTGCCGGCGGGGGCAGGTGATGGTCCAGGTACCTTCGACTTGGCTCCCTTGGGCAGCAGGCTCCGCAGCGCGAGGTCGCGGCCCAGCCGCTGCAACATATCGCGCGCTCACTAGCTACCGCGCAATCGCTACATACCGTATCTCGACTACCATCCTACTGTAAAGCATCCACGCCACGTGAGCAAAAACAAAACGGGATGCGGTCGAGAAACAGTGTTTCAAGCTCTACAAGGCTATTAAGTAACTTTTAAATAACCACACTTAATTGACTCTATGACTGTGGTGAAAAGCATTGTGCATAGATACTTATTGACCGTTTTAACAAAAGTGCCTCTGTAAGTGGATCAGACAACTTTGATACACTATACGTAGGTCACGCTAAAAGTTTTGCGTAACTTAAAAAAACAACATGTTATAACTAAAATATTATGTTTATTGCGTTTTAAAATACTCTCGTTTAGGTTTTGATGTTGGAGAAAATACACAAATCACAGGGTGCCCCGATCTAAAGCCCCGACCTAGGCTTTGAGCAGGATGGGTGACTAGTTGTACTTTTTCAGAAGCTAAAAAATACTTTGGTTTGTTGGCCGTGTGTGATTGGTGGTTTGTTGGTCATGATGTAGAAGAACGCAGCTTTTTGGCCGTCTTTCGCGAACTTTTTCCAACACCCTGGGTAAACAAATTATGGAATACCACTTGGCATTAACACACTTTTGATCTTCAAGTGGAACTGTGCAGATGGGACCAAAGTTAGTCGCCTGCCTCACTTTTATTGGCCTGTTCTTATTTTCAAACATGGGTGTTCACAAGATTGTTGTTTTTTTTCGGATTCAAAACAATAAATCCACGTTTCGTCTCCTGTGACAATGTCATACCCACCATTAGAATGTGCGTGTACGTACTTTAGTAGCATCTGTGAGCACTACTCCACGCGAGCTCGCTTCTGCTCCGCTGTCAGTTCGTGAGAGTCGATTCCAACCCCTAATAGTCCCGGAATTGTCTCATAGGTAATCCGCGGGTTTTCCTCAATTAGCCTTTTAACAGTAGCCAAATTATTTTCTTTCACGACTGTTGAAGGCCGCCCTTCAAGAAATTCGTGATCTAAAAGAAACCCAGTCTCTCTCAAATTCAGCAAACCATGGCTTTACGGTGCTCAAACAAGGTGCTTCTCTCCCAAAAACATTTTGAAGTCGAGCGGCACAGTCTTGCGGAAAGAGAGAACTTTTAAAATCATAAAAAATCATCGCTCTAAAATCTTTTCGACTTACCATTTTCGTTGTGTACGTGGAATTTTGATGTGTGATAAAAAACAAATGATTTCCCGCCAAGTTTTTTTTATTACTTAGTATTTCATTCAAAAAGCTCTGATTAGCTTATAGTGCAAAACTTTTAGTGTGCCCCATGTACAAGTCTTGATCGAGAATAATTAAGGATCAAACGAACTTACCAAGTGAAGTTCGATCACAATTATGTGAACGGCTTAATTCGAAGCGATTTAAAGTTAACATGTTGTAGTAGTACTTCCAAGCATCAGCCTTGCACGGTTTTCAGAGACACGTTTTTTTTTTTTTTTTTATTTGGCAACCCTGATCCCCGCTCTTGAACTCCTCTCCACTTACTTCCTCTCATCATCCCTCCTCAATAATCATTTTGTTTAGAGCTAAAGTTCCTAGGTAGTACCCATAAAAATAAATAACATTAATTATGGGTGGGTGATATTACTTTAAAGGAATACTGTTTGGGCGGGTTTATATCAATCGCTTCGAATTAAGCCGTTCACATAATTGTGATCGAACTTCACTTGGTAAGTTCGTTTGATCCTTAATTATGTTTCACGGCTTAATTCTTTGCGATTTAAAGTTAACATGTTGTAGGATGTTCAGAGTATTTTAATGTGAATTATTTTTGCAGTATAGGTATAAGTAAAATTGTTAGAGTATAACCAACAGTAATAAATCACAAATATACATCTATTTATTCTAAGGAGTTACATAAAATACTAGTTGCAAATTGATTGGCATCCGATACAATTTCTTTGTTGTAGAATTTGGCAAATACTGAGGATGTATTACTCCATCCTGCGGTTTTCCGTATGACATCAATATTGACACCGACTCTGCTAGCAGTGGAAGTGGCCGCATGGCGCGTGCTGTGCGCGCTAAACACTGATGTGTCCACGCCACTGCGTTGTAAAGTATATTTGATACAGTGACTCAAAGTTTGAGACAAACTTTTAAGTGAGGTCTTTTGTGGCTAATAAATAAAGTGTCACAACTACGTAAACCACTCGTTTTATTTATATAATCTAAAATGCATCTGGCAGGGCATATTGCAGGATTTGTATGAAAAAATGGTAGCCTTAGAAGGGGTTGAAAGGAGTTTGGTTTTGAAGTTTTTACTAAGTCAGGTATTTTAACGAAGATTTCTGTTCTGTTTTGAGTTATATTATTTATTTTAATGAGAGAAAATGTTTGTACTCTTTGCGCTGTCACCAAACCTAGCACACCAGCGTTTCTTAGAGAAATCTTCTAAACTAAGGCTTTCATTTGGCCATTGAGTGGCCAAATAATTTAACACTATGTTTGGGTCCCAAGAAGTATTATATTTTGGATTGGTGGGCCTCAACTTGTAAACACCCTTCATGAAACGTTTGACTCGATCATCATTTAAGCTATTACCTAACAAAAGAGATAAGGCAGAGCGGTAAGAATTGATGGTCCCGTATTTAGCGCCTTTATCAAAAATATCGGTTAAAAAATATATTACAATTGGAATAGAAGCATTAAAATAATCATAATTATGTAATCTACAGTAAATTATCCAAGATTTTATGCAAACATCGTACTGTTTGTAAGTATTATTTGCAAGCGAAGCTAGCATAATATCTACTGACCTATTCGATAAATATTTCCTTAGTAATGCTTGCCTGATAATTTCGCGGCAACAAGGCGTAGATTCTTGTGTACACAATCTACAATCTACTGAAAGGAGATGTTAGAAGGTCAATATCTGGTCCAAAATACAAAAAAATTGAAACAGACAACTTTTTAAACATAGGAAACCAAGGTTGACTTGGCCAATATGGCACCACAACAATACCCTCTGCCTTATGACAAATGATTTTCTGCATTAATTTTACTGTAAGCGAGAATAGTGGAAAGGCGCAAAATAACATATTGGTCCATGGCAGTGTAAAGGCATCAACAGCACATGCTTCGGGATCATTTCTCCACGAAACATATTGTTTACACTTAGTATTGGATCTGTTTGCAAACAAATCAATACTGGCATACCAAAGTTGCGAACTATTTCATTAAATGCAATTTGATTTAATTCCCACTCTGTATCCTCGAACTGTTTTCGAGATAATGAATCTGCCTCACAATTATCTTTAGTATTGATGTAAGAAGTGAATAAGATTATTCTACGTTCTTCGAACCATTTCCACATACTTCTAGATATATAATCTAGGTGATCATATTGAATACTGCCCATTCTGTTAATAAGATGTCACAATTAGATAATTCTTTGGTGAAACGTTTCAGAGCTAGAAAGGCTGCTTTTAGTTCCAACTCGTTTATATGACAAGAAGTTTCGTTGTCTTTCCTATATCCACAACATCTAACTGTATCACAATACGCTCCCCATCCCGTAGAGGAGGCATCAGAAAAAAAATTCTAAAACAAAGTTGTTCGGTTTGAGTGATGAATGGCCTATATCTATGTTTCCTAACCACCAATATAATTCTTCATGTAGGGTAATTAAGATATCAATTGTCTGATCGTAGTTTGGATTTTTTTTTTTTTAAATAAACAATTATATTAATATTGTTCAAGCTTTTTTGTATATAACCACGAATAAGTTATTGTTGGACATGCGGAAATTAAATACCTAATGAGTTTAGCGAATTCGCGTAACTTGCATCGTTTTATACAAAGAAATCTATTTATAAAATCTTTCAATTTCATTTTCTTTTCCTCGGGTAGTTTTAAAATCATCTGCTTTGAGTCGAAAGTGAAGCCCAAGAACTTACATTCACGTTTAGGTATTAAACAACTTTTTGAAAAGTTAATCAAAAAACCCAAGCTCTGTAATAGATCTATAGTTGTAGATACATTAGTGACACACTCCGAGTAAGTCTTTCCGATAAAAAAATGTTATCTAAATAAATAACTGAAATCATACCCCGACTACGCAGGTATTCTATAACTGGTTTCATTAATTTAGTAAACACGAGAGGTGCGGTACAAAGGCCGAACGGTAAACAATTGAATTCATATAATATATTGTTGTATTTGAATCGAAGATATTTTTTGTGAGCTTCATTTGTCGCAACAAAGAAGTATGCATGTTTTAAGTCTATTGTCTACAGCAGTTTTCAGTCAATAATTTTGACGCTGTTCTGTAATCTTCCATTTTAAAATGACTAGCAAGTACAAATTTATTTAACTTTTTTAAATTCAATATAAACCTTTTATCACCATTAAGCTTAGGTACAAGAAATATACTGGATAAAAATTGTCCTTCAATATAAGTACATTTCGAGATGGCACCATTGCTTATTTGTTGCTTCTGTGGTATTAATGAAGATGATCCTACGAGTGTTTCGGTAGCTCTTCCCAGAGCTGCTATAGCCACACCAGTTTGTCTTTGCCTAAACATGAGGGAGGAATTCCGTTTAGAGACCGCTTCGATAACTGCCACTTTTGCTTCCGGATTCAGAGCAGGGGCAAGGAGTAGTTGACAATTACTAGGAATAAGATAATCCTCTAGGATTTTATCTCTTGTCTCTTTGGGTAGTCCCTTTAAAAGGATTTCAGACCACCGCACCGGGTTGAAATTTCCTTATGTAAAGGTTTTCCTAGTTCTTCAGCAATTATATTAGCCTTATTGTATGATGTTTAAATAGTAAATAGTAATTATTTTGTACTTAGACTGTAAGATTACTCTGTAAAAAACATTCAAGATTTGTGGCATGAATAAAGAAATTTTATTATTATTTATTATTAATCTTAGGAGCATCTCCCAACATCTCTAAGATATCGCTATCCAATTCTATATCCTCAACATCCATCTACTGGTGGATGTTTTGAGGTAGACGGCACTGAAAAGACGAAAGTAGTCAGCGTCTCGAATAATAATTCGAAAGAAGTGTTTTTAGCACCTACGAGCATAAAATGCAAAAAGTAGGGTAGTCATTTTAGCGATAATGATCACTAAACAAAGAAATTTTCCATAGTCTCGAATAAAGATTCGAATTAGGTAAAGAGGATTGGCGGCCACGGTATCACTTAATTTTAGAGTTTTCAAGCGTATCAAAACCGGGCTATATGTAGTTAATAGGTCAATATGAGACACGTTTTTTCCAACATCTATTGTTGTGATAGTTGTTGGGAATATTTAGAAATACAATAAAATCAAATTAAACTTGCCGAAAGCACATTTTTTAATTTCCCGGCAATAAAAAATAATAGTTGTAAAGTCCTACTGTCAAACTTGAATTAAGCCGCCCGCGCCGCCACCCCGTTTCAAACCTCTGGATTGGTTAATACCTGCTTATGTAATGTAATGGTTTCAAAATACGACGCCATGTTAGAAAAGACGGACTATAAATTCCTGTAATTTTTAGGTTAGATTATTGTTTTGACTTTTTATTCCCAACTTCTGTATAAATCTAATAATTATATTCTGATTACTCGTTATCTAAGCAATAAAACGCACATATTAAGTTTGAAGTACGTGAATGCTATGTGAAATAAAAGCGGTACTTACAATGTATGGGACCTTGCCATTCTTCTTTTTGAGTTTTAAACTCGGCTCATTGAAATTCAGTGATAAAGATCATTGAACTGTGTTTTCGAATAAGGATTCGAAAAGTCATTTTAGCGAAAATGATCACTAAACAATGACATTTACCATCGTCTCGAATAAAGATTCTTACTAGGTAAATTTGTGAGTTTTAAACTCGGCTCATTCAAATTCAGTGATAAAGATCATTGAACTTTGTTTTCGAATAAGGATTCGAAAAGTCATTTTAGCGATAATGATCACTAAACAATGACATTTACCATCGTCTCGAATAAAGATTCTTACTAGGTAAATTTGTGAGTTTTAAACTCGGCTCATTCAAATTCAGTGATAAAGATCATTGAACTTTGTTTTCGAATAAGGATTCGTAACGCAATTATGCGATGTAAAGAGCCATGGATAGTGATAAGGTACAAATTTCACTTGGCATTTGCTTCTTTTGAAGCTTTTTTTCCAGTTTTCTGATCTTCTTGCGTATGGCCTCGATGTCTTCATATTTCCTTTTCACCATTTTTACGAACGACAAATAATAAGTTGAGATTTAAATTTTTAAACTATAACACAAACTATTTAACGTTTAATTTAAGTAATAAATTATAGACGCACGTGCGAAGGCTTGAGCACGGAAATACAGAATGATTATTGAGGAGGGATGATGAGAGGAAGTAAGTGGAGAGGAGTTCAAGAGCGGGGATCAGGGTTGCCAAAAAAAAAAAAAAAAAAACGTGTCTCTGAAAACCGTGCAAGGCTGATGCTTGGAAGTACTACTACAACATGTTAACTTTAAATCGCTTCGAATTAAGCCGTGAAACATAATAGCTTTGTAGCTTTGTATACACCGTGTTTGGATCTTACTAGATAGTTTAATTTGTTTTACTTTCAACGCAAAGCTACGCGTTGCATTCATTTCATAAAAAACTGCCAGTGCATATCATCGCCAGAACAATAATTCAAGGCATAAAGGGAAGTCGCTAGTGAGACAACTACTAAAAAAATCCCGAACAAGCGGGAGCGGGACTAATAGGATCCAATATAATTTTTAGCCAAAACCACAAGACAACTAAATCCCCCGGTCTTACAGACGAATTTGTTGGGATATTCAACTAGGAACAATATAGTCAGGGTAAGAATAAGAATAAATAGGATGAAATGTTTTTTAATTATGATTTAACGACAACATTATTTATATTTAAATTAGAAAGTTATTATAGCGTTCTTTGCATTAAAAATGTTATCAAAACAACCTAGGTGTTAGGTACTATAAAAACCATAAATTACTGATATCAGCAGCGCATTACGCAATGCACACACATGCTATCGCTAAATAAAGCGAATTACGACGCGGCAGTAAAATAATAAAGTGTTAAATAATCAGCGACGAGAGTGTGCCGTCAGTTGCCACTTCCGCAAAAAACATGCGTTGCTAGGTGTACAAACTAAACATGAGAAGGATTTTACAGTTAAATTCATATCCAGATAGCTAGCATGACGTGCTGATACTGTCATCTCGTCTACTTTGTGAATGACAAGCCCTACGAATTGATAAGAGACGTAGTTTCTTCCTACAGAATATTGTTTTTCCTTTGGTACTTGCGTAGATATTCAAAATAATAAGTAAAGGTTGTTTTCAAAGTTCAAAGAAAACAATCAAACAATTTATAAATGCTGTCTTTAGAACATACGGTGTATTGAGGTTAGGTATAGTAGGTTTAATAATCATAAAATTAGCTAGAGTACCCGGAATGATTCTTTTTTTGCAAAGTCTTGCGCCAACTCTATAAATATTAGCACAAGATAACGCTCGCCGCTTTGACCATTGTATGTGACAAGTTAATTCTTAAGAAATCTTTAGACTTGACATTTGTCAAGACATGGTCTTACTGTTAATCCTCAAAAGACGCAGTGTATATTAATTGGAAGTAATAAAATGATCCCTCGGGTTAACTGGAACTCACTACCACAAATAATGTTCAACGGTGTCTACATACCTTTTAGCCAGACTGTGAAAAACTTAGGTATAATAATAGATCGCACACTATCTTGGATACCACAGATTACTGAGGTGAGTAGGAAGATCTTTGCCGCGGTGAATTCGCTCAAGCGTCTTCGCAATTTCCTCCCTGTTGCCACTAAAATTGCGCTAGCACAATCTCTCCTACTTCCTATTCTCGACTATGCGGATGCTAGCTATCTTGACTTAACTGAAGAACTTCTTAATAAACTTGAGCGGCTCCAAAATCTCTGCATAAGGTTTGTATTTGGATTACGCAAATACGACCACATATCTGAATTCCGAACTAATCTCAAGTGGCTTCCCATTCGACTTCGTCGGAATACTCATATCCTATCTGTAGTCTACCGTATTCTGTATGATAAAGCCATTCCTGCTTACCTGCAAAACCGCTTTAACTATCGATTCAACAACAACGATCGTAACTTGCGCTCTTCCTCAAACCTTCTCCTTGCAACACCATCACATACTTCCACATTCTTAAGTAAATCCTTTTTTGTGCGATCGGTGTCGCTTTGGAATGACTTACCCTTAGAGATCCGCAAAGCTCCCAGTCCTTACACCTTCAAAAGGATGCTTAAACGTTATTACCTCGTGAAACACTGCTCATCGTAACTTATTAATAAGTATGTGTATGTATTATTAATATGTAAGTCTATATTATATTAATAATATTTATGTATATTTATGATTAATATGTATGATATGTAATTATTTGTATTTAGTCTATTTTATGCAATCAGTACCACCGCCCACCCTAATTTCCTCTATTCATGTCCTGTCCTTACTGGGTTGCCTGGTAGAGATCGCTTTGAGCGATAAGGCCGCCTTTGTGCAAATATTTTAAAATTTATTGTAAAATGTTACTAATGCTGTTGGTGTACAATAAAGAATTATTATTATTATTATTATTGTTTGCCATGTCACAGTTTCAGATATTTTTAATAGTCTGTGAACACAAACCGTGTATTTATTTTAGTAGCTGTAGTGAATTTAATGACTGAGTGTAGTGCTTAAGATATTTGCGTTGCTGAAAACGATCAGGCAGCAGTACCTTAAGATAACATTACACCGAAAAATCCTACTAACAGGCTTTCACAGCACATACTCAGGTGTTCTCTATTAAAACCTATCTCACTAGGTATGGTCAAGGTTCAATAAAAAAACCTCTTGCAACGAAATTTGCCAATATTTCTACTACCTAGGGTATTTTTAATACGCAGATAGAATCAAATTATTTCTGATGAGTATCATTAACTTTTATTCATGTATCTTATAGTTAATTTATAGTTATTCAATTTTGAATTTAATTCATTTTAGTTTGACTCTGCTTAATTTTAATTTTGTTTGACTTAATTGTATTCTTTCGGTTTAATGTAATTTAATTTAGATGAAATTTAATTTATTTTTGAATTTATTTTCTGTTTTCTAATGTTATTTAATTTGTTTGAATTTAATTGGATTTAGTATAGTTTAATTCAATTTGGTTTTGACTCTGTTTAATAATAATCTTATTTGACTTAATTGTATTATTTTCAATTTAATTTGATTTAATTTAGATGAAATTTAATTTAGTTTCATTTGGTTGATTTCATTTGGTTTCATTTAATTTGATTTGATCTGTTCTGATTTAATTTGTTTTGGTTTATTTTAATTTACTTTGTTTTCATTTGATTTAATTTAACTTAATTGTAATAATTTTTAATATAATTCTCTTAGTTTTCGGTATTTTTATTTATTTTGAGTAATTAAATTTTATGCGTGTACCCTTTTTTGTACCTACTTATCTAAAACTTATTGTAAACTGAATAACAAAATAGGTTCATTATTGTTCGAATTGGCTTCTGTGTAGCAAATAAAAAAAATTGTAATTAAGTAATCGATTGTGCTGTAGAAACCAGTAAAGTTAAATAAATAAATAAAGCATCGTCTGCTACCAATTTCAAAATATACGTATACGTAATATACGTAACCTGTTTAACAGGTTACGTATATTATACGTAATAACGTAATATACGTAATATACGTAACCTGTTAAATGGAAACCAACTTGCTTGTAAGTATGATTGTGAGAATGAGTCGATTCTATGTACGGATGTAGAGACCAGTATCAAAAAGTGTCTCGAAAAAAGTTTAAAATTTAACATATGTATGTTTTAATTTAGTACATAAACTATAATGACTATAAAAACGACGTGCGACCTCTTCCATAGAAAAAAGTTCATTTGTGAATTGAAAATAGAATGAATGTGAAAAACATTTCAATTAAGAATACCAACATTCGATCTGTCATTAAGCTTACACGCCCCATCACTAAGGTAATTTACAAAGACGTAACCGTTACCAGAGACTAGTAAAGTAAATAGACTGATAATCCCCATATAAAAAATCTTGTCACGGAAAAAACGCAAAATCCCGTGTTATTTGTAGATGGCGCTGGCAGATAGCCTGGAAACTCTCTTACAGCCCGTTCACACATGATCCGTTTTACTGGATACCTTTTTTGTATCGTAAATACGTATACTGAATACTTAGCACTATGTGAAGTCGCTAGAACTCCATGGGTAATCGATGAAAAAAAACGTATCCCATAAAACGTATCCAGTAAAGCGGACCATGTGTGATCGGGCTGTAGAATCATATTTAAATTCTTTGAAAAATCAACAACTATGTTAGGGTATTTTTTTTAATATAAAATATTCGTCATAAAATAAGATTCAAAGATTTTATTTAACATGGAATTTCCACATAAATTGACCACTTTCATAATGTTTTTGGCAGATGGCGTATGAAAATAGTATACAAAAAAAAACATCGTAGATGGCGCTGAACAAGGCATGAAATTACGTATTATTTATTAACACTTTATTTATTGCAATACACATAATTTGCGTAGCTAGCTAATATGCTGTACCTACTTCTACAAAGATCCTATAATTGCAAGATTAGATGCACAGGGTCTGTCGACGCAGAGATTGTTACTTTCCTACCTATTTATATAAATTAAAATACTAACTAACTACACGCATTCTTTAGAATCTTTTTATAACAGGGCATAATGCCACGAGACCTTTTTAATCTTAATAATTCAGATTTTTTAATGCTCAAATTATAAATTGAACAAATATGTGATAAATTATGGTTTTCACAACGCATATTTAATAGTTCCGAAGCTTTATACCTTAAAAGTCCATTCTTGTATTTAAAGTGACTTTTCAATTTGGTTATATGGGGCCATATTTATATGCAATCTCTTATGCAATTGATGTCATACAGCCCTTGCTTAACAATCTACTATTACCCGCGAAGAGACGCAGCTGGTACATTGTATGTTTTTCTTTTGCTCCCAGCACAGCATCGCAAAAGTTATATTTAAAGACATCATCAGATTTTTAAAACAAGTTTCATACAATATAATTTATTATTTCTACTTTTTTAAGCAATATATAGCTATAAAAGTATAAAAATAATGCTATAAAGCTCAATTTTAGCCCACTGTGCAACGCGTCGAACTAGGTTTGTTTTGGCTCATTGAAATTCAAATTAGCGCCCCCTAAAGTTTTATATTGTACCACATAGCGGTGGTATTTTAATTTTCAATTTTATTTCATGATTTGTAACACCTAGCGCCATCTTATCTCTTAGCGGGTACCAAATAGCGAGGCGCGAATTTTTGTTCGGGATAGTAAGTCTATTTACTTTACTAGTCTCTGCCGTTACTGACAGCAGACGAAAGCTAGTCCAGACAGAAAAAATGTGGTTGTCGGTTAGTAGGTGAGTATAGTAGAGAGACAGGGATACTGACCACGGTCTTTACCTCCTTTCCCGCCAGGTTGTAGAGTAACGCCGTGCCAAGCTCCACCAGCGCCGGGTCGGAAGATACTACGCCGTGCACGCACACCTAGCAACAACGGACATTCATTGCTTTATTGCTGGATTTGTGTTGGACTAGCTAACGATAGAGTGAGGTTGTTGACGAAACACGGAGGTTACAGAAGGATAAACTCGTGAAGACAATTTGAGTGACTAATTTCAGCAACTTCTGAGTTTGCCTGACTGGCTGCCCTTCAAATAAAAGCCTGTTGTTAAATATCAAAGCTCCGGTGTTTTAATGAAGCCCTAATTCCTTCCTTATCTTATGTTCTATAATCAATCGTCCCTCATTATCAAGAGAAGTTGAGTTTAACACGTGTTTAATCACCGTTACAAAAAAAAGGGAACGTCAGCTTGCGTCACCCATAATCAGTAAACCGAAAAAACATGAATTGTAGCTTCAAACTGAAAAAGGTCGTTTTGTCGTTCGTTTTCCTTTAGACATCACAATACAATACAAATACACTTTATTGCCAGAATCAACAGGATACAAACATATTAAAATATTTTATACAGAAGGAAAACTGGATTCAACACAATTTAGGCGGCCTTATCACTCATGAGCGATCTCTTCCAGGCAACCTTTATTTACAAAAAAAAGAAAATACAAAAAATAATAATTTGGTAGGGTTTGCATTGCCATTATAATAATAAAATAATATATATACAATATTTATAATACATAATAATAATAAACTTACATATAAATAAATACCTACATATTTCTTAATACAATATATAAATAAATGACATAAGTACACAAATGTATTTGGAGCGTAGTTAAATTTATGGAGAAGTAGTCTGAAGGTAATAATTCTTAACATTTTTCTTAAAGGAGTCTACAGATTTTGCATTGTGAAGTGACAAAGGCAATGAGTTCCATAAGGATATGGCTTTTACCGTGAACGATTGCTGATAAAAATGGGTTTTATGACGTGGGGTTACTAACAAATAGTTGCTAGATGATCGCAAGTTACGTTCATGGTCTTGATGCCGAAATATAAATCTTTCCTTTAAATATGAAGGCAGGATAGGGTTGAACAGTATACCAAATAAAAGGGAGAGAGTGTGAGTATTCCTTCGAAGACGAATTGGGAGCCACTTGAGCATAGCGCGGTATTCGGACACGTGATCATATTTGCGCAAACCAAATATAAATCTTATGCAAAGGTTTTGAAGGCGCTCAAGCTTATTTAATTGCTCCTCAGTTAAATTTAGATAGCTGATGTCTGCGTAATCCAGTATAGGGATAATAAGAGATTGTGCGAGTGCAATTCTGGTTGATATGGGTAAGAAATTTCTTAATCTCCTAAGGGAGCCAGCTGCTGCAAACACCTTCCTGCTAATTGAGTCGATTTGTGGTTTCCACGACAAATTAACATCCATTAGCACTCCCAGATTTTTTACTACCGAACTATAACAGAGGTGTACTCCATCAAAAACAACCGGAGGAAGATGATGTTTATCGATTTTGTCCAAGTGCTTTGCAGATCCTATAATAATCACTTGAGTTTTATTGGGATTTACTCTCAGTCCGTGATTTGAACTCCAGTTTAATATAGATGCTAAATCTTTGTTTATATTGTCTATGGCTTGTTTGACATCTTCAGGCTTAGTGTGAGTGTAAATCTGTAAGTCATCTGCGTACAAGTGGTAGGAAGAAGATAGTGAGTGGGTTATGGTATTTATAAAAATCGTAAATAATAAAGGAGAAAGCACACCACCTTGTGGTACGCCAGCATTAGTAGAACACCATGAGAACACATTGTCTTCTACGGATATCCGCTGCCGGCGACCATGCAGATAACTGCGAAACCAATCAACAACTATTGGAGATATGTTAAGCGATTTCAAAATACAGAGCAGTATATCGAAGTTAACGGTATTGAAGGCATTACTAAAGTCTAAGAGTGTTAAGACAGTTACCAGTGAGTTATCCATGCCTTGTCGAATATCATCCGTTATCTTTACGAGAGCAGTCACCGTACTATGGCCAGGACGGAAACCGGATTGTAGTGGGTTTAAAAGATTATTTGAGTTAAGGAAAACAAAAAGTTGATGATGGACTAAACGTTCAAGGACTTTTGATAGGAATGGTAGGATAGAGATGGGTCGAAAATCTGTTAAAGTTTTAGGATTAGAGGTTTTAGGCAACGGGATTAGATTAGCGTCTTTCCAGGATTCAGGAAATTTGGCTGTGGATACAGATTTATTAAGGATTTTTGTGATAACTGGTAGGAGAATATCTAGGATAGGAGTAACCATACTACGGCTAACGCTATCGGAGCCAACTGCATCAGAAGTAATTTTGAGTATACTCAGCTTAACATCACAATCAGTGAATTGACGAAATTGAAATTGGGATACATCGGGGCACGGCAACGAGGAAATTTTTTCGATGGTATGATCTTTTACAGAATCATCCATTACTGAACTAGAGGAGAAATGGTTGTTTAGTAAGTTTAAATCAACTTTTGAAGAAATGGGATCATTTGTTTTGCCTATGCCCAATGATTTGAGAAATTTCCAGACTTTAGCTGGATTTCCGACTTGTTATTTTCTAGAAACATCCCGATTTTCTACATCGTCAACGCTTGCCGCTTACTGGAAAAGTTATACAAAGTAACAATATTATCATTGGTGTTCGAAACAAACATAATCGATAACAATAATATGTGCTGCGACAAATTCACTAAACATCTTTTATGCAAGTAGAATTGGGTTATCTGTACCTAAAAGATAATGCCCATGTAGGGTCGGCTTAGAACAGCTCTACAGATAAGCTTGTCGAAAAAGGCGACTAATAAACCAGGGTCCGAATGGCTAGCGACCACCTTTCGTATAAAATCTGCCATATTTTATGAAGAGCCAGTTCTTTCTTAAGCCTGTGTGTTACATCATCTTTATCCATGAGATAGAGGTATAACGCGCGCAGCGCTTGTTACGGTTCCTGGTGTATGAATGCACAAGGACTGTATACCGGTATGAATTTCTGTACAATTTTTTTCTGTATGACGTCATACCGTTAAATTAGGTGTATTTAAAAATAACAGTACAGAAATTCATACTGAAATAATTGTTGTACCTTTTTTATTATTGTAGCATAACTGATTTTTTTTCAGTTAACTGAAATTTTCCGGTATTAATATTAATATTGATATTAAAATTTTAGTTTTAAATAACTGTAGAATGTTCGATAGTTAAGTTGAAGCCTATGAAGCGTAGGTACATATGCTAACCTATACAATTCGGTACAGAAATTAAATAATATAAAATATTTCTGTATTTAAAACATCTACAGAAATTAATCCGGTATACATTATTTGGGTACTGATATAATTAATTTAGATTTTAATAACTTGTACAGTTATTGTATTTGATGAACCTAATACGGGTACTGAAATTTTACTAGTACTATTTAAAAATTTTATACCGATATGCAGGCCCTGATTGCACGTACCTTAGTAGTGACGCGTATGTTAGACAAGACCCGGCCCGCGGCGTCCTCCCACTCGCTGATGTAGAGCAGCCACTCCGACGACGACACGTGTGCGAACAAGTTGCACAGCTGCGGACAAACTAACTGTCACTACGCACTACACAAGCGAAATTATGTATTGAGACAAGCACACATCTCTAAGTGTTTGTTGGAGGGATGGTAGGTATTTCCCACATACATCTACATAGACAACGCAAATGTATGTAGTTTTCGTGTCCGAACCCCGACCAAGCGTCAAGGTTGGTCGCCGCTAGATTCAGTCCCCTCGTATGTATGTCTGTTAGAAGACCGATTTCACAATATCGTTATCGTTTTTAATAATCTATTTCATCGGTAGCGTGTATTTGAATCGGTTTGTATTTCCCAGCAATAAATATCAGCTGTGACGTCACAAAAGGTGTTAAAAAGTCGGCACGCCTGGTTTCAATAAAAATCGTGACACTTGCGTTGCGTTGTCTATGTAGATGTATGTCTGTGGTATTTCCTGTATTTGGTTTTGGCACCTGTTAAATAAAACACTTTTTAACTGAATTTATCGCGTATAATCCGTGGTCACGAGCGAATTTTGTCCACGGGGCCTTTAAAGACACCGAAACGGCAGGGAAAAATGATAATGAATTGTGACAAGTTAAGACAATATTATCGTGGAATTTGTTCTGCGACAGCAGCTCTGTAAATTTCTAGCGATATATTTATAATAAAACTACAAATAATTATCACTACAGAAACCAGGCGCGGTCCCAAAGTCATGAAAAGATGCATCTCTTAAAAGAATAGAAGCTAGAAAAAGATACTTTTCAGAAACGGTGATGTGTTGCAGCAATGGTTGATAAAGAGTAAGGTAATGTAATCTCCCATACACATCAGGTAAAATTGAGCACAAGCGAAGGTTTGATCACCATTGAATCAAAAAACCAACAATCAATTTGTTTCTAATGACACAGGTTTTCGCAAATTGAATTTATATGAAATGTATATTCGTATTCGAATTCACGATTATGAAAAATCGAATATTCGTTACATCACTAATACGTACATCGCAACTAAACTTTTCTTTAAAAGTGTAACTGTCTGCAGATTTAAATGATATGAACTCAAAATTAAAATGATCCATAATTAACACATTTTCTAGGTTGATATTGCATCATCGGCTTATGGAGAAACTTATTTAGGTCACTTTCTAGGATGTAAAAAATGACGAAGCCATCGTGGCGCAAGGGTTTTTGTGTATATCATTCAACACTCAGACCAAATAAAAATTCAACATAGAAGATCAAGCAACAATCGGCTCGGTCGGTAATGGGACGAGTGATTGCTGTGAAGGTCGCGTATGTCTTGTTTTGATTCTGCATATTATAGTTTCTCCTTGTTTTTATATGTTATCTAAAAACAAGGCGGGATTCAAGGAGAAACCTACCAATTTGAAGTAATGAAATGCGAATTTCAATAAGGACAAATCTACAGATTTTGTAAGTGCTTTTAACAGACCGCCATATATTTCTTCCTTTTGTATAAGTTTTCTCATTTTCGCCAGCAGCGCGTGGCAGCGGCGGTTGGCAGTACTTCACACACACACTCACCAGCGTCAGTATGGCGGCCTGCTGCTCGGTAGGTAACGCGTCGATCCGCTGCGCGTGCGCCAGCAGCGCGTGGCGGCGGCGGTCGGCAGTACTACACACACACACTCACCAGCGTCAGTATGGCGGCCTGCTGCTCGGTAGGTAACGCGTCGATCCGCTGCGCGTGCGCCAGCAGCGCGTGGCGGCGGCGGTCGGCAGTACTACACACACACACTCACCAGCGTCAGTATGGCGGCCTGCTGCTCGGTAGGTAACGCGTCGATCCGCTGCGCGTGCGCCAGCAGCGCGTGGCAGCGGCGGTTGGCAGTACTTCACACACACACTCACCAGCGTCAGTATGGCGGCCTGCTGCTCGGTAGGTAACGCGTCGATCCGCTGCGCGTGCGCCAGCAGCGCGTGGCGGCGGCGGTCGGCAGTACTACACACACACACTCACCAGCGTCAGTATGGCGGCCTGCTGCTCGGTAGGTAACGCGTCGATCCGCTGCGCGTGCGCCAGCAGCGCGTGGCGGCGGCGGTCGGCAGTACTACACACACACACTCACCAGCGTCAGTATGGCGGCCTGCTGCTCGGTAGGTAACGCGTCGATCCGCTGCGCGTGCGCCAGCAGCGCGTGGCGGCGGCGGTCGGCAGTACTACACACACACACTCACCAGCGTCAGTATGGCGGCCTGCTGCTCGGTAGGTAACGCGTCGATCCGCTGCGCGTGCGCCAGCAGCGCGTGGCGGCGGCGGTCGGCAGTACTACACACACACACTCACCAGCGTCAGTATGGCGGCCTGCTGCTCGGTAGGTAACGCGTCGATCCGCTGCGCGTGCGCCAGCAGCGCGTGGCGGCGGCGGTCGGCAGTACTACACACACACACTCACCAGCGTCAGTATGGCGGCCTGCTGCTCGGTAGGTAACGCGTCGATCCGCTGCGCGTGCGCCAGCAGCGCGTGGCGGCGGCGGTCGGCAGTACTACACACACACACTCACCAGCGTCAGTATGGCGGCCTGCTGCTCGGTAGGTAACGCGTCGATCCGCTGCGCGTGCGCCAGCAGCGCGTGGCGGCGGCGGTCGGCAGTACTACACACACACACTCACCAGCGTCAGTATGGCGGCCTGCTGCTCGGTAGGTAACGCGTCGATCCGCTGCGCGTGCGCCAGCAGCGCGTGGCGACGGCGGTCGGCGTGTAACAGCAGCGCGGCGTCATCGCGCAGCGCCGCACCCGCCAGGCAGCGCAGCAGGGCCAGGCGAGCTAAGTCGCTGAACCGCTCCTCGCTCAAAACGTTGCCTGCGAAGTGACAGGTGATTTAACACGCGGCCATTTCATACGTCTCAAATGCAATAATGTCCCTGGAAAAAGGCGACTGATGCAAGTTACCCTCGCTTGATCGCAGGACGCCATCAAAATTCGCCTGTCTAACGACCACCCTTCATATAACATCTGCCGCCAAATATCACCGCTCCTGCGTAGATATATTCTGGCAATATTTAATGAAAATCCAAGTCCGTCCTAATCCGGTGTGCCTTCGATCTCATCTTCAGTAAACATCAGGTAAGATTAAAGTCCAACGAAGGTTGGGTTTAGTTACCAATAAAAAAATAATCCAATTCGCGAGCAAGTCTCTATGAAATTTACATGAAGTCTTACAGAAAGTGTTCATTTGAAGCGAGTTCAAACAATAACAGAAACAACATATCCCTGACGTGCGCTCCATTATGGTGCGTGCAGATTTCTATTAATGCAACTAGTAATGTAACCTGCCAAAAAAAGTTCCCATGATTTGTACGCCTCTCGAGCACGAACTGAGCCGCAGAAGAGCGCGCTCGTGGCCTGCTCAAAGCTATCCGTACATTTTCTGTTTTTTGGATAACATAAAAAAATGCTCGATGCGCAATTTGGACATCCAAATTGCACTGCTCGCTCAATTTTATTTGTACCGTGAAAATGTAATCTACCAGAACTTTTAAAGTTTTTGTTTTATCATCCGTAAGCCGTCTCTCCTTTTATACAATTCTGTGCGCCACCAATGTCAAGGCCTTCGGAGTTTTTTCATGAGTACGCGAATAAACATTGTCTATCTAGTATCCATAGCATAAGTTCTTAAGAAAACTTTATTTGGCCTTTATTTGGATAATGTGGTGTGAATTTTGTAAATATTTATTTATTTTTAATTTACCTAACCAGACACCCATTGACGAACCTTTTTACAAAATTTCACGTCGGTGCACTCACTAAGTTTTTCATATAAACTAAAAGTTTTCCGTTCCCGTGGGAATTTCGGGGGATTTTCCTTGGTGCACTCCTACCCCTACATCTCCCTAGGAATGTATGTTTAAGCTTCAGCTCTCTAAGCCTAGTAGTTATGGTTGTACGTTGTCTATCATTCACTAATGGCGGGTTTCAATATTCAACTGACTGCTATGCGTAACCGGTACTGGTACAAAACTGGTAGGAAAGAAGTAGCGTTTCACAATATCTATTAGCTACTAAGTTCTCAAATTTGGCATGGGCCCTCCTTGCGTGACGTTCTTCCAAGAAAATGGGTGATATGTGATTTATAGAATATCACGCATTCGCAAATTATTTGAATGATATTTGAACTAAAGAAATATATAAACTTATTAAATTTATGTTTGCTATGTTTTAGTATTCGATAAATATATTATAGTATGTTTTTAGGGCTTTTTATTAATAATTGCGTTTAACTGCGTACGTAAAACGAAACGCCAATCCTTCGACTAATTTTGCCATTGGTTGAATCACATTTTTATGACGTCAAAGTAAATATTTAAAAGAAAAATTATGTCATTCAATAATATTCGTAATATATAATATTCTTTTTTTCAGAAACAGTTATAGATAAGTTAGAAAGAGAAAACTGGATTATTGATATGTTGACAGATATTTGATAGGATATTTCGTTAAATGAATAAATTTTTACGTCGTTGGCTAGATAAAAAGACCTATTCTTTAATTGGTCATACGTAATGAAAACATAACTCTTATTGGCCGCAGCAGACTGCCATGCTACCTTTACCTCATTGGTTTAAATTAATAACTTGTTACGTCGTCGTTGGCTAGATACCTATAATGACTTATTTTGTAAATGGTTTTATATTCTTATTTTGTATTCTTCTTATTTTGTAATGGCCATTAGAGTTCCATTCTCACAAAACTGTCGCATTCACCGGCAGTTTCCGCTATCTGGCCACTAAATGCTGGAACAATATACCTCCACCTATACGCCATTTAACATCTAAATTTACGTTTAAAAAAAGCTTTAAAATGTTCCTACTGACCAAACAGTTGTTAGGTATTCCAAATGGCTATTCATCAGCGGATTTTGCAGTGTAACGGCGACAGGTCCTTGCTTATTTCTCAGGCTTCACATCTGTTTGACCACCATTATTAGGTATGAAAAAATATTCACTTTCCCACTTATTCAAACTCACCCAAACATAACTGCTATCATGCAAACATATGCAATCATATAAACTAAACAGCTACACAAATTATTTATATATTTCAGACTCACCACTATACATGTTTATTTCATCTATTTCGTTAACAGATTTCTTTTATAACTAGTGCAACCTTCGTCAGGCAATGGCAGAATTATCAGTGCCTTGCTCTATAGAGCAAATCAATGCACTGAGCCATGGCCTTTTTGTGCTGCTGCAACATAACTTTCCTTTATTCTATAAATGTATTTCATTAACTATTTTTATAACTTTTTTTAATATGTATTGTGTTTCCTTAAGTTTTTTTTAATGTAATTCTTTTTTGTTTATAAGTTTTATTTATTACCTGTAAATATGTTGTGGACGCAAATAAATAAAAATAAATAATTTTCTATTCTATTCTATTCTATGGTCAAATGTAACCTAGCAACCCATTACAGTCAAACAGTTCGTAAGCAGTGGTTTAGATGTCAAGATTTTGAATATAGAAAGGCATTTTGGTAGTGATTTCTATTGTTCGTAGGCAAAACGAACAGTTTTCATAATATTGAAACCCGCCATAAGGCGAGTTTTAATTTAGGTATGTATGATACTGATGAAGCTTTGATAAAAATTAGAGCACGAATGAGGTCTTTAGACTCTATACCTCGTGTGATCTATTAATTTTGTGAAGTGTCGCGAAAGAGGTATTATCAAATGCAGATCATTAAAAATCCGACTTCCCTAACATTTTTAAATCCTTGTCAAATCTTTGGCTGAAGTGAAATGTCATCTACGTAGGTATATATCCTCCAATTTCACAGATATATTTTTAAGTAGATACTGAATCGATTTCCATTAAATTTCTATGGACCACCTCTGAATTATTTTGATCTATCAAATGAAACAAGAATCATCAAAATCGATTCATAATTGACCAATTGATCAATAATAAATAATAATAATAATAAAATCCTTTATTTGCCAGTATATGCGTACAATTTGGTGTTATGTCATAATAATACATTTCCGGTCACATACTACTGATATTTCAGCGTGCAAATATACATAAATTATAGGTATTTTTGTTATAATATTTGAAATACTTGATTACATAATCATATAATTCTATTCCATGTCAAAAGTATTAATAGTAAAAAAAAGCATAAATAAAAAAAAAAAAATGATTCGAATTAATAGAAAATTTCAATAGTCTAAACAATCGAGTGTCAAATTAATTAATTATAGGTATTAGTCAAATACAATGAAGTCTGTGAATAACAAACAGACAGATAAAATAATCCATAAATAAAAATTTTATATTTGCATTGAATAAGATAGAAATTATTATAATTTAAATACAATTCAAAGCCTAAAACAAGTGTCATTATAGTTTATCATTTAAATAAGAATTAATTGTATAGTACATTTTATTAATTAAAAAGTCAAACAGTTTACTTTTGAATTGCTTTATGGGCAGACTCTTATATTTTAATGGCAGTTTATTATATATTCGTATAGCCATGCAGTACACATTATTGCTATATAGACTAAGCTTTTGGTAAGGAATATATAGTTTATCCTTATCTCTACCCCGACGTCCGATCATCCGACTGTTATTCTCAAACAAGTTTTTATTCTGTTTTACAAAGCAGCAGATTTCGTAGATATAAAGTGATGGAAGAGGTAAAATTTTTAACTTTTTGAATAATGGCCTACAGCTATCTAAGAAATGTGCTTGACATATGGCCCTTACACATTTCTTTTGTACAATAAATACTCTGTTTGCTTCGACAGAATTACCCCATATGATAAGTCCGTATCTGATAACAGACGACACATAACCGTGATATGCAAGTTTGGCTGCTTCAAATGAAACCGTTTTAACTATTTGTCTTAGAACGTGAATAAATCTGTCAAGTTTAAGACAAACTTCATTGGTATGAGACTTCCAGTTACAATTTTTGTCAATGGTGATGCCAAGAAATTTGGTAGAATCAACTATATCTAATTTCATGTCATTGTATTTGATGTCAATGTTTGGGATTGTAGATTTATATGTTTGAAATTGTATAATTTTAGTTTTGGTAATATTAATTAATAATTCATTCATGTCTAGCCATTTTACGATGTCATTTAAGGTTTTATTTGTGTCTTTCTCAGCGTCAGTATTTTTGTCAGATTGGATTGTAATAGTTGTATCGTCAGCAAATAGTACACATTGATGGTCCATATAATTTGGAAGGTCGTTAATGTAAATTAAAAATAGTAAAGGCCCCAATACGCTACCCTGGGGGATTCCACGATTATTCACTAAGTAAGGTGATTGGAAGTGTTTCAAAGTGTTTCCGTATAAACGAGTGATTTCAACACATTGGACTCTATTAGTTAAATAGCTTTGTAGCCAATCGAACGCCTTTCCACGGATGCCGTAACATTGTAATTTTTTTAAAAGAATTTCATGTGAAACGCGGTCAAATGCCTTAGACATGTCAAGGAACATCGAGACCGGGTATATACCTCGGTTTAATGCTTCTGTCACCTCTTTTATCAGAGTAAAACATGCCAATGTTGTAGAGCTATTTTTACGAAAGCCAAACTGTCGGCTACTTAACATACTATGCTGAGTGAAGAAACTATAAATTTTATGATAAATGGCTCTTTCAAAAGCTTTGGACAGCACTGATATCATAGTCAACGGTCGAAAATTATTCACATCATTGAGGTCTCCTTTTTTATAAAGTGGTTTAATTATTGATTTTTTTAGTCGACTTGGAAAAACACCATCTGATAGGGATAAATTTATTATGTGGGTTAGAGGCCCTATGATATACTTGACACAGGTTTTTAATATTTTAGTTGTTAAATCATCATATCCTGTTGAATTCGTGTTTTTTAAACTCATAATTATGTTATAAACGTCCATTTCAGTCAAAGGTGTCATAAAAATTGAATTACAGTTATTGTTAATCCTCATGTCATAATGTTCATGTCCTATTTTTGAATTACATATCCTTGCTGACTCTATGAAATGTTTATTAAATATACTACATATATCTTTAGGGTCGGTATAAACGTAGTTGTTATTTTTAATTTCCTCAATAGACTGTGTGCGCAAATTGTTATGGACAGAATTTTCTATCAGTTTCCAACTAGCCCTACATTTATTTTTGGCATTCGCCAAATATTTTATGTTTTCCAATTTTTGTTCGCTTTCAAAACATTTTTTGAGCACCTTACAGTAGCTTTTGTATTTTTTTTTATTATTTAATTTGTTGTCGTGGCACAGTCGGTATTTTAAATATAATTGTCTTTTTACAACGCAAGACTTCTTTAGACCTTTCGAAATAAACTTTTTTCTTGTTAGCTTATTTACGATTTTAACTTTAATTACAGGAAAGCATAAGTTATAAAAAAGGGTAAGATGTTCGTGGAAAATATCAAACGCTTGTTCAGTACGATTTTCTGAATAAACGTCATTAAAAGATAATGAAGCCATACAGTTCATAAATGTCTTTATATTTTTGTCACAAGTGTCTCTACGGTATTCGAAATAAAAAGATTGTTCATTAAATAATTTTTGTTTGTCAGATTTGATAGTAAATGTCATGGATTGTGCTGTTTCATGGTCGGATAGGCATAATAAATGAAGGTCACTTTTAATACAATTTAAATTACTCACTATTAGATCTAAACATGATTTTTTTCTTGTTGGCTTGTTTATATGAGAGATTATGTTATATTGGGAAAATAAGCTTAATAATTGTTTAGAACTTTTATTGTCTTTTAAAGTATCAATGTTTAGATCTCCACTTAATAATATGCCTTTTTTTCGTTTTTTTGTAAGAGTTTGCAGTAAAGTTTCTAGTTCTATAAAAAACAAATTTATATTAGAAGAAGGTGTCCTATAGATACAGACTACATACATATTAAATTCGCGTAATTCGATTGCACAGTATTCGAAGTGATACAGACTAGGTTTTTTTATGTTAATTTTTGTATATTTAATACCGTGTTTAACCAGAATGCATGATCCACCTCTACGTTCCAAAGGGCGTGAAAAATTTGAAGCTAGTGTATAGTTTTTAATATCAAGGTTAGGTTCTGAACCACTCTTAATAAAAGTTTCAGTTAAGCAGATGATGTCTATGGAGCCTATCTCTTGGCTTAGATTTGAAAGAGTAGATTCGAACAAGTCGCATTTGTTAAGGATTCCTGCTATATTCTGGTGTAGAACTGTTATTTTATGCTCGAAAAAACTTATCTTGCTGAACTTTACCACTTCCAACCCTCACTACCCCGAACCCATCATTAATATTATTCATTATATTTGAGCTTACAGAGGATGTACGAATTCGGTATGGAGTAAGAAATTTATTTTTATAGTTTATGAACTCAATCTCAATGTTAAGTTTAAAACAAAGATAATTTGTATTATTTACTATGTCGGGACTTATACCACTTAAATTTAAAAAGTCACAATTTTCATAGTTCTTTGAAACTTGGTAAATATAATTATTTAGTAATTTCACATTTAAAGAGCTATTATATTTTACATTTAAAACGAATATTTTACAGCATTTTTTTAATTCATTCAGAGCATTACAAAGTGATGATAGCATAACAAATGGATTTTTATCGTTTGCCCCGATTGCCAATATTACAATATCCTTGTCAGTCATGGTCTTCGATATCTCAGTGCAACTTTTGAGCACATGATCACTTGTAGCGTTTGGCTTGGTAATAGATGTAATGTCATACTGATTACTCCACCTATTCTCTCTACTTTTTGTTAATTTTAATGAAAGTCCCTTACTTTGTTGATCACCAATAATTATTATTTGTGGTTTTCTGTGTTTTATGTTTTCATTGCTTTTATTTTCCACTAATACTACAGATGCCATGGGTATTATATGTTGAGGAGTCTGTAATGTCTTTTGTATTGATTTCGAAGCTCTGCGAGGAGTAGATGCTGTGTTTGTTACTTTAAGTGTAGAGTTTAGGTACATTAGGGGAGTTCTAGGAGTTTTTATGAAATTATTTGTAAATCGTCGTTTAATAGGAGTCGTACTTAAATATCCTACTTGTTGAATATTTTTCGATTTTATAGGTTGACTCAATTTAGTCAAGTAACAAACATACACACACGATTTGATAACCTTTTCCTTTTGGAAGTCGGTTGAAAAGAACGTGTGCGGCGACGCGACGAGGGACCGTGCTCGCGACTTAATACGGAAAAAATCTTTCTCAGGATGCCCGTATTGAATGCTCAGTTCGTGCGCAATACACGTCCAAATACAGCGAGCGCAGGCATCGAGCGCTGGATATTACATTACTAGTTTCATTACCCCAATCTGTACGCTCCATTAGGTATTATACATTCGGTCAGAAGAGAAGCAGACTTAGAATAATCGACAATTCTAAAAGTTTGATACCTAGTCGCACGCACTAGGTATCTGTATGCATCTTACTTAAAATATTACCGCTTTAAATCCTTCCTTCTAAAGCTCGACGCCAACGCATTGGTAATCCCCTGTAGTTACAAATATCCCTACCTATATCGATGATGATTGTTTAACATCAGATAACTTACATGCTAGTTTGCCTCCTAAATAATATAGGAAAAACAGTGGATGGGCCAAAGAAGACCTGAGGCAGTTTCACCATCAGAATCCAACGATAACAGTTCTATTTATAGGATGCCTGTTCTATTGTTGGGAATATAAGAAAAAAATCTATCAAGACAATACATGACATAATTTTCATAGCCAAATTTGTTATTTGTTTGTTTATGTTTCCTAAATAACTATGTTAAAATTTTATCACATATAACTCTCCTCGAAATAGACTTTGCTTGTGTGCGTTAGGCAAGCGTTGCACTTCCAGCGGTATAAACCTTTAATAAAACATTACAACATGATATTGAGAGAAAAGCATAAAATTAAATTGATAAATACTATGTCATACTAGAGCAAGGTTTATATTTAGAGTGACGCGATCTAAATTTAAACATCTATTTTACTATTTCGGATAGTATGAATAATTTCGTAAAGGTAAACAAGTGAGATTATTAACGATCTCTAACGCTCGGCGGCACTAAATTTAGAAGACTCCATGACATAAACAACTACTTTTCATAATGCTGTACCAAAACTTAGCTAATTGTCGTAACAGCTTATTTTAAGACAACTTTTGGTACAAGTACTTCGTTTTCCTTAAATAATTTATTTAATTCTATAAAATTAAATGAAATGAAAAAAAATATTCATCATAAGAATGGCCGCTTAATGACGTCACAATTTTGTACTTCGGCTTTAACAAGGTGTTGATAGTTAATGAATAAGAAATTACAGTAGACCAAGAGACAAAAAAGCCGGCGAAAAAAAAAGAAAGCTAATTGTGAGCGCCAATGTCATGCCACAACCAAATTACTTACATAGTAGGTGCATTGAGCTATGGATGTACAAACTGGGACCAAAGTATTCAAAACAAGAATGGAATAAAATAGTCATAGTATCATCAGCAAAACGACCTGGCACCGCTAGTAGCACCCGTTCACGAGTACAACACAAGCACCAGCCATCACCTTCCTCAACCATATTTTAGGGAAGAGGGTGACCCGATACCCGACGCTACCACTAGCCATGCCGCCTGAGGGAACATGACGTTCTTGCTGTTGTCTAGACAAGAAAATAATTGAGTGGAACAGCCACTAGTATGCCACATGTCATACTGCACAGCCATGCCGTAAACAAAAATAATAAGTACATAATTAGAAACTTTTTGAAATATCCTGTAGTGTGCTAATCCCATGCCTTTTTATCGTCTAAATAATCTTTAGTTTTATAATAAGATTTTCGAGATACAGTGTCTTTAATGACTGATTTAAATTTTATTGAATGGCAGGGATTGAATTGACTTCGGACTTTTGTTATATATACGTATTGACATTCCAATAAATGATTTGCTGCTTTTAACCAACCTTAATTTGGGAAACGCTAACTTATGGTCATTACTAGTCTTTACAGCATAATTTTAGTTTTTAGTTTTAAATTTATTACTATTCTTATAAATATACAAAATGTTTTCGTAAATATTTTGTGATGCAAAAGTCAAGATACCAATTTTTTTAAATTTGTCTCTTAGAGATTCTCTATTTTAAGCCCGTTTGCAGTGTAAATATCGTGTAGCGGCATTGCCCCAAACTAGGATGCCGTAGGACATTATACTATGAAAATAACTAAAATAGATCATCTTCGCCGTATTAACATTTGTCAATGAGGGAATTTTCTTTACCGCGAACGCTGCAGAACTAAGTTTACTCGCTAGTTGTGAGATATGGGCACCCCATTGCAATTTAGAATCTAAAGTTATCCCAAGAAAACAGTGTTATCTACTGGATTCAACCTGTTCCTATTAAGACGCAGGTCAGACAACTTGTTTTACATTTGGTGCAGAGAATTTAATACATTTAGTTTTTTTATCATTGAAAGCTAGGTTATTTATATTGAACCACTGAACAATATTTGCGAGAGCATTGTTTACATCGTCGCAGTTGATTTTTTGTCTAATCATTTTAAAAATTAATGATGTGTCGTCAGCAAACAATACAATCTCGTAATTATTGCCTACCATATAGGGTAGATCATTTATGTAGACTAGAAACAAAAATGGGCCCAGAATTGATCCTTGAGGCACTTCCATTTTCACAACCGACCCAGCCGACCTTTTCCGGTTAACCTGAACCTTCTGAATTCTATCACTTAGATATGAATTCAAAAGTTTGAGGTCAGTGCCTTTGATGCCATAGTGGTGGAGTTTCCTGATGAGAGTGTCATGCTGAACACAGTCAAATGCCTTAGATAGGTCACAAAATACACCTACAGCATCCTGTGACCCTTCCCAAGCGCCAGTGATTACTTCAAATAGTTAAACACGTTTTGTCACAGGATATTTCAATAGTTTGTTCAATAGGTATAGGCCACTATGTTCCTTAAATTTTAAAGATTTATTTAATATTATTAAGGAGCCACCATATATTGCTGTCTCTCTATTGAACGAACTAGCAACTTGGTGCTGAGCAAAATTTAGAATTAATTGGTATTCTAATAAAAAATGTTCACTTATACATAGTATGTCTATATGCTCAGCATTCAAAAACAATTCTATTTCCAAGAATTTTTCCGAGATGCCTTGTATATTTTCGTGCACTTAGTTTAGATTCGCTTTAGATTTAGCTTAGTTTAGGTCAACATAGTGGAACTACATGTTCACTATGGCCCGAAAATACTGAAGACTGCTCGATAAAAGCAGAGTCATTAGCTAAATAATTATCTTTTTAAAAAATAAAAATTTTACTAGCACTTTACTATCTGTTTTAATAAGTAATTAGATATGTTTATTTGACTAATCTTTAGTCAAATAAAATTTAAATTTCTAAGAACACCAGGCACGATCGTCAACCCATCTGCCCGTTGTATAACTTTAAAACTTTATTTTCCCGTAAAATGCGTTTGTAATGAAGTCCAGGAATTCCACATACAACAGATTTTTCTACGTTATTATTAGTAGAATAAGTGGTAAACGAGGGCTTGTATGTATATTGTAAAAAAAACATTTATCTTTTATTAAAAAAAAACTAAATCAATATTTTCTTGATAAGCTCACAACTCTTTTTCTTTATAAGTGAATAGCAGCAGGAATTATCCCGCTACTTACCTACGAACTGCAGGAAGTCGTCTCCCAGCACCCAGCTGCCCTCGCCCTGCACCAGGTACTGGCGCAGCTCGTCCACGCTCTGCTGCTCGTCCGCCGCCAGCGACACGCCCTCCAGCGCCGCCGCCAGCTGCTCGAACTCCGCAACCACCTGCCCACCAACAACGTGAAGCCTCAACTCATGTACTATCGAACCAACTGAATCACTATTCACTACCCATTTTGCTCATGATTCGTTTGAAGCTGCCAAACTTGTAAGGTCTATCGCGTATAATTCACTCAGGACATTTTAGATACTGTACGAATTCTGCACACATTAAATGCCAGTGTCGAATGAAATGATAACAAGTTCGTCACCAAGGAAACCTATCTTCAAGCGAATTTCGACGTACTATAGTTGAATTGTTTTCATTGATTCCTATGACACTGAAAGTAATTTCCACAACATAACCTTGTAGTGCCGTCACCGTTACATTAGAATCGTATTGGAGGCTTCTAAAAATGGCATTTATTTATTTTACGTAGCTATATTCCAATACAATGATATTCCGTTGGAATTACAACATAGGGTATTTCTTAAATCATACCTTACGAAGTGACTTTTGCAGAACGTAAACGTAAAGTGTGATTGAGATAATTTCTTGCAAATGAAATGAATTGTTGTAATTCCAACGGAATATCATTGTATTGGAATATAGCTACGTAAAATAAATAAATGCCATTTTTAGAAGACTCCAATACGATTCTAATGTAACGGTGACGGCACTACAAGGTTATGTTGTGGAAATTACTTTCAGTGTCATAGGAATCAAGGTTCGCCGCGCCGACTATAGCATTTCACAGTTTGTCAAACTGAGCTTATGGTGAGTCGTGATTCAATTGGTTCGATAGAGTACCACCTGTGTACCGACGAGGAGGTAACAGTCAAATGCATGCAATATTGTTATGGGTTTGAATGGTGGTTGTGGGAGAATTATCAGTCAGTGATAGGATCTATACAGCAAAGCAACACGCTGAGCCGTGAGCTTTTAGTGCGACTGCAGCACACTATTTCTGTATTATCATTTCTCAAATCAGACCGTCTATTTCTCTGTTGTCATGAATACATACATTTTAAAGTCGGTCAGAGGGTTATGCCTGTTTTTTACAAATTAACTTATCGATTTCCTTGACTACATTAATACATAAATTCTTCTTTGACATTCTTGTAATGGTTATAGGTAATGATGGTGATAACTAACTGGTGATGAATAAAGTGAATTTTAATATTTAGAAACAAAATACTTATTGAAATTTATTGGGCAATGTGTGTAGTCGATTGACACATCATTTTTGATTTCTTGGCCATAGCTAAGTTTGTTTCTAATTTATGATCAAAAATAAAAAACCATGAAACAATAAAATTTCTAAAATCTATGTATAATATCAGACCAACAACCTTTTAATGAAACTCTTTGTGAATCGTTGCTCGGCTATCGGCCCAGATCCGCGCACGAGAATAGACAAACAAACATCGCCGGCCTAGATCGCGACTACAGTTTTTATTTCACTTCTCGAGTGTTTACAAACCGGCGCACCGGAGTGTTACTTTGGAAAATGACATCAGGCCATGAAACCACTTTGTCCAGAATTTTCCGCGTTATTCACGGCTGGCGTTGGCGTGCGTTGGCTTGGTTTGGTCATTATACGACATTAGGATATGATTAACGCGGTGGCAGCGGCCGCCTCCATCCGCGCCGCTGCCGCTTGCTATGTAGCATTGCATTGCAGCTTGTGTTTATGTGTATGGTAGGATTGGTAGGTGGCCGGTGACTCAGCCCGGATGTAGCGCCATCTTGATAATTTGGCAGCCAACGAAAATATGCAATTTGATTAAGTAAACAAAAATATTTGAAAGAATTCCTTCACATCTTTACATATAATAAAATGGTAGGAAAGTCAAAACTGTACATTGAATATTTTTTTAAAAGAATACTTGGGGTATGATCTACAATCGAAACAGAAACAAAAAATATAGTTTTTAGAATTTTTGTCTGTCTTTCCGGGATAAACTCAAAAAGTACTGCATGGATTTACTTCAAATTTGGCATGAAGATAGTTAAGAAGTCGGGTCAACATATAGGCTACATATTATCACGCTAGCAGTGTTATAATCGTAGGTGCGTTTGGTGCTGCATAGCGTTCACGCAGACGACGTCGCGGGCAGCAGCTAGTTATATGAATACGTGGCAATAAAACGTTTTCATGTCCGCGCTTAGATTTGGTACTGTGTTTCACGCATGTCTCAGTCTGTTTTGTGATGATATCTTATAGTCACCAATCATACTGTTTACTTGTTTAGGAAATTAAAGATTTTGTCTAAAAAATAACTTTAAAATCTTAGGTCACTAAAGTTCCATGAGAAAGTACACAGGTTTAAAATAATTAAAAGCTTTATTTTAAAATACAATACAATATGCATGTTGTCTTATCAGTTCTGTTGATACCCAAATTCTATTTGCATAAATCCTTTTATAGTATGTAATAACAGGTAAAATACGGCTACAGTAGACCCATGGAACAGTGAAATATGTGATACACGAGGCCAGAGTACAGGACCGCTAGTTCAAAGTTATAGATACCTTCTTTATTATCTGCTAGTTAATTTTGAATCTAGAAAATTTTGATAAAAAGTAGCCTATGTTCCATTCCAGACTGTACACTGTCACTGCAGTGATTGGGGAACCAACATCCGAATATCCATCCATCCAAACATTCATATTTATGATATCAGTAAAATGTGAAAGCAAAGGCGAAGACATGAAAAGGTTTTACGAATTAATATTGAAGTTAAATATGTACACATCTACAAAAAATTGGTTTCCATTGTTACTTTACTTAATAATCAACGAATGCAGAGCATTAAAAAACCGACTTTACGTCATAACTTTGGTCGAATAATAATGTCGTCAATGTAAACATTCTCCGAATTCATACATATTTTTTCAAAAATAGTAAATTATCCATGAAGTACTCAATCGATTTCGATGAAATTTATATGGGATCAACTCTGAAGTATATTCTATTATATGAAACAAGAATTTTCAAAATCGATTCATAATTGTTCGAAATATCGTGTAACAAAGACACAAAAAGAAACATCCACACGAATTGAGAACCTCCTCCTTTTTTGGAAGTCGGTTGAAAATGTTAAGATTACATTATTTGAAAATACACCCAGAATGTTCGGAACCAGTATTGCGGCAGCGTGAAATAATTTATATATTCATTATTTTCGTGTGTCCTAAAATCTCTTTACGATGTCTTAGCGGTTTCGGTTGAAATCATAATCATTGACGGTCCATAAGTCTTACGAATGTGATGAGGACCATTAAATTAAGAAGAAAGTTTTCTGAACTTTTAAGGCTGAAACAAAGTCAAAAGGAAAACTTTAGTAAAAATTGTTTCTTGTTGTCGAATCTCTGTTAAGGCTCGTATTATGAAAGCTTTCTCAGTTTGAACTCTTCTGAAAGAGATTTTCTTTTATTGACAGCGAATCTATGCTATGGTCTGCTTCCATACTACGGGCTCATACAAAGGATGCAAGTGCAAGGTGTACGTACGTCGATGTCGGAGTAGATGATGGGCGGGTGCAGCAGGCGGCGCTGCTCCTCCAGCTCTCGGCGCTCGTCCAGAGCGCAGCCGCCCGCGCTGCCGCCCGCGCGCGCCGCCACGACCTCCGCCGCGCCAGCCACAGCCGCCGCCGACTCTACTTCTACAGCGTCCGCCATCTCTGCGCACACACCAACACTATGTTAACACCACCGGCCAACATAAAACAACCAGGCCACCAGGAAAATTATCAATCCGAGACCCGACGAACAACCCGCTCTCTCATCTTCCCCCGCCGCCTACGAAATCATCACACGATGCTATGCGGCGCATCGTCCTTGCGGGAAAAGAGGAGTAAGCGAGTCACTCGCATGGGCTAAGGTCGCGCTCACTTCGTCTAGGTTAGAAGAACTTGCAGCACGTGGTCGCGTGCGAGAGAAACTTGGAGCTACCGTGGCCGCGGTCCGCACCAGAATGCGGCAGCCCCCGCTCCGCTGGCAACCCGCCAGCGCCGCGGCTATTTATAATATCTACAGAATCGAAGCTTAAAGCTCGACACTTGACACTCTTTACATCGATTACGAATTAACTAAATTAAATCCGCCGGCCCTACCCGGAAGCATACTTTTTGCGCTTTCATTGATGGATGGGGGAAAAGGGCGATGACCCACTAACCCAAATGTTGACGTGAACGATTGACGTGCGGCTCGGGACACTCCCGCGCAGATTTATTTGCATCACAGTTTTGAAGAGTGACGGGAAGTTAGTTATTGTTACATGATAATAAATCAAGATTTGTTATTTGCTTCTGTTTATTTATGTTTTTTGTATTTTATGATCCCAAAGCTTATGAAAATTAGAACCTTTAGTCTATCATGTATAAGAATAGCAGGCACCATATTACAATGTCCTCTGAATTAACATAAGCAGGTGACTAATTAAACGCCAGCGTGTCTGCTGCTTAATTACTATAAATACCCATCTAGTGGGAATTTCCAATCCTTGAGAGTTATTTAAATCCATGCCAAGATTTGTTAACACTGACATCTACTGCGGTCTAACAGAACTCACTCACTATGAAATGAGAACCATACGTCTAGGTTTGTCTCGTAAGATTTTATTTATTTTATTTTATTTAGGAATCAAACAGTCATTTACAATAACGTTATTACAAGTAAAATTTAATACTTAAAGACCTATAGTTCCTTAAAATTAAATTAACAAAGAAAATAAAATGTGTCTTTGCTAATTCTTTCTAAAATGTATGGGGAGTCAATATTGTTATTTAATATTATAAAAAGAAATACTTGGTCAAACATTGTCCGTCATCAAGAGAAGTCATTGGAAATTGGTTGAGCAACTCATTTTAGGTAACGAGTTGCATATTTTCACGAAAAGCTATATGTTTCAGCATTTTTTTAACTCTTTCTATACGGGCTATATAGCAAGAATAATAGGGGCTCCAGATGATACAGGCAAAATCTAACAGTGAACGCACAAAGAAATAGTACAAAAGTTTTATAGTCTTTTGCTTGAAAGTTTTCGGAATCCTTAGAATAAACCCAAGTCGACGATAAGCTCTACTGAATATGTTATCAACATGTAAGTTAAAGGACATCTTTACATCCATAATTACTCCTAAGTCGCGTACTGAAGTTACTCTTTTAAGACATTGATTATCAATTTTATAATCGAAGACAATAGGATTGTGTCTGCGTGTGTATGACATTATGAAACAATATTTAGATATTACAACAAGGTCTGATTGCAGCTGTAAGCAGTCATTGATGTCGGTTATGATTTTGTAAAATTTTGCATAATCGGCGTACAATAGAAGCTGTTTACACCAAGTCTAATAACTTGTTTTTGTTTTTGAAATGAACTCACATCCAAAGAACAATTTTAATTCGCGCCCGTTGCACATGGAAAAAACAATATTTAAGTACCTACTTGTTTTTACTGATATCTGTATTCTTATTATCCGAAATAAACAATTTATTATTATTTTTCATGAAACAATTTTTTCTCGGTTTTCACCGGTTTTCTGATATGCACGGGCCTAAGCCAAGTGCATATCAGTAGATGTGTTTGGATGCAGGGTAGGCTGTAAACTATATTATAGAAATGCGGTAAAGTTCTGTACCTGCGTTTAAGCAGCTGGTGTAATATAAGTATTTACTCGTACACGTTTTTTCCTTCTTCCAAACGGGTGAAAGTACCATAATGGGTAGTTTTCGCAGAAAGTCTTCGAACTGTTTGATTTTAGACCACGTATTACGGCTTTTATGCTGCCCATGAGAAGACATTGTTGTGGTTTTACACTTGCTTCATTTGAAAGGTTAGGTCTTTTTCCGTTCGAGCTCGCGAGCGGTGATTTAGGGTAGGATTCCTTGTGGTTCTGTCACCTCACTGAAACCTTCAAATAAAGCACTACAACCGCATACTAGCACTTTTGTTTTGTCACCTGCGGCCGCACCGACACTTACCATCTGGTAGGATTTAGGCCAAACTGAGATTTACTTGCATGAATTTATTTGTAACCAATAAATGTGAACATCAGAAATAGAGCATAATATAACATATGGACAGATTGAACAATAGGTATATTTAAATTCTTCAATAGGTAATATAGTGAGGTACCTACATTTATTATTTCTTTGTAATTAAGTATTTGTGTTCTTGATCAAATAACAGATATAGTTTTAAGTAACAATATTATGTATTTTTTTATGTTTAGATTGTGTTTCGGTGAATTAATGAATGAAACTGAGCTTCTGGTGAAATATGGTTATTTGGATGAATTATGATGACATTTAGTATCTTTACTGAAAGTCAATTTATGATGTTTATACATCGGCGTGCTGCTACAAGTCTAGTTGTTGTTATATCTGCGATAGTAAAGCGATCTAAATAAAATAACATGTTCAAAAATGCGGGGCGTCAGGCAAGGCGACGTTATATCGCCTAAGCTGTTCACCGCAGCGTTGGAAGATGTCTTCAAGCTTCTGGACTGGGATGGGCTCGGCATGAACATCAACGGCGAGTACATCCCTCACCTTCGATTCGCGGATGACATCGTAGTCATGGCTGAGACACTGCAGGACCTGAGTAAAATGCTCGATGACCTCAGTGGAGCCTCGCAGCGAGTGGGCCTTAAAATGAACATGGATAAGACGAAGATCATGTCGAACGTCCATGTTGCACCTGCTCCTGTGGTAGTTGGAGGCACCACGATCGAAGTTGTTGACGATTATCTATACCCAGGACATAAAATCCAGTTAGGTAGGTCCAACTTTGAGAAAGAGGTCAATCGTCGGATCCAACTCGGCTGGGCAGCGTTCGGGAAGCTCCGTAAAATCTTCTCGTCGCAAATACCGCAGTGTCTGAAGACAAAGGTTTTTGACCAGTGTTTGTTGCCAGTGATGACATACGGCACTGAGACGTGGTCGCTAACTATGGGCCTTATAAATAAGCTTAGAGTCGCTCAGCGGGCAATGGAATGGGCCATGCTCGGAGTTTCCCTGCGGGATCGAATCAGGAATGAGGAGATTCGCAGGCGAACCAATGTCACCGACATAGCCAGAAGGATTGCAGAGCTGAAGTGGCAATGGGCAGGGCACATAGCTCGCAGAACAGATGGCCGTTGGGGCAGAAAAGTTCTCGAGTGGCGGCCACGTACTGGGAGACGCAGCGTAGGCAGGCCCCCCGTACGATGGACCGACGACCTGGTCAAAGTCGCCGGTAAACGCTGGATGAGGGCGGCGCGGGACCGAGCGACGTGGAAGATCTTGGGGGAGGCCTATGTCCAGCAGTGGACGTATACAGGCTGTGGATGATGATGATGATGATGTTCAAAAATCAAAAGAGCTCACCTTCCGAGATGTCCTGTTCTCCGTTCTGGTGTCGTCGCTTCTTGTCCTTGCGGCGCTGGCGGCGCGCCAGCTTGTCCGCCAGCGTAGCGCGGCGCTGGCTCAGCTCCGCCGCGTGCACTCTGCGGGGGGCAAGCTGTTAAACACTGGTCGAGCTGCCAAACCTCCGCTCATTTATACATTTACAGCGGAGGCTGCTATCTGCCTACAAGACAAAGGCTCTAGCGAATATTATGTAGGTATGTTAAACTTGAGATCAACCGTCCATTTGATAAGGTAGTTTATGCCCATGCCTTGAAAAAAATTGATTATTGCACGAAATACTTTTAAAACTGCTTAAATTATTTATTTTATCAGCCTAGCCATGAAGGAACTATCTTGCATTGCGCCGGTTCCTCATACAAACTCGTAGCAATGAATTTCATTTATTCCAAAACTATACGCAAACCTTTTCTTGCAATGTGTAAACCTAAAATCACCTCGAAATATGTAATTAATCTATGGGTAATTTGACGACCGGCTGGTGTAGTGATATCATACATTGCCATCTATTCCAGAGGTCCTAGGTTCGAATCCCAGCGGCGGTGGATATTTGTGTGATGAATAGAGATAATACCCGTTAAGCCATGGATTTTTTATATTAAACTTTCAAAATAAAAGAATAAGTTTACATAAGAATAAGTACTTTTATACAGGGTGTCCCAAAAATGACGCGTTTGGGTGACACTGGAGGTACATGCAACTTAGACATGAAAAATCACATGGCTTTTGTGATTTTTTGAGAAATTTCCACTTCTTGGTCCTTATTATAATAAAAAAATTTAAACGCACGTCTCATTTTTCTAGGTATAACTTTATAAGTCACTCGAGGCAATCCAGTAATAATTTTGATAGTAACTAGAAGAAAAAGAGCGATTTTTTTGTGTTAGAAGACATTGTATTATTTTACCGAGCGTTCAGACTTCAGACTTCTTTCAATGCAAAAATAAAAAAATTTAAATAAAACAACGAACGTATATGACTTTAAACTTTTGAGTAGTGATGTATTTATACTACATAACTGAAAAATATAATAGAAATAACATAGCTACACTTGTTAAAATACAATGTTTTAATATTTTATTTTAGATCCTCAGAATGAGTAGACTTAGTTAAGGGTAAATGTCTCAATGCTTACATGTTGCAAGAGGGCAAAAATAGCATGCTTACATATAAATCCATTCTTATACAGATATATTGTGTAAAACAAAACTAAGTATTGTATGAATCTTCACAAGAAAACTCAACACATTACATGAATGACAGCTTTTACTGGTGATATCTAATAGAAATCAAGTAACTGAGCGTAGATGTGACACATTAGATTATTGACAGCAAAGTTAGGGAGTTACCACACCAATCAATCGTCGACCGACGACGTCGATTTTTCTGATCAGATTGGCACGCCCTCTATCGACAATCAATTAATTCATGTGGTAGCACCCTTATGAAGATACTTAGATAAAAATCAAAACAGTTTTAGTTTGCACTTTTTTTGTACTTACTCAGGCTTTATTATTACACTTAATTCTGCTTATGGTAACAAAACATCTACCGTTTGGTTTTTTGCCCATCCTAAGAACCATACCGCGCACATAACATGTGCGCAGCATCCATCTGTATGCCTGCCACGCAGGCAAATCTATACTAATATATAAAGCTGAAGAGTTTGTTTTTTTGTTTGTTTGTTTGAACGCGCTAATCTCAGAAACTACAAGTGGGATTTGAAAAATTCTTTTTGCATAGTATTGTCTTAAGTTTTCACGATTCATAATTTAAATAAAACTACTTTTTAACCGGATTAATCGCGTATAATTTATATTTTACATTTTAACTCGACGTTTCGGTGTCTTTGCAGACCCCGTGGTCACGAGCGACTGAGGTGTCAGGCGTCAGATTGATAGTGGAAAAAGTTATACATCATCTCCATCTATTTCTCAGTCTTCGAGCGTAGCGTTCAGGGTTAACACAAAATGAGCTGACAGTGTCTCGAGTTTTAGGTCGTGCTGCTTGCTGGATGTTTGACTTAATATCTTTGAGAATAGGGTCCCATGCTGGTGATAGTTTCCAGTCAATCCTGTGGGCTTTCCTACATTGGTCAAACTAAAAGAAGTGTATCAACCCGCGTTAAAGAACACATAGCTGACATTAAAAACCGAAGAGTAACCAAGTCTGCAGTTTGTGAGCATTCCATAGACAAGCCCAACCACTACTTAAGGTTTGACTCTGTGAAAGTTCTATCTAGGGAGACACATTATATACCTAGAATGATCAGAGAAGCCATTGAAATTAAAAAGCACCCTAATTTCAACAGAGAGGATGGTTGGAAACTATCACCAGCATGGGACCCTATTCTGAAAGATATTAAGTCAAACATCCAGCAAGCAGCACGACCTGAAACTCGAGACACTGTCAGCTCATTTTGTGTTAACCCTGAACGCTACGCTCGAAGACTGAGAAATAGATGGAGATGATGTATAACTTTTTCCACTATCAATCTGACGCCTGACACCTCAGTCGCTCGTGGTCTGCAAAGACACCGAAACGTCGAGTTAAAATGTAAAATATAAATTATACGCGATTAATCCGGTTAAAAAGTAGTTTTATTTAAATTCTTTTTGCATTTGATAGTCCAACTCTTGAGGAAGGTTATAGCCTATATTTTATCAGGAAATTCACACGGGATCAAAAGTTACGCGGGTAAAACCGCGCGCGGTGGCTAGTACAGTAATAATGAGCGTAATAATGTCCGTTTTTTTGTTGGTCGATAATAACATACGAATAATAAATCCTGGATCGTGCATGTCTGGATTAGATTCGAACACGTAGCAACCACACATATTGCTCGTCTATATACTCACTAAGATCCCTTATTTGTTGCTCTCGGTACACTTCAATATTATACAAGCCTTGTGTTAAGTGCTCAGCATAATAGCTGTGGGCTGACCTAATCTGATATGTACCGAGTGCAAACAAAATAAGGTCCTTTTTTGCCACACCACCGATACAACTTTCAATCTTTTTTTTTTGTTTTTACTCCAACTACATGGGCCCTAAGTAAGCATAGCTTGTGTTATGGGATACCATATAGTGAACTAGGGGTTATCCTAGAATATAAATACATAAATAGATAAACACCCAGACCCGGAACTTTTTTTTTCTGCTTCCGTGCGGGAATCGAACCCGCAACCACTGGCGTCTGAGGCAGATAGGTTTACCCCATCGCCAAAGTGGTCATCATAAGGCTTATAGTTCATAAAGAACAGTACTTACTTGGCTCGGTGCAAAAGCATCAATAATTTATTGAGCACTAGCGGCATTTTCATCAAATTAATGCACGACTTATTATTATACAACATCTACTTACTGTTTACCACTGCTCGATGGCACAAAACACAAACGGGCCTCTCAGTCATGTTCAACAAAGTCTGGTTCAAAAGTAAATCAAATTCATAATCGAAAGAGCCAAGTTATCAGGTTGAGGGTAATCAAAATCCGTGGGCAAAGCAGGGGGTCAAAAGGTTTGTAAAAGAAAACAGAGGGCTAAGTAAACGATCGCATAGTACACAACGTCACAAGCGTAATCGAAGGACTGCGCCGAAGGCAGCACTCGCACAGACCACTTTGATTTTTACCGCTGAAAGCTGATTGGCACTCCATGTGAGCAGGTAGAATACCGGATTTTTAAGGTACCTACATTCTGTCAGTTTGTTTCATTTTTATACATAAACCTCACATACACGAATAAGTAAATAAATATAAATGTACTTACTGTAATACGATATCCATACATTATTCACATTTAAATATATATATTTTTTAAAATACCTACAGCGTAACGTCCATAATGGAAGTTGTCCATTAGTTATAGGACTTTCATTTGGTACAGGTTTCGTTAATGTGCCGCCACTAGGACAAAATGCCCATTCTCCTTTCTTTTTGTCGCGAAACTGAAATTTAGTATTACGAGATCCTGTGAAAAAATGCGTGTAAAAAAGGGATCCTGGTGTCTTTTGCGGCAAAATAACTATAACACAGGAAATGGCAAATCCACATAATTCTATTTCTATCTACCTCTGTCCTATGTAGAAAATGTAGAGTGCCGTTGGTGGACACTTTGAACATCATTTATAAAAATAATTATAATCTAAAACGTATTTCTATTACTTTTAGTATTAGGATATTATTGGGCATTTTAAACTTTTAAGCGGAATGACCCGACAATTTGATCAGTCAGTAGGGGATCAGGGCAAAAAAGACAGAAATCGTCGAAAGATTTGGGCAGACTCGAGCAAAACCGCTTCTTGCAAGCGTGTTGGAAGCGAACCACCGACGAATCCCAGCGTCTCAAGGTCTTTTACCAGTGTGAGTGTTCATTCATTTCGGTGGACATAACTTCCTACATTACGGTCACCCGTGGCTCGGTTTTCACAAGGTACTCGTCATGCGGTATAGTAATATCCGTCAAAAACACTTTAGACGACGATCGGTCCATTAACACGATATTAGGTTTATTCGCAATAAGCGATATCGTAATAAACGCCCCCCGTGATAATGGGCCGATCCCAGTAGAGCTTGGAGCTGCCGTTTTCGAGAACAGGCTCCGACTCGTACTGGTAATAAGGCAGTTTCTGATTGAAACCGTATTTGAGAGCGACTTCTTGGTGGAGAATCTTGACCGCTTGGTTTTGTCTGTGCAGATACTGTCAGCAAGAAACGAACCGATTTGGTAGCTAAAACTGCTCGTCTTTTGACGGAACTGGGAAACAGGGCAAATTATTATTACTGGCTCTAGGTGTCCCCAAATTGGGCAAAGGCCTCCCTTTTGTACATTTTAGGCGATCAACTGTTTCGCGGGCCAGTGTGGTTATTAGCGTCCAGATCATCCTTCCAACGATGGCGCAGCCGTCCGCGTAGTGTGGTGTTCCCTACGTATTAAGATTAATGTATGTGGGCAAGAAAGTGTTTACACAGGGTGATGTTTGTCATTGCCCTCATTTTTGATGACAATTATACAATAACTAGCGGTTGCACGCGGTTTTACCCGCGCAATCTCGAATCCCGCAGGAATTTCGGGATAAAAGGTAGCCTATGTGCTATTCCAGACTGTACACTATCACTATGCCAAATTTCATTTAAATCCGGTGAGCCGTTCTCCCGTGATTGAGGAACATACATACATCCAGACATCCACACATCCAAACTTTCACATTCATAATATTAGTTTATACAATAAAAAATAGGGTTAGTCTGATCACGAGATCCGTTTCCACTCCAACAGATCACGTTCCAAATAGTATAATCTAATCACGTTATCAGATTCGCCTAATTTAAATTTCAACCATACAACTAATATTTGTTATCGATAAATTACTTCAAACAAGGCATAAATAATTATACTTATTGAAAGTAATATGTTGTATAAAATTTTAAAAAACTTCAATACAATATCGTTAAATGAAAATATGAATATTTTCAAAACTTAACCCAATGTCTTCATTCGAGATATCAAATGAATAAAACCTATTCCGCCGAGAAAATGTATGAAGTAAAAAAACATTGTTTTTATTTCAATGTATAACTATCAAATAGGTTATAGGTAAATTATTTTCTATATTTATTATATCGATCCGTTATAACATAAACCTTAATATGCTAGTGTGGTTCATGGAATAAAGAGAACTACCAACTATTTCGTATTTTTTTCACCTGGTATCAATTACAAAAAAAAAAACACTTTAATCGTGAAACGGAGTGTAGTTAAATTAGGTATGTACTACATTGGTTGAAAAGTTCGCGGCCTGGCCATTAAAAAAAAAACTTTTGTTATTTTTTCTGCCGTCATTTTGAACTGTCATTATTCAATTGTCAGCCCGCGAATTTTCAATTTGATATCTTGTTTAAATAAAATTTTACGAACAATATAAATACGTGTGTAGAACAAATTTTCACTAATGGAGAAATTTGAACAACGTGCTGTGATTAAATATTTGTTTAAAAAAAGATTAACACCAAAGGAGATCCATGATGACATGCAAACAACATTAGGGGAATCTGCCCCGTCTTATACCACTGTGAAAAAATGGGTTGCAGAATTTAAACGTGGACGAGAAAACATCGAAGATGACCCTCGCTCCGGCAGGCCAATGACGTCTACGACCGAAGAAAACATCAATAAAGTGTGTGATCTCATATTGAAAGACCGTAGATTGACTATCAGAGAAATTGCAGACACTATAGGCATCTCATATGAACGAACGCAAAACATCATTGTCCATGAACTCGGCTTTTCTAAGGTTTCGGCTAGGTGGGTCCCCAGATTGCTTTCAGTAGAGCAAAAGCGAATTCGACTCACGATTTCTCGCGACTGTTTGGAGATGTTCGAGGCTGATCCACAAGGTTTTCTTGACAGACTTGTGACAAACCTGGGTTCACCACTATACCCCAGAATCAAAACAACAATCCAAAGAATGGAAAAAATCAGGTGAACCAACTCCGAAAAAAGCAAAGGCAATTCTGTCGGCTGGCAAGGTGATGACATCGGTTTTTTGGGATGCTAAGGGTGTCATTATGGTGGACTACCTTCCAAAAGGCGAAACAATAAACTCTGCGTACTATAGCACCCTTCTGCGCCGTTTACGTGAAGAAATTAAACAGAAACGCCCAGGATTACTGAGAAAGAAAGTGTTGTTTCACCAGGACAACGCCCGAGTCCACACGTCTGTCGAGTCTATGGCTCAAATTCGTGATTGTGGTTTCGAATTGTTGCCACATCCAGCTTATTCTCCTGATTTGGCACCTTCGGAATTTCATCTGTTTCCAAACCTGAAAAAACACCTCGGTGGGCAGAAATTTTTAACGAATGAAGAGGTCGAAGCCGCTGTTAACCTGTATTTTGAAGACCTTGAGGAATCTTTTTTTAAAACAGGTATGGAAGCTCTGGAAAGCAGATGGAAGAAGTGCATAGAACTAAATGGAGATTACGTCGAAAAATAAAAATATTTTTGTATGTACTTTATTCTGTTTTCTTGACTAGGCCGCGAACTTTTCAATCCACCCTCGTAGATAGGAAATATTAAAATACTATCCAACGGTATACATATTCATTCTACGGATATAATCATGACATCGGCTCCAGCAGGGCTAGCATGCAACCATCGATAAATAGTCGAATCAACAAGATAAATATTATTTTGTAATTTTATCCTATTATGTAAGCTAATATGCGCACCATAATAGATAGAATTAATCGATTTGATACCATGATTAAGACCACAGAACCAAATATGTCATAATCTTAATCATATACCATATACCATATTCTAAGAAAATATCGATAAAATTTTTCGTTGTCGACGGTAGCATGCTAGCCCCGCTGGTCGAGATCAATGTCTTCTTTTTTATTTGCTCTCTTTTGATGAAATATTAATATTTGTCCCTCAAAACTCAATTAAGAATACAATAATTTCACAAGTTCTTATACGTTATAAGAAGTTCTAACGATCTTTTTTTGTCGTCTAAGAAATCTCGTAAGCTTGCTCTAACTATAAGCAGGTCCATAAAGTTAGTATTTCTTAAAGCATTTATATTTCTTATGATCCAATTTTGCTATATTAAAGGCTTAATATATAACAAGAACAAATTATTTTTGCAGACTCTGTGTGTCTTAGACCTTAAAATTAATAAATTAAGTTTTGAGATTATGTGATTAGTAACCATAATAATCAACGAATGCAGAGCATTAAAAAAACCGACTTCACGTCAACACTTTGGCTGAGTTATAATGTCATCCACGTAAACATTATAACATAAATATTCGCATGAACACAAGAAGAGGTACAATGCTGCCGCCAAGTCCTGCAAAAAGGTAATCAAAAGAGCTCGTTTTGCCCACATAGGCCGTATCGGAGACAGAATAGCAGCATACCCTTCGGGAAGTAAAGCTTTCTGGTCCCTTGCCAAGTCGGTCGAAACGAACTTTTGTCGCCCGTCGCTGCCACCACTGAGGAAACCCGATGGTTCTCTGGCCCACACTGCTAAGGAGAAAGCAGATTTATTTGCTAGTATCTTCGCGGAAAATTCTCGCCTAGATTGCCGAGGAAAAATCCCACCCCAATTACCTCAGTTCGGACCTACAATGGGTACCGTTCACATTCGCCAAAAGGAGGTTCTTAAATGCTTGCTGCACCTAGACGAGAACAAAGCTAGTGGTCCAGACGGTATTCCTGCAGTGGTCTTAAAACGCTGCGCAGCTGAGTTGTCTCCCGTTTTGACGCGTCTTTATCGACTTTCGTTGGAATCCGGTAAGGTTCCCAAGTCCTGGAAGCTTGCTAACGTACAGCCAGTACCAAAGAAGGGAAGCCGTGCCGATCCTGTCAACTATCGACCAATTTCAATCACCTCCATACTTTGCAAAGTCATGGAACGTGTATTGAACAATCGACTCCTGGCATACCTCGAGATCAACGAGCTCCTAAGCGATAGCCAATATGGTTTCCGCAACGGGCGCTCGACTGGCGATCTTCTCGTGTATGCCACCCACTTATGGAGCGAGGCCTTGGAGGGTCATGGTGAAGCAATAGCTGTATCCTTAGACATTTCCAAGGCCTTTGACAGGGTCTGGCATGATGGTCTCTTAAGTAAGCTTCCAGCTTATGGCATACCGATTGGGCTCTGCGACTGGATATCTGATTTTCTGAGGGAACGGTCAATTCGAGTGGTCTTAGATGGCTTCTCCTCCGACCAAATGGCAATTAATGCTGGGGTACCTCAGGGATCTGTTCTCTCTGCAACATTATTCTTGCTGCACATTAATGATCTTTTAACACCGGGCATTATTAGTTATGCTGATGACAGCACTGTTGTAGAGAGATACGTATCCAATGCGCGAGCGAGCCCCCGTGAAATCCAGAGTTTAAGAAAGTCAATGATTGAGCGCGTTGATTTGACCTTACGGAAAGTATCCGATTGGGGTGAGTCGAATTTGGTCAAATTCAACGCGTGCAAAACTCAGGCGTGTCTATTCTCCGCAAAAAAGAGCACCTTCACATTAACGCCCACTTTCCAAAATGTATCTGTCCCCATCACTGACCATCTAGGGCTTTTAGGCGTAACTATAACATCCAGGTTAAACTTCGGTCAACAAATTGTGTCCATGGCTCAAGTAGCTTCGAAAAAGTTGGGAATCATCTCGAAGGTACGGCGGTACTTCAGCCCTGCACAGCTTCTTAACTTATATACAGCTCAAGTGCGATCATGCATGGAGTACTGCAGTCATCTTTGGGATGGTTCAGCCAAATATCAACTAGAAGCGCTGGACTCCGTTGACCGAAGAGCCCGTAATCTAATTAACAACGTCGACCTTACGACCAAAAAACTACAGACCCTAGAGCATCGTCGTAAGGTTGCTTGTTTAACCGTGTACTACAGGATACATTTTGGTGAGTGCGCGAGTGCTCTGTTTGAGCAAATTGAACCCTCACCCTTTTACCATCGGACTACTAGACGCAGACAGAACTTCCATCCGTATGTGGTTGATATTCCGAAAAGTCGAACTAAGCGCTTTGACAGTTCCTTTTTGATACGGGTCGCTAAGGTTTGGAATGAACTGCCTGCGTCTATTTTTCCTGACCAGTATAGTCCTAGTACTTTTAAGCGTCGAGTGAATAGGTTTCTCGTGGATGGACGTGTACCACCTTAGTCTTCATGTTCACTTAACATCAGGTGTCATGGAAGACAAACGTCCCATCCATATTTTATAAAAAAAAAAAAAAAAAACATTCTCATAAATCATATAGGTACCTACATATACATACTTACATATTATTTCAAAAATTTGAAATTTTCAATGAAGTAGGTACTCAACAGATTTCGATGAAATTTATATGGGACCAACTATGAAGTATATTCTATTATATGAAACAAGAATTTTCAAAATCGATTAATAATTGTCCGAAATATCGTGTAACAAAGACAAAAAAAACATACAGAGGAATTGAGAACCTACTCCTTTTTTTTAAATTCGGTTGAAAAACGACTGTTTTGCATGGATGCCAGACAATTTTAATTTATAGAAAAGAAAAGCACTGCTTAAGACGCGTGACGTTTCATAAGTCTCTAAACATCTACCTGGTTAGATAGTGGTACATATATCTGAAGAATAAAGCGACGAAATCAATCAATATATATAAAACTGTTCCGTTACTGACTGAGTACTGATTGACTGAGGTATTGAGTGACTGAGGTACTGAGTGACTGAGGTACTGAGTGACTGACTGAGGTACTGAGTGACTGAGGAACTGAGTGACTGACTGACAACGTACAGCCGTAACTACTGGGCTGACTACAGAGCTGAAATTTGGAACACACATTCTTTAGGGGATTTAGGGGTGCACTAAGGAAGGAATTCCTAAAATTCCCACGGGAACGGGAAATATAGGACTTTTTAGTTTGTATAAAAAATCTTATTCCTTGAGTGCACCGATGTGATACTTGATATAAAGGTTCCTCAATAAGTGTCTGTTTGTGTTACGAGGTGTAAAGGGTTTTCAATGTGTGTCTGGTTGTGTTATGAAAGGAATTCCCGAAATTCCCACGGGAACGGGAAATATATGATGTTTTAGTTTGTATGAAAAAATCCCATTCCTTGAGTGCACGGATGTGATACTTGATATAAAGGTTCCTCAATAAGTGTCTGTTTGTGTTATGGAAGGAATTCCCGAAATTCCCACGGGAAGGGGTTGGACTTTTTAGTTTGTATGAAAAATCTTATTCCTTGAGTGTACGGATGTGATACCTGGCATGAAGGTTCTTCAAAGAGTGACTGGTTGTGCTACGAAAAAAATTCCCAAAATTCCTACGGGCACGGGAAATATATGATTTTTAGTTTGTATGAAAAAAACTTATTCCTTGAGTGCATGGGTGTGATACTTGGTATAAAGGTTCTTTCAGTGGGTGTCTGGTTGTATAGTTTCTGAAATTTCCACGAGAAGGGTAGTTAAGCGCATACAAAGTTGCGGGATAAAGCTAATATAATATATAATCAAACGAACTTACAAAGTGAAGTTCGATTATGATTATATGAGTCGCTGAAGTTGATTTAATGTTAGTCTAAATAAAATAATACAATATTAATGCGTGTTTTATTACACTTATGTTAGTAAGTTAATTTTAGCATCTTATGTACAAGTACGTACACTCTTTCTCGGTAGTTTAGATGTTAATTATTGGTCAGTATAAACTAGGCGTCTTGAAGGAAACAGTCGAGAAACACACTGTACCTACTTGTGCATAAAACGCTATGCAAACCTATCTTTCAAATGTAAATCTTTGAAATTCCCGCTCCAACTTCTATTCTCTAGTTTTAAAGGGCGAAACAGAGATGGCGCTGCACGGTAAGAAAAATATTCCCCTTCAAATCAGTGAGAAGTTGTAATTCTTCCCATTAGGGTATAAATGTTCTGTGATTTTGCTGGATGCCGCACGATCTGACTTACTAGTTTATTTAAAGAATAAGGAGTCAGGTCCAAACTTGTCGAAGTAGTCGATTTACACTATTCATCATTCCAGACTTTGAAAATTGTTTAAAAAAAATTAAAGTTAGCACATTTCATATCCATTTTAGTACATAAATAATGAAATATACTATAGTTATATATATACATTGACGACTGGCTGGTGTAGTGGTAACATACATTGCCTTCTATGCCAGAGGTCCTGGGTTCGAATCCCAGCGGCGGCGGATATTTGTGTGATGAACACAGATATTAGTCGTCAAGTCATGGATGTTCATATGTTTACATGTTTCTTAAGTATATCAGTCATCTAGTATCCATAACACAAGTTCTTTAAGAAACTTATTTGGGCTAGATAATGTTGTGTGTCAGAAATATTTATTTATAGTTACTCATTGCGAGCTAAATTTAAAGTAAAACATAAAAGTAGTACATTTAGCAACATAATTGTTACCTGAAGTATTAAATGTTACAACAAAATAAAGTATGCATCTTAATATTTTAAGCTGCACTATTACATTTTTCCTTAAATTACAGATTAATTTAAGCGAATAAAGACACATTTAAGCGAAACAATACATTACACATTAACAGTAAATTTTTTAACTTATGGCCTGTAACTATTTTAATATACTTATCTGAAACTGATTTTGATTCACATTGGCCCTTTTCTAATCTATTTTTTCTGATTGTTAATACTCGTACATCAACAGTTTTATGTTAAGACAAAATCCTATACTATAGGAAAAATGATAGAATGAAATGAAGGAAAGGCGTTTTGGTACAACCCTTCAACAGGGTTAAGTTATACATCATTGAATAGATCTTTTTATGTAGAATATAAGTTACTTTGGCACCAGCTACGAAATATTAGTATTTTTCGAGCTATACTGGTTTACGTAGGTACGCCAATTATTTGAAATATTGTGAATTGTTGGATCATATTTTCAAATAATAGGAATAAAACTACTATCCTACGCCGAGTTAATTGCTTACGAAGGTTCCTGAAAACCAACGGCTCGTTGCTGTAGCAATAAAGTGCCTCTCTAATGATAACGTTGTGATTCACTTAGGCGTGGACCATACAAGACAGAATCTGCTAGACAGGAATTTAAGTATTCTATAAGGGGAATTAGGAGAATGAAGAAACTACAAAACTGATTGTAATATGCGACAGCACGTATGTTTGCAAAAGATTTACATAAGATTTTATTTCAGAGGCAATCCTACGGCCTTCGTAAATTCCAAAATCTACTAAAGCCCTTTTTAATTGTAACATCTGACGTTTACATTATCGACGTCAAGGGTCCATACGCTGCTACTAAGAGCGATGCTGCAATAAGTGAAATAAGATGAAGAAAATTCACTTCACATTCTGTGCCAAACACATGATGTGTTCATTTTAGATAGAAGTTTCAGAGATAACTTGGAACACATAGAAGCTGCTGGCTACGAATATCATGTCCCTCCTTCTAAAAAGCCCAGGACTCGCACCTTACTACTGACCAACCGAACAAGTCGCAACTAGTTGCAATATACCGATGGATATTGGAAGTTGTTAAAGGCAGATTTAAGCGCGATTTTAAATATGCCTTTTACCACTTCCAAAATCCAATTACTTCCATTGCTGAAAGCCGTCACGCAGAAGCTTTTTTACGAGAGAAAATATAGTCTCCAAATCTTTTATTTGGTTATGTTGATGCGAAAAACTTAAATCACAGAAGGGCTGACTTTGTGAGGCTGCACAATTAGAGAATTCTCGAAGATTGAGCATAGAAGATACAGGGTGTTGGAAGGTGGCAAATGTACGTCCTATACCCAAAAATAATAACCCCCTTTCAGTCCAAGATACTAGACCTATCAGAATTTTATGTTTTTTGTCCAAAATACTAGAAAATGTCATCAGTATTCAATTAACAAAGTATCTAGAACTTAATTCTATTCTTTCTGAGGCACAGATTTTAATTTTTAAAAGCTCTAAATGTGACTTTTTTAGGTTTTGTCTTATATTTTTTTGAGAGCAATAATTTTTACATCTATTGTTAAGCAACTCAAATATTATAACATGATAATAAAAAAAGATGAGTTAACGATGTAGTTTTCGAAAAAGAATAGCATAAAGCGCCCTGATGCCCTGAAATACTGTAAAAAATGAACTTTGTCCCTTCGGCAATTGCAATAAAATCAGTTATTTGCTATCTTTTTATGTTATTAGTTACTTTACACATTTGCCTTTCAAATAACATCAATATTGAGTCCCCGCCAGACCCACAACTTAAACAGTCGTTGTTTTACAAATCAAGGTGCATTCTACGGAAGTAAAAATAAAAGTTGCTACAGAATGGTAAAGTTTAAGAATTGACCTAACATATGGGGTATTCTCGTCGATGAAATTGTGCATAGTTACTGCTCCTAAAGTCTTTTCACTACATGTGGGGACACACTGTATCACCTCTATAAAAAACATATCGAACAATTGGTCGACACTTATCCTCATACATATAAGTTTACTCTACTAACTACAAATCAATAAATTGCCAAATAAATATTGAAGCAGATTCCCAGTGCATTCTATATCTACGTTATTATCAACTTTTTGTCCTTTGTAGTGATTACAACTAGCACATACAAGTAGAGAGTGTTACATACCAAAAAGAAGAGACCTCGTCTTCGGCCCTAACCGAGACGAGACACGTGATACTTTCAAATTTTATTTAATTGAATATATTATCTAACGAACATATTTTATACTCAAAGAAATTGTTAACTACCCAGTAGTGCGATCACAGAACTTTATCGAATCGTATACTAACGAATGTTTACGGAAGCTCGTATAGTATGGAGTCGGTTGCAAGTTTTGAGTAACATTGTAATTTTTTATTTTACAGATATTTATGAGAACAACATGTTTACAAACATTCAAAATTAACAAGGCACACATTTAATTAAGCTGGCCGTGCGGCAATGGATAGATTTCAATTTTTTAAATAAAACTACTTTTTAACCGGATTAATCGCGTATAATTTATATTTTACATTTTAACTCGACGTTTCGGTGTCTTTGCAGACCCCGTGGTCACGAGCGACTGAGGTGTCAGGCGTCAGATTGATAGTGGAAAAAGTTATACATCGTCTTAAGTGGCGCCTTAAAAACCGTCTCCATACTATACGAACATTCGTTAACAAACGATTCGATAAAGTTCTGTTATCGCACTGCGGTTTCGTTAACTTTGCAATACAGGTAATGGCAAAAGTTAAGTAGAAGAGGCAAAAAATACGACCAACAAAGTTAACGTTTGATATATTCAATAGACTACAAGCTATTATTCACTAACTAGGAAACACAAAGGCGGACGATATCATATTTATTACTTGTATAAAAATACTAAAAAAGCGAATGGCGCAATAAAGTAAATGTAGAGATAAACAATGTTTTACATCTAGATTTCATCTTCGAGCATTAAGTTATGTACAAAAAAATACAGGTTAATAATAAATAAGCGCATTTGATTGTTGGTTAGAAGTGTAAGAGTTTATTTCAAGCTTAACAATTTTTTAAATATTATATCTGTTCGATACAAATATTAGCATGTCAAAATGTTTAACTAAATATATTACGCTACAGGTACTCATGTTAAAGGAATGTTATTATTAGAAGCAAGGCAGCAGTCAGAAGGGCCCGGGCGGCGGGTCGCCGCGGCGCTGCGGCCGTCGCGCCGCCTCCCACAGCGCCGACAGCAGCCCCCTGCGCCATAAGTCTCTTTCACATAGCGCCACAAAACTCACGCACACAGCGCCACAATACACACACGCAGCGCCACAACTAACTCTCGCCCAAACAGCTACCACTATCAAAACTCGCTCACGCAGAAATAGTATCGCTCCCGTTACAAGCAGAGATTAGGTACGATACGATAAGCAGAAGCGGATTGTTGCAGTTATAATCAACGAATGCAGAGCATTAAAAAACCGTCTTCACGTCAAAACTTTGGTTGAATTATAATGTCGTCAACGCTCTCCGAATTCATACATATTTTTTCAAAATGAATAGTTTTTAAATAATGGATAGTTTTAAAAATTTGGAACTATTCATGAAGTACTCAATCGATTTCGATGAAATTTATATGGGACCGACTAGTCTCTTCTATCACAAGAATTTTCAAAATCGATTCATAATTGTTCGAAATATCGTGTAACAAAGACACAAAAAAAAAACACACGAATTGAGAACCTCCTCTTTTTTGGAAGTCGGTTGAAAAGTATAAGGTATCTGTTAAAAATACTTTCAAGATTTTACAAGAATAAGTTGACGCGTCTTCTACGTACCCACTCAATTGATCTAGGTCTTGTAAAGGAATCTATGGTTTGTATGTATCCAGATATAAGGATAGCAGGTTATATTTTACTTTTTATTCAACGACTGAAAGACAACCAAGATCGGGCACAATCTTTGCTGTTCTTATTAAAAAATGCTTTATCGTTATTGATTATTTAAGTAATATAGCATTGTAGTGGCATAGACTTAGGTTTAGCCTATCTAGGTCCTATAAAGACGATGTTTGAACGAGCTAAACATTCCTACCTCGTAGTTTTTATATACCTAAAAATATCAAGAGAATCGAAAATGTTGTGTCAAAAAATATCGATTTGGTTTGATATAATATAGATCTGCTTATCTTTTTTCTTTTTGTAATTATTATGTGGGAGAAGGGAATATACTTAAAACTTTTAAATAATGTTCGGCAAGACGATAGTTTATGCTTCGATAGCTTAGAACAATAATTGTGATGTGCATTTTTTTATTACATAAGATAATTATTAGATACCAGCATTCTGTTTAGTTTTTCGAGGTTTTATACAATAGTAGTTTAATAATAGAGGGTGGCGGGGGGGTCTCACCTTGCCTCCTCGATCTGGTCGTTGAGCGTGAGGAAGTCGGGGCTGTCTGCGCGGCTATGCCGCACGCCGCCGCCGTACGACGCCTGCGGAGTACATACGAAATAATTGCAGCATTTCCATATCAGTACAAGGAACTTATGAAATACGGGACACATTTGGATGACTATGTATGGGACTGCTTCACAGGCAATTCATACAGCATAGCTTGAAAAATTGTAAGTATTAGAGTAGTTGGAAAGATGAGGTATCGAACCCAGGTCATGTACATCAGTCTCTCTGAATTTCCATCAAAATAGAAATCAGATATTTGACTATAGCACTAAGATATTATTATAATTAGAATAGATAGATTTTTTTGTGTATTTATAAATGGCGATATCATAATATTTTATGATGCCAGTATCATAAATCTACTATAATGGCGTTTACGATGGATGTCGTCATATCTTCATTACTCTCCGCAGCCAGGGGGTCAGATTTCTGCTCCTTATTTTACGCAAAGGAAGAGAAATACTTAAATTAATTAGTAAGTTTCTCATTACAATCTTTTTATTATTTAATTATTACATAAAAACACTTATATCTATTATTTTATGTGCATACTCCGGGGTTTTGATTTTTCCCTGGTGATGAGTAGGATTAAGGCAATAACTACTAAGCAAGCCCAGTACTGGTTAGTAGATTTCAGAAATTTCAGTGCTCCAAAATGGGTTCTTAACGACTACTTCTATGTTTGTGTGTGGCGCCGGTGTGTGTGTGTGTGTGTACCTGCGTGTCACTCGGCAGCGCCTGGCTGAGCAGCGCCGTCACCGCGGCCCGCAAGGGAGCAGGTAGCACAGCGGCCTGCGCGAGCACGTGTTTAGGCACGTGCGCACCGCACAGGAAGCCCGCCACCTCCTCGCTAAAGTGGTTGCAGTTGTGCTCCAGAAGGTGGTACGACGCGCCGCTGCAAACAAATAATAATAATAAAACTGTTTATTGTACACCAACATAGTTACACAGATTAAATTAAAATAACAATCACAATTAACATACAAAGGGCGGCCTTATCGCCGAAGCGCGATTTCTGCCAGGCAACCCAGGCATTGATGGAAAAGGATGTGGGCGAGGTGTACGGCTCGTAAACATAAACTACATACGAATAATTACATATACATACATAAACGTGTACATAAATACTTATGTACTTTATAAATAAATACTATATCAATACACATATAAATATAGGTATATAGATAGTTAAGATGGACAGTGTTTCACCTGGTAATGCCGTTTAAGCATTCGTTTAAAGATGCGCGGTGTGCGCGCCAAACGGATCTCAATCGGGAGCTCGTTCCATAACGACACCGCTCGAATAAAAAAGGACTTGCCTAAAAATGTGGACGTATGCGATGGTGTCGCCAGGAGTAAATTCGATGAGGAACGCAAGTTACGGTCGTTGTTGGTATAACGGTACTTTAAACGGTCTTTCAGATACGTAGGTATCGCTTTATCGTACAGAATACGGTAGACTAGAGAAAGAATGTGAGTATTCCGGCGAAGGCGAATAGGAAGCCACTTGAGATTTGTCCGGAAGTCAGATATGTGATCGTATTTGCGTAATCCAAATACAAACCTTATGCATAGATTTTGTAGGCGCTCAAGTTTATTCAGAAGTTCTTCAGTTAAGTCTAGATAGCTGGCGTCGGCATAGTCGAGAATGGGTAATAGGAGATATTGTGCAAGCGTAATTTTAGTGGCAATAGGGAGGAAATTACGAAAACGCTTGAGCGAATTCGCCGCGGCAAACATCTTCCTGCTCAACTCAGTTACTTGTGGTTTCCAAGAAAACGTGCGGTCAAAAATAATACCCAAGATTTTAACAGTCTCGCTGTATGGAATAGAGATCCCGTTAAACACTACTAAAGGAACTGAGCTCCAGTCAACTCGTGAAATCATTTTAGGACTTCCAATGATAATAGTTTGTGTCTTATGAGGGTTGACTGTTAGTCCATGATTATTACTCCAGTCCGATATCCGTTTTAAATCAGCGTTGTGTAACTGGATAGTGTTTGGTAGATTCTCGAGGCTACTTTGTATATAAATTTGAAGATCGTCCGCATACAGATGGTAAGAAGAAGATATATTGAGAGAAATCGAATTGATGAATAGAGCAAACAGGAGAGGAGACAACACGCCACGTTGCGGCACACCGGTTTTAATATCACACCAATCAGAGAATTCCATCTCAGTAGATATTCGTTGCCGGCGCCCATGCAAGTAAGAATGAAACCAGCCAATAGTCGATGGAGATATGTTAAAAGAACGCAGCATTTGCAAAAGGATGTCAAAATCAACTGAATTGAAAGCGTTACTAAAATCTAACAGGGTTAGTACAGTAAGCTTTTTCTGCTCCATACCTATACGAATATCTTCTGTGATATTAAGCAATGCAGTAGTCGTACTATGCCCAGGACGGAAGCCAGATTGGAGGGGATTCAGTAATTTGTGTTCTTGCAAAAAAGTGCTGAGTTGTTGGTGAATGAGTCCCTCAAGTACTTTGGAAAGGAAAGGTAAGATGGCAATAGGACGATAATCAGAAAAGGAAGAAGGATTGGTTTTTTTGGGGAGAGGTATGATGTTTGCGTCCTTCCCATGTATCAGGAAAGACACCATTAAAAACACAGTTATTGAGGATACAGGTTATTACAGGAAGGATGATGTCGAGGATAGGTATGAGCATTTTACGACTAATGCAGTCTGACCCAATGGCATTGGAGGCAATAGAGAGCATGGTCCTTTTAACACCACATTCCGAAAATTGACTTATTGAAAAGAATGGATTAGGTGGCATAGGTAAACTAGATATCTGATTCAAAGTGTTGGTTTTTGTAGCAGCGTCTATAGAGCTGGAAGAAGTAAAATGATTATTTAATGAGTCAAGGTTGACATTTTTCAGAGAGCTATCAGTCTTAGATTTACCAATACCCAAAGTTCTAAGAAATTTCCAAACTTTAGCTGAATCGCCGTTTGAAACTGATTTGTGAATATGGCGTCGTTGTGCATCCCTACACATCGTATTGCAGCGATTCCTCAAATTTTTATACAGCGATGCATTCTCATCAGTTGGATTCTTTTTCATCTTGACTTTTGCACGATTTCTTCTGTTCATCAATTTCTTCATGTCGTCTGTCAGCCAAGGAGCAGGAAGATCTTGACAGGGCGTAATGGTGCGTGTCTGTCATATAGGTCAGTAAGAAGTGAATTGAAAGTAATAATTTGGTCATCGACCGATAACTTATTGACAGCAGCTGACCAATCAGTATGATTAGCGTCGTCGAGAAGTTTTTCTAAATTAATGCCATTAAAATTACGCCTCAGAAGGGTTCTCGGCTTTGCTTTGGGAGGGCGGGTTTTGTATGAGAGTAACAATAAGTCGTGATAAGAGAAAGCGTCCGCGTCTAACTGACCAAAATGGGATAAATGATCTAAGGAGGAAACAATAGCTAAGTCAATGAGAGAAGGAGAACTATGAGGGTAATAATGTGTGGCGTTAGACGGGACAATATTAAGATTGGTTGACCTTATTAATGAGCGCAGCCTTGTGCAACGAGAGTCAGCTTTCAGTAGGCAGGTGTTGAAGTCGCCCATCAAGATGGTGTGCCTTCACTAAGTCCTCCAAAACATGCTCCAAAGTAGAAAAGTAATTTATTTGTGGTGGGCTATACATTACTCCTAAAAGTACTTTAGTTTGGCACAGCGTTACTTCCAAAAATAGGTACTCGACTGCACTATTCGGTGAAGCGGTTGATGCATTGACCACGGAAAAAGGAATATGTGCTCTAAGGTATATGGCTACGCCTCCACCAGTACGGTCGAGACGGTCACTACGAATTAGGCAGAAACCTGGCAATGCATACGAAGCAGAGGAAAGGCATGGCTTGAGCCAAACATTTTTTTATAAGGAAGGACGGTCCTCAGAAAACCGGCTATCAAATTTAAAAAAGGGAACTTTCATACCAACTAAATTAGTGCCGAAATTAACGCACCGGAACAAACAAACAAATTAAGCTGTTTGAACGAATCCTTTACAGTGCGAGCAGTGATCTAGTGGAATCAGCTTCCATACGAAGTTAGCTACCGAAGCCAAGGAGGAAATAATATAACAACTACTTGCGAAGCTCATCAAAAAGAGGAGAAGGTAGGATCTAGGTACTTTAAAATAACGTAGACTATACACGGCAAATCATGTTGTGACTAGCTACGGAAATCAACTTCTACTCGTAGGTATATGTAGAGTGGGCATAGTAGATCGTCTAGTAGAGTTGGTCGACTGGGGCTTTCTGTATTTGAGTGGTCATGTCAACTGTCCCAATCTGGAAAGACTTAATCGAATCGAAAAAAAATAATACAAAAAGTTCAAGTTTTCTGGAGGTGTTACCAACTTACCCCCACCCCCACTTAATATAAATTGTGACATCCATTTCATAGTTTCCGCGAAAAAGAGTACCTATACTCCGTTTCACGATTAAAGAGTTTTTTTGTAAACAAAGGTTATACCGGGTGGAAAAAATACGAAATACGTGGTGATAAAGAGTTATTTCATGAACCACACTAGCAGTGAGGTTTATGTTATAAGGGATCGATATAATAAATATAGAAAATAATTAATAATCTATTTGGTGCCAAAAAACATTTTTTTTTTTACTTCAAACATTTTCTTGGCGGAATAGATTTATCCATTTGGTAATACAAAAGAGGTCCTGGACATTTGGTTAATTTTTAAAAATATTAATACTTTTATATTACGTTATTGTATTGAATTTTATTTTAAATTTTATACTCCATTTTACTTGTAATAAGTATAATTATTTGTTCCTTGTTTGAAGTAGTTTATCGATAACAAATATTCGTTGTATCGTTGAAATTTAAATTAGGCGAATCTGATAACGTGATTAGATTATTCTATTTGGAGCCTGGTCCATTGAGGTGGAACGGATCTCGTGATCAGACTATTTCTTATTGTATAATTGTCAACAAAAATGAGGGCAGTGACAAACACCCCGGCTTATATTCCACAACTGGGTCCCTCGGCAACTTTAAAATTATTACCTATCAGGAAACGCCCTCAAAAGGTCTTTCATTGTCAGAAAACTAATGGTGATGAATATTTATAAGCAAACATATTAAAATTGTCTTCGCAAGGAATGGTCACTTACTATTAGGCATAGCCTTCATTACTGTTGAAAGAATTGTGGACGAGCATAAAGTCAGAGGAAGTATATTATGAGAGACGGACGTATGTTCAGCGTACCGCCAACCTGTAGAGTCCCTCAGACATGTAGTTTCAGATTGTTCGGTTCTTGTACAGACACAACCAAGCAGTCAAGACCATCCATCAATAGCTCGCTCTGAAATATCGTGTGATCTATCAGAAACAAGCTGGAGCCCGTTCTCAAAAACTACAGCGCCAAGCCCTACTGGCATCGGCTCATTACCAGGAGTCAGGGACAAGACTACTCTAGGGAATAAATCTAATATCGTGTTAATGGACCGATCGTCGTCTTAGGTGTTTTTGGCGGACATAACTATTCCACATGACGAGAACGTCGTGAAGGCCGAGATTGAAATATGGGAAGTTGTGTCCACTAAAATTTTCCCAGTTGTAATATCCGCAAATGGTTTGACCCCAGTCACATTGGTAAAACACCTTAAAGGCTGGAATGGACCGGTGCGTGTTGAGTGAGCTCGATCGGCAAAAGTGCCAAAAGCGAGTAGATTTAGATCTACCAAATAATAATAATATTTCGTGTTGCCTTATTTTGTAGAATTGAGGTTTATGCATGTTCGATATTTTTAAACGTCTGCCATTCAATTAAAAGCTGTTTTTTAGAACTAGGATTCGATGCATGATTTTGAATGGACTATAGAAAGGGTGCATTATCGACATCAACAACAAGGCTGCGTTTTTAGCGTTTGGATGCACTTGAAATAATAATCATTGTATAATTAGTTTAAGTTGGAAATTGTATGGCGTAGTTCCATCGATGGCCGCTAGATGGAGCTAACTGTCTTTTAAATCACACATGTGAATGGAGAAATCGTTTTGTTTATACTCGAACGGTTTTTAATGTATTGTGGGTAGCGATTTGGGAAATATCCTGAATATATACTACATCATTGTTTTTGTGGCTTTCATTTCGCCTCCCCTCGGGAACCTGAGCTATAGTTTGTTCAATCATAATTCATATTATTGCGGTAACCAAAACTTCTATGGTTGACACTTGACTTTAAATAGCGATGGGTCGTCGAAGCATTTACCGTGAACGTGAACTGAACCGTTCATCTTCGTTCATCGACTAGTCGAATGACCAGTTCAAATCGTCAACTGGTTCACAACTAAGTCCGTGTAGACTGTAAACGCTAGACAGTCTAGTTTGTTTGGACCAGTTTACGTTTGCGAGACGGAACCATGTTTTTTAAACGTATATATTTGACACTAGATTTCCGCGAAATTCTCTTGTGCAGAAATCAGAATGCATGTTTTTCTTTTAGAAATTCAAGTTTTTGTTATTACAACTTTCTTTCTATAACTTAATTTTTTGAAATTTTTTAAAAACACGGTAACTCGAAATTAAAAAGCAATTTATAAAAAGTTGGTAATTAAATATGATTTTATTGATTATTTAAGACATATATATTAGATAATACATATAGCTATTTACTGCCGTTAATTCAGTAAATAAGACGTTATAAAATGACACGCGAAATAAAATAAAATTTAAAATACCTATCTATTGCAACGAGCGCGTCACCGTGCAGTGACCAGCCTATACCACTGAACTACTCGCACTCATCCGAATGTCAAACCATTGCCTTTAATTATAGAGTTGAAATTAGTTTGAATGAACTACAAACAAATGAACGTACGTACATTAAGTTTATAGTTCATACAAACTAATTTCTACTCTATGAACAAGAGTTATGGTTGACATTTGGATGCGATCAGTTCAGTGATTTAAACTGGTCCATCTAAAGTACGTGAACAGTCGAACCGTCTACGCAACGTCGACTGGTTGAATGAACCGGTCCGTTCATTCAACACCCATCGCAACTTTAAACATGAACAAGACACTCGGTACAAAACCATTTTTTGCCCGCCTTGGAGCGGTTTAGAATAGCCCTCCCACCTCTGGATAAGCGTGATATAAAAGTGAACTAATCCGAGAGGCCATGACGCCAAATGACGGAAATCAATGATATTCCGATTTATATAGCAAATAATTGAGCTGGGGTCAACAATTTGCTTGGATTGCTATTGCATTAATTTTTACAATATTCATACAAATTTTACAAAACGTTTTTGGTTTGGGAAGTTAAAAGCTTACCTATGCCATGCTTTCGTAACCATTTTAAAATTTTATTATAAACCTCAGATTAAACGACAGATAAAAGCAATTTATTCATTTACTAACTAAAACCATTTAGTCGGGGCACACAACAGCAAGCAAAGTTTTTTTCTGACTACAAGAAAAGCTGAAGCTTAGAATTCCTGTAAATGTACGAATGCAAAATCGTTTAAATATTTATTTTTACACGGAGTATAGTGCCGTTTACTATAGGGCACCCGTAGGACCGTTTTTTATGACACTCTGTAGGTATATACTTAGATTATTATTTATTTAATTTATTGTTTGTATTAATGATTATTTACAATATTTTAAAATAAAACATATATATTTTTAATTTAAATGAATACATCCAAAAATGTTGAATACATCTGACATGTCAATTTGACAATTACCTTTGTATGTTTACAAAAAAACTCTTTAGTGAAGTGGAGTAAAGTTGTATTGTCCCCATAAAGGCCACAACGCACCTTTAATCCTTTCTACCCTCTGCTATTAATGATTATGCTCATAAGCACAAGTGCCACTTATCATCATCAAGTGTTTTCTATTTTCTTTTGCCAGTTTTTATAACATGAAAAACAAATATCATATTGTATTGTAAGATTTCGAATTTCAAACTGTTAATTACTTGTGTAAAAAATACACCTAAGTTTTTTAAATTGCATATTAGGTACTTCAAATTAACTTTGCATAACGGCGGAGGTCGAAAGTGTTTTAAAGGTATTCTTAAGGGTAGGCTTATTTCCATTGTTTTTTAAGAAATAAAACACGTTTGCAAAAAAATTCAAGTGCTAAGTAGGTACCTAAGTAAGACACAGGCGACAACTTACGTGTAGGAGGTGGTGGCGAGGCCCTGCAGGTAGTCCATGAAGACGGAGAAGGGCACGAAGGTCTGTCCGAGCCGCTCCACGGTGTGCGGCGCGCCCAGCGACGTGCTGCCCTGCAACCACAAGCCCGTAAGTCAGCTGGTGCCGTGTCATGGGTACTTTAGGAAGGTTCGCCTAACTGCCCAAACTATCAGCTAAGAGTTCACTTACCAGCCCTAATTAAAAATGTTGCGATCCAAGTGCTCTGAGTGACTCCTTTGAGCCTTTACATAAATAAAGTCCGCCGTCAAAGACCATCGCTCTGGATAAGTTTTATGAAGAGTTTGATCCGCCCCAAACCCACGCGGGTCTCTGTCTGCGACGATAGTACTTCCCATCAGTTTAAGTTTTAGAACAGCGTTAAGTCACCTATAAAAGAGACCCAATTGGCTACTCTTATTCACTAGGTGTCTATGTAAAATGGTACAAAAGGGAGGTTGATTTGTTAAAAAACTAGGTGCCTGCGTAAGTTGGTTAAGGTGATCTCCTGCAGTACAAGAGCACTTCAGTTTGAGTTTTACCTAGACCAGATTATTAAAATAAACATTTCTTAACTGGCGTAAGGTTTAGATGTTGACTAGGATACGCCTACGATTAGCTGAGTGAGTGGTCTCCGTAACACTAACCATAAGTTTTCGTAGGTGTAGTAGGCTGAGCACCGAATTCGTTATATTGTCTGCTCTCAAAGTGCACAAAATAGTGAAAAAAAACGTCAAGACATTATAAACTCGATAACACTTGATCGAAAAATCGCCAGGTACGTAAAAAGTCTTGAGAATTATTTCCTAGTTGTACACCACTTACAACATGTCTATATTTAGCTCAGATATTTAAATTTAGCTTGAATTCTAGGATTTGAACTATGAATAGATTCATGCGAGTTATTCCGTCGTAGACGATCCGGCGCTCTGCCATCATTTATAATTCACATTACTTCTAATACACGCCGTTGACATTTACTGCGCACAGTTCCGCGTATGCAAGAGACCTTACATTCTCCTAATGAAATGAATTACGCACGATAACCGCGAGGAACCCAGTAGTAATAAACACTACATATGATCTGCCATTGAATCAAATTGATATCACTGTTTTCTAAAATATTATAAATTGTATTGTTTAAAAACAAAAAAAACTCGTCCTGCGTTGTGGATTTTTTTAAGGAGAATGCTTCATAAAAATCTGTAGGTACAGAAAATATATCATAACATATTATTTTATAGCGTTTCATCTCGATCTGCCCTGATGGTAAGTAAAGATGAGGTCGAAGGTCAAGGGCCAATTCTTAAGCTCACAGAGCTTAGAAAACTAATTAGCTCTTCATAAAATATAGCCGAAACATATCACACAGACTATATGAAAGGAGCGCCAGTCTAACATCAAGTCTAACATCAAGGTGGGGACACTTGGGTGGGGTCACGTCTTTTACGACACGCTTATTCAGGGGCGGTAGGGCTATTCTAAGCCGCCCCTACACGGACAATAATACTTTATCTATACTAATATATAAAGCTGAAGAGTTTGGTTTTTGTTTGTTTCTTTGAACGCGCTAATCTCAGAAACCACAAGTGGGATTTGAAAAATTCTTTTTGCATTTGATAGCCCAACTCTTGAGGAAGGTTATAGGACTCTGAAGGAAATTCCAACGGGATCAAAAGTTACGCGGGTAAAACCGCGCGCGGTGGCTAGTTGATAATATAAATTTTTGTGACTAATAACGCTAATTTTTAAAATGTTTTTCGGCAAATTAACCACTCTGTATTACTTTTGAATTATCATTTATACCCCTGAAATATTTTTGTTACTTAAAAACCTACTATTGATGTATACACATACACCTCAGTACTTCACAACAAACTTTTCAATACTATATAAACGAATTTTTACACGTTACTTTATACTTTATCGATTCTCACGATAAATCATTCCAATTGCCTTTACATAGACATACATCAAGATCACACTTTAAGGCCCATATGCAAAGTGACTTTCTATTATAATATTCTTAAAAACTTACCCCTAAAACTCCATTATAAGATATTATTCAAGGCCGTTGTAACTATAACTAACATTATATTTACTTTTAGTTATGGATAGCCTGCACACACTTCAGGAATTGGACTCCTTGGAAATATCTAAATCATTTAAATGTAATATACAAGATTTGCCTCAATATTTTACGTGTAATTCATACAATGGTTTTAATATTGTCACCCAAAATGTAAGAAACATATATAAAAACTTTAATGACTTACAAGTCACGCTCTCACAATTAATTTATGAACCTGATATAATATAATATATTTTAACTGAATGCAGACTAGACTTAATTAAACAATTAGCTTTTATTACCAACTTTACTTCGTACCAAACAATTAATCTATTAAACCAGAACGTCGGGGTTGTAGCCTACATTAAAAAGTTAAAATAACAGAGCTCAGACTTTCTAACGCAACTGGGCTCCAGATTGAGACTGCCAACTACGCCTTTCTCGAAATCTACCGCTCCCCATCCTACCTAAACGCTGACAGTTTTATAAAGTCCCTAGATAAACACCTAGAAACTATCTTGCATATCAAAAACATCTCGGTTATTGGCGATATAAATATAGACTTAATAGCATCTGATCATGAAAAATCGCACGAACGTCGAAACCGCCTAAACTATCTTAACGTCTTATCACTGCACAGTCTCTTGCCTGGCCACATACTTCCCACCAGGGAAGACTCTGTCCACAGTATGGTCTTAGTTAAATTCTCCTCTATGCTTAAGAAAACCACTATATGTAACTACAAAACTGTCACAGACTTTGAAAGTGCTTATAAAATGCTCATAAACTCGGATATGTCCTTTTTTAACACGTATAACGACCCTGTAACCTTTGCCAGCTCGTTTATTGTTATGATAAAGACTGCTATCCAAGCCAACATTTAGGTTGTCCAGTAAAAAAAGATTATAAAGCCTTGGATAGCCCCTGGTGCCTTAAAGTGCATACCGCGGTCATGAGTGACTTTGAAACATCAAATTACAGTGTAATATATACAGGGTGTCCCGTAAATAGTGGATAGTAAATTGAAGATACAAGGGGTTGTCTGGAATCCGAAACACCAATGTTTTTTTTCCTAGGCTAAGTAGTTTTTAGATATACCGATTTTGAATATTTATAGGATTTCCTCCTACTGTGTGCAGAAAATGTATCATAACTTTTTATTCATGCACTTTTTTTTACTTTTTATTTTTGCAGATAGTTAGGGAAAGATTAATCTCTAAATAATTTGTAATTTGTGAGGGATTATTGGTAATCTGTGAAAATAAAAGCTAAAACATGTAATTTTTAAAACCCTAATATTTATAGACTCATTTTGAAATGATGCTGGTGGAAAAAAATGCATGGCAGCGTTGGTGAACTTTTTTTTAAAAAAACAGCTACAATTTATACAGATTTCAAAAACGTATTAAAGTGTACAAAAAAATAAAGAATCATATTTTTTTACTATTAAACCATACCAAAACCCACTTAGTCTTAAATATATTTAATGATTTTATTTCCTATTTTAAGATCTATGAATGGCTGGATAGAAAATAGAAAACTTTATTTTAAACCAGGCACTTAACAAAACAGTTCGATTAATAATGTAAGTAAATAAAAAAAGAACATATTTTTCTTAATTGTTCAGTTATCACACATAAACAGTATTCGATTATTCTCAATTTCTGAAAATGCCCGCTGTTTTTACTGCTCGTGAATACGCAGAAATCTATTTTATTTACGATTTATGTCACGGTAATGCTCGAGAGGCCGTACGTAGATATCGTGTGCGGTATCCAAATCGCGAACGCTATCCCGATCATCGAGTTTTTCTCCGCGTGTCAGTAACGCGTATTAGGAGGGTCGAAGGCCTGGCGTGACCAGATGTGAAGGAAGATCTAGACAGGTGGATGAAGATCAGGTAATGATGCAAGGTTACACGAGATCCTTTTACTAGCATTCGCCGTGTTTCTAGACGCACGGGTATCGCTACAAGTACGGTACATGGAATCTTGAAAAGGAAACCGCATGCACCCGTGTCATGTCCAACTGGTGCAAGCATTGCTGCCAGCGGATTTTCAACGTCGCTTAGATTTCTGTACGGAGATGTTTGCGCCGGTGCAGACAAGATCCACGGTTTTTTGAATAAATTTTGTGGAGTGATGAATCTTGTTTAAGAGAATGGGCGTTTTTAACATGCACAACCTCCATGAATGGCCGTCGAAAACCCCGTGCAGTAAGGGAAGGACAGGTTTCAGCACCAGTTTGGAGT